>OY728154.1:45000000-50000000 GCA_963277665.1 Viscum album | reverse complement strand
ATTCCATTTCATATTTAATTATTTTATAAATTACTATAAATTATTATATAATAAATATATATGATATTTATAAAATTTTTACATTCTAAAAATATATATATTAGAATATAAGTAAGAATATTAAGAATAATATGTCAAAACATATACAAAAAACAAAGAGACAATTCCCCAAAATGCCACAATAATATGAAATTATTAATAAATATGAAATATAGATTCATAATAAAATTTATATGGCTTGATATATGAGAATATGGATATATGGAATATTTATAATAAACTTAAATTTATTATATATTAGTTTTTAGAATTTTTATGAAGAAATTCATGACTTAAGGTAATGGAATTTCATCTGACTTTTTATTTCTGTGAGATACATTTCATATTCAGCAGTTGATTATTTTTTCTGGTGTATATAAATACCAATTAATGTTTATATAAATAATTTAATTTATATTATGATATTAAATGTTTCGTTTTATTTTATTGTTTAACGAGGCTCACAATTCAAAAGTTACTCGTATAGTACAAGGATTTCTAGCATTACTTTTATTTATTCGAGACTTATGTCACATTACCTACTCATTAATTTTATATGGTTTATATACTAACCAAGAATTAATTCTATAATATTTTTCATTAAATTTATAATTATTTACATACCCATTATATTATATTAATTCGACGGGTTTTACAATTAAAAAGTTAACAAATCAGTAAAGCAATTTTGTCGTAATTCTCCTTCTTTAGAACACATGTTTTGTTGTGTAATTAATTCTATTTAGGGGTGTATATAATTCAATTTAATGTGTCATATCATTAATAGAATTATTTTAATGATATTATATTATTCATTTAATTTTATTCTTACATGGTTATTTTGATTCAATGTTACCAAAGTTGAATGTTCTTATTGCACCAATCTCATATTTTATTTGGATTATTTATAATTATAATTCCATAAATAAAATATTAGTATCCATGTCTCAATAATTCACATGATTTTATTCTAAAATGGTTTTTAATTACGTCATCACATAATGTTAAATAAAATTCACTCTTTTCACTTAATATAACTAAGATAATGTTTTTATGAGCATCTAACTTTATTTCTCTTCGGTCAGAAATTTGTTTTCTTCAAGAAAAAAGTTTTAAAAAATTATTTCAAAAATTGTTTTAAATTATTTTTTAATATAATTTTAAATTTAATATATTTTAAAAACAATTATTTTTTAAAAAAATGGTATTCTAATCATCCTTTATAATTTTATCAAAGTTACTATCAATGAACATGGATTTCAAAAATGATTTAGGTTTATAAAATATTTTTCCAATGCAGAAAAAAAATTTTAGTAAATAAAGGTTTTAAATTAATTTAATGAATAATTATATGTTTTCAATGTTTTTTTTGAAAAACATTATTTTTATTATGTTTTATGTTTTAAAACTGAATTTCAAAGAATGAATATTTACCCTAATAAATGTTACACATGATGTTTCAAAATCCTTCTCCATTTAAGATGGGATCCATTGATATATTTTTAGCTGTGTTGATGACCTTATATAAGAATACCATTCATATTATTTATTTAATGGTTAATGTATTAATGGAATGATTTTTGAGGCTCCTATTTCTCTTCCATGGGTTATATGCTTTTGAAACCCACTTATTTTCATGGGTTTTGATTTGATTAAATTATTATGTAAGTAATCTCTTTTGAATTGGTTATGATGTAATGAAATGTTTATGATACCCATTTATATTCATGGATTAGGATATGATGTTTATAAAATACATATCTTATGTGGGTCATGATATGATTAAATTTTAATATCTTGTGGTATATATATATATATGATTTCATTATGTGAAGGGTGGGACGTATATCTCCCTTCAATAAATTAGTTATAGATTTATATCAAACTAGATAATAATGGTAAACAATTATAAAATCTTGATCCACTGTGGGAAGAAGGGGAAACCCCATCAATAATGGGAAAAATGGGAAACCTGATTAATAATAGGAAACAGATGTGTCCTAATCTACAATGTGAAATAGGAGTTTCCTAATCCAAAATGGTTAATAGGTGTGTCTTCTTCCACTATATTGATGGTATTTGTAGTTAACCTGAACACATGAATGGTTTTTATATCGTTATTATGATTCCACACTAATATTAAATAGCCTTATAGTTCATGGTTTATTTATTATGATTTATCACCCATTTGATTCATATCTTATTACATGTCAATATTAATGAAATTACTCAAATTTATCATCATTCATATGTATTGTATTATATACAAATTATATTCCCATATTCTATAAAACTTATGCTCATAATTATTCTCAAATATCTCCTTATTTAATCTTACTGGGAATCTTATCTCTACCCTTTCCATTGTTTTCTCTCCTTGAGTTACGAAAAAGGGTTTATGTAGTTTTACTAAAGGGGCATATATTTACCAGAGATGTCGAAGGCCATTCACCAAATTATAAGAACGTGTTCCCAGTTTCTAATGACACTAAACAATTATGGTCCTTGGTAATGTAATTTTTTAATGTGATGTGTACTCAAATAAAATGATTTAATAATCATTTATGTTATCCTCGAGTCACTATATATAGTATCAAAGGAAAGGCTTTGTCATCTTTTGGAAACTATGATTATAATATTTTAGAGAGATCCCTAGGGATATTTGTAAGGATGTTTTTAGGGATGTCTCTAAGGATGATCCTGAGGTGAAATATATTTAAATGTATGTCTCATTATATAAGTATCCTATAAGTAAAATTTCATGAGTATGTTGTTTTATTATAGGATAAGTATTTTTCACACTATAATTTATGGTCTTAGTTAATAGATGGAACTATAAGTATGTAGAATGCATGGGAATTATAAATTAAATGTTTTAAGTGGAAATTTCCCAGAGATAATCAAGAAGGTTGTGAGAGTATTGGATATATATGTGAGGATACAGAGGTAAAAAATTATATGTGAAAGGTATGAGATGTTATAATATTTTTTTTAAATTAAATGATAGAAGTAGGATTAGATAGAGGTTTAGGAACATTAAGACATCATTCATAAATTATATTCTAGGAAAATGGTATTATGGAATAAGATAATGAGGTCTAAGTAATGGTTTGAGAATAAATTTTTATTATTTAATTTTATATGATTTATAATTCAAGCATTACGTTATATGAATCATGACATATATAATAATATTTAGTATAAGTTATTATTTATGTAATGAAAATGATATGTCCAATGTTACTGAAGACAAATAAAAGCAATTGAATTGAAAAGTGAAATTTTTTAAGGGAATGTAACCCTTAATGTGTTATTTATGTTGAGAACATTGCATTTATCTTGGAAAAAGACGTGATTGATTTATATAAAAAAATTGGATAATATTGATTATTATAGAACTGATTATTGATTTGTTGAAACATTGATCGGTGTTATCATGGATGAAGATCACAATTTTTTTATTATATAAATATATCCATTATGTTGTGTTTAATGTAAATAATTATAAATATTGTATGTTTTTAATAATTATTTATGGTAATTTCGGTTATTCTCTTGTTTAAAGAGAATACATGATGAAGGTATTCACATGTTTTTTTGTTATAACCAAGGGATAATTTATTATATATGGGGGATCAATGTAAATATTTTTTTGAGAAATTTAGTTACCTTCTTTCAATAGTATTTAAAATTCAAATATCGAATTGGTCTTTAGGTTATACAGTAATGGATTTGATTATGTTATCTTTCTTACACGTTTTTAATGATTAATGTATTATCTCTCCATTTGAGGATTTTTTAATATTATATAACTTGTTATAGAATTTTTTTTATGATAATGACATATGTATTAACCCATCATTATATTTATATATATCATGATCCGATACTGCCTCATGAATGAAAATCCATCTTCATTTCATAGAATAAGAGATGGAGTAAAAATTGATCAAGGCATGACATACGTTTAAAATCTACATATGAAATGGAATGAAATCATGTAAGTATACATTATTTAGAAAAAATATTAAAAACTATTAAAATGATATAAAAATAAAAATTTTCCTCATTATCATGATTTTTTAAAATATCAGTTTCCTTTTTCAAGCCTATATGGTTTATTACTTTGTGATTATTTACTTCCTCATGACGATGTTCTTTATAAGTATCCATGAAAACTTATTTTTTTAATTTCTATTCCATATCAATGTTTTCACTTCTATGATATTTTCTCCTATATGGAAATCCATTTATGAGTTACTTCGGGTAATAGTTATGGTTGAAACATTATCATTTTAAGGGAGTTTTAATATTTAATTTTATTATTTGGTTTTATAATAAAGGAACATTAAATTATTAGTCCATTGATATCCTAAGAAACATTTTAGGGATAAACTTATTTAAATGGCCGAATAATGTAACACTGTAATATTTTGTGAAATATTTATTTATTACTAATTTAATATTTTATACATTTTTCATTTCTCACAACATTGGATATAGATTTTGTTAAATGAAAGTAATAAGTTTCTCTTTTATTTTACACAACATCAGGTTAATATTGATCTACATGAAACACCTAAATTAACAATTGCTACATGTGATACTATTTTTTCTTATGTTGCACAGAAGGAGGATATCCTTTGATACACTACATTATACACATGGTATATTTTTATTGAACTAAAATGTACAACAAATATTGTTATTGAAATATTATTATACATACCACATAGCTGATGGAATATAAGTTACGAATAATATTAACTATTTTTTTAAAATATTATTAACACATTTATATAAAATGAGTCATTTTGTTATAAATTGGTTATAATTTAAATTGAGATCAATTTGAAAATAAAAAAATTGTTTTCTAAGAAAACCATTTCTATATGTAAAACACCAATTTATATCAACAAATTAAACAAACAACTTTTAAATATTATTTTAATAAAATATATATGAACTCAAACAAATTTTTTACTCTCATATAATATAATTTATTGTCATAAGATTAAACTAAATCAAATTATAGTAATAAAATGTGGTATTTCTCTAAAAGGTAATTTTACTGCCTTTCAATGGAGAACCTATTTTCAATATAATTTTTGAAAAATTTATAATTTTTATTTTAAAATATAAACATCATTTTGGAAATATAAATATCAAAATTTATATTATGTGAATTTGTGTTATTTCTCTGATATTTGTTTTTGATGAATTGTGAAGAGCATTGAATTTTTATTGAAAATAAAATTTTCATCTAATTTGATACTGTAGAAAAAGTATATTTAAAATTGGTATTAAAGAATATTTAGATCATTTATATTTATAATGATTCTATTTATTCTAGTTGAATAAATTTTACACTGATATTGTATATCCAAACATTGAGGGCTGTTGAACATTTTCTATTTGAAAACTGGTGGTTTCTTCCAACCTATGTGATTAATTTTTCAATAATTTATTACCCATAATTTATTATAATTTATAAAAACGGATTCTATATTTTTAATCATAATAGTTTATAATTTTTAAAATGGTTAACTCATTTTTTGAAAAAAATATCAGTGAAAATAATTAAAATTAATTATAGTGTTTATGGAAAGAACAAGATTACAAAATTGTTAAACATTACATTAAGAGGATAAATACCCATGAAACATGTACAAAATCTCTTGGATGGAAATATTTAGAAATTATCATCCTTATATATAAAATTAAAATTTTTATAGTCACAGGATGTAAGGGATATCTCCCAATAGTGTTTACCATTCAATATTTACAAGAATTTCACTGCTCCTCCATTATAAAAGGGAACTAAACCCATCAGTTATTACCACCTCTAAGACATTTTTCTCACACATACCTGAACGAAAAATATCCCAGATTCAATCATCTCATCATAGATACATAACTTTTGGAATGATTAAAAACATGTTATTCCTTTTGTGAAAACCAAAATGAATTACCCAAAGAAGTAACATCCTTCGACATGCACTTTGGTTTTTTTTTTCATTATGCACACCATCATTTATTATTATTTCATTATTATATTATATCTATAGTATAAAAAATATACTGATATTTTTTTAATTTTATGGGTTATACTTATTATTAAATAATCTTCTATCAAATATGAAACATAATCATTGTTCATGTGTCTGACAGACTGCCACCTCACAAACTGATGTCATTTATTCTCCCATTACCACCTATAATGTTTTGAAATAATGATGTTATTTCTTCTTTTTTTGTTAAAAATATTATTTGTGTATTCTTTATACTTATATAATTTTTTTAACATGTATATTCATTAATTCGATTTTAGGGGAATATAATAACGTTTTTTGTGGACTTGGGGACTACAACCACCTCAAAGCACGATTATTCACTCACACTATACATGAAATGTATTAAAGATGGGTTTTATAAAATTATTTGATATAGAGGATATAATAATTATACTATTATTACAATATTTATGTACACATATTTCATTAACATTATTTCTTTGAATATGACATCAAAATGGAATCATCGTTTTTGCGTACGTACGACCTACCGTCTAAATGAAATGTGTATTCTATTTCATAATTATATAGTTTATAGATTACTATAAATACTTATATAATGAAAATATGTGATATTTATATCAATTCATATAAATATATATATTTAAATTATTATATATGTAATAGGATCAAGAATTAAATGTAAAAACATATACAAAAAACAAAGTGATTATTACCTGAAACGTAACGTTATCACAAAATTGTGAATAAATTGGTTATATAAATTCATTGTAATATAATATATGGTAAAATATATAAGAAAATGGTTATGTGGTAGATTTATAATAATCTTATATTTATTATATTTTATTTTTGAGTGTGTACGAATAATTTTAGGACTTAAGGTAGGGGAATTTCATCTCACATTTTATTTTTTCGAGACAGATGCAATATTCACCCCTAACATATTTTGTGTGGTGTTGATACTTCCCTTTGATTTTCTGAAGATTTAATTTACATTATTTAATTACCTTAAATTTATTAAATTATCTATTACTTCATCGGTATCATGAATCAAATATTACACAAGTACCAATGGGACTTCTACTGTCACATGTATTTTTGTGAGACTTATACCATACTCAACAATCATTTATTTTTTACGGTGTATATCTTCACATGAATATATTATATTGTTATTATCGTTATATTCAAGGTTTTTTAAATAATATTTTATTATATATAATTTATGAGGATTATGGTTAAAATGTAAGTAAATAAGTAATGTAATTTTTCCCAAATTTTCCTTCATTGGGACACATGTTTTTTCAAAAACATAGATTCTTTTATGGGGTGTATATACTTGCATATTACATGTTATATCAAGAGTATAATAATTATTGTTATATATAAATTTTCATTTAATTTTTTCTCACATGGGTATTTTGATTCAATTTTTCTGATGTGGTAATATTTTATTGCTTCAATAGCATTATTTATTGGGATTGAGTAAGAATATAATTTTTTTACTGAAATCATAGGATCCATATATCAATAATTCCCATTATTTTCTTCTAATTTGGTTATTAATAATATTATCATTTATTGGTTCTATTTTTTTTACTCTTTATCACTTAATATAAATAGGAAATTCTTCTTTTGAATATCCAATATTATTTCTCTTCGGTCGAAAATCAATTTTATTCAAAAATACATGTTTTCCAAAAGAGATTTCAAAAAAATTTGAAATGAAATTTTAAGATCCTATGCAAGGAAAAGGATTTCAATTTTTTATATATTTCAAAATGGTGTTTAAAATGTTTAAAAATATACCTTTATAGGTTTTAATTTTTTTAATGATTTTTTTTATCAAAAATGTATTTGGTTTTAGAAAGAATTTTTCAAAGAATAATGCATATTTTCATCATAATTGTTTTAAATTATATTAAATATTTAATTATATGTTTTTAAATAGTTCTTTTTAATGGACATTATTTTTAATATGATATATGTTTTAAAATTTTAATTTTAAATAAAGGTTGTTTTCATCCTGAAATGAATCAAGTGATCTATCAAAATACATCTCCATAAAAGATGAAATCTTATGATATAGTTCATGATTTTTTGAGGAAATGATCCAATAATTCCATTAATATTATTTTTTAATGGATTTTGTTATGATGGTGTTAATTTAATGACACCTGATTTTATTCCACAAGTTATATGATTTTGAAACATGCTTCATTTTAGGGCCTATGAATTAATGAAATTATTATGAAATATATCTATTTTCTATAGGTAATGATGGAAGGAATGTTTTATGATACACATTTATGTTCATAAATTATGATATTATTTTTATCAAATCGATTTTTTAATGTTTCGGGACACGATGAATCCTTTATTATCCTGTTTAACACATATGTATATTTCCATTATTTAAAGGGCGATACCTATATATCCCTCCAATTAATTTAGTAATGATTTATATATCATGATATAATGATAGGAAAAAGGTATGTGGGATTGATCAAATATATGATGATGGGTAACCTGGACCACTAATATAAGAAAGGGAATTCCAATCCACTATGGTATTTAGGGGAAACCCGATCGAAAATGAGAAATAAGTATGTCCTTACCCACAATGAGAAATAAGTGTATTCTGATCCATAATTGAAAAAATGTGTGTTCTGATATTCTATGATTATTTTCTTCATATTTATCATTAACACATGAAATCGTTTTTATCGTTATGATGATTCCACACTTATATGATATGCTATTATGGTTCATGATTGATTTATGAAGATTTATGACCATTATGTCTAATGTCTTCTAAAATTATAGTCTTTATGTCAGGAATCATGTGTATGATCATTGATACGTAGGGTGTGATATTAAAATTTTGTTATCATTTTATCATACAATTATGTTTGTGATTATGATTACCTGTCTCGTGTTTATCCTTAATCTTCATCTCAAATCAAACTTTTTTATGTTTAATATTCCCATTTTATGAAGAACAGATATTAGTAGGGGTACTAAAGGGGAAGATATTTATGGGATATACTGAAGATCTTTCAGAAAATTAGGAAAATATATTCCAAATTCCCAATAACATTAAACTATTGTGGCCCTTAGGCATGTAATTTTTTAATGTGATAAATATTCCTCTAAAATGATATAATATTTTTGTATGTTATAAAAGGTAAATATATATTATGTATGATAATTAATTAAACCCATGGTCATAAGTCACATACATTACAATCATTTACCATCTTATTATTCTAATATATATATATATATTTTTATATATAGATAAAATAGATGAATATAAATTTTTTCTAAAACAAATATGAAATAATTATATAGAGAATGAGGATTTATTTTTTCATCATGGTTATTTACATAACTCATGCATGAAACAAAAAACAAAGGTAATTATAATTGGATACACATCTTATGTGTTGAATGGAGTGAGGAAGGTTTCATTAATTTTTTTAGATAATTGTTAATTTTATTTTTGACACATTCCTTTTCATTGTGGAATTTTGATTTAAACTCTTACCCAGTATCCCTAAATAACAAGGAAATCATGATATTACCTCATGTTTTTTGAGTTTTCATCTCCTTATGTTATATAATATTATAATTTTTACAATACTATATTGAACATGAAATTTCCAAATTTTTAGGAAAACACCACATTTGTTTCTCGTGGATGAATACTATCATATATATGTTATGTTTGGTTTATGGATAGATACTTAATGTTATGAAAAATTCCATATTATAGAAAATAATAATCAGGTTTAATTCGATAAAAAATGTGATAATTTTCATTTTTATGAATGAGTAGATATATTCTCACATTTGATCCTAATGTGTACCTTGGTTTAGATATTGATCATTTCATAGTGTATAAAAAGATAACTTTGTGGATGTGATGAGATAAACATTTTCATATTTTTTTTAAAAAGAATTCCTTTTTATTTCCCCCAATGTTTTATTAGATTAAGGAAATAATCCTATTTTTCTTTTTTAAGGGAATACCAAAATTTTAAATTATTATTTGATTAACTCTTTATATATAAATATTATGAGTAATCTCAATATTATACTGATGAATCAAAAATTTATTAATGATTTTTATTGATGTGTATGTGAAAGTGTAATAGATAATCTTGTAAATTAAGAGTAAATGGGATCTTATATTAGTTATTTAGGATTAAAACAACCCATCAACCAATTATGTCAGAATAAACTAATATTTATAATGTTTGTGTAAGAATAACTTATAATGTAGAGTTTATATATAATATTTTTACACATTACTATGATAATGAAGTATATGTGTGGATATATAGGATAACCACATTATATTGACTTAGTGTTCTACTAGGTAATTAATGGTTAAATAGAAGCTACATAAGATTAATCCCAATAAAAATGGCTACATAAGAGTAGAAAGATATCAAAAACTTTTTTTCACCTATATAATTATTTACAACACAGTTACATTTTAATGAGGGGATCTGAAACATTTATGAATATTAAGGACACGTTGGTTTCATAGATTAGTGGAGAAACCATGGCGTTTTCAATCTGACCAATCAAGTAAAAATTTGTAAAACCTGGCTATTTGGAAACCAATCGTGTTGAAATTAAATTTGGGATTGTGGGATTATTTTAAGAAATAAATGATCCCGACAAGAAAAAAGATGATATACATGTGTGATCATCACCTACTAAAAACCATTCTAGGGGGAGTCTAACATCATCTAATAGGAGAATATTGGTCACCTTTATCAGTTTCCATAAAAGGGATGATGGTCCATTATTTAAGGGGTTGCAACTTATGGGTCAAAATTTTCATTATTTTTTTATTTACATTTGTTTTGGTAAAATATTATCGTCTATTAACCTTTCTTCATGATTCCATTCAATGTGATCTCTTAAATTAATTATTATTCACTAAGAATATATGGATTTCTCCATAAGGGATATTAATTTTGTAAATGGGTCATACTTCATAAATTTGATCATGATTTTGATAGAGATAATTTTTTAATTTTTTTTAATGTGTGTTTTAATTATTTAATCCCTTCTAATTAATCGATTACATATGATTTTAATTATTTTATTATTTTTGTTAAATTTAGGGTGTCATTATGAAAATGGTTTAATTATGGGAATTTATCAATTTTATAGTGCTTCAATATTTTTAGAATAGATTCTACAATTTTGATTCAATTTAAGTGATTAATATTTTTAATATATTAGTTTTTTTTTGAGATTCAATGTCCTCATATATACCTGGAGCCAATTAGATTTCTATTAGCCTAGAAAAATAAATTAATGTAAACTACTTTTTTGGATGACATAATGGTCCCCACAATATTTATTAAAGCATATTATAGCTTAAATAACTCTAGATTAAGTGATTTCATCTATATCAGAAATAATAAACCCAAGAACATATTCAAAATGGATTTCACAGAGACTTTCATTCAAAATGGTATCCATTTAATGCTCCAATGTGTAGGGAGTTGACGCGTATCCCTAGGTAGAAAACGTATTTTTCAATAATTCATGAATAACTTTTACTCCACTTGTCAAAATAATCTATGATGTGGAATATAAATCTATAAGAAAGATAGGAACAACCTTTATGAATACATATTCTTGATATTTTTCCGCATATAATTTTATGTAAACCCAAGAAATTGGTAGAATGAAAATGGAGGGTCAATTTTCTTCCACTGAAGTCTATAAATATGTGATTCCACTTCAATTAAAGGGTGTTGAATATTGAAAATGAAGGGCTATGATAGAGGATAGAAGACTTTATGTTCTATTTATTTTGAATTTTATATTTTCCTTGTATCATAATTCTACCTTATTCCCATTGCATATCTTGTACCCCTTATATGGAGGGGAAAAAATTACATAATCAATAAAGGGGGAGTTTCACTTTTGTAATGATAGAGTCTTTCTCATTAATTTGAAAATCTATTTTCATATTTAAATATTTCTATTTTGAGTTGTATCTAATTGTTCAAATGTGACTATATTATTGTTTTTGGTTTCATTCATTGATATAGATTTTCATGAATAACATTAAACTCCATTTTCCAAGTGTTGTTTTTCTCGATTGAGAAGATTACATTAGGTGGTGAGTGTCTAGATATCCTTGTAAAATGTGTGTAATAATTTAATTGTTTCATGATTTATTCTAATAAAAAATTAACTATTAAGAATTTCCTTAGATTTTTGGGAATGTTTTATGAATTTCCATACACACAATAGTTGTTTCCATTTCTTTCATCAACCAAGGGTGATTGACTACTCAGTCAAGGAGTATTTCATTCATCATTAAATATGAAGTGATTATGAATTAACTTTATAGAATTGATGACATTGAAAAATGTAACCCTACCCTAATGACATCTCTCTTTCCATCAACTTTTGTTAAAACATTATTTTATTTCTTACTTTCTTTTTAAAATCAATAAATTTAAAAAATAACCAAAAAATATTTCTCGAATTTTTTTTCTCCTCTCAAAATACAATCTAGTTTAAGATGTTTAATGCATTTTATATTAGAAATTATTTTTTCTGTTACACCCCAAGATAGGAACTTGTCAAAAAATGGCATCATTGTAAGTGTGGTGGTGCCGAATTTTTCATTCGTTTTTTATCATTTTGTCTTAAAAATATCATGACTAGAGCATAAAAAACTAACCCCTTTACCGTAGATCCTGAAATTTTAAAAACTATGTTTAATATAATTATAAACCTTAACTTGAAATCTGAATGTTAGGAAGTATTTTATGATGACAAGAGTGAAAATTCATGTGTTCACATTGAGCATGTCATCATGGATATATATCAAAATAAAACTCTTAGAGACCATTGTGAACGACAATTCCATCATAAAAAAAATCAATTTATAATGACATATTTACAAAATTAATTTGATATTAAAACTAACATAATACCATTGCCTCCAAAATTTCATGTGTTGGTAGGTAAATACCCAACCGAATATATTAATAAGGTCATGCATGTATGCACTACTTTCAAACATCATTGAGTATCATAGGAGCATGTAAAGTGGAAGTAATTTCCATTTTCATTATAATTTGATGACAAAGAATGATTTTATTTCCTATAACCAAGAGATATGAATAATTGGAATGTCTTAGTAAGATTATTTTTTCCAATTATTATTATTTTCCTCAAGAAGAAATTCCATAATAAAGTAATCATATTCCATTAGATTGTTAGTTGGAGAAATCATTTCTGAATACTAGAAATGATTTATAAATATATATTTCATCTTCTCGTATCACTAATTTATGGAAAATAACATTATTTTATACCATTACCGTGTATTGATAGACAATAAAAAACTTCTAGATGTCTCATCAAGAGGTGAATTAATTGATGTGTCACTAGATGAAGTCAAGGGATTGATTGGGAAGTTCTCTCAGAACTCACCACAGTTTGATACAAGAGGTACCAAAAAATTATTAATTCATGAGATATGAACTTATTATACATCAACATTATTGGAATCTAATATTGAGTAGATAACCAATATGGTGAGACTGATTTCCAAGAAATAAGTGAGTGACCAAAACAACTATCAAAGTTATGTGGTTTATTATCATCACCAAGTCATTTCATTGACCAATGTACTTAAATTATGGTAATATAAACTTGTAAAGAAGCCTTTCATTTGATCTAGTTTCGACATAAAAATGTATTTAGGGAGAATAATCAATTCAAATATGGATTTTTAAATTAGTAGTATCAATTTGGACCATCCTATGGAAATAAATTCCAAAACCAACATCAATCCCGACAATATTTTCAAAATTAACCATCATTTCAACAAAATAAATATTATAAATAGACTACATACCAACAAACACCAATATTATAGAGGCAATAGGAGAATCCATCCACCAGTGAACAACCTCCAATTCAAAACCAATAGTATAAATATGAGTTTTACGGGCTGAAATACACCATAAAATATTTGTCCAGCAAGATTGAAAGTCTCAGGGACATCCTAGAAAAAATCACCAAAACCTCCCCACCTGGAAAATCCAAACCCGAAAAGGTAATTTCTACATGATAACAACTAGAAGTGAAAATTAAATCTCACAACCAACAACCATTGAACCAGAAAAATCACCAACTTGATTAAGGGAGTCCAAATTTGGGAATTCTGAAAATTCATTGAATATAAATCGGGAAAAAGGGTATAAAGAGGACGAGGAGAAGGATATGCCAAGGAATAAAATACAATGAACAAAATTGAAAAGAATATAATGTAGAAGAAATAATTTCTCCCACCATTTTTATCATAGATTATTGGAAAAAATAGATCACGGGAAGAAGTGCTTCAAAAATAAATTTTGGACTGCATATATAAAGTGGAAATTAATATTCCCCTTCTTGAAGAACACAAAAAAACTAAAAACAATGCTAAATATTTGAAGGATATTTAGACTAATAAGATGAGACGTCAAGGAAATGAGATGATTAATTTGGTATGATGTGTTTGATCCATTATCAAACCAAATTTTCTAACAAAATTTCATGATCTATAGGCATTTTCCATTCCTTGCACTATTGGTACTATAAATTTATATTGTGTTTTTTGTGATATATTCGCTTTAATTAAATTATTTACCAACTAATTATAAACTTCTTTGTAGACGGGATACATGAAACCAATAAGAGTGGTGGTATATCTTGCAAGTAGATCCTAAATTTTCCCAGTAGGAGTTTTAGAGGATTTATTGCTGAAAGTAAAAGATCTCTTATTCCAAACTGACTTCAATGTGCTAAATATAAAGTAATATATGATCCTTTCACACTCACCCATCATTTTTTGGACACCATTCTTAATGATGACAAAAACGATCACTATTTTCCATAAATGGACACTCACCATAGTGTTTGGAGATATCACTATATACTTAGATATTTTTTAATCCACAAGGAACCCCTTATATGATCACTTTATATTTTCACTCTCCCTTGAGGTTGTCAAAAAATACATTAATGAATCATTGATGTTCCAAAAATTATTATCCTAATGGGATACATATACCCTAAAAAATATCCTTCAACTTGTGGATGCCCAAAATATAGGATATTTTGATTTTATGTTGGAAGAAGTGGTGAAATATTATCTTGTTGAGATATTAAAAATGAAAAAGGTAATGTTATCATTTATTATGTTCTGGAGGTCCTACAATTGGATGTGGGGTACCGAAGATTAATTTCATCTCTTTATCAACCACCAGATCTGGATTTAAAACTACTCCCCCTATTTTGAAATGTGTGTACCTTAGGGAGGGAGATAAATTAGTAGTAATAATTGATACTAATTTTTTTAAAAACCATGAAGAATATTTGATTGATATTTAAAGGGATAATATCCAAGAAATAGGGTGGAGCTTAGGATATATCCTAGGAATCAACCCAAAAATATTCTCACTGATAATTCATCTTGAGGGAGATTCCAAACCTTTTAGATAATCCTAAAAGTGTCTAAATACCAAATTTTTAATGGTTTTGAAGAAGGATATTGAGAATATCTTGGAATTTGTGATCATGTATAACATTTCAAAGGCACAATGGGTTATCCCCATACATGTAGTTCCAAAATCAATAGGACTCACCACTGTGAGGAATGTAAATAATGAATTAATTCCTATGAGAATTCAGAATAGGTGAAGAGTGTGCATAGATTTTAGGAAGATGAATCACATCATTTAGAAATATAATTTCTCTATACCTATCATTGACTATATTTTAGAGATATTTGTTGGTATAACTCATTATTTATTTTTGGATCAATTTTCTTATTACTTCCATGTACCTATTTTTCATGAGTATCAAGAGAAGACTACCAATACTTATCCCTTAGATAATTTAAAAAAATTCCATTTAGATAATGTAATACAAGTGTTAAATTTTATAAGATCATGGTAATTATATTTTGAAATGAAATTAATGATTTATTAGAGGTTTTATTTGATGATTTCATAGTTTATGGAAATTATTTTGGTAGTTGTTTGAAAAATATGGAATTTTTTTTGAAAACCATAATTGAAAAGAATACTGTATTAAATTTTGAAAATATTAATTTAATGGTTAAGAGATAAATTTTCCTTCGGCATGTCAATTAAAAAAATGTATTTAAGAAAATAATTAAATATTATATTTGAAAAAATCATTATCTTACCATACTTTTGTGACGCATGTTAGATATTTTTTAGGAATGGAAGGATTATATATGAGGTTTATCCAAGCCTTAATCATTATTTCTCCTCTTATATATAGATTTATTTTGAAATATTATGATTTTGATTTCAATATTGAATTTAGGGAACCTTTTTTGGGTTGAATATGATATTGATTACACTACCAGTGATGCAACCAATAATTTGGAAAGAACCATTCGAGGTAATTTGTAATGCCTCCAACCAAAATGTTGATGTAGTACTTTTTAATTGAATTTAGGGTAGGCCATAGGTCATTTCTTATTCCTCAAAAAACTTATATGAGGACCAATTCAATTACATGGTCACATAAAAATATTTCTCATTTTTTTTCATTATAATGATTTAGCCAATATCTGTTTGGAACTAATGTCATTGTGTTTTTTTGATAATGTAGTACATAGGTAATTAATGAAGATAGATGAAGCTAAACTAAGGCTAATTAAAACTACTGAATAATTACCTTCCATGAGATAAGTATACTTCCCAACACTACAGATTCTAAAATTCCAAACAAAGAACTAGTGAATGATGACCTTCTAGGAGATAAGTTGTATTTTATTGATGGAGAAGTGCCTTGGTATGCTGACATTGACAATTATATGGTAACATCTTAGATCTCATCTCCTTTCACATCCCAAAATATTCACAAACTAAATCTGAATCATGATATTATATTTTGGAAGATCTATTTTTTTACAATATTATCAAATACTAGGTGATAAGAAGATGTTTTCCTATGAGTTAAGTTGGTTATATATTTGATTTTTTTCATAATTTAGCTTATCGGGTAACTTGTTTGCTCGATGTATAGAAATATTTTATAATATAGAATGTATTGGCCAATAATTTTTAAATATGGTCCTGAATTTTTTAAATGGTGTGAAAAATGTCTATTTTCTGAAAATATTTAAAAGAGATAAAAAATAAAAAAAATACACTTAATTTGTTTTAGATTTTTTATGTATAGGGGATATATTTTATTCTTACTTTCCCAATTTCAATTGAAAATTATTTTTTCATTCGTCTACTAGGTAATTGTTTTAGAATATAAGTAATTGAAATACACCACAGATGATGATGCTAAAGTTGATGGTGATTTTTTTCATTGCATACATATTTTGTTTGTTTATAGTGACCAAATCCATCCTCAGTGATCAATGGACTCAATTTTTCTATTATTTATTGGATTATATAATTTATAATTATAGTATTCTTCATAAAAAAATTACTTTTATCACCTTTTCATTGGGTTTTTATATTCTCTATTTTTTTTAAAAATAATAGTTCTTTTTCAAAAGATATGTTTCTTTCCTTTTAAATTTTTGTGTATTTTTTTAAATATTTGAGATGAAAATGTTATCATTTAAATTTCTAAAAACCAATGTTAATGATTGAAACAATTTATTTCATGACACTATATTAAATGAATGTTGAAAATGAAATTTCGTCAAATTGAAATCATTATGAATTTCCTAGAAAGTACACTGAGTTTCTAATCTCTTGCCACATATAACTGTATTAATATCTGAAATCACTTCCCTATGAGGATTATTATTTATTTTTTTCATATTATTTTCATTCTCCTCACTTATTGTGATAACAAAAAATGATTTATTTAAAAAAATTTATTTATTCATTTAAAAACTTTAGAGTTTGAGGTACTTTTATTTTAAATGATTGAGGTTTGTTTTTGATTTAAATCACCCTTTTCATGAGAATATTTATCATTCTGGCCTACCACATATATAAAATCATTGTACAACTTATAATTCAGGATCATCCTATTAGGTTTTCCACATTACAAGCCAATTATCTTTAATACAACATGATCTGGAATAATAATTTCATGATATAATTAAACATTAGTGTGGGGAAGATGTCTTCTATTATACTACATAATTTTTGATTACTTGGGGTAGAAAATTAGATGAATACAGATTTTTTTCTACTAAAAAATATATTTTTTACATTTGTTCATTTTATAAAAATTTTATGATAATTGAAGTTGTGCCTTTTTAGAACACCCAAATGAAAAAATATTTTTTTACAGTCATGAGATTTGATGAAAAATTATGTTTTAGAGGATTTAAATTTTTGTTGTTGGAATGATGAATGCTGTAAAATTTCCATGATTTATCATTATGATGGAACTGATTTTCTATTATAAGGATCAAAAAGGAGACCAAACATGAGTGAAGATTAGAATCTTAAAATGTTTCTTCAAAAAGAGACAAAATCTCTTCATTATTCCTCATAATGTTTCACATATTAATCATGATAATTGAAACCCAAAAAAAACCTTAACATTCGTCATGATAAACACATGTCCTTGAACCACATCAGGTGGATACGTAGTAATGTTTCAATCCTATGGTGACTCCTGCATTATTTTGGATAAGAAAAGACTTGTTGAAAATTTAAATTTCTGTGAAAAGAGAAAATGGAAGTGAGGTTGGTGTTTTTTGTGCATCAGAGGAAACATGAAGAGGAAATACATTGAATGATCAGAATAGAGAATGTTAAATAATGTTTTTTGAGGAGGAATGATATATTTTATTTCTTTGTGTGACATTAATAGATATCATGGTCGTCTGGTTTCGCTTTTTGTTTGATTTTTATGCTTACTTATCAATGAGTAGATGATTTATGTGTGAGGTAATTGATAAAGATAATATTTTAATTATTTTTAATGTGGATTTTAATGATTTTCTCCCATACAATTAATTAAATTGATCATATTTTCATCATTTTAGTATTCTTTGTAAATTTTTGATTTAATTTGTAAATTTTTTGAATTATTGGGATTTGAAAGTTTTTTAGTTCTATTTAATTTTTGAGAATTGCATATACAATTTTGATAAAATTTAGGTGATTCTTTTTTTTAGATTTATAATTTCTTCAGAATTTAATTTTGTTTATAGACCCAAAACCCATTTAAATCCCACTATCCTAGAAATATAAATAAATTTGAATCATATTTTTGATGGAATAATGGACTCCACATCAATTATTGAAACATATCTCCACATAAATATGTTCAAATGAAGTTATTATAGTTATATTGAAAAATGTAATCAGATTCCCATCATAAAATAAATTTTATATAAAATTTTGTTCATAAAGGCATCCATTTAATGTACTAAGGTGAAAGGAGTTAAGGAGTCTTCTTATATAGAAAAAATATTCTTCAATAATTCATACATAACTTATAATCCACTTATATAAATAATAAAATATTTGGAAGTATCATTCAAAATATCAAAATAAATAATTTATATAAAGAAACAATCCATATATTTGTCCGTTTATAATGAAAATGAAACCCAAACTATTGGTGGACATAAAATGAAGGGAAGATTTTCCATCCCTTATGTCCATAAATATGTGATTTAAATTCAATTAAAGGGTGTTGAAGAGGTAAAATGAGGGGATTTTCTAGTGTATAAGAGCCTTTAAGAGTTGTTTATTTTCTATTTTCTATTTTCTTAGTTTCGTAATGATATCTTATTTTCTTTTAAACTATCATTAACTTTTCATGGTGGGGAAAAACCATTGAGTGTTTGGAGAAGTGTGAGTTTCACTTTTGTAATGTTAGATTATTTCTATTTAATTTGAAACTCTGTTTTTAAATTTAATTCATTTTATTTTAAGTGGTTTCCAATTCTCTTAATGTGATTGTATTTTTGGTTTTGGTTTGATTGATTGTTTATATCTTATGTTTAATACCTTTAAACCCCCTCCACCAATTGTTGTCTATCTCTATAAAAAATCTTGTGTTAGGTGGTGAGTGTTTTGAAATCATTTCCATGTTTATAGAATATGTTAAATGTTCTCGATTTATAAGAATAAAAAATCCTTACTGGGTCTTTACATAGTAGTTTTGGTAGATTTTATGAATTCCATGCACACATGGGTGGTTTCCATTTCATCAGTCAACCATTGGTGATTGAAAACTCGATCAAGAGTCTTTCATTTATCATTCAATAGGAAGAGATAGGGGTCGTCTTTACAACCATGATAAAATTGAAATTTTTGATCCTACCTTGACCCCATTACTATCTTCGTCAACTTGAGTTTAATATAATTTTTAATTTCATTAATTATTTTTTAAATCGGTCAATATAAAAATCAACTTCAACTTCTATCTCTAATTTCAAGTGAAAAATTTGATTGTTCTATGTTCTTATGTGGATACATCCTATGTTGAAAAATATAGCAGTTTTTAACATAGAAAATATATGTTTTTTACACCCCACAAATGTTACATGTCATATTTTGTTTTATTATTAATATAGTAGTGATGATGGGGAGAAGTGTCATGGTGGTCATTAACTTTAAATTCACATAATATATGTGTTTATTATTTTATCACAGTAATTTAGACCACCCTTATCCAATTTATTATCTCATAGGTTTCCATTTTAAATGTAATGAAATTGGCTATATATATTGTAATATGATGTTTTTATGGTGATATACTCATTGTTATGGTATATTTGTAACAGCCCGACCCCAGTTACTCAGAGTCGGTGCATTATTACATAACATTGGCATGATCACACAAGATCAAGTCTCTAAAGACAGATTAGTTTAGAAGTATTAGAAACAATAGATGCATTCATAAATGTAACATTACATCATAATGTGTAAAACTAAAATAACATAGTCTCCATAGTCCACACTCATATCCCCTTCAGACTATCCCTATAGGTCAGTCATAAAATAATTTCTTCACATCCTGGGAAAAAACATAGAAAGGGGTGAGCTCAGATGCTCAGTAAGGATAACAATATAGCAGAAACATTCATAAATAAACATAAAAATTTAAGGAAATGTATAACTAAAAAAATCCATTCAAACTTGAAATTAAGCATAATATGGAAAAAATAAAATGAAATAATTCCATTTACTTATTCACATGTATATTCTACTAGTCGAATAATCACTTGCAATATCCATAACCACTTTCATAATGATGGAATGCATAATGACAGACTATCAAAACCACGTAGCCAAGGCCTCGTGCCAAGACTACAAATAAGATTTTGTCAAGGCCTCGTGCCAAGACACTAGTTTGTCTCATGAGACCTACCGATGCATTGAGGAGCTATAGTGGGATCCACCCGTCACTTATTATGTCCAATTCATTCTTCACATGAACAGGTTTAAACATATCTTAGACAATAACATAATCGCATCACATAAAACATGCATAAAGGAAACATAAAATTTCCACATTTCAATCACGAGATATCAAAAAAACAAATTGATATAATAAAAAAACATTCAAAACCATTTTCAATACCAAAATAAAATAAAATTAAAAATTGGTATTTATTTTTCATTTAAAAAAAAGTTATGGCTTGTAGAGGAAGCCGAAACTCAAATAATGGTCACGGTGACAGAGAAATCATTGTCGCCACATATGTATGACAAATAAACATTTCTTTTTTCCTTTAGTAAAATGATTCATATAAAAAATATTCCTTTTGCATAAACGTAAATGTCAAAGGGTTTTATACACCATTTAAAAGAATGTTGTGTATAAAAAAGAATATGCCTCAATGAAAGGAGATCGAGACGAAGTCCCTTACCTCGTGTCCAACTTGACACGATCGTTCTTTAATCTCACGAATAATAAACTAGAGTTAATTTATACTTGATTAAGAACCGTTTTAAAGTAAATTGATACTTTTATATCACTTATTACCATGTTATGAACATTATGTAATTAATTAAGTTAATAACGGTCGTTTTGTTGATCTTTGGTACTTGAGTCAAAAATAATCTTCTTATAATTACATGTTTTTCTTGTGGTAAAATATCCATTATAATAAGAATTATATTCGTGATGTAGATATAATATATATCATATATATCCAGTATATAAATTAATTTATAATATTACATAACATTTAGAGGCAAAAAATGAAATGCACCGTTCATCGAGACGGTAAGCCGTACGTAAGCATGAACACTACTTTCATTTCTATTTCGTATTTAATGGAATAAAATTATAATGATATAAAGTTATATTATAATTACAGTATAATATAATATATAATATCATTTAATTCATCCTTTATACGTCCCACATATGGCATTAATGATTCAAATCACTTAGAGGGGGCGGTAGTCCGCACTTCCTTAAATGAAATTATCGCGTTAACCCATAATGGAAATCATAATGGTATGCCATAAATGGAAAATAAAGAATCATAAGGAAAACATAAAAATAATACATATCATATATAAATATAGTGACATATTAATGGCCACCATGAGAGGTGTTAAAAGAAGATTGAACAATCATCGTTTCGTGATGCATTAATTCGCCACCCACAGAAACTGTATGTTCATTAACCATTATACGAAGGTGTGTGTAAGTGTAAATCAAATAATTCTCATAAAAACATCCTAGTATATTTAAGATACTGGTGTTGTTACAAAATTAATGAATAAAAAGAGTTTAAGGGGTTGGAGAAGCGAAATAAAACAAAAGAACATAACAGAGGACATTACCTTAAAATCGGGTAACTATTTTTGATTTGATCTAAAGGCTTCCTTGGGAAGACTTCTGCCCAAAGTGAGGCTTCTAAGAGTAAGATATGGAATTTGAGAGAGTATTAGGGCAGAGGTTGGCCGATCCAAATGGCTTTGAAGGTGTGAATAAGGTGGTAGAGGTGGGGGCCTTTTATAAGAGGAGAGGAGGGGTACTATTGGAAAGTAATGAAATGTTACAGTATTATGAAATGCTTTTCGGATTTTAAAGGCCCCACAATGATATATTTAGAGGATAAGGTGATAAGGGTTCGAAATAAACCTATCCAATAGGCTTTAAAAAAGTTTATGTCTTATATTTTACCTTACCGTTTCATTTTATTTAAATCATTCATTAATGAGGTAATCGCCACATCATCATGGTGTCATAAATAAATTAATTTCTTTAATGTATAAAATTATAAAAAAAAATACTATGATATAGGAAATATTTTTATCTTTCCAATGAAAATTTATAGTAAAATGTATTACTTGTATAACCTTATGTAAAAATTATTTTAGTAAAATAATACATGTTTGTGACTCTTTTATTTTTACTTTAAATAAAAGGTTATTAATGTCATTTTCTTACCCAAGTGGGTCTATGGGGTCCCCATGTTGACCCATGGATTTTCTTGGTCAGCCATCACTCATCCAAAAGTTTAGGACAAGTGTAAAGGTAATTTCATATTATTATATCATTATATTTACCTTAAATTAAAATAATTACCTTTAATCGCGATTAATAGAACTTAAAGGTTACTATTCATCAAAAATTATTTTAATCCCATTGAACCACATTTTACTTCCTAATGACAATGATGTATGTCGGATTTTTTAAATTCAAATCACAGAGGTGGTAAAATTTCATTTAAATAAAAAATCAGTTTTTTAACTACCACTTAGTGGTTTCAGAATTCATAAAAAATAGATGTTTTTCCAAAAAATACTAAAAATTCACTCTAAGCTATATTTCATATTCCAAATTCAAAAATGATTTCTATTTTACCCAATTCAAAACATAAAAGTTGCATTAATTATTTTTAGATTTAATTCTCATTGTCAAAACAAATAGTGTGTTTTTAACAAATAATATATATCAAAATATTGATACTCATTTATGTCCAATTTCAAAGTGAAATTAATTATAATGACCACCATTGGATAAAATGGTAAATTTATATTCTAATTATACCTTATAACCACTCAATAGTATAATTTATCACTATAAATTATTTTTATTAAAAAAGTTGTTATTAGGTATTTTCATTATTCATCGAAAATTGGAAGTTCTCAGAAAAATACAAAAAAATAAAAATAGTCTAATTTCGATATTCAGAATCAAAAAATGAAGTCCATTTTGAAATATAAAATTTATATAATTTCAAAAAGTGGGTATTACTATTCATAATGGCTACATTGATTGGTCACGGTGTGTTAGAATCTCGAACTTGCGTACAATGCAAGCTATTTCATTATTGAAAGAAAAGCGTACCGTGGAAGCATGGGGTTTTACATTCTCCCCTCATTCAATAAATTGCGTCCTCACAATTTGAAATTGTTCTTTGAAAATAAAAGGTTGAAAATAGAAAATACCTTTGTGGAAAACCCACATCGGAAATAAGGATAATAAAATTTAGCCTTAATAAGAGGGAAAATGAAATGAAAAAGTCACCACCAAATTAGGATCTCTATTAGGAGAACATTGGTGTAAATTAGAGACATATAATTGGAGGAAAAATGTAAATATTTGTAGGGAGTGATTGAGGTCATCAATCACAAACAAGTGTAAAATTGTGGGCCTCAAAGCCTTCAATTTATGTTGATTTAAAATATCATCAGTTCAACAAAACATAAGGTATTAGGATAACACATTTTTTGTTTTAACATCCCTTTACTAAAGTTGAATAATTAATTTATTCATAGATCAATAGATAGGTATATATATATATACTTAACATGTAGAGTTTCAACCTTTAACTAATTTTTACCACAAACTCATCTTTCACTAAAAAAAATATTTGAACTCAAAAATATTATATTTATCCTAATCGAACAAGGTTCAAAATATTAAAAAATACCATTTAGATTTGGAAAACTATTTTGTAATAACTAGGGACTTCCTGTAGGCTGGTGGTAGGTAATAAAGTCTTGTCTCACTATGATTGTGGGTTTGATTCCTATAGATTTTTCCGACGTTAGGGGTTATCCCCCGACCTACTGGTTGTCCTTTTCCTAAAACTTTAGTATTATACTATTCCAAAAAAAATATTCAAGAATGTTTTAACCGTAAACAATACTATCCAAAGTTCAACTTAATCCATTCCAAATTTTATAGATATCCAAAATACCCCTGTCCAGACTTTCTCTAAAAGGTCTCTAAATTCCAAAATCAATTGTAACATCAGATTACCCAAACAATGTAAAGTTTCTCCTATTGTCACATACTAAAAATATGATTAACTTAATTATATTAAAACCTTAATAAAAACAAAAAGTACTGAAGTACAATACTTATATATATCACATTATTCTTATAACCAGAATATAATCCTTGAGTCCAAAAGCACCAATACATTAATTATTCCCCTTAATGTCTAGTAATATCATAAGATTTTCCTTGAACCCTTGGCATTTTCTGAGGTATGTTTCCAAGACTCTTATGACATTCACTTGAATAATGACCCATTTCCCTAAAATTGTAGAATTCAACATTGATAGCCTCTTTCTTTCCCATGTAATCACGAGCATGATGACCTTTTTCTCCACATTTATAACAAACTCCCATTCATTTTAGGCAAGTACTGGGGTGATTCCTCCCACAATTATCACATAATGGAAAATCATTCTTTCCCCTTTTCCCTTTATCTGTCTCTTGTTCCACCATTCTCTTAATCTATTGCTTTACTTTATTGTCATAATATTTTGAGAATTCCTTTTCTGTCTTGATAGAACACGAGACTATATCTTCGTACATTGAGAAAGATTGTGATACTAAATCTCGACAGAGAAATTGTTTTTACCCATCAAGGAAACGATCAATCATACTTCTTGGGTTATGTATATAATCTATAGCATGCCTCAATAACCTTGTAACGTTAGACTCATACTTCGAAACATTCTCATCCTCCTTTTGCCTCAGACTCAGAAATTGCCTTTCCATATCTGCTCGATGGTCACGAGGAAAGTATTTTTTAGGAAAAGTTCTTTGAACTCTCCCCATTCCATACTAGATACATAATTATATTCCATTGTGTTTTGTATCAATGACCACCGTTGATCAGCATCTCCAGTTATGCGGTAAACTGCCATGATAACCTTTTCCCTTTCACTACTCCACAAGGCATGGAATATTTTCTCTAAGGAATTTATCCTTTGCTCAGCTACTAAGGGATTTGTACTCTGATTGAATTTTGGTGATTTTTTCCTCATGAAGAAGTCTAACATTGATCCTCTATGTTGCAGATTAGGGTTCTCCATATGAGTAAGGTTATTCTTCATAACCTGAGTGAGTTGTCCGAGTATGGCGATATGTTAATCAGCACCAGTTATATCACCAGCTCCACTATAATTATCTTGAGCAGGAGGAAAATCCCTACATGGAGTTTGTGCATTGATACAGTTTCCATTCCTTCCACTAGGTGCCATTTGTAAACAATGGAATAAACTAGATCAGTTTAGGAATCAAAATACAAAATAACAAACTTGCCAAACACCTAACATAAATTGAACAGTTTATGGATATAATCCATAATCATAAAAATGGTTTCTTTGAGGAAGTAAACACTCATAAACCCTTCATAATAGTTTGTAAAGAAAATAGGAATTATCCTAAGTATATCCCCCGGGAGTGTCATAACCAAGAGTGGAGCAAGACCTGTTGTCATGCACTATTTCTCGTTCGAGTCTAGCTCAAAGCGGTGTTTTCGGGTTTTACCCCTATGTACATTTGTGCTAGAGCTTCCTCTACCTCCTCATATCCATTTAGGGATGCATTTATTAGAAAACTCACAAAATATTTATAATACCAAAATTCTAGGATGTTCTTCTATACTAATCCTCAAAGTCTATCTTATGTCTATGTGCTCTAATCAGATTTTATCTAAATCTAGCTTCCAAGGATAGTCCTAAATTGCCTCTGATACCAAATGTAACACCCCGAAACCAGTTACCCAGAGTCTATGCATTATTACGTAACATTGGCATGATCACACAAGATCAAGTCTCGAAATACTGATTAGTTTAGTAGCCTTGGAAACACTAGATACATTCATAAATGATACATTAAATTATAAAGTGTAAAACTAAAATAACATAGTCTCCATAGTCCACACTCATATCCCCTTCAGACTATCCATGCAGGCCAGTCATAAAATATTTTTTTACATCCTGGGAAAAATAAAACATAGATAGGGGTGTGCTCAGATGCTCAGTAAGGATAACTATATAGCGGAAACATTCATAAATAAACATAAACATTTAAGGCAATGTATAACTAAAACAAAATCATTTGAAACTTGAACTTAAGCATAATATGGAAAAAAATAAAACGAAATAATTCCATTTACTTATTCACATGGATATTCTAATAGTCTAATAATCAAATGAAATATCAATAACCACTTTCATAATGATGGAATGCATAATGCCAGACTATCATAACCACGTAGCCAAGGTCTATGCCAAGACTACAAATAAGATTTTGACAAGGACTCGTGTCAAGACAATAGTTTGTCTCAGGAGACCTACCGATGCATCAATGAGCTATAGAGGGCTCGACCCATCACTTCATAGGTCCAATGCATTCCTCATATGAACAGGTTTAAACATATCTTAAACCATAATATAATCCTATCACATAAAACATACAAAAAGGAAACATAACATTTCCACATTCCAATCACAAGATATCAATAAAACACATTGATATAATAATAAAACTGTCAAAACCATTTTCAATACCATAATAAAGTAAAATTAAAACATGGTATTCATTTTTCATTTCAAAAAAGTTATGGCTTGTAGAAGAAGTCGAAACTCAAATAATGGTCACGACGGCGGAGAAGTCGTTGTCGCCGCATACGTACTACAAAAAAAACATTCCTTTTTGTAGTTTAGTAAAATGATTCATATAAAAAAGATTCCATTTGAATAAACATAAAATTCAAATGGGTTTATACACCGTATACATGATAGTTGTGTATAAAAATGAATATTCCTCAATGAAAGGAGATTGAGATGAAGTCCCTTACCTCGTGTCCGACATGACTCGATTGTTCTTTAATATCCTGAATAATAAACTAGAGATAATTTCTACTTTCTTAAGAACCTTTTTCAAGTTCATTATTCATTTTATATCACTTATTACCATGTTATGAACATTATTTAATTATTTAAGTTAATAACGGTCGTTTTGTCGATCTTTGGTACTTGAGCCAAAAATAAAAATCTTATAATTACAAGTTGTTAATGTGGTAAAATATCCATTATATCCAAAATTATATTAATGATGTAGATATCATATATATCATACATATCCAGTATATACATTCATTTATAATATTATATAACATTTAGAGGTAAGAAATGAAATGCACCATTCATGGAGACGGTAAGTCGTACGTACACATGAACGCTACTTTCAATTCTATTTCGTATTTAAGGGAATTAAATCATAATGATATAAAGGTATATTATAATTCCAGTATAATATCATATATAATATCATTACTTCATCCTTTATACGTCACACATATGGCATTAAGGATTCAAATCAATTTGAGGGTGTGGTAGTCCGCACTTCCTAAAATGAAATTATCACATTTACCCATAATGAAAATCATAAAGGTATGGCATTAATGAAAAATACAGAAGCATAATTAAAAAATAAACCTAATATATATCATATATAAATATAGTGACATATTAATGGAATGCATGAGAGGTGTTAAAAAAATGATTGAATAATCATCATTTCGTGCAGCAGTAATTCACAACCCACAGAAACAGTATCTTCTTTAACCATTAGACAAAGGTTTGTGTAAGTGTAAATCAAATAATTCTCATAAAAACATCCTAGTATATTGAATATACTGGTTTTGTTACTAAATAAATGAATAAAAAGAGTTTAAGGGGTTGTAGAAGCAAAATAGAACAAAAGAACATAAGAAAAGACATTACCTTATAATCAGATAACTCTTTTTGATTTGAGCCAAAGGCTTCCTTGGGAAGACTTATGACCAACTTGAGGCTTATAGTAGTAATAGAGGGATGTTTATAGAGTATTTGGGAAGATTTTGGCCGAGACAAATAGCTTTGATGGTGTGAATAAGGTGGTGGAGGTGGGGGCCTTTTATAAGAGGAGAGGAGGGGTACTCTAGGAATGTCATGAAATGTTACATTATTATGAAATGATTTCAGATTTTAAAGGTACCAAAATGATATATTTCAAGGATAAGGTGATTAGGGTTCTAAATACACCCATAAAATAGGCTTTAGAAGAGGTTTTGTCTTATATTGTACCTTATATTTTATTTTTATATAAATCATTTATTAATGAGGTAATCACTGCATCATCATGGTGTCATAAATAAATTAATATATTTAGTTTCTAAATATTATATAAGAATACTATGATGTAGGAAATCTTTTTAGCTTTCAAATGACTATTTATAGTAAAAAATATGACTTGTATAACCTTATGTAAATGTTGTTTTAGTAAAAAAATACAAGTTTGTGACACATTTATTTTTACATTAAATAAAACGTTTTTACTGTCATTTTCTTACCCAAGTGGCTTTGTGGGGTTACCAAGTTGACCCATGTATTTTTTTGGTCGGCCATGAATCATCCAATAAGTGTAGGAAAAATGTATAGGTAATTTCATATTATTATATCATTATATTTACCTTAAATTATACTAATTACCTTTAATCGTGATTAATTGAACTTAAAAGTTACTATTCACAAAAAATTATTTTTATCCCATTGAACCAAATTTTACATCATAATGACAATGATGTATGTCGTATTTTTGAAATTCAAATTACAGAGGCTGTAATATTTCATTTAAACAAAAAATCAGTTTTTTAAGTACCACTTAGTGGTTTCACTATTCATCAAAAATCGATGATTTTCAGAAAAATAAAAAAAATTCACTCTATGCTATATTTGATATTCGAAATTCAAAAATGATTTCCATTTTACCAAATTCAAAACATAAATGTTGAAGTAATTATTTTTATATTTATTTCCCGCTTTCAAAACAAATAACATGTTTTTAAGAAACAATATCTATCAAAAGACTGATACTCGTTTATGTCCAATTTCAAAGTGAAATTAGTTCTAATGAACACCATTGGATAAAATGGTAAAATTATATTCTAATTATACTTTAAAACCTCTCAATATTATAATTTATCACTATAAATTATTTTTATTAAAAAAGTAGTTTTTATGTATTTTTCACTATTCATCGAAAATTGGAAGTTCTCAAGAAAAATACCAAAAATTCAACATAGGCTAATTTAGATATTCAGAATCCAAAAATGAAGTCCATTTTTAAATATAAAATTTATATAATTTCAAAAAGTGGGTATTACTATTCATACTGGCTACTTTGATTGGTTGCGGTGTGTTAGAATCTCGAACTTGCGTACAATGCAAGCTATTGAATTATTGAAAGAAAAGTGTACCATTGAAGCTTGGGGTGTTACAATATTCACTATTCATATACATGGTAGATATGTAGCTCAGTGTTTCGAGGAGGTCTAAAAAGAGCATATAGTCTCAATGTATAGGTAAATAGATGTGGATAAACCACGATACTGGGTTGGGAATTGGATAAATCATAAAAACATTGATGGATAATGGGTAACCCGTGTACACTAAATAAGGAAAAAATTTATTCACAATAAATAAAATTCCATTTCATCGGATGTAATTTTTTATATTAGAGAAACGTTTTTATCATTATTTCGTATCCTTATAATTAAAACACCAAAAAGTAGAATAAATAATTAAACAATGATAACATGGAAATGGGTCTCCTTGAGATACAAGGGAGGGTCGAACAGTAAAATACACCATATGGGATAATTATTATGTTGTCCCAACCGCTGTGATAGGTATTGTATAAGATAGAATATGGATATCACTTATCGATTCCACATCACATCTCATAAAAGTTCATTCATGGATGGGGAATGATAACTAATCAAATTATATCAATTCCTTTTTTGAAAGACATATATAAAATAATGTGTTTTAAAGTATAATCCTTCTATAAAAATGAATATTATAAATTAAATTTCATCATTTAATTCACTATATTTTCATATATTTATTCTCCCATTAACACAATTTTTAATATAATTACCAAATAATAATATAGTATTAAAATTTCTATATGATACCCAATTTAAAAAATAAATTTCAGTGAACATGATTTAAAATTTAGTATAAAAACTTAAAATATTTACCTATTATCTCTCAATATATTTAATAAATGATAAATGTTTTCACTAACAACAAATGAATCAAAATTCAAAGAAATTATTATTATTAAAAAGTTAAATGTAACACCTCAAACTTCTATGGTACACTCCTCTTTGAATAATAGAGCAGCGTGTGTTGTACGCAATCTCGAGTTCTAACACACCGTGACCAATAAAAGTAGTAGTTATGAATAGTAATAACCAATTTTTGAAATTATATATATTTTACATTTCAAAATGGACTTCATTTTTGGATTCGTAATATCAATTATAGCTTAGGTTGAAATTTTGGCATTGTTCTGAAAATTTTCAATTTTTGATGAATAGTGAAACCACTAAGTGGTATTTAAAAAACTGATATTTCGTTTAAATGAAACATTACCACTTCCGTGATTTGATTTTCAAAAATCCAACATAAATGGTTGTCATTAAGAAGTAAAATGTGGTTCAATGGGATTAAAATAATTTTTGGTGAATAGTAACTTTTAAGTTTAAGTAATCACGATTAAAGGTAATTAGTGTAATTTATGGTAAAGATAATGTTATAATAATATGAAAAGAACGTTAAACATGTACTAACAATATTTTATGAGTCATGGCCAACCAAGACAAACCATGGGTCAACTTGGGGACCCCATGGTGCCACTTTGGTAGGGAAAGGACATTAAAAACGTTTTATTTAATGTTAAAATAAAAAGGTCACAAACAATAGTTATTTTACTATTTTTTTTTAAAATGGGGTTATACAAGTTATATTTTTGACTATAAATATTCATTAGAAATATAAAAGGATTTACTACATCATGATATTTTTTTTATAATTTTTAGACATTAAATATATTAAATTGTTTATGACACCATGATGATGCAGTGATTACCTCATTAATTAAGGATTTTAATAAAATTGAAGGATAATGTAAAATCTAACTATTACACTTGTCCATAGCCTATTGGATGAGAATATTTCGAACCATTATCACATTATCCTTGAAATATATAAGTGTGGGACCTTTAGAATCCGAAAAAGCATTTCATAATAATGTAACATATCAATCTTTCCAAGAGTGCCCCTTCTCTCCGCTTATAAAAGGCCCCCACCTCTACCACCTTATTAAAACTATCAAGCCATTTGGCTCGCCCAACCTCTGCCCAAATACTCTCCCAACTTTCCTCCCTTACTCCTAGAAGCCTCACTTTGGGCAGAATGCTTCCCATGGAAGACTTTGGCTCAAATCAAAAGAGTTACCCGATTTTAAGGTAATGTCTTCGCTTATGTTATTTTGTTTCATTTTGCTTATCCAACCCCCTAAACTCTTTTTATTCATTTATTTTGTAACAGAAACAGTATCCTCAATATACTAGGATGTTGTTATGAGAAGTATTCGAGCTACAATTACACACACCTACATCTAATGGTTAAAGAACATATTGTTTCTGTGGATGGCGAATTTCTGCCTGACGAAACGATGATTGTTCAACACTCATATAACACCTTCAAAGGTGGCCATTAAGATTTTACTATATTTATACATAATATATAATATGTATATGTTTTACTTAAGGTTCTGTATTTTTCATTTATGGCATACCTTTATTGTTTCAATTATGGGTAAACGCGATATTTTCATTTTAGGAAGTGCGGACTACTGCCCCCTCAAATTGATTTGAATCGTTAATGCCATATGTGGGATGTATAAAGGAAGGAGTAAATGATATTATTTGATATTATACTGGAATTATAATATAACTTTATATCATTATGATTTCATTCCATTAAATATGAAATATAAATGAAAGTAGTGTTCATGCGTACGTACGACTTACCGTCTCCATGAACGGTGCATTTCATTTCATACCTCTAAATGTTATGTAATATTATGAATGAATGTATGTACTTGATATATATGAGATATATGATATATATATCATTAATATAATTAGGTATATAATGTTTATTTCACCACATGAACAACTTGTAATTATAAGAAGTCTATTTTTGACTCAAGTACCTAAGATCGACAAAACAACTGTTATAAACATAAATAATTACATAATGTTCATGACATGGTAATAAGTGATATAAACAGAATAATGAACTTGAAAAAGGATCTTAAAAAGGTAGATATTAACTATAGTTTATTATTCCAGAGATCAAAGAACGGGCGAGTGAATTCGGACATGAGGCAAGGGAACTTCTTAACCCAATTTCTGTCCTCTGGGTTAATATCCTACTTTCAAATTATGTCATGATATTATTATGTCCTATCTAGTATTTATACTTTATTTATTTGTAAATATAGTTAATACACATAATAGATCTATTTTATTTAAAAAATTATCTTTGTAAGGGACTTCGTCTCAATCTCCTTTCATTGAGGCATAATTTGTTTAATACACAACTTTATTTTATACGGTGTATAAACCCCTTTGACTTTTATGTTTTTTTTTCAAAAGGAATATTTTTATACAAAGATTTTTTACTAAACGAAAAAAAGGAATGTTTTTCTTACGTATGCGGCGACAACAACTTCTCTGCCGCCATGACCATTATTTGAGTTTCGGCTTCCTCTACAAGACATAACATTTTTTAAAATGAAAAATAAATACAAGTTTTAATTTTCTTTTATTTTGGTATTGAAAATGGTTTTGAATGTGTTTTTATTATATCAAAGTGTTGTATTTATATCTTGTGATTGAAATGTGGAAATGTTATGGTTCCTTTATAAATGTTTTATATGATACGATTATATTATATGATATGTTTAAACCTATTCATATGAGGAATGCATTGGACTTAATAAGTGATGGGTGGAGCCCGCTATAGCTCCTCGATGCATCGGTAGGTCTCATGAGACAAACTACTGTCTTGGCACGAGGCCTTGGCTACGTGGTTATGATAGTCTGGCATTATGCATTCCATCATTATGAAAGTGGTTATTGATATTGCATGTGATTATTCGACCAGTAGAATATCCATGTTAATAAGTAAATGGAATTATTTCATTTTACTTTTGCCATATTATGTTGAAGTTCAAGTTTAAAAGGCTTTTGTTTAAGATATACATTGCCTTAAATGTTAATGTTTATTTACGAAAGCTTCCGCGATATTTTTATCCTTACTGAGCATATGAGCTCACCCCTTTCAATGTTTTAATATTTTCCAGGATGTGAAGAAGTATTTTATGAATGACCTGCAGGGATAGTTAGAAGAAGATATGAGTGTGGACTATGGAGACTTTGTTATTGTATTTTTTTTACTTTATGATATAATATAAGACTTATGAATGTATCTAGTGTTTCCAAGGCTACTAAACTAATCGGTCTTTAGATACTTGATCTTTTGTGATCATGACAATGTTACGAAGTAATGCACTGACTCTGGGTAACTGGGGTCAGGGTGTTACAGTTGGTATCAGACGCAGTTTAGTACTAACCTTGGAAGCTAGATTTAGATAAACTCTGATTAGAGAACATAGCCCGAAGATAGACTTTAAGGATTAGTATAGAACAACTTCATAGAATTTTGGTATTATAGAGATTTTGTGAGTTTTCTGAGCAATACATCCCTATCTGGATACGAGCATGTAGAGGCGGCTCTGGCACATATGTACCTAGGGGTAAAACCCGAAAACACCGCTTTGAGCTAGACTCGAACGGGAACTGGTGCACGACAACGGGCCTTGCTGCACTCTTCGTTACGACACTCCCGGGGGATATGCTTAGGATAATTCTCATTTTCGTTACAAACTACTATGAAGGGTTATGAGTATATACTTCCTCAAAGAATTTTTTTTATGATTATGGATTATATCCTTAAATAGTTCAATTTATGTTAAGTATTTTATAAGTATGGAATTATGTATTTTGATTCATAAACTAATCTAGTTTATGCCATTGTTTAGAAATAGCGCCTAGTGGAAGGAATGGAAACCGTATCAATGCATGAAATCCGTGTATGGATTTCCCTCCTGCACAAGATAATTGTTGTGGATTTGGAGATACAACTGGTTCTGATCTACTTATTACCATACTGAGACAACTCACTCAGGTTATGAATAATAACCTTACTCGTATGGAGCACCTAGATCCGCAACGTGGAGGATCAATGTTAGACTGCTTCATGAGGCAACAAACGCCATCATTTTATAGGGGTACAAATCCATTAGTATCTGAGCAATGGATAAACTCCTTAGAGAAAATATTCCACACCTTGGGGAGTAGTGAAAGGAAAAAGGTTATCATGGCAGTTTACCGCCTCACTGGAGATGCTGATCAATGGTGGTCATTGATTCAAAACACAAAGGAAGATGAAGAAGTATCAAGTATGTAATGGAGAGAGTTCAAAGATCTGTTCTTAGAAAAATACTTTCCACATGACAATCGAGCAGATATGGAAAGGAAATTTCTGAGTCTGAGGCAGAAGGAGGATGAGAATGTCACAAAGTATGAGGCTAACATTACAAGGTTAGCAAGGCATGATACAGATTATATACGTAACCCAAGAAGTAAGATTGATCGTTTCTTTGATGGGTTAAAACCATTTCTCCATCGAGCTTTAGTATCACAATCCTTCTCATCGTACGATGATATTGTCTCATGTGCTATCAAGACAGAAAAGGAATTCTCCATTTCTTATGACAATAAATTAAACAAGAGAAGAATAGAATGATGGAAAAAGAGATAGATAAAGGGAAAAGGGAAAGAAGGATTTTCCATTATGTGATAATTGTGGTAATAATCACCCTGGTACTTTCTTAAAAGGAATGGGAGTTTGTTAAAAATGTGGAGAAAAAGGTCACCAGGCTCGTGATTGCAAGGGAAAGAAAGAGGCTATCAATGTTGAATGCTACAATTGTAGAGAAATGGGGCATTATGCAAATTAATATCTTAAGCGTCAGGGAAACTTACCTCAGAAAAGGCCAAGGGATCAAGGACAATCTTATGTTGTTACTATAGTTGAGGTGGAATAATTAATGTATTGGTGCTTTTTTACTCAAGGATTATATTCTGGTTATAAGAATAATCTGATATATATACGGATTGTACTGAAGTACTTGTTGTTTTCATGAAGGATTTAATATAATGAAGGTAATCATATTTTTAGTATGTGACAATAAGAGAAACTTTACATTGTTTGGGGAATCTGATGTTACAATTGATTTTGGAATTTAGATACCTTTTAGAGAAAGTCTGGACAGAGGTATTTTGGATAACTATAAAGGTTGGGATTGATTAAGTTGAACTTTTAATAGTATTGTTTAAGGTTAAAACATTTCTGAAGATTATTTCTGGAATATTATAATACTATATTTTTAGGAAAAGGACAAACTTTAGGGTGGGGAATAACCCGTCGCGTCGGACAAAGCTGCAGGAATCGAACCCACAACCATAGTGCGACTGGCCTTTATTACCTACCACTAGCCTACATAAAGTCCCTGGTTATTAAAAAAAGTTTTTCTAATCTAAATGGTAAGTGTTAATATTTGGAACCTTATACAATTATGATAAATAGAATATTTTCAAGTTCTATTACCTTTTAGAGAGAAATATGGGTTTGTGGTAAAAATTTATTAGTGAATGAAAGTCTACACGACCAGTATGTATATTCCCTTACGTTCTTAGTAAATCTCTTAAATAAATTCCTCAACTTTATAAAGGTTACTTAAAACAAAAACTTTTTCGGTTAACATTTCCAACTGGGGATTCAATGGCCGTTTAACCAATCACAAGTTTTTGATTTTCTTAGGGTTAAATTTCTCCTAATCCAGTTTTCTACAACTCTCCATCAAACCTTGATGGTTTGTTTTTCTTCCATATCCATATTTTCATAGAATCCTAGTATGGGCTATCTCGGGTGACCTTTGTACTTGTCTTTATTTCTTTTAAAGTTATATTTTTATTAACTTTATTTCCGATGTGGGTTTTCCACAAAGGTATTTTCTATTTTCAACCTTTTATTTTCAAAGAAAAATTTTAAATAGTGAGGACGCAATTTATTGAAGGAGGGGAGAATGTAACACTCCAAGCTTCTATGGTACGCTCCTCTTTGAATAATAGAGCAGCGTGTGTTGTACGCAACCTCGAGTTCTAACACACCGCGACCAATAAAATTAGTAGTTATGAATAGTAATAACAACTTTTTGAAATTATATATATTTTTCATTTCAAAATGGACTTCATTTTTGGATTCGTAATATCAATTATAGATTAGGGTGAAATTTTGGCATTGTTCTGAAAATATCAATTCTTGATGAATAATGAAACTACTAAGTGGTAGTTAAAAAACTGATTTTTCATTTAAATAAAACATTACAACTTCTGTGATTTGATTTTAAAAAATCCGACATACATGGTTGTCATTAGGAAGTAAAATGTGGTTCAATGGGATTAAAATAATTTTTGGTGAATAGTAACTTTTAAGTTTAAGTAATCACGATTAAAGGCAATTAGTGTAATTTAAGGTAAAGATAATGTTATAATAATATGAAATGAACTTTACACTTGTCTTACCCCTATTTGATGAGTCATGGCCGAACAAGACAATCCATGGGTCAACTTGGGGACCCCATGGAGCCACTTTGGTAGGGAAAGGACATTAAAAACTTTTTATTTAATGTTAAAATAAAAAGGTCAAAAACAAGAGTTGTTTTACTAAAACAATTATTAAATGGGGATATACAAGTCATATTTTTGAATATAAATATTCATTAGAAAGACCCAAAGATTTCCTACATCATGATATTTTTTTTTATAATTTTTAGACATTAAATAAATTAAATTATTAATGACACCATGATGATGCAGCGATTACCTCATTAATTAACGATTTTAATAAAATAGAAGTATAATGTAAAATACCAGTATTACACTTGTCCAAAGCCTATTGGATGAAAATATTTCGATCCCTTATCACCTTATCCTAGAAATATATAAGTGTGGGACCTTTAGAATCCGAAAAAGCATTACATAATAATGTAACATTTCAATCTTTCCAAGAGTGCCCCTTCTCTCCTCTAATAAAAGGCCCCCACCTCTACCACCTTATTCACACATTCAAGCCATTTGGCTCGGCCAAAATCTGCCCAAATACTCTCCCAACTTCCCTCCCTTACTACTAGAAGCCTCACTTTGGGCAGAATTCACCCCAAGGAATACTTTGTCTCAAATCAAAAGAGTTACCCGATTTTAAGGTAATGTTTTCGCTTATGTTATTTTGTTTCATTTTGCTTATCCAACCCCCTAAACTATTTTTATTCATTTATATTGTAACAAAAACAGTATCCTCAATATACTAGGATCTTATTATGAGAAGTATTCGAGCTAAACATACACACACCTACATATAATGGTTAAATAACATACTGTTTCTATGGATGGTGAATTTCTACCTCACGAAACGATGATTGTTCAACACTCATATAACACCTTCAAAGGAGGCCATTAAGATGTCACTATATTTATAAATAATAAATAATATGTTTATTTGTTACTTAAGGTTCTGTATTTTTCATTTATGGCATACCTTTATTGTTTCCATTATGGGTAAACGCGATATTTTCATTTTAGGAAGTGCGGACTACCGCCCCCTCAAAGTGATTTGAATCGTTAATGCCATATGTGGGATGTATAAAAGATGGAATAAGTGATATTATATTATATTATACTGAAATTATAATATAATTTATATCATTTTGATTTCATTCCATTAAATATGAAATATAAATGAAAGTAGCGTTCATGCGTACGTACGGCTTACCGTCTCCATGAACGGTGCATTTCATTTCTTACCTCTAAATGTTATGTAATATTATGAATGAATGTATATACTTGATATATATGAGATATATGATATCTATATCATGAATATAATTTGGTATATAATGGATATTTCACCACATGAACAACTTGTAATTATAAGAAGTCTATTTTTGACTCAAGTACCTAAGATCGACAAAACGACCGTTATAAACATAAATAATTACATAATTTTCATGACATGGTAATAAGTGATATAAACAGAATAATTAACTTCAAAAAGGTTCTTAAGAAGGTAGATATTAACTCTAGTTTATTATTCAGGAGATCAAAGAACGGTCGAGTGAATTCGGACACGAGGTAAGGGAACGTCTTATCCCAATTTCCGTTCTTTGGGTTAATATCCTACTCTCAAATTATGTCATGATATTATTATGTCCTATCTAGTATTTATACTTTATTTATGTGTAAATATAGTGAATAAACATAATAGATCTATTTTATTTAAAAATGATCTTTGTTAGGGACTTCATCTCAATCTCCTTTCATTGAGGCATAATTTGTTTTATACACAACTTTATTTTATAAGGTGTATAAACCCCTTTGACTTTTATGTTTTTTTCAAAAGGAATCATTTTATACAAAGCATTTTTACTAAACGAAAAAAGGAATGTTTTTCTTACGTATGCGGCGACAACAACTTCTCTTCTGTCATGACCATTATTTGAGTTTCGGCTTCCTCTACAAGTCATAACATTTTTTAAAATGAAAAATAAATACAAGTTTTAATTTTCTTTTATTTTGGTATTGAAAATGGTTTTGAAAATATTTTTATTATATCAATGTGTTGTATTGATATCTTGTGATTGAAATGTGGAAATGTTATGTTTCTTTTATGCATTTTTTATGTGATACGATTATGTTATATGATATGTTTAAACCTATTCATATGAGGAATGCATTGGACTTAATAAGTGACGGCTGGAGCCCTCTATAGCTCCTCGATGCATCGGTAGGTCTCATGAGACAAACTAGTGTCTTGGAACGAGGCCTTGACAAAAATCTTATTTGTGGTCTTGGCACGAGGCCTTGGCTACGTGGTTATAATAGTCTGGGATTATGCATTCCATCATTATGAAAGTGGTTATTGATATTGCATGTGATTATTCGACCAGTAGAATATCCATGTGAATAAGTAAATGGCATTATTTCATTTTACTTTTTCCATATTATGTTGAAGTTCAAGTTTAAAAGGATTTTGTTTTAGTTAAACATTGCCTTAAATGTAAATGTTTATTTACTAAAGCTTCTGCAATATTGTTATTCTTACTGAGCATCTGAGCTCACCCCTTTCAATGTTTTAAAATTTTTCCAGGATGTGAAGAAGTATTTTATAAATGACCAGTAGGGATAGTCAGAAGAAGAAATGAGTGTGGACTATGGAGACTTTGTTATTGTAGTTTTCTTACTTTATTATGTAATGTAAGACTTATTAATGTATCTAGTGTTTCCAAGGATACTAAACTAATCGGCCTTTCGAGACATGATCTTTTGTGATCATGCCAATGTTACGATGTAATGCACCGACTCTGGGTAACTGGGGTAGGGGCGTTACATTAAATTTATGACTTAAATTATATAACATGAAAAAACTATAAAATATTAATATTAATGATAAAAATGATTCGAGGTTGCCCTCTATAAAAAAAATATTTTTATAGAAACCTAAAATTAAAACTAATTCTGCAATTATGGGAAATAAAATTTATTGATAATACCAAAAACATAATTCATAGAAATAGTCACCAATGTTTTTTGGATATATAATTCATGAAAATAAAATTCATTATCCACAAGGACCAGTAAAAAATATGAAATCATCTTATAAATAAATTTATATCCCCTATTAATTAGGTTTCATTTGAGAATATTTTATTTTGTCCTCACTCTTTTTTGTTTATCACGGATATACCCCAAACCCTCATTATCTAGTATTTTTCTAAACATAATTCCTCAAATACTAATTATGATACAAAATAATGTGACCCAATATAAACATGAAAATATTTTCTAATAATTTTATAATATGTACATTATATCTCTGAAATACTCAATGACACACCCAACCACAATGTTTTTTATCATAGGAAACTACATATAGAAAATATGTATTTTAAAAATAACTTCAACAACTCTCACAACATATTTATGTAATGTATACATAAAGATATTCTCTAATATATAATTTCATGGTTGAAATGGTTAACATATGAACTTGTGATCACAAACATTCTATAAGGTAAAATCATATCAATGATCCCTAAGGGGGTAGAATATACGAATATGAGAAAAAATAATTATTGGAGAAATAACTAATTAAAAATATCATTTAATAATAATATTTTTTTCAAAAAACAATGATATAAGGACATGTAATATAAAATTATCAAAAATATATAATGGAATAATAGTGTGTAAATATTGGGAAATAACCGACAATTGTGAAGAATAATATATGTATTAAAATATGGATTTTTATAAAAAACATTTATTATAAATAATTGTCGAACACACATAAAATTAGTAAAATAATCAAGTTATAAAAAAACCCAATCACACTTACCCATATTTTTGATAGAAACCCCAATCAAACCCACCAGTTAATATAAGAACACGCCTAATTAAATTTACCATTAATTATATAATGATACAAAATATTTTAAACTATATTTTAACGGTATATATATCACCCAAATAATCTCATCCTCACATATTTCAATGAAATGAAATTAATATACAATAATATATTGATATACCAGTGGAATGAAAATGTGTTTAATAATGTTTCCTAATGGTATCACGTAAAATGAGTAGAACAATTAGGTCAATTGATACCGAATAATAATTTCTCAAAGGGGTACATTGTAAGATAATATTAAAGGATATTTAAAAAATCACTCCATAGGTAGTGTATATTTTTAATGTTATGATAAAAATAGTATTTATATTTGAATTGTGATTTTAGGAGTTTTCCATAATTTCATCATCATGATATGAAGGTTCATGTCACATCAAAATGATAATTTTTATTCAGTTGACATGAATATTTCATAAAATATAATTTTGTAAGAAATAAAATAATAGAAACATAAAAAATACAAAACAATTTCCAAGATGAAATGTAGAATAAATGTTAAATTACATAATCATTAAAGGGAACTCAATTGTAATATTTTTAAATACCATTATAGAAACACAATATAAATAAGTATAATAAAAATATAATTTGAGGTTTTTAAATGAAATATGTAGTGAAAATGAGATAATAAATATAATTATTTAAAAATAAAAAAATGATTTTATCTAATGAATGAATACGAACATAGAGATAAATTTATAATAATGAAATAACAATTTTCTTAATAATAATAAAATTTTATAAAAAACAAAATTTATCAAAGAAGATAATTGACATTGGAAACATTATATTCCCAAAAGAGAAAGATAATGAAACATATAATTAAATATAATGGTGGAAGAAATTAAAAATAAGGGGAACATGATGACAAATATATATTATAACTGAAATAAATGGGGATGATGAAATAAAACCCCTTATGGATGTTATACTCATTGATGTCACAGTCATTTAGAGATTAGTAAATTACAATGAATTGAAATTCCATTGAAATGTTTTTGTAATTAAAATTTGATATAATAATTTATTATAATAATAGATTTTATGAAGAAACATTATAACATAACAAAATGATATTTAGTTTATAAAACCATTAATCATTATTATCAAATTTGATAAATGTACTTCAAAATCCTATATAAGAAACATAAACATATTAGTAAATTATTTTAGATCATTTTTCATTTTTGGTAACATTTACACAAATAAATTATAATCATTTATTATACATTAATGTTCTATTTGTAGCTTATTTTCACCATTTGGTGTCTCAAGCCTTGATCAGATCTTACACATGTTAATATTTCAGTGTTCATCCATGATACTCGATACAATGTCTATAATTATAGGTTTTAATGAACTAAAATATTTCATATATAATTATTTATAAATTTTTTATTTTATTAAATGATATTAATGTAAATGAATCAGGAATATTAATTCATTTGAAGATAAAATTAGTAATTAATAATAATCAAAAGGTGGTATATCAATAAAACATTTAAATATTAAAATTACCTTTCAAGAATAATAATAGTATCATAAAAAATATTTTTATTCATTAAATTTGTTATTAAAACCATTCATTAATTTTAATCAATAAAAATGAAATATGTTATTAATAGAGACCACAATCCACACATAACCTAGGTGACATATTCTATTTCCAATTGATTTGGTTATATAATATCAATTTTTACATAAATCTTAAAACAATTCAGTTAAATAATTATACAAATTTTATTATATCATAATGGTTAGATTTGGAATGTAGGTGGGTTTGATGAAAATAATATATATGAAAATGTTTTGAGTAGATAAAACTCCCGTTAATGGGAATGACTATTCTCTTGATGGATATATTTGGGATAGAGGACATGGGACACTATATGGTAACCATGGGTTACTATACATTAAGAGATATTAATTAAGGGTAAATGGGTATATGATGATGGTAAATACAAAGGAGTAGTGTGGCATAAAATTGATGGAAGAAACCTCACGTTATTGGTGACGAAGAAGGATATTTCATTATAACATTTTATTTAATTAATGGTAATGTTATAATCACATGGAATTTATGTGATTTGGGATATGAAATATTTTTGATGAATGTGTGTATGAGCTTACGAGCTAAAAATGTTCTTCTAGACGTTTTATGGGTAATTTTGATTTAGTAAAGTATAATACATGGTAGATTAGCTCTTTTTTATCCTTTAAAATTTATGAAATATTTCTTCTCGAAATTTTAAAATTGAATAAATAAATATTATAAACCTTATTTCCAAATTTAGACATGAAAATTTGTAATCTAAACACCATTTAATATAATATATTTTTTCAATATAAGAATAGTAACTTTTCAATTAACATATATGATATATAGAAAAAAATGTTTCCTACAAAAAATGAAATTTTATATATTTCTTATTCTATTTTATTAATCTAATAAACTAAAAATTAAATATTTTTTAACAATAAATTTTATCATAATTAATCTATAATATATTTAGTTACATAAAATAAATAATCTAGTGCATTAAAAGGAATTTTATATAATAATATATAAGATAATTTTATGATATACCTACATTAATTTAATTTAATCAACAATTATGTATTAAAAATAAATATCATTTTCCAAGAAAAGTATAAATTATAAATGTATAAAAACAAAAAATATATATAAATATACATTTAAAATTCATTACGTTAAAATATACTTGTTTTTATAATCCTAACATCTACTAATGTAAACCCTAAAAAACTACATGTAAGTACTATGGATAAGATATGTAATGATTGTTTTCATAGATTTAGATTAAACTATACTAGATATAGTAGTTATTTATAAAATATTCAGCATCTATAGTAAATTACATTTCCCTATCCAAAACTTTTTGAGTTTTTCTGATCTTGTTCTAGGGAAAAACCTAGAAATGATACATCATTTCTAGGATTGATTAAATGGAATTCATAACGATTGATTTATCATCATGGTTAAATTGTTTATCATATTTATATATATTTTATAATGAGGTTACTTCTATTTATATCAAAAAATTCATTGAATTTGTTATAGGAATCTAATTTATGATATATAATTCTATCTCATTAATATATTGATATACGTTTGTTATTTCATAAGAAATAATATATCAATTATTCAAATTTTATTTAAATAGATATATTCCATAAAATCAATGGATGTAACACTCTATTCCCACAAAAGAGTTTATTCCTTGAGATTCCTTTTCTCATTTGGAAATAGGTGAGGGTTCTTTTATCTCATCACTTATTTAGGTTACCATAGAGCTTCCTCAATCTTTGGATTTTTCCATAGATTGATGACTTAGTGGATGGTTATTTTTTATGAAACATATCTCTTTGGTCCAAAATATATATTTGTTTATTTATTTAAAATACCATATTCTTTATTTATAGATTTGGATTATAGTACATAAGATTGATATGATATGTACATACTCAAAAACAATACAAGTAACACAACCTAAAGGTATGATATGTTTGTAGGGATGTATATGGGATACGTTATATCCATGAAATGATCATAAATCTTGAATTGGATTATGTATCAAAATTTTAGCATACCTATTTTAAAAAATATCACATGTCACATCCATGGAGATCCCTGAAAGAACAAATTTTCAGAAATTTAAAAAAATGGGACTCATAAATTGTTATCAGTAATGATGTTCCACTGACTTTGGTTAACATTCATATATCATTGAATGTTTTAAAACATTTTAATCATTTTATAGAGATGATAGGCTCCAAATAGATTCCTTTCTATAACTTTATCCCAATATTTGGAGATCCGTATATCATCCGATATAGAGCCTCACATGGTTTGATTTGGGTGCTTCGATTGAAATTATTTTTCCATGGTAACTATTTTAGATAAATATTTTAATATTACCATTCTTTTAAATCCATTAATTATGTTCTTATCATATCCATTAATATTTTAATGGTTAACCATCAGTAAAGGATGTTATGTTATACTAAATATCATCTCTATATCAAATTATTATTCAAGGACCCTCAAAAAATTATAATGTGAACCTGTGGTCTCATGAATATTTAAGTAATTTTGGTATTACGTACAATCTTACCAATGAATTTATAATAACATAATTTTTTGATAGATTGGGTAATATTATAAAAATGAAATGATGGGATAATAATTTATATGTCCTTCCACCTTAACAAAAATGGAATTCAATACTTTATATGTAATAGAAATATATGTGATAAAATCCACAGTGATTCTCTCTAATTTACTTGTGATGGAGTTGGTGTAATAGAACCAAATAGTTAGTAATTTATTAATTTATAAATACCTCTTCAAAACTTCATAGTTCTTCAGCATAACAATTAATGTGATAATGTCCTATGGAAAACTGTTCCAATAAAGAGTCGTAGAGGATCCTTGCTATGATGATAACCCATAATTTCCATAAAACTATTCTTGAATATATGTTCTATGGTAATATAATGTTATTTGATGGTCACAAATAGTTCAAGACATTAGGGGTGAGGACTCAAAAAACATTTAGGCGCCTTCTAATGATGTGTTCCATAGGTAATATCCTGGAAGATATTATGAAAATGAGACCTACCACTAGGAAATCCATATTTCCTGGTTTCATTGGATATTCCTATTTGAGGATGTGTGTATTTTTCCTAAGAATTTGTGATTATTATTAATGGGTATTACAACTCACACACATAGAAGAATTTTTGATAACTGTGACGACATACTTTTTACGGTGAGGTAGGATATATTGGGTGTGTCACGAGTAGAAAAAAATTAATAGACAATGCGAGAAAAGGATTCGTCCCTTCTATTCCCTAACACATGTATATATTTCAAACCCATTGATGGAAATGATATCGCATAAATAAATCTATGGCCATGGTGAGGGATGAGAGTGTTTAATTTTGGGATGTCAAAGATAGAATAATCGAGCACATGGGTTCATGGTACTATCATGCAACCCCCATGATTTGTGACATTAGAAAAAAAGGAGTACATTGCTTGGTAATTGTTCGTATGATGTGACAAGCAATTTTGAAATTAAATTATTTTTCTATTGGTTCCCTATAATTTTTCTAGACCCAAACCTCGGACTTTCGGAAGGCGCTGCCTAATTACACTAAGAAAAAGGCATACAAGGTCACAAACTATGTGTGACCAAGTATCATGGTTAAATATTCTTTTAAAAAAACTGAATATAGATTATTCAGGATTAGGTTTTAATCATTAATAAAGGATTCATGATCACGTTTATTTTGTCACTAATTATTAAAGAGGATATATTGTAGGAAAATAATATATTTATTAGTGAGTAATTTAATGATATTTATTTAAGAAATAAATAGTCATTATTCATGGTCTATTAAATGTGTTAGAGGAAATAATGAAAATTGAAAAAAAGTAAACACCATGTATAATAAAATATACATGCTCTGTAGTTTTTCTGAGGATTTATAAGAAGTAATATAAATTATTTAATTAAATAATATTACTTGTGATTCTATGGGTGCATGTAAAGTTATAAAAATATTCCACTGTAATTCATAGACATGGGGTCTTACTAAAAATTAATTGAAATGAAAAAATGATTTAGTGTAATTAATTCATTTTATTATTCTATGTAATAAAATCCATATTACATTATTCTAATTAGATCTAGCCATTATTTATGGTCATGAAAAAATGGATATTGAGAAGAACCAAAGACAATATAGAATTCATTTCATCCAAGAACGCTCTCAAGTGACTAGAGACATACTCCTCCACCGAATCTAAGAGAGAACTTTTGAAGCGGCTCTCAAGGAGATCAAAGACGGGCATTGCAAGAGAATTATCTTTTACGCAATCACTTATTGATCCCTTTGGCGATGTCAAGAGATACATGTATCATGTGTGGATCATCTATAGTAGAAGCATGCACTTTTCTACTACAATTCAACGATAGATCACATTGAATCAAGACCGGAAACAACAACGAAGAGAGACTTTCATCAAGGTAATTCATGTATTGTAATTAAATTAATTATAACCAAAATATGATAATCCTCTCTAATGTTATGAGACTCCCCTATTTTCATTCATTATTTGTTTTGAGGATCTGTCGTTTTATCATCATGATGGATCTCATATTGATTGTTGTTAATGAAAATAATTAATGTTGGGTACACCCATCCAAATGATTCCACTACACCCCGAACCTTCAAGTGGTATCAGAGTGAGTTTATATCATTGATTATATTTATTTATTTTTTCATTGTAGATTTATGCATTTAATAAATTTGTTGCTTCAATTCATGTTAATAATTTTAAAAATCTAAATCTTGATAGTTATTAATTCTCTTACATTTATCGGTCACCTTAAAGAAGTAATAATTTTTGTAACTATGATTAAAAAAATGAAGGATCTTATACAGAGGTGCCAAAGGATTCTATCTATACAACACTAGAACACGTGTAGTCTATTCTATAGTACAAATCGTGTACTCAAGGTTCAATGAATCGGTCTATTCCACCAGACCAAGCTGTGTCATTGGAGTTTTTCTAAATCTTAAAGACATCATGTGTTGACCAGGAACAATTGTCCTGTGGTTATTGGATTACATGTCAAATATCCCACAGGACATGTCGTGTTGTCCCTTCATGTTAGGGTCTGATCGTGTACCATGTACACGGATTTCCTGTATGGAGACCGTATAACATGGACACTACACAGTGTGTAGCCCACTGGACACATTGTGTACTCTGATGATTTCCAATGTATATCTACACATCGTATCCCCAGGCGTGTACATCGAAGTATGGTGAACTATAGTACATGATGTGTAGTCAGAAATATACGATGTGTAATCATACAAATTAAGACCACTTATTAAGAAAAGTATTATATTGTACAAACCCTTGGGTCATGTACATTGGTGTGAGTGTATTGCAAAAGAACCACATGTGATAGGTCTTTTATATACATGTATTTAAATTAATATCTCTATAATGTTCATTTATACACATTAGGTAGTTATAAACGGGAATTCCCTGGGATTCCTCAAATGTACAAGTTACGTAGATAGATAATTTTAAATTTATTTTTTTGTTTCAAACTATGATGGATGAGTATCTCTAGGAAATTCGGAAAATATTTTAAGATAAACATATTGATTAATTAAAGATATTTAATTGATTCAAAGATTATTTTTATTAAATAAGAATTATTAAAGAATTGAACTCTAGTTTTATTTATGCATAAATATTGTTTCATGTATGGATGATCATGACATGGACGAAGACCTTTGTATGTTTATGGTTTCATTTAAATTATTTATTTAAATTAAATTTCTTGGTCTACGAGCCTTATCCTCATTAATATGTAAGGCATGCATTCCCATGGTTTCATTTATGTAAAAACCCATTTTACCCCTCACATGGGAGTGAGATAAAAGATTATGTAATGGATGGGGCTGCCAAGATAGTGGAGGTGGCTAAATTTAGGATCCATAATGAAACCAATACCATGAGATACAAAGGTAGACAGGTGGAAATATGTAAACATGAACCCAAAAGTTTCAGGGTGTTTTCTTCCCTAGGTCTTGGGTTAGTTTAACAACAACTAGATAAACTGACCAATAGAACAAGGTCATGATAATTAAATTTCTATTATTTCTTTAAATTTCATGATTTTTTTATTTTGGGTGTGTTGTTATGATCAAACAATTAATGAATTAAACGGGAATGAAAGATGGAACTAAAATAAGATCGACATATGCGTAAATAATATCTTAGACCTTTTTAATCACATAACTATATCCAAAATAATATTAATCGACATGTATGAAATATAATTAAATTTAAATTTATATATAAGGATAAAATACTTCAAATAAATATTAAGTCGGTATAACCCTCCATAATCTTGGTTACAATCGAACCATAGCTCAATGTACATGTCCATCCATAGTAAGGGTGATTTTTATTATTAGGGAATAACAATTCATGGTTTTGGGTAGACTTGACTCGGTTCACATCAATGGTTGACTACCATATTCGGGCTTGGTGTGACCAAGATGCAATGGTAGAGGAGACCCAAAATAAAAGGATTTTATGATTTGGTAGTCCGCTCAGCGGATCAAGGAGCTGTGAGTTAATGTAGTTGGAATTTGAAATTCCTAACTAAAACCAATATTCTTGGTTTACCGACCCTTGTTTCGGTATCTTAAATGGAAATAGGTATAATTTACACTACAAAATTAAGGCAACATAATATTATGGATTAAATTTTAAGGGACATTGAATTTTGATAAAATAATGGGAGAAAAAGAAGTATTAATTTATTTATTTGTCACAGTTTATCTTGATAAATTACTAAATATTTTGACATATTAATTTTTATAAAAGACATGACTAATGACATTAAATATATAATTTTGAACCTTACTCAAGAAGGAAAACCTTCTCACCATCACCAATTTCATGGAGTGGCAGAGGCGTTTATGCATCATCCATTGCCATGAGAAGAAATTTTATGTGTTGGAGGATATTATTCCAGTTTCACCTAGAGAAGAGGCTAGTAATGTGGATCTGTCTCTCTATATGAAATATATGGATGATTCCCAAGATTTTAAATGTTTCATGTTGTTGTCTATATCTAATGGGATTTTGAAACTACATGAAAGCATGGATGTGTATAGCATTATCTGTCACCTTAAGGATATATATCAAGATAAGGAGAGACATGAGAGATAAGAGATATCAAATTCCTTGTTCGCAAATAATTCTGGAGAGTCTGCAACAGATGGGGTCCTTGTAATCATGATTATTGGATACATTGAACATATGTACATTATAGGGATTATATTCCATGATTATTTGTGTAAAGATCTCATTCTATCATCACATCCCAATACCTTATCTGAATTTATTGTCAACAACAAATGATAAATACATAGAAGAGTCTATCAGAACATATATCATTGACTCACCAAGTATATAAGGACATGGGGTGTAAAAAACCCACAGTCCTTATGGTGGATTAGAAGAATAAGGAAATGGAAAATGGTCCAAAAGTTTATAAATGGTATGAAGTATCCCAAGAACCAACCCTCCATTAAGTGGAAGATCTAGAGGCATGGAATGGAATGGGAGGAGGCATGTTTTGCATGTTGCAATCTAGGCCACTAGAAGACGAACTTCACCAAGAAGTTTTGGGACAAAAAGGTTCATTTTTTATCATGTGTGATCTTTCCATTTCTACACATTGACTATTATATGAGACTTTTGGGGATCACATCTATATTGTAATGTAAGAATGAAGTATATTTAGAATGATTTCTAGAGGAGAGATGGATCTTCATGCTGCTAATGGTGCAATGATGGATGTGTTGGCCATTGGCGATAACCATCTCTCAATGCCAACTAGAATGCGTTTAGTTTTACATAACTATTATTATGTGCCTAATATAACCAAAAACATAATTTATATATCATTTTTGGATATGTATGGATTTATTTTCATGTTTAGAAACAATGGTTTTTTCTTTTATAAGAGAAACATATGATATGGTATGGAGAAATTAAATAATGGTTGGTATGTATTAAGTTATGAAAAAATTATTGGAAATTGATAACAAAACAAACCCACATGACTCCTATAACACCCACTTGTGGCATCATCGTCTTGGTCGTGTAAACATTAATCTCTTGAAAAATGTCTGCAAAGATGTTTATTTAGAATCTACTGATATAAAACCACTTGATAGATGTCACACATGTTTACAAGGTAAAATGACCAAGATCCCATTCAGTGGACAAGGTGAAAGGGCCAGAAATATTATAGGATTTGGAAACACAAGTGTGTGTGGATCATTTCCAGTAAAAGGTAGAGGTGGACATTCTTACACCATTACATTTACTGATGATTGTGGTATATATGCCTATATCTACTTAATGAGTTATAAGTCGGTGTCCTTGGAGAAATTTAAGTAATTCCAAAATGAAGTAGATAATAAGTGTGGTAAAAGATAAATAATCATTGATCAGATCGAGGTGGAGAATATCAGAACCAAGAGTTCATCAACCTTTTATGAGATTCTGGGATTCTATCTCAACTGACTCCTCTTTATACACCATAGTGGAATGGTGTTAGTGAAAGCATGAACCACACATTATTTATATATTGAGGTCAATGAAGAGTCATGAATATCATCCATTTTCATTTTGGGTATATAAATTACAAACTACAACATACACATTAAACCGAGTAACGACTAAGGCGACAAATGTAATTCCCTATAAGTTATGGAATGGAAATAGACCCACTTTTTCACACACATGTGTGTGGGTATGAGAGTCATTTCTAAGGAATTCATGGGAAACAAACTAGAACATCATGGAATGAGTTATATCTTTATAGGATAACCCAATGAAATGATAGGATATAACCTATATAATCTTTTAGACTAGAAAGTAACTGTCATGAGACAAACTGTCTTTCCTTATAGGGTGGAAATCCTTGAAAAGGATAGTGGGAGCAGGATTGACTGTAACGATGTTGATGCCCAAGATACATATGAGTGGGTAGAGGAATAAGTTCCACATATCCCTATGGAAGAGGTTCCAGAAACACAAGTACTGCATAAGATCTCAAGATAGGTAAGGGAACTAGAGAGATTTAGATTCCTAGTCACCGAGGATGGTGAATAATTATTGTTCGACATTGATGAACATCATTCCTACAAGGATGATCTAGAGAGATCAGATGATGCAAGATAGTTTGAAGCTATGAATTTTGAGATGGATTCCATATATCAGAACCATGTCAAGGTTCTGGTAAATAAGCTAGTTGAAGCAAATCAATTTGGGTTAAAATGGGTATACAATCGAAACATGGACATTGAAGGTCAAATTAGCACCTATAAAAGAAAAGTGAGTTTCTAAAGGATTCATACATCTTCATAGAATTGACTATGATGAATATTTATTTCCATTTTCCTTGTTTAAATATATTAGAATCATACATTCCATTGCATCATACAATGACTACGATATTTGGAAAATGGTTGTCAAAACTGCATTCCATAACGAGAAATTTCAGGAAGATGTCTATGTGACACAGCCAGAAGATTTTTTGAAACTAGGTGAAACCAAACAGGTTTTTTAGTTATAAAAATATATTCATGGATTAATGTAAGCATCTGGGTCATGGAACAATCCATTTGATTAAGCTTTAAAGGAAATTGATTTCATTAAGAATGAATGTGATCCATGTGTTTATAAGCATTTTAATGGGAATACGGTCATCATACTAGTAGTATATGTAGAAGAGATATTACTTATTGGAAATGATATACAAATATTACTATAAGTTAAAGACTAGTTGAACAAGTGATTATCCATTAATGAATTAGGTGAATCAACCTACATTCTAGTGATCATGGTCATTCGTGATATATCGAAGAAGATGCATGGACTATCCCGGGTACATACATTGACCAGATATTAATGAGATTTTGCAGGAAGAATCCAAGAGGGCATTGGTAACACTAGCACATATCCTAAATATTTTAAAGATAATGTTTCCTAAAACACAACAAGAGAAACATAGGATTAGTAATATCAAATTACCATTAGCTACAAGATCAATCACTTATTCCTTGTTAAGTACCAGACTTGATGTGGCCTATACAATAATCATGGTGGGAAGATATCATGAATATATAAGAAAAAAACTTTTTAATACTGTTAATGTTATCCTTTATTATATAAGAAGAACAATGGATATGTTATTGGTGTATGGAGGAGATGAAAACTGTGTCATAAGAACATATGTTGATGATGGTTTTCAAATAGATCAAAACAATATGAAGTCAAAATCGGGATATGTTTTCTATCTCAACAAAGGATATGTGAGCTGTAAGAGTTCAAAGCTACAATTTATCGCTAATTCTACAGTGGAGTCCGAATATATAGAAGATTATAATGTAGCAATGGAAGCTGTAATGATTCGGACCATTTTCCAGGAGCTTGATGTTGTGCCTTGCAGTAAAGATCCCATTGGAGTGTATTGTGATAATACTACAGTGGTGGTTCTTTGGAATGAATGAAGGTCACATAAATGGATGATGAACATTCTACATAAGTATCATATCATGAGGGTTCTCTTTAAAAGGAGTGAAGTTGTTGTGAGAAGAGTGTCCACAGAAGATAACATGGCAGATCACCTAACTAAAGGCATATCTTATCAAAATCATGAATATCATGTGAGATCTAGAGGGTTAATAGTTTTTAGTAGAAGCCTTTAGTCCAAGTGAGACTTTATTATAGTTGGTGTCGTAGAACAAACTACTTTTTAATTTTTCCATTAATAAATAACTTAACACATCTTGATTATTCTTATGTGTAAAAATGCATGTGAAAATGTCATAAGGATATTGCTACACTAAATGGTCATAGAGGATCCTTTTCTATTATGAGAACCTGGAAGAGCCATAACACTGTTCTTGAATATATGTTCTATGGCTGGAGGATGCTAGTTGAGGGACAAAAATAATATAGGCCATTAGGGGTGAGGACCCATAAAACAATGAACCACCTTCGCTTGTTGTGTAACCTTGGTAATATCTAGGAGGATATTGTGATAACAAGACCTACCAGTATGAAATCCACATTTCATAGTTTCATTGAATTTTCCTACCTCTGTATGTGTGTATTGTTCCATAGACATTAAGATTATTATTAATGGGTATTTAAACTTGCATACAATGATATATTTATGAACAATGTGATGACACTCTATTATCAGTGAGTTAGGATATTATGGGTTCATCATGAGTAATACTTCATTAATAGATAATGAGAGAAAATGACATTTTTCTTATTTTCAATAATAAAAGTAGATATATCGGGCCCTTTGATGGAATTGATATAGCCTCAAATAATCCATGTTTATGGTGAGGGATGGGAGAGTTCAATTCTGAATAGTCAAAGAAATAATAATAAAGCACATGAGCTGATGAAACTAGCATTCAACCCACTTTATATGAGATATCAAGACAAAAGGATTATATTAAATGGTAAGTGTTATTTGGAGGTGACATGTCACTGTAGACTTGAATTAATTCTATATGGGTTCCTTGGTGTGTTTCAAGACTATAAAATTTGACTTTAGGTGGACCCCGTCAATTTCCACTGAGAAAGAGGCCTATAGGGTAACACACTAATGGTTTTTGTGTAACTTAGTTATGTATTATTTTAATAAGTTTAATAAAGATTATTCTCAATTGTTGTGTGATAATTTTTCCTGGATTTATGATCACATTTATTTTGACACTAGTTATTTGAGAAAACATATATTATAGGATAAATAATATATTTATTAGTAAGTAATATTGGGATATTTTTTTAAAAAATAAATAGTAATTTTTAATGTTCTAATAAATGTGGTGGATGAAATAATGAAAATGGAAAAAAAGTACACAAGGGGGTATATTAATATATATACCCATTTTGTTTTTCTATGGATTTTTAAGGAATAATATTATTTATATAATTAAATAATATTAGGTGTAATTCGTTGGGCACATGTCAAATGATAATAATAGTAAACTGTTATTATTAGGCATGGGGTCGTAATACTAATTAAATTAATTAAATAAATTATTTAAGGTAATTAATTAATTTTATTATTCTATGTAATAAAATCCCATTTTCATTATTTTAATTTGATCTAGTAATTCATTATGGTTGTTCACAATGGATCTTTAGAAAGCTCTCAAGCTAAGAGATAATTCCTTTCCCTGAAGAAAGATCTCATGTTACGATAGGGATCATCCTTCACTGGATCAAGGATAGCGCTTTGGATGTGTCTCTCAAGGCAGTCAAAGGTGTACATCACAAGAGAAGGCTCTTCTACGCTATCACCCATAGATCCCTTCGGCAACATCCAATGATATATGGAGAACATTTGGATCACCACTATAGGAAGACCACACATGGATTCTATAATGTAATTACAGATCACCTTGAATCGTGACCAGAAACATCAACGGAGAGGGAATTCTATCGACACAATTCTTGTTAGTTAATTAAATTATTTATAACCAACATAACATGATCCCATTTCTGATTCTAGGACTACCCTCTTTTCTATTATTCTTCATTCAATTCCAAATATCAGGTATTTTATCATCAAGACATATTTCTGATTGATCAACTATAATAACAAAAATTAAATCTGGGTACACCCATCCATGCGCTTCTACTATGCCCAGATCCTAAAACATATAGGTATAACTAACAATTCCATCAAAATATTATATTCCTAATGTTCCATAATTACTATATGGAATACAAGAAATAGATATAAAAACTCACAATCTATATATTCTTGTTTCCCCACATGATGTTCTTCGTAATATATATATATATATATATATGTGTGTGTGTGTGTGTGTGTGTGTGTCTCTGTGTGTTTCTATTATCAATGGATAAGGGTGATCTATGTGAATCCTCTGAAATCTCTTTCTTCTATTATATAATGGATGAAGAACATATTTTCATTCAAAATATGATAATTCCTTCACAATCATGTTTTAACAATGTAATGATACATATATAATTATGTTCTCCAATAGAAATTTTTGGACTTTATGATATTCACATATCCACATGGTTGAGATAGAATTTACAAAATATAGTATTTCAAATTGTCATTAATGATATCTAGGTCAATATTTTAGATATACTTACATATTCGGTATCTTTTAATCCTTAACTTGAATATGGTGGAATGCTCCTATCATCTTATAGAATATTCCACATTTTTCAATTGTCAATGGCGGCAATTAATAGTGAAATTATAATCATTTATTAATTCTAACCACTTCCTTTAGTTCAAATTCATATCCTATTTTTAATAAATACATTAAGATATTTTTATCGGTGAAGATTTAGCACTATTACGATAGAGGTAATGAAGTGAAATTTTCCATTGAAGGATTACTATCACTATATCCAAAAACATATAGGGGAAACTAATTCTCATAAGACTATAATTGATAAGTACCATGAGTTATAACCTTGTCATTTTACAAATAATTCCTCCCAAAACCTCAAATTTACCATCATTGTATATTAAAAACAATTCTAAACTATGGGGTAATAGAATTAATGTTGTGGTTACTAATCTACTATTAATATTCGTGTTGATTTTCAAACATTATTTATGGATGAACATTACTAGCATATATTTTATCAAATATTGGGTACAAGGAAATCATTAGAATGTTTTCAAAACATTCATGTAGCATCGATCTTATCCCAGATAACATTAGTTTTATATCACATTTATTAGACCCAAACAGTCATCAACTACATATAATGCAGCTGAAAGGTGTCCCTAATTCCTCGAGGTGTGAGTCTAATTAGTAATATGTATTAACCTAAACTGTAATAACTACAATGTAATAGAATAACATAAGTGCGGTGTCGAACTCACAGAGAAACATGGAACACAATGATGGAAACTCTGGACTAAAGGTTAGGTCACTCTAATTTTAGATTAATTTTATTAAAATAATTATGAAAATAAAATAAAGAAGTAAAATATATAAATATAATAATGGGTAATTGGTTTCTTGGGGTGCTTCTTCCAAATTATTATATCCTTGATCGCAAAATAATAATACATGAAAGTTTCACAACAAAATAATTTTATCAAAAAAATAAATCTTACTTCCCAATCTATATACCATGGAATCATTATTCATCATGGTCATATAAATTACAATAACATGATTCATTATGTTTGGATTTCAAAAAGTAGAAGTGTAATTCAATTCAATGACCCTGAAAAAATTAACTTATTCATATTGGGGTTCCTTTAATATGGAAAACATATTGTAAACAATTCAATAAAAAATAAAGAAAACATGTAGGATAAACATGATGCTATCAAATGAAGTCAAATTTATGAGATGAGGAAAATCAATCTATGATGGTACTCACCCCCATTGAATAATTCTACTCCCCTACAAGTTTAAGTTGACCATCATTGGGTGATCGCCAATGATTATTACACCCAAATCCATAGATGATTTCAACAAAATAAATATATAACCAAACATCACCGTCACTGATCGTCTCTCTTTATGGTGTGGGATGTTTGTGGCTTCTGTCTATGGGTTCCGTCATTTTGGTTTTGTACAGTGACAATGGTGTTGATGGTGGACTGGAGTCAGTGAACTCCAGATGGTGACTCGAGATGATGTGATATAGATGTTGGTGGAGCAACAGTGTCATGTCGTGGTACTGGCGGTGATGACGGCTTGGTTCGGTGACTATGATGTGCGGTTCTTGTGGCGTCATCTTGTTGTAGGCGGTGGACGTTGGAGAAGAGGCCGGCGGACTTGCTTATGTCTTCATGTTGACAATGACGGTGTTTGGGCGGCTCCGTGATGATGATTGTGAAGTGATAGATGGATGATGTCTCAATCAAAGAGCCGCACACGATTCATGATTGATTTTTGGGTAACATTTTGGTTTGAAATCTTCAAAATTTCAGGTGTGTTTTTTAATTTTGAAAGGGGTGGGGTTTGAGGCATTTTAAAACAAGGGTGGTACTTGATTATGGTTTGTGGGTAGTGGAATGTGAAATTTGAACTTTGAATGCTGGTGATAGTTTAAATGGGGTTATTATCGGTGGTTTTTGGGGGTTTTTATGGTTCCCACATACCCAAAAAGTGGATTCTTAAAATAAAAAAAAAATGGATTGTGGTTACATGAAAAATATGATGAAAAACATAATAAAAACCATATCTATGATAAAATCCCACTCAAAACCCTAAATTAGCCTCATGTTGATCTCTCCTCTCTCTTCTTTATAGAATGGAATTATAATAGCTATAATCCCCCCTTTATATGCCTCATGGTTGTCTATAAGGATTACACTGGTCAAAAATGGAGTTAAATGGCTGACCGAGTCAAAAGAATTCATAATATATCAGCACAATGATACAGCATAAAATAAGTGTTTTTTGATATATCATGGGATTACAGCATATGTAACTGAGTTACATTGTGTTTAACTGTCTATGATTCATTAATTTTCTGCATTTCTGTTTCTTTTATAGTACTTCGCATCTCTTATAGCACGAAATGCCTTTTTGTTCCATAATTGCATTGTTTTCCTTCATTTTTCCTTAAATGTCATTCCAGCAAAAGAAATTACAAAACATTTCTATAAGAATAGATATTATAATATATAAATTAATAATCATTTAATTCATATATAAAAATAATCAAAATATTTATAAAAAATATATTTATCAACCTACATCTTTGATTAATCCATTGATATACCCTCAATTGTTATAGAATTACCCATGAAGGATGATGTCTTCTATCCAAAACTCTAACATTAAAATAATGTCATATACGTTTTCATTTTCTACAATAATTTTACCAATCCTCATTTTATTTTTTTGTTCTTAATTCCTACATGAATATATAAGAATATAATTAACAACTAACAAAAATTTATCTAGGTAACCTATAAATAATCTAATCATAAAACCTATAACTGTAACTGGGGGGGTTTTAATTCCAAGTAGAATCAACAGAAAATCATATTTTCCATACCATGTTCATAAGTTGAATTTATCATATATTCTCTATGAACCCATAAATGATGGTATATGATTTAATGATCCTAATTTAATAAGAATTTGGAAACAACCCTTATTTTCATGATTGAATGATCGTTTATTCTATTTGAATTGTTTGTTTTCTTTTGTTATCAATACCTTATGACCTATGGAATATTTTAAGAGCATCCAGGGCTTATTTTAAAGCCAAATCATTGAAAATTTAACAAATATGGTAGGAAACACTGTTACCATATTTTTAATACTAACCTTGAGGCATAATCATGCAAGGATCTAAATGGATTGTTGGTTTCCACATTATTGTCTATTCCGATGTAAATTTGGGCACATAGTTGGGAAATTTTTCTCATAAAATATTTTGATTCAATTTTCATGGGATATGCATGGTTACCCAAACCATGCCCATATCCCATGTGGGCTCCTCCTTGGGTAGTGTATTGGAACACTATAATGCACATTTTGGCCAACCATGTAGCCAAATTGTGCAACCGATGGATTTTTTGGAAAAACCCAATTTTTTCAAAAAAATGTTTTAGAACATTTCCATCTTATTCTATTAATTTTTAGTATATAGGAGGGATTTATTTTCACATCACATTAAATATACCTCCATCTATTATAGGAGTCTTATTATCTCATTCGTCCAAACATTGAACGGATATCTATAGGAAGTAGTGGAAATATGTTAGTGTTCTCTTGATTCCCCTTATAACCTATCATGGTTTTTCTTCCCATACATTTCACTATTTAGGTGCAATCTCATAATCCATAATTTCAAGGAGTTAGGTCATTTATTTAAATTCTTCTGGTTTACTCTAAATATAAATATGATATCTTATAAGGAATATTATATCGACCTAATATAGGTGGTCAATATTTTATTCACTAATTTTTTCTTATTTTCATAGTTCCATTCCTGTATCACACACCGGCCTTTGTCAAATTTTTCCAAAACGTATGTTAATTACATTATATTAGTATACAGATTATGTTATACTCCCATGAACCCTTTACAAATAGTTATTAGATTTCAACTTCAACCATACATAACCCTTTGAGTGTTTCGGGTTAATTTTCCTTTATATTTAAATGATTAAATGACCATAACACCTTCTAAGTGATCATATTTTTTGGTAAATGGAATTTAAAACTATTATATATTTTTCATATTTTCCAGATCACCTTTCTGTGATTTTAATACCCTGAAATGGAATTTCTATGACTTGGATAAATAAATTTCTTGGTTATATAGAACATATTAGTTTCTGGATGGTTTTCTATGATTATATAATTTAAATTGATTAATTCTATTGGATTGATTTTGAAATTGCATGCCTTGATTAATTTAATGGATTTATAAAATATAATGTAAATAATTTTAAAGGCCCTAGAAATTGATTCTTACTTTCATATTTTAATTATGTCATCTAGGATGCCCAATTATATATTGGTCTTGATCATTATAATACTAAGGAGGGGATCCCTCATGTGATTATTATTATTATGATTATTCCATAGATATGGGATGTGGAATGATGGTTAAGGTACTTGTTGAGAATGGTGTTTCACTCGTCAATACATTGGGTGTTGATACAGGAACCTATCAATGTTATAGTTTTATCTAAGTGATGGGAATGACATTCCATGGTCCTATATTTTCAGTGTTGGGAATGATAACTCCCCTCACCTATATTGAGTATTGATCATGATGAATCTCTTTCATTATGAGATTTATGTCACAAACCTTATATTTGAATCCTATAACTAATTAGATTTGTTATATATGATTGTGTTACACCCTAGGTCTAGTCAGCACCTACTATCCTGGTATATGCATACATACGTCCTCACACACATAGTCCATATAAGATAATATAATTTATATCTATAGTGAATAAAAATATTATTTATATATATATGGTTAATAATAAAACACTCATTCATACCTATACCAATGAAGGTGAAGTCCTCCATGTGTAATATAGGAACCTTGGATAAATTTTATTTGTTTATTTACATCTATACTTATTATTCAGTTATACATTCACATAGCTTGTAATGTACATAGGCCGGATTATTTCTAGACATCATTGGTGGTGGCCTATATGGATTTTTCCCAAACCCTAATCGGGCTTCCATTGGTACCTAATTATATTACATGTTTGTAGGTATGGATAATTTAAATAAACCGTCTAAAAATTATTTATTCTGTTTACATAATGTATAGATCTTGAGAGTATAGTTCCAAGAAAATGCTTGAGATGCTAGTGGAGAATTATTGTTTCTGTTTATATTTTTGTATATCATGTTTTATATTATTGTACATTGATACCCTTTTTTGTATATCATAATTCCATGAAATTATGTACATGAATCAACCTTTTTGGCCTTTATATTATTATAATTTCATATCTATTTACACATATATTGTTTTTTATATTCTTTTATGTCATGCTTTTTCTAATTAGGGCTAATGGTACCGTATTTATAATTTCTATTTCCAAAATGTTGTTTTCTCCATATGAATCCTATATTTATTATTTTTTATTGAATCCATTATGCCACTATTTTACGAGATTATAGTATCCTCATTGTGCCACATTTGACCATCACTGCTGTTCAGAAGCCTATGGCATAAAACAATGTGTGCTTGAGGCCATATGACCCCCTAACATAGGGAATGAGTTTTGTGGACCCCATGTTGACATGTTACAAAGTGGTATCATAGTTCCCTATTCATCTTGTAAAAAATATTTATGTATTAGAAATGAATCTTTGAGATAATTGAATTTGGTAATGATACTATTCTTGATCATAGCTAACCCACATACATGGGAAACCAAAATTAACTATGATAGGTTAGTATTGTTGTTTATTATGTCTGTTACAGTTTAAATACTTTAATTTTTGGGCGATTCTCATTATTTATAATGTTATTATTATTAACATTATGGTAATGATATTTATTTTACATTAACCTCATAAAATAATGTCCTATATTTTCATGCATCATATATCTTCACAATTGGAATAATATGTCAAGCATTTTTCTATGTCATGTCTACGTTCAACATGAATTTTTCCAATTTCATATTGTTAGTACCAGACTGTTATATATTGAAATTTCGTAACATTTCTGTTAGGTAGAATATAATTGGACTAAATAATGTGACTACATCAATATTGATGGTGTTACCCCAGAAATAATGGTGGTGATACATTGATTAAACAATTATACATTGTTGCGGGTCCTAGGATTACTACATGTGGACCATGATATTTGTACATAGTCATATAATGACTATGAAATATGATGAATATAAACATTTTAGAAGGAACGTTTTACCAATAAATAGGATTCAAATTGGAACGTAAGATGATTTTTCCTCTATATCTTGTAATTGGTAATACATATAAAGGAATCCCTAATGTGATATGAGACCAATACCTCAACGTGTCCTTAGTGGTGGTCATTTTAGGGCGTCTCTGATGTTATTATGGCCTTTTATGTTCATTACTATCAAAATAGACCTGGATTCTTGGGATGACATATAGGTGTGATCTAATTTGTTAGAGGATTTGTATCTATATATGTTTTTTGTATATGATTTCTTAACAATTGATTTTTCTTCCATTTCATGTAATTGGAATTTTAGAATCATTTCACAACAAAACCCTTAGGTCGTAAACCTAAAATTTGGTGACAACTATTCACCAGATGTGATGATCCTTGGGCAACCAGTGATACCTCATGTAGTTCCACCAATGGATCCTTTTCGTATTTATAATATGGGAATTGATGACTAATATTGAGAGGTATTTATTCATATATTATAGTACTTTCAAGGTGTCTCTTGACTTTGATTGAACATAGAAGAGTTTTTATCAGTGTTGTGGCAATAGAATCCTCCCACCTTTTCAGCAGATGGCATGATAAATTCATCCAATTCATGTCTAGAGGGAACACTTTCTATATTTTTTCATTTGGGGAAGACTTCAAAGTGGATGGTTAAACTTGAAAACTGTATGTGATGTGATTCTTCCATTATATGGAGGGATATTATTACATAATAAAACTAAAACCGGGATATGATTTGGGTGGAATTATAGAATATATTTTACGACTATTTAATTCCCCTAACTATTAGGGTAGACTGGGCTACAATGTTCTTAAAACTATAGATGAGACACATGACTTTCATGTATTATTCTTATCATTTTACTATTTTTCAGACGTTCACACAGAATCTATTTGTTGATGATCTTATGACCCCTAGGTTATTTGAGGATGGGATGTTATACCACAACTGATTTTTAGGTCAATGTTTTTAGGATGACTTCTCTTTCTGATATAGTCAACCAGTCCATCATTTCAGAAAGAAAATTAAGGGAAACTAGTCATGAAATCTTGTGAGTTTTAGTACCTAGACTAGATAGTGGTTCTTACAGTGGATGTAAGAGATGTTTTGAGGTTTCTCGTGAGGGTAGAATAATTATAGATCCTTGTACAACTAGTTACATTATTTTTCACCAGTTCGGGATGCTCAGACATATAAAACCATACCATTTAAGGGATCCAGTAGAATTAAGTATCTGTGGGAGGATGGAAATATCCAACACATATGAAGTTCCATTCCATAAATTTTTAGAATTATGGGATCTACACGTAATTTAGGTTCTAGAGTGGGGATACTAGTATCTCATCATTAAGATAGTTGGAAAACTACTTGTGAATCAGGACAATGTAGTGGTTGAGGTAGAGGTAGTCAGACTAAGGATTCTCTACACCAGAAGAGTTGGATTGCTGAATGTAGTCAAGCACTAAATCAAGGATGTGTGAAGGGATAATTTCATCCATTAAATCATATGATGGAAGAGTATAAATTAAAACCTTCTACTCATCAAAGTATTGTCCTAGTAGCCTCTACATTAGTATCTCTTTTATCTAACATAGACATGTGAGAATATTTCATATCTGAGGCAATAATGGAGATAAAACGCCTCGATATCAATCACATTTGTGGAATAATGACTTTATGTACTCTTTTAGGAATCCAAGAATAGGGTATTCACTATTGTAATTATTTTCCTCTTGAGATAGGTATATATATATTTTCATGAAAAACGTTTAATAATTGAAAAGATAATGATTTATGTAATCATAAGGATGGACCTTTTAGTTCACTATATTTCCCATATTGACTAATATCATTGTTGGGTAATATTTAAATCACCATAGGTCAGTATTCATGTTCATAGCCGGGGAATTTGGTATCCAAGAGACCCAATCATGGCATGATTATTAAGGAATGGAAAAAGTGACACCCTAGACTACCAATCATTCATTAGATTATTTGGGTTAAAAAACCACTTGTTTCCCTCATGAGGTGGATAATATCATGAATATATTTCCAAATGACTTTTCTAGGATACCTATTTTTGGACAGGTTGAATTCAGTATTTTTATTGTTCGAAGAGAAGCACCAGTGCCCATTTATCCTTATAATATGGAACATATTGAGCTTATGAAGATTCAAAAATAGTTGTTGGATCTATATTATAAAGCCTTTATATTCCACAACACTTCTCTTTGGGGTTCCCCAGTCCTTTTTAACAAGAAGTTGGACTGTACAATCATGGTTTTTGTGTATTATAATTGATTGAACCATCTCAAAATAAATAACCGATATCCATTTCATGGAATAGATTCCCTATTTGATTATCTCTAAAGATTGGGAGTGTTTGAATTTTTTTTTTGAGGGTAAGATGACATTAGTTGTATATAAGGTATTCATTTATACCATTCACAACTTTCTGGAGAAGGTTTGGCCTTATGAGTATGTGGATATGTCGTTCTGTCCCACAAATTCAACTATTGTTTACATGGATCTACTGAATCGGGTTTTCCACCCATATCTATATTCATTTTTTATAGTATTTGTGGATAAAATCTATGGATATTCACATTTTCAACATTACCATTCGATCCATATTTAGATCATGTTGAATATGCTAACATAGCATCAACTTTATGATAAGACCATCATTCTAAATTTTTGGATTAATTACGCCCACTTCCTGGGTCATATCATCTCGTGGTTAGAAGTTTCAGAATACATAGATAAAGTGATATATATTCTTTCATAGGAGTATCCCAATAATTTATTTCATATAAAGAGCTTCTTAAGGATTAATAGATATTAAAAAATATTTATCTAGTATTTTTCAATCTTTTTAGTTATGTTTATTGGATTAACTAAACTTGTTGTCAAACTCAAATAGTTAGAATATTGTGAAGTAGAATTTTATTTGTTGAATAATAGATTTACTTCATTATTAAACCTGATTATTCAGGTTCCAAGGGGATCACCACTATTTAATGTAACACATTAGGTATTAGGATGGGAACTCTTCGGATAGAGGGTGAGTGAGTCGTAGCATAAAGGTATCATCAGTTGAGGACTTATGATATGAATTACCTAACGCACAACCATGGGATATTTCCTATTCTTCATTCTCAATTATGTTTGAGAAACTATTTACATCGATATCATATTTCAGTAATCACTGATCACAAAATCCTAATGTAAATATTTATATAGTGTGTTCTAAATAATTGTAAGAAGAGATTGGATGAGTATCAATAGTCCATTGATTTTTATCTTTCCCATATGCATGGGAAAGGTAATGATTCAACAGATTCTTTATGATAAATTACTCAAACATAGATGGTTCAAGAGGCTAGTGGTGACAGGATGCTAATGGATTTTGTTTGAAAAGACACACCATTGATGTTTAGGAGGATCATTGATAGACTACCCTTTAAGCTTTAGTATTATCCTATGCCCTTCTGGGATTAGAGAAAATGAGGAATATTTAATATCCTAATGGCTTTGTAATAAGGGAAGTTATATTGGATAACAATTCTTCTTCTGGTTAGACCATGGTTGAGGATAATCCCTTACTCTTTCATGGGTGTGTTTAGGTTCCATAATTCACAAAGGAGGTTCTGATATAAGAATTTCATTCCTTAGTTAGGATTTTTCATCCCAATTTAACCAGGAAGAATCGATATTTACATCAATACAATTGGTATGCTAGTATGATGTGGGAGATAAATTGCATTATCACTCGGTGTTCCACCTATCAGAAGATGAAGGTGGAACATTTGTGACTAGTAGGACTTTCACAGTAGTCGTTAATTCCCACTTGAAAATGGTGAAATATTTCTCTGTATTTTCATACTGGTTTACCTAGGACACCTTGTGTTAATGATACTATTTTGGTATTCATTGATCATTTAATGAAGGTCACACATTTCTAACATATGGGAGATTCTTTCTTGGTATACAAGAAATGGAGGTTGAACATCATGGAGTTCATACGTATTGATGGATATCCATGATCTATCATATCATATTAGGATGGTTTCTTTATGCATCAATTACATAAGGGGTTTTATGTGTCATTGGGAACTCATTTTCATCAGAGTATGGCCAATAATACTCAGAACTGCGGATAGACAGATCATATTATTCATGTGTTAAGGGATATATTGTGTTCATGTGTCCCTCACATTGGAGGTTCGTGGGATAAATGCATAACCCTTTCTGATATCACATATAATAAATTCATTCCAAATACCATGCAGATTTATCTTTATGAGTCCTTATAAAATAAGCATTTCTGATTACCTCTATGATAGTTATAGGTAGTGGATGATGATTTTCTTGGACCACATGTCATTAAGGATACTATAGAGCTGGTAAATTTGAACAGAGAGAGCGTTTTGATAGCTTAGTCTAGTGAGTTGTCATATTCTAACTGATATTGAAATCCTCTTGGGTTCAAGGTCATATATCTGGTATTCTTGCAGGGTTTTTTTGGGTTAGAACATCAAAAAGTTCAATGGAAAGGTATGATTTAACCACGATTCAGTGAACCCATTGAGTTTGTGAAGAAAATTAATCTAATGGATAAATAGATCGCATATCCTCATAGATACCAGTATATACATGATATCTTTCATGTATATCCTCTTGTCTTGTATTATCTAGACTCTTAACATTTTTTATACCCTGATGAGGATGATTTAGATTTCGATACATCCTTTGATGAGTTTCCAATGTCTATTGTTGATCGGAGTGTAATGAAACTTTGAGGTAGTTATGTTTCCTTCATACGAGTGATATGGTACAATGGATGAGTACCAGAAAAGACCTAGGATTAATAAAATTTTATACAATATTTGTTTCCAGATATTTTCCCGTTTTATACCTATTTACCCATAGAATTACAACATAGGGATGTCGTTCTTTAAGGAGGGGAGGTTGAAACAACCCATTCTTTCACGAAGTTACAAATCATTCATTTTCATTTTTAATTATTTGTTTTATTTAGTTAAATGTTCCATATTGACTATGGAATATTCTTGGTTCATTTAAGGCTTGTATGGATCCTTGAGCACTAAGAATTGGAAAACATGGTAGAACTCAGATTTAGCATATGTTTAGTACTAGCTGTGCTTCATAACCATGTGGATCTCTATGTATCCTGAAGGAGGAACCATTGTTGTCTGATTCCATGTTGTACATGGTGCATGAATGTTTGATTTTTTTAAGATAATTTTTGAGGAAATTAGATTGAGCTATGCACAGATAACCACACTATACACCTAGTTCATGTGGGGTCCTCTATGTGAAGTGTTTTGGTAAACGGTTGGTGTACAATTTGGCCAACCGTGAAGTGAAACCATTTTTCCCATTTACATTTGAGAGAAATTCCATTAGTCCCATTAATTTTTTAAAACATATATTTCTTTCTCTAATCATTTACTGATAATAGGAGTGCTTGGTTTTTTATCCCAAGAGCTCTCCCTCTATAAAATCTAAGAAACTTGGGTTGTACATCATCTATACTTGAATACAATCAAAATAATAATCATTGGAACCACATTTTTATTCTATAAATTCCTATTTCTTCTTTTTATAGTTTATCATCCAATATTTTCTTCTATTTGGGTACAATCTCTTATGCCCTATTTTCAAGAAGATGGACTTCTTCATCGATTTCTCTTAATCAACTTCAAATATAAAGCCGATATTAGATATGGATTAATCTGAAAACCTAAGTTAGGTGGTCTATATTTTATTCCCTAATGTCTTGGTGTTCTGCATACTCTACTATTTTTCCTGATGCTAGCCTTCGCCGCATGTTGCCTTAAATATATTTATTTCACTTTAAATATGTATATACATGATGTGATACACTCGTGAACCCTTTCCATGTTGTTAGAGTATGTCGACCTCAACTATAAATTCTCCTTTGGGTGTTCCAAATTATTTCCCATTTATATTTAACTTATTAAATAACTGGAACACCTTATAAGTGTTTTTATTGTCTTGGTAATGGAATTGACCACTCTTATATGCATTTTTCTCTCAATATTTAATCTTATGTTATTGGATTATCATTAAATAGAATTTACATTCCATGGTTAATTAAACTTCATGTTTATATAGAACAACTTAGATTCAGGATGTGTTTCATTTCTTATATGAATTATGTGGATTAATGTTATTGGATTGATTAAGAATTTCCATGCCTATATAACATGAATGTCTTGTTTAAATGGAATTTAAATGGGTGGTGAAGTCCTGTCATTCGTATCATAATTTCATATATGTATTACGTGAACTGTGACATACATTTATTTATTAAGACTAATGATTACCATGATAAGAAGTTGATTCCACATGTTATTATTATTATTATTATTACACCATTTACATTAGTTGTGGAATGATTTTTAATGGACTTGTTGAGAAAGAGGTTTTACTCATCCATGCATTAGTTTTTGAGAAAAATATATCTCATTCTTATAATATAATCTAGGCAACAGAAATGAGGTTCCACATTCCTCTGTTTCTAGTGTTGGTAATAATGACTCACCACACCTCTCTCGAGTGTTTAGAATGAAAAATCATATTCATTATGATATTTAGATGAATTACCCTTTTTAGATCCTATGAAATATTAGACTACTTATAGATTCTTTTGTTTTCCATTAGCTATAGCCAGAACCAAGAATCCAAGGATATATATATACATATATATATTTAAGTTTGGGTTCGAAGTCTCATTTTAATATTAAAGCAAATCAAAGACCACTTTTAACTGGTTAGAGGGAGACCCATTACATATCCCGAAGGCCCAGTGGGCATGTAGCCCATTACATAGCATATAGGCCCAAATTTTGGGCATAAGGCCCATTCTGTGAATAGTAACCTGGCTGCCATAGTACCTACCACCACTACAGTGCCCTGCCACCGCTATAGTATCCTATCGCCACTACAATACCTATCGATCTACAGTACCACCGCTGCTATAGTACCTCTACAGTACTGCTACAGTACCTGTGCCCCATGGGTTTTGAACCCCCATTTTTCATGTAGGATTACGGGGTGCTTACCACTAAGATTATTAGGTGCTTACTGCCACTCATGTACTTAGTCCATATATGTTGACACTGTATATAACTATAATATATAAATATATATATATTATTTCAATAACTATGGTTACTAATCAAAAACTAATTGTGGCCTATATCAAAGTAGTTGAAGATTATATGGTTTCTTATAGGAATATAAGTTTACTATTTTATATTTATTTCTGTAATTTCATATTATTAAATTATACCTATACAACGCATGTTATTTATATAGGGTGGGTTGTTTCTATAACCCATTAGTGGTGGCCTATTGGTATTTCATCTCAAACCCCACTCTGACTGCCTTTGGTACTAGAGTAGAATACTTGTCTGTATATATGAAATAAAAATAGTTCTCTAACAAAAATGATAAATTATTTTACATATAGTTTTGATATTAGGAGTAGACTAATTATCATATAATCGAGATGCTACTTTATTGGTATTTTTGTATATTTTATTTTTTATAACATATTCTATATTCATGTCCCATATTTCTAATTTTGTATATCACCTTTCAATTACATCATATATATGACTCATAATTTTTTGAATTTGTTATTATTACATTTTTTTCTTTATGGTTCTATAGTTATTTGTCATATTTCTCATATCAGGCTTCTCCTAAGGCCTGTTATTGGTTATTTATTAATAGTGTAAGTTTCTATAGCAATGTAGGTTGATCATATGATTCTGGTATTCATTTTATGCTTATTGTATTTGATATTTTACTCTAATATGACAGTATAGCCTCTCCATTGTACCAATATGTACCCTCGTCAAGTTAGCAGCCTCTTGGATAGATTTTGGTTACCATGATGCTATGTTACCCAGTAGATGGGGGCGTGGCTTAAGTGGACACTGAGTCTAGATGATACAAATTTAGATCCTTGAAAATGGTCAAAATAATAATAATTATGGGGTAAAGTATAGATTTACATGATCATGACCTTTTTGAATCTCATTATAATCAACAAAAATATTCATTCATCGATCCTTTTTCAAGTCATATAGAATAGCATCTCTATATGCTCTATTACTTTGGAATATTAAACATTTTCCCAAATTCTACTAAGGTTTCTTATTTAATTATTCCTATTAGTTTAGGTTTATTATTAATGAAATATTTTCTAAATACATAACCAATTATGAGTTCAATTGAACACTAAATCTCGAATTTTGGGGGAATGATGGGTAATTTATTCAGAAATATATTAATATGATGTTTTATAATTTTCATGACTTCAATGATGTGTTTTTTATGATGATTTGATCGATGCATCCCTCATTATTAGGAAAAAACCTATATTAGAGGGTTTTCTTCTAAATAGAGAACATTTTAACCCTTTTATTGATATTTTATAATAGGAATATTAGAGATATGAAATGATATCTTCATATCCCAAAAATTTGGTACGATATCCATGCATTGAGAGGCATTCTAAGACAATTTTACCATCAAATAATTCCATGGTAAGAAGATACAGATTTTTTGATGTATCTTCCCACAAATCGTGATTAGTGAATTCTTATATACCTTTTAGGTAACAATCACGCCACTTGGTGTTTTCACTGATAATTATATATGAAAATTTTGATGTGGGGAATGAAAAATAATAGAAATATATCATGATGCAATGGAATGAAAAAAATTAGAATAAAATAAATAATTAACATTTAAAGAGTATAAAACAAGTTTATCTTTATCCACATCATTTAAATGATTTAATTCATCTATTTTACTTTCATAAAAAATTACTTTTTCTATAGTTATAAGTGGATTTTGAGTTTAATTTTCCTTTTTATCCCTTCGATTAGGGAATATATTACCATAATTCCCAAACTAAATGTTTTTCAAAATTTGATTTTTTATTATATGATATGATGACCATTTTGGTCTCCAATATATTAATAAAAACAGTCATTTTTTCTAGTTATTATCTCTTTGATGGCCTAGAATACTTATAATAAAAGATATTACTATTTCCTTAGGTCACTTACCAGGGTGCTTCATCCAACATTTTTGATATGTATAATATTGAATCTTCTTTTTTTATGGAAATTCCACTAGTTTATTCTTGTTAATCACAAATAGAGATAACTAGTTAGGAATAAGAAGATGATTTTTCAATCATGATCTTATGTCATTATGTTTTTCTTTGGGAATATCAATACATTATCCATCACACCCATTGTATGTTTGGTTGCTTTAGAATCCATAAGTTATATTAAATTAAGTAAATATAAGTTAAACTAAAATTAAGAAATGTAAAAAAGTAAAACTATGGACCTACATGAATTTACTAATAAAATACATGTATACATTATGAATCACCAGGTTTAATTGTAGGTTATTTATGGTTGATCTTATTTTAGAGTTTTTAGCAAAAATTTATATATGATACATCATTAAAAAAAATTTAAATCCATCATAATGGTTTTTAAAGATCTTGTAAATTAACCAAAGAATATACTCAGTGTGTTTCAAACCTACTGTGAAATTCGGAAAACATATTGTGCATTGAATGAAGATCAAGTTAATACGAAACTAAAAATTTTCAGAGTAATTAATAATGGGAACAAGAGAATCCGCCCGATTGGTGAGGAATCGAAATGTCAATCAAAGAGACCCGAGATCAAATCAAGCTGGAGAAATATTTATTGGTACTATAGAAGTAATGTAGAAGGAATAGTAGTAGGTACTATTTGGTAATGTAGAAACTATAATTATTCATATATTTGGGCTTTTGGGATACCAGTTTGATCCTAGAGCCCTTCAAGGCCTTCGTCCACCAAAGGCCTCACACTAGTAAGGCTTTCGGGGCACCTCAAGGCCTTTGGGCAAACTCAAAGAATTTATGCCACCTTAAGGCCTTTCGGACAAATGATATTATTCTTTAATAGAATAGGAAAACTATAAAATGGGTTGGCTTAAGGTGAGGATATAGAGAAGGTTCATTCAACATAGCAGATCTAACGAATTTGAAAGGATTATAGAGTATGAAAATTTCCAACAAGGCCAACCTATGCATGCATGAGAAGCCTAGCCAAATAGCCATCTGAAGGTGGACTGCTGACATCAAGAGGTAGAAGTTTGGGTGGGGTAGTTCCATGTAGTTATAGTCTAGTCTAGTTCCCCTATTACCATTGGTTCATGGAATGTCACAGTCAAACATGGCACGTCAGGGTTCCCCTTCTACCATTAAAAGTGGGTTTATCAAAATGAATAGTAATGGAAGGACTTCGGGCCGTTCAAAAGGATATTAACCATGGGTGAATCTGAGACAATGTTTGAATACATTTTATTGTATATATATAGGAATTTTATTTCTAGAAACCAAATACTCTATACATTACCAGAATTATTGGATACCTTATTATATATAGGATTATCCAATGGTTTCTTCACTGTTGTTATCTGGTACTAAAAAAATAAAATAAGTAAAACCCACTCTAATTAAAATAATGATTCCATAACCAAACACTCCATAGTCCGGCATGAAAAATCCTTTTACATTAGATCAGATACAGATTAAGCTGGATCATTATGGACTTTAATATTTTTGATAATAATTACCTAATTTTAACATTATATATATAATACAATGAAATCCCCAAACCCAAAATTCATAGATTCCTCCGACAGTAGCCACATAAATATTATATTTCACATTTTTAATTCAATATCTCTAACAATATCTCTACATATTAATTCCTTAAATACATAATTTTCTATATAATTTTATTGTTTAAATAAGAAATATAAGAATGGGTGAGGTCAAATCCACAGTGAGGGAAAACATATCAATGATTAATACTGTTTTAGTGAATAATCATATCTAAAAACATGAAAATGAGAGAAATAACTTAGAAAATACCATGGAATAATATTATATGGTAACAAGTCATGATAGAGGAATATTATATACTCTATGATCTAAAATATACCATGGAATAAGCGTGTAAAAGTGTGAGGAAATAAAAAAAAATATGGGGAGCATAATATATGAATCAATTTTGGAATGTCATAATAGTTTTTTACAACTAGAAATTGTGGAATAATTATACGAAAAGTCATTCCATTTTTATTAAACTGAATTTTACCAACCAATTATGTTAGGAGTAAACCCAATTATGGACACAATTAATGTTTTTAATAAACCTAAAAAATTCATTTATTATTTATATCATGAGATATAAAACATTATCCATTGATTTTGAAGGATGTATAGAAACATAACCATAAAATCCATACATATGTGTTTATATGAATCAATATCATATCTTATTCTAAAAAACCCTGAAAATAAAAACTAGATTCTTAAAACTATCCAATGAAATTACATAAGAAAACCTCATGAATAATATCAGTCGATGAAAAGTTTAAATAAAAAAATATGATTTTATCATAAAAAATTGATGCTGATTCATTACCCCATTGGGGGTATATATTTTATAATTATTGATAAAAATGGAATCTAAGTATAACATGTCATTTTAGGGACCATTATTTAACTTTGTCAAAAATAGATGATGTCATGGTTTAGTTTCCAAAATATCATTTTTCAACAGACGACATGAATACTTTTTGGGAAATAATTTATAAAAAAATCCCAATAATGGATATAACATTAATTAATCATGGTTATACAAAGGAAATGTGGAGTTGAAGATAAAACATATAATCATGAATGGAAAAAACATTCTATGTATTTTAAAATGCCTTCATTAAAACCCACATAGTAAGAATTATTATTGAACATTTTATTTAATATTTTTAATGATAAATATGACATGAGAGTTTGAAAATGAATAATATATTTTGAAAGTATTAGAGGAAGAAATGTTTTCAAGGGATGAATACAGAGGAGGGAAAACCCATTATATACAATGAAAATTATTCTTTATAATGTTATAGTTTTACAAATAATGAAATTTTACAAATAATAATATTTTGATGAGAAAAAATTAAATTCCAAAAATGGAAAGATAATTTTCCATTTTATAAAATCTTATTGTAAATTAATACTTAAATTGAAGAAATATTTATTTAGATAAATATTATAACTCAATGAATAAAATTTGAGTTAATAAAAACCATTGAAGATATAATTCTCTTTTATGTAAAAATATTTCATAAAATAGTTATTCATAATGAATTTATGACCCATATAAATGAAGGTGGGTGTATCAATTCATAAGAGCCTATAAAATAGTAATTCAATCATAGAAATATTATATTCAATGAAAAACTTGATAACTCAAAGGAATTTAATTTAGTTTTTAAAACCACATACCGTTACTCTAGACTTCTATGAAAGTTATTTAACAACTTTTATAATTAAATTAACTATAATAATGAATTATTTTAGAACCCAATTGAAATTTATAATCTTTTATACACTTTAATAATAAAACATTATTATACATATATATATTAGTTAATTTTTAAGTTTGTTATTAGATGTTTGTAAACTAAGTGGTTTCATACAAGTTATTTAATGTAAGACATTGTCCCCATTATTTTATAATATGTTAATATTTCCTATAATACATAATTTATGTTAATATATATTCCCATATGATTGATTATTTTTATTATTAATAATATGATTTAACTAATTACAATTCATGAAGAATAAATCAGTGAAGACCCTTTTTGGTAAATTTTATTGAATCAAAGGTGGTACAATAATTTTGAGATAAAATTATAATAATAATTTTCCATAGTATTAATGATATAATAAATAAAATTATTATATGAATTCATGTTGGTAGGAGATTAAAAATAAAATTCTCTTTCCCTAAAGGTGGTAGTGTGTATATAACATGGGTGATGTTTTCATTTTCCAATTGAACAAAGGGATATAAATAGTGGTTATACCAACAATATAATAACATTTTATTATATTAGTGATAAAAATTTTATGATATTAGTATAGTTATAATATATTTTTATGACATTAATATGAGAATAATAAAAATGATAAGGTTAGCGAGTGGACAATACTCATGTCGAGGGCTTGAATCTTCTCTTGAAGGTCCTCTTAGAGATGGAGGACTTGAAAAGCATTCATGTAAATAAAGTCCACTAAACCTTCAAAGGTAATTAGGGGAATAAAATGTGATTATGATCATGGGTGTATCTAATGATATGTGTGCACATCTTCATTATAATAAACATTGACCTTTACATGAAACATATGTGAGTGAAGAGTAATATAGTAATAACATGGTAGATAGACGTGTTGGATGAGTAAATAATGGGGAGACATGTTGGGATTGCACTCCCACCTTAAATAGGTCTTATATATGTTCTTTCGATCTTGATGATTTAGCAAAAGTCAATACAAGGAGGATTATTATAATTTTACCATTTAAAATTTATATAATATTTATTATTGTAATTGTCCTTTTTACTAAAAATAAAATGTGGTCCTTAAAAGAATTTGTTAATGTGGTAATGTTAATTTGTCTTCATTTAATATAATCTAATTTATAAATATTTTTAAATTTACTATTTATTTATAATATAAGATATATACATATATATAAACAATTTTTTTAAAAAAAATGAATTATGAATTATGAATTGTTCTTATATTATTGTCTGTAAATTACTAATTAAATTAGCATAAATATTATATTTTATGAAAATTTAATCATAATATATTTATTTTGTTGAAATAAAAATTCATTTATTAAAAAATATAAAATATCTTGAAAAATACAAGAAATTATTATTTTTTTAATTGGCTACATTAATTGAATTCTATAGAATTGTTTACATTGAAAATAATACTTTTTTCATTGAATACATAAATGTGAATTTCATAAGGATACACATGATATATAAATATATTCTTTATTATTTATTATACTAATAAATGCATTTTTGAATGAATATTTTTTCATGTACTTGTTGTAACGAAAATTATTGGATCTCACCTGATAGATGACTCTAAACAAATCATTAAAAATAAAACAATTATAGAAGAAGAGAAAGAACAAAAATAGAATTATTTATGTAGTTTTAGAATAATAAAAAAATGATAGATGAAAGGAAATATTCACATAATTATAGATTAAATTAAATGTTAAACACATGCACACACTAAGTATAATAAACCTAGAATGAAATATTTTAACAATTTAATGATTGTGAATAGTAACCCTCATTTCTTCAATGATGGATCCAAAGAGTATTTATACTACTCCAAAGAAGTAATTAAAGTAATGTCAATAAAATTATAGTAATCATTTCAATAAATTCCATTTTATTATGTTATGTTGTAAAATTCCAAACTATATAGTTACAACAATTATTGTCAAATAATGAGTGTTATGGCCTATATTAATGTATATATGACTATCTTTTAACCCAACTATATTTGATGGATTGAGCTCAACCATTCCAAAAAAGTATCAAATGATTAGTATTAACATTGATTTGGATAAATAAAATATTGAATTTATTTCTCATTTGTGCTTCAAAAATAAAAAATACAATGATAAAAAATTTTATATTACAAATATTACATTTATATAAAACATTTATTGCATTATGATATTTCTTTAATAAGAAACAATATAAAAAATACAAGAAGAATAAATAAAAAATTATATATAAAAAATGAATATATAATCATTGTCCACATGGTTCTCTGTGAATATCCTAACCACAATCACAGTTACAAAAATATGGCTATGCGCTTAAAATATTATTGGAATGGTTTGAATGAAGTGAATGAAGGGAATAAATAGTCTTAAGATATAAATAAGAATAATATTTGACAATTATAAATATGGTTATTCGAAATATTCTCCCTAGGGTTATAGAAATTGATAATACGGTCATTTTAAATATACAAAAATGTATTAATTAGGTATACTCATATTATTTATTTTTAATAATAAATTAAAATATATATTTTTTAAATAATAAAAAATAAAAAAATTAATATTAAAAATAAAATATTGTATAAGAGTTTTTTATGATAATTTTTTATTATCATAGAATGAAAATAACAAATTAGAAGAAGTATTTTAATTTAAATATATTGATATAATTAAATTATTACAAATTTTTTTATTATATATAGGATAATATCATTTGTTATAAAATTGGTTTGAACTAATTTTTCTTTAATTGATGTGTATTTTTATATTAATAAAATAAATCATTACTAATTAATGATTTTAATGATGTGTATAAAAATATATATGAAAATAAATTAACATGCACCTAGTAGTTATTACATCCATGTAATAATATTAAATCTATTTTAGTAAAGACCCGAAAAATATATATAATATTTTTAAATTGTTTTAGATTATTACGAATCTGCAAGAATTGACGGCACATGATTCCGAGGCCTGGTGAGCTAGAAATTTGTTTTTGACCATTTTTAAGGTATGTTCAGTAAACATATAGGCAGCATATTATATCTTTTGAACTATTGATTTGATTAAATATCTGAGGGCACCATTGAATCCAAAACATTGAGATTCGATTAAGGTAACCATAACATTGACCGTAGTAGGTCGAGTGATAAATATATTTTTATGGAATTTTAATGTATTAATAGAGTAAAATAAAAAGATAATTTGGTTTTTATAAAAACTGTTGAATGGCGGTGGCATGACCGCTGTGTTTTCAAGCCATTTAATGGCTCGAATCTTCTGTTGTGTAACCACACCATTGAGATTTAAGAGGTTCATTAATTAAAACTCATTAATTAACCTCAATAATTATAAGATGCATTAATCACCCTTATTTCTTATTTAAATGGGGATGGGGATTATGTTTTTGGCACTCAAAAGAGGAACCTCTAACGATGTGTGGCGATGTCTTCCACCAACTTAAAGCTGAGGATTGGAGAACAACGTTGGAAGAATTGATCCGAGATCGATGAATTCTGACTAATACATCAAATATGGATTCTTCTTCCAGAACCGCGACGTATTCTCCAAATTTGAGGCAGGGGCTGTTTATGTTTAAATTCAATAGATTTTTTTTCTTTTCCTAATTCTCAAAAATCAAGATGAATGTGGATAAACCAAAATGAGTAGATCTGTGATTCGTATGAAAATGTGGGTTGTTGTTGATGGAAATGATCTATTGTGGTTATTATATATCTATGTGATGAATTATTGACTCCCCTTGATATGTTGCTAATTTGGAGGGCGCTGGGAAAACGAACAGGGCCCAGACCCTCCGCTGCATCGGTTTTTGTTTTATTCTTTGGAGGTAGATTTTCAACACAATGGAATCTTTAATCAGGGAGCCACACAGTTACAATACCAACCTAGGATGCCCATAAGAACATTCAAAAGGGAAAATGGACCACCTGAGGTCACCCGATAGCCAATAGAAGCCTCGTAGGTGCAGCACCAGCGCGGCGGTGCTTGCAGGTGATGACGGCGGCCAGCTGACGACGACAATAGAGGAGAGGCAGTTCTGGGTGGCGCTGTAGTGGTCAAGTGGGTCGCCCGACATCCGCGCCGTGTGGTGCCACCATTTCAAATCCAAACAATATAAATGTATATTCAAAAGTTGTGGTGACCCTCACGTGGGCCACCTAGTTGGGGTCCATGCCAGCCAGTGGATCGGGAAATCCGGCAGGCCACGCTTAGCCGAGGTGGGATGGGCTGATCAGCGGCCCAACAAGCTAAGCCAACGGCGGACCCACCAACTTGGGTCAGCCCGGCCCATTGGGGATGGTTGGGGTCAGGCATGGGTTGGTTCGATCCGAACTAGGTGGGATCAGCCTCGGTCAGGGCGGGTTGGGTCGGCCCGACCATTGCGGACTAGACCCGAACCCTTTTCGTCCTAGATACTCTTAAAAGATTGTATCTCACAAACCAGACGTCCTCTTGGAGAACCTTATGTGGCACTCGAATCCTTGTAATGCGATGGTCTTTTTGGGATACTCCACCAGATTTTTGGAGAATGTTGGAGTATGGTTGGGTTGGATCGATCCTAAATTCAACCTGGCGCTATGTACTAAAACACTTATAACTGACAGACCGGGAGTCTGATTGACATTCCGTCTTCTGAGTTGGGACCCTTATGATTTTGAGGTCCTTTGGGTTACTCTTATATGGATCAGAATAATAGATACCCTATTTGGAGCAGCATCATAGAGACTCTATGTGGATCAGTATCATAGCAACCATGTATGGATCAACATCATATCGACCCTGTGTGGATCACCATCATATAGACCCTATGTGGATCTGTATCCTTGAAACCCTATGTGGATTATAAGTGTGTGACCTGATGAGGATAATCCATAGATCATCCCATCGTTGATCAATGACATACGACCTAGTGTGGTTCGACAATGTAACAACTATATCGTGGTTTAGTTGTGGAACTTCCTAATGGAATAAAATGGTATAGCTTAAGACTAATCATCTGTATTCCTGATCTCTATGTTGTATACCTAGTTTGAGCTGAGTCATTTTATTTTTTATATTTTAATGAGATCATACTTTTAGGTTTTTCTTTTATGGAAATCTGAGAGACCTTCAGGGGTATCAGGGACCCTATTGAGTATTTTTATGCTCACCCCTACATCAGTCTTCGCCCGAACCTTATTGTGTCTTTTGCAGATGATGATCATATTGGCTGAGACTTTGGGAGCTAGAGCCTAGTGATACATGGAGGTGAAAAGTTGGTGTGGATATATGTGGAGAGAAGATGTACCAACTTTTCAAGAATGATCCCAGGTGGACGATCTGAGGAGCTATTTTCTGTTGTAGTTGTATCTTTCAGTTGATCTTGTATTCTGGTCCCCTTACTTTCAATACACAATTCTACTACTATAGTTTTACTATGAATTTTTCATCCTGTCATGTTCTTTTTCTCTGTTTTTTCAGGTTCAAAGGCAATACCTTCCCATTTTAGGGAAATTCCTTTTCAGCTCTAGTCTCCAACCCCTGGCCTATGGAAGGCGGGCATCGGGTAGTAACGGCACGGGCCCTAAGGTAAGGGTCGGGAGATACTGGTATCAAAGTATTTGGTTCTTCTGAATTACAATAACTCTGATCATTCCAATGGATCAACAATGTTATGTGTTTTGAGTGTGGTTTTCAGTTCGAGGCATCTAGTGTTGGTGTAGCGGCCGACGTATCCATACACCAAGACTATGAATTCTAATATCCGACTCGTTGCACGAAAAAACAATTGCTTGTGTTTTGAAAATGTTTTACTTTTGATCTATGTATATTCAAATCACGAGGTATAAATTTTTGACTGAGGAGCACTTGCTTCCCATTAGGGAGCCTCCACATAGACAACCATCCATGAATCCAGAGAGTGTTCAAGATGACGGCCCACCGAGTAATGTGTCTCTGGTTTAGGCCCCTCTTACCATGATATCACCTTTGAGTGGTGCACCAGTAGCACTACTACCCATTGGATAACAGTTTTCCCCATCCCCACTAGAGGATAGTGTATGCCAACTGAGTGTGTTGCACAAGTTCCAGCGGTAGATGCCTCCATGGTTTCGAGGCAGGTTAGATCCCCAGGAAGCTGAGGAATGGCTAGAGGTTGTGGCATGTGTTTTTCCTTTAGTTGAGACACTAGGATATTAGAAGGTGATCCTAGACGACAGCCTCTTCTAGGGCACAACAAGGAGATGGTGGATCCTAAAGCTCCAGTTACATGACGAGGCAACCCTCACCTGGATGGACTTTGAGATCCTCTTTATAGAGGAGTTAGTTTTAGCGACACTATGCTCATTGCGTATTTAGGAGCTCTTGCACTTTCAGTAGGGAAGACTGATAGTAGCCTAGTAGTCAATGAGATTCACTGACCTCTCATTCTACTCCACCGAAATGGTATATGACTGTTCCTTCATGGAATGGAACTTTGATCAGGGTCTCTGGTAGGAGACTATACCATCAATGATTTCACTCAATATCCTGACACAAGCTTTATTACTAAAGAAAACATTTTTTGGGAAAAGATTCTTAGTTGAGTAGGTAATGATGATGAGAGACACCACCAGACATCAGGTAGCCTATTCATCTATAGAAGGTAGTAGGAAGATGACATAAGGGTACAAGCGGGTAAGACTGTTTGGAGGATGACCCCAGGATGTAGGGCCGGAGGTGCGGAGCTCATGAGGAAGATCATGCCAGAAGAGGAGAGGAATGTGCTTGATGTGCGGTAGGACGGGTTACATGGCTCGTGACATCCCATCCCACCATACCAACTACAAGTAGACATTCAAGAGACCGTTGAGGCAGAGACAGATATTCATGTGATGAGGTCCACAAGGAAGTGGACGTGGCAGAGGAGTAGGTCATGCAAGAGGCAGTGGGTGGAGATTTGAGGTTATATCACCACAACCTCTTGGTGTTCTACTATAACCTCAGGGAGCAGCCAGAAATGGATGAGCTCATCATCAGGCAGATGAGGCATATGAACACGGTGCTCCTAATATAATTTTAGTCATGATATGTGTCTACTCTACCATATTCGTAGTACTTGTAGATATAGGTGTGAATCAGTCTTTCGTTCCCCTGACTATCATTCAGAGCTCAGAGATGCTGGTAGATATATTTTCTCCATACCTATGATTATATACTCCTATGGTAGAGGATTCTAGGATTAGACACTAATTCTGGTAGTGTCACCTTACTCTGAGAGGTGAGATATTTCACTGGGATCTCCTAGTAGCAATGTTGAGGTATTACAATGTCATCTTAGGTATGTATTGGTTATCAACGGTCCATGCTCATATTGAATATTTTAAGTGAAAAGTGTGGTGTGTCTGTGAGGATGGGATCGGGTTTTCCATCATTGGTGATAAGGGAACCTTTTCTGCATAGGATTGACTTTCTTGGAGGAGGGTTCATGTAATCACTCATCAATTGCATAGCCATACCCTCAGAGAAGTTGACATGAGGAGTCTGATTTATCCTCTAGTGGTGCACTGGTATGGTGATCTCTTTCCTAATGTTATTTTAGGACTACCTCATCACAGATAGGTAGACTTCTATATCGAAACATACCATGGGATTACACCGATATCTACACCAGCATATTAGATGGATCCAATGAAGCTTCGTGAGTTTCAGGTACAACTGGAGGACTTGCAGAGGAATGTGTTCCTAAGGCCCAATGTTTCACCATGGGAATCCATTATTTCATTTTCTAAGAAGGAAGAAGGGATTATGGTTATTTTTGTAGACTATCGTCTCCTGAACAAGTTGACCGTGAAGAACAAGCTACATTTGACAAGGATCAATGATATCTTTGACCAACTGAACAGAGCACGGTGGTTTTCGAAAATAAACATCTGACCATGCTATCATCAGCTCAGGGTAGACGATGTGGATGTACAAAATATAGCCTTCAGATGTCAGTATGTCCATTATGAGTTCATGGTAATTCCTTTTGGTGTGACCAATGCTCTAGTAGTGTTCATGGGTCTCATGAAGAGGATATTCTATCCTTACATTGATCTATTCATGGTTTCCTTCATTAATGACATCTTTGATTACTCAACATTGGAGGATGAGTATGCCCCACACGTGCAGATAGTTCTAGATTCACTTCGAGAGCACCGTCTTTATGGAAAACCCTCAATCATCCAGTTTTGGATACATAAAGTACACTTTCTAGGGAATTATAGCTTAGAGGCTAGAGTTTCATTGGATTTGGAGAAGATAGAGGCCGTGCATGTTTGTGACCCACCCCAGAGTGTGACTGAGGTGCATAGTTTCCTAGGATTAGCTAGGTACTACCGGATAATCGTACGATACTTTTCCAGAGTTGTGTCACCCTTGTCACATCTGACAATGAAGGGTAATCCCTTCGTGTGGATAGAGAGATTCCAGTAGAGTATTCAGAAGTTGGGGGAGAGACTCAACAGTGACCGCATCTTTAGGATACTAGAAGAGGGATTTTGGTATGTAGTCTACTATGATGCATCAGGGACCGGACTATGTCATTTCCTGATGAAGGAGTGAGCGGTGATCACCTACGTCTCATGAATGTTAATAAAATATGAACAGAACTATGCTACCCATGACATGGTGTTAGGAGTAGTGGTAGTCACCTTTAAAATGTGGAGACCGTACTTGATGTAGATCATTTATAGTCTACTCTGATCACAAGAGTCTTATGTGTATCTTCTCATAGAAGGACCTAAAAATGAGACATCAATGATGGATAGAGTTCCTCCTGGACTATGAAATTGTTATATTCTACACTCCAGGGAAGGGTAACATGGTGGAAGGTGCCCTCAACAAGAGGTCTGGTCTTCAATTTCTTAGTGAGGCGACTGAACAACTAGCCATGTTGCAATTATCCTTAATGGATATTGATGGTTAATATTACCTCCAGTCAATGAAAATTACTCCCCCACTCCATCCGTAAGTCAAGGAGCCACAGCATGGGGCCATTGACTGTGAGACCTGACATGCTCACATATCCTTAGGATAGGCTTCAGATTGATTTTATGAAGGTGGGGAGCACATTTTCTATTTTAGAGGATGCACTATGGTACTAGTGTTTCTATGGGAGAAGGTGTTGAGGGATATTCATAAATCTCTTTTGGAGATACATCATAGAGTGGATAAGATGTACAATGACCTCCATCATTAGTACTGGTGTCCAGGGATGAAGAATGTGGTGGTGGATTTTGTTTCACGATGCCTCACTTGTTAGTAACTGACGACTGAGAATTAGGTACGAGAAGGCTTAGCTCATCCACTTGAGGTACCGTAGTGGAAGTGGAATTTTATATCTGTGGACTTCATGACAGGGATTCAACATATGTCCAGGGGCCAAAATTCCATCTGGGTGATCATTGACCAACTCTCCAAGTCACCTCACTTCTTACGCATTCGAGAGCAGGGGTCAATAGAGAGATTCAGACGTCTCTATGTATAGGAGATTCTATGACGTCATAGGATTCCATTGATGATTATATTATATAAAAATGCTCATTTTACATCCCCCTTGTAGAAGGGATTATAGGATGAATTCGTGACTCCACTAACTTTGAGCACCACCTTTTATCCTTAGTCAAATGGTTAGACAGAGTTGACCATTCAGACAATCGGGGACATGCTTTGTACTTATGTCCTTGATTTTTTATGCACATGGAAGGACCACCTTCCACTGCTGGAGTTAGATTACAAAAATAGTTATCACTCCACTAGAGGCATGCCTCCATTTGGGGACATGTATGGGTGACCTTACAAATCACCAATATGCTGGACGGACCCAAGAGATTCAACACTTAAGGGTCTACAGTTGGTATAGGCTACAACATAGAAGGTTCTGATCATCCAGGAGAGGATGAATAATACCATGAGATGGAAGAATTCTAATATCGATAGGAGATTAAGAACCTAGGAGTTTGAGTTGGGAGACCATGTCTTCCTATAGGTTTTACCCCAACAATGATTACAGAGGTCTGGATAGGGAGTAAAGTTATCTCTGAAGCCCATCAGACCTTTCCAAATCATCAGCAGTATAGGTGGGGGTGTACCATCTAGATCTTACCCCATAGATGAATCAAGTGTATAATGTTTTCCATGTGTTGCAACTGAGAAGGTACATGCATGATCCATTCCACATTATCAACTAGGGAAAGCTAGAATTCGATGATGGGGAGAGTTTTGAGGAGTTCTCGGTGGAGATAAAAGATCAGCCGGATCGTGTCCTTCATGGGCAGTCAATTCCTCCAGTGTGAGTTCTTTGGAAACACAGGAATCTCTAGGAGATAACATGGGGGCAGTAGTCTTAGATACGTTCTCAGTACCCCCTTTATTTCCCCAAGTTTTTTTATCTCTCGAGGAAGAAATTCCGTAAGGAGGGGATAATTTAAATACCCTGAAATTCCATATAATTGTTTTAAATTATTTGGGACAATTAAAAGTTTGAAAAATTTTACGTCACTTTATTCTAAGGCCCCGTGTTCCTGGGAATTTTTTTTGATCTTTTGTTAATATACATGCAATAAACATGCGGGCGGCATTTTAAATATTTTGAACCGGTGCACAGATTAAAAATCTGAGGGCACCGTTGAATCTGCAGCGCCATGATTCTCTTAAGAGAGAATTAAATTTTACCATAATAGTTTGAATGATAAAGATATTTTCACGCACTTTTTAAAGAATAATTAAATAACATAAAAATGTTATTTTATTTTTATACCAACTATTGAGAGGTGGTGATGGGACCACTGGGTTGTCAAGACATTTAATGGCTTGAATCTTACATTGTGTAACCACACCATTGAGAGTTAAGGGTTTCATTAATTAAAACTCATTAATGAACCTAATTAATTATATGATGCATTAATCACCCCTATCCTCTAGTTAAATGAAGATCGGTCATGGGTTTTTGGAATGAAAGAGAGGAACCTTTGATGATATATTTCAGATTCATCCACCAACCTAGAGTGGAGGTTTGGATGAAAATGTTGGATTAATCGTTCCTAGATTGATGAACGTTGATGGCTTCATCATATGATGATTCTTCATCCACAACCACAAGATCTTCTCTGAATCCAAGGTAGGGGTTGTTTATGTTCTAATTCAATAGAATTTGTTTCTTCTCCTCGTTCTTGAAAATAATAACGAACGTAGATGAACCAAAATTATTTGATATACAATTCATATGAAACTGTGGGTGGTTGTTATGGGAAATGATTGAAAGGGGTTGATCATTATCTATGTGATGATTTATTTACTCATTGATATAATGATAACGCGGAGGGAATATGCCAAACGAACAAGCCCTTGACCTTCTGATGCTTTGGTTTTTTCAACATTCTTTGGGGGAGGAATTTCATCATGATGGAATCCTGAATCCAAGAGCCACTTAGTGACAGTATCAACCCTGTTGTCATCTTGGCATGTTAAGATGGGAAAACGGACCACTAGAGCTCACCCAGTGGCCCATGAAAGCCCCACCGGCACAGCAGCAGTGATGGCAGTGGGAAACGGTGGTCGTAAGCTGCGTATGGGTGGCGAAACATAGAGGCACCATGGCGGAAATATGGGGCAACCGGTGATGGCTGACCACAATTCCAGTAGGGTGGCGCACCGTCGTGCGGTGCCGAAGGAAGCTGTCACGTCATGTTATGGCAGAGGGAACCCAAGCCCCGCATGTCCCGCTGACAGGGGTTGGTGCCACGTGAAACCACTATTTTCAATACAAACCGAAATACCGTATGTTCGTGAAGGGGGAGTGACCCCCACGAAGGCCACCTTGATGGGGGTAGAGCTGCCCGGTTGGCCATGCCCAGTCATAGCGGGTAGATCTGGTCTGTGGCCCAGCGGGCCGAGCCCACCGTGGCCCAGCCCACTCAGGCTGGGTCAGATTCGGGTCAGACTCAGACAGGGTCAGGTCGGCCTAGGTCGAGGCGGGTCTGGTCGATCTGAACAGTTCGGATTGCACCGAGACCCTTTTCGGCCCAGATATTCTTAAAAGGCCGTATTTCACAAACCATATGTTCATTTAATGAACCGTGTGTGGTGATGGAATACTTGGAATGAGACGGTTCTTTTGAGATGATCCACATGTGTTTTGGATAATGTTAGAGTACGGAATGGTTGGATCAAGCCGGAATCCAAATGGGCCCTCTGCACTAAAATGCTTATAATTGATAGACTGAGCATCCAATTGACGCTCTGTCTATCGCGTTGGGACCCTTACAACAGAGAAGTCCTTTGGGTTACTTTTGAGTGTATCAAAAACATATCACCCTATGTGGATAAGCATCACAAAGAACCTTTGTGGATCATCATCATAATGACCCTCTGTGGATCGACATCATAGTGACCCTATGTGGATCCGCATCATAGAGACCTTGTGTGGATCAAGATTATAACGAACTTGTGTTGATCAACATCATATCGAACTTTTGTAGATCAGAATCATAGAGACCCTGTGTGGATCACAATCCTAGAAACCCTGTTTGGATCATCAATGCGCGACTCAATGAGGATCATCTTTGGAGTGGCCTGTCGTGGATCTTTGACATGCGACCCTATGTGGATCGACAATAGAACAAGTTCTTCATGGTTCATTTGTGGATCTTTTTATCAAAATAAAATGATATTGACTAAGACTAATCATCTTTATTCTTGATCTCTATGTTGTATACCTGGTTTGAGTTGAGTCTTTTTCTTTTTTCTTTATGATTGAGATCATGCTTTGTGGTTTTCCTTTGTGTAATTATGAGAGACCTTTGGGAGTCTCAAGGACCCTACTGGGTATTGTTATACTCACTTTTTCACGGGATTTGACTATACCTTGTTGTGTCTTTTGCCGACGATGAACACATTGGTTGAGAATTTGGGATCGATGACCATGTGGTACACTGAGGTAACAGATTGACGTGGAGAGCTATGGAGACGAGTTGTACCTACCCTTCTAGTGGGATCCTTGGTGAAAGATCTCAAATTTTTTTTTTCTTTTGTAGTTTCATCTTTTTGTTGGGATTGTATTTCACCCCCTTTACTTTCAGTAGACACTATTATGACTACAGTTTTACTACGTGGTTTGCATCTTGTCGTGTTGTTGGTCTCTTTGTTTACAGGTTTAAAGGAATTGTCTTCCCAGTTCTAGTCTTCGACCCTGGACAATGGAAGGCGTTCTTTGGGTAGTCACGACATGGGCCCTAGGGGACGGGTCGTGACAATTTTTTCTTAAAATTTATTTTATAAAAAGAATTTACTGAGGTTTTTTTTTCTAAAATGAATTTTATTTTGGTAAATTGGCGACAAAATGTGTTGTTAATATAAATATTATAATAATTATAATTTAGTTTTAAATTTCCCATAAATAATAATTACTATATTTAATAATATTATAATTTGTTTAATTATAAAAATAATTATTCATTACATTTTATGTTTCAAGTTAAAATATTATATCCCAACCTTTTGAAGTTAAATTTAAAAAAATTAACTTAATTTTTTATTTATAATTTTAATATTTTATTTTGATGGGCTTTTTAGTTATATTTATATAATTATTGATTTTTAGGTGAATAGTGAAGAATAATGTTATTACAGTTACAATGTCTTTTATGACATCATCTAGATACGAGAATGGATAGAATTTTCAAAAACCATTGTTTTGACTAATGATGTATTTTATAAGTAACATAATATGTTTATGAAGATATTTTTAATTGATAAACCTATAATCTGTATTTTATATCATAAGTTATATTTTTTTATAATTTTTTTTATATGTTATATATTTATTATATAATAATTATCTTTTATAAATTTTACAAATTATATCCAATAAAATGGATTAACAATTTGGAATAAAAATGTCCAAATTATGAAATAAGTTCAATTTTATTTTTATACATAAAAAATTTATATAAAAAATTAGCAAACATGGATGAAGTGAAATTGGAAATATTGTTTATTTTATGAGGTAGAAGGCCAAAAATGTGTTAAAAATATGATTCCAAATGTGTGGATTAGGCCTGGATTGACATTACCACATACCATATCCATTATTTCAAATTTTTTGACCTAATTTCATTAAATAGTTCAATATTTATTACAACAATGTCAGTCATAGAACTTATAAAATATCCCCTTTAGTAACACACTTCTCCTCACAACATAAGCCCATTTGTTTGAAAAAACTCTACACAAATCCCTCACAAACACTTCTAACCATCTCATAACAGTTTTGATATCCTAAAACGACCATCTATTTGTGGACTAATACAACTAAAAAAACAAATATCATGTAGTGTGTAGGTTAAAATGATTTGGTGGAGGTTGAGATTAAAGGTAAGGGAATTTATCACCTCAATTTCCATTTTTTGTATCATATTTGATTTTAAAATGTTTGTTTGTTTTTCTATTAAAAATATAATGACTTATGGATTCATATTTTTATAACAACCATTAATTTAAAAGAATTTAAATATCAATTTCATTTTCCCTTCTTTTAATGTTTTTCCAATTCAAATGAAACCAATGACTAAAGGAATATTGCAAATAGGAATATTATTATATTGGGTTATAATGTTCATTTTTTAGATTATTTTTTCATTCTTTTATTCCAAAAAAAATACGTTTTATTTTATGGTAATTTCTCTTCCATATTATGAAGTATTTCTTTTTTAACTCAATCCTCCTACCATGATGAATTTATTTCTCATAGAATTTCATTATTGTTATGTAAAATTCATATCAGTTTCAATATTCCATTTTTTCCATGTCTATAATCATAAATCCTTTAATAATTCTACATTCATATTTTTAAATATAAATTCGTTCCCTTTTATATGATATTCATATTTGTTTTTATATATTTTTGAAAATAATAATTATTACTGATTTTATGATCTAGATTAAAACCAAATTATTCTGAAATATTATCATAATTTCCTTCTATAATTTTATGATTTTTCATCAAATCCACAATTATTTAATAAAACCATTTTGTATTTTTTAGGTTTCTATTATTGGTATTTATATAAAAATATGTTTTTGAATATTAGTTCATTATTAGTTAATCTAAAGAATCTTTTTATAATGACCTATAACATCCTTATTTTTATATCGATAAAAATGATTTATAGGAACCAGTTTTATGATTTCACATCCATTATAAACATTTTCTCTTAAATTTATATCGCCTTTAGAGAAAGGATTCATGAATAAACCATTAAGTTCTCTTTTTAAATACTTGTTTTTTTGTGAATGGTATTTTTTTAATAAGGAATCTATCTCTTTAAGACATTTTATGTTCCCCTTATTTAAAATGTTATGAATCCCATTTTAATTCAATTGTTTCTTCATGATAATATATAGGAATTGTTTTATCTAAAAATGACGTTATTATATTATTTTTATGTGATTGGTTGCATCTCCTGACATCCTTTAATATATTTCTTTGTTTTTTTCCAATGATATATGGATGTAATTCATGTGAATTTCAAATTTATCACAAATGGAGTTATGAACATTTTAAAATTCTTACTACATAAGACAAGGAATTGTTTCTACTAACCTGGTGCATTAGAATTTTCTATTTTTTAAAACCTAATATATGAGAATTTTGTCATGTTCACAATATAATACATGGGAATTATTTTACCCTCCAATAATATTTTTATTTTCTATGTTTATTATATGCCATACTCTAAGGCCGAGATCCATAAATCATGTTTATTATCTATTTTTTCTGCACTCTTATTCTATATTACATGTATAATCATCATTGGTTACATGTTATTTTATTGTCATTAATTGGAAGGACTTTTAAAACAATGATCATTTTAATTAAATTTTTCACTTGTGATCATGTTTCTTATATTATTATTATCGTACCCTTTTGAATATTTTAAATGTTTCCCATTACAAAGATTTTTATCTCTCCACTTTCTTATGATTTAAATTATCTTATTTAAGGATATTTTTAAAACCATGGATGTTTCTAGAGGGAATATAGTATTTTTTTTGTTAGGGGGAAGTGTTCTGAGGACATTGAAACTCTAGGATCTAGGATATTGAAATTATTTTCATATTTAATGATTAATTAACATTAAATCATATAATTTATATTTCATCATAATAGTTTTTGTCATACCTAGTGTTTGAAGAATTTATTCTCAGAAAAAATTCTGATTTTGCAGGACTAGGGTGCTTTACTCCAAATTCTAACATGAAAGGATATAATAATTAATATAAATGAATAACTAATAATTTAATTTAGATTATGTATATATGAAAATATATACATAAAATATTTAATATAATCAAATAATCATATAACACATTTCAATTTGATATATTATTGAATAAGGAATATATAAAGACTATCATTATAGTTAAAACTCCACTCCATCAGCTACCAAATCTAATATCCATCTCTAGACTCCATGACTATTCATATTCTTGTTTTACTAATTTTCATGAATCATTGACTGAATAAAGAATCAGTTCACATATAATGTTTAGAAAAAACATCTTGCATGATCATAAAAAGTAGTTAAATTTCTACATGAATGACCCATATCCACATCCATTCTCAATAATTATGTTTTTTTATTGTAAACCTATATAACTCATCGTAAAAATCTATCATAATAATATTTTTCATAAATTCACACTAAGATATACATAAAACATATTAGTGGTCACTATATAACAATGATTATATATAATTATCGATATATTCAATCCCAAAAAATCTATATATAATAATTCCCCATATAGAATAAATCCAAATAGAGATCGAGTAGAATCTAATAACATAAACTGTTGTCCCCCTTAATGGATTGAAAAACATTATTGTTAGCACTAACCATCCATTATAACTTTATCATGGATTTTATAACTCTCCCACCCCACATATATACGGTAACCATGATATAGAAATAACATATATAAATTATTTATATAAAAAATATAAATAACAACTCAATAATAATAATATTCTCTCAAATCACTCTATTTTTTCCCCACATCCGGATTCACCCCAGGTTCAACATTTTAATAGGATATAGGAATACACATCTTCTCAAGTGCATAAAAAAATTATGGAGGAATACATATATTAAATGATTTTATAACAATGTTATAGTTCTGTATGAGGTATACATTTAACAATTTTTTTTTGGTTAAAAGGAGTAAGTACTTTGGGTACCATCAACCACCATGATCCAAGAGTTGTGGGAGAGAATGTTTATAAACACTATAATAAAACATTATCTAAATCAATCCTCTATGTCGTAAAAAATATATCTCTCATAAATATGGATGAGTTGAAGTAGATATATGTTTAATTAATTTTCAACATCATACAAGAATAATATAAGAGGGGGTGAAAGATTATATTTTATTATATAAGTCAATCATTCTGCAGTGGTGGACTTAGGGAGTAATATCGGTAGTGAAAAAATAGTTATCTTATGAATCTAATATCATTAATACACTTTTATTCATGATTTATTACTTAATTATATATATAATACAATCCCAAAATATCATTTGTCCAAAATTAATTTAGTAACTCGATGCATAAAACTATAATATGAATCATGGATACACCAACATTATTTTAAATCTCCAAAACATTCCTTTATATACCATCAATATTATAATATTTTTTTTAATTAAATTATGTTATACATAATAGAGGGGTACCATATAAATCCATGTAATTATTAAAGTAGTAAATGTGATCCAAGAGGCTTGTGGATAATGAAAAACTAACATTATGTGAGATATTGTGGTTATAATGGATGAATTGAGGTGAATTCATGAAAAAATAGTCAAAATATCCACCTAAGCGGTTGTAGTCAATAAATATTCATACTTCAATATATAAATGAAATTTTTAAGGATTACAAAGTTCCAAAAAGATAAATTTTGTAATTAAATTGAATTTTCTTGCACAATTAGAGTATTAACCTATACGTCATCGTTAAATAAAATAAAAAACTCTCATTTAAGGGATGGAAACCTTTATCCTTCCAACAGAAGCTCTCAATTCCCAAAACAAAATACTTCCTGAGAAAAATACCAAATTTATTTTTACAGGTATCCATATTTTGTGATTAACCTCTCATGGTATCATTAAATACTAATGTGACGGTATATATAACATTCAAAGAGTATCATGTATGTTATGCCTGAGGAATATGATTCATTCCACATTGGATTATATAAAAAATCCTTCATTGATGGAACCCCATCCACATAGACCAAAACATAATCATTGGAATGGTAAAATATGTTTCATTATAGACATACCTTCATGTAAACTCTATCCATTTCAATAACTACCTCACTAACGCAACTGGGTTTCTACTTTTAGAAGAAATAACATCATGAATGTGGAGAGTCATGTAGTCTCATACCTATCGAAAACTATTTTACTCTTCCATAAATCATCTACATGAAGTTCGTCATCAACCCTTGTACCCCTCCCCTTTTCTCTGAACACAAGATAGGAAGTCTCATCACTTTTTGATCATACTCACAGGCTCTATAACATCAATAATCCTATGTTATTCAACAGAAGTGGAATCATCAAGGTAAACATCATGATTTTCCAATTTATGAGCTAATACAAGATCCATATATACCTAATGTGGAATTTATCTCCCATAAGTGTAATTCCAAATAATATTCTACGATTAAAACTATAAACTATATTTATTATCAACATAGACACATGATGGTAAACATCCCTAAAAAATCGCAAACACATGATGTTAAACTATATATTAACTGTGAGTTACAAGCTTATGATGCCTAATGTAATAAATATGAGATGATGACTCATATCACAAGAATATTCTATATATAATCACTATAACATCCCTTGATGATTTTCCTTTTAAGACAAAATAATCTTCACCACATGATGTTAAAGTTCATGGATTGGTATGGCTATATGATAGTAAATTGTGAAATCAAAATGCACAAATTTTCATCACGAGGTACAAACAAGGTACATAGGATTCCTCCCAAAGGTTCAATAAAGATATCCCAATATCAATCAAAAATTACCATAGAAGAAAAAAACCACCTTAATGTGACCATTCCAACCAAAAATTCATTGAACCATAGATTATCCAAATATGAGGTCCCCAAAAAACATCGATACCACAATGCAGTTCCAACCAATATCATTCCAAATACATTTTGAGAATACAATATAAATTTCCCCATTGGATTCGAAATCCATGACCATATCCCTTAATGTTTAAGAAACTATGTATCACATCCCCAATGAACTATAATAATTTTACTCGTATCACCTCATGACTCTAATAATTTCACCAAATCCCCCACCCCAAATCATTAAACTGATCTAACTACCTAAAATATCATGATCAGAATGTTGTGTGAAAAGCATGAGATGATCATGGAAATTAGCCTTGATTGTTTACTTCTCTCATTTATGTCACCCAACAATAGAAATGGGATTTTTGGGAACTTTTCAATATTTTCCCTTTAGAATTGATGCCATCAACTATGAAATGATAAATTTTTAAAAATTATAAACACATAAAATACTCCAAGAATTTCCATGACTCACAATTTCGTCATCATATTTTATTGTATGTAGTTTCCTAGTCATGAAATAAATAAGTTTAATTTCCCAGTGTCCACATATATATTGTGTTAGAAATGAGATTCACGAACTTATTTCAAATATATGAGGGAGACTTGTAATAATAGATGAAATCCATGACATAATAAATGTATTGAGGGGTGGCATCTCATCATCTCATTAGGATCAAGGATATAACATAATCATACAAGGTGGTAGAGGCTACCCTCCATTGGAAAATGGGAATGTGAGGAAACCACATTATAGTGTTTGTGACCAGTCTATGGATCCACACCCCTCCATAAAAATAAAGAGTGTAACCTGATGAAAAATCTTGAAGAAGAGTGAGAAAACAATATTTTGACCCTAATGTGAATATTTTCACCATCAATAATAATTATATGACCATCAAGGGAAATCACTAATTAGGGACATCACAATATTCATACATCAATGATGAGAATATTCTTTCTACATGTTGGGGACAATTTATGAGCATTGGGTATCACCGACTCTAGTAATCATTGATGTGGATCCATCCTTCTTCCACTAAGGGTGGATGATTTATATTTGCATCATTTAGAATATCCTTCACTAGGAATTCACTAAATGTTTTTCAATTGTATCCTAAAGACAATATTTGTTTGAAATAATTGAAAAACATCTACCAATAGGCTTAGGCGTAGAAGAGATGATGATGAATTCACCCCACATAACCATAAACATTGTAAAAAAATCCTGGATCCAAAGTCTAAGAACCCTCACCCAATATCCCCCTTAGAGATCATCTAAAGGAGGGTAATCAGAAACCTTTTTCATCACTATGAATTGTATTGGGTCATTCCAACATGTTACATAGCCTACCAGGATATAGAATCTATGGTTCCACATCATCATCATCACCCCAAGGACCACGATGTGTACATGAACCCCACTCCCCCGTGAGTACTATTATACACTATTTCAGAAACCTCTCCCCACAAAACATCAAAAACTATATAATGTACGCTAAAGTGGATGGGGAACAACAAGCTTCACATGAAACAATCATTGTTTATTGGTGCCATAGGAGATCCCCCACTACTTACTTTCATCTAAAATATAGGGAGGCCTTGTAAGATTTTGAACAATTGGATCACATCATAGCTAAACATGTCCAAGTTTATAATAACAACCAATAACTCCAGTTTTAGGTTTCCAACCTTCCCTAAAATGATATATTTTCAATAAAACACCTGGACCCTATCAACACTAACACACCTCCTACCTTTAGAACCATCATGGGGAGGAATGCCTTTTCCCAATTGTGATGGACACCCATCCACATACCAGTAATGTCTTGATGTCACTCTTTATCACTATGAAAAACATTGACCTCCATAATCCATGACTTGATGAATAACACCACCATGGGTGCCTTCCACACAATAAACTTATCCATTTAGGATTAGTCTCCGATATGAAAGACATCCCTTCCATTTGATATAGTTACTAGGGTTGGAGGACTTCCAACCATAGTAGCGGCCCAATGCGTGAATCTGGTCAAAGGGCATGAAGAAGAAATCCCCACAACACTTGTGGGGTTATTATTATTTAAATCCCATGAAGTAAGTGACATGTCCAAGGGAAATTACTTGTCACTATCGATATCTTTTTCTCTAAGACAACTGATGACTTAGTGGAGATTCCTCCAACTCCACCACTATAGTGAGGGGCTGGATCTGATTTTGTAATATCAAATGCCCATAATACTGATATCCAAATGGTCCCTAGATCCCTCTTATAATGTATTGTTGTGGAGTATGTCTTGGATTACATCAGTGAATTATCCATTTACTCAATCATACTACATACATAATCATCCATATCCACATCCACCATTGTAATAGAGGATATGTTGGGGTCCACATTAGTTCCCTCAGATAATGGTATGTACAATACTGAGCCACTAGGGCATGATGATATTCTCATGATGTGGGAAGATATTAATACACCATCATATTTGGACCTTTTTATAGTGTCAAATTCACCATTTTAAGCCAATCAATCATTCTTGGCATGAATAGACAATTTGATATCCCCATACACTGGGAAATCAACAACAAAGATGATCTTTGTCAATACCATCCCCAGCTTATGGACTATCACCAATTAGATATATGGGGGTAAATATCATTTTTACCCTCTATAGAGTGATTAATGTTGGGATTCTTATGGGATATCATAGCCAATAACTAGCTATCAGTTGTGCTTTACCACTCGCAACCCTACACATCACTATCATGGAGTTTCTCACAGAGTACAATGTACTATTCATATTTTAAAAAAAATGGGTGACGTTAGACCACCTTAGAGATCTATATTTTGTATATCAGAGAATCCCTAAACATCTCGTGGACATACATCAGCAGTATTATTATTTCCTAATGTATTGACTCATATGGGTACCACTATAGCTTCTAGTATGCCACATCCAAATTTTAAAAAATAAAATACATTTCTTTCTTAATTTTTGTCATATATTTTTGTATAGTCTTCCAAATTTGTTTGGATAAAAAAATGTAGTTTTCTGACTTGAATTATGTTTTCACTCATCTTACACATGATTTGTAGAAATCGTGCACTAACTAGGAAAGACTATGCGTCTTGGAGAGTGTTACATTATAGTCCACACGGTATATCGCATTCGCATAAAATTAACTATATACATAGACTAGAGGTTTTTTCTAAGGTAAGATGGTCACCACGTGGGCGTGCGATATCCACATGTATTCACGCATCAATTTTCCTCTTAAAAATGGGAATCATAAAGCCTCCACATGGTTTTAAAAACCATGTGGGATAACTATGTGACATGTCTAGTTCATTAAAAATGGAGAACTTCCTAAAACTAGACTATTATAATTTAAAACCAAATCCCCCCATTTCTCTACCCACTTGGGATTCCCAACCCTATGTGCCTCCTTCACTCCTCCTTTCTCCATTGGATCTCTATATTAGAGGTTTTTTTGTGTAATTCCTTCTGTATTTATCATGTTTTTCCCATCAACATTGGTTTACCCTTTACCCTTTAGTTCCTCATACAACTTTCATAGGGTGTTCTCCCTAGAGGATGGGTTTATCTTGTAATGGTTAAATATTAGTTTATTGAGATTAATCGTGATGTTTTTGGTTGATATTTCTTTTAAACGTCCTCTTAGTGATGATATTGTAGTTTCACACCCGACTCCAAATATTTACAAGCTTGAGGTAGATGATTCATTGATATTTATTTTTTAGATGATTTTGGTGTGACTTATTTGTTACTTAAATGTATTTTATAATTGTTTTGAAGGAAGAAAATGTATTTTTAAAAGGTTCTAAGGTATGTATGGGTTGGATTATGGGTCTTTAGTAGAAATTTATTTTTTATGTGCGCTTATTTATTATGCTTGTTAAATGAGTTTTAAAAATTGTATAAGTGGAGGGAAGTGTGTTTAAAATTGGATATGGTGTGAATATGGATTTTAAAAGGAGTATTTCTTATGAAAAGTGGTGGTTTTACACATGTAATCATATTTATTATATGTTAATGTGTATGTTCTGTTTAATGTTACCTGAGAAATGAAATTGAGTATGAAAAGGGAATACTAGGTGAATTTGTGGGTATACAAGAACTAGTACACAATTTTGATTAACGGGGCCAAGGAACTGTTCTATATAGAAAGATTGATGCTACCACACTATCTAGGAATATGAAATTTCAAGACCACTTGGACTTTGGGTAGATCCCACTGTACTGGATCGTGCATGAAGAATATATGGATTATGTTTCTTATACCATGTTTCATATGGAAAGAGGTTCTAGAGTCCCACTATTACTAGTGCCTATAGATATTAACCATGGTTATCTCATGATAATATGATTGTCATCGGAATACATTGAGCATTAAATTTATTACAATTTCGATAAAATCGTTTACATTAAAATGTTTTCCAAAAAAAATTTCCCTTAAAAACATTTCTCTCTATTATAATTAGTCAGGTAATTTTTCTTATAATGTTTTGTCATGAAATCATTATTGTTGGGTGACATCCTACTGGGCATCAGCTAACATCCTACAGACACCCTCAGGTGTATATAGACCGTGTTATGTTTGATCCAGGTAATGAAAAGATGTTTCTTGGTGGTGATGGAGGATCCAAATGATAGAGTTTAGTATTCTAATAGGTATATGTGAATTTTGGATGAGGGATGATGTTGATTTTTTTTTCAAATCCTTAATCAATATTTTCCCCTTATATTGTATCACAGTGGTGACCATAGGGTTTTCTCTCGAGATGTTTGAAAATCGTGTTGAAAAAATATCACTTCTTATATTTTTGTAGAAATGAAAATAGAGATTTGATTAATAGTTTGACAATTAAATTTTATTTAATTACTAATATTAAAGAAAATTCCACAACAAGGAATAAATTGATATAATAAAATTGGTTTTAAAAATTAGATTAAAATTATTAGTTTCAGACAAACTATACCCTCTCACACACTCACCTCTTACTTGTATATAAAATTATCCCTTAATTTAAATTTCTAAATGTACCCCCAACAATCCCTAGGGTTGAACTGAAATTTGAATAGACATCATTTTATGTCATAAATATGATTTTTGATCCACTTATAGAATGGAATCAATTACTTAAATACCTATAGGCAATTGGACCTAATTTAATTCGCTATGATCAATGGATAGACCCAACCAAAAAAATTTAAATAGAGAACCTAATTGATTTACAATATATATGAAAAAAAAATCCAATTTTTTTTTGAAAATATATTTAAGAAATAGATCAAACAAATTCATCCACGATTATAGTTTAAATGGAAATTCAAAATAAGATTACACATTAAGATCAAAAATCATAAGAGAGTGTCTATTGGGGGTCATCCTCCGCAACCACTTGTTGATTAGCCATGAATCACATAAGAAGCCTTTATATTATTTATTAAAGATAAGGGGATCCTTTTGTGTGAAATTTTTTCAATGGGGAATGTGAAGGATATTCTATCCTGATCCTATGGTGAAATGTAAATTTGAAAATATCCAGAGAATCCATCATGAAAACAATAGTGGGTTTTCCCAGCAATTATTTCATGGACTTGATCATATAATGTTAATGGGGAATGGCCTTTCCTTTTAACCAAATCTTTCTTCTTGCAATTAATGAACATTCTCCATTTATTTGGAAGCCTTGCAGGGAAAATCTCAACAAATTCATTCCTTAAGATTGTAAATACATGTTTTTTGGAACAACATGGCCTAGACATAACAATTTACTATCAGACATGGGAAAAATATTTCTAGAAGCCTACACAGTGGTAACTTCTTTCTTCACAATGTCCAGAAGTGTTGGGTTCAGTCTTCTTTGAAATTGTCTAACCAGTCTAGAATTATACTCTAATAAAATTCTGTTCATGAAACCTAAGGGAAATATTTTTGTTAGATCAGAGAGAGTCCATCATATGGATTCTTTACGAGACATGTGGACTTAATCAATTTTATCTCCAAGACTTTTGAAAAATTATTTGAGATTATTACAAGGATTTGATCATTATGACCTAAGAATGCATACTTGAGGTTCTGCAGAAGGGGTTTCAATTCTATCTCAGGCGGGGTGGTTTCATTGAACTCTGGGAACTTCTCAAGAGTAATATTACTTAGTGAAGATACATGTCCATCTTGGTGATCAACTTCCTTAATCTCAAGTCATGTTTCATGTGGAAAATTAGAGACCTCTCCATGGATAAAACTAAGAGGTTCAATGGTTTCTAGAAATTCACCCTCACCAATGATAATATATTCTATATCAACATCCCTATACTCTTAATAATATTCAATTTAAACCACTTGTTGATCAGATTTAGTACAAGAAAAATTTCCATATTTTACCTCATTAGTTGGTATTTCATCACAAGAAAAATCATATACCATTTAAACGGAAAACAAATCGATCATGTTTACTTCAAGAGTTGAATGATATTCAATTATTTGTTTCATTAAATGAAAATTTTTAAATTAACAACATATCCTCCAAATTTAAGTGAAAGGGTTCCCTTATAAAAATAGATGATAACTTTCAACATTTTAAAAAATGGTCTCCGCAGGATGAGGGGAGCATGTGTGCTGAACCGATCATCTTCCATATCCAAACCATAGAAGTCAATAAAAAATCATGTCTCTCAATTGAACGATTACATCCTATATAACTCTTGCAGGTTTGGTGATACTTTGGTTGGAATGTTAAATGAAAATTCCCGAAGGAATCAGGTATCCAACCTAAATAGATGATTAGACAAAATGTGGCATGTTAACCCATTTGAGTCTTCAATGTATTCTTTTGGTTATCTTATTGTTTTTAGAATTATTTTAGTTATCTCATTTACTATTGTTGTTTCCTCGTTGTTTCATAATGGTTCCTGTCAATGTTTTAGTGGGAGGGTTGGGTAAAAGTTTCTTCCATAATATGAATTTCCTTTCTCATTGAAATGTCATGGGTTTAATTTACTTTTCCTAAGAAGAAGCCTCCTGGTTGTTCAGGTTGATGAAATATTTTTGTCGAGTTGTTGATCGATCACTAATTGAAATTTTGTTTGTTTTGAAATTCCCATTGTCAGTTTTATTGAAATTGTCTTCAACTAAAAGATACTACACAGTTCATAGGAGGTTAATTCATTTGCAGGTATTGGGCACTAAAATGTTCATTCGAAGAAAAAAAATCACATAGTGGAATTGTTTTTGGAATGTTTCTTTAGATTTGGGATGGGTTGGAGGGTTGTTTTTTAACATCATTGAGCTTACTATAGTGGTAAGATAAGACATTTGACATGAAATGGTGTTGTTTTTAGGAATAGTAGTAGAAAATTCTGGTGGAGCATTGATATGAATTATGCCTCTTATTCCAAATTTTTAGACATTTTGGGAAATGTTTTCATTAAGAATCACAGCGGAAGCTAGTGTCTTATCAACTAAAGCTCTGCCTACAACAAGATAGATCATAATTCTATCAGTGAGACTTAATCCTTCATAAATGTATTTAATGATAAGTTCATCAATAATTTGATGATGGTGAAAACTGAATCAAATAATTTTCAACCATTCGCAATTTTTGTGTAGTGGTTCTTCTTGAGTCTACCTAATTCCAACAGTATCCATTCCAATGAAGGTAGTTCTTGAAGCAGGGAAAATAATTTCAAGGAAAATATTTTTTAATTCATTTGAATTTATATTTAAGGTTGAGTGAGAATATAAAAACCATTCCATAGCAACTCCTTATAAAGAAAAATAAAATGACCTTAGCTTCATTTGATTGGCATCGAACCCTTGAGGTTTCATGTTGACACAAAGGTAGAAAAAATCATGGAGGTTTTTGTGTCGGTCTTCACCAGAAAATCCAATGATTTTGGAATCTTGTTTAAGAAACTGATGTTGATTTCAAATCCAACTGGGGAATCCTTGTATTTTAAAAATTCTCTTAATTTTCGTCATATGAAGAGGTATCTTTTTCCAAAGTTATATTTTCATCCATTTGAATTTATGGTTCGACTATGTCCCTCCTAGGTGTTTTTGTGGAATATTCACAATTTGAAACTGGGGTATTAGTATCACTATACCTTGTGTGAAATGTTCTATTAATTTCAAGATTCAAAGATAACAAGTTCAGGTCATGCAATAAGAAAAGTAAAATAAATTCTAGGAACCTCCCTAGAAAAGATTCCAGTATATGTGACATTTTTTTGTCATGAAAGCCTCAATAAATATTTTCCACATATAATGTGGAACAGGGGTGACCATAGAGTTTTCTCTCGAGAAGGTTTCATATTTAGTTTCAAAACTATCACTTCTGTTACTTTTGTAAAACTGTAAATGGCGATTTGATTAAAATTTTAAAAATAGAATTTGAATGAATTCCAAAGGTAGAAGAAAATTGATGAATAAGGATTAAAAGGAATAAAATAAAATGGGTTTTAAAAATTATATTTAATATATTAGTTACATACAAACATTACCCTTTTGGAAACACCACTCTTACTCATATATAAAAATATCCCTTAATTTAAATTCTTAAATAAACCCCCAAGGACCAAAAGGTGTAGACTAAAATTTGATTAGAAATCATATTAATACTTTAATTTTATTGCATTACCACCTATAAAATTGATTATATTACTTAATGAACTCCATGTAATTGAACCTCATTGAATTTACTATGTTTAGTTGCAAGACTTCCGCGAAGAATTTAAAATAGTGAAATCAATTGATTTACATTATAGACAGGAAAATTACGCAAACAAGTTTTTTGAAAATATATGTAATAATAAAATAATCCAAATTCATTAAATAATATTGGTTCAAAAAAATTTAAAAAATATATTACACAATAACATCAAAACCGGAAAGAGACTGTCTGTCGGGTGTCTTCATCCCCAACCACTTGCTGCTTAGTCATGCGTCACTTGAGAAGTCTCTATCTTATTTATCACATCCTTAAATAATTTATTAATAATAAGACTATAAATATCCAAATTTCCCTTTTCTCTCTCAATCCAACCCCTTTTTGATTGATATTATGGTGATGAATCTAATGATTGGATAGGTAAGAGCTCCTCTCCTTTTATAGGCAGAATCTTTCCTTTACATGTTGTCGCATTGATGACCTCTTAATTTGCTAATTCACACATGGAACAATTCCTTATAGATGTTCATAAATTTTTTTTCCATGAAACATACATATTTTAGATTATTTGGAAATATTATTTATTATTTATGATTTTTTAATTATTGATTTCTTTTCATGATGAAGGATCCAGGCATCTTCCTTTAAACGTATGTCAATAAATGGCCAAATTAATTGATACCAAAATAAGATTAATTTAGGTTTTGAACTCCCCATTGTGTAATAAATAATTTATAATTGGCATAATCTTATTTTTACATGTTTAGATAGAATTGTTATTTCATTACGAAGGTGGGGTTCACGCTATCCCCCCCCCCCAAAAGATTCACCTTGATTGATTTTGTTAGGCCTTCAGATATTCGAATCAACCCATGGTTCAGAAGAAAACCTTCAAGGAAATAATAAAATTATTATAAAAAACTTTTAATCACAAAATTTTGAAATATATTTTTTGAGAAATGACCATAATTCCGATGTGATAAAAATCTGTTTAAAACCCATAATTATGCAATTTAAACTATTCATCCCAAAACACACTCTAAATCTAAAATTATTTCTAATAAGCTAAAATTGATAAATTTTGGGGTTTAAATTATTTAAATATACATGAAAAATATTTTCAATATTTTCACTATCATGGGATATGGACCTCTTGAGACATGGTGGTTGAGTTTTGTGGTGGTACCCACAGTCAATTTTGGTACATTGGATATGGTTAAAGGTGTAAAAAATTTAACATGGAATTTTTTAACTCTTTGTATAAGGATTTTAATACTAATCTCATGATACCTTTTAATTATTATTTATTATTGTTTATCATGGGTGAATGAAAACCAAAAATTTAATTTTTGACACCCTAACACTGGTTTCTGGCCTATGGGTATTGAGAACTCCCTTCGGTACATGTCGCGGTCCTGGTAAAGTGTTGGGTCAGATCTCACCCCAACATGGTTCCTAAAAAAATGTTATCTATGTATGTTTTATCTTTGTTTTTGGTTAATGTTATCCAGGATGATTTTTCATAGACCAGAGTAATTATTTTTAGGTTTTAAGGTGTTGGATTTGAGTGGAGTGTCTGGCCAACGCACCTTATAACGGACCCTGAGTCTCCATGGGATGTTGGGAGTTGTTTTGATATCCCCTTCAAGTGAGACGTACATAATGTAGACTTCAAATTGACACTAGGTGGGGGTAAAGTAATTTTTTCTTATTTTGGATTTGATATGGTTTTTATTGGTTTATGGATTTGTTTGAGAATAATTTTTTTACTAGTTTTTTTTTCTGAATGTTGTATTGATTATTGTATTGATGGTTACATTGTGTTAATCAGTTGTTGTAGTATGATAACTGCCCAACGACTTTCTATGCGACTAAAGAAAGAGGCCGGAGATATTTCCACCTCACTATTTGATCAGAGACTAGTGTAATAAGTGGTATGATATGTCCAATCCTTCGGTTAGGGATTCATTATTGTACTTGATCATGTTTAGGAAGATTAAGTAGATTCTAAAAGGGACATAGTTCAGGAGATTCTCAAGAGAAAGACTCGTAAATTCTAGGGTATCATGGACCTCCATGAGGTATAGGAGTTTGATGATTATACATATAGGATGTTTGGGTTTCTTGACACTATTGAGGGATTCAGGGTGAAGTGCACTTCATTTATGTTGGAAGAACCTAGTCCGAGTTTGTGGGACTCTATTTTTCATGTTGAGAAGCATAAGAATATACTAAAGAAGGAAATAAATGTCATATTCAATGCATGGTATTTCCTATAGACCCTGGCCTTCTCATATAATAGTGAGTTTTTATATCTCCATCAATGTTATCAAATCCTGATGGTGTATGCCAATCACATCCCTGGATAGGATCTGTCCACACCAGTGGTAGTTCCCAATGAGTGGATAAAGGATCAATGGTTGGAAATGGGTTGTGTCTATATAGCCAATCCATTGTCTTCTTGTTCATTTTGATGATGTATGATAAGGTATTTGACTATGCTCTGACGGTGAAGATTTATAACTATAGAAAATCTAGTTTTTTCTAGGGGTGTTTAAGTGATATTTTAGGGATGTTATTGTTCATCTAAGAAAAATAGGAAGAGAGATGAGTAGCATAAGAGGGGGTATTGGTTAATGTTATTCTTCCAAGCCTCCTTCATTTGCAAATTTAGGTGGTAGATAATTTTCATATCACCAGTGTGGGAGGGTAGAACATTTGTGGTCTACGTGTCAATATCCACCTAGATATTTCCATTAATGTGGAAATACTATGAATATGTAGTGATTTCTTAGAGACACACATTCATGCAAGGGTGGTTCAACTTTAGCAGCCTCTAGGGGGATGTCAGGAAAATCACAACCATCCAGGATAGCGGGTTCATGATCTGGATGTCGTTCCAGAATAGACGGGTCTTATTATTGTCAAAATCATATTATTTTATAGCCGTAAGTAAATGGAAATTATTCGTCTTAGGCATAGATGAGTCATCTTTGTGTTCTGAACTACAAACTAGGGGAATGTGATGCATGACCTATAACAGTTTGAGGTAACTTTTTTATTGCATCTTTTAAATTTTTTCCTTTATTGACGTGGCTGTCTTTTTTAATTGAATTTTATCCCCCCTTGGGAATTTTTTAATGTTATCAACCAAGATTATGTTTTATGTGATGGTTTTGTGAAAAATCTTGGTAATAAGTGAGAGTAGGGTTTCAATTATCCATTTCTTCCACACGCCATGTTGGGTGTTGATCCGTAATGGAAATTTATAGTTTTGGAAGTGGAAGTCCTTAACATTATTCTCTCTATGATTTGAATGGTGTGTTTTTAGGAGAATATTGATTATTATTGTCAGTGAGTATGTTTGGTGGCCCTTAATAGAAGCCCCGTAGTTTTAAGGGTGAATGAGATCCTCGGTCATGATGTTCTCGATCTCAACTTCTATAATTTTGATGTTTGGATCTCTAGATCTCATCACTAATGTATGATGAATATCGTGGTGTTCCTAGGGGTTGATTACCTCTTGTGGGGGATGTGTATTCATAGGAATTTCTATTAGAATTTTAGGTTTTCCTCTGGAGAAGGATGTTGAGATAACCATTTAATTAGCATTAGGGACATAATCGATATATCTTACCTTTTACCATACATTCCCCAACAAGTTGAGGTAAATAAAGATGAAGTTGGATTATTTGTAACCCTAAGGATTTATTTTCAATATCATCTCTCCTTGGGATTCCCCATTGTTGTTTTTTAATAAGGCTAATTGATCTATCTGGTTGTGTATTGATTAATGAAAAATTAATGAGGTGATGGTTTGGAATAAATATCACTTTACCCTCATTTATGGTCTTTTTAATCAGATCATGGGGTCAAGGAAGTCTCTAAGATTGAATTTTTTTTTTGTGTATCCCCATTTTATAGGTGTGGATACAAATGTATCTAAGACAACTTTTTGAAGTAGGTATGGCTAGTTTGAGTATCTGGTCATCCTCTTAGAGTTGATGAATGATCCAGAGGTAATCATGTAACTCATGAGAATATTGGTAAATAAGAACCATGATTATTTCATTATGGTATTCATGGAATACATCATAGTCAATTTAGGAATAAAAGTGGACAATGAGAAACATTCGAGGATAGTGTTGGGGACTAATTGAGATAAGTACCTATATAAGAAAATCTCAATGTTTCAATTCTAGATTATGGAGGTGAGTTTTCATGGTCTTGTTATATTGGTTTAAGGGGTTTTGTGGGTCCCTGAGAAGATATGTGGTGTATTGTCATGGGAGAAGCTGAAGAATATATTTGTGATTATAGGCGTTTGGGGTTTGGCATTATGTTTCTAGAATATATTTTATGATATCTCTTAGCTTAATTCTCCCATTAAGGCGCTCACCAAGAATATTTTGGCATTTAAATAGATCTTGGAATGATGGGTGACCTTGAAAGTCCATAAGTAGTGGTTTACCACAACACCTTTCTTGAATTTTATTGAATATTCAAAGGGATACATGGCCTACTGTGAAGCTTTAGGTATGGGTCTTGGGTGAGTGTTGATGTAGGATGACTATGTGGGGGAGTACGGCTCTCTTCAACTCCGACCTCTTGATATAAACTACACTAATCTAGACTAGGAATTAGCGGTAGTGAATCGTATATAAAATACATCTTTTCATTATAGTTTTTGGGGACATGTTTGTGGTTTATTAAGATCAGAATGTTTATACTACATATTCTCGTAGAAATATATAAAATATAAGGCATCCCCATTGGTTTGAATGCCTTAGGGGGTTTGATTTTGAGACTGTGTACAACTTATGAAAGGTTAATGTTGTAGTAGATGCATTGAGTAGGAATGTTCTAGGGAAGGAAAAAATTCTAGTGATGAGTGGAATTTGATACTATCTATTTCTGAGATGCTTTTGGAGGCCAAGGAATATAGAGGAGGAATGTAATTGGGTAGTGTTCAGCAGAAAAATACCTTTTTAGTTGATTTAGTGAGATCAACCGAGTAATGAGCTGTTCCAGCATTCTATGCATTCCCTAATTGGTGGGGAAATTTCTTTTGAGGGGCCATTAAATTGTAAGGGAGATATGTTCTTTAAGGGCCATGATGTGGTTACATTCTCATTACAGATGCTTGTGATATTGGATAGCCACCAGTCTCAATAGACCATACATAGGGGTGGCCAAAAAGATGTTATGTGATGTTAATCATCAGTTCTAGAGGCCAGGTATGAGACAAGGCATGGTTGAATTTGTATCCATGTGATATACATTCCATCAGGTTGACGAAGAGAAACAAAGGACCTTTAAGTTAGTTTTTACATTACCCATTCCTACCTAGATGTGGGGTGATGTCTCTATTGATTTCACTATTTTATTACCTCGTACAACCCAAGGGGGGATTCCATATGGGTAGAAATTTACCATCTAACCAAATTATACCATGTCATTCCAATCAGGTATTCATCCAACATGGATGAGATGGGATGGTTTTATGTTTCGAACATAGAGATTCTTCTGGGAATTCCATTAGAAATTGCTTCATTTAGGGACCCATGTTTCACCTCATGATTCCGGTAAAGAATTCATAAGGAAATTCGGTCACAAGTAAAACTATGTATGACATACCTTCCTCAAACGGATGATCAGACAATGTTGGAAAATAAAATATGGGAAGACATGCCTTTGGGCATCTGTGATCGATTTTCTAGGCTTATAGGATACCCATTTGTTGATTCTAAATCTTGAATAAGGCAATAACTACCAATTATCGATTTGATTGGATACCTACGATGCACATTATGGTTGGTCGTGTAAGTCTCCGTTATGTTGGGTGGAGGTGTGTGAGATAGCTCATTATAGGTACAAATCATTGTACAAGAGATATCTTAGAAGGTCCATTGGATCAGATAGTGGTTGTTAACTGTGTAGAGCCTCCACACGTCTTATTACAATTAGAGGAACTGATATGTAGAATTTTCTATGAGTGAGAATAATTTTTTGAAAGTGTCTAATCATTTGGGTCCCCATAATCGTTTTAAAAAAGGGAATCTAACACCAAGGTATGTAGGACCTTTTTATTTTACTCAGTGAATCGGTAAAGTGAAATACCAGTTATTTTTAATGAATCAATTGAGGTCAATTAATGAGATGTTTCATGTATCAAAAATCATAATTTAAAACCTGGATCCATCTCATGTGTGTAATTTTGGGGATTTAGAGATTGATATGGACTTGTATATGTTTGACCGGTCTATGCGGATTATAGATTCCAATGATAAAGTTTATCATGGGAATTCCAAACCATTGGTCAGTGTTATTTTGAAGAATAAGAATGATGAGCATGGGATGTGGGAGCCAAAATCATGGATTTAGGATCAGTATCACTTTTTATTGTCTGATCATACTCTAGGGTGACATTCAGATGATATAATTATTTCATGGTGGGGATAATTTTCATATATTTGATTTTATTTTGAGTTACATTTATTATTTATTGTAATCTTATCTTTGTTATGTTGTCTTCCTGGGAGATTTCTGGTGAATATTGGAGTTTTTGGACCCAACTTTGGGTTGAACATGGCTTGTAAATGGTTATTAGAAACCATGATCTAGTGTATGAGAGACCGTACACCATATATAGTTGTACAATCTGGTCCACACAATGATATTCATGAGACTATGGATAACCATTTGACCAGACTAGTGCTTCTATTAGGGGGTGCATGGTCACCGCACAGGCATGAGCCCTCCCTTAGTAGGCATGTGTCCAGTTTCCTCTTAGATATAGGGGAACCACATAGTTGTAGCACTATTTGAAAAGTTCTACGGGATAAACATGCTTCCTCTCAATTTCATTTGAAATAGGGAATTTTCTAAAGTTTCCCTTTTGAATTTAATCACAAATCCCCCTATTTCTACTCCCACCCAAGATTCCTATCCCTAGGCACCTCTCTTCTTCCTCCTTTCTCACTTGGATCTACATTTTACTGGTGGGTTTTTTGTAGATCCTTACAGAATCATGAAGTAAGTACGTTCATAATCGGTTTCTCACATCCCCATGGGTTATTATAGCTTATTTAATTGTTTTTTCATTCTCAAGAAGATGGTTTGAGCTTTTTATGATTCAATATTAGTTTATTAGTTTCAATATTTTTGTATTGGGATGATCTAGACTTTATAGGGTCACTTGGTGGTGCGGTTGTAGTTTTCCACTAGATTCTGGATGTTTACAAGCTTAATGTAGGCGATTCCATGATTTTACATTATTAGACGATTATTGTGTTATTTCTTGGTTCATTAAATGTGTTATATAGATTTTTTTGAAATGATTGAAATGTATTGTCAAAGGGGTTGAGTTACATATGGGTTGGTAGATGGTTTAATAAACGGAAATCATTGTTTTCTAGGTGTTATTACTTATTTTAATTCTTAAATACATTTTATATATTTTGTATGTTGGGTGAAGTGTGATTCCAAATGTATTTGGTTTGAATATGGATCCTGAAAGGGGGTTTCCTTTGAAAACTGGTGTTTTTCCATGTGTAATCATAATTATTGTGTGTGAATGTGAAATTGATTTTCTATGTGACATGAGAAAGGAAATTGAGCACAAAAAAAGGAAACCTTGGTAACAAGGAGGGTGGACAAGGACTAGTACACTAGTTAGATCTGCAAGGTTGAGGCCTGGTTCATTCTAGTATGATTAATTTTACAAAGACAAAAAAACATACGATGATTGGAGAACTATATAACTTTGGGTAGATCAATATCTAGTGTCTTTTTTAGGAGGAAGTTGTGGGTTATGGTTGTTATATAATGTTTCTCTGAGGTATGATGTTTTGGGTTCCCACTATTGCTTGTTCCTATAGGTATAAGCCATGATTATCACATGATAATATGATTTCCATCATCATACAATGAACATTACTTCACATTTAATTTCGAAGAAATACTTTTATGAAATGGTTTTGTCTAAAACATTTTACAAAAAAATTATCTCTTCTATTAAAACGATCATGGAAAATATCTCATATAATGTATTGGAATGGAATCCTTTTTATTTCTTAACATCCTTATTGGCATAGAATCACCCCATATATACAACCCATGGGTGTACGTTGACTTTGTTTTTAATGATCCATGTAATGGAAATACGTTGTGTGGTGGTGTTGTTCAATCCAGTTTCTATTGGTTACTATTATTATCATTGTTTTTTGAGGGGGGATTAGGGAAATGACTCTCTAGACGCTAGGAGGTTGAGTGGCGTGGTTAGTATACCCTCCCCATTTTAGTGTTTTAGATTTAGTTTTAATTTGTAAAATGGTTTACTTTGAAATGGTGTTTCTCTTTTGTAATGGATATTAATCATAGTTTTATGTTACTTTTTTAGTATTATGTGTGATTTTTACCATGGGTGAAATCATTCATAAAAGTCTATTGGTGATATGAAAACACTAGTTTACATCCTGTGGGAGTCGGGTAAGCCCTTTGGGCCATACGGTGTGCTGGGTCAGGTGTCAGGTCGGATGGCACCCCAACATGGTTGATGACATAGTAGAAAAATATAAGGAGCCAAAATGATATGTAAAGGTTCTTATATGAATCATCTCACATCTTGAGGATTAATGGAAAAGGGTAGTACTATTACCTCCAATTTAGTCAAATTTCAAGGTGACAACAAGAATGTCCCACTGACTCACCCAATGATAGTGAATGTCTCTCAATAATGGACATAACCATGCTTTCATCAAGTTAAACAATATAGAAGATCATATAATTAAGGAATCTGTATTGATACATGATTGAATTAATCCACCTTTAGGGGGGGATATAACAATAAATAGGACCTCCAATAAGTTCTTATACAAGTCGATGAGGATTGGAAATGGGCCTCAGATTCCCTATCAGAGACATGCTAGAACCAACTCATCAATATCCCGTCAACGGAAAGGGGATCAATATGCCTATTGACCCATATGAGGAACCACTAAAATATTATATAAATTCTAAGAATGGTCTCTTTGTATAAGTATATTGAGGGAGGACATTGTCACAATTCATAACTCCTCACTACAAAATGTCCAAATTGAGGAAACTACTGGGGTTATTGCAACCCATCATAGGTAGAACATCAAATCATTCTTGGACTGGAACCCAATTTCTAGGAATTTCACCTCATGAACCCAATCTAGGAAGATTATTGTCAACATAAAAAACTGAGATATGACCAAAATAACCTATGCAGTGATCCATCTCATAACTGGATAGTGAATTCTTTATCTCATGAACCAGTTTACCATTCAAGGGACTATTGTCAACATACTCTCACTCTTAAAATTTGGTAACATAAATCATTTATCATATTTAGGCTATAGATATAAAAATCACTACAATATAAAATTATTGTAGGTCATATCTAGTATGGATGGATCATGTTTTCCCACCCCCATAGTTCGATAATACAAGGTTCACCCGATTTAAATAGATGGTCGATCTAATGTAGAATCCTGACCACTTCATCTAATTATGTGGCCAAATGTTGGGAAATCCATTGAAACAAATATCCACAAAAAATGGTATGTTTATGACAATTTGAGGACCCCCTTTAATCTACTACAATATGCTCACCTCAAGATCTATTTTTGATTGGGATGATATATATAGGAAATTCTTCTACCACATCATGTAAACCACATAAATGAATATAATCTTTCACTCTACAAACATATTTATAGGGATGATGAGTGAGTTTGTAACTCCATTTCAAGAAAAAAGTTGCTTATTCACTCCCTTGATGTTCATATTTCCCAATAATGACTATTGGGGATGTGCACAAAGGTGTCCCAAGATAGGTTTGTCACAAAACTTGTCTCCTTGAGATATCTAGGAATATTTCTATAATTTACTAAGACCTATAAACACAAGGAAGAATACTTATTTTTGAATAATTAAAGTCTATGCACATTACATATCAAATCTCCCATCAAAATACTATTAATGAAAGAAATAGTAGCCTCAATACACAATCAGCCACCCATGAAAGTCTTCCTTCCTGCACCTCAGTAAGACATAACTCTTTAATAAAAACCTCACCAGAACAACACTGCTCAAGACCCTCATCCAGGTCAGTATCCCATGATTCCCTTCACTGAATTGAAGGACATGTCCTACTCCATAATGATTGTCCATTTATGAGGATTCTTGTGACAACTTGGTCCCACTAATAGCACATACACCCCTCCATAACATGGTCATTAGGGCCTGTCTAACTAGGAACCAATAGTTTCCCCTCCATAGGGCCCACTCACATGCCCGAACGGGTCATCTAACTAATTATTGTTCCCATAGGGAAACACAAGTTCCTTCTAGTGTATTTTTTACTCGCCCACACACATACTATGAAACCCCTGAAAAGGTCACCCATCAAGATCAATACTCCATATCCTACAATCTTAACTGTGGAGATCAAAAAAGGATAGCTCAAAAAAGGTTCACATTACAAACATGATTCTTTTAAGTTGGTAATTTAACCCTTTATAATTTTGGGGTGTTACATCCCCCCCTAGAGCACAACATCCTCATTGTAGACAATAAATCTCAAACTAGGTAGTGCACCACATATTTGTCTAGGTTTATACTCTGATAAAAAATGTAACAACCATGAACTTATTTTAATTATGGTACCCTAGGATAACATATTTATCGGGTATGGTCCCAGGAGGTACCAACTATTTCCTAGGAGACACATGATCACTACCCAAGATCCAACCCATGTTCCAAAATGGGTAATCAGACTATCAAATGTCCCCATAGGCCAAAAAATGTTCTTATTAGTATACTTTTCCCCACATACACACATCCCTATAAAAATACGATAAGTTCAACCATCCTAATAAATACTCCAATTCAAGCACGCTTAATTGTAGAGTTCTAATAAGGTAGGATCCTGAATATAAATGTGTATCTTCCTGTCATGAGGCATATCATTTAGTCATTTAACCCTTTATTATTCTGGGTTGTTACAGTACTTCATATATTCCATGGATAAGAATAGATTAATGTTTCTAAAACCTAAGAGATCATATTAGTCTGAACTGATGATTTTATTTGACTAGTTCCCATACCAATTAATTCTCAAGAACAACATCATTGATTGCATTGATTTCAAACATTTTCTCTTGGACCTGGTAGAATTTTTCATAGTAAAATTGGTTGATGTCCTATAATAAGTGTCATATGTCACTGATAAACCTAAGAGTGATGATGAGGACTCTAGTGAATGTATGTGGGTTCCTAGATGAGTTATGCATATCTACAACAACTAGCTATCCAATAAGAAGGCATATCACACCCAAAACATAATTCATACATTAATGATCTTAAAAACACATCATGAGGTATCAAGATTCACTCCATCCAACTAATCCATTGCATATTATACTATGTATCAAACTAATAGACATTAATAATTTCAAAGAATATCATAAGACTCCACTAGTTCGAAAGAAAAATCCCACTGTCATAAATATAATTTCCCCAAAATTGGGGGTATACACCATAATTTTTCATGTTTTAGAATATTTCACTAACAATGAATATGGTTATGATTTAGTCTATTCATCCATGATATTAGATCGTTACCTAGATTCTTGTGATGAGGTACACCCCATTTTCCAAATTGGAAAAATTTGAATTTTCTCACTCAGGGAATGGAATGTGTCCTGCTACCAGAAAAAACAAATAGAATGATACCCTAGAAAGAAGAATTCATGTCACTGAAAGAAGATAATATTCCTTCCTTGAGGCTCAACATAAATATTAATTATAGACTTCATCATGGTGTAGATCTCCAAAACCAACAATGTCGGTGGATCATGTAGCTCATCCATAGAATCATAGTTCTATTATTATTCTAGATATGGACTAATATGATCCATATAGTTCTCATCCTAAGTTAATTAAAATATAGTGCAACAATTTAATCAATATTTAGGTCATCGAGCCTTTTCCAACTTCACCCACAATTTTGTTTGTTAAAGTAAATCATTGGAAGGAATAAATATGATCCTAAATTAAAAGTATGATGTATTAAAGAACATCTTCATAATGTTATCATGACTCTGAATAATTTTCATCTTCGACTAGTTAAAGGAGTTTCATTAAGCTCATATCAAGGCCTTGCAGTTTCCTCTCCATATCTAGAATTATGTAGATGTCGGTGAGGCCTATCATGTAATAGAATATTAGCAAGAATAGTACCGAGCCATCATCTCATTCCTAAAATATGGTTAGTATTCAACTATTCTAGGGAACATACCCCCACAATATCTCATAGGTCATTTCAATGATGTGGATACCTCTCACATCCTAGTGGACACTCTTTCTTGGATTTATCTCATCGCAACCTAGACAATCCTCAAGGTGGGTCTCATAAAACTATATTTGACCGTCTTAAAAATGATAAATTATGGGTATTAGAATACTTATTAGAATCCACTCCAAATGATTCAACTAGAGGACTAATTCAATTACATGAAAGAAACTGCTATTTTTGTGTTTTTTTACAAGATAAGACTATAAAACAATATTTTTTGGGACTTAGATCCATCTGTACAAAATTTTCCTATCATCATATCACCAGTGCCTCAAGTACTCTACCAATGGTTGAGTATGGATACTCCCTTGTGATTATGATCCCTTCAACTATATCTATCACACCTAGCTAGATGTTGAGAACATTAAAATGGAGTGGATGAAACATAAAACATATGTGATAAAATGAATAAATTCCCTAATGATCTAACTTCCACATTAATATAACATATATTGGTTTATAAGGATATCTTTTCCCATTGATTCCCTAGTATGAACTCAATTCATCGAATCTTGATATCCATTCCATAGTACCCAGTAAGTAGGAATCCTTTTTAACATATAATCTATTATAGAACATTCATGGCCAAGATAGAAAATACAACCTTCATTTTCTATTATGAGTTCATTAAGTTATCCACCTAACCGTGACTACACAAAATTTTCTTGGAAGAAAGGATAACCCAATATATGTCAGACTATCATCGTTATTTTGACTATGGATAAGGATCTCACAGTTTGAACATATATCGTATTTTCCATTCAAAATTTTCACCATGGTATCTCTATAGAAATAATACCATAATAACGATCCTTCACCTATACATGTAGATGATAGATTCGCTCCATGATTTTCACCTCTAGAAGAATCACCTCCTTATTTTAAGACTCTTCATTTAGAAAATAATGGGTACTTTGATGTTTCCACTCCTGACTTTTAGTAATGTGTATCTTCCTTTATTAATAAATTTAAAATGGTTAATCATGGAACTCTGGTAGATCTATGGAAGACACATATTTGTACCTTATTATGTTTATAAGTGTAGCATAAATATCTATATTTCTTAAAGCATCTATATAATGTATTTTGATAGAGATAAAAAAGGAATTATTGGGTATTGATCTCTGTATTGTTTTTATCACATTGTCCAACCAATAAGGAATTATGGGTTCAAACATACACCAAAAAAGAAACACTCATCACATGAAGCCATGGTATAGGAATAATTTGACAAGAACAACAATTCCAACCTCATAATGGAAGTCTAGTACCTAATGTGGACAGTCAAAATCATCATAGTAAGGAATAACAATTGGAAAATCATATTTTTAAAGCCTTCTAGACCTCAACTGCCATAGTTTTAAGGATAACTTCCCATCTTGATGATTGAACTAATAATTAGAACAACTAAAAATTTTCAATCATTGTACTTAATGGATGGGTAATACGACTACAATATATTCTAGAATGGACCTTAAGGATGGCGAATCTACCAAATTTATGGTTCCTCAGGGAACCATTTCCTAACAAATTATTCGATTTTTTAAAGATAATTTTTGGACTATTTACCATTTTGTGATGGACCAAATCATCAAACTCATACTTGGGACATTAGTAGAATGATACGTGAATGATTTGGTGCTCAAATCATGCCACAGTCATGAAAACCTAATGGATCATTAGAATTTTTTCGACTCACTCTCCACCAATCAACTTTGAATCAATCATATAAAAAGTGTATTTGGGTTATCCTTTGCAATGTTAATTAGATTCTTCATCAGATACATATAAATCTATATTTATTGAGAGAATATTATAGCCATCAATAAAATTACACCTTCATAAATCCTCCATGAGTTACGAGGCCTCTAGGGCCACCTAGATTACATCTGAATGATTAGAAAAAATATTTCTAGAAAATGTAATCCCTGAACAATTATCATGACAAAAAAGAAACCAATTATCAAGGGGATGAAGTGTTTTAAGAAATATTTAAGGAGATCAAGAAGAATCTTCTACATCCTCCAGTCCCGATGTCACGCACCCCAGTAGACTCTATGATCATTTATGTGGATACCCTATAATGGTATTCTTGTTCCCCACTAGATCATAATAAAAATTACCATAGATTTAATATTCTATACTACCTCATTTAAATTTGGAGAACATGGGGACCAAATATTCTCCCTTTAGAAAGAGATACCCCACCTTGGTCTTCATGGTTCCAAATTGGTTGAACTAATTACTGCATCACCTAATATATATGTTGTCCCATGATGATCTATTGATGTGTATTTTAGACCTCTCCAAGATCACCACAACGTTGTCATAGTGGGTGGAAATTCTATATATGTTTTTCATATGTTTATCCACTAAAATTATTTTAGGGGATAAGAAATGGCTAATTTCCTAGACATACATCTGACCCATGAAGAAAAACACATGGATGTCACTGTCTCAGTTGATTTTATCTTCTCCATGTATTAGGTCATGGAATATTAAAAGATTAACATTTATGGTGCCTCTTAATTCCACACTGGGATAAGTAATAACAACCCAAAAATCAATTGTGGGCATTTGGGTTATCATCATATCTCCCAAATTGGTATGATTTCCGTACTCCATCCTAACATTAGAAGGAAATAATAATAATGAGGATAGTTTTCTCTTGAGATTCAGTTCCCCTAAATACATATGATCATAGAATAAGTCATAAGGAAAATAAAATATGACTATGTCTCAAGAAGTAGGATATTGTCTCTTATTTTGAGAAAATTCATTAATTTATGGATTGGTTCCCTTATCATCCAAATGATACAGATGATCCCTGATCATAGAATGATAGATTCAATGAAATGGATGCTCTCGCTGCAACCCTTTTAAACCCCAAATAATAATACTAAGACAATAATGTTGTACATTTTTTTAGTAATTTACCAAGTGGTTGTTTATGAATAAGACAAACAGGTAAACTAGAAGGCCATTGGAACATCTATTTCATATCCCAAAAATTTCCTTATGATCATTGAATAAATTATTAGATGAAATTATTCATCAAGTATCTCCAACACAGAACCGTCTCTGAATTGTGTCAAGAAAGAGATAATGCAACAGTATGCGGTATTGTATGTCGTCCAGTGTGGTCCAAACCCAATGTATACCCTCTATAAGCATGGTTTTGAGGTTATTATTCCCTATTTCATCCATGTGAAGGTGGTTCCTAGAGTTCTATTTTATTTTAGTTTCACGAAATGTGTATCCCATAAAGTTAGATTGAATTTTTCCTAGTAGATCCAAATGTTGAGATACTTCTTTCCCAAAAGGGTTCATGACTACATCGATATCGGGAATTGGTGTCATGCAAGATAGATCCATTATAACATCATGTGTAATCTCTATAGATTCTATATAACACCTAATAATATTTTCTAGTTTTTATGGATATATAACATTATAGGCCCATAACCTCAATAAAAAACAGTACAATGTTAGTTTATTTTGATTTTCACTAGCAAAATATCAAAGTAGGTGGATTACATCCTTCTCAAAGAATTAATGACATAGTCTATGATCATGTTCATGAAGTCCCACATCATGTATCTATTTGGGTTCCTTATAGACCATTACTGTAGATAAAAACACCAATTGTTGATCATCTATGTTGATGAAGTTCTAAAAAAGTACAACATCTTATATGACCACACCACCTGTTATCACTTGTGTAAAAAATGGGTAGATTTACGTGTTCAAGAAGACGCTATTAAAAATCATGTAGATGATGGTGAACCACCAGAAGAATATTTTATCTTAACAATATCACAAATTCCCTTTGGGCCTATTAAATAGTGATACTAACTTCCACATAGAAAACTCCATACTCCCTAGTGTATGAGATATAGGTAATTTTATCCCTTAGTGATAATTTTATGTCACCCCAAATGGATTTTTACATTTATAAGATACAATATATGATATTTTATGTTTATATAGGATATTTTGAATCCCTAAAACAAAACATCGTCTATGTACTTCATAACAGGTAAACTCATTAGAACTGAGTAACATAGATGTTAAGTTAAAACGGTCCCCTCTACTATTACATTAAGGTGAATTTGGTACTTCATCTATGGATGTCGATGATATTTGGAAAAACATTTTTGAATACATAAAAATGTTTTATGGTCCTTACATCATCGATATGTTCTACTCTCTTTATGTACACACAACAGTCACCATGGATGGAGAGCACATCACATCTCATACCACTACTAGGTTTCTTAAAGTTGTTCATTTCATAAAATTCCCATCATCCTAGTCACATGATTTAAAACATCACAACTAAATCTTGGATTCAGGATGTAAAACAATATCTTTTGTCTTAGTTTCATGATGATAATCTATGTGACACCATTTTTGTCACATGAAACTAAATTTCATGACATCGTGGTCTACGAATACTGGCTTTGAATTGTATGAAAAAAATTTCATTAAATTTATAAAACCTTAAATAGAAGAAACCATCCATCCTTACTATATAAATTAAAATATGTTTATAATGACATTTTATGAAAATGTTATGCTACATGGTCTAAATCCCCATCACATGACTTCAAATTATATGATACTCTAACACCCCATTTGAGAGGGTTCCTCAATACCTAATTCTGGTCTCTTACTAGACCTTAATCTAGAATGACATTGTGTTAGATTACCATTTAAAATGGGAAATGTGGGAATTCCTAGATCTCATATAGTAGGATAATACCCATCAATAACATATTTGTGGGCTATTTACCTGATAAAAAATTATTATTTTTCACTCAATGATACTCTCACATGACACATTTGGGTGCATGATAAAACATATTACAATGTATGGAGCTCTACCCTAAACATCCCAAATTTTCCACATTTATACTTTGAGTATTTCTTGATTTAGGTCCTCAATATACATCAAATCCAAATGATCCACCTAGAAGTGATAGTACATGGAAAAACTAGCCGGGCACTCATTATAGCAACACTCCCCCTATGATCGATTATGATAGATGATAGCTCTCATGATTCAAACACAATCAATGGTTTATTATATATATTCTCACCCATAGATTACTAATGAGGTTGTAAAACATGTGTTTAATACGTGGTCAGTAGTCAGTCCCACCCTATTTGTCTCTCTCATATCATGTTCAATATTTAGTAATTAAAAAATTTATTTATTTTCTACATTTTATTGGTCTCCTGTAATAATAACACCCAAAAATTTATTCCCCTTTGTATTCATTCACATTGATCATGAATATTTATATCACTGGGACCCCCAAGCCTACTTCTTATACCCCTATCATGTTCTCCCTTGTAGTAAGGGGAAATACTCAACACTCCATGTCTCTCTCACTGAGATTGGATCATATAAGACCATGATTCGTGGTAGGATCATCCTCAATATAGTCATTACACACAAACATTACAATGTAGAATATCCTAGATTGATCTATGCATCCAGACCTTGAACTATGTGCATCATGTATTGGATATTCCTTGAGTGGTTCAAGGCTTCCATGGACACATTTTTCATCATGTTTTACTCTTTCATTCCTCACAAACATTATATGTAAAAACACCTCTTTTTCCATTAATCTGAAAGAACATAAACTGGTACTAGCCTCCATGGTATATTCTCTAGGATTTTAAATAGATAGATTCCACCTTGTTCTAATCCACAAACCTTAATCTTGTAGAAACCACTATATTCTAGGATCCATGAAATTAATCTAGATGAAAAATATTGGCCCTAGTGTCGTACATTTAAACCTCATATATATAGTCTCTCTATACATTTTAATAAATTATGCAATCAATTAACTATCCTCACATGAGAGGCTAGCCCCACCCCACCCCCAAATTAGGCATTGTTTTCCTTCCACGACATTTTCTAAAATTATAAATGGTATAATTACATATTCCATGGGTAACATAGTGATTCCTAGACCGCATGACTTTAGTACCTAATGAAACTTCCTTCACATACGTTGTACTAGATTTTCATACATCTTTCCACTGAGGAACCTTATATTGAAGTATTTTTGACTTACCACTGTCAACACCATCTCATATTCATCATTGGTACTAGATTCATGATCCTAAGAGGAACAACCCTCGTCATCAACATATTATGTTAAATTATGCCGCCAATATACTTATTATATGGTGGTGAACTAAATTGTTTACATATCTATCACATGATGTTAAATTATGTGATATTTTTTCCCAAATATGAGGGGAACTACATTCTCAGTGTTCCTCATCTACCATGAAATTATTCATAACTATCAAAGGATTATTCCTAGATTCATGGGATTCTGAGAGTCACTAGGATCCTATATCCTGGGTTTATCTCATTAACAGATCTATTGCAATACCAACATACTCATGACTACATTTGATCTCGATCACTGATATTCACTTTTGTGTGATTGAATTCATGATGGAACAGGGTCTGAACAATTGAATTATACTTCAACCCTTCCCCAATTAAACCCCACATTTCGATACTTTTTTGATCAGAATCTACCTACAAGTCAGAATAGTCCCACTAAAAAGCGATTAAGCCTCTCAAAAAAGGCTCACATCCCTTCTTGTGTACACACCATGGATGATTTCTTCTGATAGAGAGTGGATCAGATTTTTTTAACATGTTAAATGATAGGTCCTTCATTTTCTCAACCCATAAATGACTAATTTGGTTCTAAAACCTATATATAGAACATGGTCGAAAATTGTTCATCACCCATTGGCCACACCACATAGTAGTTTAAGTCTCATAACTCCTAACATACATCCATCACACCTCCATTTTTCTTTTGAAATATTAACACACTTGGAGATACCCATATGTCTATACAAACATATTTATGAAGACATATTGTTTCATTTTGTGATTAGAAACCTGAATTATCATTGCCTCTCTTATGTGATAACATGTGACTCAGAAAACCACTAATCACTGAATGTTTCCTAGGCCAACCATATCAAACATGGTAATATGAATCATGGTTATTGTTTTACCTTTATAATCACGTTTCACATAGTCTCAGTCATAGAAACATGAACATAAAATGTGTCAAACATGTCTTAGAGGTGTTTAGTGTAGTGAAAGGCCATTTTAGACAAATTATCACCTCAAGTTCATACTATCTTTTGTGCTGCAGTAACTAATCTATGACATTACCCTTTGTTCTGAGGCCCTTGGCCATAAACTGTTAGCACACCCATCCCTCTGGTACAAGAATAATGGAACTAATATAAGGAAAACGGATTCAATTGATGTTTATATAAAATTTTCCCTCTTTTACCCTACACTAACATAATTATTTGAGATATCTTACACTATAATAATACATTTCAAATAAACCTATTTTATCTGAACACCATGAGATTTTATAGATATTAATCAAATTCCCAACATAATGGTTTGAAAAATTTTGTAGTGACCCATTTTTTAGACACAAAATCATTTGACCTTCCAGTTATGGGACCCCTATTTTAGGGACTATCCTATTGGGCCCCAAATAGGCACTACCATTCATCTTAGGTATGATTTTATATTTCCCAAATATTCATCCGACCATTTCCATTCTAACTTGTATGAATGGTGACTACCTAAGACAAGAGACCCAACTGTCTATCAGTTTGAAGACTTAGAAAGGAAAAACTAAGAAAAATTATAGATTTTTCCACCAGTTCTCCCAATAATATTGGGATAAATGAAGGTTGTACAAAATAAATAGATTAGTATAGATCCCATCAGTCTTATTATTAGTCCCTGGAGAAAGCATCTTTATCCCCACATGACCCAGTGGTCCTGTAAAAACATATAGTTCAATACATTATCCATTCTCTTTCATTTTATTAGGTCCGCTATAATTAAAAACCTATTTGTTTTGTTGTCATGAATCTTACTTCATAAAAATAGTGGATGTTATTTTTGTTGGTTCACATAACCTAGTCACATGAACCTAAAGTGTACGTCACATGCCATTATCATACATTGTTATACTAGGAGATCCATCATCCTCACAACATATTTTTATACTGTTTTCGTAATATATTCAATGGATGATATTAAATTTTCATGTAACTGATCCTTATTTCATTCCACAAAAACAAAAATAAATTGGCCCATGCATCATAGGTCCATTACACACTATAGAGTTTTCAACCAACCCATCCTCTTGTTTTGGGACTATCAATTAATGAATTATAAAATAATCCTATTTTATGGTTTTTTTGACTCTCACTCTAAATGATAAAACCATTCAATATTTTTAGGTCCATGATGGCGTATAGTATAGAGAATTTAACTCCACTCGAAGACTTCCTAAATTCACCCAAATTTTTTTTACATCAGTGATGTGGATTCCCACAATCCTCTATGTCTAAACATTCTACCCTAATGATGAATATTCTTATCTAAAACGTATCGCCTCCTACCTAGAGAACACAACATGAAGTACTTATGATGAAAATATGACGATCCTTGGGTTTCAATCATAGTGATAAATCAACCCTCATCTGTATGTCACTACTATTAATAGTGTGATAATGGAAACAATGGTTTCAACATGTTTATAAAAAATCATCAATCATTATATTTCTCAAATTGCTGAAATTCATTTAAACACTTCTTTAATCAACCCTAATATTAACTCCATCAATGATGTGGATCCGCACCATATTCTATATTTAAATGGGATCCCATAATGATGAAATTCCATGTCCAAAATGGCATACCTACCATCATAGGAATACAACTCAAAATACTTTTGATTAAAACTTGAAAAACCTTGTATTCCAAACATGGTCATCAGTCGGCCCTCATTTAAATGTCACTGCTCTTTTTAATGTGTTAGTTAAACTAGTGGTTCTAATAAAGTCAACAATCATCCTCAATTAATATATTTCTCCCCATGGAATTACAAATACTAGATGTCCCAATTCATGTCTCCTATAACCACTATTACTTTGGTAGACTCAAACTCACCCAACATCACTGTTGACACTCCTTTCGTCACAGAATCTAAAAACCGGAAAAGGGGAATATTTGAGTCCAATATGATTCATCCTTTGAAGAAACATCAAAAATCGACAAAGGGATGAACAAAGAGAACATTGCCCATAGGCCGCGCAAGTTACCTCATGGTCGCGCATGTACACTTGCGCGCCGTCTAGTGGTCGTGCAAGTACTTGTGCGCTACCTAGTGGTCGTGCAAGTCTACTTGCGCGACGCCTTATTGTCGTGCAAGTGACTTGCGCGACCTAAGTGGTAACCGCCCGGTAACCGCCCAGGGCCTTCTTTTGCCTATAAATAGACACTGTGGGCCCCCCATTCGAGAGGATCTTTTTTCCAGAAACTCAGATTGAAGCTCCCAACGCCCAAGTCTTTTCTCAAAGCTTCCGGAACACTTCTAAGGTAATTTCTTACCTAGAACGGAAGATCTAAAGAGAAGAAGGAAGGCCTAAGTGTTGAAACTCATCAAACACTTGCGCGCCAACTTATTTAATTCAATATAACTTGCGCGTCCCTTTTCTAGAATAACCTCAAGAGAATTCTAAAGGGTTTAAAAAAGAGTCGCTCAAGTATTTCAGTGCTGGTTGAAAATCGCGCAAGTACAACATGTGCCGCGCAGGTATACCTGCGCGACCATACTTGCGCACCCACAGAAAACTTGCGCGCCTTGCAAGACTTGCGCGCCCCTATCTTTTTGGGTGCCCATCTTGCCCATTTTTACCCCTCTTAAGTCATTTCACCTTTCCTTTTCCAGATTCAGTCTTCAAGACACTCTTCAAAGCCATTTATGGCATGATTTCTTGATTTGACTTCCTTATCTGAAAGGAATTCTGTGGAATATCTCTCAAAGTCCAGTGATTTAAATATCCTTATGTCACTAAATATGTAGAGTTCATTCATTCAACCTCATCCTTTAAGATGAGAAAATCCTAACCTGGGTCTCCTTTTCAGGAATAATCCCCAGTTATAAATCCTTTAATTTGGGCATCTTCCTCAGGAGTAAGCCCCAAATTCTTAAAGTTCCCAATCTTGGGCATCCTCCTCAAGAGTAAGCCCCAATCAAGTTCTCTAATCTTGGGCATCCTGCTCAGGAGTAATCCCCAATCAAGTTCTCTAATCTTGGGCATCCTCCTCAGGAGTAAGCCCCAATCAAGTTCTCTAATCATGGGAATCCTCCTCAGGAGTAAGCCCCAAACCTTAATCCCTAATCTGAGTCTCCTTTTCAGGAATAACACTCAGTCATAACCTTGGGCTTCCTTTTCATGAGTAAGCCCCAAGTCCCTTAACCTGGGTCTCCTTTTCAGGAATAAGACTCAGTCATAACCTTGGGCTTCCTTTTCAGGAGTAAGCCCCAAGTCCCTTAAATTTCTCTTAACCAGTCCTAATTTACCTTTGATTTGGGTTTCCTTTTTCAGGAGTAAAACCCAATCATAAGTCCCCTCCTAACTTAGGCATCCTCCTTAGGAGTAAGCCCCAAGATTAGAGTATTCAAATCTCCATGAAGCACATATAAATTTATGGACCCTGTTCATCGATTTTCTCCCTAAAAGTAAATCCTAAACCTTCATCTATCTGGGAAGTCATCCATACATAAGCCCCAAACAAATTCTTATGGTTGCATCTTTCATGGCACAATTGTCTAATTTTTACCAATACCTCTTGTTTCTCACACCGAGCATGACTCACGTGAGCTTAGAGTTTAAAAGTAATTATGACATTCATCTTTGAGCCATCAATCATAAACATCATACTCCATTTCTCGAACTACGTGGGTTCTGATTCCTTTTCCAAAACAAAGGATACGTAGGTAGCCCATTTATGGGTTCGATCCCAACTTTGAAATAATCTCTGTCCTTCTGAATGACGATAAACTTCAAGTGCCCCACTGAGTGGCTTTAAAACCAGCCTGGTCATCATAATGACCAAGAGACTTTTATATAAATGTTTTGAAGGATACCATTGACCAAGAATCTCTAAACAGATATAGATGATTCTCTATTGATGAAGAACCTCGAATACATATAAAAGATTCTCTAAATTTCTTGCATATTTGATCATTGATTGTTAAAACTAAAGGGAAGCTCATTTTATACTTGGTAATGTAATAAGGATTCACGAACATAACTTAAATCTATATAGAGAGTCCCGGAGCAGACAATAATTCCCCTCAAAAAAGGTGTGATGAGTCTGACCTCCCATCCTCTCAACCAATGCAAATTCCTAAGCCTAATTAGTCCACAAGCTAATGAGCGCCTGCCTTTGGAAAGTAGGTCCTAACGGATGTAGAATCATTGGATGTTTCCGGTTCTACGAACAAACCCGTTAGAAACCGATCGGAACGTTTGAATCTCCCACCCAGGAGATCATCCCCGGATTCCGCGGAAACAAAAATGGTGAACCCGATGTGAATCCTTAACCAAGTTAAAATGATGTTCTTCTTATTTGTTAGGCCCCTTGGGCCAACAAAGCAATCATTGACATATGCTCATCCAAAAGATGCAGTGGCCGTATTCATCTTGATTATGTCTGTTACAATGGAACAGGGACTCTTTTCTCAAGATCTTCTGCAAAATGGATTTCTTTAAATTCACCCCTGTGAATACGACTGCTGTAAACACCTGTACTGTGAGGTCTGCTGCTGTGAAAACCAATGCTGCTACTCCTACTGGAACGTCATCCGCTCTGAGGATGACATCACCAACTCAGCATCTTCAACGCTGTGTTTCTAATGCACTGGTTAAGGAGTACCGTCGCAATGGTACTATTCCAACTCTGGAGGCTGCTCGTCATGCCCTCCAAGTTAACAACTCTACCTAGTCGTCCGGACAACGGCGGCCAGCAATCAAGAAGCAGGCGGTGCTGACTACCGTCTCCAACCGTTTCGGGTCGTTATCCCCGGAACACAATTTCCATTCACTCCCTTACTCTGAGGAAGTGAATGAGCTGGTACCTCAAGGACTTAGTTCAAAAAGACAGGAGTCCTTCCTGAGGGCTCCCATCAACAATCGCCACCAGACTCGTGCGGTAGTGCACCCTCAACATGATGAGGGTACCGACTCCAGGCATTCAGCTCAGGTTCCTCGAACCCGAGCAGGCAAGATGAACTGCCAGAGACGGAATCCGGTGAACAATAGGCAGGTTGTCATCCCTGCCATCTCCGGAGAAGTCCACCAACCTAACTTGGTGGCAAACAACGAGCAGGCATACACACCTGTTCGTTTTAATTCCGCTGTCCAGCAGACTCGTCTGGCAGCATCAAGCCTATCCCGCCAGGCAATTCCGGCGGAGTACCATAGGCAGGAACATACACCTGCTTATACATCACCAGTTAGTCAGCAGGCTCGTCTGACTACATATGATGGATCTCGTCAACCGCGTTTGACGAAGTGTAATCAGCAGGCACATACACCTGCTAATACTAATCAGGCCTACCAACAGTCTCGCTTGGTAGCGCCCAGATAAGTCAGTCGGAAAGTCCCGATGACAAACAAGAGGCAGACTTAACTCTCTGCCTCCACACTTGAGTACTGTCAGGATTCACTGACAGGAAACGGAGGACAAGAGCAGGCACATACACCTACTCCAAGCCCGGAATGGACGTATATCCCCGTTCCGGCGGCTGAAGTCACCAAACATATTTTGTCAATGGTGAAAGAGCAGAAGCAAATTCCTGCTCATATTCTGGATGCTTTCCAGGATATCATAACAGCTTCAGCATCATCTCAGGGACAGACACATAAATATATCCCTAGCAATGGAGTGACACATCAACAATTCACTCCGAAACAGACACACACATCTGTTCCAGTCCAAGAGGGTTATGGGGCATACTCCCCCATATCATACGGACAACCAAGTCAGGCACATACACCTGATTTGAGTGGAGATTGTCAGCCTAACCTGACCATCTTTCCTGATCAGGCACATACACCTGCTCAGAGCAATCACTTTTGTCATCAAGTGGTTTCTAAAGCGAGTAAGAAGACATCTAAGAAAAATATCCGCTCAGCACAGTCAGGAGATCAAAGGCCAATCTGTAACCAAGCCTTGCTCGATGCTGGAGTTCTTGAAGCCCTCATACATTTATCTGTCGGAATTCAAGATTCTACTCCCTCAGTTCCCAATAACGGGAACATTAATTCTGAAGGTCTTCAACAGAAACTTCCTCATGAAGACTTGCTTCATGAAAATTCGGTCAATCTTGAAGTTTCTTCTTCAGATGAGAGCCACAGGAACCCTCTGTGTGGTCAGAAGGACAAGGAGCAAGAGATTTCATCTTTTTCTGTAACCCATCATGACGGTCCTCCTCATGGTGATGAACTTCGCTGCAAAAGTCCTCTCCGCAGTAGTGATTCACGTTGTCTCGAAAATTCTTCAGAAGGCAATATAGTGACGAGAAAGCCCTCCTATCTCTAGGCACTTGCAAACGTAAAACCAGTCATGTCTGATGCTTTACTATTGGTAGGTGAAACTCTTTCTCCATCAGAAGATAGCCTAGGGTTCAGGTTATTCTCCGAACCATCCCCAGGTCATTCATCTTCCAGCATGAATAGTGATATCTCTACCAATCTTGTTGAATCCGATGAAAAAACAAGGAAACACCAAATCTGGTCCAAACAGGTAGAAGAATCTTCATTTAATGATAAAGAGGAAATGCTGAACATGAGGAAAAAACTGGCAAAAAGTGAAGTACCGGTCATGTTTTGTCCTTTGGCTGACTCCCAATACGACATTCCAAAGATGTTGACGGATGATGGAATCCATGATATCCGTCTCAACATATGGAAGACTCTTTGTCAATTGAAGAAGAAAGTATTATCTTATGGTGATTATGAAAATCATATTAAGATAATAGAATGGTTTCAACGCCAGATTGATTTGGCATCTCTATCAGTCTGTCGGTATCCGAAGGCTGAAAAGCAACAGAGAACCCTTCAACGTTCATGCCTTGGCGCACTAAGAAAATTGTGTCAGATAATTGCCAATGCTCGATCTGATGTTCATATCAGAGGATGGGGTGTTCACGAAGCACTACATTTCACAGTGCTTTCCGGTCAGCAAAGCCCGCCGAAAATGGTCTCATGCAATGTTATTGCCCATGGACGGCCACAGTCAATGGGCTTTGTTCATAATCAAAAGCTTGCTCAAGAACAGGCTTCAACTAGTTCCTCTCAAAATCAAGTATATAGAGAACAAGTTGTTGAATTACTCCTACATCAAGCAGGCGAGAATATTGCACAAGCCTATCGTCTGGAGAAAACACGTCATCAAATGATAGAAGTTTCGGAAATCATCCAATGATCGGTTGAACCAGGTGATAAAAGTGGATACAAGTTAATGCATCCAGCTAATTTCCGAACTATGATTCGCAAGATCAAGAGAGATTTTAAGAAGATCTCAGACATAACATGTCAAGAGACACCCCAGCTTGCCAGACTGGGGACTTCTCTAACCCAACCCTCAGAGTCAACAAATGGGATTCGAGGAGTTGAGCGGAAGCAGCAGGAACATCCCCAGTCCACCGGACTGGGGAATTTTTCAAATCCTCAATCCCTCCCTCAGAGAAAGTCAGTATTCTCTCGATTAGGGAAGAAACCTCAAGAGGAACGAAGAGCCAAGCTATCAGGAGATTCTATCCAAGTGACGGTTCACGAAGAAGCTCCTAAGGGATCAAGTCAACAGAAAGCCTTGTCTCATCAAGGACATGGAAGAAGACAATATCACAGAAATGTTGATAGAAAGGATTATATGCAATATGCATCCATTAATGTCATCAATGCCGTTGCTGCTGATTCACCAGATGAGGCTCAATCAGAAGGATCAGACGAAGAGGTTCCTGCTCAAGAAGTTGCGCACACAGACCTAAATGAAGAAGGTGTGCACACACGTAATCAAAGGCTTACCCAAAATCTGGGTATTTCTTCAAGTAACCCACTTCCCCCTATCCGAAAAGGATCCAATAAGGGGAAAGGAAAGAATCAGGTTACTTCTCACCCTTCCTCTAAAGGAGGTCAATCGCTCTCATTAGAGCAAAGGTTTGCACAACAGGAGGAAGAAATGAAATAATTAAGAAGGTTGAATGCATAACTACTTCAGAGTAGTCTTCTTCTTAAGAATTCTGAAGTCCGACAGCCGAATGAATTTTTTGTAACTACTGAGATGGATCAGGAATATCCTCCTTTATCAGTACACCCTCAGAGATCTAATCCTACGGGTCAAACGCAACAACAGTTGGCAGCACTACCATCAGTTGCAGCACCAACCAGCACGTCTGTCCAAACTCCATTCATTGCTCCTACCCAAAACCAAGTTCAACCTGATGTTTCTCAAAAGTTAATCACTACTATTGAGTCATTGACAGCTCGGTTAGAAACTATGGAAGGGAAACGGGCGCAAGTTCAACCTGAAAAGAAAGTTTACCCTGAATGGGTAGATTCAATTTCTCCTCCATCCAGTTTTGGAAACCCTGTTTTCCCTACTTTCAATGGATCAGGCGACCCAGAACAACATTTGACGCATTACGTGTCTTGTTGTGATCCTTTGATGGGAACTCCAGAGCAGCAAGAAGCAGTGAAACTCAGATGCTTCGTGCGAACCTTGCAAGGACCAGCTTTTTTCTGGTATACAAGCTTGCAATCCCGGTCAGTCATCGGATGGGAGGATCTTCATCAAAAATTCCTTCTTCAGTTTAGATCAACATTTCCAAAAATGACAGTTTTCGATCTTACAAACTGCAAGCAAAGGGAGAATGAAAGAGTCTCTGATTTCATTGCTCGTTGGAAGGGATTAACGTATTCCTTGAGTTTAGCACTCCCTCAGGAGGAATTATTTCCAATCTGTGTGGAAAATTTGCGTGCCGAATTATGCACGCCATTGATCCCTGTGAAATACACAGGAGGGTTTCGAGACCTTACTTCAATCGCTCAACAGATTGAAGATTCCCTTATATAGGATAAGGTTAAATCTCGTGTAATTCCATCACCTCCAGGAAGAAGAATGGGTAAAGCAGAAACTGCTACAGTTATGCTTAAACAGGCACCTGTACCTATTCCTACTTCAAAACCTCCATCTTCTCGAAGGGATCCACCTCCTGAACGCCAACAACAAAGGCTGTTCCGTCCAAATGATCAAAAAGATCAACGACGAAAACAATTTGAGGATATGAAGAGTAAAACATACTCTTTCCGAAGTGAGCAAGTTCCTGGTTACTTCATTTCAGCTCTGGAAAATAATTTGGTTCAATTACCAGTGCCAAAGAGGCCAAACAAGGAAGGAGATGAAGACCGTCCCAATTATTTTCCCTTTCATCAAATGTTGGGGCATCCCATCCAGGAGTGTTTTGTCTTTAAAGACCTCCTGCAAAAGATGGTCGACTTGGGACAAGTCAAATTGAAGGGTTCTTCAGCTCATGTAGCATGTATTACCGCTACATATCCAAAGGAAGGAGGCGAGTGGCAGGAAGTCAAAAGCAAAACTGCGAAAAAATATGATGATTGGATGGTCAGAAAGACAATCAATCGGACCCGTTCCATTTTGCGAACACAATTGAAGAAGCCAATTCTGTCTCCTACAAAAGCTGCAGTAAAGCCTCCATCAAAAGACAAATCCTCAAAAGGGAAGCGCAATTCAAAGAAGAAAGAGGAATTAGAAGAAGATGAGTATGTAGCAAAGCCTAAATTGTCTTTGACTCTGGCAGATTTCATGTCATCTACTTCGATGCCACGAGCACCGTCCCACCAAACGGCACAGCCTAAACAGACTAACCAGGAAGAGTCTCTATCAGACGAAGAGTTAATCTTTGGTTCTGTTAATATGATTCAATTAACAGATTCATATTCCAGTCTTGATGAGACTAAATTCCCTGTATCAAATAAGGGAACCCGAGGAAGTTCTAGAGGTTCAGGATATAGGGGAAGACGTGGATCTTTCCGAAGCCACTACTCTAATTCTACCCCTGCTAGTACTGTATATACAGCAGAAACTCGTGGTAGAGCCCTTCAGCGAGCTCAAAAAGAACAAGCAAGTTCTTCTGCCAATGGCCAACTCAGTTTCGGCACAGTTATTTTGGAAGACCGATTAAAAGTTTCATCTTCTTTATCTCAGCAAGTAAATGGATCTAATCAGTCTAATCTGCCAAAACCAAGGATGTTGGCAGCTTCAATACAAGATGCATCAGCTTCCAAAGCATCTACTTCCAAGGTACCTGCTAAACCGCATATTCCTATTGGGAAACGCAGACCTCTAGATCAAAAGTATGATATATTGAAACACTTGGCCCAAGTACCATCCAAGTTATCAATTTTGGATGCTTTGAATTTGTCAAAAGATCTTCGGGAAGCACTCATTGAAGCTTTGTCAAGTCCTCAGGAGTTTGAAGCTGAAATTGCTGCAGCTGAAATCTATCACATAGAGAATAATCCTGCAGAATGCCATGCAGTGATATCTTTTACTAATAAAGATGAAGATGATGTTGTGCATGGGAACATAAAACCTTTGTACTTATCTGGAAAAGTCAATGGTATAGATATTCGAAGAGCTTTCATTGACAATGGTTCAGGAGTCAACCTCATGCCCATTCGTTCACTTCATCGATTGGGCCTCACAGAATCTGATTTATCTCCTTCTACCATGATGTTGCAAGGATATGATAAAAATGAACAAGAACCACTGGGAGAAGTTACACTCAGAACTCAGTTTGGAGATCTTGTTTCCAATTCAGATTTCATGATTGTTGATCAGGACTCAGCTTTCAATATCTTTCTTGGAAGACTCTGGCTACATCAGCATGCAGCTATTCCGTCATCATACCATCAATGTCACAAATACTGTTTCGATGGTCAAGTTGGAACATTGTATGGTAATAAGGCCCCGTTCAAGACATGTGAGTCTCAATACATTGAGGTGGAATTTTATCACATGAAGGGAAGAGAAAAATCTACAATGAAGGAAATTACCAAAGTTAATGCTCCATATGGTTTGGAAAAAATTCCAATAAATCCATTTTCACATGTGAGTACAGATTATGTGTTACCTATCAGTCAAATTGACAAAATAGGCCCAAATCAAAATAATCTTATGGAAAGATCCATAATGTCAATTACGGCAATCGAGCCAGACAACATGAGAGAAATTGGTAACTTACCAAGCAGTGATGAAAGCATAAGTGGTGACGTTTTCATTTCGTCTGCTGAAATCTAACAAGTCTATACTTCGCTAATCAGGCCAAAAGAAGTTATAGCAACACTAGAGGTGAATATTTATGTCGATTCTCAATCCATCATCTCCTCTTTTATTCCCAAAGAAGACCCTTTATCATCAATAGGGTCGGAAATGGAAGCTTCTTCTTCAAAATGTGAAAATTTTGACATCTCTTATGATCATGAGAATTTCGTTTTTTCATCTACTTTGCAAGTAGAAACGGAAGAAATAACACATGATGAAGAGGAAGAGGAAGATCTTAGAGATGCTCCTATAGCATTTGAAGAGGGTATCTCTACCACTGTGGATGAACTGAGAGAAGTAAATCTGGGTACAGAGAAAGATCCACGCCCCACATTAATTAGTGCGGCCATGACCCTTGAAGAGTAAGAGATGTATATTTCTTTTCTAAAGCAAAATAAAGATATTTTTGCTTGGAATTATACAGAGATGCCTGGCCTTGATCCTGATGTTGCCACCCATCATTTGGGATTGCCAAAAGAACATCGAGGATTCAAGCAAGCTGCGAGAAGAACACACCCAACCTACGATTCCAAAATTAAGGCTGAAGTGGATAAGCTTATCAAAGCTAACTTCGTCAGAGAAGTTCAATATCCCAAGTGGTTGGCTAATATTGTCCCTGTAAAGAAGAAGAACGGACAAATTAGGGTTTTCATCGATTTCAGAGATCTTAATCGGTATTGTCCTAAAGATGATTTCCCAGTTCCGATTACAGAACTCTTAATTGATGCGACGGCTGGCTATGAAGTACTTTCTTTCATGGATGGATATTCTGGATATAATCATATCCGAATGGCCCCAGAAGATGAGGAATATACAGCCTTCAGAGCTCCTCAAGGTGTGTTTTGTTACCGGGTGATGCCATTTGGTTTAAAGAATGCAGGTGCAACATATCAACGCGCCATGCATCGTATCGTCAAACCTCTTTTAGGGAAATCTGTTGAATGCTATGTAGATGAATTGGTGGTTAAATCCAAACAACGTTTTTATCACTTGGCTGATTTAGAAGTCATATTCCACAAGCTTCGACAACATAATTTGAATATGAACCCCTTAAAATGCGCTTTTGGGGTAACCTCAGGAAAATTCCTCGGCTTTGTTGTACGCCATCGTGGTATTGAAGTTGATCCTGAGAAGACCAAATCAATCCTTGGTATGTCACCTCCTCAGAATTTGAAATAATTAAGAGGACTTCAAGGAAACTTAGCCTATATTCGGCGTTTCATCGCCAATTTGGCAGTCAAAAGTTTACCCTTTACCAAATTATTGAAGAAAGGAGTCACTTACCAGTGGACTGAAGAATGTCAAAAAGAATTTGATATTCTCAAGAAATACCTCTTGAGTCCTCCAGTACTCATGCCACCTGTTGTTGGTAGACCTCTTATCCTCTATGTAACAGCTTTAGAGCGATCATTGGGTGCCTTTCTCGCTCAAAAGAATGATGCTGGGAATGAAAATAGTCTCTACTATCTCAGTAGAACTATGCTTGATGCAGAAACCCGGTATTCGAGTATTGAAAAGTGCTGCCTAGAATTAATCTTTGCAGTTCAGAAACTGAGACACTACCTGCAACATCACGAGATTCAATTGGTATCTCGTAATAATCCACTCAAATTCATCCTTAGTCGTCCAATGCTTACAGGACGTCTGGCAAGGTGGGTGGTTATTCTACAGCAGTTCGACATCTAGTATGTGTCTCAAAAGGCAATTAAGGGCCAAGCTCTGGCTGATTTCCTGGATGAACATCCTTCAGTGGAAGACACATATTCAGATATCGAACTCCCTGATGAGGAAGTTTTCTCTATTCAAGAGAGTCCTCAAACATGGGAAATGTATTTTGATGGTGCTTCTAAAAGTCCAACAGGGAAGAAAATGGAAAATCCTAAATTCAACAAAGTTGGTTTAGGAACTGTGCTCGTTTCTCCAGATAAGGCAGTATTACCTTATTCATTTTTGTTGTGGGAAGGTGGTACCAATAATGAAGCTGAATACCAAGCTCTCATTATAGGCTTGGAGTTAGCGCTTCAAGGGCAAGTGAATCACTTAAAGGTGAAAGGTGATTCAGACCTGGTAATCAAACTAGTCAATGGGGATTATGCCATCAGAAAAGAAGAATTAATCCCTTTGTATGATTACGTCAGAGAGTTAATGTCGGAATTCCCTTCAGAACCGACATTTTCTTATGTCCCAAGATCACAAAATGCTCAAGCTGATGCACTGGTTAATATAGCCACAACTTTAGCAGATCCAAATCGGGACGAAACAACCATCTGTATTGCCCACCGTCGTGCAATTTCACCTTATGTTCAAATCAGAACAGAGGAAATTAATGAAATTAGTCTCATTCCTGAACCGTATGGTCATACTACAGGATGGATGTCACCTATCAAGGAATACCTTCAAAATGGAACACTTCCACCTGATAGAGCCGAGAAAGAATAAATTCGGCGACGTGTGGTCAATTTTACTCTTTATGATGGTCCAAACCACCTCGAGAAAATTCTCTACAAACGTGGTTTTGATGGAGTTCTCTTCAGATGTATTGATGGTGAAGAGACAATGGTTGTCATAAAAGAAGTGCATGCAGGAGTCTGTGGTGCCCACCAGTCTGGACATAGATTGTCTGATCAAATTCGAAGGCTTGGATACTTCTGGCCTTCAATGATACAAGATTGTGTTAATTTCACAAAGAAGTGTCATTCATGCCAAGTATATACCAACTTCATTCATCAACCTCCAGAGTTTCTTCATACAGCTAAATACTCATGGCCATTTTCCACATGGGGAATGGATGTGGTGGGACCTTACCCTTCAGCTACGGCCAAGCAGTTTAAGTACATTCTTACTGCTACTAATTTATTTTCCAAATGGGCAGAGGCAGTACCTCTCAAAGAAGTTAGTTCTAAATGAAATTTTAGTTTCATCAAGTCCAACATCATTACTAGATTTGGTGTCCCTCATACCATATTGATGGACAACGGCACCAATTTTTGTTCTTCTGAGGTAAATAAATTGTATCAAGAATACAACATTAAGTCCAACCATTCATCTCGATATCATGCAGCGGCTAATGGCCAGATAGAGGCCTTCAACAAGACTCTTTCAAATATACTACAAAAGATGGTGGATAAAGATAAGAGGTCATGGACTGATAAACTCTGTCATGCTTTATGGGCTTATCGGACTACCACTCGCAATGCAACGCGGTCTACTCCATATTCATTGGTATATGGAACAGAAGCAGTCTTGCCAATTGAAGTTCAATTGACCTCACTCAGAATAGCCATTTGTGATCAGTTATCAACAGACGAGCAATCCCAAAAGCGGTTGAATGAATTGGAACAGTTAGATGAGAAAAAATTGTGCACTTTTCACAACTTGGAAATCTATCAGAATCGGATAGCACGAGCTTTTAACAAAAAAGTTCGTCTTCATTCATTAATTCAGGGAGAATTGGTATTGGTTCTCAGAGCACCAATGATACCAGGAAAGAAGCCTCCCAAGCTTGAACCAAAATGGGAAGGACCTTATTCAATAAATAAGGTCTATTCCAATGGAGCGTATTCTCTGATCTCAATGGATGGAGAACACATCACGACTCCAACTAATGCCAGATTTCAGAAGAAGTATTTTTTATAAACACAAAATATTGTTCCCAGATCCAAAACAATCACATTAGATCATAAATTTGTCCTACATGACATTAAACTGTTATTATGTCCTATCTACATGACATTAAACTGTACAGAAGATCCTATATTTTGTCCGAGATGACATTAAACTATATTGTGTCCTAGCAACATGACATGAAACTGTGTGTGGCACTTCCAACGTCCAGCATGACTATAAACTGTAAAAAAGTACCCAGAACTGATATCCTCATATTGGTTCACCTTCGTCCTTGCTATATGACGTTAAACTATACAGCAATGGTCCAGTATGACTTTAAACTGCAACTTCGTCCCACACGACATTAAACTATGAAAAAGTTCCCTAAACCGTCCAGCATGACCTTAAACTACATCATCCCTGGTCCATTTATATGACCATAAACTATTTGAAAATCCCTTATGTCCAGCAAGACGTTAAACTATGACGTCCTAACTACATGACACTAAACTGTATAAAAGTCCCTGACGTCCGGAAAGACGATAAAACTATATAATCATCAAAGGTCCAGCATGACATTAAACTGCACCATCCACGGTCCATGCATATGACCTTAAACTATTCACATTTTTCGTCCAACATGACATAAATGGTGTGTTATTTTGTCCTTACGGCATGACATTAAACCGCACAGTCCCCCTTTCGTCCAATATGACGTTAAACTATTTTATCCCCATCGTCCTAACTACATGACGCTAAACTGTACAGAAAATCCTTGATAGGTCCTACATGACATTAAAACTGTATTTTGTCCCTGCTACATGACACTGAACTGTGCAGCACCAATAGTCCTAACTGCAAGACTTTAAACTGCATAGTCCCTTTTTTAATGTCCTATATGACATTAAACTGTGCATCGTTAAGGTTGTTATTACCTCTTGTTTCTCACACCGAGTATGACTCACGTGAGCTTAGAGCGAACATCAACCATAACACTCTCTCTGGGCCACTTACCATGTGTATGTCCCAACAACATTTTAAATGGATCGTTGTCCCCAAGAACAACTTGATCATTAATTCATTCTTTAAATTGAACTACACGGACTTTGATCCTTACCCTCCAGGCTGGGTATGTAGGCAACCTCCCAGGGTTCAAGCCCAAAAACAATCTCTTCACATCGGTTCACCACCATCTCATATGATGATGATTTGTGAAACCGCCCTTGGAATCAATATCTTTACATTGATTCACTTTCGTCCTTGTTATATGATGTTAAACTATACAACACTTTTGTCCGGTACGACAATAAACTACAATATTCTTTGATTTACTCATTTGAGAGAGAACTATTATTGAAATTGATTTTTCAATCATGGTTTTCATTTTCCAAAGACTACGTGCAAACATGGCAATGCCTGAACTTTTTATCTTAGGTTAAACCATCATTGCACTAAAGTCCCCTTTCACCCTTCACATGTACGAACCAAATTTGTACAAAGGGTAATTCTAGAACTACGTGGACATGATTCCCATCCTTATGGGATATGTAGGAACATTCGAGTGTCCCTCGAATCCAGTCCCAAGTCTTTTGGGTCTAACCCCAAATTTCACTTTCAGTCCCTTGGCTGAAAAGTCCTCATGAAAACACACACTATGTATTCATTATTATGGTCCTAATTCTATGACCCTAAACTAAGATCATTCATACTTTCGTCCTACACGACGTTAAACTGCATTTCAAGAACTACGTATGGCTTGATTCTCATTCTTATGAGATACGTAGTGAAGCCCAAAATTTCAATTTTGGACCCAGCCACAACATGATTATGGTTTTCATTGACCTATGTATCTCTATATACATTGGACAATACCCATCTTTATGTGTTATAATCCTAACCTTAAATATTTTCAGATCTTCATAACCCTTTTCATGACTTCTAGTCACAAAAATGTCAAACTTCTGAGAATTCTTTTTCCTGACTATGCAGCACGTGCCCATAGGTGGCCTTGCATAAACAGTCCACATAACAGACTTGTCAGCCAAAAGATGCTATTCATTTTACCATGCAGCCAATGCCCATAGGTGGCCCTGCATATTTCAACCCCCTAACGGGTTTTGTTAAATAATAGTAACTTTATTCTTGGGAAGAATGCCTCATTTGTCCTTATTTGTCTTAAACGACAATATATAGGGATCCGCAAAAAAATAGCCATCCTTAACATATTTGTCCCATATCCTTTTTCATGATCTGAAAGTATTCAAGTCTATGGTTTATTCTTCTTCTCTATGTTTGGGTCAGACCTTCGTAGGAGTGATATTCATCCAGTTCTTCGATATTATTGTTTGGAAATATCTTCTCCATATTCAAGTACCTCATTCCATACAACAAACTCTATACTTTAGAAAATTTGAATCTCCATAAACTTTCACTGGCTTTTAGCACTAGGAATGTAAATTTCTGGGAGTTCTTTTGCCTGACTATGCAGCACGTGCCCATAGCTGGCCTTGCATAAACAGTCCATGTAACAGACTTGTCAGCCAAAAGATGCTATTTATTTGACCATGCAGCCAATGCCCATAGGTGGCCCTGCATATTTCAACCCCCTAACGAGTTTTGTTAAATAATAGTAACTTCGTTCTTGGAAACTACTTCTTCTAATGCCTTTTAGATTTTTTTTCATATCATTCCTCAGATTCAAATATTCTTAAGCCATAGTTTACATTTTTTCCCTCATACTTGAGTATGATAATATGTTTTCAGATAAATTGTCAAGGAATTGAATCTGTTTTTAATCCATTTCGGTCAAAGCTATTTCGACCTTAAACATTATCCCCTTTATGTCCAGCATGCATGACTTTAAACTGCCCACAAAAGACAAAGGAACTCTGAATAAAAGTCAAGTTTCAGCACACTTGCGCACTGCCCTCTGTGCCCTAAAGTCTTGCGCGCCCCCTTTTCCTTTGGATGGATTCAATTTCCTCAGAGTCAAATCCTCATTTCTCTCCGGATCCAACTCTGAGGGGGGACTTTTGTTGACGCTCCTTTCGTCACAGAATCTAAAAATCAGAAAAGTGGAATATCTGAGTCCAATATGATTCATCCTTTGAAGAAACATCAAAAATCGACAAAGGGATGAACAAAGAGAACATTGCCCATAGGCCGCGCAAGTTCCCTCATGGTCGTGCAAGTACACTTGTGCGCCGTCTAGTGGTCGTGCAAGTACTTGCGCGCTACCTAGTGGTCGGGCAAGTCTACTTGCGCGACGCCTTTTGGTCGTGCAAGTGACTTGCGCGACCTAAGTGGTAACCGCCCGGTAACCGCCCATGGCCTTCTTTTGCCTATAAATAGACCCTGTGGGCCCCCCATTCGAGAGGATCTTTTTTCCAGAAACTCAGATTGAAGCTCCCAACGCCCAAGTCTCTTCTCAAAGCTTCCGGAACACTTCTAAGGTAATTTCTTACCTAGAACGGAAGATCTAAAGAGAAGAAGGAAGGCCTAAGTGTTGAAACTCATCAAACACTTGCGCGCCAACTTATTTCCTTCCATATAACGTGCGCGTCCCTTTTCTGGAAGAACCTCAAGAGAATTCTAAAGGGTTTAAAAAAGAGTCGCTCAAGTATTTCAGTGCTGGTTGAAAATCGCGCAAGTAAAACATGTGCCTCGTAGGTATACCTGCACGACCATACTTGTGCGCCCACGGAAAACTTGCGCGCCTTGCAAGACTTGCACGCCCCTATCTTTTTGGGTGCCCATCTTGCCCATTTTTACCCCTCTTAAGTCATTTCACCTTTCCTTTTCCAGATTCAGTCTTCAAGACACTCTTCAAAGCCATTTATGGCATGATTTCTTGATTTGACTTCCTTATCTGAAAGGAATTCTGTGGAATATCTCTCAAAGTCCAGTTATTTAAATATCCTTATGTCACTAAATATGGAGAGTTCATTCATTCAACCTCATCCTATAAGATGAGAAAATCCCAACCTGGGTCTCCTTTTCAGGAATAATCCCCAGTTATAAATCCTTTAATTTGGGCATCTTCCTCAGGAGTAAGCCCCAAATTCTTAAAGTTCCCAATCATGGGCATCCTCCTCAGGAGTAAGCCCCAATCAAGTTCTCTAATCTTGGGCATCCTCCTCAGGAGTAAGCCCCAATCAAGTTCTCTAATATTGGGCATCCTCCTCAGGAGTAATCCCCAATAAAGTTCTCTAATCATGGGCATCCTCCTCAGGAATAAGCCCCAAACCTTAATCCCTAATCTGAGTCTCCTTTTCAGGAATAAGACTCAGTCATAACCTTGGGCTTCCTTTTCAGGAGTAAGCCCCAAGTCCCTTAACCTTGGTCTCCTTTTCAGGAATAAGACTCAGTCATAACCTTGGGCTTCCTTTTCAGGAGTAAGCCCCAAGTCCCTTAAATTTCTCTTAACCAGTCCTAATTTACCTTTGATTTGGGTTTCCTTTTTCAGGAGTAAAACCCAATCATAAGTCCCCTCCTAACTTGGGCATCCTCCTTAGGAGTAAGCCCCAATATTAGAGTATTCAAATCTCCATGAAGCACATATAACTTTATGGAACCCTGTTCATGGATTTTCTCCCTAAAAGTAAATCCTAAACCTTCATCTATCTGGGCAGTCATCCATACATAAGCCCCAAAAAAATTCTTATGATTTCATCTTTCATGGCACAATTGTCTAATTTTTTCCAATACCTCTTGTTTCTCACACCGAGCATGACTCACGTGAGCTTAGAGTGTAAAAGTAATTATGACATTCATCTTTGAGCCATCAATCATAAACATCATACTCCATTTCTCGAACTACGTGGGTTCTGATTCCTTTTCCAAAACAAAGGATACGTAGGTAGCCCATTTATGGGTTCGATCCCAACTTTGAAATAATATCTGTCCTTCTGAATGACGATAAACTTCAAGTGCCCCACTGAGTGGCGTTAAAACCAGTCTGGTCATCATAATGACCAAGAGACTTTTATATAAATGTTTTGAAGGATACCACTGAGCAAGAATCTCTAAACAGATATAGACGATTCTCTATTGATGAAGAACCTCGAATACATATAAAAGATTCTCTAAATTTCTTGCATATTTGATCATTGATTGTTAAAACTAAAGGAAATATCATTTTATACTTGGTAATGTAATAAGGATTCACGAACAGAAATTAAATCTATAAAGAGAGTCCCGGAGTAGACAATAATTCCCCTCAAAAAAGGTGTGATGAGTCCGACCTCCCATCCTCTCGACCAATGCAAATTCCTAAGCCTCATTAGTCCAGAAGCTAATGAGCGCCTGCCTTTGGAAAGTGGGTCCAAACGGATGTGGAATCATTGGATGTTTCCGGTTCTACGAACAAACCCGTTAGAAACCGATCAGAACGTTTGAATCTCCCACCCAGGAGATCATCCCCGGATTCCGCGGAAACAATCACCCCTCCCATGAACTTGTGCATGTTGGAAGACAAATACCACTATATATAGACTCTAAACCATAGTAATTTATACCTAATAGGGACACTATCAATGGATTATGTATCATTATGAACATATCCTTTGTTTCTATATCTAACAATCTTATAAATGTGATTAATTTTCTATTTGTCACTTTTTTATCAGACAAATCATAATTGATGTGGGAATGAAGGTTTAATGTCTTTTATCTTGTTAATAGATCGAGATGAGGCAAAGAGAGAAAGCATGTTTTTCAGAAAAAAAATATTATTTCAAAACAAATTTGTAGTGAGGAGGTATATTTAAATGTTAGGTCAAATCCTCAATAATAATAAAAATGATTCACCATATGTCTCTGCCTAGATGACAGATCAACCCAAACCAGGTACTCTTTTCTTAGTGGACTCAAACGACTCTTTCCACCGAGCTATATCTAGTCCTTCCTCTAATGATATAGATAGTAGTTCATCGACCCATATATTCATACGGCATAAATTTTCCCTTTACTCATCAACCAAATATTACACTCCAACTACCTCATCCTTGACCACTTATTACTACTTCCATCGTTGTGTAATGTTCACTTAGTTATAAGAGATAATGTCCTTATACTATTGTGTATACCCATCCATCTTAGTGATCTGTTTATCATCCATATAGAGTGCCTCAATTTTTTCTTATGTATTTGTGTACTATGAGTTGTAAATTTAATTACATTTTTTACATATTCACTCAGCTAAAAAAATCACATTCCATCATGCGCTGGCTATGAGGGTCCACCATGACACTCCCCAAAATCACCATACTATAGTGAAGTAACCCCATAAAAATTATAAATTTTGATCATATGGCAAGGATAATTAAGTCATGGAAACTCCTCAATCCAAAATATTGAACAACTATATTATCCTCAAAAACATTTTAGCGTGATCCTTTGAGATCCTCTAGAATGTTTTACACATATTCTGAGATTTAAAAAAACATTTGTACTAGGGCATCAATAGGGATTGTTTCCTGGATGGGCTCTATTCCAAGAAGGGCATCACATTCACCTATATTGGGATCCCTAAAAATCCTGTTGTGGAACATTAGAGGTTGTCCAATCCATTTTAAAATCTTCATCAATACCTATTTATCCCATTAAATTGGTCATCACCAACATAGATTTGTTATCCTCATGCTCTAGCATCACTATTTCTTGGAGGGTTTCCCATAAATGAATTATTTTGATATAATTCATGTTTATTATGGTCCAAAACATGGTTGATAGAATATCTCCCTCCCCTACAGCAACATATCCCTTCATGTATCAGAGGAAGTGAGTCGTAATACCAAAAAGATTGATTATTTGATATATTATATAAATAGAGGTGACACTTCTCATGAACAGTTGATTTTTCATCCTCAGAGGAGTCTAGGAAAGCATAACTCAACCTAAGATCCTCATAAAATCCATATGTACCCTTCATGATTCCATAAGAGTGGATCAAATCCATAATCGCATGCATATATTTCACAACATTCTTATGTGAATTTTTGAATCCATATTTGGAAAATCCTAACTCCAGAAGGTAAGTATCATTCTTCTACAGTTGCATACAAACCATCCAGGTGGAATAATTATGAATTATCTCTTATCTCACCTAGTTTTTAGGGGAGGGTATTCCTTTAGTTATCTATAATACCTAGAATGTGTACCTCCACGGATCCATTCCATGTTTCTACATGACTTCTCCAAACATTCCACAATACATTGGAATCCATTTTTTGTGGGAGATTATATCCCACCATTTTTTCTCCATTAGGAGGTGAACCCCATGCATGGTTTGGAACCAATGAATATCCATCCATGAATACACAGAATGTCATTATTATTCCTTAATGGTGTTACCCCCTGTTGCAACATTCCCTTAACCATGTAGCAATAGTCCATCCTTATTTTTTTGTTAGATGAAAAAACTCTTCAATGATTCTTTATGAAATGAACTCTCCTCTCTCTCTAAATTTTTATTGAAGATTATAAATGGATCATCACATAATATAAGCTATGATTGGTACCCATTATCTTCTCACAAATATATGTGGTATATTTTATCATGGTCCATTGGGTGGAACCCATTATGTACATAGGTGTAAGCCTTCATTGTGAACCTTTAGGGAAATAGATATTTTATTGAACTAGTGCAAGGAGTATAGATTGAAATTAGTTTTTTAATCCAAAAATTCTACTAGTACCTCAATTTTATTGGCAAGTAGGTATGATCACTACTCTTTAGTTGTTATGAAATCATTTCAATGATCATCATTAGGATAGAAAAATGGAGGGAGCATAACTGCTCTATAATCCAAACTCTCCCTAGCATGATAAACCTATTGTAATATGGATGGTGATTTCCAATGATATTTATCATTCACGATTTGAGGGCGGTACTAGGAGTTAATATGGACTTTTAATATTCATAACCTCTATTATGTGGAATGAACCAATCGTATGAAAAATTAAATATTTTGCACACATCGAAATTGGTATTTCATCTACAGATGTGCCTTGAGAACTTAAATATAATTTACAACATATGTACCCCAACATTTATACATGTCCCCATCACCCTGATGTAATCCATGATAAATGTTATTAGGTTCACCATCATATATGGATTAATAACCAATAACATTTATCCACATAGGAGTACCGTGATGAATACCAAAAACAGACATTAGGGGAATGGTCCTTTATCCTTTACCCCCACATGTAGATTTTTCTCTCCCCTATGATAATCTAATATGTTCCCTACTTCTAGCACTAAAATTATCTTGGGAAGTGGTGGGGTATCCTATAAATCCAAAACAAAGGATTATTTAGAAAAAAACCAAATTAAATATTGAACCACATTTCAATTATCCTAGGTTTCTTCCTACTTTATCTATTGGACATGACCGTTAATGACTTTTCTAGAATTAGAATATACTCATGGTCATTATAGCCATTGTATATGGGGATAAATACCAAAAACATATCATGATGGATGGGGATCATAGTGATGTGTTTTTGGTCACACAGGCTAATGAAAACCTCCCAATGGTGATAGTGGAAAGTATTGGTCTACAGAGACTACAATATTAATAGTTTATGAATTATATATAGGTGAAATTTATTTTTGAATTTATATGTCCATGCCACATCATTCATACCTACTCTCTTATGGTCCCCAAAAACATGTCACAAGACTTGTATACTCAATATCCTTAGGACCACTCATATATAAAATTTTCACCCGTGTGCAAATATTACTCTTCAATATAGCCTAGGAAATGGTCTTTCGTTCCCACCATAAAAATTATCTCATAATTTGGGGATATTAATATAACCCAATACACATCATTTATCATCATGATTGGATTATAAAGGGGATATATTTTTATTTATTTGTGGAAATTGATTCAGTGATTGAAAATGACTTTGTTCCTTCTAAACGTCCATGTACAACTTTTGAACCAGTATGTGGGAGTGTCACGATTAGAACTAGGGAATAATAGTTCATTCTTATGAAAAAATCCAAATAAGGTGGCCTATATAAAAGATAATAGTATTTCTGTTCCTTTATAAACTACAAAAAGAGTGTGTCATTATATAATATTTATTGAAATCTCTCCCTAGCCAGCATATTATTCTCGGCTTCTCTCCTTAGAGAAGTAGCATCATCAATACCTTCATGATCCATCTCAAAGATGACGTAAAATTCAAGAAGTGTAGTTTTTGAAGTATTTATCATGGAACATTAAACATTGGTGATTATTTATCTCATGAAACATAATCTTTAGTATAGGTATTATGGAAATTTCTTCATAAAAATGGGATTTATAATGATAGTTAACGATTATGGTCCCAAAATGCTCATAAAGGGTTTGATTTAGTGACATGTCCCATTTATCCACATGAATAGATCTATGGAATAAGTGCGAGTGGGCCTTGCACCCCCCATACACCAAAGGCTACATACTAACAGTGATGGTGTAAATAGGTGATAGTGGGGATAATATACCCACTATAGGTAATATTAATAATGATAGAAGAAAACAAAGACCAAAAGACACATGACCAGTAACCCGCCCATGGAGGAATCGTAGAAGACGTCAACAAAAAAAATAACTTCATACATAGTACATGCATTAGAAAACAACACAAAACACCATTTTCAAAAACATGAATCCAAGAAAGGTCATACAAGGCAATAAATAAAGGGGGGGTCAACCATGACCTGCCTCTGTACGTACATATAATAGTATGCTGATATAGAAAGAAACCAAAAAATACAACAGAGGAATGAATCCCTGGTCCCATATCATCCATCTATGCTAATTCATGCACAAATATCCAACTCCATAGCATGAACCATTATTAGAATGAATATTCTTAAATTCCACATGTGCCTCAATGGGACAATGTAGGGTGTGGGAAATAATCACAGTAGACCACCACCAACATGTTTGAATACTACATCTATGAGTATTCAAGTGTGTACAAAAAACTTAAGTAGTAAATGAACATTATATAAATAAATGATTTTTATTTGTGCTTAATACGTAAAATGAAGCAATCACCTACCTCAAACACCACAGGTATTACTAGAGAGGAGAGAATTCTTATCATATATCTCAAGGCTTCCCATGATGTATGATAACCTGAATAACCCTCAAGAAAATCCAATAATAGTATCTTAGGAAAAAGTTCCAACTTACACCTCATGTCCAAAGCTATGAACCAGCATCTTGAAGGCATTTCGAAATAGATAACTGGTTCCTGGGACCTCATATTAAAAGAATCCTCATCAATTAAAATTATGATTTTCAAGTAATAGAGATACATATCCGGCAAATAATTCTAACCCTACATCCACAAGTACCTCGAGCCTCATCACTCAATATATGGACTCAAAATCATCAACAGATAGATCCCCACCATCCATGTGGGTTTCTAGGACAACCACTTCCATACCAATTAATGGTCAAAACCATTATATATTGTTTCTACTGAGTCCTCTACCCACATGAGGGGTCAACACCATTCTATGTTGTTTCTACTGAGGCCTCTTGTTGTTATACTCTTTTACTTCCGATCATATCCTCTAACTCGAGTCTATTTGGAATACATAAATATTTTAGAATAACACCTTGAAAATAAGGTAAATCATATGTCAAGGATTTAGGACATAGTATGGTGAGATTATAGGAATAGATAACCAATTAGACATGGGATCTTATATATGTGGTACCAATGTACCTGACAGATTGAAGGACATATATCAAATGAGGATATTAGCTCAATTTCTCCAAAGAATGAAATAGAGAGCCCTCACACTGCTGTTTATATGGGAAGAGAATAAATGAAGAATATAATAGATAAAATTTAATAAGGAAAATTGGTAAATTCATTTCCTTAATGGGGTTCATGGTTGGATTTCATGGTTTGGATAACCATGCCCTAACCACACAACACCCATTACTAAAAGGGTCACCTCACATGGTTACCCTACATGGGTTTCCAAACTATGAGGAAACTATGAGAATCAACTATATTAAAAAATAAAGAGGTGTTTCATGGTTTTCCACAAATCTCCCACACTATTTGAAAATCCATGTAAAGTGGAACTGTAGGAAGACACAGTTACCCCTGGGAGATTTCATATTTTGATTAAACTATGCGTCCCATTCTTTGTACCCTATAATTCTAGGTAATTGGCCACTAATTATGCTAAATTATTATAATAGTTCTTAACAATACTAAGGTAAAGAAATTTTTAAGTAATGGTCGACTTGAGGAATAAAAATAGTTTGAGTCTATCATTTCCAACAGATATCAATGGTAAAAATTATAATTAATGAAAGGAAATAATGGAATCTTAAATAAGTAGAAATAATATCCCATTTTAGGGTATTGTGATTAAATTTTATGTTTTACCTAAATATTATCTAATTTCTTTTTAAGGATAAGATGTTGTTAAATATATTCTTAATTTTATGGTCAATAATATTCATTATTTTTATTTTTCTATAAATATTTTTCAAAATAATTTTCAGTTTTAGCACTGATTGTGAGTTATAAAAACATATTGAAATAACTACCTTTGAAGAAGGATATTCTAGAAAAATTTTCACTTTAATTATAAAAATTATGGGTACATGAAAGTGGATTTTCCTACCAACAAAAATGAAAACTTCCATTTTCCTAAGGTAAAGAACATTAAAGGTAATAAAAAATTAAATGTTTATTGTTAAAACATATTATTTTGGGGTTAAAAGAAGAAATGAAATATTAAAAATAGTTTTCCAAAGATCAAAAATATTAGGATGGTCCAAAAGAATGAAAGGAAATTTGTGAATTGATGGAGTGATTCTGAGATATTATGAAATGAGGATTAAAATCTAAAGAAACTAGTAATGTTTTTTTAGGGTATTATATTACAAGGTAACATAGTCACCTATATATTTTTGTTCAAGTGATCATGGTTAATATTCTATAAAATATGGATATATATATGCGTGAAAACTATATCTACATATTGTATTTTTTATTCTCATTATTATATAAGTTATGGAAATAATGAGCCATGTATTGAAGATATAAGGGAAATATGATATTTATATAACAATAAAATAAAATAAATGGATTATATACATGTTAGAATCAAATAAATATATAAAATAATTCAGGAAAAGAAAATAATTTATGAATTTAATTAAGGAATTTTGAGTCATAAATTTTAAATCATAATAATGAAAATAAAATATTAAATGAAAATATTAGAAAGAGAGGTTCTTCCATGCATGAAAAGGTATGTGATGATTTGAAATTAATTCAAAACAAAAATGAAAGGTTTAAGACTGAATTGAATAATGTTAAAAATGAAAACATCTGTTTGAAAAGAAAATTTATAATAATTGTTCTTCAAATGTCAATATTGGAAATAATTTTTCTTTCAAGAAAATATTAGATAAACAGAATAAACATTATTATTATTCATTTGTTCTTATTATGTTTAAAATTAATTTTATGAATGGTATGTGTATAGTAATTTCATTGTTTAATTATTTTAAATTTTAATCTTAATGTATTATCTTAAACCATCTAGAAATTTAACCTCCTTATTCCTCACAACATGAATATTCTACACACATAGATGGAGGGAAACTACGTTTCCAATTTCCTTGATAAAAATGGGATATCTTTTTTGTCCTATAATATTTATCATAATCTTAGGTCCCTTCTTACTGATTGGAATTACATTGTAATAAATGATTCCTTATGCTTTTACCACATTATACATCCTTGACTAGGTGGGTTCATCAACAAAAAGTCGTTTTTAGTCAAAAAAATCTTAGAATCAATATAAATGTTTTGCCTTTTTAATTTCACTAAATATTTTGGTCACAAAAAGAATTTTATGTATAAATCGTATTTCAATAAAAAAGTAGATAAAACCTAAACCACTTGGGTACCTAAAGGTAGTTATTATAATTCAAGTGAAATTATGTCATTATTTATACACATGTAATTTGTATTTTATGATTCCTACATTCAACATGCATGTCATTATAATTTTATCCTTATCTTATTGGTATGCGAATTATAAGATTTATTATTTCATTTTTGAAAGCTATAATGTATTATATAATATTGAGATACTTCCTTGTACTTTAGTATTTAACTTTTGATTTGGTTAGTAAATGTGAGTAAAATTATGTTTATATGTCCTGATATTGAATTTTCATTTTCATGTGGACAGTGAATATGTTATTTTATTTGTAAAATACTGGTTTATTGGAATGATATTATCATTTTCTTTAATTAAAAATTAATTTAATAACATATAAAATGTTTTCTAAATCCTTATGATATTAATGTATGTTTTTAAGGAGTTCTCACTACAAAAATTGATATTTTTCTTGTGTTATTTTCATAGTGTCATTCTGAAGCGACAAGATATATTTAGGGGGAGGTACTATTGTTGTTATTTATGAATTTTTAGGAAATATTTTAGTAACTGAAACCTATTATAAACAGTTTTATATATGAATTATTCAAAACCTTAAATCAAATTTAAGTACCAGGTATGTGTATATTTAATTTTTGAAACTTTATAATATTATTGAAATATTTTTTCCTTTGAAACAAGGAAAATTAAAATAAGAGGTAATAAATTATTGTTTTTAATTTTTAGATTTATTCTATATTATGAACTATATAAATGCTAAATATAGAGATTTTAAATTCAAATTTAATCTGTTTAGTTAATTATGGGTTATTTAAAGTGTAGATTCTATATTCAAGATTCAAATATGTATAGTTATTTACTCTTATATTTGATTTTTCAAGTTAACTTTTTGTACTGAAAACGTGTATTCACAATTTTATATAAGCTAGAATTCAATTTTTTATAAACTATCCATTCTATTCAAGATACAATATCATCAATTGAGGTGGTGATTTTAATTTGAAATTTATATTGGTTTAACTAATATATCAAATTAATCAATAAAGGTCTATCAAACCATATTTCAATTATGACATTTTTACTTAAAAACTTGTTTATATTAAATCTATTTTGGGCATGTTGGGACCAGATTTTAGTTTTTTTAGGCTTGAGGAAATCATAAATATGTACTTTAGTGAATTTCATAATAAATCAAAGGGAGTTTTAAGTGCTTTATTTTTAAATATAATCAGTTATTCATGAAAAATTTGATTATCTTTCAAATTTTAAAATATATTTTAAATATTTTAATCATGAAAAATAATGGTTTTAAAATATATATTTATATTATTTTTATCTTATAGAATGTTTTTTTCAGGTTACTCTCATAGTGAATCACATTTAACAGTCAAATTTAGTGGGGTGTAAATGTGTTTATATAATGAAATTTTTCGATTTAAATGAAAAAGACTATATGCATTAATGTTTTTTATATTAATATTTTTTTAGAAAAATTATTTTATTTTGTCATTATATTAAGACTTCATATAATAGCTTGTTGATGTATACTTATTTTTTAATCATTAATGTTTCCTAAAAGGTTAAGTTATTAAGGGTTTCTAATTATTTTTCACATAAAACGTTTCAATTCTAATCACGCTATAGAACATAATATTATAACAATATAATGATTTATAAAAACTAGTTTGATTATTTTTTTTTGAATGATTTTTGTATAAGAATGTTTACTATTATTATTTTGTTCATTTATAAAAAATTTTACTTCTGTTTATTTAAATCATATCAAATCAGGTGGAATATAAATTTTGTTAGATATGATTTTATTAATATGTGAGCTTAGGGGGACTCAATTTTTTTAATTTATTTTTCATTATTGATTTTAGAAAAGTTAGTTTCATTCCCATTAACTAGAAAGTTATAATTTATTAAAACATTAAATTTTTGATAATTTCAAAGGGGTTTTAGAATTTTACTTGGATTTGTAGTTATCGAAACGAAGGAGAATGTTTAGTGACTCCTTGAACCAATTAATTTTTTGATAATTAAAAAACATTAATTGATTTATTTTCTTTAACATAATTCTCAATAAATTTAATTGTGTAGTTTTGATTTCATAAAACATTATTAAGTTGTATCATTGGGTTGTTAACTGATATATTTAGTATGGAATAATTTACATGGATTATTATATTTATTTTCATAAATTATCTTATATTTAATTTTTTTTATTGGTAATAAAAAGTTCTATAATTTATATATTGAATTTATAGGAAAAATAAATCTTTGAGATCGTAAAATGTCACTTATACATGTTTTTTACTACTCTTATGAATCTAATTCGTGTATCCAAATATCCCACATGGAATATCCATGTGTCCAAATTGAATCTGAATTTTGACCATAACATGGTCTACATGACCCAAAATTTAGTGACTATTGTTGAATTGGAAATATAATAATATTATATACATTTAATAAACAAACAAAAAATTATGAATAGATCATTATAATGTCATAATTTACGATAATATTTAAATTAAGTTTTCAGTCTAAAATTTTATGTTTTACAAAACTATTTTTCTACAACATTTTATGGATAACATGAGTTATATGGGTCCCATTAGGGAGATTGTTGACTATTTTTAAATATAATGAAATTTAAAAAATAAAACACAACTAGACCCAAACCTAATTCTTCTATTTAAAATGTTTAATTATGATACGAAATTTAAAAATTCTAGTTATATAGAAATTCATGAAATTTAAGTACGTTAAAATTTTTGGATATTTGAATTTGTTTGTGTGATGGATTTTGATAAGTGAAACCTATTATGTAGATATATCGAATTGCATTGAATTTATATACATGAATTATTCTATTTTAATTCAACTATGTGAATTTTCTTATATGAATTATTCTATGTGAATTCAGTTATGTGGATTCTCTTACTTGAATTCATTTATATAAATTTTATTTAATGAATTTATCTATGTAGAAAAATTCTCTTGTGTGATTAAATTTTCCAACATGGTTTTATGATGTTCAACATTTTTCTCATAAATTTTTAAACATACTTTTTATGTAATTCCTCATATTTATATATAACTTATGTTATTTTTCAACATTCTAAAAGTTTTATTTTTTCTAAAATTACCCATTATTTATATATAAACCATGTGGACATGGTTTAAATTTTTTATGATAAATTAAATCATATTCACATAGTATTAATCATGTATCATTATTCACATTAATATTTTGGGAAATGTGATATTTGAAATTAAACAAGTTGAAATATGATGACTCTATATTGAATATTTTGAGGTTGTTTTCAAGGATACTAATATTTATTATTAACTCCTTTATTTATGATTCTAATATTGATTCTATATAAAGGAGGTATTTTTTATAGGACATTAAAAGAGAGATAACATGGATATTGATAACATTTATTTTATGAATAATACACATGAATCATTTATCGAGTAAATAACGATGGGAAGTATGGGGAAAAGTTATTTATAATTGTTTTGGAAAATGAAAATTTATTCTCAAATGAATTATGGGAGTATTATAAGTAATTTATTTTTAACCATTATGAATGTATTTATTTTTATATAAAATTATTATTATCATAATGTTATTAGTTAACAAATATGTTATATTTTATAGTATATCAATGATAATTAAATGTTACTTCCTTGGAAAGATTTTATTTGTAGAATTTATTAAGGAGAACCAATGTATTTAATGTGAACAAAATTATCATTACTATTTTGGATATAAAAATACTGAGGTGAGTGGTAAAGAAAATATATGTGACTCTTCTTTACTATTAAGTTTTGGATAATTTTCAAATATGTCCTAGATATTCTTATTTTAATATCTTGATATGGAAAATTATTGGTTTCCAAAGATTCATGGTTTTAACATCTTGAAGGGCCTAGGAACTTCTTTATATAAACACCATCTTCTTTATCGATAATCATTCACTATGTTAAATTCTTTTATTCATTCAATATATTGTTACCATCATGATTTTATTATCACAATTTTTGCATCTTACATGGGTTTATACTATCCAAAAATATGGTACATCTGTTTATAGTTTATCCCATTAGAATATTGTGTTTCGTATATCAGCTTAGAAGACTATGATTCTCTTAAACTATACAAAAATAGAGGAAGGGACCACACTTGTAATATTTCAGGTTTATTCTAGCCCATTAGAAGACCATATTATTCTTGAAAAATAACATAAATGTGTTTAGAACATATCCTGTGAATGTTTATGTTAGGTATGTACCTAAAAATTACTAGGTTTATTTTCTACTCAAAAAATAATGGGTTCTATCTAAAACTAAAAAATAAAAAAGGTCAGGATTGAGCCTGTATATTTATAGGTTGGGTATTTTCCTATAGTAGTATCATTTTTTGAACTAGTAAAAGATAAGGGAATTGGGTAAATCCTCATTGTGTGAAAAATGAAGATGTAAATAGTTCTCACTCTTTCTCAAAAGTAATATACCATAGTGGGTGTTATACACTGGGTTGGTATGTTAATAGTGAAGTAGGATCATCTAGATATAAACCACTATAAAATTATCTTGATCATATTTTACTTTTCTCTCTCATTTAATATACATTTTTAGTATAATTGATTAATATTTGAACTAATTACATTACACTCATAAAGTTTAAAAATATTATTAATAGAAGAAAGATCGATTGGTCACATTAACTCAAGCACACCTCCACAAATGCAAGAGGCTATGGACTAGTAGTGAGGGTGTGAGGTAGTGATGGTGGGGATACTATTCCAGCATGTTAGAGTAGTACATCATTAGAATAGAATATTAATAAAAAATAGTGGAATAGGAAATAAATGAAAAATAAATAGTATTGGAAGAATATTATAAATTAAATATATTATATGGAAAACGCCAATTTACAACAATTCATATATGTCAAGTAAAGACCATTCACCCCACCCATTACATTTTCATCACCCCTCAAGAACTGAACACCAGCTTTCTTTTGGAAAAGGATCGTCACTATGAATCTTCATACAACTTTTATTTTAAAACAAATTAAGGTTTCTTGTTGAGAATTTTATTCTTATCATGGAATACATCATGTTCTGATTTATGTGTTCCATATAATCTTTACAAACAGTACTTATTCTTTTATTTATGATTCCTCATGTGTACTGTGATCCAAGATATTTTGGAAAGCCTCAAAAGTTACTTCACCAGGTGATGTATCATCCCATAATTCTTCTTCTTCTTCCATGATCATTAGACTCATCTTCTTCTAGATAAACATTATTTTACATTCAATTGAATTTTTACCTTTGTTTTATTTTTAGTTTAACTTCTTCATTGAAGGATTTTCATCTGTATACTCATATTAATACTCACATCCTTTCCTTTTGATGGTTAGAGACACAACAAGATCACATATTGGGTCAATTTAAAAATCAGATTATTGTTAGATATGATTGATCATTCATTTATTTTATAAGAATTAAATGTCATAAATGAAAATTTTTCTATGTATATTAAAACATAAATGACACAAAAATAAAATTAATATATTTTCATTTTAAATGAAAAATTATTTTAAATATATCAAAATAAATAATACATCAGTATTGAGATCTTTCAATGATGAATGTGTTGATTCTTCAAAACCCTTATTGTTCAATTGTTATTTCACTTATAGGATCTAAGTGTATTGTTTCTCAGGTGATGATCCACACATTCTCCTTTTATCTCCAAACAATACTGATGAATTTGTGGGTGCTAAAATTGAAGATTGATCACATTGCGGTGTTCACCTTGATCACTATGATGATTCCTTTGCTGTTAAAAATCATCTATACAGTCTATTTATATGATGAAGGAAGAAATATAAACTCCATAGAATTTTAAAATATTGATATAGATCTCTATATTTATTTATGTACATTGATTATCTATTTTGATTAATCATAACACAATAGACATTGTACTACATTTTTGGAGGTAGAGTTAGGTTTGAATTATTATTTAATTGAAAAAAGTCCCATAAATAATTTATTAAACATTATATAATACCATTAAATGTAATAAAATAATAAATTTTATTTTCTAATGGTGTTCTCTAACTAGTGAAATGATAAATATTATTTTAGCAGTATACAAATTAATATTTATCATCAGATACAATCTTAGTCATCTATTCCACCTTGTAATTTATCAAACAATTGAATGAATATTTCTTCATTCAATAAATAAATATTAGGTATCCATATATGTAAATAATTAAATTGAAGGAAAATATTTATTTAATTAATGGGATCAATAAAACATGAATAAAAGTATTACTTGGTCATGAGAATAATATTTATTATATTAATTAAATTCGAATATAATTTAATTAAGATCAATGAATACAATTGGTGAGTGACCTTCTAGGATTATTTCTCATTGGAATTAGTTGTACATTACTAAATTCCAATATTACAACCTAGTAATGGGTCAAGACACCCTAGAGAAGCAAGTAAATGTCACACTGTTGATAACCACACAAGGGGGATAATTGTATTATATAATTAAGTTATCACAATATCTCGTGAATAAGGTGTCACACCCGTTTCCGTAACCTATATTTTCTATACATTATTCTTTGACTATCTAGAATAAACTTTTCTTTATAATACGAACATGTGATTTTAATGTGATGGTTCAATTTCAATCAATGGTTTGATATATCAACTCTCACAATGAGAAAAAGGAAAAACCATCCTTGACCTTTTCATTAATAATATATTATTCTTAATGCACCCAGCATGCCCAACATCATTATAAACTAGTTCATCATGATATATGAAAATACTTCTAAGTTTGTGAGTCATGAAATGAAGTAATATTAATATTAAATTATAAGGACCATTACTCCTGGTCATAGATAAGAATATTCAATGACACATAAACATGATGAATTCCTACTTGTGGGTCTGTTTTTATAATATAAAATCAGGGAGACTACAATTTTCAAACTTCATAAGATAAAAGCTCATTTTATTATAAATAATAACACCTGATAATCAACATACTATGTGCCCCATCATATAATTCTATTTTCAAATAGAACAAAGTTTAAAAATATGAAAAATAAATTTTAAGGTTATCATCATAGTAGTGAACAATAATTCCCTTTTCAATATGATAGATAATCTAAGACATTATTACACTAATGTTTTGAAAATTTATGAAGGATGTGTAAAAATATATCTTGATCAAAATTTAATTCTTTGAATATGAATTCAATCCAAAGTACAAAAAGTTTCATCTAAGACACCAATTCTAATAGACTCTCATTTAATCTAGAGGAAACTACCAGTGAATTTCACTCTTCTAGATCTCACATGATTTTCATGTTTCTTTTAAATCAATTCATTAATCAAGGGTTTCACTATGTTTTATTTTTTGGAGTCTCTGATCTCTACGAATCCACCTCTTTGAGAAAAATCCCTCAAGAGATGATATTTTGGATGTATGTTTTTCATTATTATGTCATCTTATTGTGATAAAGGTCATGGGGACCTAAAGAATTGGGAGGCAAAGACGTCTCCAATAATAATTTCAACACAACATATAGTCAAATAAATATTGTTTCAGTGACACGATTCAAGGCCGCAGATGATGGAATTATCTTTAACCTAAAGAGAGTCTCTATTCCAATAAAACACACTAAAGGAAAAGATCATTGAACATGGGGAGTCAAAACAAATCCTCCCCCATGCATGCACTGATGACTATCAAAACCACAAACATTAAGTTTTAGGAAAAGGGTTCGGTGAATATAGGTCACCAAATTTTCCACTAATGAAATACTAGGATCATGTTAGGCATGACATCAAGCTTGACAACTCTTTAAATAGGGTGCTTCCTCCCAATGCATCCAATGAAACACAATATCCATGATGAGACATGAGGAAAAATTTTCAAAGGCAATTGCTACCAAGATCGAAACATTATTACAAAACATTTTTACTTTCCTCCATAATAAATCGACTAATGGGCGTAATAATTAAATACTGAGTGAAATTTTCATGAATTTTACTACCAGTACAATTGAACCATCCCAGAAGGAACTCCTCAATGGACTCCTAAGGAATTTTTGAACCAGTGAACGATCCCCAAGACTATATACTATAGTCTCACAATAACTTTGAAAAAAATTAATTTATAGTTGATTCCTCATTATGAATAATGTAGAAAGAGATCATTGATTCTAATTAGTAATTGTACCATTAACTGTTAGTCAGTGGGAATTATGTGATTCTTGATTCTCCAAAACTAGTAATTTGAAGTTATCTAGAATTATCCTGCACCATTTAAGATCCCCCCACATTTCACTATCTTGAGATGATATCATCGTGTTCCGATAATCCTTAGTTGAGATGATACTGAGTGAAGATCCCTTGAAAATACACTCATATATAATTTCCTTCATCCAAATATCATCAAAAATATTTTTTATGGGATTCAAGATCATTTTAGTAAAACAAGGGTAGAGACTAGACTATTTAAAATATTACACTAGTGTGGGTCACAATGGCTAGAATAACACAACACCCACCAAAATGTAGTCTCAAAAATTGATATCTTCAAAGAAAATTATCTAGTATGCATTAAATTGAAGAACTAATATATAGAATTAGAGATAATTATATAAGGGGTAAGAATATACTTTATATGTTCTCAAAAAATTTCTATATTTACTAGTGAAGAATATCCTCCAAATGTAAATCCCTTCAGTAACGTCATAATCCTATTTAACCTGAGGATAGTGTATCGCCTCCCCCATATTTTTCATAGTGATACCTCTATGCTCCACATGATTGGAAAGTCTATTATAGGAGGTTCGATAACACCTACCCTCCCCTAGGCTTCCCAAATAAATGAATACAATGGGTTATAAATATCTTTATTTACCCCCTTTGGATCCTTTATAACCAAAAGTATATGAATGGGAATAGAAGACAATATGAATTTAATTAGATTGATTCTCATGACAAAGGAAATAAAATGGTTTCCCTAATTTTTGATACTGTTAGTGAATTTTTCAACCATGAAATCAAAGTTTCAGATATATATTCTTTTAGGGGATATGTTTTCATTCATATAATCCATGGGGAATTTCTTCCTGTGAATGCTGGGTAATTGCTCAAATTTGTTTCTCCGCCTATCTGAATATGGGGGAGGAAAAACACAGAACATTTATCCCACTTGATGATTTTTCCACTCCATTTGGAGTATAATTCGATGATGTTATTAAAACCAATAATGAAATAGATACAATTATTGATATAGAATACCATATCATTCAAAAAGGGGAGGTGGGATACCCCACTGATGTGGCCTCTATGGTAGTAAGGTTAGATGGTTTGAAGCTGCATACTAGAAGTAATGAGTCAATTGGGGTAATCCTAAAATAGAATAAGATGTGTGAAGATATTGGATAACCATTTATTATCCCCTTAACTAATATAAAAAACGCATTTACTCCCCATAAAAATAATTGTGAAGTGGGGAGAGATAAAATATCGGAAGAGAAAATAAATAACTCATTTTGAGAACCCCATGCGTCTCATTACTCATAGAATAAAATTCCACTGAAGATAAATAGAAACCTTATCAATATCCACTTTAATTATAATGTTGGAACATACCACCCTACCATTTATATATCCAATAACCTATTTAACTATCACTATGTCTCCATTAATGGACGTACCTTTAATAAAATGGTGTTTCTCTTTAGAAATCCATTTTTGGATATCCTTAGAGAGCCTTATGCTAATAATGGAAGCCAAAACATTGTGTGGTAAATTGAACATACTGATGGGTCTATATTTTATAATAGAGGATGGGTCTTTCACTATGGTAATTAAAACCATTATAATGGAGCAATAAATAAATGGTAAAGAACCACCATGGGAGAAATCCTTAATGGAATCAATGGGATTATTTTTATGATATCACAGCAGCTCACATAAATTGTTCATTTAAACCCATCTAATTATAGATAAATCCTCTGATTAAGAGATAAAATTGTATCCTGTAGATAATTCTCAAATGGTAATGTCACTAATAGGGCATACGCATGTTGAGACACCACATTCAGAAAGAAATTTAAAATTTCCACCTAACCCCGGGGTAGCCATTCTGCATGAATAATATAGGGTTGTAGTCTTTATAAGTAAAATAAGAGACAACCATACCACCAATCATCGTCGAATAATTAGGGAAAGATCCATCTTCGAGATAAAAATTCAGAGTGATGTTGTGTCATTCTTATTTCAAGAATGCATGGAAGAAAGCCATCATATGGTATCCTTCCATATGCTAAGTGACCCTCTATTATTCTCGTAGACATATATCATGTTCAAGAAGCATCTCATTGAACTGACTATAATTTAGAGTGAGGTAAGGAAGATTGTTATCATCCCATGTTTCTTCTATACTGGCATCCACATGATCAATCTAAGTTTTGATGGCATCCAATTTTTGGTTAATAGAATGAATATAATTATCCCAAGTGGTTAGGCCCTTTTTCCGTCACCAGAAATTACTCTAAAAATAATATAAATACTTCCCATTATAGGAATATCCCATGAATAATACACCACCAATTGTTAATTGTATTTCATGTGCCCAATGTTTTGAGAGTAAGAAACATTTCACAACATTATGTCTCGACTTCATTATGATAAAAAGAGGGTAGTGATCAGAAAACACACTAATCATATGAATAAATTATGTTTATTTGGAAAGAATTTATATATTTAATATTATACAGAAAATGATCTAACCTATACCATGCTCATCAAGTCCCTCTATAATTATTTCACAATGTAAATTTTGCACCCAAAAAACCCAAATCAAGGATAACATTCTTGAGTAGCGAAGGTTGAGAACAAAATTCTGTCCCAATAATAAAATATGCCACCAACATTCTTCTCTAGATCATCTATAATAGATTTAAAGTCCCCACCGACAATCCATGATTAGTCCCATGATTTAAAGGCTTCAAGGACATACTATAATTGATTTCTTATCCTTTCATCACACATCACATAAAAAAAGTAAAGAACCAAACCACGTTACCAGTATTAACATTAATCAAAATCTGTAGATCATAGGGTTATAAATTATCCACAATGATGAAGTAATTCCATAAAATCCATATTTGTGATTAATGGTCACCCATTTTATTTAAAACCAAATTATAAACATTCTATAAAAATCCCTTATCTAGGATATACATTGTTTTGGTTCAATAAAAACAACAAGAAAAACATTATTTTTAGAGACCTCATTGGATAAAAAATAAATCTTAACCTAATCCCCAAATACATATAATTTCTATATGATATGTAGGATCATTGATTAAGGGGGCACCTGGAACTATCCCCAGGTGTAGAAATCCTTTAGGCTTGGCATATGGAATATGATAATATTTTTTTTTGAGAGAGACCCGGTGCATACATTGGCTGAGAGGGTGACTGATGTAAGGGGGGTGGGGATCATACAATAGAGGTGGTGAATCATTTAGGATGTGATCAGGGAAAAAATAATGGATATGTGGGATTTTGTACAATTTAAACAGAACAACGTAGTAATTTGATGTTGGTATTGGGTATTAATAGTGGATACCGAGTCCTAGGGAGAAGAAAGAATTGTGGAGAACTGTAATAAGAATGATTTTTCCCTTTGAATTATAATCCTTTATTTATGGAGGAGTGAATATGGAGGATGATATATAGAGAAGGAGGGGAAATAATTATATGTAAAGGTATTAGCTCCACACATGGGTTGACTAAGGAAAAAAACTATCAAGTCATAACAGGGGAGAAAGGTAGGAACTACGATTGAAGAACAGAGGAATTATCACCCTATGCACCCATGGATTGCATTGAGATCTTCTAACTCAAAACACCACCAATGTGAGTGAATATGTAACCCAACATAAATGTTAGAACATCTTGATCTATTTGGAAACTAACATTCACATATCCTCTGGTGACTAGCCCCACATCTTCTTTATAGACCAGAAAGATATACTTATTCCAAATCATATACTTAATAATAGTATGGATTGCTATCTAGTGGAGGTGTCCAAGGTTAGCTTTATATTTTCCTACCATACATTAGTTATAAGAGTAATCCAACCTAGTGTATACCATAACATTCATGACAGACCAAATTACTCACACGAATAGAATAATTTCCATCCTCTATCTCTCAGAAAGTGTTTGAGGATGCATTTTCATGGAATGATTAATGTCATGTGACACTAGAAACAATCCACTATTAGAATCTTCATTTCTAAATATTTTCAGTATTTTTTCAATATAGGTACTTTGAATTACACTATAAAGTCTCTTATAAATATCATAATGGATCTTGATCCCAAGGATTTAAGTTTCTTATCCTAGGTTCTTCATATAGAAGCATGATTTCGTCCAGTATTTGATAGGTTGTAATACTTGAATTTAATTTCCAATAATCATCATGTAATTGATTTAAACAATTAGGAAAATTACTACACTCCCACTAAAATATTTATATATAAAAGGCTCACATTCTTCCACTATGAATACAAATTTCATTGTAGTTTCATGAAACTGAATGTTCCAAGGCCTAGATGATAGATTTAATCCATAAATGGATATCTCCAACTTGCATAACATTTTAGCATCCTTTGAAGTAAAAAATGCCTAATGTTGTTTCAAATATAAATATTTATGAAGACTCCCATTAAGAAAGGTTATTTTGATATCCATTGTCAAAATATCATAATCATGGTATGATTATATTGTAAGTATAATTATAATGGATTACAGAATGAAAACAAGTGAAACAGTTTCATTGTATTTTGTGAATTGATGTAGTTTTGAACCCTTTTTGTAACTAGTCATAGTTTATAAGTACTGAATTTTCTATCCATTTCCAATTTCTTATTGAAAACCCATTTAAAACCAATATGCCCTACATCAACTAACTAATAAACTAATATCCGAAATTGGTTTTAATACCCAGAATCCATTTTGGAATTTTCAGCATATTTCCACTTAAATACTCCCATTCCATTTACTGCATTATTACATGTTATAAGATCATTATTATTAAAAAAAGAGTCTTCAAAAATGGTGACTATAAATCCATATGATTCTAGTTCTATAACCTATCTTTTACTCCAATGTATTACTTATGTCTCTAGAATATTCTCATACATGGGGATTTATGGAATATGGTAATGGGATAATTCTTGTGTATCATTAGACTTTGATTCATCATATTATATATTTTTCCCACTATCTATTTTAGAGATATGATCCCTCTCAAGCATTTTCGTGCCTTTATCAGCCACAATTGTTTTATACAATGTTTTATATTGGTAATATACCCTTGTTTTATTGGGATATCCTACAATGATACACATAATCCTTAGGGTAAATGCATATTTCATGAAATAGCCTGAACAGAAACCTCACTACCGTACACTTATATATTTGACAACATGAGTTTATTTTCATACCAGAGATCATATCGAATGCCATTTTCTAATTTTTTTGCACTCAATTTAGAATGTTTCTTGTGGTTTATAATGTGTGTCCTCAAAATATTAATTGAATAATCTCATGAATCATCATTAATCTCACTATGTTTAACATTTTGGGGCTGCTCCTTTCACATTCTCCATTCCAATACGGTGTATAGAGAGGATTGGGTTAGGATAGAATCCCAACTCCCACAAATGATCAATGGAGTCTTGATTAAGATATTAACCCCCTCAATATATTCATATTTTATTAATATTTTTATCAATATGTTCTTAACAGAATTATTATATTACTTAAATATATCAATGGAATATGACTTATACCTCATTAAGAAAACAAATTCATTTCAACTAAAGTAATCATTAAAAGTTTTACAGTATGATTACCCACCCCATGCTTCAATTTGAAATGGTCCACATACATATTTATAAAAAACTCAACATTATTAGTGACCCATTAACCTTTTCCAATAAATATATATTTATTCATTTTTATTGTGAAAATTCATGACATAATCCAAGTGGTTTTAGTTCAAAAGAATATAAACATCAATCTTAGTGAAATATAGTCAAATGTTTTTCATTTTCATGACCTAGTTTGTGATTCCAGGTTTGGGTGTGTTATAAATCAAACGAAATATTTTTTTTATCGATTTCTATTACTTGGTTAGTGTAATATTAAAAATAAATATTTTTATTTAAATATACCATACAATAAAAATTTTCTCTTTATAAAATATATAATATTTATGAAAATATTTTAAAATAAATCCAACTATATCCTGACATGATATAAAAATAATGATTTTGGTTATTGATGACACATAAAAAATATCATTTAAAACCAAGATCATTATTGACTAAAATGTGACGTGGTAAACCCCAATATCCACATCAGTATGTTTAGATCCATTAGCTACTCATAGATCTAAATCACCTCAAGAAATATTTTAGAATATATTGGTTCATTAATTTGAATACATATACGAGAACCACATGAACTAATTAATAAAAAATATGTTGAAATAGATAGATTTCTCATGATAACGAATTAACCTTATGATCCCACTTTATTCTTAGTTTGGGTTCATTTTTATTCTAGTGGACCTACATACCAAATGAAAAAAATAGCACCTTGTTCCCTTGCATTCCACTTGATCATATTATTTATGGAAGGGAATTATAAAGATTCATTAGACTTTGAATTTTTCATAGAGATATTTTTCTATCCATTCATTTTCTCCATCATAAGTACATAATGATTTTCACACTTCACATCCTTATCAACTTAGTGAATTAGTGTCATAAGATCTAGTAGAGACTTATCTATTTTTTATATGTTGAAATTAAAATTATCAATGAAGAAACGCTAAGGGGACAATGGAATAATGATATCTATTAGTATATCATCACGTGAATTAACCCTAGAATCTCTAGACACTCAATTTAAACAATGGGATTAACTATTTGAGGCCCAGATGACTCACCTTTACCATGTTTTCTTGCGATTATAACTTTAGATATCTACAAATATTCATGTGACTCTATCTACTGATAGTGATCATAGATATGTTTTAGCGTGCTACAGGAATACTTATTTTAATGTGACATCATCAGTTCAGTATATGGGGATTAAATACTTAAACATTTAAATTTAATTACATTTCTTTGGTGATTATCATAAAAAATGAACTCCGCATTTCCTTCCTCCTTTGAAGGTAGACCATACCTTGTGGATTCTTACACATTAGACTTTAATTCAACACTAAATTCTGCCTCTAGGTGTCTATACCATTCTTGGATGTTACATCCAATTAGATGATAGACGTTCTCTAGAACTGGTCAAATGGATAATAGAGTTGTCAATTTTTTAATTATTATATAATAATAATAAAAGAGAATATTATTCGTAACATTTACTGATTAAAAGATATGTGCGATTTAATAATTTTACTGTGATTGAGATTCCTAATATTTTATCATGTCTCAATGACACTTAACAATGAACTCAGAATTCTCTCTCTTATGGACATTCTAGTGGTAAAGATCCATATTTATATTTTTACAACCCAAACAGAGGCCATTAGAATTATAATAATGTATTTTGGTATAGAGTCTTTCCAAATGAAAAATTGTAGCTCCTTATACGTTTGAGTGGACTCCCCAATCCAAAATACTAACTCATATATCCTTAATAATTACCTCCATATTTTAATTGTATAGATAATGTATATTAATCCCAATAAATGTTAGTTTATGTCGAATCATTATCACAGAGAATAATTCCTGATAATTAAAATATTTCTTAATGGAGGCCAAACAAACAATTTAACTATGGTGTCATCTTAATTATAACATCGATGTGATTAATGACATAATATTATCTTCAGGGATTTTTTTATTACGTGTAAATACTTCTTGTTTTATTCTTTATCTGTCTTGTTAATATAAATTGGATTTTAATTTAGGGATTCTCTGTATTATAATAAATTATATATGGATAGACAATTTATTTTAATTCCACATTTTCAGATCAGTCCATTTATTTATGTGATAAGAGTCTTGAATCCATAAAATAAATAATATATAAGACAGAAAGAAAATAAAAAAAATTATTCAATCATACGCTAATATAATGGTTGATTTATTTTTCATACAATAAATTAATCTTTGACCCAAGGGGATAACTCCATGTGTTAGTATTGATATAAGTTGAAACATTCCACATATCCTCCTACGTATCACTCATGTTGTTTTTTCTCATTTTTGTCTTCAATCACATTTTACATAACTACACCTTGAACCAACTCTATACACATTATGTTAATACTTTTATTACATTTTTTATAACTCACATATGGGTGAGGGGAACAAAAATACTGGTTAAATAGAATTACATAAAACAACCATAGACACACAGTTTATACAAAATAATGGAGGTTGTGATGACACACATGCCATCGTATTTAATTTAATAATAAATAATTGAAAACACATTAAATTAAATTAAATTAAATTAAACTAATAAATACATAGGTCTGGTCAAATAAAATGATCGGTCATACGCATGCAATGACTATTCATTTAAAATATCTAGCTATCAGTTATTTCAATTCATTGTTTGAAAACATAGAATACACATGAATTAGTTTGATTAATTATCTTATTAATAAACTAATTCATTTAATATTATTTTTTCTAATTATCATGGAGATTCACATCCATTTTTTTTAAAATAATATAAATACTATTATTTTATTTAAAATTTATTAAAATCAATACACAAATTTGTACATGGATGAAATTTGTTATGTAAATTTTTGAATTGCTCAGTATGGTCATTATTGCATGTAATTCACTCATACAAAAAATTGTGTACATGATAGGTGTCATAATTTCATGGTGTGTTCTTTAAAATTAGTGAAACATGAAACACATGAATAATATGTTAGATATATAATTTAATGTGTTGATTTTTATGATTGTAATGACCATATCAGATTTTTTTGTTTCGAATATTATTTTAGATTAATTAAGTATATAATAAAAAATAAAAAAACTAACAAACAATAGGCACTTACAAACTAATGACACACAAAACATAGTTTGGTGAGGTTTAATGGAGTCATTAATGAAATTTATAATTCTTTATAATTAGGTAATTTACATGAAATGTGAAATATAGTAATGCGGTGTGTACGTCACTTCACTAAATAACTGCAATACATGCCTATTACTCGGTGTGCACTTATTATAAAAATTTACAAAGCACACTTCATTTAGAAAGTATAAATGACATGTACTTCAAGTTACATAGATAACAGCCTGTATGTGCCACATATAAAATACAAATAGTTTATTAATTATGTGAGAGCATGTATTAGTCAGATATAAAATACACATAGTGTATTAATAATAAATAATTTTAATGTGACCATTCTGATACCAATTGATATTTCAAGGCATAAATGAAGCACCTATTGGTCAAATGGATTACTCATGTTGTAAGATTCTATTGATAATTTTCATATTGTACAAGACATAAACATCAAGGCCAATGAAATGTTTCCGATGAATGTTGAAAAAGGAGATCATTGGAACCAAGAGGGGATATTTTCATTTGAATTTTATATGTAATTTGAATATATTGTAAGAAATAATACATTGTTATTGATATCTTTCTTTTATGAGGATATTGATCATATAAACCCTTTTGGTCAAACATTTTTGTGGTTATTAGATATTACTGTAGATGTAATTCCACGAACCCAGATGCTCATAGCCGATGCATTGTTTTAATACATTGGAATAAATACAAGGAATCATGTACTGAATGAGTGATCAGTTTTGCAGTCTTGGAAAATAGATTACATGCATGAAATTTACATTAAAATTTATAACATAAAACAGAGAATAAATAATCCTTTTATAACTCCATTATATCTTGAGCTTAAACCTACATATAAATTATCATATACTTCTTGGCATCCTGGGAAAAATAAACCATAAGAAAGGAGTGAGCTCAGATGCTCAGAAAGGATAAATATTATAGTGGAAGCTATCCTCAATAATCATAAAATTTTATAGAAAGGGATAAAACTAAAACAAAATCCCTTTAAACATAAACCTCAGAATAATATAGAAATGATAAATAAAATAATTCAATTTACATAATCAAATGGATATTATACTAGTCAAATAATCACATGTAACATTAATAACTAATCTCATAATGATGGAATACATAATGCCATACATCTTGACCACAAAATCAAGGCCTCATGAAAAGACCCTAAATATAAATTTTGTAAATGATTTGCACCATGACACTAGTTTGTCTCATTTGACCTGCCAAAGAATCGAGGAGCTATAGCTTGCTCCACGCGTCACTTATTTAGTTCAATGCATTCCCCATACGAAAATTTAGAAACATGGAAAAGACATTCGTATTAAAAATGTCATACGAAATTAAAATACTTTATTAATAAATCATCAATGGTATAAAAAAAAGTCCGTTCAAAGTCAAACAGATCATAACTAATTCAATACAATGTTGAAGATTGTATTTATATTAAATCAACCTCAATCAAGAATAATATCAAAAAACTATGTTGATAAAGTTAAAAATAATCAGTGAAATTATTTGAGAGAAAAATTTCTTTTCATGAAATCAATTAAAAGTCTCACAATTTATAAATTAATTCATTTAAAATAGACTTTGGAATAAAATTTTTCCAAACCAATTTGAATCTTTTGAAAATATTTAACAATTTAAAACAATTATGTTCACAAGAATAAATCCTTGAAATCATTTTGAAAAAATGGACATTAATTAAATAGATATAGAAAAACAAATCTTTAAATCATTTTAAAAGATGATCTAATTAAATATTCCCTTCTATAAAACCATAAAATATTCCTTTTTATTTTTATTATGAAACATGGACATGGATGATAAATATGTCCCAATAAATACATACATATAAACTATCTCTGATAAAAATGAAATTAAGGAACTAACCCTTACCTTGTACTTTCCTTCAGTCAAGGGTTCTTTTAACCCCCTGTATAATAACCATAGTGTGTTATTAAATTACACCAGAATCATATTCAATTTTATAATATCATTCATGATTAATTTATTGTTTTATACTACCTATTAATAATAATATGTATGTTAAAATATTTGTTCGGGTAATAATCACATTCTTTATCATGCCTATTTTAACTGGTTATTCTTGAGCGTATCAATTATATCATTATTCAATTGCTTCCAGAATTAAAAAAATTATTAATTTATCATATATATTAGGATTATAAATATTTATAATATATATATATGTGAAATGTGAAACACTGTTTATGTAGATAGTAGGCTGTACGTATGCATAAATGCTGTTTCTATTTTCATATCATATTGAATGGAAAGAAGTGAATGGGATATGTGTAAATATATATATATATATATATATATATATATAATTAAATTATCATTTTTATGTCATATATTACATATTTATTAGTAATATATATTTTTATAATCATCATTGAATGGTGAACGTGGAAATGAATCTAATCGCGCTGTGGAGACGGTAAACCGTACATACACACGAGGGATGATATCATTCTATTGATGGTGAAATAGTATGTAATTTAGTAGTATATTATATATAAATAATCATTAACATGTTATATTTATTGTTAACATCAATTATACTCATTATTATACCCATCAATAAAATTAATTGTTGAAAACAAATTACACCACGATGTGGAGATGTGAAGCCGTACGTATGCACATATGGTGATCACGTCATTCATAGGATGGATTGAATAATTATTATGGTTGTACCATATTTATAATAACATCTCATTATTTTGAATATTATGAAGTTATTTTTTATTTTGAAACAAAAAAGAAAGAAGAAGTGAAAGAAGAAAAGAACTTTGAAATAGGTCAGGAAATAATTATCTCATCTTCGGGTTCTTCCTATTGATTTGAAAAGGGGATATTTATGATAGATTTATGATCAAATTAAGGCCTCTAGGTTGAATTTATGGTAGTTTGGAGGATATTTGATCAGGGGTTGGCTGATCCAAAAGGCTTCAGATGTGTGAAATTAAGAGAAGGGGGAGGATCATTTTATAAGAGAGGTGAGGGTCACTTTAGGAAAATCTTGAAATATTAGTTTATTATAAAATCATTTTTGGACTTCTAAAGGATCCAAATGGATTTTTTTAGAGTATATGTTAAGAATGGGTTGAAAACCTCTATACCAAATAAGTATTAAACATGTTTAGTTCACCATGTTAACCATATCTTTTAGATTTTAATCTTAGTTAAATACTTTAACATTTACCACAGCTTCTTGTATTATTATACTATATGGTAAATAAACATACTATAAAATGACCTGAAACATTATGTAGTTCAATAATGACATATATATCATTATATATGTCATTTTTGTAGAATATTAAATTTTTATGAATATTAAATCATTTAATGAAATAGTATTTGTTTTAAAAAATCATTTATGTCAATTTTGATTCTATTTAGTATTTGATTTTTGTAAACTTCATAAAAATATAATTAAATAGAAAAAATACCTTGAATCAACTGTAACATGTCATATTAACCTATGAAATTCTTGGATGGCATAAAGAGTCTCCATTTACATTTATTTTAATATTTATAGAATTAATTATTTTAATCATTCATTAATCAGGTAATTACAGAATCATTGTTGTTCCAAAAATAAATTTAATTATAAAATTTCTAAAAAGTACAATAAGATGATGTAGGAAATAGTTTTCGATTTAAAATGAGTATTTATTGTCAAATTTATCTTATGTATAAATCTATATTAACAGTTATTTAGTTAATAAAATTTGAATTTAATACTTTTAACACTTCTTTAAATAATATATAATAAATGTCCTAATCTAATAAAACTAGATCAAAAAGGATCATATTTTTATCCTACGGTTGTTGTTGGTCGAAATAAACTTATCCAATACAATTAGGACATGTTTTTGGGTATATATAATATCATTTTTACCTTTAATTGCCTTATTTACTTTTAAAAGTGGTAAATAAAAATGAAGAGTTAATATTTATCAAAAATTATTTTCATCATATTGAACCAGATTTTACTTACTGATATCATTCATGTCTCGAGGATTTTTTAAATAAAATTTATAGAATTTGTAAAATTACGTTTTATGAAAATTGTCAAATGTGCCTTTAAGATGGGTAAAAGACGTTAAAAAGATCAATAACATTTTATACATCTACTATTTTTATAAAATATCACTAATGAATTACATTCAAATAATTTATGTATTATGTATCTATTTTTACTTTAAGATAATTTTTCAATTAAAAATAATTATTTAAATGAAAATGTCAGTTTTTATCTACAACGTAGTGCTTTTTATTATTCATCAAAAATTGAATGTTTTTAGAAAAATACCAAATATTCAATGAAAGATAATTTTGATATTAAAAATTAAAAAATGATGTCTATTTTACCAAATAAAAAAAAATATAAGTTGTATTTATTATTTTAAAATTAATTCCCATTTTCGAACCCCAAAAATGGGTTTTTGAGATGTAAAAACTATCAAAAGACTGATATGTGTTTATGTCCAATTTAAATTTGAAATTACTTCCAATGATTAAAATTAGATTATATGATAAAGATATAATCTAATTAAACATAAAAACCATTAAAATGTATAATTTTACACTCTAAATTGTTTTTACTAAAAAATTTGGGATCAATTAAAATTTAGTATCATTTAATATTCAAAAAAATATAAAAGTTATCAGAAAAACATGAAACATTTACCAAAACCAATTTTTTATGTCTGTCTCCTAAATAAAAAGTTTATTTTATCAAATTTAATATATAAAAGTGTCAAATATGATATTTAAAAAGGTTTCTCCATTAATAGGCTGTAAAATTGTATTTGTTTTTAAAAATCACCTTTTATCTGAAAAATTGAATTTGTTCTTATATTGTGTCTATGAAACACATAATATGGATGTTAAAATTATATAGAGAATTAAAAATGTAGTTAATACTATTCATAACCACTTTTGAACGGCTTTTTTGGTAATTCGTGGTGTGCTCGAACTCGGTGTTTCATGTAGCGCATGTTGATGAATTACATTAGAGAGAAAGTTTACTATTAAATCTTAAGGTGTTACATTCTCCCTTACTTTAATAAATACCATCATCGAAATTTTAAATTATTCTTAAAAAAGGTTGAAAATATAAAATACCCTTGTGGAAATCTCACATCGTGGATAGAGTTAATAAAATTGAGTCTTAATAAGAGGGAAAGGGAAATGAAAAAGTCACCACCAGATTGCGGTTTCATGTAGGTGAACATTGGTTGAAATTATAGACACCAGATTGGATAAAAAATTTAAATATTTTTAGGGAGTGATTGAGGTCATAAATCACAAAAAAGTGAACAATAAATGTAAAATTGAGAGCCTCAATTCCATAAATCTATGATTATTTAAAGTATCATCAGTTCAAAAAAAACATAAGGTATTATGATAAATGATTTGTTTAGATACTTTTTTTGAAGAGAATAGACTAATTTACTATCAAGATAAGAACTCATGAAAATATACTTGATTTCATTACTTTTCATAATCATATGTTCCTCATTTGGTTATGTATAGATCTATTGTCACATCAACCCTTACACTAGGAAATTAATGCTCAAAAAATGCTTTTTTACAGCTGGAGCACATTTCAAAAATCATAAGGTCCAAAAATATTCCTTTAATCCTTTAAATGTTTACTAAAACCCAAAATTTTAGGTCAAAGTATCCAATAAATAATACATTAACCTAAAAAAATCATGTGTTCAACTTACTCAATTCCATCCTTTAGACTTATCCAAACTAATTCTGTCCAAACTCACAGTCCAAAAATTTATAAGGAAGTTCAACATAACATAATAATGATCAATATGTGAGTTCCTCAATCATGTATTTTATAAAAACATGGTAACAAAATTAATTACTATAAAACCTTATTGTATTTTTTATGTACTTCCTTATTCCCTCTGTAAAACCCAGAATATGGGATATACTCCTTAAATCCATAAATGTTGTAAACTTCAAAAAAGATAAAATATACAAATCATTAATCCATTTCAAGTTCATAAAGAATATCAAATATAATTTATCTAAATCAATCATTTCTTATTCCAAAATTACTACCTCAGTATCAAAATCACATTAAGGTTTATCATTCCTCCAACCATATATCATCCAACAATTTTAACATGCTATTGATTCACATTTCTTAGAACCATATAATCTCATATCCTCAATGAAATAGTACTGTAGTATAATCCTTATTTATTTCCATAATTCATATAACCAGTACATCATTGATACAACACTCAAATAACCAAATTCCTTACTAACAACATAAAAAACACTAGTTATTCCTCTTCATTTGCAGTAGTATCATAACATTATTATTATCCAATAGCATCATTTGGGGAATACTCTGATGATTTGAAAATTGTTTCATGTATTGTCCCAACTCCTTGTAGATAAAATATTGTACATTTGAAACCATTTTCTTACCCTTGCAATCACGTACGTTCGGTTCTTGTTCTCCACACATATACCATACTCTAATTCCCTTCAATAATTTACCGAGGTGATTTTTTCTATAATTATCACATGTGGGAAAATCCTTATTTCCCTTATTCCATTAATCCAAATTTTTTTCATCCACTTCTTTTCTTGCTTCCCTTCAAATCCATAAGACTCAGTGAAATCATTACTTATCATATTATCACTTGATACTATTTCTTCTTGTGATGCGGATACGTGGGAGACTATTTCACATATGAAAGTTGGCTTAACACCATGGAAGATATAATCCTTATTACTCTTTGGATATTTCATATTTTGAGAGTTCACATTCCATCAATTGGGATATATTTCTAAATTATAACAAACAATAAGTTAGATCATATCATAATTCAGAATCCAAAAACTATATAAATTATCAGCATTAATTGATGATTTACACAAATATAGTCTCATAATAATAACATTGGTATCTTTTCCGACAAATTTACTAATAAATCCTTCATAATGGTTTGTAATGAAAATGTAAATTTTCCTAAGAATATTACCCAAGAGTGTCAAATTAGGTGAGTAGTAAGGCATGTTTTTGTGTTCTAGGATACCCCGGGTCACACTCAAAACTCCTTGTTGGAGGTTTCACTCCTAGGTACATATGTTCCATATCCACATCCACTTGTAGTATCAAGACATAGATATATTACTTGGAAAACCCACATCATATCTACATTACCAAAAAAATGGATTTTCTTCTATACTAATCCTCAAATCCTATCTTAGGGTTATGTTTCCTAACTAGAGTTTATCTAAATATATTTCCAAGGTTGTTGCTAAACATCCTCTGATACCAACTATAATGCCCCAAAACCATAATATTGGAGACAATTCATTATTTTAATACATTATCATGGTTACAAGGAATCAAGTCCCGAAGGATAGATTATTTTTGTAGTCTTGGAAAATATATTACATACATGATCATTACATTAAATTTTTTTTCATAAAACACAACATAAATAATCCTTTCATAACGCCATTGTCACATTTTTACAAATATGAATATAAATCTTGGAATACTGGAAAAATTAAAAAATAATAAAAGTGTGAGCTCAAATGCTCAATATGGATAACAAATACAGTGGAAGCTATCATAAATAATCATAAACGTTTTCAGAAAGGGATAAAATTGAAAGAAAATCCCATTAAACATAAACATTTGTAAAATATGTCAAAGATAAATAAAATAATTCCATTTACTTATTCACATGGATATTACACTAGTAGAATAATCACATTAAAAATAATAAACAATCTCATAATGGTGGAATGAATAATGTCGGACATCATAACCTCAAAGTTACGAACTCATTCCAATGACCCTAAATATAAATTTTGTAAACACCTTATGCCAATACACTCATTTATCTAATGAGACCTACTGATGCATCGAGGAGCTGTATCAGGCTCCACCTGTCACTTACTACATCCAATGCATACCTCATATGAAATGTTGAAACATAACAGAAACATTCATATTAAAACTAGCATATGAAATGTCAATAATTTAAACATAAAACAATAATCGTATAAAAATAGAACATTCCCAGTCAAAGATATCATAACTCATTTAATAAAATATTGAATATTGTATTTATAATAAATTAACCTCAATCATGAATACTGTCCAAAAAGGATTTTGACATGGTAGAAAAGAATAAGTACAACCCTTTGAGAGAAATATCATTTTTCATGAAATCGTTTAAATGTATCACAATTTATAAAAGAAGTAATTTAAAAGATATTTTTGAATCAAAGTGTCCCATACTACTTTGAAATTTTTGAAAAGAATTAACATTTCAAAACAATAATATCTATATGAACAAATCCTTAAAATCATTTTGAAAAAATGGTCATTAATCATATAGATATAGAAAAATAAATCTTTAAAAGATTTAAAATGATGATCAAGTTAAATACCCCATTCCATAACAACATAAAATATTCCTTCTAAATTTTTTTTTATGAAACATGGAAATGAATGATAAATATTTTAATGTATATACATATATATAATCAATCTTGGATAATAATGAGATTTAAAAATTAACCGTTACATTGTACATTACCTTAGATGAGGTTGTGTTTAACCAACTATATAATGACCATATTATGTTATTAAATTATACTATAACCATATTACTATTTATTATTTCAAAATTTACTCATTTATGTTATTATACTACCCATTTAATAATAATTTGTTTGTTAAAATAACAGTTCAGGTAATAATCGATTTCTTTATCGTGCATGTTTTAACGAGTTATTATAGACTCTATCACTTATTCCATGATTTAAATTCATCCAGAATGTAAAAAATAATTTATGTATCACGTATATTCAGAATATAAACATGTATAATATATATATATATATAATAGAAAACACTGTTAATGGATATGGTAGGTCGTACGTACACATGAATGCCATTTCGGTTTTCATATCGTTTTAAATGGAAGTGAATGAGATATATGAAAATTTATATATATAAATACATATATATCGAGTAGAATTATTATTTCATATATTACATACATATTAATATAATATATTTTTCTAATCATCTTTGAATGGTGAACGTGGAAAAGAATCTCATCACGTCGTGGAGAAGGTAAGCCATACGTACGCATGAGCAGAGATATCATTCTATTGATTGTAAATAAGTATGTAATTGGACGGTTTATTATATATACAGAATAATTAACATGTTATATTTATTATTTACATCAATTATAATCATTATTATACCCATCCAAATAATTATGTGTTGAATAATAAATTACACCACGACGTTGAGACTGTATGTTGTACGTACGCATGTATGGTGACTTTTTCATTCATTGAATGGATAGAATAATGAATATGGTTGTACCATATTTATAATAATATCTCATAATATAGATGGTTCTGGATTTATTATTTTTTTTGTGGAAACCACAATGAAATTATAAGTGGATGAAGAAAAGAATTTTGAAATAGGTGATGAAATAAATACCTCTTCTTCGGGTTCTTCCTTTTGATTTGAACAAAAGAGATCCTTAGGTTGGATTTATGATCACTGTAAGGACACAAGGTTGAATTTAGGGTGTTTAGAAATATATGTGATTTTGGGTTGGCCGAGGAAAAAGGCATAGGAGGTGTAAAATTAAGAGAAGGGGAAGCACACTTTTATTAAAGAGTTGAAAGTCACTTTAGTAAGAGCTTGAAATATTATTTTATTATAAAATCATTTTCGGTTTTTAATGGATCCAAAGGGATTTATTTCCGATATAAGGTGGGTATGGATCGAAAGACTCTCAACCAATAGGTTTTATACATGTTTTGGTAACTATATTAACCTTATCATTTAGATTTAACTCTTAGATAAATAGTTTAACTTTTACTATGTCTTCTTGTATTCTTACACTCTATGGTTAATAAACATACTATAAAATCCCTGTAGAACCTCAATTGGTTCATTAATTACATATATATATTTAAAAAGTTCTTTTTCTGAATCATATATTTTTAGGAATATTATATCATTTAATAAAATTTTATTTGATTTAAAAACTCATTAATGTCCATTTTGACAGTATTTAGTATTTTTTAGTTAAAGTCATAAATTATTAATTACCTCAAACAAAATTAATTGATCAAACCCTAACATGTCATCGTCACCTAATAAATTCATTTATGTCTTCAAAAGTCCCAATTTACATTTATTTTTATATTTATATAATTAATTATTTTAATCTTTCATTAATGAGATAATTACTAAGTCATTATTTTGCCATAAATAAATTAAATTTTTAAATGTCTAAAAATTATAAATAAAATACCATGATTTATGAAGTCATATTTTATTTATAATGAATATTTATAGTCCAATTTATCTAATGTAAAACTCTATATGGAAAATGTTTTAATTAATAAAATTTGAATTTATCACTTTTAACTCTTCTTTAAATAAAATATAATAAATCTACTAATCTAATCCAAGTGGATTAAAAAGGATAATATTTTTTTCCTAAGTTTTATTTTGGTCTAAATAAACTTATAAAATATAATTAGGTCATCTGTTTGGGTAATTAAAATATCATTTTTCCTTTAATTACCCTATTTAGTTTTAAGTATGGTAAATAAATATCAAAAGTTACTATTCACAGAAATGTTTTTCATCCTATTGAACCAAATTTTACATACTAATGTAAACCATGTGTCTTTTATTTTTTAAATTAAATTCATAGCAGTGGTAAAATTTCATTTTATGTAAATCAGAAAATGTTCGTAGAAGATGGGTAAAAGATGTTAAAAAGTTCAAAATAATTTATACATATAATCTTATTATAAAATGGCTCCAATGAATTATATTTCACTAATATATGTATAATGTATATATTTTTACATGAAGATAAATTTTTAATTAAAAATAATTATTTAAATGAAAAGGTCGATTTTTATCATCAACTCAACAGTTTTCACTATTCATAAAAAATTGAATGTTTTCATAAAAATACCCAAAATTCACCCAAATAATATTATGATATTAAAAATTCAATATGTATATATATTTTTACAAATTCAAAACATATAATTTTCATTAATTAAATTAAAATTTATTTCTGTTTTCAATCCCAGAAAGTGTGTTTTTGAGTGGTAAAAACTATCAAAAGAGTGATATGTGATTATGTCCAATTTAAAATTGAAACTACATGCAATGGAAAAAATTGGATTAAATGATAAAAATATAATATAATTATACTTAATAACCTTTAAAATTTATAATTTAACAGAACAAATTATTTTGATTAAAGAAGTTGTTTTCAATAAAAATTTTGTATCTTTCACTGTTCTTCAGAATATGAAAGTTATCAGAAAAAACACAAAAAATTTACCCAAACTAAATTATGATTTCTTGATTCTAAAGAATAAGTTTATTTTGAAAATATTTATATATTAAATATTCATATATTATATTTAAAAATGGTTCTCCTTTAAGGGACGATAAAATTGTATATTTTGCAAAAAACATCCTTTATAAGAAAAATTGAATTTCTTCTTTTATTATTTCTAAGAAACACATAATATTGATGATAAAATTATTTTGAGTATTAAAAATGTAATTTAAACTATTCATATGTGCTTTTTTGAATGGCTAGTATTTGTATCCACTTGTGCTCCTTTGATCACCAAACAATTTTGATGCATTTTTAGGTACTAACATAAATGTTCGATCATCATATAGTGTTATCGTTCATCATTGTGATGATTAAACTAGTCTTAATGAATTCCTTGCACTATTTTTTTATGATGAGGGAGGAGGAAAGAGAATATTAGAAGTGTTATTTGGTTTTGAGATTGAGATATAAATTTCATTATGGACAATGATTCCCTATTTTGATCAATCTCTATACAATATACATAATCGTATATTTATAGATATTGTGTATGGGTTAAAATATTATATAACTTCACAAAAAACCTTAAATAATATATTAAACCTTATATGGAACCATGTCACGTATTAATAATAATATTACTATTTTCTCAGAATTTTTTTAACTAAAACAATTATATATATTATTTCACCATCTTGTAAATTAATATTTATCATCAGACATGGTCTTGTCGAACAGTCCTCCTTGGCAGTTATCAATTAACCAAATGAATATTTTTTTATTCAATAAATTAATTTTATATATGTATGTAATTAAATAATTACGTTGTAACTAAATATTATTTTAATTAATGTGACCAATAAAACCTAAATAAAATTATTCCTCAGTCTTGAGAATAATATTTAATCAAAAAATTATATTTAAATATAATTTAATTGGAATTACCTTAAAAACCTAGAGTGTGAGCCTCTAATGATATTTACCGTTGGATTTAGGTGGGATTTCCTAAATTCCAAGAATACTATCTTGCAATGAGTTATTGCTCCAAAGAGAAAAAGGTTAATTTCGTAATGTCGACAACCACACATGAGAGCTCGTTGTGTAATATTATCTATCTTCCATGTTATCTTGTCAAGCAGGTTGCATAGTCATGTCATCAACCTATATTCCTAATACATCTTTCTTTGATTATTTTATATAAAATCAATATTACACCATGAACAAGGAATTTTATTGTGATGGGTATATTTCAATAAAATGGTCAATATATCAACTTCCATAATGATGGAAGGGAAAAATCCTTCCACAAATTATTCATTAATAACATGTCATTTATGATGCACCCAATGTTCCCAAATTCTCCATAAATTTATTTTTTCATGGTTTACAGAAATAGAAATAAGTTTGTGAGTCATGAAATACATTGATAATAATCTTAATGACTATGTACCATCACATATACTCATAGATATGAATATTCATTGACCCATAAACATGTAGAATTACTACTGGTGGGTATGTTTTCATATTCTCCCAGCTTAGAGATTACCAAGTGAAGAATTCATGAGATAATGTCACATATGATTATTAGTACTCGTTCGTGGTAGAAATAATAATATGTACACCATCATATAATGTTATCTGACTATTAAACAAGGTTTAATAATATTTTTCAAAGCATTTTATGGTTTTCAACATAGCAGAGAACTATTATGCCCTTTTCAATCTGACAGATACTCTGGGACATTATTACATTAAAATTAAAAAAATATGAATGATATATAAATATATATTTTAATTAATATTCACTTATTTAAATATATTTATATATAATATAAATACACAAAACTATTTTTAGGACACTAACTCAAACAATTTTTAGAGAAATTAATGGCAATGTTCCTAATTCCAAAGCACATAAAGCATTTTAGAAAAAAAAAGCCCTTGTACCTTCCTTGTCTTTTAAAACAAATTTATAGATAATAGACATTATTCTCTTGTGCTATTTATCTTCGTATTCTTCATATTATGATTCACTGGGTGTATATTCATTTGAATCTATGTGTTTGATTTTATTTATGGATTCAAAATACATTTCTTCATTTATATTTTCCATAAAATTCAGTTCCATTCTCATTTTGTATACTACTGAGATATTTCTATTTTCATATAGAGATAAACAATTCATGTCCTTCATGTCTATGATTTTATGATCAATTCTATCTAATAAAATTATCATATATTGTTTCACAATTGTTAACCTAGTTAAGGTGTAACTAATATCTATATTGTTTTTTATGATTTCATTTACTCTTTTAGAATAATAATCTATATTTTCTCACTAACCATCCCAAAATATTCAATCTCACTCTTCTATATTTTTAGTTTTTTTATTTACATTATAATTTTCTAATGTTTTCATGTTTATCCCAAGTCCCCTTATTAGTTTTTATACCCATTTAATTATTTTAAACATTGTCTAACCAGGACATAGAAATTTCATTGTAATATTTTCCATAAATCTAGTTATTCATATCATTTGAAAAAAAATAGGATCATCTTTATATATGGGTAGAAATCCAATAGTACCTACATCCAAAAATATAATTCCAATAGATGGGATATAAGGTTTCATCGTATTATTCAATCCTTGAATGTTCATTCCATAAATGTAGTAATACTTTATTTTTTCACTAAATATAAATTCCCTATCATTAATATATAGATCTAATAATGGTAACCTTCCTCTAATACCACTTAAGGTACACAATAATGGGAGAACCATTAATAAGGGTGTTTACAACTTCATTTAACTTAGTGTTAACCATTTCACCTTGTTAATATATCAACACAACAATGTTATTGACTCACTCTCAACCATATTCTATAAAGTAAAAAAGAAATAAATGAATGTATATTTTTACAATTTTCTCCTCCAATTTGGGAACCATCTCCTTGCCATGTTGGGTTTTTATTCCAATCTACAAATTTCCCACTATAATCCATCTTCAACTACAATGGTTTGGGGTTGGATTATCCATTACCTAAAATTTAATCCCATACATATTCCTATGATAAATATGTTATAGCTATTACAACTAGATAAAAATTTTGAATTTCCCTGTGAGCTATCTGGATGGAAAAATCAGCTTCTCCTCACAAACTATAATTTCTGAAACGTAAACACCTGGAACATGTATCTATCAGTTCTATATCATCCATAGATTTCAATTTTGAAACAACCCTCTTTTATTATGTGTATATTTAAGTATTAATTAGGAAAGGAAATCAAAATACCCTTCTATAACATTTACAACAATAGAACTATCGAATAAAGACCCCCTTTATATAGTTGGGCTCACTCTAATGAATTCGAGGGATGCGAGCACTAATATGAAAATCCATCCAACCCAGTTCATTAGTTGACTACCATCAATATATTTTAAAGCTACCAGAATCTAAATTATTCAAATATCCTACAAACTCCACATCAATAGTCATTAAGATACTTACAAAAATCTTGATAGAATCCTGAATCTTCTTCATGATTTTTGTATCTTTAAATCAAAGTCAATATCATCAAGATGTATTTAACATTACATAAATGATATGTGAATTATATTCTTTTATATTACATTCCTTTATCATAAGTCCCTTTTATCATACATTTTTTCCTTTGTATATGCATCAATCATCCATAGAATATGAAATATTAACTAAAATCTATTTAGTATTTGATCATCTTACTTCATCCCATCCTTTAGGCCACATAACTAGTGCCATGTACCAGTTTTCCACATGACATCGGGCATGCCTTCCCATATTACATAGTATTCCAACATGTAGCATGAGTCTTAAGTGGTATCTTGGGGAAATTATAACCCCATGATGGAGTGCACAAATACAAATAAATATCCCAGCAATAGATAAATCAGAGTGAACTGAAAAGATAGATAAACTAAAAAAGAATGTTGTAATAAACTAAAATGCATACAAAACCAAAAATTATATCCATACATACAAACCCTGATTTCCCACTAGTTAAGCATCATATAAAAGATTCATAAGTTGAAAATGAATATGCTGGTTTCTCTTGTAACTCTGATCTATACCACGTAACTAGTCACCAAAAGACTATAGAGAAATTACATCATGATCATATGATTCTACAAGAATGTGACTTTTCAATCATTCAATCATTTCCCTTCACTATATCCATTATTTCTTTTGTTTTACTAGAAAATTGACATTAGGTTCACATGCACACTTAGGTGTGCCTACAAGGGGTGATAAATAAATGTTAATAGGACACCCATAATGGAGAACCTATAACCTATTGTCAATCACATGTGTATGAAATGTGATACACATATCCTATCCAATAAATAATATGAATAAAAAAATAATATAACAAAAACTATTTTCAATACTCGGGTATATAACCTTGATCGACCGTACTCACTTCAGTCAGTTCTGGGGTGTCTTTGAGCATGTCATAGTGATTATTCTTCCATATAAATAATTTGTCCTGGAATATAACTTGGGAATCCATAATAAATTGTCTCAATGACTAATAAATCTTGATAAACGTATATGTACCTAGATCTCACGAATCTTGGGAATCTATACCAATTGTAAAATAAAAAATTTCTTAAATCCATTTCCTAATCATCCAAAGAAATATATACCTTACTTTCATTCCCCATGTCACCAATATGAAGGATTGGATCATAGAAATCCAAGGAATCCCAGTCAAGAACATTTATTTCCATATGGATGAACTTGAAAGATCATGGGTGTATCCTAGCCATCTCATTATCATAATAATAAAAGTGATCACAATACTTGATCCTGCATGACTATATCCGAGAGTGTCTAGAAATCATAAGGACATATTGCATCTAGGGTGTCCCTTATAGACCTAAGGTAAAATACCGATTTCAATGGAATTATGTATGTGGATCAATATCTTGATCGTTGTTTGCACTGGACCTCCAAGATGGAATCACATTCCAAGTAATCTCGCACTAGTAGAAAAGAAATACCACATAATAATGAAAATATATATCCTAATAAGTACATTAGGGCGTCCCGAATAATATTATCATTTCTCTTAATTCCAATTGAATGAGTCATAAGAAGAACTTCTGGGAATTGATTATTATATAAAAAGTAAATAAGTAGAGGAAACTATGATAGGTGTTGGATGAACACGTATGTCGACGTGATTCCTTCAGAAGGTGCTTAGAAAAACAACATTTTAACCCTATGTAAAATGTAGTAGTAGTGGGAGATGGGTTCTTTTATTGAGAGGATAGTGTTATGGGTGTGTTATAATTATTATTTTTGGTTTATTTTGTCAAAAATATTAATAGATCGGGCTAGATAAATTATTAATTAAATTTAGAAGAAGTGTTTTATACTCGGATATCCTATTACAACCCATATCAAATCATTATTCATTTTGGATTTCTCTGTTGTGTTATCTCTATTTAAGTGAAACATCATTTGATCACTCACCCTTATGTTTTTTGGTTTATCTGGTAGATGTAATGACCTCTACAACCTCCAAACCCATGCAGCCTAGTAATCAAAGATCTCTAGTTTCCCTTAAGTTGACCCACAACTCTTGATCACAAGTAATGAAGGGGGGATAAGTGGAATCTATGTATCTTTCAACAAATACGGTAATATCAATTAAAAATTAAAGAAATATGAAATTTCATATTGCATGAATAGTTTGAATGAATCAAGATATTAATAGATAAGGTTGAACTATTCAAATGCATAATTAATTAACAATTGGTATAGATAATATCCTCAGCTCAACCACTAATGGCTCAATTTTCCATAATCAGAGTTATTATAATAAGAATATGAGATTGATATATGTGGTAAAAAAATTAGGTCTTCTATGATGACCCCCCAAGAATGAGTCTCCCTCCCTTATCATTAATTTTGAAGACTTCTCTTTTTTATTTGGACCACAAAAGTAAACAACCATCACAAAAAAATCCTTAATCGTGGGGAATTTCATGTAGTGTACCTTAATGAACTTGTCACCATATCAGGGTGAAGTCCCTACAATAATATTTGAACTATTCAAGAGACACTAAACACCCCTCAAGAGTGTTTACTAAGTAGAAAACATGATCATAGCTGTGAATAGCCATCATGTGGATGGGGATTTCTAAGGATCTCTTTCAATATTTATTTTTCAATGCCAAAGTAATTGGGGGAATGTTGAATTTGAAAATTATAATCCATGTTTGCAAATGAATTTTCTTGATTTATGAAATTTTAGGCATTGTGAGATTCTCGAGCATTCATTATGGATAGGGTGACAATTTTCATATGACAAATTCGATTATATAGGGATTCTAGAAATTTTTAGTTTCCAGGTTCATAAAGACATTATTCATGAAAAATTAAACCCTCCTTTGTCATCTCTAGTACTAAAAATTCAGATAATAAGTAGTTATTCCTTTAAGGTCAATTTTCAATAAACATCATTTTAATGGTTGGGAACTGGAATACAACTGAAAATCAGGATTTTCGACATTCAACCATTATTCACGTACATAAATAACTATAACTAGTGGATGTTGGAATTGATGAAAGTTTCTCTCTACTTTGTCGGGGAGATCTCTGGATTTTTAGGGTTTTGTCTAACTCATTTCGTTGTTCTGGTATTCTATTCCCCTAGGAGACGAGCGATGGGTGGAACACAGTGCGCATAAGAATCATGGGAACTCAACTGTTTCACCAGTGGTCACATTGGGGAGATATCCACTAGAGCTGGATTTCATTTTCATTCATCTTAGGTCAACGAGGATCTGATGGCGTGGTGTTGGTCTTGGCAGTCGGTGGTATTTGGGTTAAAAGTGGCGGTGGTTTCTAAAACAAGAGATGGGATCTGTTGGCAAGTTATGGTGGTGGCACTCAATGGGGATAATGAATATTTTTTAATATATATGATGAATGTTGGAAAAGTGCTTTGTCAATGTAGAGGATAGTATGGCAACAGGAAGTGGCGAGGAGCAGCTTCAATTGTAGTGTTGTGGTTCTTATTTTGGGATATAGTGATGATGGTATTTGCAATCATATAATCTATAGATCTGAGGCTCAGTGTGTGGGATTATATGTTGGATATGAATGTAGTGATAAGAGTTGGGGCAACATGTATATCTGCAACCTTCTGACAAAAACTGTGTGGTTGTGACGACATTTGTGATTTTGGCTTTGGCTATGGTTTTTTTAATGTAATTTAGGCCTTTATCTTTGTCAAATGTCATTGAGACTATGAAACTTATAGTAGTGAATTCTCCCTCACCTGAGTCTAAAATATATTTATATTTGTTCTTATTTATATTTTTAATAAATTAGTTTCTTCCCAAGTGTTTTAGTGTAATTACTGTGTGGGGGTGGATTGTGGCCTCCCCATTTTCATAAGGCCAACACTAGTAAAAAAATTTCAAAAATAATACAATTTTTTCATCCCTATCTAAAATTTATATAGGGTAGGTGTAGCCTAATCCATTCCAAAGAAATATCCCATCTTTTTCACTCAATAGGGGACATCCTCGCACAATTCAAATTTATTCAGTCAATTTAAATATTTATCATTATATTACTATCACTTCATTGAGTGCATCATTTTCTTCAAGTGGATTATTTTTCTAATGTGGTTTGAATTTTATAGATATGAGCTTAATTTTATCAAAAAATATCTCTCACTGGCATAAAATCTTCATTAAAGGGCTCAGTATTCTATTAGATACTAGTCTCGCACATATTTTTTCAAAATTGGTTGTGGTTGGGTGAATGTTGTGGTGTGTATTTATTGGAAATGATCTTCGATGGACAATGCCACCCCAGTATGTAAAAGGGGTTGGATGGGTAGGTAGTTGGTGTCCAAACCCCACTATACCTATAGTGGGAGAATGAAATGGGTGGGTAGAGATCTTGTATATAATCCAGCCTATTAAAGGTGGTGGATTCCTTGAGATTTCTTCATCAGCTTCACTTGGTTCTCATCACCATTAATGTAGTTGAGTGTGTCATATTTATGAGGATGATTTCCCTTTATATAAGAGAGATATTTAAAATATTTTTCTCCTTATACTAATGAGGGTGTGTGTACCCAAATTTACCCATAATGATCCTCCTATTTGGCATGTGGTTTTTACCCCTACCATTTGGGGCGTTTTCCCTATTAAATCAGGTGTCATTTTATTTCTTCATTTTCCAATTTATTTTATCTCGTGATTATTGTTATAACATGGGATAATCATTTTTTGGTCCCAATAAGTGGTATCAGAGGCAAGTTATGTCCTGGGGTTGTTCACGTATTCATATAGTAATAATTATCATATATTGGAGTATGATTAGATATTGAAACTCTGGTTGACCTATCACATTAGTAAAATTTTATTGATATTATTAAATACAATATTGTGAATGGGAGGTGGTTTTGGACTGACGACAATTCTAGATTGTAGAAAAATTCTAGATTGAAAAATTCAATGGGAATAATTTTTCATTGTGAAAAATAAAGATGCAAGAAATGTTGTCGAATGATAATTTTATACTAAAAATTGGTGAAAGACTAGAAGATGTGATGATTTTTCATTGTTCTAATGAGAGAAAAAATCATGATGCGGATAAAAAATGTTGAGTGTACTTTTGGAAGTGGATATGTACTCGTCGGTGAAGCTGCAATGATTATTTGAATGAGGATACATCTCTATGATGTATGTATAATCGACTCAATAGAAACATGGTACATGAAATCTTGATCGAAATGGTTTAACTAGTATGAAATAATCCTATAAGGACTTGTGTACATGGGGAACAATCACACTATAAAGATCGTTGGAGTCAGTACCATCAAAATTAAGATGTATAATGGTATTGTTCAAACCAAATAAAGAGTATTACATATGATGGGTCTGAAAAAGAACATATTGTATTTGGTATATTTTAATGACATCAGATGTAATACTTTTACCGAGAATGTATTGATGATAATTTTGAATGGTGCACTTGTGGTAATGAAGGCAGATAAGATCTAAAAAAACTTCTATGATCTTATGGGTGAAACTTACAAGGATGTAGAGACTATTTTTGATTCAACTACTTCAACAAAACCATTGATGACATTATGGTATCAGATGGTCTTCCATATTTCAGAACAAGGCCTAGAGGTTTTTATTGATTTCATGTTCTTTCATGGGCATAAAAAGATATCCTTACAATTTTGTGAGAATTTTTTGAGCAAGAAAAATAGGTTAATGTTCAGGACATCAACAGTAGGAAGAAAGAAGATCTTAGAGTTGATCCATTCTGATGTTTGGAAAGCACTATTTTTATCCCTATGAGGTGCAAGGTACATTGTATTGTTCACTGATGATTATTCCAGTACATGTTGGGTGTTCCTAATCAAGATGAAATCATTTGTTTTTTGAAGTATTATAATCATTCAACATGTGGAACTAACTTGAATATGGAAATAAGATCAAATTTATGAGGAATGATAATGGTGAAGAATATTCAATCAAGGAGTTTGATACTTTTTATAAACATGATGGATTCAAGAGGAATCTCACGGTGGTGTACAGTCCTCAGATGAATAGAGTGGCAGAGCCGAAGAAGAGAACCATGTTGGATAGAACAAGGGTGATGTTGAAGATTATAGTAACTACCAAAAGATTTTGTGTAGAAGTAGTGAAGACATCTTGTTATGTGATTAACAGATATTATTTATTGTCCATTGATCGGAAGACACTGATGGAGAAGTTGACTAGTAAATCTACTGACTATTCCCAGTTGCATACTTTTTGAAGTCTTGTATAGGCATTTTTGAAAGACCAGGAAAGATCAAATTTGGATTCAAGATACAATAAATTTATCATATTTGGGTACGTTGATGGTGTGAAGGGGTATCATTTGTGGGACCCCACTTCCAGAAAACTTATCATCAACATTGATTACATTTTACATAATACAAGATGAAAATTACTACTGATCGAGACATGGAGATGCAGAATATGTAATCTACAATAGTCGAAGAAGATGAAAAATCCATGGATGAACCAGTTTCCTCTTATGAATTACTAGATCATAAAGATCATGTACATGTTGAGCATGGAACATGATAGTAAACTCGAGAGAAAATATTAATTGTATGGAACTCAGATTATGTCACTAAGTGCAATATTGCATAGTAATTATTGAGGTATGATGGGGATCCATATTATTTGGTGGAGGTGACCTAAAGTCCATATGTATATTCATGGATGAGGTAAACGTAGGAGAAACATGAATCCTTATACAAGAACAAGTAGTTAGATCTTTATTGATTACCACAATGATGGAATCCTCTCATAAATAAATAGGACTTTAAGGTTAAGTGGAATGGAAAGGACAAGGTTGAATGATAGCATGAACAATTGGTGGTCAAATGATTCTATTAGAAGGAAGTTATTGATTTTGATGGAATATTTTCTCATGTTGTTAGACTGATGAGTATTTTGTTAGTTCTGGTGATGTGTGCTACAATATCATACATCAAGAGCAGCTAGATGTGAAGACTACTTTTCTCCATGGTGATCTTGATGAGGAGATCTATATGCTCTGATTGTAAGGTTTTTCAGACGAAGTAAAAGACCACTTGGCTTCCAGGTTGTACAAATTGGTGTATGGTATCAAAGGGGTAATGACGTGTTCGTACAATATATTTTATTCCTATATCATTTACCCTAGATAAATTATTCTTTATTCAGATACCTTACCATATTTCAAGGGTTTGTATGGTAATGATTTCATCATTCACCTGTTGAATGTGAATGAAATTTTGGTTGTATGCCCCATCAATGATCAAATCTATGAGATGAAGGTACAGTTTTCTAGGGAGTTTCTTATGACGGATTTGGGACTAAGAAAAGTTTCTTGGGATGCACATTTACTGAGATAGATATAATGGGATGATTCAGAAATTATAGATGAGTTACTTATAGAGTGTCTTGAAAATATTCAATATGAACGATTGTAAGACAATATCTACCCCTATTCCCATTAAATTCAAGTTATCCTCAATGACAAGTCCTCAAAGTGTAGAAATGAAGAAATACAGATCTTGAGTATCATATGCATCAATAGATGGATGTCTGATGTTCTCAATGGTTTGTACTAGACCAGACATTGTACATGTAGTGGGATCAATTAGTCTGTACATGGGGAATCCAGGATGAGAGAATTGGTCCAAAGTGAAGGGGATCTTGTGATACATCAATGAGACCTCAAATGTTGCATTAAGGTATGGAGGATTATATTTTACTATAATAGGATATGTTGATTCAGATTTTGTAGGTGATTATGACCACAGGAAATCCACTAATGGTTATGTGTTTACTCTTGAAGAGGAGATTTGAGCTGGATATAAATGTTACAGTCAATTGTGGCATTATCCACGATAGAGGTGGATTACATGGAAACAACACATGCTTATAGAGGAAGCAATTGGGATGAGAATGTGACTAGAGGATATCTAGCACATACAAGATTATATTCCATTTATTGTGACAATAAAATCACCTTTCACATAAAAAGGAATCCATATTTTCATTATTGGGATAAGAAAATTGGGGTACAATATCAATTTGTTTGAGCTCTGGTGGAGGAATGATGTGTGGAAATGCAGATAATTAATACTAAATAAAATCACCCATATTTATGGATGAATGAAATTGAAACTGATAAGTTCAGATGGTGAATATCCATGAGAGGTCTTAAAGATATATGATCAGCGTTGTTTGGAAGATATATAGGATGTGTCGAGATATGATAGGTTATAAATCAAATATCCATGTGGGAGATGTGTTGGAAGCATTTCACAATCGATGGTTCTACCCCACTTTGTCAAAGGTAGTGGGCCGGGTAGGTAGTTGGTGTCCAAACCCCGCCAAACCTCTAGATGGAGAATGAAATTGGATGGAGGAGATCTAGTCTATAATCTATCATATAAATGGAAATATATTCCTTGATTTTTCTTTATAAAAGTCACTAGGTTCCCATCACAATTAATTCAGCTGAGTGTGTGGTATTTTTGATGTTGTTTCCCCCATTATTCAAGAGTGATATTTACAAAATCTTTATCCTTATTATAGTGACCGAGTGTGTATCCAAATTTTACAATAAAGATCCTTCTATTTTGCATTCGGTTTTCTACCCCTTAAATTTGTGGGGGGGACCATGTTAATTACAGTGTCCTTTTATTTCCCCATTTTCACATTATTTTAACTTTTGATTATTGCTGCACAAAGGGCCAATCATTTTTTTATCCCAACATTATTTATATTTTGAAAATGGCTTGATATCCTCTTGGATTTGGTTTTCGTCATCCTCTACAATGTAATTATCATACTCTTCGGCAGATAAGCGCAAGACATCTGAAACATGTGGAGAACAGATATACAAGTGATGGTACACATGGTGTTCGATTTCAGGGTAGCTCCATTGGTGGTGCTCTTGGAATTTATACTGTGTCATGATATCCTTAGCTTCATATAGATTATTGTATCCTCATCATGTGTACCCTGTTCTAATTTATGGGATCTTAGGTATTCTTTTGATCTAGACTAAGGGAGTTTTTTGAGATTATGAGTTCTTGTCTTCTTCGATCAATCTGCTTTGGAACATGATGTTTATTAGGCTCTCATAGGTGGTGAGAATCTGTTGTTTCACTTCTATTGGTTTATCCTAGTTCTATGGGATTATAATTTTTCTTTCATATCCGAGCATAAACCATGTTAAAATATGGTATTCAATCTATTTCTTCCTAGCTATCGGATTGGGGGTTTGTAAATATTTATCTTATAAAATCTAACATTGGTGACTAGTTTGATTTCATCATCTTTGTGAGCTTCAATATTAGATATATGTCAGTATAAGAGGATGTAATGGATGGCCAATATGATTGTCCATGAGAATGGTTGTGGTCACCTATTTTTTTTGTGTGTAGAAACTCTATTCCATTTCTATTTTTCAGTTTTTTTCCACAATCAATCACACATACAATGCACTAGCTCTTGATATCATTGTACAATAGCTCCATGGCTTTATTGTATTTTTGATTTGGGTAGATAGAATTCAAATTTCATTCAATTGGTTTTTTCAAATGGTATATGCGTTCCTTTTCTAATTTTTACTCATCTCTAACATTGGGTAACTTTATAATAAGTATGTTCTCTTCTATACTTTTCAATTTTCCAAATTCTAGTCATTTTCCCACTTCTGGTTTAGAGATTCTGTGTCTTCAAAAACTCCATCCCATTGTATTTTTTAGATGTTAGATCGATCTTAAGAATAAATGTAATAGTTGACCCATGAATTTACCATTTTTTGGTTGTTGGATTAATCACAATAAAATAATTCACGGTCGATTCATTACTTTTCCAAAATTCGAGTGACGTTCACATCACACATTATTAGAATTTAAATTATTGATAGAATCAAATAATAATATTTTTAAATGAAAATCAATGTCAAACTCAATGTGTGTCTTCTAAATTAAATTCCATGTATGAAAAAAATAATATCCTCATTGTAATCTAGTTAAAAATTAATTCAAGAACTCAAATGCCAAAATGTTCATCAATTTACCCAGGGTATTTATGAATTAGAGGATAATTATCAATGAATAATAGAAAATAAATTTATAAAATCGGTCTCACATCACTCCTCCAAACATGAAATATCTCTCCCCCAAGAAATATTATCATTGAATTAAATATATTAAATTATTCATAGATTTTAAAAATTCAATACATATTTTCAATGAAAGTTCAATTCCGAAGAAGCAGTCCATGAAATGAAAATGTAGGTTAGAAAAAAATTCCATACTAACAAGATAAAGGGATAAAAATGTGTTTTGATTCATTTCCAAAAATAAAATCATGCTTCATACATGTTTTTAATTTCAAGGTAATTAAAATGTATTATTCACATAAAATCCAATCTTCAAAATCCATCTTTAAACCATTTTGTGACATACCTAACCTGAAATACAATGCCGCTATTCAATAAAAAGAATTTATTTATGAGAACTTATGATCATAATACGGAAGAGGTTAACCATGATCATTAGAAATTTATCACATATCCACATAGTTAAAAATGAAAAATACAATCAATCATGATGCCGTTGACATGTTTGTTCAGTGTCTTTGAGGTTGGTGGGAAATTTTTTGAAAACATATTAGAAGAAATATAAGGGTATGAATATTGAATTACAATGAATGATTAATCAAGTAAATAAATTAATAATCCCTCTCAATCCTACGTACATAAAATGTAACACAAACTTCCCAATCCACTCTTTATTTCAGTACTCAGGAGCCATTAAATGAATCCAAATAATGTTCATCCAAATATTCTTTTCATTTTCTTTTCTTCTTCTTCTTTTCCTTTTTTGGAGACTGAGTTTTAAATTATAAAAAATGATAATGTTCTTTGATTAGGGTCATAAATAAATCAAATAAAGATAATTTAAATAACAAACCCATCCCCCTTTTTTAAAATCTGTTATAAACTTTTTTCGGGTCAGTATGCTGATAAATAATATAGAATACTATGAATGAAAGTGGCCCTTTCCCAATTTCTATATTAGATGCAACAAAATGTTGACTCTAACCTATCATATACCCCTTATCTAGCAATCCTACCCATAAAAACATATAATTCCCATTTCCCCCCACACTTATATTAAATAAATCACGCATTTATATTTAGGATTTATGGTAGGTAAGAGAAAATATATCTCGTAGTAAAACATAAACCTATATTTACATTCAAGGTTTTCTATGGGATTAAAAATGAACAATGTTCATGTTTTGTCTCAAGGAAAAAGGAGGGGCTTTCAAATCCAATACCTCAACCATATTGAAATAATCTCAAAAAATCAGAATATTTGATAGTATATACAAAATTTTATGTTTATAATCAAATCCTAAATGTTTTCAAAGAAGTGAGGGTATCATGAACATGATGTCATATATGGTCTAAAAAACTCAAGATAATAATAAAAATTTAGGTTACTCATTGGTGGTTTTAGTGTTCAATTTTGAGTAAAAAATCAGACAAATATTTGAAAATCATAACCGAATAAAACAAATACATTTCAATGTTCATTATATTTTTTGAGATTCAATAATATGATCTTGATCCTCATATATAACTTATAGTTCAAAATTGTATATATTTTACCAATTCATCAAAATGAATGTTTGAAAAAAATGAAAATTATTTTAGTTTTTCATAATTCCTAAAATAGAGTCAGTTTTCCTTTTTTTTAAAATATAAAACATAAACAATGGTATTGAAATCATAAAACTACATTGTACCACTCCCCCAAAATTGGATGAAACCTAATTCAAATATAATTTAAGCATGAATTGTTTCTTGAAAAAAAATTTAAAATGAGGTAAGAAGGTAAACTAATATGAGGGAGAGAGACAATATAAAAGCAATCTATTTAACAGTATTATGGTGGAGCCTTGAATACTCCATATGTTCTTTTCCTGAAATCCATATGTTATTTTTTCAATTATTTTCCATTCACCGAAAATGGATACTTTGAATCTTATCATTGAACATCAGCTGCACCAAAAGGAAATAATTTAGTCATTGTGTATGGCCTAGTCCATATAGGACGAAGTTTACCAGGGAAGAGATTTTTTCCTTAAATATAATAATAACAAATTTTCACTAAATTGGAATTATCATTTCTTGATCAATTTTTCATCATTATATTTCGAGAAAAATAACTGAAGGTAAAATTTTAGTGTTTTGGGTTGATTGTGTTTGTTGATAAAACTAGTTTTCATGGTCAATTGTGGATCTCTAGAGATATTTTTGAGACGGTATGTGGAAAATGATCCAAGATATTTGAATTGATTACTTGTATGCATTATAGAAAATTGAATATATAATGTGGTGACGTTACTTGGTGTTTTCCAATTTTTTGGGGTCCAAAATGTTTTGGATGAATCAATCATCAAAAAATTCATATTTCCAAAAATACCTCTTAAAAATATTGTAAATGAAAGATTTTTATAGAGACTGAGTTTTTTGAAGGGAGTATCACATAATTGTGGATCATAATGAATGAGAATAATATATGTGTGAAGGGTTGATGATAAATCATCGCAGCTACGTGAAGTGGACCATCATGAATTTTTGAATGGTTGATTATACATCTCTACTGCTATCAGATGCTTTTATAATGGAACTTTTCCCTGGTGCTTTGAGAAAATTGGGAGATTCACAAATGAGATTGGAGTGATTTGTATAATGGTGATTATGTGGAAGGAAGCTTCTATAATAGGAGGAAACAACTATAAATATTCCTCTACCAACTCAATGAAGTAGATAAATATCAAAAAAATATTCAAAGGCTCTAAATTTTTTAAGGTGATTCAAAATGGTTGTTCTTGAAAAACAGTGTGTGAAGAATGAAAGTTCATATATGCTATTAAATCTAACCAAAATTTATAAGCATCGTGAATATATTGATATCCGTGAAGGCTCTAAAAAGACAAATGAATGTTGCGAGCTTCGAAAAGGATTTGTGATCTTGGAAAATATGTTTCAATTATGAAAAATATATGATCTTCATGAATGTTATGGGGTTACCAATGGTATTATATACATTTAGGTAGTTTCACAATGATTGTTTTAGCTTCATGAAGGCAGTGAGTAACACAAAAGTGTTGAAACATTATTTCCTAGTAAATATGTGTTAAATTTATAATCATTAATTAGATGAAACATATACTTCCACGGAGCATCTACCTATAAGTGAGGATGAATTAATTTTTAAAAATAAAAGGACCTAGATTTCCATAAACTATGTTTTTAATCTTTCTAGTGCGGTGAAAAATGTAAGAGGAAGAAGGGGAACCTTTCAAGGGGAATTGAGCCATCGAGGGAAATATTTTGGGATTAAACCTTGGGAAGAATAAATTTATCCCTATACATTTTAAAGGTAGTGATCCTGGGAATAATATTGATATATTATGAACTATATTTTGGAAATGAACCATAGTTGATTTTGTACTTCATCAAATTGTCATTGTATGCTTCTTGTATGTATCATAGTGTTGGTGAACCAAGTAAATATTTTTGTGTCCTTTTTCTTTCTACCATACATTAATTTCATTGAATCATCATCAGATCAATAAGTATAGAATAAGATCTTCATAAACACTTAAGGGAAAATAAATTAACCATTTTAATTAATAGGTCATGATCCAGTTGGGCATAATGAATTTTGAAAAGAATATACATACCCTGATTCACCCCCCTCTCAGAGAAGCTAAGACACTTTAGGGCCTAAAATTAGTATCATAGATTCATTTCAATTTAATAGATTAGTTTTCTCTAACATGGTTTAGAATATTGTTGATATTAATTTTTAGTTTTTTCATTTCTTGGTGTGTCATGGAGAAGGGGAGAACATCAATGATGAAGAAGAATTCTGTTGGAATTCCTCAATGTGGAATTATTTCTTTAAAAAGTGTGATTACCTTTAAAGAAAAACATCAATACACTAAAGAATGGTTGAATGAATTAGATAGTGGATATATATACTCATTTTGTGACACAATAGGACGGATTGAAGAAAATTATATTCCATATTATTCTAAAATTTCTATTATTATGAAATTCCAAAGAAGGAAAAAAGTGGAATCATTCTTTGTTAAAAAGGAATTAGATCAAAATTTCGATTAATTAAATAAATATAATGATATCCAGATCAAATTTTAATAAATTAATGTTGAAAATCTAAAAGGATAAAATAAATGTCTTGTTGAAGTAGGCACATATTTAAGAGTGAATAATGATTCCAAAGTTGAATAATTGCAAAAAATACAACTAATGAAATGGAAACGAATATGGACTTGTATGAAATTCAGAATTTGAAATACATAAATGATTGTCTTTCTACACACATGTCTAAAATAGTTATCATGAAGTAAAATGTTCAATAAGATAATTCATGATTTAATGATTCTATTTCTCAAATGAATTCTAAAATAAAGTATAAATCTAACCCGATATATATTCTATTCAAAGAATTGTAAAATAACATTAATAGAGAGATTACATCAAATGAGAACATAATAAACAACATGAATTAAGGGATAATAATATCCATTAATTGGGAGAAGAGGTAAAATCAGTCAATAAATAAGGGGAGTAATTTAATTCCAATGGAAATCCCAAAATAAATGATCCATTACACTAGATATTTGATAATCCTTTAGTGGGTGTCAATGAAATGAAAAATAAAATATTCTAATTCAAAGGAAAACAATGAAATGATTGTCTCATCTTAAAGACCATGAATATTGGAAAAATATTTTATTGGATATGTTGAAACCTGTCCCTTGTATGAGAAGAATATAGACACAAACAATTCCACAAATACAAAAAATCTTGTTGATAATGGAAACAGACCTAAAAAATGCATTTACAATAAATAATGATAACTTTTTCTATTTTGTGGGATTTATGGTCATATTTCATGTTTTTTTGACGAATTGGAATATATTTAACATTTTTATCAATGAAATAATTCTAAATATGAGAATTAAAATACGCCTATTGAAAATTTTAAAATAAATGGCTCTCATAATAACGTAGTCATCCAATTCCATTATCATGGATGTAAGGAACACACCATGAGTAAGTGTTAAGAAGCCCGAGGTACCAATGTCAGAATAAGAATTTTGGATTATTAAAAATATCAATCGATAAATGATGAAATGTGGCATGTCTTTAGTGGAAGAAGTTTTATAAGTGATAATAATGATGTTTTGGAAATACATTGTAGTAGAAAGAATGATGGGAAGAAAAATGAACCCACAAAGAGATCTCCAACTCCATTAGTATATAATGAAAAATTTTATATTATAATTCAACATTATAAGTTTAAAAATAGGTTTATGTCCTTAGGGAAATCATAAGGAGATTAATAAAAGGTGTAAAAATTACCTCCTCTATTACACTCGTAATAGATATGTGGGAAATAATGTTAACAAACATTAAAGAAAAATTGTAGTATATTTTTCAGTTATGATTAAGAAGAATATAAAATCAAGGGAGGAATCATCCCAAACAATATTGGGTGATGTGACTAAGATAACTGATAAATGAAAATTGAGTAAATAATTCCCTAAAAATTGTGTATGTCATGAAACATAGTGAGAATTGAAGGAAAGAGAAGGATCCCTCCAATAGAGGAGGAAGAAGGAGCACATGAACAGTGGGAAGATTCCTCCTGATAGAAAGAGTCATAAAAAACGGCATATTGGTTCAACATAAATGAAGGAAATATGTACTAATTGGGTTTAAATACCAATTTTTGAAGAATGAAACCCCTAAAAAACCAACATATCAAAAGAACATTTAACATGATATAAATAATTTTTAGTTATATGGACTAAATAGATAATGTTTTCTTGGTAGATAAAACATGAAAAAAAGAGTAAAATGATTTGCAAAAAAATATCAAAGGTTCAGTCCATCAGGATAAACAATAATCCTCCTCTTGAATATTATAGATATACCACTACAAAAATGTGGTAAATGGTTCAAATATATGATAAATGTTCTGTAGGACGAAGGGGGAGATACAATCCATGGGGTGTGGGAGATGAAAGGGAATAGGTTCATAAATATGAATGAAGATGGTGCAGTGACTTAGAAAAAACCATGAATAGTGTGAAACGGGTACACTCGGATAGAAGGTATCAATGTTGGTGAAATATTTTAACATGTTTCATGATTAGAGATAATTATAATATTCATATCCATTGAAATGAAATTAAAGTAAAGAAGTTTTCAATATGGTTATCATGTCAGCATTTTTTGAATGGGGTTCTAGAAGAAGAATTTTTTTGGTTGAGTAGCTAGATGTTTTTCTCATTCATAAAGATGATAATAGAATATTATTGTCTATGAAAAGAACTATATGGGTTGAACCAAGAACCATGAGGTTTTTATTCATGGCTCAATCAGTTTTTGATGAAGCTCTATTTTTAATGAGTTTGTTTGGATTCTTTTATCAGGGCATTCTCATTGTGTGTGGATGATTATGCATACGCTGGATGTTGCAATTTTCACCCAACATTCCTTCATTCCAAAGGTGGGTGATATTTATCACTTTCATTTGTGATGTATTCTCCTTGATCAAATTGGTATGATGGGATGTCGTTTCCACCTTCCATATATTCCTCCCGGGAATTTTCTGCCTAGTTTGGGTCTCCTTCATAGATTTTAGTTGTTTTCATGAATCTTATTCTTGGTTCCATTCCTTTATGGATGATTTTAAATTATAGTGCTTCTATAAGGACATACTAAAGTTTATTGACGGGGATGAAACCTTCGGTCAATGGACTACTCATGTTGGGCATCGTTGACATCCCAGGATACTGGAACATTGGTTGCATGTATTCTTACTTATAGGAGGAAATATCATGGACGAATCACAATCATGGAACCCAATGAATCCCATGCTAATAATGAGGTATCTGATTCCAAAGGCATATCTTTAAGGATTCCACCTTATGCATCCCATGTTTATCCTGATATAGCTGACACCGTAGGTGCATCTCTTGAAATCCATTCACCTCAGGCAACCCATGTTTAGAATTGGGTGTTTTTTAGAGCTAGGTAACAAGTTTAACATATATTAGATATGGGAAGATATTTTTTGGAACTCCCCATGAAGGTAGATCATGGAAGACTACCCCTAGGATTGAATATGACACACTGGGATTAAGAGGATAAATCCCTCGAAGGGAGCGCCTATGTTTAACATTTGTCAGGATTGATCCTCAAAGTGGAATATTATTTATCCTACTTATAAGGTAGGGATCAAAACCCATTTAGTTTTATGTAATAGTTTAATATTATATGAGAAGATCAGTCCATGCAGTTTAGCATCATGAGGTAAGGACTCTTTCAATACAAAAGCATCATTAGTGAAGGATGTTGTAAGGATTATGTATGGAAGCATCGCTTCATAAGAGGATTCCTTTTAGTTGGAGTTGTTATGGTGTGTGAAGGAGAGTGGAATAACCATTCAAATATGTGGCAGACCAAAAAATATTAGGGTGGATGCAGATGTCGGACATGAACCTCGGAGAGTCTTTCTACATATCCAAGTTAGTTGGGAATCAAAGTCCATGTAGTTCGAAATGGGATGGGGCTTACATCTAAGGACGAGGTCCATTGGGGGAAATGTTTAGGTATTGTATATGGAATAAACCTGTGAGTATGGTTTTGGTTGGGTGTTACACATTAAGAGAGGCCCAATAGTAAAGAGGGGGAATAATTGGGTCTTATTCATAGGAGGAGCCCGTAAGGATGGATTGTTGTTAGGGCTTATACCAAGGAGGAGGCCAGTGGAAACATATGTAATTGGGGATAAAACCTAAGAAGGTGGCCCATGTGAAGTGATGATTGGTTGTTCCTTATGTCTATGAGTTTCCCATGATATGAATATGGTTAGGTCTTATAATAGGAGGGATGCCTATATATGTTGATGTTGGATTTCATGGTCTCTAATAACCTCTATGTACATATGAGTCACAATCAATGAGAGAAACAAGAGGAAGTTGAATCCCTAATGGTAATTTTGTAAAATATGTGTCCATGAGATATTGTGGGGGGTTTAAGAATGGGGGATGACTAGGGTTGATGTAATTCCATGTTATTCATACATAGAGCGTCCTCTAAAGGTTCTGTGGGGATTATACCCAGAATCTTCATATGAGAATGTTCATGTACCTCATGGCGAGAGGATATGGAATCCCATGATGATCCTATTAGGGTAATCTCATGTGCAATTCATGAGGTAAGACTATAGTTTGACATCTTGTACCGAGGATGTTTATGGTAGGAATTTTTAGATCATGTAGCTCAAACATAGAGAACCCAATGATTACCACTTGGGATTACAAAATTCCCACTGATGCACCTTGGAAAGGTTCATGTATTTAGCAATTCCATGGCGTAATGGAGTGTAGGAGTGCTTAATCATGATATTAGAATTAGTGTTCCTATGATATAATCAAAAAATGAACTAGCATACCTATGCGGAGAAACAAAATGTATGGAAATGCATGCACTAAGGGAATAATGGAAATATTATGAGGGACTGTGAAATAATGTCATGAAAACATAGAGGGTTTCACAAAAGAGATGCACATAAGGCATGGAGTTTGCATGAAAGAAGTTGTTGAATGTAGTTCTTTGGCATAAGGACTACCCATAGATATTAAATGAATGGGTGTGCACAATATTGGGTGCTCGCATGCAAGGTCAAGGGTTGCATTCAGGGTCAAGGGTTGTGTTCATGTTTTTTGTATTGGAGGCACATAAATTTCATCTAAATAGGTTTTTAAAGGGTTAAAAAAAATGTGTTTCCACAAGAGATGACTGATTAGGATCCTATCGCTGAAGAACATATACCTTGAGGGTTCCATGATTTTCCGATGTCATGGAAGATTGGTCTTACGCACAGCAGAGCAATGGTTTATCTTTCAGAGGATCGCCCTGAGGAAGAGAGGTTTTAATCTTCATATAGTTGAATTTTTTGTAATCAACGCACATGATATTTGTCACAAAACATTTATTCTGAACAATGATGTCTGTATCCATGGTGGGAAATCATACAAGTGGATAATTGACCTCATATTATGTTGGTAAGAGGTTTGGGCATAAATCATGTTCTTAAGCACAATATCGACAAGTTTTTCACACCTTCATTGTCTATTTTGAGAGGAATGAGCTTATGGGGATGAAATTACCTATATTTTTTTGAATTGGAGAGTCATGCACATGGATTTCTATCTTATGTGCACACCTCAAAGCTTGCATGTAACTTCTTTCACATTTTAGGAATCCTCTGTCAATTTTGAAGATGCATGTAGTTTTCCAAAATATGGGCATTTTCAGATTCTACATTAATTTTGTGCCAAATCCCGCCAATAGTCTGATATGATAGGGGAGCAGAAGGTTGGGTTCTGAGAGAAACACTGATGATAGAGGTTGATTCTCTTGGGTGCACACAAAACTTTGTGGTTGGAACATATGGCTACTGACATGCGTGCAGAAGGCCAGGTCAAATCCTATAAATAAGTGGAGGGGGACTTATATAGTACCTTTTACTTTATGTGTGATAATGCTTTTTCTATCATGCACATATGTTTAATCCTTCTACATGGAAAATTGATATTTTGTGGGTTCTTTCACGTGGCATAAACATCTTACACGATTTAAAATTTGCGAAAAAATGACATTTTGAACGACCACTACCTGATTTTTCATGAAACATCACTTCTTACAAATGAAAAACAAAAAATTAAATGATTTATCCTCAGAACATTTAAATACATTCAGAACGGTAAACCATCAAAATGATGCTTAGGTCAAAATTTTTTCATATGCTCAGAGGGTTGAAAAGATTGGTAACCCTCAGGTTCTACAAACCACGAGGGTTTTCTGAGACAATGAAATGATTTTAGGTATGCTAACCCAATCACAGAAGGTTTTTCCTCTAGGTGAATACCTTCCCCAAGGAACTTTTGGATTTAGGAAAAAGTTATCATTCCATACTTCGAGGTTGAGTCACATTTATCGTGGTTTACTTGTGAAGATAACCACCATAGACAGAACATCCACATGCATGGCCACACATTCAATGTTCATATGGGAATGGTTATTTACCTGTTGAATAGGTGGACCTTGACAGTTAAAGTGGATCATCTAGAGGAGGATGAGTTCCATAATATCTATTTCATTACTTTCTTGAGAAGTATGAGGGACAGCATCATGGGATGATATAATTACTATGATCTGAGATTTGGTGGTAACTTCGCTAGAGACTGGGTGTGGGTGTCCTGGGTATGATACTTTTCCTAGGATACTGGGGAATATATGTGGAACATGGTACTATCTAAAGTAGTATGGACATCATAGTTTCATTTCTATCATCTACAAGAGTTGGTTCTATAAATCCTCTGCCGCTGGTCCATGGAGATGAACTCATTCCACCTCCATCATAGGGAAGTCATCATCAATCTTTTTGAAATTGATCACATTTATGGAATCCTTCTAAAGAGATTCCAATATTATGAGTACCTACTTCTAGAGAATACCTATAGAAAGAGTGAGGGGATTCCTATCCTGGTGCAATATATTATATATGAATTAAAGGAAAAAAATAAATTCAAACCCATTTTCTAAAAGGTTATCCTATTCTAGGCATGCTTCAGCCTATTCGACATTATGGACCTGTGGGTGATGATTATAAGACAGGGGAAAAAATTTCGATCACATCATAGAGAGAGAAGGAAGGATTATACTAGTTCCACATGGAATATGGAAAATGCCACACATTGGGGTACAATATGGTAGGATTCTAGAACCCACTGGTTGACTACACTACTTTTTTGGTGACTTTATTTAGTGGGTGGTTACTCCCAGTTAGAGACATGAGGAAGGGAATATGTCTTGGGACATTGATAATGGTGGGTAACATAGTAGTTGGATATAGGATGAATTTGGGGGAACCCATGTTGTCCAGGTATTACAGGATACTAGGTTTTATTGCAAGAGGAAATATTCCCAAGAGGATCTATGTTTCATTCTAGTTCCTGTACGGATGGATCGCATGACACCATGGGGGCTACTAATTATCAACTGCTTTCGCCCCCACAAAATTCCATCTCTCTTCCATCATTACTGAAAATTACGATAGTCTAGACTATAAAACAAGAATATTTTGGGATTTCACTTCAGATCGGAATCCATTAAAAGTCATCTTCTACCGATTTTTAACTCTAGTTGGTCCGATAGTGGACAACCTACAGGAAGAATGTGAGAAAATGGGATATTGGAAAGGTTTTAGAAGTGGGGTGATGGTGTCTAGATTAACATAAAGGTATTCTTCGAGATGTACATGCCAGAAAATTTACACACACAACATGGGTTCCTTAAATGAGTGGTGAATATAGTATACATGGGGTCTATAAATAATGGTATCCATGTATCCTTCACCAACCATGGTGTATGTTGGAGACGGCGAGCTCTGGAGAATCCTTTGTGCAACCGCCAACCAACATTGATGGTGGTCTGGCCATGAAATGTGATAACAAATGGGTGGTATCATATCTATAGGTAATAATTTCGAAGTTAATTAAGGTGATTGAGCTGACAAGTGATGAGATAGGGTAGTGAGGTAGCATGTGTGTTGCTCCCCGAGAGGCAGGCCGTGCATCAGAGGAATGTTAGGAAGGAACTGTAGTTGCAGGTACATCATAAGGTGTGCTCTCACCCCCACCTCCCAAAGGGGTATTTTCTAGAAAATTACTATGTGTCCAGTATATGAGGCTCATGTGATGAAGCTTCTGTTTCTTATAAAACTATCTAATTATTTTTTTCTCACCTACCATTTTATCTTCTTATAGGACGCAAAAATAATCATTGTCACCATAGGACATATAGTTGATGCTGAAAAGGGGATGAATTTAGATACCAAAATTTTGGATCATTAGAGTCATATAAAAGGTGAACATACATAGAAGTCATGTATATTTAACTACTATAGACATCTACACATGTTAACGGGGTGATTAAGAACCCCCTTCCACCCCAGTGTGGGTGTTTCTTGGAAATGAAGCGGAGCCAGAGGAGGCAACGACCATTGAGGTCCCATCGATTAAGGAATTAGTGGATGAAGGTGGGGCTACGGGATCTATAGATGAAGTATCCTAAGGATAATATTCCCCTCAAGGTAGTTCCTTGAAAAGTGGAATGATCATTGCTTACAAATAAAAAGAGATGGAAGAGTTCCTTGAGGTAAATCCTTACTCACTCATCTATATTTCACCATTCCCTTTACTATAATGATTCACTAACTAATCATTTAATTTATAGAAAAAATTGATACCATGTATGTTTCCCCCACTATATTGGGAGAAGATGTTCCAAAAGTTTTTTTGGAGCATGTTCTCATGCCTATGCTCGGGGCAGAAGCAGCTAGTGGTGGGCCGGAATAGGTTGAGGAGGCTAGATTGAAATCTTTAGAGCCCAATTCCTATTTGTTATCTACGATGGACTACATCCCAGTATATCCAATGTGGGTTGCACTTCTAGAGTGGTGACCCATCTGAAACAAATCAACATTGATATTACCCATCCTCCTAGTAAGAGTAAATTTTTAATCACCCAACCAAAATTGAATTTTCCCATAGCTATTAGCATCAACGTGTTTGCATATTCAATGAAACACATAACTGAATGATGCAAGAGGAACCAATGTAGATCAGTGAAATGCCAAGTGTTTAAGGGTCTCTCGTAGTCGAATTCCCTGTTAGGACTAAGAGCCTAATCTGAAGGTTCTTGGATCCTATAAGTCCTCATTTTTGAAATGTCGCACATGTAATTTAATGATTCGATTGATTGAGGTGATATCATTCCATACAGTTCATGGAATATTTCAAGTTGAGAGAACAACTAGGGAAGATTAAATTGAGATTCCTTCTCTGATGGTCACACTAGTTCATGAGGAAAAAGTCATTCCAGTTGAATTATCCTTATCCCCAGATGAATAGTCATCTACAGCAGCAAGCGATGCCACATATATGGTGGATCTCAATGATGGTTGGTAAGAGGATGATGAGGAGGAATCGAGTGAGGATGTATGGCCTCATGATTTAGATCCCTATCCATTTTATATAATTTTGGGGGAATATCATACTGATAACCTCCTTGCTCTTTTTCATGAGTATGATCTTTTAGATCCTGATGAGCTGGAAGATTCTGACCCTGAAGTGGTTGAAGATAATTGAATCATCTAGAGTAGGGAATGGAAATACATATAGTGTTTCATTGATGAAACTCTAGAACCAAAGATTTTGGACCACATGATTACCCTCATCCCTAGGCTACACAATTCTTGTGTTGGGGGTGGATGCTCAATTTCATCACATTCTAGTTTGTGATTTTCTCACTAAGTGTATGTGTGAGGAGATCCATCATCTAGATATTTTCTAGTACAATGAGAATTTTAATCGCATGTGAACGCTTTGAGAATTAAACTAGGAGATTCATCCGCTGGAGGATCATTTGTGTGATCATATTGTATTCCTCAAAACACAATCAGAGGTCATCAGCAAACGAGGGCACAATTGGGGGAGGCTGAGAACCAAATGAAGTAGAAAATTACTCAAATTTTGGATCTCCAAGATGAATAGGAGTGGGTATAACAAGAGCTAATGAGATTCTTCTAGAGGCTAGTTATGAGTAATAACAGCTCAGAATGAGGCATAAAATTTTAGAGGCCACAAGCTAGAGGTTGGAAGAGTTGACATGCTTGATCACTAGAGTAGAGTTATTGGGTTGTTATAGCAAGACTCGCGAGAGGCTCCTGTATGTGGATGACCCCTGAATTAGTTTTTTACTATGAAACATACTTTCCTACATGAATTGAAACATTTATTTTTGGGTTTTAATTACTGAACATCAATTATATTAGTGAGACAACAAATTACCAATCCCTATGATCACGTGGTTCATGTCCAAAGTGATAAAAGGGCCAAATATTTGATTTTCACTTTGTATGGGAGTGTTAGATAATCATAAAACACTCGAGGCCTACTATTTTTGATTGGCCATCAGGAGTGTTCAAACTGATAGATTTTGTGGCTAGAGAACATATCTATCCAAACAGATGACTTGCTTTTCCTATGTTTTATAGAAAGTGAAAGGGATAACAACATGGGCGTTGAATTTGTCCTGAATAATGGGGAATGAGAACTGGGAATCACAATTCCAAAAATATAGAACACAAGGAGGGTGGAATGGCAGAATTAGATTACTAGTGACAATGTTAGAAAAACCACATCCATATTGTTAGCCTAAAATGGGGACAAACAAATGAGATTCAAAGACATCACATGTCCAAAACATGGAATCTATCTGAGAATTACTTTTTATGTCTTCCAGTACGTTGGTCTATGATGGTAGGTGATCCAATCTGGCATGAGACCATACTGCTTGGGGGTCCCTTCAAACATAGAAGAGTATGGGTATCGAAATAAGGGGCACATGAATCATGGGGAATGAGTAATTTAAAATTTTAATGATTCAACACCCTTGTAATTTATGTAATTTGGATTAATGAATATAGTTTGAAGAACATTTTTCTGAAAAAAGTCAAACCCATCTTCAAGGAGAGAATCATATTGGATTCTGTGTGACAACTGAAAAATGACAACAATTCAGTAGAAGGAAAGAACTAGAGGAAAAGACAACTAAGGTGAGGGCCTATAATGACTTGAAGTTCTATGTCATACAATGGGGCAGATATGCATATTGGTTTACATCGTATGATAAGGATGGTATATGGTTCAGTTTAACAACATGCAATTATGAGTTATGCCATAGTTTGACTTCATATGACCTGTTAAAACATATTGTTTTGGGTCTTTCGGTCTAAAACATGGGTTTAATATATCAAATGGACTATTGTAGTATGATGGAAAGACAACACAACATGAACAAGGGCCATGGAGACCCAAATATCACACAATATATCCCCATGAAGAAGAAAAACATATTATTTAATGTCATGAAGCCTTGACTGAGGTATACAGTTTAAGGTAGTGTTTTATGAACCATGCTTCTTATTTTATGGTAATATAATTTGGTCCAAGGGCTCATTGTTTATGGTTATAGAGTATGGACCAAGTTAAATTGTCTCAAGTGGATATTTGTAGAATAGTGTTATAGTAAAAATTACCTCAATGATGACCAAGGAGGTCCAATGCCACACAACACATTCTCGAGGAGACTTGTAAATAGTTTATTGTCATGATTCTTGGTCTTGGACTCTTAGTTCATGGTTTAGAGAATAGACCATTGATGTAACGTCCTAGTTCTGAGTTCCACTCAACGGGTGCCCGAAACCCAGTTTTCCATGTGACCTCAAGAGAAGTTCCCCAAACGCCAGAGGCCGCCGACTAACAACGAGGGCCCAGGTCTGATAATAGGGAAACTATTACCTCATTTGTCAATGTGTAGCACAGCGGAATTTAAAATAAACATACAACAAACTGCGGAAGCAGTAAACCATACACAACTGAAATAAACAACCAAAGTGGATATAACCAACAATATATAAATAATGATTCCACATGTTTCATGTTCTAAGAAAACTGGCAGAACATGTTATACATCAACACGGTACAACAAAGAGCAGAGTACAACAAAACAAAGAAAAATAGCTGGCAGCGGCATCGCGAGCCTAGGCTCAGTCCCAAGCCCTCCTACTCCACTGAAATAGTCAAGTACCTATATAGGGACTCTTTCCCCTATCCACAACTGCAACAACATAATATTTTTGGGCCTAAAATCATGACTCAAACCGGGTGTGAGAAATATATCTCAGTTGGCACCCACCAATGGCCCGTGTTCAACTGTGTGAAAATCATGCAACAAGTGTGTAGTAGAAAAATGAAATAACTAAGAAGTACTCAAAAGTAACCAATTTATCATATAAATTGTATTTTTAATATTCATTTTATCCATTTAATTTAGTAACATTTTGTGCTCAACAACACCAACCCCTCTGGAAAACCAGTATCTTTCCCTCATTCTAACATACTGAACCACGCCCTCAGGCTATAAAGAATCCAACTCGCAGGTATTTCCCTAATGCATAACCAAAATTTTCCTCAGGCGTAGGAAGTGTTTCCCTCAGGCACAGAAGTCAAGCCCTCAGGCACGAATGGTTTCCCTCAGGAAAAATAGTATGTTTCCCTCAGGCTAATACATTCACACCCTTAGGCTAATACAGTGCATTACCGACAGGATAATCACAACAATGACCTTAGGATAAACAGTTAATCGGGCCATTCCCAATAGGTGGGAAAGAATTAACAAGCAATTCCTCTCAGGGCAATTCTACAATTACTACATTGAAGGCATACCCTCGAGTATCCTGGACAAACGGCTAAACAGTGAAACACACCCCTGGGGTGGTTCCGGATTGAAGCAATAATCCCAACTAGAATTTTAATATAATAATTAAATACTTAAGCAATTTTAGGTGTTAAATATAGCAACGAACTCAGCCACATGACACCCGAACATGGGTTCGTGGCACAAACATGCACAAAACACACGGCAGTTGGAAAAACAAACACCAAGCCATCTACCTTATAAGTCTACGCGCAGTATATAAGAATGCTGATTCCAGAAACTCCCAAGAATGATGTAGATCTGATGAAGAAGAAAACTCTCTTAAACCTAAATAACATATGGGAAGAATTAGTAGAAACCAAACCAGGAGAAGAGAGGGCTTACTCGTGCGGTTCCAATGAGATCGTCCGAAGCAGAATCGGATTCCAGACGTGCGCCCGACGGATCTCCGAAGGTTCGACCGTCCTCTCCCGAGCTCTCTTCCCGTTCTAAGCCTTCCCTGTGAACAAGGGAGGCTAATACCCATTTTAAGTGAAAAAAACAATGTACATAGCATGTAATTCCGAGTACACGCCGTGTACTCCTTTCATTTAACTGTTCCACTGGAAACACTACCACACTGTTCACCTGTCGACATGATTACACGGCATGTACTCCTGAGTACATGGCGTGTACTACCTCCCAGCTGGCGGCTACTCCACTGCCTTACTATTTTGGCCTGCCGACTAACTACACGGCGTGTAAGGGACCACTACACATAATGTAGTCGGTTCCTACACCCTTCGTTGCCAACATGGGTACACGCCCCGTGTACTCAACCATACACGGACAAAAGTAAAAGGCATGTGGAAAAGGTACACGGCGTGTAGTTCCAAAAATTATGATTTTTCCCCATTTTCCATATTTTCCAAAAAACACTTAAGGAAAATGGAAAAGAAGAATCCCGTACCTCAAAACTAAGAACCGGGTTCTTATAAACTTCCCCCCTTATAGAAATTCGTCCCCGAATTTCCCTTCAAAGGGTGGCAAAGATATAGCCGTGAACAACTCTGGCCACTGAGCACGTACGTCAGTCTCCCGCTCCCAGGTTTCATCCTGCACTCGTCCATATGGCCATAGCACCCATATGAGTGGAACTAACTGGCCTTAGAGAACCTTCGTGCTCCTGTCAACGATACGAATCAGATGCTCCTCAAAGGATGCATCCACCTGAATCTCAACCTCCTATGGCTGAAAGGCGTGAGATTGGTCTGAATGATAGTGGCGTAACTGAGATACATGGAAGACGTCGTGCATGGCTTGGTACCGCTGCGGTAACTGCAACCGATAGAAAACTGGCCCGACTCTCTCCAAAATCTCAAATGGCCACACATACCTCAGTGAAAGTTTAACCTGTCTCCTGATCCGTTTGTGTCCCAGCCTCTGCGAAACACACAAGAAAACCTGATCCCCGACCACGAACTCCAAAGGTCATCTACGACGATCTGCATAAGACTTCGGATGAGACTACGTTATAGCCATCCACTTCCGAATCAACTGGACCGGGTCAGAAGTCTCCTACACAAGATGTGGTCCCAGTAAAGATGCCTCACCTGCCTCTATCCAGCATAAAGGTGAACGACATGGAATACCATATAAATCCTCGTATGGTGAAATATCAATAGTTTCTGAAAACTATTATAGTAGGAAAACTCGACTCGGGTTATATGCTTCTCCCAAGAGCCCCCAACGTCTAGGACTCATACATGTAGCAAGTCCTGTAGCACTTGTATCGTATGCTCTGACTAGCCATCTGGCTTAGGGTGGTATGCTGTGCTCAGAAGCACCTGTGTACCCAGTGGCCTCTTAAAACTCTGCCAAAAACGAGACGTAAAGCGGGCATCCCAATCTGAAATGATAGAACAAGGGACCCCATGAATATGGATGATCTCTAGGATATACAGCCTTTCGAGCTCTTCAACACTGAAGGTCTCCTTGATCGGAAGAAAGTGAGGTACCTTCGTGAGTCTGTCCCCAACCACCCACACGACGTCATTTCCACGAGGTGACCTTGACAATCTAGTCATGAAATCCATTGTGACAATATCCCATTTCCACCCAGGAATAGGAAACTACTGTAACATCCCAGCTGGTCTCTAATGCTCTGCCTTCAACTATTGACAGGTGGAACACCTCGCAACAAATCCAACTACATCTCTCTTCATACCCGACCACCAGTACTGACGCCTCATGTCATGGTACATCTTGGTAACCCCGAGATGAATTTCCCAAGATGAAGCATGAAACTCCCATATCAGCTCCTCGCATGTTTCCCCTGAAACCCATACTCATCCACGGAAACACGGGACCTCGTCATCGCCTTTCGTCCAACCAGGAGAAGGGTCCCCACTCGCCACCGACTCCCGTAGAACTAGGACTTCTGGATCCGTTAGCTGCATCATCCTCACTCTGTCTAGAAGGGTAGAAGTCACAGCTAAAGATGAATGATAAGACTGACCCTGACTGTCATGCACCTCCAAATGCATCTTAGAGAACAATTCCGTAATCTTCCACTCACCACGGCCCTCCTGCACTGCCTGAATTTGAGTCTTCCTGCTCAGTGCATCAGCTATAGAATTACCATTACCAGGTGTATAAGAAAGCTCAAAATTGAAGGACTATAGGTACTCGACCAAACTCCTCTGCCTCAGATTCAGGTCATGTTGAGTAAAGATAAACTTGATGATTTTTTGGTCAGTGAAAACCACAAAATTATCTCCCAATATATAATGTCTCCAATATCGCAATGCATGCACAACTGCAGCCAACTCGAGATCATGCGTCAGGTAATTACTCTCATATGGACTCAATTGTCGTGACACGTATGAAACAACTCGGCCCCCCTACATCAACACTGCTCCCAGCCCAACACCTGATGCATCATAGTAAACTGTATAGCTCTTCCCCCGCTCTGGGAGTATCAGGATCAGTGCTGATGTAAAACTTCCTTTCAGGTCCTAAAAGGCTGTCTCACAAGCTTCCGACCAAACGAACTTCACACCCTTCTTAGTCGGACCCGTCAACGGTGCTTCTAAGTGGGAGAAGTTATGTATGAAGAGTTTGTAGTAACCAGCCATCCCAATGAAACTTTGTATCTCAAACACATTCTTAGGTTTCTCTCAGGAAACTACTGCTCTCACCTTCTCTGGGTCTACTGCAACTCCTGCCTCTGAGATGATATGACCTAGGATGTGAATCTGGTCTATCCAAAAGTGGAACTTTGAGAGCTTAGCATATAGCCGATTCTCTCTCAGTGTGCTCAATACGATCTCAAGATGTGTGTCCTGGTCGTGTGGAGTGTGAGAGTACACCAAGATGTCGTCCACGAATACTACCATAAAAGAATCAAGATATGGATGGAACACACGATTCATCAGATCCATGGAAACTACTTGCGTGTTCGTGAGTCCGAACGGCATAACCAAATACCCGTACAGACCATATCTGCTTCAAACATCTATAAGCGGTATATCCGTTGGTCTCACGCGCAGTTGATGATATCCTGACCTCAAGTCAATCTTCGAGAAAACTTGTTCTCCATGAAGTTGATCAAACAAATCATCAATCCTCGTTAAGGGATATCGGTTCTTAACCGTCAACTAGTTCAGCTTCTGATAATCCACAAAAATTCTGAGGGTACCGTCTGCCTTCTTCGTGAAAAGGACCGGAGAACCCCACGGAGAAGTGCTGGGTCGGATAAATCCCTTTTCATTTAACTCCTCTAACTGTCTCCTGTGCTCCTGCAACTCAGTTGTGGCCATCCTATAAGTAGGAATGGACAGCAGTGTTGTAACAGCCCGAGATTTTATGAAAAATATTCTTTTTAATTTTATTTATGTCTTGTGTTGTACGCTACACCAAAAGGAGCTTGCCCAACACACATCCTTCAGTTTCCTTGCATTACACGCAATCACGACCTTCCTCGATAGCGTGTGTTGTACGCAACACCATGTTTCGCTAAACAACGATATGCTATTAAGATAGTAATAACCACTTTTTGAAATTTTGTAAATTTTATTTTTCAAAATGGATTCATTTATGGATTCGGAGTATCAAATTTAGCCTAAGGTGAAATTTTGGTACATTTCGGATAACTTTCATATTTTGATGAATAGTGAAAATTACTAAATTTTAGTTAAAAACAAATTTTTCAATCGACATAATTAATAGTGATAAATTATTAATTTCAGTGTTTTTAAAGTATATTTAGAATATATTTTTACAATTCAATACAATGTTGGTCATTGGATGTAATTTTACATTTAAACCAGACATAAACAAGTGTCAATCTTTTGATAGATATTGTTTCTTAAAAACACGCTCTTTGTTTTAACAGCGGGATTTAATTATAAAATTAATTAATGCAACTTCTATGATAATGAATTTGGTAAAATATACTTCATTTTTGAATTCGGAATATGAAATATAGCTTAGGATGAAATTTTGGCATTGTTCTGAAAAAAATCAATTTTTGATGAATAGTGAAACTACTAAGTGGTAGTTAAAAAAAATTAATTTTTCATAAATCATAATTTTACCGCTTCTGTGAATGGAATTTCAAAAGTCCGAGAGACACGGTTGATGTTAGTAAGTAAAATGTGGTTCAATGAAATGAAAATAATTTTTGGTGAATAGTAACTGTTTACTTTTATTTACCACGGTTAAAAGTAAATAGGGTAATTAAGGGTAAGAATGATATTGATATTATCCTAACACGTGTCCTAATTCTATTGTACAAGTGTATCTCGACCAAAAACAACCTTAAGTGTAAAATATTATCATTTAGGCCCACTTGGATTAGATTAGGACATTTATTATTATTTAATTCAAAGAAGAGTTAAAAGAGTTAAAATCAAAGTATATTTACTAAAACATTTTTAATATAGGGTTTTAAGTAAGATAAATTAGATTATAAATATTCATTAGAAAGATAAAAAGATTTACTACATGATGGTATTTTATTTGTAATTTTTAGACATCATATAATTTAATTTATTTATGACACAAAGATGATTCAGTAATTATCTTATTAATGAAATATTGACATAATTGATGTTATAAACACCAAAATAAATGTAATTTGAGACTTTTTATGAATTCCACTACTTTTCTAGGTTATTATGATATATTAGTGTTGATTTAATCAACTTGGTTTGAACATATAATTCTTTTATGACTTTCACAAAAATCATATATCAAATAGTGTCAAAATTGACACAAAATAGTTTTTAAATCACATATTATATTATTAATTGTTATTTTATTCCTAAAAATCTAAGGTTCGGCCAAAAGACTTAGATAAGGATATATATATTAATAATAAATAATTTGGGGTTCGTTTGGCTAGTTATAGTAAGTTTATTAACCATATAGTGTAAGAAAACAAAAAGACACGGTAAAAGTTAAATTATTTAACTTAGAGTTAAATCTAATTGATAAGGTTAAAATAATAACCTAAACTTGTCTAAATCCTATTGGTTGATAGGATTTCGACCCATCCCCACTTTATCTTCGAAATAAGACCATTTGGAACCATTATAAACCGAATTTGACCTTAATATAAAATAATATTTTGAGATATTCCTAAGGTGCCCCTCTCCTCCCTTATAAAAGGACACCTCCTCCCCCTCCTCCTCACACCAATTTGAGCACTCAAGCTCGGCCAACCCCTGCAATTTTCTCTTCTCCACTTCTCTAGAATAATCCTAGAGGTCCTGGTCTTCTTCAAAGACCAATCTTAGTTCCCTAAGTGGAGGATTCAAAGAGGCGTTCCAAAGAAGAGGTAATATCCATTACCGATCTTTCCAATTTCTTTCTTTTTCAACTTATTCTTCTTTAGTTGTTTCATTATAAAGTAATAAAATCAGTATTTATTATATAATGATATGTTATTATAAATATGAAACAACTCTAATTAACCTTCTATCCATCCTACGGAAAAAGGAAATCACCGCGCGTGCGTACGTACGGAATACCGTCTCCACGCCGTGGTGTAATCTATTTTCCGCCACCACCTTAATTGGATGGGTATAAAGGTGTAATTAGTAACTATATATGATTATTATAAAGTGATATTGATACTGAAATAGTATACATACACTTCAACACAATTCCACGACCATGGGAACGATATCATCGCTCGTGCGTACGTACGGACTACCGTCTCCACGACGCGATAAGATTCATTCTCAATGATTAATCATTCATGAATGATTATAAAGTATATATAATAAGTACTAATGAAATATATGACCTGATAATGATACTGGAATTATTTATATTTATATGTATGTCATCTACTTAATTCCATTCAATTCAATAAGGAAACGAAAACAACGTTCATGCGTACGTACGGACTACCGTCTCCATGAACGGTGTATTTCTTTCCATTTACTGATTTATTATATATGTATATTCTGAATATATATTATATATAAATCATGTTTTATATTCTGTAATTAAGTAATTATGACCTAACCAATCATATGAATAATTACATGTTAAAACACGAACGACAAATGAGACGATTTTACCCAAAACACTACTTTAACATGAATTTACAAAAGAACGGGTAATATAAAGTCATAAGTGGACCATATATGATATAATAACAATGAATATGATTCTGGAATAATTCAATAACATGATTTAAATCATTATACAGGAGGTTCAGACACTTACAAAGCAAGTCGGACCTAAGGTAAGGGAAATATCACAATCTCAATTTTATCCGAGATTGTTTATTCGTAAGTATTTATTGGGGTGTATTTTAACATCCACATCCATGTTCCCTCAATATGTAATATTGTTTCCATCCTCTTACAATAGTTTAAATCCAATTTCACCCTTCTGTGAGTTTTTAGTAAAGAATATGAATGGAATCTCTTGTCGTTTTTTTTTCGTACGAGGTGCTTTTTTTGACTTTTCTGACAAAAGTACGAAGAATGTTTTTATTATCTTATACGGCATGAATGGATTTTTAAAACATTATTTCCAAAAAGATTCCTTTACAAGTTTTCAAGTTTATTTTTAATCAACTTCTTTTAGTTTAAAGTTGTATGACATGTTAGGAAAGGAAAAAAAAATTTGAAGTAGAAAGGATATTTTCCTCAAGAATGAAGTTCAAGTGTTTTATAAAAAAATATTTTCCATCTAAGATAATAAAGGGTTATGTTTTTATCCCTATTATTACATTGATTTGATTATGTTGTGAGGGAATTATTTTTATGAAGTCATTTACGTTATATGATTTGTTTTATGATGTCATGATGTTTCAAGAATCCCATTTTTGTTACATGTGTTATGCAAAGATGTATGATTTATGATTATGTGGCACAAATAAGAAAGGATTCATTATAAGATGGGTGGGACCTATATCTCCCTCCAATGCATTGGGTAAAGATTTTATATCTCATGAGATAGATAGGGATGGAACGGTAGGTTATACCGGTTCAGTGAAACAGGACTGAAACGAGGGTTACTCGATTCAGAAAGGGACTTTGTCCACTAAGATAGTCTTGGCAATGAGTCATGACTAACAAGAAATGATTCTCTATGATTATGTGTGTATGCCACAAAGTTTCATGTTTTATGTTATGATTATTGGGATTTCATTTCACTACTATGATTTATCCCATGATATGAAATTATGCACTCTTTTGCAGGTTAAGATTTCCAAAAGTTATGTTCTTATTAATATGATGTGATTGATTTTTCTTTTGCTTACCCTTACTGAGCTTTTGAGCTCACCCTTTTATGTTTTCTTTTTCCCAGGATATAAAGAAAGGTTTTAGGTAGGAAAAAAAGGGGAAGATCTTTATGGGAGATATTGAATATCTTTCACCACGATTAGAAGATTACGTTCCGAGTATCCAAAGACACTAAACTATTACGATCCTTGTGTGTGTGTTTTTGTTTTGTACTAAGTATTCCGAAAAAGTAAAGTAATGTCCATGTACGTCATGCTACGGGTCTCTACATTTGGTATCAGAGGAAAGGTTTAGTCAACCTTTGGAAACTAGGATGCGAAAACGTTAGTGAGATCCCTAGAGATATTTCTAAGGTATGTCTAGGGATGTCCCTAAGGTTAAGTATACATATAGGTTATAGTCCTAGAATTGCGCTAACGATCTTAGAATTAAACCTAAGATGTTAGATATTGAAGGTACTCCCCCTTTATTATGTTGTTTTCCCTAGCATGATTTTTGCCTCTCACGCTATTCTTTTTGGGTTTTAGACAATGGCTGGAACCCGAAGGGACCGTGTTGATCAATGCAATGGACAATGCAATGATTGTCCTCCTGATCAAACAAATGATATGGGAGATGGAGTGCAAAATCTTATTGCTATACTTACACAAGCTATGAATCATTCTGGACTTCCAAATGAGCAGAGAAGGGAACAATATTCTATTGAGTCCTTCATGAGGCAACGTCCACCTTCTTTCAGTGGGTCTTCTGATCCACTTATTGCTGAACAATGGATCAGTACCCCTGAAATGATATTTTCAGTTCTTCAATGTTCTGAACATGATAAAGTCATCTTTGCAGTATATCGTTTGGAAGGTGAAGCTGATCAATGGTGGAATCTTATCAAGAATACAAGGCAAAGAGATGAAATTGAGTCCATTGAATGGGACGAGTTCAAGAACTTATTTTTCAATAAGTACATCCCTCGTATTTTTCGAACAAAGATGGAGAAGGAGTTTCTTGAACTAAAGCAAAAGGATGATGAATCTGTTGGTATATACGAAGCGAATTTTACAAGACGTGCAAGGTATGCATCTGGCATTATCATCCAACCTGAAAGTAAAGTTGATCGATTTTTCAGTGGCTTAAAACCAAGTCTTTGAAGGGAATTAGCTATAAGAGACTTCAGTAGCTATGAAGAAATTGAGCGTTGTGCTATTAAGGTAGAATTGGAAGTTGGTGTTACAGATCCATCTCATGGTTTTGACAAGAAACGAAAGATGGAGTTCAAGGAGAAATCTCAGAATAATGGTGAAAAGAAGATGAATGTTTCCTTATGCACAAAGTGTGGAAAGAAGCATGGTGGAGATTGTCTTAAAGGGACTAGAAAATGTTTTATGTGTGGAAAAGAATGTCATCGAGCAGCTGAGTGTCGAAGTAATGGAAAAAGGGTTTCTAATGATGTGAATAAAGAAAACACTGCAGAGAACGCACCACCAACACTTCAATGCTTCAAGTGCAAGGAAATGGGTCATTATTCTAATAAATGCCCTAATCTTAGGGTTAGTGATGATCAACATGAGCAACCACTGAAGGAAAAGGACAAAGGGAAGTCACATGCGATCACTATTGGCAATGTTGAATATGACAATGATGTGGTGGAATGATTAAGTGTTTATGTAATGGGATTCCAAAATAATGTTGTATCATTGAGTATTGCAATATTTATTGATGTGGTATTCAAAGTGATTGAGATATTTTTTGGAAATAAGATGATATGCGCATAATGAAGGGAAAAAGAGAAAATGAAATGTTTAATAGTATTCATGATCTCATGATTGATATAAGGACTAAGTGATATCATGGTTTGAGTATATAGAATTTTGAGGATTTTGGTATGTGGAAAGTGTTAACTTTAAACTGCATTCATGTTTTCACTAAGGTATTCAAGAGAATACATGATTAAGGACTTTGAATGTTTGGAATGTGACCAACAAAACATATCTTATGATATATGGGGATCAACGATGGTATTAAATCTCTTGTAATCGTTTTCACTATGTTATGAGAGTGGACTGCAGTATTATGGATAAGCCTAAAGATCGAAATGGATTATGTTGGACATAAGTGAGTATTGTTTAAGGATAGAAGTTTTTTTTCGATATTATTGATGGGATGTTATAGTAATGTAGTTTTAGAAAAATGACAACCTGCAGGACGGGAGACAACCCATCGCGTCGGACAAGGCTGTGGGAATCGAACCCACAACCGAAGTGCGACTGGCCTTTATCGCCTGCCACTGGCCTACAGGATTTCCCTGTTTAGTAGAAACTAGTTTTATTATATTAAGCAGTATGATATATGAATTATAAGTCCATTTTAGGAACCATATGTGATTAATCTCACTATAGAACGACTTATGTATATAATTTTTGCTAACCTTTTTTTGAGACAGATGGAATGACCTGTCATACTAACACTTCACGAATAACAAATTCAACTTCATTTATTTAAGAGATGAAGTGGAAATTGTTCAAGTCATGAACAACAGTGAGATTGTACCAAAATAAAGAAAGTATTTATTCTAATTCAAATTTTCAACTTTAGGGAAATGATCTTGAAAACCAAAAATGTTGTCCTAGTGATCTTATACCTGATAAATCAGATGGTACCTTAGATCGTCACAAATTTATGGATTTGTGATTACTGGATTTTCCATAGCCATGTTCTCTACCACTCTCCATCAGAAACTGATGGTTAGATTTCTCTGCCATATCCATATTTTCACCTATGTGGAAACCCAGTGATTAGTTTATTTGGGTAATCGTTACATTTCATACTTTAGTTTTTAAAGCCAAGTTTTGGTATTCCTTTTTACGATGTGGGTTTCTATTAAAGAAACTTTCGAATAGTAAACCATTTATAACCCTGACGAATTTCGAGGGCGAAATTCATTTTAAGGGGGGTAGAATGTAACAGCCTGAGATTTTATGAAAAATATTCTTTTTAATTTTATTTATGTCTTGTGTTGTACGCTACACCAAAAGGAGCTTGCACAACACACATCCTTGACTTTCCATGCATTACACGCAATCATGACCTTCCTCGATAGCGTGTGTTGTACGCAACAGCATGTTTCGCTAAACAACGATATGCTATTAAGATAGTAATAATCACTTTTTGAAATTTTGTAAATTTTATTTTTCAAAAAGGATTCATTTATGGATTCGGAGTATCAAATTTAGCCTAAGGTGAAATTTTGGTACTTTTTGGATAACTTTCATATTTCGATGAATAGTGAAAATTACTAAATTTTAGTTAAAAACAACTTTTTCAATCGAAATAATTAATAGTGATAAATTATTAATTTCAGTGTTTTTAAAGTATATTTAGAATATATTTTTACAATTCAATACAATGTTGGTCATTGGATGTAATTTTACATTTAAACCAGACATAAACAAGTGTCAATCTTTTGATAGATATTGTTTCTTAAAAACACGCTCTTTGTTTTAACAGCGGGATTTAATTATAAAATTAATTAATGCAACTTCTATGATAATGAATTTGGTAAAATAGACTTCATTTTTGAATTCGGAATATGAAATATAGCTTAGGATGAAATTTTGGCATTGTTCTGAAAAACATCAATTTTTGATGAATAGTGAAACTACTAAGTGGTAGTTAAAAAAATTAATTTTTCATAAATCTTAATTTTACCGCTTCTGTGAATGGAATTTCAAAAATTCGAGAGACACGGTTGATGTTAGTAAGTAAAATGTGGTTCAATGAGATGAAAATAATTTTTGGTGAATAGTAACTTTTTACTTTTATTTACCACGGTTAAAAGTAAATAGGGTAATTAAGGGTAAGAATGATATTGATATTACCTTAACACATGTCATAATTCTATTGGACAAGTGTATCTCGACCAAAAACAACCTTAAGTGTAAAATATTATCATTTAGGCCCACTTGGATTAGATTAGGACATTTATTATTATTTAATTCAAAGAAGAGTTAAAAGAGTTAAAATCAAAGTATATTTACTAAAACATTTTTAATATAGGGTTTTACATAAGATAAATTCGATTGTAAATATTCATTAGAAAGCTAAAAATATTTCCTACATGATGGTATTTTATTTGTAATTTTTAGACATCAAATAAGTTACTTTATTTATGACACAAAGATGATGCAGTAATTATATTATTAATGAAATATTGACATAATTGATGTTATAAACACCAAAATAAATGAAATTTGAGACTTTTTATGAATTCCACTAATTTTCTAGGTTACTATGATATATTATTTTTGATTTAATCAACTTTTTTCGAACATATAATTCTGTTATGACTTTCACAAAAATCATATATCAAATAGTGTCAAAATTGACACAAAATAGTTTTTAAATCACATATTATATTATTAATTGTTATTTTATTCCTAAAAATCTAAGGTTAGGCCAAATGACTTAGATAAGGATATAGATATTAATAATAAATAATTTGGGGTTCGTTTGGCTAGTTATAGTAAGTGTATTAACCATATAGTGTAAGAAAACAAAAAGACACGGTAAAAGTTAAATTATTTAACTTAGAGTTAAATCTAATTGATAAGGTTAAAATAATAACCTAAACTTGTCTAAATCCTATTGGTTGATAGGATTGCGACCCATCCCCACTTTATCTTCGAAATAAGACCATTTGGAACCATTATAAACCGAATTTTACCTTAATATAAAATAATATTTTGAGATATTCCTAAGGTGCCCCTCTCCTCCCTTATAAAAGGACACCTCCTCCCCCTCCTCCTCACACCAATTTGAGCACTCAAGCTCAGACAACCCCTGAAATTTTCTCTTCTCCACTTCCTTAGAATAATCCTAGAGGTCCTGGTATTCTTCAAAGACCAATCGTAGTTCCCTAAGTGGAGGATTCAAAGAGGCGTTCCAAAGAAGAGGTAATATCCATTACCGATCTTTTCAATTTCTTTCTTCTTCAACTTATTCTTCTTTAGTTGTTTCATTATAAAGTAATAACATCAGTATTTCTTATATACTGATGTGTTATTATAAATATGAAACAACTCTAATTAACCTTCTATCCATCCTACGGAAAAAGGAAATCACCGCGCGTGCGTACGTACGAAATACCGTCTCCACGCCGTGGTGTAATCTATTTTCCGCCACCACCTTAATTGGATGTGTATAAAGGTGTAATTAGTAACTATATATGATTATTATAAAGTGATATTGATACTGAAATAGTATACATACACTTCAACACAATTCCACGACCATGGGAACGATATCATCGCTCGTGCGTACGTACGGACTACCGTCTCCACGACGCGATAAGATTCATTCTCAATGATTAACCATTCATGAATGATTATAAAGTATATATAATAAGTACTAATGAAATATATGACCTGATAATGATACTGGAATTATTTATATTTATATGTATGTCATCTACTTAATTCCATTCAATTCAATAAGGAAACGAAAACAGCATTCATGCGTACGTACGGACTACCGTCTCCATGAACGGTGTATTTCTTTCCATTTACTGATTTATTATATATGTATATTCTGAATATATATTATATATAAATCATGTTTTATATTCTGGAATTATGTAATTATGATCTAACCAATCATATGAATAATTACAAGTTAAAACACGAACGACAAATGAGACGATTTTACCCAAAACGCTACTTTAACATGAATTTACAAAAGAACGGGTAATATAATGTCATAAGTGGACCATATATGATATAATAACAATGAATATGATTCTGGAATAATTCAATAACATGATTTAAATCATTATACAGGAGGTTCGGACACTTACAAAGCAAGTCGGACCTAAGGTAAGGGAAATATCACAATCTCATTTTTATCCGAGATTGTTTATTCGTAAGTATTTATTGGGGTGTATTTTATCATCCACATCCATGTTCCCTCAATATGTAATATTGTTTCCATCCTCTTGAAATAGTTTAAATCCAATTTCACCCTTCGGTGAGTTTTAGTTTAATGTTTTATGACATGTTAGGAAAGGAAAAATGTTTTTGAAGTAGAAAGGATATTTTCCTCAAGAATGAAGTTCAAGTGTTTTATCAAAATTATTTTCCATCTAAGATAATAAAGGGTTATGTTTTTATCCCTATTATTACATTGATTTGATTATGTTGTGGGGGAATTATTTTTATGAAGTCATTTACCTTATATGATTTGTTTTATGATGTCATGATGTTTCAAGAATCCCATTTTTGTTACATCTGTTATGCAAAGATGTATGATTTAATATTATGTGGCACACATAAGAAAGGATTCATTATAATATGGGTGGGACCTATATATCCCTCCAAAGCATTGGGTAAATATTTTATATCTCATGAGATAGATAGGGCTGGAACGGTAGGTTATACCGGTTCAGTGAAACAGGACTGAAACGAGGGTTACTCGATTCAGAAAGGGACTTTGTCCACTAAGATAGTCTTGGCAATGAGTCATGACTAACAAGAAATTATTCTCTATGATTATGTGTGTATGCCACAAAGTGTCATGTTTTATGTTATGATTATTGGGATTTCATTTCACTACTATGATTTATCCCATGATATTAAATTATGCACTCTTTTGCAGGTTATGATTTCCAAAAGTTATGTTCTTATTAATATGATGTGATTGATTTTTCTTTTGCTTACCCTTACTGAGAATTTGAGCTCACCCTTTTATGTTTTCTTTTTCCCAGGATATAAAGAAAGGTTTTAGGTAGGAAAAAAAAGGGAAGATCTTTATGGGAGATATTGAAGATCTTTCACCACGATTAGAAGATTACGTTCCGAGTTTCCAAAGACACTAAACTATTACGATCCTTGTGTGTGTGTTTTTGTTGTTTACTAAGTATTCCGCAAAAGTAATGTAATGTCCATGTACTTCAGGCTACGGGTCTCTACAAGTGTTGTTCCTAGCACAAGCTCAATGGAGAAATCCACCTCTCGCTCTAGAGGTAGACCTGAAAAGTGGTCCGGGAAGACATCCCGGAAACGATCGACAAATGGAGAGAAATCTATTTTCCAAGTCCCCTGATCATCCAGATATATGCTCACAATCTGGGCTGTGACTCCACCTCACCCACGATGCTTTGGTCCAACACGACTCACCTGAACATCCCATTCTCCCTTGTATAGAAACTCTCCGCCCTCTGGTGATGTGAAACACACCCTGCGACGATAGCAGTCTACAAAGGCTCGATAGGGATCCGACTAGTCCATCACGAGAATGACGTCATATCTTGTCATCTCTAAGACATAGAGGTCCCAAAGAAGATGACACCCACCATCCTCAAGGGGGAACTCCTTGCACTTATGCAAACCAGCCGTTCTAGTTCCCAACTGAGTGTCTAGAGTCATCATATCGGATGAAGAAGAAACACTGAGCCAAAGGCTCTCCACAACTTGTAGAGATATGAAACTATGTGTAGCACCTAAATCAAAAAAAATACTGAAGATAAGATAGAAGCTACTAGAATAGTACCTCTGACTGTAGAAGGTTTGGGATCCTACTCCTACTGGGTTTGTTGCACTGCATATGCCTACCCAGTGCAGCGGCCCTACGACACAGCCTGGCTACCCAGATTGTCCCGCCCTGCTGCCTCTGAGATCCTGGTGTCTGGCTACCATGGCCATGACCACCATCTCTGCCTGCAAGCCCTAACATATTCAAGTTCCCCGACTAGTAAGAAGCCACTGGTCCAGCTCCCGCATGCGGAGTCTACACAGAACCCCTCTCACTATCCACTGGTGGAAACTCTCATAAAATGCACTATAGATGAACCATCTTGCCGCAATCTTAGAACTCCACTGGGTCTCTTGGACACTGAGGTCTCTTGTGCCCCTCTCTACCACACTGGGAGCACCTGATCGGGCATCCTGAAGAAGCTGCCTGGCTGGTACTACCACCCTGAGAGAAGTCAATCTGTCTCTTCCTCTTGCCAGCAGAAATAGTACCAGTAGCTGATGCTGAACTTCCCTGGCCCACACCACTAGATTCCCACAGGATCCTCTCTATAATCAGTGCCTGGTTCACAATAGCGTGTACTGATGGCAACTTGAAAACATTAACCAGTGCTCAGATGTCATAATGAAGACAATCCTCAAAACATCTGGCTCTCAACGTCTCATCACTCACTAACACGGGTGCAAAAGGCTGAAGCTCCGTAAAACGAGCAGAATAGTCCATCACTGACATAGCACCCTATTGAAGATTCATGAACTACCGAGATCTATCTTATCTCCGCATGTCCAGGAAGAAAAAGTCATAGAAGACTGCCTGAAAGTCTTCCCACACCATGTCACTGTGATACTCTGACTGGGTGGTAACATCCCACCACCTCTTGGAAGAATCACATAGCATGTAAGTCGCGAGCGTGACCCTCCTCCCAAGAGGCATCTCTAGATGCTCAAAAATAGTCTGCATCAACGCCAAACAAGACTCCACATCATGTGGTCTGCCATCCCCTGAAAATGTAGGCGGATGCTACTGATGGAAAATACGTGTCAGCTCAGCCATAGATGTGGCAGCCTGCGGTGCTCCCTGAAAGGTCTACATGAACCGCATAATGCCCTCACAGGACTGCGCCTCCGTGCTTGTGTCCGGTATAGCAGCTGGCGCCGCATTTGGCTCTGCTGGTGGATCAACTTGTAGCCCGTGGCCCACCATCTCCGGAGTATAGTCGTCACCGCTCTCCTGGTGAACAACGTGCGGTCTTCAAGGCAGCATGACACTACAAGGTGAAAAGAACGCCTCAGATTCAAGATTTATCAAGACTGAAAATGAAGGAACCACAAAGGGAACAAGAGGAAGAACGAATTTCATGATTTTCATAACAAGAATACACATCATGTATACTGACTACACGGTGGGTACTTGACTTCCCTTCCCCTTCCCGGGTCCATCGACACGGCTAAGCCACACGGATCCCGTTGAACAAAACTACACGACATGTATATAACCTACACGGCATGTATGTTGTTATTTTCTAACTGCCCGTGTCATTTGTGACACGGCCGACTACTCGGCTTGAAACTACACAGCGTGTTAGACCCACACACGACGTGTACACCACCCCGTTTCCCCACGACACAGCTAACTCCACATGGTCTGTCCTCGAACAAGACTACACGGCGTGTCCCACAGGAACACGACATGTTCAAGGAGGGGTGACATCGACCCGTGTTGTTAGTTACATGGCCAAGTCCCCATGTTACACTACACGGCATGTTCATCATTGACACGACATGTTTTGTAAAGGAGTTCACCGACCCGTGTTGTTAGTTACACGGTCGGACTCCAGGTCAACACTACACGGCGTGTATATCTGGTACACGACATGTTTTACCCAAGCTCTTCCCTACCCCGTGTCGCCGCCCACATGGTTTGTGACACGGGAAGAGACTACACGACTTGTTATCAGAGTACACGGCGTGTACATAAAAAGGTCATTTTTGTTCCCGAACAGAAGGCCATACACGGCGTGTATACTGGGTTTCTGGACATTATGCCTTAGAAACTTCCCTGAATCCCAGAAAATATTGAAATCCAACACCTAAGTGTCAAATTCCAACCACTGAGGGCCCATACTCCCCACTAATCAAGTTTGACATCTTATCTGTGTTATTAAAAAAATAACAGCCAATGATCCACCAAATTCTGGTAATGGGGGCCCATACTCCCCAAAAACCAAAGATTGGCATCCATTCTTTAATCAGGCTCACATAAAATTACCCTATCACGCGGCATGTCTTTTATCAGAGCAGCTATCACAACTACATTCTTTACTAGCACAACAACTATCACAACAACATGAAAACTTCTAATGCACCTACATGGCATGAAAACTATGCATGGCATGTAATATCTAGCATGTGCCTATATGATGCATGAGATGGCATACCATCATCTCATCGGGTTGCAACTACATAGAACCCACCAATCAAATATAAATAGCACAATCTCAAGTGCGTCACGCAACGGTGAAAACACATCAACGGTAAAATTTTCCAAAATCAAAAAATTGCAAAAAACGAGGTATACTAGATTTTCCCTAAACACGGGTTAGCATCGCCCGACCACAACTTATTACCAACTACCGTTCTTCATATCCCTGACTACATCTCCAAATAGTAAGTCGAAGAAAATAACTCCTTTGATACCACTTTGTAACGTCCCGGTTCTGAGTGCCACTCAACGGGTGCCCCGAACCCGGTTCGCCACGTGACCTCAAGCACATTTCCCCAAAGAGCATGTTATACATCAATACCGTACAACAACGAGAAGAGTACAAAAAAAAACATTTGGCAGCAGCATCGTGAGCCTAGGATCGGTCCCATGCCCTCCTACTCCACATCAACAGTCAAGTACCTATATATGGAATCCTTCCCCTATCCACACCTGCAGCAACGTAATCTGTTTGGGCCGAAAAGCATGACCCAAACAGGCTGTGAGAAATATATCTCATTAGGCACCCACCAAAGGCCTGTGCTCAACTGTGTGTAAATCATGCAACAAGTGTGCACTAGAAAAATGAAGTAACTAAGAAATACTAAAAAGTAACTAACATAACAGTTAAATTGTCATTTTATTATACATTTAATCCATTTAATTTAGTAACATTTTGTGCTCAACAACACCAAGCCCTCAGTCCAACCAGTATCTTGACCTCAGGAAAACATAGTGAACCAAACCCTTAGGCTATACAGAATCCAACCCGAAGGTATTTCCCTCAGGCGTAACAGAAATTTCCCTCATGCATAGGAAGTGTAGCCCTCAGGCACAGAATTCAAGCCCTCAGGCACAAAAGGTTTCCCTCGGGAAAAATAGTATGTTTCCCTCAGGCTAATACATTCACGCCCCCAGGTAATATAGTACAGTGCCCGAAGCTAATCACAACAACGCCCTCAGGGTAAACAAGTAATCGGGCCATGCCCAATAGGTAAACAAGTAGTAACAAGCAATTCATTTCAAGGAAATTCTACTATTACTACAATGAAGGCATACCCTCTAGTTTCCTTTCCAAATGGCTAAATAGTGAAACACACCCCCGAGGTGGTTCAGGATCTAAGAAACGATCCCAACCAGCATTTTAATATCATAATTAAATAATTAATCAATTTTAGGTGTTAAATATAGCAACGGACTCAGCCACACGACACCCCAACATTGGCTTGTGGAACAAAAACTGTACAAAACACACGGTAGTTGGAAAAACAAACACCAAGCCACCTACCTTATACGTCAACGAGTGGTATATACGAATGCCGATTCCAGAAATTCCCAAGAACAACATAGATCTGATGAAGAATATAACTCTCTTATATCCAAAGAACTTTCGTTAGGGGAAGAATTGGTAAAAACCACACCAGGAGAAGAGAGGGATTACCCGTGCGATTCTAACGAGATCGTCCGAAGTAGAATCAGATTCCAGACGTGTTCCCAGCGGATCTCCAAAGGTTCGACCATCCACTCCCGAGCTCTCTTCCCGTTCTAAGACTTCCTTGTGAACATGGGAGGCTATTTCCCGTTATAAGTGAAAAAAACAAAGTACACGACGTGTACTTCCAAGTACACGGCATGTACTCCTTTCATTTAACTGTTCCACTGGCAGCACTGCCACACTGTTCACCCGTCGACATGATTACACAACATGTACTCCTGAGTACACGGCATGTACTGCCGCCCAGCTGGTGGCTGCTCCACCACCGTACTGTTTTGGCCTGCCGACTGACTACATGGCGTGTAAGGGACCACTACACGGCGTGTAGTCGGTTCCTAAACCCTTCATTGCCGACATGGATACACGCGCCGTGTACTCATCCCCACATGTCCAAAAGTACACGGCGTATGGAAAAAGTACATGGCATGTAGTTCCAAAAATTTGGATTTCTCCCCATTTTCCATATTTTTTAAAAAACACATATGGAAAAGGGAAAAGAATAAGCCTTTGCCTCAAAACTAAGAACCGGGTTCTTACAATTGAGGTCCATTTTCTGTGGCTTAACAATATTAGTATGTACCCTATCATAACTTCTAAGCCCACATGATCCATTATTGGTGTGAGAAATATGGAATTGTAAAAGGGATCTTTCAACTCATCTAATAGTTCATTAGGGGTGACACTAAGAAATTAGGGGGTCCAACTAGATTTGAAGGATGACAGATATCCAAAATGAGAAATACTCATAGTGTGGAATGAGGAGTACCAAAAGGTGGGATCCAAACATAGATGAGGTCTTGCATGCAGTTTTAGGTTGTGATACTTGGAAAAATTACTTTTTGAAATGGGTAAAGTGGTGTATCAAATTGATAATACTAATGCGATAATGACAAGGGAGGTACAAATTCATGCCACACACTCCTAAGAAGACCGTCACACAGTTTAAATTTATGATTCATAGACCATGAATACTAAATTTATGTTCATTTATCTTGGACCACAATGACGGTCAATTTAATATCATAATGTATGGAATGGAAAAGTTCAATATCCATGTAATTTGTGTGGTATGGGATAGGCATAATTTTACATGAATGAGCTAAGTAGGATCTGTAACAAATACATACTCTATAATGGGCTGCACAAAATTTAAATTCTTAATGTCTTGTCTGAGTGGGAGATCAGGGGAACAAATGATTGATAAATTTGTGGAAGAAAATAAATATAATGTTTCATGGAATCACTACATCTCCCATACGGATGTGAATAAAGGAACACATTGTTCTAGAAAAATAGTGTGATGAGAGACCGATATTGGTGGGGGAAAAACTACTCCGATGACGAAACTGAGGAATCTCTTGATTAATGTGAGGAATCCCTTTTTTGGGGAATGGGGAAATAATCATCCCTTAGGAATAGGAATTCATTGTTTTTATAGGGTATGATTGCATTTTAATGTCATGCATCGGCGTTAAGTCGTATTTTTTTGTTCATAGAGTTCAAACCACTAAAGAGGAAGTATCTCAAAAGGGGATGTGTCATCTGGCATTATGAAAAACCTGATGTGAAAGTGGACCAAGGATTCCCTGAAACCATGTAAAAAATCCCAAAAAACCTATATATAGTTTAAATTATTCACTATTTGACTTTGGGGAAATAGTTTTTGAGTCATTTTTTCCAGACCATTGGCTATTAGGTTTAGGTCACTGAGTTTGGACCGCTGGATGATCACTCTTGGGGGAATGTGCGTAATGAAGTGGCATGAAAATCCCGACATGAATGAGGAACAAGGAAGACCACACACAACACTCACATTCATTATATTATGGTAGATCGAATCGATAAAAACTTTTATGGAACATGAAGATGAAATATCCAACATGAATGAGGACCAAGGAAGCCTCACATACCAAAAATGGTCCCTGAGGTATAGAAAAGCTCTGACGAAATTTTTTATGGGCCAAAATAGAAAATGATTAGGCATCACTACATAACCAATTAGGATAAGAATAAGTCCATATGTTGTTCTCGAGGAAAATTGTTCCACATAGGCCTAAACTATACTTGAGGAAGGGGATTTGTTTTCTTTTTTGATTGGTTTTTTTAATGATTAGACCAGGATATAAAAATTTGGAAATCTCTACCTATCATGTGAGGACATGAATGGAGTCATACATAGTTCTTGAACATGGAATGGTAGGTGACTGATGCCAGGAGAGATGTTCTCTCAATATAGGATGTTATGGAGTTGTGTAGTTTACCATCTTGTATCTTGGGTGATGGTTTTTGAGATGTTTATTGTCATGAAACTAGGATTCAGGTCCTTTAAATCTTATCATCGTAAAAATTAGATGATGACAACATAATTTAAGGTCATTTTATGGGACCAATCCATCAAGTTTAAAAACATATAGTAAGGAAATTATTTTATTTGAAGGTTATCATCATGCATATTAGATGATAAATGTAACGTATTTTGTCATCAAGAAACTAGGATGATGGGTAGGGAAGGGTGTTCCGAAAGTAACATGTATGGTGCGATAGCTATAATCTAAAGGGAATGGGTACTAAGGAGGATCAAAATGTGAAATATTTCGAAAGGAATACCTATAAATAGATTAAATTCATGATGCATACATTAAATTCTAGTTTTATTTAACGAAGCTTTGACGAGGCACCCAATTTAATAGCGTGTTCCTGGGACGTGCAACTCCTTATGATAAGTAATTCTTGAGGAACTTGGCCAGTGTTGGAGAGGTGATGCGTGCTCCATCCATGGTGATCATAGAGTATACCGCATTGGTATAGACCTTATGAATAATATAAGGCCCTTCCCAATTGTTGTCCAACATTGGAGGCTTTCTTTCAAGCACCATTGGCATTCTGAGAGACAATAATGTATTAAATTGAATGAACGAGTGATGGTAGACATTATTGTTGAACACTAGGGATATCTTGTTTTGGTGTCCCATAAGACTATGAAAGGCCTATAGCATGTTCCCTTAGATTTATTATAACTCATATTTTCATACTTATTCTATTATTTGTAGTGTCTTCTAATCATATATATTTGTTCAGAGTGATGATTACATGATATCAATTGGAGGGATTGTATTTATTCCATTCACTATGAATATAGAGTAACCTAAGTGGAATTCCAGGTTTACATTTGATAAAACCATAGGGTGTCGGGGACATTTTCAGGACAACTCTTCTCATTATGTACCACCAACTTCATTAAAATGTTTGAGATGGTTTTTCGAAAGCCTCAATCTATCAATTAGCATGTGCATAATTGTAATCCGTATAGTTGGATTGGATGTTTTACTTGGAATATAACTTCTTCAGATCAGACAGCCAAACGATGGTGTCATTTTCAGTGATAATGGCATGAAGAAATATGAATCAATGAATGACATGGGAGCTCATGAATTTGGCCAAAGACTGGGTCTTGACTTTCTTAAACGGATACACCTTTCCCACATAAAAAGTAAATATGATGAAGCTAGAAGGAACCTATACTGGAAATATGTTTTAGGTAGATAGGGACATAAAATTTCAATTCCCCAGACTAAAAAGGTCCTTGTATACATGGTAGTATGGAGTGGTTGTGGTGGTCGATGCAAAAAATTTGATGAAATCAGACACGCTTGGTTTCTCTTGGTGACCTCGATGTAGTCCTGAATCATGGTGGTTGAGAAATAGCTCGACCTTCAAATATGGCGGGAGAGCCTCAATCATGCCTAATGGGGACTATAAGACCTAGCCTGAAATTCCTTCATAACACAGGTAATCTCATATTCTATGATTAAGTGCATGATAATTACATCAATTCTACATCTATAGAGATTCAGATCACGGTTGGACCGACTCTAGAGTGTAAACTGCACTGCACATCGACAGATTCTTTCACACTCAGCTCTATTTGATGGTGGAGCACCAAATTCGTGATACTCGATGAAAGGGATTGTCAAATTGAAGTTTTCTTCTACTACATCATAATCTGGTAGTCCTGACATAGAATCACAAGTGGTGAGTTGGTTTACATGCTGGTTTTCCTCACCATCTAAGAAGGTGGGAGTGATGACTATCTGATGTTCCACATGAATGAACAAATCATCATGGTCAGGATCTGCAAGGTAAACCACTTGATTTTCCAAGGAATCGGCTCAACCATTCTATGGACAATGTAAATGATCTACCTCAAGTTGATAGGGGAATAAGGATATGAATTGGAGGGTGTGCTCGAGAAAGGTTATGAGCTCTATCTTCTTGGATATATTTTCACTGTTAATATATTTGATGAATAAATCAGAGTCTCCCTTCACATAAAAGTGGAGAAAATCAATCTTGAAAGCCATATCAATACTCATAATGAGAGTCTTATACTCTGTGTCATTGTTCTTGCAGCCCTATAATAGCATGAATGAATAGGGAAATACAACTTGTGTCATGGTGATAATAGAAACCCCTAGGCCTACCCTATTAAGATTGGGATCATTGATTCTTCTACCTATTAGACTTCTGGAGGCACCATTGAAATTCCTTTACCATCATAGAAAAACCTAATCCACTGATAGGATGAATTTATCTATGAAATCAGTATACCGGGGTAGCAATACTAGTGCTAGATGGGTGGAAAATATGTTGGTTAACATCTGTCCCTTGAATACCTTCTATGTCACAAACCTAATATAAATATACTAATTAATCTCTACCTAGTGTGCTAGTTGGAATGTACGCCCCATAAAAATCTTGTTGGAAACCATTCTTACGAGTTTTCCTCGTATACTTACACCATATCATCTCTTAGATTCTGAAACTATAAAATCATGTCTAATAAATACCCCATTCATGTTTGAAAAATATTGGGACATTATAATCTAGTAGTCCATATTGGGTTCCTCTCCCCTTAATTCATGGTTGAATCTATTCAACATAAAAATTTAGTTTCATTATAATATATTGAAGAACTTTAAACTACCCACAAAAAGAGACACAATACTTACCAAGTTGAAAAACGATAAAGGGAACCATGTGTGAATTTAGTTTATCAACTCACTAGACCTATGCTTTATATGGTTTAGGAAAAACAATCAAACAATCAAAATAAAAAGGAATACAACTTGGTAGGTAAAAAACAAGCATAGAGAATCCTAAGAAAAAGTAAACTTACACCTGCTAATCCATCACTATAGTGGAATTTGGCAATGTTTAGGGTGGTGACAGAACATACACAATGTTTTAGGGTTTTTAATGTTACTATAAAAACAGTAAAAATTATTCTCACTAAGTCCCTTGGATTAAGAAAAAATTAGAGAATCATATGGTCTTCAAAATGGTTCAAAACAAGACCTCGTTCTTCAATGGAATTTCCTCGTCTTTGTCCAGATCAAATCCATTTTCAATGGGGGTCATTTTTCAGGTCTTGAAAATTATAAATATAAGATGAATCGAATCCAATTAACATGGAAAATAGTATAAATAATCATAGAAGAATAATTTGACGAAAAAATTTCAAAGGGGGGAAAATCCTTGAACAATGGGTTGATCCTGAAGAGTAAAAATTTCTTTACAGACTACCTCTCTCCATGGATTTCCACCACTTCGCAAGGCACCCCCTAAAAGAAATATTTTCTCAGGCAAGATAGTACCAATAACACCTTTAAACAAAACCAAAATCACTTGCATGGAAGGATGGTGATTTCCACCCTGTGAATGAAAGAGCTGCATGATCAAAATTGTTTGTTGTATGTAATGGTACCACCACATCCTAAAAACAAAACCATAAAATTCTCGAGGTTGGGTGGTGATTCCCTCCCTTGAATACAACTACCCACCATGAACAAAATCATTCACAGAATGGGGAGTTCTCTTTGTTCTCCCGTTAATGAATCCATGTGGAAGACTATTGATGAATGTCCATGATGGTATTAGGTCCAATTGTTATTCTATAAGAATACATCAAGGGGGAATAAAAGAAGATGAAGGGAATGAGAACCAAAGGAAACGATCGAGGAGGAAACACAAAAACTAAAGACATTGAGATGATTCTATATAGATCCATCAATTCTTAGTAGGTACCCCAACCACGTAACATTAATAAGGAAATAGAAATTATCAAGATAACCACAAAAATAAAGTCACTTACGAGGATACCCTTCTGTAAAGAAAAAATAGACTCCCCTTTTTCATCCTACTACCCCTCATAAGAAAATTCTATACTGGTGGAACCCTACCCATGTTGAAAAATACCCTTTCATAGGAACTGGATGTCATGTAGCAAGATGTGATGTTGGATGAACATATCCGCATGTAGAAACACACTACATGGTCATTACCTAGGTCCTCATAGTACAATTATTTATGGACAGTACCCTCGCTCGTATACAAATATGCAACACAGAGGGATCTTCATCCTACAAAAGAACACGCTATGTTGAAGGAAACTCACATTGTCCCCTATGCAAAACCAGTCTAATGGAATCCGACTAGTGTCCCATCCAAATCCACCTGACATGTATGATCGGATCATCAAGGAAATTAGTGAGTCCACTCAATTCTACCCCCTCATGGTAAGTGGAGTCATATTTATAGCCTATGTGATAGGGTGGGAGGACAATATATCTTCATGTATACATTCTCATGGTAACGAGGGTCCCGGCATTGGAGGTTCTCACGTGAAACTCCCCAATCATGGGATTGAGGGGCACCACGGGTCTTTCTCTTAGATGAAGGCCAGTTTTAATCAATCCTCTATTCCCCAAGGACAGATAGAGCATCCCTACTAGAGTACACCCATATAATTTCTTATAGTAGGTGGCACTCTTTCTCATCATTTCCTCTTCGTGATACAAAAATAGTTGCAGAGATGGATGCCTAAATGATCTATCTCTCTCTCCCTTTGGTCCCAAAACATGTCCACTAATTGAAAATGTTTATTATGTGATATTTACATATAATGCTTCCTCTTATTTTCCACATCAATCATGACTAAAGTGGGTTTAGAGGTTAAAGACAATCATGACATCTACATGATCCCAAACCTCATATGAGAATCCCCTCAGTGTTGTCCCAATCCATATCCATTAAATCTAGAATCCAATTTCATTTAAGACATGAACACGTTCCACAAACATCAAAGTGTCATATCCCCAATGAAGCAGATCCTTATGGGAATCCCCATGGGTGTAAGCCCCATCATTGTCCACTAAACTAGCACTCCATTGTCTTTCTAATCCCAAACCATTACGAACAATGTGGTCTATGGTTCCCAACTAACTGGGATATGTAGGAATCCTCCAAATGGTATAATAGCCATTCCCAAATTCACCCTAATATGTTCCTAGCCACATTCTCGATAGGCTCATATCCATCAGGGAGACAACATCACTTTTGGGTCCCTCATGATTCCTCGACGTAAGTCCCACACCAAAAATTGACTAGGAACACCCCACACATGAATCCTTATCTAATGAAATTTAACGACATGGTTTTGTCATAGTCATAGAAACTTAAAAGGTTATGTGTCCATTTAAGTCCCACTGAACTGATTCTTCTCATGAGGATACATAGGAATCCCATATTATGGGTTCGATGCTGACCTCCAAAACACTTTAATCCCCCCTAGATGACTGAAACTCTAGAGAACCTCACAACATAGCTTAAAACCAGAAACATCAAAATAAATGACCATGAATCTTTGATACCTATACAAAAATGGTAGTATTGATGGAGGACATTGGAAAGATACCAATCCCTCCATTGATAGGTAACCTTAGATACATGCATAGGATTCCAAACCCATCCATGTTCACAATTTATTGTTAACATGGGGTGATACATGTATACATACTTGGGAATGAACAAAGGATTATAGAAAAAATATTAAATCTATAAGAGATTCCATATATAGGCAATATATCCCCCCCAAATGTATTAATGAACCCGAGTTCCAATCCCCTTGACTAATGTGAGTTCTTATGTTTGATTGGACATGTCTCCCAACATATACTTTCCTTTGGAAAGTAGGTCCATGTGTCTTCATGTATATGAGATCCATTGGGACTTTCCACCTCCATAAAAAAACCTATTGCAGACCATTCAAAGATAACTCACCTGGAATGAGTAAATGAACATTATTAAACCCCTTGAAATTAAATTTTTTCACTAAGAATCCTTTTTCAGAAATAACATCAAACGCTATTCTCTAGCCAAGATGAAAAAAACCTCTATATAGGTAGGTAATCTAAACCCCAGTACCTCTACATTGGGATGCTTTACCAAATATAGAAATCAAATTCTTCATAATTATAAAACCTAATATGTATAAAATATTTTCAATAAATTAATTAATGATAATATCTTCAATTATAAACCAAGGTCACGGGGGATGAAAAAATAAATTCATTAAGGAGGGAATCCAAACATGAAATACAAGGCATTATCCTAGAAGCAGTTTAACATTTTAATCTCAAATATACATGACCATCACATTTCATAAAAAATATAATTAATATGAATAAAATAGGAAATAATATATTAATAAATAAACAATTAAAAATGTAATACATGAGTTACACATTTATGAAAAATTTATAAATCAAATCTCATTATAATCACTTTTAATAATTTTATCTTTTTCCTCATGGATATTCCATAAAATTGAATCTAATGATTTTATATTAATTCTAATATAAACTCAATGATATTTATCATTATATAAAATTTATAATTTCAATATATATTTAGGTATTATAATCTATTTATAATTTTATTTCAATTATGTAAACATTCTACATAATATATATTTCATAAAAGTAATTATTATTTAAACCTTGATCATATCAGGATCAAAACACTATTGATGTGGCTTAAATAATATCTAAATAATGAACCTTTTTATTTTGAATAATTTAAAACAATTAATTATAAACAATTCATAATTTAAATATAAACATCTAAAATTTTAACCTTATTTCATAATTCATAACCGTTTATAAATTATTTCTTATGATTTCTAAATAAACATATTTATTTTTAAATCATAAAAGGATCCATATAATTTATAGAAAAAGTTTTCTAAATATTAAAATTCATTATTTAAGGAATAATTAATAAATTTTTAATAAGAAAGTAATTATTTATATATAAATTATAATTAATTAATTTATAAAACTATTTAAATTTAAAAAACCCAAAAATATATTTTAAAATGTTATATAAACTTTTTTTAAACCATTAAAAGAATTTTAGAATTATTTTCATAAAACAATCTTCATTACCATTACACATGATTCTTATTATGCATATGCATAACCACATTCTACCCTCACACAAACACTTTATATAAGGGTGAAATAATTATGGAGCCCTTAAATAATGTTTTTCACATTATAACCTTATGTAGACACTATAAAAAGAAAATACCCTTATAAAGAGGACTCAAGTAAGGGTATACTATCTTTACCCTTACGTAGAAAATGTATGTATGGGCAGAAATGCCTTGAACCTCATGAAAATCCTATTGCATAAGAGGAGAAAAAATCATATGAAACACCTCATTTAAGCGTATTAACATTACTCAATACCCTTACATAATGCCTCAATGAAGGTAAGAACAACCCATTACCTTTAAAAACACCCTTACATGTAACAGTAAGTATATGAATACCATTATGTAACCTTATGAGAAGTAAAATTACCCTTAGGTACTAGTACTTCACATAACGGTAAACTGAGGTGTCCCTTACAAGGATTACTCTATATAAGGGTGAGGTACGATGACTCTTATGCAGAACAATCGTCATAAGGGTAAATCCATGTTTACCATTACACATCTCAACTATATAAGGGTTAGATCTTGGTTACCTATGTATAGAAAAACTATGTATAGGTATCCCCCGTTTTAAAAACTGAATATCCATAATACAAAACAGATCTCTATTTTCAGTTTTATTCTTTACTTCCATGAATAAATTCCTAAATCTAACATATGGTTCCATTTAAAAACACTAATGTCTTTAATCGTAGTCTAATAACATTTATCAGAAGCAATAGAAGTAAATAAACCCCTTTTTCATGGACATCCATTTTGATAATAAGGAACAATGAATAAAATACAAGAAATAACGAATAAAGTAAACTTTGCACCTTTTAATATATAATCCACTACATAATATTCATTAAGATATATATTTTATAAAGATAAAAGAGCGGTAACATATGCATCCAACCTCTGTCACTATCCATAGGAAGCTCTGAATCGCACGACATTCAATATGGATTCTATCTTCCTTCATGTTGTGCTATAACAACATAGTGAAAAGGATGAAGAAGAAATAGAACATAGATTACAAGGAGTTTCAACCAAGAATATAAATGAAAACCCCTACTACCATTGTATAGAAGTCAAATTTATAAATCTCACAAGGAAGATCCTTAAAAATGCATCCATTAATTTGCATGTTTCAATACAGATGTTAATTCTTCAGTCAAAATGTATATAATAAACATAAATGAAAATCCTAAATGTTTCATATAATTAAACTATTTTTTAAATGAAATAAAATGTGAAAAAATAATTTATAAAAATCACTCTTCTAATAGAAATTTAAAATTTCATTAAATAACAAACCATTTCATGAAAAACATAATTTTCATTCAATGTATATATTTATAAGGATATAAAGATATTACATTTCATTACTCACATGGAAACACGAGTGTTATATGGAGAAACCTACTGAGTATATTTATTTTCTCCTCCACAAGTTTTATATAGTATTCTATGATCTTCAAGGTAGAGTTGGTGGTAGTTTCAAATGAATTTAGCTCTAGAGATTTTATATTTGTTAGTAGATGCATTTTTATCAATACCTTTGTTGGGAAAAGAATACCTCAAAGTAATATTACATTATTTTTGAGTAGATTGTGCTTTTTTGATGAAAAAAGGTTAAAAATGTATGTTGTGGATATTTAGAGAGCTTTTGAGAGGGAATGTTGACAAAGATCCATGATAGAGGAATGGTTACCCTGGAAGCGGTAGAGAAAATTGCGTACCCAAGGTGATGCCATTTCTAATGTATTTTAAAAATTTTTGGTCCATAATTTGTAGTTTTTCTTGCATCTTGAAAATTTTATATCCTTGATGATATATTAAAAATATGGAAATGTCATGAGTTTCATGAAGAATGGGATTTGTGAGGGGAGTTTCAGGAATAATGGACTTCACGAAGGGTGTTTCATGATAGTGTGAAGATTCTGACGGTGAGATCCACAAAGATGGTGAGATTCATGAACAAAATGATAAGGAGGATTTCTAGTGGATCATAATGGTGGTTCATAGTGTTTAAGGTGATCTCTGTGATTACTTTTTGCATCGCGAATAGTAAATTTCCATGGAGATTCATGAAAAAGGGAGAATCGTGGAGGAAAAGCTTGAGCTTTAAAAAATGCTGATGATGTGACCTAGAAGGTTCTAGAATTTGTGGAATGCCTATAAATATAAATCTACCCTCCTCATAAAAGGATTGAGATATTTTTATGATCTTAATTATTCAGAATTGGGATAGTAGTTTGTGAAGTGTTGTTCTAAAAGGGTGGTTCAGGAAGGGTGGTTTGTAAAGGTGATATGAGAAGAAGATCCCAAAGGCTGTAAATGTCATCAGAATGTTCTGAAAATCGTGAAATTATTTAGATTCTTGAAGGATATGTAAGCTTCAATAAATTGAGGATATTTGTGATGGCTAGTTGAGCTTCTCCAAATAAGTGATATTCACGAAAGTTTTGATCTTCATGAAGAAATTCTAACCCTCGTGAAAGGAATAGCTTCACGAAGGTAGTGTGCATTGGGAAAGTGGTTCAGAAGGAATTCTCCAGTGCATCTTTTTTATACATGTATTCATCTATTGGATGAATGTTGAACATAAATAGAGAATCCATATACAACTAAATATGTATTCATTAGATAAAAATAAAGGACCTACATGTTCATGAACTATTAGGGAATCCCTTCAAATTTTAGTGATATGTGTAACACCCCACACTTCCACGGTACACTATTCTTTCAACAATGCAATAGCTTGTATTGTATGCAAGTTCGAGATTCTAACACACCGCAACCAATCTAATTAGCCGTTATGAATAGTAATACCCAATTTTTGAAATTATATAAATTTTATATTTCAAAATGGACTTCATTTTTGGATTTTGAATATCGAAATTAGCGTATGTTGAATTTTTGGTATTTTTCTAAGAACTTCCAATTTTTGATGAATAGTGAAAAATACATTAAAACAACCTTTTTAATAAAAATAATTTATAGTGATAAATTATACTATTGAGTGGTTTTAAAGTCGAATTAGAATATACTTTTTCCATTTTATCCAATGGTGGTCATTAGAATTAATTTCACTTTAAAATTGGACATAAATGAGTATCAATCTTTTGATAGATATTGTTTCTTAAAAACACGTTATTTGTTTTGACAGCTGGAATTAAAAATAAAAATAATTAATTCAACTTTTATGTTTTGAATTTGGTAAAACGGACAACATTTTTGAATTTGGAATATGAAATATCGCTTAGAGTGAATTTTTGGTATATTTATGAAAAACATCGATTTTTTATGAATAGTGAAACCAATAAGTGGTAGTTGAAAAACTGATTTTTTGTTTAAATGAAATTTTACCACCTCTGTGATTTGAATTTAAGAAATCCGACATACATCATTGTCATTATGAAGTAAAATGTGGTTCAATTTGATTAAAATAATTTTTGGTGAATAGTAACTTTTAAGTTCTATTAATCGTGATAAAATGTAATTAGTGTAATTTAAGGTAAATATAATGATATAATAATATACAATTACCTTTAAACTTGTCCTACACTTAATGGATGAGTCATGGCCGACCTAGACAATCCATGAGTCAACATGGGGACCCCATGGAGCCACTTGGGTAAGAAAATGTCCTTAATAACTTTTTATTTAAAGTAAAAATAAAAGTGTCACAAACATGTATTGTTTTATTAAAAAAGATTTACATAGGGTTATACAAGTCATTTATTATAAAATAAATATTAATTGGAAAGATTAAAAGATTTTGTATATCATTGTATTTTTTTTATAATTTTAGACATTAAATAAATTAATTTATTTATGACACCATGATGATGCTGCGATTACATTTTTAATGAATGATTCAAATAAAATGAAAAGATAAGGTAAAAGCTAAGACATACAATTGTCTAAATCCTATTGGATGGGTTTATTTCTAACCCATATCACCTTAGCCTCACAATATATCATTGTGGGACCTTTAAAATCTGAAAAGCATTTCATAATAATGTAACATTTCATGACTTTCCCATAGTACCCCTCCTCTCCTCTTATAAAATGCTCCCACCTCTACCACCATATTCAAACCTTCAAAGACATTTGGCTCTACCAAAATCTGACCAAATACTCTATCATCTTCCCTATCTTACTCCTAGAAGCCTCACTTTGGGAAGAAGTTTTCCCAAGGAAGCCTTTGGCTCAAATCAAAAAGAGTTACGTGATTTTAAGGTAATGTCTTCTCTTATGTTCTTTTGATTTATTTTTCTTCTCCAACCCATTAAACTCTTATTATTCCTTTATTTTGTAACGACACAAGTATCTTAAATATAGTAGGATTTTTTTATGAGAACTATTTGATTTTCAATTACACACACCATCGTCTAATGGTTAATTAACATACTGTTTCTGTGGGTGGCGAATTACTGCCTCACAAAATGATGATTGTTCAATCTTCTTTTAAAACCTCTCATGGTTGACATTAAGATGTCACTATATTTATATATGATATATATTATGTTTATGTTTTCCTTATACTTTTTTATTTTTCATTTATGGCATACCTTTATGATTTCCATTATGGGTAAACGCGATAATTTCATTTTAGGATGTGTGGACTACCACCCCTCCAAGTGATTTGAATCATTAATTCCATATCTGGGACTTATAAAGGATGAAGTAAATGATATTATATATGATATTATACTAGAATTATAATATAACTTTATATCATTATGATTTCATTCCATTAAATATGTAATAGAAATGAAAGTAGCGTTCATGCGTAAGTACGGCTTACCGTCTCCATGAACGGTGCATTTCATTTCTTACCTCTGAATGATATGTAAAATTATAATTGAATGTATATACTAGATATGTATGATATATATGATATATACATCATGAATATAATTATGGATATAATCGATATTTTACCACATGCACAACTTGTAATTATAAGATGTTTATTTTTGAATCAAGTACCAAAGATCAACAAAACGACCGCTATTAAGATAAATAATGACATAATGTTCATAACATGGTAATAAGTGATATAAAAGGAATAATGAACTTAATAAAGGTTCTTAAGGAAGTATAAATAAACTCTAGTTTATTTTTCAGGAGATTAAAGAACGATCGAGTCAAGTCGGACACGAGGTAAGGGACTTCTTCTCAATCTCCTTTCATTGAGGCATATTCTGTTTTATACACAACCTTCTTTTATACAGTGTATAAACCCCTTTTAATTTTACGTTTATTAAAACGGAATCTTTTTTATATGAAGTATTTTACTAAACAACAAAAAGGAATGTTTTTTTGTTGTACGTATGCGGGGACAACGACTTCTCCATAGCCGTGACCATTATTTGTGTTTCGGCTTCCTCTACAAACCATAACTTTTTTAAAATGAAAAATAAATACCATGTTTTTATTTTATTTTATTTTGGTATTGAAAATGGTTTTGACAGTTTTTTTATTATATCAATGTGTTTTATTTATATCTTGTGATTGAAATTTGGAAATGTTATGTTTCCTTTAGGCATGTTTTATGCGATACGATTATGGTATTGTTTAAGATATGTTTAAACCTGTTCATATGAGGAATGAATTGGACTTAATAAGTTACTAGTGGAGCCTTCTATAGCTCTTCGATGCATCGGTAGGTCTAATTAGACAAACTAGTGTCTTGGCACGAGGCCTTGACAAAATCGTATTTGCAGTCTTGGCATGAGGCCTTGGCTACATGGTTATGATAGTCTGGAGTTATGCATTCCATCAATATAAAAGTGTTTATTGATATTGAATGTTATTATATGACAAGTAGAATATCCATGAGAATAATTAAATGGAATTATTTCATTTTATTTTTTCGATATTATGTTGAAGTTCACGTTTAAAAGGATTTTATTTTAGTTATACATTTTTTTAAAAGTTTATGTTTATTTATGAATGTTTCCGCTATATTGTTATCCTTAATGAGAATCTGAGCTCACCCCTTTATATGTTTTATATTTTCTAGGATGTGAAGAAATATTTTATGACTGACCTGCAGGGATAGTCTGAAGGGGATATGAGTGTGGACTATGGAGAATATGTTATTATAGTTTTACACTTTATGATGTAATGTAACATTTATTAATGTATCTAGTGTTTCCAAGGCTACTAACCTAATCGGTCTTTTAAGACATGATCTTTTGTGATCATACCAATGTTACGTAATGATCCACTGACTCTAGGTAACTGGGGTCGGGGTGTTATAGTTGGTATCAGAAGCAGTTTAATACTAACCTTGGAAGCAAGATTTAGATAATCTCTGATTAGATCACATAGCCCTAAGATAGAGTTTGAGGATTAGTATAGAATAACATCCTATAATTTTGGTATTATAATGATTTTTTGAGTTTTCCGAGAAATAAATCCTTGTCTGGATACGAGCAGGTAGAGGCGGCTCTAGAACAGATGTACCCAGGGGTAAAACTTGAAAACACCACTTTGAGCTAGACTCGAATGGGAACTGGTGCACGACAACGGGCCTTGCTGCACTCTTGGTTACGACACTCCCGAGGATATTCTTCGGATAATTACCATTTTATTTACAAACCATTATGAAGGGTTTATAAGTTTATTCTTTCTCAACGAATTTTTTTTATGATTATGGATTATATCCAAAAACTGTTCAATTTATGTTAGGTATTTGACAAGTTTGTTATTTTGTATTTTGATTCATAAAGTAATCTAGTTTATGCCATTGTTTAGAAATGGCGCCTATTGGAAGGAATGGAAACCATATCAATGCATGCACTCAATGTAGGGATTTCCCTCTTTCTCAGGATCATTATAGTGGAGCTGGTGATACAACTGGTGCTGATCAACTTATGACGATACTGGGAAAACTCACTCAGGTTATGAATAATAGCTTTACTCATATAGAGCACCCTAATCCCCAACATGGAGGATCAATTTTATACCGCTTCATGAGGCAAAAACCACCAACATTAAATGGGACTACAAAACCCTTAGTAGTTGAGAAATGTATAAATTCCTTATAGAAAATATTCTATGCCTTGGGGAGTAGTGAAAGGGAAAAGGTTATCATGGTAGTTTACCGCCTCATTGGAGATGCTGATCAGTGGTGGTCATTGATAAAAAACACAAAGAAGATGATGAAGTATCATGTATAGAATGGAGAGAGTTGAATGATATTTTCTTAGAAAAATACATTATTCATGACCATCAAGCAGATATGGAAAGGAAATTTTTGAGTCTGAGGCAAAAGGAGGACGAGAATGTTGCGAAATATGAGTCTAACTTTACAAGGATAGCGAGGCATGCTGCAGATTATATACATAACCCAATTAGTAAGATTGATCGTTTCTTTGATGGATTAAAACCATTTCTCTGTCGAGCTTTATTATCACAATCTTTCTCAACGTACGAAGATATAGTCTCGTGTTCTATCAAGACAGAAAAGGAATTCTCTAAATCATATGACAATAAAGTAAAGTAAGAGAAGAGGAGAATGGTGGAACAAGAGATAGATAAAGTGAAAAAGGGAATGAAGGATTTTCCATTATGTTATAATTGTGGGATAAATCACCCTGGTACTTACCTAAATGGAATGGGATTTTGTTATAATTGCGGAGAAAATGGTCACCAGGCTCATAATTAGAAGGGAAAGAAAGAGGCTATCAATGTTGAATTCGACAAATGTAGGCAAATGGGGCATTATTCAAGTGAATTTCCTAAGCGTCAGGGAAACTTACCTCAGAAAAGGCCAAGCAATCAAGGCCAATCTTATGCTATTACTACAGTTGATGCGGAATAATTAATGTATTGGTTCTTTTGGACTCAAGGATTATATTCTGGTTATAAGAATAATGTGATATATATAAGTATTGTACTACAGTACTTGTTTTTCTCATTAAGGTTTTAATATAATTAAGGTAATCATATTTTTTGTATGTGACAATAAGAGAAACATTACTTTGTTTGGGGAATCTCATGTTATAATTGATTTTGGAATTTAGAGTACTTTTAGAGAAAGTCTGGACAAAGGTATTTTGGAAAACTATAAAAGTTGGAATGGATTAATTTGAACATTGGATAGTATTGTTTAAGGATAAAACATTTCTGAAGATTATTTTTGTAATATAATAATACTATAGTTTTAGGAAAAGGACAACCTGCAGGTCGGGGGATAACCCGTCGTGTCGGACAATGATGTAGGAATCTAACCCAAAACCATAGTGCGATAGGCCTTTATTACCTATCACTAGCCTATAAGAAGTCCCTGGTTATTAAAAAATAGTTTTACTAATCTAAATGGTATGTGTTAATATTTTTAACCTTGTACGATTAGGATAAATATAATATTGTTGAGTTCTAATATTTTTTTTGAGTGAAAGATGAGTTTGTGGTAGAAATTAGTTAAAGGTTGAAACTATACATTTCACAGATATATATATATATACACCTATCTCTTTTTCTATGAATAAATTAATTCTTAAACTTTAGGAAAGGGATATAAAAAAACGTGTTATCCTAATACCTTATGTTTTGTTGAACTGATGATATTTTAAATCAATATAGATTGATGGGTTTGAGGGCCTCAATATTACACTTTTTTGTGATTTATGACCTCAATCAGTACCTAAAAATATTTACTTTTTTCCTCCAATTATTTGTCTTTAATTGACACTAATGTTCTCCTAATCGAGATCATAATTTGGTGGTGACTTTTTCATTTCCCTTTCCCTCTTATTTAGGCTAAATTTTATTAACTTTTTTTATGTGGGTTTTCCACAAAGGTATTTTCTATTTTGAACCTTTTATTTTAGAAGAACAATTTTAAATTGTGAGGATGCAATTTACTGAAGTAGGGGAGAATATAACACCCCAAGCTTCCACGGTAAACTTTTCATTCGATAATGCAATAGCTTGCATTGTTCGTATGTTCGAGATTCTAACACACCGCGACCAATCAATGTAGCCATTATGAAAACTAATACCCAACTTTTGAAATTATATAAATTTTATATTTCAAAATGGACTTTATTTTTGGATTCTTAATATCTAAATTAGCCTATGTTGAACTTTTGGTATTTTTTTCAGAACTTCCAATTTTCAATGAATAGTGGAAAATACATAAAAACAACTTTTTTATTAAAAATATTTTATAGTGATAAATTATACTATTTAGTTGATTTAATGTATAATTATAATATAATTTTACCACTTTATCCAATGTTGGTCATTAGAATTAATTTCACTTTGAAATTGGACATAAAAGAGTATATGTCTTTTGATAGATATTGTTTCTTAAAAACACGTTATATGTTTTAACAGCGGGAATTAAATATAAAAATAATTAATGAAACTTTTATGTTTTGAAATTGGTAAAATGGAAATAATTTTTTTATTTTGAATATCAAATATATCTTAGAGTGAATTTTTGGTATTTTTCTAAAAAACATCGATTTTTGATGAATAGTGAAACCACTAAGTGGTAGTTAAAAAACTGAATTTTTGTTTAAATGAAATGTTACCACCTCTATGATTTTAATTTCAAATAATACTATATACATAATTTTCATTAGGATGTAAAATGTGGTTCAATGGGATTAATGTTTTTTGGTGAAAAGTAACTTTTAAGTTCTTTTAATCGCGATTAAATGTAATTAGTGTAATTTAAGGTAAATATAATGATATAATAATATGAAATTACCTTTACACTTTTCCTACACTTATTGGATGAGTCATGGCCAACCATGAAAATCCATGGGTCTACTTGGGGACCCCATGGATCCAATTGGGTAAGAAAATGACATTAATAACGTTTTATTTAAAGTAAAAATAAAAGTGTCACAAACATGTATTGTTTATCTAAAACAATTTTTTACATAGGGTTATACAAGTAAATTTTTTAATATAAAAATTCAGTGGAAATATAAAAATATTTCCTATATCATAGTAGTTTTTTTATAATTTTTAGACATTAAATAAATTAATTTATTTATGACACCATGATGATGAAGCGATTACCTCATTAATGAATGATTTAGATAAATTGAAATGATAAGGTCAAATATAAGAATTAAAGTTGTCTAAAACCTATTGGATGGGTTTATTTCGAACCCTTATCACCTTATCCTCGAAATATATCATTTTGGGACCTTTAAAATCCGAAAATAATTTCATAATAATGTAACATTTCATTACTTTCCAAGAGTACCCCTCTTCTCCTCTTATAAAAGACCCCACCTCTACCACCGTATTCACACCTTCAAAGCCATTTGGCTCGGCCAGTCTCTTCCCAAATATACACTCTCAGCTTCCCTCTATTACTCTTATAATCCTCACATTGGGCATAAGGCTTCCCAAATAAGCCTTTGGATCAAATCAAAAAGAGTTACCCGATTTTAAGGTAATGTCTTCTCTTATGTTCTTTTGTTTTATTTTGCTTATCCCACACATTAAACACTTTTTATTCCTTTATTTTGTAACAACACCATTATATTAAATATACCAGGATGTTTTTATGAGAATTATTTGATTTACACTTACACACACCTTCACCTAATGGTTAAATAACATACTATTTCTGTAGGAGGCGAATTACTGCCTCACGAAACGATGATTGTTCAATCTTCTTTTAACACCTCTCATGGTGGCCATTAAGATGTCAATATATTTATATATGATACATATTATGTTTATGTTTTCCTTATGATTCTGTATTTTTCATTTATGTCATACCATTATGATTTCCATTATGGGTAAATGCGATAATTTCATTTTAGGAAGTGCGGACTCCCCCCCCCTCAAAGTGATTTGAATCGTTAATGCCATATGTGGGACGTATAAAGGATGAAATAAATTATATAATATATTATATTATTCTGGAATTATAATATACCTTTATATCATTATGATTTCATTCCATTAAATACGTAATAGAAATGAAAGTAGTGTTCATGCGTACGTACGACTTACTGTCTCCATGAACGGTGCATTTCATTTCTTACCTCTAAATGTTATGTAATATTATAAATGAATGTATATAATGGATATGTATGATATATATGATATCTACATCATGAATATAATTTTGGATATAATGGATATTTTACCACATGAACAACTGTTAATTATAAGAAGTTTATTTTTGACCCAAGTACCAAAGATCGACAAAACGACCGTTATTAACTTAAATAATTACATAATGGTCATAACATGATAATAAGTGATATAAAAGGAATAATGAACTTGAAAAATGTTCTTAAGCAATTAGAAATTAACTCTAGTTTATTATTCAGGAGATTAATGAACGATCGAGTCATGTCGGACACGAGGTAAGGGACTTAATCTCAATCTCCTTTCATTGAGGCATATTGTTTTATAAACAACATTCTTTTATACAGTGTATAAACCCATTTTAATTTTACGTTTATTAAAACGGAATCATTTTTATATGAATAGTTTTACTAAATGACAAAAAGGAATGTTTTTTTGTACGTATGCGGCGACAACGACTTCTCCACCGCCGTGACCATTATTTGAGTATCAGATTCCTCTACAAGCCATAAATTTTTTTAAATGAAAAATAAATACCATGTTTTGATTTTATTTTATTTTGGTATTGAAAATGGGTTTGACAGTGTTTTTATTATATCAATGTGTTTTATTGATATCATGTGACTGAAATGTGGGAATGTTATGTTTCATTTATTCATGTTTTATGTGATATGATTATGTTATAGTTTAAGATATGTTTAAACCTGTTCATATGAAGAATGAATTAGACGTAATAAGTGAAGGGTGGAGCCCGCTATAGCTCCTCGATGCCTCGGTAGTTCTAATGAGACAAACTAGTGTCTTGGCATGAGGCCTTGACAAAATGTTATTTGTAGTCTTGGCACGGGGCCTTGGCAACGTGGTTATCATAGTCTGGCATTATGAATTACATCATTATAAAAGGGGTTATTGATATTTCATGTGATTATTCTACTAGTAGAATACCCATCAGAATAACTAAATGGAATTATTTCATTTTATTTTTTCCATATTATGCTGAAGTACAAGTTTAAAAGTCTTTTTTTAGTTATACATTTCCTTACATGTTTATGTTTATTTATGAAAGTTTCCTCTATATTGTTATCCTTAATGAACATATGAGATCACCCCTTTCTATGTTTTATTTTTCCCAGGATGTGAAGAAATATTTTATGACTGACCTGCCGGGATAGTCTAAAGGGGATATGAGTGTGGTATATGGAGACTATGTTATCGTAGTTTTACACTTTATGATGTAATGTAACATTTATGAATGTATCTAGTGTTACCAAGGCTACTCAACTAATCGGTCTTTCGATACTTGATCTTTTGTGATCATGACAATGTTACGTATTAGTGTACCGACTCTGGGTAACTGTGGTTGGGGTGTTACAATAAAAGTAAGAGGAAGAAGGTGATCCTTTCAACTAGTAGTGTGCCAGAGCATTAGACACTGTGAGTGACCCTTGGGAAAAAAGTGAGTAGAACCTAAACCTTGTAAAGGTAGTGACCCTGGGTATATATGTTATCTAGCCTGAAAATCATTATTTTATGTGAACCTTATTGAATTTGATACAATGAAAACATATCCATTTTATGATCATTGGATGAATCCCAATGAGGGTGAACCAACTTAATATCAATGTATCATGTGCATTATTTAATTTATGTTCATTCTATCTGTGGGATAAATAGAGGAGATTTATTTGTTTGATGATGAAACATGATTTTTAGGGGCAGTAGTTTTAATCGTTCATACCATGATTCACCCCCTATTAGGGTATTTGACCTAGTGGACCTAACAGTTGGAATCAGAGGTGAGGGTTATAAATCAGTGATAATATCTCATTATAAGAAATGGATGTGGTCAATCATTAACAGATTCGAATCTTCATTTGATCCAATTTTCAACTATGGAAGAATCTGATGCAACACTACTTTTGATGATTATGAATGGATGTCTTCATAGCAGCTATGCATGGAATATCAGCTAATATCAATAGTGGTTCTTTATTAAATTCTAAAAGAAGATAATTGGATGTTGATGCTAAAGAAATTAAATATTAGTGGGATCACTATAGAATGATATTTATACAAAAGTGATTTCATGTAAAACATCACATGATATGTGTGAAAAGATATTAAATATATACAAAGGATATTCTAAGATCAGAGAAGAAAAGTTATATGTATTCTAGAACAAGTATAAAGATCTGAGAATGATCCTAAATTAATCTTTTGATGCACTCTTTGATAGGGGTAATTTTGTATTAAAATACATACATGGTCTTAGAGAAGTCATTGAAGATATAAATATTGTGAAGCGTATATTGTGGAAATATCCACCTCGGTTTAATCCAAACATTTTAGTATTAGAATATAAAGATCCAAAGGATCTGACCTTGAATAACTATCATAGTACCCTAGTAGTATATGAAATGATAATTGATGAAAATTATTTTGTGGAAAAAATGAAATCCAATGAGGTGGCATACAAGGCTATGAAGAAGATCTCTATTGAAGATGGATAGGAAGATGAAGAAATAGATGAGGTGATGTCATTCCTTTCCATAAATCTAAGGAAAAGGAATGTTCAAAGGGTAACATCCACTTTCATGCTTCCGATGTGGAAAATTTTGACATCTAACATCAAGGTACCCTAAGATTATTCAATAAGATGATAAGGATGATGTTAAAATTCCCATGGAGAATTCTTCAACCTATAAGATTGGGATGAATTTTTTTAAGATAAATCTATTCAAAATGAATAGTTTGCTCTTAATATAAGAAGAATGTTCTGAAGAGTTTGAAGTAAAAGAGTTAAAAGATTAGAAGGATCATACTACATAGGCTGTGGTGGATGTTTTGAGAAATTAAAATACAATGGAAGATATATTCAATGAGGAAAGAGATGTAGAAGGTAGATTTGACCTTACAGTTAAATTAGAATTAGCTGTTGAGGAAATAGATATGTTTAGGTCAAAAATGAATAAATCCACCAAAGTGGTTTGTGATTAAAAACTATATATATATATTATTATGAAGAAGATAAATCTAAGATGAATGAAATAAATTAAACAAAATGTCTCAAAGTCCAAAGTGATCAGGATAGGTTGTTTATTACAATCTAAAAATTGAAGAACAAAAATTTAAATTGATATATTGACTCAAACATGAAATGATAAAATACAATGTATTAAAGAAATTGAATAGGTGGTCATCAGTCTAAGAAAAAAGGTTAATAATCAAGATAATCGGTTGACTATTTGTACGACATTGGAAAAATATATAATTCTGGAAACTGAGAATATAAAGGGGGCGCATAAGGGTCCAGATGAAAATAAAATAAATTGTAAAATCCCAAAGATAAGGTTGGTATGACGGCAGATAAAAAAGAAAGAGGTGTGATGATTAATGTCTGACCACAAGAAACTGCTCTAAAAGTGAATATAAATTTGAGTATGATTTTGGGTCATAATATTCATAGAACTCTAGGGACAATCATTAGTTCACAATTAATATACAATAATGAAACTCGCATCAGATGTTATATATGCGGAAAGATAGGACACTCACAAAATTAGGGTTCTATTGCTAGTAGATACTGATGGGAACAAGAACAACATTGATATCCAAACAGAGTGCAATACTCTAGAACATTTTTCAAGGTTCATTGTTTTTTTAGAGGATATTGATGCATGGACATATATTTTATAAAGACCATGAATATGAATGTACCAATGAAAAACCAGATTGGTTTGAAGTAGTAATTCATTGAACCATTAAGCGAACTGAGAATGAATTTTTTTTTCTACATTACAAGATGAAATTGGTCAATCATTCATTGACGAAGGTGAATTTATCAATCTATACTAGGTATGATGTCAAAAACATGGATGGAAAAAAGAAAAATATAGTTGAAGAAGCAGTGGTTGTAGAAATTTCCATTAAATCATCAAATCAAAGTTGTATATGGATTATTGATAGTGGATGCACCTCACATATAATAGGTAATAAAGATATTGTGACCAAAATCAAGTATGATAAAGGAGGTATTGTAAGATTTGGTAAAAATGGAGGATTGAAGATTGTTGGATTAGGAAAAACCAGTATTGGGGGAAAAGACACGAGACATGCTGATGCCTTAATTGTTGAAGGTCTCAGTCACAACATTCTCAGTGAAGGTCAAATGAGTGACTTAGGACATTCAATAAGATTTTTGAATAAATTATGTGTCATCAAGGAGAAATAATGTACAATTTTTTCAGGGTTTTTGTACAAAAGGTAATATTTACCTTGTAATGGGATAGGAAGACATTTTTTCTCTATCCAAGGATGAATAATATATGTTAAGGAATTTTCATCATAGATACATATGCCAGACATCATGGGAAGATATGGTGAAATATGATCTTCTCGAGACCTCCCTATATTATCACGTGATCACACTCAAACATGTGATTCCTTCCAAGAAGGTAAGATCAATTTAATGACATATAATGAAAAATAGAAAAGGTTAGAAAAAATTATTGGCTCGGAAATATTAATGCGTGTGGACCAATTTAATTAAGTGATAATTATGGGAGGAGATAATATGTTCTCATCATTGATTATTTCAACAGAATGGTGGGTGGTAGAACGCTGTCGTGGGCACCCTCAAATGATTAATGTGATTTTGGGGTACTTAGGTGCAGCAGAGTGGCTGACCAAGGTCGTCTCTCAAAGGAGGAAGTGAATTAAAACAACTTTTCATAGGTATTATAGAAACAAATTAAAAGGGAATAAAAACACTACTTGAAAGTATGTGGGTGATTGTTTATAGTTTATAAATCTAGAATTAGTTTGCTGGAAGAATATTGCATTTTTTTTGTTTTTAATTTTGAAATGAATTTCGATTAAAATGACACAACAAGAAGATGTTTTTTTAGAAAATATTTTAAAAGGCGTAATCGATCTAACTCTACCTCTTCATTCAATTATTAATAATTATCATTTAAATAAATATCCACTTAATTATTATCCCTTAATTTGTTAAATCCCGAACCGTACGAGAATTAACTTTACCACGATGATTGAAGTGAATTTAACCTTCGGATAACTTCGGAACATGCAATCGCAACACCCTGCTTTGATTCATTTTCTAAAATTAGATTATGTTCAGTGGTAAATTAAGGAACATAAAAACTCTGTAAATAAGGATTAATTGAGTTTAGGGATTATATTTGAACTCTACAAATTGATCCCGTGTGGTTTTGAATTACCGGTTAAGGTTGCGCTCTCACAGTTCACACAATTCTCGACCTCGCGTGTTTTGTGTTAAATATTCAATTGCTTGCTTAGTTTCATTTAAATTGAAAACTCAATTAATAGATCATAATATGTGAATTAAAGTATCTCATTTATTCAAAATAAATTAATGAAGAAGGATAGAGGTCGATCGATTACTAAAATGAACTACTCTTCCATGGGTGGTGTAGTCATCGTAGAAGAGTTTTAAATGTGCAAAGGTTTATAATGGGTATAAACCAATAACGCTTCTACTCAAGAACTCCAGACCAAAGAGGAAGATTAAGAGAAGAATAAATTTAAACAAAACAGAAGAAAATAGAAGAAATAAAAGAAGAACAAAGAAGTTTATTACACAAATGATAACATTACAAAATGAAGAAGAGAAGGAGGCTTCGATGAGGGGATCCTTGGTTCAAGAGATACCCCTCTTAAAATGGTTGGAGAATTTGTGTGAAACAAATTATCCTCTACCTCCAATCTCTTAATGCACGTCCCAACCCCTACAAATGAGAAAAACTCCAATTTATAGAGGGGAGGGGAGGAGAGGTTACAAGTGGTTTCAAGTGTGAATATGGAAATTCGGCCAAATATTTTATTCTAACTTGCACCGCCCATTTGACCTCCGAAACGCATGCATTGACTGGCCTTCCAGAAGGATGATTTGTTCCAAATCATGTCCCCGAGCTTTCCTCAAATTTGGGCTCAATCCAAGCCCGTATGTAGAAGTTATGGCCCAAATACAGAACCCATGTCCATTCTGCCGAGTCCAGCCCACCATTTGATAAATGGACCATTTAATCCATCCAAATGCACTCTTTAGCTCTAGTGTCATGAATTAAAGTTTTAGAAAATTAAGTTAGGAACACGTTTACAAAATTTCAAATTCAAATAATAAATAAAAAAATATTTATCTTCGAAATACTATAGTGCACTATTAAGGGTAAAACTTGAATTTTCACCAAATTTTCAAATGAATGATCAAATCCCAAATATTTTATAAATAAACATATTTAGCACAATTTGGGGAAATTATATCATTTATTATCAATAAAATATTCAAAAAAAAAGTGTTTTATCAGTGGGGGTATCAATCATCAACCACAAGTTTTATGTGTTCAGTTTCATTATATGATATCGACGAGATGTTGAAATAATGATAGATCCGAAAATCCAAAAGATCAAAATAGATAATGGAACTGAGTTCACAAATTTCCATGTAAATGATTATCTTCATAAACATGGGATATTTAACCATGTTTTAGTAGTAATAACTCCATAGTGTAATTTATTAGATTATAGAATAAATAGGATTATCAACAACATGGGTAGAACAATTATCATTAAGAAAGTCCTTCTAGAGAAATTTGGGAAAGAAGAAGTGGTTACAACGGTCTATAAATCAAATAGATCATTACTATGTATGAAAGAATATAAGACAACATATTGTATGGAAGTATACCATCATTGAAGTGATTTTGTGTCTTCAAAAGTACATATTTCATTCTAGACAAGGAGAAACATTGGAATTCTGAATCCCATGGATATGAAGGAATACTTCTTGGATACTCAAAAAATCATATAAATGCTTCAAAAAGAGGCTAGGAAAGGTAGTTGAAATCCATGATAAAACTATAGTGGAGAATTAAAATAATATTCAGCACATACATGACCAGTCATATGTAGACGGTGATGATGAAATAATAAGATCATGGGATATTCTAGTTCCATAAGTTGTCTCTAAAGAATTCTGAGATGATTAGAAGGATGAGAATAAATTAGTATCTACAGAGAGACCTAACAGAAAAGATGAAATTGATATAGAGAATATAAGTGGTGATTATGCATCACCAGTACAGAAATGAAGGATAACAAATATACAACAAGAATCATACTTATAATAGTTACATAATACATTTTTTATTGAAGATTTGTAGATGAGAACTAGGTTTAAGCTATGAATGAAGATCTTGAACAAATGGTTAAAAATTAGACATTAGAGATTTCATTGAGGCCAACAAATATCAATGGAATTGGTACTAAATGGGTCATTCAAAGGAAGATGAATGAAGACAATGCGGTGATTCAATGAAAATTAGGAATAATGTGTAAAGGGTACTCCCAGATTGAGGGTATTGATGTTGATGATACTTTTGCACCTGTTTTAAGACTAGATAAAATACTATTATTCATGGCCATAACACTTCAATTAATGTTAATGGTTTTTAATATGGATGTCATGTCAGTATTTCTAAATGGGGTTCTGAATGAATATGTTTATATTGGATAGACATATGGTTTTCTCATTCCAGATTATGTGAATAGTTTTTGTTGGATAAAGAAGGATTTGTATGGTTTGAAAAAATAACCAAGAGAATGGTATTCAATGCATGATCAGTTTCTGAAAAATATCAGTTAACATTATGGTGGAGTTGATTACAGTTTATATTTCAATAGTAAAAGTATTAAAGGGTTGATTGTGCAGTTATATGTCAATGACATAATCTTTGGAGGTTTAAAAGAAGTGCAATTTAGACACTTTTCTGAATTCCAGAAAAGTGAGTTCAAAATCTCAATGACTGGTCAACTATCATTTTTATTAGTATATAGGTTACACATGGAGGTAATAACACATTAGTTTATAAATATAAATAAGCCACGGTAGTTTTGATAAGATTTGGAATAGACAATTCCAAGGAGGTGATGACTTCGGTGGCTACCCAGATGAAACTATCAAGGGATGAAGAAGCCAATGCAATTAATGTAATAGAATATAGGGATATAATTGGTAGTATACTATACATAATAGAGACAATACCTAATAATTTTTTTTACATTTCACGAAACACAATATCAATGAAATCCCAAAGAAATACACATTATTTCCATTAAAGGAATTCATTAGTATATAAAGGGAACGACGGTTTTCCTGATTGATATATAATCAAAAATCACAAAAGTAGTTATTGGGATAAATAGATGCATATTGGTCTTGTTCAACTGATGAAATAATTTCAAAATAATGAGGTGAATTCATTCATGGTGTATGTGTTTATAGAACTATAAGTTTCAGACATTCTGCAAAAGGCCTTAACCCAAGAAGCATTTTAGAGACATTAACTAGCTCTATGAGTTCAGCTGACTGCATCCACTTGAAAAATTATTGATGTGGGACCAGAACATCTCCCTTAGGTAAGATGTTTTTTCTATAATGTGTTGATCTATGTTATTTACTCTATTGAATGCCCCAAATTAGTGGAATTTGAGATCGTTAAAAATCGGGGAGAAATTGTAATGGGAGAAAATGCATTAGTCAAGACACCTCGAGAAGCTGATAGGTGTAGTAGTGAGATAGGGGGAGCAGAGAGATTGGGGTAGATTTAAATATGATGATGCTAAAGGTGATATATCAAAGTACATATATCATAAATGAAGGAGTTCGTGATAAAAGTAGTTGAGAGTTTTCAGTATTAAGTGATTCACTGATTAAATTTTCATGCTACTATTGTTTCTCACACTGAGCATGGATTATGTGGGATTAGAGTATTTTTTGATAAAATAATTGATCATTATCTAAATCACATGAAAATAATGTTGGTAAAATATATATTAACCATGATAGTGGTATCAAATTATGAACGAGTTGTCAACAAACCCAAAGTGTGATATTGATGGGAAATAATCCCTTAATGTAACATTACAACATTTTTGGGTTGATTGTGTTTTTTGAAAAAGAAGGTTTCCAATGTATATTGTGGAGATCAATAGTTTTTTACAAGACATGGTGAAAAATATCTAAGACAAAGGAATGGATTCTATGGAAGGGGTACATAAAATTGTGCACACAATGTGACATTGATTCCCAGTGTTTGCCAAATTTTTTGAGGTAAACATATAGAGTTTTGATTGAATTTCTAAAAGTGTATTTCGTTGAAGTTTCCCTAAGAATATTGAAAAGGCATGAGTTTCATGAATATTGGGCTTCACAAAGGGTGTTTCGGGAAGAATGGGCTTCGTGAATGGTGTTTCGCAAAGGCGTGAAGCTTTAGACGGTGAGATCCACGAGTATGATGAGCTTCACGAATAGTGAGGTGAGGAGCATCAGTAGATGATCATCAAAAAGGAATGATGTTTTGATGGTGATATCCATGATCACTTCAAGAATCGCGAATGGGAAATTTCAACAGAGCTTCGTGAAAATCAGAGTATCATGGAAAACAATTTCCTTTACAATATGTAAATGACATGGCATGGAGGGTTTTGGAATTGGTGGAATTATTATTCATATCCCTCTACCCCCTTCAGAAAAGGATCTATAATTAACAAATATCATGAGGCTTTAATATCATGAAGTTGGGTTGTGAATGGTGGTTCATGAAGGGTGGTTCTCAAAGAAAATATGCGAAGAAGTACGTGGAGGCTGTATATTCCAACTAAATGTCCTGAGAATTATGAATGTAAAGAGATTCAAGAAGGATAATTAAGATTTTCGAAAGGAAGGAGCTTCTCGAAGTCTCGTTGTGATACACAAAACTAAGAGGCCTTTGTGAATGGTAGCAGCTTTGTGAAGGCAGTTTGAGCTTCGCGAAATAAGGAGCTTCGTGAAGGTAGTGTACATCATTAATGTAGTACATAAGGAACTGCCCAATGTATTTGGGATAAAGTAGTGTTCATCTACTGCATGAAATTGGAACATCAATAGTGCATCTATATACAACTAAGGATGTATTCATTAGATTTAATTAAAGGAACTACAAGTCTGTAAATTATTGGTGAATCCCTTCTAAGTATAGTGAGTGAAGGTAGAGGTATAAGGTGATATTTTACACTAGAAGTGATCCAGAGAAAGATACACAAGGTGTGACCCATGGGAATGCAGTGAGAAATACCTAAAACTTTTAAAGGAATTGAGAATGGTAATACAATATTTCTATCATGAACATAATTGCTGGTAGTGAGGCTTAGTAAATTTGGTAGAATCGACACATCACCATTGTATGCTCCTTGGATGTAGCCTAATGAAGGTGAACCAAGTAAAAATCATTGTGTCCTGTGCATGATTTAATTTATATTGAAACATTTCAATTGAAGAATTAGTGAGGTGTGTTTTTTTAATGACGAAACAATATCCAGAGGGGCGGTATTTTTAATCTCCCATACCATGATTCACCCCCTCAAGGTATTTTTCTTAGTGGACCGAACAACCTTTCTAATGGTATAGATTATTTTATTGGATTTCATTAATTTTATCACCTTGTATTATATTTTTGTGACAGGAAATGAATATAATATACGTTATTCATGTATTTGTAATTGGAAGTAGTTCATTGATAATATTTTTGGTGATGTTCATATTTCATTTAAAATGGTTAATTTCTTGTATATATGTGTGATGATATACCCATAGTGAAAGTATCTAACCCCTGAAATAAGGAAGGTAGGTTTTGAGAGGTCACACATAATCTCACAGACAACTCAAAATGGAGTGATAATGAGGCTAGTTCAAGATTGAATGGTTTTAAATAAAATTTTTTAGGATGGAGTTCATAGTAAACCATGGTGATGATCATAGGTTTTGGTAAGAAAGCATCGTTACTTGATCATTGTATATGAAGTGGACTAAAGAAACCAACTTGATGCATGAGGGACCATGAGATCTAAGTAAGGACTATGTATACTATAGATCAATAAAAAGGGAATTTTATGTTTTTTGTAGAGTTTCTTCATAGGTTTCATTCATTAGTCATGTAGTTTTAGTTTATGATGATTGTGTGCGAATTGTTAAGGATTATGGTTCATGTGGTGTAGAATGATGTAATAATATTAATAGAAATTTCTCACAAACATTTTTAGGTTTATGTTGGTTAATATGGTTATAATTATATTTATTTTGTGATATCATTGTTATTTTCAACATTAGGAGGACCAATAAGCACATTAGCCTATATGTCATAGGATAGACCCTAAAAACCAGGCTTGGAAAGAAACCATGAATGAGTTTCAGAAGTAGAAGTTTCCATTGTATTAGAGGTCTATATTTAATCAAGATATCGAACATTGGTTAAAATAGGTTGATATTTCCTTTTTAGTTGATCCAGATATGATATTAGCATCATTTTCCTTTAACGGCGAGTATATTGTGAAGTTTATAGTGTTAGTTACAGACACTATGTTTGGGTGATCATTATGTTCCTACAATTACATGAATTAATTTCATAGATTTTTTCTAGAAATGTTCTTATTTGATACTCTTATAGTTTAGTAATAAAAATAGTTTTTGATGATTAAATAATAAATTTTTTATATTTTAGAGTATGATGTGATGTTTTTGGAGCTATTTTCAAATTCTCCTGAATTTATAAATGATGACAAGCTCGAATCCCATTATTTATAGATAGCTATATGAATAGAGATCCAAAAGTAGTTAGAGATACTTTCCTTGTGTTATTTCATAGTTATATTAGAGAAGGTTGAGATGAAGTAAATTTTTTAATAGAGATATTATATTTATTTTATACTTCTTGGTACGAAAATTTAATGTGGGGTTCGAGGTTCCAGTTCTCGAATTACAAAGTAGTCAAAGATTATGTGTGGATTCTGACTGAGTGTTGGATGAATTTCCCTCAATAACTAATCTATATTCACAGGGTTAGGTTTTTAAAAACCTCATGTTATCCTTTATGGAGGTTTCAACCATCATGGTATTTGGACAGCAACTTTTGGTGGTTGAAAAATATTTCCCATGTGAATAGATGAGTAATAAATAAACATAGGCGGGAAATAATGGTGTGCAACTATGTATAAAAAAGAGGGTATATAATTGGAGACCACTTAAAGAATGGTCTGCCTCAAATATGGAATGAATGCATAGTGTTTTATTAACCTATGACAATTCCTCGTTGAAACCAATGTGGGATAGGTACTATATCGAATTAAAATAATCATATACATGTGAGACGTTATTATGAAAAATTGTAGGGTGAAATTGGGGCATGATTTTGGTAGTAGTGGGGAATAAACTGGACTTATGATATATATATATCAATAAAAATATAATATTAAAATATAAATTATATAAATAAAACACTTCCCATGAAAATTATTAAAAGAAACCTGGACATGATCATGGTATATTACTTCCAACACAATATCATCTCTGAAGTGTGTTCGGAACACAACTATTTGATGGGAACAAAAGTATTTGATGTTTCACTAGTGGCACTATGTGCTTTCACATATTTTTATTTCATTATTTTCAGAATGTCTGGATGATGACTATAAAAAGTATAACTATTGAAAATCTATCCCATCCGCTCTATCATACTCATCAACCGTAATTTCCATAACAACAAACAGAGAGATTACTGCTGGTAAAACCAGAATAGGGTAATACTGATAGAGAAAACCTTATATAGGATCTCACCATCCATGGGTATAAATAGATAAATAGAGATACGGTAGAGTTTAAAGGTACTAGGTAGCACAGTAGAAACAAATGTCCCAATGATTTAAATTTTTTCATCAACTACCAATTTTAATAAACAATAACTAGTGAGTTCAACCTAATATAACCACCACGGATCCCATGCATAGGTTTTTAAGAAAAAATTAAATCTAACAAATACCTCATTCAAACAAAAGATGCACTCAAAATATACTTTTCAATGGTGACCATTTGTAAAAGCAATTGAATATGGATCACACTAGATCATCTAGGTTTTTATTCCATCGTTGAATTTTGGGTGCTAGCACGGTGAATTGATGTTGGCATCAACAACATGATTATCATAATTGAATTGATCCATTGATTTTTGAAATTGAACTTTGATCAAAGGATTGGATTGATATATTATCTATGTAGGAAGTGGGGGTAGAGAGAGAGAGTCTCATAAACTCATAATGAATATTAATAGCCATGAGAACCTCAACAACCTTTTATAGTGAGTTTCCAAATACCTAGAAATGGATCCCGACCCTTGGGTATTTATTACCATCTATAAATGACATATTATGATTTCTGTAATAAGTCATAAATATCATTTATATTTTATCAATTTCATGAAATATAATAAATATATTATATGATACAACCAAGCTATTAACTCAAATAGATATTCCAGCAAACACTATACAAACATTGAATATAAAATAATATTTTTTTCATATAATATTTCCTTGTATTTACACTAATATTTGTAGATACATTTAGTAAATAAATTCAATACGAATTATTCAAAAATTGAAAAATATGAATTTATTTATTAAATAAAGATTTTATATTCTCGAATACATCTTGACCTTTATGGTGGGTCCCACCAAATTCTATAATCATTTTCATCAAAATATGGTAGAATTTTTAATACATTAATTGCGTGACCCTAAATTCCCTGATCTCTATAGCAGTGAATACTATTCATAGACTAGTTGTATCATCTAACAACCCATCAAGTCATCTAAGGAGATATGGAAAATTCATAATAATGAAACCCTTTCCCATGAACACATGCATTGTAATATAATATATTTTTTCCGATGATATCTTATAATGTATGATAGACAATTTTTTTCATCATCTTTTCATTATTTATTTTTAATTTACCTAATTAGGTCAACTTACCTTCCTCGACCATGGCAATATATGTAGTGGAAGTACTGCCATCCTGATCAATAAGCACTCAGATATCACTTCCTTTCATTGGAAAAAAATTATATACTGATCACGAAATCTGTGTCATACCACCAATGAGGCACCCAATGCAAGCGACATCACTATGAGTTCAATGAAATAGTTTCATGCTCAATCAATGTAAAAAATAATATGGAAAACATAAATAATTATTCAAGTCATTAGACCATTAAATGTTATCTCAGATAAGAAATAAATATAGGACCTGAAACATTTGGTGTTCTTATAGGATGGCCAGTCATCATGATCTCATATAATAAAGTTAACAAAGTGTGAACTTCATGAGAAGAAGTATCAATGCTTATAATCCACCAGAACCTAATAGTAACACATCATCTATGTCCAGTTTCTAATATAAATATATAGCATATGATTAATATTAATGATTAATTACATATAATCTTGACATTCTCATTATAGTTTTTGAATTACCAAAACCATTTGATATGATAGATAATCTATGTGAATTAACATGTAAATAGTGGATACAAAAATATGAACACTATTATAGTAAGTGTGGATCATGCATAACACTCTATATATTTGATATAGTGATTGGAAATTACTATTCAAGTTGTTTCATAGGAAACCACAATTAAAACACTCCCAGTTTCCAATATCCAACATTTAAACTAATGTTGTCAGCACTCACCTAATAAGTTCACAATCATGTCAAGTTATGGATTTAATCATTGCGCATGACATGAATTCATTGTGTGAATATTATACTATTTATGACCTTACCTCTTGGTGTAAGACTCCTCGAGATAGGATATAATTGAGTATATCCCTTTTCTCCCCTGTCAACAGTTGAAATATTTTCTAGTACCAGTAGTAGGATTATGATAAGTTATATCATGACAAAACATTACATTCTAGGTGTGATTCCAAGAACTGCAAAAAATAATTATGTATTATCCACTGCATCTTTTGCTACATCATAAGCCATAATGCACATGGAATATGTAGATATGGATACAAATAAAATGAATGAACTTATATTATTCATTACCATAACTTAATTTTGATATTAGATAATATTGATCAAAAGGGATACTAGTTTTCTCCCCTTATAACTAGTATCCATTCCTACCCACATACTAGGTACATATCTTTTTTACTCTCCGTAGTACAATTGGATAGTCCTGACTACTTCCCCTTTTATTTTTCATGGATATAAATAATATTTTTATACCATTAAGTATACATTTAAAATATAATATTTATTACATAACAAGTCATATTTGATAGATCCCTTTCTATCACTCATGTATTCTTGGATAGATTTATTCCATTTTCACTGGTAAAAATTATCTCTTGAATTGTTGTACCTTATATTTTTCAATACCTTGTAAGTATATGTATGTTTTACTTGGTGAAACCATTATATCTATCTCGATAGATATCATTACCAAGAATTTAGGTGGGTACTTTAATTCAATCTATAGTGATTCACTTTCATTCTAGTCTTAACTAACTATAAGAAAAATAATTATTTTTCATATCTTATGAAACATATTTTACTTTGAACAAAATGGTGATCCCACTAACCTCCTCTATAAACATGGTAAAAATTTATTCCCAATGAATATTTTATGATCTAATTGCTTACATCAATACAAAACTGGTTTTCAACAACATATACTACATTTATAATTCTATAGTCTCAACAACAATTTCCAGTTGTGTCATATAGACACCCTCAAAGATTGGTGGTGTTGACAACCAATTCCAAATTTAACAATCATATAAATTAGCAATGAAATTCATAATTCTAATGGATTTAGGAATAATGAAATTGTATTATCAATATATCCTTATTTGGTGCCATGCTTGTCCCACCCATGTTTAGTCTCACTTGAATACCCTTTGTAGTATTCAAATTAATTAGCCCACGTACTTTAATAGATGGAATCCATTATTTAATTTTAATTAAACTTGTCAATCATAGCTTGTTTCCTTTTATTGATTACTAATAGGATTTATTATTCTTAATAAATAATGTGTCACCGGATATAGTGAATGTAAACCCATTGCCATGATTTTATCCTTCATATATAGTACATTAACCTAGTATATTATTTTTCCCCAATTTCTTGTAGAAAATGTTCTTATGCCAAATATTTGTCAATCTTCAACATTTATTATATCCAAGCCGACATTCTCCCACTATCTCGAATAGAGATTTTCACCCTTTTATGGAAATAGAGTCTATCACTTAACTCATAATTTTCTATATCATGGTTATCTATAATATCCTTATAAACCATTAAGATTATTAAATTTGGTGCACCACATTTTTTTCTTGATGCAATTTTATTTATCTTATAGAAAACTCTTAGCATCTAACCACATGTTATTATGATATGATGGATTTATATCATACTATAACTCATGTGATATCCATTTTTCATTTTTTCCCTTTTGGTTATGCGATAACTTCTCCTTTTTCAAATCATGTCTCAAAAAATATTAGATCATTTTTGAAATGCATATCTATCTGAACATTGATGTTTTATTTAATTACATAATGAATATGATGTGTATAAGAAATCGTGTGTTTTGGAATAGATCCACTCAACATTTCATGACCGATTAATGCTTGGTCAAGATATTCTTAGACACATAGGACTGAAGTTAATCAAATATTCTGACTATGTATATTATGAAATTTACTTTTACCTTCCATAAAAAATTCTTAATTGAATCTATTGAAGTATATTTACCACTCATTTTAACCTTGGAATAGTTCATTCCCTCTAGCTAAAATAATTCTTGATGATTTGGGGCCAACAATTATTTCTTATAGTTTATTTTCCCAAAACAAAATTTGTCAATGGGTTGATAAAACCTAAAAATAGTAAATAAATATAATATAAAACCATACTGGTAATATCCTTAAAAAATAATTATTTTTTCTTGATAAATATTATAACCATGCCTTACCATTTATATTCACAAGTTATCACTAACGATTCATTAATTACTAATCCTTTATTTGAGTTTACAATTTTGTAAACAACAATCATTCAAAAATAAGAATTATGTGTACATATTTCCAATGGAAACATGAGATAAAATATTTGGTAACACTCAACACAATTTCAAATAGAACCATTAAACATGGAAATTAGAATATGTGTACTTCTCACCACTAAATTCAGAATCACCCTTTCTCAATCGAATGGAGAATTCACTTAAATTTTGGTAATGTTTTTTTCGTACATGGTTATTTTATTTAAATACAAATATTTTATAGTCATATTTTATTTAATACCAATGATGTATAATATAAAAATCTCATATGATAATTAATGTACCTATAGAAAATTTGTTTCTTGCATATTTGATTCAGTTCATCACACTTTTATTGGCATTTTCTTCTTGTCCTTGAACTTTTTCAATAATATAATTTGAGATTTATATTTTTTTTATGTTCATATTTTCTTGGATAACCTTACCCAAAAGGCAATAGATCATTTTCTCTATACCATTCATACATGGATCTTAAATTAAAATGGATAAAGTAGGAAATAAGATATAATAATAGGATTTATTGAAATAATATGATATATCCATAAATTTATACAAATACAGTGTAATAATCACCTTATCCATATCATGCTTCATTATCTCCTCATTGATTGTTCAAATATGAGACAACATGTGGTACCATCAATTTCTTGATGATGTATCATTAACTCATTATACATTTATGATTAAATTATTATCTAAAGATCAAAAGTGATAGGCAAGAGTCTCTTGTATGAATATTTCACACCAACAATTCCAGAGGTACCTCAACATGTATTCGGGACTCCAACTCCTTGAATAAACCATATTGTTGTACTTTGTGCAAGCACATGTATTATTTTTGGAAACTCATGCTAGTTGGGACATGTTATTTATCCAATAATTTTGACAGTGTTTATGCCATATTACTAGCCATTATCCAATTTCATTTTCCCCCACTACCTTTATAAGGACCCCTATAATATGCAGCTATAACACAATCATAAAATTATTCAAATTACACACTTCTGAGCAGTTAATGATTTCTTATTTAATGTTATTATTTCTATTAATTTATAAAATTTGATTATTTTGAAAAAATGTAACAAATATTATTCAAATTATAATTTACTAGTACTCTCATGTGCGTACGCATAGTGGTGGGTATTAATTGTTATTGTTTTAATAAGATAATAGTTTTTGTTAAAGTTTAAAACAAATAATAATATTAAATATATCATATTAACAAAGTAGTGGGGTATAAAATTTTAATGTAAGTGAATAAAATATAAAGAAACAATTTAAACCATTGAAAAATTATTTTATAAATTAAATGTAAATTAATTTATAATTTTTGAGTATGAAGACTTGAAATCAATTTTAACTGCATTTAAGAAACATTATTGGCTAAAAAACATTATTGGGTACAATGAAATACATAATGAAAGAAACAAAGTGGGAGTTGGGAATAGTTTCATGAAATATAAGTTAAGGTGTAAAGGAATTTGTTAGAGCATAACTGTCGGGGGAGTGACTATTTTTCATTTGTAAATATCTGTTACAGTAGAATGTGCTTGTGGTATTGAATTTATTGAAAGACATTAAATTTACACAGTGATTCACCCCCTCAATTTGGTTATCTCGCATCTGGATTTGATTGAATACCAAGTCTGCTGCAAGCCTTTATAATATCACATACTGAATATAATTTGAAATAAAAATTGAATCTATTGAGTGGGGATAGGAAAATTAATAATGTTGTTTTGAATGGCACATTTGAATAAATAATTTACCTTTTCCATGATGATTATATTTTTTGCATTATATTCCATCATCAGTTTGTCAACCAAAATCACATAACGAGAAATTTAATTCCTAGAGTAATAATATGTAAAGCAGTCCCCAACTACATTGTTGACATCCTGGTTGGGAATAAAATGCATAAATTTCAATAAACATGATGGGAAAATAAGGAACATATCTTTTAATTTCATTCGATAAAGCCCTTTGATACATACTTTTCTTCTTGGGTAACATGAGGAAATACAATATGTGCAAGAACACATGTCCCGTGATGACTCCTATGCTTGAAGTCAACATCTGAATGCTATATCGGCTACAATATCTCAACACTAAAATGTCTACTTAATAGAATAAAATGAATCTATTTATATCAGGGTTGGAAGATTTATTGGATTTTAGAGCCAATAAAAATTGATTTGTTAGTTTTATATATTCTCATGAGTGGACATGTTAGAATCAAAAATTGAAAATTTATAAAATCATCCATGACCTTATTATTGAGTCATTGATTTTGGGCTCATTTTTTGTGGCTATTATGGTTATAAATCCATTGAATCGAGTGGAGTGACTAAATTATTATTATAATTATTATTATTTGGTTACTAAAATCTAGAAGTATCATCGGCCAGTATTGGATGGTGTAGATGATGTTTTGGTACACTTATATACTACATAATGGTGTCCACTACTTGCGACCACACACTCCCAACAATCCAACCATATAAAAACAAATCCCATTTTCATGGGAACCTTATCTGGAAGAAAATCATTTATATAAATGGTAAAATCACACATCTTCAATTAGAAATTCATATACAATTGTATGGAATCATTTATTATAAATTTCTTGTGCAATAAGAGTTTTTAGATTAGTTTTCTAAAATGGAACAATAATAGTAGTGGAGTTCACCAACCAAAGAGATATTTACCATATTATCTCACAAATATTCAATACAGAGAGAACTAAATCACATCTTGGATAATAGTGGCCTAAAGCCTGCGCATTAAATGTATTTTTGAGAAACGTGCACATTCAAATGGAAACGTCTCACATAAAATTAAAAGAGGATGGCTGAAAACATCAAAATCTTTTTAAAAAATTAGAAGCACAATATTTGATGTTTATTTATTCTTCCAACAATACTATGCTTAAATATTCAATAGGTGCAAGAGGTGTTTTCCATCTTTTTTCCTGCCTAGAAAACACAAAAAATGTTATTAAATATTAATATAACTAAAGAAAATAAAATAAAATAAGAGGGACAATAATATATGCGTTTAAAACATTAAACTGGTGTTGTAGTTAAATTATCCATAGCTAGATGGTTCCACCAGGTCATCCCCAGCCCATTAGTGGGTGTGTTATTCAAAGTTGGAACCACTACATCTTGTTTCTATTCAGGGTTGATTGTAGTTCCTCATGAACTTCAACATGAATGAAGAAAATATGATGTCTATTAAGACTTCTCAATGACTCTTCCTAGTATTAAACCCTTTAATATGCACTAAAATAAGTAGAAACTGAAAAATACAAATTCAAAACACAAATATATTCAATAAAAATAATTTCACATGATCATATAAAAACCATGGAAAAGAAATAGAGTAAAGTTTATTTCTAAATTTAATCCACATTTTACTCTTTAAAAATGTTTTTGTCATTGGATTGATTATATTTGGCATACATAAATCATGTAATACAACAAGAAAAATATTTCATATGAAAAAACATAATACATAAACAATGTAGTGATCATAAATGATAAAACATTCCAACTTAAAGAAAAGAAAATATATGAAGCATCGAGTACATATAGAAGAAAATTCATGATCAATGGGAATAATGGCTGATGAAAAGTGAAATTATATGATTGAATCTATTTATTCATGGTTAAGTGTTAAATTGAGATATAGAATATAGAAATATGTTTATTTTTTCAGTAATCTATAAAACCAAAGGAAATGGGTTGGTGGTATGAAAGTAGTTATCTAGTTTATACAGTAACTATAAATTGCTTCATGTATCTAAACTTATACACTATAATATTTTTCTGCATCATGTACAAAAAATTTTTGAAATAAAAGCTGGGTAAACTGGATGGTGTCTAGTCAGTATGAAATACATATATAAAACTAAAAAACTGTGAAAGAAACCATTGAAATAAGTTATATTCATTACCCTATTGTAGGATTAAGATATAGTATAACTTTTATATTATCCAATAATAAATAATGATGAAAAAGAATAATATTTCTTGTGCTACATTTATGATAACTACCTAAATTTTATTACATTCCAGATTATATTTTTCCAGTACCCTACCCCCCCCCCCAAATATTCCAAATGAAGTTGTATTTCATTGAAATATTATTCAATGGGGAGTGATTTTAGGGATTCATTTAAAACTAAATCACCCTCAGACTATCAAATTTTAACATGATGATATTTTAGTATTTTTTATTTTCCACTTGAACTCCCTTAATCAAAACACGCTCTTAAATTTCGTCTATAATAATAATATACACAAAATCCATTATTTTTTGTGAAACAATCCATTTTAAATTTGACATAGAGCTCATAAAATAACATCAAATTTAAAAATAAAATTGTTTGTTATCATTAAAGTATTTGTATATTTACAAATGTTAGTATCTATAAACTATTTCATATTTTTACATATTTTATATGTCATTGCATGATCTACTTATATATTGTGTTTACAAGTGATACAAAGGAAAACTCATGTTGATCCTTTTTATAATCAGTGTGATTCTAAAAAATACACCTACAACATCAATGATTTCAATACTCATACAAAAAATAGTTTCAACTATACCCACAATGTAGATTGTAATCAAAGTATTCCCCATTTACAATGAAACATCATCAATTTTTAGTGTCAACTACTATGAATGGTTGAAATGTATAGAATTGTGAGTAAACATATTATTAGAATTAGTAATTCTTAATCATTCCATTAATTTCTATATGTTCTACTTCAATGTATGAAATATTTTATGATATCAATTATCTTTTTATCCTAATAATTAATATATTCCTAGGAAGACCAGTATTAATCATAAAAAATTACGAAACTATTCAAAATTCAACTCTTATATTCTCATCAATATATGTCTATCCCATGTTATGTCATCAAAATCTACTAGATAAATGGAAAATAATATATATTAATACTTATTTTAAAATAAATATTCATCATTTCTTGTGTTGATATTATGTATAAAGTTGAATTAGTAAAACATCAAATTAAACTACAATTATTCTATTTCAATCCCATGAAGACATTGCTTGACCATTTATAGTAGGTCCAGATTATTTTCGATTAAAAATCTTAAATATCAAATATTAATTTTGATTCTTTTAAATCTCTAGGTTGGAACATTTATAACACAAAAAAATATAAAGTAACATGTTTTTTGATAACTTATATGTCACACTACACATGTATAATATGTAACAATATATTTATAACTAAATTAGTAAAATCAAATGATTATTATAAAAGTGAATAAATAAATACAAAAAATCAAATATTTGATGGAATAATTATTATAGAGTATAAAATGAATATAAAATACAATCCTTCAATTGGTGGAACTCTTCATCGATTTTAACCAGTGGTAAACTTCAACTGGTGGTTCATTGAAGTTACTATAAAATATCTTATAATTGTCATTGAAGGAAACATTACATGAAATGTAATGAAAAACAATTAGAACTATGTAAAAATGCTAAGCATCATAAATTAGGATTGGAATAATTACAAAAATACTATACTATTTGATGAAAAATTGATGAGACAAAGACACCTCTCAACATTCATGTTGTATTATGGTAAAAAGAAAAAAATAAACATGACAACATGTTACTTTTGAGAAGAAGGGAAACATAAGAGTACTTTTGGTGCATATTTCGTCTTTATCTTAAGCCTGTATTTATTTACAAGAAATAATTTAAAAAAACATAAATGAAATTAAAAGTAATATTGTAGATTATAACACATCTGATCAAAATGATTCACTTTTGTGTTTTGGTGAATAGATGAAAAATTCAACTACAAATACTTTCCAACTATAAATTGAAGATTAAAATTTCTCTCAAATTTATGTCCATGAAATTCCAAACCAGTATAAAAAATATAGAACTTTAAACTATTGAATCAATTATAATAATCAAAAAAATTTATTGTTAACATAACGAAAAAAATTAGAAAACTTCCAATGTTATTCAGCGAGAAAACTACGACGAGTGGAGAGGATTTGCGAGTGGGAAAAGAGGATGGAAATCGCAAGTGACAGCAGGTATGGAGGGATGGAATTAAAGGGGAATGATGCAGAGGAGTGCTTCTGATGTCGAAAGCAAGATGTACATACTGAGAAACCGTGCTGGAGTGGAAAAGAAACCCACGAGCGGGAGCTTGATGCAAGCATAGTTCCTCGGGAAACGTTGGTCTAGTAGAGGTGAATTACGAGTGAAAACCATGAGAGTATCTTACGGAAATTTTGAGAATTAGTGAGTCTAATAATACCATATATTTCTCCATTAAAAACCCATTTTCTGTTAAAAAGTCATTTTATATGGATTAGGGAATGAAAAAACCCATTTATATTTGTAGAAAGATTCCAACCAACTCCTGTTATCATTTTACTTTTACTCAAGCAATACCTCTGGTTTCATGTAGATTTAATCAGTCAAATAAGACCAAATAAATAATATTGTTTTAGTTAAAAACCGAAAATCAGATATATCATAGCTAATAAATGAGTATTCAAGAGAAAATTTATTGATTAGGTGGTATGACATAATATAAAATGAACCAAATTTATAAAGTAGTAGTAACATTATATTTGTAATGATCCATGTGAACCAAATGAAAAAAAATTGAATTTATTACTTCATGGACTAGATAAGACCCTAACAATTATTTTATTAAGATTTATTTATCATCGTCTCTAGTTTTTTTAATGTCATGGTAAAAATGAATAAACATAATTTTATTATCGATATAATTATTTCATTTCTAATTCTGTTTTAAAAAATATTTGATTTACCTTTCATCACAAATAATATTAATATTTACAACCATTATTTCCAGAGGGATCAACATATCATTATTCTTTCCATAGGTAAAAATTTGATAAAATCATTATCATTCACATCTATATGTTATTATCATACATCATTGAAGTATCCAACGTTGTTCTGTGGGAACTATAGGTTGATCAGAGAGGATTTTATAGTGGGAAGAGTAGAGAGAAATTGCAAGTGGGAGAAAATATAAAGTGACAGAATCAAAGGGGAACGATGAAGAGGAGGGTTTTTTGAAGTAATAATCCCGGAGGACTCTATATAAAACCATTTTGAGTGGAAAATAAAACCAGAAGTGGGACGATTATGAAAACACATTTTTTCAGGAACTGTAGGTCGAGCAGAGGGTAATTACGATTGAGAACAATAGAAGTATCTTATAGAAATTTTTAGCAATATAAAGTCTGATCATAGTATATAATTCTCCATTAAAAAAAGTAACCATTAATAAGTCGTCATATATAGATCAGGGAATGAATCAAACCATTTCATAATATAGAAACATCCCAGACAACTCCTCTTCACCTTATACTCATACTCATGACAATTCTCTTGTTTCCTTCACACTTAATCAGTCAAACAAAACCAGATCAATAATATTTTTGAAATTAAAAATATAAAATCATATCCATAATATCTAATTAATTAATAATAAATACAACAACATGTTTATGACTTTTAAAGACATAATAAAATATGAACCAAACATGCAATGTAGCATTAACATTATATTTGGGGTGACCCATGTGAACCAAATAAAAAAAAGTGAATTTCTTAATTCAAGCAATATATGAGAAACATGGAGGCAATGTCAATAACATTTCTCAAAGATGGTTCTAAATGCTTTGTATTCATGCTTTCACCTTATATCATTCATATACAACTTTTTGGGAGCTTCTATAAACCCATTGATTAAAACAAGATATTTTACATTCCAAACAACCATTCCAACATCCGTTCGAGATCTTAAACACTCTGAAATTATTGAGGTGAGGAAATATGAACTTTTACAAATCATAAAAAATTGGGATTGGTCCCTGATTTCGCTTATAGACTACATTGCTGGTGTAATAGAGGAAAGAAAAGATAATCGATGTGGTTATGTATTGAAGGGATCCTGAAGCACAACACGAGAAGAATATACTGATGAAATCGCTCAAAATGGTGGTCTTTGAAGAATAATATACCAAAATTTCCATGTTATGTAAAGAGGTAATTCAATTCATATTTCTCAAAAGAATCAATAAATAAAGCAGGAATCGAAACTTAAATGATTCCACAGTTGCACGGAATGAATATTTCTAAACTGACAAATTAAAGTGATTTTCATACATAATATTGAAAAATATGTGTAATATTTTCAGAAAATACACAATTAGTGGAGAATCAGAGGGAAATAGGGACTAGACGCATGAAGTTGGAATAGTTCTCTGGGACCCTATAGCGGGATCATGATGTCGGAATGGTTCTGCGGGATCCCTAGTTCGAGCAGAGAAGCCGAAGGACGATACCAGTGTTGTAATCAATGCTCTTGATGTATATATTAAGTGGATTAGATGTATATACTTATTATCTAGAGGAATAAAACATTGACGATGAATAGGTGGTGGGTTTCATGAAGAGAAGAAGAAGAAAAGAATGTATCCAAAGAATAATGAGGGGGGGTTTAGGAGGAGTAGTGGAGGGAGGGAACCGTACCTGAGGAAGATCAGTCGCCCAAATGTGAGACAAGAAAGAGAGATTGAAAACACTATACAACGCTGACATCGGGATTTTGAGGTAACCCTAGGTCACGGAGAGCTGAATCTCAACTTCAAGAGAGATAATGAAAAGCGCAGAGGGTAGAATAGAAATATGGAGAGGGAGGACATCAGAGATGGAGGGCGACCGAGTGTGGGTTAACCGGGAAAGACAGGGTGACGATGTAAAGGGTTTTGGGGGTGTTTCAGTATAAAAATGTGATAAAATCGATTAGATCAGGAGATTGAGGTGGATAACGGAAAAGATATCATGTGGAGGGGTGACATGATGAATTATAGAAAGGGAACGTAAAGGAAAATCGATGTGGAAGAATGTGACTATGACATGTGGGAATAGGAATTCCAGGATTAGTATATTATAGTACTCACTCATGCGTACACATGGGGATATGGATTAATGGAAATTTTTTAACAGAAAAGTTTTGTTGGTAAAAGTATATTTTTAATAACAATGAAGATGTGGATACTATTGAAATAGAAGTGAATAAAATTTAGAGACACCGTTAAAATAGTTAGAGGAACAGAAGTGATATATAATTATGGAATATGAGTTATGAAATTTTTATCACATCAAAATGTTAGAGTCATTTTATAGAATCATTATCAATGAAAATATTATATTCCGTATAATTTTAGTACAAGAATCAAAAAATGATTAAAATGGATAATTAAAAATAGAATATTTATAAAATTAAAGTTGGAATGTGTGTGAAACTGAAAATAATGAATTCAATGTGTTGGATAAGAATAAACCATATAGGAACAGAAAAAATATAGAGTATGACTCTTTTCTCATTAATATTTGTGTCATGAAGTCTATAGTATGGAATTTTAATTTTTGGCATGGGGGGAAATAAATTACCACAATATTGATAATTTATACCACATCAAGGACCTATTTTAAAATGGAAGAAAATGACATTTACACACATATAAAACAAATTAAAAATGATAAATAAAACATAGTTAAATAGAACCTCTTGTTTAATATTGATCTTGTATGAAACTAGAAAAATAATATTCAGTAAATAACAAAATTTTAATCAAACATCATTTGTTAGAGGAGAATAATCCCAATCAAAAACCCCTTAAATTGAATCTTATTCATAAAATTTTTCAATACTGAATAACATGTTGAAAATATAAATAATTTAATTAGTAGAGAAAACATGACATTCTTAGAAAATATAAATACTGTCATCAGGGTTTTGGAAGATTAGAATTTCCAAATTAGGTAATGAATCCTCTTATCCTATAAGGATTCATTTAGTAAATACTAAATCTCGATACAAAATCATCCATATCAATCTGCTATGGTCATCATAAGAAATATGGAGACACATATGCATCATAAATATGGAAATTGTTATGCATATGTAATCTTTAAAAAAATTATGTATGATGAATTGGGAAAATATTACATAAGAAATTCAGGATTAGCTTAATATGAGTAATTTAAAAAACCTTACACATAAACAGTATAGAAACACTTATGTTTAAGCCATCTGCAAACAATTATGTAATTTTTAGGGCAATATGAATTTAGGTTCACCAAACAAGTTCCAAAAAAAATACATTGAATGAGCATGTAAAACTATCCATAATAACCTACTTTGGCCATCATAATCATTATAGAAACAATTATTCATGATAAGTATGGAAAAAAATGCATAATATGGATATAAAAACATTTATGTATGATTAATTGTCTAACACTTTTATATTAAAAATACATAAAAAGGTAAGTATGAATAATCTGAAAAAAGTAACACAGAAACACAATGGAAACACTTATGTATGGGAAATCTATGAGAAATTAAGTAATTGTTAGGCCAATCAGAATATAAGTTCACCAAACTGCATACTTCATAAAATATTAGTCGATCATAGTCATTGAAAACCACTTACATTGAAGTTTATTGGTGATATAAATCGTATTCCAATTTTAGTGAATATGGGTAAGAGAATTAATAATTTAACTGTTATTTTTTACATTTGTCACAAATTTAGGCATATAACTTTTTGTATAAGATATATCCCCTTGACCGCATGAAAAATAGTGAAAAAGACTTCAAATTATTGGTATATGGATAAAATTTGGGGAAACAATAGATAGAAATGTTGAAATTTATCTATTTTTATAACATTTTCAATCATTTTATGTAACTTGAAGTTTTTGGATGTCAATGAAAAATCATGTCGCATTTTACAAATATTAATCTTCAAAAGCATTGAACATTATTTTATGAATAGAAAAAACTATTTAAAAACATGAATTCCATAATGAATTTTCAGAAAAAATAATATGAATTTTAACATAAATGAAGTAATTGGAAGAATAAAAATAAAAAAAATTTCCATGGTTTCTCTAAACCATGTTTTAATTAGAATCCCTTTTATGTGATAACTAATTCAATCCACTTTGTGGTTATGTGGGAACCATTACAGAACCAACATGAAAAAATAACACAAACCAAAACATCACAATTGGAAATATATAATGATATTACAAATGATAAATATATTTTTAGATATCATAAGTACACATTATCACCACTTTCATCGTCTATTATTCCTGAAAAATCACACCACCTGGAAAACAAGGATATCTAATGTGCTACTAAAAATTAAAAAAAAACAAAGATTTCAACCATTTGAATCATATCATAATTTCAATCAGACTCGTTTCAAACATAACCAACAAAATATTAAATCTAACCAAATCAGTGCTAATTATAGGAGCACTAAAAGACCAAGACGACTCATAAAATACACAACTATAACACTGAGTAAAAATTATTGCAAGGACAAACCCACATAACCAAAACTACTTTTCTATGAAAGAAATCTCCTCAATTTCAGTCTAGTGGACTCCTGCAATGAACCACCTGAAACAAGAGGGTAACTATAAAATACACATAATGTTTTTATACATACTGACAAAATAACCCATAATAAATTATATCCTAACAAAATGAAAACACAATCCACAATTTGGTATACAATAGTGGAAAAAATAATATTTTGAATGTAATTTTAAATTTATAATTTGTTGTTCTTATGAATGTGAAATTACTAGAAGATTAATCTAGATGTATTACCTTTATGAAAAATATAGTTTTTTGTCTTATTAGATATCATTTTCCATGAAATAGGAGGAAGATGGTACTTGTAATTGAACATAGTTGTTTTGGGAGCTCCGATAATTCAATGTTTTCCTTTCTTTCCTCTTCAAGGTTTGTATAAATGATAAAAATAATAGAGCATAATCTTCTGCACATATTTTTTTTTTATATTCAGGGGATGGCATTACAATATGTGTGTAATTATATTTTAGTGTGAAAATAATGGCATCACACATGCCAAAGTTAGTGAATTTTTATAATCATTAAATTTTAACACATATATGAAGATTGAATAGAAGTGAAAACAATGGAGGGAGACATGTCAATATATCATCTTTTTTATCACCAATCCTTAAAAAGTAAACAGGTTATGAATCCTGAAAAATATATTGTAAAAATTTTAAGTTTATTTGTCCATAAGAACTAAATAAACATAAATAGATAAATCATTATAGATATGTGAAAGAAATATTAATGTTTTATGAACATGTTTTCATACCACTGGGTAAACAGACTACAATGATTTATTTAAAATCCTCTTATATAGAAATTATCATTATAATAGACACATGTGATGGAATAAATCAAAGAACTACTGCAACTATTGTAAACATGCCTAGGTTAATTTTGTAAAAGTCACGTAAAATTGGAAAGATAATATGAAAAAGAAAACACACCCTATAAAAATAATTAACACCTTTATAAAATGTAATAAAATGAACTTGATTAAATTTAATGACATCACACATGTATTAAAAAATAGAGAATATAATTGAATCTTGATTAGAAATAAACATCAAACAACATTTCATAAGAGGAACCTACAAGTGTTTAATTAAATAGTTTTAAAAAACACATCATGACATCATTATCAAAAAGAAATTTCAATGTAATTAGGGGATATTAAATTCCAAAAATGTTTATTGATTATTTATTGAGAAATCATGAAAAATTATAAATTAAACATAATCATTTATTGAATCCCTTAATTCTGTAATTTATTCATGTTGCACTACCTTAATAGCAGTCTCTACAATGATATCCCCAATCATAACATTGTACCTATATCCAGATCAAAATATATGAGCATCCAACTAAAAATATGAATGAAACTCATGTACTGGTATAACCAAAACCATGGCAGAGATTCATCCCACATTCCCAAATATGAATATCATGATTGAATCGAGCATATAGAGAGATGAATAGATCATGAATATTATTATACCCGCAAGATGAAAAATTATACATAGAAGGAAGTGCATAATTACAAGGTACCAACTTCATCCAAACCAACACCTTCCCATCAAATAACTTTTTCTTTGATGCCAACACAACTACTAAAATACAAATAATTCACGCGTCTAAAATAAAAAAGGAAAAAATATTATTTAATTTCCATCGGAAAAATAAAATTTATTCATGAAATACAACATGCACTATAAATAGAATCCTATAAAAACAACAGAAATTAAGATAGAAAACATTTTCTCACTTCAAGAGGTTATATGACTCCTGGTAACATAAAAAAATAAATCAATAACAATAAAATTATAATTACCTTTTCAAAAAAATATTTTGTGTGTAAGTATATTGACCATGAGGTAGAAATAGTGTGTGAGAACTTGATTTAACATTGAGTGGGTATACTAATCTTGAATGCACGTTCATTAGAAAATATCATCATATTGTAACTCTAGATACCTTAAATCTCAATTGAATATTTAACCATTGCATTTTCATTTTTTTTTTCAGGAATAAACAGAAGTCCATAAAAATATAAAAAGGAAAAATGATTGAAATATATTGAAATGCATAATATATGTGAAATATCATATATTGGTGTATAGTATGAGAGGATACAAATCCTATTTTATGTAAGCTTAAGTGTTTTCTCAATATCAGAGAAGGTGAATCCATGGAAGGGGAGAAGTCATTCTACATAAATGGTTCCAGGTTTAACCAATATCATGTTTACTGAAGGCCTCCATCAATGCAAGTATCCGCCTCTAAAAACAAAATGCAATAGGTTTAAAAACATCTTTGTCTCACTCACTGAAGTATAAAAAATCCTGCTTACTAAAAATAATAATTCAATAACTATAAAATGGTAATTACATTGTAAAAATCATATTATTTGGTTACTATATTTAGCATGAAATACATAGATCATGTAGACACTTTATTTAACATGGAGTGGGTATAAAAACCTAGAATGCATGGTTAGTAGAAAATATCATCATATAGTAACTCTAGTTACTATGATTCTCCATTTAATCTTTAACCATTTGCATGAAAATTTTGTTTCACATGAATAAATATCAGTCACATAACAATATAAAATAAATTTAACAGATTGAAATATATTGGAATGCATAATATATGTGAAATATTCTATATTGGTGTAAATTATGAGAGGATAAACATCCTATTTATTGTCAGATTCATAGTTTTCTTAAGATCTGAGTATGTGAAGCCATGGAAGGGTGGAAATCAGGCTACATAAATGGTTGTAGGTTTATCCAATATCAATTTCGGAGAAGGCCTACAATCAATTCCAATTGTATCCTATAAAAACAACATGCATTAGGGGTAAAAAATGTGTTCTCACTTAATGAAGTAACATAACTCCTGGTAACATAAAAACATTAATTCAATAATAATAAAATGACAATCCGACCATCTTGGTTTAGATAATACACATAAAATTAGGTACACTAATATTACATTCACATTAAATAGGGTTCACTATAGGTGTAAAAAACTTTCACATCTTATATTATGGTGATTTTTTATCCTTTCTAAATAATAAAATCATCAAATTGTCAACTTTTTGTGAATATATATAAAATAAAGAGATTCAATATATAATAAAAAAAACATTGATATATATTTTATATCATTAAATATCATAAAAAAATAGTGAATTATATATACTAAAACCATAGAATAAAATAAATGGAATGTTTAATAACACCATCCATTTTTATGGTATCTAAACAGAAATTTATGCCTTTCATGGAGTGTAGTGAAATATAGATAACATTATTAGATTTATGATGTAACCAACAACCTATTATTATGAAGTATATCATGAGAGTTATTTGGAATAATATATATATATTGAATTATAGAATTCCTGCAGAGTTGAAGAGAAATCAGAGACCTGAAGGTGATTCTAATTGAAAATTATTCAATAATTGAACTAGTAGGTTGAATAAAGTGAAACATGATGTTATCCCTTGGAAAACCTCATTGGTATGCCCCCACCTTGAAGGGAAACAATCAATAACATAGTAGTAGCCTATAAAAATGACATGAATTATGTTTAAAATCTACTAATTCACACTTTACGAAGTAGCATAACTCACCATAACTAAAAAACAATACATCAATAACTATAAAATGATAATTTCCTTATAAAAAATTATATTATGTGGTAACTATATTGACCAAGAGTTTTATATAGCGTGTGGACACTTGATTTAACATGGAGTGGGTATACAAACCTTGAATTAATGGTCAGTAGAAAATATCATCATATAGTAACTCAAGATACCTTGATTTTCAATTTAATCTTCAACCATTATCATGAAAAATTGGTTTTATATTAACAAACATGAGTCACAAAACAATTTAAAAAAATTAAACATATTGAAATATATTAGAATGGATAATATATGTGAATTATTCTATATTGGTGCACAATATGAAAGCATAAAAATACTATTTCATGTAAACTACAGTGTTTTTTCAAGATCTGAGTAGCTAAAGCCATGGAAAGAGTGAACTCATGCTACATAAATGGTTGCATGTGTAGCCAATATCATGTTTAGTGAAGGCCTCCACTCACTTCAAGTACCAGCCTATATAATACATGCATTAGGATTAAAAACAACTTGTGCTCACATCATGAATTAGAATAACTAATTGTAACATAAAAACAATAATTAAATAACTATAAAATGATAATGTGACAACCTTGGTTCAGATATTACACATATCATTATGTACACTTATGTTACAGTAACATTAAATAGGGTTCACTATTGGTGTAAAAATTTTAAACGTCATATATTTTGGTGGTTTCTTATCCCTTCTAAACAAAAGAATCATCAAATTCTAAATTTTTCATAAATGTGTATAAAATCAAGAGATTTTGAATATAATAAATAAACCATTAGTATGTATTCTATATAATTATATATCATCAAAAGTAGTGAAATATATATACTAATACCATAGAAAAAAATAATTGTCCCATCAGGATGGAGTCATGGTGGAACTAGTTGACAGAAATCCTCTCTGCGAGACATACACACTAAACTACTTCGTGAGGCAGTTCTGCTCCATGTAGATGCATACCCCGTAGGTCTACATTGGATTATTCCATGAGTACAATCCATGTGTGATGAGGAATATGTGGGTCATGTTCACACATGAGGATGAGAATATGTGGAATTAGCTACCTCTACCCAGATATGTCTATCATTAGTTAAAGAGTATTTCGAGAGATGGGACGCAGCCTATCAAGGGGAGATGTTGATATAGCGCACCGTCGCTAGTAGTGATGAGGTGCCTCCCCAACCTCGAGGTTGATGCTAAAAGATGACAAGAACATCTCATATAAGTGGGAAAACAGTAGCAGTGATACCTGCACTGATGGAGATGGGGGAGGCAGTGGTGGACTCAGCTATCCCAGAGGAGCAATGTCAGCAAGAAGGGAGGCCACCTAGGGGATTCTGTAAGATACCCACTCAAGCTCTAGGGAAGCAATTTTTCCATATATACATGCCTGACGATGCTTTTTTCTCTATCTCCTGGGACATATGGGATTTTAACAGATAAATCCTAAATCTTTCCTTTATGTGGAACCATATGAACCATTTCATGAATGATCTATTATGAATTGGTCATTCCAGGGATGAATTTCTGATATCTCATGTAGAAGGGGAGAAGTGCATCACCGAGACGGAGGACTTAGTAGACTCTTTGGGTACTCCGCATCCAATGACTGACCGAGTAATGTAATTATCAATGAAAATGTCCCTCTACATTTTCCTTATAATTAATTTAGTTAGAACTTCCCCTGTATAACAAGAATCTGAAGACTCCTCCTGGGGGGAGTGGCTGGTAGAGGGAGATCTCTTGAGGAATTTGAGGTTGATAACTCCAAACTGGAAGAGTTCACAGAGGCCTTTTAAGTAATCCCAAAACCATTTTCCTATGGTCCTCATTTAGGTCTCATAACCATTCACAACTAACATATTCCCTATGTTGTAGGGTCTCATATGCAAAAACCGCTCCCACAAAATAGTATACATAGCATCGGGATCTGTACCTATGACAAAGAAAATTATTTCATTTAGCAGGGCAACGACATCTAGGGTGGTTCTCCCATAGTCATTTTATATCCTATCCATATATTGAGGCCATTACTCAGGATTTCAGTGGAAATTCCTCAAGAAAAAGACCACCTATTTGATCTCTATAAGTCCTCCTCACAGAATTTGTAATTGTCTTCCATCAAAATAGGCCAAATTATGTCTGTGTAGTTTTATGTTAATAGTTCATGAAATGGTGTTTGCCTCGTTGGTGAAGGTACTTGGGGTCCCATGAACTGCTTTTCCTAGGTTAACATCGATGTTCATGGAAGCAGACGCCCATAATAAATAGTCAACAACACTCCCAATCACAGGTGGGACTATCAGCAAGACGTAACATGAAATCATCAATGTGGAATCCGAAGACGGGGATCAGTTGATGACATGGGACCTGACCAACCTGATATACAATAGATGAAGATCACACTGATGAGTTCCTCGAATCATACCCCGCCTAGAAACATGTCGACCTCGAGGACCAGGATAAGACGACTTCAAATAAAGAGTATAGCAAGGTCACCTATCACGGTCCCTACAAGCTGATCAAGCACTTTGTTAAGGATATCCCACAAGAAGAGTGGATAGAAAATATGGGGAGGCTTCTTTCCCGGTTTCATGGACTATGCGCTGGAGGAGTGGATGTAATTTGTCTTTATATACTTCTCCATGACTTCATGGAAAATAAAATATAGGAACATGACTGCAGCCTTATTGTGGGATGGTAGTAGAATTAGTCTGTCTATACAAAGTGACTCGAGGAGGTTAAGAATGACATCCAATGATTGAGGAAACAAGTGAGTATTCCACTTTCCTTAACACACATTCCTGGATTACATCGCGAGTAAAGGCCCTGCTGGAAGTGGATGAAGAACAGATTATGCGGGCCTCTTGAAATTTGGTTATAATCTAAGAAAGTATTAGGCCTAGATTGAGGCCGATAAACTACACCCCATAACCATCTAAGAAGAACAATATCTAAACAAGCGATAACAGATCCTGTATGATTCAATAATAGATTAGGATAGTGAGGATGCCCCATTGAAGAGGTCTACCCATCTTTGGGAGGGGACAATCCTTGGGCATTGTAATTTGTGTGAACTCATAAAAGTACATTAATTCTTTTCATTTTTATGTTGGTTGAAAGGATTAGTTATACTATTTGTTTTCTTTTGCTTCATTTCCATCACATTCATGAAATATCCAGCTATCAGTCCCTTTGATAATGTGGGTTATCCCGATGTGAGAAACGAGGGATGAACACATCATTGCATTGTATGAATATGAAAGTGCCAACTAGGATCCAGGAATCTTGGGTCTGAACAATAGATCTAGATTTCTGGGAAGAAAGAGGAAGAACTGACTTGATAATGATGTTATCAAAGGATCTGAATTGTTACTTTCCCACTGGTTTCTAGTACACAAGCGGTATAATACTCGGGGAGTTGTAATAAATATGAACAAAGGGGAGTGGAAAGTTTGAATCACGATTCCCAAAATTCGGAATACTATAGGGATAGAAATAAAATGAAGGATAACTATTGAATATACTCATGACACAGTATCCCTATTGCGTTATCCAGAAATTGGGATAAAAAATGATGGCCGACCATTGATCATTTTTAAAACAAGTGGCTTGACACAAAATTTCATCCATTTGTCTTTCTGAATGTTATTCGAGGACAATATGTAATTAATAAGCTAAGTATTTGTACTTCTAGGGGTTCATTAGTTCATGAATGAGGGTGAGTAACCAAATAAAGGGCATGAAAAGAGTGGAGGTGGAGTGATGGGTTGTTCTAATGGAGTCCAACACTCTTTAAATTACAACACCATGATGAGAAATAATTAGGTGAGTGAATTAGTCTTATCATGGATATCAATCACCTCCTAATAGGATCTCTCTAGAGATAACCTAAAGTGGGCTATAGTTTTATGTCATGATGATGAAGACTATATACATGTAGTTTAACAACATAGGGTAAACACATAGGCAATGAATGGCCATGAAAAGGGGGAAAAGCTAGGACGATCATTTTAGAGGGTTTAAAAGTGTATGGATGGATCTAGGAAATAGACATCCAGATTTCACTACGTGTCCTTCTAGTGTAAGAATCATCCAATAGATTGTTATTGAATTAATTGAGGTCATACACCCACACTGGTTGGAGCCATCCTCTCTGGAGAGGAAGATGAAGCATCCCATAATTATCATGGGGAATCCTAGACATATTGAGGGTAGGGCCATAGTTTAAAGTCGTGATTTGGGTATATAGATTCCCAAAAAGGAAATTCCTAGTGTATCACATATCTTGGTGTGAATGAGGAACGTAATAGTCCACATGACACCACGTGTTTCCAATAATATTATTTTGACCGTAGTCCAGATATGGCCTAACATGGGACTTGACCTAAAGAAAAGTGCTAATAAATCTTCTGTATCCCATGAGGATGAAAATCAATCCATACATAGTTCTCAGAGATCAATTTAACCTCATATAGCACCAAAGACATGTGTCGTTTGGCTACACTTGTAGAAACCATACCAAATCATCAAACCCAAGTGAGTCATTCTCAATGCGATAAGAAATGAGTAGTGATAAGATTTTCTTGGTATATGGAGGCACACATTATGGTTAAGGGGAAACTAGGTAAATGACATCCCAAAAATACTTACCTTCCAACTTAACGCACCTAGATGCACAAAGGGGTAATGCCGAGTACATTGAAATTCCACATGAATAGAAGGGAGTGGATAGATTTTCATCATGGCACCTAAGATCAGGATCACAATGATGCTGGTGTGATGATGGAGGATAATTGTTGACCATGTTTGAAACGCAACATCTTTTTCGCATTATCCTATAGTAGGGAACAAAAAATTAGGTTCGACATTTTACCATATTCGAATCATGAGACCTATTGTAAAATATCATCATAGGACATCAGGGCTGCTGGCCCAAGACAGCAGGCGAGCCAATGTGGCATGATACTAGGTAGTAAAGGTGTCCCTCTAGATGTGGAAGAGAATGAGGATTCAAATAAATGGATCAAAAAGTGTAGAAATGAAATGAGGGAATGTCCATGTGAAATCCAACACTTGGGGATCTACTCCATCATGAAATTGAGTACGCCAATGAGATGTGTCAGTTTGAGGGAGAAAAGTCACAGTCTGAAGACAACGGTCCTGTGGATGAAAACTCCTAGTTTAAAGTCATAGAGTATACCATCAATAGAGTAATTTGTTTAATGGAATGTGTGTGAGGTGTGAAGTAGAAAATCCAATTGGGGATGAGGAACAAAGAGGCCTTCCATATTGTAACAATTTCCTTAGGATTGACCCGAAGACTAATCCTCTGGGTGTTCTTATGTATCCCACATGTATGGGAATAAATCCACACATAGTTCTGAATGAAATATATTAGTTTATAGTCATAGAACTATAACCAAATTGGTAAGGGAAAAAAGAGACAGATGGGGGGTTGTTTCAAATCACGGCTTGAATGAGGACCCAAGAGGTACTAACCACACTGCATTCTTCTGACAGAACATGGGAAAAAGGTGCCAAAAGAAGGTAGGATTCGAGATACCTAGGTCTGGACCCAAATACAAAATTTCTAAGAATTCCTATGTATCCCACAAGGATGGTAATCAAGCCTCATATTGTTCTGGAATATGTAATGGTAGGGTACCAATTCTGGGGGAAATTCAATCAGGCTTGTTTGGCCCATGTACCAAAAGAATTGTAATTTTATGGTTCTTTATTATTCTTTAGAGTGGAATTTTTTCTATAAAGCAATGATCCCAAGATAGAGAATCCATGTGTCTCTCCAGGAATCAAGCAATATGTAGTCCTTGAAATATTTCATGGTGGATAACTGATTCCCAACATTATATCCCATGAAGAGAGGATTCCCAAATGCAGTGAAACGTTTATTTGTGCAACCATGATGCTAGTGTCATAGTTTAGGGTAGTATGATAAGACAAAACCATAAATTTTAACATCATGAAGAAAAGATGTATTATTTTAAAGTCACATGGATGAAGAATATGTGGCTGAAAATGAAGAAGAAATGTCTGAGTGTTCCTATGTATCCTATGAGTATGGTAATCAAGCCATACATAGTTCTGGACTATGTCGTACAGATTAACATAATAGGATAAGGATGTGGGAAGGAGAGATTATATCCTAAATGGTGGGCATGTGTCATGGATATTAAAAACCTAATGTGAATGTGTACATTAGACACATGTACCACACCACAAAATCCTATAAGTGTGTGGTCCAAAAAATTATGATCAAAATGGATAATTAGTGAATCTTGAGACGAACCCAAATTTGAAATTTCTAGGAATTTTTATGTATCCCATATGGATGGGAATCAAGCTGTACATAGTTCTGGAATCATTCGTGCAATTTAACATCATGTGATATGGATAAGGGAAGGTCTTAGTTTAGGGTCATAGATCATGGATTGAAAAGGTGAGGCTCTTCCTAGAGGGCTTAAACCTTGACCAAATCGATATCACCACTTGAGATATAGTATATGTGGGATACAAGAGTGGATAATATATTATCAACACATGGAATATAGAGAAAGAAGAAACAGTGAGGACCTCAAATGTCACCTTGCCCTGAATTCATTCTCTAAGAGTGAAAATGCACACTGGTAGATAACAAAAATAGTGTCAAAAATCAACATATACATGAGAGACTGGAAAATGATGGGAATAATTCAACCAATATTTAAGGCTTGATGCGGGTGGTGTAACGATGCATGATAACTGTTGACCATGTTCAAAACCCAACATCCATGTTGCGTGACCTGATATGGGAACAAACAAATGAGTGTCAATCGTTGACCATGATTGCAATGTAGGAGTTGTGTCAAATTTTTGTTCAAAATCATTGGGGAAATTTGAACAAGATTATAGGAGAGCACTGAGTCCTAGATTCCTTGTCATTCGAGGGTCTAATCGAATGTGAAAGATAATGAAATCCAAAATATAGTGAAACATAAATCATGGAAATAGATGGAAACATGTCCACGTAAAACCCAACCCTCTAGGTTATAAACCAGAGTTCCACTTGGAATGCTGGTGAATTTTCAACGTGGGTCGATGGGGCCCACTTTAGAGAGAAATACTCGAGAATATGAGTGGAAGAAAAGGGGTGGAGAGATCTCAAAAGGGGACGTAGGTGGTGTGTTTGTCACAAACCCAATGTGAATGGGGACGAAAGGAGTCTTCATCATGAGACATACCCCCCACCCATTTAAAAGACATAGGCTATGTGGAAAGAAGGCAGAGGAGGTTTCTATGAAATGTTTTTTGAATCAAAGTCAAAAGGTCGGGGAGTTTATACATATCCCATGAGGATAGGAATCAAACCACAAGCATTTTCGAAGTGGCGTGAAGTTTTAAGTCATAAGGTAATGATGAATATCATTTGGGGTATCTTGATAAGAAATGTGTATGGAGTGGAGAATAACCTGATGTGAGTGAGGACATCAGACCACATATGCCACACCATGAATAATTCTTAGATAATAACTCAGGCCAAGTGGCCAAGATGATGAAGTGATAAACACTAGATGTACATGAATACAAAATGTTTTGGCATTCCTACAAATCCCATGAGGACATGAATCAAGATATACATAGTTCTCATGATTTCATGCTATTTAACATCATGTGTCAGGGACTTGATATATTTTAGATTATGGTCATAGAGCTCGAACCATAGATTCCCAGTTTAATGTCATGTGTGTGCGAAAGATGGGAGGATACGGTGAATCAATGAGCCTATAATTTCGGAGACCACATAATGGAAATATAGATTGAGGAAAACTATTCACCATGGTCTTCAAACAAGTATCCCTCTCTTGTGTAGTAGAAAAGGAGCAAATAGTTGTGCATCGAACGCTGTCCATATTCGTGATGCGGGACATGTGTCAAATTGTCATTCAAAATCCTATAGAACAATGGACCAAGATGGTAGGAGATAACTGAGGCATAGAATCAATTTCATTAAGGGGTTCTTTTGGATGTGAAGTATGATAGAAATCCAAATTATGGGAACTGTAAAGTGTGGTGGTACCTCTGTAGTTAAATGTCGTGTGGGAAGGACGATTGATGAAGGAGGGGTGTCTCAAGGCGATGTCTATGGCGAAGTAAAAATAGCCTGACATGAATGAGGACATAAAGTCCACACCACACCGCACAATCCAATGTTAGAACTTGGGATTGGGGGCCAAAAAGGTTGAGGGACCTGAGGCTAGGCCACAAACAAAACTTCCCATAGATTTTACAGTTTAACATTATGTGAGATGAGTATTGAGTAGTTCTACGTCATTCAGCCCGGACAGATCACACAGTTTACCATTGTGCGGTGAGGAAGGTGGTGGTATTAGTTAATGGTCATAGGGATCAGACAATGATTACATGACCCTTTTTACAAGTATTTCCTCACAAAATATCCTAATACCATGTGAGAAATTATCGGTGTGGGAAATAAGGAATGTGATCAGGTTATCCCTAGCATATAAGGGTACAATAATGAAGTAAAGAGATCAAGTGGGGTCAATCCCAACCATTCCAACATTCCTTCTCGAGGAACACCAATGTTCCTAGGTAAATTAGTAATAAATGATTCATTGTAACCAATACATGGGATATATAGGGGTAGTGATGATGATGGAGGATGGTTGTTGACCACGTTCAAAACACAACATCTATATCATGTGACTTGAAATGGGAAGATCAAATGAGCCTCAGCCACTAACTATAGTGGAAATAAAAGACATATATCAATGTTTCATTGAATATCCTCCATGACATTGGCCCAAATTGTAGGTGATCCATAAGGTCTAGCATCCGTACCATTCGGGGGCCCTTTCAGATGTGAACGTTGTTGAAACCCCAAATAATGGAGACACATGAAGCGTGAATATGCACATGCAATTTTATTTCATGTAGTAAGGATGAAAGAGGATGACACATCCATGGATATGGATAAATGGTGTGGTTATAATAAACTGGATGTGAAGGAGGGAAAAAATCCATGCACCACAAACAGTGTTTTGAGAAGAATCTAGTCCAAGGGGCCAGAACCAAGGGGAGATCATGAAGATTGGGGCAAGTCCCGTAGATGAAAATTCACTACGTACCTATGTATCCTATGGGGATAGGAATCAATCCATATGTAGTTTTGAATGTATCATGTAGTTAAACGTCATGTGGTGAGGATGTGGTATGATATAAGAACAGGAGGGGAACATGGTGCAAAAATCGTATACTCAGCATGAATGAGAGACACATAATTCTACCCTAAACCATGTGAAACCCTATAATAGAACTATCCCTAAGGGGAGTAGTCAAAGGGAAGGATTTGGGGGCTGGACTCAAAGACGGAGCATTAGAGTATTCTTACATATCCCATGATGATGGGAGTCAAGCCATACATAGCTCTTGATATGTCATGCAGTTTAATGTCATGTGTTGAAGATGTCATGGATCTTAGTTTAGGGTCATAAGGTTCAGACCATAATGGTATATCTGCTGCTCATATTCTAACGTCATGTTGGATGATAGAGAAGTTTAATGTCAAGAGGTAGAGTAACATAATTTAACATCTAGTGGGACAATAATGTAGTATAATGTCCTATTGGATGAATATGAAAAGTTTAGTGTCATGTAGGACGTTATTGTATTTTAACGTCATACAAGATGAAGATGATTAGTTTAATTTCATTCAAGATGATAACATGTTTTTTCGTCTTCTAGGAAGAAGATGAGCAATTTAAATTCATGTCAGATGATAATGCTGTTTAACATCATTTTTGGTGAAGATGAGTAGTTTTGAGTCGTGCAAGATGATATTGTAGTTTAATTCCATGCCAGATGAAGATGTGTGGTTTAATGTCTTGCATGACGATAATGAGGAGTTTAATGTCATGACGGACGAAGATGAGTTGTTTAAATTTATGCAAGATGATAATATAGTTTAACATCAAATGCGATGAAGATGACCAGTTTAATGTCATGCATGACCATAATGTGTAGTTTAACATCATGACGGAGGAAAATGAGCAGTTTAAAGTCATGCGGGACGATAATGCAGTTTAAATTCATACAGGATGAAGATGAGAAATATAATGTCACATAGGATAATAATGTAGCTTAATGTCTTATAGGATGGAGATGGGTAGTTTAATATCATGCAGGATAATAATGAGATGTTTAACGTCCTGACAGATGAAGATGAGCAGCTTAATTTCATGTATAATGATAATGAATTTTAATTACATATGGGAAAGAGATGAGTAGTTTAATGTCAAGGGGGATGATAACATTGTTTAACATCATGCAGGTTGAAGATGGGAAGTATAATGTCATGAAGGATGATAATGTTGTTTAACAAAATCTGGGATGAAGATGAGCTGTTTAATGTCATGTAGGATGATAATTCCTATGTTGCTCAACTGTATTAGTGAACATCCTACCAAAACTACTAATACCACATGTGTCTTTATCGGTGTGTAAAACAAGACATAATGATGGGAGTGTACTTACACAAGGAAGAAGACGAAAATGGTCATGAAGATGTCTGTATGGGAATATCATAGTGAAACTAGACCTTTTAATTGACATGAAAAGATTTACAGAAGTGTAACACCAAGGGTTTTTGGATTTAAAACTAATAATAGAGAGGTGAAAGAGGGAGAATCATGGTGTTCAATATCTGGATCCCAATAAAGGTGGTGTAATGATGGAGGATAATAGATGACCCTCTTGTAAACACATCATCTATGATGTGTTACCAAGAATTAAGGTGAACAACTAAGGGTCGACCACTAACCATGTTCAAAACATTGGACCTATCACAAAAAGTCATTCGAAGGGTTCTGGGGCATCTTCCCAAGATGGTAGGTGTGCCAAATTGTCGTGAGACCAGGCCGTTAGGGGGTCCTTTTAGACATCAAATATATTCTAGATCCAAATAAAGGGTTACTATGAAGCATAAAGATCGATTTTGATTATTTCCTTTTGGAGTACAACACTCTAGGTTCTACCTCAGAAAGCGTCAGAGCATGTTAGTGGAAAGATGCATCTGCAATCAAAGTAACAGAAACTCGTGTTGTAAATAGTTTAAGGTCTTATTTTTTGGTCTAAAGGTTATTAGTTTAAGGTTATAGTGTTTGGAGATAGTGTATAATTTAACATCTTGTAGCTAGGACGAGTGATGGATTTCATTTAATTTCACATAACATTGACCATGGTTTTTGTAGTTTTAGGTCACATAGTTGTGACAAAAATGTTGTACAATTTATCTTCATGTTTCCAAGACGTTTTCCAACAGTTTAACATTATGAGACCAAGACGATGGTTGTTAGGTAGTGTAATGTCATTAAACTAGGAGATTTGTTATTATTCAGTTTAAATTCATGCAATGGGGACATGATTGTTATGATTTATAACATCATGAAACTAATATGTGGTTTTTATTCAATATAATTTCCTGAAATTCAGAAATGGATGTTTTGAAGTTGAACATCATGTAACTAGGATGTGGCTATTATGATGTTTACTGTCATGAAACTAGGATGTGAAACCTCAAGGATTGTGCCGGTAGAGGGGGGGTTCATATCTACCCCATTATAGTGGTTTAGGATGAGGGGGGAATCAATATGATGGGAATTCAATAAAACCCTCCCAGCATAAGTATGGATGTTCTCCATGCGTGAGTTGGGATACCTCACGGTGAACATTTCTCAAGATGTTGTCGAGGACACATGGAGGACCTATGTGGTCAATGAAATGTAGTTTATTTGGTATGAAATGGAGTGTTTAAAGGGTTTTAGGTTTGATATAAATCCCTCTTCCTAGTGGGGTGACATAGTACATATGTCATGGACACCAGAATCATCGGTACGATGGGAAAAATGAGTCGAGAATACGTGGAATCCTGGAACGTTGGTACAATAGGGGCATGGATCTCAGATGGATTAGAAGAATAGAATGTCAGTATGATGGGGAAATGGATCCCATACGGTTGGGATACATAGGATGTCAGTACGATGGGAAAAAGGATCTCAGAAGGTGTGGAAGCCTAAATGTCATTACAATGTGGCGATGGAGTCCAAAACGTCAATACAATGAGGCGATGGTTCTTGAAATGCCTGGAAACCTGTAACATCATTATGATGAGGAGATGGATACTGAAAGGCATTGAAGCTCCAGACATTGATACAATAGTGAAAATGTTTCCAGAAGGCATGGAATTATCGAATGTCGGTATGATGGGCAATGGATCCTGGAATGTGTTAAAGCCAAAAATGTTAGTACGACATAGAGAAGGTTCCAGGAGGGCATGTAATCCTAGAAAATCATTACAATGAGTAAATGGATATTGGAAGGTGTGGAATCCTAGAAATTATTCTCATAAGGCAGATAAACAGATGCAGTGATGTGGTCGAACTACACCCAGTGTAGGTTCGTTAGAGAAATCAAGGATTTGAAACCGGGAGGGCCTCTATGACTACTTTTTTACATGAATGGGGAGGACCTCCATGATGGTGGATGTTGGGGATGGGTGGGTGAATCCTGTTCTTGAATAGTTACGGTGCTGGGAGGACCTCCATAGTGACTTTTTATGGTGATAGGGAGGAATCTTGTACTGGATGATAACAGTTCCAGGAGGACCTCTATAGTGGCAGCTGATGGTCACAGGGAAGACTCACATTCCTAATGATAGAGATTTGGGGATGACCTCCATAGTGTATGATTATGGCGATGGGGAGGACACTCGTTCCTGATCATAGCTACATGGGGAGGAACTCTACAGTGGCTGATAATAGTGGTGTGAGGAGGACCTCTGCAGTGGCTTCTGGTGGATATGGGGAGGACTCTAGTTCATGATGAATGCCATGTAGGGAGGACCTCCACATTGGATGATGATGTCAATGAGGAGGACTCATGTTCCTGATTTTATAGGTGTAGGAAGGACCACCATAATGAAATCTAGGTTTTTTCCAATGCTTAGTTCAGTTTGGGTGGTTTCCCCTTACACACCATAGGATGGAGGTAGAGTCGGCGAGGAGATAACGATGTTGGGGGGTGGGGGGTTCCACATGTGTGTCCTATAAAGGAGGTCGAGTCATTTAAGAGATTATAGAGTATAGGGAGGACTCCCCCAATGTGGCCTAATGAATGAAGTGGAGTCAGTGAGGAGCTGATGAACATGGGGGGGGGGGGTGATTCCCCCAATATGGCCTAATAAAGGCGGTGGAGTTAGTGAGGATCTGATAGAATCTGGGGTCGGATGCCATCAGTGCATCCAAATGAAGGTGGAAACATATGCGAATAGGAAATGGAGTCGGGGGTCAGAAGCCCCCGGTGTGGCCTATGGAGGAAACGTTCTCGGTGAGGAGCTGATGGATTCTGAGGGCGGATTCCCCCATTGCGGCTTCTCAAAGCAGTGGGGTCAGGGAGGAGCATATGTATTCGGGTAGTAGATGCCACCAGCATGGAATATGAATGTGGCGGGGGTGTAGAAGAGATGACAGAGTTGGTGGTAAGATTCCCCCTATGGAACCTGTGAAGGTGATGAGGTTGGAGAGGAGCCAAAGGAGTAGGTTAGTGGATTACCCCAGCATGGGCAGTTTGGTAGCATGGTTGATGAGTATCTGATGGAGTCAAGGGTGGATTTCCGCTACACATCCTCTGACGGTGGTAGGGTCAGTGAGTAGGTGAGAGAGTCGAGGGCATATTCCCCGATGCAGACTTTAAAGGTGGAGGGGTTGGTGAGTAACTGACAAAGTCTGGGGTGGATGACCCCCTTTGCGGCCCTCTGATAGTGGCAGGGTCAGCGAGTAGATGACAGATTCAGGGGTCCTATTCCCCCTATGAGGCCTCTAAAGGTGACATGGTTAGATAGTATCCGATATAGAGAATTCCCCATATGCAGCTTTTGAAGTCGGCGAGGTCGACGAGTATCCAATGGTGTTGGGGTGGATGTGCCATGTGCGTCCTCTGAAGGTGGTGGGGTCGGCGAAGAGATGACATAGTCGAGGGAGGATTACCCATTTGTGACATATGAGTGTGGTGGGGTATGTGAGTAGCCAATAGAGATGTGGGGGAGTGTATCCCCCCTGTGTAGCCTCTGAAGGGGGAGGGGTTACTGAGTAGCCTATAGATCATGGGGAAGATTCCCCCTATGCGACATCTGAAGGCAGTGGGGTCATAATGTAGTAGATGTAGTTGGGGGGCGTATGCCCCTGTGTGTCCCTCTTCTGGCTACAGGGTCGGTGAGTAGCTGATAGAGTCGAGGGATGAGTTCCCCCAGTGTGGCCAATGAAGGTAGTGGGGTTGGCTAGGGGGGCGATGAACCCATGGCAGAAGATTCCCCATTTGTGGCCTGATGAAGGTCGTCGAGTCTGCGAGGTGCCAATGAGGTGGGGGGAAGATGCCCCCAGTGGAACCTATGATGGAAGCAGGGTCGGCAAGGAGTAGTTGGTTGGTAGCCTTCACCGACCAATTTTTACTCATCCTCCCACTCATTAGGGTGTGGGTATTCTCAGGGGTGGAGACTCTACTAGGTCATTCCAAAAATTTCTCATCTGTTTGCAGTAGATGGTGAGGAGATTCACATAGGGATCACCATTTTTGTTTCTGACGATTTCCCTAGGGAGAACATCCATATTATGGGGACATGATAGCTATTTCCACACATTCCATCTTTCTATAGGCAGGCTACATCCAACACTTATTCATAGACCTTTTCTCCTTGATCAAAACGGGATGATGGTATGTCTGCTCCTCCTTCCAAGGATTCCTCCATAGAATTCATCGCCTTGTTCAGTTATCTCTTATAGAATTGAGTCATTGTTTGTGAATCACATTCCCAGTTCCATATCATTGTGTATTCTTCTTAATTACACTTCTTATGTCTAGACATTCTAATGGGTATTGATAAGGCTGCCACCTTCAGTCAAGGAAGATGGTAACGCCATGAATGTGAGGGAATCTCTGGATGTGTATACATTTGAAGACATGTAGTCTTCCTCCTATGAAGGAATATCAAGGGAACATAACCCTAGGTAACCCACCTCGATTTTGGAATATCATATTACAAGGGAATGTCTCTACGGTTTTCCCCATCTTCCCATGCATAACATGGGGTATACCATGAGTTTAACATCTTGCGAAGATAGATATACCGATGGTGTGTCTTCTGAGTTTTTCTTCAGGCACCTCAGGTTTAACATGAGGTAGACTACATGTTTAATTTTTTGCAGAGAAGGATCGAATTTATTAGAATTCCCCATTTTGTCAGATCATATTGGTACATCCCTAGGTGGGAGAACCTAGAGTGATTACTAGGTGTATGGATCAGAGCGGTCAGTAGGAGCATACATAGGATGGTGTGTCTAATAAAGGTACAATATCACACTACAAAGTCTGATCTAGACCTCACATAGGGATAATTAGCGAGTGTTCACCCCATAAGGGTTGGCATTGGATGGATGGATCAGAACGCTCAATGAGAGTGTACCTAGTGTGGTGTATCCCATGAAAGAGAAATATGACACCATGAAGTCTAATATAGACACCACTGAGGGTGGATCAGGGTAAGTGCACCCCAGAATGTGGAACACCAAAGTGTATCATTGGATAGGATTGAACCTATGGGATGATTCATATGTACAATTGAAATAAGACATGGATCAAAGCCAACATAGTTCAATGGGTGAGACATGGAATCAAGTTGTACACGAAGGACAACGACCGAGAGACATGTTGGGGCTTACACATTAATTGTGGACCATCTCAAGAGGGACACTATTGGTTTGATGGTTATGGATTGTGGGGGATTATGAATGGTTAGCATCCTAGTTGGATGACATGATTTCTCTTTGTAATGGTATCCTAGTTACGAATCAGGATGGAAATGGATAGAGTGTTGAAAGATAGAGTGAGTGGGGATGGGAATAACAAGAAGGTGATGGTGATGTTGGGAATGGACCATGAAGTGGCTTCCTAAAAATCCTCATGGTAAGGAATAAAAGTCCACAGAGTTCAGTGGGGTGATGGGGAACTTGAAGAGGCGGACCATGAGGATGGATGCATTGATGGGACCCATAGTAAGTAGAGCACCCGGGTTGGGGAATGACCTTCCTGAAACACAAAGGCTCTAGGGAGAGACTAGGATGGGACATGGGTGACAATATTAAACAATGTGGAGGCATTCTAAATATCTATGTCGTAGGGAATCAATGCCCATGTAGTTCATGATGGGGCATATAATTGGTGTGTATGCTGAGCACATTGACTTGACGATAAGATGGTATTTATATATGGTTAGCAGCCCAAGATTTTGTTTAACTCTACTATGGGATGGACCAAGGATGTGGGTCTCATTACAGGGGACATTAATGTTTACATGTGTATGGGGTTGAACCTGAGGAAGGATTCCATTGTAACATGTGTAGGAGATTTGGATCAAAACCCAAGTAGTTCAAATAGTGTTTGGGTTTGAACCTCTAGGAGACTACCTAAGTACCCTGTATAAGAGGCAGGGATCAAAACACATACGGTTCGAATCGGAATACCAGCATCTTGGGTTGAACATCAGGAATATTTACTACATACCAAATTTAAGAGATAGGGATAAAAAAACCACTTAGTTCGAAATGAGTACAATTTAATGTCATTATAGATGAAAGGGGTATACATTTTAACATCATGCATGATGACGGTGAATCGTCATGAAGTAGATGAGACTGATGAATGTTAGTATTTAACCATAGGAGGGATTCCTACATACCATTCTTGGAATGGGAAAGGTTCAACGCCTACATAGTTTGTTTGTGAGGGATGAGGGCAGACACACTACGGTGACTCAGAGATGATTCTATGGTTGATGCTTACTATAAACCCATGTAAGTCATGATAGGTGTGAAAATAAAGAGTCATCAAAGACCTAACAATCATATTGCAAAAGGAACATCAATGAGGAATAGAGCTGGGATTACCCATGTTTGGGGTCCCAAAGAGGAAAATAGGGATTAACCATGGTTATTGGCCTCTAGATATGGACATTGGGACTTACTCCAAGATGGAGACACGATGGAGATAAATCCCAACAGTCGTGGGATGGTGTAACGAAGGCCCATTTTCCCATCTCTCTTATGGCGTTTTTTCACAGAAGAAGAGAGGAGGAGCAGGGATTCAACCTGCAGCATAAAAGGCTACAGACTTAAAAAAAATGGAATCCCTCCCCCATAGAAAGATCTCATTCCATGCATGGAGGATCTATTTCCTTTTGAGGATGTTATCACTCCCGTGGAGACCAGTGGGAATGGAAAATGTCTAATGTGGGTCACCCCATGTATATTCCATTTGGTGAGGCTATAGCTTAACTTCATGTTATTAAGACGATGATTATTGAAATTTTAACATCCTATAGCTCAGATGATGATGATTCACTCCTCAACCATAGTACAAACATAACCAACACACTTTAACCCTTGGTAAATGGAAGGCACTGACAAAGCCACATGGAGATGGGTTTGTGGAGTGATCCAGTGAGGGTCTCATGTTAGCGTGGCTATGAGAAAAATAAATAAATGTTAGAATTTATATGAGGATACGAATGAGGATGTGAAATGAAATATGAAGTGCCGCCCAATGGACCATGAAATTCCTTCATACAAACCTAGTGGTTACTATGGGAGAAGGATTTGTGATGAAAAGGGGTTCACATGGAAGGACCATGGGAACCTATAGTTATACACAAAGTGGAAGACCTCCACAAAGGGGTAAGCTTCACGGAGTGTAGTGGTATAGTATAGTAATGAGGTAAAAATTTATATAAAGAGTGTTATGTGAAGTTCAAGGTATTTCTCAAAGTAGAACATTGCGGAGCAGGGGTTCCTTGAAATGTGTGGCATTGCAATGCAATGTTCTTCACGAAGCACATTGATCCTACCTCTGTATGGTGTTTAAATTTTCATGGAAGGTAATTAACAAATCATGAGTAGTTGGTGAAGACTCATATTCCCTTAGGGATTTTATTCCTTTATGACGGACCATGGAATTTCGGAAGGGAATCCTTGCTTGAAGAGGGTTTCTATTTGAGCTAAGGTAATTGTATTTTTCATTGATCAAATACCATGAAGAGATCATTTTTATCAATTAATTGTAGGGAAGAGGTTGATTCGGGCTTTGAGCACTGAGTAGGTGAAAGGTTGGGGTATCCTTCATTTGGTTCCATGGAAAGCTATGTATTTATATGAGAAAGGGTGTAGTGAAGCTCTGATAGTGCATTGTGACACCGCTTGGGATTTTCCATTAGAGGTGGATTGAATTAAGTTTGTCGTAACCACATAGTTTACTATCATCCCCTATATAGCGTAGAGTCCACCATTGTTCCCTTTGAGGCTGTAGACGCCGGAAAAGTCCGTTGTTCCCAAACGAAGCTCCGGATGCGGAAAGCGAAGTGATATTTGGAGTCGGAAGAACGTTTCGGAGGGCCCGGATGCCTTGCGCGGAATTTCAGAGGCCCGCGCGCAAAGGGGATGTTCCGCGCGCAAACCCCCCGGGATGCGCGCAATGCGCCGGCCCGGCGCGCAATTTTGCGCGCCGCGGGTCCGCGCGACTCCCTTACGCGCCGCGCCCGATTCCGCGCCCGCGAGGAGAATTTCGCGCTCGCGCCTTGGATTCCGCGCCCGGGGTTGCCTATAAATATAAGGCGACCCCCAACGTTTCAAAGGTTGCTGGAAGTCGAAACGTCTCTCGTGCGCGCAATTCAACTCCTTCCGCGCGCAATGACGAACTTCAGGTAACCTCCTTTCTTTCGCGCAAGAAAGCCTCGGGGTCCGCCTTCGCGCGCAATCCCTGTTGGCTCCTTTCATTTGAATAAAAAATCACCCTAAGGCCTTCGCGCGCAAAAGAACCCGCTTGCGCGCAATTGCCCCCGGGGTGCGCGCAATCCGGCCTGATTGCGCGCACCCCCCCTTCTTTCAAGTGGCCATTCATTAGAGAATGAGCCGTTGCCCCCGCGCGCTATCCGAAGCCCGGTGTGAGCAATCTCAAGCATCCGCGCGCAAGGCGCTGGCCCAATTGCGCGCCAGCCGCCCCGATTGCGCGCCGGCCCGCAGTATTGCGCGCAAAGCTTCCTTTTTGCGCGCAATCTGCCAGGGTCGTCCCCGTTGACCTCCTAAGGGCACCTGCCTGCGTGGCGCCCGATGCTCCTCATCCTGGGTGACCGCACCGTGCGTTGTCTTCCCGTGCGGCCCTCCAGGTTCGTGCGAAGTGACATGCACCCATTCGTCCTGCATGACGTTAAACTGCATTCGTCCAGGCTACAAGACGTTAAACTGTTCAGCATTCGTCCGCGCTGCAAGACGTTAAACTGCCAAGTGTTTCGTCCGGCAACCTATGCCCCGCATGACGTTAAACTGCGCCTTCGTCCTGCATGACGTTAAACTGCGCCTTCGTCCCGCATGACGTTAAACTGCGCATACGTCCAGCATGACGTTAAACTGCATATTCGTCCAGCATGACGTTAAACTGCACATCCGTCCAAGCTGCACGACGTTAAACTGCCTAGCCCCCATCGTCCGCGCTGCAAGACGTTAAACTGCAAGTGTTTCGTCCTCAACACACGACGTTAAACTGTACTTCGTCCGGCAAGACGTTAAACCGTCCGCTTCATCCTCAACACATGACGTTAAACTGTACTTCGTCCGGCAAGACGTTAAACCGTCCGCATCATTCGATCCCGTGCTTCGCACGCAGGGTCTCCCCCGGTTTGGATGTGGCCCCCACCCGCTCGTCTCTGCAGGGATGTCGGGATTGCCCCTCTTTAGGGACGATTTAATGGGAGTGGCTTTTCCCTACGGGGGCAGGGTATTACAAACCCCTAGTTTCTCGTGGGAGGCTGCACATGTGTATCTCCATTGCGCCTCCCCACTGCCGAAGCCAGTAGAGGGTCTGACTGGGATCGAGGTGTCTTCTGCTTTCGGTCCAAGTCCCTTCCAACTGAGTTTTGCAGCATCCGGGCTGCCCCAAGTGCGTAAGTCCTGACAGAATGAACTACGTGGACTTTGATCCCTGTCTTCTATACAGGGTACGTAGGAAGCCTCCCTGAGGTCCAAGCCCACCACTTGGTCGTCCCGGTCGTATTTACGTCGGTTCGTCCATCAGTGGACCCCTCCAGGGTTCACGCTTGCGTTGATTCACCTATGAATCCGCCCCTGTGGGAGACTGCCCGTGTGTATCTCCACGGTGCCTCCCCACAGCCCCCCTTTTTCCATTTCCCCTTTTATCGTCCAGCATGACGTGAAACTGTGGTCCACCCGGCCGTTCCATCCCCCTCTGTGCGAGGTGGTTCGGTTCAATCCTCCGCCCGGCGGCCTCGACCTCTTCGTGAGTCGGCTTGCCGACGTCCAGCATGACGTTAAACTGTATGCCCGAACTACGTTGACTTTGATCCGTGTTAACGCGCGGTACGTAGGAAGCCCCTCTGGGGTCCAAGCTCTTCACTTCATCATCCATCCTGATCCTTGCCCGGGCCGCCACATCCCGGTGGGGTCATGCCACTTCACTCCACTCCACGTTACTCGGGAAGCCGCCCATGTGCTGGCCCCAGCGTCGGAGGTTCCCCGCAAGGGGTTCTGTCATCTGATCCACTTTTCGTGTTGATCGGTCCGATGCCGTCCCCGCTGGACGTTAAACTCGCGGCATACCCCGTGTTAAACACAGGAAGCTGAGGAGAACCTCAGGTGACATAGTTCCCCGCACCTAGTACGGGATGCCTCAGGCCATCATGCCTTCGAGAAGCCCTATTAGGGACGGAAGACAGATGTGCAGAGCCGCAGTGTTACGACATGCCCCCAGCACCCAGAGCCACCCGGCCTTCTCACCGCAGGTTGCTGCCCCGCCCAGACTCCTTGGAACGTCCGGGCGGAGGCAGCGTAATTAACCGGTGTCCATGAAGATATGGCGCCGGGAACGAGATTCACGAACATTCTTAAGTCTATGAGGGAGACCCGGATTAGGCGACGAGTTCCGAGGAGACGTCCAAGGAAGGAGGAGCCGACATCCCATCATCCCGGTTTCGATCAAGGAGAAGACGCCCCTGAATAAGGGACGGATGCCGCCCGCCCTTGGAAAGCGGGACTGCGGGACCACAAGCCGCGCGCCCATCCCCTCGGGTTGACGGGTGCACGCGCGAACGCGTCCTGGCGGAACAGCGTAACCCGATGCACATCCGCACCGAAACAGAAAAATGGTGAACCCGACATGAATCTCTTCTCCTCGATACGAAGACCGATGGCTTTCAGAGGTGTTGGAAGACCGGCGTGTTGCCCGGCCAAGCATTCAGTCTTACCCGCCAGGGGCTGGGGAAGGGAAATCGGGCACTCCGTCTCGCAACGTCGAGGGCCTGGGTTCCCCCCACGGAAGGCGTCGTGGCGCTAATGGTTGGTTGTCGATTCCTTTTTCCTGTCAGTATTAATGGGTCATTCTCCCTGCTTTCAGAAATCAGGTCGCCCGATCCAGTGCCCGATCGCCACCTGCCCACTGGCGCAGGGACAGGGGAAACACCGACGCGGCTACTCCGCGCGGTCCCGCCCGTTCCGCAGCCGTCCCAGCAGCCGCGATTGCGGGACGACCACGCCCTCTCTCCCCCTCGGAGGTCATCCAGAGAAGGGTGATCAACACCCTGGTGCGGAGATACGAGGAAGAAGGAGTCATCCCCACTAGGGAAATGGCTCGCCTAGACCTTGAGGAGGCTGCGCCTCGCCACCACCGCCGCCCCCGAGGGCCGCGCAGGGAGGCACCGCCGCCTACCTCAACGTCCAACCGCTTCGGGAGCTTATCCCCGGAGCGCTCTGACAGTTCCCTTCCCTACGCGGATGAGGTGGAAGAGGCCCGGGATCACCCTATCCGGGATTCGCTCCAGGGATCTTCGGTAAGGACTCCCGCCAGGCCACGGCGACACCGCCGCCAGGCCTCTCCAGTCGAAGAGCGGGCTCTCCACCTGCCCGCGCCGCTCATCCCGACTCGTCTGTCTCGACGCCAACGTCGGGCACGAGCGGAAGAGGATGCCCACCTTGGGGCTCTAGCAACAGTGGCCGCATTGGCCCGAGCCACCGCTGGCTCCAGTCGCCAGGCCTCTGCGCATCCTGAGCGGGGGAACTCCTATGCCCGACCCGGATCGAGGCCCCGACCGCCCCAAAGGCAGGTTGGGTTGACTCTCCCGGTTGCTGGCGCTGGCAGTAGCCACCGTGGACCACCTCGCGGTAGCGCTACTCACCGGCAGGATCTACTCTGTGTGGCCGATCCAGGAGGCATGGGTCATCCCACCTTCCGATCCCGGCCCGGAGTCCTGCCCGGAATCATCTCTCCCCGCGTCCCCTTCGATATCTGTCCCGGTGCCCTTCGCACCTCGGTTCCCAGTCCTCTCGGCCCCAGCACCAGTGCGGCCGGAGGACGCCAGGACAGAGATCAGCCCTGCCCCGAAGAACCACCCAGGGGCAGGAAGGCAAGGCGTCAACGCCGAGGGAAGAATGTTGCGGAATTCCGGACAGAGATCCGACCGGTTTTCTTCTCTGACTCAGAGGCGGAGTACGATTCGGCGACAGAGCCCTCTCCCCAATCCCGCCAGTCAAGGGCAGGGGTAGGAATGCGGCACGTCAGCCTCGTGCTCCCCGAGAGCGAGATCGATGTGATCCCCGCGTCTCTCCGAAGGTATATCCGGAGTAACGAGGGCCTGGTAGACCCCCAAGGATCAAACTTGCGGTTGGTACCGGCCCCTCCGGAAGTGCCTTCCGTCTCGATCAGAGAAGCCGGAGACTTTTTCTGGGGATCGACGGTCGAACCACGATCTAGTGCACCCTCGGCGAGCACCGATGCTACGGCAGGATGTTCGCTCGCCGGCCCGTCCTATCGTGATGTGGTAGCTGGGGCACCGCCACCCTCAGGGGGAGGCCCGGGTTATGGAGGCCAATCGGCCTGCTCGCCGTATTCACCGCCGACCAGCCCGTCGGCCCGACGGCCCGCATCGGCACCACTGCCGGTTCCCCGTCCATTCCCAGCCATTGAAGAGGACCGAGGAGATCTGGGTCCCGAGTTTGAATCGTGGAGCTTCTGGACCGTCCTTGCAGAGGGCCACTTCCCTGAGAAGTTTTGGCCAGTCGCAGGACCGGGCTTTGATGCACCCGAATCGCTCACCCCGGATGAGTTCGAATGCTTCCGCCGAACTCTCCGGGAGACTCACTCCCGTCTTCACTGCCTACAAATGCCATACCCCGGGAGTCAAGCGCACCTGGAGGATATTGGTGAGCAGTGCCGTCTAATTGACCTGGCCATGCTCCCCGCGGTTCGGCACCCCGGGTCATTTGGGCACCATGAGGCCCTCCAACAACGATGCGTTGAGTGTTTTCAAGTACTCCGCAAAGTTATCGAGGAAGCCACTCCCCACGTGTATATCCGTGGATGGGGGTAGTACGCTGCCCTACGCTTCAGTGTGACCCGCCGACAGCCCGATTCGCTGGGTGGCCCTGAGGGTATATCCCCAGGGACAGGAACGGTCAATATGGCTGACCTGTCGGGAGAGGGGAACGACTTGGAACTTCTCGACGGGGGCTTCCCCCCCGAAGACAAGCCGTCGTCAGATCCATCAGTGAGAGTTACTCGTCATCAGAGGAACCTCCTGGGGCTCCCCGCACCCACTGAAGCACTGACGTTGAGCCGGAACGTCAGCAAAGGAAAAGAGCACAGCGAGGCTATAAGGCCCGCCGACCCATCTGCCTCCATGCAGAGGGCAGAGGAGGATCCCGAGAAGGCTACGCTACGTCAGCAGCTCGCCGAACAGAAGAGGCTGGTTGACCAGCTCCTCGCCGAGCGCGCTGCAGAACGGCGGCCTGACTACGGTGATCCCAGGCCAGGACAGCAGGGACCGGAACAACCGCTCCTTGATGAGACTCTCCCGGGCAACCGTGATCATGCCGTGTTCGCCGACAGGAGAGAGGCCATTGCCTATGGCAAGAGGGCGCGGTATGTTTCGCCACACCCTCCCGAGCGGCGGGACTACTTGAGGGACCCCGCTCGGATTCCTCCCGCTGCCCCAAGGGCCGCTCCGCCAGCCATCCCACGAGCTGCCGAGTTCGACGACCCGGTCGACGACCCGGTTGAAGGGCCATGCAATGCGCTCGTGGTTAGAGATCCTCGCCAGGACTGGAACCCATGTCCGGACGATCCGATGGCGGCGCTCATCGCCCGTTTGGAAGCCTTGGAGACTCGGCAGGTGGCGATCCCACCGGACGGCAAGCCCTACCCAGCATGGGTGGATGACATGCCGGCGCCTCCGGGATTCGGGAATCCCACTTTCGCCCCCTTCAACGGGACTGGAGATCTGCCACAGCATTTAGCCCACTTCAACTCGAGGTGCGGGCCTATGTTGGGGACTCCGGCGCAGCAAGAGGCCGCTAAGCTTCGCTGCTTTGTCCAGACACTGGAAGGGCCAGCATTTGTCTGGTACAGCCAGCTTCCCGTCGGGTCGATAACTAGCTGGGAGGACCTTCGTAGACAATTCCTCTACCAGTTCAGTTCCACGACCCGGAAGACGAGTATCGCAGACCTCTTCAAGTGCAAGCAGAGGCCTGATGAGCGAGTCGCGGACTTCGTCGCCCGATGGAAGGGTCTCACGTATTCCCTTGACATGCCATTGACTCAGGAGCAGTTGCTGACAATGTGCGTCGGGAACGTCAAGACCGAGCTGGTCCCTTCCCTGATCACTCAAAATTACCCCGGAGGGTTCAGGGACTTCTCAGACAAAGCTCAACGTCTTGAGGAAGCCCTGCAACAGGCCAGCCAGGCACACCCGCTGCCTCCTATGATTCCTGCAAGGAGAGCCAGCAGGGCTGAGCCCGCTGCTGTGGCCCAGATAGAGGCTCCCAGGCCGTTGGAGCTGCTGCCGGTGAGGCCAGCTCCACAGCCTCACAGGAATCCGCCTCCACGGGCTCAGTTCCCGGCCCAGCAACGGCAGCCTCAGAACCGGCCGGCCCCTCCGCGTAATGTACCGCCACAACCCAGGCGAGATAATCAGGGTCCACCTCCTCGGCAGGCCCCTCCAGCCCCTCGTCAAGACCGCGCTCCCAGGGGCCCGCGACACATGACGTACTCATTCCATGAGGATCAGGTCCCCGGTTATTTCCGGAGTGCCCTGGAGCAGAGGATTGTGCGACTGCCTGAGTGCTGGAGGCCAGAGGAGGCACATCTCACGGATAACCCCCGCTACTGCCCCTACCATCGAGCCCTGGGACACACCATCCAGCGGTGCTATGTGTTCAAGGACTGGCTCCAAGACCAGATTAACAACAATGTAATCAGGTTGGGCCCAGCTCCAGCGCAAGTGGCGGGCGTGTTCGTGGGATCAGATGACGATAGTGGCAACGAGGACGAATGGCAGCTGGTCTCCAACCGCGGATCCCAGAAGTATAATAACTGGATGGCCCGCAAGACGACCATTCGCACCCATGGAATCATCCGTGCGCGCTTGAATCAGCCTGAGCCCCCAGAACCCGCGGGTGCTGCTTCGGCATCGTCATCCCAGCCTGCCTCTTCCAAGAGGAGCAAACGGCGGCAGCGCAAGAAGGAAGAGCGCGCCCCGCCAGTTCCGCCACTATCCCGTACTCTCGGCGATTTCATGCCCCCGGAGATGGGGGTCCCTCCTCGGGTCCGCCCGGTGATGGATGATTCGTCCGATGACGGTATTGGGTACGCTTCGGTTAATACCGTCGAGCTGGTAAATCCCTTTTCGGTTCCCGACGTTGAAGAACACCAGGTGGACCTCCCTAGTGTCCCCGGTCGTCGCCACCGTCGGAAGAACCGCAGCAGCAGGAGTCGCCGGGGCACAGCCGTCGGTACCTCCGGCCAGGCCGTGCACGCCACTGAGACTAGGCAGCAGGCTCAAGATCGAGCTCAACGTGCGCAGGCTCCCCATCCGGGGATGACGGATTCGCCTCCGCCACTGTTTGTGGTATGGGACCAGGCAGAACCGCCTCAGCCGCGTCGCGACCAGCTCCGCCCTGCCACAAGTCCATCCCGGCCTCCTGACTCCAGTACGGTGACCATTTCCCGGACTGTGACCAGTGAACAGCGAGATGCGCCAAGTACCAGTCGGCCGCCGATCCAACCGGTAAGGCCCGTCATGCCGCCAACCGCAGAGCAACCTCCTGCAACCAGGAGCTCGCGCTTGGCCAAAAAGTATGATGTCCTGAAGCACTTGGCCGACATCCCAGCAAGGCTCTCCATCCTTGAGGCTCTGCGCATGTCATCTGAGATGCGCGAGGCACTCGCTGAAGCCCTGAAGAGCCCCCTCCAGTTTGAGACAGAGGTTGCGGCTGCAGAGGCCTTTCACGCCGAAACGATCGAGGACGCCGAATGTCAGGCAGTTATCTCGTTCTCTGGTAAGGATGAAGACCCTCCTATACAGGGACACATCCGTCCACTGTATGTCACTGGCCAGTTCAATGGCCTTGAAGTCCGGCGCTGTCTTGTCGACACGGGGTCCGGGATTAACCTGATTCCAACTCGGACGCTCCGGAGATTGGGGTTGTCTGAGGATGACTTGATTCCCTCCGACCTCAGGATCCGGGGGTACGACCGCACCGAGCAAACCCCGGTCGGCAAGATACGTTTGAAGACCCAGTTCGGTGATTTGGTTGCCAACACCGAATTCATGGTAGTCTCTCAGGACACTGCGTATAACGCATTGATGGGCAGGCCATGGCTTCACCTTCACGCGGCGGTTCCCTCGTCATACCACCAATGCCTCAAATACTCCCTTAATGGTCGAGTGGGCGTGCTCCAAGGAGATGCCTCTCCTTTTGCCTCATGTGAAGCCCGTTACCTGGACGCGGACTATTACAAGAGCAAGGATAAGCAGATCCTGGCAGGTGAGGTTGAGCCTGTCGCTGTTGCAAGCGATCCATGGGCCAGCTTGGATGACGCCTATGTCCTCCCGATTCAACGGTTGGACGTAACCATGGTTTCGACGGCCTGCGAGTCTCCTGATGAGATGACCGCGACCGCCCGTGCCAGCACCAGCGGCGCAGCAAGATCTGGTGGCCCCAATGCAGTTTCCAACGCAGTCTCTCCCGTGGATGATCCCTCCCCAAGTGGAGAGGACGTGGAAGATGCACCCCCAGCCTTTGAGGAGGGTGTCCCCGCCACGGTCGATGAGTTAATACAGGTGAACCTTGGAACCGAGGCCGATCCAAGACCCACGTTGGTTAGTGCCGCCATGCCCTCTGAGGAGCGGCAGCAGTACGTGGACTTTCTCAGGCAGCACCGCGATGTGTTCGCTTGGGGCTATGACGAGATGCCGGGGCTAGATCCTCAGGTAGCCGTCCACCGCCTTGGTCTCCCGGCGAACCATCGCGGGTTCAAGCAGCCTCCCAGGAAGATGCACCCATCCCACGGTGCCATGGTTGAGGCCGAAGTTGACAAGCTTATCAAAGCCAACTTCGTGAGGGAAGTTCAGTACCCCAAATGGCTGGCCAACATTGTGCCGGTCAGGAAGAAGAACGGGCAGATTAGAGTCTGCATCGACTTCCGCGATCTCAACCGCCACTGTCCGAAGGATGATTTTCCCCTTCCAGTGACAGAGCTGTTGATTGATGCCACGGCAGGGTTCCAATCCCTCTCCTTCATGGATGGATACTCCGGATACAACCAAATCCGGATGGCCCCTGAGGATGAGGAGTTCACTGCCTTCAGGGCCCCCCAAGGTACCTTTTGCTACCGGGTCATGCCCTTCGGCCTGAAGAATGCAGGTGCCACCTACCAACGGGCGATGCACCGCATATTCAAGCCAATCCTCGGCACACTGGTGGAATGCTACGTCGACGACTTGGTGGTCAAATCGCGCCAGCGTCAGGACCATCTCAAAGACCTTGAGAAAGTGTTCGGCTTCCTCCGGTCTCGCTGCCTGAAGATGAACCCGTTGAAGTGTGCCTTTGGGGTCACCTCCGGAAAGTTCCTTGGATTTGTGGTAAGATACCGGGGTATCGAGATCGACCCAGAGAAAATCAGGGCGATTAGCCAGATGCCTCCCCCGGGTACCGTCCGGGAACTGCAAGGGTTCCAAGGCCACTTAGCCTATATACGCCGATTCATCGCGAATCTGGCCGGCAAGTGTAAGCCCTTTTCTCGGCTTATGAAGAAAGGTGCCACCTATGTATGGGATAAAGAGTGTCAGACCGCTTTCGAGGAAATCAAGCAGTACCTGCTTCAACCTCCGGTCCTGATGCCGCCCGTATCCGGAAAGCCGCTGGTCCTTTATGTGACCGCCCTGGAACGGTCCCTGGGTGCCCTTCTCGCCCAGAAGAACAACGAGGGAACAGAGAATAGCCTCTATTACCTCAGTCGCATGCTCCTCGATGCGGAGGTTAGGTATTCCCCCATCGAGAAGAGCTGCCTGGCGCTCGTATTTGCCGTACAGAAATTACGGCACTACTTGCAGCACCATGAGGTACAGTTGGTTTCTCGGGTAGACCCGTTGAAATATATCCTGAGCCGACCTATGTTGACTGGCCGTCTAGCGCGGTGGGCTGTGATTCTCCAGCAGTTCGACATCAGGTATGTGTCTCAGAAGGCCATCAAAGGGCAAGCGTTGGCAGACTTTCTGGCCGCTCACCCGACCTCCGCGGATCAGCCGCTGGATCTAGGCTTTCCTGATGAGACCATTCTCTCGGTCGATCATGCCGATCCATGCTGGCAGATGCACTTTGACGGTGCCTCCCGGAGCCCCACTGGTAGAAGACTCGATAATCCTAAGCTCAATAGAGTGGGCTTGGGCATCGTCTTCATTACCCCGGAGCGAGCCGTGCTGCCATACTCTTTCCTGTTGTCAGAGGGCTGTACCAACAATGAGGCGGAATACCATGCCCTCATCACCGGCCTCGAGTTGGCTCTCGAGATCGACGTGCCCCGTCTGTGCGTGAAAGGGGACTCCGAGCTGGTCGTTAAGCAGATCAATGGCGACTACGTTGTCAGGAAGCCGGAACTTGTGCCATTGTTGGAGTGCACCCTTCTTCTGATGGCCCGGTTCCCTTCTCGGCCGGAAATTGTCCATGTTCCCCGGTCGCAGAACGATCGAGCAGATGCTTTGGCCAGCCTGGCTGCGTCACTTGCGGAACCTGAACAGGACAACCTGATCGTCCGCATGACGCGCCGCAGGCTCATCGCTCCCGTTATCCCGGAAGAAGATCACGGCCCGTTGGTAAGTAACCTCACCACGGTTGCCCCTATGCCCGGAGCCCCGAGTACACCAAATATAGCAGTCGAATCAGCCCGTGATTGGAGGGCGCCTTTGGTTGAGTACCTCCAACATGGCATTCTTCCGTCAGATCGGGCCGAGCGCGAGCGAGTTCGACGCCGCGCATCGCAGTTCGTCCTCCAGAGCAGTCCCGGCCTGGAGCAGATCCTCTACAAACGCGGATTTGATGGTGTTCTCCTCCGTTGCCTTCAGGGAGTTGAGATCCCACGAGTCATGCAAGAGGTTCATGCTGGTTCATGCGGCGCCCACCAGACTGGGCCGAAGATGTCCCACCAGATTCGGAGGTTGGGATACTTCTGGCCCTCTATGATCCATGACTGCATCGAGTACGCCAGGAGGTGCCATGCGTGCCAGGTTCATGCGAACTTTGTGCATCGGCCGCCGGAGCCTCTCCATACCACAAGGTATTCCTGGCCCTTTGCAGTCTGGGGACTGGACGTCGTGGGACCTTACCCGCCGGCGACAGCTCGCCAGTGCCGGTTCATTCTGACCGCTACGGACTTCTTCTCCAAATGGGCAGAAGCGATTCCGCTCAGAGAGGTCAAATCCTGTTCGATCGCTGACTTCGTGACCTCCAACATCATCTATCGATTTGGAGTGCCTCACGCTATCCTCACGGATAACGGAACCAATTTCCGAGCAGCTGAGTTGAAGAAGTTGTACGCCAAGTATAACATCCGCTCGAACCATACATCTCGCTATCATGCGCAGGCGAATGGACAGATCGAGGCGTTTAACAAAACCCTCTCTAACATTCTGCAAAAGATGGTTGGTCAGAACAAGAAGAGTTGGCCGGACAAGCTCCCCAACGCCCTCTGGGCTTATCGGACGACGACTCGCAATTCCACCCAGATGACCCCTTATTCCCTGGTGTATGGAGCTGAGGCCGTCCTGCCCATCGAGATCCAGTTACCGTCCTTGCGCACTGCGGTCTACGACCAGCAAGCGCCGGACAGAGTTGCTGAATCCCGTCTAGTCGAGTTGGAAGCACTGGATGAGAATAGACTTTGCGCTTTGCACAACTTGGAGAGGCATCAAAGCAGAATGGCTCGAGCTTTCAATAAGAAGGTTCGCCTCCGCTCCTTCCTGCAGGGTGATCTAGTGCTAGCCCTAAGAGCGCCAATGATCCCCGGCAGGAAGCCGCCCAAGTTGGAGCCCAAGTGGGAGGGACCTTTTGTTGTCCACAAGGTCTATCCCAATGGCGCGTACTCCCTAGCGACTATGGATGGTGAGCGTGTCACTTCTCCCACCAACGCTAGGTTCCTCAAGCAGTACTTTGTCTGAGTGTGCCGACGTCCTGCACGACGTTAAACTGCATTCGTCCAGGCTACAAGACGTTAAACTGTTCAGCATTCGTCCAGGCTACAAGACGTTAAACTGTTCAGCATTCGTCCAGGCTACAAGACGTTAAACTGTTCAGCATTCGTCCGCGCTGCAAGACGTTAAACTGCCAAGTGCTTCGTCCTGCATGACGCTAAACTGCACTACGTCCGAGCTACAAGACGTTAAACTGTTCAGCATTCGTCCTGCATGACGTAAAACTGCCCCTCAAGAACTACGTATGGCTTGATTCCCATCCTTATGGGATACGTAGGACCGCCTGAACATTCACGTTTCAGGCCCAGCCCCATCCTTCGGGAATTTCCATCCCATCTTGGGCCCTTAGCCCAGTTGCCCCCGGGTGTGCGGCGTATGGTGTGAGTGCGGGGCTATGCCCTCATTCACGTCGGTTTGCTCGTCACGCTGTACGCCCCCCCACGTTTGGGGATGCCTTCTGCTCCCCCCTTCTTTTTTCCTCATCATCCTTCAAGAACTACGTATGGCTTGATTCCCATCCTTATGGGATACGTAGGACCGCCTGGACATTCATGTTTCAGGCCCAGCCCCATTTCCCGGGAATCTCTATCCCGCGTTGGGCCTCTGGCCCCAGTTCCCCTCCTTTTTGTGCGAGGCGTATCGCGTGAGCGGGGGATTATGTCCTCATTCGCGTCGGTCTACTGGCCGCGCCGTACGCCTCCCCCGTGTGTGGGACTACCTCACACCCCTCATCGTCCTGCATGACGTTAAACTGCCTTTCCAGAACTACGTATGGCTTGATTCCCATCCTTATGGGATACGTAGGACCGCCTGGACGCTTGTGTCTCAGGTCCAGCCCCGTCTCTTGGTTGATCACGGGGATCTGCCCCCCTTCGGTTGCTCTCAGGGTGAGTCCTCCGACCCTTTCCGGAGATCTGTTAACGTGTTTTGGGTGCTTCGGTCTATGACTCGTAGTGTCAGATTCAATCCTGACAAGTCCTGTGTTACTTGTCAGGCCCCGCGCTTCCTCTTGTTCGAGCCTTCACTCAAAGGGATCCTCGTTAGCGGTTTGGGTGCGATGCCTCAGTGCTCTCCCACCGCTCCGGGTCGATTTACCGGCGGGTCTTGGGCCGCAAATCGATATGAATCCTGCGATTGAGCGGTTGATGCTCGTTTGCTTGCCCCGTCTTAGGCTGACGCGATCGGATGTTGTGTTGCGAATGCGTCAGCAACGTCCTTGATCGCCATGTCAGCTCTCTCAGGCTCTGAACATTGGTTGCGCAGTCCTCATCACACTCCGCCTTTGTGCATTGTAGTGGAATCTTGACACTCTCTTCATACTGACCTCCGGTACGCCTCTACACGTTAAGCAGACCAACCAGGGTAATGATGTCGTTCGAGGCTCCCATGATCTGAGCGCCAAGGATATATGCGGATGTTCTCCCCAAGGGCCATGCGTAGCTGGACCCTCGTCCCCATAAGGAGGAGGGAGTCGCCCGAACAATTGCGTTCTGGGCCCAGTATATCTGGAGGCTAGCATCTCTGCCCCTCGGGTGATGGACATACGCAGACCCCCATCCCAAGACTCTTCTCCTGGAATCGTGCGTGACCACAGGGCTGGGTATGCTCCCACCTCCGCCGTGTCCGCCGTACCGCGGTAAGCGGATTCCTCCATGGTCCGAACCACACGACCTTAAACTGTGTTGTCTGGTCCTACCACACGACCGTAAACTGTGATCGTCTTGGCCGCCCGACGAGAAAACGGCACTGCATCGTGATGTTCCCCTCAGGGGACACTCACGTTGGGCGCTGGTTAATAACCACGCCATTCATCAATGCGTTCCGTGGCTTGATTATTGTGGCGACGCCAGAGATTTCTCAATCACGGGCATGTCGCCGCACAAAGAAAAACCATTCATCTTTAAGGACAAACAAGAAATATCAAATGCCGCTCCTTTTGTGTGCGAGGGTCAGACCCGCACTCTTCCCCGCGCTGGTGCCCGATTGTGTTGCACCGCGCTTCAAGAACTACGTGCGGCTTGATTCCCATCCTTATGGGATACGTAGGAACGCCCGGATGTTTGAAACTTCGGGTCCAGCCCCCCATTTCATAGAGATTCCCCCTTCTCTGGGGAATCCGCCGCCTTCAGGTCACCCTCAAGGCGTGTTCCCCGACCCCTTGCCGTGGTCCACCGGTGTCAAGAGTACTCTGGTTTATTGCCAGGAGGGTCAGGATCCGCTTGGTCAGGTTTCCTCCACTTTTCAGGCTTCGTGCTCCCTTTCATTCGGACCCATCGTCTACGCCCTGGGTGGAGCCCCCGTGAACGGTTCGGACACAATGCCTCAGTGCTCTCCCACCGACTCGGGTCGGTACCCCCAATGGCCTCGGGCAGCAAATCGATATGAATCCTGCGATTGAGCGGTCGATGCTCGTTTGCTGCCTCATTCCACCAACGGTTAGTGCGATATTGATGCTGCTTTTCCGCCACGGTCGGCAGTACTCCCATATCGTTACGCCGGTGCCCCCAGTCCTTGAGTGAATGGCCGCATGATTCACATTTTCCACCTCCCATTCTGACCAGGCGAAACCTCGACACTCCTGACACTATCCCTCAGTGCATCTTCGCATATCCAGGGGATATGACCAGATGCGGCGTACTTTGAGGTCTTTATGGTCCGAGCTCTAAGACCTTAAACTAAGATCTCCCCTTATGGTCCGAGCTCTAAGACCTTAAACTAAGATCCCTCCTTATGGTCCGAGCTCTAAGACCTTAAACTAAGATCTCCCCTTATGGTCCGAGCTCTAAGACCTTAAACTAAGATCTCTCCTTATGGTCCGAGCTCTAAGACCTTAAACTAAGATCTCCCCTTATGGTCCGAGCTCTAAGACCTTAAACTAATATCTCCCCTTATGGTCCGAGCTCTAAGACCTTAAACTAAGATCTCCCCTTATGGTCCGAGCTCTAAGACCTTAAACTAAGATCTCCCTTTATGGTCTGAGCTCTAAGACCTTAAACTAAGATCTCCCCTTATGGTCCGAGCTCTAAGACCTTAAACTAAGATCTCTCCTTATGGTCCGAGCTCTAAGACCTTAAACTAAGATCTCTCCTTATGGTCCGAGCTCTAAGACCTTAAACTAAGATCTCTCCTTATGGTCCGAGCTCTAAGACCTTAAACTAAGATCTCTCCTTATGGTCCAAGCTCTAAGACCTTAAACTAAGATCTAGCCCTTATGGTCCGAGCTCTAAGACCTTAAACTAAGATCCTCTAGCCCTATGGTCCGAGCTCTAAGACCTTAAACTAAGATCCTCCACCCTTATGGTCCGAGCTCTAAGACCTTAAACTAAGATCCAGCCCTTATGGTCCGAGCTCTAAGACCTTAAACTAAGATCTACCCCAAATGGGGTCCTACGTCCTGCATGACGTTAAACTGCACTCTCAGAACTACGTGTGGCTTGATCTCCAGCCTGATGGAGTACGTAGGAACGCCCGGGCATTTCGACTCGGGACCAGCCTCAGGGATCGATAAGTCCCGCCCCTCCTCGTCACCGGCCGTCTGGCCTGACTTCGGGTAGAGTGGTGCAGTCGTAATATTCTCCCCGATTCAGCTCGGGATGCCCCATCGCAAGGATGGGAAGCGACGGTTTCCTCGTCAGAGAGGTGCTGTCTGAGAATTGAGGTGACTCACGGCCAGATTAGTGCATCCGCCTAATACGCTTCCCCCACGGTGGCGCAATTTTGAGAGCGTTGGATTCTGTCCGAACAAATCGTCACTTCGCCCCACGCTTCGCATGCCCTGTTGATCTGGATTTTCCACCCTTGTGTCTGAAGGAACCCCAAAGCGGTATTCATGATGACATGTGGTCCGCCTCCTGCAATATGAATGATGGCCTTTTTTCGGTCCGTCTATTGCAGTTGTTATGGTCGATCCACTGTCCGCCTACCGTCTTGGGCATTTCCTGGAAGGCCGACCGTTGTGGATGTCTGGATTCGGGACACGCGATTCACCCTTTCTCATTTCCCTATGTTCGGATAAAATCTCAACGCCCCTAGCGTTGTCCCGCTCGTGTGTTGGAACAAGTTGGGGGACGATACATTGGTTAGGTCTGAGGTCTCCTTTCCTAGGAATGACCTCCCTCTTTTCTCCAGAAACCCAGGCCCAATTATGGATGCCTGATGCCTGGTTAACGCTCCCGCGAGACAATTTGTGGTTGAGCATGTTAAACCAAAAGACGCAGATGAATATGGAGATTCATACAAGTGGATCAAAATATTAAGTAGCGGAAGCAAATGTTCTGGGAATGGCAAAAAACAGCCCTTAGGGATTAGCGTGCTGAATGAGTCTTTCTAATGCCGCTACCCTTTGGCTGGTGGCCTCCAGAGCTGCTTCTCGCTCTCTGCGTGCTCTCTCTTCGTCGGCGGTCGCAGCACGCAGTTCGTCGATCCTGGCCTGTGCACGCTCCCGCTCGACTTGGAGTGTGACCATCTGTTGGCCCGCCTCCGTCAGCTGTACCTGAGCGTCGATCAGTTGCGCCGATAGTTGCTCCACAAGCTCGGTACATGCTGCGACGAAGGCCTCCTTCTCTGCCGCCTGCCCTTCGAGGCGCCGGACTTCCTGCTCTGCCGCGATGAGCGCCTGCGTGCTCTCCGACATGTCCCGACTTTGTGCGACGTCGGCACGCCGGCGGCTCTCGCGCATCTTCTCGGCCATGAAATCACGGACCGTCAGATGGAGGCGTTGAGCATCAGCTCCCCCGGCACACAGGAAGCGCAGCCAGGTCTGAAGTGATCCCATGCGCCCCAGCCATTCCGATGGGTCTCGCTTGAGGAAGCGCTGAATGCACTTCCACCCCCTGCGTCGCGTTACCCGGCTATCCTCGACCGCCTCCGCGTCCGAGTCATCCATCTCCTCGGGGTCGGCAGGCCGGTAAGCAGGGAAGGCAGCCAGCAGGTCTGCTGCAGGGTCCGCCCCTGGGAGGTCCTCACGAGGGATAGGTCCCCCAACATCCGGGCAACCTTCTTCTCTCTCCCCAGCGGCGCTGACACCCTCGTCAGCCCCCAACCTCTCTCCGATGGCAGCACCACCGACATCCGTAGCCCCCTGATCAGCAGTTGGTGGGGCCGGCTCGGTTTGGGAAGCCTGTTCCAGAGCAGGCGGCATGTCCACCACTGGTCCACTCGTAGATGGCCCGGGTTCGGAAACCCGATGAGCCTCCAGTGTTGAGATCACTGCGCAGGGCATGCCATGGTTAGTCACGGATCGTCAATGGCAAGCACCAGCAGTAAAGTAGGGAGACTTACGGGAGGTCGGAGCATCATCTTCCGCTACCCCGGTCGCCGCAGGAACAGTTGCAGCAGGGGACCCCTTAGCGCTTGACAGTTCGATAATGGGTGCCTGGCCCCCGCCTTGTCCTGCTGGCGCCTCTCCTACTCCTGTTGAGGACGCCTGACCGACATCCGTGTGCTCCTGAGAAGGATGGAGAAACGGGTTAGAAGCTGCATAAGAGAATGGATGAAGCAAGTTGAGTAGGGATAGAAGCGGACCTCGAGGAGCTCAGTGACATCAACGTTGTCAGAGCCGGCCACCTCGCCACTCTCCCGTGGGCTCCCCCGATGGGACCTTCCCTCGGAGCCTTCATCCTCCCCCGTCTCCTCCTCCTCCTCGGAGCCGCTACTATCTTCTCCCGGCGGCATCTGTTCTGGAGCGGGCTCGAGACCGAGCATCACCTTCACCAGAAGGGATGGCTCCGCACGCTGACCACGTTGGCGCGCGTACTCGTCCATGGCCGTCAGATATGCATATTGCCGGTTGAAGTCCACCCTGTCGGTGATCTGGAGGCGCCCGACCTCTGGCAGATAGATTCCTTCTCTGAGTATCTTTCGCCAGATGACGTCGGTCCCCAGTGACTGCCGCAGGGTCATCCAGGCCGACCACAGCGCCGGGAAGACTGCATCGTGGGAGGGTTCGAGCAGACGCCTCACCTGCTTCCCGGGCCGCTCCTCGACCGACGCATGCGCCCCCTCTCTGGGCGCCGAGGTCGTGGCGGCAGCCTGCGATGCGCCCGCCGCCGAAGTCCCTGCCCGCGCCGGCTCCGCTGCTTGGCGCGCCTCCGTTCTCCCCCGTGTGGCGGCGCCTCGCCTCCTTCCTTGACGCCCGGTCTCCGCACGGGTAGCCTCGAGCCGCCGAACTAGCTTCCGCAAGAGCCCCTCAGGGTACGCGATGGCCCAGTGTTCGGCGTACTCGGTTGCCAAGCCTGCGTCGATCCCGGTAGGAGGGAGAGTGATGACGTCGCCAGAGCCGAAGGCGACGAACATCAGCCACATCTGGCGAAGGACGCCAGGGTTCGTCTCCTCCCGGACAGCAGTGAATACCCTCTTCGGCATCCGCTGAAGGCACCCGAACTGCCTGGCGAACCGGGTCGGCACGTAAGGCTCGCAGATCACCTTCCCGTCGATCCGAGTCACGAGCACCCCGCCCCGCATGTTCAGGAAATATTCATGCTGCTCCAGCGGGCCCTGTCCGTTGTCGATCATCTGGCCGACAGGAGTGGGGAACGGGCTGAAGTTGAAATTGGCATGATTGCCAATCCGAACCCTCATGCCCTCCTCACTGAGGGTCATCGGAGCGACCCCCGCAATGTTCAGCAGGGAGGGTCGCAGGCCGTTGCCCGGAGGACTGATGGCATTTGGGAACGTATACCCACCGAGGTGAGCAGCCACCCATCCGTGGAAGAACTGAAAGGGCCCACAGATCCTTCGTGGCGACCCCCCTCGTGAGATGCGTCCCAGGATGGCATACAGCCTCGCCAGCACTGGGACCCCGAGGTTGTACCTCTTATTGGCAGCCATGGCGCCCGCCATCGCCAGCGTCGCCGGGCGGACGCCCATCCTCGCATCCCGCACTGGCAGGAGCCACCCGCTCAGAAAGGCGGCCAGGAACGCCGCCTACCGGACGTTCGGGTCCTGGGCCTCGATGACGCGGTACCCCCATGAGCGGTAGTCGCCCGTCTCCAGGACCCGCCAGTACGACCCGTTCCGGCTCCTCTGAGCTGCGGTCAGGCACCGCTTCCCCCTGCCTGGCATCTTGACCGCCGGGTCATGCTCCAAGAACTGGCCGAACCATTCCTTGTAGGCTATGTCCTTCTGGAAGTCTTTGATCCCGAGCCGCTGTGTAGCCAGGTTAAGCAGATGCCAGGTCAGGATGGGAGTCCGTGACCTGTCCTCCCAGATGTTCTTCGGTGGCAGGAACTCATCGTACTGGTAGCCCTCCAGCGGGATACCTCCGATGCAGTGGATGTCCCAGAGACCGATGCCGACCTACCCATGGTGAAGATGGAAGGTGTTGGTATCCGGGGACCAGCGAGTGAACAGCTCCGGCCCGAGCTCAGACTGCTGGTAGAAGTGGAACTGCGACGTCCACACCGCCTCAAACAGGCCGATGTACCGCAGCTCCTCTGCGAAGTGATCGCAAGTGTGGCGTACCCAGAACGCCCAGGCCCATTCACTGGTAAAGTTGCCCCCAGATCGCAAGTCCCAGTCCTTCAGCCAGCCCTTGGTGTCGTCAGTGACACTCTGACGGTATGTGCTCGAGTAGAGGGCTGGAGAATTCTCCGCTGTAGGCTCACCCCCATCGATGGTTCGCGTCCTCGGGTTCAGGACGTAGACATCCAAGTGCCTGGTTTCCCTGGCAGGATGCCCATTGTTGGTGATGTTATAGCGGTGAAGCTCGTCCTCCCGAGTCACCCAGGTTCGCGGCGCATCAACCTCGAACCCTGGCACTGGAACCTCATCCAGGATGCCGAAGTTCCAGAGCGGCAGGTTGTCCGACAGTGGATATGTCTTCTGGGCCGGCGTTAGTAAGTCGAACAAGGATTGATTGTTGGAAACAATCTCCTTGGCTCCGTAAACCTCCTCGTTCGTCGCCATCTCAGCCCTGCGAGTGGCGGCATCCCCCTCATTTCCTTGATTCGCGGCCATCTCAGAAGTTCCGGGGGTCGTGCAGGTTAAGGGATGAAGTGTGCGGAATCGGACGAGGCTGGTAGAGAAGTTTGAAGGCTGGCGCGCAATCCAAGTGGACGGCGCGCAATTGGGAAGACTGTCGCGCAAAGTTCCGGGTTTTCGCGCAAAAACAGGCGAAATCCGGACGGGTTTGCGCGCCGATCGGGCGAATTCCGCGACCGGAAGAGGCAATTTCGCGCACGAGAGCTTTGGAGCTTATCGCGCGGAAGGCCAGAGTACGGAACGCGGGACCCAGCGCCCCTATTTATAGGCGAGGCCAGGTCCGCGCTGCGCGGAAAGCGCTTTGCGCGACCGCAGCGGCGAATTTCGCGACCGACGCCCCTTTTTGCGCGCCTAAGTCCCGCGCCGCCCAGGACTTCGGCATTCCGGCGTCTCCCTCGGAACCCGATCGTTGCGACCTCTCGCCGATCAGATTCCGAGGGGGGGCTTTTGTAGACGCCGGAAAAGTCCGTTGTTCCCAAACGAAGCTCCGGATGCGGAAAGCGAAGTGATATTTGGAGTCGGAAGAACGTTTCGGAGGGCCCGGAGGCCTTGCGCGGAATTTCAGAGGCCCGCGCGCAAAGGGGATGTTCCGCGCGCAAACCCCCCGGGATGCGCGCAATGCGCCGGCCCGGCGCGCAATTTTGCGCGCCGCGGGTCCGCGCGACTCCCTTACGCGCCGCGCCCGATTCCGCGCCCGCGAGGAGAATTTCGCGCTCGCGCCTTGGATTCCGCGCCCGGGGTTGCCTATAAATATAAGGCGACCCCCAACGTTTCAAAGGTTGCTGGAAGTCGAAACGTCTCTCGTGCGCGTAATTCAACTCCTTCCGCGCGCAATGACGAACTTCAGGTAACCTCCTTTCTTTCGCGCAAAAAAGCCTCGGGGTCCGCCTTCGCGCGCAATCCCCGTTGGCTCCTTTAATTTGAATAAAAAATCACCCTAAGGCCTTCGCGCGCAAAAGAACCCGCTTGGGCGCAATTGCCCCCGGGGTGCGCGCAATCCGGCCTGATTGCACGCACCCCCCCTTCTTTCAAGTGGCCATTCATTAGAGAATGAGCCGTTGCCCCCACGCGCTATCCGAAGCCCGGTGTGAGCAATCTCAAGCATCCGCGCGCAAGGCGCTGGCCCAATTGCGCGCCAGCCGCCCCGATTGCGCGCCGGCTCGCAGTATTGCGCGCAAAGCTTCCTTTTTGCGCGCAATCTGCCAGGGTCGTCCCCGTTGACCTCCTAAGGGCACCTGCCTGCGTGGCGCCCGATGCTCCTCATCCTGGGTGCCCGCACCGTGCGTTGTCTTCCCGTGCGGCCCTCCAGGTTCGTGCGAAGTGACATGCACCCATTCGTCCTGCACGACGTTAAAATGCATTCGTCCAGGCTACAAGACGTTAAACTGTTCAGCATTCGTCCGCGCTGCAAGACGTTAAACTGCCAAGTGTTTCGTCCGGCAACCTATGCCCCGCATGACGTTAAACTGCGCCTTCGTCCTGCATGACATTAAACTGCGCCTTCGTCCCGCATGACGTTAAACTGCGCATACGTCCAGCATGACGTTAAACTGCATATTCGTCCAGCATGACGTTAAACTGCACATCCGTCCAAGCTGCACGACGTTAAACTGCCTAGCCCCCATCGTCCGCGCTGCAAGACGTTAAACTGCAAGTGTTTCGTCCTCAACACACGACGTTAAACTGTACTTCGTCCGGCAAGACGTTAAACCGTCCGCTTCGTCCTCAACACATGACGTTAAACTGTACTTCGTCCGGCAAGACGTTAAACCGTCCGCATCATTCGATCCCGTGCTTCGCACGCAGGGTCTCCCCCGGTTTGGATGTGGCCCCCACCCGCTCGTCTCTGCAGGGATGTCGGGATTGCCCCTCTTTAGGGACGATTTAATGGGAGTGGCTTTTCCCTACGGGGGCAGGGTATTACAAACCCCTAGTTTCTCGTGGGAGGCTGCACATGTGTATCTCCATTGCGCCTCCCCACTGCCGAAGCCAGTAGAGGGTCTGACTGGGATCGAGGTGTCTTCTGCTTTCGGTCCAAGTCCCTTCCAACTGAGTTTTGCAGCATCCGGGCTGCCCCAAGTGCGTAAGTCCTGACAGAATGAACTACGTGGACTTTGATCCCTGTCTTCTATACAGGGTACGTAGGAAGCCTCCCTGAGGTCCAAGCCCACCACTTGGTCGTCCCGGTCGTATTTACGTCGGTTCGTCCATCAGTGGACCCCTCCAGGGTTCACGCTTGCGTTGATTCACCTATGAATCCGCCCCTGTGGGAGACTGCCCGTGTGTATCTCCACGGTGCCTCCCCACAGCCCCCCTTTTTCCATTTCCCCTTTTATCGTCCAGCATGACGTGAAACTGTGGTCCACCCGGCCGTTCCATCCCCCTCTGTGCGAGGTGGTTCGGTTCAATCCTCCGCCCGGCGGCCTCGACCTCTTCGTGAGTCGGCTTGCCGACGTCCAGCATGACGTTAAACTGTATGCCCGAACTACGTTGACTTTGATCCGTGTTAACGCGCGGTACGTAGGAAGCCCCTCTGGGGTCCAAGCTCTTCACTTCATCATCCATCCTGATCCTTGCCCGGGCCGCCACATCCCGGTGGGGTCATGCCACTTCACTCCACTCCACGTTACTCGGGAAGCCGCCCATGTGCTGGCCCCAGCGTCGGAGGTTCCCCGCAAGGGGTTCTGTCATCTGATCCACTTTTCGTGTTGATCGGTCCGATGCCGTCCCCGCTGGACGTTAAACTCGCGGCATACCCCGTGTTAAACACGGGAAGCTGAGGAGAACCTCAGGTGACACAGTTCCCCGCACCTAGTACGGGATGCCTCAGGCCATCATGCCTTCGAGAAGCCCTATTAGGGACGGAAGACAGATGTGCAGAGCCGCAGTGTTACGACATGCCCCCAGCACCCAGAGCCACCCGGCCTTCTCACCGCAGGTTGCTGCCCCGCCCAGACTCCTTGGAACGTCCGGGCGGAGGCAGCGTAATTAACCGGTGTCCATGAAGATATGGCGCCGGGAACGAGATTCACGAACATTCTTAAGTCTATGAGGGAGACCCGGATTAGGCGACGAGTTCCGAGGAGACGTCCAAGGAAGGAGGAGCCGACATCCCATCATCCCGGTTTCGATCAAGGAGCAGACGCCCCTGAATAAGGGACGGATGCCGCCCGCCCTTGGAAAGCGGGACTGCGGGACCACAAGCCGCGCGCCCATCCCCTCGGGTTGACGGGTGCACGCGCGAACGCGTCCTGGCGGAACAGCGTAACCCGACGCACATCCGCACCGAAACAGAGGCACTTTCAAATTCATCCATCAACATCCAAGGGATCACAGAAGAAATCTTGTTCCCTCCGTGGCACGAAGCCTTCCATCAATTGGTTCATAACCAATGAGTTTTTCACCACCTTCCTTTGTGGGGATCACAGAGGGGGTCATGGATTTCTGTTAGCCGTGGTGCTTAAGGGAATCATGATGGTCATGGTGCTAATGGGATTTGCAACGGTGCTTTGCGAATCAGTCTCTTTTGGCATTGCTGTGCTCTTTGAGAATTTTTTATATGCTCCAATTTTTGCTCCAACAATCATGTATTTTAAACCGTAACATCTTATGTAACTTATTATCCACTGCAGAAACAACACTAACTCTTTTCAACTCACCCATAGAAAGGTAAGAATATTATTATTGGACATTTAATTTCTTATAGGAACATATCCCATAGGTGAAATGTATGATCAATTTTCAAGACTAGAGATTTTTGGGATAACCCTTATAAGACTATAATATTATAAAGATACATGATTATCATATTGAACGAGAAGATAAAGAAGTATTAAAACATACGTTCAATTTTTTATTTCAAGTATTGGATGAGAATCTTCATTTTTAAAAGTTAGAATCATACAACGACCCTATGACCTCACCAATACCCTTCTCAAAAGGTTCATGACATTGAAGGCACAAATTAACTGATCTAGAAATTGAGGAATATGCTTTGTTTGGTTATAAGGGAAGAAATGTGGCCTCTAAACCTATTTGTTACATTTCATTATTTGATTTTTAAACTTCTTAGGAATTTTTAATATGGTTATGAACCTTAAGGGATTAGATGATCCATCAATTGTTTTGGTGGGATAGGAAATCATTTTCAATGTTATAAATATTAGAATTTAATCAATGTTCCACATTCCAAGATCTATCCCATATTGTAAAACGTCTCTGAGGATGAGGTGAGGTCATTGGGTTTTGGTGAATTTATTGATATGATAAGCTATCATAATAATTTGAATATCATTAATTCCATACTCCTACTAGGTGAGTTATCGATGATTACAATGGTTCACTTTTAAGGATATCGTATAGAGTCTCTCTTTAGCATGAGGTTCTTATAGCACTTGTAGATTGAATATTCATCAATGATCCATATAAACCATATTGATATTCTTATATAATTCCTTAAAATAGAATATTTTATACTCTTCCTCCATATGGAATGTGAGGATAATGAAATATAAGATTCATTATCCAATTATGATTTATAGTGACACAAAAATATACATATTTCAAAATCATCCTTCCACCTGCCAAATGCCCATGCATACCTATCTCCGGTAAATTCCCAAGATTGGGTGGAGGATTAAAAATATAGTATACTGAATCTATTATTTCTCCATTCATATAATATATATTCTTTCACAATACCCCTTTCCATGTTAGTGATGGAATTTATTCATGATTCGTGGGATCCCCCAAGGTAGATCTCTCTCTATAGTGATGATCCTCTCATCAGCATGGAAGGTTTTATTGTATCATCCCCAGAAATTATAGAATAATTATTTTTCATATTTATTAATATTTATTAATTATATTTTTATTTTAAATTAAAATGAACTTTATGCCCTATATTTTACACAAAATAGTAAAATTTGTTTCCTTAAAAACTTTTGTTACATGAATGACTTAGTTATATTGAATAACAATATAGTTTTAATATTATTATTTTAAGTGATATATTTTTATTAAATGTTATATTAGAGGGTGTGAATATGAATAATAATATATTTTAACACATATTTATAAAATATTTTTACATTTATTCAATAAATATTATATGAATCTGATAAGAATAAATCAAGTTTTATGTTAAAATGATTTTTTCTAAATGGGTTTTTACTAAATTTTTATGAATAACCTATTTTAAAAATACTTTTCACACATTGATAGTTTTGAAATAAGAAAATATAATACAATTTTTTTAATATAAATAACAAAATGTTCGTTGGGTGAATTGTTTTTATTTCCTGAGAAGTTTCATATATTGATGAGTAGTGAAAACCAATGATTTTTAATTGAAAACTAAATTTAATATAATTTATTTATAGAGTTAGATTATTTTTTTTTAATTTATAATTAATTAAATTATACTTAATTGAATCCAATTTACTTCATTATAATCAATTTATCATTGAAATTTGATATATACACATGTCAAGCATTGAAATTTCCTTTTTTAGAGACCCGATGCCTCATCTCGTCTACAAGATTATTTTTGACTTAATTTCATCCATTTCTATGATTAAAATTTGGAAAACTAAATTCATTATTTTTTATTGTAATAGTTTATAATTTCTAGTAATTACAACATTTTTTTCACCAAAAATACTACTGAATGAAATTAAAATTAATAACCTTGATTATCATAATAGTGTGTTTACTTAGTTGTTAAAAATTAATCAGAATAGTCTAAATGACCTGTACACTTTTCCAAAACCAATTGGAAGGGAATTATTAGAACATATAACATATTGCATAAATTTTGGATCATTATTTTATAACATCATGTAAAGTAGAGCTCTCAAAAGTTTTTACCTTTTTTCTTTACAATTATGTCACTCCTCCTCCACTATAAAAAGGAATTCACCCTCCCTACACATAATCTCCTCTCAATGAAAAAGTTTTATCTAAACCTTATCCGAAAAAATCCCAAAATATATCATATCATACTATAATCCTTACTTTTGGAATAAATCCATCCAAGTAAGACCTTTGTTGTAAACAAAAGGAGTTACCTAAAAAAGAGGTAACATTATTCAACATGCATTTCTATTTTATATCCTTATGCATCCATTTATTACTTATTATGGAATTATTATATAATAAAACATATATCATAAATAGACATATATGCTTTTATATTAATGGTTAATCCTTTACCTATATACACATCCATAAAATGGTAAATGATCCTACCATTCATGTGTATGGATGACTTCTGCCTAGAGAAATGAGGTTGTTCATTTTTCCTTTACCCCATTACATGGTTGGGAATTATAATCGGAATAGTGTATTTAAATTATATATATCATATTAATATTTTTTAATATTTAAATAATTATAAAAAAACAAATACCTTCCTATTTTTCATTTTATGGCAATATAATGACATCATTTATGGACATATGGACTACACTTCATCGAAGTGATGCAAAAGATCTACACATTTCATAATATTTTTTAGGGTTCGGTTTAAAATAAATATATGAAAAAAGTGAAATATGTTTTTCATTCATGAAATAATTACATTTATTTAAATATATCATATCATTTTTTTAAAACCTTTTCAAACACTGAAAACTAATAACTTTATTTGTGGATTTGTGGACTACCTTCTCCTCTATGTGATGTGATTCGTTTTATATACCATGAATTATATATATACCTATATATGATTAGATATTATGTTATTTATTTAATAATGATCATTATAGAAGTATTCATTTTAATTAACATCATTCATTAAAGATCATTGAAAAATGAGAACGTAACTAATTTTTACATACGAACTATCATCTATATTATTTTAACATTGGCTAATTTTTCATAACCATGTTTAATTATTAGTTTTTAATGAATAAAGTATGTATAAGTAAGATAATTATTTCATGATTATAATTGTCGATATATTTATTTAATGACCACATGAATCTAGGAAACCAACCATATCATTTTGACATAATTAAAATTGTGGATATGTTATATAATGTCCCCCTAACCATTGAATACCATACATTGTCATTTTGAAATAGAAGCCAAATATAGTTAAAATATCCAATGTAAAAAAATTCTTCAGTAATTTTATTCATCCTTACATAAATTGAAATAAAGGTAATAATAAAATTTTATAATTTTATAAAGAATGTAAATAATTTACCGATGTTTATTATTAATTAAGATAAAGACAGACGTGATAAGTCTGACTCAAGGTAAGGGAATTTGTTTCAATCAACATTCATTGATGAATATTTTGATTTTATATACCCAATTATTTTATAATCTATATATACAAACCCTTTTGACACATAATATCATGAATTTATTTATTATCATGTTAATTAATATATTTTCTAAATTTTATTTTTTTATGTTCCTTTTGATATAAATGTCTAAATTGTTGTGGGATGCTCTGAATTCTTCAACATTTAATCATGTCATCCATGTTAATATTCATCATTTTATTTTACATATTTATATATTTGTATATCAAAGTATTATATGAAACATTTTATATCTATATTCATATTTAGATTCCTCTACATATTTTTTTAATAAATTAAAAAATAATCCTCTCTTTCCCTTTTTCAGGGTATTTGTTTTATTGAAAATGGTTTTTGAATATGTATTTATTATTTTAATATCCTAAATTTTTTTATTTTATTTAAAATGAAATTCTATGATTGACTTTTTAAAAATGGAAATACGTTATTTTTTATGACTATGTAATGGTAAATGGAAATTTGATAGGTGGTTATGTGATGAAACAATGGCGCTTGGTTATGTGATAAACCATTGATGGGTGGGTCCATGAAAACCCATTGATGAATTGGGTATTGGTGTCGGCCATATGGAAATTCTATTTTTATGAGTTAATTGTTAAGATCTTGAACAAATAGTTATTTAATTTATAAGACCAAGATCTATAATGATTTCCCAAGATAACAATATGTTTTATCTATGAATTAATTGAGATTTATAGTTATATTGTGATTAGGAAAAGGTATGGAATGATATTATTTTGAAAGGATAAAATATACTACTTATTGATGAAAAAAATTAAATCTTTTTAATAATGTTTTCATGTGTATTAATGTTAATAAATGGACTAATAGTTTCATTTTTGGTACCCCAAACAAATATTTATATTTGGAGGGAATGTTATTTAATTTTTTCCATAGAATTTAAGAATCATTAAGGGATTTTAAGGAGTCATGTTGAATGTCTATAATAGTTTTCATTAAAAAGTTCGTGATTTATTTGTAGAATTTTTCTATTATAAAAAAATTGTTATTAATCGTATGTGTACACATTTTACTTTATGGTTTTGATAGGTATTATTTATGGCCTAATTCGTTAAAAATAAATAAATGAAAGTTCATCAATGTGAGAAATTAATTTTATTACTAAAACTAAAAATAAGTTAATGTTTATGTTCAGGTCCTTATAGTTGGTATCAAAGGAATAGTATGTATAGCTTTCGATTTTAGGTTAGTATTATTAGTATTACACTGAAATATTTCTTTTTTTGGTTAATTTGAACTAATATAGAATTTTAAGATTTGCATGTTGCTTCATTGAATTTATGCCTGTTTAGAATGGTTTTCAATATAGGAAATAAGGAAGTTGTAGTGACAATGAACCGAGAGGGAGTTAACCTTTGGAATTATCATCCTGATATGGTTGTAATTGGAATTGAGTAGGGTTTTGCAATGATGGATTATTTGAGATGGTCTATAAGATGTGGTGGTGTCCATGTAATATATAAAGTTGTACTTCTATAGAAGAACATGATGATATTGGGATTTTTATGTGACAAAAGTACCAATATTTCATAAGATCATTTGAACTCCTACTAGATGAGGGATTGAATAACACCCTAAAAAAGATATTCAATTTCATGGGTTGTTCGGATCATCTAGTGTTAACTCTTTCAATTTATCATTTTTCATACTGAATTTGACCAGTTGTGGTCAATAATTAAGAATATTAGACAATTTTAGGAGAATGAAGCATTGGAATTAGATGAATTTATGAATATTTTCCTTGAGAAATACTTTCCTAGGAATGATCAACATATGATTGAATAAAATATTCATCTAATTATGAAAAAGAAGGATGATTTTTTGTTTTCATATGAATAAAATTTCATTCGACTAGAGATGTATGTCCGAAATTTTGTCCAAGATATTCATAATAATATAAATTTGTTTTACTCAGGATAAAGTATATGATATAGAATGGTATTTTATTCTCATGAGTTCAAGTGATATTAATAACTTGTTATTTGTGCTTATAAGGTACAAATATAATTTTTTTATGATCACATTTCCCATGGAAAAAAGAAAAATAACAGGTTTGGTTTGTTGGAAATGGGAAGGATTTCATTAATGAACTTTGGAGGTATGAAAACCATATTCCCATATTATGAGTAGTGTGGTATAAATAACCATTCAGAATGAATTTAAATATCTTTTATGGGGTCCTTATGTGGTAATTTTATTCATATGAATCTTGAATACATATAATATGACCAGGAAGGAAATGAAAAACTAGTGGTATGATGTTTTAATTTCGTTGATTTTGGGTATTACACCGATGTGTGTCCAATGTTGATTACCTAGGGTGGAAACCATCATGATAGAAAGTAACAGGGGTTGAAAAATCCCTTTTTACTAAAAATTTTGATCTTCCCCATAGACTGAAGTGTTGATAGGTATGTTACTAATTTATTAAAATTTCTCCAATATTCCTTTTGATTTTGTATCATTACATTCATTAATTTATGATAAAGTTTCTATCAAATTTGTAGTATCACCTCATTAATGTAATATGGATACTTCAGTAAAGACATTGAGTGGGAATATTAGAATACCAAATATTTATAGAAATATTATTCTTTTCATTAGTGGGATAAATTTTTCTATATGTATTGTTTATCATCCCATAGTAGAGTTTAATATCAATTTTGGTATCTATTGGTTTCCAATTTATCATAGTAAAGTTGATTGAAAAGTAAATAATGTTTTATTAAATTATTTCATACCATTGATGAAATAAAATAATTCTATTATTTTATGAAACATGGTAGTCATATTTATCTTCATCATTTTTTTGAAATTAATGAAATAGTTTTGATTAGTGAAACACAAATAGTGAATGAATTTATGGATGTTTTTCTTGATAAATCACATAGTTTCCTTACTTATCATGAGATCGAGTTTATTTATGACTTAGTAAATGATACTATTATTGTTGATAAACCCCCTTATCAAATGGATAAATTATAACTTTTGGAAATTCATAACATGTTTCAAGAATTATTTGATAATGGTTTCATTCAACATTGAAATTGAGTATGGGGTTCTCCTATTTTATTTGTCAAAAAGAAATATTCTTCCATGAGACTTTCAATTGACAATAGGGAATTGAATGACATCACTATTGATAATAAGTATATTTTTCCCATATAGATTATTTTTTTAATAATATCTAGGAATCTCATTGTTTTTCAAATCTAGATATGACTTCCGGGTACCATCAGGTAACAGTGAGGGATGATGACATTCCAAGGGTAGCATTTCAGAAGATATATTGATATTATGAGTTTATTTCTATTCCCTTTGGGTTATAATTTCTAACTTATATACCAATGAATCTTCTGAAAATAATTTTCCATCATTTTTGGTATCAGTTATTGGTTGTGTTTATAAATAATATTTTGGTATATTAAAAAATAGTCGAAGAACATCAATGAAACTAAAGGATTGTTTTTTCACAAAAAGAAATAAAATAAACTCTAAGGAAGGTTAATTTATGGTTACATTTTGTATAAAAATATTTCATTCATTGGAAATATTGTTTCTAATGCTAGAAGAAATGTTGACCCTTAGTTGTTTTTTTACGATTGGCCCCGACCTGCTCATGACATAGAGTTGTATAGTTATCTTGGATTAACAGGTTATTGCCGAAGGGTATTTGAATTATATTATCAATTATAAATCCCACTAACATTGTTGAAAAAAATTTGTGTCAGTTTTAAATTTTTATGAGAATGTGATGATATTTTTTAGGAACTAAAGATAATGTTGGTAATTTCCCCATCTATTCCCTTTCCTTCTAAAAATAGTCAATTCTTCATCTACACGGATTTCTTATTGAATGGTGTTTTTCATTTCCGGATGCATAATGAAATGGTATTCTATTTTTCATAACTAAATTCACAAGTTAATGTACCCTAAAAATTATTTGGAATTATAGGTTGTTGTTTTTCAATTAATAATTTGGATACATCATTTTATAGTGTGAATTGTGAAATTTATATTGATCAAAAAAATTTAACTATATTTTTAGTCAGAACATGTTGAGAATGGTATATAGAATGTGGATATAACAAATCAACGATTATAACTTCACCATTCATTATAATCATAGAAATGATAAAAAAGTGTTGATTTTCTGAGCCAAAATATTAATGTTATATTATCCATGTTACATTTAGAAATATGACCTTTTGGTTAATGATTTGATGAATTTTTGCATAGAAGTTGTGGATATAGAGAAATCAATTTTTTATTTCTAGGTTTTAGTTAATCAAAATTATTATAGATATTTAAGATATCTTAGAATGTGGATCAATAGTTGCATGAAATTGTTGAATCCATTAATTATCATATTTTTTCTGGTTTTAAAATTAATGAATAATGTGTTTTATGATTTGGAAAAGATTACAAGTGACATTCCACTCCCAATTGAGGGGATACTTGTTGGTAAAGCTCTAAAGATCCCATATTACAATCATCCATGTTTTATGATGATATATAATGACCTTTGAAAGTATTACTAGGGGATGGAATGAAAATAGATATTTCTAAATTTACTATGAAGTGTTTGACTTTTCACCAGGTTAAAAAATGATAATTACTTATGGGTAAACTTTAACCATTTCCATTTATAGGGGGTAAATTAGAGAAAATATCATTGTATTTCATGGTAGGATTTCTAAATACATCTCATGTTAATACTGCAATTTTTTTGTTGATGCTCAATTAACTAAATATGCATATTTCCATTTAATTCAGGACATAATTTCTGTAGATCACATTCAAAGACTATATTTAAAGGATATTTTCATGTAACATGCAGTGAATCCCTCTATTTTAATACAACATGATCCTAGATTGACATATAATTTTTGAAAATGACGTCACATGTAATTTGGCACAGAATGAAATTGTAGTATAACTCTTCATCCATAATTTGATAGATAGTTTGAGCAGAGGATTCCAAAATTGGAAGATACTCTTCGTTCATACTCAATTGATTCACAAGGAATTTGGGATCAACAAATTTATTTAGTTGTGTTTTCTTAAAATAATAGTCTTCCTTACAGAATAAATTTGGAACCATTCGAGTAATTTTATGGAATGTGGTGTTGGAAACCAGTAGTTTCTAATGATGTAGGAGAAAAAAAGTTGAATGAACTAGAGTTGGATGAGGAAATGGATGAGAAATTCCATTTGAATCAGTTTCACATGACAATAGATTATAGTTGGATGGAAATTTATTGAGATAACCATAGGAAATATTTTTCTTTAGAGATAGGTGATCATATCTTTCTAAAATTATCTATATTGAAAAGTGTGATGTATTTTGGAATGAAGTGGAAGGTAAGTAAAAAAATCATTAAACCATATTAAATCAAATATAAAGTAGGATTATTTTCCTAAAAATTGGATTTACCAATCATTTTATCCTTGGTACACAACATATTTCATGTTTAATGTTAAGGAATTATGTACCAGATTCATCTCATGTTTTTATCATTAGAGTAGTTCATCCTGAAGAGAATCTTCGTTATGAGGATAAAACAGTTTAGGTTCTTAAACATAGATAGAATCTATTTTGTAAAAAATTAATTCTATAGGTTGTGGTTTTATTGAAAATTATTATGGTTTAATAGGAAACATGAAATCTAAAAATTACATGACGTAAAAATATCCATTATTATATGATAAGTAAAAAAATTGGGTGCGTGCAATTCCGAAAAGTGGGAAAAGATGTATCATCCCAAATAAAGATAGAATAAGTATTTGTCATATTTATTAATATTTAAGAATTTTATTTTAATTTTACCATAAAAGGGACATTATGTATAATAGCACAAACAACACACAGTAAGGAGTTTTTTCGAAATCTTGTGTTTCAAGTAAGAAATAATTTAATCAAACAATAATATGTTGTTAATATTATTATTTTAGGGGACAAGTAGCTCCAATAAATTATATTAAAATGTATTAATATGAATAACTAAATTATTTTTAAATTTTTTTATAATATGTTTTTAAAAACTTATAATAAATTTTATAGGCATAATATAAGAAGAAATTTTGATTCATTCATAAAAATTGTATTTTTCTAAAAAGTAGTTTTACCGGAATTTAGTGGAACATAAATTTGAAAAATAAATTTTCAATAAATTATAAAATTTAAATTAAAAAAATATTTTTTTATATTGAAATATCAAAATTTACATTGGTTTATTTTTTGGTATTTTCTGAGATGCTTTAAATTTTTTCTAAATATTGAAAAACAATGAATTTAATTTGAAAACTGTATTTTCATGTCACATATTTATTAAGTCAAATTATGATTTGAAATATTTTTACTGTATAACTAGTAAAATTTGAAATCAAGATATGAAATTTAGGTTATTATAATAAATTTCAGTGTAATATTTTATATAAAAACAAGTCCTGGATTTGAACTTTTCTCTTAAAAAACCTACAGTCTCATTCAATCTACAAGATTATGTTTAAATATGATTTATACACTTATATTATGAAACATTTGGGATTATATATTCCATATTTAGAATCATATTAATTTATAGTTTATAATATTTCTATAAAAATTACCAAAATTAATAGTTATCTAAATTAAAACCATTTACAACAATTAAAAAATTACTTTGTGGTTAAAATGTAATTTAAAGAGTTGAAATGACATAGAAACTCATCTAAGATACCTTTTGTTGACATTATTAGAAAATATATAATATAGTTTAGTATTTTGACCATTATTGAGGAGTATGATATACTAGAGTGATCTCAGTAGTGTTTACCTTCGAGTATTTTTAAAAATGCCACTCCCCATTCACTATTAATGGTACTCAACCTCCCCACATCTTCACACCTATAAAGAATTTTACTCATATAAAACCACCCCAAATAAGCTCAACACTTCCCTAATATCATTATAGAAGAAAAAATGTTGTTAGAAATCCAAAAAACTAATCCGTTTGGTGAAAAACAAAAAGAGTTGCCGAAAAATGATGTAACTTTCTTCAACCAGCAATTCTTTTTTATTTCTTTATCCACCCATTAATTTATGATTATTCAATTTTTAAAAAATAACAAGAGTATAAAAAACATTCATATATTTTTTATGTTAATTATAAATCATAAACATACACACACTTCCATTAAATGGATAATGAACATACTACTCATTTGTATGACATGTTATCACCTCGTAAAAAAATATCATTTATTTTTCCATTACCAACTCTCATGGATGATAATTATGAAGAAAATAATTTTTCAATATGATAATTATGATATTTATAATGTCTTTATATATTTTTTAATTTTTATATTACACCTAATGTCGTGATTTACAGTTTTTGAGAATATGAAAACATCATTTAGGGACATGTGGACTACCAGTTCCTCAAATTGAAGTGATACATTAACAGTTTACATGGAATTTATTATGTATGGGTTTAATAAACATATGATACATAAGTTAAATATATATTATATTAATGAAATAATTACCTTTCTTTAAATATGATATATCACTTTATTTGTTGCCATTTTACACATGGAAAAAGTGATAATGTTGTTCGTGGTTATATGAACTACCACATATTCACAACATTGTGATTCATTTTAGATCACATGAATTATATATATAAGTATATATGACTGAATATTATGTAATTTATGATATAATTATCATTCTTTAAAGGTAAATTTTACATACCATCTTTCTATTAGGATCATTGAAAAATTGAATCTTACTCATGTGTATATATGACCTACCATCTCTATATCTGCAACATTTGGTCATTTTTCATAAACATATAAAATTATTAGGTTTAAAAGTATAATTTAGGGGAAAAATAATATTTATTTCAAAATTATAATTCTTCATATTTTTATATAATGACCTCATTGACCATCTATGACCAACCTTAGTCATTTTAACACATAAATCGAATAGAGTCAAAACCTATGACATAAAAATAATTTCTTATGTAGATATATATATCATTAAAAATTAAAATTAAATTAATAATAAACTTGAAAAGGGTTTCATATTAGGTAAATATTTAGCATATTTTTATTATTCTTGATGATAAATATAGAAATTAAAAGGTGTAAAGAAGGTAAGTTATTTCATCTCAATCAACTTTCGTTGAGGCATTAGATGTTATGCACCCCCATTCATTTATGAGATGTATATAAAGCCACTTTTTACATATCATATTATGAAATTGTTTTTTGTCATGTTATTTAATTTTTTAATGTTTTCTTCTTTTATGGGGATAATGATTTAAATATTCAATGTTGTTTGGTACACTTTGAATTATTAAATATTTAATCTTTTCATGCAAGAAAATATTCTTTATAATATTTTAAATATTAATTTATATTGATATAAATATATTATTAACAATTGTTTTGCCTATATTAAGATAATTCATCCTCTAAAATCCTTCATTTTATAGAAAATAAAAATAAATCCCTCATTCCATTTTTACCAGTATTTTGTTATTGAAAGTGAATTTTGAGAATGGATTAAATAATTAAATATCATTTAATATTTTTAAGTTATTTATAATGATATTTAATGAGTGAATGTAGAAAATTAAAATCTTTTATGTGTTATAACAATGTAATGGTACATGTAAATTTGACTGGTGGTTGCATGATGTAGAAATGATGGGTGGTTGCATGATAAAACAACGATGGGTGGGTTTTTAATATCCTTACAATGAATTGGGTATTGAATTCAGTCATAAGAATGTTTTATTTCTAAGAGATCATATATTGAATTTGACCACATTCTTATTTCATTTATAAGTTTGAAAAGTATAATGATGTAACAAGATACCAATATGGTTTATCACTACTTTATATGGATTTTATGGCAATCTTGTGATTACAAATGAACGGTATTGAATGATATCATTTTCAACAGAAAGTATTTACTACTTCTTAGTGGTGAAATGTATTAATTTATGATAATTTTATCATGGGATTTAATGTTTATCAATTGATAAATTGTTTCCCTCTTTTTTTATCACTTATAGTGATTTTTATTCTAATACTACATTTTTAAGGCTTATTATAGGATATATGGATTAGTAACAGATTAGAAGAAGTTATATTGAAATTGTGGAATAGTATCTATAAAATAGATCATGATTTATTTTTAATATTTTTATATTTGGGGGAAAATGGATTCTAATGGAAATTTCATATTAAAATTTATTATTTGTTTTTTGTGAGTTATTCATTAGTTCTATAAAAATATAAACATAAAATATCCTTAATTTGAAAGAATGTACTTTATTGAATAAAACATAAAGTTATGAAATATTTAAGGTCGGTTACTTATTGATAGTATCAGAGGGATGTTTTAGATAAATTAATAGGTTAGGTTAATTTTAATAAATTTACCTTGAAATAATTTAAATTATAGAAAACATGTAATGATATATAATTTTCTGATTTCAATATTTTTTAATCTAAATTATTCTATTTCAGAATGGTTTCCCTTAGAGAAAACAAGGATGATATAGTGTGAAGGCGCTGGGAGGAATATAACCTTATAGATCATCATCCTGAGATGTTTGGAATTAGAACATGGATGATTTTTTCATGGTGGATCAGTTGACACAAGATATAAACGTTGGTGGTGTCCATGCAAGGGATAAACAAGATATACCACCCAAGAAAATGACGGTTGTGGATAATTTTATGTGAAAAAATCCCCCTTCAATCATAGGATCATTTTACCCCATGATAGATGAATGATTAGTTAACAACCTATAAAACATAGTCTTGGTCCTTGGTTATTTGGATCACTAAATGGAAACTCCTGAAATTTAACACTTTTAAACTGAATCCATCCATTGGTGACCAATGTGTAAAAATATCAAAGAATGTGAATAGATAGATTTTTTTAAATGGAATAAATTTTAAACTTTTTCCCTTGAGAAATATTTTCATAATCATGTTCTATTTATCATGGATATAAATTCTTGGATTTGAGATAAAAGGATAATCCTTTGGTGGACACATATGGATGAAACATCACTCGACTAGAGAGGAAAATCCCAATTGTTATCTGAGATTTTTTTAGTAAGATAAATTGGTTTTATTTAGGATTAAAACCACGATATTGAAGGGGATTGGATTTTTTGGATATTAAGTGAAATTTGAGAAGTTGTTTATGTTTTTAGATAGAATAAATGGGGTCTTCTAATGATCATGTGTCCCATTACCATAAGAAAATGAATAATTCCAATTGAAATGCAATGGGAAAGAATTCATTAATGATGTTTGAAGGTAAAAATTCCAAAATTTCATCTTCTGATTAGCATAGTAAAACTCATATTTAAGAATGCTAGTTAAATTCTAGTAATTGCTTCTAATATGGTAGGTTTTTTACATAGATAATCCCTATAAGAAACATTATTAGGCATGTAATGAAAATCCATTGGTTGTTTTTTGATGATTTAAGGAATTATTCCACTGTGTTTCCAATGTTGATTACCAATGGCTAAAACCATCAATATTTAAATCAAAAGGGTGTGGAAAACCCTTTTTGTACAAATAAGAGTGAAATTGGGACATCAAATGATGTGGTGACAACGATGTCACTAGTTTATCCCAATTATGCCAATACTCTGTTTGATTATGAATAATTTTATTTTTTTTCATTTCTATGAAATTTTCTACAAATGTGGAAATATAACCTCATCAAAGTATTATAGAACTCCTGGTAATAAAATTGGGTTGGAATATTAGAGAAACCATGATTAATTTGAATCATTATTTTTTAATTATTATGAATGTTTTCTATTAAAATTCAGGTGGATCTGACTATAATGGAGTTTCTCGTCATTTTTTGGTATATATGGGCTCTCAATTTATCACTTTAAAATTTATTGGAAATCTAAAAAAATGTTTTATTCCATGATTTCATACCATGGATAACATACAAGAATACATATAAAATGATTAATGAAGTAATTTAATGTTTTATAGATTATTGTTTTTATAATAGAAACAAATAGTTCTAATTAGGGACATCAAGATACTGAGTTAATTTATGGATGTTATTCCTGATGAATTTCCTAGTGTTGTTCTAGATTGAGAGGTTATGTTTCTTTTTGACTTAGTTATAGATTTTATGAAAATTTATAAACCCCTTTATCATGTGTCTCGTGTAGAACACGAGAAATTGAAAAACCATTTTCAAGAATTACGTGAAAAATGTTTCATTTCACATAGCACTTCACCATGGGGTTCTTCTATTTTATTTTTGAAAAATAAATATTTTTCCATGGGACATTTCATTGATTATAGAGCCTTTAATAACTTCAATAATAATAAAAAGTTTCATTTGACTCATATAAATGAATAGATTGATCATCTCTATGGTTCTTAGTATTTTTCAATGATTGATATGTGTTCTGGGTACCATCAGCTGAATGTGAAGAAGGGATATATTTTAATGATATAATTTTAGAATATATAAAGGAAATTATGATTTTGTAGCTAACCAATTTATGTAATTTAATCCAACTAATGTATTTATGAATCATATGAATAGTTTCTACCAACTTATTATAGATTGTTTTGGTTTTGTTTATAAAAGACATTTGGTATATTCTAAAAATGATGAGGAACATGAATGGAACTTAAGGATTGTTTTGAAGACCTTAATATAAAATAAAATCTATGTATAGTTTAGTAAGAGAAAATTTTGGTAGAAACAAATATCATGCTATGAACATATTTTCTCTAAAGATGCAATATCTGTTGACCATAATAAAATATTGTTGTTGAAGAGTGGACATGAGATTATAATATCATGCCTATTTTTATTTTCCAAAGATTAGTATGTCATTACCAACATTTTTTTGATATGTTTCCACAATTATATAGACCACTAAATATTTTTACATGAAAATGAGTTTTGTTTTTATAGAAAATAGAATGTATTGTTTAATTTTGGGAACGGAAAAGTAGATTAGATATTTCCTCAGATTATTAAATTTGTTTCAGAAATGTTGAATTGGTTATATATAATAGTTCTTCACTAATGATATTGGTAGTGTAATGATGAATAATGAAAATTTAATCATTTATGCTTCATGAAAACTTGTGATTTAAACTAACCTACATGTGAGATGGAATTAGTTGTAGTTATTTTTTATGAAAAATATAGAGGTGTCATTTTCATGAAGTGTGGAGTGGAATATATATGGATAGTAAAGTTTGAAGTATATATTCAATCAAAAATAGTTAAACATTAGATAGAGAATATGGATAGAACTGGTCAAGGATTAAAATTGCTTGATTCCTTATCATCCTGGAAATGTAAAAAAGGTGGATAATGTTGTGAGTTAAAAATGTTATGATACATTATCCATGTTATGTTAGTAATGTGACCATTTTGTAAATTATTTTATTAGTTTTGGGATAAATGTTTTGGATGTTGGGAAATCCTATGTTTTGTTTCATGTTTTAGTGTAGTGAACATTGTAAAAAATAATTAAGAGAGAAATAAAGGTTGACCAATCATTGTAATAAAGTATGCAACACATTAATAAGGGTATGGTTCCAGATTTTAATATTAATGAAGATGGACTTTTATAATTTGGTAAAAAATTTTGGGTGCCTTATTATTTCTAGTTTAGGAAAGAGTTGTTGAGTGAATCTCATTATTCTATATTTTCCATTCATCCATGCAGTACTAAGATGTAAAAAGGTTATTAAGAGTATTATTGGTGGGATGGAAAGAAAATATATATTTTTGAATTTATTGATATGTTTTTGATTTTTCAACGGGTTGAAGAAGAATTTATGTTACCAAAGGGTATTATTCAACTATTTTGTGTGGGAGAGTTGAAATTAGAGAATATATAAATGGATTTCAAGGTAGTATTTCTAAATACTTATCAAGGAAATAATTTCATTTGTGTTATTGGAGATCAAATAACTTAATCTAAACATTTCCTCCCTACTCAATATACAATTTTATTATATCAACATCATTGACTATATTAAAATGAGATTTTCTGGTTACATGTAGTGCAGATCTTCATTGTATCATAATGTTATCCAAGATTCACATATAAGTTCTGAAAACGATTTTTGACATTCTTGAGTACTAAATAAAATTTTATTAGAGAAAACAATTCATAACATGGAAGATATTCATCAATTTGGAACAATAGATTTCTAGGGAAGTTAGGATTGAAAAATTTCTTTGGATGAGTTTTCTTATAATAAAACTTTTAATTATATTATATTAATTCCCCCATATGAGGAATTATATTAAAATAGGTGTCAAACACTGGAGTTTTGGGAAGATGTAAGAGAAATGAATTTAATAGGACCAATGCTAATTGATCAAATAGATTAGATAATTAAGATGATTCAAAACTGCAATAGAGCAGTATAGTGAATGAAGAACATTATGCGGATAACCAAAGGAAATATATATATATATATATCAAGATATGTGATCATATATTTCTATAAGTTTCCCCATGGACAATTATTAGGCATTTTGGTAAGAAGGGGAGGTTTAAGCCCATATTTCACTAGATCATATGAAATCCTATAAGAAGATACAATAGTTACCTACCAAGTATATTTACCTTCATTTTTATCCCTAGTACCTGGAATAATTATTGTTCAAATTATAAGGAAGTATGAACATGATTCATATCTATTTAAAATCCCGGATATAGTTCATCTATAAGAGAATATCTCTTATGAGTAAAAACAAATTCTGGTTCTTGAAAATAGCAGTAATTATTGTCGACCAAGTTAATTTACCAGTTTAAGGTTTTATGGAAAACTTATATGGTTTAATATGTAACATGGGAATCTAAATAAACTATGAGGAAAACATATCCCCATTTATTTTATAATTGAATATAATTTTGAGGTTGGGATATCTAAAAGGGGGAAGTATGTAACAAACAATGTAATGAGAGAATAATTATTTTTCATATTTATTAATATTTATGAATTATTGAGTAATTTCACCTTAAAATGTAATCTATGAACAATAGTGTACAAAATATTTAGCAATGACTTTCTTCGAAACCTTGTGTTGAAAATAAGACTGAGTTATACCTAACAATAATATAGTCATAATATTATTTTTTTGTGAAATTTATTGCCTATAAATTATTTTGGTTGGTTTGAATGGGACTCGTGATGTTATTTTGACACATCTTTATAATTTTTTTCCTATTAATATAATAAATTTTATAGGCATAAGATTAAAATTAATCTAATTTTATGCTTAAAAGTTTATTTTTTTTAAAAAAAGTTTTAACGCATTTTTTTAAGACTCTTATTTTAAATCAAAATTTTAAAATCTCTATAATTTTTATAGGAAAAAGTAATCCTACTTTTTTAATTTATTTATCAATATTTACTTTTGGTTACATTTTGGAATTTCTTTGAGAATTTTCATATTTTGATGGATTGTGAAAAACAATTAACTTTAATCGAAAACTACCATTTCAAAAAATGTATTTATGTAGTGATGTTATATTTTGATTTCTAATTATGGTATAATTACTTCAATATAACATCAATAAATACAATTTAGGTCATTTAAATCAATTTCACCTTGAAATTGAATATAAAAACAAGTCAAAATATGGAATATTTCTATTTAAAAACTCAATGTATCATCCCTTATGCATGATTAGTTTTAAATTAATTTATTCCCCTTATGTGATTAGATTTGTGAAACTTGGATTAAATATTTTTAATAATAATAATTTATAATATCTAATAAGGTCATATTACTTTTTTACCATAATGTATTGTGAAATAAATTAAAATTAATTATAGTGATTAAGGTGAAAATGTGGTTACTTAATGGTTTCTCTATAATCATAAGACTTCAAATATTCTAGGAACATTTCCAAATCCAATTTTATGAATGTGATTCTACCATATCCTCTATTTTCTATAATGTGGACTGTTATTGAAGAACATGATGTAAGGTTAGCATCTCAATAGTGTTTATATATTAATATTTAATAGAATGCCACACCCCAACTATAAATGGAACTCACCATCCCCATTTATTCACACATATAAATCAATTGAATCATAATAATCCTTCTAAAATATCCTCCCAAAATCCTTCCTCTCATCTTATAATCCCCACTTTGGGCAGAAATCCATGCAACAAATCCATATGGGGAAAACCAAATGTTGTAAACCGAAAAAAGGTATTGTTTTTTAAAGTGGATTTCAACATTATTACATTGAACACCCGATAATTTAATATTATTCAATGATTATATAATTAATAAATAATATAAACTATAATGATAATTATTTATTTTAAGGGCTCAACCTATAATTACAAACACATAAATCAAATGGTTAACGAAGTTATCATTTGTGTGTACGACGGAGTATCACCTCACGAAATAATATCATTTTTTTTATTTTACCACATATGATGTATGGGAATTGTGATATTAATAATTTTTTTTATCACATATAGGATATTAATAATTTATTTATACCATATGTATTTTTATATAATACATACCTTCATTCTTTCCATTTTGTGGGAATATGATAACATCGTTTGTGGATATCTGGACTATTGTCTCCTAAAAGGTAGGTGATACATTCAAAAATTGCATGGAATGTATTTAGGATGAGTTTAATATAAAATATGTGTAATAAGTGGAACATATACTATATTTATAACATAATTACCTTCATATATATATATATAAAATATAATTTTCATTGTTACATTTTAACGCACTAATGAAGTGATAACGTCGTTCATGGACATGTAGACTACCGCCTCCTCAAAGTGATGTGATTCCATTAAATAGATATTATTCTATATATAAGTATATATGATTACATATTATTGTATTTTTGATTTAATTATCATTCCAAAAGATAAATTTTTCTTACCCTAAATCCATTTTAATCAGTGAAAAGTGGGAACATTACTTATGCTTATATACAGCCTACAGTCTCCATGATTGTAATGTTGATTCATTTTTCATACATTCATATTATTTTTTTAATTTATAATATATGTATAAATATTATCAATATTCCATGATTATTATTTTAGGTATATTTATATAACGAACCCCATTACCATATACAACCAACCTCAATCATTTTGACAAATAATTCAAATATGGGAAAAACATCCAATGTAATCTTAATTGATTATGTAGTTATATAAAAATTGTTATAAGTTAAATAAATGTAATAATAATAATTAATATTGATCTCTAGAAATTAAATAATTATTATAAATTTAATAATAAGGTAGATACTTACACACATGATAGATCAGACTCAAGGTAAATGATATTATCTCAATCACCTTTAGTTGAGATATATCATTATGTAATAAACCCACCATATTTAGAGTTTTTTTATATAAAATCCCTCAAAATGTAAAAAATAATGAATTTATTTATTTTAAAGATATTTAATTTTTTAAAAATTTTATACTTGTTTAGTTATTATGATTTAAATGTTCAAAGAGGTATGGGATGCTTTGAATGATTACAGATTAAATCATTTCTTCCATGTAAATATTCTTGATATTATTTAACATATTTAATTACTTAAATATAAAAGGATTTTAAAACACATTTTGTGTTTGTTTTAATATTTGTATTCCTCTACAAGCATCAATGTTTATTAAAAAGTTAAATAAACCACACTTTTCTCAATTAAGGGTGTTTTTTACTGATAATGGGGTTTGAATCTATAGGATTATATAAATATCTTAAAATGATTCCATGTGATTGAAAATGATATTTTATTTTTTAAATGTTGAAAATTAAAATATTTTTTCATTTTGATTATGTAATGGATCTTGTACATTTTATGGGTGTTAATGTGATAAAATGACAAAGTATTGATCCATTATAAATCGATGATGGGTGGGTCATTGATAGCTGTGAAATGCATTGGGTGTGGAAGTGAGGCGTATAACTATTCCATTTGTAAGAGTGACATGAATTGAATATTTTCACCTATTTTTTACATTTATAATATTTAAATATATATTGATGTCCCCTGATACCAATATGTTTTATCAATGTTTTCTATGGTTGATATAGTAATATTATGATTTAAAATGTATAAAATGGTATTAATTTCAATTAAAAGTATATAAGATAATCACAAGGTAGAAAAGTATAAATTTATTATAAATTTTCTTGGGTTTCAATGTTTATAAATTTACTAAATATTTTCTTCTTTTTTTATCACTTACGGAGCATTTTATGATCATCCCATGTTTTTAAAATTTATCCAATGATTTTTGGTTGAGTAAGGTATTAAAAGAGTTCACGTTGAATGCCAGGAATATTTTTCATAAAATATATCATTCATTATTTTTGGAAGTTTAATATTATGGTAAAAGTGGATACTAATAGATTGTGTATACATTATGTTTTATGAGTTTTTATGTATTAGTTACGGCGTAATTCTTCAAATAAACAAACTAAAAAAGATCGTCAATGTGAAAGAAAGAGATTTATTGACTAAAATTCAATATTATGTAATGTTTAAGGTTGTGTATTTAAATTTTTGTGGGAGATAATAGTCATTTCCCATGATAGATAATTCATTTATTTAGAGTAGAATATGTGAGTCTTCTTTTATATATACATATTCATCTCGGCCAGTCATTCATTCAACATACCTAGAAATTTAATGAAAAAGAACAATAATTATCACTTATAATGTTATTCCTCAATCATTTTCTAATATAGCACTATCATGAAGACTAATCCAGATGAAAATGAATTCACATATTATTGATAATCCCTTGGATAATTGTTTTGAACAGAATTCCTAAACAATATTTTCTATGAATTGGTAGTCGGTGGTTTTTTTTATTGGAAATAATATGATATTGTGATACTGATTTCCCTAGCTCAAATATTGGGTCCTAAAGAGTGTAAATTTAACATATTTGATAACATGACTTCTATAGTCCAATAAATATGGAAAGAATTGCAGGTAATTTAATAGAAACCCTATACATCTATTCAACTACGTGCTCATACAGATGACATGACAATAAAAATAGAAGAAAAATAAGCAATCATATCTCATGAATGATCCAATATTCTAATATCATCGTCCTTATTGGTGATCACTAAAAACGAAAGTGAATCATTATACTTTTTCATTGAGACTCTTCAAACTTTGGTTATAATAGAATAAATGATTTTCATAATACTTCATCACTCAATTGATGCCCCTTTATAGACAATGGATAATTTTTAAAACATAGCCGGCCAAATTTCATTACGATCTGGCTTTCAACATATACCATTTTTTCTATTTACTAAACCTTTGGAGTGATAATTGAATTTTTTATTCCTCCCTCCATTTCACATTATCAATGAAAAACCATTCAAATCATATAGGTTTCTGTTAGACTCAAATTCAATAATCTTGTAAACGGAATGTCATTGACCTGATATCTTCCAATAAGATTTTATTTTCATAAGAATCATCATTAAAGTATCTTCTCGGGTTGTCCTAATATCACATATTCAAAAACGAATATTTGTAAAAATAATTACATATGAGTATAGTTCAATATCTTTTTACTATGTCAATGGACTTAGCCATCATAGATTTATAAATTCTTGGTAAAGGTAATTACCCCTAAAATATTTATATTTCTATATTTTTTATATTTCCCAATCATTTACATAGGACTCATATGAGTAATTATTAGAAATAATAGTTATGGATGCTCCTTATGATACCCTTTATGGGATTTCAGCAAGAAAAGTTTTATACCTTTTCTATATTGTATATACTAACTAATTTATAATTCACAGAGGGTGTGTGTCCGGCAAGTAGAGGATAGGCTATTTCCAAGGGTTCCTATTTATGATTTTCAGCCTAGTGAGCATTTTCTTCCATTAAAATTTATTTTTTAATGTGTTTTAAGAAATACCATTCAATTTCATAAGTTTATGGCATTCTCTTTAGGACTATATGATTATGTAGTTTTAGCTCTTCTTTCTCAAACCATATATTTCTATTATCTATGGACTTCAATATTGAACAATATGATTCTAATGTTTTGGGACATCTATTGCAGAACGTCTTTTTTATGTCTAAAACATATAATGGTTAAATTTTGGATTTTCATAATGGGTTTAGATACCTAGTATCCTTTATGGGATGATAAAGTATTGGTATTCACAGAGGGTTAAGACACCAAAAATTATTTTTAAGATCTAGTTTGGTGTACAATGGTGTAATTTATGGAATTCCAATCCCACATAGATATTTGGATTATGAATTGTTTAAACAAAAACCTAATTATTTTGTACTAGTTGAGATGATATGGGAAATATATGTCAGGGATGATCGGAAAAAAACAATGATGTGTTGATTTCAACTTCAATGTTTCTATAGCTAACAATGATAGGAGGTCCATTCCTGTAAGGTGTATATGTTTATAATTGATGGGGATAAATACATTATGTAGATCCAAATCATACGTTTCTAAATAGAGGGGTCCCCGATCCATTCCAAGGACCATGAATGTTTTTTAAGATTCAAGAATTTTGATAGTGAAGTGGAGTACATAACAAAGACTATAAATGTAGGGTTTTAGAATCCTAGGGAAGCTGTATTTATGGTTGAAAATCTAGATCCCTACATCACATGGTTTTGGGTCATGTGGTGTAGGACACTAAATGATTCATCAATGGAATGTCTAATTCATTATTTTTGATTGGGTATATTACATGGAGACATAACATTAATGATATAAAATCCACTTGAATATTATTGTTATGGGGATTGTAAAAAATAGTCTAGGAATATTTAATTTAACTTAAATGGGGGCCACTAGATGTATTTTGATCATTAGTAATGGATGAAGCCAATATCTAACATGGACAAGAAAATAACTTATCCTATTATGGGGTATATTGTTTCCAGGACAAAAACATCAAAAAAATGAATGTTGTAGGGCCTAACGTTATTCACCATTGAATATTAGCGGGTTCCCTTCATAGTAGTTAACCCCAATTACTAATATAGTACATGGAAGAGCCATGTGAAAAAAATTTGGGCTAGGGGTTCTAGGATATTTGTATCAACTCAAGGAATATTTTGTTTTACCGGATAAATCAAAAACATGAAGGTGATTTATAGAAAATGTAATATTCCATAAGGGGTTGAGAAACCAAAAAGGTATTTTAATACATAGTTAACATGTCATCATTGTGATTATATGAGACAAGTAATCAACCTATATTTTCCCTTTACCAAGGGTTTAAGAAAGTATAAATCAGTTTTTACTAAGGCCATATAGAGGGTCTTATAAGACTTATTCCCTTATTATTCACACACCTACTTTTTCTTAAACTCTAGTGGTGAGGCATTTATTGAGTAGGGAAATGAATTATTCTCAGACCACAATTTGTTATTTTTAACTCTAAAAGGTTTCATGTCACTTTCATAATTCTTTCATAGTATTTCAATCTGGATCTAGTATCAAGATAGTGCTACACAACATCCTAATTAGGATCCCCAAGGATATGATTACATAGATTCCCATCCAAAAAGAGAATTTATGTGAGTTCAATCAGGAACTATGGTTATTGATTATTTAGTGATGATTTGGGGATGGTATGCTGAAAATGATCACGTAACACACTGTGTTTATGACTTCCACTTTGATTATTCTAGGGCTTTCAAAGATTTGAAGACCTTTTTTCAATGCAATGTCACATTTGGTTGATAGATAAGAGTTCATATATAGGATCTAGGTGAAAACCTGAATAATAAAACAAAACATCCCCTAAATCTAGTTGTTATATTCCAATTTCGATGGAAGGTTTTTAGTAATATGAAACACTTCATACATGAAGTGATGATTATATAATGAGTTGCTTAAAAATGTGATTGAAAAACCCAAATTTTTGGTTAAAATGGGTCAATGTTTTTGTGTGTTATTAATAATGAGTAGTGATGGAATATGGTTTGTATTTTTTAAACTCCTAAATTAGATTATAAAATTTTATGAAACATAACATTATGTGATGAGGATATCATATATAGAGTTTTAATTTATCTGGTAAAGATATGGAAACCGATGTAAAATTGTTCAAATACCATTTAGGACACTCCCCACTTATCTGGTGAATTTTGATGTGGTGGGGTGTTATATCATTGTAGTGGATTACTAGGGGTGTCCTTGTGAAGAATACCATCCAATTGGGATCTATCTCAAACTAAGAAAAATCGATGTAGATCTGATTAATACATAGGAAAAAAGAATATACATGGTTTGGTTATATATAATAATTATTAAGATCGCAAATGATTGACCAAAACTTAGTGGAAATGTAATTTCTATGGATATGCTTCCCAAATTTTCATTATTCATTTTTTGAAAGAAATCATGCCACAAATATATCATTTAAGGAGAACACTATACATAGATCTGAATCATAGATTGGAGAGGGGTGTGTTTCCCCTAAATGGGAGGATATCCACCACCATCATGGTGTATCATTGCTTCATTTTGTTGTTACTGTTGTGGGGAAGTGATATCATATTGAAAGAGACCTTCACTATTTGGTTCATTTCTATAGTCTCATGACCAACTGAAGATGATTGTTTCGAATATGGATTAAAAAATTGGTAATGTTAAGAGAGTTGTTAACTTATATCTGGTTGCAATACAATATATCTGAGTATCTCTATATATACAGATATGTTATGAAAAAATACACACTCATTGCATTCCAAAATAGACTCCATGTATAAATCTAGCACACACATAGGTAGGGTAATTTTGTATTTTCCATTAGGGATATTTAAAAGCCTAGTCAGATAAGGGACCTCTACATAGATCAATCACATATGAAGGGAAAATGAATTTCTATATTTCATTCTAGAATGGAGATTAAAAAATCATCTCAAATATAGATATATAGATAGGAAGGTCCACTATATGAAATTTCAATACTTATAATATTGAACGTACATCATATAGTATGAAATCATGAAACTATGAATTTTTATTTTAGATTTATACCATTATATTATGAATTATGGATGAGAAAAATGACTAAATAATGACAATTGGGTATTTATAGGAGATTCATACCCTGGGATAGAGGATGATATGAATAAAATTTTTTAATCATACATTGATAACGGGTATGATCCACATATGAGTGGAATTGAGGGTATTTGAATCCCCTTGAATAGTTTTTTCATGGGAAGTGTAAATCATATTCTTGGAATATATGAGTTAATGGGGAGTGGAAACCATAGCATAAGGTTTAACAATATGTACTGGTAGAGAACATGTGCCCATTAATCTAGGATAACAACTCCTGGAGTTAAGACGAACCTATTCAGTAGGACTAGATCTACTTGGAAAAAAACTATTCTAATAAAAATGATAATTTATTCTTTAAATAAAATTAAATATAAAAATGATACCATTAATATTTTAGAATATTTAAAATTTCAAAACATGAATATTTTATAAAAAACATATTTATTATTTCAAAATAAAAACTATTAATATTCTTGAGTGAAATTAGTAATTCAATCAATTATTTATTCAAACTCCCACTACTTATCTAATATATACTCTCTTGCACGGTACAACTTCTACTCACACCATAATCAAAATAGATTTCATATTTTCAACCATATTCACTCCCATAGTCCTATTATCATATTTAAGTGGTCTTATTCTCATAAAATTACACCCTTTAAAAGACAATGTGTATTATAAAAGGAGTTGGTTCTATAAGAAATGTAAGAACATCTATTCATTTTTATTCCATTCCAATCCATTTCATCTTCTTATTAAACATAAAAAATATGATGACAATTTTTCATTTCATAGAAAATAATGTTAGTGTTCTATAATATGAAATGAGAAGTAATATATTAAACATAGTACTTATTTAATGTAAAAATTAAATTCATTGTCTGTATAAACATATATAATTACATTTCTATAAAATAATTATTTTTAAAATCATGGATGGTTGAAATAAGTTTTCATATAATTAAATATTACTAAATTAATTATATTCTATAATTTTTAATAGTTTTCAAGTTTTAATAATCATATTTTCAAAAAAACAGGTCATCATGGCCGATAACACTGCAAAATATTAATATACCATAATATAATAACATTTATATTCATTAAACCATTATTTTTTTGGGACTATTATTTATATATAGACCCATTTTATGTCTGTGAAATATTGGAATTACATATCATTTCTACCCTTATGGAATTATTGAATACTAACTATCATCATTATTGATATATTAATGCGACCTTAGAACATTTAAAAAACATACGCAATCCAATTAACATAATCAAAATGATAAAATAAAATGATTATAAATGAATATAACATAATTATTATAAAGGATCCAAAAATGAATTTTTTTTCAAAGAAAGCAATATATATATATAATTTGATCTTTCAGGTGGTTGGTCACACATAGAATGTTTTATCAAGAACCAAGGTAATGGAATTACCAAATAATCATTCTTCATTTAGGTTATACTCTTCCCCCCATTAAATATTATAGAATTATGTTATGTGTACATATTGATGATATATATAACCTATTTATATTACATTTATTTTTTAGGGATGCACAAGCTTCAATGCTCCCTCTCAAATATTTTCATTATAGAAAACAAAATGTGAGGAGAATTTTCTATTTACGATTACATTAAATATGTTAGTATATTAATATATTTCAATGTCTATGGTTTATTAAAACTATCATTATTTTAAGGGTTCAATTATATATATTTTTTGTTTTTATGTAAAACCAAAACTTTATTCTACTTCAAGGGATTTAAACATATTTATATAAAATAATAATATGCACTTTTAAACATATTTATATACTCATTCTTATGATTTTCTCATCTATTGAGTTCTACAATCATAACTTAAGTTTATTTATTCAATTATGATCATCCAAAATCAATAATTTCCTTCTTTTATTTAGAGGATATATTATATAACATATTGTTATGAATAAAGATATGATTAGGTAACCCATTAATGATCCATGGGTTTATTATCATTCTTATGGGTTATATTTGAGTTCTTCCTTGAACCATCGATATACATAAATATATAATTTTGTAATGGATTGTCATGGAATATAAAACCCATAATGAAATGTTTAATTATTTATATATAGTCAAATCATTATACATCAACATGATGCTGTTAACTTTTCCCATATAATTTTCAATGGTCATAATGTTATTCCAATTTTCCACAATGTTATGATTCCTTACTAGTGACACATGGATATATTTATAATGGAATATATTTTGTTTGTGCCACATTATTAGGATTATCATTATTTTCATGTTCATAAAATATCATCTCTCTTATTCTATTATTCCATGTTATGAATCCTGATCTTCATATTTTATTGGTATATGTTATGACTATTGAGTTTTTGTCATATCACACTATAATGATTATATTTATTATTCCCACACTTGGATTCATAGGTCAACCATTAATTTTTTTATTTCACCAAGATGAATCCTAATTTAATATTTTTTTTATGATTAGCTAGTATATATCATTTACCTGGATATAAGTGACAATGATGTTTAATTTTAGAATAATATATTATGTTGTTAATATTATAATGATTCAATATTTCTCAATATATGTGATTGAATCTTATATTTTTTGTTAAAAATAATTTTCCATTTGATTTATAAGATTTGGTACATTATAAAAATTAAATAAGGGAGAAATCATTTTATCACCTAAATTCTACTCAATAAAAATCATCTTTATAAATATATAGTGAATTAAAATCCCAATATTAATGTTTTAAAAATCAACTTTATCTATTGTATTATCGATTTTCTATTGATCATGTACATGAAGATATTTTTTCCATTTTCATTCAAATTGGGGATTTTATAAAATGATAATTATATATGTTCATGTTGTGTATATATTTATATACTATAGAGTAAATTTTCTGGTGGTCCATGTTAAATTGTTCCATTGAATAATTAATACATAAACATGAATTCATGAATTCCATTGAGATATCTATGATGATATAAAAACAAAAAATGAATTATGTTTATTCAATCTCAAAATCAATGTTACAAAATGGTTTTTATAAACTAATATTGGTGTTATACTCAAACAAGTTCCCTATTCATTGAACTCATTAATGGACTGCATTAGAGATGTATGTTTTTTTAAGATAATAATAAAAGATAAATGATATGTTTTGAAACTGTATTCTATTATCCTATAATTATTCAATGTCATGCTTAAATTATGCACAAATTTTAATTAAAATTAAATTTTTCCCGGGAATATCATTTGAAATAACGAATCTTGATCCCGATAAAAACATCTATTAATGTATTATATAAGGGATCTAAATAAATATCCAAATTATATTATTTATACATATTCTGTCGAATGAATATAACCCATTAGTAGATCTTACCGATAAAATGTTTCTAAGAATGAATATGAAATATTGATATAATGATAAAAAACATTCCCTATATTTTGATATCCAAAATTCCATGTGTACTCATCGATGATATTTCACATAAAACACCACATTGTCTTCACTGATGTTTTTCATTACCTGAAGAATAATTGTTTTGGGGATTTTAATGATAATTAAGGAAAAACCATTTCATGATTAATTTTTCATAATTATTCATTAGAGTACATTTTTTTATAATTTCAATATTACTCACTTAGATCTCTATAAAATTATAACATATTTTTCACTCCTCTCTACTCAAATACTCCAAGAAATATAATATATAATCATTATGACATAAAAAATTAACCATAAATTTCATAACAAGGTACTTATCAAAATTAATTATTTTAAAAAATACTAAGTCTTATTAGTTTTAAAATTATAATCAATATTTTATATTACCATGGAAATTTCATTAATAATAAATCTAATTTAGAAAATTAAATGGTACAACATCCATAAAAATAGTATTTTGAATACTAGAAACATCCTATATATATATTTATTTATATATTTGACTAAATCATAAAAAATATTTTTCATATCAATAATTTTTTCTCTTTAATTATTCTCCTCAACATGAATAAGATGATCCACAACAATGTTTCAATAATGATTTAGTTTTATTGAATTCAGAAAAATAAATTCATAAAATTAATAATTTTATAATCCTCATTTGATGGTGCTAATATATAATTATAATATTGTTCATTCCTAGTAATTACTAATCTAATATTACTCAGGTACTAAATTCCATACTCCAATACTTGGGAAGTATAACTTTATTTATACTCATTGACAATAGTATTAAAACAACTTAAATAATTTGTGTCCCCAAGATAAAATTCTATGAATATATTTATCATGGAATGTATATAATTTTTTATGTTCATGAACATTAATTTTCTTGAACAATCTTATGAATTTACAATTTATCCATGATAATATTATTTTCTCATTTGTGGATCAATTGGAAGTTGTAAAATCCAAAATATTTCTCTAGACCCTTAACATAATAAAGTACATTTCTAAGTAATATTCTATAATAGTCAATTTATTACACTTTTAAATACTATACATAGGTATATAATAATATAAAAATAAAATAAATTAATTAATTCAAAATATTGGAAAATGTTTTAAAATTTTCCCCACTATAATTATTTATTCTCTATATTAAAAATGGAAAAATACCAATATACACCTTTTATAATTAATAAATATATATTTAATTATAACCCTTATAAAATGTGAAATTTTTTAAAAAATATACAGTAATCACATACTCCATATGTATGTGTATTATTTTTCAACAAAATTACGTGGTCCTATATATTATAATTTCTATTATCGTTAGTAATAGTCATGTGAGGTTTATCACCAACTAAATTTATTTAAAATATTCCAAAAATGATATTTCCCTTAACACACAAATCATATAATCGTCATTTACTCATGGTAGTGTAATCCTTAAAATTTGGAAATTATCATTTAGATAAATAATCATAATCAATATCCCTCCTTTTAACTAAAAATACATAATAGAAGTTTTCTCTTTATAATATTTTTTTTGATTTTGTACATGATTCTGTTTAATTAAATTTATTCCAATTATCAAAATAAAAATTTTATCCTCCTATAATTAACGTTTAATCGATTATTTAATTAATAACTGGTTCCGAATCAGTTTACTCCTATCCAAAAAAATTAAATAAATATAAGCATTTAATTTTTCCTATATCCCTTACCCAACAACTAAATATAACAATATAATATTTATTTTTTCATTCAATTATTTTAAAATTAATAAATATTTCTAACAAACACGGACATAATTCAACAATAAAAATATCAAAATGATTTTCTTTTCATTTATCCATTCCCGATGAAATAATTTATATCCTTTTAAACATATTTTGAATTCAGAAATAATATAATTATTTATTTTTAAATTTATTTTATTCCTTTAGCCTTGTGATCCACGGATCAAGCCCATGGTATATATAAAACATCCAGGAAATTCAGACATCATAATTAAATATATATTAATGAATAATTATGATGTTTAATTAGATATTATAAAAAAATATTTTATATATCTCAAAAACATAACTATTGTTTCAATTCTCATATGGGTAGTTTTTTTGGAATATCATTCATCATTGAAAAGATCACTCATCATTAGGATACACAGATTTCATTAGAAAGTAGTAGAGATCAATGAACATCAAGGATATAGGGTTTTTAATATGAATGAATAATGTTTAGGGATGCAATGGGGAGGTGATTATGTCAGAAATGGGGATACTGGGAGAAAGTGTAATTTCTCATTTTTTACATATTTTAGTGATTGTTGTTTTAAAATACCATGAAATAATGTTGTATTTTCTAGTTATAATTTTCTAATCCTTTTTTAAAAATAGAATTTAAATATTAATGTTTTTATAGTGAAGCAAGGAGAAGCTCCAACCATTATACCATACTCCATCCCTAGTAAAAAACCCTAAAATTGATAATGCATTCTAAAGGGAAATCAGATCATAATTTAAGTATATGAAGAACATGGATAAAATGATATGGTTTTTAATTTTCCTTCATTATAACCCTATATTGTCACTTAAAATAGACGGGGAAACACATGACAAGGTATTTAGAAATATTTTTGTATAAAACATGCCATTTTATTTTACCGAATACTGTCAACATATTCCAAACTCACTAATTATGAATTGTGAAACTACTTATGGGGAGCATATGAGGGAGAAAACAACTTAATCTATTCCATCCATTTTACTACCACTCCACTAGATGGACCTCTATTTACAAGTGTCAATATAGAAAAATGGAAAAAATATATTTATAATGTTTCCCATATTAACATAAAAGTTGATATTCCAAAATAAATTTATATTTATTTCATTAATTTATTTTTATTTATTAATACATTAATTAATATAACAATTTATATAAATATATATTAACTATATATAAGTAATGATGGTGTAAAATAATCAACATATTAACAAAAAAACATTTTTTATTAAAAATCTAGCTAAAAAACCCCCTCATAAATTCAAAGATTATATTTATAAAACTATAATATTAAATTTAATTAAATATTTGAAAACATATAATTCAACTATTTATGAATATTTATTTTTTAATAATATAATTTATAATAATCATGATAATTATAAATTTACACTTAGATATATTTAAATTTTCAAATTATCCCCTAGTATAGGGTGAAACCCAGAATTTTCTTGATCCATTTCATTTATAAAATATCATGAATAATGATTTTTTTTCAAATTAGCCAATACAAGCCATACATAATAATAATAATGATCTAATATGAATTACCCATGACATAAACATATATGGCCAAACCATCACCTCTCACTGTTTAGGATTCACTAGCCTGGACACTAAATTGAACACATCAATAGAGATATTCATCATAATGAAACACGTTTTGATATAAACATTATTATACGATACTACAATGAAAAATATATTCACTAAAATATATAAATAAATATTTACCTCATTTTATATCTGATGTGATATAAATTATAACCTACAATTAATGAAATTTTCCACAACATTTATAATCAATTCTTGGTTCTTAACCCATTAAATAAATTTCTTGATAACATTAATCAACCATTGTTATAAATTTCTCTCTATAAATTATCATTGATGGTCACTGTGTTTCATTTTTTCTCATTACTCATTTGGTGAAATAGTGGATATCCCTCCTATTTTGAATCAAAAAAATCCTTTAAATACCATTACCTAGGGTTGTAATCATATAAAAAATATCATTCTAAACATTTATGATATGTAATGATGATTTTTGACTAACATCCAGGAGAAAAATATTTCAAAATGAGGCTTTATGCTTATCATTCATCATTATTCCTCAATGTTTATCTTTTCACTAATCTCTCTCCCAATCACATAAAAAGAGGTCATTACGTTATTGGATAGAAGTAATTTATTAACAAATAACTAATGTAATCTTAATATATTGTATTTTTATTTTGTTTTTTTTAAATATTATGTGCATGATGTTTTCTGAATAAGAATTCTAATTAGAAAATGCCACCTAATGAGTTTCTAAAAGTAAGTGTTATCTTCTAAGAATTGAATTAAACCACTACTAGAGAACTTAAGGGTCCTTCATTACTCATGTATGGGTTATCAATGACTCATTTAATGGTCAATTGGGAATTTCATGTTTGGATCACAATGTGAAAAAATATTCATGTCATGTAGTGATCACTAAAATCTTACTCTAAAAATATCTTAAGGTTAAATTCACACTATGAAGAAAGTATTAACATCACAAATGTATCTTTTTCTAATTATTGGATAGTTTGTTTGACTTTGATGTTCATGTATTTGAGGAAAGGAAATCAATTCTTAAAATCAATTATTTTGATGAAAATGGATAATGTTGATTTCATCTAAACTATCAAAGTGATATTCTCATATTGAACCTATTTCTTGGAATACAAATATTTCAATGAGGATTTCAGATATTCGACCTACATGGGGCTCAGAAGATGAATAATGAGTCCTTTATGTGGTGGGTTCTCAGTAAATTAATGTGTTACTACCCAACTTTTTCTTGCGACATAAATCATGAGATCATGATTTTATATGATTGGGAATAAAATATTATTTGAGGGTATATACCACAAATCCTAAATAAAGTAATGTAACATGTCAAAAAAGGAATGGTAGTTATTAATCCACAAAAATTAGTTCTTTGGATCACACATTGAACTGTGAAGTTAATATATGACCACATTTTAGTTCACAGTAAAAATAATGTCATACTGTAATGGATTACATTATAGAAATAAGTGAAAATATAGTTAGAACACATACGATATAGTTATGGAATGATATTTTTGTATATTTCTCAATTTATGTGGATCGTAATTCCCATTAATAATCCACTAGATAGACTAATAATAATCGTAGTATTTAAGAAAAGATAATTAATCCAAACCCTTATAATAAGAAGAGGATGGGATTGCAGTTTGAAAATGTTTTATAGAAGAACAAAAATAAGATGTTCCCATAAAGAATTAGTAAGAGTTCTGAATCAAATTGAATGAAATTATGAGTTTCAAATTTTATTTTAGAAATACGTATTTTTATCTTTTATTGGAGAACTGAAGGTAGGGAAGAATATTTTCTCAAAATCAGGCACTCAATATATTCATCAGTATATTATGAAGTTCAATCAAAATTTTAGGTATATCTTCTTGTGGATCATTTTTAGAAAAATAAAATCATAATTATTGAACCAATCATCACCTATATTTGAAGAAAAATAATTATCTATTTAAATTTAATATGGATATTTAAAGTTTAGTGACAGTCTAATAGATCTATTTTATAATCTAATAAAATGAAGGGTGGTTATGGTTTAATGTGAATTTGTGAAATGTTGACCATATAATTGATTGATTATCATTGTTTGGGTGAACCAAGTAAAAATACGTGGTTCAAATTTTATACCTTATTCATTAAAAAGAGAAATGTGTTGGAGGAAAATTACTATTCCGTAGAATGAAAGAAAATGAACCTGATCAGGGAAGAAATTGTTTTTAGTATAGTACCTCTTAGGATGCTATTTATGAGTATGATATACTCTATTATACCAAACGTAGGATCGAATATATAAGTATGAGATTCTTAGATACAAGAGGGAGGTGAATTGTACATTTTAAAAATTCACTAAGGAAATTTTGCATAACCAAAATTCACAACACCTCTATGTTCTAAGGACTTTCTTGATTATAGAAAAAGGATTCCAGAAAGGAAACTTAACAAAAGATTACAACTACTAAGATTCTACCTAAAATCGTATAGAATATAACTAATTTAGATTACATGTATGGAAGCATAAGAAATTTATACTTGACTAAACTATAAAAAATTCACAGTGGAAAAAAAGTAGTAGAACTACAAGTAACAAACAATAACTCTTTTAACCTAACTGGAACAGTATCCAACAACCCTTGATAAGAGGTCCCTTGATTTATACTTTCAAGAAAGTAGGTCTTACCCACACCAGGGTAAGCCCTTGATACAATGATCAGATTCTGTCTTGTTATCTCTGCAAGCCCTCATGTATCAGGTAGTCGGAACCTCTGTCAGCCTATCCCCGAAATCCCTTGATTGTATAAATCAAAAATTGGAGTTGCATAAAGGAAGTCTGCATGAAGCAATGTTTGAACATGCCGTTCAAACTTTCTGCCAGAATCATGAGAGTTGATAAGATCCTCTCTCTCTCTAGAAATCACTTCAACAGCATGTATGCACCAATGTCAAAGATGTTTTGATGTGTGTTCGCTTCTTTTCAAATGGGATAATATTTATATGCGAAGCTCCAACGGTCGGATCCCTCCTCCAACAGTCATATTTCTCCTTGAATTTCGGAGGGACATGTACATGTGTCACTCAACCAACAGTTTGTTGATAACTGAAGGCACGACATCGTTTTATATTAGAACATGTGTAAGCATAAGTAAAACTGATGATCAGAATGAATGTAAATAAAAGTTCAGAATGTAAGCAATGTACAATTCAGAGTTTATAATAAAGAGATATTTAGATTCTGTTTTGTAAGAATTCGGATCCTGAATTCTATAGAATTCCAGAGTCCGAATTTCATGGAAATTTGGAGTCTGGATTCACAGGGATTCAGAACCTGAACTTAAGGAGTTCGGAGTTGAACTCATAGATGTTCAGAGTCAAACTAGTAGAAGTTCGGAGTCAAACTCATAGAAGTTCGGAGTCTAAATAGTAGAAGTTTGGAGTCGAACTCATAGTTGTTCGGAGTCGAAATAGTAGAATTTCGGAGTTGAACTAGTAAAAGTTCATAGTTGAACTCATAGAATTTCGAAGTCGAACTAGTAGAAGTTCGGAGTTGAAATAGTACGTGTTCGGAGTCGAACTAGTAAAAGTTTGGAGTCGAACTCAAAGAAGTTCGGAGTCAGAATTTGGAGTCTTAAAGAGAATGCTTCATATCTAAGTATTATATGTTTCTGAGGTTTTTAGTTACAATATGAATTTAACACATAGAAAAGAAATGTGACCGAACAACGAAAACAATGTAAGGATAAATTTCCTTGGGGAAGAAAATTTTCCTTAAGAAAATGAAATAAGGGGTAAAATGAGATTTGCCTTAATATAAGGTGTCTGTGATTTTCAAAACATGATGGAATGGAAAAGTCATAAGTAAAACTTTATTAAATCAACAATCTCCCTCTTTTTGGAATTCACAAACTTCCTTAAGAAAAATAATAAAAGTACAAAGAAAAATTAAAACTTATCTCCCTTTTCATATGGACAAAGTTTAATATAACTAACTCCCCCCTACGATTTGGAACTCTAAGGATCGTATTCTGGAATTTCCGTAATGGGATTTGTCTTGAGTACGGAAATTTAATGTACTGAAAAACTTCTTCTTAGATTAACTCACCCTTACTTAGGGAAACCTCTTTTACATATGAATATTTTTTCTTCTCCCCTTTAGATTTTTCCTTTTTCTTGTTTGAGTTCTTTTTGCTTCTCCCTCTTTGAGATTTTCAAAAACAGTTTGAGGGAATGGAAAATTAATATAGTATCTGATATATTAGTAAAGAAAACCAAACAAAATAATCAAACGCAATTCTATTATCATTGGATGAATTTTTACAAATAAAATCAAATGCAACAAAAGATCAGATTGTGTCTATTTTGTTTCCTTTTCCTTGGGGAAGAGCTTCTTCATAATTGTCTTCAGCTTTTGGAGCTCTTTATGATCCTCCACAGCTTGATTTTCTAATACTGTGATTCTATCTTCTTGAGCCTTCAGGGATTCTTCCTGAGCCTTCATTAACTTGTCATTCTTCACTATCTTCTCTTCCATATCGGTTCGGAGATTTCATTCTGATTTCAATCATTGAGCAACATAATCCATCATTCCATTTATATCTTTGACATCTTGAATCCGAGTATTTTTCTGTACGTTTAGATTATCCTGAAAACTGTCTGAATGATTTTTTATTTTGACATCTTCAGTACCAAAAGCCTCCTTAACATATAGTCGGAAATGGTCAAGATCTCCCATATATTCAACAATTTTCTTAGACAAAAGGGTTATTTTACGGCACGACTTTCTATGGACCTCGTAGTTGATAAGAAAATTTTTCTGCTCTGCTTCAATCTTCACAACTTTAACCATTACCATGGATAAGTATTCTGACATCTGATTCAAGCTGTGCTGAAGCATCTGGCATCTGGAGTCTATTGTAGGAAAGATCAGAATGGTGTCTAACAATTTTTTCAAGGAATCAACCATAAAATCATGTCCCAATGCAGATGACTCAGAATCAGAAAACATTCTAGGAGATTGTTCTTCTTTTATTTCCACCAGCTTCCTTTTAGAAGAGCCTCCAATACGCTTCTTCTTTATGATATCTTTCATTAGGGTATCAATAATAACTTGATCACCCTTACTAGTTTTCATAATGGCTTTTTCTTTTAGAGATTCATGATCACTGTCAGATAATTTCACAATGTTGTCTTCATCAACCTTTTCTTTCTCAGCCCAACCTTAATATATTCTGAATGGATAATTGCATGATAATGACTTTTTTCTTCAGATGTCTTGTTCACCTCCTCTTCACCTTTCTCATCATCTGCGGGTGTATCCAATTTTGAGGATCCGGCTTGAGAAGTCCGGAGTGAAAACTTCTCGGAAGCACTTGCCTTTTCTTGATACTCTAAAACTATCTTTAACAAATCTTCTGTCTTTTTAGAGCATTGATCTTCCTGGACTTCTTCCATAGCTACATTTTCAACATATTTCTCTTTGAGTTTTTCCGGAGTGAGGTAGTTTTTCCCCGGGGTTTCGGGTAAAGGATCCACTAAAAAATACTTCAGCACCAGAATCTTTTCAGATGCAACCTATGTATTCCTTAGAGGGGATTTCACGATTTCTTCCTCAGATAGCTTCTTCTTCAGCTTCTTCTCCTTGGCTTTCTTTTCTAGCTCTTCAGCAGTTTTCACTTTCAATGCCATTTCCTCTACAGGGTCCAAGCCAAACTGTGGCTACCCTTCTTTACTCGTTTCCTTATCTTCCCTCCATTTTGAAACAACCTCATCTGGATAATTGTTTTGTTTCTTGGGTTTAGGATGTGCGGATTCGACTTCCATATACATAGGAGTTTTACCTTCAGCTTCCACTTCATTCATATTCCTTTTCTTGCCGGACTTCATGGATGGTTCAACCTTCTCTATATTTTCTGGAATAGCTACTGCCTCCTCCTCTGGCAGATCACAGAACTCACCTGTCTATTTTGAAAAACCAACTATCATCCTCTTTAAGGTGTCATCACTAATCAGCATCACCTTTCAATTCCTGGGCTTTCAGATGCATTAAGTTTTGAAGGATTCTAGGAACCAAACTATCAGCTTAGAAATCAATTCCAGATACATAATGATCTGAGCTCTAAGATTTCCATTCATGATATTCTCAATCATAATAATGATGTGCTTCATGAAGTTCGCCTTCCTTAGATTTACCAAAAAATCTATGATGTACATATCACTCTTATTAAGGGTATCCTTCTCACCCCTTCTTGGAATAATGCGAACTTGTACCCATAATTGTAGAATCCAATTATTGGTAGATATATGGACAATAATTGCTTTTTTTCATCTTTGAGCCCAACGTATTCCATAACCTTCAACTTGTTGAAACTTCCCTGAACATCCGAAAACCTGTGTGAAAAACATTCGTCTTCACCTTCGTATGATAAGCCCACCAAGCTTGCAGCCTTGCTATAAGAGAGTTTGAATGTTTTTCCATTGGCTTTAAATGAAAACCTCTCACCTTAAGCTTCCTTAAAGAAGCACAATGACTCATATGATTCTATAAGATGATCCAGATAAACTACATCTTGATCTGCTGTCTTTGAAATAGATATACATTCCCATACATTGAGATTTATTTTCTTGGAAATGATAGAATCATACTTATTGAAAAAATTCAGATGCACCAAAATTTCTCTGTAGATTGGCCACTCTGAAATCGGCTTAGTATACATTTCCTGGGCTTTTCCAGACATTCAGAGTGGAGAACTTCTGAAGAATTCGGAATGAGATTTTATATAGAGGTAGAGCTTCGAGAGGAAAGAGCATGAAAACTGATGTGGGACAACCATTGAGGGTCATTTATATAGGTGATGGAAGTGAACTTTCATCTTCCAAAACCAATCTAACGTTTGAGAATTCCTCATATCTGATCTGAAAGTTGTAAAAGTAGCTGCAAGGAAAAATTTGAATGAATCTAATCTTTTGAGGTTTTAAAAGAAAAAATTCAGATTTATGGAAACTTGAATCTGAGAAATTTTTAAAAAAAAAACTAACAGCAGGTGAAAAAAATGAAAACTCAAGAAAGAATAATATCTTACAGTTTTCCAGGATAATTATTCATATTGGAGAAAATTATTCATGAAGGACATTAGATTAAAAAAATCTTTATTATGAAAAAGAAAAGAAAATTCTCATTAAGAAAATTTCCATTACAAAACATTACTTCCAAAAAATTTCATTCCGGAAAAATCCATTCCGAAAAATTTAATTATGAAAATGTCGACAAACATTATTACAAGAAACATGAAAAACTCTATTATGAAAGACATAAAAAAACTGCATTATGAAAATTTGAAAAACATTATAACAGATGTACTCCCCTTATAAAAAGGAGTTTATTACTATAAGGAGATTGGTTCAATAAGAAGTTAATTGGGGAATATTACCTTACATTTTTCATCCCTAACATCAGTTTGATGTATTCAAATCTATGGGAGGGTAATGATTTTGTAAAAATTTTAGCAAGTTGATCTTGTGTTCCGATAAACTGTAGAATGATATCTCCTTTTTTTCTTGATAATATTTTCAAAATCGTTTTTGTTACCAATCATATGCCGGGAACATCCATTATCCATGTACCATGTATTATTATTGGTACTTTCCCCATTTTCCTGAAAATAGGAAGAAAAAAATTTGGTTTTCAGAATCCAGAATTTCTTGGATATGGAAATTTCAGAAAGGAAAATTTTGGGTACCCACTTCTTCCTAGAAAAGTAAGCCTTATGAAATCATAAAGATTGGGTTTTGTATTGGGAGCAATTATTTTCCCAGTTACCACCACACTACCATTTAGTACATAATGGGTCACATTGAGGAACAATGTAGTTGTTAATAAAAATCGGTTTACAACTAGTTTAACCAAGACCAGAAGTATTCCTTCGAGGTCAGATTTGGGAATACATTTTATCGAAATTTTTTATAACCTAGGGTAAAGTCTGAAAAACACTTCCTCAAGGATAATATTTCAGATTTGAGTCTAATAAATAAGTTCTTGTTTTCAAAAACATTTGAACTAGATCTAGGCTTGAAAACATCTTTCGTAGAAATTACGTTGTCTAGATCTTTTTAATGTTTCTTCTTCTCAGAACATACTTCCTCATGATTTTTTGAAATACTTTCAAAATCATTATTTTTATTATCAATATCTTTAGAAAGATCTGATATGTCCTTAGTAAGAATAGTATTTCAAGAATTTTCTTTGTCATGTTTCATCATGAGTTTTTAATTCTCATTCTCAAAGAGTTTGGAAAACCTAGAAACATCTTCATAGGTTAGTAATGTATTATCTTCATCAGAAGAGGATTCTACATCAGGAGAGTTATAATATTTACTATCATTAGGATTTAAAGATACATTGGTCATTGATTCAACATTATGTACCTTAGCTATCAATAAATGATTATCAATAGGTAGCCTGGTTAAAAGACCAAGATTCTACTGTCCAGAAGATTCATAATCCGAAGATTCATTTGAAGAGTCTCCACCACTGGCACTCCATTGGTCATAGGCTTTCAAAACTTTCTTAGCTTTGGGCTTGTAATACTTCTTTATATTTTTCTTACAATTCATTTCCTTTATTTATATTCTATTGAGCATAGGGTAGACGGGTCTTATGTGTCCAACTCTCTTACATTCATAGAAAGTAATGTCATAATATTTCTTGTCTTTGCTTTCCTTATTAATGTATTTAGATTTATTGTTCCTCTGTCTAGCTATCTTGTTCACCCTTCAAGAAATATTTTCTAATTCATTTTATTAGGATTCACTGTCACAAGATTCGGAATGGATAACAACTTTCATAGATCTAGATATCGTAACTCTCTCAGGAGTCTTATCTTTCATGTGATTTGAAGTTTTAGTAAAAGAAAAACTACCATTCCCATTCTTCTTCTTTATGTCGTCAGCATCTCTCTTCATTCTAGTCTCATGTTGAAGAAGAGTTCCAAATAGTTCATTAAGATAAATTTGAGTAACCTTTATGTTTTCATCGATAACAGTTCTCTTTAATTCCCACTCATTGCAAATAATATCTACGATCTTGTCAACAAGGTCTTCATCATCTAGAACTTTATCTCCCATTGATTGAAAACTATTCACAATAGTCATGAATCTCTGTTGCACCTTACAAATTGGTTCTCCATAAGAAAAATTAAAACCATGATACTCAACTCTGAGCATGGATCTCCTAGTCTCCATCACTTTAGATGTGCCAAAATGTGTAACTTCAAGTTTCATCCATATATAGTTAGATGTTTCACAAAATGAAATTTGGCTATATATGTTCCTAGTCGTTGAACAATTCAAGGTATTTCGTACCTTATAGTTGAGTTGGTATTCATGTTTTTCTCGATTAGTGAAGGTACTAACATCCTTGTCTGGAATTTTATATCCTCCGGTAAGAATGAAAAAGTTATCTACTCCAGTACTGATAATGAATGTCTTCATTCGATCTCTCCAATACTCATAATCATTACCATAAACAATTGGTGGTCCAGTAGGATTTAGGTTGTCGATAGAACCAACAATTATGCCAGCCATCCTTAAGAAAAACTTTTGCATACAAACTTGTTAGAAGTATATGTCTGTAAATAAGAGAAATTTTTTTAATCAATAAAAATTGTATCTCTAAGAAAAAAGTGAATACAAACTATGATTCTGAAAAAAATATATTCTGAAATGTATGAAACAGAAAATATGAATCAAAATGTTATGAAAAAAAGTAACTTCTGAATCTAATCGCGCGTTTAATTCAGATGGAACCTATCCTCTGATACTAATTGTTAGGATGGTAGCTCTGAGTATGATATACTCTATTATACCAAACGTAGGATCGAATATATAAGTATGAGATACTCAGATACATGAGGGGGGTGAATTGTACCTTTAAAAAATTGCCCAAGGAAATTTTTAAGAACCAAAATTCACATCACCTCTATGTTCTAAAGACTTGCTTGATTCTGGAAAAATTATTGCGGAAATGAAACTTAACAAAAGATTACAACTACTAAGATTCTACCTTTAAGCGTATTAAATGTACCTAAATCAGAGTAAAAGTAAGGAAGTATAAGAAAGTTATACTTTCCTTAACAATACAAAATGCAAAGTGGAAATTAAATTAGTAACACTACAAGTAACAAACAATAAATCGTTTAAACCAAAGAGACGGGTATCCAAAAACCCTCGATAAGAGGTCCCTTGATTTATAATTTCAAGAATGTCTGTCTTACCCACACCAGGGTAAGCCCTCGATACAAATATCAGAGTCTGACATTCTATCACTACATGCCCTCAACTATCAGGTAGTCGGAACCTCTATATTCCTATCCCTGGAAGCCCTCGATTGTATAGAGCAACAATAGGGTTTGCAAGAAGCAATTCTACATGAAGCATTGTTTGGACAAGCTGTTCAAACATTCTGCACCAATTTCAAAAATGTTTTCTAGTGTTTTATCTTCTTTTCAATGAGCTTCTATTTATAGGCGAAGCTCCAACGGTCAGCTCCATCCTCCAACGGTCATATTTCTCCTTGAATTATGGAGGGACCTGTACACGTGTCACTCAACCAACAGTTAGTTGATAACGGAAGCCACAACATCGTTTAATATTAGAACAAGGTTAAGCAGAAGTAAAAATGAAGTTCAGAATGAATGTAAATAAAATTTCAGAATGTAAGCAATGTAGAATTCAGAGTTTATAATAATGAGATATCCAGATTCTGTTTTTTAGGAATTTGGAACCTGAATTCTATAGAATTATGGAGACTGAATTTCAAGGAAATTCGGAGTCTGGATTCATAGGGATTCATAACCTGAACATAAAGAGTTCGGAGTTGAACTCATAGAAGTTCGGAGTCTAACTATTAGAAGTTCATACTTGAACTCATAGAAGATCAAAGTCGAACTAGTAGTAGTTCAGAGTCGAACTCATAGACATTCAGAGTCAAACTAGTAGAAGTTCGGAGTTGAACAAGTAAAAGTTAAGAGTCTAACTCATAGAAGTTCAGAGTTGAACTAGTAGAAGTTTAGAGTCGAACTATTAAAAGTTCGGAGTCAAACTCATAGATGTTGGGAGTCAAATTAGTATAAGTTCAGAGTCAAACTAGTAAAATTTCAGAGTCGAACTATTAAAGGTCGGAGTCGAACTAATAGATGATTAGAGTTGGAATTTGGAGACTTAAACAGAATGCTTCATATCTATGTATTATACGATTCTGAGGTTTTTAGTTACAATCTAAATTTTACACTTATAAAATAAATGTTATATATCTTTGAAAACAATGTGAGGATATATTTCCTTGGGGACGGAAATTTTTCTTAAGAAAATGATACAAGGGGTAAAATGAGATTTTCTTTAAGATAAGGTGTTTTTGATTTTTAAAACATGAAGGAATGAAAAAGTCATATGGAAAACCTTATTGACTCAACAGTACCCTGATTCACCCCCCTCAGGGTGTATATCTTGATTGGGACCACCAAGTGTTTTTAAAAAATAGTGGTTAGGTGAATTATTTACTCTCAATGAAGGGAGGTAGCTGTGGGTGTATTTCATAACAAATGCATACCCATTTGTAATGGAAATAATGATAATTTTTGGAAAAAGAGGATACATACTTATTTATTTGGTAAATTTATGTTTTAATGGAACTACTACATGAATTCAAGAATAGTATGAAAATTAAATCATTTTCATAAAAATATAAAAAGTACTTAGATGATTATTCTAGGGTTTCATAGAATTAACAAGTGATTTGGACAACCATATCATTACCAAGTAAATTTCATGAAAACCCTATCATGATACAATGTTAAAACATCTACATATCTATGAATTTTATTCAAATTTTCATTTGGAAATGTTTACTGTATTGTGGAATAAATATGAATATTTGAGGATGAGACTAGATGATGTATTTTTGCATGTTTAGGAATCTTGGTGGAATAAAAGAATATGCTCTTAGAGAATAGTGATGGTGTAAAAATCATTATATGTCTTTATAGAAGAATACCTATAAATTTCAATTAGAATCTATTTCTACTAAAACATAAATACACAAAGGGGTAGCATTGGATAGTGTCTACATTACTTTAAATTTATATAATATGGAGAATAATAAAAATTTGGATATGAAAAAGGACAACACATAGGAGTTATATTTTGAAGAAATAAAGAAACTCTATATAAAAGAATATCCAAACAAATAAGATGATGGTTGAGTAATGACATTCATTTCAATAATATTAATAGAGGAAAATTAAAATTCAATGAAAAGATACCCCATGATCATTTATTATATTGTAAAGTAGTTCATCAAAGTTCCATGTTTAAAAAAAACTAAGAAGATGAGAGGGTGGAAGAATCATCAATGAAATATATCACGGGGAAAAAGAATGAGAAACCCATATTAGGAATTCTTCATCTATAATAACCCATTATCTAAAAAAATGAAAAATCACATATGAGTTAGAAATGGAAGTGGTAGAGGAATATAAATGGCTCAGAAAAATGATATAATTGATATTATAGAGAAAAGGAATGTTCAAGACATTGATGATGAATGTGATGAATTTGAGGGAAGGATATATATTGAATCGAAAATTAGGGAATAAAATGAATAAATTGGATTATAGATAGATAAAATTATTAATAAGGTTGTTTTAATAATTCGAGGATTTAAATATAGTAATCAGAAGATTTCAATCACATTTTGATGGATCTGATTGAAAAAAATTAATCTATAAATTATATAAACTCGGAGATATCGGTCGAGATAAGTATAAATGTTGATGAGTAGGAATGGATAGATGATGTTCTATATAAACCTATAAATGATTTACTTAAACTAATTTAGGATCTTGAAACATATTTCCTGATATTGAAGAAAAATTTTAAACAACATGAATTAATTATATCTTCCGTTATAACATCAGTATGTACAATTGTGTGAACTATTGTCGATGATCATAGGGCTCTAACTAAATGAGTTATTACTAATTAAAAGGTCTAATGTTTCATGGAAAAATGACAAAATATCATAGACGGTGATCAGGAGAATATTATTGACATGGATGTTTCAAAACTGAAGGAATCATCAATAAAAAGGAAAGAGGATTTTCATTATACTCAAACGACCAATGATGATGGATGAAAATTTATAAGATGAAACCGAAAATTCATCATTACAAATGTGAATGTTTGGGCCGAACTCAATAAATGTTCTCTATTTCAAATTTTTCCATATATAAAAAACAAAAAATATTGGAAATTTTGATTCCATATTTATCATATAATTTTAATAAAAATATTATTTTCCATTAAGGTTTTATAAATCAGGAAATTTATTATGAATTAATGGTTAACATTAGGGTATTAAGTGAGACATATAAAGGTAGAGTCATTACATAGAAACACAAAAAATTATGTTAAATAAAATAATTCTAAATCATTGATTTTGAAGAGGGTTGTATGGAGATAAATAATGATCAAGTTCATTCACCATTAGTGATAGTACACCAAACGTCATTAGAGTAGAAAAAAATAACTAAGGAGGAAAACATGGATGAATATTCATTCTAGGTGGAAAATATGTTTTTATCATGGATTATAGATAGTGTTTGTGCTTCTCATATGGATAAACATGAATTCCTTGTAACGAGAATTTAATATTAAAAAAATTAATTTTTTATTTTGTAAATAATGATTAACTAAAACTTATTTGATATAGAAAATACAAGGGTTGTATAAAATAATTAATTTAGAGGGATTTTATTTTAAATAAACGTCTAAATAATAATTTATTAAGGGTTACACAAACATGTTAATTGGGATATGTGTTGAAATTTAAAAAATTTACATGTACCATCAAAATGGGGAACGGTCGATTTTTTTATTGGAAGATGAAACAAAGGAACATTTTACCTTATCTATCAAGAAAATTAGTTTATTTGATCAAATGAAGATAAACATCATCTTAACCACAAGTGGATTGACAATTATAGAAAAATATATTATTAGAACATGGTAGATATAAAAAATCTATGAGATGATCAAAGTGACATGTGCACTTCCTGTCAAATGGTGAGGATTATGACAATGGCTTATATGATAGATAAAGGAAAATGCTCATGGTTTTTAATACTACTTCACGTAAATGTTTATGAGATGATGAAACCAAAATAACTAAATAATAATATTTATTTTTTATTAAATATTAATTAATTGGATACAATTGCTTAGATTATGGTTACTTATCACAAACATGATGTATTTAATTGTGTTACTTGATATTAGAAGATAATTGAAAGGATATTGGGATAAACATTTTAAAAATGTCCGTTCAAAAAGATGAATGAAATTTAACAAAAATCAGGTGGAGTAATCTCATTAGTGACACAATATTCTTCATCAAGTGTAAATAGTGACGACTCTTCAAAAGATGGAATTTTTGAGAGGAGTAATGAGATTGTTAATAACATGGCTTTAAGTATCATCTTTTAGAAAAACCAATCAAATACATATTGTAAGATTACAATTCTTGCATCATTATTCGTGTGAAATAATTAATTTCTAGGTTCTGATAGGTATAAAACCTATAATGTAACTTTTTATTTTATGAATATATTTACATCAATCTTTTTACTATTTATAATTATGTTATTTATTGTAAATAAAGAGAATACGAGAATGTTTTATGCTCATGTTTATTAAGTGATTTTAAATGAATATTAATCCAAGAGAGAATATACACGTGGTCCAAAAAATTACTAACTAAAATAGTTGGAATGAAATATGTAATAGTCTTTGGAAAAAGTATCTTTGGAAAATAGAAAAAGATATTTAATATTAAGATTATAAGATTTAAAAAAATAATAACACATTTTTTATTGAAAAAAGTGATGAGGATGTTTGTGAATGTAAGAGGTCATATGAAACCCATAATATTTATTACACTTCAATGCATGATTTTTAGGTAATTGTATACCTAATATAACCTATATGATCAATAAGTATATGGTATTTTTGTAACTAGGAAGATTACATAACAACTTAAAATAGGGAATACCATATATTTATTGAAAAAGTATTTATCATGCTCAAAATACACCTTCAAACATAAAACTGCATGCGACAACATGGAGACATGCATAATAATGGGTGTTATGTAAACCATATTAAAGGAATAAACATTGAATTAAGGTAATAAATGTTATAAAATTTTCATATCAATGTGGGATAAAATAAAAAAGAATAATATGGAATGATATATGGTTACAATCATAACATGGGAAATATGGAAAAAACATAAGACGCTACATCATAATCATAGTTCAAGTGTAAACTAAGAAGACATCTTGGCAGAAAAAGTACCACAAAATAATCAGGTTTACACTCTGTCCAAACATGACATCCTATGAGACTAAACAATTCCCAATGCATTATAGCTCTATTTAATTTTGGGCACACTCATCACATTCATTTCATTCTCAATATTATTTGTGCCACACCAATCATACAAAAGTGAATCATACATTATAATATATTATTACATGGTTAAGGAGTGTATAATATATACCTATAACCCCCCTAATAAAATGATACTATTTCATAAAGGTGAACACCATGGGAATGAAATTGGTATGATATTGACTACAAAATTGTTTTTCCATAAAAAATCAAAGCGACATTTCGAAAGCATAACGACATCATTGAAACATTAATAAAATGGGATGATGTGACCAAAAAGATCTATTAATAATTTGGTAATAAGTTTAACAATAATGGGAATTCGTAATAACATATCCCAAAATAAGGAAATGAAGAGAAAATGCATATTGTAAAGAAGATACTTAAATAATAAGGATATATTAAAAGACCCCTTTCTTGAGTGCATGAATCCAAATTCTTGAGATACGATTCTTGAGAGTGTGGGAGAACCCTGGGAGGACTTTATAGTATGTAGGGAAGAGTATGGATGTTTTCCATGGATTATGAGTGAAGATGAATTAAATATTGGGTGGGTTTGTATAAGAAATATAGGGGATCTATTTATTATTTAGGTTTTCACTCTATATAATAAAATAAGAAAATCCCCAAAGCATTGAATGGTTTTTCCCCTTAATTATATGACATGAATTTTTATTATTATTTTATAATCCAAATAGACAAACATAATATTAAAAATTTCTTTTCTTATGTTGAGGTGATTCATGCTCTTAAAATTTTGTTTTTAAAACCGTAAAATATATAATAAGATTTGGATGATTCATAATATCTTTATAAAATAAATAAAATAAACATATGATAACATTATTTTAAACTGAACTAATATATTTGTTCTTGGATAAACATTATCTTATTTATTACATCACTTTTGGGTCAACATGATGTCATAATATACACCATATAATTATATGGTATTTAGTTTTTAACCAAAAATTAAATAATATCAGAAAATTATGAACACTTCACCATTAAATAATTTTGACACTCTTATTAGAAAATTAAATTAATTTTATCAAAATAATTTTATTAATATTTTAATTTAACTTTTAAAATAAAATTACCATTTGTTAAGAAATTTTCAGGTTTTTGAATAATAACAGTTTTCCGACCCTATTATAAATTACATTTGACTTCATAAGAACTATATGATCATTTATATTTATATAAAATTATTTATTAATAATATTTTACTTAAAAATAGTATTTAAAACTCCACTAATTAACAAAAATTAATTCTTTAATTGAATTTGAATATTACAAGGAAATACTATTTATCTTTTAATGAATAAAACACAAAATCATTTATAATGTATCAAAATTAGGATGAAAATATATTCATTATTCTATACAAACTAATTCGAATAATAATATTGATAGTTTATTGATACAAAAATCTTTAATACACCTTCAAAATCCCTATGATTAAGGTGTGTGACTATAAGAATTTAATGTGGAGGTTCGTTGTACATGATTTGGCCCGTGATCTATATTAGCATTAAATTATGTAGAAATGGTTTTGACCATGACTATGTTGTTAGATATAAACTTGGTCTTAGTCGAGTTAAAACTCCAGTGAATTGATATCCCTTATAAGCTCTGTAAAATGGGCTACATAGAGTATGATCCTACTTGTTGTGTCCATCAATTACTTCGACGGTGTGTATTTTATTTTTTTAAACCCAATATTTATACTAATCATCTGATCACCGTTAAATGTCTATATTTTGAAATTTAATGATAGTTAAATGTATTTTCAATAAAATATAATATATTAATACAAATTAAGTGAATGTGGATTATATAATAAGACATTTAATTAAATCAACTGGGGAAATTTTATTTATTTTAGTTCAGGTCTTTACAATCATCCACCCTTTAAAACTTCCACAAGAAATATTTTTCCCACACAAAAATAGATGAGTTTAACTTTATTTCATTATGTACTCTAGTTCCCATGTCTCTCATTGTTTTTCCACAACAACTTTCTTAAATGTGTGTTGTCTCATTTTATAGATGTTTATCTTTACGCTCTATGATCATCACTAGTTTCTCTATATTGGAATGATGATTATGAAATGGTAACCCCTCTACATTAAGTACATATTAGGGGTATATTAGGTACTTCTTCTAGAAAAATTCATGGAACACATAATTTAATTTAGATAGGCTGTGTGGGAGTTCTAGTTAGTATGCCACTGTTCCAATGTGATCAAAGATGAAAAGGGGGACAATGTATCATGGACTAAGCTTTCCATTATTCCCAAATATCATCAAATTATTCCCTAGAGATATGTATAGGATTACCATGTATTGAACATAAAACTCTAAGAATCATTGATGATTGTTATTATAGCTTTTTTTTTACTTTAACAAAACTTGATGTGTTATTGAATGGTCCTAACATTTTCCACCATTTCCATGACCATTTCAGGACCTAGCAGATTCAGTTCCCAAAGTGCATCAAAACATATAGGTATTACTCTTCACCACCTAGAAACTTCTTAGTACATGTACGATGTATTATTTAGTGGAAAAGTTTGTTGTATGGGAAATCATCCAGAGGTAGGTGTTGGTCCAATCAACCATTGAATTCCATAAAACATGCTTGCTACATGTCTTCTAGTGTATGAATACTCTTCTCAAATTGGACATCATTTTGAGGGAGATAAGCCATGATAATTCTCAACATAGTTTTTATATAATGTTTAATATTTTCTATAACATGGAGGTGACTCTTAGATCTTGATTGTATAAAATTAATATTGGTGCTCCATGTTGCCTTACCACTAATATAATGTATATCCTTGAAAGTTGATCGAGTGAGAAGTCCGCTCTAATCATAATTAAATGTGCAATATTATTACGAAGATTAACCAAAACTGAGATAGAATTATTCTATCTATATGTCTTTGGTATGTGATTGACATTTTCAATGGTGATTTTTCCCATTTCTATGTCTGTATAGGTAAGGGTTGAATCATCCTCTTTTATTTTTTCCTTATTTTTGTTAAATTTCTAACATTCTAGTAACATAGAATTATATTTTTAAATATAATACTTCATATTGTCCCACCAATAGTACTCTCAGATATCTTGATGCATCATTTTGATTCTAGGCTAAATTGGTAAATCTGAACTATGTGCATCATAATGCAGTTCCTTCTTCAACTCTAGATTTTATGGTTCACATAGTTGGGAACCAAATGTCACAACTCTTTATACATACACAATAAAGCTATAGTATTTCACTTCTCATATATTTCCCACATTATTCCTGATTCCAAAATCATCCTTTTGAGAATCCATTCACTATTCCAATAGAAATGGTTTAGTAATCATTTCTAAAATTATTTATGATATTCATTCCATTATTATTCCCAAGTACATCCTTTCAAAATCTATGAAGATTAGATCACTCCGAATTTTTAGCAATGATAGAAGTTTTAGATTGTATCAATGTATAGAATATTTCACTTTATTTTCTTCCTGAGAATGGTAGTAAATTTAGAATTCATAGTCCTTGATCAGTTCTAACCATCTTCATTGGAAAATATTAATATCTTTCAGTGTGAATTTATTCATGGGGCTTTTTTGATCTCTATATATTTTACATATCTCCAAAAATAAGTAATATCACAACATTTTCAATTTTAAGATCATTGTAGAAAAATCTAGATCATGTTTTCGGTAGTTCTATTTGTGAGCATTAAATTTCCTTCAATGATAATCTATTAATTTTTTGTTTTTCATTATCAAACATCCCAATATCTTGTTCGAATCTTCAATGAATACCGCCAAGGGTTATCTAATTATGCAGATTATGATTATAAGTGAATTGATCATCCTACTTTTTAGATCCTTGAAACAATATTGACATTCATCATTCCTAAGAAACATGACTCCCTTCCAAGTTAGCATGATTAACAGGTTTTAAAATTGTGAGATGTGTTTATCAAATCAGCTATAATACCATGATAATCCAAGGGAACTAAGAATATATGCCACAAATATTTCCCTCATCCTTCATTAAATTTTTTCTCTCATTAATGGGTACATATATATACCATTTAATAGGATGGTTTTCCCCTTTAATGAGATTTCGTTCAACAAAAAATAATATTTAATGTACTTGGCATAGATCTTCTTCTTTCGTAGGGTCTTCTGCATAGTTCTCAATTTCCTATCAAACTCCTTCATTGTTTTGGAGTATATTAGAATATCATTGATAAATAATAGAAAAATAATTTCTAGGTAATATCTAACAACTCTATTCATCATGTATATTATGTTATCTGGAGCATTTGTGATTCTAAATGGGATTATTATGAACTGATATTTCACATACCTTATACAAAAGGTGATATTGGGGATATCTTCCTTCTTCACCCTTACATAATAATATCCCAATCTATTATCTTCCTTGTATATGTGTTGTAGTCAAAATATTTCATCGAATAAGTTATCAATCTGTGGTAGAGGACACATTTTTATTGTGATCTTCTTGAGCTCATGATAATCAATGAAAAGGCTCATTGACCAATCAATATATTCAACAAAGGCGACTGGTGCACCCCATGATGAAGCACATAGGAATATGAATCCATTAACAATATTATTTATCATTTATTTATTTAGATTGTTAACTTCAACAAAATAATTTATATATTGATTATTGGATAATGGTAAGACCCCATGTATAAGCATGATTAAAAATTCAAACTACCGTCCATGAGTAAGTCTAAGAGATTCCTCAAGAAACCTATTAGTTTAATCTGTCGCAATGGGTATTTCATAAAGGGTGATTATCTCCTTACAATAAATAATTTCAGTGATATATTCTTACTCATCGGTCCACAATATACATTATTTATTTATTGGTGACAAAAAAGGTTCATCCTCCTCCTAAAACATGTATAGAATCAGGGGTCTATTCCCAATATAGATAGTTATTTCCTTCTCATATAAATTTATGTGAGATCTACATAGGGAAAGAAAACCCATGCCCATAATTTCATAAAACTCCACTAGAGGGTGTTTAATAAGGTTTTCTGATAAATTCATCCCACAAATGTGGTAGGATGGAGTTATATTCATGGGATGTAGTAATTTCCCTAATTTTTTTTTGATTTCATCGAAAACTCTATATCTATGATTCTTGGTGGTGTTTTAATAGTTTTACTAAACATTCATTATGTGAGAAAATGTGTATAACCATAATGAAACAGTAAATTTTCTATTCTTGAATTAATAACTACTATAAATATCGCCACATAATTGTTAGGATCCACCTCATTGGTTGTGATGAAAAAAGATCTCATGCGATACCTTGGAGGTTGTTGGATATCTATGAAAACCCTTACCATAGTTCATTGGTTTTTATAGTTCCCTGACTCCTCGAACATTGAGCTATGAACATAGTGATGAAGTTTGAATATATAATTAAATTCTTCCATCAACAAAGAAGTTTTCTCCTATAAAAATCATTTGAAATGTGACCTTCTTTCCCACAATTATATTATATCCCAATCACTCTAGTAAATTATTGGGGGTTCTTCTTTTCGAACATTTGACAAGTGGGATGTTGACATTTCTGGGCACAATTATATTTCTCCATTAGAAAACTGAAATTAAACCCCATTTTTGTTTCCTTATATCTGTTATACCCTTTGATATTCACATATATCTATTCCAAATTTCACGGCACATCAAACAATTTCCACATTTCTATCAAACTCATGAATCACCAAGGCTTTTCGTAGACATAGATTTATCCAATAAAGATACAATCGACCTTGAATTTAGGGTTAACAACAAATATGAATATAACATCCTGGCTTTTCATACATTACTGTTACATAATTTTGAAGATAAAAACATAATAGTATTACACATATAGGATCCAAAAGGTTTAGTTTCTTGGGAAAACTAGGACCATACATAACAATTACAACATCAAGCATAAACATTTATTTAATTTCTTCTTCTCTAGCTTCTTATTGGCACTTTTCCACTCCATAGTACATGTAGCCACCTAAGGATATACATAAAAAGGGGTGATCTATAATCCCAGTAAGATGATAGATAAGAAGAATATATCATGGGGTGAGCATAATCATGAAATAGGCAAAAGATCATGAACATGAGAGGAGCAAAAATAAAAGACCTGAAATGTGGATATGCATAAAAATGTAACATCATGTCCTAGTGGTTAACTACAAAAAAATTCTTGTGAACTATGCTAGAATATTGTTCACACACCATTTCAAATTTACTCATGAGAATCATCACTTTACCCAATTCATTGGAGCGTTGTATAATTCTGGGTGCACCCATCACATTAAAAAATTCATATTGCGCTATATAATTCTTGGTGCACCCGTCACCTCAAAATATTATCATTATCATGCATGACACATAGAAAATATAACAATAATGAACATAACTAACCCATGATAAGGAATTAGTTAAATCTCATAAGAAAACTTTCATAAACATTTGGCTTCCAAAAGAAAGAATAAATAATATACATGTTACGAGAATCGTCCACTTTGAGTGAGAAGTAAAAGGCATGTTATTAAAAGAAGAGTTCTTTTGGAAAACATTTAGTTTGACATAAACATCCAGGTCAAACATGTATATCTAGGAAAGGGAATAAAAATTAAATAAATTATATTTAAGGAGTAACCATATCACAGATGGAATGAAAGAGGGAGTGCCTGAAGGTTGAAAGTTGGGTTCGAGAATTTCCCCTTACCTTGTATCCAAATGCTTCATTCTATTTAATGTCCTGTATAATGACCGTATATTCATTAATTAGAAATACATAAAATTTTTACTTTAATAAGGATCATTATGGTTTCATTAATTGATTTTATGTGCCTTTTGATGAGTTATATAGTTTAAGAAACATTATTCAGGAATGTTTCATTTTATGGTTTTCTTGAGTGGTTCACTTGTATTCTTAAATTCAAGTTTGGGTAGAACATTGGTAAACATCCTGAAATGATATTACATGTTATTAATGATATTAAATTATTTTGAATGATCTTATAACTAATAATATTATATCCATGTGTATTAATCATTATATAAGAATTAAATGATGATTATTTGGGTTAATTTGGGCGGTTTTTCGATCACAACGAACTTGTTTCAATTTATAACTTAGTAATATGGCCATAAATTATTTCCAGAACGTTAAAAAGGAAATAATAAATAAAAAAATTCTGTTTCTACCATAAAAATGGTTTCATGACCTGATCTAATGGTTCAAATGGAAGAACAAATCATTTCATTCTTGAAGGTGATAAATTAAAACCTTACGAACACCATTCTCTTTAATAAAATAAAAGGAAGAGTGAAAGTGGGTTGGATGATATAATATCCCATTATAATCATACAATTATATTACATGTATAATAATGGAGTTAAAATACCATTTGTATGAAAATAGTTGTGGAGAGATCAAGTAATGAACTTGAACTTGAAAGGAAATTAATGGAGAAGAGGGAGACGCATTACCTCTTAAATCCTCCTCTTGAGATCCTCCTAAAAAAAGATAGTCTTAGACTTTTGATGAGACTAGTATCTCATGGAAGTGGGAGAAGGTCTAAGGAAGATGTTTGGGCAGAGTTTAGAGAAGGATTAGAGATTGAGAGGTGTGAGGAAATGAAGGTGTGAAGGGTGGTTTTTATAGTGGAGGGGAGAGGGGTTTCATTAATATAAAATTCATTAGTTTATTAATTTAGACTAAGAAAATATATAGTGAGTCTTGAAAGGCCAATAATAGTAATTTAATCATGTGATCCCAAACCAAGTGGGCTTACATCAGTAGAACATCACACGTGACTTGATAATTAGCTTCTTTAGCTTATTTTGTTAAATTACTGTATTTCACTATTCATAAAAAATTGCAGTATTTCTGAAAAATTCCAAAAATTTACTTCAACAATTTATTGACAAGTAGAATCAAAAAATGATTTCCATTTTTATAAAATAATTTTATAAATATGATTAATTTAATATTTTTTTAAAATCATGGTTTATTACTGAAAAACGGTTTTAAAACATTCATTTACTTATTGTAAAATATAGGTACATCATACATTCACTTGAATATTATTTTTATACTATCATAATTATGGTTACTATTAATTAGTTTATATCACTATTCATAAGGGTATTTTAGTATACATAAGGGTAGGTTACTATTCACCAACAAATATTTTTGTTTTATTAGACTCTAGAAATAATCTTGAACAAAATCGTGTATGTCACATTTTTAAAATTCCAAACATAGAAGTGACAAACTTAGGTTTAAAAGTCTCTTATAACATAGGTTTCGATTATTTTGTGTTTTCATGTTATTTTATGACATAATTATAAGAAGGGAATTTCCATTGAAAAACTTCGGGTCGTTACATTCTTCCCCCTTAAGAAATTTCACCCCCGAGATTTCACTTTACACAAATAGGTGACGATGTTTCTCCTTAATTTCCTCTTCTGGTTCCCAAGATGCTTCCTCAATCTTATGGTTCCTACACAACAATTTTAAAAGAGGGATTGTCTTGTTGCATAAAACCTTATCTCTCTGATCCAGAATCCTTATTGTCTTCTCCTCATAAGAGAGATCATCTTCCAGCTACACCACCTCTGAGTTTAGTATATCTGAAGGGTCTGGTATATACTTCATTAGTAGTGATACATAAAACACATCATGAACTTGATCAATATTCAGTGGAAGTGCAAGAGGATAAGCCAAGTCTCCTATGTGTTCATGTATCTCAAAGGGTCCAATATACCTTTGGCTTAACTTCCCTTTCTTCCTGAATCGTATGACTCTCTTCCATGGAGATATTTGGAGAAAAACTTTATGTAAAATCCCACATAAGTAATGAATAATAGATATTTTTATCTATGTCTATTAATGAACTAGATAGTGTTTTAGAGGCTTAAAATCAAAATAAATCCAATCTTAAGCATGGAATACACTAATATTTTTAAAAGATTGTTTTACTCCCATTTGATTGAAAAACATTTTTAAATCTATATTTTGACAATTTTATAAGATATGTTTGTCAAAATAATCTTATTCTTTATGTTTGGGACATCAAAATTTACTTTGTGTGAATTTTTGGTATTTTTCTGACAATGTTCATTTTTTAATTAATAGTGAAAAAATACTGCATTTTACATCAGAACTGCTTCTTAATCTAATTTGTTTATATGATTAGAATATCTTTTGAATTGGTCTTAATGTGTAATATGAATATATTTTTACCATTTAATCCAATTGTGGTCATTGGAATCAATTTCACATTGAAATTAGACTTAAACTGGTGTCAATATTTTGATAGTTATTGTTTTATAAAAACACGTTATTTGCTCTGACAGCGGGAATTAATTATTATATTAATTAATGTGACTTGTATGTTTTGAATTTTGTAAAATAGACTTCATTTTTGAATTCTGAATATCAAATATTTCTTAGGGTGAATTTTTGGTAATTTTCTGAAAAACTTCAATTTTTGATGAATAGTGAAACCACTAAGTGGTACTTATAAAAACTGATTTTCTGTTTAAATGAAATTTTTCCATCATGGTGTTTTGAATTTCAAAAATCCACCATACATGGTTGTCATTAATAAGTAAAATGTGGTTCAATGAGATTAAAATAGTTTTTTGGTGAATAGTAAGTTATTAAGTTTTTAATCCCGATTAGTGGTAATTAGTGTAGTTTAAGGTAAACATAATGCTTTAATAAAATGAGATGAGCTTGAAACATGTCCTACCCTCATTGGTTGTGTCATGGCCGATTGAGACAAGCCATGGGTCATCTTGGGGACCCCATGGAGCCACTTTGGTTGGGAAATGACATAAATAACTTTTTATTTAATGTTAAAGTAAAAATGACCCAAACAAGATGTATGTTACTAAATTATTTTTTATATGGGGTTATACAAGTCTGATTTTTTACTATAAATATTAATTAGAAATCTAAGAAGATTTCATACATCATATTATTTTTTTTATAATTTTTAGACATTAATAAATTAATTTAATTATGACATCATGATGATACAACGATGACCTCATTAATGAATAGTTTAAATAAAATGAAACGATAATATAAAATCTAAGACCTAAACTTGTCCAAAAACTATTGGATGGGAATATTTCGAAGCCTTATCATCTTATCTTCGAAATATATCAATTTGGGACCTTATAAATTCGAAACAATTTTGAAAAATAAAATAATAGTTTCATGATTTCCAAAAGTTCCCCTCCTCTCCTCTTATAAAAGACCCCCACCTCTACCTCATTTCACAAACTCCTCAAGCCTTTGGATCGGCCATCCACTGCCCATTTAATCTCTCCAAATCCCTCTCCTCATCCTATAGGACTCCCTTTGGGCAGAATCCTTTCAAAGGAAGCCTTTAGGCTCAAATCAAAAGGAGTTACACTTTTAAAGTTAATTCTTTCTCTCATGTTCATTTGTTTTATTTTTCTTCTCCAACCCCCTAAACTCTTTTTATTTACTTCTTTTGTAACAACACCAGTATCTTCAATATACTAGTATGTTGTTAAAATATTTATTCGAGCTACACTCTCACACAAATACATCAAATGGTTAAAGAACATACGGTTTCCGTGGATGGCGAAATTCTGCCTCCCGAAACGATGATTGTTCAATACTCATTTAACACCTTCAAAGGTGGCCATTATGATGTCACTATTTTTATATATGATATATAATATGTTTATTCTGTCCTTAAGCTTTTGTATTTTTCATTTATGGCATACCATTATTTTTTCCATTATGGGTAAACACGATATCCTCATTTTAGGAAGTGCGGACTACCGCCCCCTGAAAGTGATTTGATTCGTTAATACCATATGTGGGATGTGTAAAGGATAAAGTTAATGATATTATATATTTTATTATACTAGATTTATAATATACTCTTATATCATTGTGATTCCATTCCAGAAAATACGAAATATAAATGGAAGTAGCGTTCATGCGTACGTACGGCTTACCGTCTCCATGAACGGTGCATTTCATTTCTTACCTCTAAATGTGATGTAATATTATAAATACATGTATATGATGAATATATATGATATATATTTTATCCAAATCATTAATATCATTCTGGATATAACGAACCTTTGACCAAATCAACAACATGTAAGTGTAAGAAGTCTATTTTTGACTTAAGAACCAAATACCGAAAAAATGAACATTATTAACTTAAATGATTACATGATGTTCATAACATTGTATAAAAGGAATAATGAACTTTAAAAAGGTTCTTACGCAAGTAGATATTAACTCAAGTTTATTATTCAGGACATTAAAGAACGATCGAGTCAAGTCGAACCCGAGGTATGGGACTTCGTCTCAATCTCCGTTCATTGAGGCATATTTTGTTTTATACACAACCTTCTTTTATACGGTGTATAAACCCCTTTGACTTTTACGTTTATCCAAAAGGAATATTTTTTCTACGAAGCGTTTTACTAAACGAAAAAAGGGAATGTTTTTGTCGTACGTATGCGGCGACAACGAATTCTCTGCCGCCGTGACCATTATTTGAGTTTCGACTTCCTCTACAAGCCATACCTTCTTTTTAAAAGAAAAATAAATACCATTTTTTACTTTTCATTTATTATGGTATCGAAAATGGTTTTCATAATGTTTTTATATCAATGTGTTGTATTGATATCTTGTGATTGAATGGTGGTAATTTTATGTTTCCTTTATGCATTTTTTATGTGATATGATTATGTTGAGGTTCGTGGGCATTATTATGAAGACGGGTGGTTCCCTGATAAACTAAGGGAGGGTGATCCCAATATAGCTCTCCATTGCATTGGGTAACGCGAAGGAGTGAAATGTTAAGGTTTCTCCGAAGAGATTTAGGGAATATACTGTAATGGGTATTCCAAACGTAACCAAGAGGGTTACTCCCTACATAAGAATTTTATGAATGCCTAAAGTTACCTTTATGTCTTATGATTTCTATGATTTATTCATGATTTGATGAGGTATGTTAAAGTGCTTATGTTTTATGGGTAAAGTATGATCTCATCCTTATGTATATATGTACCCATGTTTCCTTTCCATATTTTTATATCCCTTACTGAGCTTTTTATGCTCATCCCATGTTTTTTTTGAAATGTTTTTCACAGGTCAAGGGAAATGTACATGATATGATGATAGTGTCAAGGAAGTGTCAAGAAAGAATCCATGTTTATTTTAAATATGTTTCCATTTATGGGAATGAAGAATACTATCTTTATGAAACCACTTTGATTATATGTGGAATGTAATGCAAGTTTTATGATCTAATTCTCTAAAACTCTAAACCCAAAAAGATCCTCAATGTGTAATCTTGTAATAACTCAATATTAAGTAAGGTTTAAGGATGGGGCCTTATAGTTGGTATCAGAGGTCGGTTAAGATAACTTTAGGAGTTAGAATTCTATTAAATGATTATCCAAAAATATTTTTTTTGAAATGATATATCATTTAAAGATTACCATGTTGCTTCATCTAAGACATGTTTGTTCAGAATGGTTTTCCGCAGAGGAACCAGGGAAGCAGTGCTAGGAGGGCATACAGAAGGAAATAACCTTCCGAATCAGCATCCTGAGATGGTCGGAATTGGAACTGAACAGTTTGTTGCAGTAATGGCGCGGTTGAATCAAGCGATAAATGGCGGTGGTATCCATATACGAGATCAGCCATATCAACCGCATAGGAACATGTCAGTAGTGGAACCTTTAATGAGGCAACATCCCCCATCATTCAGAGGATCATCTGAACCTGTGCTAGCTGAAGGGTGGATTAAAGCACTGGAGAATATTTTCGATGTCATGGGGTGTTCAGACAATCAAAAGGATAGTCTTACTATTTACCATTTGGAGGGTGAGGCAGATCAGTGGTGGTCGATGGTTAAAAATATCAGGGATGCTGGTGAGATTGATGCTCTCGACTGGGATGAATTCGAAGGTATGTTTCTTGAGAAGTATTTTCCGAAGGCTGTTCGACTTAGTATGGAAAAGAAATTCTTGGAATTGAGGAAAGAGGAAGACTCAGTGGCTACCTATGATGAAAGGTTCACTCGATTGGCAAGGTATGCTCCAAATTTTATCAGAGACCTTGACAGTAAAAACAATCGTTTTTACTCAGGATTAAATCCAAAATATAGAAGGGCATTAGCTTCTCGTGAGTTTAAAAGTTATGAAAAGCTTGTTCGATGTGCTGAGAAGGTGGAAATGGAGTTTTCTGATGATCAAGTGTTCTATAACAACCAACAGAAGAAGAGACCGATGTGGCAGGAGAAAGGTAAGAATTCTTCAAAAAAGTCTGATGGTAAGAAAACTAAGTTTCCAGTTTGTGATAAATGTGGAAAAAGGCATGCTGGGGAATGTCTTCTGAATTCTGGAAAGTGCTACCGATGTGGTAAGATGGGACATAAGGCTCGTGATTGCACTGAAAAGGATCAAGGTGAAGGTAAGACCAAATTCGATTTACAGTTAGTGAAATGTTATAAGTGCAATGAGATGGGTCACTATGAAAATGAGTGTCCGACAAAGAGCTTGAGTGATGGGAAGCAGTTAGACTACAAGCAGAAAGGGGTAGTGAAATCCTTTGCAACTACTTCTGCAGATATCGGGCCGTCAAATGAAGTTGTATCAGGTACTTTGTTTGTTTTTTCAGATTATGCCAGTGTGTTGTTTGATTCGGGGTCTACACATTCTTTCATCTCTGAAACCTTTTCTAGTAAAATGGGAATACCATATCAAGAAATGAATCCTGAACTTTTGGTAAAAACACCTGGGGGAATGTTGAGGCAAAAAGAATTTATAAGAATCTTTATATCCTTATCTGTGGAAATAACCTACTTGCAAACCTTATTGTTCTACCTCTAGTAGAGTCTGATGTTATCCTGGGTATGGATTGGCTCTATATTTACCATGCTAAGATTGACTGTAGAGATAAAGAAGTTTCTTTTCAGAAATACTTTCAGTTTGTTTACAAGAATGAACCCTTACTTTTGATAACATATCAAGAGGCCGAGAAACTTGTAAAATATGGAAATTAATGTTACCTTGCACACATCGTTGAAAATAAAGGAACTATTCAAATTAATGACGTGCCAGTGGTAAATGAGTATCCTGATGTTTTTCCTGATGATTTGCCTGGAATAATACCAGATCGGGAAGTTGAGTTTACTGTTTACTTAGTTCCTGATGTTAAGCCAATTTCATAACCCCTTATCGAATGGCTCAAATTGAACTTTTAGCGTTGAAGGAGAAATTGTAAGATTTATTAGAGAAAGGTTTCATTCGACCTAGCACATCACCATGGGGTGCTTCTGTTTTATTTGTTAAAAATAAAGATGGTTCTATGAGACTTTGCATTGATTATAGGGCCTTGAATAATATCACTGTTAAGAATAAACATCCTTTGCCTCATATCGATGATTTGTTTGATCAGCTCCAGGGAGCTCAGTATTTTTCAAATATTGACTTGAGATCGGGGTACCATTAGCTGAAGGTAAAGGAGGAAGATATTCCGAAGACCACGTTCCGTACGAGATATGGCCATTATGAATTTGTAGTAATGCCTTTTGGGCTAACCAATGCACATGCTGTATTCATGGACTTAATGAATAGAATTTTCCATGAGTTCTTGGATAAGTTTGTGGTGGTTTTCATTGATCATATTTTGGTGTTTTATAAAAGTAAAGAGGAGCATGAAAGACATTTAAGGGTTATCTTGCAAACCTTAAAAGAAAATAAATTGTATGGGAAATTCAGAAAATGTGAGTTTTGGTTGCAACAAATTTCTTTCCTTGGTCACATTGTTTCAAAAGATGGGATAACCGTTGATCCTGCAAAAACAAAAGTTGTTGAAGAATGGCCAAGACCCACAAATGTAACTGAGATTCGTAGCTTCCTTAGTTTGGCAGGCTATTACTGAAGGTTTGTTAGAAATTTTTCACGGTTATCTAGTCCAATGACTAAGCTAACTCGGAAGGGTGTTAAGTTTATCTGGACAAAAGAATGTGATGATAGTTTTCAGGAATTGAAAAGAAGATTGGTGAATGATCCAGTATTGGCACTACCTTCTAGGAATGGTGAGTTTGTTATATATAGTGATGCTTCATTGAAAGGACTTGGTTGCGTCCTAATGCAGAATGATCAAGTAATTTCTTATGCTTCACGACAGTTGAAAACTCATGAGGTAAATTACCCTACACATGATTTTGAATTAGATGCTGTTGTTTTTGCTTTAAAAATATGGAGGCATCATTTGTATGGAGTAATGTGTGAAATATATACCTATCACAAAAGATTAAAGTATATATTCACTCAGAAAGAATTGAACATGAGACAAAGGAGATGGCTAGAATTAATCAAGTATTATGATTATACAATTCATTACCATCCGGGAAAAGAAAATAAAGTGGTTGATGCTTTATGACGAAAAAGTAATGCTTCATTAGCAATGTTGCATTTGGAACGTGATCCTTTGGTTATGGATTTGATGAAATTTGGAATAGAAGTTGTTGGTGTAGGATTTTCTTCTGTTTTGTTTTAGGTATCAGTGAGATCATCTCTATCAGATAGAATCAAGCAAGCACAGAAGCAAGATAGTGAGTTGCAGAAAAAGGTAGAGATGGTTCAGAAAGGTAAGTTGCCTGAATTCAACATTGATAATGATTGCATTTTGAGATTTGGGAAGAGATTGTGTGTGCCTTGTGATTTACAGTTGAAGAGAGAGTTGTTATGTGAAGCTCATAGTTCTCCGTTTTCAGTTCATCCTGGCAGTACTAAGATGTACAGAGATCTGCGGGAGTATTACTGTTGGGATGGAATGAAAAGAGATATTGCTGATTTTACTGTGAAGTGTTTGACATGTCAACAGGTTAAAGCAGAGCGGTAGTTACCGAAAGGGATGCTTCAACCTTTACCAATGCCAGAGTGGAAATGGTAGAATATATCCATGGACTTTGTTGTGGGATTACTGAAGACATCTCGAGGTAATAATGAAATCTGGGTTATTGTTGATCGCTTCATCAAAACTGCTCATTTCCTTTCTATACGAGATACTTTTTCCCTAGATCAACTTTCCCGTTTGTATCTTAAAGAGATAGTCAGGTTACATGGAGTTCCCATCTCCATTGTATCTGATCGTGATCCTAGGTTCACTTCTAACTTTTGGAAAGGCCTTCCGAAGTCGTTGGGTACTGAATTAAATTTTAGTACAGCTTTTCATCCTCAATCAGATGGGTAGTCAGAACGAACAATTCAGACCATGGAGGATATTCTACGAGCTTGTTATATGGATTATCAGGGAAGTTGGGACCAACATCTTTCTTTGGTTGAATTTTCATATAATAACAGTTTTCATTCCAGTATACAGATGGAACCATTTGAGGCGTTATATGGGAAGTGGTGTCGAACTCCAGCTTTCTGGGATAAAGTGGGTGAAAGGAAGTTGATGGGACCAGAATTGGTAGAAGAGACGGCAGAACAAGTTCAGCTGATTCAGAAGCACATGAGAACAGCTCAGAGTAGGCAGAAGAGTTATGCAGACAATAGGAGGAAGGATCTATCTTTTGAGGTAGGTGATCATGTTTTTCTCAAAGTCTCACCATGGAAAAGTGTGATGCGATTTGGTAAGAAAGGAAAGCTGAGTCCAAGGTTCATTGGACCATATGAAATTATGGAGAGAGTTGGATCAGTTTCATACCGTGTGGCTTTACCTCCGAGTTTATCTCAGGTACACAATTTTTTTTCACGTTTCGATGTTGAGAAAGTATATGCCAGATCCATCTCATGTTTTGAGTCCAGAGGTAGTTCAGTTGGAAGAGAACCTATCTTATGAGGAACAACCGGTCCAGATTCTTGACCATAGGGAGCAAGTGTTACGGAATAAGGTGATTAAGCAGGTAATGGTTTTTTGGAAAAAACCACATGATGGAAGCGGCAACATGGGAATCTGAAAATGCAATAAGGGATAAGTACCCACAATTATTTGATAAGTAAAAAAATTGCGGGGACGCAATTTTCTAATGGGGGGAAGGATGTAACATCCCAAGTAAGTAATGAATTATAGATATTTTTATCTATTTCTATTAATGAAATAGATAGTGTTTTAGAGGCTTAAAATGAAAATAAATCCAATCTTAAGCATGGAATACACTAATATTTTTAAAAGATTGTTTTACTGCCTTTTGATGGAAAAACATTTTTAAATCTATATTTTGACAATTTTATAAGCTATGTTTGTCAAAATAAACTCGTTATTTATGTTTGGGACATCAAAATTTACTTTGTGTGAACTTTTGTTATTTTTCTGACAATGTTCATTTTTTAATGAATAGTGAAAAATACTGCATTTTACATCAAAACTGCTTCTTAATCTAATTTATTTATATGATTAGAATATCTTTTTAATTGGTATTAATGTGTAATATGAATATATTTTTACCATTTAATCCAATGGTGGTCATTGTAATCAATTTCACTTTGAAATTAGACTTAAACTGGTGTCAATCTTTTGATACTTATTGTTTTATAAAAACACGTTATTTGCTCTGACAGTGGGAATTAATTATTAAATTAATTAATGTGACTTATATGTTTTGAATTTTGTAAAATAGACTTCATTTTTGAATTCGGAATATCAAATATAGCTTAGGGTGAATTTTTGGCAATTTTTTGAAAAACTTCAATTTTTGATGAATAGTGAAACCACTATGTGGTACTTATAAAAACTGATTTTCCGTTTAAATGAAATTTTGTCATCATTGTGTTTTGAATTTCAAAAATCCGATATACATGGTTGTCATTAAGAAGTAAAATGTGGTTCAATGAGATTAAAATAATTTTTTGGTGAATAGTACCTTATTATGTTTTTAATCGCGATTAGTGGTAATTAGTGTAGTTTAAGGTAAAAATAATGCTTTAATAAAATGATATGAGCTTGACACATGTCCTACCCTCATTGGTTGTGTCATGGCCGACCAAGACAAGCCATGGGTCCACTTGGGGACCCCATGGAGCCACTTTGGTTGGGAAATGACATAAATAACTTTTTATTTAATGTTAAAGTAAAAATGACACAAACATGAGTTATGTTACTTAAACAAATTTTATATGGGGTTATACAAGTCCGATTTTTGACTATAAATATTAATTAGAAAGATAAAAAGATTTCCTACATCATATTAGTTTTTTTTAATAATTTTTAGACATTAAATAAATTAATTTAATTATGACATCATGATGATGCAACGACGACCTCATTAATGAACAGTTTAAAAAAATGAAACGATAATATAAAATCTAAGACCTACATATGTCCAAAAACTATTTTATGGGAATATTTCGAAGCCTTATCATCTTTGCTTCTAAATATATCAATGTGTGACCATATAAATTCGAAACACTTTTGAAAATAAAATAATAGTTTCATGATTATCAAAAGTGCCCCTCCTCTCCTCTTATAAAAGGCCCCCACCTCTACCTCATTTCACACACTCCTTAAGCCTTTGTCTCGGCCATCACCTGACCATTTACCCTCTCCACATCCCTCTCCTCATCCTATAGGATTCCGTTTGGGAAGAATCCTTTCAAAGGAAGCCTTTAGGCTCAAATCAACAGGAGTTACACTTTTAAAGGTAATTATTTCTCTCATGTTCATTTGTTTTATTTTGCTTTTCCAACCCCCTAAACTCTTTTTATTTACTTCTTTTGTAACAACACCAGTATCTGCAATATACTAGGATGTTGTTATAAGATTTATTCGAGCTACACTCCCACACAACTACTTCAAATGGTTAAAGAACATACGGTTTCCGTGGATGGCGAAACTCTGCCTCCTGAAACGATGATTGTTCACTACTCATTTAACACCTTCAAAGGTTGCCATTATGATGTCACTATTTTTATATATGATATATAATAATTTTATTCTGTCCTTAAGCTTCTTTATTTTTCATTTATGGCATACCATTATTGTTTCCATTATGGGTAAACACGATATCTTCATTTTAGGAAGTGCGGACTACCGCCCCCTAAAAGTTATTTAATTAGTTAATACCATATGTGGGATGTGTAAAGGATAAAGATAATGATATTATATAGGTTATTATACTAGAATTATAATATACTCTTATATCATTATGATTCCATTCCAGAAAATACAAAATAGAAATGGAAGTAGCGTTCATGCGTACGTACGGCTTGCCGTCTCCATGAACGGTGCATTTCATTTCTTACATTTAAATGTGATGTAATATTATAAATACATGTATATTTTGAATATATATGATATATGTGTTATACAAATCATTAATATCATTCTGGATATAACGAACCTTTGACCAAATTAACAACATGTAAGTGTAAGAAGTCTATTTTTGACTTAATAACCAAATACCGACAAAATGAACATTATTAACTTAAATGATTACATGATGTTCATAACATGGTATAAAAGGAATAATGAACTTGAAAAAGGTTCTTAAGCAAGTAGAGATTAACTCAAGTTTATTATTCAGGACATTAAAGAACGATCGAGTCAAGTCGCACCCGAGGTATGGGACTTCATCTCAATCTCCGTTCATTGAGGCATATTTTGTTTTATACACAACCTTCTTTTATACAGTGTATAAACCCCTTTGAATTTTACGTTTATCCAAAAGGAATATTTTTTCTACGAAGTGTTTTACTAAACGACAAAAGGGAATGTTTTTGTCGTACGTATGCGGCGACAACGACTTCTCCGCCGCCGTGACCATTATTTGAGTTTCGGCTTCCTCTACAAGTCATACATTCTTTTTAAAAGAAAAATAAATACCATGTTTTACTTTTCTTTTATTTTGGTATCGAAAATGGTTTTGATAATGTTTTTATATCAATGTGTTGTATTGATATCTTGTGATTGAAAGGTGGGAATGTTATGTTTCCTTTATGCATGTTTTATGTGATATGATTATGTTGAGGTTCTTGGGAATTATTTTGAACACGAGTGGTTCCGTGATAAACTAAGGGCGGGTGAGCCCGATATAGCTCTCTAATGCCTTGGGTAACGCGAAGGAGTGAAACGTTAAGGTTTCTCTGAAGAGATTTAGGGAATATACTGTGATGGGTATTCCAAACGTAACCAAGAGGGTTACTCCCTACGTAAGAATGTTATGAATGCCTCAAGTTACCTTTATGTCTTATGATTTCTATGATTTATTCATGATTTGATGAGGTACATTAAAGTGCTTATGTTTTATGGGTAATGTATGATCTCATCCTTATGTATATATGTACCCATGTTTCCTTTCCATATTTTTATATCCCTTACTGAGCTTTTTATGCTCATCCCAAGTTTTTTTGAAATGTTTTTCACATGTCAAGGGAAAGGTACATGATATGATGATAGTGTCAAGGAAGTGTCAAGAAAGAATCCATGTTTATTTTAAATATGTTTCCATTGATGGGAATGAAGAATAATATCTTTATGTAACCACTTTGTTGATATGTGGAATGTAATGGAAGATTTATGATCTAATTCTCTAAAACTCTAAACCCGAAAAGATCCTCAATGTGTAATCTTGTAATAACTCAAGATTAAGTAAGGTTTAAGGCTGGGGCCTTATACTTTATCTCCAACATCGAACTCCAAGACCCTTCGATGGTTTCCAGCATAGCTCTTTTGCTGACTTCAAGCATATTTGATTTGTTTCTAGATGACATGAACCTTCTCTGTCATCTCTTGAACAAGATCGTGTACAAGTAGCTTTTTTTCCTCCAACATCATCCCAACAGGTTGGAGTTCTACATCGATTTTCATACAGATCTTCATATGGAGCCATCTGAATACTAGAGTGGAACCTATTGTTGTATGAGAACTCAACCAAAGGGAGATGTTGATCCCATACACCTTTGAATTCTAGAGATCATGATCTTAGAAAAAAATCAAGTGTCTGAATAGTTCTTTCAGACTGGCCATCATTTTGGGGGTTATAGGTCATTTTGAAATTTTATTTAGTACTCAAAGCATGTAGAATGATCCTCTAGAATTTAGATGTGATCCTTAGATCATGGTCAGCGAAAATTAAGTGTGGAACATAATGTAGTCTCACAACTTCCTTCATATATATCTTTGCTAGTTGTTCGAGTGAGATATCTTCCTGAATAGTGATAAAATGGGAAGTATTGGTGTGTCGGTCAACCACAACCCATATCGCGTTATTTACATTCGATGTCTTTGGGAGACCCATGACAAAGTCCATAGTAACATTTTCCCATTTATACATCGGTATAGGCAATGGCTGCATCATACCTTTTGACTTTTGTCTCTTAGCATTAACATGCTAACATACCAAGAACCTTGATATATATTCTGCAATCTCCTTCTTCATGTTATCCCACTAGAAGTGTTCTCGGAGATCACGATACATTTTTGTACTCCCAGGATGGATTGAGAATGTTGAACTATGCACATTATACAATATATCCTTATTTATCCCAAGTGATGAAGGAACACAAAGCCACGTTCCAAACCAAGTCACACCATCATTGTCGATATGGAACTCTTTTAACTTCCCTTCCATTACTACATTCACCATCTTTTGTATCTCAACATAATCCATTTTTTAGTTCCTTAATCTTATCCTGGATGGATGGTTGCACAATAATTTGGGAATGGTAGGATGTATTCCATGCCCTTACGATTTCAAAATCCATTCTTTTCATATATAAGAAGATATGGTCTTTCTCAATCCGTAACATGGATAGAGTAGTGGGTTCTTTTCTACTTAGAGAATCATCTACCTTGTTCGCCTTTCCAGGATAGTGGAGAGTATAGTAATCTACTACTTGATTAGCTCTAACCATCTCCTTTGACACATGTTGAGCTCCTTTTGTGTGAATATATACTTTAGGATCTTTTGGTCGGTGTATATGTCACACTTCTCAGAATAAAGGTAGTGCTGCCATATTTTCAAGGAAAAAATCTTGGATTCATGTTCAAATCATGTGTCAGGTAGTTCTTATCATGGATCTTCAACTGCCGTGAGGCGTATTCTATCACATTATCATTTTTCATGAGTACACAACCCAAGCCTTTCTTTGAAGCATCACTGTATATCAAAAAACATTCTACACTTTTCCGAAGTGTGAGTACAGTTGCAGTGATTAGCCTTGTATTTAGCTCCTTGAAGCTTCCCTCACATTCCTCTATCCAGACATACTTTACCCTTTTCCTTGTTAACATGGTTAGAGGGCTTGACAATCATGAGAAGTTTCTCAAAAAACAACGGTAGTACCCACCTAATCCAAGAAAACTACGGATTTCTGTGACACTAGAGGGCCGAGTCCATTCCTCAATCACCTTTGTTTTTGAAGGATACATTAAAATTCCCTCACTTGTGATCACATGTCCCAAGAACGTAACTTGTTTCATCCACAAGTCACACTTGCGGAACTTGGCGTACAACTTATCCGTTCTCAGTGTCACCAACACAAGTCTTAGATGTTCTTCATGTTCCTCATTGCTCTTGGATTAGATGAGACTATCATCAATAAAAACTACCTCAAATTTTTTGACGTAATGTCTGAAGACTCTATTCATGAAATACAAGAAGATTTTAGGGGCATTATTACGTCCGAAAGGGAATCATGAAAAACTCTTAGATCCCATACCTTTTACGAAAGGCAGTCTTCTGAATATCTTCCTTCTTCACCATTACCTGATAATATACAGAATGAAGATCCACCTTTGATAAGTATTGAGCTCCTCTTAACTGGTCGAACAATTCATAAATCCTTGGGGAGAGGATACTTGTTCTTTATGGTGATCTTGTTGAGTTCCCGATAATCGATACATAGCCACATTGTTCCATCCTTCTTCTTCACAAATATCACTTGTTCAAACCAAGGTGATTCCATAGGGCATATGAACCCTTTGTCCAGATGCTCTTGCAACTGCTTCTTAAACTCCTCTAGTTGGTTAGGGGCCATCCTATAGGGACAATTCGAGATATGAGTAGTTCCATGTATTTGTTCAATTGATAACTCCACCTCACGATCTGGGTGAATTCTGGATAACTCTTCAGGGAATAAATTGTTGTATTCCCTCACGATGGGTATTTCCTTAAGGTTGGCACTTTCTTTCACCTCAACCATTTGGGCGAGGTATGCTTCTTCATAGGGAATCAATACCCACACCATTGAAGGATTTTTCAAAGGATATTCATGATCTTCCTTGAATTTTTAGAGGAGCATGGGATGGTTCAAAATATGAAAACATACTTCCTTTTCCTGACAGTTGATATGTTCTCAATATAGTGAGAGCCAATCCATTCCCGTTTATATCGTCAAATTACACCAAGGGATGTATTACGATATTTTCCGGAAGAATCTTCCCAAATACGCCAATAAGAGAAGAGTCAAAAATTTGGATTACAATGATTGAAACACTTGGTGTTTTTGCAGATATCTCTACTTCAAGGTTTCGAGGCTTCGATTTGATAGTTCCGGAAAACTTGCAAGATATAAAGGAATGCATAGAACTATAATAAAAAAAGACTTTTTTCCATTTTTGAGTTAATAGGAAGTTTAACTTGTATGAATTAATTATCTTGCTCCACTTCCATATTAGTGATGGAATAAGCCTTCCCTTTTTACTTTGTATTTATTGGTTACTGACGTTGATTACCCTCAAGAACTAGAGCATTAGTGCACTAACTTTCATAGTGCCCTAGCTCCCTACAGTTATAGCATTGAACCATGAGTGGTTCTATCCTTTCTTCTGACACATTCTCCTTCCATTATGTGTCTTTCCGAAAATCTTGAGCATGGTGTCCTTCTTTCCCACAATGGAAGCACATCACCATCCATTTGAGGTAGTTCCCATGGTGCTACTTACCACATTTTTGGCATGTGGGTTGTTGAGTTTTCTTCCCACATTTGTTATTAGATCCTACACCTTGAAACTCCATCTTTCATTTCTTATCCTCATATCCATGTGACCATTATCCAATAACCATATCCACTTTGAGGGAACATATAACAACTTCTACATAAATCCCAAAGTCTCGAATTGCAATAGCCTATCAAAGGTGTGGTTTTAATCGAGTAAAGAATCTATAATTTTTTCTATCATTGTGGATAAAAAACCTGAAGCGTACCTTGAAAGCCTTGTGAAATTCGCTTCATAGGTTGTGACAGATTCTCATTCTTTTTTCTTATGCTCTATGAATTCTCTCTCCATCATCATACAAAGAGTTCTTAGGAAATACTTATTAAGAAACATTAACTTAAAGTCTTCCCATTCAATCTCTTCAAATTACTCACTTGGCTTGGTGTTCTTAATCAACGCCCACCATTGATAGGCCTCTCCATATTGTCAATAAATTGCTAGAGTCACATTCTCCATCTAAAAATAGTGAATAATAGAAAAGATCATCCCCATAGATTTGACCCACTGTTCTGCAACTAGTGGATCAGAAGATCCACTAAGCATCGGTGGTTGTTGCTGCATAAAACATTCGATAGAAAGTTTTTTTCTATTTGGTGAAGGAGGATGTTCCCATTATTATGGTTATTGTTCATAACCAAAGATAATTGGGTAAGCATCTCCATGAAGTATTGAATTCCACCACCCAAATCAATGGGAATGTCGTTCGGGAAATCATTGTGTTAGCCCTCACAGAAGTTGTTGGCCTGATTTCTACTGGTTCCCACCATTTTCTAAAATAGAAAAGGTTAGATCAAGAAATAATTAAACAAGTCATGAATAAATTATTCATTTAAACAATTTATACCAAAAACATAACATATGGGATCGCTATATAAATATTCTTGTGTGCATATTTTTACTTGGTCTCATGCTAGTGGTTTTATCTAGGGTTCACTAATCCTAATTCCCAAATTAACAAAACCTTTCCTATGATACCAACTATACCATACCAATCATTTATTATATTACTATTACATCATTTTAAAGATAAATAACATAATGTTATTACAAATATAGGATCCAGATGTTTATTGTCGTTGGAAAACTAGAACCGTACATAATAATTACAACATCAAGCATAAACATTTATTTATGTTCTTCTTCTCTAGCTTCTTATTAGAACTTGTACTATCCTTAGAACATGTATCCACCTGAGGATATATATAAAAAATGTGTGAGATAATAGCCCAGTAAGATGATAGATAAGAAGAAGATAGAATGGGGTGAGCATAATCATGACATAGGAAAAAGATCGTGAACATGAGTGGAGCATAAATAAAATACTTGAAATGTAGAAATGCATAAAAACAAAACACCATGTATTAGTGGTTAACTACCAAACATACCTGTGAACCATGCTATCAAATTTTTCAAACATAATTTCACATTTACTCATGAGATTCATCACTTTAACCAATGCATTGGAGCGCTGTATAATTCCATGTGCACCCTTCACATTCTAACATTCATATTCCGCTATATAATTCCTGGCGCACCCGTCACCTCATAATATTATAATTATCATTCATGAAACAAATAACATATATCAATAATGAAAATAACTATCCCATGGTATGTAATGTGTTACATCTCATATGAACACTTTCATAAACATTGGGTGCCCAAAAGAAATAGGGAATAACATACATGTTATGAGAACTGTCCACTTTGAGTGAGAAGTAAAAGGAGTGTTCTTAAAAGAAGAGTTATTTTGGAAATCATTTTTTTACATAAAAACCTGGGAAAACATGTATATCCAAGAAATGGTAATAAAATGATGAAAAAATTATCTTTAAGGAGTAACCATATCACAAATGGAGTGGAATAGGGAGAGCCCGAAGGATGAAAGTGGGGTTCGAGAATTTCCCTTTACCTTGTATCTGAATGCTTCCTTCTCTTTAATGTCATATATAATGACATTTTATTCATTAATTAGGAATAAATAACATTGATTACATTAATGTGGTTCATTATGGTTTAATTAATTTATTTTTTTTCCTTTGGATGAGTTATAGAATTTAAAAAACATTATTCGAGAATGTTTGTTTTCATGGTTTTCTTGAGTGGTTCACTTGTATTCTTAAATTGAGGTTTGGGTAGAACATGGGTAAACATAAAGAACTGATATTTCATATTATTAATGATATTATAGGATATTTAATGTTATTTTAATGAATTATATTATATCCATGTGGATGAATCATTATATAGGAATTAAATTATGATTATTTGGGTTAATTTTTCCATTTTTTCAATCACAATGAACTTGATTCAATATATCACTTAGTAATATGGAAATAAGTTATATCCAGAACATTAAATAGGAAATAATAAATATAAAAAATTATGGTTCAACCATAAAAATGGTTTCATGACCAGATCTTAAGGTAGAAATGGGAGAAGAAAGAATGTCATTCTTGAAAGTGACAAATTAACACCTTATGAACAGCATTCTCTTTAATAAAATAAAATGAAGGGGGAAAAGGGGTTTGGATGATATGATATACCATTAGAATAATACCATTACATTAAATATATATTACCAGAGATAAAATACCATTTCGATGATGATATGTGAGGAAATATCACGAAATTAACTTGAACATGAAAGGAAATTAAAGGAGAAGAGGGAGAGAAATTACCTCTTAAATCCTATTCTAGAGATCCTCCTTAATGAAGCTAGGTATTGTATTTTGATGATACGAGTAGCTCTTGGACATGGGGGAGGGGATAGGGAAGATGTTTGGGCAGATTTTATTGAAGTCTTGGATCCTGAGAGGTGTGAGGAAATGAGGGTTTGAAGGGTGGGTTTTATAGTGGAGGGGTGAGGGGTTTCCTTAATATAAAATTCATTAGTTTATTAATTTCCCCTAAGACAAGGAATAGAGATTCTTGAATGACCAATAATAGTAATTTTATCATGTTATCCGGAACCAAGTGTGCTTAAATCAGAATAACATCACACATGACTCTATAATTATCTTATTTATCTTATTTTAGTAAATTACGGTATTTCAATATTCATAAAAAAATTATGTATTTCAGAAAAATACCAAAATTTACCCCAAACATTATTTGACATATAGAATCCAAAATTGGAGTCCATTTTTCTATAATAAATTTATAATTATGATTAATTTAATATTAAATTAAAATCATGGTATACTACTAAAAAATAGTTTTAAAGCATTCATTTATTTATTCTAAAATATTTGTACATCATACATTCAAATGAATATTATTTTTACACTATCATAGGTAAGGTTACTATTAATTAGGGTATGTCACTTTTCATAATGGTATGTTACTATTAAAAAGGGTAGGTTACTATTCACCTAAAAAAATTCATTTTATTAGCCTCCAAAAACAATCTTGAACACAACCGTGTATGTCAGATTTTAAAATTTCCAAACACAGAAGTGACAAAAATATGTTTAAAGTTCACATATCAATTATTAGTTCATTATGTTGTGTTTTTTATGTTATTTTATGATATAATTATAAGAAGGGAGTTTACATTGAAAAACATTTGGTTGTTATAATGAAGGCATATCATGATTGTATTATGATGTTTTCCTCACTATCCCTAATATATTTTCCAATTTTCGTATTTAGGTAAATTAAATCCCTTTCTATTTTAATGAATATAGTGTTAGTAAAATATACATAAAAACATTTACTGAGTTCATTTCACCCCATCCCTTCGATCTATTTCTCATGATTTTATGTTATTATCAACGTAATCCACTAATTATTTTCTCTCTCCATTAGATTAATATCCCATAGAACATTAACATTATCAGAATATTAAAGGAATTAGAATATCATGTTAATAGATTTGATCCATTGTTCATCGATTAATGGATCATATGATCCATTGATATTTAGAGGCCTTTGTCACATAAAGGTCTGAATCGTAGAATGTTCTCTATTAGGAGGATTATGATTCTCTTCCTAATAAAAATATCAATGTATAATGCAAGTCAACTGAAGTATTATTGTCATAATGTTCATGATTCATACTCCCATCGGACAGGGCATCACATTGGGGAAGTCATCAAATTACCCATCACGTTGATTGTTTACGTGATTCATCAAATTTTTGGACACATTCTTGAATAAAGGGAAAATTAAGGATAAGTATTTTTGTAACATCCCAAGTAAAAAAAGAAATATAAATTTTTAATATTTATTAATATTTGTGAAATATTAATTTTACTTTAAAAATGGGATGCCACGTTCGATGGCTTACCTGATACGCAACAATGGGTTTCTGTGAAATCATACATTGCACAGTAATAATATAAAATTATTATTTTAAATGGTAGTTAATGCCTAACTATTTTATTTTAGGGAATGAATATAAATAACTAAAAAATAATTATACATGTTTGTTAAATGTTTTTACTTTCATCCAATTTTATTTTGGAGGTTTAAAATGTGAATAAATCTAATATTAAGCATAAATACTCTAATATTAATTACAAGGTCGATTTATCACCTTTCAATGGAAGCCCCTATTTGAATATAATTTTGGACCATTTTATAAATTATATTTGACAAAATAAAATTCTTCTTTATAATCGGGACACCAAAATTTTCTTTGGGTAATTTTTTGGTATTTTTCTAATAAAATTCACATTTTAATGAATAGTGAAAATATTTTTTATATTATAAACATCATTTTAATATACTTAATTATAAGGTGAAATTATCTTTTTGATTGGTTTTATTTTTTAATTAGAATTTATTTTTACTATTTAATCCAATGTTGGTCATTGTAATTAATTTCACTTTGAAATTGGACATAAACATATATCAATCTTTTGATAGTTATTGTTTATTAAAAACACGCCTTGGGTTTGATAGTGGGAATTAATTAATTTCTTCCACTTCTATGATTTGAATTTTGTAAAATAGACATCATTTTTTAATTTGGAATATCAAATATAGATTCGACTGAATTATCGGTTGTTTTCTGAAAACATCAATTTTTTATAAATAGTGAAACAACTTAGTAGTAGTTAAAAAACTTAATTTTTCATTGAAGTGAAATTTTACCACTTCTGTGAATTGAATTTCAAAAATCAGACATATGTGGTTGTTATTAGTATGTTAAATTTGGTTCGATAAGATAATAATAATTTTTTGTGAATAGTAACTTTTGACTTTTAGTTACCACGATTAATGGTAAATAGGGTAATTCAAGGTAAAATGACTATTATAATAACAAAAAATTAACTTAACACATGTCATAAAGTTGTAGGTTGAGTCATTTACAACCATGGGAATCTTTGGGTCGATTTTGGGACCCAATGGAGCCACTTGGAATTGATAATGACTCTTTAGATTAATTAATTTTATGTAAAGGCAAAAATAACATAGAGAAATATCAATTAGTAAATAAATTTTTTGAATCGGGTTATATAAGTCATGTTTTCGACTATAAAACTTATTTGGAAAGATAATATGATTTTCTACATCATGGTATTTTTATTATAATTTTTATACATCGAATAAATTAGATTATTTATGACACAATAATGATGCAGAGTTTACATCATTAATAAATCATTTAAATAAATAAGATTATAAATATTACAAAAACATCCAAAACATGTCCAATTCTTATTGGATGATTTTATTTCAACCATTATTCATCTTGTATTCGACCTTAATTTGTTTTGGCCCTTTAAAAACCGAATATCAGTATAGATAAAATAATATTACCACACTTTCCAAAAGAGTCCCTCCCACCCTTATAAAAAGCACTCATATCTAACACATTCCTCACAACTATCATTCCCCTTGGATCGACCAAACCCTGCCCAAATAAGCTCTCAATATCCCTATACTCCTCCTAGAAGCCTTACCTTAGGCAGAAGGCTCTTTAATATGTTCTTTTTGTTCAAACCAAAGGATGTTACCCAAATTAAAAGTAATAATTTCTCTTAAATTGTTTTCTTATATTTTACTTATCCAACCACTAAATTCTTTTTATTCCTTTCTTTTACAACCACAACAGTATCCTAAATATATTAGTATTTTGATATGATAATTATTCTAACGACACTTACACACAATTCCATCTAATGGGTGAAAAACATAATGTTTATGTGGATGGAAAACTAACGCCTCACGAAACGATGATTGTTCAAATATCTTATACCACCTCTCATGGTGGACATTTTGATGGAGCTGTGTTTATATATGATATATATTATTTTTATTTTTTCATTAGGCTTACTTATTTTTCATTTATAGCATACCGTTATGGTTTCAATTATAGGTAAATGTAATAATTTCATTTGCGGAAGTGCGGACTACAGCCCCCTCAAAGTGATATGACTCATTAATACCATATGAGGGACGTATAAAGGATAAATTTAATGATATTATATATGATTTTATAGTGTAATTATAATATAAATATGTATCGTTATGTTTTCATTCCATTAAAATACGAAATATCAAGGAAAGTAGCGTTCATGTGTACGTACGTCTTACCATCACCATGAACGATGCATTTCATTTATTATCTCCAAATGATATATATTATTATAAATACATATATATTTGTATATATATGGGATATATATGATATATAAGAAATTCAAATAATGAATATCATTCTAGATATAATATACAATTGACCACATGGACAACTTGTAAATATAAGGTGTTCATTTTTGACTCAAGTACCAAATATTGACAAAACGACAGTTATTAATTTAAAATATTGAATAATGTTTATAACATTGTAATTATTGATATAAAAGGAATATATACTTGAAAAAGGTTATTCAGCAAGTATAAATTAACTTTATTTTATTATTCAGGATATTAAAGAATGATCATGTCAAGTCGGACATGAGGTAAGGGACTTCGTCTCAATCTCCTTTCATTGAGGCCTATTTTGGTCAAATACACAAATTTATTTTATATGTTGTATAAAAAACTTTGAATTTTCATTTCATTCAAAGGGAATATTTTTCTATGAAGTGTTTTACTAAATGAAAATAGAAGATAGTTACTTTTTCATGTAAGCGGTGACAATGACCGTTCTGCCGCTGCGAGTATTATTTGATCTTTGGCTTCCTTAACAAGACGTAATGTTTTTAAAAGGAAAATAAATACCATATACTATTTTACATTTTTTTGGTATTTAAAATTCCCATGATAATGGTTCTGATATGTTAATATATTGAAATTTTATATTGTAATTGAAATGTTGGAATGTTATCTTCCCTTATGTTATGTGTTATGATTATGTTATAGTTATTGGGCATTATCTACGTATACGGGTGGTTCCATGATAATACTAGGGTGGGTGAGCCTGATATAGCTATTTAATGCATTAGGTAATGTGACTGAGGTAAACATGAATTTTTCTCCTAAGAAATTTTTCAGATATACTATGATGGGTATTCCAAAAGTAGCTCCTTATGTAGCAGTGATAACTATAATTTAAGTATGTTATGGATGCCACAAGTTACCTTTATGATTTAGGATTTATTTGTGTTATTCATTAACATTATGATTTCATGAGGTAAGTAAAAGAGTTTATGTTTTTTATTTATTTATGAACTAATGTTTTATTTCTTGGTTTTTTAACCCTTACTAGGATTTTTATGCTCATCCCATGTTTTGAAATATTTATCAGAGGACTTAAAGATGAATAGGGTAAAGGAAAAGTCATGTTGTCTAAAACATGGGACTAGACATGACTTTTTTTTCAAGAGTTTCTATTTAATGAAAAAATGGAAATAGTGTCTACCTTGTAATTTTTGAGTTGTAATGTAATAGTTATGGCCTAATTCTCTAAAACTCTAAACCTAAAAATATCATTAATATGAATTATTCTATTAAATCAAGATTATGTGATGTCCATGTCTGGGTATATATAGATGGTATCAGATGATATTTTTGTCAAATATAGGAGTTAGGGTATTGTTAAATTAATACCCATAAATTATTTTTAGTTTATGTAATTATTGAAATGATATAGAATTTACAGATTACCATGTTTCTTCACCAAAAATATTTCCGTTTTCATAAGGTTTTTCGGGAGACGAAATATGGCAGCTATATTTGGACGCCATGGGGAGGAAAACAAATTTCTAAATCAGCAACCTGAGATGGTCGAAATCGGAACAGAATAGTTTGTTGCAGGGATGGTAGTGTTGACTCACGCTATTAATGGTGGTGGTATTCATGCATGAGATTAGCCAAATCAACCATAGAGGAACATATCAGTAGTAGAGAAATTCATGAAGCAACATCCCCCATCAACATGAGGATCATCAAACCCTATGCTAGCAGAAGGGTGGATTAAAGCACTGATGAAATTTTTTGATGTCATGGGTTGTTCAGAACATCAAAAGGATAGTCTACTATTTACTGTTTTGAAGGTGAAGTTGATCAGTGGTGATCGATTTTGAAAAGTATAATGGATAGTGAGGAGACAGATTCACTTGATTGGGATTAATTGAAAGGTATGTTTCTTGAGAAATATTTTCCTAAGGTGTTTAGTCATAGGATGGAAAAACAGTTCATTGAATTAGGGCAGGAATATGACTCGGTGGCTGCTTATGAAGAAATATTCACTCGACTAGAAACATATGATCCAAATTTCTTAAGAGATCTTGATAGTAAAATCAACTGTTTTTACTCAGGATTAAAGCCAAAGTATCGAAGGTATTTATCTTATAGTGAGTTAAAAAGTTATGAAAAACATTTCTGTTTCACGGATAAGGTGGAAATGGTGTTTTCCAATGATCAGATGTTCTTTGATAAACAAGAGAATAAGAGGTTGAGGTGGCAGGAAAAATAGAATAACTCGTCAAAAAATTCTGACTGTAAGAAACTTTAGTTTACAGTTTGTGAAGATTGTGGTAAAATGCATGCTGGTGAATTTCTTTTAATTCGGGTAAGTGATACTGATGTGGTAAAAGGGGACATAAGGCTTGTAATTTAACTGGAAATGATCAAGCTAATGGTAAGACAAATATGATTTACTATCAGTTAAATGTTTTGAGTGCAATGAAATAGGTCATTATAAAAATGAGTGTCCAATGAAGAACCCAATTGAGGGAAAGCAGCTGGACTACAAGCAGAAAGGGGTGGTGAAATCCTTTGCAACTACTTTAGCAGATGTTGGGCCATTGAATGAAGTTGTATCAGGTACGCTATTTATTTTTTCAGATTATGCCAATGTTTTCTTTGATTCAATTTCTACGATCCCTTTAATTTCTGAGAAGTTTTCTAGTAAATTAGGAATTCCATCTCAAGATATGAATACATAAATTACGGTAAAAAACCAAGATGAAATGTTGAGGCCAAATGAAAATATAAGAACCATCGTGTCCTTGTGTGCAGAAAGAATCAACCTGCAAGCTTTATTTTTTTTGCCTCTAGTAGATTTTGATGTTATTTTGGGCATGGAATGGATTTCTGTTTATCATGATAAGAATGAATGCCGGACTAAAGAGTTTTCTTTTAAAAAATACTTTCAATTTGTGTACATGAATTAAACCTTACTTCTGATAACATATTAGGAAGCTGAGAAACTATTAAAAGATGGAATGAATATTTCCCTGAACATATTTTGAAAACAAAGGAACTGTTCAGATTAATGATGTGCCAAAAGTAAATGTGTACCTTGATGTTTTTCCTAATCAGTTTCCTAGTATTATACCTAATCGGGTATTTAAATTTATTGTTGATTTTTTTCCTCACGCTAAGACAATTTCAAAAAACCCTTATTGAAGGGATCAAATTGGAATTTTAGAGTTAATGAAGCAATTAGATAAGTTATTAGATAATGGATTAATTCGACCTAGAACATCACCTTAGGGTGATCCTACCTTATTTATTAAAAAGAAAGATGGTTCAATGAGAGTTTTCATTGATTATAGAGAATTGAATAACATCAGTGTTAAGAACAAGTATCCTTTGCCTCTTGTCGATTCTTTTTTTCATCATCTCTAGGGATCTCAGTATTTTTCAAAGATTGAATTGAGGTCGAGGTACCATCAGTTGAAAGTAAAATAATCAGATGTTCCGAAGACCTCGTTTCGTTCAAGATACAACAATTATGAATTTGAAGTTATGCATTTTGTGTTAACCCATGCACCTACTATATTCATAGATCTTATGAATATAATTTTCTGTGATATCTTGGATAATTTTTTGGTTGTGTTCATTGATGATATTTTGTTATATTATAAAATAATAGAGGAGCATTAAAGTCATTTATGGGTTGTCTTGCAAAGAATAAAAGAAAAAGAAACTATTTTTGAAATTCAGCAAGTGTGAGTTTTCGTTGCAACAAATTTCTTTCCTTGGTCACATTATTTCAAAAAATGGAATACTTATTGATCATGATAAAAAAAAATTTGTTGAATAATGGACAAGTCCCACATATATAACTGAGATCCATAGTTTTCATGGTTTTTCAGGTTATTACGATGGGTTTTCTGAAAATTTTGCATGGTTATTTAGGCCAATGATAAAGATAACTCGAAAAGGTGTTAAGTTATTTGGACAAGAGAATGTGATGATTATTTTCAAGAATTTGAAAGAATATTGGTGAGTTCTCTAGTTATGGTACTAACTTCCAGAAATGGAGATTTGTTTATCTACAATGATGCTTCATTGAATGGACTTGGTTGTGTACCTATGAAGAATGATCAGGTAATTTTTTATGCTTAAAATCATTTGAAACCTCATGAGTTAAATTACCCTACACAAGATTTGTAATTAGCGGTTATTTTTTTTTATTTAAATTTTTTTTGGAATCATTTGTATGGAGTTAAATGTAAAATATATACTTACCAAATTAGTTAAAAGTATATCTTCAGTCAGAAAATATTGTACATGAGATAAATGAGATGGATTGAATTAATCAAGGATTATGATTGCATGATACATTACCATGCGAGGAAAGAAAATAATGTGTCTGATTCATTATGTAGGAAAAGTAATACTACATTAACCATTTTATGTTTGGAACGAGATCCTTCGGTTTTTGATTTGATGAACTTTGGCTTAGAAGTTGTTAGCACTAGTGGAAATACGGTTTTTAGCGTCGTCGTAATAACGTCGGTTTTTTAAAAACCGACGCGAATAGTATGTGAGGAGAATTTATGGCGTCGGTTCTACAAAAAGCCGACGCCAATAACGCGTCGATTTTTATAATAACCGACCCAGAAAATAATTAAAAAGTATTTTCCGCATCGGTTTTCAGAAAAACCGACGCGGAATTTTTTTTTTGTTTCGGCATCGGTTTTGAGGAAAACCGACGCGGAAAACCGACACCGAAAAAAAACATATTCGGCGTCGGTTTTAAGGAAAACCGACGCGGAAAACCTACCCCGAAAAAATAACCATATTCGGCGTCGGTTTTGACAAAAACCGACGCGGAAGATAAAAGCTTTGGGCGTCGGTTTTCATGAATACCGACGCCATAAGTTAAAAAGAAATATATATTCTGCGTCGGTTTTTCTAAAAACCGACGCCGAAATGTTTTTTTAATTTTCGGCGTCGGTTTTTTTTTAAAACCGACGCGAAAATTCTTTTAAAAATATTCGGGGTCCGAAACGCTCATTTGGTTCGACCATCAAAATCAAGCTCCGCTGCGGCTGAAACCCTCGTTTTGTTCCATCGTCGAAATCAAGCTCCGCTGTGGCATTTCAGACTCCCAACTACCTTCGAACCTGATTTGTGATCTTGGCCGAAACCCTTATTTTGTTCGACAGTCGAAATCAAGCTCTGCGGCTGCACTTCGGAATCCCGACGACCTTCGAACTTGATTTGCGATCTTGGACGAGCATTGTTGAAGGTTTTTTGTCGTTTTCACGATTTCTGGTATGAGTTATTCCTCTTTATCTCCTATTTCATCTCCTATTGTTTTTTTATTTTTCAAAAACTCTATTTAAGTAGGAATTAATGTTCAGTCAAATGTGTTATGAGTTTTTGTAGTCCTATGATCGACATTGCTTTTAAATTTGAGCTCTGTAATGTATGGTTGTAGTAAAAATAGGATAATAATAAAACTATATGGTGTATAAGGATTGATGTACACTTGTTTTAGTCCATATTTATAGTTATGATTTTATCTTCGTAAAATTTGATCATTTCTTACCTCTATCATAGAAAAGTGTCCATTTTCAAATATCCTTCAAATACATTTAAATTATGATTATATTGTTCATGATTTTTCTCATCATAAATATGACATGTATTTAATTTTGAATGTACATTTTGAGTAAAAATAAATTTAATTACTTTTTTAATTACAAGAGTAGATCTTGCATTCTTTTTTGAGCCATCACCGTTTCAAATTGTGATTATTCATATTTCACTTCAATAGATTTATTACAACCTTCTATTATATTCCTTAATATTATTTATCACCAACAAAACCCTTAATAATCTTTTTTCATCTCATCTTCAATTTTAGTTGATTTCTTATCAGAATATTTTAACATTTTGTCTTATTATCTATTTCTCACTTTGGGAAAATTGAGTTATTTTATGAAATTAGATTCCTTCTTGAATAAATCATCACCATTTTTTCTTCTCATCCCCTACATTAAAAACATTATTTATTTCATAATATTGGTGTATTTTAAAAATAATCCAAAAAATTCATATTTTTACCTATTATTGGGAATTATTTCTCCATCCACCAAATTATTACTAAAATTTGATTCATGATTTAAGATGATCCATAAAATTTTTATTATTTTCAGTTGCTGAATCAATGATTTGTGAATATATTCTATCTTTTTATTTTGTTATTGTTTTATTTATATTAATTCAATAAAACAAATCATTCACATTATAATTTTTTTATCTCTATTACATTTCTTCATAGGAACACCATTTTCTTACACCTAGACTCCAGCATCACCATTTTTCTTCGATGGAAAATCAACTGCAAAATGTCCCTTTCCACCAAAATTTAAATATTGAGGAATAGTATCTTTGTATTTGACTCTTTCATTTATTATGTTCACAAAAATAAGAAGTATTTTATTAACATACTCTTCATCATGTTCAATAATATCTTCAGAATAATCAAAGAACCAATCATTAATTTATTTTATTTTAAACTACATCATTGATTGAAATGACATATCATTTTCATTCTTGATCTTATTTTTTAAATTTTGATACTTTATAATTTTTTATGAAATTAGAATGTCGTTAACACACATGTATATAATATGAAAATAAACTGTTTACTCTATTTGTAAACGTGTTTCATATCTGATGTCTTGTATCTGATTATCAATAGTTTTTATGGAATATGTTTTTGTTTACAATTTATCTGATAGATATTTAAATGTTTATATGTTTTAATATATTCATCAATTATATTGTGATATCAGGTATTAATGGATAATAATTGGATTTATTTATGAAGAACTACTAGTGAATATGAAAAAGGAGTTGATAATTTTTTGGAATTTGCTAAATGACATAATCAAAATATTGATTTGATTTTCTATCCATGTGTGAAGTGTGTAAATATGAGAAAGTTAAACTCCAGAGAAATCAAGGATCATCTCATTTGTTATGGTTTTAGCCTTAATTATACACGTTGGATCGTGCATGGTGAAAGAACTAAAAATTCAACATCCAATATTGACGACGATATTCATAATGAGGCAGAGGATCGTATTGAAGAATTAATTCATGATTTAGGTGTTGAAACCATCGAAAAAACACCAACTGTTGAACGATTGTATGAAGATTCTGAGAAACCATTATTCCCAGGTTGCAGTAAATATACAGTGTTATCAGCAGTTTTGAGATTATTTAACTTAAAAGAAAAAAATGCGTGGAGTGATAAAAGTTTCTCCAGTTTACTTGAGCTTTTAAAAGAGCTTCTTCCAGAAAGCAATGGGCTTCCAGATTCCAATTATGAGGTGAAAAAAATATTATGCCCAATGGGATTGGGGTATAAAAAGATACATGCTTCCCCCAATGATTGTGTACTGTATAGGAAAAAAATGAACATTTATCAAGTTGTCCTACATGTGGAACATCGCGCTATAAGATGGATGAGAAAGTCAACTCAGATTCATTTTCAGGTGATTTCATGTAACGTTATGAAAAAACAATTTTTTACTTACCATTGATATCATCCAATATTTTTTTCAAACAATTCTGATAATTCAATTCTGATTTATTTGTAGTTACCATAATCAAAACTCCAGCCAAAGCAATTTGGTACCTTCCAATTATTCCTCGTTTGAAGCTTCTATTTGCAAATTCAAATGATGCAAAAAGGTTAAGATGACATTCAGATGAGCGCATTTCTGATGGTAACTTACGTCACCCTGCCAATTCACCACAGTGGAAGAGTTTTGATAAAAAATTTCATGATTTTGGAAGTGAAGTTAGAAAACTCAGAATGGGATTGTGTACTGATGGAATGAATCCATATCGGAGCCTCAGTAGCCAACATAGTTCATGGCCTGTTTTGATGGTACTTTACAACTTGTCCCCACATCTATGTATGAAGAAAAAATATGTTATGATGAGCTTGATTATTTATGGACCAAAACAACTGGGAAATGATATTGATGTGTATATTACACCATTGATTGAGGATTTAAAACTGCTATGGGAGAAAGGTGTTACAGTTTTCGATGCATACAAGAAAGATTATTTTCTTTTGTGTGCTATGATAATGTTCACGATAAATGACTTTCCTGCATATGGAAACTTATCTAGATATAGTGTTAAGGGACATAAAGCATGTCCAATTTGTGAAGAACAAACTTCATATTATCAATTGCAGAATGGAAGAAAGACAGTGTACATGGGAAATCGAAGATTTTTGAAAATTGATCATCCTTATCGTAGATTGGAAAAAGCATTTAACGGTTTACAAGAATACAACCTCCCCCCTCAACCATTGTCAGCTGAAGAATATTATGACAGAGTGAAAGATATTGATTCGACATTTGGAAATAGAAAAAGTTCTGGTTTACAAAAACATATCTGGAAGAAGTAGTCTATTTTTTTCGAACTACCTTATTGGATATTTTTAGAGATAAAACATAACATTGATGTTATGCATGTTGATAAAAACATATTTGATAGTTTGATTGGAACTTTTTTAGACATAAAAGGAAATACAAAAGATGGATTACATGCTAGATTGGGCTTGATATTAATGCGAATACGTTTGGAGTTAGCTCCCGCTGTGAAAGGAAACAGAACATATTTACCTCCGGCTTGTCACAAATTAAGCAAGATTGAAAAAATTAATTTTTGTCAGTGTCTTCATGGTATTAAAGTACCCAGCTGTTTTTCTTCAAATGTGAATAATTTTGTGTCATTGAAGGATTGTAAATTAATAGGTATGAAATCACATGATTTTCATGTGTTGATGCAACAAATTATACCAGTAGCAGTGCGTGGTTTATTACCAAAAGCTGTTAGGAAGACAATCATCTGGTTATGTGATTTCTTTAAATCCATTTGTAGAAAGGTCGTAGATCCAAATTTGTTAGATGTGTTGGATAATGAAGCAACTCTTATTCTTTTTCAACTACAAATGTATTTCCCACCCACATTTTTTGATATAATGGTTCATCTATTGATTCATTTGGTGCATGAGATAAGAATATGTGGGCCTGTTTATTTAAGATGGATGTATCCTTTTGAATGATATATGAAAATTTTGAAAGGATATGTTAAAAATCCTTATCGACCAGAGGCCTCTATTGTTCAAAAATATGTATCAGAAGAGGTGATTGAGTTCTGTACTGATTATTTGAATGAGGTGGAGCATATTGCTCTCCCTGTATCTCGACATATGACAGTTGATAGAGAAGGTAGAGGGGTTCGAGGCTTAAAGGTAAAGTTCATTTCACGTGATGAAGTGATGCAAGCACATTTATACATTTTGAACAACACAGATGAGGTTCAACCATATATATCCTCACATATTGCTGTATTAAAGTTACGATATCAGAAAAGAAATGAAAATTGGTTGATGATTGAGCATAAGAAGACATTTGTTTCATGGTTTAAAGAGAAAGTCACCCCAGATATATCTGTATCAGAAACGTTGAAGTGGTTAGCAGGGGGACCATCTATTAATGTGATCACTTGGTTTGGTTTTGATATCAATGGCTACACATTTTACACAAAAAACCTGGATGACAAGAGTACCGTTCAGAATAGTGGTGTGATGGTATTCGTTGAAGCAGTGCATTTTTCGAGTGCCAAAGATAAAAACCCAATTTCTGCATCAACGTCATATTTTGGAGTTATTGAAGACATATGGGAAATTTATTATATTAAATTTCGTGTCACTATTTTTAAGTGCAATTGGGTTGATAGTAATAGTGGCGTGAAACATGATGAATATGGGTTTAAAAAAGTTGATTTGATAAGATTTAATCACAATGAGGAACCATTTATCTTGGCGACACATGCAAAACAAGTATTTTATTTTATTGATCCATCGAATGATCAGTGGTCAGTTGTTTTGCAAGGGAAAAGATACCATTTGGGTGATGAGGATGATTCTGATGATGCTAGTGATTTACATGAGCCTTATTCATCTATTATGCAATTTTCAGAAGATTATAATGAATATAAGACAAACATAGTGCATGCAGTACGTACCGATCATGATGAAGGGATGTGGAAAAACACTAAATTAGTCTCCTAATTTTTCTGGTAAATATTTATATTTTGTGTCTATTTTTAAAACTTCAAATGAATGCCTCTATTTTTACATATTTATTTTTGACATCCTTATTTCTAATTATTCATTTTTCTAATGATATGCAGGTACCCAAAATTTCATTACACTTTCTAGTAGCAATGTTAGATACAGATAGAGAGGAGCAGTTACCGAGGTATATCTATTTTGACATATTATTAAATATTCAGTAATATAATTATTTAATGAAATAAAACTGTTAATTTACAAAAAAAATTGCAGGACTACTGATGCGTCCTCGGCGGAGGAGACTTCTCCAGTTACTACTCAAAAATCAAGTTCTCTAGATGGTAAACGTGGTATTACACGTTTACCAAAACTATCACTTGCTCATGATGATAACAAAGCACACATCCGTTTTGATGATAATAATAATGCAGTTGGCCCAAATGCAGTTCAGTTTGTCAGTTATATAGCGATGTAGAGCCGTTGCAGGATTAGTATTTTATATCCTGATTAAAAGTCAGTGGACAGTACGGTGAAGCAACAGCTTTGGGAGGCCGTGACGGTAAAATATCTTTATTTATTTATTTTATCTCATTTTTTAAAATATTATACAGTTTAAATGACATATTTAATTTTTTCAATTACAGATGACATTCAATTTTGAGGAAACCAAAAAAATTAGGAAAAGACATATTTCTTTAGCGGTGATTCGATGGAGAGATTTTAAAAACAAACTGACGAAAAATTATGTTTTTGGAAAGAGAAGGTTTGATAGAACATGTCTTAAGTATACATATATAGATGAAGAAACATGGAAGCGATTTGTTGACAATCGTCAGGAAGAGAAATTTTAGGTATTGTAATTGTTTTATATTTTAAAATTTATGCTATATTTTCCTTATTACATAGTAGTTTATTTTTATGTAACAGGCCTCCAGGATATCTCATTAGGAGATCCAGTTTCAAAATGTATACCCTCATACTTTATCACGTGGAGGGTACTCGTATTTGGAGCAGAAAATGACTGAAGAAAAATTTGAAGCATTAAGAGCTCGATCAAGTAGTGGTTCAGAAGAGGTCCAGTATGGTCCTCCATCTCATCCCACTCGCCATGAGAAATGGAAACGAGCAAGAAGAAGAAAAAATGAAAATATCTTACAGACGAAGCTCATCAAGTGGCTGATAGAATTGTAAGTAAATATTATTTCTTTTTTAACAATTTTCCTTTTTTATAATTTATAAACACTAATATAAATTTTTTATTTTTCATTTCAGGATGAACTTCAGGAGGAAGAGACACAAGGATCTTTTATCCCCGAGGGTAGGATGGATATCCTTTCCACTGCATTGGGAAAGGCAGAACACCCCGGCCGTTTTTAAAGGATATCAGGCATGTGTTAGTATTCGTATGGTTTTTGGTAAGTGTAAGCAACCAAGAGACCCAGAAATCGAATCCTTAAAAGAAGAGCTGCATGATATGAAACGGTCTATGGGTGATCAAATTCAAGCAGCAGTACAGAAGGCTTTATTAGAACACTTGGAAAGACAGTCATAGCCTGCTCATCCTTCCGGGGTATATTATTTACTTGTTAACAATTTTTCTTTTCTAAAAATTATAAACACTGATATAACTTTTTCATTTTTCAATATTCTCAGCCCACTCACTCGGACTATCCTGCCTCATATGCTTACCCAACACTGTCTGGGCAGCCTTCCGAGGTATATTATTTACATGTTATCAATTTTTATATTTTATTAATTATAAACACTGATATAACTTTTTCATTTTTCAACATTCTCAGCCTACTCACCCGGACTACCCTTCCTCATCTGCTTACCCTGCCCCGTCTGCGCAACCTTTTGAGGTATATTATTTTATTTAATTTTTAATAAATTTTTCTATGTTATAAATTTTAAACACTAATATACCCTTTTCATTTTTCTGACTTCTCAGCCTGCTCACCCGGACTACGCTGCCCCACCTGCTAACTTTGATCCTCCACCTCCTCCATCGGATCAAGACTTATATTGTGAGTTGTTTGCGGGAGATGCTCATGTACATATTGTTGCGTTAGGACAGGGGTATTTTTTGGGGGACTCGGTACATCATCAGCCTATGCAGATGGGTCAGATTAGAGTATCAGTACTTGTTATTATAGATCCTACTTCTCTACTACCATTTCCTACTGCGGAGATCACCAGTGTTGGGGAATGTATGGGCCATTTTTTACTTTGGCCAACTTCACTTCTTCGTTATATTTCACATGAGGTATGCATTTTTTTAATATTAATTACAAATGATTACAAATTACTTATAATGTTTTCTGACATTTAACTTCTATAGAAATATCTTAAAGCCAAAGAAACTGTACAAATTCAGCAAAATTTTCAGAAACAGTCGGCTGTAGATACTTCTGATATTTCTTATGGGTTTAAAAGATTATCTGAGTCCTCTTCTTCCTTGAATTTTATTTATGAGTTTCGGATGACGTCTGATATATGTGGAAGAAATTATAAATTGAGAATATTGAAAGAAGATATCATGAATTTAGTTAATTTTTAAGAGATCGGGCTGAATGTGGTGCAGTTGTTTTCCATGTAAGTAAATTGATGTTTGAATTGCTATTTCTTTAATAAAATATTGTTATGTCATTGAATAACTATATTTTCCTTTTAAATTAGTTATCTATACAGGATTCTTTTACAAAATGAAACTACAGGCATTTACAGCTTTATAGATCCAGAGTACATTTCCTTGGAAGTCAAACATGTGAAGAATGATTAAAGAGTTCAATATATATCCGAGAGATTATCACAAACAGTGATTCTGTGCTGGTTTTTTCCATTTATTGATAAGTAAGAACATCAACATAATTTTGAACTCATGATCATTATAATGTCATTAATTGTGAACTTTTTGTATTATAGGGGGCATTGGATGTTAGGCGTATTTTGCCCAAATGAATACATCTTATATTGGTTTTTCTCTTTATTAGGAAAAGTGCGTAAACAATTTTCCAAATTATTAAACAGGTAAGTTTTTTTATATTTATAAGATTGTTTTGTTTAATTTTAATTGTTTACACAAGTTTTATTAGTTCTTATATAAAAAAATGTTGTTCATGGAAACATTTTACAAAGGAAAAGAAACCAACGAAAATCAAATATGTGGAAGTACAGGTAATTAGTTTTTATATTTTTGTTATATATTGGTTTTTATTATTAGTTAAATGTTTTATAACTGCAGTGTCATTGTAAAACTGGGCATGTTGAAAGTGGTTATTATATTCTAGGATTTATGTATGAGATAATCACAACTGGGGAAACTATTGATTTTCATAAGGTTAGTTGTATTAATTTTTTTATATATTTTCTTCCACTTTCTTCTATTTATTAATTTCATATCATTCAATGTTATTGTAGGTATTCAATTATTCACAGTCTTATTCCCAATATGATATGATCCATATTCAATCTACTTTTGCGGTCTTTTTGTTAAGTCTGATTAAGATTTGAGGTATGTATATACTAATATTTATAAATAATAATCCATATGAGTTTAAAAAACTAACTCTTATGATATATTAGGTGTTTGAACCTACTAATAATCAAATGAATGCTTCAACAATAACCAACAATGAGCATGTCATATATTTCAGGGGTCGTAACATATCATTTTGGTAATTTACTTTGTGAAAAAATGAATGATTCAAATAAATTACACATTCTCATTTAATGTTTATTCATTACAGTAATATCTTGGATTGATTTTTTCATGCAGATCTCCATAGTTTCTTTACTATTTTGACAGAATTGGTGATATCTATGGGAGGAAACTTACCATGATTGATACTAAGTATGGTTAGATCAAGAAAATGCACCATGTAGGTACGTGTATTTTAATTTTTCTTTACTTTGAGTTTTCTCAAGTGCCTCTGTTAAAACTGTTTTATTGTTTCTGTATACTCCGTTTTTTTAAGGTTTATGATTTTTTTGGAGGAGAAATTATATGTATTTTATAAAAAAAAATTATGGTGTCGGTTATTTTAAAAACCGACGCCGAATATTTTTAAAAATAATTATTTACGGCTTCGATTATTCTATTAACCGATGCCGAAAGTCTTCTATGGGGTCGGTTTTTTTAAAAACCGACGCCAAAACTCCCGTGTAATTCTAGTTTCAACGTCAGTTTTTCTGAAAACCGACGCTGAAAATCCCGTGTAATTCTAGTTTCGGCGTCGGTTTTTCTGAAAACTGATGCCGAAAATCATGTCTAAATGTAGTTTCGGCGTCGGTTTGCTATATATTCGACGCCAAAACTCATAAGTGAATTATTTTTCGCGTCGGTTTCTATGAACCGACGCAAAAAATATATTTTTAACGTCGCCTATAAAGACGTCAGTTTATAACCGAAGTCAAAAATTAAAAAAAACGACGCTAAAAAGTGTTTTTTCACTAGTGTAGAATAGGAAATTCTCTTGTTTTGTTTCAAATTTCAGGGAAATCATCCCAATCAGAGAGAATTAAGAAAGCACAAAAGGAAGACAGTGAGTTGTAGAAAATGGTATAGTTTGTTAGGAATGGTAAGTTGCCTGATTTTAATGTTAATAATGATTGTGTTTTGAGGTTTGGTAAAAGATTATGTGTGCCTTGTGATTCCAAGTCGAAGAATGAGTTGTTATGTGAAGCTCATAGTTCCCCGTTTTCAGTTCATCTTGGTAGTACGAATATGTACAGAGATATTTAGGTGTATTACTTGTGGGAATGAATTAAAATATATAATGTTGATTTTCCTATGATGTGTTTGACTGGTAAGTAGGTTAAAGTAGAGTGATAGTTACCAAAATGGACGCTTCTGTCATTACTGGCGTCAGAATTGAAATGGGAAAATATATTCGTGGACTTCATTGTTGGATTACCAAAGACATCATGAGGTAATAATGAAATATGGTTTATTGTTTATCGATTAACTGAGTCTGGTTGTTTCCTTCCTATTCTAGATACATTTTCCTTAGATCAACTTTGTCGGTTGTATGTTAAAGAGATAATCAGGTTGCATGGAGTTCCCCTCTGCATTATATCTAATCCTGATCCCATTTTTACTTCTAACTTTTTTAAAGGGCTCCATAAGTCGATAGGTACTAAATTATATTTTAGTACATCTTTTCATCCTCAATCTGATAGGTAGTCAGAATGAACAATTGAGACCTTGGAGTATATGCTATGTGATTTTTCACTAGATTACGAAGGAAGTTGGGACCAACATATTTCCTTGGTTGAATTTTTATATAATAATAGTTCTCATTCCAGTATATAGATGGCTCTATTTGAGGCATTATATGGAAAGCATTGTCAAACTCCAACTTTTTGGGATGAAGTAGGTGGTAAGAAGCTGATGAGACCATAATTGGTAAAAAAGATGGAAAAAAGGATCAGTTGATTCACAAGAACATGAGAAAAGATCAGAGCAGGTAGAAAAGTTATGCTGATAACTGGAGGAAGGATCTTTATTTTGAGGTGGGAGATCATGTTTTTATCAAGGTTTCTCTATGGAAAAGTGTGATGTATTTTGGTTATAAGGAAAAGTTGATCCTGAGGATCATTAGACAATATGAAATACTAGAGAAAATTGGACCAGTTGCATACAGAGTGACTTTACAACCATTTTTATCATAGGTACACATTTTTTTTCATGTTAAGATGTTGAAAACATATATGCCAGATCTATCTCATGGTTTGAGCCCAGAGGTAGTTTAGATGGAAGATAATCATTCTTATGATGAACAACCAGTATAGATTCTTGACAGCAGAGAGAATGTGTTGTGGAATAAGGCAATTCACTAGGTAAAGGTTTTGTGGAAAATCTATACGATGGAATAGGGAATGAGGGTATCTGAAAATACTATAAAGGATAAATACACCTATTTATTTGATAAGTGAATAAAATTGTTAGGACACAATTTCTAAAAAGGGGGAAGGATGAAACATCCCAAGTAAATAATTAAATATAACATTTTCATATTTATTAATATTTCTGAAATAATAATTTTACTTTTAAAAGGAGATTTCATGTTCGATGGATTACCTAATACACAACAATGGGTTTAATTGAAATGTTATATTGCACACTAATAATTTAATATTATTATTTTAAATGGGAGTTAACGCCTAGCCGTTGTATTGGATGGAATGAATAGAACTATCTACAATATGATTATACATTTTTATTAATTTTTTTTATCCAATAAAAGTTAGAGGATTAGAATCAGAATGAATATAATTTTATGCATAGATACTATAATATTCACTAAAAGGTCAATTTATAGCCTTTTAATTGAGAACCCACTTTAAATCTAGTTTTGGTCCCTTCTATACGTTCTATTTTACCAAATAAAATTATTCTATAGAATCAGGACACCAAAATTTACTTTGGGTAATTTTTTTGGCATTTTCCTGAAAAAATTCATTTTGAAATGAATAGTGAAAATACTGTATTTTAATTCAAAACATCCATTTAATATAGTTTATTTATATGGTTAGATTAACTTTTTAATAGGTTTTAATGTGTAACTATAATATTTATTTACTATTTAATCCAATTGTTGTCGTTGGAATTAATTTTATTTTGAAATTGGACATAAAAAAGTATCAATCTTTTAATAGTTATTGTTTCATAAAAAAAGACATTATGTTTTGACAACGAGAATTAATTAATTTTTTCCACTTCAGTTTTTTGAATTTTAAAAATAGACCTCATTTTTTAATTTGTAATATCAAATATAGCTTCGGTTGAATTGATGGTAGTTTTCGAAAAAACATCAATTTTTTTGAACAGTGAAAAACATAGTAGTAGTTAAAAAACTGACTTTTTCATTTAAAGAAAATTTTACCACTTCTGTGAATTTAATTTCAAAAATCTTACATACATGGTTGTTATTATTAAGTCAAATGTGGTTCAATAAGATAAGAATAATTTTTGGTGAATAGTAACTTTTGTCTTTTATTTACCACGGTTAAAGGTAAATAAGGTAATTCAAGTTAAAAGAATATTATAATAACAAAAAATTAACTTAAAACTTGTCATAAACTTATTAGCTAAGTCATTTATGATCATGGTCATCTTTGGGTCAAATTTGGGACCCCATGGAGCAACTTGGGATTCATAATGACACTTTAGATTAATTAATTTAACGTAACTGTAAAAATGACACAAACAAATATCTTTTAGTAAATCAATTTTTACATGGGGTTATATATGTCATCTTTTTTAGTTCAGATATTATTTGTAAAGATAAAACTATTTACAACATCATGGTAATTGTTTTATAATTTTTAGACATCGAATAAATTAATTATCTATGACACAATAATGTTGGAGTGTTTACCTCATTTATAAATCATTTAAATAAATAAGTTAATAAATATTAACATAACTTCCAAAAACTTTCCAATTCTTATTGGATCAATTTATGGAGACTATGAGTTATCATAGATTCTACCTTAATGATTTTTTGACCTTTATAAACTGAATATCATTATATAATAAAATATTATTATCACACTTTCCTAAAGAGACCCTCCCCCCTTATAAAAATCCCTAAATTCTAATGCATTCTTCACACCTCTAAAGTACCTTGGCTCATCCAAACCCAACAAAAATAAGCTATCATGATCCCTCTCCTTCCTCTTTTAATCCTTCACTTAGGCAGAAGGCACTTGAAGAAGTCCTTTTTGTTCAAACCAAAGGAAGTTACCCAAATTAAATGTAACATTTTTTCTTAAATTATTTTCTTTAATTTTAATTATCCATCCACTATACTCTTTTTATTACTTTATTTTATAACAACACCAGTATCCTAAATATACTATGATTTTGTTATGTGAAGGATTAGAACTACACTTACACACACCTCCATCAAATGGGTAAAGAACATACTGTTTCTGTGGATGGAAAACTAACGCCTCATGAAATGATGATTGTTCAAATATCTCCTACCACCACTCATGGTGTACATTATGATGGAAAAATATTTATATTTGATATATATAATGTTTATGTTTTATTTATGATTCTGTATTTTTCATTTAGAGAATACCATTATGGTTTTCATTATGGGTAAACGTGATAATTTCATTTGAGAAATTACGGACTACCGCCCCATCAAAGTGATATTACTTGTTAATTACATATGTGGGATGTATAAAGGATGAAATTAATGATATTATATATGATATTATACTGTAATTATAATATACCAATGTAACATTATGTTTTCATTCCATTAAAATATTAAATAGTATTGAAAGTAGTGTGCATGCGTACGTACGGCTTACGTCTACATGAATGGTGCATTTCATTTCTTATATCCAAATGATATGTACTATTATAAATAAAAATATATAGTGGATATATATGATATATATGATATTTAAATAATTAATATCATTCTGTATATAATAGACTATTGGCCACATTGACAACTTGTAAATATAAGGTGTTCATTTTTGACCAAGTACCAAATATCGACTAAATGACCGTTATTAACGTAAAAGATTGAAAAATATTTATAACATGGTAGTATGTTATATAAAAGGAATAATAAACATGAAAAAGTTTCTTAAGAGAGTACAAATTAACTTTAGTTTGTTATTTTGGAGATTAAAGAACAATTGTGTCATGTCGGACATGAGGTAAGGGACTTCGTCTCAATCTCCTTTATTTGAGGCATATTTTGTTATAATATGCAACTTTATTTTATATTTTGTATAAAAACCTTTGAATTTTCATTTCATTTAAAGTTAATATTTTTTTACGAATGGTTTTACAAAACGACAAACAAAAACAATATTTTTTTTAACAAAAGTGGTGACAACGAACATTCCGCCGCCTTTAGTATTATTTGATATTTGGATTCCTTAAAAAGCTGTAATGTTTTTAAAAGGAAAATAAATACCAGATACAATTTTATGTATTTTTGGTATATAAAATGAATTTTTTAATTGTTTTGATACATTAAAATATTGAAATGTTATATTTTAATTGCAATGTGTGATTGTAATCTTTCCTTATGTTATGTGTTATTATGATGTTATGGTTCTTGGGAATTATTTATTAATATAGGTGGTTAGTGATAATCCTTGGGAGGGTTAGCCGGTGATAGCTCTCCAATGCATTGGGTAATGTGATGGAGGTAAACATCAATTTTCTCCTAAGAGATTTAGGGAATATACTATGATTGGTATTCAAAAGTAACTTCCTATGTAGCTGTGATAACTACAATGTAAGTATGTTATGGATGCCAAAAGTTACTTTTATGATTTATGATTTCTATGTGTTATTCATAAATATTATGATTTCCTAAGTTAAGTAAAAGATTTTATGTTTTGTATGTATTTAGGAACTAATGTATTCATTCTTGGTTTTGTAACACTTACTAACCTTTTTATTTTCATCCCATGTTTTGAAATGTTTGTCAGAGGACATAAAGATGAATAGGGTCAATGATTGGATCAAGGAAGAGTCATGCTATATAAAACATGGGACTAGACATGACTCTTTTTTTCAAAAGTTTTTATTTTATGAAAAAATTGAAACTGAGTAGAAGTGTATACCTTTAATTTATGAGTTTTAATGTTATAGTTAGGGCCTAATTCTCTACAACTCTAAACCTGAAAAGATCCTCAATGTGAATTATTCATTTAATTCAAGATTACGTAAGGTTTAAGGTTGGGTCCTTATAGTTGGTATCAGAGGTCGGTTTAGACAACTTTAGGAGTTAGGGTATTGATAAATTAATACCCATGAATTATTTTTAGTTTATGTTATGATTAAAATGATATAGCATTTACATATTACCATGTTGCTTCACCTATGATATTTCTATGTTCAGAATGGTTTTCCACATAGGAAACATGGAAACTATGTTGGGACAACATCAGGAGGAAGACAACATTCCAAATCAGCAAACTGAGATGGTCGGAATCAGAACTAAACAGTTGGTTGTAGTGACGACACAATTGACTCGGGCTATTAATGGTGGTGGTATCCATGCACAAGATCATGAAGACCAACCACATAAGAACATGTCAATAGTATAGTATTTCATGAGGTAATATCCCCCATCATTTAGATGATCATCTGACCCTGTGCTAGCAGAAGGGTTTCTTAAAGCACCAATTTTTTTTTGATGTCATGGGGTGTTCAGAACATCAAAAGGTAAGTCTTACTGTTTACCATTTTGAAGGTGAAGCTGATAACTTGTTGTCAATGGTCAAAAATATTAGGGATTGTGTGGAGATTGATGCTCTTGATTGTGATGAATTCAATGGTGTGTTTCTTGATAAATATTTTCCTAAGATGGTTCATCTAAGGATGAAAAAGTAATTCCAGGACTTACTATATGAGGATGACTCAATGTTTGCTTATGAAGAAACATTCACTCGACTGGCAAGGTATGCTCTAAATTTCTTACGAGATCTTGATAGTAAAATCAACAATTTTTACTCTAGATTAAAGACAAAGTATCAAAGGGATTTATCTTCTAGTGTGTTCAGGAGTTATGAAAAACTTGTTTGTTGTGCAGAGAAGGTGGAAATAGAGATTTCTAATCATCATATATTCTTTGAAAAAAAAAACAGAACAAGAGGTCGAGGTGGTAGGAAAAAGGGAATAACTATTCAAAAAAGTCTGGCGGTAATAATATTAAGTTTATAGTTTGTGAAAATTGTGGTAAAAAGCATGCTGGTGAATTTCATTTGAATTTTTGTATATGCACTGATGTGGTAAAATGGGACATAAGGCTCATAATTTCACTAAAAACGATCAAGGTAATGGTAAGAAAAACTATGATTTACAGTCAGAAAAATGTATTAGGTGCAATGAAATGTGTCATTATGAAAATGAGTGTCCAATGAGGAACTTAACTAAGGAAAAGTAGCCCGACTACAAGCAGAAAGAGATGGTGAAATATTTTACAACTACTTTAGCAGATGTTGGGCCATCGAATGAAGTAGTATCAGGTACGCTGCTTTTTTGTTTATATTATGCTAATGTGTTGTTTGATTCAGGTTCAACACACTCTTTCATTTTTGAGAAGTTTCCTAGTAAATAGGGATTCCATATCAAGATATGAATACATAATTATGGTAAAACACATGGAAGAAATGTTGAGGCAAAAAGAAAACATAAGAACCTTCATGTCCTTGTGTGCAGAAAGAATCTACCTGAATAATTTATTGTTTTTCCTCAAGTAGAATTTGATTTTATTTTGGGCATGGATTGGATTTCTGTTTATCATGCTAAGATTGACTACAAGGCTAAAGAGGTTTCTTTTATAAAAGATTTTCAGTTTTTGTTCTAGAATGGACCCTTACTTCTGATAACATATTAGGAAGCTGAGAGACTAGTAAAAGATCGAATTGAATATTACCTTGCACATATTGTTGAAAATAATGGAACTGTTTAGATTAATGATGTTACAGTCTAAAATGTGTACCTTGATGTTTTCCCTGAGGAGATGTCTAGTATTATACCTGATCGAGATGTTGAATTTATTGGTGATTTAGTTCTTGATGCTAAGCCAATTTCAAAACCCTCTTATAGAATGGCTCAAATTGAACTTTTAGATTTAACGAAGTAATTACTGGAGTTATTAGATAATGTTTTCATTCGACCTATCACAATATCTTGGGATGATCATTTGTTATTTGTTAATAAAAAATATTCTCAATTAGTCTTTTCATTGATTATAGAGCATTGAATAACATCACTGTTAAGAACAACTATCCTTTGCCTCATATCGATGATTTTTTTGATCAACTCCAAGGAGTGTAGTATTTTTCGACGATTGACATGAGATCTAGGTACCATCAGTTGAAAGTAAAAGAATCATACATTTCAAAGACTGTGTTTGATACAGATATGGACATTATGAATTTGTAGTGATGACTTTTGTGTTAACCAATGCACCAACTGTATTCATGGATCTTATGAATAGAATTTTCAGTGATTTCATGGATAATTGTGTGGTTCTGTTCAATGATGATATTCTGGTTTATTCTAAATGTAAAGAGGATCATGAAATTTATTTAAGGGTTGTCTTGAAAACCATAAAAGAAAATGAAACTATTTTGGAAATATAGAAAGTGTGAGTTTTGGTTGAAACAAATATCATTCCTTGGTCACATTGTTTAAAAAAATGAATAACTTTTGATCCTGCTAAAACAAATATTGTTGAAGAATGGCCAAGACCCACAAATATAACTGAGATCTGATGTTTTATTGGATTGGAAGGTTTTTACCAGAGTGTTGTTGAAAAATTTTCAAGGTTATCTAGTCCGATGACTAAGTTAACTCAAAAAGGTTTAATGTTTGTTTGGAAAATAGAATGTGATGATTGTTTTTAGGAATTGAAAATAAGATTGGTGAATGCTCCAGTTTTGGAACTGCCTTCCGGAAATGGTGTGTTTGCTATCTACAGTGATGCTTCGTTGAAAGGACATGGTTGTGTCTTTATGTAGAATGATCAGGTAATTGTTTATACATCACGTATGTTGAAACCACATGAGTTAAATTACCCTACACATGATTTGGAATTATCTATTTTTTTTCTTTAAAAATTTGGAGGCATCATTTATATGGAGTAAAATGTGAAATATATAATGACCAAAAACTGTAAAGTATATATTCACTCATAAATAATTGAACCTGAGATAGAGGAACTGGCTGGAATTAATCAAGGAATATGATCGTACGATCCTATACCATCCAGGAAAAGAAAATAAAGTGTTTGATTCTTTGAGTTAGAAAACTAATGCTACATTAACCATGTTATGTTTAGAATGAGATCCTTGATTTTTGATTTGATGAACTTCGGCATAGAAGTTGTTAGTGCAGGAAATTCATCTATTTTGTTTCAGGTGTCAGGGAAATCATCTCTACCAGACATAATTAAGCAAGCGTAGAAGGAACATAGTGAGTTTCAGAAAAAGGTATACTAGGTTCAAAATGGTATGTGGCCTGATTTTAATGTTTATAATGATTTTGTTTTGAGGTTTGGGAAAATATTATGGGTGCCTTATGATTCGCAGTTGAATAATGAGTTGTTATGTGAAGCTCAGAGTTCCACATTTTTAGTTCATCTAGGCAGTACTAAGATGTAGAGATATCTTCAGGTGTATTATGGGTGGGAAGGACTGAAAAAAGATATTTTTTATTTTACTATGAAGTGTTTGATTTATCAATAGGCTAAAGCAGAGTGGCAGTTACAGAAAGATATGCTTCATTATTTACCGGTGTCGGAGTGGAAATGGGAAAATATATCCATGGACTTCGTTGTGGGATTAACAAAGGCATCACGAGCTAATAATGCAATCTAGGTTATTGTTGATCGATTGGCCAAATCTGTTCATTTCTTACCTATTAAAGATACTTTCTATCTAAATAAACTTTCTCGATTGTATGTTAAAGAGATAGTAAAGTTGGATGGAGTTCCTCTCTTCATTGTATCTGATCGTGAACCCAGGATTACTTCTATCTTTTGGAATGGCCTTTAGAAGTCATTGGGTACTAAATTATATTTCATTATAGCTTTTCATCCTCAATCCGATGGGCAGTCAGAATGAACAATTGAGACATTGGAGGATATGCTACGTGCTTGTCCACTGGAATATCTTGTAATTTGTGACCAATATCTTTCCTTGGTTGAATTTTAATATAATAACAGTTCTCATTCCATTATATAGATTGATCCATTTGAGGCATTATATGGAAAATGTTTTCAAACTCTAGATTTTGGGATGATGTAGGTGAAAGGAATCTGATGGGACCTGAATTGGTAGAAGAGATGGTATAAAAGGATCAGTTGATTTAGAAAAGCATGAGAACATCTCAGAGTAGGCAAAAACGTTATGCTGATAATCAGAGGAAGGATATTTATTTTGAGGTATGTGATCATGTCTTTTTCATGGTTTCTCCATGGAAAAGTGTGATGAATTTTGGTTATAAGGGAATGTTGAGCCTAAGGTTCATTGGACCATATGAAATCCTAGAGAAAATTGGCTCAGTGGCATACAGAGTGTCCTTACAACCATGTTTATCCCAGGTACACATTGTTTTTCATGTTTCGATGTTGAGAATGTATATTCTAGATCTATCTCATTTTTTGACCCTAGAGGTAGTTCAGTTGGAAGAGAATATCTCTTATGGGGAACAACTAGTCCAAATTCTTGACCAAAGAGAGCAAGTGTTATGGAATATGGTAATTTACTAGTTAAAGGTTTTTTTTAAAACCCATATGGTTGAAGAGGAACGTGGGAATCTGAATATTCTATGAGGGATAAATACCCCCATTTTTTTGATATGTGAATAAAATATCTAGGAAAAAATCTCCAAAAGGGGGATGGATGTACCATCCCAGGGAAATAACGAAATATGAAATTTTCATATTTATTAATATTTTTGAAATAATAATTTTACTTTAAAAATGAGATGTCATGTTCGATGGCTTACCCGATACGCAACAATGGGTTTCTTTGAAATCTTTCGTTGCACACTAATAATATAATATTATTATTTTAAATGGTAGTTAACACCTAGCCGTTGTATTGGTGTGATTGAATAGAACTAACTAAAATATAATTATACATGTTTGATAAATTCTTTTAATTTTATCAAATATAAGTTACAGGTTTAAAATGTGAATGAATCTAACTTTAAGCATTAATACACAAATATTAACTAAAAGGTCAATTTATCACCTTTTAATGGAGAACCCCCCATTAAATCTAGTTTTGGTCACTTTTATACGTTCTATTAGACCATAAAAATTATACTTTAGAACCGGGACACCAAAATTTAATTTGGGTATTTTTTTGGTATTCTTTGTATAAAATTCAATTTATAATGAATATTGAAAATACTATATTCTAATTCAAAACTACCATTTAATATAATTTATTTATATGGTTATATTACCTTTTTAATTGGTTTTAATGTATTATTATAATATATTTTTACTATTTAATCCAATTTTGGTCATTGGAATTAATTTCACATTGAAATTGGACACTAGCAAGTATCAATCTTTTGAAATTTATGGTTTCTTAAAAACACGCCTTTTGTTTCGACAACATGAATAAATTAATTTCTTCCACTTCTATGTTTTGAATTTTGTAAAATAGAAATAAATTTTGAATTTTTAATATCAAATATAGCGTAGGTTTAATTTTTGTAGTTTTCTGAAAAACATCAAATTTTATTAGTAGTGAAACCACTTAGTAGTAGTTAAACAACTGCCTTTTTCAATTAAATGAATATTACCACTTCATTGAATTGAATTTTGAAAATCCAACATACATTGTTGTAATTAGTAAGTGAAATTGGTTCAATAATATGGATATAATTTTTTGGTGAATTGTAACTTTTGTCTTTTATTTATCTCAGTTAAAGGTAATTAGGGTAATTCAATGTAAAAAGAATATTATAATAATACATAATTACCTTAACACTTGTCATAAGCCTATTAGTTAATTCATTTACGACGATGGGCATATTCAATCGATTTTGGGACCCCGTGGAGCCACTTGGGAGTGGTAACGACACTTTAGATTAATTAATTTAAAGTAAAGGGAAAAATGACATAAACAACTATCTTTTAGTAAATCATTTTTTACATGGGGTTATATAAGTAATCGTTTAGACTATAAATATTCTTTGGAAATATAAAATGATTTCCTAAATAATGGTATTTGTTTTATAATTTTTAGTCATCAAATAAATTAAATTATTTTTGACACAATAATGATGTAGTGTTTACCTCATTAATAAATCATTTAAATAAATAAGATTATAAATATTAAAATAACATCCCAAAACTTTCGAATTCTTATTGGAATAATTTATTTCGACAATTATTTATCTTATATTTTATATTAATGAGTTTTTTACCTTTATAAACCGAATATCATTATATAATAAAATATTATTATCACACTTTCCTAAAGAACCCATGCTCCCCCTTATAAAATGATGTCACTTCTAGCCTATTACTTACCCCTCTCAATACCCTTGGCTCATCCAAACCCTGACCAAATAAGATCTCAAGATCCTTATCCTCCTCCCAGATGACTTAACTTAGGAAGAAGGCATAAGAAGAATTCATTTTGGTTCAAACCAAAAGAAGTTACCCAAATTAGAGGTAACAATTTCTATTAAATTCATTTCTTCTATTTTACTTCTCCAAACCCTAAACACTTTTTATTCCTTAATTTTATAACAAAAACAGTATCCTCAATTCACTAGGATGTTTTTATGAGAAGTATTCGAACTACACTTACACACACCTCCATCTAATGAGTGAAGAACATACTTTTTATATGGATGACAAACTAACGGCTCGTGAAAATATGATTGTTCAAATATTTCCTACCACCTCTCATGGTGGCCATTATGATGAAACTGTTTTTATATATGAAATATAATATGTTTATGTTTTCTTTATGTTTCTTTGTTTTTAATTTATGGCATACCCTTATGGTTTCCATTATGGGTAAACGCAATAATTTCATTTGAGGAAGTGCGGACTACCGCCCTGTCAAATTGATATGACTCATTAATTACATATGTGGGATGTATAAAGGATGGATTTAATGATATTATATATGATATTATACTGGAATTATAATATACCTATGTATCATTATGATTTCATTCCATTAGAATATTAAATAGAAATGAAAGTAGCATTCATGCGTACATACGGCATACCGTCTCCATGAACGGTGCATTTCATTTATTATATCCAAATTGTATGTACTATTATAAATATATAGATATATATATATAATTGATATATATGATATATATGATATCTAAATATTGAATATCTTTCTGGATATAATCAACTATTTACCACATGGACAACATGTAATTAGAAGGTGTTCATTTTTTACTAAAATAATAAATATCGACAAAAAAAGACCATTATTAACATAAAAGACTTAATAATGTTTATAACAAGGTAATTAGTAATATAAAAGAAATAATAAACTTGGAAAATGTTTTTAAGAGAGTAGAAATTAACTTCAAATTATTATTCAAGAGATTAAAGAATGACTGACTCAAGTCGGACATGAGGTATGGGACTTTGTCTCAATCTCCTTTCATTGAGTCATATTTTGTTCTAATACATGACTTTATTTTTTATTCTCTATAAACACCTTAGACTTTTCATTTCATTAAAAGGGAATATTTTTCTATGAAGCGTTTTACTAAACAAAAAAAAGAATGCTTCTTTTTAACGTAAGCGGTGAATACGGCCATTTTTCCACTATGAGTATTATTTCATCTTTGGATTCCTTAACAAGAAATAATGTTTTAAAAGGAAAATAAATATCATATACTATTTTACGTATTTTCGGTATTGAAAATGGTTTTGATAATGGTTTTGATATGTTAATATATATAAATGTTATATTATTATTGCAATGTGGGAATGTTATCTTTCGTTATGTTATATGTTATGATTATGTTATGGTTCGTGGGCATTATTTACATATATGGGTGGTTTAATTATAAAACTACTATAGGTTAGCCCGAGATAACTCTCCAATGCATTGGGTAATGTGACGGAGGTAATTTTGAATGTTTTTTCTATGAGATTTAGGTAATATACTATGATGGGTATTCAAAAATAACTCCCTATGTAGTTATGATAGCTGCAATGTAAGTATGTTATGGATGCCACAAGTTACCATTATGATTTATGATTTCTATGTGTTATTCATAAATCTTATGATTTCATAAGTTATGTAATAGGGTTTTTGTTTTGTATGTATTTATGTACTAATGTTTTATTTCTTGGTTCTATAAACCTTACTGAGATTTTTATGCTCATCCCATGTTTTGAAATGTTCTTCATAGGACAAAAAGTTGAATAGGGTCATGGATGGGATCAAGGAAAATTCATGATTTCTAAAACATGGGACTAGACATGTCTCTTATTCTCAAGGGTTTTTATTTTATGAAAAAAAATGTAAACTGGTTAGAAGTGTCCACCTTGTAATTTTTGAGTTCTAATGTAATAGTTATGGACTAATTCTCTAAAACTATAAACCTGAAATGATCCTCAATGTGAATTATTCATTTAATTAAAGATTATGTAATGTTTAAGGATGGGTCCTTATAATTTGTAAACAATTAAACACATAATGGATAATCCAATGAAATTATATCGATAACTTGTAAACTTAATTCATTTATTAAGATATGAATTTATAAGATTCAATATATGTTATCCATGATCTATTTCCTAACGTATATTCCTAAGGGCATTTTGTCTCATAATAATAGGGCAATGAATTTAAAAAATCATATCCCATGGGAGTGCCAAAAAAATATTCAGTAAGTCTTATTGTCGTGTTCCTTGTTACACTGAGTGAATCCCATCACACCTTGTCAGAGATGTTTTCACTACGTATATATATGCCCGAACCACATCCACATGTATTATCCATATAGTGATTTATTTTTTTAATAAATCATTTAATATATACTTACCAAAATTTGGGTTGATTTTTTATTCTTATTCGTATCCCAGAGGCTTTCTCTAGTTTATTCTAATAATGATTACCAAAAAAAGCATTGTACTTTTCCAATGAAACTAACTATAACAACAAAACACTTTATTAAAAATTAAATCATGATTTATTACATAATATTTCACTTAATACAACCTGGATGATTGAGAATTATAGTTTATTTAGGAATTAGGTACATTTCACAAAAACATAAAATAGGTAATACAACATTTTTGTGGAAAACTTCATTAACTTTTTTAAAATAATTCTTCAAACCTAAATCTGTATGGGATAACCTTGGTAAATGAATAAGAAATTTGTGAGCTATAAATACATCAATGGTATAAATGTGGTATTATGGAAATAAATTATATAAAACAGGCATATCAATGTGGAATAAAATGATCACTAATAATTATGCACGATATAACATGATAATCATAACATGGGGAATGTGGATAAAACTAATAACACTACATAATCAATGAAGTACATGTTCTAAAAGGTCAATACCCATAATAAGAAATGGGTATGGCAATCACTGCACAATTATTTTGGTATGTAATAGAGAAATTTCAGCATCATAACAATTACATTAAAAAATATATAAAATGGGTTTTTGATACTGAAAGGGTTATCTCCTATTTTTCCAATTAAATGTAATGTAAGGTGGATATGTAATAACATATCCCATAATAAGGAAATGAAGATAAAAGGAAAAGGTTAATAAAGATACTTGAATAAAGAGGAGAAAAGAAAAGACCCCATACTTTATTGTGTGACCCTAAATGCTTGGGTGTATATTTGTAAGTGCTTGGGAGAACCATAAGACTGTAGTGAGTTTAGATAAGAGTATGGGTGTTCTATAATGGGGATTAGTTTAATGAAATCGGTTCTGGGGTTGATTCATATTGGAAAGGATGGGGATTTCATTATGATTTTCATTTTTGACTCTCTGTAATAAAATTATCAAAACCAAAAAACCATACCATAGTATTTTACCATGTTTTTAGAAATAATAAATTAGGTATCATTATTTTATATGTAAGAGGTCCTAAACTAATAAAATAATTTACTTTCTTATGTATAGGTGAGTCATTCTCTTAAACAAATGATTTTAAAAAAAAGAAATTATTTTATATGCTTTGATGAATTCATAATTCCACCACCACTATATAAAAAAACATAAAATTACTTTTTTAAGGTAAAGCATATATTTGGTCATGGATACCATTTATATTATTTACCACCCCATGTATGGGTCATTATGATTTCATAATATACCCCATATATTTATATCATATCTAAATTTTAACCAAAAATTAGACTATTTGGGAATATTTTGAAAAATTAACCATCGTATAAATTTGTTGTTATGATTCAAAAATTACTATTTATATTATAATATTTTTAATATTTACAGTTTTACTTTTATAATAAAATATACAATAATTAATATATGCGATATTTTTCACTCTAATCATTTTCGAACACTTATAAAAATTACATTTGAATTCATTAGAATTATTTAACCATTTATAATAAGTAAAAATTATTTCACAATAATATTTTATGAAAAAATATTTATTTAAAATATCAATTAATCTATGGATAAGAATTACTGAATTGAATTTGAATATTACCATAAAAAACAATTCAATTGATGAAAAATCAAAATAATTTATAAAGTATCAATAATAGGTTAAAAAAATTAATTATTCTATAAAAACTCATGTACATACTCATATATATAGGGTATTGATACATATAACCTTAATAAAGCCACATACATCCAAATAGTCAGTTGTGAGATTGTGAAACCTTGATGAGTTGGTTTAGAGTACGTGGTTTGAGCTATGATCTCGATAAGCATGAACTTCTCCCACAAATGTTTTCTCTCATGGTTATGTTTCTACATACCATAATAGGAATGGTCAATAGAAAATACTAGTGATGACACCTCCTTAAGAAGCTATGATAAATGGGATTCACATGGTATGATCATATTAGCTAATTTCGTCAATTATTTTTTTATAGGTCAATTAGATTTTTTAAAACCCTATACTTACACTAATCATGTGATAACTATTAGAGGGATATATTATAACAGTAATGATACATACCAATATTTGAAATCAGACAGAATCTAATAAAACCAACGATGTTCATGTGTTCACTGTAATAATACATTTAACTAAATCAAAGGTGGAAAATTAATTTTTAATAATTTGGGTAATTACAAAACTCAAGGAGATGTGGAAGACCAAGGTAAAATATCTTGTGATGAGGATGATATATAACTGAATTAAACTATAGAAAAGAAATATATTATGTGTATAAATCAATGAGAGTTATATTTTTGGTGACTTTTCTTCCATAATTCATTCAATATGGATTAAGGATTAGTATAAAATATATTTTCTATATTAGGTAAAACCAATAAACATTTAATATGCTAAAAAGGATTAAAATTTGTCTAATGTGATGAATAAATAATTTCTCTAAATTTGATAAAATGAGAAATGATGAGTTTCTTCAAACATGGAAAATAAACACTTGAAAACAAAATCAATGAATGTGAAAAAATGAAAATGAAAAGGGAATATTTACTCTATAATGGAAATTATAAAATTGAGGGAATTATTTTAAATGGGTAATTTTATAAAATTAAAATTCATTAACTAATAAAATTATTTCAAAAAATGGCTATGGGAAAATAAATTCCAAATAAATTAAATGGTTGTTAAATCTAAATTCTTCAATATAGTTCTTAAAGAGGATGTCAACATTGAACAACCATATTGTTTTATTATCGATGAAGATGCAAACAATTTCTTATAGTTAAAAATGTATTTATATGGGATAATGAAAGAACTATGTTCATGGAACTCATGACTACAATTCTTGCACCCTATTATTTTTGGATATATTTTTTAAAAAATTACTATTTTGGTCGGGATATTTCATCATATGGGACAAAAAACAAAAATTATCCATGAAATATAAGAATAATATTATTCAGAAATAATAAGAATAATAAAATAAATAGTAAATAAAAGGATACTAATCAACCAAATTTTATTACTTCTAAATGATGAATAAATAATAATAATAATAAAAATAATAATAAAACCAATAGTAACATTATTTAATTTATAAATTAGTAGGTAATATTACTAAGAACCCTTAATGTTTAAATTTGATAATTTTGAATATAATTTTTTTTATTCATTATTTTAATTTTAAATTTAAATTTATGAATTTTAAAATTTAAATTTTTAAAAAATAAAATCGTTTTTAATTCCACATATAAAATTTATCTTTTTTTTTGAATTTCTACGACTATTATGAAAATATTGACTTTGAGAAGACTAGATTAAAATATCATTATAAATAAAATGTGACTTCCATAACATTATTAGTATATAAGTTTGTCATAAAAATTTATGATGCCATTTTAAAGAACTAAATATATATATATATATATTATAATAGGTTTTTGATATTTAAAATCATTACTTTATTCTACAACTAATGTTTTATATTATAGAACACCACTTACACTAAGTTCTAAGATTATTTCAAAAACATTATACTTTTATTATTTTAAATTTATTTTTTATTTACTTTTACAAATTGAATTTAATAAAAGGTATTTCAAATTTTGAATTTTAATTTCAATATTATTCATAAATTATATTATATTTTAATTTTTTAGAGCAATTATTTATATAAGATATACTTACCGTTGTAAAAAAGAAAATTGGTAAAATGGGTTATCCAATAGGGTGTAATGAATAACATGTTAAAAGGTGTTTCTAATTGAATGTTTGAGGTTTGGATTCACCCTAGTTTATCCCCACTACATTATTGTTTATTTTTTAATCTCAATGTCATGTTAAACATGTGATATCATTATATTAAAAGGAAATAATTAAATAAAATTCATTAGCACCACTTATAAATGAGGTATCTCACACCCCTTCATGTGACACACCAAATTTTATTTTCTACATTACAAGTTTTACCTTTTACATCCCTTGAAATTATTTTACACTTCGAATAGTTTCTTTTAATGAAATTGTTTATTAATAGATCTATTTCATTGGAGTACTCTAAAGGATAACTCAATTTCACATCATAAGTACTAACGTTTCCCTAATAGTAATTATTTTCTATTATTCCCATTAAAAAATTTCTCATATTATTATTTCATGAATACATTATTTATTTCATAGTTAATGTTTTTATATTACACGAATAAATGTTTGACACCTTTCCCCTTTTCCATTAAGCAAAAAACAAAATTCATGTGTTTGTATATACTACCACATCCATGAAGTAATGTATCTAATTTTTCTTCTACTTTCATTCTAATTTATAAATTTGAAAGAAAATATGATTAAAAAACTAAGAAATGAAAACAAATATATCATTCTTATTAGGTAAAAATTATATTATTACAAATGATATATCTTTTGAAACCATACACATTGATTAATTATGGTGTGTAATTATTTGGGTTGGTCTAACCACATATTTGAAATATCCTATAAAATAATACCATAGAAGGCTCTGAGAACATTCTTATTAATAGTTTATTATATAAATAAATAGTTAATAATTTTATTATGGTTCTAGAATAATAATAACAATATTAACGTTTTTAATTATGTTACAAACTTATGTTTTTTATAAATTAAAAGAAATATCTTAACAAATGTATCCATTCAAAATATAACTAGATGTACTTAAGAAATGAATCATCAAAATTATAAATCACTATAAAAAATAAAATAATAAAACTTTAATGATCTATGAATGATGAACTGTGAATCCATAAACATGAATCAATAAATCCATTATAAATCTTATAGTACAAACAATTGAAACTAATAACATCTGGGGATGAATATAAATACAACTAACTAATATTATTTGGAATGATGATTATAAGTTATGTTTAAAAATAGTTATTTTCATATTTGAGATTTTATTTTGGGCTATTCTTCTATTTTATTTTGGACTTCTCTTAGTTGTGTGAAATTTATATAAATTTTTCGTGAAAAGGGTAGTTCATGGACCCAAAAGTATGTGTTTCAACGATGATTCATGGTTTGTAGAAATAGTTCAGTAACCCAGCAGAGATCGTGCACCCTAGAAAGTAGAACTATCTAGCCTTAATGTAAAAACACATGAGTTTTTGGATCCCTATGTTCTAATACAAGTGGTTCAATGTGAGGTGAATGTTCAACCACATGGGTGTTTCCCCTCTGATGGAGATTGTGAGAACACTATTTTCTTTTATAGGAGATGTCTCATAGTTACCTCATAATTTTCAAAATCGTAAGGCATGTACAGGTCATTATAAATGATTAATTTCATAAACTACCCTCCCCAATTTTAACCCATTTTAACCCATTTACACTTCAATATGGGTTTTTAAACCCTAGGTGCCTCTCCCTCTCCTCTTGACTATCAGGGATGTTGAAATATTGGGTGGTTTTGGGGTGTAATCTTCAAGAATCAACATGTTCCTCACTTAATTATTATTATTATTTCCTTATTCTTGGTTCCCTTTTCATTCTTATTTTCCTTTTTCATTTTACATTGGGTATGTTTCCCTAAAACTAGTTAAGCAAAGGTTCCCTGAGTTTAATATATATTTTCATGGTTTTCCCAGCCTCTCTAGGGTGTCCTTGTGGTGAAATTTCGTTTTTCCACTAGATTATAGAGGATACTAAGAATAAGGTATGTTATTCCATGATTTAGCATTATTGGATGTTTTTGGTATTCTTTCATTTCTTCTTAAATATTTTCTATGGATTGTGTGTTTGTTTAGAATTATGTTTTATAAATATTTGGTGACCATATGTGTTTAAATGTGATTTTCTTAATGGAAATTGTTGGTTTTCAGGGATATTTCTAATGTTTGACATAGGTGTATGGATTTTGGAACATGGGTTTCCTATTGAAAATGGTTGACTGGATTGGGTGTTTTTAATAATTGCATGTGATTTGTGTTAGAGGTGGTTTTGGTGACATGAGAAGTGGTAATTTAACATAACGGGAATCTATGGTAACTGAATGGCCGGACGGGGACTAGTAAGCTAGTTGGATCGGTGGGGATGAGTCCCGGTTACCTCTAGAAATATTGATGCTAAAACACAAACTAAACATAATATTACAATTGGGTACCATGATACCATATGATAAATTCCCCATTACTCTATCTTACTTGAAGATATTGTGAGTTATGGTTTCTATATCATCACACTGAGGAACAAGGTTCCTAGGGTACCACAAAAACTAGTGTCCTAGGGATTGGCTGTGATTCTCATATGACGTTATTCTTACAATTTACATATGGTGGACTTTAAATTTCTTTTCATATTTAATTTATAATCTTTATTTCCATAAGTGTTTTGACATTGATGTTTTCCTAAAATCATTTCCTTGAAATTTGCCCTTTCATCTTAATAAACCCATACCTGTTGATTTTTCTTATTAGGTAATGTCATGTAGTCATCTGGTGGTGATGGTTGATCTAGATTTTATTGTTCTTATTCATGAAGGTGTTAAGGGAGGTTAATTTAGGGCATTGGCCCTCTTGTTTGATATAGGATATGGTAGTGTAGATGTGTCCCATACTCATTTTTGGATTTTTTGTTTTGGATAAATTTTTAATATTGTTTACATGAGGTAGTTTTTATAATTTTATATTATGGTTATTGAACTTAATGTGATGATTGATAATGATGGGTTATTTATTATTATTTCTTATGAGATAAATTCTTCCCAAATAAGAATTTTTTATGCCGAATAATTGGTTTCGAGACCACGGTTTTTGAGGAAACCTTTGGGGCATGTAACATTTTGGATATGTAGACTAAAACCTTCTGAACATGATGTGATTACTTTAAAATCAAAATAATCATATATATATATATATTACAGTATATATGACTAAATAACATATTAATTAATATTTAATGATCATACAGGGAATACATTATTCTACTAACATTCTTTCCATATTAATCATTGAAAAGCGTGCCTTAGCCTGGTTGGTAAGGACTCCATATGTTCATCTGGAAGACCCATGATCAAATCCAGGAGGATACATTATTTTTGGGTTACTTTAGAAGTACTTTAGTTAAAACTATGCAGTACTGTAGAAGGTATTGTAGTGGGAACTGTAGGAAGTACTATTTGGCACTGTAGCAGCCGAGAATGTGCCCTTGTTTGGGCCTTCAGGCCACCGATTTGGTCCCCGAGTTCTTTAAGGCCTTCGGGCCACCCAGGACATCGGGTCAGTAAGGCCTTCGGGCCACCTCAAGGCTGTCAGGCCACCTTAAGTGCAGATGTATACCAGAAGACCTACGAGGAACAAGATCTACAAGGAGGATGACCAAGGAGATTTCACCACAACAGAAGCTAAATAAATTGAAAGAATGAGAGGGCATGACACCTGCCATCGGTACAAGCATGTGTATGCATGGGAATGCCTAGCCGAATAGCCATGCGAAGGTGGGGAGATGATTTCACGATGAAGATTCTGGGGAGGAGCAGTTCCAAGTAGTTAGTCTGGGTTGTATGTAATGTTTGAATTCTATGGGAAAATGAATTCCTCTAAGGCCTATGGTCCATGTAAAACTTACACCTACGGGCCTTTTAAGGGTTGCACCTCACCCCTTAAAAGATGGATTATCAATAAATCAATAAAAATTAAGGCCTTCGGGCCATTGGATGGAGAATGTTACTCAAGCATACGTACAACCTACCGTCTCTCTGATTATAAAATTGATTCAATTTTCATAACCATGTTTAATTATTGGTTTAAAAATTATAATTGATGTATAAATATTTTTTCATGAGTATTATTATGGAGTTTTTTTATAATAACCCACCATGGATGTTTTTGACAAATAAACAGAATTTGGTCAAAACACCCAATGTAAAATTATTTATTTATGTAGTTCCGTACAACCATGTAATAATTGAATTAAAATTAAGTATAAGCATGAAAATATTCTCAAGAAAATAAAAATTTTAAATAATTATATTTTATATAAAGTTAATGGATGTTCACCTAAATAGAAATGTTGGGTAATATATTTTCATCTCGTATTGTTAACTCATTGAGATAAATGTCATGTTCACCTCTTACCTATTTAGTGTGGTGTATATACTGATAATTTTTTATATTATATATTAAATTTATTAAAATTCATGTTATTTAATAATTAAATTTTAAAATATTCCTTTTTGAGGTTTATGATATAGAATGTTTCAATTTGGTATGGGAGACTTTGGAGTGTTTGATGATTATTTTTTTCCAAAAATAACTTCATTATCATTTCAGTGGTATATTTATTTATGGAAATTATATTTAAATTGTTAAATTAATCCTTTAATATTATATACTCTTGTTTTTATGTCCAGTATACTGTATTAGTTCCATTATTCCACAATTTGATACTAAAAATATATTATAAAAGTTTTCTAAGGAAACTTGTATTTATTTCACTCTTTAGTAAGATATTTTTTTTTCATCTAAAGACCATGGTTTATCAAAAGGTTTTTAAAAAATGATTTTTAATTGATTTTTAAATTAAATGTTTACCCTTTTTTTATTTCACCAATGTTTTAAAATGAATCTCTTTTTTCACTTTAAAAACATTGAATTTTTCCAAAATGTTTACATTGTTAAAGGAATGTTCTTTTACCCCATAAGAAAAGTACTGATTTACTCACCGTTATTTTATTGATGATACCTTTTTATATTAAAAATGTTACTCTTTAAATAAAATTATATCAAAATTGAATTTCGATGAATATATTTTCCAAATGGTTTTTTCAAAATTAAAGGCTATTTCCCTCAAGAATATTTTAATATATATTTTTATAATTCTTGTTTTCATAAATAACAACAACCCATTATTTTAATCGAAATGGGTTATGGTGTATTTATACCACCCTTAATCTTCATATGGATGGTTTATGATAAATTTTGACATGTAAATTATTCAGATTCACCTCCTTGGAATATTTTAAGCCCCTTGCAATTTTCAATTTCCTATGATAATTTGACATTGAATTTTCCCCAAATTTAGGTATCATTTTTCAATGATAAGATTACTTCCTGAACCATAAAATTGTTTTTATCAAGTTTACATAATATTTCGATTTTTATTAGTTGGGAAAATATTGAAAAACCAGTACCCTTTATTAAATAAGTATATTTTATAAGGCACTTTGTTTGTTTAATTTATTTGGGCATGTAGTACACGGGTTGGGTACTGGTTAATCCAATACCTATGGGTTATATACCAGTGAATTCAAGCTCTGTGGGTTGAATACATATTAATGAAAGACCCACGATGTATCAGTAGTCTCATGAGACGAAAGTAGTTGGAATAATACCCTTAGAGTTTATTTCTAAGATGTATGGACTAGTTTCTACCCATAGGTTAATCCATGTTGTGAATGGACTTGATATTATATGTTTTCATCTTCTTCATAAGTGAAAGCCATTTAGAAATAATTTCCCCCATTTAGTTTAAGATATAATTCTTCCATGATTTTTTTCATCACATTTCCATGGATACCTGTCATTTTCTGTTATTTTAGTGGAATTTATTTCAGTTTCTTACTTATATATATTTATATTCTCATATCTAGCTCTTTGAATGGAATTTATTTCTAGTTATTACCATTAATATTGTTTATATGATTTCATTTAGTTTATTGATTACATGGAATGTGTGTTCAGTTATGTAACTTTCCATATTGACTATTATCATTGATTCATTTTTTCTTCTGCAGTATGTTTCCCTTAATGGACATTGGAGCTCAACCATTTTATGATTCATTCGATAGGAATTTTATAAGAATAATGTGAATGATATGATGGGATTTTCTATAAGGATTATAGAAATAATTATAGTCATTTGTTTTGAAAGAATAAAAAAAGTATGTTGTAATTAGTGCATTATTTTTTAATAAAATACTCTTTTATGTATCTAGTTTACAAAAACTAAAAAACTGATCAGTCATTTCGGCCATGATACCTTCTAATAATGCAAATGTAATTAGTAGAATACACTAGATCCAAGCTGTCTAGGGTCAGGTCGCTATAATTGGTATAAAAGGGAGGTTTAGTAGGAACCTTGGGAACTAGATTTATGAAAACATGTGTTATATAACCAACCCCCAAGGTTAAATTTTAGGATAAGTGTTGAATAAAATCCTTGAATTTTTGTTAGGTAGAGACTATGTAGGTCTTCATAGTAATATATCCTTTTCTGGATACTACAAGTGGATGTGGTTTTTTGCACAAATATACCTTGGAGAAGTAAATCTGACATAGTGTTCCAAGACTGACTTAGGGTAAATTGGAACATGACAGCGGGCCTTATTGTGTATCTATTTTGACACTCGTGTGGGTTATTCTTAGGAATATTAACATTCTATTTACAAAACATTATAATAGATTTGGATATATAATAATTAACCGATGATAAACCTATGTTTTTAGGTTGAATATATGGTGTCATGATTTAGAAATCCTTGAAATGATATTATGGATAAACTCGAGACAATGGAAATAAAAATATTTAAAAAATTGATAATATTTTTATCTATTTAGGTTGTATTTAATTTCATAGTAAAAATTTATTAAATAATCAACCACATTTCATGGATTTACATTATATTTTTTTTTAAATTTTATTTATTTTGTTCAAAAATGAAAAACTGTAAGTTAGAGACAACCAATCTGATAAGGAAAGGCCGCGGCTCTTGAACCCATGATTTAAGGATTATAAGGGTTTCATACCAACCACTAACCTATCCTATGTTATGTTTATGTTTTAATTAATATTAGTTGAACTATTTTATTTATAAATGTTAAAGATGATCTAGTACCATCACTTTTGACAATTATAGATTAATATATTAACAATGTTGGTTTTGGGATATAGCTAGAGACAATTTGTTAGACGTTCAGTCTTTAATAAGCCTTAAGATCCTTTAAAACGTTTTTAGAGAATTATTCATAAAATAAATAATTTTTGGTAGTTAATTTATTGGATAAAGGAAGGAAATAGTATTTGATCAAAGAACAATATCCATTTATAACTATTTATATCCAATTGTATGATCTCATGTAAAAATATTTTCATATATTCTTGTTTAATAAAAGAGTTACCCAACATTAGAAAAATGATAATGAAATAAAATGGTGTAATGATAGATTAATTTTTGTGGAACCAATATTCCATTAAATAATCAATGATATATACCCTGAAGGAACTCAGATTTACATTCATCATTCACTTCTTTGTTATGGATTTCCTCAATCACTCCCCATAAGTATTTATTCTTTTCTACCAAGTATCTATCTCTACCTTATAGTTATGTTCTCTTACTTAAAGGCATATATAAATGGAAGCGAATCTGAACTTTGTTCATCTCATTCTATATTTTCTCTAAAATTAATTATAAGACCATCTCAGGATGCGGGACATAAATTATTGGAAGTATAAAAAAATCTATCCATATGATATAGTTTATATTGTGGGGACGCAGTTTAAACAATGTGGGGATAATGTAATTCCTTGAAAATCAAATGTATGAACCTATTATTCGATAATGTGTATGACACCTGACACCAAAAGCATAAGGTGACATAACATCGAGAAAATATATAATGTATTAAATATAATTTATAAATTCTATATATTTTATATCTTTCCTTTTATGCAAGAATTACCTTCATTGATTGCATTCATTATATTCAAAGAGTGGCCTTCCTTGATAGCTTATGTTACATGCAATACTGAGTTTCACCAAATAACAATGTATTATTAAAATATTATTAATTAATATAAAATGATATAAACTAGTTATTATATTAGAGGATATGAATAAGAGTAACTAACGTATGAAAATTTATTTTTTATATTAATATAAAACTAATTCATTAGTTACCAATTAATGATAATTGAAATTAAGAACCAATTGTACATAAAGGGAAATATTATTATATTTATTCTTCCAATGGAGTTTTATGTTAATAAACAAATAATGTTATTTATTGGATTATTTTAATGAAATATATGTTCTATAGATTTAGTAATTTTTTTTCATATTCATACATTAGTTTTTATAGACATAAGAAATAAAAAACTATATTTTACATTACAACCATAAATTTTAAATGCATGTTTTACCATGTTTTAATGAATAAACCATTTTAAATATGAATTTGGAACATTTATTGATTTAATATATCAAAATATAAATTATATTTCAAATATTAACATAATAAATATGTTAGGGTCAAATTTTATATTTTTCTAAAACATTTCATTTTTTAATGAATGGTTAAAAATAATGCAATTTATTTCAAAACGTATTTTTCTACTAATTTATTTAGAAAGATAATTATATTTTTAATGGTATATAATATTTAATTATATGATATTTTCCTAAATTAAAAGAATAAATTCCATTCGAATATGTTTTACATTGAAATTTTTTATAAAACATTTGAAACTTTTAGATGTTTTTAGTTTATAAACATGTATTGTCATCCAACGTATGGGATGTATTTTAAATTAATTTATTACACTTGTAAAATTGTAATTTATAAAAAATGATTCCATAATTGGAATCATAATAATATATATTTTTTAATTACATAAACTTTATTTGACCAAAAATATTTCTGAAAATGATTAAAATTAATTTCAATTATGTAGAAAAAATTAAGTATAATAAATCATTAAACCTTTAACATAATGTACCAAATGAGATATAAACTTTCCCAAAACCAATTTTATAGCCTTAAATAGGCCATGGACCTTTAATTAATGAGTTTTGTTGATATTTTAAAACATTAGTTGTGTAATAATGTTTTTACACCATCTTCTTTTCAAAAATACCAAGTTATTCATTTTCCTCCATTATAAAAGACCGCCACATCTCATCATTCATAATATCTCTCAAACCACATAGGTTTAGAAAATATCAAACCATATAGATTTAAAACATACCTATCATCATCCTCTTATCATTCTTTTTGGCAGAAATACATCCAAGGAATTCTATTGGTACAAACCAAAATAAGTTACCTGATTAAGTGATAACATCTTCTCTCATGATCTCTAGTTCCATTTCCATTCACCACCCCATCAAACCTTTTTATTTCCTGATTATATAACCAAAAAATATATATTAAATTTATTAGGATTCTTTAATGTAATGGTTTCTACCTAAACATATATACACCTCCATATAATGGGCAATGAACCTGTTATTTCATTGTATTGCAGACCACTACCCCATTATAGGATGATTGCTTAGTTCATCCATTAACACCTCTTATAGTGACGATTACGATATAAAATATGTTTATATATGATATATATGTTATTTATTATATATTTATACTTCTATGATTATTTTATTGCACATAACTTTAATACATTCCATTTTACATTTTTACGATAACATCATTTGAGGAAGTGTGGAGTATAATACCCTCAAAGGGATGTCACTTTTTCACAATGTATTAAAATATATGAACGATTTTTAATTTAAAAATATTTGAAATAAAAAAACTATATGTTATATTCATGGAAATATTACCTTTCTAGAAATTTATTATATATATATATCATTTTAATTAATACACTTTCATGCACTTAATAATTAATAACATCGTTTGTGGACATGTGGACTACCAGCACCTCAACAATAATGTGATTCCATATACATCAGGAGAATTATATATCTAATTATATATGATTTAATAAATTATTTTTTAAAATGTAGCGATCATACGACAAAGATATTATTTTACTCACCTTCATTCGATTGCGATCATTGAAAAGTGAGAATGATACTCAAGCGTACGTACAACATACCGTCTATATGATTGTAACATTCCGTTATTTTTCATAAAAATATTTAATGATTTCTCAAAAAAATATTATTTCTGTATAAATTTATAATCATTATTTTATTCTAGAGATGTTATATAATGTCCCCTTTGACAACAGTTGCCCTTCCAAATTTTATTTTCACAGATAAACTGAATTAGTCAAAACACCCAATGTAAACATAATTATTTATGTTTCTATATAAAACCTAGTAACAAGGGAAATAAAAGTAATAATGACCATAATCATGTTTTTGTATCATGTAGAAAATTCATATAAATTTATTATACCAGAACGTAATGAACGTTCACCTAAAAGGAATTGAAAGGTAAGGGATTTTCAGCTCACTATTTTTACTTCTGTGTAACAAATATCATGTTCACATCATACTTATTTTTGTGACTGTTTCGGGGTCGGTCTCGAAATTCCCAACGGTTCCGTATCCGATGACACTTGGACCTACATTCCAAAGGTTGGCGTTCGCCGAATGGTCGGTCCAGTGATGCTTAAGAACTCACATTGGTCGAGAGGATGGGAAGTCAGGATCATTGCACCATTTTGGGGGGAATTATTTCATGTTCCTAGACTCTCTTATAGATTTAAGACGTATTCATATGTTCTCAAATCCTTGGTTTATACCCAAGCACAGTATCCACAGATTTCTCCTAGATGGAAATGGTCAGTTGAACGAAGGGGTTCAGAATCATTTAGGACCGAGGTTTACCATCCCTCGTTGGACTAATGACCCTGATAAGTCGGGACTCATTGAGGCGTTACTAGGAGTGGTGCAGTGAACCGATGTAAAGATAGTCGGATTGACCGGTTGTTGGGCTTGAACCTCATGGAGTCTTCCTACGTACCTTACCTAGGAGACAGGGATCAAAGTCCACGTAGTTCGAACATGAACGACGAAGAACCGACGTGAAGGTCGGCCTGGGGGTCCGCTGGTGATCGGGCTTGAACCTCATGGAGGATTCCTACATATCCATATTGTAGAGAATCAAAGTCTTCATAGTTCGCAATGGCATGGGACTTACTCTCTGAGGCATCCCAAAGCGATGGATTGGGGCTTACACTCTGAGGAGTCCCATGGTGATGGATTGGGTCTTACACTGTGAGGAGGCCCATAAGAGTATGTCATGGTCAATGCTTACTCAAAGACCACATGAGTCATGCTCGGTGTGAGAAACAAGAGGCAGCAGGGACTAGAGGATCACATCAAAAAAGGTGTGTCCTTGAGAAGTGGAGTGGGGCTTACGCATGAGGGCATCCCATAATGTCGGGGCTTACTCCAGGATGGACGCCAATGGAGACAAAGTGCAGAGGGAGAGGGAAAGATGTTCTATGGTGCCCTTCACCTCTCTTATTCCCAGGGGATGTACCGAAGTTCATGGAGACTTCCTTCTGATGGGTATATTACTACCCACCGAAGAAGGGAGAAGTACCCCAGCCCCAACCAGTGGATGGTCAGAAAGGGTGCTCCTGATCTCAGACTTCACATTACCGTGAGAATGTGAACCCAGGAATGCTTTGGGAATCTGCTCAAGGGTCGGGGCAACCCCTTCGCCCCTATTTACCGTGGGTATGTGAACTCAAAATGGCACGCTGATGCGCCTAAGGGTTACACCACATGGATCTGGTGGCTCTGGTGGAGGCCTCGGCTCGGGGCCAATAAGTAGGCCAGTGAGGGAGTCATGGAGGATCATGCCAGATCGGAAGTATTTTATGTGGCTCGGGGAATGGGAAATCCGAAGAATTTAGCAGGCCCCATAGTGGTGTGGGTGGTGGCGTCATTCACATAGGTAAGTGCTACGTGGTTAGAGAAGCCGTCCACGAACCAGGGTGGTCTGCGGATTTATTGGAATCCCGCCAACCACAGTGGTTCGCGGATTCAGGATCGATTCACGAACAAAGGTGGTTCACGGATTCGGGCTCGATCCGTGATCCCAAGTGGTCCGCGGAGGGTTCCATACAAGTACCGGCGGCCAAGGGAGGCACCGACCGGAGGCTCGTCGGTTGGGTCATCGCCTGCGTAGGAGGGTTCTACGCAGTGCGGCGGATCAGAAAAGTGGCATCAACTCGCTGGTCCGTGGGGATTACATCCATGGAAGGGACCATGGTTCGTGATTTTATCTTCTTTGTTATCATAGGTTCATGGTTCACCAAGTTATTATGCATTTTTGATTCCTTATTAGTTCATTCCCATGTTCATACCTTCTCTAGTTCGTGAACTAGAACATTCGAAATCCTAAGACTTCCTTCGAAATCCTTCCACCCAAATCTGATTGATCTCCTTTCCATTCCCCTTCTTCTCTTCCCCTCATTCGACTTATATAGTGCAGGAAAAAGGATGCATATATGATCATGAAATACCTTTTGCCGAGGCCCATGACCGAAAACTCGATTCACGGATGACTCGGTCAATTCGAAACTCATAGGGGGCATTGAGCGCAACTCCCCCGTGAACCAAATGATCTCCCCCATGAACCAAATGAGCTCAGAGAGTGCTTCGCGGCCACAGAGGGTTCCGCCTCCATTCTGCAAATGACAGTGGATGCGGCATTGGCCGGTCGATGCAGTTCGCAACTGGGGTGGTTCTTGACAGTGGACCGGCTCGGCGCCTTTCCTGCTTCGCACCTACGGAGGATCTCTGCCTCCATCTCACAAACAAGGATGGTCTGCGGAGGGGAGTGGTTCACTGAACAGGCCGCGTAAAACATAAGCAAGTTCATGAACCGATCATTCCTTTTCCGAATTTAAGTATTGGACTCCTTCCATTTCCCAATTCATTGAAGGGAATTGGGTAAAAATCCCATCTCAAATGAAGGGGATTATTATATTCCTTTTCAGATTTTTCAGGACCCAACAGATTCCCCCCATCAGAATGGTGTCCTATCCGAATGAAGATGAGGTTATTCCGATGTAGAGTTGTCCTGAAATTTTGATGGTTTGCGGTAGGGGAGTGGACCCGGTGGGGGACAACGACTATAAATACAGGGAGCCCTTCATTTTTCCATTACCAGATTCTTTGTGAAACCAGAGGTTTTTTGCGTTTCTGTCTATGCGTGCTCGTTCCTTCCCAAGACACTCCATCAGCGAACCAGCTACCACTTCCACGAACCATTCCTCCTTTGCGGTCGCCTTCACCCGTGGTCTAATCTCCCAACCGCGAACCAATACATTTAATTAACTAAAAGGTGAGTCACGCCAGGCCGCGTAGGAAATTGCTACGCAGTTTTAAATGGTCTACGGTCCAGAATGATCCATACTTTGAATAAAAACATTAAGTATGAACTTAAACACTTAATGCACAGTGCTGAGGTTCCACGAGATAGTCTTCTTCATGGTTTTCTGGCCAACGCTCTGAGGGACAGGGTTTCGCAGATGCATTCCGCGTAAGGCTAGTTCGTGGGACGCTGTCATCGCAAACCAACCTATGGGGCCACCTTTCAGATTTCATTATGAGGCTTGGATGGAATCCTTTTCAAATACTTGGTATTTTTTCCATGTTTTATTTTGTTTTGGACTGACCATTTGAACGATTTCTATGGCACAGGGAGAAGAAAAATATGGTTCCTCCTCGTCCTGTGACTAGGCCCGCTGCTGGGCCTCTCCCAATTGGTGATCAACGTTTGTATAATGTGGCCAGATCCGTTTAGGATGGAGTCCGCCAAACCTCATTGCACCCCTATCTTATACATTTACTATCAGATTCGCAGTAGGAGTATCCTCTTTCCAATATCCTTCTCACTTACGGGTTCAGTCTATTATCTGATACACCGATTCTGGTGCCCTGTCGTGACAACAACCTTGCGGCATGTATTTTTACCACCACTATCCCTCGAGCTATGATAAACACCAGGGGGCCTGCCCCAAGGGAGACATCAACCAGATTCGTGCTGAATCACCTTCCTGTGTCCCCGACAGGGGAACAACATCAGCAGGAAGGGGTGATTCATTGTTACCATAGTATTGCGGACAAATCCATGGTAAATGACCAATGTGGTTGGTCATCCAGCCAGGGCCTCTGGCCCGGAGGGGCGTTCAAGTTGTTGGATTGGGGGTGGCCCTTCTGGGTTTTCCAGAGCTGTGCAGATTTCGAGGCGACGTTGCGGGCTGTGGGCCTATATGAATCCTCCAGGGTGTCGTTTACCTATACCCATAGTCCCATGCCCTCCCCAGATATCTCAGGAGCCATTGTAGTCCAAAAAACAACACATTCCACATGGTCCCTGGGGAGGTGGGTATCAGCCTCTACGCCGTCTTCCTGATTTAGAGGGTCCCAGTTGTCGGAGGTATGTTTGATGAATTCTTTCCTCCTCCTTCTATGTGGATGATGATGAAAGGACCCCCCCTGGTAAGGCGGCTCATCAACTAGGCATGGGTGTGTTTGAAGGATGTCTCTTTGGAACCAGATAAATTTCTGAAACATGATATCTCTTCAAAACATCGTATCCCTTATTGTGACCAGATCATAGCTTTCACCAGATAGAGTGATCACGTGGATCTTTCATGCAGGACCACAAACTATACTTTAATAGAATCCTGAAGGAAGAGTGGTAGCTACTGGAAAATCCTGGAAGAAGGCCAATTCAATAGCAGGGGTTGGGAGCTTGCGCCAGACATTGAACGACTGCTTCGCATGGCATCATTTCTAGCCATATTCCTGAGTGGCTGGCTATTTCCCATACATGAAACCGGTGGAGTGTGGGTTTCCACTTTCATTAGAGAGGCCCAATTTCCCATTGGCAATGTTATCAACCTGGTCATCCAAGTGATGGCTAGGATCTACCGGTTGATTAGCAATATCCCTGAGGGGAGTCGGCCATTCCCTGTAGCCAGTCCATTTCAAGTCATCTGGGGATGTTTAGGAGAACATGTTATGAACTGGTATACATTCATCAACCACCATCAGATTTCGGGTACCACATTCCGACCGTATTTGCAGTTCACCAGCGGGGCCATTCTTGAGGAGTAGGTGGCCCAGGAGAAGGAGGCACAACAGACAGTTCAGAACAGGCGTATTCTATCAAGTTGGATCTCGAACAATGACCACATCAATTTCCTCCCATACCCCCCCGACCGGTGCAATCAAAAACAATTCATCAGAGGAATTTACCAAGCAGGGATACCTCTTCTCCCTCCGAGAGGGTAACTTGGTAGCTCGTATGAGCGGGGAGCTGATCAGTGAGGTGTACACACCTTGCCGATTCAGACGTCAGTTTGGCTGCGTCCAGGCACTATGTCCTTCGGCTCTTAATGGCACCTGCGGGAACCTCCATCTGTTGGTGGCTTGGAAATAGTGGCTAATGTTTACCCGAGAGGACATTAGTTGTGAGGTTATGACCCCCGTGCTTACAGATCTCATGCCCTTCTTATCCAACGAATATGTCGATGCTTGGGTACAGTCGTACCCGAATGGTCAGCTGGGGCTGTGGGTTCCCACTATCTGAATCCCTAAGCCATCAAAGGGAAAAAGGAAGCAGAAGGGGGGAAGTACCCCAACCAGGTCAGGAGTGGTCCTTCACAACCCTTCTAGTCTCGTGCTTCTGAGGAATGTCTTAACCGACAGATGTGTCTCCTCGCATGCTCTTGAAGCTACCCAGAGAGAGTCGTCCATTCCTGCTGACGCTGCCTTCCCAATGGCCTGGGGCTAATGGGATGTCTTTAAGGGCCGATCCACCTTTCAAGTCAAATACCCCAGATCATTGTGGCAGTATCTCTAGGAATCAGAAGTGGCGTTTGATGGGCAGGCCTTTCTATCAGCTCCGGCTGACATCATTTATGATGTGGACCCAGAGAGGGTTGATCGGTATCTCCGAGACCTCGAGGCCTATATTTACGCTCGCCGAGGTCATGCAGTATTGACTCACCGGGTCCAAGCCTTGCGACAATCGGTGACTGATGAGGAGGAGGAGGGGAGCGATCACCTATCCGGGGGCAATGATCACACTGGTTCCCCTAACGTGGCTGAGGCAAGGGAATTCCTTCCACCTCCTGTGAGATTTCGTCCACAGGTAGTGCTCGAGAGTTCAAGGACGACGATGAGGCCTAGACACCCACTTCGGCCGTTGGCACCTTCGTCAACTTCTGCCGCTACTTGGTCCTCCCTCGCCGATCCTCCCAAGCCATCTATTCCTATTACAACCACATTCCCAGATGCGTGGAGGATTTGGGATGATCTGAGGGACAGCGGCTCAGATGAAGAAGTTTGGGCGTTGCTTCAGGAGAGCTCTCTTGAGCTTCCAGGAATTGGGACTATCTTCGCTCCGCCCCACCTACAATTGGAGGAGGACCTAGATGAAATAGTCACCACTTTGAGGGATATGGACACCAATGTTCATTTGCACCGAAACCGTCTTTATGGGTCTGCCCGAGTGTCCATGATGATAATACATCCTGAATCGTCCGTTCCCGAAGAATAGGTCATCCTATTCGTCCATTCCAGCTTTCCCTCCTCCTTTACTGAGAAGGTTCTAATGTTTCTTCCATTTATGAAGGGTGATGAGGAATCCCAGGGGTATTTCCCTCCCCGGAGTATACCCCCCATGGTACTGCAATAGGCGAACACGCGCTTTTGGTTACGGGGATCATCAAGGAGGGATCTCTCGGCGCAGGTGAGCTCATGGAAACGACAATTTCGGACCCAACTAGGGTCTTTCCTCTTCCAGCTCCTCCCTATGCCTTGAGCAAAGAACTGTCCCCTGGGGAGATCTCGAGATGGAAACAGGCGTCCCATTTATCGAAACATATCGGATAGGGGACGTATGGTAATTATGACTTCCCGTTTCTTCATTTACCGACTCGTATATTCTGATTCTACCAGTTATTAACTGTGTTGGCATATGGTATAGGTCCACTCCGGGATCTGGCTGTGGCTACCCACACGGTCATACCTTCTGTCCTTTTATCAATTGAGGGATCACCTATAGCCACGCCTGAGTGTGACGAAATGGCAGGCCCTATTGGAGGGGCCAGTAATATGGATGTTTTACTCATGCCATCATCAGCAAGAGATATGTCAGAGGAAGAATAGCTGGATTTCGAAACTCCCGCTGATCAGACAACCCCTTCAATTGCAGGGGTGAATGGGGCACCTGTAATCACTGAGGGGTCCCCAGGTCTGATGGGGCCAGATGCCTCAGACCCAATGGATCTCATGGGTATAGAGGAAGAGTCTGTTTCCAGAACAGTTATTAAAAACCTGGAGCGGGCCATTATTTTATTCACCGGGGGAGTGATTTCCTTGGTCATGATCTCCATAGACAACTGCTTAGAGGAATATTTGGGAGCTTCTGGCCTTGGTCATGGCCTTAGGCCCTAGGAACCTCTGGGGTCTCCTAGGACTCTACTACCCGTTGAGGATATAGCGTCTTCATCCAGGGGTGGCAGCGGTGTAGTTCTTGAGAACACCAATTCCTTGATGACTGGAGGCAAGTTTCTCAATATTTTGCTGCAAAATCCATTCCTTTCCATTTTATGATTAGGTATACACACCTATATTACCATATGTTGGGATTTTAGGGCCACAACTTTCGGCACTGGTGATCGTGCTTTTGGATCAAATGGTGCCCTCGGCTACAATCGTAGGGGGTGGTGTTGCTGCGGCGTCCTAGCCCACGGTTGAAGCCGTATCGGGTCCCTCCATGGTGACATTTATCCCAAAATATGTGTCTTTGTCTGGGAGCGACTATGAGCCGGATCAACAGATCATTTCCTGTCTCCGTCCTGCTCGCCAAAGAGCATGGAAGAAAATCTGGAAGCTGGTTTCCCAAACGCCCTTGGCCGAGATTCCGACCAAATATCCGAAGCTACGCCATCTGTTCATGCTGCTGGGATTTGACGGCTTTGACTATCATATAATTTATGATCTGGTCAAATAGGTGGTTGCCGACCGGGATAGGCTTGGAGGCTTTGATTCTCATCTTTCTGCTACCCAATCTGAAGCTTACCTTTCCGCGACCCTCCAACATCGCCTAACATAATCTCATGATCATGATGGAGTAGTCGTGAGACTCCAGGAAGAAATTAATAAGTAGCTCTCTCACCTAGAGGTGCTGAGAAGCGACATGCATCACATGCAACGGGAGGAGGCCAATGTCATAGCCATAATTGAAAATATGGAGCAGTAGGTGGAGGAGGAGATGCGTGTGAGCTTAAAGGCAATGAAGGAGGCAGAAGAACTACATGCTGGTGTAGAAGCTGAGACATCCTTGATTCAGAATCTCTACCAAGTAATGTAAGATTCTCACCAACGCCTCATACAACATCGTGAATCTTCTGAAAATATCATTTAGTGGCCTTGGATTCCAGAGGAGGCTCTGGATTGTAGAATTCCTCCTCACCAATTTAGTCACAGAATGAAAAGATGTTTCGCTTTTAGCACTCTTAATGTATCCTCCTGTGATAAAGATTATCTGTCATGATTTCTGCATACAACAATTCACTGAACCGAGAATGATCCGAGTTCAAGACAATTGATATAATATAAATAAGCTCTAATTTTTTCCTAGACCATGGGTTCCAGCGAGCATAGTTTGACTATTGCTAGGGTTCTGTAGAAAAACCCCACAAACTTTTTTTCTTTTCTTTTAATGCCCTAAATTTTCCTGGGCTCATTTAGTGTAAACCCAGCGGGTGTGGCCTAGCTTTTTCTTAGGTCTCCCATTTTGGGTTTTCGGCCTAATAGGCTTTGTGCTTCTTTTGTGAGCGGTTTAAAGTCCCGCTGTCAAGACTATATTTACTGATGTTTTAGATCGAACATCTTTGACCAAATATGGTGGGGAAAGGGCCCCAATGTGGTTTGGTTGATTAAAAAATCACTATGTTTCCTTCAGACGCATGTGGAAGGAGTATGTTTAGATTTGAACGACATGCATGGCATGTCTCAAGGCATGGGAGTCGTATCGTCGTGCAGAGGTGGGAGGAGCATCAACTAAGGAGATCTTTCCTTTGGTAGACAGGCCAGGGGAGATCAATATGCAGATCCGCTGAGGGAATAGTATGCATAGTCGTGCAAAGGATTCCTTAAGTCAATGAATTTCCCTTTTTGATGGCCATAAGACTTCATGAAAGTCCACCTTATGGAAACCACCATGGGTGGCTTGGAGAATTATGAAAACCACTGGGGGTGGATTGGAAAGGGAATGTGATGTCTGAAAGTTTTTGTGAACATCTGTATCAATCAAGAGTGTGGAAGAAAGGTTCCTATCCTACGCATTTATCGAGCGTAAAGGACAGTTGGGGATTGGTACAGTTTAAAGTCATGCAGCTGGGACATCACCTAGAATGGAGAGGCTTCTCCTAGTCCTCTGTAATATTTTCAGATACATTCCACCATATTCAGGCAGGGTTGTGAAAGGTGATAGTAAACTGCAGCTCAGAGGGTTTCCGAATGGATATGGGGGCTCAGAGTCCAGCAAGTGTAAGGAGAGAGGCATTGCCTAAAGAAATCATGCCTTTGGTAGATGGGCCAGGGGAGATCAATATGCAGAGCCGCTGAGGGAATGGTAGAAATAGTCATGAAAAGGTGTCCTTAGGTCAATTATTGTATTCTTATGATAGCCAAGAAACATTAGGGAAGTTCAGATTCGGGACCACCAGGGTTGGCTTACAAGGGTTCGACTCCTTCTGGGTGAAAAGTATGTTTTATGAAAAGAGGATGCCTAGACATGGGAGAAATGTCACGGATAAATTTCCAGGAATGGGAAAACTCATTCCTCCCCACACTAATGTGAGGCGGTAGTTTGTGTAGGTCTGGCCCTTGCACTGAGGGGGGGGGGGGGGTGGAAAACCCCTATCCCTGGATGGACTCGTAAAGAGTTTGACCGTGCAGTTTGACTTCATGCGGTAAACACGGAGTCCGTGCATTTTAACGTCATGCGGTAAGGATGAAGTCACTGCATTTTAACATCATGCGGTAAGGAAAATGTACATTTCTACATTCTGTGCAGTTTAATGTCATGTGATAAAGATGAAGTACCCTTAGTTTAAGGGTCAAAGTGCTCGGACCATTGGGCGAGTATTGCTACAATCACACAGAGGGAAATTGTGTCAGGATGCTCTGGCATGATCTGAACAAATTTGTTGGAATGAAGGTGTAAATTACAACTCTGGGGTTTCTAGGATCAGGAGAGATGATATGGGGGCTCTGAGGCTGGTAAGCGTACGAGGCTTGGAAGAGTATCACTTGAGGAAATCTTTCCTTTGATAGACGAGCCAGGGGCTATCATTATGCAGAGCTTCTGAGGACATGGTATGCATAGTAGCACAAAGGTGTCAACGGGTCGATAATTTTCCAATCCAGATGGCCAAGAATGATTATGCAAATATAGGGTTGCTCATAGCACAGATTTCAGAACATTGGGATAATGGTGTCCCGAGCACAAAAGAGACATCTTCCCGATAGTTTCCCGCTGAGTCAGAATATGCCAATTCTGGATTGATTCTTTTAGATGCAAATTGTAGTGTCAACCGTAGGCAGATAAATTGGCTCATCGGGGAAGGGTGCCCTGGAAACACTTGGATGCAGGTGGGGAATTAAATTGTTAACCACTACTCCATAAATTTTTGGATTGGGAGATATGACATGGGGCACTGGGGCCGGTGAGCATACAGAGATAGGAAGATTATAGCCTGGGGAAATCTTGCCTTTGATGGACGAGCCATGGGATATAATTATGAAGAGCTGCTAAGGGCATGGTATTCATATTCTTAAAAAGGTGTCCATGGGTTGAGGTCCTTCCGCCTCCGATGGCCATGAGTGGTTTTAGTGATCTGCAATTATTCGGGCCGTGGAGTCTGGTGTATGAAGAGGATGCATCCAAATTCACCAGAATTATTCCTTTCCCCTTTCACCGTATATCTTGGGTAGGTCATGATGAAGCCCGTGCAGTTTAACGTCATTCGGTAAGGAAGATCTCCATGCAGTTTAACGTCATGCGGTGAGGACGGAGGTGACCCGACATGAAAGGAAAAGGGGGGTCTGCGCAGTTTAACATTGTGCGGTGAGGACGACTTCCATGCAGTTTAACGTCGTGCGGTAAAGACGGGGTGAATTTTTAAAGGATGTTGTGCAGTTTTATGTCATGCAGTGAGGACGAGGGCATTTTTAAACCATTGAAAATGCTTGTAGTTGAAGGCATTTCCCAGGAGGGTTAATGCTTGGTCCTTGCAGTTTTATGCCAAGCAGCCAATATTTTCCATGCAGTTTAACACCATGCGGTAAGGAAATAGTGTAAAAGGCCGCTCTACATCTGAATGCAACTGGGCTCGAACATCTTGGCATGCCCAGACATGGAGAGGGGATTATTGGTGTAAATCATGGTTCCGGGGCTTCTTGAATCATGAGAAATGATATGGGGCTCTTGAGGATGGTAATGGTATGGAACTAGGAAGAGTGTCGCATGTGGAAATCTTGCCTTTGGTAGACAGGCCATGGGCTATCAATATGCAGATCCCCTTAGGGCATAATATTCATAGTCATACAACGGTTTGCATGGGTCAATAACATTCCACTTCTGATGGCCGTGAGTGGTTATGAGGATTCGAAATTATCCGGGCCACGAATTATGTCATTTGGGAAGGAAAAGTCTGGGCATCTTGGGAATACTCGGCCATGGTTGCTGGTAAAGCTTAGAGACCTCCTTTCACTGGTCTATTTCTCACATAGGGGTGTAGCTTCACTTCATTCATTTTAACATCGTGTGGTAAGGACAAATTACTCCTAATTTAGTGGTCATAGAGCTCAGACCATTGGGTGACTATTGCTCCAGTCACTCGAAGGATAACTGAGTTACCATGCTACGATATACTCCGAGCAGGGTGGGGATGAAGGTTATAAATTTTAACTCTGTGGTTTCTCAGATCCGGAGTTGTGGTGTGGGGGCTCCGAGGCCTGTAAGTATACGGAGCTAGGAAGAGTACCGCCCATGGAAATATTTCATTTTATGGACGAGACGAGGGATATCATTATGCAGAGCCGCTAAAGGCATGGTATGCATAGTCGTACAAAGGTGTCCACGGGTCGAGGGACTTCTCCACCTGATGTCCATGAATGATTATGAAAATCCAAGATTTCTCATAGAAAAGAGTTCGGCATTTGGGGATAATGGTGTCCCGAGCATAAAAGAAACATCTTCACTACAATTGTTCGTTGAGTCACAATATCCTAGTCCTTGCTTGATGTTCATAGATGCAAGTCGTCATGTGAACCATGACCGGATACTTAGGCGAACCGAGCAGGTATACCCAGGAGATTTTTGATCTGAAAATGGGACAAACTATTAAACCACTATGCCATAAACTTCTGGATCAGGAGGTATGGTAAGGGGGATCTGAGGCCGGAAAGCGTACGGAGCTAGGAATAGTGTCGCTTGTGGAAATCTTACCTTTGGTAGATGGGCTAGGGGGTATCAATATGAATAGCCACTGAGGGCATGGTATGAAAAGTCATGCAGAGGTGTCCACGGGTCGCTGAATTTCCACATCCGATGGATATGAATGGTTATGAAGATCCATAATTATCTGGGCCATGAAGTCTGATGTATGGGGAGGATGTATCCAAATGTTCAAGGAGTATTTTCACCTCATTTCTCCATACATATTAGGTGGTTTTCGATGAACCCCGTGCAGTTTAATGTCATGTAGTAAGGACGCGGTCCATGCAGATTAATGTTATGTGGTGGGGACGATAAATACATCCCAAGCATGACTGGTCCATACATGGGGGAAAGGGGAACTTTTATCTTTAATTATCAATGCGGTTTAATGTCGTGCAGAGAGGACTTAAAAATACACCCCGTGCAGGTCTAGCCAATACACAGGGGAAAGGGTACATTTTTAAATCTTGTTATCCATGCAGTTTTACGTCGTGTGGTAAGGATGAAGAGTACACCCAGTGCCGGTCCGGTCCGTACACGGGGGAAAGGGAATTTTTATCTTTTATTATGGGGGGATGGGCCAGGATGGGAAACCATGGTGTTACTACGTATCCTGTGAGGGCAGGAATCAAGCCACATGTAGTTCTCTGGAAGAATTACACCTCGTGCAGGTCTAGTCCACACATGGGGGAAGGAGACATTTTTTTTATTTGAGAGGTGGATAGGCTAGGACGAGGAACCCTGGAATCGCTACGTATCCTGTGAAGTCAGGAATCAAGCCGCACACAGTTCTCTTAAAGAAAATACACCCCATGTAGGTCTTGTCCATACACGGGGGGAGGGGGATTTTTTAACTTTAATTCGGGAGTGGCTGGGCCAGGACGGGGAACCCTGGTGTCGCTACGTATCATTCGAGGTCAGGAATCAAGCCATACGTAGTTCTCTGAAATACATGTATTTTAACGTCATGTGGTAATGACGAAGGATACACCCCATGCAGATCTCGTCCATACATTGGGGGAAAATGGAATTTTTAAACCCCTTTTTGGGTTGGATGGGCCGGGATTGGAGACCCTAGTGTCGCTACATATCCCGCGAGGGCAAGAATCAATCCATACATAGTTCTCTGAAAGAAGGACACCCCATGAAGGTCTGGTCCGTACACGGGGGGGAAAGGGCATTTTTAAAAAAAATCTTGTCTGTGCAGTTTAATGTCGTGCAGTGAGGAAAAACTGCTTTTAGTTTATGGTCATAGAGTTTGGACTGTTCGCTTCTTGGAAGTTTAATGTCATACATCTAGTAAGAAGAATACTCCCCGTGCAGGTTTGGTCTATACACGAGGGGGAGGTGGCATTGTTAACTTTTATTATCCCTTATTATCCGTTCAGTTTAACAGCATGCGATAAGGACGAAATCCATACAGTTTAATGTCATGTGGTTAGGATGAGGGGTATTATTAGATTCCATGAAATTTAATGTCGTGCGGTAAGGAGGAAAGGTACTTTCAGTTTTTATGTGAAATAATTATTTAGGAATCTCACATTGGTAGAAGCCGTGGTGAATTTCCCATCCATGGAGATCAGTGTATATGCTTCGTTGGAGTAGACCTTGTGTACCGTGTATGGTCCCTCCCACTTGGGCTCCAGCTTTGGTGGTTTCCTTCTTGGAATCATTGGAGTCCGGAGGACCAATACCAATTTTCCTTCCATGAATGATAGAATATGGACCTTTTTATTGAAGGCACATGCAATCTGATTCTGGTAGACCTCCATATGGTGCAAAGTGTGCAGCCGCTTCGCGTCCAACTATTCCAATTCACCCAGCAGCGTTTGTGATTTCTCATCATTGGATAATTTACCACAGATGGAAACAAAAAGTGAGGGAAGTTAGAGTTTAATGGGCAGGACCACCTTTGTGTCGTACACCAATGAGTACGGGGTAGACCAAGTAGCGATGTGGATTGTGGTTCGATAAGCCCAAAATGAATGGAGGAGTTTATCCGGCCATGACTTCTTGTCTTTTTCCACCATTTTCTGGAGAATTTTGGATAGGGTCTTGTTGAAATCCTATATCTGTCCGTTGGCCGCCGCATGGTAGCGGGATGAGGGGTTAACCTTGATACCATACTCTTGGTATAGTTTCTCCAATTCAACAGAGAAGAAGTTGGTGCAGTTATCCTTCAGTATAGTATGAGGGACACCAAATTTGGTGATGATACTGGATTTCAAGAAGCTGATAATGCTTCTTTCCCCGACTTCCTTATGGAGTACGACTTCTGCCCATTTGGAAAAGATGTCGGTTGTTGTGAGGATATACATCAGCTGTTTGGTTGTGGCAGGGGGATATGGTCCTACAAACTCCATTACCCAGTTGGAAAATGATCAGGTGTACTTGGCCTGATGATGTAACTCTAGGGGTTGGTTTATGAAGTTGTCATGAATTTGGTACGAGTGGCATTTCACGGTAAAACACTCGCAATATCGTTCCAATGTGGGCCAATAGTACCCAAGCCTCCAAACATGATGGGAATGCTTGGTGCCTCAATGATGTTCTCCATATACTCGGCATGCACGTCAGTCATGATGGCGGCATTTTCTTCTCCATCAATTAATCTGAGGAGGACTCCATCAAGGCCTCATTTATAGAGGACCTCTTGCTGACTCGTGCCGCCATATAGGAAAAAGTTGATTTACCTTATCCATATTTTCTCTCGTTCAACCCTGTATGATGGACGTTCTCTCTGTTGAAGCTTGTTTACCATGGGGGTCATCCAACAGGTAGTGGGAGTATACTGCTCAGAGATAGGACTGACTTAATGGATTTACTCTATCTTGGTCTGAACATATGGCAAGACCATTTGGCGGTGAGCAATACTGATGACGGTTTCATCCCGGTCTGGGTCGGCCAGGGCTATGGACACGTTGTCCAGTGCATCGGCCTGAGCATTCTGGGATCAGGGAATATTGGTCAATGTTGGTTCTATGGGGAATTCCACCATTAACTCTCAGACATAGTCAAATATGGTAATTAGCTCCTCATTTTTGATAGCATAGTCACCATTGAATTGCTTGATGACAAGTTCTGAGTCACCTTTTACTTTAAGGTGATGTACATGTGCCTGTAGTGGGAGTTCCAGGCCTGCAATGAGGGCTTGATATTCCGCTTCATTGTTTGTACATCCATCTGACAGGAGGAAGGAATATGGAAAAGTGCCTTTTCGGGGACATGAGTATTATCCCTAAGCCCACATTGTTTAATTTAGGGTCTTCCATCCCCTTACCGGTTGGGCTTCAGGAGACACCTTTGAAGCACATTTCCCAAGCTGGGAGCTCCTATTGAACCTCGAAGATGCATTCATCCAGTAGCTCAAAATCTGGTACAATGGTCCCCGCAGAGGGGTGCACTGCCAGAAAGTCTGCTAATACCTGACCCTTAATGGACTTCTGAGGCACAAACTAGATGTCAAACTATTGCAGGATTACTGCCCATCAGGATAGGATCCCGGTTAGCATTGGGAGGCTGAGGATGTACTTGAGCGGGTTATTACTCGAGACCAAACAGACTTCATGATGCTGCAGATAATGTCGCAAATTTTGAGCCATGAATACCAAGGATAAAAAGCATTTATCAATGTTTGAGTATCGAGTCTCAGCATCAATAATTGTTCGACTGTGGTAATATAAAATGTTTTCACTACTGGCGTCGTTCTTTTGTGTGAGGAAGGCTCTCAGTGACTGCTCTATGGCCATCACGTATAGGAGGATATTTCTTCCTTCAACCAGGGGCATGAGCACGGATGGGCTTATGAGGTACCTCTTTATTCTGTCAAATGCCTATTGGAGGTCATCTGTCCATTTGTACGTGATTCCCTTCTTCATTAACCTGGTGAAGGGAAAGCATTTGCATGCTAGGTTGGCTATGAATCACCTAATATTGGATAGGTTCCGTTGGAATGCTCTCAACTTATTGAGGTTGCAGGGAGGTGGCAGGCCAAGGATAGCCTTTGTCTTCTCAGGGTCAACTTCGATGTCGTGATGATGTACAAAGAAGCCAATGAATTTCCTTGAGGTGACCCCGAAGGCGCACTTCAAGGGGTTCATCTTTTGGATATGATGTCGAAGTTTGTTGAAGCCAGTTTCAAGGTCTGACAGGTGATCTGAGTGCTGTCTTAATTTGATCACCAAGCAATCTACATAACATTCGATGAATCTCCCCATGAATGGTTTAAAGATACATTTCATGGCGCGTTGATATGTGGCGCCAGTTTTCATGACACCAATGGGCATAAAACTGTAAAAGAATACTCCTCAGGGGGGCTATGTTGGCGGTGGCGTCTTTGTCTTCTTGGGCCATACTGATTTGATTATATCCATAATAGCCGTCCATAAAGGATAGAGCCTCGTACCCGGTTGTCTCATCGATTAATAACTCGGTGATCGAGACCGGGAAGTCAACTTTTCGGAAATGGCGATTGATATCTCTGAAGTCAATGCAGATGCAGATTTTCCCATTCTTTTGCTTGACAGGGACAATGTTGGCCAACCAAATGGGGCACTGGACCTCCCGAATGAAGCCTACCTTAATGAGATCATTGACTAATGCTTCTATTGTTGTGTCATGTGAGGGATGTGTTCTTCTGGAGTCCTGTTTATAGGCTCGGTGGTCTTCTGGAAGACCCAGGTGATGCTTCGCCACATCGGGATCGAGTCCAAGCATTTCTGAGTAATTCCATGCAAAAAAGTCCAGATGTCGCTTCAGGAAAGAGGTATATACCTTGTGCTCCTCAGGAGACATGGCTGCACTAATGAGAGTAGGTCTCGTATCTTTTTCGGAACCCAGTGTTATTTCCATAAGCTCGTCCACCATGGTGGAGATACCCTCATCAAATCTGAGAGGTGCATCCCTGAGATCTTCTTCCTCTTCTTCTCTCAAATCCTCATCTTCTAGATCTGACGGGGGGAGAGATCTTCACCCGAGATCCTGGGAGTCCGGAGGTGAGGAGTTGTAAGTTTTCTTGCTCAAGTACTCACACCCAAATTGAGGGTTGGCGGACGTTCCTACATTTTCGTGCTCGGCCATCATTGCTGAAGTCATGAAGACAACTGAGTGTGTGTCTAGACATGAATCCCAGCTCTCAATATGGTTGATGGGCAGCACGTAGTCTCCGCCAGGATGCCTAATGGGGTTGTCAAGAACCACTTAAAACCCATTTGGAGCGGGGATTCAGTAAACAACATTGGCCAAATTATTCTTCTTCTTTTTCTCATAGAACCTGGCATCAATGCAGTGTGACTCAGAGAGCTCAAAAGGGGCCTTGTCGGCATGCAGTGTCCCACTTTTCCCATAGATTCAGTACTTAATAAACTGGTGGTAGGATGATGGAAAAGCCATGTGCTTTTGGAGGCACGACCTTCCCAGCAAGTCATTGAATTTTTGCTCTTCCAGACCACCAGTAGTTCCGAGTAGGGCACAAGGTCGCCAAAATGGGTCTTTAGCTTTATTTGTCCCATCAGCTTCTGCTCACTCTTGTCATTACGTAGTAGAGTGGTGGTCGAGGGTACTTAATCACCCTCACAGTAACCCACCCTACAGAGTTTCCATAGGGGAAGGAGGTTAACACCAGAGTCGTTGTCAATGAATAATATACGGATCTCAACATCATTCAGCATGCGAGACACAAACAGTGGTTTTATGTGTCCCTGCATGTTGACATATTCATCCAGATCGGTGAAGGAAATTTCTGCATTGCATTCAACCGAGCCAGTCTCTGTTCGGTAAATCTCGGCGGCAGCTAACTCTGCTTGAAACTCTTGGGGGCTGAGCAAGGCTTCAATAAGCGCCTCCTTGAGGTCAACTGATTGACTCAGAGCATCCAGGATGGACAGTTTGGCTGGTACTAACGCCAGCTGCTTAAGGATGTTGTACTTTTTCTCCAACGACCGACGATTCTCCGCTGGTGGGAGAGTTTTAGCAGGCGGATTAGGAGGTGGAGAAGGTGGTGAGGAGGGACCCGCTGTGGGGTCAGATGTCAAAGATGTTTTCACATTATGGGGACCCGGCACGACCAGTCGGTTTTTGTACGCTAGGCGGCTAGGCGCTCGTTCCACCTCTGATGGGTATCACAGAATAACGGGGCCAGGGTGGCTGCTTGTGGATGTGGAGGGATGTTCTTTCAATTTTTGAGTCCGTTGAACGGCTCTTCAACTAGTTTATGTGATATTAACGGTTTGGGCTGGGTTCCACTCGTAGGTTTGGTTTCGGCCACGACTACATCTCGCCCGGTATCCCCTACCTCTGTGATTCCTCCTCCCGGCCCCTTATGTCTGGTTCTCAAGTTCATAACAGTACCCTTATTTAGGGGACGATTCCAAACGATGTATGACATTAATGGAACCAATGATTGGCTCCTCATCCTCTGAAAAGTCAACCTAGTCGGTTGTCCATGATGGTGTCGTTTGGTGGGTTGGTGCACATGGCGCCAAGATCGAGGGCATGAAATCTGATAGCTTTGGGGCTTACTTTGGCATCCTCACGGGCTGCTCCTCTTGCAATTGTCTCCTACTTTGATTACGCCTAGATGACTATCTTTTGGAGGGTTGTGAGGCAAATATTGTTGGTTGTGCAGCATTAGGGGATATTGGAATCAACACTGGTTGTCCTAGCTGGGCTCAGAGTATGCCCTGGGCTCGGTTGATAGTCTTCCGAGTCATCCAGTTATCAAATTTCTGCCCCTTCTTGCTAGTGACGTCCTTCCACCCCTCCCCTTTGTTGGAGTCTGTGGTATAAATATACGTCACATGTGCTGGGGGTGGTCCCAGATCCACCGTCCCGGAGTCTGCCATCCGTTGCAGGAGGTCTTTGAAGACAAAGCATTCCCGAATATTGTGCACCAACATCCGATGGTAGGGAATGTAATCTAGCCTGTCATCTCAGCTAACTTATCCGACTTTCCTCTTCTCTAGGAGGCGGAGAAAGATGCAGTTCATGGTGGTGATGAAGTAGCTGTGGACATGGTTCTCTCGGAACGAGTATACGTTGCTCCTTCATTCCAAAAACTGGCTCTACTTCGATCATCTCTGATCGTCCCGCCTAGGCGGAGGTGGCCGCAGATGCACAGGGGGCCCTAGACGATTTGTTGGAGGCCTGAGTGGTGGAGCATACAAAGGTGCTGGCTTGAGCATGACAGAGGATGCTTCAACAATGGTTTCTCTCTTTTCAGGAGCCTGCGAGGCTATTCGGGACTTCAAATTGGTCCGCTACAGGGAGTCCTCGATTCTTTGGGCAATGGCTGAGAGATGGCCGAATCCAGTGGTGCACTCCACTAGTATGAGCAGTGACCGTAGATCATCTCGAATATTGTCGATGAATATGGTAAGAAACTCATCTTGAGGTATTGGCCTATTCAGAGTGTAGTTCAGACCATTCCATCTAGTGATGAAATATGAGACCCTCTTGTTCTCTCTATTATTGTAGTTCATGAGGTCGCTGACCGTTGTCTTGAGAAATGTCGAGCTGAAGTGGAACATGAACTGCTATAGAAGGTCTTCCCAGCTTTTTATGAATTGGGTTGGTAGACTCGTATACCAGACGAAGGTGGATCCTTACAAGGTCCGCACGAAGAATATGAGTTTCACTGCTTCTTGTTGATCCGGAGTTCCCATCATAGGGTCGCAATAGGATGTGTAGTGCATCAAATTCTGTTCTAGATCTCCTAATCCATTGATGAAAGGGAATACAGGGCACCCAAAATTGGGTGGAGGTGGTGTGTTTCTCAACCAATCCGTGTAAGGTTTCCGCTCTTGCTGTGTCGGAGGGCATCGACCTTCCATCACTTCCAATCGAGACGTTAGTTCCTCGATGGTGTTGGTGAGACCCTAATTTACATTCTATTGGGTGTAGTCCTGAGTAGGTGTAGCACGAGGCATTGCTGGAGGATCCATCTCGGTTGGCACGTGGGGTGCATGTGCCGTTTGTGACACCTTCGGAAGGTTCATGCGTACTCGCTCTGGTTGCATCTTGAATGGAGGGAAGTCTTGGTATTCATCTGGATCAACATTTAGGTAGTTGGACAGACCGGACACCTCATTAGGCAGGGTAAGACTGGGCCTTTGAGGTGCACCTACCGGGAGTGCAGGATGTGGCTCTTCTTGGGAAACATTTTCAATAAGAAGGTTCCTCTAGAGTAGCTCGACATTAAGCTGCCTCAATTATTTCATTTCCTCTTCCTTTCGAGCAAAAATCTCATCGAGCTTGAGTGACTTGTTTTTGTCTAGAGAAGGAGGCAGGGTATGGGTAACCAGTCCTTTGTTCTTATACTTTTTGGAAGCTCGCAGGGTAGGCGGAGGGGGGTTAGCTGAAGGGGTAGCCTATTTACGGTGGCCCTCTGGTTCTGAGTGTGCACACCTGGTGGTTCATTGCGAGTCACACCCTATCCGAAACAATCGTCTCCCGATCCATCCTGATTTTCATCATCTCTTGTGTCACCCATGGGGTTCACCACTATGATGTTGATAGATGAATATCGTGGGGCAGAGAAGATGTCATCTTCCATATAGGAAGAGCATCTCCCACGTCTTCTTCTAGCCTTCCCTTTCTTGACCTAGGATTGCCTTCGGACTTCATGATGAAGGGTGACGCGGAGAGTTATTTATTGAGAACTTACGGTGCGCCTTCCTCTCAGAGGTGATGATGATTCAAACAACGGTATAATATGGGAAACTCCTCTTGTTGCTATCCTCCATATACGAGAGAATACCAACTCTCATTGGGGAGGTTGTTGTTGATGGGGTAATAATGCCCCCAGCCCTGAGGGCTAGGGTTGGCACTATTACGTGGACATCGTGTCTCTTCCCATTTTTATTGGTCTTACGATGGAATATGTTGTTGAAAATGCCCCCAACCCTTCAGGTTGGGGTTGGCCCTAGACTACGGTAGTGGCTGCTGCTATTGCTACCTGCTAGATCTTGTGTGACCCCATTCGGGGGTGAACTTGGTTTGGTGCTGAGTTATTTTGTGAACCTATACCTTCTAGGGAGGCAGGAAAATTTCGCTGATTGGACTCTCTTAGGCGATATGCCTATTGTATTCTCTCGGTGTCCTGATTCAGTATTTCTTGAAAATAGGTCGTTCCTGTTGGGCTGACACTTCTGGAACTTACTTAAGGCCCGACTCTGTTGGATGTGTTGCCTTTCCTAAACAGAGATTCCACTCGATTGCCGTCTTGACGTGATGATGTTGCAAGACACCAAGCCAAATGGGTTGTTCTGGGCGGGGAGTGGAGTGAAATGAAAAGCTCCATGTTCTCCCCATCCCCTGATATGGACTCCTTTTGGGGCGTCACCGATGAGGCGATGAAACTGGTGCAGTGCACGGAGGAAAGCTATCTCCATGTTTCCTTTGCGATTCTTAGTTCGTTGTTGATGTTCCCACCGAAGAGCTTCCAGGTCGATGTGACACAAGAGGTCTCCTACTGTCTTGATATGGTTTACATACCCGTAGTAGGGTAGGAATCTGGATTTCAGCTGGTGTAGGGTTGTCCATATTTTATGGTGGATGATGTGCATGTATTCTTCTAACAACTCTCTGGGTATGTCGAACTGAGAGGTGGTCGTGGGTCAAAACAGAAATGGTATATCATCCCTATCCAGTCTTTTCCTTAGGCGCAACATGTCGGCATACTCCTCCGCTAGTGACTCCTCTACCTTGTCAGCCCAACTGAGATGCTCGTTGTCAAGGTGGTCGGAGGCAGTAAGACTGGTAGGTATTGAATCATTATGTGGGAGATTCTGGGGTGGTTCAGAAGATGAACGTGGCCCTGGAATGTCTATCTATTGAAGAAGGATTTCGTTAGCGACTAACTTGGAATCTGACATGTTTGATCCCATCCTTCCGAGTGCCTCGTCATACGTGGGCTTTTCTGTGCTTGATTCTGCAGGGGAGAACCTTCCTGTCGATATGATTTTCCATTGCGGGGAGGACCTTCACAATGGCGGCAAAAATGGAGAGGACTGCCACCACAGCTTGACGCCTCCCTACACAGAGGAAATTTACAGTGGATACAATGGGGAGGACCTCTAGGGCATGTCACATCAAGGGGATGACCTTCTGGCTGCGTAGCGTTGTTACGAGGAGGTCGTTCGCAACAACTTCTATCATGGTGAGGATGACCATCATGGTTTGACGTTCGGTGTGCATCCTGGGGAGGACCTTCAAGACACACTGCAACAAGGGGAGGACCTTCTTGTTGATTGGGGCCACTGTGGGGAGGACCTTTGCAAAAGAAGCTGTGGTGGAGAGGACTACCATCGAAACTGCTGTAATATAGGGGACTACCATTACAGCTGCCGCAGGGAGAATATCTGCGGGGCACACCCTTGGGAGGGCCTTCAGGATGTAGCACAACGAGGGGAGGGACTTCTCGTTTCTTGACGTCTCTATGAGGAGGACCTCCGTTATCAGGGTGGTGAGGAATACCATTGTGATCTGATGCTGGGTTACATGGAGTTTCGTTACAATGTAACCCCCGAGGAGGACCTGCAGGGAAAGCCACGACAAGGGTAGGGCCTTCTTATCATGATGATACGTCACTGCGGGGAGGGCTTCCGCAGTTGAGACTATGATAGCGAGGACTACTATAATAATCTGTGGTCCCACTGCATGGAGAGTTTTTTTAGTGTATAACCCGAGGAGGACCTTCAGTATGGACCTTAATAAGTGGAGGACCTTCTTTCTGCTCTATCTTCTGGTCACGTGGAGGGTTTCCATGACTCACATCAAAAGAATATCTCTCGTGATTGATCGTTATATGCCCGTGGGGGAGGCCCCCATGGGTGCTATGGGGAGGACCTTCGGATCTGTTGGTAGAAACATTGCGGGGAGGGCCTTCGCAGTTACTACTGCCGCTCCCATAATATGGTAATGGGTGGGTCGGGTTCGGATCATGCGATGTGTGCTTAGAGGCCTTGTGAACCCCGGTATCCAGAAGAGCGGAGTCATGAACCCGCTCTTTATTTTCCGGCTGCGTTCGGTGCATTAGGGGCGCTTTCTTGCGGGCAGCGGGGACCGTCTGCTATTGAAAACAGCCTTCACCTTGGGGTCCTTGTCTAATTGGGTCCTGTGACGCTTCCGGGATATGCCGACGAATATCTTGACTTTTAGCAGGGATATAGGCCTTCTCTGGAGCATCCACCATGATGGGCTGGTGTCCCCCAGTTGGAACAAGTGAAGTTGCTCGATCTGACTGCCCTTGCATCGCAGAATATAGCCGGTGACACTCTTGGGAAAGAGAAGGGATGCAGATCTGCTCTGAGGAGGATATCTCGTCTCTTAGAAGCATTTCCTCAATTGGGGAGATAGGCTCATGGGCCCGAATCCTTGATGTTTATGCAGATGCCATTACTTTCTGTCAAGTCTTCAAGATATGATCTGGGATCGATACCTGATCCTCCATAATTTCTAGGATATGCAGAGAGACATCTTTACCTGGAACGTGTATGATGGCCCATTCTGGTATCGGAGTAGGAATATCCTGCTCCAGTCCTCCGGTGGTCAGTGGGTATTGACGATTCTCCTGTGTCGGGGCAGGTGAACTAATCTGCCCCTGTACCAGGATACACCGGTTCATCTCTCTGTTTTATGCCACATCGGGATGTCAGACTTTACTTGCATCCAATGGGAGATGCCCCTGCATATATTGGTTTCCCAACGTATTGGGTCGGTGGCCTTTGTTGGCGGGGAGACGTGCCCGCCTATGATTTGCAGCCACATCTGGGTGGCGGGCTTTGTGGATCGCCAGCATATCGGGATGGTAGGCATCAAGAGCATCATCTAGGAGCTCTTCCTACTAGTGCTGGGTCGCCACTACGTCAGGTTGGTGGGCTTCACGACCCTGAGCATGGAGAGTTGCATGCTGGGGAGGTTTCGTCCTGTGTGAGAAACGGGCGTGACAGAGGTCGGCGGGGATGTGCGCCAGCTCGTATGATGCCACCATGTCTGAATGGTGGGACTTAGAGGAACGAATAGGTGTATGTTCCTGTTTGTAATGTTTCTCTAGGACTAGGCATTAGAGCTCCTCCTTAGGGACCACGGTGATGACCGGTCCCCGGTTGTAAGTTTTCCACCCTTGTCGGGCGGTCCGAGGGGCCGGACCTCGAGGAGCACGGCCCTGGATCCTCGTGGCTACATCCTATTGAGGATGAGGATGTTGAGTCACTACGTGACCGCAACGACGTCTGCCGGTGGGGGCCTTGGAGTGGAACCCCCGTTCGGTGGGGATGAAGTCCTCAATGCCGACCTAATTCGCCTCCATAAGATAAGGGAGGTATGCATTGTCTCTTTCCGGAGATAGACTCCCGAAACGGTTGGAGACAGCAATGGGGGATATCTAGATCTGCCTTTGCGGCCGCTGCTGGGCATGTGACTGGCGAGTTCTGGAAGATTGGAAGGCATGCATGGCCGCCTCCACTGTCGGGAGAGTACCGTTCACGTGGAACTCTCAGATTAACGTATCTGAGACCCAGCATTGAAGAAACTAGGTAGGTGACAGGGTCCTCCATTGGTGAGGACGTCCGGTAATTGCATTGTTTGAAGCACGCACTTGTGAGTTCCTTCGGGACACCATTGGATCGAAGGGAACTCTGTGTGGTACCTGAAAATATTTTAACAAATACAAATAGAAAACCCGTCAAAGCAGCATATCATGATCCCATGCATAATTAATGACCTTTCTTGGCCCTCCTTGAGAGTAAAAGGGGGTACATGGTGGGATTTTCTTATATCTGTCATGCTTGGGTAAATATTCACGTCGGGTTCACCATATTTGTTACGGGGTTGGTCTCCAAACGCCCAACGGTTCCATTTCCGATGACATGTGAACCTTCTTTCCAAAGGCAGACGTTCGTCGGATGGTCTATCCAGCGACGCTTAAGAAATCACATTGGTCGAGAGGATGGGCAGTCGGTCTCATCGCACCCTTTTGGGGGGAATTATTGACTGTTCTGGGACTCTCTAATATATTTATGATGTATTCATATGTATGCGAATCTGTGGTTTATACCCAAGCATAGTATCCACGAATTTCTCCTGGTTATAAATGGTCAGCTGAACACAGGGGTTCAGAATCATTTATGCCCGAGGTTTACCACCCCTCATTGGATTAATGACCCCAAGGATTCGGACCTCATTGAGGCGGTACTAGGAGTGGTGCGGTGAAATGATGTAAAGATAGACAGATCAACCAGTTGTTGTGCTTGAAAGTCATGGAGGCTTCCTACATACCCTACCTAGGAGACAGGGATCAATGTCCACGTAGTTCGAACGGGAACGTCGTAGAACTGACGTGATGGTGGACACGGGGGTCCGCTGGTGATCAGGATTGAACATCATGGAGGCTTCTTATGCATCCATATGGTTGGGAATCAAAGTCCTCGTAGTTCGCAATGGCTTGGGACTTACGCTGTGAGGCAGCCCAGAGCGATGGATTGGGGATTACACTCTGAGGAGGCCCATAGTGATGGATTGGGGATTACACTCTGACGAGGCCCATAAGAAGATGTAATGGTTGATGCTTACTCTAAGACCATGTGATTCATGATCGGTGTGAGAAACAAGAGGCATCATGTACTAGAGGATCACGTCGTGAGAGGTGCATCTGTGATAAGTGGAGTGGGGATTACGCATGAGGGTGACCCATATTTTCGGGGCTTACTCCGGGATGGACACCCATGGTGACCAAGCGCAGTGGGAGAGGGAAAGAGGTGCTCCTGTGCACTTCACCTGTGTGGTTCCTGGGGGATATACCGAATTGCATGGGGACTTCCTTATGTTGGGTATTTTACTACCCTCCGAAGAAGGGAGAAGTACCCCAGCCCCAACAAGTGGAGGTTCAGAAAGGGGGCTCCCGAGCTCAGACTCCACATTAATGTTGGAATGTGATCCCAGGAATGCTTTAGGAATCTTCTCAAGGGATAGGGAAACCCCTTCCCCCTATTGACTGTGGATATATGATCTCAAAATGGCACGCTGATGTGCCTAAGGGTTACACCACACAGATTTGGTGGCTCTAGTGGAGGCCTCGGCTCGGGGCCAAAAAGTAGGCCAGTGAGGGAGTCATGGAGGATCAGGCTGGATCGAAAGGATTTTATGAGTCTCGGGGAATGCGAAATCCTAAGAATTTGGCGGGCCACAAAGGGGTGTGGGTGGTGGTTCCCTTCGCGTAGGGAAGTGCTACGTGGTTGGAGAAGCCGTCCGTGAACCTGGGTGGTCCTCGGACTGATGGGCATCCCGCAAACCAAGGTGGTTCACGGCTTCGGGTTCGATCCACGAACCAAGGTGGTTCACAGCTTCACGTTCAATCTGCGAACTGGGGTGGTCCGCGAAGGGTTCTATGTCGGCAGCGGCGGCCAAGGGTGGCGTCGGCTAGAGGCTCGTCAGTCGGGGCTTTTCAAGCGTAGGAGGGTGCTATGCGGTGCGACGGATCGGAAAAGAGGCACAAAGTCACTCGTCTGCGGTATTATCTTCTTTATTATCTTAGTTTCACGGTTCAACAAGTTGTTATGCATTTTTGGATCATTAGTAGTTAGTTCCCAGGTTCATACCTGTTCTGGTTCGCGAACTAGAACTTCTGAAATCCTAAGACTTCCTGCAAACTCCTTTCACCAGAATCTGATTGATCTCCTTTTCATTCCCATTCTTCTCATCCCCTCAGTCTCCTTTTACAGAGTGGGGAAAAGGATGCATCTATGTTCATGTGGCACCTTTTGCGGAGGCCCATGATAGAAAACCCGATTCACGGATGACTCGGTCAATTTGCAACTCGTGGGGGGCATTGAGCGCATCTCCCACACAAACCAAACGATCTCCCCCACGAACCAAACGAGCATGGAAAGTTCTTCGCGGCCGTGGAGGTTTCCACCACCATTCCGCGAATGACAGCGGATGCAGCTTGGGCCGGTCAATGTGGTTCGTGGCTGGGGCGGTTTGTGATGGTGGACCGGCTCGGTGTCTATCCTACTTCTCGCCCGTAGAGGATATCCGCCTCTATCTTGTGAACAAGGATGGTCCACATTGGGAAGCAGTTCTCTGAACCGGCCACGTAACACTTGAGCTAGTTGGTGAACCTGTTATTCCTTTGCCAATTTTTAGTATTGGCCTCCTTCCTTTTCCCAATTCTTTGAAGGGAATTGGGTCAAAATCTTCTCTCGAATGAAGGGGATTATTATCTTCCTTTGCGTATTTTTCAGGAACCTACATTGACGTACCGGCTACTAATTTTTGTATATTATATCATGAATTAATTTACATTATTTTTATATAAAACTTCCATCAAATATTATTCGTTTACGAGTTTTATGATTTATAATTTTTCAAAGTGGTATGGGATTCTTTGGAATATTTAAAGGTTATTTTCATCAATAATAAAATTAATTTCCTTCCAATGGTATATACATTCAAGGAAATTATATGACCATTGATCAATAAAAATATAAATTATATTTACTCTTGTTATATATTATCATTGTAACTGATAAGTACCATTTTCCCACTCTTTGGTACTCAAAATGTTTTAGAAAATGTTTTTAATAAGACATGGACATATTTCAAATTTTTCCTTAGAACCTATTTTCTTTCCAAACCCATGTTTTATTAATAAAAATTCAATTTTTTTTAATGTAATTGGTAAATAAATTATTATGATTTGTGTCTTTAATAATTTTTTCAAAGGTGTCTACTAGTTTTTTTCGCAATAACACATTTTTCTAAAAAAAACTTACCATGAAAAAGGAATTTTATTTTACATCATAAGAAAAGTAAGAATTTACTCATCATAATATCTTTGAAACAACCATTGAATGTTCAAAATGATAATTATAAATGAAAAAGTTGAAATTTTTTATTCTCAAATAAAAGGTATCCCAAAAGGCTTTTTTTTAAAAAGGATATTTTTCTCAATATGTTTTTAAATTAAATTTTTACAATTTTTCCATTCATCAATGAAAAAACCCATTATTTTACTTCATATTGGTTAATTTTTGGTCATAACATCCTTAATATTACTATGGATGGTTTATTATTGATTTGAAAAAGGATAGTATTCACATTCAACCCATTGATTTATTTTAATCCCCTTGAAATATTAAAATTTTCATGATAATTTGACATTTAATTTTCCCAAAATATCCACTTCATTTTTCATGAATATGAATATTTCCATAACTGTATAAGATTTTCCATATGTTTATTAAATTAAAATTTATTTTATTATTCCATGAAATATTTTTAATCCAATCCCATTCATTCAATACATATATTTAAAGGGAACTTTGTTAATTCAAATGCATTGGACAAACACTATACAGTTTAGGGATTTGTTAATGAAATACCTATGGATAAAAAATCGGTTAATGAAATATCTACGATAAAGGGAATAGATAATTAAATTCCCATAATTAATTGGTAGTCTAATGAAATGAATTTTGTTGGTCAAAAATCCTTCATGATGGTTCCCTATCATTATAGATGTGTTTCTACCAATATTTTAAACCATCTTGTGAATGGTCTTGCATGTATTGTTTTTTCATCTACCTCAAACAAGATATTTATTATGAATTAATTTCCCCATTTAGTTTCAATGATTCTTCATCCTTGAGATTTTACTTTGATATATCTAGGGATTTATTTCATTTAAGCTATTTACATGGCATGTCATTCAGTTTCTTGCCTTTCCATAAATTTTCCCTTAACTATATATTTCAAGGTCATGTGTTTTCATTTATTACCTTACCATATTTTTAATTAACTTTCATTGATTTTTTTATTAAATATAATGTTTTTTTAGTTTTTTACCTTTCTATACTTTCAATTCACATTGATTCATTATTACTTCCTCTATATTTTACCCTTACTTGGAATTTGACCTCACCCATATTATGTTTCATTCCCTATGAGTCCATGAATCATAATATTAAATATATGTGTGGATTCACTATATAGAATAGAGTTATAATCAAAGTGATTTATTTAGGGAGAAGTAAATAAGTTATTTTCTAACTAGTGAATTATTTGGTAATAAAATACTCATTAATGTATCTATTTTAACAATACTAATAAAATGATTTTTACTCTGCGTATTGATTCCTTCTAATCATGTCAATGTAATTATTCATAGACACTGGATCTGGGATATCTTGGGTTGATTCATTATAATTTGACTCCATCATTTATGGGTATCTCAAATCCCCAATGAGATGAGTACTAGATTGTTAAAATCGAATATACATTTGGGTTCCTTGAAAATAGTATTGTAGTTAAGGTTAAGTGTTATATATTCATAATCAAAGGATATTGTTGAAGGTGGTGGGAGTAAGTGTTTCAGGCTGGGAAGCATAAGTAGATGGGTGGGAAGGATTTCATGTTCTTAGTTAACAAACAATATTACGTAGATACCTTGGCCTTCCCCAAGATTTAGGGAATATAGATATCCAAAATGGGATCAAACCGTATTGGATGATGACAACCATTTAACCAAGTTTGTTTGGTTCACACCTGGGGATGTTTAAAATTCGAAGATGAAGGCTAAATGATATGAAATGGGGTTACGACTAGATATTGTAACATAGGTATTCAGGTTCAAGTTATGGTTGTATGATGAGGTAGTTGATCATTTATTGATACTAGAGACATATCATGAAGGAATGTATAATTTTTATAGAGTGGCTTCTGTAGTGATCCAAGGTAGTGTCAATCTTTATAATCACAATGAAATGGGGCATATAGTAATGAAGGGGTGGTGGAAATTCAAGACATCTTTCATGACCTCCTTAGTCTATGGCTTCAGATGATGGATCGTTTTTATTCCATCGTTATGGGAGGTGGGGAATATATAATCAATGTCTTCATCTCCACCCATACCTTGTCATCAGTGTAGAAATATAGAGAAGTTATTGCGGATTTGAAATGTTGCATGCCCTATATTTGGGTGGTGGATGTTTTTTGGAATCCAATGGGATGCTAGCCCAGTGAAATCCGAAAAGTATAGGGGTATCCCAGTTTTGGTGGTAATGGCGGTATGGATGGATGTGCTTCTAGGTAGATTCATCTCAAAGAAGATCCAAGGTTTTTAGGTTATTTATAAGTTCGTTCATACAGTATTCACCAACATGATATGGATCAAATACCAGTATAATAAGATTCATGACCTGCAATTGATCATGGTACTTTTCTTATTACATCATCAATAAATGAACTTCTATGTTACTCTAATGCTTCTAATTCATTTATTTATTAATTCTATTATTATTTTTTGAAAATTTATAGCTAAGCTCATTTTTTATGAGATGGTGTTGGCAATGACACTAGAAATGATTCGAGAGTAGTGTTCTAGGAGTCTGTGTTGTTCACCCACTTTTTCACTAGTTTATTTTGGATGGGATTAAATGGGTTTGAAAATGGACCTCTTTGATGTAAGGAACGTTATGGAATATATGTTGTGTTTCGGGGTTCACATCAATCGTTATTGATGCTATTAATTTCTATAACACTCGATGGATGATCCTAGATTTTTTAAGGTGAATGGGACACTATGTTAGGATGTTTTGGAAATCCACTTATAGAATTGAGTGGCATTTTTAGATTTATTTCTTCATGTTGGAATATGATGGTATACATTCTGAGAGTGGATAACCTCATATTCTGGATGAGTTCGGAGAATTATTTCTAGGTTATTTTTCAGGGTTTCCTCCAGAGAGGTATTTGGAGTTCCCCGTTGATTTGGAACTAGGAACATAACTGATATATCTTCCCACTTTCCTTATGTCAACCACAGAGATGAATGAATTTAAGATACAACTGGAAAATTTAGAAACCAAAGAATTTATCCGCCCGAGTGTCTCAATGTAGGCCACCCCAGTTCTTTTTTCAAAGAAGTTCGATCGATCCCTTCAGTTGTGCATCAATTAATGGGAGATAAATAAGGTAATGGTGAAGAGTAAATAATATATACCTCGCATTTTTAACCATAATTATTAGATGAAAATATCATGGTGGATCTCTATATTCCATTTTTGTTATGAAAACCACCATGTTAGAGTAAGAGAGGTGACTGTTCTGAAAACACCTTTCCAATGCTGGTATGACAAATTTGAGTATTTTTCCCTTCCATTCATGTTGAAAAATACTCTAACAGTATTTATGGAGCTCATGAATATGGTCTTCCAACATAAAAATAAATCTTGTTTATTGTTTTTATGTATAAAATCATGGTCTATTGATGGATAAAAGAAGAGCATGATTGGAAAATAAGGATTTTGTTCGACACCCTTTGAGATCACCATCCCTATACTATGTTCTATAGGTCCACCTTATATATTTGAGTGGTGATGTTTCTGGGCATTTTGATATTGGATATTTGGGTTTCGGTAGTCCCTAATATAATAAATGCTGGGAATTTATTATTAAAGACCAAAAAAGATCTTCTAGATCATAAACTTTTTGGAATTGAAGGCTATTGTTGGAGGTTAGTCTTGGATTTCTCTCGAATTTCATGGCCCATGACAGTGGTTAATTGAAATGGGGTAAAGTCTAATTCTAGACCATAATTTCAACTTTCATTTGATAGGATTAAGAAATATTTTACCACATCCTAATTTTGATATTTTTGGAATATAGAAAGGGATATGTGGTTCACTATGATGGCTCATGTATGATATTTTGGTGTGTATTAATTCAGTATGAGTACATGGTGGTGTATGGTTTTCTCTAACTTTGGCCACAAAAAAATAATTACCTAATTGATGACCAAGAATTAGTGGTAATGATGGATTCCTCAAAAAATGGAATTTTTATCTCATTATTTAGAATTTTTTAGCTATTAAGATCATAAGATCTTACCTAACATTTTATCTCATAAGAATTAGAATATGAGACAATGTTGTTGGGTTATGTAAATTTAGGGTTTTGATTTTGATATCAGTTATTCCACATAAAAAGATAATTTGTTAATAGTTACCATGACAAGTAATATGTATGTGGACACACTAAAAGATTCAAGTGTTATGTGGGATTTGATAGGGGTATTTTCCCAAATTTATTTGGATACCACATACCATAGTGTGGTGAATTATCAGCTACTGTTCCTCTAACACCCTCCATTAGAGAGTTTATTTGACAAGACATGCTTGGTGATGAGTTGTTCAAATAGTATATGATTCTTTTAAAATGTGGGGACAGTGCCCAATCGGTGGTCATTTTCATTTAATGGAATTATATTATTCATGGGATATGTGGTGGTTCCATTACCATTTTGAATGTTCCTATTGTAGGATCGATAGTAGTATTAGTGTTCAATTCCTCATGGGACCACCAATAAGGTTTACGATGTGAATCTTTTGTTTTGGTGGCTGGAAACGAGGCTTGACATATCAGACTTCATACCCCAGTGTTACACATGTCATAAAATTAAATAAGATCACCATAGGCCCTCTATTTTTCTTTAGGCATTACCCATTCCCACCTGTATGTGGGAAGACATCCCAATGGAAACCATTATTTGATTAAATTATACACTTTGAGGAAGGAAATAAATTTGGTTAGTGATTGACCATATAACTAAATCATCCCACTTCATTCTGATTAATGATTCAATGGAATTGGATTATGTAACACACCAAGATTCCATGGTACGATTCTTTTATAATAATACAATAGCTTGCTTTTTACGCAACTTCGAGTTCTAACACACCTCAACCAATCAAACTAGCCGTTATGAATAGTAATACCCAATTTATGAAATTTTATAAATTTTATTTTTATAAATGGACATCATTTTTGGATTTTGAATATCAAAAATAGATTAAGGTGAATTTTTGGTATCTTTCTGAAAAAATTCCATTTTTGATAAATAGTGAAAAATGATGCTTGAAGTTTTAAAACAGACTTTTTATTTAAATAATTTTTTATTTTATTTAAATTTATTTGAGGAAAAATAATAGATACATAATACCAAAATATGTTCAATGTAATTCAATTTAGTCATTTTATAATAATATTAGATATATAAAACTTTATTAAACATTCTATAATCATTTTCCCACCCTCTAGGGGCATTTGAAAATTTCCATAAAATGTAATTCTACCATTTCTGTGAATTGAATTTCAAAAATATGATAGAAAAGGTTGATAGCATTAAGTAAAATGTGGTTCAATAAGATGAAGGTAATTTTGGGTGAATAGTATCTTCTTAATTTCTTTACCACTGTTAAAAGTAAACAGGGTAATTAAAGATAAACATTGATATTATAATTAACCTAACACATTTCCAAATTCTTTGGGATAGAATTATTTCAACCAAATTGTACCTTAGAAATAAAATATGGTTTTTTGTTCCACTTGTATTAGATTTGGACATTTATTATTATTTTATATAGAGAAGAGCTAAAAGTGTTCAATTCAATGTTTAATTACTAAACCATTTTTAAAATAGGTTATACATAAGATAAATTCGTCTATAAATATTAATTTGAAATCTAAACATATTTACTATATAATGGTATTTTATTTATAACTATTAGACATTAAATAATTAAATTTATTTATGACACAATGATGATTTAGTAATACCTTATTAATGAAAGATTAATATAATTGATATTATAAATATCCAAATAAATGTAAATTGATACTTTTGATAAATTACTATATCTTTATAGGTTAATATTACATGTTATTGCTGACTAAATAAATATTTTTAGAAGTGATAATGTTGTTACGACTTTCACAGAAACAAAATACCAAATAGTGTCAAAATGTACATAAATGAGTTTTTAGAACAAAATCAAAATTATTAATTGATATAATATTCCAAAAAAAATAAGGATTGGAAATAGGAATTATATAATGTTAATTATATCAATAGTAAACAAATTTTGGTTCAGTTGGCTTTTATAGTAATTTTATTAACCATTTATTATAATAATAAAAGAATACAAGGTAATGTTAAACAATTTAACTAAGAGTTAAATATAAAAGATAAGTTTAGTATGGTGACCTCAACCTATCTAAAACCTATTTGTTGATAGTTGTACACCCCATACCCACCATATTCTCTAAATAAATATCTTTTGAGACATTATAACCCAAATATGATTGTATAATAAAATAATATTTCTAGATTTTTCAAAAGTGAACCTCACCTCTCTTATAAAAGGAAACACGCCTTTCACTAAAATTAACACCTCCAAAGACATTTTACTTGGACATAAAATGCTCAAAAATCCTCCCAAATAATTTCAGTTTTACTTAGAGGTTATACATTTATCAGAAAGCCAACCTAAGGATCCCTTTAGGTAACTCAAAAGGAAACACTCGAAGAAGAGGAAATAATTTCACCACCTCTTCAAAAGTTCTTTTCTTCTTCCACTTCCTCTATCTGTGTGGTTTTCATAAAAAAATAACAATTCCAATACCTTATATATATAGTGATGTTATTATAAATATGGTATAACCAGATTCATTATTCTCTTCATCCTATGAATAAAAAATCACCATACGTGCCTGCGTACGACTTACCATCTCCACGTCGTGGTATAGTTTGTTATTAAAATACTTCATTGTTTGAATGGGTATAATAGTGAGTATAACTGATCTAAATAAAAAATATAAAACTGTAATTATTATTTACATATGATATTCCATCCAATTATATATGATATCACCATCAATAGAATGATATTTTCACTTCTGCGTACGTACAAAATACGGTCTCGAGGAACGCGATGAAATTCATTCCCTATCAGAACCATTTAAGAATAATATTCATTTTATGATTAGATATAATGTTTTAGAACATAATATCATTCTAGCGATGAATAAAATACATCCTATCCATAAAAATACGGATTAGGTAACCAATCATATAATGTAAATTAAATCTGTTACCACCTGAAACAATGATACTACTGAAATATTATTTACAACGTAATATTAGAAGATCATATATGATATCATATTTATGATTGTAGTTTGTGTATAATTTAATAAAAATAATTTAATTATTAAAAATTAGGTTAACATACTCTCAATCAAGGAAAATTAAAAGGTAAGGGTTAATTTTACTATCTCTTTTATTCGATGATGTTATTATGTAATTATCTAATAGGGCCTCTTTATCATATGCATCTGTGTTTCTTAAAAATGTACATAAGAACATTTTTAATATTTCCTAGAATCTGTATTAAATTCAATTATTCCATTTTTTGACTTTTTATAAAATTTTTGTAAAGGAATATTTCTGTCATTTTCCAAATGACGTCCTTTCTGACCTTTTTGACAAAATTATGGAACGAATGTTTTTTTAACCTATACGGAGAGTGCGGCTATTTTTCACCATTATAAAATCTTCAATGATTATTTTACAAGATTATAAAAATATTTTTAGAATAACTGTTTTATTTTATAATTATGTGAAATTTAAATGATTTAAAAACATAAAGCGATATTTCTCTCAAATATTTTTTATTTCATCTATGTCAACAGCCTTTGATTGATTTTACACTTGTTTGACATTGCATTATTATGACACAATATTCCATATTATATTGAAGGCTTTGTTATATTCTTGACTATGGATATGTTATTTTTATACCATTAATGTTTTATGGTTAATGTATTAAAATTTCATATGTTTGTTTTAATACAAATGTTTATTTTATGATTCAAAATTTTCATATAAGGAATGAATTGGACTTATTAATTGATGGGTTTCTCCTGTTATAGCATCTCGATGCATTGTTAGCTCTTATGAGTAAATCTATTTTATTGTCACATGGCCTTGACAAAATATTATTTGTAGTCCTAGCATGAGGCCTTGACTATGTGGTCCTTATGTTTGGTATTATGCATTCCCTCATTATGAAACTATCTATTGATATTACATGTGATGATTTTACTAGTATAATATCAATGTGAATATGTAAATAGAATTATTTAATTTAATTTTTCCGTGTTATGTTTAGGTTTATGTTTAAATGGATTGTGTTTTAGTCTTATATGTATCCTTAAATGTTTAATATTATTTCTGAAAGATTGGACTATATTGTTATCCTTAGTGAGCATCCGAGGTCACCCCATTATTATGTTTTATTTTTCCCATGATGTGAAAAAGTATATTATGATTAACCTGCCAGAATAGCCTAAAGGATAGAAGAGTGTTCAAAGGGGGCACAATTTTTTTTTAATTTCTTGATGTAATGTAAAACTTATGTATGAATCTACTATTTCCAAGGCTTTTAAACTAATCGTTCTTTAGAAACATGATCTCTTGTGATTATCCCAATGTTATGTAATAATGAACCGACTATTAGTAGCTTGGGTAGGGGTTTTTTAGTAGGTATCAGAGGACGTTTAGTACAAACCTTGGAAACTAGATTTAGAAAAACTCATATTTGAGAACATTACCATAAGATAGACTATGTTGATTAGTATAGAAGAACATCTTGGAATTTTTGTAATGTAGATATTTTTCGTATTTTACAAGAAGTACATACTTTTATGGATATGAGAAGGCATAGGCGGCACTGGGATAGAAGTATCTAAAAGTGAAAACTCCGACAAATATTTTTGGGATTGACCTGGGGTATCCTGGTACACGACAACGGGACTTGTTGCACTCTTGGTTATAACGCTCCCCAGGGATATTCTTATGATAATTCAGATTTTCTTTAAAAATCATTTTGAATGACTTATGACTATATACCCCTCAAAAGAAAATTTTTTATGATTATGGATAATATCCATAAAATGTTCAATTTATGTTATGTTTTTTACATGTTTGGAATTATGTATTGTGATTCGTAAACAAATCTAGTGTATTCCACTATTTAGAAATGGGGCATAGTGGAAGGATTGAAAATTAAATCAACGCATGTAATCCATGTAGGGATTTCCCATATACTCAATATAATTATAGTGTAGTTGGTGATGAAACCGGTGTTGAACAACTTATAACCATAAAAGGATATCTCACTCAGGTTATTAATAATAACCTTACCCATATGGAGCACCCTGATCCACAACATTGTGGATCAATGTTAGACCACTTCTTGAGGCAACAACCACGAACATTCAATGGGACTACAAGTATATTTTTAACCGAGCAATGGATATGTTCCTTAGAGAAAATATTCCGTGATTTGGGGAGTAATGAAAGGGAAAAAGTTTTCATTGGAGTTTATCGCTTCATGTGAGATGCAGATCAATGGTGGTCATTAATTCAAAATGAAAACGACAATGAAAAAGAATAAAATATTGAAAGGAGATAGTTTAAAGATATTTTCTTAGATAAATACATTCCATGGGACCATAAAGCGGATATGGAAAGACAATTTATGAGTCTGAGGCAAAAAGAGGATGAGAATGTCGCAAAGTATAAGGCTAACTTTAAAAGGATAACAAGGAATGAAAGGGATTATATATGTAACCCAAGGAGTAAGATTGATTGATTATTTGATGGGTTAAAACAATTTCTCCTTCGAGCATTAGTCTCAAAATCCTTCTCATCGTACGAAGATGTTGTCTCATGAGCTATCTAGATATAAAAATAATTATTTAAGTCATTAAAATTTAGAGAAATGAAATAGAAGAATATATCTATAAACCACTCTGGAAATATAAATAAGGGGAATAAGGGAAAACTTGAATTTCCATCCTGTAGTAAATGAGGGAGGAAACAACCTGGTACTTGCCTTAAGAGAATGGGAGTGTATTACATGTGTGGTGAAAAAGGACACAATGCTCATGATTTCAAGGGAATGAATGTGGTTGGCAATGTGGAATGCTAAAATTGTAGTGAAATAGAGAATTGTGCAAATAAATTTCCTAATAACCAATGAGATTTACCTCAGAAAAGTCCAAGGGAGGAAGGCCACAACTATAAGATCACTACTACTGAGGTAGAAGTTCTGAATGATGTGGTGGTAGGATATTTATTGGTTTCCACAAATTTATCCAATGCATTGTTCGATTCTTGATCATCGCATTATTTTATATCTTATCAGTTTTTTAATAAAATTAGATATTTCCAATTTGATTTAACAATGTAGTTTCCAGTTAAAAATTTAAGGGAGGGATCACTGCAACAATTATTTGTGAGTCAGTTCCCATTGGGGCATATAAATGTACATTATCTTCTGATCCCATCGTCACACCCATTATTTAATCTAATATAAATCCTGGAACTAATTGGATTTCAGGCCATGATGTGAAAATTTATTATATGATGAAGGAGGTTAAATTTTTTGATGATGATAAAGCGTACCTTATCATTAGTGAAAATATGTCACCACCGGATTCTTATATATATCCTCCCCCTATAGCTTTAATAAATTCAATTATTGGGGAGTTAGAGGGTGAAATAACTAAGTATGACGAATGGAATGTTCAAATAGAGGATATATCTAATTTCTAATAATATGTTTATCTGTTTCCAGAGAATTTACCTGGAGATCCTCCAGAATGATAAATTGAGTTTTCTCTTGATTTAATTCCATGTTCAAGGCCCATATTGAAGAACACTTATAGAATGGACACTGTGGAATTAGTGGAACTAAAGAAAAAACTAGAGGAATTGAGAAATAAAGGATTTACTCTCCCTAATGATTCTCCACGGGGAGCCGCTGTTATTTTTGTTATGAAAAATGATGGATCTATGAGGTAGTGCATTGACTTCTAGGATATCAATGCTATAATAATAAAGAAAATGTTTCCCCTACCTTAAATTGATTTTTTATTTGAACAACATCAATGAGCTCAATATTTTTCAAATACTATCCTTTGATCAGGATATCATCAGTTGTGTGTGATGAAGAAAGAAATTTTAAAGACAACATTTTGTACTAGATTTGAGAATTTTGAGTTTACAATAATCCCTTTTGAAATGAATAATACACCCTCTATTTTCATGGATATAACTAATATATTCTTTCGAGGAATATTTTTATGACTTCATAGTGTCGTTTATTAAGGATATCATGGTTTACTACAAAATCTATAAAGATCATGAAAATCATTTACACACTATTATAATGACTCTATGAAGAAATGAATTGTACGGGTTGTTTAGCAAGTTTGAATTCCAGATACATGAGATTTCTTTTATTCTCTATGTTTTCTCTAATGAGGGAATCTCTGTAGATCCTTTTAAGACAATAGCAATACAAGGATGTCCAGCACGGACGAGTATAATTGTGGTACACTGTTTTATTGGATTAGCAGTTTATTATCGGTGTTTCATCTAGGATTTTTCCTGATTAGCTAACTCATTAACACAGATCACACGTAAAGGGGTTAAATTTGTTTAAAAAAAGTTTAAATAATGTTTTCCAGAACTGAAGAGAAGATTATCCAATGGTCTTGTCTTGAATCTACCATTGGGGAATAATTGGTGTGTCATTTATAGTCATGCTTCCAATAAATAAATTGCTTGTGTACTTATACATAATTATTGGGTTATTTCCTACACATTGTGTCTATTAAAAATTCATGAAAAAAACAATCCAGCTCATGATATTGAGTTAGAACCTATAATAGTTACTTTGAAGATATGAAAACACTATCTCTATGGTGAAAAATGTGAGATATATACCGATAAAAAGAGTTTGAAGTATACTTTCTCACATAAATAACTCAACATGAGGGAAATGAGATTTCTTGAACTACTCAATGATTGTGATTACACTATACAACGACACCCGATGAAGGCAAAGATGGTGGTAGATGCTTTGAGAAAAAAGGATCATCTAGTTTTGAAAAAGATGAGAGTTTAAAGGGACATTATGTTCATGGATCTATTAAAGGTTGATATGGGAAAAATCATGGAATGCGAAACATCAATAATTTTTCAAATGGTTTCCAATCCAACTTTACTAAAAAAGATAAACAGTTCTCTGAATGATGATTAAGAGTATAAAAATAAAATTAATGCTATGAATGATGGGAGACTGATTGAATTCGTATATGAATATAGAATTTGGAAATTTGGGATTAGAATTTGTGTTCTTGACATATATTATATAAGAAGGGAATTTTTTGATGATGGTCATATCTCCAATTTCACTATTAACCCTAGTAGAACAAAGATGTATAGATATTTGAATGAACCTTTTTGTGGGAAAACATGAAGAGGGAGATTGCTGATATGTCTAAAGATGTATGGTTTTTCAATAGGTGAAGGCCGGAAGACAACATCCTAGAGGATTCATACAAACTCTTCTCATACCATAGTGTATATGGAATGATATTATGATGGACATTATCATGGGTCAACGAAAGACTCTTTGATGGAATGATGTAAAATGGGTCATTGTTGATCATCTTACAAAGTCGGCACATTTTCATGCTATAAGAGAAGATTTAACACATGAACATTTAACAATAATATATATTAATGATGTTGTAAGGCTTCATGGAGTGCCCCTATAAATTGTGTCTGATTGTGATCCCTGTTTTACATTATGATTCCTGAAAAGTCTTCAGAAGGCCTTGGATACTGAACATTGTTTGAGCACTGCCTACAACACCCAAACCGATGGACAATCGGAATGGACTATTCAAACCATAGAAGACATGGTAAAATCTTTCTCACATGACATTAAAGATATGTGGGATCAATATTTACAACTATTATAATTTTTTTTATAATAGTATCTTCCATTCATGCATTCAGTTGGCCCCATATAAAGCGTTATATGGAAAGAGTGTTCGCACTCAAACTTATTGGGATGATGTTGGTAAAAGAAAACTCGTAGGCTCAGATCATTTTGAGGAAAATATGGAAAAGGTGAAGGTTATCGAAAACCAAATCAAAGTATCCCAAGTATTCAAAAGATCTATGCCAATAACTGAATGAATTATTAGGAATTTAAATTAGGAGATCATGTTTTTATGAATGTATCTCTATGGAAGGGTGTTATACGAGTCAGTAAGAAGGGAAAATTAGGTCCCCGGTACATCAGGCCATTTAAAATTCTAGAACGAATTGTAGTTGTAGCTTATCATTTTGAAATGCCACCATGTCTCTCCAAAGTTCATGATTTTTTCCACATATCACTATCGAGAAAATACCTGCCTGAACCAACTCAAGTATTCACCAATGAAGAAATTGAACTAGAACCCCACCTGTCTTATTATGAAGAGCATATAAGAATTATTGATACCAGAGAAGAAGTTTTGAGAAACTAGAGAACTCGTCTGGTGAAATTTCTATGAAGAATCCTTAAGATAGAAGAGGCAACATGGGTAGCTATGGACCTTATGATGATGAACCACCTGAATATTTTTATGCAGTAATATTATAGAGACTTTGAGGATGCAATTAATTGAGGGAGGGTAGAATCTAACACCCCAAGCTTCCATAGTATTCTTAACATTGAATAATACAATGGATTTTACTCTAGGAAACGTTGAGTTCTAACACACCACGACCAATAAAACTTGCCGTTATGAATAGTAATACACCGTTTTATAAAATCTATAAATTTTATTTTTCAATATAGACTTCATTTTTTGATTCAGAATATGAAAATTCTCTTAGGGTGAATTTTTGTTATTTCTCTAAAAACATTAAATTTTTATGAATAGTGAAAAACACTACATTATTGTTTAAACCATATTTTTTATTTAAATAATTAGTTAATTCATTTAAATTTATTTTCAGTTAAAATAGATACCTAATACCTATATATGTTCAGTGTAATTCATTGGAGTAATTTTATAATAATATTATATATATAAAATTTTATTTAACTTTTTACAGTCTTTTACCCACCTTCTAGGTGCATTTGCAAATTTGCATAAAATGTAATTTTACCACTTATGAAAACTGAATATTAAACTTTTTAGAGATACAGTTGACATCAGTATGTAAAATGTGTCTCAATAAGATGAAAATAAATTTAGTTGAATAGTAATTTTTGACTTTTAATTACCACATTTAAAAGTAAATAGGGTAATAAAAGGTAAAAATGAAATTTTAATTACCTTAGCACATGTCCTAATTCTATTGGATAAGTGTATTTCTACAAAAATCATTCTTAGGAATAAAATATTATCCTTTTCTTCCACTTGGATTAGATTATTACATTTACTAATATTTTATTTAAGGAAGAGTTAAAAGTGTTAAATTCAATGTTTGATAACTAAACATGTTATAATATAGGGATATACATTATATAAACTAGACTATCAATATTAATTAGAAATCTAAAAATATATCCTACATAATGGTATTTTATTTATAATTTTTAGACATTAAATAATTAAATTTATTTATGACACAATGATGATGCAGTGATTTCCATATTAATGAATGAATAAAATAATTGATATTATAAATATCCAAATAAATATAAATTCAAAATTCTGATTAATTTCAATAATTTTATACGTTAATATAAAATTTTTGGGTTGATTAATTAAATTTCTTTTGAAGTGATAATGTTTTTATGACTTTCACAAATACCAAATACAAAATAGTGTCAAAATTGACATAAATGATTTTTAAAGACAAATAATATATTATTAATTGATATATTAATTCTAAAAATATACGGTTTGGCCAAAGAACTTATATAATGTTATATATACACAAACATAACCACTTGGGGTTCTCTTAACTTTTTATAGTATTTTTATAAACTATTTATTATATCAATACCATAATACATGGTAAAAGTTAATTTTTTAAATAAGAGTTAGATCTAATTGATAAGGTTAATATGGTGACCTAACCTTATCTAAAACCTATTGGTAGAGATTTTCTGACCAATCCACACATTATCCTTGAATTAAATCATTTTATATACCTTATAATCTGAATATTATTGTATAATAAAAAAATACTTCAAACTTTTCCTAAACTGACCCTAACCTCTCTTATAAAAGTTTACTTACCCTTCTCTCAAAATCACACCCCAAAGCCATTTAGATCAACCAATAACTACTCAAATATACTCCCAAATACCCTCAATTAAACCTAGAGGCATTAATTTGATCATAAATCCAACATAATGATCCCTTTTGATCAAATCAAAAGGAAACACCCGAAGAATAGGTAATAATTTCACCCCCTCTTTCAAAGTTATTTTTCTTTTTCCACTTCCACTTTAATTGTTTTTTCCATAAAAAAATAATGATTCTAGTAACATATACATACTATGATGTTATTAAAAAATGTTACAACCATATTCATTATTCTATCCATCCTATGAATGGAAAAGTCACCATATGTGTGTGCGTGCAACTTACCGTCTTAACGTTGTGGTGTAGTTTGTTATTCAAACATCATTATTTGGATTGGTATATTAATAAGTATAACTAATTTAAATAATAAATATAACATGTTAACGATTCTGTATATGTGATATAACATCCAATTATATATGATTTCACCATCAATATAATGATATTTTTCCTCATGCGTACTTACGGATTACCTTCTCCACGAACGCGATGAAATTCAATGCACATCATAACCATTCAAGAATAATTTTCATTTTCTGGTTAAAAATAATGTTTAGGAACATATGATCATTATGGAGATGAATCAAATATATCCTTTTAAAAACAAAAATGGCTTACATACCCAAGCATACAAAGGAAAACAAATATGTTAACACCCAAAACAATGATACTACAGAAATATTATTAATAAATCAATAATAGAAGGCCATATATGATGTCATAATTATGTATGTGGTTCTTGTATAATTTAATAAAAATGATTTAACTATTATAAAATAGGTTAATGTTCCCTCGATCAAGGAAAATTAGATGTTATGGGTTAATATTTCAGTCTCTTTTATCTGAGGATGTTATTATATAAGTATCTACTAGGACCTCTTTATAATCCACATATGTGTATTTTTAAATGAATTTAAAGATATCTCTACAATTTCCTATGCATTGTATTAAATTCATTTATACCCTTCTTTGACTTTTTATAAATTTTTTATAAAGGAACATTTCTTTCTTTTTCCAAACAAGGTCCTTTAGGACCTTTTCGAAAAAATATAGGAAATATTTATTAAAAATATTGATGGATAGTGTGGCTAGTTTCTTCCATTATAACACCTTATAAGCTTCCCTTACAGGATTATATGAATATTTTCTGAATAAATGTTTTCTTTTATAATTACGTGACTTTTAAATGATTTCAAAATAGAAAAAGATATTTCTCTCAAATGTTTTTTATTTCATCTATGTCAACATCCTTTGATTGATTTTACCCCTGTTTGAAGTTGATTTATTATGAAACAATATTCCATACTGTATTAAAGGTTTTGTGATGTGATTGAATATGGATGTGTTATTTTTATACTATTCATGGTTTATAGTTAAATTATTAACATTTTTATGCTAGTTTTAATACGAATGTTTATGTTATTTTTCAAACATTTTGTATTAGGAATGCATTAGACTTAGTGAGTGATGGGTGGATCCCACTATAGCTCCTTGATGCATCAGTAGGTCTCATTGGACAAACATGTATCTTATTAAGAGGCCTTTACAAAATATTATTTGTAGTATTGAAATGAGGCCTTGATATGTGGTTATGATCTCCGACATTATGCTTTCTATCCCTATGAAATTGGCTATTGATAATAATGTGATCATTCAACTAGTTGGATTTCCGTGTTAATAATTAAATGTAATTATTTGATTTATCTTTTACATATTATGATTATCATTAAGTTTAAAAGGCATGTGTTTTCATCTTATATATTTCCTTATATGTTTGTGCTTATTTTTTAATGATTCCTCTATATTGTTATCCTTACTAAGCATCTGAGCTCATCCCTTTCTTTTGTTTTATGTTTCCTAGGATGTGAAGAAGTATATTAAAATTAACCTATAGGAATATGATAAGAGATATAGTATTTTTCAAAGGTGAACAAATGTTTTTTTATTTCATAATGTAATGTAAAACTTATGTATGAATCTATTAATTCTAAGGCTACTTATGTAATGGGTCTTTCGATACTTGATATATTGTAATCGTGCTGATGTTTTTTAATAATGCACAGACATTGGGTAACAAGGGTGGGGGAGTTATAGATGATGTGGGTTGATTATATGTTTCATAGATAGTTATGCATCATGGTGTTCTTTTAGTGATCATTTCAGACAAGGACCCCTGGTTTACCTCTAGGTTTGGTGATGGACTTTAGAAGGAAATCTGGTCACGAGGCAAGTTGAAAATGACATACCATCCTCAAAAGGATGGTTAAACATAGTGGTTTAACCAAATCATAGATGAAATTCTATAAGAATTTATGTTGGATTATTTAGTCTAATGGGATATCCATTTTGGATTCTTATATTTTTCATATAATAACATCTCCCATTCCTCAATAAGAATGTCTCCATGTAAGGTGTTTTATGTTGGGTCCTTTTATTCCCATTTATGCTGGGAAGAGGTAGTTTAGACCTCATTGTTGAGACCATGTCCTGTACATGAGAGGTTTGATAATGAATGGTTAGTCAAAAAAATATTGTTGATAGTGTAGAGCCACCATAAGTATTATGTTGTCAAGCAGCGCCATGATTTCAAATTATTACATAGTGGTCAGGTTTTTCTGAATGTTCCCCCTAGTTTGGGTAACCAACATCTTGTCATGAAATAGAAGCAAATGTCAAGGTATATCATACCTTTTTATATTATTGATATTGTTTTTAAGGTTGAGTACCATTAACCATTAAAGCTTAGTTTACATCAGTGAATGATATCAACCATGTATCATAAATTAAATATTATAATCTAGAACATTCTGATGTGTTAAATTGGGAGGGTTTAGAATTGGAACCTAATATTTCTTTGATTAGAAGATCAGTGAATATAGTTTATTCCTAGAATAATGTGCTCCATGGCATGTCCATAAGCTCATTTAGGTTTGTGTAGTAGTTTGAGAATTATGAACATGAGACATGGGACCATAAATCATGGGTTGAAATGTAGTACCAATTGTTGTTCAAGAATCATACTCTATTTTGGCGTTCTAATGGTGGAAAGTTTTCATTGTGGGAATAATTTTTACATCTATGATTTTGGTTTTGGTTATCATTATCTTGAATATTGTTATTATCATTTTTGTGTGGATTTATCCTAGAGTTTTTGATAAAATAGTAATTTTTTGACTCAACCACAACGCGCACAAGGTTAGTGCATGGTTATTAGAAACCTTTTTCTATACCAGTGGAGATTTTTATTTCTTGGATAATTGAACATTCTAGTCTAAATGGACATGTGACTTACCATGCCCCTAGACAAGTGGTTCTGTCTAAGGAATGTGGTTGACTGCATGAGTGTACTCTCCTCCCTAGGAGACCATACCACCCCTTTTCCTTTGCTTGGAGGTTTTCTGCAGTTACAGAACAGTTATTTAAACTATATGGCTAGATCATGTGGCATATAAATGTCCTCAAAATAGTTAATTTATAAATTTATCCTCAAAATTTTTAACACAAATCCAAAAATTTCCTCCCCCATTTGGGATTCTCATACCTAGTGACTTCTGCCTCTACTCATACATCCCTTGAAATATAAAAATGTGGGTTGTTTTGGAATAAAATCTATAATAATGATCATGCAAGTCCCAAATTTTCTCTTCTCCTTCCTTCATCTTGGATCCTTCTTCATATATGTTTTGTTTCATCTTTGTTTAGTTAGTATAATTCCTTAAAACGTTTTGAAATATATTTTTTCAAGTTTGATCTTGATGTTCATGGTTTTCAATTTCATCTCGAGGATATCCTTATGATGTGGTTTTATTTTTCCACCAAATACTAAAATTTTCCAAGATTTAGGTAGGTGATTCTATGATTTATAATTATGGGATGATTTTGGTATGCTTTCAATACTTCATTAATGTGTTCTATGGATTTTTTTATGGTCTGAATCATGTTTTCAAAGGTTTTAGTGTTAATTTGGGTTGAAATATGCTTATCCAAATGGAAATTTTTGGTTTTCACACTTATTTATACTGTTAGACATGTGTGTGTGTGTGGTGGGGGGCTTTAGAAATGGGATTCCTATTTAAAATGGTTTATTTTGATAGGATATTGTAATGTTTGGATATTTTTTGTTTAAATGATTTATCTTGTGAAATATGAAGTAGTATTTAAGGAAAAATAGAATCCATGGTAACTAGATGGGCGTGATAAGACTAATAAGAAAGTATGATCAGTGAGGGAGGGGCCCAATTTCCACAAGGATAATTGAGTATACAACACAAACTAAATATTTGATGATGGTTAGATACCACTATACATTTTATTTATCCCCCTATATTGGTTCTTGTATGATGAAATTGGGGTTATGATTTATATAACACGTCATTGAGGTATAGGGTTCCTTGGGTCCCACTAAAACTAGTGTCTTAGGGATTTACTCTGAGGTTCATTTTATGTTATGTGTACTATTGGAATATACAAAACATTACATTAATTTTCACATTCAATTTTAAAGCATGATTTCATTAAGTGTTTTCATTAAGATGTTTTCCATAAATATTTTCTTTTAAAAGTATACTTTTCTATTTATATATCATGATAAGTTGATTTGTACTATTTTTTATGGAATGAGGTTGTTCGTTTGGGTAATATTATTCTAGGATTTAGGTCACACCCTTAATACACCCTCAGCATTATGTAGACCACATTTTGATTGACCAAGGTAATGGGAAGATGTCCGGTGATGGTGATGGTGGATTCTATTTTTAGTGTCCATTTTCTTGAAGGTGTAGGTGGAGGAGGCTTAAGGGTGTTGGGACTCTTGTTTCATGGATGTGTTGGTAGTGTAGTTGTGTCCCCTCAAAATTTTTGTCATTTTTGTTCTATTTAGAATTATAATATTGTAAACATATGATAGTTTTTCCCCTTTTGTAATGGTTTTTGATCATAATGTGATGGATGATTACTGTGGGTTCTTTCTGGTTAATTATTATTAGTGGAATCATTATAAAATGTCATGTTTTATGCCCAAAAACTAGTTTCCATCCCATCGGGATAATGAATGCACTTATGGAATTTTCATGGGTTGGGTAGGGTGTCTGGTTGGATGGAAGCCTAAACTGGTTAATGATAGTTATAGTTATGTATAATGTTCTGAAATAAGTTCTCAAGGTAGATATTTTTAATATAAGAGGATAGATCATGTCAAGTAATGAAGGTATAAATGTTGGGTTTTTTCATCTCAATTTCACATTTTTGTGATATGATGATTATTCACCACTTTTATTATTTTCAGGGTGTAAATATATTCCAATAATGATTTTCCGTAATTATTAATGAAATATTCGGTATTTAAAAACCCATCTCAGGTAAAACCATTCATGGTTTTTTAGTTCGAATGGAAAATATTATAAAAGAGTTTTTTTCAACTCAAATTCACATTCATTGAGTTATATTTCATGATATGTATATTCTTAATAGTATTATTTCTTTCCATCATCCTAAGATTTTATATTTTAAATTATAGTGGATGTTAAAATTTTTATTCAAATCATCCTCCTTATTGAATTTATTCCCCATAAAAATATGACAATTTTATGAATAATTTTCATATGTCCCATGTAATCACTTTTTAATCCATAACCACATTTTCTATATCACATTTTTTATCATTTATATTTGGAAACTCAATTATGATTTATCTCATTTTGTTGTCAAAATTCAATTATCCACTTTTAAGAATCATGTTTGATGTTCTTTTTACGATAGAGATTTTGAACAATGGTGTTTAGAAATATTATCAAGGTTTTCTGACCATTAAAAACTAAAATTTATATCATCCACTCCAAATTATCATAAATCATTATGATCTTTTAATAAAAATATTTATTAAATATTATTTCCAAAAATATATTGTTTCAGTTTTGTTCACACCTCCTTCTTCAATATAATTTTGTCACTTTAAAGGGTCAACTATTAAATGATCTTTTTAAATGTAAATTATTTAAAAATAAATTATACACCATTTAAATTTTTTTAACTGTTAGTAATAACATTTTCATTTAAAATAATTATAAAATCATTTTAAAAAACCATTTATGGGTTTTCATTTATTTTACTCTTTATCCATAATGGAATTATTTCCATGGAAATTTTTTTTCATGAATAACTTTATAAAGTATCTTATGGAATTACTCTATCTGAGTGATTTAATTTTTAATATCACTGTTATACATTCGTGTGATCAATTTCGGGGATACAAAATAGAATTATTACAAAACTGATTTTTATGGGTTCTTTATTATGTGATAGATGACTTTTAAGGTGACATAAATATATGTGTATGATTTATGGTTAGAGTATTATATTTACCCCAAATAATTGGATAAGGTTTTATACATTATTAGATACTGAATTATGGATATAGGACCCCATAAATTATGTAAATATTCGGTTATGGAAGCCACCCAGAGGTGCCCATACCCAGTTGGTAACATGGCCTCAAGCCCATTTAACCAAATTCCAGAGGCTTCCGACTAGCTGTGAGGGAATTTGGTGTGATAGTGGGGAATCTATGACCTCATTAGAGAAGTACATAGTGCATGTAAACATATATACAATAGTAGAAGCAGTAATAACACCAAACAACAGTAACAACATAAGACTGATAAAGAATCAACTGGAGAATATATATATATAAATGATGCATGATACATATGTATTGGAAAACATCCAAATAAATCAGAATGCTCTGATAAAATACTAAAACAAAGTACAAATGGAAAACAGATAAGCAACTCCTCAGCATCTCAAGCCCCAACTTGGTCTCATGCTCTCCAGCTCCAATGCAATCAAGTACCTGAAGTAGAAGGGAGCTTGCCATTTTCAATACCTGCAATAATATAATCAGTTTGGGCCCAAAAGCATGTCCCAGACAGGGTGTGAGGTGAATCCTAATAGGAAACCACAACAAGATATGTGCCAAATAGTCAGTTAATATATTGAAGGTAAAAGTGCAGAAAGAAGTAAACAAGGAATTACTCAATAGTAATAATCCACAGTTTTAGATATCAAACAACAATTAATCAAAGTAGATAAATAAAAATAGTAACTCTCTGGTAATTACTCACATCCTATCCCCTTTGGTCCAACCTAACAGATACAGAAAACCCTCTGGGTAGCACACACATTATCACCCCTCTGTTTCAGCTAAAATTTAGACTCTTTGAGGAAGAACTCACCATCAATTAATCCTATAGTCTTGTATCGGTACTAAAGGTGCTCTAGGGAAGTACTTACATCACATTACCACTTTGGACCATGTCAAGGAACTACAGAATCTCTGAGGAAGCACTCACCGTCAATTCCCCTTGTGGTCTCGCATCATAATATTATAAAAGACAATCTGGAGAAACCCTTACGCCCATTCTTCCAATGGTCTACTACACTAGGTTATCACGACCCTGTGTAAATAAACAAGTATAGCATCACATATTGGATAACGTAAACCTCAAGAACAACTTGGCTAGAATTCTACAACATGTCGGCATTTCATAACAACAGTGACACCATCGTACAATACTAGGCATGGAAAAGTAAAAAGAAGCCTTACAGAAAACTAGACCCAAAGGTCAAAACATGAAAAACATGAATGGGGAACACATCCAAAGCACAAAAATTCACCCTATTCACAATCAAATATCATATACTCAAATATAAAATCATATCATTCAAACAATAGGGTTGAAATAGTAAACGTGCAATACCCCATTCATGGGTATTGGGAAAGGTTTCATATAAAACTCAAACACATTCAACAGAAATGCACAAACCACCTACCTCGGAATTAGGAGATCAATATACTTGAACTAAGAGGCTTGAATTTCTTTAGAATTCCATAGATATAAAAAAACGTTTAAAATTTTTAACCCATGATAACTCGAAATAGAGGAGAAATTAAGGGATGATGTTCTAGTAGAAGGTAGATCGAATTGATGTGATTCCAACGCAACCATTGGTTTTTTATTCGGAAGACGGACACTCAGATGGGGGATTTTCAAATAACCACAACTGCTTGGCGCTCTCAGATAAACTAGGTTGAGAAGGGGACGATTCTGTCCATCAGACACGACCCTGTTGAGTTTAATGAATAAAAACAAAATACACGGTGTGTAATTTTGAAGTAGACTGTGTGCACTTGTTGTTCCCATACTCCAATTTTGGCGGTATCTAGGCCATCACACATGGTTCTTCACAAGGCCACTACGTGGCCAGCACATGGCTACCCACGGTAACTGAGTACACGACATGTACTCATAAATTACATGGTGTATACGTCGAAATTTTTTATAAACTCCTCTTTTCTCAAAAACTTTTGAAAAAAGATAAACATTCCTGAAAAGATGATCCGGGTTCTTACAACCTTCCCCCTATAAACAAATTCGTTCCCAAATTTCCCAAGCAAGGTGGCGTAGAGGAAGAAAGCCTGAACAGCTCCGGCCATTGCAATCATATATCGGCCTCCCTCTCCCAAGTCTCGTCCTATACTCGCCTGTGCTTCCACAACACCCATACCAGAGGAACAGACCGGCCACAGAGAACCTTTGTAATTCGATCCAAAATCTAGATTAGATGCTCCTATAATGATTCATCCACTTCCAACTCAACCTTCTCAGGTTGGAAAACATGAGGCGTGTCTGAAATGTAACGTCGAAGATGAGAAACATGGAAAACGACATGCAAAGCCCAATACCTCGGAGGTAACTACAATTGATAGGCCAGCTGTCCAAATCTCTCCAACACCTCAAATGGACCAAAATACCATGGTGAAAGCTTAACTTATATCCTAATCCTCTTGTGTCCAAACCTCGGTGCGACACGTAGGAAAATCTGGTCTCCATCCTTGAACTTTAGAGGTCATATTCACTGATCATCATAATGATTCTTTAAGAGACTATGCAGTAGCCATCCTTTTTCGAATTAACCCTATCTTCTGCATGGTCTACTGAACAAGATGAGGTCCTAGAAAATCTGCCTCTCCTGCCTCCAGCCAACATAATGTTGATCGGTATGGCCTACTATACAAAGCCTCATAAGGTGTCATCTGAATAGTTGCATGAAAACTATTATTGTAGGAAATCTCCACAAGAGGAATCTGCTTCTACCAGGATCCTCCAAAATCCAGGATGCATGCTCAGAGCATGTCCTCAGGCACATGAATCGTTTTCTCAGACTGGCCATCTGTGTGAGGGTGGTAGGATGTTCTCAAAAGAACCTTTATACCCAAGGCTTTATATAGCCCCTTCCAGACCTAAGAAGTAAAACATTTTTCCTTGTCTGAAATGATTGAGTGTGGAACTCCATGTAGACATACAATCTCACTAATGTACAACCATACCAGCTCATCAACACTGATGGTCTCTTTGATTGTAAAGAAGTGATTGACCTTCATATGTCTGTCAATGACAAAACATACTGAATCATTCCCTCTAGGTGACCTCAGAAACCCTATCATGAAATCCTTCGTGACATCATTCTACTTCTACTTTGGAATAGGTAACTACTGAAAAAGAATTTCTGGTTGCTGATACTCCGCCTTCACCTGCTGATAGGTTGAACACCTCATGATGAAACCTGAAACATCCCTCTTCATACCTGGCCACCAATACTGATGGTATAGATCATGATACATCTTGGTGACACCAGGATAAAATGCCCAAAACGGGGAACGGAAATTCTACATCAGCTCCTTGTGTATATCTGATGGCATCGATACACGTCCTTGGAAATGAAAGATCTCATCCTCACTTATAGTCCATCTAGGAATAGGGTCCTCTCCTAATACATATTATTGTAAGACAAGGACTTCAGAATTTGATAGCTGCCTCATTCTTACATGATCATGAAGGGTTCAGGTAATAGATATAGATGAAAGAAAGGTCTGCCCCTTTCTGTCTTGCACCTCCAAATGCATATCTAAGAATACTTCCATAAGCTTCTACTCAGTACTGGTCTCCTGAACATCCTGTATCTATGTCTTCCTTCTTAATGCATTAGTCAAATGTTTTGCCTTTCCCAGGCATGTAGGCCAGGTCAAAGTCAAAATACTGAAGGTACTCAACCCACCTTCGCTGTCTCAAATTCAGATCATGCTGAGTGAAGATGTACTTGAGACTTATTGTGGTCGGTGAAAACCAAAAAATACTCTCCCAGAATATAATGTATACAACATCATAACATATGAACAACTTCTTCCAAATCCATATCATGTTTCAGGTAATTCTTTACATGTGGCCTCAACTACCGAGACCCGTACGCAATGACTCCATCACCCGGTAGAAGCACAGCTCCCAGCCCGATTCCTGATGCATCACAGTACACAATATAGCTCTTTCTTGGATTTGGAAATACTTTTATCAGTTATGAAGTCAACCTCCCTTTCAGATCATGGAAGGATGACTCGCATGAATCTGATCACAATAACATTGCACCCTTCTTATTCAAACCCATATATAGTGATGATAAACGTGAAAACTCTTGAATGAAGCGTGTGTAGTATCCATCCATCCCTAAGAAACTCCGCACCTCAAATATGTTCCTCAACTACTCCCTGGAAACTATTTATCTCACTTTCTTTGGGTCTACTTACACTATTGTCTCTGAGATAACATGTCCCAAGAAGTGACTCAGATCCATCCAAAAGTGGAATTTTGAGAGATTAGTATATAGCTGATGCTCTCTCAGTGTACTCATAATGATACAAGATGTGTGGTAGGGTCATGTTGAGTGTGGGAGTACACCAAGATATCATCCACAAAGAAAACCATGAAAGAATCAATGTATGGATGGAACACTCGGTTCCTTAGTGCCATGAAAACTACTGGCGCGTTCGTGATACCAAACGGAATAACCATATACTCGTACAAATCAAACATTCTCCAAAAGGATATATGAGGTATATTTGATGGTCTATCCTGAAACTGATGTTAACTGGTCCCCATGTCAATCTTTGAGAACTCCCAGGCTCCTCGAATCTGATCAAAGAGATCACCAATCCTCGTTAAGGGATATCGGTTCTTGACCATCAACTATTTCGACTTCCGATAATACACAAAAAGCCTGAGGGCACCATAGGCCTTCTTCAAAAACAAGACAGGAGAACCCCAATGAGAATTACCGGGTCGGATGAAACCCTTTTCCTACAACTCATCCAACTACTTCTTGTTCTCTTGTAACTCTGGTGTAGCCAACCTATATGAAGGAATGGACACCAGTGCTTCTCCATGAAAAATCTCAATCGAAAAGTCCACCTCACGCTCCAAAGGAAAACATGAAAAGTCCTCTAGAAAGGAATCTCTAAAAAGATCCACCACTGGAGGAAAGTATAATGTGATGTCCCCTGATCGTCCAGATATAGACTAGCCGTCTGGGCTATAACTCCTCCCAACCGATGATGCTTTGGACCCGCTCTACTCGCTTGGACATCCCACACACCCTTATGAATAAGAGATCCACCCTCTAGTGATATCAAACTCACCCTACGGCGATAATAGTCAATAGATGACAGAAAGGGAACTAGCCAGTCCATTCTATGAATAACATCATAGCATGTCATCTCTGGGACATAGAGATACCATAAAAATTGCCACTCACCATCCTCAAAAGGGAACTCCTTCGACTGACGTACACTAGATGTTCTTGTCCCCAAAAGAGTGTATAATGTCAATATGGCAGCACAATAAATGATGCAGAGCCCAAGGCTCTCCACAAAAGCAACAAATATAAAGTTATGAGTTTACCATGTATTGAAAAGAGTAGAAGATAAAACTGAGGCAACTAGGATTGTACCTCGAACAGTAGAAGGTATGGGATCCTGCTAATCCTGGGTCTGCTCCACTACAATAGTTTGTCCTACTCCACAGCCGTGTGACCCTGCCTGACCACTCTGTACTAACCCCCTACTAATGCTAGTAGCCTGGTGACTGAACACTGTGTCCACAACCTCCACCGCGGCAAGTATGACCGGAAGAACTCCAGTTCCCAGACTAGTGATTAACTGGTGGAGCTGCTCTTGTATGAGGAGACATAGATGAACCCTCATCACCAGTTGCTGGAGAGAAGACCTGACAGAAACGCTGAAGGTGACATATATTTCTGCAAGATCGGCACTACAATGGGACTCTATGGAATTGTGGACTCATATTCCCACTCTTCCCACACTGGTAGCATACCACCAGGATACTAGATAATGTCTCTCACCTTCTTGGATCTCTGTGCGAAGACTCCCTGCGGCACTTCCTACTATCATTTGGAGGGATGATAACTCCAGATGCAAAGCCTCCTTGGCTCACAACTCCAGAATCCATCAGAGTGCGCTATGTGATCAGTGAATGATTGTAACACCCTGAGCTTCCACGATACGCTTCACATTCAATAATGCAATAGCTTGCATTGTACGCAACTTCGAGTTCTAACACACCGCGACTAATCAAAGTAGCCGTTATGAATAGTAATAACCACTTATTAAAATTATAGAATTTTTATATTGCAAAATTGACTTCATTTTTGTATTCGGAATATCGAAATTATCCTATGTTGAATTTTTGGTATTTTTCTGAGAACTTCTATTTTTTTATGAATAGTGAAAAATTCTTAAAAAAAACTTTTTTAATAAAAATAATTTATAGTGATAAATTATACTATTTAGTGGTTTTAAAGTATAATTAGAATATATTTTTACCATTCTATCCAATGGTGGTCATTAGATTTAATTTAACATTGAAATTGGACATAAACAATTGCCAATCTTGTGATATAAATCGTTTCTTAAAAACACGCTATTTGTCGTAACAGCGGGAATTAATTATAAAATTAATTAATGCAACATATATGTTTGGAATTTATTAAAATAGACATCATTTTTGAATTTGGAATATCAATTATAGCTTAGGGTGAAATTTTGGCCTTGTTCTGGAAAACTTCAATTTTTGATGAATAGTGAAACCACTAAGTGGTAGTTAAATAACTGATTTTTCGTTTAAATGAAATATTACCACTTCTGTGATTTGATTTTCAAAAATATGACATACATGGTTGTCATTAAGAAGTAAAATGTGGTTCAATGAGATTAAAATAATTTTTTGGTGAATAGTAACTTTTAAGTTCTTAATCGCGATTAGAGGTAATTAGTGTAGTTTAAGGTACAAATAATATTTTAATAATATGAGATGAGCATGAAACTTGTCCTACCTCTATTGGATGAGTCATGGCCGACCAAGACAACCCATGGGTCAACTTGGGGACCCCATGGAGCCACTTTAGTTGGAAAATGACATTAATATATATTTATTTAATGTTAAAATTAAATTGACACAAACATGAGTTGTTTTACTCAAACATTTTTTAAGTGGGGTTACACAAGTCCAAATTTTGACTATAAATATTCATTAGAAAGATAAAAAGATTTCCTACATCATAGTATTTGTTTTATAATTTTTAGACATTATATAAATTAAATTATTTATGACATCATGATGATACTGCGATGACCTCATTATTTAACGACTTAAATAAAATGGGAAGATAATGCAAACTCCAAGGCTTACACTTGTCCAAAGCCAATTGGATGAGGCGATTGCTAACCCTTATCACCTTATCCTCTAATTATATAAGTTTGGGACCTTTATAATCCGAAAAGCTTTGTGTAATAATGTAACATTTCAATCTTTCAAAAAGAGCCCCTCCTCTCCACTTATAAAAGGCCCCGACCTCTCCCACTTTATTCACACCTTCAAGCCATTTGTCTCGGCCAAACTCTGCCCAAATACTCTCCAAACATCCCTATCTTACTCCTAGAAGTCTCACTTTGGGCAGAACTCTTCCCAAGGAAGCCTTTGGCTCATATTAAAAAGAGTTACCCGATTTTGAGGTAATGTCTTCTCTAATGTTGTTTTGTTTTATTTTCTTCTCCAACCCCCCTAAACTCTTTTTATTCATTTATATTGTAACAAAACAGGTATCCTAAATATACTAGGATGTTGTTATAATAAGTATTCGAGCTACACTTACACACACCTACATCTAATGGTTAAAGAACATACGGTTTCTGTGGATGGCGAATTTCTGCCTCACGAAACGATGATTGTTCAACACTCATATAACACCTTCAAAGGTGGCCATTAAGATGCCACTATTTTTATATATGATATATGATATGTTTTTGTTTTACGTATGCTTATGTATTTCTAATTTATTGCATACTTTATGATTTCCATTATGGGTAAAACGCGATAATTTCATTTTAGGAAGTGCGGACTACCGCCCCCTCAAAGTGATTTGAATCGTTAATGCCATATGTGGGATGTATAAAGGATGGAGTAAATGGTATTATACACTATATTATAATGGAATTATATTATACATTTATATAATTATGATTTAGTTCCATTAAATATGAAATTTAAATGAAAGTAGCGTTCATGCGTACGTACGGCTTACCGTCTCCATGAACGGTGCATTTCATTTCTTACCTCTAAATGTTACGTAATATTATAAATGAATGTATATACTGGATATATATGATATATATAACATCTAAATCATGAATATAATTCTGGAGATAATGGATATTCTACCACATAAACAACTTGTAATTATAAGAAGTTTATTGTTGACTCAAGTACCAAAGATCGACAAAACGACCGTCATTAACTTAAATAATTAGATAATGTTCATATCATTGTAATAAGTGATATAAAAAGGATAATGAAATTGAAAATGGTTCTTAATAAGGTATATATTAACTCTAGTTTATTATTCACGAGGTTAAAGAACGGTTGAGTCAAGTCAGACAGGAGGTAAGGGAAATTCTTAACCCAATTTCTGTTCTTTGGGTTAATCTTCTACTTTCAAATTATTTCATGATATTGTTATGTAATATCTTGTATTTGTACATTCTTTATGTGTAATTATATTTAATACACATAATATATCTATTTTATTTATAAATGATCTTTGTAAGGGAATTTCTTCACCCAATTTCTATTCTTTGGGTTAATCTCCTACTTTCAAATTATGTCATGATATTATTATGTCCTATCTTGTATTTTTACATTATTTATGTGTACTTATAGTTAATACACATTATAGATGTACTTTATTTAAAAAAAAATGATCTTTTTAAAGACTTCGTCTCAATCCCCTTTCATTGAGGCATATTTGGTTTTATACACAACTTTCTTTTATACGGTGTATAAACCCCTTTGACTTTTACGTTTATTCAAAAGGAATCTTTTTTATATGAAGCGTTTTGCTAAACGAAAAAATGGAATGTTTTTCTTTCCGTACTTATGCGGCGACAACGACTTCTCCGCCGCCGTGACCATTATTTGAGTTTCAGCTTCCTCTACAAGCCATCACTTTTTTTAAAAGAAAAATAAATACCATGTTTTACCTTTCTTTTATTTAGGTATTGAAAATGGTTTTGAAAGTGTTTTTATTATATCAATATGTTGTATTGATATCTTGTGATTGGAATGTGGAAATGTTATGTTTCCTTTATGCATGTTTTATGTGATACGATTATGTTATGGTTTATGATATGTTTAAACCTATTCATATGAGGAATGCATTTGACTTAATAAGTGACGGGTGGAGCCCGCTATAGATTCTCGATGCATCGGCAGGTCTCATGAGACAAACTAGTGTCTTGGAATGAGGCCTTGACAAAATCTTATTTGTGGTCTTGGCACGAGGCCTTGGCTACGTGGTTATGATAGTCTGGCATTATGCATTCCATCATTATGAAAGTGGTTAGTGATATTGCATGTGATTATTCGACCAGTAGAATATCCATGTGAAGAAGTAAATGGCATTATCTCATTTTACTTTTTCCATATTATGTTGAAGTTCATGTTTAAAAGGCTTTTGTTTTAGTTATACATTGCCTTAAATGTTAATGTTTATTTATGAAAGCTTCTGCATTATTGTTATCCTTACTGAGCATCTGAGCTCACCCCTTTCAATGTTTTAATATTTTCTAGGATGTGAAGAAGTATTTTATGAATGACCTGCAGGGATAGTCAGAAGAGGATATGGGTGTGGTCTATGGAGACTTTTTTTGTTGTAGTTTTTCAATTTATGATGTAACGTAACGTTTACGAATGTATCTAGTGTTTCCAAGGCTACTAAACTAATCGGTCATTCGAGACTTGATCTTTTGTGATCATGCCAATGTTACGAAGTAATGCACCGGCTCTGGGTAGCTGGGGTCGGGGAGTTACAGTTGGTATCAGTGGCAGTTTAGTACTAACCTTGGAAGCTAGATTTAGATAAACTCTGATTAGAGCACATATCCCGAAGATAGACTTTGAAGATTAGTATAGAAGAACTTCCTATAATTTTGGTATTGTAGAGATGTTATGAGTTTTCCGAGCAATACATCCCTGTCTGGATACGAGCAGGTAGAGGCGGCTCTGGCACAGATGTACCTAGGGGTAAAACCCGAAAACACCGCTTGAGCTAGACTCGAACGGGAACTGGTGCACGACAACGGGCCTTGCTGCACTCTTGGTTACGACACTCCCGGGGGATATGCTTAGGATAATTCTCATTTTATTTACAAACCACTATGAAGGGTTATGAGTACATACTTTCTCAAAGAAAACATTTCTTTTTATAATTATGGATTATATCCATAATTAGTTCAATTTATGTTAAGTGTTTTACAAGTATGGAATTATGTATTTTGATTCATGAACTAATCTAGTTTATGCCATTATTTAGAAATGGCGCCTAGTGGAAGGAATGGAAACTGTATCAATGCACGCACTCCGTGTAGGGATTGCCCTCCTGCTCAAGATAATTATTGTGGAGCTGGAGATACAACTGGTGCTGATCAACTTATTTTCCTACTGGGAAAACTCACTCAGGTTATGAATAATAACCTTACTCATATGGAGCACCCTGATCCGCAACGTGGAGGATCAATGATAGACCTCTTCATGAGGCAACAACCACCAACATTTAATGGGGGTACAAATCCGTTAGTAGCTGAGCAATGGATAAACTCCTTAGAGAAAATATTCCATGCCTTGGGGAGTAGCGAAAGTGAAAAGGTTGTCATGGCAGTTTACCGCCTCACTGGAGATGCCGATCAGTGGTGGTCGCTGATTAAAAACACAAAGGAAGATGATGATGTATCGAATATGGAATGGAGGGAGTTCAAAGAGCTTTTCTTAGAAAAATACTTTCCTCGTGACCATCGAGGAGATATGGAAAGGCAATTTCTGAGTCTGAGGCAGAAGGAGGATGAGAATGTCGCAAAGTATGAGGCCAACTTTACAAGGTTAGTGAGGTATGCTGCCGATTATATACATTACCCAAGGAATAAGATTGATCGTTTCTTTGATGGGTTAAAACCATTTCTCCGTCGAGCTTTAGTATCACAATCTTTCTCATCATACGAAGATATTGTCTTGTGTGCTATCAAGACAGAAAAGGAATTCACTAAGTCTTATGAAAACAAAGTAAAGCAAGAGAAGAAGAGAACGGAGGAACAAGAGACAGATAAAGGGAAAAAGGGAAAGAAGTATTTTCCGTTATGTGATAATTGTGGGAAGAATCACCCTGGTACTTGCCTAAAAGGAATGGGAGTTTGTTATAAATGTGGAGAAAAGGGTCACCAGGCTCGTGATTGCAAGGGAAAGAAAGAGGCTATCAAAGTGGAATGCTACAATTGTAGGGAAATAGGGAATTATGCAAATGAATGTCCTAAGAGTCAGGGTAACTTACCTCAGAAAAGGCCAAGGGATCAAGGCCAATCTTATGCTATGACTACAGTTGAAGCGGAATAATTAATGTATTGGTGCTTTTGGACTCAAGGATTATATTCTGGTTATAAGAATAATGTGATATATATATATGGATTGTACTGCAGTACTTGTTGATTTCAGTAAGGTTTTAATATGATTAAGGTAATCATATTTTTAGTATGTGAAAATAAGAGAAACTTTACTTTGTTTGGGGAATCTGATAAATTGATTTTGGAATTTAACGACCCTTTAGAGAAAGTCTGGACGGAGGTATTTTGGATAACTATTAAGGTTGGAATGAATTAAGTTGAACCATGGATAGTATTGTTTAAGGTTAAAGCATTTCTGATGATTATATTTGGAATATTATAATACTATAGTTTTAGGAAAAAGGACAACCTGCAGGGTGGGGCATAACCCGTCGCGTCGGACAAAGCTGCAGGAATCGAACCCACAATCATAGTGCGACAGGCCTTTATTTCCTACCACTAGCCTACAGGAAGTCCCTGGTTATTAAAAAATAATTTTACTAATCTAAATGGTATGTGTTGACATTTGGAACCTTATACAATTAGGATAAGTATAATATTTCTGAGTTCTATTATCTTTTTGAGTGAAAGATGAGTTGAAGGTTGAAACTTTAATTGTCAAGAATAAATATATATATACCTATCTCTTATTCAATGAATAAATTAATTCTTAAACATTAGTAAAGGGATATTAAAACAAAAAAAAAGTGTTATCCTAATACCATATGTCTTGTTGAACTGATTATATTTTAAATCAACATAGATTGAAGGCTTTGAGGCCCTCAATTTGACAGTTGATTGTGATTGATGACCTCAATCACTCCCTACAAATATTTACGTTTTTCCTCCAATTGTATGTCTCTAATTGCCACCAATGTTCTCCTTATCGAGATCATAATTTGGTGGTGACATTCTTATTTTCATTTCCCTCTTATTAAGGCTAAATTTTGTTAACCATATTTCCGATGTGGGTTTTCCACAAAGGTATTTTCTATTTTCAACATTTTATTTTCAAAGAAAAATATCAAATTGCAAGGACGCAATTTATTGAAGGAGGGGAGAATGTAACACCCCGAGCTTCCATGATACGCTTCTCATTCAATAATGCAATAGCTTGCATTGTACGCAACTTCGAGTTCTAACACACCGCGACTAATCAAAGTAGCCGTTATGAATAGTAATAACCACTTATTAAAATTATAGAAATTTTATATTGCAAAATGGACTTCATTTTTGTATTCGGAATATCGAAATTATCCTATGTTGAATTTTTGGTATTTTTCTGAGAACTTCTATTTTTTTATGAATAGTGAAAAATACTTAAAAACAACTTTTTTAATAAAAATAATTTATAGTGATAAATTATACTATTTAGTGGTTTTAAAGTATAATTATAATATATTTTTACCATTCTATCCAATGGTGGTCATTAGAATTAATTTAACATTGAAATTGGACATAAACAATTGCCAATCTTTTGATATAAATCGTTTCTTAAAAACACGCTATTTGTCGTAACAGCGGGAATTAATTATAAAATTAATTAATGCAACTTATATGTTTGGAATTTTTTAAAATAGACATCATTTTTGAATTCGGAATATCAATTATAGCTTAGGGTGAAATTTTGGCCTTGTTCTAAAAAACTTCAATTTTTGATGAATAGTGAAACCCGTAAGTGGTAGTTAAATAACTGATTTTTCGTTTAAATGAAATATTACCACTTCTGTGATTTGATTTTCAAAAATCCGACATACATGGTTGTCATTAAAAAGTAAAATGTGGTTCAATGAGATTAAAATAATTTTTTGGTGAATAGTAACTTTTAAGTTCTTAATCGCGATTAGAGGTAATTAGTGTAGTTTAAGGTACAAATAATGTTTTAATAATATGAGATGAGCATGAAACTTGTCCTACTCCTATTTTATGAGTCATGGAAGACCAAGAAAACCCATTGGTCAACTTGGGGACCCCATGGAGCCACTTTAGTTGGAAAATGACATTAATATATATTTATTTAATGTTAAAATTAAATTGACACAAACATGAGTTGTTTTACTCAAACATTTTTTAAGTGGGGTTACACAAGTCCAAATTTTGACTATAAATATTCATTATAAAGCTAAAAAGATTTCCTACATCATAGTATTTGTTTTATAATATTTAGACATTATATAAATTAAATTATTTATGACATCATGATGATGCAGCGATGACCTCATTATTTAACGATTTAAATAAAATGGGAAGATAATGAAAAATCCAAGGCTTAAACTTGTCCAAAGCCAATTGGATGAGGAGATTTCGAACCCTTATCACCTTAGCCTCGAATTATATAAGTGTGGGTCCTTTAGAATCCGAAAAGCTTTGTGTAATAATGTAACATTTCAATCTTTCAAAAAGAGCCCCTCCTCTCCACTTATAAAAGGCCCCCACCTCTCCCACTTTATTGACACCTTCAAGCCATTTGGATCGGCCACACTCTTCCCAAATACTCTCCAAACATCCCTCTCTTACTCCTAGAAGCCTCACATTGGGCAGAACGCTTCGCAAGGAAGCCTTTGGCTCAAATCAAAAAGAGTTACCCGATTTTGAGGTAATGTCTTCTCTAATGTCTTTTTGTTTTATTTTCTTCTCCAACCCCCCTAAACTCTTTTTATTCATTTCTTTTGTAACAACAAAAGTATCCTCAATATACTAGGATGTTGTTATAATAAGGATTCGAGCTACACTTACACACACCTACATCTAATGGTTAAAGAACATACGGTTTCTGTGGATGGCGAATTTCTGCCTCACAAAACGATGATTGTTCAACACTCATATAACACCTTCAAAGGTGGCCATTAAGATGTCACTATTTTTATATATGATATATAATATGTTTATGTTTTACTTATGCTTCTGTATTTCTCATTTATTTCATAATTATGATTTCCATTATGGGTAAAACGCGATAATTGTATTTTAGGAAGTGCGGACTACCGCCCCCTCAAAGTGATTTGAATCGTTAATGCCATATGTGGGATGTATAAAGGATGGAGTAAATGGTATTATACACTATATTATACTGGAATTATATTATACATTTATATCATTATGATTTAGTTCCATTAAATATGAAATTTAAATGAAAGTAGCGTTCATGCGTACGTACGGCTTACCGTCTCCATGAACGGTGCATTTCATTTCTTACCTCTAAATGTTACGTAATATTATAAATGAATGTATATACTGGATATATATTATATATATGACATCTAAATCATGAATATAATTCTGGATATAATGGATATTCTACCACATAAACAACTTGTAATTATAAGAAGTTTATTGTTGACTCAAGTACCAAAGATCGACAAAACGGCCTTCATTAACTTAAATAATTAGATAATGTTCATATCATTGTAATAAGTTATATAAAAAGGATAATGAAATTTAAAATGGTTCTTAATAAGGTATATATTAACTCTAGTTTATTATTCAGGAGGTTAAAGAACGGTTGAGTCATGTCAGACACGAGGTAAGGGAAATTCTTAACCCAATTTCTGTTCTTTGGGTTAATCTCCTACTTTCAAATTATGACATGATATTGTTATGTACTATCTTGTATTTGTACTTTCTTTATGTGTACTTATAGTTAATACACATAATATATCTATTTTATTTATAAATGATCTTTGTAAGGGAATTTCTTAACCCAATTTCTATTCTTTGGGTTAATCTCCTACTTTCAAATTATGTCATGATATTATTATGTCCTATCTTGTATTTTTACATTATTTATGTGTACTTATAGTTAATACACATTATAGATGTACTTTATTTAAAAAAATGATCTTTTTAAGGACTTCGTCTCAATCCCCTTTCATTGAGGCATATTTGGTTTTATACACAACTTTCTTTTATACGGTGTATAAACCACTTTGACTTTTACGTTTATTCAAAAGGAATCTTTTTTATATGAAGCGTTTTGCTAAACGACAAAAGGGAATGTTTTTCTTTCCGTACTTATGCGGCGACAACGACTTCTCCACCGCCGTGACCATTATTTGAGTTTCAGCTTCCTCTACAAGCCATCACTTTTTTTAAAAGAAAAATAAATACCATGTTTTACCTTTCTTTTATTTAGGTATTGAAAATGGTTTTGAAAGTGTTTTTATTATATCAATATGTTGTATTGATATCTTGTGATTGGAATGTGGAAATGTTATGTTTCCTTTATGCATGTTTTATGTGATACGATTATGTTATGGTTTATGATATGTTTAAACCTATTCATATGAGGAATGCATTGGACTTAATAAGTGACGGGTGGAGCCCGCTATAGCTCCTCGATGCATCGGTAGGTCTCATGAGACAAACTAGTGTCTTGGCACGAGGCCTTGACAAAATCTTATTTGTGGTCTTGGCACGAGGCCTTGGCTACGTGGTTATGATAGTCTGCCATTATGCATTCCATCATTATGAAAGTGGTTAGAGATATTGCATGTGATTATTCGACCAGTAGAATATCTATGTGAAGAAGTAAATGGAATTATCTCATTTTACTTTTGCCATATTATGTTGAAGTTCATGTTTAAAAGGCTTTTGTTTTAGTTATACATTGCCTTAAATGTTAATGTTTATTTATGAAAGCTTCCGCATTATTGTTATCCTTACTGAGCATCTGAGCTCACCCCTTTCAATGTTTTAATATTTTCCAGGATGTGAAGAAGTATTTTATGAATGACCTGCAGGGATAGTCAAAAGAGGATATGGGTGTGGTCTATGGAGACTTTTTTTGTTGTAGTTTTTCACTTTATGATGTAATGTAACGTTTACGAATGTATCTAGTGTTTCCAAGGCTACTAAACTAATCGGTATTTCGAGACTTGATCTTTTCTGATCATGCCAATGTTATGAAGTAATGCACCGGCTCTGGGTAGCTGGGGTCGGGGCGTTACAATGATTGACTATAGATGTGATATAAATCAACTAGAAGATATTGACCTGTGATCAGATGTCGTGCCTCAGACTATCCTTGAACATACATTCCTTAAATAACTAATAAAATCCTGAAATAGGTTTGATGTGTTGTAAATCTATAAAGTGAGAGGAATAATCCTTGATAGAAAGAGTTCCCTAATGTAGACTCATAAAATCTCAGGCTCGATCGGTATTCAAGGACTCTGGATAGATGTAGTCAATGAGGATGCACTGAAACTCATCCCATGCCTTAACCTACTGGCGTCCAGCCTATGATATCACATCCTACCATCTCTTGGATGAGTCATGAAGCATGTAATTAGTGATATTGGATCTCCTATCTAGAGGCGTATCCAGATGCTTGATGATAGAAATCATGGCTTCAAACCATGTCTCCACAACCTGAGGTCCTCCTTCCTCTGTGAAGGTGGGATGTTTCCATGACTGAAAGACCCGCATCAATTCTGCCATCGATAGGGTAGGAGGAAGTTCCCCCAGAAAGGTCTACATCATCCTAATAAAGCCTTCCCTGAACTATGCATTAGCACTGGTATCAGGTATAACTGCTTGTGTCAAGACTGGCACAATATGAGGATCTAGAGGTAGTCCCTGATCAACCATATTCGTCATCTAATCACTGCCTTGTAGCTGGCGAACAATCGGAGGACCTCTCAGTGATATTATTCTACAATGTCAAATGCAAACCATAGATCAACATTATCATCAACTGAAAACATGAAGTGTTGAAGGGAATAAGAGAATGAAATCATTCATGTTTTACGAAACATGAATACACGACGTGTAAAATTCCTACACAGCATGTTCCCTTAAGTCATTCACATGGGTGTGTACTCCTACCTAAACTGATCTTGTAACACCCCAAACACAAGTCGTGTTGTCTCAACACATGGCATGTACTGGATTCCTTTTTCCCTTCCTGAGTATTTCTACACATTTATTCCATACGGATCACCTAAGACAAGACTACACAGAGTGTTTTATGGAAACACAATGTGAACTAGACAGTATTCACCTAGCCTTTGTGGTTAGTGACAAGGCCGGATACATGACTCACACTACATAGCATGTTTCAGGTGGACGCGGCGTGTATAAGAAGAGACTGCACCGACCCGTGTTGTTAGCTGCATGGCCTGGTTCCTAGGATTACACTACACGGCGTGTTCAATCCCAACACGGCGTGTATAGCTTAAGGTTTATCCATCCATGTTGTTAGTTACACATGCGGACACAAGGTCAACACCACACGACATGCATCACTGGTACACGGTGTGTTCCCATAAGATTTTCCCTATCCCATGTCTCTGTCCACACAGTGTACAACACAGTTTGAGGCAACACAAAATGTAAATAAAGTACACGGCATGTACTTATGAAAAATACTATCTTCCGAAACAAAAGAAAACATGGAATGTATTCAAAACTACACGGTGTGTAATTTTGGTTTTTACGTATAGTATGCCTTAGAAACTACTTAGAAGACCAGAAAAAACTAAAAAAACCTCAAAGTGCCAAATTTTGATATGTGAGGTCCCACACTTCTCTTGAATCAAAGATTTTCATTTAATTCCTGTTATAAACAACATAAAAAAAGTAAATGATCCACCAAATTCTAGTCTATGATGGCCCATATAACCTCAAGAACCAATGTTTGGCATTAATTCCAAAAAAAACCTCACACAAACAATATCATATCAAATAGAAGGTATTTTATCAAGGAATCTATCAAAATAACAAGCATATTCTACACAACATCTATCACACCACATGATATCGCTAATGAACCCTAATATGTCATGGAATGAATGCATGACATGTGATTTATAGCATGTGCTTATGTGATGATTGAGATGGCATACCCTCATCTCATCGGGTTGCAACAGAAATAGAACCTGAGTAACATCAAAAATAATAGTAAAATACATGTGAGTCACCCAACAGTGAAAATCAGATCAACCGTAAACATGGAAGACCATAAAAATTGCAATAACTGATGTAAATTGGCTTTTACCGGTACACGAGTTAGCTATTCCAGGGGAAAACTTATTACCAAGTACCTATTCTGTCTTATCGATGATTATTGCCTCCAAACAATAAGTCAAGAAGAAAAGAATCTCCTTTGATACCACTTTGTAATGTCCTGATTCCAGAAGCCACCCAGAGGGGCCCGTATCAAGTTGGTCACATGGCCTCAAGCGCATTTCCATGTATGCCAGAGGCTGCCGAATAACAGTGAGGGCATTGGGTGTGGTAGTGGGGAAACTATGCCTTCATTGGCAGAGCACACAGCGGAAGAAAACATATATACAATAGCAGAAGCAGTAATAACACCAAAAATCAATAACAACAGAAGACTGATAAAGAAACAACTCGAGCATATATATATATATAAATGATAAATGATACATATGTTTACGAAAAAATCCAAACAAGTCAAAATGTTGGAATAAAATACTAAACCAAAGCAGAAAAGGAAAATATATAAGCAACTCCTCAACATCGCAAGACTCATCTTAGTCCAATGATCTCTGGATCCAATGCAATCAAGTACATGAAGTTGAAGGGCGCATGCCCTTATATATACCTAAAACTATATAATCTGTTTGAGCCCAAAATCATGGCCCAAACTGGGTGTGAGACGAATCCCAGTAGGAAACCACCACATGATCTGTGCCTCACAGTCAGTAAATATATGGCAGGTAAATGTGCAAAAAGCGATAAATAAGGATGTACTCAACAAAAATAATCCACAGTTTCAGATATCAAGAAATAGCTAGTGAAATCGGATAAAAAAATAGGTAACCCTCTGAGAAATTACTGACAACCTAACCCCTATGGTCCTACCAAATAGTTACAAGCAACCCTCTGGGTAACACACACAGTCTCACCCCTCTGGTTCAGCTAAAGTATAGTCTCTTCTAGGAAGCACTCACCTTAAATTCCCCTTATAGTCTCGTATCGGTACTAAAGGTGCTCTAGGGAAGCACTTACGTCACATTCCCTCCGTGTCCCTTGTTGAGGAACTACAGACACTCTGATGAAGCACTAAAAGTCAATTTCCTCTATGGTATTACATCGTAATATTAGAAAACACACTATTGAGGAGGACTTACGTCCATTCTCTTTATAGTCTAATACAATAGGTTCTCACAGCCACGTGTAAATCAACAAGTATTGCATCACATATCGGCCAAATTAAACCGCAATAACTACTTGGCTAGAATTATACAACATATCGGCATGTCAATAATATATTCACACCATCCTACAATACTAGGCATGGAAATGTAAACAGCAGCATAATAGGCAACTAGACCCAAAGGTCAAAACAGGCAAAACATACAAGGGAAACACATCCAAAGCACAAAAATTATCCCTATTCACAATAAAATATCATCTAATCAAACATACAAGCATAGAAGAAAAACAATATGGCTAAAACGGTAAATGCTCAATACCCCGTTCATGGGTATTGGGTAAAGTTTTACATAAAACTCAAAGATGATAAATGGAAAGGCACAATCCACCTACGTCGGCATTGGGAGATAAAAATAGTTGAAGCATGGGGCTTGAATCTCTGTAGAACACCGCAGATATAAAAAAACATATAAAATAGTCAACCCACAATAAGTCATGAAAGAGGAGATATCAAGGGATGATGTTATAGGAGAAGAGAGATCTCACCGATGTGATTCCAACGAAACTGTCAGTGTTTGATTCGGAGGAATGACTCTCAGTCGGCGGCTCGTCAAATATCCAAGGATGCTCGATGCTCTCAGACGAAATAGGTTGAGAAGAAGACAGTTATGTCCGTCAGAAGCGACCCTGGTTCATTTAATGAAAGAAAACAAAATACACAATGTGAACTTTTGAAGCACACAACGTGTACTCACTTTTTCCATACTCCGCTTTAGGCCATCACTAGGTCATCACACATGGCCATGAGCAAGGTCGCTACATGGCCAGCACATGGCTACCCATGGTAACCAAGTCCAGGGCATGTACTCATAAAATACATGACGTGTACTTCAAAAATTTATAGAAACTCTTCTTTTATAAAAAGCTTCAGAAAAAATAAAAAAAATACCTGAAAAGAAGATCCGGGTTCTAACAAATTTCATACATATATATTACATATTATTAGATGTATTTTAATTATATAACATTATGATCCATTGCATTAAATTAATATTTTAAAATCATTAGAAACATGGATACAAAAACAGCACATATGTAAATTATCTAAATCATATCCCATTTAGTAATTCATAACTATCACCCTCACAGATACATCATACATAAAACAATTATTAATATATTGGGGGATAAAAAATATAATTATTTGTAATATCATATTCTTAGTAGGGGAAAATGTGGGAGGTTTCAATAATCATTTTAACATAAGTCACACATAAGGGTATGGGAAAATGAGATTTTACATGTAAAATAATACCTATAAATTCTTAGATTACACATATGAGTCCTGACATAAATCATTGCAGTTCATAAAAAATAAATCATAAAGGAATCAAAGAACATAAACCATGTGAACATACTATTAGAATGTGATTATATCATAAAATATTGAAATAATGTGAGGCAGAATCACAATCATAGAATACATATATCAAGGCTACCCACATTGATATTCATAACATGTTAGTATTGGGATAACATTAACTGTATAAGTATCTGGCTATGGAAAACCTCACATGTGCCTTATTCTGAACTTGGGATAAGCCTCTACGATCCTTATTCAAGAAAATAGATATCCTAACAGGTACCATTTGAGATCTTATAACATTAATATATACATAATGCATTGGAGGGATATATAATTCATGGTGCTTCCAATACATATTTATAATACATTCATATATATGCAAAAGAATCATAAACACTTTAGTATATCTTAAAGTCATGACCCATGGAAACCAAATGTGTTTTGTAAACATCCCATTATTGTAATTATAAACCATATATAAAAATAATATGGATGGTATCATTTTATTGTATCACCAATAAATCATTAGTATCATCAAAATATGTTAACATAAATAAAAAGTGTCTTTAATAGATCATAAAATCATTCCATTGTGAAAATTCCTTTATCCTATTGAAATAATTTATTTATAATCTAAATAATACTAATATACAAAGAAAAATGTTCTTTCAATGTTCCTTCAAAACATATAAAAGAACCATTAATGCATTGAGTGTTTACGATGGTGGTAAATATTTTTCATGTCGTGTACATTAAAACAATGATTACTTTCACATTTTAAATAAAAAGTAAAAAGTAACTCATTTATAAAATTAAAAGATGATTCATTCGGAAAAAATTATTAAAATGAAATCATGGTAGAAAATTAATTTATTAATAAAATAACAGTTGTAAAAAAATTCTTAGTATCATTTTTAGAAAAATAAGGATATTGAAGAAAACGTTTCTTGACCAAATAATAAAAAAAAGTTAGTTTTTAGATGAAAGTATAATTTTTTAGCTTTATTACATAATTTTTATAAAATTAAAGCCAAAATGTGTTGTCAATTTGTTATCATAGTAGAATAAAATGGAACTGTTTTGTTATAGATGGATCATATAATTTCTGTTAATGTAAATTCAAGCATATACAATCCTAATAATATTTAGATTGAAACATAACTCCCTTACCTCATGTTAAAATTCCATTGAATGAACTCCAACATCCTATAGGAAACATATTAATGTTATTATAATTCTATAATAGAATCATTCAAATACATAAAATAAAAAATATGATCAATTCATAATATTCCAAAACATTTTTATTAATATTTCATTATTACATTCTTTATTTATTGATGTTATCTGTTTCATTTTTTATATTGATTTTGGTTTGGATGTTCTAATACTTATAAATTGTTCATGTTTACATAATTTCTACAATTTTATTCATTATATAAATATATTATTTAATAATTATCTATAAATATTTAATTTTACCGAAAATGATGAAATAAAAAAATGATTTACTTCATTCATTTATATAGTTGGTCCTACGTAGGCAAAAATGATGTTTAAATTCTCTAATGAAAAGTATGAACGAATGATATATTTTTTATATAAAAGACATTATGAAATAATTAAGATATATATTGATATATATATATATATATATATTCTTATTAAAATCTAATTAGATAGGATATGAAAAATTAATAACATCTCTTTGTGATGGTAGAAGTACATTCATAATGTTGTCAGACCCAAATATTTTGAAATGGATGAAAAAGTATAAATGAATATATGATATTATAATTATAGAATAAAAATATATAATTAATATAAATTATAAAAATTAATTACATCAAATTATCCATCCAATAAATAGTGATCTAAAATGAATTGTATCACTACTTGGAGGTGGTAGTCCACACATTTGCAAACGTAATTCATTCCCGTCCCATTTGATGGTAAATAGGGTGAATAATGGGGGTTAAATAATCATAAAAAAATTTAATTATATTTAGGATATTTATTTTCAGAGATGATGATTAATACCATGTATTCATAAGAGGAAGAAGGAGAAATTATTTTATAGAGGTCGGGTAGGATGATTAATTCTCATTCAGTTGGACTTCTTTGGATATATTTTTACAGACCATTGGAATGGTATTTTAAGAAGACAATAACCTATAAATTATGGATTTTTAATTTTATAATAATACTTTTTGGGGTATTTCCATTATACATGCCTGAATGTGGTGTATGGAAGAGAGAGTTGGGGTGCCCATTTTTAAATGGGAGAGTGGACACACATGTAACTACTAAAAAGATTAAAATATAATTATAGAATAATCATGAAATATTATTTTAAATGGAAATATATTCTAATATGGGGTAATATGGTGTTTAAATATTTCTATAATGTAGTATTTATACATTTTTAATTGCAATAAATAATATTTAACCCTTGGTCCCCCCCGAAAACCCCATTTCAACCTTGACCGCTGTGACAATTATTTAATATTTTACTATTCAATATAACCAAATATTATAGTGCCCTAATCACCAAATTAACAAATTATGATTATAAATTTGGGTACCATTTTTGTATATTCAATTCATATAATTTTAATAAATTAATTTGACTTTAAACACGCAAAACATGATGAATAGTATTCTTCGAAAGAAATTCTTTTCTTAACTATACAAATATTCTATAAGAAAATCCAAAAACAAAATTAATTTTATAGATAATAATTGGATTTTTATTAATATAAATAAATAAATTTTTCTTTTAAAATATTTTTAAATATAAATTAAAATATTAATTTTCATTAAATTATAACATATAATTCAATAAAATTCATTATTTTTCACTATTTATCAAGAAATTATCAAAAGATAACTCTAAGATAATTTTCTTTTGTTTTTCTAATAAATTATGTTAATTATTGAAAATAAAATTTATATAGTTTTTAATGAATTTATATTCCCATCAAAAGAGTGAGAAACTATATTTTAAGGAAGAAATGTATTTTAAAAGTAAATAATGACTTTAATTTAAATTATCTACTTATATGCCAAGTTAGTTTTATTAATGTACTCATTTATGAATAAATTTTTAAAATTCGGTTATTCTAATTCATTCTCCCATAATTACACTGATATTATAATACATTATGAGATTACAGTTTATTCAGATTTGTGATTATGTGTAATGCATGTTATGGTAAAAAATAAATTTATTGGAGGAGAAATAAAATAAATAGGAGTTACTTTCTTCCCCTTTAAGATAAAATTCACCCTCGAAATTACATCACTATGATACAAAAAAAGAAAAAAAATCAATATTTCATCACATCCTTGAGTTCTAATGTATATTTTACAATTTTTTGGATTCATCCAAATTATATTAAATAGTTGAGTAGTCTTGTTTTTTAGAACTATTTCTATATTATCCATGATTTCAATATGTAATTATTCATAGAAAATATCATGCAATATTACTAAAACCTATAGTTTTAATAAATGGTATTTATTAGGTATTTACTTCCTCCTGAGAGATACAGGGAACACATTGTGAACTAGACAGAGGTAAGGTGAAAGATCAAAACAGTAAGCTACCATCCCAACTTGATCAGGAATGTCAAAGTGGAAAATATAAAAAGGAATCATATTCCCTTATTTCTAGATATCATATCCTTATTCAATAAAAAATTATAATAATACCTTATCACCAAAAACTAATTGCATATTTCACAGATGATTTTCCACATAACTTCTTTATCGACTTTGATATATCTTAATGTATTATTGAATGATTATAAAATTCTCTTCCATTTCATCAACTATCTATGAAAAAAGTAGATTTATTTATCCAACTTCATTAGGTAAAATAGATTTATATAGATTAGTTCATAGATATATTAATAAGGATCCATGTTAATTATCAAGTAAAATCAATGGTTATAAGATAATAGGATTAAATCATAACCACCATTGAAATCATGAGAATAATATATCAATATATACTCCATGGTTTGAGTGGTCCTATCAGATAGAACATATTTATAAGGATGATAATCAATACTTAAAGATAACTATGTATCATTATCATGCTAAATACTTATCCAAAACATCTAGGTTATACTAATATCTCGATAAAATACAATATAATGTTGTACTCGATAGAACATTACCACTTTAAATATTTCCATCAAATATAATTAGTATAGAAAAATTAAATAATATAAATAATGATTATTTATTTTATAAGGTGATTTACTTTAATCTAAATAAAATCGTGAACATTAAATATTTTTTTATAGTTCGATGATGAAAACTACAATGAAGTATTTTCATTTACATTTTGGTATAGGTAATGAGTATAACACCCCTTAGATATATCTCTATCAGACATAAAATTCTATCGTAGAATGAAACAATATATATAATCCCCAATATATCATTTAATTTTATTCCTTGAGAAATAATCATTCAAATCTATATAGATCTTCATATATCCGAGATGAATAGAGATATATGAAATATGAACTTCATTAATTAACCCTTCTTTAATTTTGTTATTATTAAGAGATGTACTCAGATCCTAATTCATATCATTATATTAAAATAAAGGACGAATATGGGAAAATTCCCCACCTTCTTTTCCATCTATAGATCTTCATTTTATGCCTCATTATAATTTTATTAGATAGAAGATTATTTATAATATGAGAAATATAATATGTATCCCCCTCCTGATGGATTTCCAAACCCAAACATTGAAAATAATTAATTATTTGATCCCTATTTATACTCAAAATCATAATATTTCATGATCCTTTCAGCTCAACGAAACATCCACCATGTTCACATTCCCATCTAGGTAATTTATTGAGTAGTCACAATCATTATTCATCTACAACCACCATCCCTCACAGAGATTATTCTCTTTTTGAGTGAAGTTATACATTAAAATATTATGGTCAATATTTATGCCACACCATTCTATATAAACATGATACCTCTAAATATTTAATGAAAACAATTACTATATTTATGTCTAAATCATGATTCTGATATTTTTTTTCATGAAACATTAATTTTCATTAGTAGTAACCTATCACCATGTCATTTTTCATTAACATACATCCTAATACATTTTATTAAGAATTACTATAGATCACAAACCATTATCTATTGTAGAGTAATGAGATTATTGGTGTGCTGAGGAACCTTTTCTTTAGTTTCATGAATTTTTCCTTGCATTTAATTGTCCAATGCCACATGACTCCCATCAAAGCCAACTTGGTGAGTGCAATGGATAGTTGTGAGAAAGTATTCAAAAAGCATCTATAATATCCATACAAATCATGAAAATAATATATTTTAATCATAATCATTAGGAAGGTCTAAATATTAATAACAGTTATCTTTTATGGATCCACCAATAAACCCTCGTATGAGATTATATTACCTAAAAATGAAACACTATGTTAAAAAAATCATACTTCATAATTATTTCATAAGACATCACCTTACTTAGGGGATTCTGTATAATTAATAAATTTCATTCAAACTCTTCGTTGATTTCTTAATGTCTAATAATTTTATAAACCTATTATTTATAATATATTTCTACTTTAATATATTTAATTTCTTTAATTTATTGTGTTACACGTAACATCCGGATTAAGTGAACCACAATATATTATAAAAATATTTTCATTTATTGTGATAGTTATCACCTATTTGTTTTATTGGTGGGTATTAATATGATTAAGAAAAATATAAAACATTTTTACAAAGGTTTTATTTTTTTATTTATTTATAATTATTAAGTATGTAATTTTCATTAATGTCAATATATACTTTAAAATTCATTTTTCATCAAAATTAATTTTATTGAATTTAAGAATGGGAATTATAAATAATTTATTTTCATTTTAGAAACTCTATATCAAAAAAATGAAATGATTTTTCAATATTATTCTCAAAATTATCTTTGCATGAAATTTTGGTATATTTCGGAAAAGATTAAATTTTTAGTGAATACTGAAAATTCATATTTTCAAACGAATTAATATATTTTAATTAAATAATAAAATGTAAAAATATTATTATATTTTGGATTTTTTATAAAATTTCAATATTATACATTTAAAAATATATATATATAATTATTTCCAACTTAATAAGTGAAATTATGGATTTTGATATAAGTTAATTTTTTTAAAAAAAATATTCATTCTAAAAGATGAATTTTGTTGTGTCCTAAATATTTAAATTAAAATTTATTTATTCTACTCTTAGATATTGAATAAAAAAACCTATTACATATTTTTAATTAATAGGTTCAATTTTTTTAAACGTTCCCTTTTTATCTAGTCAACAAAAATAGTAATTGTAGAAAATATGTGTCAATTGGATAAGGTAAAATGGGTATAATATCATTAAATCCATGAGAAAAGTTCTCAAAATCAACCCAAAACATTATTTTATTTCATTTTATTATATTAATAGGAACATATATATATCCAAAAATTATAATATAACTGATTTGGGTGTAATTTTCCCTTGATATTGAAATTTATATTTTTTTATGTAATGAATATTCCAAGATATCACTCTCTTTCATTAATGTTTTTTATATATTATCATAAGGGTAATAATATATTATAAAAAAACTAAATTTTTATTATATGAATGAATGATTTATTTTTATCTAGTAATTTATTTTAAATTTTTAGTCACGTTATGATTACTTTAAATTATTACAGAACACTTACATAATTCTTGTTGCATGCGGTAACAAATCAAAGTGAGAGATTAAAAAACATAAAAAGTAATATTTTTTTGATTACATAAATTGTAACATGAATTTAATTCTTGATAATATTATTTAATATATTGATAAATATTTTTTATCCCAATAAATATTTTATGTTGATGACTATAATGACTTATTAAATAAATATTGTCAAAAGTGGAATTAAGGATATTTTATGAAAATTATTATTTTATTAATTTATTTTTTTTAAAAAAATATTGGAATATGAATAATATGATCATAAATGGAATGAGATTTTATAAATTTTATATTTTGAGATAATTTGTACCTTATGATTAAAATTAATTAACATTATAAATGAAAATGCAGTTAATGTGTTTAACGATAACATGGGTTTGTAACATCCCAAGTATGTAAAAAATAATAGATATTTTTATCTATGTATATTTATGAATTAGATAGTGTTTTAGAGGCTTAAAATGAGACTAAATTCAATCTTAAGCATGGAATACACTAATATTTTTAAAAGATTGCATTACTGCCTTTTGATGGAGATCCATTTTTAAATCAATGTTTTGACAATTTTATAATCTCTATTTGTAAAAATATACTTATTATTTATTATTTGGACATTTAAATTGACATTGGATAATTTTTTGGTATTTTTCTGACAATGTTCATTTTTTAATGAATAGTGAAAAATACTGCATTTTACATCAAAACTACTTTTTCATATAATTTAATTATATGGTTATTTTATCTTTTTAATTGGTTTATAGTGTAAATAAAATATATTTTTACCATTTAATCCAATATTGGTCATTTTAATTAATTTCACTTTGGAATTTGGCTTAAACTAATGCCATACTTTTCATAGATATTGTTTCAAAAAACCCGCTATTTGTTTTGACAACGAGAATTATTTTTAAATTAATTATTGCAATTTCTATATCTGTAATTTGGTAAAATGGATTCCATATTTTGAATCAGAAGGTCCAAATTATTTAATTAAGACTCTTTTGTTTTCGGACATTGTGAATACTAACGACGGTAATTATCATTAATTATCTTGATTAATTAGTAATCAGGATGTTAAGGATAATAAAAGAAATCGTAATAATAAAAAATGATACCATCATGTGTCCTAATACTACTAGTTGTGTCATGGACGACCATGGTATTCCATGTTGCAAACTTTGGGACCCCATGGAATCACTTTTGTGTGAAAATGACTTTTTATCTTTTTATTTTTAAAGAAAGTTAAATATAACAAAGAATGTATCACCTGAGTAAAAAAAATTTAATTTTGTCTAAATAAATGATATATTGGACTATAAATTTTCATTGGAAATATAAAAATATTTCCTACATCATAGTATTTTTTTTATAATTTTTAGACATTAAATAAATTAAATTATTTATGACATCATGATGATGCAGCGACTACCTCATTATTTAATGATTTAAGTAAAATGAAAAGATAATGTAAAATATAAGACCTACACATGTCAAAAAACCTATTGGATGGGTGTATTTCGAACCCTTATCACCTTAGCCTCAAAATACATCAATGTGGGGCCTTTAAAATATGAAATGCATTTGAAAATATAGTAACATTTTATACCTTTCCAAGAGTGCCCCTCCTCTCCTCTTATAAAAGGCCCCCACCTTTACCTCCTTACCCACACATCTCAAGCCTTTGGCTCAGCCAATATCTGCTCATTTTGTCTCTCCACATCCCTCTCCTCATCCTAGAAGCCTTACCTTATGCGTAAATCTCTTGAAAAACCTTTTTGGTTCTAACCAAGAGGAGTTACACGATTCAGAGGTAAAGTCTTCGGTAATGCTCTTTTGTTTTATTTTGATTCTCCAACCCCATAAACTCTTTTTATTAATTTCTTTTGTGACAAAAACAGTATCTTAAATATACTAGTATGATTTTATAATAAGGACTATATCTACACTTACACACACCTACATCTAATGATTAAATAACATACTGTTTCCGTGGATTGTGAATTTCTGCCTCACGAAACGATGATTGTTCAACACTCATATAACACTATCAAAGGTGGCCATTAATATGTCACTAAATATATATATTATATATCATATGTTTATGTTTTAATTAAGCTTCTGTATTTTTCATTTATGGCATACCTTTATGGTTTCCATTATGGGTAAATGCGATATCTTTATTTTAGGAAGTGCGGACTACCGCCTCCTCAAAGTGATTTGATTCGTTAATGCCTCATGTGGGATGTATAAAAGATAAAGTTAATGATATTATATATGATATTATAATTTAATTATAATATACATTTATATCATTATGATTCCATTCCATAAAATATGAAATAGAAATGGAAGTAGCGTTCATGAGTATGTACGTCTTATCGTCTCCATTAATGGTGCATCTCATTTATTACTTCTAAATGTTATGTAATATTATAAATGCATGTATATACTGGATATATATGATATATATGATATCTACATAATGAAAATAATTTTGGATATAATGGATATATTACCCCATGAACAACGTGTAATTATAAAGATTTTTATTTGACTCAAGTACCAATGATCGACAAGACGACCATTATTAACATAAATAATTACATAGTGTTAATAACATGGTAATAAGTGATATAAAAGGAATAATGAACATTAAAAAGTTTCTTAATCAAGTATAAATTAACTCATGTTTATTATTCTGGAGGTTAAAGAACAATCAAGTGATGTCAAACCCGAGGTAAGGGAACCTCTTAACCCAATTTCTATTCTTTGGGTTAATCTCCTACTTTCAAATTATTTCATGATATTATTATGTCCAATCATGTATTTTTAATTTATTTATATGTCCTTATAGTGAATACACATAATAGATTTATTTTATTTTAAAAAAATGATCTTTGTATGGGACTTCGTCTCAATCTCCTTTAATTGAGGCATATTATGTTTTATAGACAACTTTCTTTTTTACGGTGTATAAACCCCTTTTACTTTTATTTTTACTCAAAAGTAATATTTTTATACGAAGTGTTTACTAAACGAAAAAAGGGAATGATTTTTTGTCGTACGTATGCGGCGACAACGACTTCTCTGTCGTCGTGACCATTATTTCAGCATCAACTTCATCTACAAGCCATAATTTTTTTTAAAATGAATAAATAAATACATGTTTTAATTTTCTTTTATTTTGGTATTGAAAATGGTTTTCATAATGTTTTTATATCAATGTGTTGTATTGATATCTTGTGATTGAAAAGTTGAAATGTTATGTTTCCTTTGTGCATCTTTTGTGTGATGCGATTTTGTTATGGTTCTTGGGCATTATTATAATGACGGGTGGTTCCGTGATAAACTAAGGGTAGGTGAGCCCGATATAGCTCTCCAATGCATTGGGTAATGTGAAGGAGCTAAACATTAATGTTTTTCCGAAGAGATTTAGGGAATATATTGTGATGGGTATTCCAAACGTAACCAAGAGGGTTACTCCCTACGTAAGATTGTTATGAATGTATCAAGTTACCTTTATGTCTTGTGATTTCTATGATTTATTCATGAGTTGATGAGGTATGTTAATGTACTTATGTTGTATGAGTAGAGTATGATTTAATTGATTCTTATATATACATGTACTCATGTTTCCTTTCCATATTTTTATATCTCTTACTGATCTTTTTATGCTCATCCCACGTTTTTGAAATGTTTTTCACAGGTCAAGGGAAAGGTACATGATGTGATGATAGTGTGAAGGAAGTGTCAGGAAAGAATCCATGTTTTATTTTAAATATTTTTCCGTTGATGGGGAAAATGAGTAATATCTTTTATATAACCACTTTGTTTAAATGTGGAATGTAATGCATGATTTATAATCTAATTATCTAAAACTCTAAACTTGAAAAGATCCTAAATGCTTAATCTTGTAATAACTCAAGATTAAGTAATTTTTATGGTTGGGGCCTTATAGTTGGTATCAGAGGCCGGTTTAGATAACTTTAGGAGTTAGAATTGTATTAAATGATTATCCAAAAATATTTTTTTATGGTCAAATTGAAATGATATAGCATTTCAAGATTACCATGTTGCTTCATCTAAGACATGTTTGTTCAGAATGGTTTTCTGCATAGGAAATAGGGAAGTAGTTCTAGGAAGGCATACAAAAGTAAATAACCTTCTGAATCAGCATCCTGAGATGGTTGGAATTGGAACTGAATAGTTTGTTGCAGAAATGGCGCAGCTAACTCAAGCGATAAATGGTGGTGGTATCCATGCACGAGATCAGCCAGATCAACCACAGAGGAACATGTCAGTGGTGGATCATTTCATGAGGCAACATCCCCAATCATTCAGAGGATCATCTGACCATGTGCTAACTGAAAGGTGGATTAATGCACTGGAGAATATTTTCAATGTCATGGGGTGTTCAGACAATCAAAAGGTTAGTCTTTCTATTTATCGTTTGGAGGGTGAAGCAGATCAGTGGTGGTAAATGTTAAAAAATATTTGGGACATTGATGATATTGATGCTCTCGACTGGGATAAATTCAAAGGTATGTTTCTTGTGAAGTATTTTCCTAAGGATGTTCGACATAGGATGGAAAACAATTCTTGGAATTGAGGCAAGAGGAAGACTCAGTGGATTTTTATGAAGAAAGGTTCACTCTATTGGCAAGGTATGCTCCAAATTTTATCTAAGACCTTGACAATAAAATCAATAGTTTTTAATCGGTATTAAAGCCAAAATATCGAAGGGTATTAGCTTCTCACGAGTTCAAGAGATGAAAATCTTTCTCAATGTGCTGAGAAGGTTGAAATGGAGTTTTCTGATGATCAAGTGTTCTATAACAACCAGCAGAAGAAGAGACAGAGGTGGCAGGAGAAAGGAAATAATTCTTCAAAAAGGTCTAACGGTAAGGAAACTAGGTTTCCAGTTTGTGATAAATGTGGTAAAAGGCATGCTGGGGAATGTCTTCTGAATTCTGGAAAGTGATACCGATGTGGTAAGATGTGACATAAGGCTCATGATTACATTAAAAAAGATAAGGGTGATGGTAAGACCAAATTTTATTTACAGTTAGTGAAATTGTTTAAGTGCAATGAGATGGGTTGCTATGCAAATGAGTGTCCGACAAAGAGCTCGAGTGATGGGAAGAAGTTAGACTACAAGAAGAAAGGGGCGGTGAAATCCTTTGCAACTACTTCAGTAGATGTCAGGCCATCAAATGAAGTTGTATCAGGTACTTTGTTTGTATTTTCATATTATGACAGTGTGTTGTTTGATTCGGGATCTACACATTATTTCATCTCTGGAAACATTTCTAGTAAAATGGGAATACCATATCAAGAAATGACTCATGAACTTGTGGTAAAAACACCTGGGGGAAATGTTGAGGAAAATAGAATTTATAAGATTCTTCCTATCCTTATCCGTGGAAAGAACCTAGTTGAAAACCTAATTTTTTTTACCTCTAGTAGAGTTTGATGTTATCCTGGGTATAGATTGGCTCTCTATTTACCATTCTAAGATTGACTATAGAGATAAAGAAGTTTCTTTTCATAAAGACATTCGGTTTTTGTACAAGAATGAAACCTTACTATTGATAACATATCAAGAGTCTGAGATACTTGTAAAAAATGGAAATGAATGTTACCTTGCACATATCGTTGAAAACAAGAGAACTGTTTAGATTAATGATGATCCAGTGGTAAATTAGTATCCTGAGGTATTTACTGATGAGTTGCCTGGAATAATACCATATCAGGATGTTGAATTTACCATTGATTTAGTTTTTGATGCTAAGCCAATTTAAAAAACCCCTTATCGAATGGCTCAAATTGAACTTTTAGAGTTGAAGGAGAAATTGTAAAATTTATTAGAGAAAGGTTTCATTCGACCTAGAACATCACCATTGGGTGCTCCTGTTTTATTTGTTAAAAAGAAATATTGTTCTATGAGACTTTGCATTGATTATAGAGCCTTGAATAACATCACTGTTAAGAAAGAAATATCTTTTGCCTCATATCGATGATTTGTTTGATCAGCTCCAGGGAGCTTAGTCATTTTCAATGATTGAAATGAGATCGGGGTACCATCTGTTGAAGGAAATGGATTAAGATGTTCCAACGACCACGTTTCGTACAAGATATGGCCATTATGAATTTTTAGTAATGCATTGTTGTCTAACCAATTCACATTTTGTATTCATGGACCTTACGAATATAATTTTCCATGAGTTCTTGGATAAGTTTGTGGTGGTATTCATTGATGATATTTTGGTGTTTTCTAAAAGTAAAGGGGAGCATGAAATACATTTAAGGGTTATTTTGAAAAATTTAAAAGAAAAGAAATTGTATGTGAAATTTAGAATGTGTGAGTTTTGGTTGCAACAAATTTCTTTACTTGGTCACATTGTTTCTAAAGATGGGATAACTATTGATCCTGCAACAACAAAGGTTGTTGAAGAATGTCCAAGACCCACAATTATAACTGAGATTCGTAGATTCCTTACATTGGAAGGCTATTACCGGAGGTTTGTTAGAAATTTCTCTCGGTTATCTAGTCCAATGACAAAGCTAACTCGAAAGGGTGTTAAGTTTATCTGGACAAAAGAATTTGATGATTATTTTTAGGAACTAAAAAGAAGATTGGTGAATGCTCCAATTTTGGAACTACCTTCCTCAAATAGTGAGTTTGTTAACTGCAGTGATGCTTCATTTAATGGACTTGGTTTCATCCTAATGCAAAATGATCAGGTAATTTCTTATGCTTCACGATAGTTGAAACCTCATGAGTTAAATTACCCTACACATGATTTGGAATTAGCTGCTGCTATTTTCCCTTTAAAAATTTGGAGGCATCATTTGTATGGAGTAAAGTGTGAAATATATACCGATCACAAAAATTTAAAGTATATATTCACTCAGAAATAATTGAACATGAGACAGAGGAGATGGATAGAATTAATCAAGGATTATGATTGTACAATTCATTACCATCTGGGAAAACAAAATAAAGTGGCTGATTCTTTGAGTCGAAAAATTAATGCTTCATTAACAATGTTTCCTTTGGAACGTGATCCTTTGGTTAAGGAATTGATGAACATTGGCATAAAAGTTGTTGGTGCAGGTTGTTCTTCTGTTTTTGTTTCAGGTATCAGTGAAATCTTCTCTATCCGATAGAATTAAGAAGGCATAGAAGCAAGACATTGATTTGTAGAAAAGGGTAGAGCTAGTTCAGAAGGGTAAGTTTCCTGAATTCAACATTGATAATGATTGTGTTTTGAGATTTGGGAAGAGATTGTATGTTCCTTGTGGTTCATAGTTGAAGAGAGAGTTGTTATGTGAAGCTCATAGTTCTCTATTTTCAGTTCATCAAGGAAGTAATAAGATGTATAGAGATCTTCGGGGGTATTACTGGTTATACGGAATGAAAAGGGATATTGCTGATTTTACTGTGAAGTGTTTGATTTTTCAACAGGTTAAAGCAGAGCGGAAGTAACTAAAAGGGACGCTTCAACCTTTACCAGTGCCAGAGTGGAAATGAGAGAATATATCCATGGACTTTGATGTAGGATTGCCGAAGACACCTCAAGGTAATAATGCAATCAGGGTTATTGTTGATTGCTTGAATAAATCTACTCATTTCCTTGCTATACGAGGTACTTTTTCCTTAGATCAACTTTCCCGTTTGTATCTTATAGAGATAGTCAGGTTACATGGAGTTCCTCTCTCCATTGTATCTGACCGTGATCCCAGGTTCACTTCTAACTTTTGGAAAGGCCTTCAGAAGTCATTGGGTACTGAATTAAATTTTTGTAAAACTTTTCATCCTCAATCAGATGAGAAGTCAAAACTATCAATTCAGACATTGGAGGATATGATACGTTCTTGTTCGATGGATTATCAGGGAAGTTGGGACCAACATCTATCTTTAGTTGAGTTTTATTAAAATAAATTTTTTCATTCTAGTATACAGATGGCACCATTTGAGGCATTATATGGGAAGCGGTGTCGAACTCCAGCTTTCTGGGATGAAGTGGGTGAAAGGAAGTTGATGGGACCAGAATTGGTAGAAAAGTTGGCAAAAAAATGTTCAGCTGATACAGAGACACATGAGAACAGCTCAGTGCAGGAAGAAGAGTTATGCGGACAACAGGAGGAAGCATCTCTCTTTTGAGGAAGGTGATCATGTTTTTCTCAAAGTATCACCATTGAAAAGTGTGATGCGATTTGGTAATAAAGGAAAGATGAGTCCAATGTTCATTGGACCATATGAAATTCTGGAGAGAGTTGGATTAGTTGCATACCGAGTTGCTTTACCTCCGAGTTTATCTCAGGTACACAATGATTTTCATGTTTCAATTTTATGGAAGTACATTCCAGATCCATCTCATGTTTTCAGTCCAGAGGTAGTTCGGCTGGATAAGAATCTATCTTATAAGGAAAAACCGGTCCAGATTCATGACCATAGGGAGAAAGTGTTGCAGAAAAAGGTGATTCATCGGGGAAAGGTTTTGTAGAAAAACCACATGAGTGAAGAGGAAACATGGGAATCTGAAAATGCAATGAGAGATAAATACCCCCACTTATTCGATAAGTAAATAAATTGCGGGGACACAATTTTCTAAAGGGGGGAAGGATGTAACATCCCAAGTAAGTAATGAATAATAGATATTCTTATCTATGTCTATTTTTTATTTAGATAGTGTTTTAGAGGCTTAAAATGAGAATAAATCCAATCTTAAGCAAGGAATACACTAATATTTTTAAAAGATTGCTTTACCGCCTTTTGATGGCGAACCATTTTTAAATAAATATTTTGATAATTTTATAATATTTTTTTTTCAAAAAAAAACTTATTCTTTATGATTTGGATATTGAAATTTACATTGGATACTTTTTTGGCATTTTTGTGACAATGTTCATTTTTTAATGAATAGTGAAAAATACTGCATTTTACATCAAAACTACTTTTTCATATAATTTAATTATATGGTTATATTATATTTTTAATTGGCTTTAAAGTGTAAATAGAATATATTGTTACCATTTAATCCAATAGTGGTCATTATAATTAATTTCACTTTGGAATTGGGCATAAACTAATGCCAAACTTTTTATAGATATTGTTTCAAAAAAACCGCTATTTCTTTTGACAAAGAGATTTATTTTTGAATTAATTATTGCAGTTTTTGTGTTTGTAATTTGATAAAATGGATTCCATATTTGGAATCAGAATTTCCAAATTATGTAATTAAGACTCTTTTGTTTTCGGACTTTTTGAATAGTAATGAAGGTAATTATCATTAATTATCATGATTAATTAGTAATCGGGTAGTTAAGGATAATAAAACAATATCATAATAATAAAAAATGACACTAACATGTGTCCTAATACTACATTCTGTTTCATGTCCGACCATGGGATCCCTTTTTCCAAACTAGGGGACCCCATGGAATCACTTTTGTGTGATAATGACTTTTTATATTTTTATTTTTAAAGAAAGTTAAATATAACAAAGAATGTATCACCTGAGTAAAACATTTTTAATTTAGTATACATAAATGGTATATTGGACTATAAATAGTACATGGAAAGCTAAAATGATTTCCTACATCATAGTATTTTTTTTATAATTTTTAGACATTAAATAAATTAGATTATTTATGACATCATGATGATGCATCGATTACCTCAGTATTTAACGATTTAAATAAAATGAAAAGATAATGTAAAATCTAAGACCTACACATGTCAAAAACCTATTAGATGGGTGATGTTATAACCCTTATCACCTTATACTCTAAATACCTAAATTTGGGACCTATAAAATGCTAAACTCATTTGAAAATAATGTAACATGTTATACCTTTCCAAGAGTGCCACTCCTATCCTCTTATAAAAGTCCCCCACCTCTACCTCCTTACCCAAACCACTCAAAACTTTGGCTCGGCCAAGCTCTGCTCATTTTGTATCTCCAAATCCCTCTACTCATCCTAGAAGCCTTAACTTAGGCAGAAAGATCTTCATGAAACTCTTTTGGTTCAAACCAAGAGGAGTTACCCGATTCAAAGGTAAAGTTTTCTCTAATGCTCTTTTGTTTTATTTTGCTTCTCGAACCCCCTAAACTCTTTTTATTAATTTATTTTTCAAAAACACCTATATCTTCAATATATTCGAATGTTGTTATAATAAGGATTTGAGATAAACTTACACACACCTACATATAATGGTTAAAGAACATACTGTTTCTGTGGATGGTGAATTTCTGCCTCACGAAACGATGATTGTTCAACACTCATATAACACCTTCAAAGGTGGCCATTTAGATGTCACTATATTTATATATGATATAAAATATGTTTATGTTTTACTTAAGATTCTGTATTTTTCTTTTATGGAATACCTTTATTGTTTCCATTATGGGTAAACGTGATATCATCATTTTAGGAAGTGCGGACTACCGCCCCCTCAAATTGATTTGATTCGTTAATGCCTTATGTGGGATGTATAAAGGATGGAGTTAATGATATTATATATTATATTATACTGGAATTATAATATACCTTTATATAATTATTATTCAATTCCATAAAATATGAAATAGAAATGAAAGTAGCGTTCATGCGTACGTACGGCTTACCATCTCCATGAACGGTGAATTTCATTTCTTAACTCCAAATGTTATCTAATATTATAAATACATTTATATACTGGATATATATGATATATAAGATATATAAATCATGAATATAATTCAGGATATAATGGATATTTTACCCCATGAACAACATGTAATTATAAAAGTTTATTTTTGACTCAAGTACCAATGATCGACAAAACAACCATTATTAACATAAATAATTACATAGTGTTCATAACATGGTAATAAGTGATATAAAAGGAATAATGAACTTGAAAAAGTTTCTTAAGCATGTAGAAATTAACTCAAGTTTATTATTCAGGAGGTTAAAGAAAGATCAAGTCAAGTCAGACCCGAGGTAAGGGAACTTGTAACCCAATTTCTATTCTTTGGGTTAATCTCCTACTATCAAATTATGTAATGATATTATTATTTCCTATCTTGTATTTGTACATTATTTATGTGTAATTATACTGAATAAACATAATAGATTTATTTTATTTTAAAAAAAGGATCTTTGTATGGGACTTTGTCTCAATATCCTTTCATTGAGGCATATTATGTTTTATTCAAAACTTTATTTTATATGGTGTATAAACCCCTTTGACTTTTAAATTTATTCAAAAGGAATCTTTTTATACAAAGTGTTTACTAAACAACAAAAGGGATTGTTTTTTTGTCATATGTAAGTGGTGATAACGACTTCTCCGCTGCCATGACCATTATTTCAGCTTCAGCTACCTCTACAAGCCATAATTTTTTTTTAAAATGAAAAATTAAATACCATGTTTTACTTTTCTTTTATTTTGGTATTGAAAATGGTTTTCATAATGTTTTTATATCAATGTTTTGTATTGATATCTTCTGATTGAAATGTGGAAATGTTATGTTTCCTTTATGCATGTTTTAGGTGATATGATTATGTTATGGTTCATGTGCATTATTATGAAGACGAGTGGTTTCGTGATAATCTAAGGGCGGGTGAGCCCGATATAGCTCTCCAATGCATTGGGTAACGCAAAGGAGTTAAACATTAAGGTTTCTCCGAAAATATTTAGAGAATATACTGTGATGGGTATTCCAAACGTAACCAAGAGGGTTACTTTCTACGTAAGAATGTTATGAATGCCTCAAGTAACCATTATGTCTTATGATTTGTATGATTTATTCATGATTTGATGAGGAATGTTAAAGTGCTTATGTTTTATGAGTAAAGTATGATTTCATTGATTATTATGTATACATGTACTCATGTTTCATTTCCGTATTTTTATATCCCTTACTGAGATTTTTATGCTCATCCCAAGTTTTTGAAATGTTTTTCATAGGTCAAGGGAAAGGTACATGATGTGATGATAGTGTCAAGGAAGTGTCAAGAAAGAATCGATGTATTATTATAAATATGTTTCCATTGATGGGAAAAATGAGTACTATCTTTTATGTAACAACTTTGTTTAAATGTGGAATGTAATGCATGATTTATGATCTAATTCTCTAAAAATCTAAACCTAAAAAGATCCTCAATGCGTAATCTTGCAATAAATCAAGATTAAGTAATGTTTAAGGTTGGGGCCTTATATGGATTACCTGGTTTAAAACATAGAGATATGAGTAATATTTCTAATTAAACATTCCTAAATCCTATTGTATGGAAGTACTTATACATCTCCATATCCCACTGTCAAATTTCTAGACATTTGAGTGCACTTATCATGATAACTACGCTGTAATATTTTAATCATTTAATAAATCACAAATGTGTCCTCTCCCCTTCATAAAAAAGGACAACCCCCTCTTCCCTTGATTAAAAAACATTGATCTAACTAGAATGAAAAAACATAGACAAATTTATTCTCAATATCCTTATACATGTTCAAGAGGTTATGTTTTTCCTAAAATACCAACACTAGGGCCCATAATAGTAGATCTAAAAGTGTTCATTAAAATAAGTGGTAATCGCCCTAACAAATAACATTCCTTTTAATTATTATTTTACCTTATCCAAATATATTTTATTTTTCATAAAATAAAATATCAGTATAATAAATATATATATTATTATTCTGAATCAAGCATTATTCACCCTCTATTATATCAAATGGGATGAGAAATTATCACTTATCCAAATATGTGGACCGTCACCTTCACATAGCGATGCAATTAATTTTCCATCGCCATTGTTATGGATAGTTATTATGATGGGTTAAAAATATATATAAAGTATTTATGAAATAATTCTTATTATTTAATTATAATATCGTATCATTCTTCTTATAGAATATTTCGCATGCATACGTGTGAAATACCATCTCCATCAAGCATTGTGATTCTATTTTTCATTTAACATTTAAATGGATGGTAATAAGAATATATTTAGTGAATGTATATGCTATATATTATATTATAATAAATTAGTGATGATGAAATATAATTTACTATTCTTCTATTCCATCAGTTGAAAAGTGAAAACAATGTTCATGGGTACGTACGACATAACATCTCCATGAAATATGTAATTCATTTTCGTGAAATTATCATTCATAGATGATTATAATTATTTCTATAATGGATATATATTTTATTTATATTATTATTAAAATTATATAGATTATATAACTATGATTAATGTATAATCACCTGAACTATCAAACTGAAAATTGCATGAATAATGAGAAAGTTAACACTCAAAAACGTTTCTTTTAAAAACTAATTATTAATAAAAAGTGAAAAATATTATAAGTAGATCATATATTATATTATAATCATTAATATTATTATTTTATAGAATTATAGAAAATTTAATTTTATTATATAGATGTTCAAAATCACTTGTGAAGCATTTCAGTATTGAGGTAATGTTTTTATAACGCAATTTCGATTCACGGGGTTATGCATCTACTTAATTGAATATGATTTTTTCATAAAATTAACTCTATTATTATTACATAATATATGAACTTATTTATTGAGGATTTACCGGTTGTTACAGATAATCAAATAAAAGAAAAATTATAACTTCAATGATATGTTCAGTATAAAGATTTATCATCCCATTTTTTGTATCCATTACACATTAACAAATTAAGAACTCTCTTTTATTTTATGTGTTGAATATACTGAATATGAAATTATTTTAGGAATATTATCATTAAAATTGCGGTAATTTATAAATTAAACCAATTTTTTCTATTTCATAATAATATTCTTCAAAATATAACAATGTGGGATATGTTAATTTTACAATATCATCATTATTAAAGATTGTTTAGGATTAAAAAACTCATTGAAATATAAATTTTAATAGCAAAAAAGTATATCTTCAAAATCTGGGAGTTATAATATGATGCAGCCCCAATTCATTATCGTCTATATTATGATTACAGTCACAGTGTTATTCTCCTAATATGTAGAAGTTAACAAAGATGTTACATGCGCTTCATTTGATGGAAATGATATCAGTATAGAATTTCCCTCCCCCTAGGCGTGATATACCTTTGTTATGTTTCCATCGAACAAATAGAAATACTTAAAAAAATAATTCAAATACCATGGTATATTTATGTTCTATAAAATGAAGTTAAAAAGAAACTTTGAGTCTCATCTAACCACGACAATATTGATCTTATAAATTAGGAATAAGGAATGACTACTAAGTAGTACTCTAGTATCTGCCTTGATATAATTTCCTAGGCCATAATAACTATTGTAAGAAATTGTCACTGAAACATTGTTCTCCTTTATAAGAAATCAGATTATAATATTTTTCATATATCCAAGACCCATCCATGTTTAATTTATTCTATGTATTTGGAGAGTGCCACACTATCTGTCTCACTTAATGAGCCATACTACCAATATTGGAACCTCAAGATATAAGGCCATTCTGAGTAGCCAAAAAATCTACTCAATGGAATGCAATAATTATATCATCCAAAAGATTCAATACATGAATCTTTAGATGATGGTATATGAATAAGTTCATTCAAAAATCTTGGCCACCAATAATAAAACTGAGATTGTTTTTTCACATGGTCAAGAATATGTTTTTTCCACATCCATATTTTCCATAAAATATTTCAATTATTTTAAATATTATATAATGATATGTAAAATAAAATTTTACATATGTTATATTTTGTATAATATTTTTTAATCGAATATTCTTATGATTTTTCAAATGGGTTAATATATAATTTTTACCAAATATTCAAAAGGAATGATAATTTAAATTGACATGTTGTGATCATAATTTCCAACTATCATGACTTTTCAATTATTTAAAACTTCATTTACAGGTTTAATAGGGACCTTGAAAATCAAATTTTTTTCTTATTATATTGGGAAATATTTTGTTGTTAAAATAAGTGAATTCATATTCAAATTATATTTTTCCAAACTTAATCCAATGATATTTTTTATGTATTTTAATTAATGTGTACATATTTTATTGAAACATTTAATTTAGTGAGGATATTATATAATTACACTATTAAACTGCATTATTTGGATGGTTTATGAGAACATAGACTAGGGAATGTACTCACTCTCTATATTTTGGTTCTTCCAATATGAAAATTTAATATTTTTTAATTAAATACTTTTAAGTTTTTTTTTTATTCATATGAAATGATCAATTTCAATTTGATGTGTTAGTTGGGGAAAAAATAACATATCCCTTTGATACATAAATACTCCTCAGGAGAAAAAACATGTTGGGTATTTGGTCTATTCGTAACAAATATATGAAGATGTGTTGGCATGAGGCCTATACAGTATGTTAAATGTGTATTAAATTATGGGATTAATCATTAACAAATAAATTATTTAAGACCATGTGATTATTTTACTAGGCATGATATCCATTGATATGGTTCAATATTATCTAATTATTTATACAGAATTTGCTGGTCATTATTTATATCTTCAATATTAGTATTCATTATATAATTTTTTATTATGTAGAAAGTGTTTTCAATTATTTTTATTTCCATAATGATTATGCCATGTTTACTCATGAAATATTTCAATGCAAGTAAACCATAATGTGAATTTAATCCAACTAATTATTATATTATTTTTTTCAAGGATATAATGAACATACTATAACTAATATATAAGGATATTATAGAGATAACAACACATACCACAAAGAAAATAATATGTTGTATTTTATGATTTAAAATATAATTTTAGATTTAATCATGTATCTAGTTTAATAATACTACTAACCATTTTGTTTTTTTGGTATCCGCTGACTTTTATCTTGTTTCAGTTAAATAATGTAACAATATTCTCTTGCCTATATGGTTCACAATCATTACATTTTGTATCATAGAATGCTTATGATAACCTTTTGGAACTTGATTAATGAAATCATTGATTATGGAACGTAACTCTATAACTATATTCGAGGATATGTATACGTACATGTTAAAATTATGATTTTTTTTAAGGTAGAGGTGACGTCGATTTCCATGATATATATTCATGTTTGGATACATAGAGTGAACATGGTTTTAGTACTGGTACAACTTGGGCTAAAAACCTCATAGATAGATGGGTGAGTATATCCCATCCACCATTCTTGTTAATGTTTAGTGTTTCCTTATTACACACCTAGTTTTGTAATCCCAAGGGACATGATTGGGTTAATTCATAATTTCTTTATTAACCATTATGACGAATGTGTGAATAAAACATATGTAAACCAACGATATGACACAATGATATGGGACAAATATAAATTTTATTTGGTTAAAAATTGTTTGGTTTATAATAAATATAAATTCATAGATAAACCGTTGAAGGGTTTCCAACGTAGTTTGATATGATTAAGGATATTTTTGGTGAAATTTATCATAATAAAACTCGTTTTTAGTTTGTGATTTAGTGAAAATTTTATTTTGGTAATAATGATATTATATATTTTGGAAATAACTTTATTTTTTCATAACCTTTATGGATAATTAGATAGTGGGTTTTTATGAGATTATGGTTTATTTGGATAAAATAGTTCCTACATTTTTAAAATATAAAATATAAATAACCATGTGATTGAAAAGTGATTTTCTAACTTAGTGATTAATTTTTAGTATTCTATATTATAAACATCATATTATTGAGGGAAAAATAAATCTAGGAATTAATATTTAGTTAATTTATGGATGAATTTATTTTTTTATTATGTCTATAAAGTGATTTAAGAAATTTTTTTAAATGACTAGCATATTTTTTTGAAAATGTGATATAATTTTATATAATATTTCTATATAACTTGTGATTGATTGATAACAGTTTTGGACATAATAGTAAGTTTGATATTGAAAAAACAATATTTTAAAATCATTTATATTTATGGTAGTTTAACTGGGTTATATAAATTTCGGAGGATTATTGGGGTCAGCAATTTGTGAATATATTAACTTAGACATTGTTTGTTATTTATGGGGTTTTTAGATTAATGTAGTTATCCATATTGGATAAAGTGTGATAATAATTTTGATTTTTTTAAAATACCTACAGATACAAGGAAGTTGTTTCAATAATTTATGGATACTATGAATTGTTAAATTTTAATTTTTATGATTTAACATGAAATAATTATCTTTAATATCTATTTCTTAGTATAATATATGATTTAAAAATTCATTAATACACATCCAAAAGATTTAATTGTGCCTATTAAATAGAAATATGTAATCCATATATATTTTATCATGTTATCTTCCACTAAAATAAAATAATCCAACAACAAAAGAAAATTATTTGGAAATAATCATTTTATTCATATACATTTATTTCTGATGAATTGAGGATCATTTCACCACTCACTAATTCATGGTTTTTTCATCATTATCCTTCTCATGAACATGCTCCTTATCAAACAATATTTTTCCTTGGATGATTGTTTCCTCTGTCAATTATATAATTTAACTTCACACCAAGGTTTTACTTATCTAAGATATTGTTTATGAATTATTTTATGTATTCTCTATCCTTCTAACTTCCCCTTCTTATAAGATGTTTTTAATAGCTCTATACGATGTGGGTTTTCAGTAGTAGAAATTATAAATACTAAAACACAAATTATAGTAAAAAAATTCGGAGGGTGAAATTTATTTTCGAGGGTAAATTTTAATTCCCAATGATTTTATAATATATTTTTATTTAATGAAATTTTATTTCCATGATAGCTTTCATTACATACATCGCAAATTTTAAGAGAACTAATATATACAATTAATATATTATTATTTATTCTCTCAGTTATCACCTTACCATAGGATTAGAAAGTGAGAACATGATTAAAAAAATAATTTAAAATCAAAATATTTATTTAATTCATTTATTTATAATAAGCATGTAATTAATTTTCATAAAATAAATTTTATACTTCAAAAATTAGTTTATTGCATTTTGTGAATGGGAATTTGATGAACTAATTTTATGTATACTATTTTAATCAAATTTTAATTTTTTATACTATTTATAATTATTAAACCCATGATTTCAAATTATTTAATTAAATAATAGAATTTTTAGTGTAACTATTAAAAATGGATAGAAGAATGAAAGAAAGGTGATTTTATATTTGAAATTTACTTGTGAATCATTGATAATTCTTTGAATATGGTATTAATTTTTTCTAATGATTTGGACAAGTCTTTTGAAAAAACACTTGGCCACATGGACCATCTCTTAACTATGAAACTCACATGCCATATAGGTGACCCGTAGGGGGGTCTTATGGCCATACAATACCATCATGAGGGCCAACCTAGTGTGAAGAATGGCAAGCACCATAGGCGGTTCATTAGGGAATCAGTCTTGTGCACTTGGTTCCACTTGTGGTGAAATCCTATAGGAATATCTACCTCAAGGAACTAAATTTGGTGCATATGGCATCTCCATGTGTCACCAAGGGGAGTACGTCTTTGGTATGGGGTTGGTTGTAGTGGCGATAGATGCCCTCCAGAACACCATTGACTCCATTTTTGTTGTGAACCTGCACTCGAGCTTATAAATTCTTCAGGTGTGGTCATTTTGTTTTGGGATCACTTCTCAACCATGCTCAACCATAGCTTCTCCACTCCTCCATCATTTTAATCTCGATTAAAATTATTTTTGTTTCCCTCTTCACCTCATCTAACTACCCTACACCACCATCTCCACCATGACTCCTCTTATTGGTGTTATTGACCACCAACTCCCCTCCATTAAAAATCACATGCTCTCTATGTGGAGCTCCACCACCCTATCTACACACTACATTCAACTTCGTTTCACCATTGAATCCTCATCACCCTCAAACAATTCCCCTCTAACCATTTCAAAGGTTGGATAAAAGGAGAAGAACCCCTACAGCTGTAGTGGACCAACTTCAATATCCCTCTATCCACTACGAAGGATATATGTTCTGAGATAGGATGATATGTGGTAGTGGAACCTTTCCAAGGTCCTTTCCTCATCCTCCATTCATCAATAATTTCCATGATCCATGCATTACAAGGATAGAAGAGCATTCTTGAAGACCCATTATTCCCCATGTGGAAGTCATTCCACACATAAAATCAAACCACAAACCATCTACGAATGTTTAATTTTTTTTCACAATAGGTCTTTAGGAATGATTTTAAAATAGGATCCCTGATCATAACCTAAGAAACATTTATTGTAGAATATACTAAGGTCTCCCTCATCATTTTCTACCTATAAAGAAGGTTCACCTCTCCTCATTCTAGATTGGTTGACACCCAGAAAATTGATAATTCCCTGCGTATATGTGAGGAATTCTAAATGATTTATCATCATTTTCCTTATTTTATTCATTAATTTTAATTTCAATTTTCTCGGAATTAGAATTTAAATTGTAATTCTAATTTTATTTTAACTAACTAAATAAACATCATTAATGTTTTTATAAATGTTTTTTCTCATCACCACCACTATTCTTATTTTAGCCTTATTCTTATTTATTTATTTATTATTATTATTATTATCATTATTCTATTAAAAATATTGTTTATATTATAATTATGTTTTTATTTTATTCATAAGCTATTTTATTTATCTCTTTGTCATCAAAAATCATTTAATTTTTATCAAATTATTTTATTTTCCTTGTCCAGAATTCTTCATTTTGTGTTTATTTTATTTTCTTCTATTACCTTAAATGTTCCCACAATTGTGATATCCATCCCTAAAAAAAATGGGATGGCCCTGATGAATAGATAGTGGAAGGTCACGGTGTGCATGAATGTTTCTAAAAATTTAGTTTATATTTTTAGATGATTTGAGTATCTTGCACAGGTGAGGTGAATGTCTATGATGTAGTGATTCCACCCCAGTGACATGCAACTCAATATATTTATATTATTTTGGTTAAAAAAAATTACATATCTTTATTGGATAACACATAACATGATGATGTTTTGAATTTCAATGTCTGGAACAACTTTGATAGAGAATGTCCGTGAAATATGGAACACCGTCGACCAAGGTGTTTCATCACCTTCATTAAATGGGGAGGTGGAATTATGAATTATTAGGATATCAATGATTTCAAAATTTCCAAATAAAAATAATATTAATTAAATAATTTATTTTATGTATGGATTTTTAAACTAAAAGTAACTAAATAAGGTAAATTAATTATAAAACAGAAAACAAAAAAACAAAGTGCATTCATTTTGGATTTTCATCTTTTCATATGTTTAGAATTATCATATTGCATATCATTAAATAATATTACAAAATAAAACCAAAATAATAATAATTGTTTCTATAAATATGTAAAATTAGAAAAATTAATTAGGTTAGTTGATATGGAATAAGTTAATGAAAAAATTGAGAAGATCATTTAGTGGTATAATCCTAGTATTCCATTGTGTTGTACTAGGAATAAAAAACTTCTTTTCCCACACCCTACGATTGTATTCCATAAAAACATTCACCATTTTTAGGGACCCAATATTTAGTTCATTCAATTTTTCTATTTTCACACTTTATATATATTTCTTTACCATACCCAATAAACATAGAAAACACAAAAAATATTTTACATGATGTTTTAAAATTAATATTTTCCTACATTTATTAATTACTCATATATTCCAAAAACCATTAGTAAAAGAACATTAGTCTACATAAAAAATTTATTCAATGTGGGATAGAACGATCATGGGATATTAAGTCCAATTTTCCAAAGACAATGAATTCAAGGACCTTATCCATCATCTCATGGATATGCTAATGTAACCAGTGGTTTGAGGATTTTATACCGAGCCAAATAAATTTTGGGAGTACTACACCAATTTTTATAAAGAAGTGGAGAAGACACAAGAACAATGTTACATGAATTATCCAACCATTTTGGAGGATGTTCCACCAAAATATTTCTAGATGAAAGTCTCAAAATTACAACCCGAATATGAAATTCATGATCTTGAATATTTGGAGAAATATATATAACTCAAGTGAATTTGATAAATCCATATATCTAAACACCATCACAAAAATCTAAACCTAACTATGATATGATCAAATTATCTTCCCAGATTTACCAGTGGAGACTAAGGAGGAATAAATTTATGTTGAGCTACATGAGTGAGATCAGAAAAAAAGGAATGAAATCAAAATTGAATACATGGAACTGGTTCATCTCCACGTACCATATAATGAATAATATCGAGAACCATTAAAAGAGTATACCACCCAAGTGGTGGAATTTTAAGTAGAAATAGATGAGCCCAACTATATGCCTCCATCCATTGAGAATTTACTCCTAGAGGCACACACTAATAAATTATATATTATAGATAAATAATTATTGGATTAGATCAATTCATAAATTATGTTTCATTTTATTTTTTAAATGATTATTTTAGAATTAATTGTCAATTATTTAAATTTTTTAATTCATAAAATTCTTTTCAATGCGTTGGAGGAAAATGAGGAAACTAAACATGCACCTATTGAGTAACATAGGGACCTCGTAAATTTTGATGAAATTACATTTGAGAAAGCTTGTGAGGAGAACCGACTAGCTAATCCTGATGAAATACAGAAATATGATATTAAAATAGAAATTCGGAAATTACTAATTCAAAAAACCAAATTTTAATTTTAATTATCTAAAAATAGACATATTATTCCTTTTATCATTAATTTCATGTAGCATGTTTGAATACAGCATCAGATGTGCAAGAAGATGTTGCACAGGTATAAACCAAGAAGGATAATGATCTTTAATTCATTATACACCCACTATGTAATCTATAACTGTTTATGAAGTGGGGGATAAAGTATACTCTATCTATGTATCATTCATTACAAACAATAATGAAACATAAGATGGGAAAACCCACATGTGGTGGTTAAAATGAAATAGGCTTAATCCACCATCATACTATGGATAATAGATGGGATGTCCCTATTGAGGTATTAAAAATTCAGTTACCACTAGGGTGATCATACCATGACTTCTCCCTTTCTACATTCATTCTAGGAATACAGATTTTAATTTCAGGCTTATGAAGTTGACCAACATGAAAGCCACTCCCATTTATATTTTAGATTTGAAATGAATTATACTTATTCTTAATTGATTACTTTTATTTTATGGATTCGTGAATGTAGAAGGAAACATCAATAGTGAAGGATGATGGAGGATTAATATTATTAGAATGGGAATTCAATTTTTATGTTTATATTATAAATACTATACATTTTTTGAAAGGTGTTTTGAAGCGTTAAATTTTAATTTCATGCCCTGCTTTGTTTATGCATTACTCGATTCATATTGGACACATAGGTTCGTCAAGATCATGTGATTCCATGTTTCAGATTTAAATGTTAACAAGAATTAATAGATTAAATGGATAATTGAATGATTAATTTGAAACCAGGATATTAAAATGATGACTCATGATGTGAATTAATTAACTGATTCATAAAAATGAAATTTACCAACCATTTTTAATCATTTCAATTAATCAAATTTATGTTAATTTAATTTATAGTATTTATCATTCCTCAAGTGAGTGTATTTTTCCATATATTCATTCCTAAGAGGATTTATAGAACATGTAATTCGTATTTTATTCTTTATCATATTTCTTAGGTGTTCTTGGGACATGCCACCCACTGGAACATGAATTCAAACATGTAAAAACTTTGACTATGAATAAACACAGTTAAAATGATTGATGGATATTTTTGAAATCCCTTTTCCATATAATACCACCATTAAATCAATCCTTGTTCCTACCTTAGAAACCATGACTGATCTTATTTGGTATAAGCCATGATTCAATCGATTTTTATCTATTCTTACCCACCTAATTGTAATTTCATTAAATTTTAAATTTAAACTATGGGGGTGAAGTAAATAATTGTTGAAGGGATTCTTTACATTATAAGAAAATGTGTGGGGTTCATATTATGGATTCTAATATTGTTATTGATTCATTCATGATACTCCACTGATTTTCCCTTCTTTTAAAAATGAAAGAACTAACCATAAAATGAGAAAAATATGTTGTGTCTTACAAAATAATAATTCACCATTACAATACCTATGATTTTAATTATATTCTATAAGGCATTATATCTGAGTATTATTCTAAGAATAAATTTGAAAAAATAAATAGAATGAGAATGTTTTTTGAAAATGAAAAATAAGAGAATAAATATTGTAAAATTCCAAGAGTGTATACAAATAAATCATTATGCTTTATTTAATCTTGATATTTACGTTGGGTTTTGGGGAATTTTGCAGTTATTACATTTTTAATGGAATAATTTAAATGACCTTATAATTTTAATAGCATTCTTTTTCCCTTAAGAGACAAACCTCCTACTTCAGATTTATGTTTTGAAACAACAATATATATTGACCTTCTTCCATAGAGATATTTCGAACCATAATTGCAAGACCTCATTATTTGGAATGTTCAATAATAATGAGATGAGGAATATTAATTATTTATAAGAGAAAATTCACCATTTTTAAATTAGAAAAATTAAAATACATGATTTGTTTACTTCTTCAAAAATTTGGAAAATAAAATGATATTTCTTTTGTCAATTTTGAATTTTTATTATAAAATTGAAAATAATTTGAATTTATTACATATATATTTATATATTGATATCATGGGTTACCATAAAACTCCTTGTTGTGATTTTATTCTTGATGAAAAGTAGGTTCTATGTGTTCGGGTATTTAAAACAATTATTTTATGTGCACGTTTTAAATAAAATTATAATGAATTTTAAATTCTTTTAAATGATTAAACCAATTATTTTCATTTTTTATTAAATATTAGAATTTGTTGTTGATTTAATGAAAATTGTTTATAATAATTAATGAAAGAAGATTTTAAATTAAAATTTTACTTTTTAATCCTTAATAATTATTTAAATACGGTCTTTATTTTTTCCAACAATTTGGATCGGTCTTTAAGAAAAAAATATGCCACATGTGTTAGCCTTTAACTAAGGAAACCACATTCCACATTGGTGAACCACATGGGGTGTCCCAGCTAAGAGGGACCCTTTGGAGGGAAAACCTATTTATAAGGCCATCCAATACAACCAATGGTATATAGGGGAATTAGGCATGCACACCTTAGCCCACATGTGGTGAAATCTTGAAGGCATATCTTCCTCTAGTACCTAAATATGGAACATAGGGCATATCCATGTAGCATTGGGTGGAGGAAATTTTTTGTATGGAGTGGGACATTGTAGTGAGGGGTGTTCTATATAACTATATCAACTCTATTTCTCTTTTGATCCCACACATGCGCTTATAAACCCCCCCTTGTGGCTATTTTGAGGTAGGATCACTTCTCTACCACACTCCACCATAGCTTCACCGCTTTAACTTTATTGTATTCTTGAGTATACTACTCTTCATCACCATATTCAGCTTAGTTGACCACTCCATGCCACCGTATCCACCTTAGATCCTCTTCATGATATCATCGACGATCATTGCATCGAAAGTAACTTCTATTCAAAGAACTACTCTCATGATTAAACTATCGATCTCCCCCAAACACTTCTCTCCATTATAGTCTATATTTGTGCATCACCGAATCCTAAAAACCCTCATATAACACAAAAACAACCACTTTGAAGGTTATATGAATGTAGAAGCACTATTACAACTGTAGTGGACTAACGTAGAGTTACCCTTGACACTATGAAATCTGGTGGATTTGATATAAGATAGTGTTTCCAGATTTAACCATGATGATATCCTTTCCATTCCTGCCATGAACAATGATTTCTTATACACCATACATGACTTGAATACATGAGTGAGCAAAAATCATTGAAGTCCGCTCATGGAACTCATTCCTTGCATTAATTTTAAAGAGATTTCATCTATTGGACTTTCATTTTTTAACAAACATAGTCTTCAGGAATGATTTTTAGACAATATACCAATTGATTTTGTATTTTTCATTTAGTTATGGAGTGGTTTAGGTATCCCTCCCACTTTTATGACAATAAAAGGTGGGTCACCTCTCCGTATTCTGTATTAGTCGATACCCACCAAAGGGAGAATCCCCTGTAAGGAGCTGAGGGTCACCTCATGCTCATTATTCATCCCTATTCTCATCAATTTTTTAAACCTATTTTTCATTTTATATTATATTAAATAATATTTTGAATTTTCTTTTTGTTAATTAAATAAATTTCATGCATGTTTTTATAGTTTTTTTATTACACAAGAAACACTCTTCTTCTTCTCCTCTCCATATTTTCTTCCACTTATTTTAATTCCTTTCATTATTGTTATTATTAGTATTATTATTTTTATATTCAATATTCTATTAACATTATTATTTGAATTTCATTTATATTATTTATTTTATTCTTCTTTATCAAATTTTTTTACTCTCTCTCACTCTAATTCCAATTCTCCGGATTTAGTATTTATTTAATTTCATTTTCTTCACCCACAATTTTTCATTTTTTACTATATTTTCTTATATTATATTTTATATTTCCACAATTGTGATCTAGTACCCTCACATATGAGGGGTTTACCCTGAGGTTTTCTATGAGTGATAAAAAATGGGTTTTAGTTTTTTCTAATGATTATTTTATTTTTTTACTAATTTTGAGTAAAATGAATGGGTGAGGTAAATTTCCTTGATATGGTAAATTCCCCCCCCCCAATGACATGAAAATAAATTTATTTTAAAAAATTTTACACTATTTTTATTATCATTATTGGTAAACACTTCCAATGATGGATTTGGGAAAGTGAATATACAAAAGTGACTTGATACATATAGTTGCTGGAAGATGGAACACCCTTGACGATGTTGTGTTATAAACCATGATTACAAGATGTTGTGTACTTAAGACTTCATTGAATATTAATGATAACATAATTTTGAAATGAAAAATAGTAATTAAACATGATATTTGAAGTTTTAATTATCAAAATAAAATAAAAAAACAAATGAGATTAAGTATTGAACCCAAAAGAAAACCCAAAACAATGTTCTTTATTCCTTAATTCATTTTTTTGAATTTTTGTGTTAGTATATGTTTATAACATTCATACTGAATGTTATTACATTATTTTGGAAAATAATACCCAAAACAATTATCAGAATTTTCATTAAATACAAAAAATAATGAAAATATTTATTTTATGTGATTTAGAATATGTTAGTGAACAAACTAATGATATCATCTGGGGATATAACCCTGAGTATCCACTGTTCCCTGATAGAAAGAATAATTTTCTTTTATCCCCCATTAATAAAGGAATGTGTCAGAATTATAAATAATTTCATCAAAATTTAAAAATAATATATAAAATAAACACAATATTTTAAAATAAATATAAATATATTCTTAAGATTAAAATTTGGGATATTATTTAACGAATTGATTTATTAGTAAATAGTGAAAATACCAATTTTTAAAAACTCTCACATATTTTAATTATTTATTTATTTTTAAAATACAATTAAATTATGAATTTGGTTTTTAAGTGACATATGATCGATTTTATTTTGAAAAAGTTAATTAATTACATTTTAATTAGTTATATATTATATATATAATTTATTTTTTATCTATAAATGATTATTTTTAAAAAAGTATTTTGAGTTTTTATGAATTTATATTAAAATTTATTTTTTAAAAAATAGAGGATGAATCATAAAAAGTAGACAACATATTTAGAATTAAGAGGGTAAAATTTGGATCATATGTCCCTTTTATTTTTTCCCTTATAATAGTAACTGAATCCAATATGCTTTACCTCAGTAATGGTGAAATGGGTAAAACAAGATTAAAACTTCAAGTGAAGTTCTCAAAAACCAACCAAAAAATTTAAATCTTTTCATTTTATATGAATAATTCATCTATAGAAGCCCAAAATTTCAATATATTTCTATTATTTTCATTTTCCTAAATAATTATAATTATATTTTTTTATTAATAGAGACATCAAAATGTAAATCTATTTCTTAAATTCTTTTATATATTCACATAGGGATAATAACATGTTATAAATGATTAGAAATTTTAATTTTAAAAAATTTTAAATTTATTTTTAATTTTATAATTTATTTATCATAATATAATTTAATTTAAATTTTCAATAATTTAATAATCACATTAAATACTTATACAATTAGACCATGATGGTCGTCCAAGAAATAGAAAAATACAAGTAAATGATTTTAGAAACATAAAAATTAATATTTAATGGATGACTTATTGTGTAGAATTAATAATATGGTTAATAAAAATATATAACATATTTATAAATATATTATATTTAAATTATATTGTTTTCATGATTAATTTAAAGATACATTAAATGAATATTGTCAAAATTTTAATTAATGGTATTTTTGGAAAATATTGTATTATTAAATAATTTTAAAATCCTCAAATTAATGAAAAATGAAAAGTAGGATTATAAATGGTCTAAAATTTCATACCTTTTAAATTTATGAGTAAATTTTTTACTTATAAATAATACAATGTATATTAAAAATCGACATGCTTGTTAAAATAGTTAAGGTAAGAACACGATTGTATGGGGTTAAATCATGAGATAATTGTCGATTTACCATTTCAACATTTCTAAATCGTTTTTTATCAATTTAATTCATCCTCATCCTAACCCAAATTAAATTATATGGCCATGTGGAAGCACTAAGCTTCCGAATGACATTATAATATTTTAAAATTTTATAAAATCTCAATTTAGTACTCCCGCCATATTAAAGGAAAACCTTACCATCTCTTTTTCACACCACATAAATCCCTCTACCATGACCAAAAAATTGAATTCATTTATAAAACTACTTATCAACATTATATTAGTTCTTTTCTTCCCAAAACAAAAACCATAGTGTCTTTAAGAGGATATATAAATGAGTGCTTTCAGAAAAACATAATCACTATGAGTGATCAATTTCATTTCACATATTATATTAGATCCATTAAATATATAGTCTTATAATAAAATCCTAAATTCAGTTTCATAAATATACTAATATTTGATTAAGATTTCTATTTTACCTATATCTTCGGCCTTTTTCATCAAATGGGAAGTGAATGTATAACCTGTGGGTACTTGTGGACTTCTGGCTATACATAGCGACACAATTAATTTTCCATCACCACATTTCATGGATGGTTATTATGATGGGTTTATTAATTTTATCTTATATTAGCACATAATTAATTTTATGTAATTATACTTTCATATCCAAATTGTAAAATTTCTACCCTTTGGATCTTGATAATGTCGCTTGTGCATACATGTGGACTACTACCTTAACCAAGTTATGTGAATATTTTATCAAATAATAATTACAGGGATGATAAAAGGCTAGATTAAGGAATATATATTATATATAGGATATGACAATGATTCTGGATGGATTTACTATTATTTACAATTGTTTCATTCCATCTATCAAAAGGTCAAAACATTATTCAGGTGCACATATAACCCATCATCTCTGTGAATGGTGTAATCCATTTTTTATCTATACCATTCTTAGATGATTGTAAATATATATATATATATATATAATAAATATATAAGATATATATAATTATTATAATTCTAGAAATGAAAAAACAATGATTAAATTAAATTTACTGAAACTACCAAACTAAAACATACATGATAATAAGAATGCAAACACCAGGAAATGGCGAGTTTAATAAAAATGTATTAAAAATATTATTTAGAATTATTATAAATTGATCATATATAATATTATAATTATGAAAAAATTTATATTTTCTAAGTATAATAAATTTTAAATTTTAATATTGGATGCTAAAATCAGTTGGGAATAATTTCTTACATGTGGTAATTAGTTTTGCAGCTCAATTTTCAAGCAATGGGATATACTTATACATCATTTATTTTGTTATTACATGATTATTATTAAAATGATATAAAATTTTATTATTTTTTTTATTCACACTTTTTTCAGTGGATTTTCATTTTCTTTCACATTATCACTTCATGGATTAATTCTCACCTCAATGATATATCATTATAAGGGTTTCTTATCTCCCTTTGTTCCATGAGACATATGTCATATTGAAAACATGTTTCTTTTTATGATGTATAAAGATTTCATGAATGGTTTATGATTATTCTCAAGATCATTATGTGGATATAATGATTCATCAAATGTTCTCTCTTACATGAGGTTTTTATTCAAAAGTTACAAAAGTGGTAAGACATTATTTCACCATCTCATCATTAAATTAGTTTTTTATGTTTAAATCTACATTGAAGTGATTATTTAATACTTATATCATAAAACAAATACATTTTCTTATCTGAGATTTATTTCTCAATGTTACAATATTTCCTTTCATTTTCCTCTCATTAGGATCTCAAAATACCAATGTTGTATTTTTAGGAAAAACTGACATTACTTTCTACAAAATCTGGAATTTTATTCATCCATGAAATTATTTTCCATAAAATGTTTTAAATAATGTTTCTAATATAATATAAGGATTTATTGAATAATTTTTATAGTTTTTTGAGTTTTCACAAAATGTGTTAAAAAAATGTCATTTTAATTAAAAAAATGTACTTCTCACTTTTATCAAAAAAAATGTAAAATAAATATATGTTATAACATATATAGTTTAAATGAAATTTCCCCCCATTGTGAACCCCTAATACATATATTGTTCTTATATAAGATTCAGTGATTCCATTAAATGAAAATTTCATTCTTAGTATTTAGAAATTTTAAATTTTAAAATTTGTGCTTCAAATTTAGATTGAATATTTCCCTTAAGAAAGATTCTAGTCACATTTTCTAAGATATTATTATCCTGGTTAAAATATTTTTTTCAATATTATGATTTATATAGTATATAATATAATTATAAAATCCACCAAATTTCTCCATATGGTTTGAATCAGCTTAACATAAGAATGTTTTAGGATTTTGACAGTTAGTTCTTCCAATATTGATATTTATTCATTATTAAGGAATTCATGTTAAGATGGTTTTATTATCAATATAGTGAATGCATTGTAATTTTAATGTTATAGGTTGGACACATAATTACATTGACAATCAATGTTTTGGTAGGTATAGTGGGGAAAAAAATTTGGGTATTTATTTAAGGCTATACCCAGTTATATAGATTACCCAACATGAGGCCTCAAGAGTAATTTTAAGATGTCTTACATTATGAATTAAATATTAATGAATTTTTTAATTTATTTCCTTGTTATTATTTTAATAGTTCTGTTTTCCCATGATAATTTTCAAACTAATTTGATTATTTATGTGGAAATATATTATTATCCTTTATTCCTGATATATTATTCCTCATTCTCATGTTATTGATTAAATAAAAAGTTATTTTGGCCATTGGTCATTACCTATTTATCCTAATATATTTAATCATGATATCCACTACTATACACCAACCTGACTCACTATTTCGGCTCACACATTCTTATGTTTCGTTTACCCGGGATTCAAGAATTGTGTTATGAATGATATGCAAGGATATGCTAGAGAAAATAAAGATATTCTGAATAAGAATAATATTTTCTATTTTATGATTTCATATATAATGTGATATTAAAGAATTTTTTTTGGTGTACTCAGGATACTTTTAACACCTTCAGATTTTAAATTTGAATTGTGTTTGATATCTTATACACCATGAAACACCACATATATAAGAACCCTCAAATATTAATATATAAATATTCATATTACATGTTCTTCATTTCATTTGAGGGATTTAATAGGGAAATTTTTTTTGATAATTTATATAAATATTTTTATTGTATATTTATTAGTAATAAATATGTACATAATATTTAGTAAAATCATTATATACTTCAAAAAAACATTTTCTTCAAAGAAAATTTTTATTTTATTTTTTTAGAAAGAATTATATTTCATTTATTCTATGTTTATAAGTTATATTTTATAAAAATAATATAATTTATTTAATCATATAATAGAAATTATACATGGTTTAATATTTTGTATTTTTATGAACATATTTGGTCTTTAGTGAAGATTGAAAAAGATCGATGTTTTAAAGAGTCATTTATTTTCAATAAATTGTGTCATTTAATGTATAATGATATTACCTATTTTTAAAAAGATAAATATAATCCATGTAATTTTTAAACCTATTATTAATTTCGTTTTTAAAAGAAAATTACATGATTTAAATATAAATCTATTTTTTTATTAAAACAAATTTTCCAAAAAAACAATTATATATTCATAATGTTTTTTCCATTATAATTATTTAGAATAACACATAATGAAAAATTATTTAAAATAAATGTATATTATATATATATATATATTCATATTATTCATATAAGTATTCATAGTGTTGATGGAAATTTCCTTTTACATAAAAAATACATTTTCCTAAAACTAATTTTTGTCACTCTTTGAAAATTTAATTTTAGATTACATTATCCCAGATCTTTTAAGATAAGATTGAATATATTGTTCTATATTTGATGTATGGATTTCAAATTTTGGCAAATATTACCATTTTATTATTTACTGATTATGATTAATAACTATAATAAATAATTATTTCCATATTAAGCATAAATTGGGTAACTATAGTTAAAAATAAGATTATAGGGAATAAAGCAATACCATAACACAAGAAGTTATTTTATTTTATGATTATATTTCGTCCATAACTATAAAAAATTAAAATATATTTAATTTTTTTCATTTTTCTTTGATTTTTTCCTTTATGTTATTTTAGAAAAATAAAGGTAAAAAATTTCTCTTTATTGATTTTTAATTTCTAAAATATTATTGATAAAAATAATTTAAAAAATGTTAATTTATAAATAATTATTTTAAATATGAATTATTTATTTATCAAGGTAAATTAATTTTATGTTTTATATATGAAATAATTACGTTAAATGGTTAAGTAATGTTGACACAATATTTATTGAATCAATATAATAAATATAATAATTGATTTTATATTTTTTAAGGGAAAAATAATATGAATTTATTATTGTGTTCAAAAAATATATTTTTTAGATAAAATTAGGTAGGATGTTTTTATCTTATTATATTCAAATCCCCCATTATATCTTGATGTTCTTAAGGTTAATGTAAATGAATAGTTCCAAAATTAAAAATAATAAAATTTCATTAAATGATTTGAAATTCATAAAAATCTTATATTCGTCAAATAGATCAGGATATGGTGGTAAACATTAACCATAGTATATTAATTGGAAAATTTCACTTTTATATTCACCATCCTTACACACAAAGAGTAAAAACATTTTTATCATGGTAATTATCAAAAAGGGGTTCACACTTGGTAAACAAAAAAATAAGGGAAAACATCTAAACATATCCAAATTTAATTGGATGATATTATTCAGACACATAAAAATAATACATTCAATATATATCCTTTTAGATTCATTTTCCCAATATAAATAATATATATTAATTTAATAATTTATGAAATTCCAAAGTGTTGATCGACTCATATTGAATATGGAACCTCCATTTCTCATTTCGTCACACATAGAAGCCATTTACTTCTTCCAAGACCCACCCAAATCTCTTACTTAATTATATTCAAACATTATAGTGTAAATTTTCATTATGAAACCATCTTAGGAAGGCTTTTGTTGCAATCCAATTGAAGATGGAAGAAAAATATGCATCATTCTAAATTGGGAATCTTTGATTTCATCATACTTCTATTTAAAATTTTATTAATCCATGATGGTATAATAACATCATTAAATATCATATAGAAATATTTTTATGTTAATTTTATACACTATATTAACCTTATTCCATCAAATGAAAAACAAATTAATCGTTAATGTGTATGGGGGACTCCCGCTTCACGAACCGATGTAATTCATTTTCAATCACCACCATTCATGGTTGGATTTATAAATGGATTTTCTATATTCTATATGTGTCTGTATCTACGATATTCATGTTATAGTTGTCATTCTATAATGATAATAGATAATAAAATTTCTTACTTTTCCACCCTTTTAAAAATTATTAAATTGCTTGTTCATACAGTTGGATTACTACCTCCATAAAGAGTTTTGATGCCTTTTGAATTACCAAATGGCATAAATAATATATATGAAATTTATTAAAAAATAATAATATTTAAATTTTGTCATAATAATAATTATGGAAATTAAAAAAAAATACTTTTTTTCTTTCCAACACGATCATTGATTAATGGAAACCACACTATTGTATATGAACAAATAACTATCACCGAGATTATAACATTGTTCATTTTTCATAACCATCCTTCATTTTTGATTTTAAAAGTATAATTAATGAATAAACATGATATTTATTTCATTTTTTGAATCTCAATATGATATATAAATGATCCATTTTACCATAGTCGACCTACCAATGTCATTTTTGACATATGAACTAAATATCAAAAAATTGTTTGATGTGAACATGATTGATTATTTAAATATATATAACATGTTAAAAAATAAATTTAAATATTAAAATGAAAAATTTTCATAATAAAGAAAATAAATAACATATTTTTTTATTGGGGAAGATAAATAACATACATGATTTGTGAGACCTAAGGTAAGTGATTTTTTCTCAATTTCTTTTCTTGAGGAATATTATAATATTATAAATGTTATTTATTTTAAATGATATTCATATTTAACTATATATATATATATATTATCATGAAGACAAAAAATTCACATTTTAGGTTTCAATTAAATTTATATTTTAATGGGGAATTAACTTTAAACATACGAATTGATAATTGTTTTATAGGTAATTTTTTTTTGTTGGGTTATATCAATTTTTCATTTATTATGTTCTTTCAAGATTATGTGTGAAATTTACTCTATTTTATTTGTGTTATTGCAGTAATTTTCTATTTTGAGTTACACGTTTTTTGCACATAATCACATAATTTATTAATTATCACCTCAACATTATGATCATTATGAGGGTCATTCATTTCAAATTTTCTTCTTTCATAAAAACATCATGTAATACGTATATCTTATTTTGAGAGGTTTGTAACTCCAAAATTGATAATTTATATCATTATTCTTCTTATATATAGTTTATTTAATGTTTTATTTGATTTAATATCTTTCAGGGAGGCTATTTTACAAAAGATACCAAAGTGGTATGGTTTATTTCACAATCTCATCATTATTCAGGATTCATTATATTTTGGTATCTCTTAGGGACATTTTATAATTTTCTATATTAAACTAAATCCATTTTATTTGTTCTGGTTACTTACTAAAATAGTATATTTTCCATTTATTTTCTTCCCTATGAACTCTATACAATGATATTATAATATTATAATATAATATTTAGGGTTATTTTCACCTAGGATTTAATTTTATAAAAAATAAAAAGGATTATTCTTTTCTTTTTCTGATAGAGTTACTTTGGACTTTTTACTGAATATTTGAATGTAATATTTATTTTCACAAACATAAAATGAAAATTATCTTCTAATAGTATTACAACTAATTATATTTAAGCTTCCCATATAAGTTGATTTTTTTCAAATAAAACTTATTTCATAATATTCGAGATTTTTAAAAAAAGTGAAATCCATATAGAATATGTTATTTTACATGATAATTATTTTAGCTATCTTTTTTAAGGCATTTTCATTCATCATCATCAACAAAACCATTATTCCCCACAGTGGATATTTTGTAATGATACCATACTTATTCTATATTTGGATGGTTTAGGTTGTGTTTGGCAGAGTAAAGTATTGACGTTCTATATGTTATTTCTTCGTATAAAAATTGTTTTTGAATAAGGATTGTTGATTAAGCTTCCCTTTTATAAATATATATTCAATAAAATTGAATTGTAAATTAAATTTTGGGGCTTGGAATTAAAAAGGAAATCAATGTATTTATAGGTATCATGAGAAAAACTAGTGGGAATACTTTATTAAAAGACTTATAGGTTTATAACTACCAAAAGTTTAAACTATATTTACACATGGTCTCGATGGTAAATTTCAGATATCTTATTACACTATACAATACATTATCATCAAATATTTTATTGATTTCTAGGTAATTATTTTATTAGTTATGATTTACATGGATATGTTTCAATCTCATGCAATTATTTATATTGAATCACATGATCCCTATTTACTCATGAGCTAATATTCTTCAGGATCATGTTATTGATTAAATGGAAAAAATTCAATTGTTTTCCATTACACAGATATTTTTCTTAATTTACTCATGATAGTTTCTATATATCATAATAACTACTAATACTCTAATCTCAAACTTATTTATTTCTATTACCCTGAATATGAAGGACGAATCTTTGAATGAGTTCATGTATATAGAATATTTACTTTCATTATGTTGTGTATTTTATGTTTTCAAATGAAATATGAGATTCAATAATGTATTCAGTTTACTGTGACAGCTAAACAACTTAATCCTTCATGATTAAATCCATTTTATTTTTTAAATTGTAATAATGTGACCATTGGATATAGGTTTTAAGAGTTATGTTATTATAATTGTTTTAAATGAATGTTTAGTAGAAACCATTAGATCTAGATTTAGGAAAACATTAATTAGGGAAAATTAACCTATGAAAGACTATGTGGATAATTAGTAGTATATGATTACATATTAAGCCTCATTTAACGTACTTGTTTTGTGGGCTTCCTAGAAATACATCGTTATTTAGATATTATATTTGAAGGTAGTTTTTGAGTATATTAATTTAGGGGTGATAACCCCAAAAATAGTAGATTGAGTATTTTTCACTATACATCTAGTGTATGATGTGTGTTCCCTTACTATGCACCTAATTTTAATATATTGGTTAGTATTGCTTGGTATGTATATATTTTTATTTTAAATTATTATGATTAATGAGAGAATAGAACCTATGGAAACCTATGATAAGTTATAGTGATATATGATGAACTAATAGTGTATTTGGTGGATAAAACTATGGATGATCATAAATCTAAATCCATGTATATATCATTTAATGTTAAAAAATTCTTTATTGTTGAGGTTATTGAGGTTATTTTGTACATATGTTTCTTTATTTATCGAATGATATCTATAAAGCATTTGGATTTATTGTTCAATTTTGATGGTTAATGTATTATATCTTCATATGATAGTCAATTCATTACAGTTATTATCATATATTTGTCTATAGTTTTTTATTTTATTAAATATAGATGGAATAATTTTTTATAATTTTTCAGATTATGTGATATTTAAAGGTTTATTTTAGTTTTCTAGGCATTAAAATTTAATCTATAATACTCATTATTTGTAGAAAAATATTGAATTATTGTTTCAATTGATTAGAGGATTATATTATAATTTTAATTGAGTATATTTCATTATGTTCATAGTATTAATGATATTGTAAATCCTCAACTATAGAAAAATGACCATAAAATAAAATTTAATTATATTATGATCAATATCAATCATTGAAATGATATTTAATCAGAATAATGAAACAATATGTGATATTAAAAATAGTATGTTTGAAAAAATATAAAACATGAAACACCAAGCTTAAACATTCCATGAAATATTGTTTATTTAATGTTACCATTATAACCTAGATGTTGAATTATAGTTTTTGAATATGGTTAAAAATGTAATAAAAAACTATAAAGGTTTTTATATATTTTTTAACTAATAATAAATTGGTTGATAATTTTCAATAAAATTATTTAATACTTCAAATATACATTTTCTTCAAGAATATTTTTATGGTTAAATTTTACATGGAAATTATTGATAAATTCTCCCACTTGTAGAAATATCATTTCATAAAAATAATATAATTTTTTAAACCATCGTATAATAATTATCTTATAGTTAAATGATCATATTATTTTTCCAAAAATTATTTCTTTTCTAGTGAATAATGAAAAATGTCTTTTTTTCAAAAAGTTATTTCATTTCATTATTTGCAGTAATTTAAATTCCGAATACATTTTCAATTTGGTATTAAATTGATATAAAATCCATTTCACTAAGAATAATATATTAAATCTTATTTGGATCAACAATTTTCCTAAATTTTGAATTAATATATTTTTTTGTTCACAAAGAATTATTTTGAAAACATTTTTTAAGTGCATAATTTTCTTACCATTCTAATTAATTAAAATAACATATAATTAAGATTTATTATAATGATTCATATAGATAATACATCTCTATATATAAAACTAAATTTCTATTATTAATACTATTAATCATAAACAATGTTAAAATCCATTTATCCTTGAGAAATTCATTTTCATGAAAAAAACATTTTCCTTAAACAATGTAAATTATAATTTAATTTAATTTAATTTAATTATGATAAATGGGTTATATATTTAGATTTAGGAATTAATTTTTTTTAATTGGTTGATTTTATTTTAGTCATTATGAATAGATAGAATAATAAAAAATTTCTCGTGGCAAGGGTAATTTGGTAACAATGGCTAAAAATAATATCATATAGAAAGCAAAATGACCATAGAACTTGGATTAATTTTATTGATAATTATATTCCATCCCTAATCATCCAAAAATAATATATATGTCCTTATTTTCTATTTCTACATGATTTTAACCTTTATATTATTTTATACAAACCGAATTTAAAAAATATTTATTTTTAACTTTTATTTTCTATAATATTTTTGTAGGGATAAACATTACATATTATTGACTATATGTATTTATTTTAAATATATATTATTTTTTATAATGATAATATACTTTTAATTTTTCGGGATGAAATAATTACATTTAATGCTTACACAATGTCGACACAGTATCTTTTCAATTAATATAAAAAATAAATAAATGAATTTAAAAATGCTATAGGTCAAGAAAACATGAATACATTGTTATGTTCCACGAATATATTCAATAATTGTAATATTTTAGGGTCCTGTGAAGAAAATTTAATCAAATTCCCTATATTTCATAATGTTATTACTGTCCAAGTTAATGAACTATTTGAAAACTGACATTAATTATATTTTATTATAAATAATATTTTACTAGATAATATAAAATTAATAAAAATAACATATTCTACAATGTTACTGGTATTTGGTATAAATTATATACCATGTTCCGTTTATTAAAACCTTTTCCCTTTAAATTAACTATCATTTCCCCAAAAGAATTAATATTTTTATCATAATTATTTTCAAAACTAGTTAATGTAGGTTAAAACACGATAAGGGTACAATTTAATCAAAAAAATTTATATTTTAATTGAATGATATTAATTTAATCCATAATAAAAATATATTTATATATATATAATCATTGATCCATTTTTCCATGGTTAATAATTTCTATTAATTTAATACAACAAGTAATTGTTAATGTACCCATCCCCTCACATATAAAGGGAACCTATTGTTCTCTATATTGAACACTTAAAAAAATTGGATTGACCAAGACCCACCAAAATACCTTCCTTACATGCCTTCCCATGTCCCAGAGGGACTTTTTTGATTAGTAAACCCTCTTACGAAGGATTTTATTATAAACCTAATGAGGTTGTACGGAGAAGATGTATCATTCCTAACTGAGCATTTTTTATTTTATCTTACACCTCCATATAATATTATTAATCTATGATTATTTAATAAAATTATAATATCCAATGAAAACATATTTTTTATGTTAATTTCATACCATACAATTATCTATAATCCCATGAAACGTGAAAGGAATTCATCTTTCGTATGTACAACAGACTACCCCCTCACGAACTATTGTAATGAATATTCCATCACAAATGCTCACTGTTTGTTTTAGATATTATTTTAATATGAATAATAATTATATTCATGAAATATTTTTCATTATGGGAAGATAACACATCACATAATTTCTTACATTTCAATTAATTTGACAATAATAACATTCTTCCCTCGCACGTGTTGATTATAACATCCACCAAGTGATGTGATTATTTTTTCATAACCACAACACATTTAAACTATATATATGTTGCAAAAAATAAATAACATTATATTTATTTCATAAAAAACATTTTTTAATGAAAAAATAATACTTATTTAATTATCATTATTATCATTGAATGATTTAAACATTACTCATAAGTACACACAACTTACTATATTCGTGATTGTATCATTGTTCATGTATTATAAAAATATATATTTGGTGTGTTAAAATTTATTGTTTATATATAATAATTATAATTATTTAATGTTTATTATTATGTATATGATGAAAAATGACCAATTTTACCATATTCAACCTACTAAAATTAATTTTGGACATAGGAATCGAATACTAGAAAATCATCTGATATGATCATCATTAATTATGTAAATAAATATAACATTGTAACAAATAAAATAAAAGGAATAATAAATATAATAAAATTCTTAATAAATAAATAAATTCACATAATTTTTCCATTTCGTAAGATAAAGAATTTGTGTGATAAGTCATGCTTGATGTAAGGAATTTCATCTCAATTTACTTTCATTAAGGTATTCTTTAATGTTATAAACCTAATTTCTATTATATGATGTATATTTTCTTCATTTATCATGTTATACAATGAATAATTCATAATTTATTTTATTTTAATGTTGGCCTCATTATTTTTCATCCAATGGGAATTTAATTCAAATTTACTAAGTGGTAAGTCATAACTCAATTTTATTTTATTAGATTATATCACATATTAAATGATTAATATATTTTAGGTTTATTTGTAAAATATTATTTATTAAATTTATGTTTGATTTATATATTATTTTTATGGATTAAAATGTTTGGCCCATAACCACTTCATCGATTAATTCTAAAATTAATGTTATCATCATTGTATGGTTTATTCATCACAAATAGTCTTTTTTAGGACATATGTAATGTTATGCACCCATATGATTTTATAAGGAGTTTATAATCCCCCATTTATATGTTATGTCTTTAATATATTTTTTTAAGTATTTTTTATATATCATTTTTTTATTTCCGTCGTGGGGTTTATAATTCAAATGATACCATTTTGGTATGGGTTTCTCATCCATTCTCCTAATTATTCAGGATTCAATTGGTTCATGTCAATGATGAAGGAATTATATTATCCATTTATATTAAAACAAATCTATTTTATTTTCCTCTTATTATTTATGAAAATTATAATTTTTATATTCTTTTTGCACTTTAATTACACTAGATTCCAAAAGAAGGACTTTAAAAAGAGGTGACATTATTTCCCATTTTGGTCTAAAATGTCAATTCCTTCAAATTCATGTTTTCAAAAAAAAATCCATGAAATTTTTTATTATTATTTTATGAGTTTTTTAATAATATTCAGCCTTGATTTATTTTTTAAAAAATAGTTTAATGGGATTATTCTTGTTATTTTTCAAAGAATGTAACTTTTACCTTTTTCCAATAATGTAAAAGGAATAATTATTTTAACATACTCAACATGAACATATTTATATTTTAGAATGAGAAATTATTTCTTTTATAAATTCGGTATAATTATACCTAGGTATTTTAAATGAAAAATTATTCCCTAATACTCAAAAAAATTATTTTTTAAAATTATCCTTCAATTTGAAAAGATTGTTTTACTCAAGAATATTTTTAAGGATATATTTATTGTATTTACATTCATCAAATAAAATATTCTTTCATTCTCAAATATAGAAATATTATAGTGAAAACATCCTTCTTTTTTCACAATATGGATTTTTGTCATTTTTATTGAGGTGACTATAGACATTCTCAATGTTAATTATTTTTAAATGGTCAATCTTTCAAAAAAGAATGTCAATTATCATATAGTGTTTCTTTATTTGGTAAATTAATTGGACATATTAAGTGACTATTGGGTCACATACTTACATATTCCCAAGATTAATTAGTTGGTATCATTAGAAAACCCATTTAGATATACCTATAAATTGTGTATTTGGTGTATAACTACCCTTAATTAAGATTGTATTGGAACAAGGCCTCAATGATAAGTTTCACATGTCAAGAACCATGAATTTAATAATTAGTAAATAATTTATTTAGATTTATATTATAATGTAATTATTTATGATATATACGGATAAGTTTCAATCTCCTTTTATTATTTATATAGAATAAATTTACTATCCATTTATTCATATCATATTATTCCTCCTACTCATGTTATTTTTTAAATGACATGTGTTTCAGTTATATGCCATTACATATATAGAATTCTTTATTTACTCAGGACCTATTCCCCTATATGTATCCCTGTCATAGCATCTTAGTTTTCACTTATTTTGTTTTATTTCCTTGAGATATGAAGAAGGAATCATATAATGAATCAATGAATGAAATATATTTACATTAAATATGTTTTGTGTAACGTTTTTTTTAAATTTAATGTGATATTGAAGTATTTATCATTTTTTCCAAGACTATAAAATTAAACATTCATTATGTACTATATTGTTTATATTTATTCCAATGAAAGAATGTATCACCTAGCATTGGGTTAATAGAGTCGGGGTAGTTACAGTACTAAAATATTCATTCATTTAGGATGTGATCAGTTTTACCTAGTTCAATTGTAATTACATATCAAGTATCTATAGCATACTAGGATTCAGTTCATTAAAATTATATCACCTATTAATATTACCCCAAATTGATAATGATAATCCTTAAATCCTATATTAATTAAATCCATTAAAATAGAGGGGGAATTAGTCCAAATAAATAGAATCACATTAAAAACATAATGGCTATACATCATATCGAATGTTTCCATAGGTATGTTTTCTGATTTGACCCTCAATATATAGTATCCAGATACAAGATAAATTTTGAAAAATATATATCCCTTAATAATTGGTTAAAAACAACTTCAACAAAAGGGAGAAGATAATTAACCTTAATTTTGATCATTTGTGTAATTGATAATAAAAATGAATTTGTAGTGAACGATATTTCTTATTAAAAAACTAATATGTACACCCAATGGTGATAATTTTGGTCAAATAAATCATTTATCAATATTCTCTTGGAGTTTCATCGTTAACTCATGAAACTCAATGAGAACTATTTTATTTGGATTTTTGAAATATGTGTTTCTCTATGTATGAGTTCATGTTTTTGGTAATTCCAAAAGCACTTGTTTGGGGGATAACCAAAGAAGATTTAATTAGATTATTTGAATCATTCAACAATTGTGAATGACTTAAACATCATGACAAATTCATTTTTACCATATAATATTTAAATACAAAACTCGTAATAGAGATCTGATCTTTTCATGTTAAAAATAATATTTATTGGAATTTAATTTCAAGAAATATTTTGTTCCATTATATAAATTATTCGATGAATATTTATTTAATCATCCAAAAATCCATTTTCACATTACTATCATCATGATAATTGGATCCATGTGTAGAATCCCTATAGTTGTGACACACACCAACTCCATTGATCTTTGAATTACACTGATTGACTGTCCATTTCTATAGTAGTGGTTTAATTGGATGGAATTGTGCTATATGATCTTATTAAGATCCGTTTGTATTAAAGGAGTTCTTCTAGTTATTTTGAATATTAGAGTGGTTATAATTGGATAGAGAAGTATGTTGTGAACAATGATTCTCAATTCATTATTTTTCTAACACAATAGATGTACACAAATATTTTTAGATTTAATGTTTTGGATAAATTATTATTTAATTCCATTATGGATTTTAAATAAAAAAATAATATTTATCAAACAAAATTTTATATTATAATATTAATATTATTTTATAGTGTTTTTTAACTTGCTCAGTGATAAATATTATTTTACCTACAACAAATATAATAATTATCACTAGAAAATATCTTTTTCCACTCATCTAACACTACATTTATTTAATAATGAAATAAATTTTTAATTCAATATTTTATTCATAATATAGTGAATAATTATTTATTTAATATAACAAATAATGAAATATTATATTCATAGTTGAGAAAAGAAATGAATTTTTAATATTTAAGTGATGGATAAAACAAGAATAAAATTATTCCCGATTTTTAGAGAAATATTTATTCAAATTATTAAATAATAATATAATTTAATTAAAATCAACAAAAACAAATATTATGTGACACAGATTGATTCATTATTATTTAAACTTGGTATTGTTGCTGAATATTCAAGATTATAGTCTAGAAACATACCAGGAGACCCAAGAGAGGGAAAATTAATTTCATAATATCTAAAACCACATATTAATTCCTAATATGAAATATAATCCCTTTTTCACAATATCTCATGATAAAATTTTTATACCTATATAATCACCTTATATTCTTGATATGTATTTATTTGAATATATAAAATAGACCCATAATTATGCCATGGGCATTTAATTTAATGTTATAGTAAAATTTCAATAAAATGGTTGAGATATCATATTCCATAATGATAGAAGGGGAAAATCCATCCTCAAATTATCAATTATAACTCCTCATTCATGAAACACACAATGTTCCTAGATTCTCCATGAACTATTATCACTATAGATTACAAAATTAAATCCAGATACATGAGTCATCACATTAGTAAATATAAATCTTAATTTTTAAGAACTATTAAACATGATCACATATTGGAATATCCTCTAATAAATAAACATGGAAAATTATTACTATGGGTTTCTTCTCATAATCTCTCATATTGGAGATTACTAAGTCAAATCATGATGAAATTAAGTCACATGTGCTTTTGAGTACTTGCACCTAATAGTAAACATTCTATGTGTCCCATCATTGTATTTTATCCCAACATTAACTATATTTAATAATGTCATCATAGAACATCAATATTCTCATTACAGAGGTGAACTTTTATCACCATATAAATATTATAGATAATCTATGACATTATTACAATAAAATAACTCAAAATAATGAACAATATTTAATTATATATTTTATTAATATTAAAACCCTAACATAAAGATGTAATAAAAATTACAAATAGTTAGATATAGAACACCAACCGCAAAAAACACCCATGTGGACTAGATCAAACAACCTATGACTTTTATTCCACTAGACCCCACTAGATGATCTTGTTTATAATCTGTTAACACTTTAGTAAATGGGTTTTCCTTATAGTACTCCTATGATTTTATTGTGACTATTATATCACCTCTTCGAGAAAAATCCTTCATGAGATGATAATTTTGATGTAAGTGTTTCATCTATTGATGTGACATTAGCCCCTTGGTATTGTCCACCACTAAAAATATATAACAAAAATTATGATTGGATATAAAAAACAAGGCAACAAATGAAGATATTAGATGATGTTTCATATCCAAACTGTATCTTTCGCGTCATTATAATAAGAAATTTAAAATTAATATATTCTATAATTAATGACCATAACCTTTTTAGGGAATTTTTAACCAAAAGAACCTCTATTCAGATTAAAGATGTAACCTATTGGTAATTTGATATCATCTTGTTCTTTATGGAAACTATAATCTATAAATACTCCAATTATTATTTCCTTGTCAACTCCATAGTCTTGGAACATATCCTTAGTATTCCATTCATTCTTAATGAAATGTTTTACATCCATTTAATATTGTTCACCTAGGACATACTGATATCTTCATATATCACAAAACGAATAGGTTACATCTAGCCTATTACATAGCATTGTATAAATGAACAACACAATCACTAATGCATATGGAATCCTATACATTCATTATCATTCTTCATGTTTATGAGGATAGATTTTCGTTAAAATATGAATATAATACGACATTCTAATAAATCCCCTCTAGGGTTATTTCATACTGAATCTCTCTGTTATCTTGTTAGTATTTGTACATCCAGCTTGGCCAAGCTACCTCATGGAAATATCATGATTGATTTAGACCCCGATAATTTATGTTTTTTACCTATGTCCATTACGGGGAATCATTTATTCAATCAGGCTTTAACAAACTGTAAAAAAGTGTCTCATTTTCAATAAGAAGTATTTCATAGACATAAACTATTTAGAAAATTACCAAACTCCCATAACCCATATAATAAACCCAAGTTAGACATTCATTCTCTATGATTTTAAATTCCATTATTGATTCGTTAATACTAATTACCCCTGACCTAGATGCTTTCATTAATCTATTGATGGATCTTTGTAATTTTTAAACCATATTGGCATCCTTTTTGAGACATGTAACATTCATTTTTTTTATATAGACATATTATGAAATGATCCCCTTAATGAAGGTTATTTTTAAATCCATTTCTAAATCTCAAATTTATGGAAACCTATAATGTAATGTATAATTTTTATGTATTTATATGTAAGAACACGTGGAAGTGTTTTACCGTTGTTTATAACTTTATGTTTTTAGAACCATTATACAACAAGTAAATAAATATAACTACTGAATTATCCATCCATGTCTATATTCTTCTTGAATAACCATTTACAACCAATGTGTTTTATATCAACTGTAGGATCTACCAAAATCATGACTAAGATTTGGAATGTGTAATTTATTTCAGAATCTACATCTACCTTTCACATAGAGACATATGTGCTGCTAACTGTTTTTTTGGGGTTATATGATCACAATTATCAAAATATAACATGTCTCCATCCACATTGACTTGAAAAATATTTTTTATGGTTTTTAACCCATCTTATACTTTGATGAAATACTTATTTCTTTGATCATTCTTCCTGATGGTTCTAGGTGAAACATAAATGTGTGATGGTTCATGCCAAACTGTTCTTTTTTCATGATTAATGATCAATATGATATTTATAGAAAAATAAATATCATGATCAATGAAACGAAATATTACTAAACAGACAAGGGATATAATGCCCGAACAAAAGAGAAGATCATTACATATTATTTATAATTATTTTAATTTATTAAAGACTTTCATTGATGGAATTATTTCTTCATTGATTAATCTGAAAATTCATTTCCCGCGTATGTCTATCGTGTTTCTGGAATCAAACAAGACTACCTTTAGTGATGATTCACACATGTTCCACAAATATATGAATGGTGCCAAATGAATCTCAAGGTGTTAGCTTGAAATACTTTCTCTCTTTCCTTTACCACCTTTGATCTCCATAAGAATAACTTTCAAATAATTTTTATTAAACTCTCTTGACTTGAGAGTGGGAGATAGGGGAAGGTCACACTCTATTTTTTGGAGCATTCTAGTAGAATGTACATATCTAGGGCTTGAAATAAATATACAAATCCATTATCCACAAAAAATTAAATGATTTGGATTATTCAGAGAATATTATAAAATAGTTTAAATATTGGTAGGGTAAAGATAAAATAATTCAACATGTGACATTTATTATTTGTTTAATCCATGAGGAAGACCATTTGAAATAAGAATAATAATAATATAATAATTATTATTATTATTATTTATCTAAATTCACTTATCTTGAGAAATAAAATAAATATTATTTAATCAAATTATATTCAACATTTATTATTTCTCACAAGACCATTAAACTCATCCTTCAATTCCTCCACAATATTTAGAAGCCCTTCAATAATTACAGTTAATTTATTAAATAATTATCAATTCAGTATTCACTAATAAATAAATAAATATTATTTTCATGGAATATAAAAAAAATTAATTAAATATTCTACTCACATTATATTATCATGAATAACTAGTGAAAAATATATGAGATCAAGACTATGTGAATAATTGTTAAACCACAACCAATAATAATGTGTATTCCACTTATTAAACAATTATTATTGATATATTATTTAAATGAGAATATAGATACACTTCTTCTGTGACCTTTTAGGCCTATTTTTCAACGGAATTAGCTGAAGTAGCCAAAATTCCATGGTTAGAGTGTAACAACATCCCATGTCACCCATAGAGAAAGTAGTTAATGCCTCAAAGAGAAAATACCTCCTATAAACTCCTATTATCAAATATATTCTGTTTATCATGATATTTCTATTCTAGTAGGTTGCATGGTGGTGCCATCAACTTATGTTTTCAATGTCTCCTTCTTTGACAAAATAGAATGTGAACTTTAATATAGAACATCATGGCCATGTATTTACTTAGGCTATATAATTTCGACCAAAGATCCATAGAAATCAAATTTCAGTAAATAAAATAAGGTAAAAATCCTTTCAATCAATTATTAATTAATGAAATACTACTTTTGATGCACCAAATGTATCCCACGTCACTACGAACATATGTCTTCACAATTTTCATAAATACCTCGAAATACGTTACTCATAATACACATTAATAATAATATTACTGTCTAATGATCAATACACATATCCATTGACAAGAACATCTAGAAAAGTGTGGACTTCCAACTAGCATTTTTTTATAATATTATATTGGATATTATGAAGGACATACACTATGAGAAGGTTCCTCAAAGTCCAATGAGTCTCCACCAATGATATCTTGTGTCATATCTTTGAATAAAATTGTATTATTTGGATATAAATAATATATTCCATAGAATTGATGTATCAATCTCTGGTACTCAACATAGTGGTGAACTTAAATGAACTTTTTGTGCGATAGCTACTCATGAGACATTATCACATACTATGTTACACATAAGAATGATCATGATGTGATGATCATTTTATTAATATTCAAACCCATAAATAAAGGTTATCATAAATCACATTTAATTTGGTTCTATGACATAAAATCCTATAGACTCCCACATTCACTACATCCAAATGATAACAAATTTCAATCCTCTAGCACTCACATGATACTCATTTTTTCTATCGATATAGGCTTTTATTCATGTTTCTGACCATGTTCTCATTCATTGGTACTCTTCTTAATTCGCCTTCACCCCACTGATAAAAAGTATTCAAGAGGTGATACTTCTTGTCTGTTTTTTTGTATTTTAGTGTGACCATGGATCATTTTAAGGAGCCATTATAATTGTATTATCACAATAGAATGTGATTGATTCATTACATCAAGGTACCACTCATTCAATTGGACAATGTTAAAAATCCAAATAGATTCCAAGGATGTATCTTAACTTGCTATATAATCTAACGCCACTGTAGAATTAGGGAAAATAGGCTGATTTGAACTCTACCACCTCACGGCTCCTCCGTTGAGGTAGAAACAATATCCCCACTGTAAATGTATACCATTATAATCTATCAGAAAACTAGAATCAGTATAACCTCTAATGGTTGGCTCATTATATCCTCTATACACCAATAATATATTCTTATTTAATTTGAGATAATTTAGGATATCCTTTAAAATACATAAATTTTATTCTCTTAGACCAATATTATATCTTTCTACCATGCTCATTGTATAGGAAACATCATGTCTCATATAATAAATGAAATAAATTATTGTTCATATCACTTAATCATATAATATCATACCTATTTTGTCTTCTTCTTTTTGTTTAATTAAACATTATTGTAGGAAGATGTAAACCATGCAACACAAGAACCAATCATCTATTCGATTGTTCCATTATAATCTATTTAGAATCTGGTCAATTTATGTAATTTTACTTATTCCATGAATCCTCTAGTATCTATCCCGAATGATCCTGATCCCTAGAATATAGTCTTCTTATCCTATGTCCTTTATTAACAAAAACTTGTTCAACCAATCCATCACAGATTGTAGGAATAGTATGTTGTTTCCAATAAGTAATATTTCATCAACTTATTCTACAAGGATAATAAAAAAATTTACACTTAACCACATGTGATAATATGGATAACATTATTTTTTAATGAAACCAAATTATTTGACGGATTCATCAAATTAAACGGTCTAATATCTTGATTCAATATTTAATCCATAATTTTATCTATGAAACTTGAAAATACCTTTGGAATTAATTTGACTCAAAAACCCTTCTAATTATTCCATATATACATCTTCCTAAATGTTCCAATATAGGAACGTAGATTTTACATGCATCTCCCAAGTCACATTATCATCATAAGATATTAGAAAAATAATAACTCTAATGGATTTAAACATGGTAACTAGTGATAATGTTAATTGTTTTCAATTTCATTATGCTATTTAATCTATTTATCCAATATCCTTTCTTTATAGGTTTTTATTTACCATACATTTCTATTTGCCTTATGAATACCCGTTTTCATCCAATAATCAGTACATAAACTAGCATATTTTCCAAAACCGAAACACGGTTATGATATATGGAATCCATTTGGGAATTTATGGCTTCATCCATATTTCATTTTCTGACATATATACTACCTCATTATATGATATAGGTTCATCATTTTGAACCAATAATTTTTCACCATCTTTAGTGATGAGAAAACCATATTTATCTGGTTCTCCCACCTCAATTTTTCTCCTACATAGTACTTTTATTTGAGGAACTACTTATTTTATGGGGACATGTAGAATCTGTTGTTATACCAACTATCTTTTATCATGAACATTAACTTAATCAAATTAAATATTTCTCCCACTATCACTTTTGAGGATGTTTTCCCTATTATGATAGAATACATTCTTTATGATAGTAAAATTCTTTTCTAAGGGGTTTTATGGGAATTATCTCATTGATTATTTGGGATATGCTATAAAGATACACATTTTTTACCACTATGATATTTTTATTCTTGATAAGGCCTTACCAAATGCATCAAAACACCATACTCATGTATATGAAAAAATGGGATTCTTTTACCTCCATAACTCAAAGGTAATTTTTTAACACTTTATTTGGTTCTTTATTTAATGTGTACTCTGTATATTTTAATACATATCAAAAAGTTGATAATAGAAGATATGAAAGACTCATAATCAACATTACCAATTTTAATATGGTATTGTTACTCATTTCACTTACACCATTCCACTATGGTGTATAAGGTGCAGTGAGTTGAGATATAATCATAAAATCCCGTAGAAAGTCAAAGAACCATTGTTTCAGATATTCCCCTCTTTAATAAGATAGATTATTATTTATATTCATTCGAAGTTGATTCAATAATTCACTACTGAATTCCTTGAATTTAGAAAAGGAATCATAATTATACCTAATCATATTTAAATATCCATATATACTCATGTCATCAGTTAATGTTATAAAATAACAGTATCCACCTATAGCTTCTACCGGAATTGATCTATAGAAATATGTGTGAATCAATTCCTAAAGCTCAATGGAATTTTCACCCTATCAACCGAATGGTGGTTAGGTAATTTTTTCTTTTAAACAAACATGAAATCATTAAAGTGGTATTAGCTTAGAAATGTCTAAAAAACTATCTTGATTAATATTTGTAAAATTCTTCTCATTTGAATGACCAATATGGTGATTCCACAACTGGGTGACATATAATTCAAGTGAACATGATTTATTATCAATTTCAAATACCCCATTTTCATAATTTAATATATGTAGTCCATTATTTAAAATTTCCATAAGAAGATATATGCTTTCCTAATAAAAGAAACAACTTTTAATTACATATTTGAAAATATTCCCACATGTTTTTAAAATAATACATAGATCATGTTCTTGATAAACATTCATACATAGCAACAAAAATTTAAAACCTAAATATTTTCCATTATCCATGAATGGTGGTAGTCACCAATGGCTATGGTATCCAGCCTTGCACCATTAGAAGCTCTCAGGTCCTCCTCTCCTATATAAATTATTCCAAATCTAATTGTTTCTTATATTTGGATATTAATATGGGAACCACATGATGTATCTATTATTTAATGTGTATATATGTAATGGTTTCACTTGGTAACAAGGTAACCAATAGATTCCCCTTGATTTTAGGTGTGGTTCCTCTTCCAGTTTCCAGGCACAACACATAGAAAACATATTACCTCCTTTTACTAACCATATCTCTGAATCTGCCTATTCTTAGAAGGGATGTTCTCATGAAATTTTGATTTATCATGAGTCCTAGGCCCCTTTTTCTCGTTCTTCTTTTTCTTATTCACCGTAAAAACCATTTTTTAATCATGAAAACTATCCATATTAACTACAAAAATCAATTTAGAAATGAATGAATGACTCTTCTCATTACTGCTTATATTGTATTTAAATATTTAAATAGAGAAGGTATTGCGTAGTTATGGAAGTATCATATCTATATGAAACTCATATGGGGGATACATTCAATAATGGCGCCAAAATTTGGGAAGAGAAAAAATAAACAAAAAGCCTTAGGGGCTACCTGGCAAAGATTTTCACAGAGCCCCTATAGGACTGCGGCTGACAAAAGGCTTCCCCTCCATGATGCAGTTGAAAACCAAGGAGGTGGGAGGCTCCACGAACTCATTTTATGTTTTGGAAGCTGCTGTTGAGAAAGGAGGCATGAGGCTCTTGTGAACCCATTTGACATTCACGAAGCCGCCATGGAGAAAGGAGGCGGGAGGCTCCGTAAACTCATTTGATGTTCACGAAGCTACCTTGAAGAAAAGAGGAGGGAATTTCCATGGTTATGAAAAAATTACAAATGTCTTCCTTCCTTGCAAGATCTGCTTTTCAGAACCTCTTTCCTAAAAATATCGGGCTCCCCTTGGGCCCAAAAAAGGGATGCACTGACCATTCACCTTCTTATCTCTCAAATTGTGAAGCAATTTCTGCACTGTGAACCATGATATCCTCAAGGGACTCTTGCATCATGAAGTGCCTCTACATTGGTTTAAATTCATCCCCTCTTTATGGAGGGATGCCCTTAATGGATCCCACAGGCCTCCACAAAGTAGGGGGATCCCCAAGGGGACCCATTTCTTTACAGAGCACTTATACATTGTGAAATACCCTCCATGCACATTTGATTCTCATGGTAAGGTAGGTTCATTGTGCTTCATTAAGCACAGTTCTTCACAATGCTATGCTTCGTAGGGAACCCTTGTTTCACAAGGATCTTCTCTATGAATTCCTTTCTACTTCGCAGAGAACCTTCCATATTCACCTATGACCTACTCCAAGGCTAGTCCACATCACTTTGTGAAGAACACCCCATCGAGAAGGTCCTCCACTTCATGGAGCACCAAAGATTCACGAGGATTCAACTTATGAACCTCATTGCTTCACAACTCCTTTTCCTGTGAAACCCTCAAGTTTTTCACGAAGTAATTTCACGATCCCTTGGGTGGTACTTCTTATTGTGTTGCTTCACCTCATGCTTCTTCTCATAGGAATGCTAATGGCTATTTCTTATTTTCATAGCCATGCTAACGTGGAACCCTCAATGGATAAATCCATAACACCCCCACGCCATGGCATTGCTGATTCCTTCCATTCCCCAAGGGTGGGTTTGTATCAATCATGTAAGTCCTAGGGGTGTGCAGTAAACCCACCTCTTCTGAGCTGCATAACGTTAAACTGCCAAGCTCCATCATCCTCAGCACAAGACATTAAACGGTAATGTTGTCCTGTGCATCATATGTGTGGTGCCCCAACACAAAAATTCTCTACTCCCACTGGTCTCCACGTGATAACAATCATTCGTCACATTGAATGAAATTTTCCTTATCGTAGCGGCGTCTGTCTGCAGGGAAATGGAAACAATCATGGTGTAACCCCTCGCCTTTCCTACATGAGGAAGCATCCCTTCTCCTATATTATTCTTCGGTTCAGAGGACTAGAGTGGGGGATGGGCACTAGATCCCACCTTTCTTCGGTGCCAAATTCATCTCCCTTTGAGATTTTTCTCCACTTGGCCTCCATCATGGAGTAAGTACCAGCCTCTATCTCCCTTAGCGATAAACCACATGTAACCCCCTATTCCATTTTGGTCTTATAACTTTTTTCAACCCCATTCCACTTCCCACGGATGCACATTTAACAATATGATCGTCATGTCATTGTTTCCTCTTGTTTCTCAAATTGAGTAGGACTGACGTGGACATAGAGTAAGAATCGACCATGAAATCCTCTCTAGGCAGCTGATAGTGTAATCCCCAAACACCCATTCTAAACTTGGTGGACTTTGATCCTTTCAAAGGTAGGGTACGTAGGAAGCCTCCCCGAGGATCAAGCCCACCATCCAGTGGTCCCTACCATCTTTATGTTGGTTCACCAAACCATTCTGAACTATGTGGACTTTGATCCTTTCCATGGTAAGGTACGTAAGATGCTGCCCTGATGTTCATGCCCAACCTCCATTAGTTTTGGCACGCTTTAATGTCAGATCCCCCCATTCCGAACTACAAGGACCTTGATCCATATTATGGAAAGGTACATAGGATGCCTCCTATAGGTTCAAGAACAACACATATTGTTTCTGAATCCCTCCACTTCGGTTCTCCAAAAACCCCTCCCAAACTATGAGGACTTTGATCATTGCCAAGGAAAAGTACGTAGGAAGCGTCCCTGAGGTTAATTCCCAACAACCATTGGTCCCGACCCCCTTCATGTCAGACCACCTTCATCCTGCATGATGTTAAACTTCATGCCCCCTTTTTACCCTACACACCTTTAATATGCATCCACCATCCCTGTATACATAAATATTGAACCTTACCAATGTAAGGTACATAGAAATCCTCCCTAAAGTTCAATCCCAACTACCAATGGTTCTGACCCCCTTAACATCGGTTCCCACCATCCCGAACTACAGTGAATTTGATCCTTTCCAAGGAAAGGTACGTAGGAAGCCACCCTCAGGTTCATGCCAAAAACCATTTATTCCGACCCCCTTCATGTTGGTTCCCACCATCCCAAACTATGAAGAATTTGATCCATGCCAAGTCAAGGTATGAAGGAAACCTCCTGGTGTTTCAAACCCAACACTCATTGGTCCCAACCACTCCATTTCTGTCCACCCTCATCCTGCATGGTGATAAATTCTATGCCCATTTTATCCCACATGGGACTAAAATGTCCCACATCTATCGATAAGTCGTTGTGCCCCAGCCATCGGTAAGCCATTGTGATCCCCTACCCAGTGGTAATCCATTGTGAACCTCATGTAGTGGTCAGCCATTGTGATCCCCATTCAGCGGTAAGCCCTTGTCAACTCCATTCAATGTTAATCTATTTTCAACCTAAACATAGTGGTAAGCCATTGTCGTCTCTTCTATTGTAACCCACATCTTTTTTGTCCCAGTGTAGTCAGACCAACCTTGAGCTACTAACCATGTGTAAGCCCTAGTATATCATCAGGTCATTGTCCTCTGCGCACACCCCGATCCTATACTCCATTCTGAACTATGTGAACATTGATTCCCTTCCACGGGGATACATAGGAGGTATCTTCAAGGCTCAATCCCTACATCACTTTCACCCTCAGGTCGACTCCATTTCATTCACTATCCACTTCAATTAACCATCCATCAGAAATACTGATTCTTACCTGGGCCACCACATCCTAGTGAGATCATGACAATCCACCAATTCACAATTTATAGAAGTAGCAGGGTAACTAAACTCGATTTAGCCTCGAAATAAGTGTTCCCAACAAGGGTTGCACCCATTTGATCCACTCTGGTCAGTGTTTCGATCAGGCCGATATATCTCCGCTAGATGATAATATTATGGCATACCTTGTGTTAAACATGAGAAGCCAAGGAAAACCTCAGTGGCATGCCTACATAATATAATCCCCTATAGTAGATGTTGGATGTCTTAGGATTCTATGACCTTGAGAAGACCTATAATAAGGGGAAGAAACCCAGATGCGCTATTTCTCCAGCATCCAGACATGACAGGGATGTCCAACGTGACTACTCCTCAGACTGAAGGTTGTTGCCCTGACCGAACCCCTTGGAATGTCCCAACATAAGCAGTGTAATTAAACGGAATCCATGAAGTCATGGAACTAGGAAGAGTTTCATGAACAACGTCTTAGTCTATAAGGGATACCCAGACTAGGTAACGAGTTCTGAGGAAAAATACAATGAAGGAAGAACTGACATCCCATCATCCCGTTTCAATCATAGAGAAAACATCCCGTAATAAGGAACAAATTCATCTCACCATTTGATTCCAGGAATGCGGGGAATCATTTGTGCATCCTCGACAGATGGATGCACACACCCTAGAAAAAGCATTTGAAAGATAAATGATGAACCTGACGTGAAGATCGCCTCCTCAAATGTGGATATTAGTAGCTTTTGAGACATCAGTGGATTAGTGTGTCACCAAATCTAATTTCCCATTTCTGGGTCCCACCATGAAAATAACGACCCTACTGTGAAACTCACTAGATGTTGGGGAAATAAAAATGTTTGGAATCTCAGTTTGCGACGTTGTCAGCATGGATCCCTCTTACCAACCATGTATGACAGAATGACGTTGGGGAAATAGACATTGATTTCTTTGTTTCATCACTAACGGTTCAATCTACATGCTTACTTGGAGCCAATATGTTTCACTATAACTCTAATCGCCACCCACCCACTGACGAATGGGAAGGCGTAGCACCAACGTGGCAATATAGTGTGGCTCCACCGCTTCGGCGACAGCTTCCACAACCACAATTGTTGGGCACCCAGGTCCCATGTCCCCGTTTGAATTCATTCAATGAAGGGCAATAAATGACCTCGTATACCGATACAAGGAAGAGGGTATTATCCTTACTCAGGATATTTCCCACCAGGATTTAGAGGCATCTACGCCTCAACACTATCGCCACCCCCAGGGTCGCATAGGGAGCCACTACTCCCCACTCCAATATACAATCATTTTAGGAGCCTCCCCCAAGAATGCATCGATGACCCCCTCCCCAACACTGACAAGGTATGGGATGTCTGGGCCAGCCCAGCCAGGATCCCATTTCAGGGGATCCCACTAGTCCGCGCCAGCAACGCCACCCATTACCATGATTCGGGGAGTAGGCAAGCCAAGCGCCTCCACCGCTAGCCCCAGACCAGCTGAACCTATTCCAGCGTCGGGCACAGGCCATCGTGGATGCCCACCAAGGGGTGTCAACATCAACTACAATGTCTCACGCCACCAATGACATGTATCATTAGACCCTGGTTTATTCTTAGCAGGGGAACTTATATACCCAACCCGGATCGAGGCTCTAACTGTCCCACAAACAGGCTAGGTCGACTCTCTTAGTCTTATCCGTAGGGAGTGCCTGCCACTGGCCGACCCACAGTAACGACACCCTGTACAGAGGTCCTCCATGTACCAACACCATGGAGAATGTGGGTTCTACCCATTTCCACGTGTTGTGGGGTCCTCCAAGTGCTACCTTCTGTCCAAATGATGGACCTCTCCACGATGGTGACACTCAGTATAGAAGCATATCCTGTGCACATTACATTGTGTATGGAGTCATTCCTCCTACCACAAACCTCTAGTGTGGGGATGTTACACATCCGTTCAACCTCCTATTTGGGGGGCCTCCCCATGCCCTTACTAAAGCATGTGATGGTCTTTCACGACTCAGCAATTAGAAGGGTGAAGGCCATCTTTGCTTCACCACCACCCAGTATAGAGGTCCTACCCATGTTCAGCTTAACCCGTATGAGGATCGTCCTCATGTTGATGCTGCCAGGAGAAACAAGATTGGAGGTCCTACATGTGCTCATATTAGCTCCGATGGTGGTCCTACCTGTTCCAGAACTTCTCACAGAGGTCCTCCCCGTGTTCCCTTTGATATCTATTATAGTTCTTCTCACACCCTATATTACTCAGGTAAAATTATCTCTGAACAAAAACCAGTAAAACCGAATGTACTCCTCATTTCATAAATCTACTCATCCTGAAGGAACATACCAGGGTAGGAAGGATGGTCATCGCTGTCATAAAAATAATGCCATGAAATCCAAACCTAGATCAAAATAGTCTACTTCTCAGATTATGAGGTGGAATACGACCCAGCGATGGACCCCTTTCCTAGAACCTCCATGTTAATGGATGGGGAAGGAACACAATGCATTGGCCTCATACTTATAGAATGTGAGGTCCATCAGATTCTCTCCTCCTTCCGTAGTTATATCCATGAGGACAGAAATTTGGAAACACCATAGGTCACAACAGTGCAATCAACACCATCATCACTAGAATCACTCTCTACCTCGACTAGAGATCACAAGTAGCTATTTTGGGGACTAATGAAGGATGATAAATAAAATGTGCGGCCAATTGTCCCCTATCAACTGGTCAAAGATCTGTTTCTCTGCTAATTTTCATAGAAGCCCTCAGGTCGAATGCTCAGCGATGATACTTTTTTATAGTCTGTTTTTTTAGTTAATTGTATTTTGATTGGGAGTTTTCTTGCAGAGATTATGAAATAATTTATGGATGATGTTTGATTTAACAAATATGAAATGATTGGAGTGAGTTCATTATTGGGGATTTAAGCTTATTATATCCTTGATCTTTTCTTTATATTGAATTAAATTAATACCCACTTCACAAGATGATTTTTATCGAAATTCCCAAGTGTTTAAGATTTAATCCATGCCGTAACATAACATAGGGTTCTAATCATTACCATTATTTATTTATGGAAGTGTATTTGTGGTTGAAATAATCCATGGAATTCACATATTAAACAAAACATGGCATTAATCCATGGAATATAAAGTTCAACATACACAATATTAACTCGAAGAATACTCATCGAGAAAAGGATCTCAATCACTTAATACCACCAAATTATAACTCACCCTAATAATAGATGTACTCATCCATTTAAATGATTAGTAATATGGTTATAATTATTATGATGCAAAATTATGATGATAAGAAAAATAAAGGGATAAGAAAAGAGTGGTGCGTCGAAAACACAGACAAACGATGATGGGAATAAAATACCGACTTTAGATTGAATGAGAAAGAAAAAGAAGGAAGGGTATTCAACTATATTTAAACAATTTTAAGAACATTAATTTTAAACTATATAATGTTGATGAGAGTAAGAGATATTTATGAATAAACTTTCATTAAAACCAAATTACAATGAAAGAGACTTATAAGATTACAAAAATTAAGAACACAAAAAGAAATGAAAAAAAGAGAGGAGGAAAAGAATCTCAAGTAAAAACATGAGCATGGAAGGTCCTCCGAAGCCATTGGAAAGAATGTTTTTCTTGCCAATATGTTCTACTCTCTTCTGAAATTCCAACCCCTTTGAATGAGAGGAGGTATTCCCAATCTATCTTTCCTCTTGGCTCGACGGTTTGGACTTACACATAGCTGAATATGGAGATATCTCCTTATCCCAAAATATGGAGGCATTTTGACATATGGAGCCAAAGATATGGCAGTTTGATTATACAAAATTAAACTGCCCTTTTCAATTAATACTTTTTTGATGGCCAAAATTTGAATGGATTTTGGTATAGGAATATGCCTTCAAATACGAATTCGTTCTTCCACAATGTAGTATGCCTATATCTCCTCCTTCCCACTACAAAACTGAAGCTTAATTTGATGACTAGATTAGGAAACATGTCATGAATATTGTACTAATTTTAATTTTTGGCCAGAATGGTGGGATGAGTTTAAATGAGTCAGTTGGGCCCCTTGTATTTGGATTTGGACCTTTAAATTTTTATCCAAGACTCCTTACATTGTCCCTCGAACCTGTGAGGAGAATGAAGGAAGTTTAACTTCTAGATTGGGCACAATAATTCAATCTTCATGGATGGTTCTGTTTCCTCACAGATTCTATGGACATTCTTTTGTGGTCCATATGAACCTTCAAATGGAAGAATTGGTCCATTAACCCTTCTAATGAAATGTTGTATATTGAATTAGAAATCCTAAAAACAGCAAATAAACTATTTGGATCAGTAGGGTGAGTGTTATAAATAGAATAGTAAACTGACTCAATTGTAGTACTTCTAAAAATTATCAAAACTTATACAAAGTGTTCAAACGTTAATATTTCACAGAAACTATGCACATTTCATATAAAATAAGCAAAGGGAGTATATAATACATCATGAAAATATTAATAACATCAAATCCCCCACACATAGTCTTGTGCATTTCCTCATATGAAACCCATATTAAAACATGAAAAAATCATTTTCACACACCAAAAAATATTAAATATTTTTCTCTAATCATAGGAGGTTTAGACTATTTCACTCATCCATATTGAATTACACCTCAATAATTTACATAAACAATGTTCCAAAAACAACTTTGTTTTCATTCACAAATTTGGAAATGGAATATGGGGGAACACAAAACATACTCTTCTCAAGGTGATGAAATTAATTTGTGAAACTTATCTCATTCACCAACCTACAGTGAAAATCATTGAGTTTTTAAGAGATATAAACTTCCAATCCCTATCCAAATTTCACTAGAATCAAGAGGTATTTTTAAAAGGATTTTTTGTGGCTATGGGACACTAGGAATATAATGTCCATGAGATAAAAGAAGAGGGGTAAAACACCGACACGAAAAAAGGAATGCACATTTGTTTTGAAATTAGACATGAAAGGTAATGGAAACCAAAATTTGTAAGGGAATGAAATTGTGAAATAAGTATCAAAATTGGAAGGAAATATGAAGGGAATTAGAAGATGGAATATTTACACAACCCAAAACTTCTCCAAATGAAATAAGTGTTCATTTTTATATTTTATTTTCTTCTCTCTTTTTTTCATTTTTTGAAAGTTGAACTTGAAAATTATCTCACTCTCATATCCCAACCCATGTTTGATCTCCTGACGACACTAATTTTAATAGTTAAAACACTATCAAAGGACCAGGAATAGTTATTTTTGACCTACCCAAGGAAGCACCCATTTTTTCATTTTTTTGATTTTTTCTCATAATATTTGATTATTTTATGATTTTTTAACACCTGTAAATAACATTTAAAAAATTAAATTAATGAAAGTACATTACATTCCCCAAAAAACACTGAATTCTAACCTATACCCCACACTAAAATGGATGATTTCGCTCAAGCATATAATAATATAGGTAAATCAACAAATGGTACCCAAAATGAAACCAACCCCCACACATAAATTTAAATAAAAATATGCAATGAAAATAAATGTTGATATTGGGAAGGAAAATGCATTGGGGATGTAATGTGGCTATCAAAGAAATGGTTTTCATATGCTCTTAGGGGCTTTCAAAAGGAGGATTATTATAAGGTAAATGGGAGGGTATTTGGCTATTTTTATTCTCATGTTGTTCAAAGAATGCCTCTATAATTTTAATGCAAACTAAAATAGTAAATTCAGTACGAAGGTCCACAAACTCATGATCGCCAAAAGGGGGTAAAAAACACACATTTTGAAAAGATGTCTATAGGTAGCATTGGCATGAAATGAAATGGTTTTCCTCATGGGTGGGGAAAATCATTTTCCAAATCAATAATTGTGCATTACATTTTTTTTGGTTTGCAAAAATATTCTTTATCCAAATATATGTTGAAAATACAAATTTTTGAGATGAAAACATGTATTTTGATTCCGAAAAAAGGTTGGAAAATATTTCAATATTGGATGGTGATTATTTATGACACTTTTTCCACATATTTTTTTCAGTGATTATTTTTTTGGTTTTTAGTTTTTTAGGATTTTTTAGTTTTTATAAATGCACACGCACAAAAAAAGAGAAAGCGTAAATAAAAGTGTTTGATTGAGGAAGTGGTAAAAAACAAAATGAAAATGAAGGATGAAGATGAAGAAGAATGAGAGATGGTTAAATGGAAAGAGGGTCCCCCTGGTTTGAATTTGGTGGGTTGTCATCTCCATCCAGTGTTGGGTAAACAGTAGATGTTGGGGATTCGATAGAAGTCGATGTGGTTCTAGGATTGTGGGATGTTAGCTGGAAAAGAAAAATCATAATTCATCTAATGAAAATCAGAAAAAATTAAAATTTCATTAATGTAATGGAAAACATGGGTTGCCTCCCATGATGTACTACATTTAATTGTCCACAGCTAGTCAGTTTCAGTGGACTACCCATAGTCTGACGGTGGGCATTGCATTTTCCCAACTCCAGTGTGCTTCCTGAAATAATTTTACTTTGGGAGGCTCAATGATTCATTGGATAATTTCATCACTTTATTATAGATTTTCTTTCAATTAACCAGGGTTAGAAAGAGAATATGATTATCCTCCCTTTGGTCTTCAACATGAGGAATGATTTTATCCACAAAGTGATTGTTTTATATGCTGGGAAATTCTAAAAATGTCTCAATTATGATGGCTAATTTATGTATGGTTTAGATAACACAAAACCAGAGTATGAGATCTCAATAGTTTTTTGCACATATATTTCATCACCTACCGATGTAGTGTCATGATGATCAGTAGAGTCATAAGACTGAATAAATTTTTCAATATCCTATTTATCAATGTTTTTTGTGAATGAATGGCCATTTTTAACCTCACCAGTGATCAATTTAATAATTAAGGAACAAATATCACATCCTTTACACTCATTAGGACAAGATAAACAAACTTGTTTAGGGTTAACATCACATATAACAGAATTTTCAGAATCACGGATAAGGAATGACGAATGTTGGATAAATTGATTTGAATAAACAAATGAGAATTCTAGATCATTTTCCTCATTATCATTCAAGCTAGAGAGGTGGAGGTAGGAGGCAAGATGATATTCTAAAGATTTTTCAAGATCATATAGATCAATGGAGTTTTCATTTGTAATTTCAACATCAACTTCTCCATTTATGACTTAGTTAATGAGGATAAAATATTCAAAAACTCCTCTATCATTACAACAAGAAGAAAATGATAGATTGGTATTGAACACACTCTAAGAGAGAGTTTCAGAATAATAGATAGAGAATGCATATTCATTCTACGATGGGTATCGCATGGATTGAAAAATATTGAACTTGACCAGTTGGTCACAAAATTCCATGGATAAAATGCCAACATGGACATCAATTTTGGTTTTAGATGTCACGAAGAAAGGTCTTCCTAAAATAATAGGAGGTTTGAAATAAGTTTTCTCACCTTCTATGTCATGGAAATAGAAGTCAACTGCGAAGATAAGATCATTGACTCAAACAAGGGCATCCTCAATTATACACTCAGGACTAGAAGTGGTATGATTGGCATGTTGAATAACAAGACCCGTTAAATGTGAGGTACCTAGACCATGTATGGTGAATATGTATTTGGGAATGACATTAATTAAGGCTCCTAGGTCTATGAGTGCATAATCAAAGTTGGAACATCCAATTTGGCATGGAACCGTAAAGTTCCCTAGATCTATGCACTTATTGGGTAAGGACAGTTGTGTGGAAACATTTTCTATGGTCCTAAGTTTCCACTTGTGTGTGAAACATTCTTTAAGAAACATTTCATACATAGGGATTTGTTTAATGGCATCTAAGAGGGGAATGATTACTTCAATAAGTCTAAACATGTTGATCATTTCAGGATCAAGTTTAATGGACTTGTTTGCCTTTGAAAATACTTGAGTAAATGGAATTTGATTCTTATGTGGAATAAAAGGAGGTGAGGGAATGGATTCAGATTCCTTTTCATGTTTCTTTATCTTTTCATTTTCTAGGTCATCATTGAAAGGGTGGTTGGATTAATTATCTTGAGGCATAGAAATTTTCATTCCTGATGTAAGTGTAATTTCACTTACATTACGCTTGGGTTTGGGTAATGGCTGAGCTGGAAGTTTGGAAGAATTTGATTTTTCTTGCCGGCTTAGCTGGGATGCAAGTTGACCAATTTGTGTTTCATTGTTTTTGAGGATGGAATGGGTGGAGGAGGAAAGATCTTCCACAGATCATTCCAATGGTTTCTTGGAAGAAGTGTCTTGTACTGAATTGGGATTACCTTGATTTTGGCTCTTGGGAAAGCGATTGTACTGTTTTGGGAATTGGGAAGGCTCACTAAGATAGTGGAATCGAGGAGGAGGATTGATCCTTTGAGGTTTAGGAAAAAAATGGTAAGGTTGTTGAATGTTACCAGCACCATGGACATATTAGAATTGGATTGGGTTATGATGAGGGTTTTGAGGGGGATGAGAAATTGGATTCCCATATCTCATGTTAGGGTTATATGTAAAAGATAAAGGCTCCGACTGGGGTTCGTTGAAGTTCCTAATTAACTAACCTCATTGTTTAGGGTTGGTGTTCTGCTGAGCATATGCTTCCTTCTACTCCATCGGTCTAGTTGAATTAGATTGATCTTCTTGAAGTTATGGTTAGGTGTTTGTTTGATGAGCTGATGTGTTGCAGATTCCACAGTTTTTGATAGGTCCAGGAAACATTGATTACGGAGAAGATGAGGATTGGGCTTTCGATGCCACAACCAGTTTTCACACAAGACCTGTAAGTTCACTCATCCACTCGGTCATCCTGTTCGACTCTATTTAAATATTGTTTTGTACTTGTTTTACTTGAGCATGTTCTTGAGTATGGAATTTTTGTGTGTTTTCAGACATGTTACTTATGATATCTCTTAAAGCTGAAATAGTTTTATCAACAAGAGGACCGCCACTTGCGACAACAATGGGAGATCATTCCATAGCCAATAAGACCTCATAGAAGTATTGGATCAAGAGTTGGTCAAGGATTTGGTGGTGTGGACAATTAGCAACAAAAATTTTGAACCACTCCAAGTACTAATGGAGTGATTAACTTGTGAATTGATGAATACCACTTCTTTCTTTTCGAATAGAAGCAGTACGGGAAGCAGGAAAGAATTTCTCTAAGAAGAGTCACTTTATGTAATTCCATGTGGTTATGGAACCAAGAGGGAGGTAGTAGAGTCATGACTATGTGATGTCAGCTTGGGAGAAAGGGAATGCTCAGAGTTTTATTTGTTCCTCATAAAACCTTTTAGGATTCATAGTACTGCACACCACTTGTAACTATTTATGATTAAGATTTTGATCCTCATCAGCTAGCCCATGGAAATGAGGGAGAATATGAATCAACCCCAATTTGAGTTCAAAGTTAGTCTCTATGTTTAGATATTGAATACCAAGAGGATGGTAATTTATATCAGGGCCAATGAGTTCTTTAGGTGATTTTTCCATAGGATTCTTCATTTCTAATTCAACTGGTTGGACAAGGACTAGTTCATTAATGAGTTGATTATCTCTTAAGTTCCTCCTAAGTTGTTGAAGAGTTCACTCTATTTTAGGGTCAAAAAAAATTGAGGGATTGTTCGTGAGGATAAGGGATAATTCAGAGAGATTTTGAAGAAATATGATGATAGTTTTTTATCTTTATGTTTTCCGTTTATAATTTTTATGAGGAAGGTGGATTTTTCTTTGTGTTTTTTTCAATTATTTTTTTAAATTTTGTGTTTTTTATTTATTTTCTTACAATAACTAGAAACTAACAAGTACTTAATTCCACCATACTCACCAACAGTGCCATTTTAAATGTGTGGCCGACTGTTTCATATCGAATGGTCAATGATTTGATGCTTTGCTAATGTGTATAGCAGCACTCGGGTCGAATCCTCGGCGATGATACTTTTTTATAGTCAGTTTTTTTAGTTAATTGTATTCTGATTGGGGGGGATTGTTTTCATAGATTATGAAATAATATATTTCTGATGTTTTATTTAAAAAATTGATAAAGATGGGGTGAGTTAATTATTGAGGATTTAAGATTATGATATCCTTGATCTTTGATTTATATTTCTTTAAATTAATACCCACTTTACAAGATGATTTTGATCGTAATTCCCAGGTGTTAAAGCTATAATCCAATCTGTAACATAACTTCGGGTTCTAATAATTACCATTAATTGTTTATGGTTGTGTATTTTTTGTTCCAATAATCCATGGAATCCACATATTAAACTAAACATGTCATTAACCCATGACATATAATGTTCAATATACACAATAATAACTCAAAGAATACTCATCGAGCAAAGGCTCTCAATCACTTAATATCCTCTATTTATAAATCACCACAAAGATAGATTTACTCATCCATTTAAATTATTAGTAATCTGGTTATAATTATTGTGATGATAAATTAAAAAGATATGAAAAAGAAATGGATAAGAAAAGAGTTGTGCGTCGAACACACACACAAACGATGAAGGGAATTAAATACCAACATTATATTGAATGAGAAAGAAAATGATGGGAAGGGTATTCAACTGGATTTAAAATATTTTAATAAAATTAATATTAAACTATATATGGTGAATGAGAATAAAAGATATTTAAGAAGAAACTTTCATTAAAACAGAATTACAAAGAATGATACTTACATGATTACAAAAATGAAGAACACAAAAGTAAATGAAAACAAATAGAAGAAGACAGGTATCTCAAGTGAAAACATGAGTATGGAAGGTCATCCCAAGACCTTGTAAAGGATTTTTTCGTGCCAATATGTTCTCCTCTCTTCTAAAATGTCAACCCCTTTGAAGGAGAGGAGGGGAATGTATTTATATCCCAAGGAAGTGGACTCTTGGCATTCCCAGTCTATCAGTCCACTTGGCTCAATGATTTGGACATCCAGACAGAAGAAACATGAGATATATCCTTCTAAAAAGTTGTAGATAATAATCTAGGATGACTTATCTCAAAATATGGAGGCATTTGGACTTATGTAGCCATGGGTATGGCGGTTTGATTAAACAAAATTAAACTATCCATTTCAATCAATGCTATTTTGATGGCTAATATTTGAATGGATTTTGAAATTAGAATATGCCATCAAATCTTAATTATTTCATCAAAATTATCGATCAGCTATATCCCCTATTTCACACTAAATAAGCTCAGATTGATTTTATGAATAGCTCAGGAGACATGTCATGAATACAGTACTGATTTAAATTCCCGAGCATAATGGTGGGCTGAGTTTAAATGAATCAGTTGGGCCACTTGTAATTGGTTTTGGGACTTTAAATATTTATCAAATACTACTTACATTGTCCCCAGAACAATTAATTATAATGAAGGAATTTTAACATCTAGATTGAGTCCAGTAATTCAATTTTCATGGATTGTTCAGTTTCCTCAAAGAATATGTGGTACTTCTTGTGTGGTCCATATCAGCCTTAAAATGGAAGAATTGTCCCACGATCCCTTCTAATGAAATGTTTTATAATGAATTTGGAACACTACAAAACATGAACTACACAATTGAGATAAGTAGGGTTATAGATATAAATAAAATAATAAATTGACTCAATTAGACTTGTTCAAAAAATGATCAAAAATTATACATAGTATTAAAACATTAATATTTGACACAAATTATGCACATTTTATATAATATAAGAAAACAGAATATATGATAAGTCATGAAAATATTAATAAAATCAATAATTATTATGTTATATCCCCAATATCAATAGTTCCTGTTCCATAAAATGTGATTTCCAACCCATCTTACCGGGACGTTGTGGCTATGTCGCTTCACTCTTCGTAGGATAGCCCGAGATGCAGTGATATTTCATCTCTTTTTCCATGTTACCCCTAACCAGACTGCCATATCAGTAGTTTTCTTCTGTACCACTACTAGTTCCCCAGCAACCTCTGGTTGACGAGTGGGGAAATGAAGGGCCAAAACCCAAATCTGGACCAAGGAGCTTGTGGGATATTCTCAAAGCGGACCAATTCCCTGGGTTGTTTACCCAGTTGCAGTGCAGAATTTCAATGTGCCAGAATCTCTCACCCAGGAGGATGTTGAGTATTTACGCTAGACCCTTTGGGTAAATCATTTTCTTATTCATCATTGAAGAGTGACCTAGCCCAAGATTCAGGCGCACATTGAAGACATCTTCCAACAATGTCTTTTGGTTGATCTGGCCACACTCCCCATGGCCCAGCGCCCTATGTCCCTAGGCCGCAAAAGAACCCTCCAACAATGATGCATCAATTGAATTAAAGTGATATGTAGGATAATCATGGAGGATTATCCCCATGTGAAAATACGTTGTTAGGGGCTGTACACGACCCTCCATTTCATTTCCATCTGGCGCCAGCCCGATTTTCTAGGAGACATAGAGGTTATGCCTCCGTGAAGGGTCGCGGTTAACATGGTCGACCAGTCATGGGTGAATATGAGATAGAGATTCTGGGATAAGACAAACCCCCCGAGGGAGTTTCACACCTCTTATATTTGTGTTTAATGATTACTTGTCAACAATGGAATCTACTGAGTCTTCTGTTGCCCATAGAGGCATTAGTCCTCAGCCAAAATCCCAACAAGGGTAAGGAACACATCGATGATGTTAAACACTACGACCCATATGGCTCAATGCAGAAGGTGGAAGATGATCCCAAAAAAGCCGCAGTCTGCCAGCAACTTGTAGAACAAAATAATATGGTTGATGACCTCTGTGCTGAACATGCAGCAGAGCGATGACCAGACTAGGTGATCCTCAAATGGGGTAGAAGGGGAAGGCACCACATCCCCTTGAAGAACTACATCCTGGGGACCCTGACCATGTTGCCCATATAGACACGGTTGAGGCCAGAGGTCATGACAAGAGGGCACAGTATGTTTCGCCGAATCCACTCAAGTAGTGAGACAATCTTATCGACCCATCTCAGGTTCCGCTAGCTGCTCTGCAAGTCATTCCGCTAGTCGCTCCATGAGCCATAGGACCCTCTTATCATGTGGAAGAACCTACAAACATGAATTTGGTTATGTATTCCTGTCAAGACAAGAACCCCCACCGAGATGATCCAATGTCGGCACTCATCTCAGGTCTTGAGGCATTGGAGACATGATAGATTGAAATACCTCTTAATGGAAAGTCTTATTTGGCATGGATGATTGATATTCCATCACCCCTGGGTTTAATAAATCTCAATTTTCCCCCTTCAATAGGATAGGGGATCCGACGCATCACATGTCCCACATTTTTTCATGGTGTGGACCCATGTTAGGAACTCCATCACAACAGGGGGCCTCCAAACTCCGATGTTTTATACAGACGTTGGAAGGGAATGTGTTTGTCTCGTACAGTCAGATCCCTTTCGAATCAGTTTCCAGTTAGGAATACCTTTATTAGAAATTTATCTACTAGTTTAGTTCCACCACTTTGAAGAATAGTATAAAAAAACTTTTCATTTTCAAGAAGAGGCATGATGATCATATTGCAAACATTGCTGCCTGGTGAAAAGTGCTCACATACACCCTTAACTTGTAACTATCTCAGGATAAACATCTAACAATGTGCATAGAGAATGTTAAGATAGAACTACTCCCCTCTTTTATCATCCAAAAAAACCCTGAGGGATTCTGATACTTCTCTGATAAGGCCCAGTGCCTAGAGTAATCCTTACAACAAGCTAAGCAAGTAGGTCTGTTGGCTCCTGAAATCCCCATAAGAAGGTCCTCCAAGGATAATCCCACCACAGTGGCTCAAATAGGGGCCCCCATGAATTTATATGTGCTACCAGTTATTCCCCCTTCATAGACTCATTGAGGCCCTCCACCTCATGCATAGCCTCTGACCCAGCAATGCCCACCTTATAATCGACAGGTTCCCCCGCGCAATGCGTTGCCACCGCCTAGTCGAGATAACAAGGCTCCACCTCCTTGACATGATCTTCTAGACCCTTTTCAGGGTCATGGCCCATGGGGCCCCTTCCCAGATAGGAAGAACCATACCTACTCATTCAATAATGACCAGGTACCAAATACTTCTGTAGTGCCTTGGAGTAGGCGATTGTATGTTTTCATGAGTGCAGGAGACCAGAAGAGGCGAACCTCACTGATCTCCCAAATTACTACCACTATTACCAGATCCTGGGGCACACCCTCAAATAGTTATATGTGTTTAATGAATGTCTTCAAGACTAGTTGGATAATAACATTGTCAGGTTCGGCCCAGCTCTGGAATAAGACGCATGTGTCTTCGTGAGGCCAGACAGCAGTAGTGACAGGGAAGGCTAGTGGAATCAGGTTTTGAACCATGGGTCCCAGAAGTATGATGACTTTATGGCTTTTAGAATAGTCCCCCAAGTCCATTGTGTAATATGTGCATTCCTGATTTGGCTAGAGCTATCAGAAGCAATAGTTACAACTTTTTCATCGTCATCTAAGTCGAAGAGCAAACACCGACGACACAAGAAAAAAACAAAGTCCTCCACCAATGTAATCCTCATCCCGTTATCTCTGAGATTTCAGTCCCCCAGAGATGGAGATTTTTCCAAAAATATGTCCATTAGTGGGTGACTATTCAATTGAAAGTCAAGGGTACAGCTCAGATAAAACCATAGAGTTGGTAAACCATTATATTCTTCCAGATGATGAGAATCCCCCATTGGATCCTCACAACTTCCCCAGTTGTCGCTAGTGTAAATGAAGTTGTGGATATGTGGGCTATCAGAGTTCCTCGGTTAGAACATACATCAAGGTTTCACATGCTACCAAAACCAGGCCGCATACCTAGCATAGAGCTCAGCATTCATAGACTTCTCATCTGGTGACATCAAGTCCGCTTTCACTGCCATTCAGGTTGCTCGATCAGGAAGATCCACCTTGACCGCATCATGACTAGCCACAATTTTTTATGGACCGGTCTCAGTCATTGGTTCCTCATCATTTAGTTACTCTGTAGGCTTTGAATAGTGAGCTGTGGGATATTCCTATCACCAGTCAGCCACCGGTCCATCCGGATGTGCCAACAATTCCTCCTGTTAAAGAGCAACCTTCTACAAGCAGATGTTCACGCCTGACAGAAAAGTATGATTTCTTCAATAATCATTCTAAAATTCTAGCAAATATCTGTATCCTTGAATCCCTTATCCTGTCATCATATATGTGTGAGGCCCTCACAGAGGCTTCAAGAAGCCCACTCAAATTTGATATGGAGGTAGCAGCTGTAGACATCTTCCATGTTGAGGGAGTCGATCATGAAGAATTCCAATCCATCATCTCATTCTCTGGAGAAGATGAAGGATAGCCCATAGAGGGGAATATTCTCCCACTGTACATCACCAACCAGTTCAATGGCGTAGAGGTTCCCCACTGTCTTGTCAACACGAGGTATGGAATAAACCTAATTCCAACTCGGGTAATATGAAAACTAGGGTTGTCTAAAGATGATATGAGTATCTCTGACCTATGAATCCAATGTTATAGTAGGATGGAATAGACAACGGTCAGCAACATCCTCTTAAATAACCATTATGGTGGCCTAGTTTCTAGAACCGAATTTTTTGTTTTCTCCGAGGACATCGCCTAAAATGCGTTGATGTCCATGCCATGGATCCACCTACATGTGGTGGTTCCCACATCATATCACAAGTACCTCTTTTACTCCTTTAATGGTCATGTGGGGGTGCTTCAAGGTGACACGTCTCCCCATTACTCTTTTGAAGCCCACTATCTATATTTCGACTACTATAATAGAAAAGACATGAATATTACTTCTAACAAGGTCGAGCATTCCATGAATGCGACCGACCCATATAAAGATCTAGAGGACGCCTACATCTATCCAAATCAACCGATTGGGGGATACGACCCCAGACATGGGAAAATGATTCATTGTTTCTGGAATGAGGGGAGAACAGATTCGCAAGTCTATGAAACGCTGGAAAATCACCTCATAATTCTACCCAAATCACGATCAAATGATCTCGGAGCCTACTACTCCCATAATGTATCGGGATGTTCGCCCAATGGAAACGAAAATATGTCATACATGATTGTTTCTTCTGGACAAAATATACCAACGTAAGTCGACGTGCCAATATTTCTTCGATATCATCATGCATGGCCCCTTGGGCCAAAGACCATATTGGATCAGATCTACAGCCTTTGTTGCAATGGTTTCGTTAGCACAGGAGTTCTCCAATTCAGTGCCCACAACGGCTCACGCTAGTACTAGACTCCCATATGGATCTTTCAACTTAGAGGAGACTCATCCCACCAAGGATCCCTCGTCCATATGTAAGGAAGAGGATTTAGGGGATCCTCCCCCCATCTTTGAAGATGGCGTCTCCGCCATAGTCGACGAATTGGTGCATGTGAACCTCGGTAGCAAGGCAAACCTGAAACCCACATTGATCAATGGCACCATGTCCCATGAGGAGAAACAATAATACCTAGACATCCTTAAAATATACCATGATGAATTCACTTTTTGTCATGAGGAGATTCCAGGTCTAGATCCTTAGGTATCCATCCACCACCTCGGTCTCCCGGTAAATCATCTAGGGTTAATGCAGCCTTCCAGAAAGATGCACCCTTCACATGGTGTCATGGTAGAGGCAGAAGTTGATAATCTCATGAGAACCAATTCGGTTAAGGAGGTTCAGTAACCCAAATGGATGGCCAACATTGTATCAGTTAGGAAGAAGAACAGATGAATCATAGTATGCATCGACTTCCGGGATCTCAACTGTCACTGTCCGAAGTATGATTTTCACCTTCCTATGATGGAATTGTTAATCGACTCTATAGTTGGATTCTAATCCCTCTCATTCATGGATGGGTACTTAGGGTATAACTAGATCCTAATGGCCCCCAAGTATGAGGATTCTATATCCATTAGGACCCCACATGGTACATTCTGTTACCAAGTCATACCCTTCGGTTTAAATAATTCAGCTTCCACCTGTCAATGGGTTATGCATCGCATATTTAAGCCGATCATGGGAATTATTGTGGAATGTTACGTGGATGAAATGGTGGTCAAATATCACTAGCATCAGGACCACCTCAATGACATTGATAAAGTGTTCGTCTTCTTCTGTTTCGGCCATCTGATGATGAATCCATTGATGTGGGCCTTTAGGGTCACCTCTTGAATGTTTCATGGCTTAGTTGTCAGATACAGGGGAATCATGTTCGACCCAAAGAAGATTTAGTCCATTATCCATATGTCTCCTCCAAGAATAATTCGGGAGATTTGAGGTTTACAAGGAAACTTGGCTTACATACGCTGATTCATCACGAATCTGTTCGGCAAGTATACGCCCTTTTCTCGGCTCATGAAGAAAGGCACTGTCTACGAGTGGGACGAAGAATGTCAGAATTATTTCAAGGAATTCAAGTAGTACCTTCTCCAGCCTCTAGTATTAATGCCCCCCATCTCTGGAAAGCCAATGGTTCTTTTACGTGACCACCCGGGAATGGTCTCTCGGCACTAATCTTCCCCAAAAGAGAAAATAGAGGATGGAGAACTGCATCTAATACCTATACTTCATGCTCCTCAATAAAGAGACTAGATACTCCCCTATCGAGAAAAGATTATTTGCGATGGTATTCGCAGTACATACATTTGGACATTACTTGCGGAAAAATGACGTACAAATGGTGACTCGAGTGGATTTGCTAAAGTACATTCTGAACCCCCCCTGTTGACAGGCCATCTAGCATGGTAGGCAGTGATTCTATACCAGTTAGACATTAGGATGGTCCCTCAAGAATTCTATTAAGGGGGAAGCATTGGAATACTTCCTTACTACCCATCCATCTCCTACCTCCCAGTCCATGGATCTCGATTTCCCCGATGAAGTGATTCTCTAATTAGAACAAGCCATTCCGTACTAGAAAATGTATTTCGATGGTGCTTCCCACACCCCACCGACCTAAGGTTCAATAACCTCAGGATCAACAGAGTGGGCCTGGGTATTCTCTACATTACCCCCAACACATGTGATTCTACTATATACATTCATATTGGTAGAAGGTAGCACCACCAATGAGGCAGAGTATCACGATCTCATTAAAGGACTTGATCTGGCCCTAGAGATTGATGTGACCAATTTACATGTGAAAGGGGACTCCGAAAAAGTCATCAAGAATTTCAACGTTGACTATGTTGTCTGAAACCCAGAGTTCATACCATTGTTGGAACACACTCTCCAACTAATGACCCACATCACATCTCGGACAAAACTTACTCATGTCCCTCGTTCATAGAATGATAGGGCTGACGCCCAAGACAACTTACCTGCATCACTTGCGGATCCCAAATAGGAAGATCTACTTAACCACAAGGCACACCAGAGAGTCATTTCTCCCGTCACTCTAGAGGACGATGATAGCCTGCAGGTAGGACACCTTACCACTGACACCTCAATGTTAGGACCTCCTGGTCCCCTAGATGCAGTGGTTGAATTGACTCCTGACAGGAGAACATCATTTTTCAAGAACTTCCAAAATGGCAATCTCCCAGAAGATCAGGACAAGTTCGAGAAAATTCGACTCCGCTTGTTACATTTCACCCTCCAAGATTGTTCTAGTCATGAGAAGTTTCTCAACATCTGTGGGTTTGTTGGGGTTCTCCTCCATTGAATTCAAGGAGTCGAGATTTCCCATGTCATACAATAGATTCATGTCGGTTCCTATGGGGATCATCAGTCCGGGCCCAAACTATCTCACGAGATCCAAAGACTGGGGTATTTTTGGCCCTCCCAGATCCATGACTGCATCCAGTTTGCCAAAATGTTACATTCATGGCAAATTCATGCCAAAAATATGCATCAGCCACCAAATCCTCTCCACACTACTATGTACTCTTGGCCATTTTTGGTATGGGGGCTCGACGTCGTGGGACCATATCCACTGGCAATAGCTCGCCAGTGCCGGATCATCCTGACCGCTATGGATTTATTCTCCAGTTGGGTAGAAGAAGTTCTGTTCAAGGTGGTCAATTCCTATTCTGTTGTTGAATTTTTTAGCACCAATATCATCTACTGATTTGGATTCCCTCACGTAGTCCTCACTGATAACAACATGAAAATCCGGGCAGCTGAGCTGAACACACTGTATGCTAAGTACCACATATGTTCTCACCATACCTCTCATTATCATGCACAATAAAATGAACTGATATAGGAGTTCAACAAAACAATCTCTAACATTATTCAAAAAATTGTCTCTCAGAACAAGAAGAGTTGCCTGGATAGGCTACCAAATGCCCTTTGGGCGTACCAGACGACAACTCATAATTCTACACAGGTGACCCATATTCCCAAGTGTATGGAATAGATTCCGTCCTACCCATAATGATCTCTTTTCCCTCATTGTGCGCACCTGTCCATGATCATCTAGTTCCAGATAAAGTATCTGAAATCTGTCTAACTGAGATGGATGCGCTCGACGAGAACAGGCATCATGCCCTGCATAATCTCGAAAGGTATCAGAACAAGATATTATTGGCTTTCAAAAATAAAGTTCCCCTCTACTCCATTTTGTAAGGCGACTTGTAATTGGCCCTCAATAGACTAATGATACCTGGAAGGAAACCTCCCATGTTGGATCCTAAATGGTAAGGACATTAAATCATTCATAAGGATTAATCCAATGGAGAATACTCTCTTGTTACCATGGATGGTGATTGTATAACTCCTCCCAACAATGCCAAGTTCCACAAGAAATAATTTTCTTATGTTTCCTGGTCCTTCATGACCTTAAACAGTACGATCTCGCGTGTCCGTAAACTGCATTTTGGTCTTACATGTCCTTAAACTGTTGGGTCTGACATGACCCTAAACTGTCCGGTCCTACATGACCTTGAACAATAAAATGTCCTAGATGATGTTAAACTGTATGTCGTCCTGTATGATGTTAAATCGTATGAAATCCCGCATGAAGTTAAACTATGTTTTTTCTTGCAAGACGTTAAACCGCAAGAACTACATATGCCATAATTCCCATAGTCATTGAATACATATGAATGCTCAGATGCCTCATCTCGAGACCAGCCCCAAGATTCCCCATTGAATATTCCCCATGGGTATAATGCTGTTTAAGGATCCCACATGGTGTATTTTAGGCTTATTTATCCCCACTCACATCGGGATTATGATGACTGCACCATGTGACCTCCCTCGTTCTTCTCTCCTACCATTTCATCACCGAACAACGCATAATAGAATGACCTTCAGAACTATTTATGGATTGATTCTAATCCTTTAGGGGTATGTAGGAACTCCCTGAAATTTCATCTTTAGGCCCAGCCCCCAACATCAGTATCTCCCATCGGGAAGAAACACATGGTGTGGTGCAGGATTTTTTCCTAATTCACAGTGAGTTCATCATGATCATACCATGTAACCATCCTCCCTGAAGATCCCCACCTCTTCTAGAGCACATCTTGACTTTAAGTTATATGGGAACATTTATTCTCCATGCGCTCCATCATTTTGGTTTCAATTATCTTTCACATCTGAAAGGGCCCCCGAATTAAATGCATACTTAGCCTAAGGGATCTCCTATTGTTTCGGGCCAACACCCATGATGATTTTGAACAAAAAATTGATAAAAGTATCTTGTTGTGAATAGGGACATCCATCAATGAAATTTTTTTGTTCCCATTTGAGGCCAAACGATATAGATGATGTGTTTCGAAAGTATTCAACACCATTCCTTTTGCGTTTTCACCACCTTCATATGTCCCAAACATTGAATGCGGTGGTTCATTCTATCCTACTATCTCTTCAACCATCAGTCTTCCTCAGGAAGGTGTGTGATTCAAGTTGTCCGACCCATATATTATGGGGAGAGGCAAGTCCTACACCTTTTTTCCCACACGAAGAATTGATCTCATGGGATTAGGAGCTGAGATAAGGCGATACCCACATGAGGGATCATATGGATATGATTCCCCGGGATGCCCAGCCTCAGGTCCCTTGACCCATTTGGCCCCCCCTGGCCTGATTTTTCATTTGGAAGTGTGTAGTGTAGTGTGGACTCACATCCTTATTCACATCAGGCAATTTTTCCACACCACACATACCCCCTTTGAGAAATCCTTCAATTTATCATACATTCCATGAGCACATGACCCACTATGCTTCGTGAGCCTCATCATTTGGGTTTCCATCATATTATATACCCAAAATGACCCCCGAATAGAAATGATGCTTGGACCATGGTCTCTCATACCATTACAGTCTAATGCCCTCAAGTATTACGATCAACAAATTGATACATGTCCAGTATTTCGAACGTGATCAACAGTTAATGTTCAATTGTTTCCCCAAAACCTATGGTCGCACAAATACAGATACTGTGTTGCGATCATGGTCAACATTTATCCTCTATCACTGCTTCCATTTCATGGTCATCCATAGGCGTGATAATTCTCCATATCCAATCAATTCTCCCATGCATATGACATTAAACTAGGCATATACGGTTCGAGCCCAACGACCATAAACTAAGAGCACCACCATCCTTGATGCATGATGATAAACTACAATACATCCTTCTCAAGAACTATGTGTGGATTGATTCCCATCCTTATGGGATATGTAGGACCGCTCAAATGTTTAGTCTTTGGGTCCAGTACTATCTCTTGGATACATCCCCATCATCTTGGACCCTTGGCCTATATTCTTCAAGGAGAGGAGAATATGGTGTGGCACGAGATTATGTTCTTATTCACATGAGGTTTGTAGAAATCAAGCCCAATACCTCTCCCTCCTGAGCACCCTTCACTCCCTTTCCTAAACTTGTCTCTTTGTGTCAGCTGCTCCTATATTGGGTCCCTCGACCCTCTTCGGTGATTCACCAATGTGCCCAAGAGAACTCTAGTTCGGAACCTGGAGTGTCATATCCTACCGGGACATACTTACACCCATTTTTCAGGCATCATGTTCCCCTTAATTTGGTTTTTCATTATCTTTCAAATCTAAAGGGACCTCTAAATGGAATGGTTTCTAGGCCCATGGGATCTTCTACCCTTACAGGATAATCTCCTTGAGGGTTTTATCTAACAAACAAATACAAGTCCCGCGTTGCAAATAATGTCAGTGGTCGATGCTCATTTGTTTTCCTAATTTCAGATCACATGATATAGATCCTGTGTTTCAAAAACGTTCAATAGTTATCCTCCATTTTCATACCAAAACCATCAATACATAAATGTCGGTTACATGATTCACATCATTTTCCACTCCATCGTGTCCATGTGGATTTTCAACACTCTTGCTACTATCCCTCATCACACAATTGCTTGTTATAAGGACAAAAATGATGTAGGGAATCATTCGGGGGCCTGCACTGACTTCCACTTTACGTTTATTTCATGTGTTGCAAATACCTCTTCCTCCCTTGTTTTCCAAACCGAGTTTGACTCACGTGGGATTAGGGACTAGATCATGGTCTTCTCTCACATTGAAGAGTTTCTCATCCTCATTGGTTTTATATCTATTTCCTTAAACTAAGATCTTTGTATACGTCATCTTCTAGAACTATGTCTATCTTGATTCCCATCCTCATGGGATATGTAGGAACACCCCGAAATCTTCTCTGTGGGTCCAACTAAACTAAGACCTAGTCTCTCCTACTCCATCTTATATAACCTTTCCTGGCCCCTCGGCTCGAGGTTTCATTCTTGGAATTGAGTACAGTGTGATATAGACCTCATCCTTATTCACATTGGGTATGCTTAATCACACTGTTCACATTCCCTTTTGAGCCTCATCTATTCAGTATATGTCTAAGCCATATGAATTTAATCTATGTTTTCTATTCCCAGAAGACATTAAACTATTATGTATATATTGTATTGTGGTATAGTGCATGGTTGGTCCCATCACATGACCCTAAACTGTGAATTTATCATATTGGATTCATGATCAAAAAGGAATTGTATCATGGTGTCCTTACTTGAGGGGACATCATGTTTGGTATCGGTCACACACCATACCATTTGTCAACACCTTGATATGACTTGATTCTTGTGGAGATGCCTATAATTTCAATCCTAGGTCCATCTCTTCACCAAAAAAAAACATAAATTCATCTTAAAGGACAAACAAGATCTGTCAGATGCTGATTCTTTAGGTGGGAGGGCCAGACCCGCACGACCATATCATCCATGGCATTGGTACCTTACCATGACATCCCAATAACTATGTATAGTTTGATTCCAATTCTCATGGGATACATAGGATCACCCGTGCACTCTACTTCGGGCCCCGCTTAACTTTCCTTTTCGGTCCTTCGACCTAAAACCTCCCCAAGAAACACATGGTGATCCGGACTCCAGATCCTCACTCAAGTCGGGCTGTATAATTACCTCACCATGTGTCTCCTGCATTCCCTACAATCTCTAGTCTGAACCCTATGACCATAAAATAAGATCACCCTGCATCCTTTATTTAAGACGTCAAACCACATGAAACCTTCCAGAACTCAATATGAATTGATTACTATCCTTATGAGATACGTAGGAACGCCCAAACATATTGTCTCTGGGTCCAACCCTAGGAATCTAAAATCATGTCCCCTCTCATTATGACCCTATGTTGGATTTGGGGGCCTAGAACCAACTACTTTGTACATTATTCATTAATAAAATCCTTATTACATCTTGATTGTGCATCTGCGTGACAATTCATGTGACAATGTATTCAGGACAGCTGTTGCATTAAAGGGTCATAGAGGATCCCTACTACGATGATAACATAGAAGTTACATAACACTATTCTTGAATAGTTGTTCAATGGCCGGATGATATTATTTGAGGGGCACAAATAATACAGGTCATTAGGGGTAAGGGCTCATAAAACATTGAGGCACCTTCTCATGGTGTGCGCCCTTGGTAATATCACGGAGGATATTATGAGAACGAGGCCTGCTAGTAGGAAAAACACATTTGATAGTGTCATTGGATGTTCCTATCTGCAGATGTGTTCATTGGTTTTTAGACTTTAAGATTATTATTAATGGGTATTACAACTCACACACTTAGATGCATTGATGAAAACTGTGACGACACACTCTCTGCAGTGAGGTAGGATACATTGGGTGCGTCATGAGTAATAATGCATTAATAGATAATGCGAGAATGTATTTATCCCTTATGTTCCATAACAGATGTAGATATCTTAGTCCATTTGATGGAATTGATATAGCCTAAATAAATCCACGACCATGGTAAAGTATGGGTGAGTTCAATTATGGGAATTCAAAGAATGAATAATCGAGCACATGGGTTTATGTCACTAGAATGCAACCCGCTTGATGAAAGATATTGAGAAAAAGTGATTATATTCTACGGTAAGCATTCGTATAAGGTTACATGTCATTATGGTGTTATCTTCTTTATCTATGGGTGACTTGGCATGTTGCTAGATGCTAACCTTGGACTTTACCTAGGCTCCGTCTAATGCCACTGAGAAATGGTCCTATAAGGTCACACACTATGTGCGTCCATTTATCTCAGTTAAATATTAATTTAACAAGATAAATAAATATTATTCCCGAATGTGGTTTAATAATTATTTAAGGATGCCAGATTGCATTTATTTTGTCACTAGTTATTCGAGAGAATATATTGTGGGAGAAATAATAAATTTATTAGCGAGTAATGCAGTTACATTTATTTATGAATTAAATAGTCATTACTTAAGGACTAATAAATGTGGTGGTGGAAATAAAGGAAAGTGGAAAATAAAACTATATTCCGTGTAGTTTTATGTAAAAAAAGTACACGTCGTGTATTAGTGATTACATGCCCTGTAGTTTTCTCAATATGGATTTTGAGGACATAATATTTTTTTATTAAATGATATTTATTATAATCACTGTAGGCTCATGTAAATGAATTAATAATTCAACATGGGGTTTTTTAATAAGAGTAAATGAAATAAATAAAACGCGTAACGCGTTTAATTATTTTCATATCACTATAAACTCAAACCTGATTATAAATATCCTCAAAACCCCAACACTTTTCCCCAATCATTGTGCACAAAAATTCTGGAGAATTCTTTCAAGGTCGAAATAACTCCTTCCTCCAAGAACACTATCAAGACTGAGAGACAAAGGCGATCGAAGGCGGACATCGCAAGCGAAGTTTCTTCCGCGCTAGCACCCGGAGATCCCTTCGGCGACGTCCGAAGATATGTGGCACACGTGTGGATCAGCGTTATAGGAATCCTACACATGGATTATACAACACAACGACATATCATAGGATCATGACCAAAGACATCAACGAAGAAATAATTACACCAAGGTAATTCTTATGATATAATTATATTAATTACAACCAACATATGATTATCCTATCCTTGTGGTTCTTGGATTCCCTCTTAATTTTTTCATTCTTCGTTCCATTCCTAAGATTCAGAGTTTTACATCGTGACGGATCTCGGATTAAACATTGATTAAATATTAAAATTAAAGTAGGTCAAACCCACCAACACGCTTCCGCTGCACCCGGAACCTATAAGTGGTATTCGAGGGGTCATATTGTTCATTATAATTATTTAGTTTTTCGTTGGTGATCTACCCATTAAATAATTTAGTTGTTTCAATTCAAGTTTATCGTTCTTTAAATCTGAATATCAAGATCTGTTCCTCCTCTATCGTTTCTCGTTCACCATACAGAAATGAGCCTTTCTTTTAATTGTTGATTAAAATAAAATAGAGTACCTCATCGAGAGGAGCCAAACGTTCCTAGCCGTACAACATGAGAATACACAACATTTATTCAGAAGTACACACCATGTAGCCAAGGTTCATGAATCAGACTGGTTTGCCATATCAGGCCGTGTATTGATCCTATCTAATTCATTTAGTACACCGTGTGTTGACCAAGAATAGGTGGCACACTATTTCCAGATTACACGCCATGTGGTCCAAAAAAACACGGTGTGTTGTCCCTTCGGGTTAGGGTTGGACCATGTACCCCGTACAGATCTTTCCCGACTAGAAACCATGTAACGCGGAAACTACACGGCGTGTGTCCCACTGTAGACGCCATTTACTCCAAAAATTTCCAAGGTACATTAACATGCCATGTTCCTAGGCATATACTTCAGATGGACATTGAAGAAAAGTACACATCGTGTAGTCAGAACAACACGCCGTGAACTCACCCAAATTATGTGGATTTATTAAAATTTATTATTGTATTATACAAACCCTTGAGTCGTGTACCATAGTCCAGGCGTAAAGATGAGGAACAACACGTGATAGGTGTTATATATATGTGTGTTTAATTTAACAAATGTGTAATAAATGGGAATTCACCAGGTTTACACCAAGGTACAAGTAACGTACAAGGATAATTTTAAATAGATTTATTTTTTTAAAATTATGATGAATGATAATCTCAAGGAAATTCATAAAAGGATTTAAGATAAAAGGATTGATTAATTAAAAGATAATTAATTGATTCGAGCGTGATTTATCTTAAGAAAGAATGATTAAATAATTGAATTCTATATTTATTTATGTGTAACTATTGTTGCATGTATGGATGATCAAGGGGTAGACAAAGGCCTTTGTATGTGAATGGTTTCTTTTAATTTATTTATTTAAATTTTTTGGCATGTGAGCCTTATCATCCTTAACATGTAGGGCATGCTCGCCCAAGGATTATTTTATGTAAAAACCCCTTTTTACCCCTCACCTGTGTGTGAGATAAATGTATATGTAATGGATGGAGCTCCCAAGCTAGTGGATGCATCTCAAGTCGGGAGAAAAGGAGAAACCAATCCAAGGAGATACAAAGGTGGATAGGTGGAAAGCTATAAACATGAACCCGAAAGGTTAAGGTGTTTCTCCCCAAGGTCATGGGTTTGTTTATCAAACTCTAGATTAACTAACCAAAATAAATTCTCTTGATCATAACATTTATTTTATTTTTGTCACTTTCATGGTTTATTTATTATGGGTGTGTTGTCACGATCACACAATTAATGAATTAAACAAGCATACAAAATAGAGCTAAAATAAAAAGCATATTATGAGTAAATATTATCTTAAAAATGGTTAATCACTTAAGTATATCCCACTTAATAATGAAAAGCACGCAATCAATGATAATAAAATGGAAATTTATGTATAAAGATAAAATCCCTCAAAATAAATATTAAGTCAGTATAGCCTACCATAATCAGGGTAAGAATCTAACCATAGGTCAAAGTGCTTGGCCAAACCTCGTTGGGGTGCATTCAATTATCAGGGAATTCTATTTCATGGTTTTGGGTTGACATGACATGGTTCACATCAAGGTTTGACTGCCATAGCAGGGCTTGGTGTGACCAAGAGGAAAAGGTGGACGAAATCCACAATAAAAGGATTTCAGGATTGGGGAGTCCACTCAGCGGATCAAGGAGCTGTGAGTTAATGTCGTTGGCATTAAAAATGATGACCTAAAACCCATCAAGTTTCTGGACCAACCCTTGTTGAGGTAATGCGAAGGGCAAGATGGATCCTTCCAACTAGAATATTCTGGCAATAGAATATTCCTATGTCATGGGTGATGGCTATTGGATTTGGATAAAATAATGGGAGACTAATAAGTATTGATTTATTTATTTGTCTCAGTTTTGTTATAAAATACTAAACCTTTGTTTATCTTAATTTGTATAAACGATAATAAAATGACTTCAAACATATCATTGTGAACCATACTCGAGAAGGAAAACCTTCTCATCGGCACTAATTTCCAAGAGTGGAGGAGGTGTATACGCATCATCCTTCGCCACGAAAGGAAATTGTATGTGCTGAAAGAGCCTATTTCAGTTGTGCATGGTAAAGTGGCTAGTGACGAGAAATTATAACTCTATATGAAACACATGGATTATGCCACAGATATCCAGTGTTTCATGCTATCGGTCATGTCCAATGTTCTCTTGAAGGAACATTCAAACATGGAAGCGTATAGAATGATGTCTCACCTTAAGGATCTCTACTAAGAGAAGGAGAGACAGGAGAATTATGAGATCTCCAATGATTTATTTACAACTAATCTTGGAAAGTACGCACCAGATGGGCCTCATGTAGTCAAGCTTATTGGCTACATTGAATGCCTATAAATCTTAGGGATTAAATTCCCGGATGAGTTGCATACAGTTCTTATCCTATCATCACTTCCCAATACCTTCTATAGCTTTATTGTAAACTACAACATGAGAAAAAATGAGAAGAGTCTATCAGAACTTCAGACCTTGATTCGCCAGGTAGATAAGGACATGGGGTGTGAGAAACCTGCAGTCCTTATGGTGAATAGGAAAATGAAGGACAAGGAAAAGGGGCCAAGGACTTATAAACGGTCTGAAGCCCCTGGGCACCTCCTTCCAAGAATGGGAAGATCAAGAGGTAGGGAAAGTAACGGGATGCAGTGTGATTTTTAGGTGGCAAGAAAGGCCACTGGAAGATAAACTACACTCAGAAGCGTCGGGATGCTAAAGGTGTCTTCGTTATTAAGTGTAATCTTTCTATTTCTAAACATTGGGTATTAGATACAGCTTGTGGGGATCACATCTGTATTCAAATGCAGGAACCAAGTAGAATTAGAAAGATCGCCAGAGGAGAGGTGGATCTTCGAGCTGCCAATTGAACAAGGCCGGCTGCGTTGGCTATTGGCGATTAAAACCTCTCACTGCCTACTGGGATGATATTGGTTTTACATTACGGTTATTATGTTCCTAGTGTTACTAAGAACATAATTTCTGTATATTGTTTAGATATGGATGGATTTGTTTTCAAATTTGGAAATAAGGGTTTTATTTATTAAATGAACAATGTATGTTATGGTATGGCACATTTAAATAATGGTTTTATGTATTAAATTATGAAAACCAAGTGTAAAAAATCGATAATGAAACAAACTCACGTGACTCATACATCACCCGGTTGCGGCGTCACCATCTCGGTCATGTGAATGAGAAGCGCTTGAAAAAGCTCTGACAATATGGATATTTAGAATCTACTAAGATAAAACCACTTGATTGATTTCATGCTTGTTTATAAGAAAAAATGACCAAGCCTTCGTATGGTGGGTAGGGGGAAAGGGCCACATAGCTTCTAGGATTGGTACACACGGATGTGTGTGGACCATTTCTAGTAGATTTTAGAGGTGGATATTCATACTTCATTACTTTTAATGATGATTTGAGTTGATATGGCTATGTCTACTTAATGATGTATAAGTTAGAGGTCTTAGATAAATTTCAGGAATTCAAGAATGAAGTAGAGAATCATCTTGGTAAGAAGATAATGAAACATTGATCGGATCGAGTTTGATAATATCTAAACCAAGAGTTCATTGATATTCTATGGGAGCCTGGGATTTTATCTCAGCTCACTCTTCCTTATACACCATAGTGGGACGGTGTTAGTAAAAGGAGGAACCACACCTTCTTGGCCATGGTGAGGTCGATGATGAGTGATGTGGATATTCCATTATCCTTTTGGGGATATGAATTACATACAGTAGAATAAACATTAAACCGAGTACCAAATAAGGTGGAAAATGGAATTCTTTCTGAGCTATGGAATGGAAAGAAACCCATTTTTTCACACACACATGTATGGGGATGCGGGGCCTTTGTTAAGGCCTCCTCGGGAAACAAACTAGCACCCCGGGGCACGAGGTGTATCTTTATAGGATATCCCAAGGAAACGAAAGGATATTACCTATATAACCCTTCAAACAAGAATGTGAATGTCTCTAGACAAGCCTTCTTTTTTGAGAGGGAGCACATCCTCAATAAGGATAGTGGGAGATAGATTGACTTCGACAAATTTGATGCTCAAGATACATAGGAGATGGTACAGCAACAAGTTCCACAGGTCCCTGTGGAAGAGGTTCCAGAAACACAAGTACTACGTAGGAGCTCAAGAGAGGTAAGGGAACCAGAGAGATTTAGTTTCCTAGTCACTGAGGATGGTGAATTATTATTTCTGGAAAATGATGAACCTTTCTTCTACAAGGAAGCAGTAGAAAACTCAGAAGCTGCAATATGGCTAGAGGCTCTGAATTCTTAGATGAATTCCATGTATTAGAACTATGTATGGGTTCTGATCGATGAGCCAGTTAATGTAAAGCCTTTTGGATGAAAATGGGTATTCAAGAGAAAGTTGAAAATAGAAGGTCACGTTAGCACCTATAAAGTAAGGCCAGTGGCTAAAGTGTTCAGACAACGTCAAGGACTTGACTATGATGAAACCTTCTCGCCAGTTTCCATGTATAAATCCATAAGAATCATACTTTCCATAACATCTTACCATGACTATATGGTTTTGCAGATGGATTTAAAAACTACATTCTTTAATGGGAACCTTCAGGAATATTTCTATATGACACAACAAGAAGGGTTTGTGACACCAGGTGAATCCAAATAGGTTTGAAAGTTTCAGAAATTCATTTATTGATTAGATAAATCATCCAGGTCATGGAACATTCGATTTGATGAATCCATAAACTAATTTGTGTTCATTAAGAATGTATGTGAACCATGTGTTTATATGAGGTTTAATGGGAATGCGATCGTTATCCTAGTAGTATATGTTGATGACATATTTCTTATTAGAAACAACATACCCATCTTATAGTCAGTTAAGGACTGGTTGAACAATTGTTTCTCCATAAAGGACATGGGTGAAGCAGCCTACATCATAGGGATCAAGATCATTCGTGATAGATCCAAGAGGCTACTTGGACTAAGTCAGAGTACATACATTGACCAGATTCTAAATAGATTTAGTATGGAACAATCCAAGAGGGGATTAGTTCCAGTGTCTCTTGGCCTACATCTTTCTAAGAAAATGTGTCCTCAGACCCAACAAGAGAAAGATTGAATGAGTACAATCCCATACGATTCGGCTATAGGATCCATCATGTATGCCATGTTATGTACTAGGCATGATGTTACCTATGCACTGAGCATGGTAGGAAGATAGCAAGATGATCCAGGAGAACAACATTGGACTACTGTTAAGACTATCCTTAAGTATCTGAGAAAAACATTGGATATGTTCTTGTTGTATGGAGGAGATGAGGATCCTGTCATCATCGGGTAACTTGATGCTAGTTTTTAGGCAGATCAGAATGATCTGAAGTCTCAATCTGGATATGTTTTCTGTCTGAATGGAGGATCTGTGAGCTGGAAGAGGTCAAAGCATCCAGTTTTCACTGATTCTATAGTGGAGTCTTAATATATAGCAGCTTCTGATGCAACCACGGAAGCCTCCTGGATTCAGAACATTGTCTAGGATCTTGATGTGGTGCCTACTATTAAAGATCCCATTACATTATATTGTGATAATACTGCAGTAGTGGCTCTTGTAAAAGAACCAAGGTCACACCAACAGACAAAGCACATACTCCGGAAGTATCACCTCTTGAGGGGTTTCTATCAAAGGGGAGAAGTTTCAGTGATCAGAGTGTCCATGGAAGAGAACATGCAGGACCTCATGACTAAAGGCCTATCTCATCAGAAGCATGAATATCATGTGAGAGCAAGTGGGTTAAACGTTGTTAGCAGTTTGCTCTAGTCCAAGTTGGAGTTTGTTGTAGTTGGTGGACTAGAACCAACTACTTTGTACTTTATTCATTAATAAAATACTTATCACATTTTGATTGTTATTCTGCGTGAAAATGCATGTGATAATGTCTTAAGGAGAGCTGTTGCAGTAAAGGGTCATAGCGGATCCCTACTATGATGAGAACACAGAAGTTCAAAAACACTGTTCTTGAATATATGTTCTCTTTCCGGATGATATTATTTGAGGGGCACAAATAATATAGGTCATCATGGGTGAGGACTAATAAAACATTGAGGCACCTTCTCATGTTGTGCGCCCTTGGTAATATCTAGGAGGATATTATGAGAACAAGACCCGCCAGTAGGAAATCCACATTTCATAGTGTCATTGGATGTTCCTATCTGCGGACATGTGTATTGGTCCATACACTTTAAGATTATTATTAATGGGTATTACAACTCACACACTTAGATGTATTGACGAAAACTATGAAGACACACTGTTTGCAGTGAGGTAGGATATGTTTAATGTGTCATGAGTAATACTACATTAATAGATAATGCGAGAAAGTATTTGTCCCATCTGTTCCATAACAGAAGTAGATATCTCAGGCTCATTGATGGAATTGATATAGCCTAAATAAATCCATGTCCATTGTAAATTATGGGCAATTTTAGTTATGGGAAGTCAAAGAAAGAATAATCAAGCACATGGGTTGCGGCACTAGCATGCAACCCGATTGATTAGATATATCGAGACAAAGGGATTATATTACACAGTAAGCTTTCGTATGAGGTGGCACATCATTTCAGCATTAACTAAATTCTTTATGGGTGCCTTGGAGTGATTCTAGACGCTGACCATGGACATTTGGCAGGCTCCGCTTAATGCTGCTGAGGAAGGGGCCTCGAGGGTCACACACTAAGTGTGTCCATGTATCTCTGTTAAAAATTAATTAAGAAGTTAAATAAATATTATTCTCGACTGTGGTTTAATAATTATTTATGGATGCTTGATTGTAATTATTTTGACACTAGTTATTAGAGAGAATATATTTCAGGTAAAATAATACATTTATTAGTGAGTAATGCAGTTAAATTTATTTAAGAAATGAATAGTTATTACTTAAGGACTAATAAATGTGGTGGAGGAAATAAAGGAAAGTGGAAAATAAAAGTACACGACATGTATATTAAATATACACATAGTGTAGTTTTATGGAAAACAAGTACACACCATGTATTAATGATTACACGCCTGGTAGTTTTTCCAGTATGGATTTTGGGGATATAATATTGTTTTATTAAATGATATTTATTATAATCAGCATGGTCACATGTCAAGGAATTAATAAATCGACATGGGGGTTTTCAATAAGTGTTAATGAATTAAATAAAATGCGTAACACTTTTATTTATTGTTGCAAATCTATAAACTCAAAACCGATTATAAATATCCTCACAACCCCAACACTTTTACTCAATTGTGGGGCACATCAATTCTGGAGGATTCTTTCAAGGCCAAAAGAACTCCTTCTTCTATGAACGCTCTCAAAACTGAGAGACCAAGGCGATTGAAGGCGGACATCGCAAGAAAAGGTTCTTCCATGGTAGCACCTGGAGATCCCATCGGCGAAATTCGGAGATACGTGGCACACATGTGGACCACCGCTAGAGAAATCCTACACTTGGATTCTACGACACAATGATAGATCAGATGATCGTGACCAGAGATATCAATGAATAAATAATTCCACCAAGGAAATTCTTGTGATATAATTAAATTAATTATAACCAAAATATAATGATCCTATCTCTATGGTTCTAGGATTCCCTCTTAAGTTTTTCGTTCTTCATTCCATTCCGAAGATTCGGCATTTTAAAACGTGATGGATCTCGGATTTAACGTTGTTTAAATGTTAAATTAATGATTGGAAAACCCACCAACGCACTTCCACCGCGCCCAGAACCTACACCATAGGCCCTAACACGTTTGGGAATATGTGGTGTGGAAAGTACCTCATGGGTTCTCATTTACATTGTATTTTTCAATAGCCACACCATGTGCCTCCCATGTGTTTTCCCAACCAGGTCCAAGTTCTGTGGCCCTATACTAATATTTCTCTATGGGAACTATGTGTCATGTTTGGCTACTTCACCGCCCTGCGCATAGTCCATTAAATCACACCCCCCTTAATGGCCCATACTACGACCGTTATATTGGAATTGTGAAACCTCACGACCCATTTCCTTGGAGGAGGACTTGACTCCGTCTATCTGATACGTCTTATAGTCGCACTCAGAAGCATTTTTACAAAGACATAGAAGTGTTGAATTTTCACGGGGACATTCTCCTCGTTCCATGTCCTAGCTTCATGAGCCCATGATTTGGATCCTCATAATATTCCATGTCTAATGGTACCCCCTTTATGACCTGGTCTCATGCGACATTGGCTATCCTACCATCTTGAGACAACGTCCCTGAAGACCATGGATGACATTTGCCACAGGTCTTGTGTTTCAGGCATGGTATGCGGTTGACCCTCATTTATATATCCTCATATCGGGTTAATGTGATATGTATATTGTGATTCAAACACGGTCAATTGTTATCCCCTATAATCACACCACCATCACTGTGGTTCAGATCTCAAGAATCATGATTCACATGTTTCCACATGTTTATATTCAAGTGGAATTATAACATACTCAGATTTACTCCATCACATATTGGTGCGTTATAAAGGAGGGTAGGCATTATTGGGATGTCATTAACCTAGAATCCCATCTCCCCTAACATGTTTGTTCCTGTGTTAGGAAATTCCGATCACTACTTCTTGTTTCCCACATGGAGCATGAATCACATGGGCTTGGTAGTTTTGGTAGGACATGTATTAGCGCAACCATGCCACATATGCCTTTCATAGTCCCACATGATGTTGACCTGCACTCTCAGAACTATGTCTGGCTTGATTCCCATCCTAATGGGGTACGTAGGAATTCATACCTACTCTGCCTCGGGGCCAACCTAACTTTCACTTTTGGTCCCTTGACCTAATGAAATTCTTCCAGGAATACGTGGAGTGGTGCAGACTCCTTATATCCTCATTCACATCGGGTTTATAGCTATATCACTACATACTACCTTCCTAGGATATTCCCATTCACTCTTCATGCAATCATATGCCATTAAACTACATGAGCCCACAGGTCCTTGACATGTGAAACTATTGTCCGGTTCTACCCTGAACAAGATCAAGCTGCCCCAAGATAATCATCTAATGCACTAGATCCCTTTCTAGAGAGGATTTTCCCTACCAGTGTTTTCCTATGGACACGACCTATTTAATAAATAAGATTTACTTGATTCTAATCCTTATGGGATACGTAGCTCCACCTAGGCATTTCACCTTGGGCCTAGTCCGATGGTCATTACCCCTTCTTGCCCCTAGGGGCCGATCCTAGTCCTGGCAGTACTCCCATTAAAGTATGTGCATCACCATCACCATATGATGTTTAAACTACACATTTATCATCTTTATTGGTATGATGTAAAAATATAGATCCTTCTAGGTCCTTACTAGAGTGGTCATGTTCTGATGTATGTTTGATCCCTAATCTTTCAGATACACCCACGGTATGTGTTTGCACCACAGTGGTGTGATTTCAAGAGTGTGGGACTCCATTTGAACAACACATTATTCTACACTCCACGCTTTTCATGCCCTTTATTCGGACCCTCATCCTATTTCATATCAAATAGAAACACCTAACAGTATGGATGCTCGGCCTATGGTAAGCCTGATGTTCTGGGCCAACATTCTAGAAGACTAATGATATGTATTTTGAGTCATGCCCTATGTTCAGAACATGGTCAATGGTCATCACTCGTCTGTTCTCCCCATTTCAGGCTAAATCAATTAGAATAATCTGTTTTGAACATGGACAATGTTTATCCATAATTGTCACGACACCTCTATAGTGTTCTGAATTTTAAGTATCGTGATTCACACCATCCACTACCCTATGTTCGAATAAATACCAACACACCTAGCATTATCCACTCGTGCACTAGATCACATTAGGAATATGGAAAGTCGATTGTTTTGAGGTCCTTGTCCATCTATCAGGCCTCTCCCTTTCTTCCCGGAATTCTGGATCGGTTATTCAAACCCCATATTTTCGTAGTTCGATTAGAACTCTTATATTCAGATTTAATGTCAAGGTGGTCATCCATTGTTTCTCGCATCAGGCCCGACCCACATGAGCATAGGTCCTGATTGTCGGATGTTTCAAGAATATAACAAAAATAAAATAGAACAAAAATGAATAACAAAACTCATGTTTGAATCCACAATATGTATCAATGAAAGAAAGTGTGTTAAAAAGTTACATGTGTCCCAGTACCTGAGGATCAACCCCTACCATGAATGGTCTGACCCTGTAAAAATAGAGTTGTAGCTCTTCCACCCTCTAGCTTGTGGCATCCAGGACTCAACGTCGCATGGTCAGTTCCCGCTTCACTTCGGCAGTGATGAGGTAGATTTTTTCAGCTATGATCTAGGCCCACTACTCGTTGGTTCAGATAACAGTCATCTTATTGAATTCCTACCTCATGCACTCTTAGAACTCCTTTAACTAGGCCTTCAGTCACGATATTATCTCCGACAGCGCGTTGGTGGAAGCAGAATGTTCATCTGCTGGGATGTGTAGACACTGAATCTTGTTTTCAACCTCTTCAAGCCTATTGATGTTCACCACTTTTCACTTCTACCAACCCACATCAAGGTCGCTCTCATACTCTGGGATCTTCTCCACCATTATATCTCAGACATGCTTGTGGGGGCACTGGCTATCCACTCCCCTAGTGCACAGTTCGCACAATCGCAAACGAATTCTCTCCATCTGGTCTATCCACTGTGCATGAGGGGTGTAATTGATAATGTACATGATCATATTCCATGACTAGCAACGAACTATATTTTTTTCCTATTCATCAGAGGTCATCTCATCCTTGTCTGTGGGGTAGGTAGGCTCGTACAATGGGAACACCCATGTAATTTCCCAAACATTCATTAATTAGAATTACTCTTGATCCAATTAGTTGTCTTATTATCTAAACTGGATATATAAAAAGTCAACTTCAATGGTATAATGTTTTTAGTTATTAAAATATTGTTAAGAATTGTGACAATTGCTAGTATAGTAGTTGAGTAGTGATCACATGATTGGTATAAATATAGGGCTTTAACAAATTCAATTTATTCATACAAAGGAAGTGATGACCTCATCATGTTGACTTTCCCCATACGAAGCCGATTTTTTAAAGCTCGGAAAGGAGGTTGAATCTTTGGGATTATCTCATGACCAAGCCCATGCTGAGATTTAATACATTATGCTCGAGCAGAACCGCCTATGAGAGAAGTGGAAGTTGATAGGGATTATCACCCGAGCAATGTTATCCGAGACACCACAAGAGTCTATCACCATTGCACACCTTACTCACCGGTCTTATGAAGGTGTTATAAGGGGTTATGTAACAAGACCATAGAACTATGATTATTTCCATTATTTTTTATATAATAATGAATTTCCATTAATTTTATTATTATTACTTTGTAAATTGTTTTTAAAGCAGAAATAGTATTTTTAGTTAATGTTCAACTATGAAATCTATTTTTATGAATTAATTGATTTTTTAATTGATTATTATTTTAATAAAATATAATTATTATTAATAAATTACTTTTTATTAAATATAAATAATTATATAATTTTTTTAATGCAATTGTAATTTTGATTACGGTTTGAAGGCTGTTTTTGTCAAAACCCATGATTTTTCAATAAATGTATGATTTTATATTAAAATAAAAAATTCACATATTTAGAAAATTATTTAGATAAATTATTATTATTTTTGGAATCATTACATCTAAATTATCCAACAGTGAATTTTACATAATTTTCTAAGACAGTTAAATTTTTTGGTAATAATTTAATATCGTTTAATTATATAAGGTGTTTTGTGACAACATAATGACCCAATGGTGGTTTAATAAAATACTATAAATGTTTTTTTCAGAAAATATATGTTTTAGACATTAAATAATGTGATTTTATATTTTTTTTATTAGTTTTGTAATACCTTAGTGGACCCTCTATGACTTATAAAACATTTTATCTTTTTAAATTGTTTTCCTTGAGAGTGTGACTCACCTCCACATAAGCAACTCTATTATATTAAGAAGTTAGGTCATTGGCCTTATAAATTTTTTTTCCACTCTCCTTTGAAAAAACCATGAGAAAAAACCATGCACAATTTTGTGGTTTAGATTAGTTTAATGTGGGTTGTCCCAAACCTAAATAATAAATAATTCCTTCTCCATTCCTATATAAACCCAACCCTTCTCCCACTTACTCTTAACTCAAAGACTTTGTAGTTTGTCCAACCTCTTCCCTCCTCTCTCTTAAATCCTCCCAAGGCGCCCCAAACTCCCATTAAGCCCCCTTCAAGCCTCTCTCAAGCCTTTGGAATCACACTTCCAACTAAGGGTTTTCCACCTTTCTTATTTTTTTTCCAATTTTCATTAAGTTGTTATGTCATTTTAATTACAAAAATAAATGTTGGGGTATAGTTTCACACCTCCCCAATAATACCCTCTTTATGTTTTAACGAAGGGATACACCTTTCTCTCCCATAAAATTCCTCCCATGTACACATGTTACCATGCCGAAATTCCGAAAGAAATTTATCTCTCCTCATTTACCTTCAATGAATTCATTTGTATCATAAATCTATATTCCATTAAAATTATTGGGACTTGTATCTATATAAAACCATTAATTTACATTTAATGTACATATTATGAGACACCAATTTCTCTCAAATCATCAATTTTTTGGAATCCATATGTCACATCGTTATGCTACCGAAATTGCACTGCATTTTGCCAGGATCATTGTGTATTGAATACCATACCCATTTCTCTATCAAGGTTGTTCAACTTTAGGCTAATTTACTTATTCATTATATAGTTTCATGTATGAATTCCACATTTATTTATAGTGTAATAATTTATGATGTTTTATGAACCCATGTTTTATGATCCATGTGGCACACTTATGCATGAAATGAAATGTTTAAGATGGGTGCGCCCTGATAGCGCTCCAATGCATTGGGAAAACTGTAGTATCATGATACATCATGTTCAAAGATTCTTCACTCATTCTAATTCAAGTGAAATGAGGGTTTACTCGTCCTTCATGTGCAATGATAATTTACTCATGCTCGATGTGAAATGAGCTTTGTCTCACGATAATTCAATGTTAAGTGTTATTTCGACATTTCCATGTTATGATTATCATGCTTTATCATACCTTTATGTTCATGTTTATCTTCTATTTATTGATATGCATATTGTCTAAAATGTATTGTTTTCCTCATGTTATTCCATGTTTATTCCCTTACAAGGATTTATATCTCACTCTTTTCATATGTACGCCCTCCGTTTATCCTATCCAATACTATGTACGAGGAAATGTAGTGGTCATGTAAAGGATATTTTCAATAAATATGTTGTGTATTTTATATTATATGTTGTTAAGTAATGATCCTAAGCCACAAAGACACTATACCTCTCTATCTTCTATGTTTTATCATGTGATTTTTATGTAATATAAAATGTTTAAGAGTGTATTAAAAGATCATGGTTATCATAACCCACATGAACTTGTCAGTAAGGTCTGCATCTAGTGTCTAATCAGGAATGAAATAACACATGTTTTCTGATCGATCATCATCATGAGATCCCACCTAAAGAAATCTCACGCTCAGCCCCGCTGTCAGTCCCGCCAGTGATTGGAAGCGATGTAACATGGTCAGCATGGATATCTGCTTCCATGACCACCGACATTCCCCTAGGAATGGTGCCTCTCGAAGTTCCAACCATCCAGGTGAAGGAAACCATTCTATTTTATGAATATTTCATACCAATAAGTTCACGGATGTCAATAAACCTAGTGAGTGGGTGGTAGGATTTAAATATTTTCAAGGGGAATTACAGAGATGAAATTAGAAGTCTTTCTCAAGGGTTGATTCCATTAGGACCCCGAGGCGCGGACCTCTATATATTGTTGGGATGTCTGGTAACTCTGGGAGAACCACCTTAGGTGTCATGGCCCTTCTGGATGTGGTAATTTCAATAGCCACATGCGTAGATCCCGAATGCCCCACATTAGAATCTATTGAGTGGCAATAATGGGTTCTGTGAATGAGGCTCTCCTGCACAGTTTAAATATTATTGATAGGTCCAATGTTGGTTGGAAACGGATCCCAGGGGAGGGAATCTGAATTTATACCTTGAGGGCCTCTAGGAACTCTTGAAGCTTTGGGCCAGAATCACCATATTCTCCCTCCTTAAATGGGCTCCATATACCAGCCTCCTCCACCCCGGAGGGCTCGACTGATTCTTCTGGAAATGGGAAGGGCTTTGTCAGTTCAGTAGCTGACAACTACGGAGGAGTTGTACTATCCATCAACACCTTTACCCGATCTGTCATCAGAGGTGGAGAAACCCGGGAGTTCCCAAAGTCCTCTAAATCTTCCAGGGATTGCACCTCCTCCACCAGGGACACCGCAAGGCCGGTCCAAACAAGTATTATTTCTGGAAAATCCTTCCCATGATTGTTAAGGAGTTTTCACATTTTGTATGGGCCTGTGAAATTCTTGTTGACATCTTAGATGTCCCAAGCCTCTGGGAAGAAAACATTCTCCGACATGTATATAAGACGCAGCTGCTTCCCTGGAGCCTGGGTGGATATTCTACATAATCCTCTTGGGGGTCTCCCCTCCAGAAAACTCTGCTCTTCTAGAACCACCGAGTCTGCTGTAGATGCTGTATTTTCTACCGCGTCCTCCCCCTCAACCGGTGCAGGCCTCGCTACCACTGTGGCCTTTCCACTGTGGGATGTCCTTGCCACCTTCTAGCCCAGACCACGAGTTTGGGGAGGCACACCATCACCAGCCCGAACGGTTGGATGCTTTAGAATATCCCCAAGGTAGGCCACCTCCAAGAATTTGGCATACTCTATCACTGGTCCAAAGATGGTCGTGGGTGGAGGCAGCTTGTTCAGCATATTCTTGTCTTCTTGTGTGAACATGATCCACATCTTCCTCATCAGACATGGTTGTTCCTCATAGTGCACCGTGAAAAAGGACGATTGTGTCAGTCACTGCATGCCCCGAATTTTCCTTTCAAATTGGTGTGCGGTGTATGACACATAGAGGGGATACCAATCCACTCTTTCCATTAGGACTCCACCTCAAAAGGCAATGAGGTTGGACCGATTATCTTATGTTCCCTGGCCATCATCAGTGAATACATCTGTCGGCAATTGGAACGGGTGAAAGTTGAACTCCCATACATTCCAGACCTAGTTCAGTACCGACTACATGGTAAGCTTGGCCGAAAAGATCCTTGTGGAATTCAGAATGGATGGGTTGAAATTCAATCCCAGAGGGGATATGGGGTTTGGATATTCATAGACCCCCATGATGGGTGCAGGTATACACGCATACAGAACGTGGAATGGACCGTATATTCTCTACGGATTCTCCACCTCACTGATATTCCATAGCATCTTGTATAGCCTAGCTAGAATTGGGATCGTGAGGATGAAACGTCCTCCTATCTCCAGGATGGATGCCAGGATAAACGTTCTCACTCACACAACCATATTTATGTCTCCTACCGGTAGGATCCAACCACAGATGAGCATCACAATGAATGCACCCAACATGAATAATTTTTTTTCTCGTTGCTGGCACTGAATCCCAATGTTTTCCACTAGCTATCCGCCAAGAGCCACCAATAATAGTGCTCCCTTACTCATTGATCCCCCTTCAGGCATGTCCGAGGTCTCACTGAAAACTGACTATCTTCCAAAAATACTAGGAACTACTTGAAACACTATTTGAAATGGATGTCCCTTATCGACTACTAATCCTGTCCTGGTACTAGGTTCATCAACGCCATCACCAGCGGTGGAATTTTCCAAGGATCATCCCAAGCACCCATAACAGGGAGGAACTCATCATACATCACCCCCAGTATTGGGACCCCCGAGACCTGATGCAAGTCCCATAATCTAATGCAAAACTCTCTATGGTAAAAGTGGAAGGTATTGGTCCTCGATGACCATCTGCTCAGTAACTCCAACATCAGCTAATTTGGATAATAGATATGGAATTGAGAGGACCAAGACACCTAATATAGGCCGACTATTCTCACCTCTGCCCCAAATCCCTCAAATGAGACACCTACCAAATATACCCAGGACTAGTCGTCTGGGATGTTTTTTCCCTGGCGCAGATCCCACAAGTCAGACCACCCCTTTTACGGATTTGGGTGTGCTGAATTCAATATTGTGTGGTATAGAGGGGGGGGGGGGCGGGAATGTCTCCAGCTGCAGTTCATTACCTTCAACATTGATTAGATGATTGTATATACAATCAGTATTGACAGGATTTTGGACCTCCTGAGCATGGCCGTCAGCCTCCCTGAACCACTAGCACTGGCACGACGTGCTCCTAAACCAGTAAACTGGATCGTCCCTACTCATTTCAGGGAGTAAGTCATCATACCTTATCCCATATTCATAAAAGGCAGCCTATTGTAGATTGGATAGTTTTTTTGGATTTCTGATAGGAGAACCACTAATGAATTTTGGTCAAAATAGCTCAATACGACCTCCCCAATACCCGAGATATCCACTATCTCCCCTCTCATAGTAGCATCCGAAAGGACCCCCTAGCATCCTCCTAGTGATCCATTCAGTTTTTTAGATTTGGCCATATTTTGATCTATCTCACGAAGATCTTTCAAAAATCTCTTTCAAGGATGTCATTCTCAATGTTAGTTCATGAATCCCTACCACAACATTTAGACATAATCCATAGAGCACACATTCATGAAGTCAGAAACTCGCTGACCACCATGAAGCAGAAGGCCCGATTCGTGGAGATAAACCACAGAGTACATAGATCTTCGCAAATTGAGAGCGGTAAATGACAAAAATGTGGAGAAGGGAAATGAAAAAAGAGATTTTAGCCTCCCTTATTTATAGGTGAGGACCCCTAGTGCTTCACAGAGCCTCTGAACGTGGTGAGATTCGTGGTGTGATCAGCCCACCCGTCCCCTATCAACTTTGCGAGCCTCCTTCGAGAGTTAGCTTCGCGATTTACTGAGTAATTTTGAAAATTTATCCCGAGACTTTGACCCACACTTTCACCACAAATCCCAATTTGAGGGAGGGGCATTTGTTGGCGACAAAATCTGGGAAGAGAAAATATGGAAATCCTTAGGGTCTGCTTCATGAAGCTTGTTCGGAGAGCCCACGCAGCATCGCGGCTGGCCCAATGCTTCCCCCCGCAAAGTCGTTGCATAGCATGGTGGCAAGGATGCCCCAATAACCCCTTAGTCATTCGTGAATCTTCCACAAAGCAAGGAGGTTGGAGGCTCCGCCAACCCATTTTACATTCGCGATGAAACCGCAGAGCAAGGAGGAGGGAGGCATCGCTGTAGAGACCCAAATATTGACGTACATAGATATTACATTACTTTTGAAGAATACATAATACATAAAAAACAGACAGACAAGGACCGTAATAGTTTAGTGTCTTTGGAAACTTGGAATGTAATCTTCTAATCGTGGTGAAAGATTTTCAACATCTCCCATAAAGATCTTCCACTTTTTGTTTCCTTACCAAAATCCTTTCTTTTAATCCTGGGGGAAAATAAAACATAAAAAGGGTGAGCTCAAATGCTCCGTAAGGGTATGCATGGATAAAATAAAACATACCATATACATTTGAACCTAAAAACATTAACATAATGTTTAAACATCAAAATCTTGAGCAACGACAGAAAACATCGAAGTGCATAAGGCATAGATCATAATGGAACATAAATCATGATAAAATAGCATGGGAATAAAACATGTAATTGTGGAATCCATTAAGCACATGTAATGATTTCCATAGTAGCCAAGGAATTGCTGCCAAGACCATCTTAGTGGACAAAGTCCCATTCTGAATTGAGTTCACTCCTCATTTCTGTCCTGTAACACTGAACCGGATTAACATACCATTCTAGCCATGTCTATATCATTAGATATAAAATCTTTACCCAACGCATTTTAGGGAGATATAGGTCCCACCCATCTCATAATGAAATCATTCTTACTTGTGCCACAAAATATACATAAAACATTCATCATAACCCAAAGAATAAAATCGGTTTCAAAAACATCATCCCATAATAAAATAATCCATATAATAAATTGGATATAATTTCATCATAAGAAACGTGAAACCATGTAAATAATAGATAAATTATACTTGAAACATACACATATTAAATAATTTCATCTTAGATAAAAAAATGGTTTTGATAAAACACTTGAAATGAATTATTGAGGAAAATATCTTTTCTTCTTCAAATTTAATTTCTTTTCCCAAAACATCATGCAATTTTAAAAGAAAAGGACTTTTCTGAAAATAGTCATGAAATCATTTGGAGTAAGATTCATTAAAATAAGTCTTTATAAAACCGTAATAATCCTTCTATGCCGTATACGTTAAAAAAAACATTCTTCTCATACTTTTGTCAGAAAAGTCAAAAAATGTACCTTGTAGGGTAAATAAAAGAAAGATTCCTTCCATACCATGGGGTAAAAGTAAAAATGGGTAAAAAGTACATTAAAAATACATGAATACATTTTTATAAAACATGGACATGGATGATAGCAATAACCCCCAGTAAATACTTACAAATAATCAATCTCGGATAAAAATGAGATTTGCAAAATTATCCCTTACCTTAGGTCCAATATGCTTCGTATGGATCTGAACCTCCTGTATAATGATTTAAATAATGTCATTGACTTATTACATAATCATATTCATTGTTATTATATCATATATGTTTCACTTATGACATTATATTACCCGTTCTTTTGTAAATTCCATGTTAAAGTAGCGTTTTGGGTAAAATCATTTCATTTATCGTATGTGTTTCGACTTGTCGTTGTTGATATTATTACTTATATCCTGATTTAAATAATTCCAGAATGTGAAACATGATTTATATATAATATATATTCATCATATACATATATATTATAGGTCGATAAAATGAATGAAATACACCGTTCATGGAGATGGTAGTCTGTACGTACGCATGAACACTGTTTTCGTTTCCTTATTAAATTGAATGAAGTTATGTAGATGAAGTATATATATATATATATGTATGTATACATAAATCCAGTAGCTTTATCATGTCATATATTTCATTTTTATTAATTATATATACTTTATAATCATTCTTGAATGGTTAATCATGGAAAATGAATCTCATCGCATTCGTGGAGACGGTATTTCATATGTACGCATGAGCTATGATATCGTTCCCATGATCGTGGAATTTTATTGGAGTGTATGTATACTATTTCAGAATCAATATCACTTTACAATAATCATATATAGTAATTATTTACACCATTATACCCATCCGAGTAAGGTGGTGGTGGAAAATAGATTACACCACGGCGTGGAGACGGTATTCCATACATACACACGCGCAGTGATTTCGTTTTCCATAGGATGGATAGATGGTGAAATAGGGATGTTTCATACTTATAATAAAATATCAGTATATAAGTGATACTGATGTTATTACTTCATAATGAATCAACCTAAGAAGAATAAGTGGAAGAAGAAATAAAGTTGAAAGAATTGGTAACGAACATTACCTCTTCTTTTAAGCGCCTCTTTGAGACCTCCACTTAGGGCACTAATATTGGTCTTTGAAGAAGTCCAGGACCTCTAGGATGTTTCTAGGGAAGTGGAGAGGATATATTTTCAGGTTTTGGCCAGGATTTAAAGCTCAAAGTGGTGTGAGGAAGAGAGGGAGGAGGTGCCCTCTTATAAGGGAGGAGAGGGGCACCTTTGGAATAACAAAAAATATTATTTTATTTTAAAGTCCAATTCGATTTTTAATAGCTCACAATTGATATATTTTGAAGCTAAGGAGGGGATGGGTCGAACAACTCTCATACAATAGAATTTAGACAAGTTTACGTATCAATTGTAACCTTATCATTTAGATTTAACTTTAATTTAGATAATTTAACTTTTACTCTGTCTTCTTGTTTTCTTACACTATAAGGATAATAATCTTACTATATCAAGCCAAAAGAACCCCAAGTTGTTTATTATTAATATATATAACATTATCTAAGTCATTTGGCCGAACCTTAGATTTTTATGAATAAAAAACAACTAATAATATAGTATTTTTTTTAAAAACTATTTTATGTCAATTTTGACACTATTTGGTAATTGATTTTTGTGAAAATCATAACAGAATGATTAGTTCGAACAAAACTAATTAAATTTATAATAACATGTCATAGTAACATATAAAATTATTGGAATTCATAAAAAGTCTCAAATTATATTTATTTGGGTATTTATAACATCAATTATGTCAATATTTCATTAATAAGATAATTACTGCATCATCATTGTATCCAAAATAAATTAAATTATTTTAAGTCTAAAAATTACAAATAAAATACCATTATGTAGTAAATCTTTTTAGATTTCTAATTAATATTTATAGTCTAATTTATCTTATTTATAACCCTATATTAAATATTCTATAGTTATTAAATATTGATTTTAACTATTTTAACCCTTCTTTAAATAAATTGATAATAAATGTCCTAATTTTATCCAAGTGGTCTTAAATGGTCATATTTTATTACTAAGGTTGTTTTTGGTAGAATTACACTTATCCAATAGAATTAGGACATGTGTTAGGGTAATAATAATATCATTTTTACCCTTAACTACCATATTTACTTTTAATCGTGGTTAAAAAAAGTAAAAAGTTACTATTCACCAAAAATTATGTTCATCTCATTGAACCACATTTTTGTCCTTGATATTAACCGTGTCTCTCAGATTTTCTAAATTCCACTCACATAAGTGGTAAAATTATGTTTTATGAAAAAATTCAGTTTCTTAACTACCACTTAGTGGTCTCACTATTCATCAAAAATGAAAGGTTCCAGAAAAATACAAAAAATTAGGCCTAACCTATATTTGATATTATGAATTCAAAAATGATGTTTATTTTACCAAATTCAAAACATAATAGTTAAATTAACTAATTTAATAATTAATTCCTGTTGTCAAGACAAATAGCGTGTTTTTAAGAGATAATAACTATCATAAGATTGACACTTGTTTATGTCTGGTTTAAATGTGAAATTACATCCAAAGAACAACATTGTGTTAAATTGTAAAAATATATTATAAATATACATTAAGAACACTCAAATTAATAATTTATCACTACTAATTATTTCGATAAAAATAGTTGTTTTTAATTAAAATTTAGTAATTTTCACTATTCATCATAATATTAATGTTATCCGAAAAGTACCAAAATTTCACCTTAAGATAATTTTGATATTCCAAATCCAAAAATGAAGTCCATCTTGAATGATAAAATTTATAAAATTTCAAAAAGTGGGTATTACTATTCATAACCGCTAGTTTATAATAATATTATAATAATATCTCGTTTAGTAAAACTCGGTATTGCGTACTACACACGCAAACGAGGAAGGTCCCGATTGCGTGTAATGCAAGGCAAGTCAGGGATGCGTGTTGTGTAAGCTCCTTTTGGTGTAGCGTACAACACAAGACATTAATGAAATTAAAAAGAATATTTTTCATAAAATCTCGGGGTGTTACATTCTACCCCCCATAAAATTAATTTCTCCCTCGAAATTCGTCGGGGTTATAGATGGTTTACTACTCGAAGGTTTCTTTAATAGAATCCCACATCGTAAAAAGAAATACCAAAACTTGGCTTTAAAAACTAATGTATGAAACGTAAGGGTTACCCAAATTAACTAATCACTGGGTTTCCATGTAGGAGAACATAGGTGAAAATATGGATATGGAAGAAAAATCTAACCATAAAGTTATGATGGAGAGTGGTAGAGAAAATGGCTATGAAAAAGCCATTAATCACAAAGCCATAAATTTGTGTTGATCTAAGGTACCATCTGATTCATCGGATATAATAGAACTATGACAACATTTTTGGTTTTCAAGATCATTTCCCTAAAGTTGATGAATTAAAGGAAATACTTACATGATTTTGGTACAATATCACTGTTTTTCATGAATTGAACAATTTCCACATCATCCCTTAAAGAAATGAAGTTGAATTTATTATTTGTGATGTGTTAGCAGATCATGTGATAGAATGATGGGTCATTCCATCTGTTTCAAAAAAAAATGTTTGCAATAGTTATAAGTCCATCTTATGGTAAGATTAATCATATATGGTTCTGAAAATGAACTTATACTTCATATATCATACTGCTTAATAAAATAAAACTAGTTTCTACCAACCAGGGACTTCCTGTAGGCCAGTTGTAGGCGATAATGGCCAGTCGCACTTTTGTTGTGGGTTCGATTCCCACAGCCTTGTCGGACGCGATGGGATGTCACCTTTTCTACAGGTTTTCCCTTTTCAAAAACTATATTACTATAACATCCCATCAATAATATTGAAAAACATCTATCCTTAAACAATACTAACTTATGTCCAACATAATCCATTCCAATATTTAGGCTTATCCATAATACTGCAGTCCACTCTAATAATATAGTGAAAATGATTACTGGGTATTTCATATAACAAGCATGTTAATACCATCGTTGATCCCCATATATCATAAGATATGTCTTGTTGGTCACATTTCAAACATTCAAAGTCCTTAATCATGTATTCTCTTGAAATATTAATACCTTAGTGAAAACATGAATGCAGTTAAAATTTAACATTTTCCACATACCAAAATCCTCAAAATTCTATATACTCAAACCATGATAGCACTTAGTCCTGATATCAATCATGAGCTCATGAAAACAATCAAACATCTCATTATCTTCTTATTCCTTCATTATGCGCATATCATCTACTTTCCAAAAGTATATGAATAACCTTCCATGGATACCGGTACCATTCAACATATAATTTCAAATACTTTTAAGAAAAACAATAGTGAAAAAAATCCTTAGATGATTCTTTATTCCATAGTACCATTAGCTATACAACTTAACTCTCGATAAACATTTTATCATTCCACTACCTTCTAAAACAAATGACTGAGCTTAAACACTTACTTCAGCTCATATATCATTTGTAGTCTCATCATCATCATCCACATAAATACTACCCATATGACCATGCTGATTCTCTTCATGAGATTTTCCATTAGGGCATTGGTTTGCATAATGCCCGTACATTTCACATTTAAAACATCTAATCATTTTTTATGTCGTAGCAATACCATTATCCTTGTCCATGGTGTTAACTAAACCTTTTCCTTTGCACTTACTGGCTTTGTGTCCTTCTTTTCCACACCGAAAGCATCTTCCAGTTCTTTTGAAACAATCTCCCTGATGCCTCTTCCCACATGATGTACATGAGGGAAATTCAACTTTCTTTCCTCTACGATCATCCTGAAACTCTGTCTTTCTTTTATTATATAAGTCGGGAAACTTACCAAAGTTGAGATTATTGATCATATTATGAGATTGCGGATTAGGCATAATAACAATGTTTGGACTTCCAGATCCCGTTTCATTTGGTTTCTCATGAAAAATATCATTCCATTGTCAGTAATATCCTCCATTATCGTGAATCTTCCTGTTTCTAGCCATTTTCTAAAACCCAAAGATAATAGTGTGAAAGGCAAAAATCATGCTAGGGAAAACAACATAGTAAAGGGGGAGTTCCCTCAATATCTAACATCTTAGGTCATATTCTAAGATTGTTACCTTCGTTATTGGACTATATCCAATATGTATACTTATCCATAGTGACATCCCTAGACATACTTTAGAAATATCTCTAGGGATCTCAGTCACGTTTTCGCATCCTAGTTTCCAAAGGTTGACTAAACCTTTCCTCTGATACCAACTGTAAAGACTCGAAACTTGACATAAATAGATATTACATTACTTTTGAGGAATACATAATACATAACAAAAACAGACACACAAAGACCATAATAGTTTAGTGTCTTTGGAAACTTGGAACGTATTCTTCTAATCATAGTGAAAGATCTTCAACATCTCCCATAATGATCTTCCACTTTTTGTTTGCATACCTAAAACATTTCTTTTAATCCTGGGGGAAAATAAAACATAAAAAGGGTGAGCTCAAATGCTCAGTAAGGGTAAGCATGGATAAAATAAAACATACCATATACATTTGAACCTAAAAACATGAACATAATGTTTAAACATCAAAATCTTGAGCAACGACATAAAACATGGATGTACATAAGGAATAGATCATAATGGAACATAAATCATGATAAAATAGAATGGGAATAAAACATGTAATTGTGGCATCCATTAAGTACATTTAATGATTTCCATAGTAGCCAAGGCATTGCTACTAAGACCATCTTAGTGGACAAAGTCCCATTCTGAATCGAGTACACTCTTCGTTTCAGTCCTGTAACACTGAACCAGATTAACATACCGTTCCAGCCATGTCTATCTCATGAGATATAAAGTATTTACCCAATGAATTGGAGGGAGATATAGGTCTCACACATCTCATAATTAAATCATTCTTACTTGTGCCACAAAATAAACATAAAACATTCATCATAACCCAGAGAATAAAATGGGTTTCATAAACATCATCCCATCATAACATAATCCATATAAAAAAGGGATATCATTTCATCATAAGAAACGTGAAACCATGTAAATCGTAGAGACATTATAATTGAAACATACACATATAAAATAATTTCATCTTAGATAAAAAAAATGGTTTTGATAAAACACTTGAAATGAATTCTTGAGGAAAATATCCTTTCTTCTTCAAAATTAATTTCAATTCACATAACATCATGAAATTTTAAAAGAAAAGGATTTTATTGAAAATAGTTATGAAATATTTTGGAGGAAGAATCATGAAAATATGTCTTTATAAAACCATAATAATCCTTTCATTCTGAATATGTTAAAAAACATTCTTCTCGTACTTTTGTCAGAAAAGTCAAAAAAAGTACCTTGTAGGGTAAATAAAAGAAAGATTACTTCCATACCATAGGGTAAAAGTCAAAATGGGTTCAAAGTACTTTAAAAATACATTAATAAACTTTTAGAAAACATAGACATGGATGATAGTAATAACCCCTAGTAAATACTTATGAATAAGCAATCTCCGATAAAAATGAGATTAGCAAAACTATCCCTTACCTTAGGTCCGACATGCTTTGTATGGATCCGAACCTCCTGTATAATGATTTAAATAAGGTCATTGACTTATTAAATAATCATATTAATTGTTATGATATCATATATGTTTCAATTATGACTTTATATTACCCATTCTTTTGTAAATTCCATGTTAAAGTAGCGTTTTGGGTAAAATCATTTCATTTATCGTATGTGTTTCGACTTGTCGTTGTTGATATTATTACTTATATCCGGATTTATATAAATCCAGAATTTAAAACATGATTTATATATAATATATATTCATCATATACATATATATTATAGTTCGATAAAAGGAATGAAATACAACGTTCATGGAGATGGTAGTCCGTACGTACGGATGAATGCTTTTTTCGTTTCCTTATTGAATTGAATGGAATTAAGTAGATGATATATATATATATATATATGTATACATATATTCAGTAGCTTCATTATGTCAAATATTTCATTATTATTTATTATATATACTTTGTAATCATTCTTAAATGGTTAATCATGGAAAATAAATCTCATCGCATTCGTGGAGACGGTATTCCGTACGTACGCACAAGCAATGATATCGTTCCCATGATCGTGGAATTGTATTGGAGTGTATGCATACTATTTCATAATCAATATAACTTTACAATAATCATATATAGTTATTATTTACACCATTATACCCATCTGAGTAAGGTGGTGGTGGAAAATAGATTACACCATGGCGTGGAGGCAGTATTCCGTACGTACGTATTTGCGGTGATTTTGTTTTCCATAGGATGGATAAATGGTGAAATAGGGTTGTTTCATACTTATAATAACATATCAGTATATGAGTGATACTGATGTTATTACTTCATAATGAAACAACCTAAGAAGAAGAAGTGGAAGAAGAAATAAAGTTGAAAGAATCGGTAACGGACATTACCTCTTCTTTGAAGCTCCTCTTTGAGACATCCTCTTAGGGCACTAAAATTGGTCTTTGAAGAAGACCAGGAACTCTAGGATGTTTCTAGGGAAGTGGAGATGAGATATTGGTAGGGGTTGGCCGAGATTGAATGCTCAAAGTGGTGTGAGTAAGAGAGGGATGAGGTGCCCTTTTATAAGGGAGGAGAGGGGCACCTTTGGAATAACTAAACATATTATTTTATTATAAAGTCCAATGCTGTTTTTAATAGCTCCAAATTGATATATTTAGAAGATAAGGTGGGGATGGGTCGAAATCCTCTCATCCAATAGAATTTAGACAAGTTTAGGTATCAAATATGACCTTATCATTTAGATTTAACATTAAGTTAGATAATTTAACTTTTACCGTGTCCTCTTTTTTTCTTACAATATTAGGTTAATAAACATTCAATATAAAGCCAAACGAACCCAAAGTTGTTTATGATTAATATATATAACCTTATAAAAGTCATTTGGATGAACCTTAGATTTTTAGTAATAAAATAACAATTAATAATATAGTATTTGTTTTAAAAACTATTTTATGTCAATTTTGACACTATTTGGTAATTGATTTTTGTGAAAATCAAAACAGAATGATTAGTTCGAAAACAATTAATTAAATCAATACTAACATGTCATATTAACATAAAAAATTATTGGATTCATAAAAAGTCTCAAATAACATTTATTTGGGTATTTATAACATCAATTGTGTCAATATTTCATTAATAAGATAATTACTGCATCATCATTGTATCATAAATAAATTAAATTATTTTAAGTCTATAAATTACAAATATAATACCATTATGTAGGAAATCGTTTTAGATTTCTAATTAATATTTATAGTTGAATTTATCTTATGTATAACAATATATTACAAATTATTTAGTTATTAAACTTTGATTTTATATATTTTAACCCTTCTTTAAATAAATTTATAATAAATGTCCTAATCTAATCCAAGTGGGCTTAAATTGTAATATTTAATTCCTAATGTTGTTTTTGGTCGAATTACACTTATCCAATAGAATTATTACATGTGTTAGGGTTATAATAATATAAATTTTACCCTTAACTACCCTATTTACTTTTAACCGTGGTAAAAAAAGTAAAAAGTTACTATTCACCAAAAAAAAAATTAATCTCATTGAACCAAATTTTAGTCCTTGATATTAACCTTGTCTCTCAGATTTTCAAAATTACACTCACAGAAGCGGTAAAATTATGTTTTATGAAAAAATTCAGTTTTTTAACTACCACTTAGTGGTTTCACTATTCATCAGAAATGAATGTTTTCAGAAAAATACCAAAAATTAGGCCTAAGTTATATTTGATATTATGAATTAAAAATGATGTTTATTTTACCAAATTGAAAACATATCAGTTACATTAACTAATTTAAAAATTAATTCACGTCGTCAAGACAAATAGCGTGTTTTTAAGAGATAACAACTATCAAAAGATTGACACTTGTTTATGTCTAGTTTAAACGTGAAATTACATTCAATGAAAAACATTTTATTAAATTATAAATATATATTCTTAATATACATTTAAACCACTCAAATTAAAAATTTATCACTACTAATTATTTTGATTAAAAAAGTTGTTTTTAATTAAATTTTAGTAATTTTCACTATTCATCAGAATAAGAAAGTTATCTGAAAAGTTCCAAAATTTCACCCTAAGCTAATTTTGATATTCCGAATCCAAAAATGAAGTCCATTTTGAAAGATAAAATTTATAAAATTTCAAAAATGGGTATTAATATTAATAACAGCTAGTTCATAATAATATTATAATAATATCTCGTTTAGTGAACCTCGGTATTGTGTACTACACACTCTATCGAGGAAGGTCGTGATTGCAAGTAATGCAAGGCATGTCAGGGATGCGTGTTTTGTAAGATCCTTTTGGTGTAGCGTAAAACACAAGACATTAATGAAATGAAAAAGAATATTTTTCATAAAATCTCAGGGTGTTACAATCGCGAACCCATTTGACGTTCACGAAGCCACCACAGAGTAAAGTGGAGGGAGGCTCTGCGGTTATGAAAAAACTCCATGTGTCATATTACCCAACAAGCTCTTCTTCGCGGTACCTCTTTCCTATATATACCAAACTCTCCTCGAGCCCAAAAGATGAATACTCCGTAGTTTCTCTTTATTATATCCCAAATCGCGAAGGATTTTCATTTTGGTGAACCATGAGCTCTTCAACATACTTCAGCCTCAAGAAGTGCCTCTCTAATTAATTAAATTCATCCCCTCTTTAAGGAGGGATTCCATCCACGTATCCCATGGGCCTCCACGATGGAAGTAGATCCCCAAGGGGACTCGGGTCTTTGTGGATCACATATGCTTCGTGAAATACCCTCACTGCACATGTGACCAACATGCTAAGGAATGGTCATTGTGCTTCACGAAGTATATTTCTTCGCAATGCTATGCTTCATAGGGAAACCTAACATCGTGATTCATTGTAACCTGAATGCCTTTCCACTTCGCGAAACTCCTTCCATATGCACTTATGCCCTACTCCTAGGCTAGGCCACTTAACGTCACGAAGCACACCCCTTCGTGCAGCTCCTCTACTTCACGGAGCACCAGAGCTTCACGAGGCATCAACCTATGAACCCCGTTGATTCGAAGATACTTTTCTCGTGCAACCCTCGAGGTTTGAACGAAGTAATTTTAAGATCCCTTGGGTGGTAATTCCTATTTTTTTGCATCACCTCATGCTTCTCTGCATAAGAACTGTAACGACTATTACTTCTTCGCATAGCCACATCCACGTGGACCCCACAATGGACCAATCCATAACACCCCCTCACCACGTGGTTGCTGATGCCTTCCCTTCCACAAGGGCAGGTGGGTATTAGTCATGTCACGCCTAGGGGTGCAGAGTAAACCCACCTCATCAGAGCTGCAAGACGTTAAACTACCAAGCACCATCGTCCTCATCACACGACGTTAAACTGTGACCCAGCCCCATGCATCATACATCGGGTGACCAATCTCGGACATTATCTATACCCACTGGTCTCCACAGGGGTGAATTCATTCTTCACATTTAATGAGATCTTCTTTATCAGAGCAGTGTCTGTCTATGGGGAAAGGGTAACCGTCATGGTGTAAGCCCCTACCTTTTCTTGCAGGAGGCAACATCCCGAATCCTCTGTTCTTCGTCGATCCCAAGGACCATATAGGGGGGATGTGCACCAGATCCCTCATTTCATCAATGCCAAATCACTCTACCTTAGGGCTTTGTTTCCACCGGGCCTCCATCTGGGAGTAGTTCACAGTCTCCATCTCCGTGGGCAGTGGGCCACGCGTAAGCCCTTGTTTCCATTCTGGGCCACTACATACGTGTCAACCCCGTTCCACTTCCCACAAATGCACCTTTCACGAATTTATTTCCAGGTATTTCACGTCCCTTGTTTCTCACACTAAGCATATCTCAATTGTGCTTAGAGTAATCATTGACAATGAAATCCTTTCTGGGAATCCTAGAGTGTAAGCCCCAAACACCCATTCAGAAATATTTGGACCTTGATCCTTGCCATTTTTAGGTACATAGAATGCCAAACTGAGGTTCAATCCCATGATCCATTTGTCCCAAACATCTTTATTTCGGTTCAACATACCATTATGAACTATGTGGACTTTGATCCTTGCCAAGGTAAGGTATGTAATAATTATATCAGAGGTTCAAGCCCAACACCCAGTGGTTTCGACCCCCTTTCACGTCGGTTCCTAGCATTGTAAACTATAAGGACTTTGATCCTTGATAAGGAAAGGTATGTAGAAAACCTTTTAGAGGTTCATGACCAACACCAATTAATTCCGACTCCCTTCATGTCGGTTCCCCGCGAACCCATCCCGAACTACGAGGACATTGATCCTTTCCAAGGAAAGGTATGTAGGAAGCATCCTAGAGGTTCAAACCCAACAAACACTGGTTTCGACAACCTTCACGTAAGACCAACTTCGTCCTAAATGACATTAAACATCATGCCCCCTTTTTTTCCTACACAACGTGAAACTGCTTACACCATCCCGCACTACGTGTACATTGATCTTTTCCAAGGCATGGAAGGTAAGAAAAATCCCCGAGGTTCAAGAACAACAACCATTGGTTGTAACCCCCATCACATCAGTTCCCACCATCCTAAACAATGGGGACGTTGATCCTTTCTATGTCAAGGTACATAGGAAGCCTCCCTGAAGATCATTCCCACCAACCATTGGTTCCGACCCCCTTCATGTCAGTTCCCGCCATCGCAAACTATGAGGAAATTGTTACTTTCCAAGGCAAGGAACATTGAAATCCTCCATGTGGTTCAATCCCAACACTTATTGGCCCCGACCACTCCACGTCGGTTCCCCATCATCCTTCATGATGTTAAACTATATACCCCTTTTGTCCTGAATGACACTAAATTATCCCCCATCAAGTTGTAAGTCGTTGTTCCCCATCCTGTGGTGATCCATTGTGATCCCCTACCCAACCGTATTCCATTGTGAACCTCGCATATCGATAAGCCATTGGGATCCCCATTTAGTGTCAATCCACTATCAACTCTAGTCAATGGTAATCCATTTTCAACCTAAACCTAGAAGTAAGCCATTGTCGTCCCTTCTGTTGGAAACCATATATCTGGTTTGTCCTAGTGGTATCGGACCAACCTCAAGAATCAAACCACGCGTAAGCCCTAGTATATCATCGGGTCGTTGTGCTATGCACACACCACGATCCTATACCCCCCATCCTAAACTACATGAAATTTGATTCCCTGCCATGGGGATACGAAGGAGGTCTCTTCAAGGATAAAGCCCAAAATCACTATCTACCTCGGTTCGACTCCATTTCGTTTTCCATCCACTTCACTTAACCATACAAAATCCTTCCCAATTATTACTTGGGAAACCACATCCCGATGAGATCATTAAAATCTACATATTGAATACTCTTATTAGTAACCGGTTAATTAACCACGCGTTAGCCCTGACATCAGTGTTCCCTCCAGGGGTTGCACACATTTGATTTGATCTAGTCAGTGCTCCAATCAGTCTGATCCATCTCCGCTAGAAGTTAAACCTATGTCATACCCTGTGTTAAACATAGTAAGCTGAGGAATATCTCATAGGAATGACTATGACATGTAATCCCCCACATTAGACATGGGATGCCTCAGGATTCTGTGCCTTTGAGTAACCCTATAATACAGGGAAGATACCCAAACGTTCTAGTGTTCCAGTGTCCAGACACGCCAGTGATGTCTAACCAGTCTACTCCCCTGATTGAAGGTTGTTGTCCTGATCGGACCACTTCAAATGTCCCAACAGAAGTAATGTAATCAAACGGTGTCCATGAAGATATGGCACTGTGAAGAGTTTCATGAAAAATGTCTTAGTCTATAAGGGAGACCCAGATTATGTAACAAGTTCTAAGGACGAATACATGGATGGAAGAACTGAAATACCTTCATCTTGTTTCGATCAATTAGAAAACATCCCTGAAAAATGAATAGATGTCATAGTCCTTTGAAAAGCACGAATATGGGGAAACAGTTTTGCGTCCTCAACAGACAGATGCACACACCCCGATGAAAGCATCAGAAACAATCCCTCAGATTTATAAGCGTTCAATGTGTCCAATAATCGTTGATACATGAGGCCCATCTGTTATAGGCTCACTAATTTTAGTTTAAAAAAAAATATTTGAAGATCTCGTACATCACTTATCTCGCCTTATCTTTATAGCAATCCTGATGTTTAGACATCCTATTATATGCACCCATGATCATCATGTTATATCAAAATTTCATTGTATATAGATGATATCATGAAATACTGAACATCTGTTGCATCCTTTTGATTTTTACCATAGAGAGATAGATCTTCATCACTTTCTCCATTATAAGGTGCTTCTAGAATAGGTTCTTCAAGAACATACAATTTTATTTCATGGAGAAAGATACCACATAAGCACATTTTCAACTCTGGGATATTGTTTCTAGTGATAAGGTTTTCTTTATCACGTATGGATTATAATGATATGTTTGATTTGATTTTTATTATATTTGTATTGAATTATATAAGAATAATTTTAGTAGTTTATCTAATAGATGTTTGATAGATAATTAAATATTATATTTATTTGTATCCCTCTATTTTATTGAAACCCAATAGACCACACCATTGGCTTCATAATATCATGTTCCTTGGGAATTATCGTATAAATGTTGCATATTCCCCTTCTCATTACCGAAAAATTTGATGTTCAAGAAAATAACATGGTTTTATATAGGCATTCCAAATTCCATTTTCATTAACTCATTGTTCCTTGATCTACTGTGTAGACTCCCCAATCATGAAATCCATAAATTCAATTCCCTCATCATTTTCCTCACTGTTTCACCACATCTGACCTTGGAATTCAACTCTTTATATATACTAATTAAAGTAAATACAAAACATCATTTTATAATTCCCTAATCATTGAAACCACCCTAACTTTGTCTGGTGTAGAACATTGAACTATGGTTTCATTTTAACTAATATAGTGGAAGGATATAGCAACATAATATATATAATTGAGGGATTTTATCCTTTTTTAATTATATTTACAATTATGGTTTATACCACATGATTTTTACTAATAACTTGATTTCATTAAGTGATTATCCATTTGTAGACAATATTTACACATAAGATACTTTATTTTTGTTCTATCTTGCATGTTGGTTTAATTAATTAATGAGTTCACAATAAAAAAATCCATAATGAAATTACTATGGGAATTCAAAGAAATAAAATAATATTGCATCATTATCATAAGATTTTAATAAAATCTAGATTATCTAGTTGTTGATGAACTGAAAATTGATCTAGGGGGAAAACACCTCAAACCAATTAAGTTTCATGCTACATATTATGATATCTCCACCTATTTATCTCTCCTTGATTTTCTTCACCATGGATCTAAGAACGAACCGCCTCCATTAGCATGGGATCTGCATCACTTACATATGCATTTACTCACAAGAATGTTATGGGAAATATTTTACATAAAAGAAACCCTTGGCATTCATGCCCTACAGAATAGGAGTTAAGAAGGCACACATGCCAACAACATAAATTATTAATTAATTAAACGATACCATTTACATACAAAGATCATGTATTTTCTTAAGATCATCCACATCCATTCAACTAATTATGAATTTAATACTAGTACTCAATTATTAATAGTTTTTATTTAAGATAAAATAATTTAGAATAAATAAATTATTATATTTAATTATTCAATTATTATATCTTAATTATTAACGGAATTTTCTATAGATTCTCATCCATTGTATTTGAAACCAATGATATACATTTAGTTGAAATTAACTATGAACATAAATGATCCTTGGAGACAACATAGTTAATACCCATCATAACCGACCCAATGTGTATTATAATTGTATACAGTTTAACTTTTCTGAAATATAACATACATGAATTATCAAGTACTTTCATGACATGTACTATCAACATAATGATTTCATAAATTACATCATTTGTTTGCTCATGTGTTATGTTTTATTTCACATAGAATAACAAATATAATACAAATCATACACGATATAAATATATGAACATTAAAAAGATATTAATTAAAAAATTATATATATTTATATATATATATATATATATATTAACACATATCACAAGGTATGTCCAATAAACTTCATAAACACACCTAATAACACGTATCATCGTTTAAATACCATAATAAATTGAATTAAAAAATATATAATTTGGTATAAGTACATGGATTGTAAATAAGGATACATGTTGTGTAGATATCTCAATTTCTATCAGAAGAAAATGTCTATGGAATAGGTTTGTAAATTGTGCCTCAGTAAAAGTGATACATTACCTATTGAACAGAATACATTACATGTGTACTCTGAGTTACATGGCCACAGGTTAGGTAGGCTGTATTTGTAAAACAAGGCCCGTATTTGACTCCATGGGACTACACACTGTGTACTTGGGATGCATGAACTATACTCTAGAAGGCCATGATCCTAAATGGCTTGGTCAATAAATGGTGTAAAAACTAACTACACATATGTCATCAATGCAAATTCTTTGAATTAATTTCCAAATAAATTCCTAATACATTGACAAAAAAGTACATTGTGTTTAACTCTGGTTACATGATGTGTACTCTTATACTTTCTATCCAAAATCATTGGAACCTCTATATGAGTTATTTGATTTTATTTCAATAATAAAATTAATTTTATACATTTGAACTTTGAGAAATGAAGGAACGGGAATAATATCTCACAAATCATTTTCAATGAATGATTAAACAGGAATTTATAACTAAATTAAATTATGATTAATCAATTAACTGGATTTAAATAATTATAAATAATTATGTGACCTCTCTTATACCACATAAGGTTTATGGATTTAGTGAATGAGTTTGATGGATTGTTCCTAACTTTTCATTTTTTCTATATTGATGACAAATATTAGATTTAAATAATGATAAATGATAGGATTCATAAAATTGAATGAAAATAAACATACATGGGATAGAATTACATAACTAGAGATAGGATCATCACATTTTATTTATAATTTATTAAATTAATTAAAGAGTTTCCTTGATTGACATATTTATTCAGTGATGAATCTAAAAACATATATTCATTTTACAGTTATTCTATTATATGAATCAATGTATATTCCCTCTAGAAGTGATCCACACGTGCTATAAAAATCATAGAACATTTCCCTAGGATTATCCGGGGTAATATAATGACATATCATATTGCTATTTCATCCGCAATTGATCACTTATAGAACCATATTCGAAGAATTAATGTTGACATCTCTTATCATGGGAGTGGGAGGTGGATGAAGATTGCACCATATTATTGGGATCATTCTTATTGAAGGGAGTTCAGTTAGGATTTATACAATTCTAAAAATATGATAAGCACTAACAATCACATGAATATGATTATTTTGAAAATGATATAATTGGGTTTATATATTGATAGGGTAAAAATAAATTAATTTTACAATTTCCCTTTATTATTTAATTAATCTCTTCATAACCCCATGTCAAATAATAATAATAATATTATTATTTCATGACATGTACTTTACTTGTGATTTCAGTTAAATATTATTTAATATAATAATATTAATTATTTATTATTTCTAAAAAAACCATTAATCATTCTTCTCTATTCCGTGCAAAAATTTATTGAGCCTCGAATAATGAATATTTATTTATTAAATAAATATCATTGTATTGTTCTCCAAAAAATTGAATAAATATTATATTAACTAAATAGAAAATTAATATTTATTAATTATTTCCATGAGATTATATTATCTTAAATAACATTTGAAAACATATATTCGATCTATCATACATAGATAATTATGAAACCAAATATTGAAATAATATATATTCAACTAGATATATAATAAATAATAATATATTATTCGACTATGATTTGGTTTACTATTAGTGTGTGACCCTATGGACCTCTTTTGTAGTGGAATTAGGCAATGTACCCTAAAGACCAATGTTAGTGTCTAGAAATATGCCCTAGAATCCATAAATAAATATGTTTTTTCTGTAGCAACATAATACCACATATGAATGCTTAATATGTAATATGATTTATTTATCACGATATCTTTTATCGAGTAGGATGCATGTTGGTGCCCTCAACCATTGTGATCGATGTCACTTTATTTGACTTCCCAAAAATTGAACATTACTATAGAACATCATGGAAATTTATTTATTTAGGGTATATAATATCCCGAAAATCTACATAGCTATAAAATTGTGTTAAATATCATAACGGAAAAATACTTTCTTGAATTATCAATTAATGCAATATTACTTGTGACACACCGAATGTATCGTACAATGATGCGAACTTATTCCATAACACTTTTCATCTATTCATATAATTATATTAATAAGAATACTAAATAATATTAATATTAATTTACAAGTATCAATACACATGTCTATAAATAGAATCATGCATTGACACATATAAAAGAAGGATATCTTAATGGAGAGTGTTGTTCTCATAATATCCTGCTAGATATTACCAAGGGTGTACACCATGAGAAAGCACCTCAAATTCATTAAATTATCCACCCCTAATAGACTATATCATTTTTATATTTCAATTGATATCATCCTAATATAGAACATATATTGATGAATTGTGTCATAACACTTCTAGGTTCTCATCATAGCGGGGAACTAATATGACCATTTAGTGTGAGAAATACTCTTGAGACATTATCACATACATTTTTATATAGAAGAACAATGATGTGTGATAAAAAAAATTAATATTAATCACCATGAATACATGATACCATAATGTAAATAGAGGTTGGTTATAGGGATCCAAAACCATCATTTATTCATTATTGTTTTGTGGAATCTGTTTATATCTATATTCTTATGTATCATGAGTTTGGGATTCCTCAAAATCTATCTTTATCCTAATATTTAAATTATATATGTGGCCCCCCATATGAAATTTCTTATTTCTGTTAACCAATATATTATTTTTTGTAGCGCTATATAGGTAATATACTTTTGATTCCTTTGGATACTCTATAAAGATAAACTAATTTTCTTATAGTGCATGTTTATTTCCATAAATGGACTTAGAAATTTATTCAGAAACCCAAGAATCATATATGGGACAACATGGGTTTACATCTATACAAATGATGAAATGGAATATCATTTTACTCTTTGGTTAGACCTCGTTTTAGAATTCATGGTTTTTTCAATGTGTATCCCCAAAACGAAAATGGAAAACTTTTGTGACTATTTATTTACCTCACAATGTACAATAATATGTTGTTAATCTTTTTTTGTAATCCATTCCCCTATGGTTTATAATAATGTGTAAGATATATACTCTCAAATTCTAATAAATAATCGATGAAGTCATGATTATGATATTCTACACCATGATCTGAGAAAATTTTCTTAATTGTACATCTATGATGGTTCTCAACATTATTCCTATATCCCATTAATCTGTCAATGGAATATCACATATACCATAATAAATATACATAAAAATATTTTATTTAACCATATGTAACATTTATGATGTACTAGTACCCATCAATATATTCAACTTTCAATTTTCCACATGCATTAGTATGAACTAATTCAAGAATATCTTGGTCCCTTTAACATTTTTCACTAAATGGGGATTTGGTCATTTTTACTTGGAAAAATATCTGACATACACCAAGAAGTTTTAGATGAAAATAATATAAATATATATCTTTCTATAATTAATTTATATGTTTTTTCATTTACATGGACTATTTGGTGATTTAATAGTTTCATGTGGTATAAGTCTTGAAAAGTAGTTTCATTATCTATTTCTATTAATTGGTTTGTCTAATTTAACACATAATGACTGTTATTTAAATATAAATTAAACTAATAGATTCTACCATTATAAATGAATTATAAATTATTCCAAAATTTAGAAATAAATCCATATGTAACATGTATAGCTAAATAAATATTTTTTTTATAAATATAAAAAACACAATAATATTCTTTTAAATCCAAGATCATTTCCTTCAGAAATGTGAGATTGTATTCCTTGATATCCATAAAGTCGAGATCATTGACTAGTCATAGATATACACCCTTTAGTTAATCATCATGAATCTACTTGGATATTCTATTTTAATAAATATGTTCGTAACACATGTTGTAGATAATAAATAAATATTATAAATATATAAATAACAATAAATAAAAAAAATCCTAAACCCCCCTTGGTTATTTCCATGGCTATAGTTTTTCTTCTAGTGGACCTTCGTAAAACTTTTTAGAAAAATGTATCTTGTTTCACTTCATATACATTGATCAATCTCTAATTAGTAGGGTGTTCCAATGGTGATTTTGATTTGGAGATCTTCAAATGGGTTTTCCATTTCTTCACCATAAAGACAAAATTAGTTTTAAATAGGTTTTATTAATCAACGTGGAAATGTATTTTAGGAGGATCAGGAAGTGACTTTTCAATGTTGTTAATAAATAAATTAATACCAAAGTTAGAGGATGTATGAGGATGGGATGAAAGAATGGTATCAATGTGTTGTTATTTCATTAATTTAAACCGTATAACCACATGGAACTAAATGTAGCCAATGATATTGACTACATGAGCCCCAAATGATGCACATTCTCAAATATTTCCCTAAAATAGATCCTTGGGTATGTCAAATAATTCATCTATATCTCCCTCATAATAACGATCGACGAGATGCGTGAGTGTACTATAATAATCCATGTCTTCTGGAGAATTTATGAGGTCACTATAATATATGATTTCATTAAAACATTTGTTTCAAACACATTAACCAATTTTTAATCATAGATAATGTACTCTTCATCACTTTAATTCTTTTTAGGTGTATTATTAAGTAAGGATTTAGACATGTAATATTTTTATTCATTTCATAACAGAAATCATATACATCTAAATAATTCCTAGAAGTCAATTATAGAAAGGATTTGTTATTTATCCATTATTAATCATAGTGATAATATATATGATGAAATTTACATTATTCTAAAATATTCAAAAGAGTATATTCTATGTACTTTTCGATGATAATAATTATATGGCACATCACAATTAATTGAAATTTTGATAATTCACCAAATATTTGGTCATGCCTTAACACCAATCATTATTTAACTAAAACGTTTCTATAACATGAGACAATATTTAAGAAAGAAACCATTTTTACTTCATAAATATCTAAACTATGTCCTTGTGAATAATAGGAAGGTATTAAGGTGTGTGGTATATCCACTTCTATGCTCCAATTCATTGATTTATTTCATGGTTTTCACAATATTCGGATCCTGACTGGCATTTTCTCAAAAAATGCCTCCATATTAACATTTTCCAGACAAAGGTTGTTAAATTCAACATATGTTTTATATGTCAACCCAAAAACCATAATATAAATACTAGATTAAAGTAGGAGTCTGAAATATGGCTCTGTAAACACAGAGAACTATGGATTTTTTTCAATAATGTAATTAAAGTCTTAGTCTGACCCAATATTATGTTGATTTTTTGATTATGTGTATAAAAATATGGTAATATCCTTTATATGTCATATTAATTTTGACTGGATTTTACATAAGTGATCTTTTTTGTTTCAATAAAACATTTATAAAAATTATATTTATTTAAATTCAACATTTCTCTATTAGTATATATATTTTATTGATTTAGGCCATGAATACATACCAACATATAATTCATATGAAATAATTAACCCTCTTATGGACTTATATAATGTTTTATATAATTATCGTATAATAAATAAATCTACCACTTCAGATAAAACTTATTTTTTAAGTCTTCGAATGATTCTCACCATTACACCTATCCACTTCTGCATCACATGAGTTGGTATCATATTGGTTTTTTCATAAAGCACTTATATGCATTATGGGATACTCATTTTATTACTTGTATTTCTTTCTCACAATTATGTGAGGCTAAACAAAGGATAGGTTAATGTGAGATACATAAATTTCCTTGGACATATAAGACCAACATATTAAAGGAGGGATGGAGGACTCACATGCCATCATATATGATTTTATATTTAATAGTTGAAAGTCTATAAAAAAATAAATTAAATAAAACCAATATATACAATGATCTTGTTCAAGCTAATTAATGGCCATAAAAATGCATGACTAAGAAAAATTTCATTTGTTATCCTTCATTTTAGTTATCAATTTATTATTAAGATAAAAAACATTAATTAATTAGTTAATAAATTCCATTTAATCTTAAAGACCATTCAAATTCTCTTGGAGATACACTTCATTAATGTATTCCGGGAAAATATATGGAATAAAAAAATTACACATAAATACAATAAATTAATTATACATTTTTTATTCTTTAAAACCATTATTTAACTGTATAACACAAAATGTGACAATTAGTATAGTTTGGTGTTAATGCAACAATTAATTATTTTAATGTAATTTTATTCTGTCTTTTTCTGGGAGAGTACACAATGTATACTTACAAGATACACATTAGGTTCCATGTTTTTTTTATACAAGGGACAAAAACATAGGTATTTTGTGTGTACCCCGGTCAAACTACATGAAATGTACTAACAATTTGTAAAAACAATGTATCAATTTTTTTTGTGTCTATATAATCGACCAATATAATACACCTATTTTGTGGATGTGGGACCACATGATGTGTACTCCATCTACACAATTTTTTTCCACAAGACATTTTTTTTCATTACTCCCTATAGAAATAAAAATCTATTTCATATGTGGAAAGTTACTGATTTAAATGTGATTTATATAAGATACATGTAATGTATTCCATTATTTAAATAGGTTGTCTGTCTAATGAAATTAAAAAAATGTGTACTTAGTATGAATTTTTCCATAAAACCATGTAGACTGCACAATGTGTACGCGAGTTACATGTCAGGTAATCTAAAAATCCATGTTACACGTATGTACAACCTACATGAAGAGAAAAATAATTCATCACGATTAATAACATATCTATGTTTGTTGTATCCCATGATAAGTCTACGTGCAATGCACTTGGGTACATGGAGTGTACTCATGATACACATCATGTAAAACAATCTATGTATCAATAATATGTCGAATTTCTTAATAGAATATCAAGACACACTCATGATATTTATAAAACATTAATAAAATAATAATATTGAAAAAATTATTTGGAATGTTGAAATCATGTTTCTTAAAGATAATATTAAATAAAATTAATTTGGAAATAAAAACAATAACCACTAATTCAAATAATCAATCAATAATGAAGTATGTAATTATAAATTTATAATGTGGACACTATGATACAACATGATGTTTCCAAGAATAGTAGAAGTGCATGGTGGCGGGATAATAGTAGTTTTTTATATATATGATGTATCATTATTTAATTGTTCAGGAAATAAACATCAAAATCAATGAAATGTTACCATTTCATATTGACATAGTGAAACCTTAAACCTAGAGAGCATCATTCCATGTTAAATTTATAAAAAATTTAAATATGATAAAATGAAAGATTACTACATCATATGAAATTTCATTGATGAATATTTTTCTTTTCATGAAAGAAAACTCTTTTCAAACTACTAATGTCTAACATTTAGGGCATGAGTGCTGAATCCCTCTCGAGATGATCCACACATGCTCATTTGATCTCAAATGAAAACGATTGATTTTTTGTTCTTTCATAATAGATAAATCATGTTCAAATTTTCCCTAATTGTTTCAAGAAAATTAAGGCTCCACGGAGTTCTTCTCATTCATCAAATAATGAGGGATGGAATAATTTAGAGAGTTGTTTTTTCTATTCACTTTTCCTCAATTCCTGAATAAACATACTCAATAAAAATAATAATATATTTGTAGAATTGGTTTTTTGAAGAAATATTATTCAATTGAATAATTAAACGTAAATAATATAATAATCCTCATCAAATACCATTCCATATTATGATAATAATAATATTACTATTTTATGGTTTGTGCTTACTAGAAGAATAATAAATATTATCTTAGAGATTTTGACTTAATATTTACAATCAGATATGATCCTATTACAATACTCTAGCTAAACATTTATTAAAAACCAAATTAAAAAAGTTATGAATCATTTTATACATAAATTAAGGTTTTATTAACATTATTGAGACTAAATACTTATTAAATATTAAAAATAAAAAAAACTTATTCTACTCACATTATTGAGAATAAATATTTATTTAGTTTTTAGGAAATCGATAAAAAATAAATAAAATATTCTCTTGTTTTTTAGAATTATATTTTCTCCAATTATTTAATTGAAATAAAATTTCATCAAGATCAAGTGAAATATGTAATGTTTTACCTTTTATTATTATTTTTCACTGTGATTAAGCGGGATTTCCTAAAATACATGACTAATATCAAGTTAGTAGTCAAGAATCCCCAAAAAAATAACTGAATGATGAATCATTGACAACCACATAAAAATTTCTTATAGTATAATATAATAAATTTTTCTCAATATCTCATCAATCATGATTCACATTTAATTCATAAAAAAATATTATCGATACATAATTCGCATACTATATGAATAAACTAATCAGTACACCCTGTCCCTAGAATTTTAAGAAAAGTTTAATTTCAATAAAACGGGGGAGATACCATCTTTCATTATGATCTATGGGAAAATCCTTCCTCAAAATATTAAATAATAACATTTCATTCATTACACACCACACACTCCCAACATCACTTTGAGATTTAGTCATCATCATTTATAACAATACATCTATGACTATGGGTCATGACGTGTATTGATAATAAAATTAATGTTAATATCCATTACCAACACTCACTAATAATAAAATATATTGACACATAAACATAATAAATTCCTACTTGTGGGCATATTCTCATCATATCCCATTTGGAGAGTAACATGTGTGGATTTCCTGAGGAGAAGTCGCATCTACATATGAGTACACACACAGGAATCTAAACATTAAATATATCCCATAATAGTTTATTATTTGACAATAGAACTATATTTATGAATATAAGCGTTTCACTTTAAGGTTCTCATTATATTGAGGAACTTGTATGGCCTTATTAATGTGATGGATACTGTAGGAAATTATTTCATTAATTAAATATAGACAATAAACAATATCTAATAATATTTTTTGTTTATATTCAAATCCTAGTATATACATATAATCCATGGTACACATAGTTGGTTCTAAAACACCAAATCCATAATGATTTTTATTGAAAACTCAATTACATGATTCATAGGATGATATGTAACTCTTCTAGAAAAAAATCCAAAAAATTGTGTATAATATGATTGTATTTTATTTTGAGTTTATCCCCACCCATTCGATTTAAAAATTCAGTTTTAACAAGAACCGTGACCCATAAGAAGATGAAATTTCCATTAGAAGTTCATTTTAATCATCATATAGATAAAATATCATATATTATTTCCGAATACTATATCTTACTCTCCATACATAGAAATTTAAATTGGATTTAAATAAAGAAAAACAACCCAATCCAAAAATAAAATCAATTTCAACATTAATTTTTTTTGAATTAGTCACAATCTTACAATATTAATTATGATATAGTTTTTTCCATGGTCTGGGATTTATCCATTAGAACAAGACATTTAAATGAATAATTTTTAGGGTCTCTAAATTTATGAAAAATATTTATCAATGTTTTCTTAGTAATAAAATAATTTTCTTCTATCGCAATTTTAATTTTTTCCTTCGTCAATTAGTTACTATATTTCCTTATTTTCCTCGCACATAACATTTTTCTATTCTTATAAGAATGACTCATGGGAAACCATTTGTAAATTTCTTACATTTATGAAATTGATCCTTCAATACTCCAGGGTTTCCTCCACCTGAGCGCTGAGATATATCAACACTTCACATATATGGAGATTCTGAGATTTAGTTTATTTTTATAATGTTAATCATTTTATTTGATAACTATTTAGGAATAATCATAATATAATTCAAAGTAATAATCATTAAATTTGATTTATATTAATTAAAACATTTTCCATCACATTCAATATAAACATGGCTCCTCCTGGTTCAATCCATTGAATGAAAGAGATCATAATTATATGTGAAAAAATAATAATATTGTGAAATAATTAATAATGAAAATAATTTAAAGTATATATAAATAATGAAACCATATTGTTAATCTATATAACATTTTTTAACCTAGTTCAATAATGATAATTATCTATTCAAATGTTTTAAAATGGTTCATAAAGGATGTATTTATTAACCCGTGACTATCCCCCTCTATTGTTAAAATTGGTGGACAATAATGAAAAACTTAATATACAATAAAATATTTTTTGAGACATACTCGAAATATTATTTCAGTGGTTGTTACCCAAATATTAAATTGTGACAAAACCATGTCAAGATGTAGTATCCATATAGTTATTTATTCATATGAAACCCATAAAATCTCAACATCACAATTTTTTTTGGATTTTTACTATATTTAGACTTATCACAAAGATATTATAATTTTTTATAACCCTAATCTATTGTGATCACTATATATTTTCATTGATACAAAATACATTGACCAATATATTCCATACATAAATTTTATATCCACATAAAATAGTATTCATTAAATAAAATTATTTTCCAAACCCGATCTATAATGGTTTAGTTTTCTTGGATAATTTGACATATAATGAAATGTAAGATAAAGTATCAACATCATCTCCCAATTATGAAAACCCAACTAGAACCCCTATCTGACACTTCATATGAATACCATTCATTATACACTAGGGAAATGAAAAAAATATTAAGGTGTGATCCTAGATTATCATTAAGGATACAAGAGGGAGAAATCAATGATCATTTAATCATAACATGGGCATAATGGGTTTGAGTACATGAATATTTCCAATTCATAAGACTTGAATCATAAATAATTCAGCAAACACTTGTCATGAGAACATATCATTTATATATGATCTTGTCATTAATGGGTTTCACAAATAACGGAATAATCATAATCCGGAAAATATTTTTTTCTAGGATACCCACAAAGGCAGTCATAACATGTTAGTTTTGGGATAACCACCAACGTGACTACGTTAGGCATGGGATAACCTACCATTTACCCTCTCATGGGCTTCATATAACCATCCATTTATCATATTTAGAGAATTGGATAAGCCCGCGTGTATCCTTTAAACTCAATTAATATTCATATTTACCTAATTAATTAGAGATAAATATAATTTAGGGTCCACCATTCCTATATTCAAAACCAATACATATATTCTGAAATATCATAACATATTAATCATATGATCAAATAATAACCTGTGTAAAATAAATGGGTTCTCTGACCATCAAATCAAAAAAATAAAAAAAAATCCCTAGAAAGAATTAGTATTGTATCACTGAATCATATCCCCGATAAATCATGAGTGACCTCATAGGATCTCACCATATACGAAAAATATAATTCAAAGATAACTAAATATTTTTTCTATAAAATACCCTTTTCATCTTGAAATCAATTATCTAAAACATAAATATATCCAAAACATAAAATAAAAACTCTTCTTTAAAAATAACCTTGTAAACATGTATATAAAAGCATAAAATAAATTATTTTTTATGAATATTGGAAATTTTGTTCATTGTTTTTACCTTAAAGAAATATTTCTTTTATATAATGGGAAACTATCAAAATGACCTCATTTGGAAAATTAAAAGAATATATCATTGAAACAATTTTTTTACAAAGTAAAACATGGATACAAATGAAATTAAAAAACATATAATAATAAGAAAACATTCATTAAAACATTTTTATGAAAACATGGACATATATGAGAATGATTCCTAAATGAATAGTAAGGCATAATCAGTTTTTCATTAAATACATTCTTTTAGTATCATATCTACTTAAAGGGATGAAAATAAAATGAAAACAATTATTCAATTGAAATAAATAGAGTATAATAAACTGATCGAGGTTTATTATATATGGATCATATAATTTCCCATTACATAAATTTAGTTATAAATTATCCTGATTAAAAATGGATTAATACATAAATCTCTTAACTCAATCCTAGTTTTATTTCAACATTCCCTAACATCGTGTATAATATATTTATACTTATCATAATTATATAATAGAATAATTTAAAAACTTATATTATTGTTTATTATTAACTTATTATATGGAAACATTCGTTTATTAAAAATTTCATATTTCGATCTTCGTTTCCAGGGGATAATTGTTTCATTTATATAGAAGTTTTGGTTTGGAAATTTAGATCCTTATACCATGACCATGATTCCACAATAAAAATAATTTTATTCATTATAAATATAATATATTTATTATATAAAAATTATAATCATCTATGAAAGGTAGATATATAATAATGAATTAAGTTTTTCAAGGAGATGGAAGGTCGTGTGTACACATGAATTATGCTTTCATTTTATAATGAAAAGAAAGAAACAAATATCAGAAAAAATTTATCAATATAGGGAAATAATTATATCATAAATAATATATATGTATATATATATTAAAATTATACTTATTACCATCAATGTAATTTGAAAATGGAAAATGAATCACATCTCTCCATTAGGTTAGTAGTCCACAAGTACGCTCGAGCCACGCTATAGTTTTACTAAAGAGGGGAAAGTAAGAAGGTATATATGACATTATAACTAAAAATTAATAATTATTTATTAAATCTAATATATAAATATTAAACACATCATAATAAAAATTCATGAAATACGGTGATGCGAAATTAATTTATCACAACTTGGATCTGTATTCCACACATACATACTGGCAATACTTTCACGTCCCATTTGATGGGAAATACGTTTGAAAATTTTGATTTCATAATAATAATAATATTTAGAGTTATTTATAATAATTAATATATTAGTTTATGATGAATTCCATATATTTATGTGTTTAAATTAATAAATAATGTGATAGAGTTCGAGTAGGATTATTACCTCTCCTTTAGTTGTCCTTATTTAGATCATTTATTAAGGACTCGTCAAATGGTATTTTAAAAAGAAAAGAAACCCTTATTAATATATAAGTAAGTTTATACTAGAATTTATAAGGGGTTTTAATATCTTGATTTGTTAATGTGGTTAAACTAATATAAATTAGGTCATTCCTTTTATAAGACGTGTATATGGCATACATGGAATTTCCAAAAAGATTAAATTATATTAATTCCCAACCCAAGACATATGCTTCCAAATGAATAGATATTTGAATGTGGGATACGATAATATATAAATATGTATATAAAATATGATTTATAAAAGTTTAATTGGAAAATGTATTTTTATCTCTTGGATTAAACCCTATTAAACAAATTATAACCTTTACCATTGTAAAATGTATTTACTATTTTTATTATTGATTATGAAAACTTATTAATATTTCCCGATTAGAAAAATAAATGATAATTCCAAATATAGAATCTATTTTATAAAATTAATTTCACTGAAGTGGAATAATTTAATTTAATAATAAACATGCAAGACACTATAAAATAAATGTTTCACTATTAATTGAAAAATTAATATTTTCATAAAATTATAAACAAATCACTATAAAATAACTTTTACAAGCATATTTAAGTGTTTAATTTAATGTTTTCAAATAATGTTTCTAAAAATATCAAATAATTAATTATATTATTTTCTCACAAAATGTTTTAAAAACAATTATTTTGCTACAATGGTATTTTTAAAGAATATGGTGCATTTACTAACAATTTTATACTTATTTATCAATAAAATTTTAATTTATTAATATTTTATACATATCTATTTCAAAATATAGTTATTACTATTCATTATTCCAATTTAATATCTAGGTTATATAGATAATATATATTAATATTCATTTGGACATAAGGATTCATGCATCAAAATATTTTGAAGAAATCAAATTTATTAAAAGATAATTAAACTATTTGTGTTTTTCAATGAAAATAATTAGATATTTTTACAACACAATGGGGGATCCTTCTTGAATTACTCACAAAACATAGTGATTTATCCTTTTTGGATAATAATCACAACATAATAGGTGATCCTTATTAAAAAATGTTCACAACATAATGGTTTATACCTCTTGGATTACACTCACTACACAATGGGTGATCTATCATGGATTATGATCACAATGTAAATGGTGATGCTTCTTAGATTACTATCCAAACATAATGGGTGAGAATTCTTGGATTATTACCATAAAATAAATGGTAATCCTTCTTATATTACACTCATAACATGAAATTTCATTATTATTGGATAAAGTTGACAACATATATCATGGTCCTTTTCCGATATGATCACAATATAATTATTAAATATTTTTTGTGCCAGGTTTCCTTATTATGTTAAATTTCCATGGAATTTATTAATTATATATACTTTTGATTATGCTTCATGGCTCATTTTAAAATCTAAAAATAAGACACCATGGTAAATGTTTGTTCATTTGAGAATACATTCCATTTTATCATGACTTTCAAACATCTCTAAGTGTATAATATTTTATTTAATAAAATATTTCTCCCATGACCATATTTTATCTTATGTTTATAATCCAACTATTACTGAAATTTTTATGTTTTTTACTTAATTGGAATTTTAGATCATCCTTTTTTTATATTTTTAATCATAAAGTTATGCATAAGAGTATAATATTTGATAATTATAAAAATAAATCATGTTTGGCTCAATTATAGAGAAATGTTATTAATTTTCATAAAAACTTTTATCTTATAACAAGTCATCAATGACACTAAACCTTCCTTTTCATGAGATTATGTATTTATTATGAGAAAAGAATTTTAATGTATTAAAATAATAAAAAATAAAGGAAATGTTTATCTTGGATATTCTGACTTTGAATCGATGGTTTTATATAATGAAATTTTATTTATCATTGGTCCCATGAGTTTTTGTCCTCAGGCATTACATTATGTGTCAGCATAATGTTTACCTATTTTTTAGTAGTAGTTTAGTTTTTTTATAATATTATATGATAAATTTAGAGAAAAAATTTGGATAAGTCTACATGATAATTCTGTGTATATGTTAATATCCAAAAAAATTTGGAAGTTTTGAGAGTATGATTTTCCATGAAATTACTTATCTGTCTGTATAACAGAAAGTGGATGCACCTATGAGAAGGATTCGTCTAGGGGTAACCACCATGTAAATGTATGGTTTATTATGAACTAAAAAAATTCTTTTACTACACAATAAGTGGGATTAAGACTACACACATGACTATACTCTTCCAAGGTATATGTTTTTGATGGCTATATTCTCATTCTGAACCTTTATCAAGGATTTGAGGACATCATTATGGTATAATATAGAAACTAATAGGAATGTTATGATGAAAAAACTTTTTATACTAAATAATTTATAGGTTTATCAAATTCAATAATATTTTAATTTAAACTTTCATAAGTTGAATTGGAGGTTTCATTAGTGAATACATCATAGGATTGAGTTTTAACATTGATATGATTTTTTACTCTGATGTGTTTGGATATTTTTATAACCATGATGGTTTCACTAATTAATTGGAATCACAATCATAAAAATGAAAATATAGAATTTATGTATCTAGACACTCCAATAACATAGCTATAGGTGACTATTTAGAATAAATAGTTAACAAGGATTATATATTCTTGTTATGTAGGAAATTATGTAACCTAGTTTTCTTAAATATAGGATTGTATATATATTTTGACTCATTATTACAATTTTGAACCACTTAGGGATTTTAATTCATTATTTTTAATTAAAATGAGGAGTTAATAATTTATTTATGGGGGGATAATATCACACCCTATGATCTTAGAATATAGTTTTTTTTCTTTAAATTAACATATTAATTTGATCGAATGTGTATAATGAAATAAATTAATAAAATGTTCCACATATTATTAGATGAATGTTATTAATAAATTATATGAATAATAAATAATCTATTAAAAAAATTATATTACTCAACTAAAGATTCATACTATTAAAGGATAAATAAATAATTTGATATCATATTAAAAATTATTACATATTCTCAAATAATAATATTTCTAAAAGTGTTTTTTATTTTATCATAATATATTATACCAATCACTTGAATAATATATTTTTAAAATATATAATATTTTAATATATTAACTAATATATTGAAATTATTTTGTTTATGAATTATTAAGAAATATTTTGAGGTAAACATAATGTATGAAAATATCATTTTTAAATAAAGGAATCTTAACTTCTGTTTTTTATGAAATATTTATAATATTTAAAATATTAATTTTTACAAACTAGATTTATTTCTTAATTCCAAATATCTAAATTACACTAATATTAATTTTTAGGACTTTCTCTATGAAGATTAATTTATATGTTCATAATTAATAAGTGGGTTTTTAAATAAATACCAATACTTTTATGAACATTTTTGTATGTAAGTCTTGGATATTTAATAAATGATATTTGAGAAAATATATATGTATTTTTTAAAATATATTTTAAATTTAAAAGAATTTATTTTAGTTTAAAAACATGTATTTGGTATTTTAAGTCATTTGTTACATGGTTCTCTAAAAATGTTTTTAATACATTATACATTTAAAATTTTAAAATTAATGTTTATTTACTTTTAAATAGAAAGATTAACAATTTTTTAAAAAAAGTTACTCTTAATTCCCATATTATGTAATAATAATAGTATTATATTTAAGCACTAGAAATTAATTACTTGTAATAACATGTTACAGAAGAAAAATCCAAATTGTTAAAATGGGTTAACTAAAGTGGTAAATGTAATAAAATGATAAAAAAAAATTCTAAATGTGTTTTGGTGTTATAGATCAACACAGAATATACGTAATAAATTATTTTAAATTTTTGAGTCCTTATTACTTATAAAACATAAGATCTCATTATATGAAGATAAAAAAATGAAGCAAATGTCATTCTGATCAATTCTAAAATGGAACTCTCAACACCCCTTCCAAACTAGTCCAAAATTTTCGTCTTCCTTTCAAACACTTCCAATATTCATTCCCATATAATGATTTTTTAGAACAACTATTTTCTATAAATAAGTAGTTATTCTAATCCCTCTATTACGATGGTTTCTTCCAAGGGAAAACTCAAGTTCTCAATATAAGTGTTTACATTTCCATAATGTCTTTTTTTTATATCATTCCATTAAAAATATATTTTCCCAACTATTATATGATTAATTCAATATCTACCAAATTAATATTAGGTTTAGAATTTTTGAAAAACCATTAACCAATTTTCCACTTTTTCAATAAGAAAAACAAGGACATCATTCATGCATTTGTGTGGACTATCGCCTCCATAAAGCAACATATATAATTTATAATGAAGTTTTATGAATATTTATTAAAATATAAAAAAAAATTATTTCACCGAAAAATAATATAATTATTATTCCAAAAAATAATATTATTCAAAAATAAATCAATTTCATTTTAATACTCATCCATTAATTATATTGCGTTCAGGATTGGGTTATTAACCCGCAATAAGAAAAATGCTATAAAATAATATCTTTTATGACTATGAGAACATAATTAGATATACTATTTTATATAAATAAATATACAATAATCTAATCATGGGTTTTCAATGAAAAAATTAATTTTATATTAATAAATTAATATACCATTGGTCATTCATTTTAAATTATCATAACATGATCATCACAAATTTTGGTGTCACATATCATAACTAAAAATACATATGAACTGAAATTATAACAATATAAAATATTATAAAAAAATAATTACAATACATAAAAAGATATTTATTTGACATAGTTCAGGTCAATAAAAAAAATTCACCCCCATTATTAATTTAGTACTAAACAATATATTTAAGTTAAAAACATATTGTGAAGAAACTAAAACATATAAAAGTATTATATTTTTAATATATTAATATAAATTATTATTTTAAGAAATTATAGGTTTGAATATAATTGTGAAATAGGTTAATATGTTATTTATATCTGATACACAGAATGTTAGTGAATGTTAATCTATGTAGGATAAAAGGTATGGGTTTTTTATTTTTAAATTTACTTTATTGAGATATGATGTGTATTCACCACTTATTTCATTTTATTATTTATATATAGGACATAAATATATTGTTCCATAATTCATCATACTATCTAAATGATTTGAAAATATATATAATGTTACAACTTTAATGGGTTTTTAATTTTAAAGATAATAATTATGAAATGGTTTCTGTAAACATAAACCCTCATTCATTGTATTATAGGGACTCATCTTCATCTTCATATTTATTTGATTATTTTATTAAATTATATTATATTTTATTTTAAATCATCTTTATCTTGTAGGAAAATTATACTTTTTATTGAAATCCTTCTCCGTAATGAATTTATTTCCAATAAAAGTGTGAACTTTTTTGAATAATTATCATTCATAATAAGTAAGCTCTTTGAAATCAAAACCCTAATTTTTTATTACCTTTATTATTCTTATTTATATTTATAAACTCTATTTTTTATCTCATGTTACGTTTTTATTTTTATTCAACTCTTTTCCTAAGGATTTTTTATTAGTCTTTTTATACGGTTGGTTTTCAAAAAAGATCTTTAAAATATTTAAAAATGTTTTCCGTCATTTCAAAATAAAATATGTTATCTTCTACTCCACATTATCATTATAATATCATTATAACTTTTCAAAATAGTTTTTGGACTTTTTTTAAAATTAAATGATTTCAATATGTTTTTACATCTACTTTTTTTAACCTTTATGTCTTTTTGAAGGACCCACATTATGAAGTTATTTTTAGAGTTAAATTATCTAAAACGAATTCACATAATAATTTCAAAATAATTATTTAATAAAATCCATCACTTAATCTTTTTTGATAGTCATTAATTATTTTTTAAAAAAATTCATTGATATTTTCAATTATATTTTCTTATTTATCTTGAATTGATTTATTTTATTTGAAATTATTTTTCATGAATAACTCTTTAAATTTGATTTTCCAATACACTTTTTTGGTGATTGAAATTTGGGTATCAACTACTAAAATTATTCAGTTCACATTTGGTGATTCCATATAGTAATATTATAAATCACATTTTCAATATATGTATTTTTATGATGTGATGAATGATTACCTTCATGTGGCAGACATAAGTAAATATGGTTAATGGGTGGGGTCTTCCATCACCATCTAATGCATTGGTTATGCCTTTACATCTCATATGATAACAAATCATGGATATAGTTGTATTTGTTAATAATATAATGTGGGGTCCTTCTTGTATTTTTCACAGATTATAAAGGGTTATTTTTTATGATTATGATAACATCATATAGGGTGATCCCTCTTAGATTACACTAATATAATAAATGGTAATACCTAATAGATTATTTAAGAAACCTTGACATTAGTAACCTAGAGTTGGTGCACACATTTTTACATTAGTACATGATAAATGGAATAGCTTCACTAAGGATGGATTAGTTTAACTACATTAGAAAACTAGATACATACATGAAATACATATTAAAATGTGAATTTAAAACATAACACCAAATATTTCTTACATTCTTCAAATTTCATTAATTTATAAGTTGTTCACATAATGAGGAAAGATAAAAATAAATCGGGAACTCATATGATCAAAAAGTGCAATGTTAACTAAAAGCTATTATGAGTGAATAAGGATTAATAAATATGTAGTGTTGGATAACAAAAACATGTTCCATTTAATAAAAAATTTGAGAATGAAATAAATTCATGGATAAAATCAACACAACACTAACATGGTTAATTGTAACTAAATTATTATTGATAAAAATGAACAAAAGTTGATCATTAATGATCTTTTTATCAAGTCCATAACCAAGAAATCATAATCCACATAGTCAAGACCATAGATAAGACAAATTCAATAATGTATAGGTATACACCGAATACAGAACTATAATTATATAACACTATAGCATCATCATTCACATCATTACAACTTCTATTTTTACATGTGACCTGTTAATGAATCCTTTGGATCTCTCAAACAAGGCCCTATTATTCACAAGAATGTCGAATGATTTCCTCATATATATATAATCATCTATAAAATTACTGACCAATATAATATATAAATAAATAATCATTAATACAGAATCAATTATAAGGAATATTATTATTTCTCCAATGAATTAGAAAATTATTATTAATAAAAATCCTTTAACAATAACTATATGTAGTAATGGTATATGATTAAGAAAAAATTGAAATGATAAATTTGTCCTTTCTGGTGATCCTATCCAGAATCGTTTCAATATTTTTACTTAATTTTGTATAATCCACCAATTTTTTGTTGGGTGGAACCCTTACATGACCCATAGGCCCAAAACATAGAACATGACCCAAAGACCTAGAGGAATAATGCCCAATATACGATCCTATGGATCAATGACCCTACTACACTAAAACTGTCATCCAAAAAAACTGCATCATTGAATGATCCTAGATCCCTACCCACTTGGATGATCATCTATAATTACCTCATGCAATGTTACATAGTTCATATAATCAATGATCACTATCAAACCCTCTAATTATTCAAATATTATTATATCTTCTCTGGTGGCGACTACATTGTGATATTATTATTCTTGGGCCTACTCATATATGGTTTACATGGACTGCTTCATAGTCATGTGGCCCATTCCAGTTGGACTAAAGGGAAATAGGTCCAAAATAACTAAACTAGTGGCCAAAAGGCCCAAATTGAATAAATAGTTTCACTAAAATAGAATCTCACAATACCACCTACTTTACTTCTACTATAGCCCAAAAATTTCCATCTATCGAGTTTTGAACGTATTTTTCCTTCATAATTAATGGGGTTTTTTAACACTCATATATAGGCCTAATGATATAAAATATATATATTATTGAAAATAATATTGATATATTTTCAATATAATAATATATAATTATATATAAAATAATCTCCATAAATTAAATGGTTTCAAAATATAGAAGAATCCAAAAATCATTAAATGATGATAAAAGTAAATTAATTCATTTATAATGTCATTTTTAAAATAAAGGAATGAATTTATATATATATAGATAAAAAAAATATTAAACGGAATTTTTTTTAATGATTTATAAATCTTTTTTGTTAAAAAAAGATTTAAATCATTATGATATTTCCTTTAAGCATTTAAGAATATTATTCCTTTTATTTTAATGTAAAAGAAATTCATAGAATGATATAAATGGTATTTCATTTTAAATCCCATGGAAACATTTATTGTATACTAAATAGATAATATTTTTCATGGAGATGGGTACATCGTTTACTCCATATATATTAAAAAAACATTCCTTTCATGATTTCGTAAAGAAATCCAAAATACCCTTTATAAAAATCATTTGGATAATCCTTATTAAAAAGTATTGAATTAATTAAATATTATTTTATTATATTTTACTATAATCATTTTAGGGTAAATAAGAAAATTCATGAAACAATATTAAGAAAATTTATATGGAGGAAAATAACTTATGACTAAAAGGAAGAGGTAAGGACAGATCACTTACATGTAACTTACTTAATGAGACTTGATCTTAATAGAGATTAAATGGAATATAATAATTTAATCCAAAAAATAACTGATGTATAATATAAACATATAGATTTTATATATTATAATAATATGATTTTCACTATGTAAATCATAACAAAAACAATCTCAAATTATAATGAGATTCTAATATAATTCCATTTTCATAGGCCACAGTTCAGAAATGTTTATTTAATCAACCTGTATAATGATTTATAATTTTCTATAACTCATTAAAATTACAATTTAATACTTATAATAACAATAATTATTACCTTATAATGTCTCATTAATCGTTAATTAGAAATGGTTTTTTAACATCAACATTCTGGGTGTAAACTATTATTTTTTTCTAGCATGTTTTAGTTTATAAATCATGGTTCTTATTTTATTTCCATAGACTTATAATGTCAAGAATTATACAAATTATAAAACATTCATATTTATTCATTTTTGATGTTTTTATAACCATCAATGAAATATGTTAAAAGAAAATTTTAATACAACATTCATGGAGACAAAAGTCATTATGTGCACCAAAATAATGTTATCATTTTCTAATGAAAATATTAAAAGAAGGTTAAAAAATATTTTATCATTTATTAATAATATTTATATATTATGTATTCTATATTCACAATAAATAAATCATTTTTTACATTTGGTAGAGTCAGCGATCAAAACGGAACCACATCATTTGTGGAGACGTCACTTCTTACATTAATATGTGTGATGTGTTAATTTTACATTACTCAAAACAGTACTATAGTATATTATATATTATAATTATAGAATAATAATGTTTTAATTTTATACAAAAAATTTATATCAATCAAAATAACTTACCATGCATGGTGGGGATGAAATATGAAACACTTGACATTGTAGAGAAGGTAGTCTTCATGTTTGTATATGGGATTCCTTCATTCCCTTTTTGATAGAAAGAAGGTAAATAAAGGTCATTAAATAATTATAAAATATTCTTATTATATTTATGATTCGTTATTAATTATTATATGACACAGAAAACAAATTTTTAGTTGTAAAAATAAGAAATAAAATTGGAAATAGTCATTTAAGAAGATTACCACTTCATTTAGAGAACCCCCTTTGGAATATTGATTAATACCTCATAAGATGGTCTAGGTGGAATAAAATAACCTCTAGTATGATGGTATGTGAGATATTATCAAATTTATTTAGTTTTTGGCATAGTTATATGGCTCGATATTTGTGAATAAGGGTGGGGAGGTGGTACTATTTTATAAGTGTAATGGGTGGAAATCATGTAAATAATTTATGTATTATTATATATTATATGTCTTACTGAATTTAAGTTGATATAAATTTTAAAAAATTATAGTATTAGAGGTATAATTTCTAAATATGAAAACTAAGAAAATTTAAAAAAAAATTATATTTTATTGACTGTTATATTTTTAGTTTAACAACCCTTTTTACCCAAATAAAACATTTACCAATGTGATAAATTTCTATATCAGTTACAATTAATTATGGACAAAAACAATTCCCTTATTTAAAAAATATAGATTTAATAATTCATAATATGAAAGAAATTTTTTAACATTAAATTTATAAATTCATTTAAAATTTCATTTAATATCAACACACATAAGGCAATGAAAAACCATTTATAGTAAAATTATTTTATAGATAACATATGATTTTATACCAAAATAATAAATAATGATTATTTAAATTTCATTAATTGAATTATTTATGATACAAGGTGAATCATTTTTCTTTAAAACATCATAAACCCAAATTTATCCATGAATATACATAATGTACGATGTGGATCAAAATAGGTCATTTAATATAATTAAAATAATGTTTAGTTTTATAAAATAAATAAAATTGATTTTTAAGTTAAAAAAGTATTCATAATTCAATTTTATTAATTCATCATCATAATTTTGATATAATTATAGTGATTAAAAATCATTCATGTTATTAATATATCTTGATAAAATTATAAAAGTGACAGTATTTTAAGAATCAATATTTTTCAGTACTCACCCAAAATCAATTTGTTTTGGAAAATTATCAAAAATATTAACTATAGTTAATTTTGAAATAATATTTTCTTAAATGATGTGCATAAATTAAAATAAAATTAACAAAAAACATAGGAATAATTTTTAATTATTCCAACATAGATCACCAAAAAAATAATGAAGAATTTATTCTTAAAGAATAAAATGAATTTATACTTATAGTTTTCATACTAAAATAAATTAGATGGATTAGAATTTCATGATTTAATTCATTTTATTTAACATGGAAATCCTAGATACATATATTATATAACTTTTTTAGACATTTACATCACATCCATTCTAATGTCTAAGTTATAAATTCATGTTTTAATTATAATTCCTAAATAGTACTTTGTGGTTAGTTTAATGTTAGTGTTTTTATGCTACACAGCATAATATTTTGTATTCATTTAAATATAAATTTTTTTTGTTGTTCAATTTTAACTCAAAACATAAAATTTTACTCTACTTGTATTACACTCACAATATATTGGGTGATACTTACTGGATTATTCTCACAACATAAAGGGAGAACCTTCTTTGATTATTCTCACAGCATAAAGGTAGAGTATTCCAAGACTATTCTCACAATTTAAAGGTTGAACCATTGTGTATTATTCTAAAAAAAAGGTTATCTTTCTTGGAATATTCTCACAGTATAAAGGATTATAATTCTTGGATTATGTACAACACCTAAAGTGTGATCTTTCAGGAATTTCACTCACAATGATAAGGAATGGTATTATTCGATATTATCATAATATGGTGACTCTAAATTCAAGTATTTTGTTCCATATTTACTAAATATTCATTATTTCAATGATAATTCATATATTTATATTCATGTGATAATTTTTCTTTTAACAGTTATTATCTTACACTTTTATTTTATGGAAGGTGTTTGTTCATTTGAGATTACATGTACTTCAATATTGACATATGGACAAGTACTATTATTCAATCTGTATTTTGTAATATATTCCTCCACTAGTCATGTTTTCTTATATTATTATGATTAAAACCTCTGTGGGGGGTTGATTTTTATTTCATTATTATGTGTTTGAGTTCATGTACTTCACTTTTTTCTATTCCCTATGGTATCAAGATGAGTATATGTTATGACATGTCTAGATGGGATTCCAATGTGGGAAATGTTTAGAGAAATATTTTAATGTTATTTAAGAAAAAATGATTATATATCTAATTCTAGAATACACAAATCCTTTCATTCATGGGATTTTCTATTTATTATGATCTATGATGGTTATATAATGAAAATTATTAAAATAAACTTATTTTTATCTTTGGTCATATCACTTGGAATAATATCATGTTTTCAAAGAAGTGTATTTAGTAGTGGACCTCTCAGTATTGGTCTAGGGATATATTAGATTATTACTGAAAGGGTTTGGATTTCAATGAGTTGGGTTCAATCAGATCAGCAACATCAAGATTTATAAAGAGTAGTTAAATGAGGTGATCATTTATGTGGATGAAATAATATTTGGAGGCTCATTTGAAACCCAATGTGACTATTATTCTGAATATGGGAAGAGGAATTATAAAAGTAATTTAATGGACTGTTTTTTATTTTCCTTCCCATATAGTTTATTAAAATAACAAATGGTATATTAATTTGTCAAAAACATATTAAGAGATTATTTGTAGAATATTAGAAATAGATGAATCAAGGAAAATGAATATATAAGTGGTCAATCATATGATGTTTAAAAAATATTAGGGATGCATTTAGGTAAATAAAACTTTATTGGAAGATCATTAGGATATTTCTATACAATATATCCAACCAAATATAAATCATATATGCCACATTTAGAGCTAATCACTGTCAATATTGTCCAAAAGAATGTAATATCGAATTTGTTTGATAATTTTTTTGATTCATCGTTCATATAGTGGACATTGGGTTTTTTATGTTTAGGTACCATAACAAGAGTTATTTGGATTCTAGATGATAATTAAGATGGGGTTTGGGTGATAGAATGACTAATTTAAGAGATTATTTCAATCATTGATGCTCGTGAATTACATGGTTAAGAATGTATAATTGTTCCATTTATTTAATCATTAAAGAGGATAAATATCTGTTAGCCACTAAAGAATTCACATAGATGACATGGATTGTAAAATATATTGTAGACATTCAGATGTAATTTTAATCTTTAATTTTTATCTTGTTTGACAATTATCATGTTATAAATCATAGGACACATCTCATTCATCATTAAAGAACTAATTACATTGAAAATAAATAACTTCTCATGGTAGATTAGATTGGGTGAAAAGTAGTTATATTTTTGAATGTTTCCATTGAAGATCACCTGGATGATATTTTAACTAAGGAACCATTAATGGTGGATTTAAAATGACATTAGTTGGTTTTTTGAGTATAACTAAAATAATATCTTTGTATGGTTTAGAGATAAAACTCCTACTCCCTATGGAAATTTTTACATGATCAATGATTGTTTGCACATCTGAATTAAATGAGTTATCTTCTAAAACTATTTTTTAGACTATCACTAAATTACTCACTATGTTCATTGAATATTTGAAGAATTTATACATATGATATTGGTAGAAATTGTTCATGGATTTTTTCTCTATTGGAAATGAGGGATAAATATTTTATTTAGAATGGGGGAGAGTTATTGTATGTATAAATAGGGGGATCAGATTTGGATGTGAATGTTATTGGAGTATATCCAAACCCTTTAATTATTTTATGTTTTGATATCTTTAATATAAAATATTTCATAATTACATTTATTGGATAATTATAATTTTAATATTTATTAAAATTTATTAAAACGAAAACTGATTTTTAATTATTCATAATTTTTTCAACTTTTAATCATATTATCATTATTCTTAATAATTTGTTTTGGTTAAATCATATTAAATAATAATTTTATAATGTTTTCCCTTATGTATGTTTTGACACATTTCTCTTACCCTTATACCAGTCAAATAAATCTTGTTGTTCTCTAATGAAACTCTTTTTTCAACCATTATATAAGTTATGTAAATTTTTTTTACCTTTACATAGTATAAGATATCAAAAATTAACCCTTATTTTGTTTTCTATCAACCTATAAACATCATGTGTTGTATTCTATATACAATTACACCACACATCGTTTCTCCAATTCACCCTTAATGATTTGTATGTAATATAATCTTTACCTTTTTTTATATATATAAATTCATAACCCATACATAGTGTGTTAAACTACCCTTACCCATGTTAAATAAATTCTATGTTACCTTTTTGTATCCATGAAACACCACTTACATAAATATTATTTTCCAGTTTACTAGATTTGCATGCTTTTCTTAAACTATTAATATTCTTCATGTATGTTTCGAACAACTAATTTTTTTAATAATTCTATAAATTCGTATAAATGATATAGAACATTTCTAAAATTTTATTATATTGTTTTAAATGTATTTTTATGAAGATTAATTTTTTTCTTAATTCACTCATATATATTTTGTATGAAACACAAAAAATGTTTTATTATTTTGAGTTGATTTATTTGTTTTTATTTTTTCTACTTTCATGTTTAATTATAATCTTGTTATTAAAACTCTTTTAAAGTATTTTTGTTAATATAATTATTGTTATATATTATCACATGTATAAATATGAATATAAATTTGAAATTAAAATTTTGAGTTGTCTAGTTTTAATCTATGCGAGACATGATGGTTTTCATTAAATTATTATTTTCAATTTGTTTTGATTTCTCTGATGAGTGATTTAATTTAATTTTGAATTGTTCTAATGGTTTCAATTTAAAATGATAGTTTTATTGATAATATATTTCTTTTCATTCTTTTATGTTTCAAGAATTTTGTTTTTACAATTATGTTTTTTGGTTGCATAATTATTTGTTTCAATTTATTGAGCTGATTCTATTTAAATCGGTCGAGCAAGCTTTGATAAATGATTTTCAAGATACAAAAAAATTATAATCCAATAAATTAACGATTCCAGATGGATTCCAGAACATTAAAAAAATAATCGAAACCTATAAATAGATGAATTTGGATGAATTTCAAATCTAATTTACAACTTTCTCATGCAAACACAATCGTTCCCAATCTATCAATTTATCTCAATGACATATCGTTCCAAATATTATTTAAATCTCTAGAGTGTGTGCTAAAAACAATTTCACTCTCAATATCCTCTAATTCTCTCCCACTATTTACTTATATCTTTTGATATTATATATACTAAGATAAAAATTTATTTCTCCTATTAAATTTCCCTCCTCATACTACTTCAAATTTTGTCCCACACTACTTCTAAAGTGAGGGAGTTTGGTTTTATTTCAATTTTACCTAATAACAAATGGGAAACTTTTTTTGTTTATTGATTCCACATTAATTATCTAGTGTCTATTATACCTAGTTTATTTCTATAAACGTAAGATAAAGAGATATTTAGTGTATATTTAATACAATTAAATCCAAGGGACTAATATACTAAATCTTCAAGAGATTGAGGTGGTATACCTTAGGGTACCATTGGTTACAATTTCCAAACTTCATTACCAAATATGCTTTATCATTTAATTTCATAATTTTCAATTATTTATCACTTTAAATCATTAATTTAATTAAAATTATTAATCTACTTATGAATGTGTAATTATTATTTACTTATCGAATACCACACTATTTTATTCTTCCAATTTTGTTAATTATATATTTTTTCTTTTTAACATGAATTTTGTTGTTTTTTATTCGATTTGTTTTCAATATATCCTAATCTTATAATGATATTTTTAATGTTGTAATGTTATCAATTTATTTTTTAAAGGAAACTTCACCCACCATATTTCAATTTTACACACATATGACAAACATTTAGTATCAAATCATTTTAATTTTTTCATAAATATTTTATTTTTAAAATCATTCCAATGTTTTCATCTTCAAAATAATTATCATATTTTTCAAATAGAGATACCTTTTTTAAATTAATTTCTCAAACATAGATGGTGGTCCAATATGATAAGCAGTGTTCCACCCATTATTTATCAATGGTTTTAATGATAATTTTTTGAAATATATAATGTATTATTTTATTAAATCTATTTGATATCCTATTTATAATTTTTTTAATGGATATACAAATTCATATAAAAGAGAAAAAAAGGACCCATGATGATATTTATACTTATTCATTAGATTGTAAGGCTATGAATACCATAAAATGTGGTTTAGATATCAATTAGTTAAATAGATTTGTTCATTTAAAAATGGTTAGGCAACTAATAAATTATTATAATATATATTTAATGTTATATATAATTGTAAGGATTTAATTATTGAAATTTATAGAAAATAATTATAAATTTTTTCAAAGAATCATATCAAGTCTATCCGTACAATATTTTCTAGATTCACTTATATTGGTAATATCCTAAACAATCTTAGTGGTTCTCTTTTTATGTAAACATTATTCAAAAGAATAATTTAGCTTTTACATATAATTTAGGCCCCAAATGTCATTGAAATAAATGAATCTAATGAAGAAATGAATATTATGGTTTGGGAATTCATTGTTTTTCTTAGGCTTTTTTATAAATCCATGAAGTGAAATGATAAAAAGAAAGCTAAGAGGTCATCAAAACATAGAAAACTATTTCATTAATGGAAAACAATGAAGAATATTCTTCCAAGAGGGACTCCCATAATGAATGTGAGATTTTAATCTTGATATAATGATTGATAAAATTAATAATGTAAACAAACAGGAATAAATCCTTCCAAAATGATAAGAATAAAGACGAGGTTTATGTTTTATAATTGAATTAATTAAATTACCAAAAAGGTCTACATTAAGACTGGTTTTCCTTAGATTAAAATTTTAAATTAATGATCAAAGGAGGAAGATACTACAATTCTCAACATCTTGTTATATATAAGATTCAATATCAACTATTAAAAGTAGAAACTGAAATCTAAAATTTCACATTGATAAAATAATGGTAGGTGAAGTGGTTAGTTCCCATTATACTTTTTGTTCATCTTTCTCATCTCATTCATAATTTTCTATGTGATCTAATTATTCTGATAATGAAATTATAAATTTTTATCAATAAAATATTTAAAAATATGAAAATATTTTAAATAAATATAAATGTGTTCTAAATGAGAATTTTTTCCCTATTTCAAATAATAATTTTTTAAAGGAAAAAGTTGATTCAATTTTTAAATAAAACAACCACTCTTTGTTAACAATTACAAAAATTAAATCAAGGAAATCAAAATATGTATTTCATTATTAAAAAAGGTTAAAAATCTATTAATATGATTTGTGTTTGAAATTATCTTAAACAAATAATTAGGGTTTTGGTTTTTCAATAGATAATGAATCTTCATCAAAAAACACTAATAGTTTAAATACTATTTATCAAAATACGTTTTAGAAGTATTAACACAAATATAGTCATATTATTTATGAGTGTAAATGAAATAATTCTAGATATTTAAGGTCTATATTTATCCAAAAATCTTCTAATATCTATAAAATATATTATTATTTTTGGGTCCATAAATATTTATATTCCATGTTTTTTGGACCGAAATTTATTATCATTCCCAAATAAAATTATGCTAACATTATCAAACCCTCAAAAGAACCAAAAAGTACATTTAAATGATTTCTATTAATTATTTACCACTAAAAATCATTGATATATCCTATGGTGGATTATAATTAAATGTGGTGTTCACATATTGATGTTATTGATCAAGTCTTTCCCACATTTAGTATACTATTTGTACTCTAAATATGTGGTAGACTATATAATTCCTCAAAGGAAAAGATTCAGACATAAAAATTAAGATCTATGGGAAAAATATTCTCCATTATTTTTTTTGAAGTTCATTCATGAATCGTTCTTCAAAATTTAGTCTCTCATATTTTCATTATTTCTCAAAATACGAGAGGATTACTTTTTTGATTATATATTGTCAATATTGTTTTAATTATTTTATGTGTTATTTTATCCTCTATACTATGTCTATAATTATTATATTACATATTGGGATTTAAAAACAATATTGTTTTTAAAAATAATCTTTTTATATATTTTTCAATGTTTTTTTTTAATTTTAACATTTCTTTTTAAATTTTTATTATTATCTTGGAATGAATGAGTATATTATTTTCTTCTAATATGTTTTTAATTTATTTAAATAAAATGGATGTAAAATTATTTAAAGAATAAAAATTCAATTTTTTTTGAAAATTATGAAGATATGATACTACAAGAAAATCCTTCATCTCCAAATAAAAATAAGTTGATATGGTTCTAGCGTAGATGCTCATGTAAATTTATCCCAAAAAATGTTCACTGGTTTTTTAACCATTTATCAATCTATAGAATTGAGAGTGAGAATTACTATAGTCCAAGATTGACACTCATAATGTATTCTATATGGTTTATTAATACAATGTTTACTAAAACATATAAATGAAGATGCGTTTTCCACATATTTAAATCATTTTTATATATTTTAAAATTCATTTAACATAAAATAATTTATATTTGTTGAGACTTTTAATCATTTATAAGAATAATTAATTTAGTGGTAGAAACATATTCTTGTTATATATTCATTATAGTTTAGTGAAAATATTTTTTCCAAATTTGATAATATTTCATTATTTGTTTCAAAAAGTTGGAGAAATAGTTTTCAATTTTTTTAATCATCTTGATTATCACGAACCAACCCGGTTCGACCCTGAACCGGTCACCCGAGCCGGTCCGCGGAATGTCTCGAGTGGTGTTCATGATCCCCCCAGGATGGAAATTAGTGCCAGGCATCATGATTTAATCATTGGGAACGATTTAGCCCAAACAAACGAGGATCTGTAAGAGAAAAACAAACAACAAAACAGACAACACTAACAACCGAAACAAAACTACACAACAACCATACCTCCATGTGACCTCATGGGCACCACCCAACTAAACACCAGTGTCGCTCCATCACTGAGTGACTCAAACTAGGAAAACCTGAACACAAGGAACCTGCAACTGAAATGGTAAAAGATAGGTGTGAGCACAAAAGGTACTCAGTAGGTGCGCCCAACAACAAATCCGAAAACACTGCTAGTAAATCACGAATCTACAAATTCCAGGTTTGAACTATAATGTATAAAATTAAGATTTATTAATGTTTCACTTGAAAATAAAAACTCGAGACATTACCCTTATCCTTTTTAAAAAGATGTATTCCTTTTATTGGTTCCAAATTCATTCTAAATGAGAAAGAAGTGTTACATTTTCAAATTTTACACAAATAGAATAACACATTTTCATTTGAAAACAATTTTCACAAAGTATAATAGTATAAGCTGTAAATAACTACTGAAAGTAAACAAGCAAGGAAATATCCTGTAACCATGGGTGATCCAAAACATCCCTTGAAAATCCTTGGACGTACTTGAGTTCAGACTACCTGTCGTCATGGTACTCCACAATCAATAACCAACTGGCCGCCCTAATAGCCAACCAGTGGTACGCCCCACAAGGCCTAACTACCAAGGGGGGACTAACCCGCCTAATCGGGGTTAACCAACAACCGTCACTCGATTCTCAAAAATAGGCCCAGGAATCGACAGTGGTTTTTAATAATACTATGTAAGTGGGAGACCCTCGAACGCATGACTTATCTCAACGCACTTGCCAACGCCTTACACGGACAATGCTACACGACAACCCTCAAAGGGAAGCCCCCCTATAGAGATGCCCCATAAGTACATATATATATGTATAATCACTTAACATTTAATAAAGTTCCATCCAGGCCACCATATCATTTAACATTTAAACTATTTAATACAGAAGTGTTTCTAAAAGACATAACACACACCATCACATTGAAAACCAGAAACTCGCTTAGAACTTCCTTTTAGAAACTCAAATCTGTATGTTAAAATTGAAACACATTGATATCACAAGTAAAACCATTTTCAAATGTCCAAACACACCCCACTTTTAACAAGAACCAAACGGGCCTTTAATCACTTTTTGAAAGAACACCATTTCTCAAATGAAATCCAAACATTTATTCATGCATCAAAGAAAGACATTTTTCAACAAGCAAGAACCACCCTTAATGTTTTCAAAATCATGTTTAAAGTCAAAACGGGGCATTTCCTCTAATCAATCCATTTAGCAATATCACCAGGAAAAAACACAAAAACAAAACAAAAAAAACACTTTCAGTGAAATGCAAGAAATAACAGATTTCAATTTTAGGTGATCATGACACTATTCATAACTACTTAATATTACCTTAAAATTTACTAAATATCAATAAAAAAACAAGGAATAAATAAATTCTAAATTTAATGGTAAACACAGTGGGAAACCTACCTCAATGGTGCATGCACGCAACGTCACTCGGTGGAGGGATGAACCAAGCCTTGCGGTCAAGATGCCCGCCCTTAATCAATGAGAAAAACACTCCAGCAGACGATCACAGTATCACGGAAATACCTCGCATAAGCTCTGTAGCAACCACAAAAATAACAAAAAAACACATAAGCATTGATTTAAATAATCCAAACAAAGAATCCTCACAAACCTCCTCTCGGCGCAGAGGTGAAATCAACCTATAAAGCGCGCCAAAGTGAGATCGCATGCCAAAATAATTCTTCTCACTATAAGTAAAATACCAAGGATTCAAAACATAACAATGAAATTAAATTAAATGCATGAAACAAAATGGTTCATGAAGAACATCACCTTATATGGTGATGGTATCCTTAAAAACATGTAATAAGTCCAAACACACAATAAATAAATACCATCTACATAAATATTATAAACAAATGCTAACTACAATTTATCCACCAGGAAGAAATCGAAGAATTCTTATGTAAAACCATGTCAAAACTCAATGCCTTCATCAATCGCGGCAGGGGAAATCCTAAATGGGGATAATAAAACTGGAAAGGGAAGGGGGCACATTCGTCGAAGAAGGTTGCTACCAGCAAGGGTGGTGACAAAAAATGGAGATCGCTAAGGAGGGGTTCGGGTCACCGGGAGTAGGCCGGAGGCACCGCTGGACGGAGCGGGAAGCGGTTGCCAGTGAGCGGAAGGTGGCGGCCTGGTCGGAGGAGGTCAGCACGATGGAAGGGGGGTCCGGGACGACGGGAGTCGGTGCGCCGAGGGAGGGGGGTGGGGACCAGGACGCCGGGATTCGGGAACGACGGAGGCCGGGGGTCACGCGGAGGCTGTGGAGCGGCGGAGGATGGGAAGCGGGACGCCAGTGATGAGGAGGCCGGGACGGCTGACAGGGGGAAAGGTGGGGTGGAGCCGCGTGGCGACACTAGGGTAGAAAGGGGGGGGGGGGGGGGGTTCTGCTCACGTAGAGAGGGATAAAGGGAAGGGGGTGTTAAGGTTCTTAATTTTTTTTTAATTTTATAATAATAATAAAAATAATAATAATAATAATGATAATAATAATAATATTTAATAAGTAAATAAATAAAAATCAAATATTAATAATAATAATAAAACATCATAGGAATATAACTTTACAAAAATAATAATAATATTATTAATAACTATTTAATACTAATAATATATTAATGTCAACGTAAAAAAAATTAATATTTAAAACGTCGGGCGAACACACGGTCACCCATGCTGAACGCCGGGTCACCGCTAAAGATGTGGTGACCACGCACCGGTGTGAAACCCGTCAACACAATTAACCTTTGAAAAAAAATCAAACCAATACAAAAAAATAAGTAAAATAAGGGCATCTGCAGTGGGGGTGTGACATTGATCAATTATAAAAATGGACATAAATTTTGAAATTTATATATTATTTAGTAGTAATAAAAAAGGATATATTTTTATAGTGTTATATTTCCACCTCAAGGTTTTCATGTTTTTATTATAACAGTGTAATATATTTCATAAATTTATTTTTCGTCAATTTTATCATTATTTTTTATTGAGTTTTATCAATCAAAATTTCGTTCACGAATTCTTCCTTACATTTTAGTCATTTATTTTATTAATATTAAATATTTGATAGTAAGTATAATGAAAAAATTGTTTTCTAATGATTTAACCCTTATGTATGTTTTGAATCTTTTCTCATTCCTTTACGCAAGTCAAATAAATCATGTCACACTATTTCAGAAGTATTAAAAATACTGTTAAATAAGGTATATAAAACTATTACTACCTTTAAATAGAATGTTTTTTTAGCAAATAATCATTACATAGTTTCTATCTACCCTTATGAAACATATGAAACCTTCTATTTTCATTTATCCAATGAATGGTTTCTTTTGTTTACCATTATAATGTGTATGTAATATTATATTTACCATTAAATATACATATATATTAATTTTATTCCCTTAAAAAACATGATAACCTACCATTACAGATGATATATAAAATCAATTTTACCTTTAAACATGACTGAAGCTCATAGTTATATAAATAAAATTTCCGTTTTACTCTCTTTTTACAAATTTCGTGATATATAGATTTGCAGCATGTTTATTCAAAATGATTAATGTGTAAGAATGATTTTTTAAATTCTTATAAATGATATAGAACATATGATATGAATTTATATAGTTTTTGAAGAAATTTTTACAAATATTAATTATGTTCTTAATTCACATTTATGAATTTAGTATTAAACACAGTAAAATTTATTTTTTTATTTTGAGATGATTTGTTTGTTTTTTGTTTTTTATATTCAAGTTCCATTATAAAAAATGTTTTTCAAATAGTTTATATTTTTTCATCTAATATATTTAGTTTTTTATATTACCACATATATATATATATATGGAAAAGGGTGAAATTCAAAATTATAATCTTTCAATTTTAATATGTGAGATATTTTTGAATTATCAATGATTTATTATTTTGAGGTTCATTTTTTATTTCTAAAGATTAAATTTTAATTACAATGATTTATTAAATTTTTATTAAATTAAATTTTAAGTGTTATAGATAAATTATTTCTCTCTATGTCATAAATATTTTTAGAATATTTTTTATTACTATTAAGAATTTTAATTTCTTAACAATATCATTATTTATTTTGAGTTAATTCTATTTAAAGGGTTCATGCATGATTAAAAAAAAGATGTTCAAAATACATTGAACTGATACATCAATGCCTTCATGACTCCTAATATATTCATCAAAATTATAGGAGGATTTATAGACTATAAATAGATTCATTTATACACATCAAGAATCTGCACAACAACATGATCATCCAAATGCCATCATTCTGGATCGATCATATTCTCCAAAATATTTCTCTCTATAAATCCTCTAAAAATTGCATGAGTCTGTTCCAACACTATATAATTACTTCAAAATAAATGATTTATAATTCTTTGCAAATGTTTCATCATATTCCATGAGATAATTTAGACTAGTCTAAATACATTTAACCAAATAAATATCCCTCTTGTTCCCCCCTAATTAAAATTTTGGAGATCAGTAACATTAATCTAATAGAACTTGGTTTTCATTCAATTTATATTAAAAATGAATTTGGGTATTTTTTTCTGTTTATATATTCACCTTTAAATATCTAGTGTCTATTATATATGGTTTTATACTTTATACCAAAAATCTAGGGATATTCTTTTAGTCTCGGTTTCCATTAATTCTGAGGGACTAATACATTACATTCTGAAGTGATTGATTTGAGATACATTGGGGTACCATCACATAATATTAAATAACTTCTATATGAAATATCTTAGATCATTTTATTTAATAATTTTCAATTATTTATTAAATTATATAATTCATTTATTTTAATTGTTTAATATATCATTTTACATAAAATCCATTTTTTCTTATCGAAATTCCCTTAGTTATATTCATCCACAAATAATAATTGTATTCTGTTGCTTCAACTTCTATTCTTTTATTTTTATATTCAAATCATTTTAATATTTTCATTACAAAAAAAATATTGTCATTATAAGTTTTATACTTTAATTTTTAAAGGGAAATTTACCCCCTATAATTTTACTCATGTTCATCCTAAAAGTATTTTTTATATAATGATTTGGAATATTTTCCATGATAATATTTCCATAAAAAATTTTATTTCCCATACTTATTTTGAATCATGATGGATTAGAGTATATTATTAGTGAATGATTGAGAAATTAATTAAAGTATATAAATTTATTAAATGGTCCATGATAGATTTCAATATTTCATATTGAATTCATATAAAGAAGTGTTGAAATAGTTTTAAAATATTGAACAAACCTAAAGGTGGATATTTTATTAAAGAAATTTATTTGGATAGTTTTTTGGATTATTTCTTCTGATATGAAAATGTGGTTAAATTTTAAAAATAGTCTTTCTAAAAAATAAGGGAGCGTTATGAATTTTTTGGAATAAATTGTGGGAGTATTATATGTTGAAAAAGAAATTGTCATGAAAATGGTAGTCGTGCTAAAACTAGAGTATATAAGGGACATTCGTAACCCATGTTATGGTTATTATCATCTCATGTAATAATTACATTAGATTTTTAGGTCTGACTCGTTCCATGAAGAGATAATTACTATTAAAATAGAATATGGTAAAGGTCAACCAACCCCCTTTTAAGGTTGAATTATTAACATAAAATATGTATTTGAGATATAAAATACACTTCGTATGAATCCCCATTTGATTGTATGAATTTATAATTTAGTTATATTTTGAAAATAAATAATTTATTGAATTAAATTTTTGAGTCATTAATGAAAAATGTGTATTTCATAGAATCTCTCTATGTCAATTTTTCATAACAAATCTATTTGTCAAGTTAAAACATGTTATCAGTGGATATTGGTAATTGTTCATAGTTAAGGATTACAATGGGAAGAATTATTTATTAAAACGATTAGATAAATGTGAGTTTTTTTACTTAAAAAGGTTACACATACCGTGAAGCATTGGATCACTCCTTCAAAAGGTATTGAATAAAAGTTTATTTGATGGTCTTAAAAAAATATCTCATAATTTAATTATATAACACATTAATTAATGAAGGAATATTTTTTCAAATTTTTTTGAACTGGGTATTATTCTATAAATGATGAATTCATTCCATAAACATAGGTATTCAGATTATTCGTGTTATCATAAGAAGTTCATTCCATGAGGGAGTGGTATCAAGATATAATTACAGATGCATTCTGATCATATATGATACAGTTATGAATTGATATTATAGTCTCTTAACCTATAGTGACCCAAACCTAGTAACCCTAGAACTAGAGTTAGCTACCATTACATTGAGATAAGATACAGTGAAACAGAGTCAAATAAACTGATCAGTTTAGAGGTTTTGGTAAACAAGAGACATACATGAGTTTTACCTTAAATTTGAATTACAAATTAAATAATATTTTTTATATAATTTTTCCATAATGAATTTACTAAATCTATAACATCCATGTATATAAATAATAGTGAACTTCATTGAGTAATGAGGAAAGAAAACAAAATAAGGGTGAGCTCAAATGCTCAGTAAGGGTTACATACCACAAAAAATAATAAATAAATGAGAATAATCAATATAGAAAGATAATAACTCAAAAAATATTCTATATAATCAACAATCTGAGAAGGATGTTAATAAATAATATGAAAATGTGATTATATTAAAACATATTCCATTTAAATAGTTGGATAAGGCTAAATCAACATGTACAGGTACATAATAAAAAATGCATGCATTTTATCAATAAATTGAGAATAAAATTATTCCATAGATAATTCCATATTGAATATACCATGGATAATTATAATTAATTGTAAATGAAGAAAAAATTTATTTATTATATTCTAGGTTTCCTAAGTATGTGATACCTTTTCTGATAAGAAATTTTACAAGAAAGATTTAAATATACTAGATGGGACCCCCAATAAGGCTGGCCAAATAACTCGTCCAAGAAGACTAATAATAAATTTAGAGGATATAACTAACCAGAACCAACTTGTTTCATACATATCCAACCATAATTCATATGTCGAATAATAAAGTTAATCAATGAAAAATGGGTGTTATCAAATGTTAATATTGAGTCAAATATATTAATTTATCAACATTTAACATGTTAATGAAATGACCATCATGTATAGGAAGTATGTAAAAATGTTATACATATTCAGAAATAGTAATATTCAGGATAAATTATAAGGATATTTAGGGAAAATATTATGTTAAATGATCTTTGGAAGGTGAATAATTCATAGGGATGTTAGTGATGAAAAAATTATTCAAAGTAGTAAATTCCCATACTATCCTTGATGAAAATAATAATAATCCATCAAGAGAAATAGTAAAGATGGTATCAATATGTAATATACCCATTTTACTAAGAATATTGATTTTTTTCATTGATGTGAAAAAATAATATCCTTAAAAAATTTCAGGATAATTTCCTTTTTTATTTAGAAAACATTTTGGAAACATTTTTATTTTTAAAATGACTCTAAAAAAGATAAACGGTGAAAATTGCATTGAAAAATGATTTTTAAAATTATTTTTTTTCCAGAAATGATTTTTGAAAACATTTTTTGGGAAGAAACATATTTCTTACCATAGAGATAAATGATGTTGAGTGTTCCTAAAAGCAGTTTCTACTAATATTTAGTTTTAAAATAGTGGTAAAATAGTACTAAAAATTTAAAAATATCATTAATAACTATAGGATAATAAAATGAAAAGATTTATTAAAAAAATAGCATATAATTTACTATAATTTCAATTAAATAATAAAAACTCTCAATTTGAATGAGATTGTGAAATAAACCCTTGAAATTATCATAACGTTGACGTTTGAATTACACAAAGAATCAATAATTAGTATCAGCTAAAAATACACACAGAACAAGTTTATATAAAACATTGTTTATAAAAAATTCATTATTCACATAATCATATAATTTTTATGAAAATATCAAAGTAATATAACCTAATGGAAATGTACTTATTTACAAAATTCTTGAACATTTTGGAACTTCTTATTCAAGTCCCACTAAATGAAATAAATAAAACTAAATATTTGCATACCATGTGGATTTAAATATTCATGATATTTCATTCCATGGGATATTATGAACACCATACAGAATTACATATTTAAAAAACATTAAAATATGCCTCAACATAATGAAGTAGAGAAGAATTCCCTTAATAAATGTGTAACTTTTGAATTGTGATTTATCTAAATTAATTACATGAATTGAATAATATAATATCATTAAATAATTGATATTAATGATATAAAACGTCATAGTGAATTATATACACTACATAAAGGAACCAACTGGTGAATATGGCATAAGAATCGAATAAATAAAAGTGAGAATAGAAATCCCTTTTCCTTGTCGTTGTGTCTAGGTTGTACATGCAATAAAATCATGTATAGTCGTTTTAAACATGTTATTAATCTATATATGAACCATATTAAAATTTATTATATCATATATGATCCTTTTACACATATTATTACCCATTTGTTAATAATCATTCATTATTTTAAATGTTTCAGTTAATAACAACTTCTTTTTTCATAAATGTTTTATCTTTTCATTAATGTTACACTTACATAGATACAAATTTAATAAACTAATGAATTTAAAACTTGATTTAAATATACTATAAATTCCTTATATATTTATATATTTTATTCCACAATTATTGGTGATATGAAATGAAGTACATCATCCATGGATATGGTTGGCCATATGTATTCTGGAATGTTGTTTCCAATTTGTTGTTGTATTAAAGAAATAAAATAAAATAATATATCATTATAAAATTATTTTATCACAATATTTTTATCATATACATCATACATTTTTATTAAATCCATCCTTGATACATTTCATTTAAATCATGAATGAATCTCACTGCTTCATAAGGCAGTATTCTGCCATACGCATGAACAACATATTCATATTCACAAAAAAATGTAAATCAAGAAGGTATATATGATATAATAAATAAATAATAATAATAAAATTTAAAATATAATATATAAACTATATAAACAATAATTAAATCATTATTCACGTCCATTAAAGGCAGTAATGGATTAACGAATGACGTCGGTTTGGGAGGCGTTTGTTGACCATATGCATGAAAAATTAATGTATGTCCCATTTAATAGAGTGTGTGATGTTTATGGTATACCCTTTGTTTCGCGCGGAATCCGGGGATGACCTCCTGGACGGGAGATTCAAACGTTCCGATCGGTTTCTAACGGGTTTGTTCGTAGAACCGGAAACATCCAATGATTCCACATCCGTTTGGACCTACTTTCCAAAGGCAGGCGCTCATTAGCTTGTGGGCTAATGAGGCTTAGGAATTTGCATTGGTCGAGAGGATGGGAGGTCGGACTCATCACACCTTTTTGAGGGGAATTATTGTCTACTCCGGGACTCTCTTTATAGATTTAAGTTAAGTTCGTGAATCCTTATTACATTACCAAGTATAAAATGAGCTTTCCTTTAGTTTTAACAATCAATGATTAAATATGCAATAAATTTAGAGAATCTTTTATATGTATTCGAGGTTCTTCATCAATATATAATCATCTATATTTGTTTAGAGATTCTTGGTCAATGGTATCCTTCAAAACATTTATATAAAAGTCTCTTGGTCATTTTGATGACCAGGCTGGTTTTAAAGCCACTCAGTGGGGCACTTGAAGTTTATCGTCATTTAGAAGGACAGAGATTATTTCAATGTTGGGATCGAACCCATAATTGGGCTACCTACGTATCCTTTGTTTTTGAAAAAAAGGAATCAGAACCCACGTAGTTCGAGGAATGGGATATGATGTTTTATGATTGATGGCTCAAAGATGAATGTCATAATTACTTTTACACTCTAAGCTCACGTGAGTCATGCTCGGTGTGAGAAACAAGAGGTATTGGTAAGATTTAGACCATTGAGCTGTAAAAGATGCAATCATAAGAATTTTGTTTTGGGGCTTATGTATAGATGACTGCCCAGATAGGCGAAGGTTTAGGATTTACTTTTAGGGAGAAAATCCAAGAACAGGGTCCACAAAGTTATATGTGCTTCATGGAGATTTGAATACTCTAATCTTGGGGCTTACTCCTAAGGAGGATGCCCAAGTTAGGAGGGGACTTATGATTGGGTTTTATTCCTGAAAAGGAAACCCAAATCAAAGAAACTTTGTGACTGGTTAAGAGAAATTTTAAGAGACCTGGGGCTTACTCTTAAGAATGATGCCCAAGATTTATGACTAGGACTTATTCCTGAGAAGGAAGCCTAGGTTAGGGGATTTGGGGCTTACTCCTGAAAAGGAAGCCCAAGGTTATGACTGAGTCTTTATTCCTGAAAAGGAGACCCAGGTTAGGGATTAAGGTTTGGGGCTTACTCCTGAGGAGGATGCCCAAGATTAAAGGACTTGATTGGGGCTTATTCTTAAGAAAGATGCCCAAGATTTATGACTAGGACTTATTCCTGAGAAGGAAGCCTAGGTTAGGGGACTTGGGGCTTACTCCTGAAAAGGAAGCCCAAGGTTATGACTGAGTCTTTATTCCTGAAAAGGAGACCCAGGTTAGGGATTAAGGTTTGGGGCTTACTCCTGAGGAGGATGCCCAAGATTAAAGGAATTGATTGGGGCTTATTCTTAAGAAAGATGCCCAAGATTTATGACTAGGACTTATTCCTGAGAAGGAAGCCTAGGTTAGGGGACTTGGGGCTTACTCCTGAAAAGGAAGCCCAAGGTTATGACTGAGTCTTATTCCTGAAAAGGAGACCCAGGTTAGGATTCTCTCATCTTAAAGGATGAGGTTGAAATGAATGAACTCTCAATCTTTGGTGACATAAAGATGTTTAAATCACTGGGTGTTTGAGAGGTATTTCACAGAATTCCTTTCAGATAAGGATGTCAAATCAAGAAATCATGCCATAAATGGCTTTTGAAGAGTATCTTGAAGACTGAATCTTGAATAGGAAGGGTGAAATGGCTTAAGAGGGGTAAAAATGGGCAAGATGGGCACCCAAAAAGCTAGGGGCGCACAAGTCTTGAAGGTCGCGCAAGTCCTGCGTCGGCGCGCAAGTGTTGGTCGCGCAAGTATACTTGCGCGACATGAGGGATACTTGCGCGATTTTCAACCAGAGTTGAATTACTTGAGCGACTCTTTATTAAACCCTTTCCCATCCTCTTGAGGTTCTTCCAGAGAAGGGACGTGCAAGTTATATTGAAGGAATTAAGTTGGCGCGCAAGTGTTTGATAAGTTTCAATACTTGGGCCTTCCTTCTTCTCTTTAGATCTTCCATTCTAGGTAAGAAATTACCTTAGAAGTGTTCCGGAAGCTTTGAGAAGAGACTTGAGCGTCGGGAGCTTTGATCCGAGTTTCTGGAAAGAGATCCTCTCGAATGGGGGGCCCACAGGGTCTATTTATAGGCAAAAGAAGACCCCGAGCGGTTACTGGGCGGTTACCAGATCTGTCGCGCAAGTCCCTTGCACGACCATGAGGGGTCGCGCAAGTGTTGAGGCGGCGCGCAAGTGTACTTGCGCGACCAAGAGGGAACTTGCGCGACCTATGGGCAATGTTCTCCTTTTTCATCCCTTTGTCGATTTTTGATGTTTCTTCAAAGGATTAATCACTTTGAGCTCAGATATTCCCTTTTCCGAACTTTAGATTCCGTGACGAAAGGAGTGTCAACAAAAGTCCCCCCTCAGAGTTGGATCCGGAGAAAAAATGAGGATTTGACTCTGAGGAAATCGAATCCCTCTAAAGGAAAAGGGCGGCGCGCAAGTCTTCAAATGCACAGAAGTCGGCGCGCAAGTCTTCGTCGCGCAGGCATTGAGCACTCTGGATGCGGCGCGCAGATAGGCCCCCTGGCCTATAAATACACGGCTTCCGGCCGTAGATGGCATCTGAAGTTCCAGATTTCTCGAGCTCTCGCCGCGCAAGTCTTCCTCGTCGCGCAAGTCTCTTGTTTTCGCTGTTTCTTCGCTGCCGCGCTACTCTCAAGGTAATAGGGCTTGCGCGGTAATACTTGCGCGACCAAAACTTGCGCGGCACATGTACCACTTGCGTGACATCTCCATACTTGCGCGCCTTAATGCCTTAGCCATTTTTTTCAAATTCTTTCACAAATTTTATGAAAAATAAAACCCATTTAAGAGTTTAATATATTCAACTCCTGTGCAGATTCAATGGCTCTTAGACCTGGATTACTTGATGAACTGGCTAGCAAGCGGATAGATGATATGATGAATATCATTGGCCCTGATTACTATACTGTCAAAAACAACACTCTTCCATATTTGGCTAAGTATCTGAAGAAATATCATTACGACTTTCCTCACTGCACTTATCTACCTTTGTATGGTCATGGTCATCTGCAAGAAGTCATTATTCTAGAAGTAAAGAATTATCTTCCATTTTCTTGGTTTCAGAATTATACCAATTTTGCTTCAGCAAATATCTCAGGCGGAGGAGTATTTCAAACTGCTGGAACAGTAGAGAAGGCTTATGTGATGCATCATAGCCCTTGCACACCAGATCTGAAAAAACATACACCTGAGCTTCAACCACATTGTCATCCTTCAATCTTCCGAGATGCTCAGATGGATCAGTCCAAAGGCTGGAAGAAAAGTTGGGATTTCCGCCCTGGGGGAGGTGTGAAGCCAACTTGGATGTGGGCATACTGGGTGCGACAGACTTGCGCAGAGTTTATTGAGGATCTGAGGAGAGCTGCAATATATGAAGCTGTTTGGGTTGGGCAGACATATATTTACAGACATGATATCTTCGTGCCAGAGATACTCAGCCACTGGAGTCCAGCGACTAATTCATTCCACTTGACTCATGGAGAAGTAGGTATCAGTTTGTGGGATGTCCACAAGATTTCAGGAGCTCCAATCTTGGGCGACATGTATGATGAATTCATTCCTCCCAAGGTGACTTGGAATGATCCAGAGAAGACTCCTGCTTTGGCTCGAGAATTATTCAAAATCTTTCACAAGCTCAAGAGTTCAGAGACCTCATTAACTCATTTCAGAAAAGATATCCATCCGGAAGAATGGATGAAGGTGTTTCTTACTGAGAAGAAAGGGATGGAGCCAAAGGAAAAAGGATCAAAGAAAAAGAAATCCAAGGATACCCGGCCCAGACGTCCTACCACTTGCCCAAAACCTGAGAAGAGAGGAGCTCCTGGCACATTCTGGCCAACTCTAGAAGCAGGAGAGTTTGAAAAATGGGGCTATGAAGTGAATCAAAGAATTCCAAAGAAAACTCGTCTGGCGGGTTTCTTGGCAATGTGGCTCAGTATTTACCTCTTGCCGGTCAGGGATCCGAAGGGAGGCGTTAGGCCAGGGACCTTCGTCATTGCGGCCAAGTTAGCTGAGGGAAAAATGGTTGGGTTAGCCACCCCCATTTTAGCAAAGATCCACAGGAGTTTACTTCACGTCTTCCAGGGTAAATCTCCTTTAAGAATAGTGGGACAATTCCAGGTTTTGTGGGGATGGATCGCCACTCACTTCAGGACTTACAATGTACAGAATGGATTACAAATTCCTGGAAGCTCTTTCAGACAGTCATTGCAAGCATTCTCTGGAATTGCTCCATTAGATGTCAATGGTTATGACATAAAAGTAAGACTAAGCATGTATAAGGAATTCAACTTCTTTCCTTATGGAAGTCCGCCATATGGGCGGTTTGTTGATGATGGGAAAGCCCCTTTGGATTTGAGGGCATACATGCTAGCTTGCAGGGATGGCGTGTTAGTAGCCAGGATTGATGGAGAAATCATATGCGAGGCCTATGCTCCATATAGATTTTCACACCAATTCAAATGTTTGCAACAGATTGTTGTATCCCCTCCAGTACATGTCAGGTTAGAGCAACATCCGATGGTTGCTCGACAACTATGGTTGCTGACATCAAGAGAGAAGACTGGGGCAGTATTTGATCTACCAGTTGAAAAAGCGGCACATTATCTGACTACATTTTATGCCGAACACTGGATAGCATCATACCCCAAAGGGATATTGAATCATGCTGTATATCAAGTGGGAAAGAGGAAGAGGACTGTAGAGAAAGAAACTCTTCCTCATGAAGGTGATGCTTCTCCTCCTGAAATAGGTTCAACAGACTCCTCCTCTAGAACTGATTCCTCAGATCATCATGATGGGGATGATGAGGCACAACCGGCAGCAAAGCGGTTTCGTGCCCGATATAATCCTCCGGCCAGAGTTAAAAGACCCACTCCATCAGCTCCTGGTGAGTTATTTGATTGTAATAACTTCAATCACTGCTACTTTATAAAGTAATAAGTCTCACTTTCTTATTCTCTATCTGTAGTTGCAGGAGTTGGGAAGAAATTAAAATCAAAAATTGTAGGACCTTCCTCACAGCCTTTATATCTAAGACCAGAGGCTGTTCAGCTATGGCAGAGCTTATACTGTGATACTGAAACCGCCTGGCTAGATTTGTGTGAGGGTCTACAACTTCCTGGGATAGGATATCTTCTAGCTTCCAAAGACCTTCAATACGGAGATAACCCCAATGAAGTGCGGGCTTACATCAGAGAGCTGGAAATGCTCATATATTCCACTGATAATTCGGTTCCTATCACCAGGCGGGTGAAGGAAATGATTGATCGTGGCACCACTAAGGGGGCTGGTGGTTCTGGAGATGAGGAGTGGCAAGAGTACGTGGCTCCTGAAGATGTAAGTTTTCTTTCCTTATTTTCTTTGCAACTTGATTTCAGTTGAAGCTTTGTTACTTAAGGAAGTTATTTTCTTCATCTTGCAGCTTGCAAAGAAAGGGACCGGGGTTCCTTCGCCACAATATAGCCCTGGTGGTACCGCTGTTGGGGCTGCTGCTGATTCTCCTCGCGAACCAGGCGAGATATCTCCAGGCCAGCAGGCCATGAATGAGGCACTGGACATAGCCTTTCATTCGCCAATCCAAGTGCCAATAAAGGAGACAGCTGAAACTCCAAAAAAGCAAAAGAAGCCAAGGCAACGAAGGAGGAAATCCTTAGCTAAACGTTTCATTAGCAGTGGTAAGTCCTTCGAACAATCATGATTTTATACCCATAATCATATGGTTACTCATATTTCTGAGGATTGCAGGGGCTTCTTCAATTTCCCCCTTGAGGGAAGGGACTGATCCTTCTTCAAAGGCCGTGGAGGGTGCTGTAGAACAACCACAAACTCAAGCTGACTTGGTAGCTCCTGGAGAAGAGCTGCCATCCATTCCCAGTATCCCTCCCACTACTGAAGATGCTGTCCACGGTCAGGGGTTGCAGGACATAAGTCAGCAAGAAGACATAGCAAATGCTCCCACTGGTGAGACTAACCAAGATTTTGAAGTATCATTGGATGAAATGATGAATCAAGGAATGACTTTTGAAGAATTTTATGATCATGCTAGATTGTCATGTGATTTAGAAGACCTTGGGCGTGAGTGTTACCCTTCGCCCAAATTTTTCTTTTAAAAGAAAATATTTCTAACGATGATGTAAAATAATATGCAGTTTCTTCCGTAGAAGCTGCTGAACTGCCAATGCCTGAAGAGGGTGTGGACACTGATGTCAACCCTATCATTGCAGAAACATTAGCTCAAGTAGAGCTAAATCCAATAAACTCTCCTCAGACCCATCTTGAAAATCCTGTTGAAACCGGGAAAGATGGGGAGAAGTCTTCTCATGTTGTTGAACCACCATTGGGTAAGGGATAACAATATTTGTGATTGTACTTTATTTTCAAGACAATCCATTCTTTTTTTATCCTTTAAGATTCAACTAAAATCTTTCAATTGATCATGTAGGGCCATCAACTGTAATGGCTAGATCCGGAGATGAGGCTTCAGCCTCTGCCCCAATGGGAATTGAAAGTGAAGAAGCCCATGTCAGAGGGGAAAGAGCAGAACGAGGAACTTCCTTAAGCATGTTAATTCCAGATTACATACCCCCTTCTGACGAAGATGTTGAATCAGATCCAGAGATGCTCAAAGCGTTCAGCTTTTCACGACGTAAGGCGTGGAACAATATATGGAACATCATATTGGGGGTGCCCTTAGAAGAGCTACCATCAAAAATTTCCCGATTGTCATCCCAATTTGTTATAATGGGACTTGGTGGTTTTGGGTATGAAAAGATCCATGCTGCAGTGAAACAGATTATCTTCAGGAGGGAGCAAATGCAGACAAGTCACGAAGATTTGACCAGAGTGAAATTGTCAGTCAACATAGGCGAATTTGAGGCTGCGATATCCCAGGCTGAAGCTGATTATGTTGTTAAGATGAAGGATCTGAAACAAAAAATCAAAGAAAAGGTCGTCCAGCAGGTGCAACTCCAGCAACAGTTAGATGCTGTTACTGGGGAACTTGATCAGCTTAATGAATCATTGGATGAAACTCATATAAATGGCATGAAAGCCATTGCAGATGCTAAGAAGGCATTTCAGCAAGCTGAAAAGAGTGAAGCTGGTCAAGTGCACGAGCTTCAAGCAACTGTTGATAAGGCTCAGGATGCTATACATCAAATGAAGACTTTTGTTGACAATCTCCTATAATTTCTTGAAAAAGAGAAGAGATTCCAATCTATGGATGTCCTTCTAACTCTAGTGTATCAATGAAAAACACTTTTGTCTTCAATCATTTGTGCTTGCATTCTTCCATTACCTGCTTCAAATTTACTTAAGCCAATGGGCTTAGTAAGCATAGTTTGATTTTTACTAGGATTATTACAAATAACCCTACAAACTTTGAATCTTTTAATTGCTCAATATTAGCTAAATCATACAAAAAATGTATATTTAGTGAGCTGGAACTTTGACTTTTATTCATAGTTCCTCTGTCTTTTGTGTGGGCAGTTTAAAGTCATGCAAGCCGGACAAAAAGAGGCTAATGTTTAAGGTCGAAATAGCTTTGACCGAAAAATGGATTAAAATGGATTCAATTCCTGGATAATTTATCTGAAAACAAATTACCATACTCAAGTATGAGAGAAAATATGTAAACTATGACTTAAGAATATTTGAATCTGAGGAATGATATGAAAAAGACCTAAATAGCATTAGAAGAAGTAGTTTCCAAGAATGAAGTTACTATTATTTAACAAAACCCGTTAGGGGGTTGAAATATGCAGGGCCACCTATGGGCATTGGCTGCATAGTCAAATAAAATAGCATCTTTTGGCTGACAAGTCTGTTATGTGGACTGTTTATGCAAGGCCACCTATGGGCACGTGCTGCATAGTTCGGCAAAAGAACTCTCAGAAATTTACTTTCCTAGTGCTAAAAGCCAGTGAAAGTTTATGGAGATTCAAATTTTCTAAAGCATAGAGTTTGTTGTATGGAAAGAGGTACTTGAATATGGAGAAGATATTTTCAAACAAGAATATCGAAGAACTGGATGAATATCACTCCTACGAAGGTCTGACCCAAACGTAGGGAAGAAGAATAAACCATATACTTGAATACTTTCAGATCATGAAAAAGGATATGGGACAAATACGTTAAGGATGGCTATTTTTGCGGATCCCTACATACTGTCGTTTAAGACAAATAAGGACAAAAGAGGCATTCTTCCCAAGAATGAAGTTACTATTATTTAACAAACCCGTTAGGGGGTTGAAAACATGCAGGGCCACCTATGGGCATTGGCTGCATGGTCAAATAAATAGCATCTCTTGGCTGACAAGTCTGTTATGTGGACTGTTTATGCAAGGCCACCTATGGGCACGTGCTGCATAGTCAGGCAAAAGAATTCTCAGAAGTTTGACATTTTTGTGACCATAAGTCATGAAAAAGGGTTATGAAGATCTGAAAATATTTAAGGTTAGGATTATAATACATAAAGATGGGTATTTTCCAATGTATATAGAGATACATAGGTCAATGAAAACCATAATCATGTTGTGGCTGGGTCCTGAATTGAAACTTGGACTTCACTACGTATCTCATAAGAATGAGAATCAAGCCATACGTAGTTCTTGAAATGCAGTTTAACGTCGTGCAGGACGAAAGGATGAGTGATCTTAGTTTTTGGGGTCATAGAATTCGGACCATAATAATGAATACACAGTGTGTGTTTTCATGAGGACTTTTCAGCCAAGGGACTGAAAGTGAAATTTGGGGTTAGGCCCAAAAGACTTGGGACTGGATTCGAGGGACACTCGAATGTTCCTACGTATCCCATAAAGATGGGAATCAAGTCCACGTAGTTCTAGAAACTACCCTTTGTACAAATTTGGTTCGTACATGTGAAGGGTGAAAAGGGACTTTAGTGCAATGATGGTTTTAACCTAAGATAAAAAGTTTAGGCATTACCATGTATGTACGTAGTCTTTTGAAAAAAATGAAAACCATGATTGAAAAAAGAATCAATGTTAATAATGGTTCCTTCTCAAATGAGGAAATCAAAGAATATTGTAGTTTATTGTCGTACCGGACAAAAGTGTTGTATAGTTTAACGTCATATAACAAGGACAAAAGTGAATCAATGTAAAGATATTGATTCCAGGGGTGGTTTCACAAATCATCATCATATGAGATGGTGGTGAACCAATGTGAAGATATTGTTTTTGGGCTTGAACCTTGGGAGGTTGCCTACATACCCAGCCTGGAGGGCAAGGATCAAAGTCTGTGTAGTTCAATTAAAGAATGAATTAACGATCAAATTGTTTTTGGGGACAATGATCTAATAAAAAATATTGTTGGGACTTACACATGGTTAGTGGCCCAAAGGGAGTGTTATGGTTGATGTTCGCTCTAAGCTCACGTGAGTCATACTCGGTGTGAGAAACAAGAGGTAATAACAACCTTAACGATGCACAGTTTAATGTCATGTAGGACATATCAAGGATTTTCTGTACAGTTTTAGCGTCATGTAGTTAGGACGATGGGGACAATACAGTTTAACGTCACATTGGACGAAAGGGGGATTGTGCAGTTTTAATGTCATGCTGGACTTTTGATGATTATATAGTTTAACGTCTTTCCGGACGTGAGAGACTTTTATACGGTTTAGCGTCATGTAGTTAGGACGTCACAATTTAACGTCTTGCTGGACATATTTGCAAATAGTTTATGGTCGTATACATGGACCAGGAATGATGCAGTTTTAAGGTCATGCTGGACTGTTTATGGAACTTTCTCACAGTTTTAATGTCGTGTGGGACGAAGTTGCAGTTTAAAGTCATACTGGACCATTGCTGTATAGTTTTAGCGTCATATAGCAAGGACGAACTGATGCTGTACAGTTTAAAGTCATGTAGCTAAGACTAAGGTGAATCAATATGAGGATATCAGTTCTGATCTTTTTACAGTTTATCGTCATGCTGGACGTTGGAAGTGCCACACAGTTTAATGTCATGTTGCTAGGACACAATATAGTTTAATGTCATCTCGGACAGAATACAGTTTAGTGTCATGTAGGACAATAAGGGACTTAACACAGTTTAACGTCATGCTGGACGATGAAAGTGCCACACAGTTTAATGTCATGTCGCTAGGACAAAATATAGTTTAATGTCATCTCGGACAAAATATAGGAACTTCTATACAGTTTATTGTCATGTAGGAAAAAATCAGGGACTATGCAGTTTAAAGTCTTGTAGTTAGGACTATTGGTGCTGCACAGTTTAATGTCATGTTGCAGGGACAAAATTTAGTTTAATGTCATCTCGGACATTGAAGGTGACACAGTTTAACGTCATGTTGGACGAAGTTGTAGTTTAAGGTCATACCGGACCTTGGTGTAGTTTAAGGTCATAACAGACCTTGGTGTAGTTTAAGGTCATACCGGACCTTGGTGTAGTTTAAGGTCATACCGGACCTTGGTGTAGTTTAAGGTCATACCGGACCTTGGTGTAGTTTAAGGTCATACCGGACCTTGGTGTAGTTTAAGTTCATACCGGACCTTTGTGTATGAACCAATTGTAAGTCATGGTTCTAGGAACAATATTTTGTGTTTATACAAAATACTTCTTCAGAAATCTGGCATTAGTTGGAGTCGTGATGTGTTCTCCATCCATTGAAATCAGAGAATACGCTCCATTGGAGTAGACCTTATGTACTGAATAAGGTCCTTCCCATTTTGGTTCAAGCTTGGGAGGTTTCTTTCCTGGTATCATTGGTGTTCTGAGAACCAATACCAATTCTCCCTGAATGAATGAACGAAGACGAACTTTTTTGTTAAAAGCTCGTGCTATTCGATTCTGATAGATTTCCAAGTGGTGCAAAGTGCACAATCTTTTCTCATCTAACTGTTCCAATTCATTCAAACGCTTTTGGGATTGCTCATCTGTTGATAACTGATCACAAATGGCTATTCTGAGTGAGGGCAATTGAACTTCAATTGGCAAGACTGCTTCTGTTCCATATACCAATGAATATGGAGTAGATCGCGTTGCATTGCGAGTGGTAGTCTGATAAGCCCATAAAGCATGATAGAGTTTATCAGGCCATGACCTCTTATCTTTATCCACCATCTTTTGCAGTATATTTGAAAGAGTCTTGTTGAAGGCCTCTATCTGGCCATTAGCCGCTGCATGATATCGAGATGAATGGTTGGACTTAATGTTGTATTCTTGATACAATCTCTTTACCTCAGAAGAACATAAGTTGGTGCCGTTGTCTGTCAATATGGTATGAGGGACACCAAATATAGTAATGATGTTAGACTTGATGAAGCTAACAATGCATTTAGAACTGACTTCTTTGAGAGGTACTGCCTCTGCCCATTTGGAAAAGAAATCAGTAGCAGTAAGAATGTACTTAAACTGCTTGGCCGTAGCTGAAGGGTGAGGTCCCACCACATCCATTCCCCATGTGGAAAATGGCCATGAGTATTTAGCTGTATGAAGAAACTCTGGAGGTTGATGAATGAAATTGGCATATACTTGGCATGAATGACACTTCTTTGTGAAATTAACACAATCTTGTATCATTGAAGGCCAGAAGTATCTAAGTCTTCGAATTTGATCAGACAATCTATGTCCAGACTGGTGGGCACCACAGACTCCTGCATGCACTTCTTTTATGACAGCCATTGTCTCTTCACCATCAATACATCTGAAGAGAACTCCATCAAAACCACGTTTGTAGAGAATTTTCTCAAGGTGGTTTGGACCATCATAAAGAGTAAAATTGACCACACGTCGCCGAATTTGTTCTCTCTCGGCTCTATCAGGTGGAAGTGTTCCATTTTGAAGGTATTCCCTGATTGGTGACATCCATCCTGTAGTATGACCATATGGTTCAGGAATGGGACTAATTTCATTAATTTCCTCTGTTCTGACTTGAACATAAGGTGAAATTGCACGACGGTGGGCAATACCGATGGTTGTCTCGTCCCGATTTGGATCTGCTAAAGCTGTGGCTATATTAGCCAGTGCATCAGCTTGAGCATTTTGTGATCTTGGGACATAAGAAAATTTCGGTTCTGAAGGGAATTCCGACATTAACTCTCTGACGTAATCATACAAAGGGATTAATTCTTCTTTTCTGATGGCATAATCACCATTGACTTGTTTGATTACCAGGTCTGAATCACCTTTTACCTTTAAGTGATTCACTTGTGCTTGAAGCGCTAACTCCAAGCCTGCAATGAGAGCTTGGTATTCAGCTTCATTATTGGTACCACCTTCCCACAACAAAAAGGAATAAGGTAACACTGCCTTATCTGGAGAAATGAGCACAATTCCTAAACCAACTTTGTTGAATTTAGGATTTTCCATTTTCTTCCCTGTTGGACTTCTAGAAGCACCATCAAAATACATTTCCCATGTTTGAGGATTCTCTTGAATAGAAAAAACTTCCTCATCAGGGAGTTCGATATCTGAATATGTGTCTTCCACTGAAGGGTGTTCAGCCAGGAAATCAGCCAGAGCTTGGCCCTTAAATGCCTTTTGAGACACATACTGAATGTTGAACTGCTGTAGCATAACCGCCCACCTTGCCAGACGTCCTGTAAGCATTGGACGACTAAGGATGAATTTGAGTGGATTATTACGAGATACCAATTGGACCTCGTGATGTTGCAGGTAGTGTCTCAGTTTCTGAACTGCAAAGATTAATGCTAGGCAGCATTTTTCAATACTCGAATACCGGGTTTCTGCTTCAAGCATAGTTCTACTGAGATAGTAGAGACTATTTTCATTCCCAGCATCATTCTTTTGAGCGAGAAAGGCACCCAATGATCGCTCTAAAGCTGTCACATAGAGGATAAGAGGTCTACCCTCAACAGGTGGCATGAGTACTGGTGGACTTAAGAGGTATTTCTTGAGAACATCAAATGCTTCTTGACATTCTTTAGTCCACTGGTAAGTGACTCCTTTCTTCAATAATTTGGTAAAAGGTAAACTTTTGCCTGCCAAATTGGCGATGAAACGCCGAATATAGGCTAAGTGTCCTTGAAGTCCTCTTAATTCTTTCAAATTCTGAGGAGGTGACATACCAAGGATTGATTTGGTCTTCTCAGGATCGACTTCAATACCACGATGGCGTACAACAAAGCCGAGGAATTTTCCTGAGGTTACCCCAAAAGCACATTTTAAGGAGTTCATCTTTAAATTATGTTGTCGAAGCTTGTGGAATATGATTTCCAAATCAGCCAAGTGATCAAAACGTTGTTTGGATTTAACCACCAAATCATCTACATAGCATTCAACAAAATTTCCCTAGAAAAGGTTTGAAGATACGATGCATGGCGCGTTGATATGTTGCACCTGCATTCTTTAAACCAAAGGGCATCACCCGGTAACAAAACACACCTTGAGGAGCTCTGAAGGCTGTATATTCCTCATCTTCTGGGGCCATTCGGATCTGATTATATCCAGAATATCCATCCATGAAAGAAAGTACTTCATAGCCAGCCGTCGCATCAATTAAGAGTTCTGTAATCGGAACTGGAAAATCATCTTTGGGACAATACCGATTAAGATCTCTGAAATCGATGCAAACCCTAATTTGTCCGTTCTTTTTCTTTACTGGGACAATATTAGCCAACCACTTGGGATATTGAACTTCTCTGACGAAGTTAGCTTTGATAAGCTTATCCACTTCAGCCTCGATTTTGGAAGCATAGGTTGGGTGTGTTCTTCTCGCGGCTTGCTTGAATCCTCGATGTTCTTTTGGCAAACCCAAATGATGGGTGGAAACATCAGGATCAAGGCCAGGCATCTCTGTATAATTCCAAGCAAAAATATCTTTATTTTGCTTTAGAAAAGAAATATACATCTCTTGTTCTTCAAGGGTCATGGCCGCACTAATTAAAGTGGGGCGTGGATCTTTCTCTGTACCCAGATTTACTTCTCTGAGTTCATCCACAGTGGTAGAGATACCCTCTTCAAATGCTGGAGGAGCATCTCTAAGATCTTCCTCTTCCTCTTCATCATGTGTTATATCTTCCGTTTCTACTTGCAAAGTAGATGAAAAAACGAAATTCTCATGATCATAAGAGATGTCAAAATTTTCACATTTTGAAGAAGAAGCTTCCATTTCCGTCCCTATTGATGAAAAAGGGTCTTCTTTGGGAAATAAAGAGGAGATGATGGATTGAGAATCGACATCAACATTCACCTCTGGTGTTGCTATAACTTCTTCTGGCCTGATTAGCGAAGTATAGACTTGTTGGATTTCAGCAGACGAAATGAAAACGTCACCACTTATGCTTTCATCATTGCTTGGTAAGTTACCAATTTCTCCCATGTTGTCTGGCTCGATTGCCGTAATTGACATTATGGATCTTTCCATAAGAGTATTTTGATTTGGGCCTATTTTGTCAATTTGACTGATAGGTAACACATAATCTGTACTCACATGTGAAAATGGATTTATTGGAATTTTTTCCAAACCATATGGAGCATTAACTTTGGTAATTTCCTTCATTGTAGATTTTTCTCTTCCCTTCATGTGATAAAATTCCGCCTCAATGTATTGAGACTCACATGTTTTGAACGGGGCCTTATCACCATATAATGTTCCAACTTGACCATCGAAACAGTATTTGAGACATTGATGGTATGATGACGGAATAGCTGCATGCTGATGTAACCAGGGTCTTCCAAGCAAATTATTGAAAGCTGAGTCTTGATCAACAATCATGAAATCTGAATTGGAAACAAGATCTCCAAACTGAGTTCTGAGCGTAACTTCTCCCAGTGGTTCTTGTTCATTTTTATCATATCCTTGCAACATCATTGTAGAAGGAGATAAATCAGATTCCGTGAGGCCCAAACGACGAAGTGTGCGAATGGGCATGAGGTTGACTCCTGAACCATTGTCAATAAAAGCTCTTCGAACATCTATACCATTGACTTTCCCAGATAGGTACAAAGGTTTTATGTGCCCATGCACAACATCATCTTCATCTTTATCAGTAAAATATATCACTGCATGGCATTCTGCAGGATTATTCTCTATGTGATAAATTTCAGCTGCAGCAATTTCAGCTTCAAACTCCTGAGGACTTGACAAAGCTTCGATGAGTGCTTCCCGAAGATCTTTTGATAGATTCAAAGCATCTAAAATTGATAATTTGGCTGGTACTTGGGCCAAGTGTTTCAATATATCATACTTTTGATCTAGAGTCCTGCGTTTCCCAATAGGAATATGCGGTTTAGCAGGTACCTTGGAAGCAGATGCTTTGGAAGCTGATGCCTCTTGTATTGAAGTTGGCAGCATCTTTGGTTTTGAAAAATTAGATTGATTAGATCCATTTACTTGCTGAGATAAAGAAGATGGAACATTTAATCGGTCTTCCAAAATAACTGTGCCGAAGCTGAGTTGTCCATTGGCAGAAGAACTTGCTTGTTCATTTTGAGCTCGCTGAAGGGCTCTACCACGAGTTTCTGCTGCATATACAGTGCTAGCAGGGGTAGAATTAGAGTAGTGGCTTCGGAAAGATCCACGTCTTCCCCTATATCCTGAACCTCTAGAACTTCCTCGGGTTCCTTTATTTGATACAGGGAATTCAGGCTCATAAAGACTGGAATATGAATCTGTTAATTGAATCATATTAACAGAACCAAAGATCAATTCTTCGTCTGATAAAGACTCTGACAAATTAGCCTGTTTAGGCTGTGCCGTTTGGTGGGACGGTGCCCGTTGCTTTGAAGTAGATGGCATGAAATCTGCCAGAGTCAAAGACAATTTAGGCTTTGATACATACTCATCTTCTTCTGATTCCTCTTTCTTCTTTGAATTGCTCTGCCCTTTTGAGGATTTGTCTTTTGATGGAGGCTTTACTGCAGCTTTTGTAGGAGACACAATTGGCTTCTTCAATTGTGTTCGCAAAATGGAATGGGTCCGATTGATTGTCTTTCTGACCATCCAATCATCATATTTTTTCGCAGTTTTGCTTTTGACTTCCTGCCACTCGCCTCCTTCCTCTGGATCTGTAGCGGTAATACACGCTACATGAGCTGAAGAACCTTTCAATTTGACTTGTCCCAAGTCGACCATCTTTTGTAGGAGGTCTTTAAAGACAAAACACTCCTGGATGGGATGCCCCAACATTTGATGAAAGGGACAATAATTGGGATGGTCTTCATCTCCTTCCTTGTTTGGTCTCTTCGGCACTGGTAATTGAACCAAATTATTTTCCAGAGCTGAAATGAAGTAACCAGGAACTTGCTCACTTCGGAAAGAGTATGTTTTACTCTTCATATCCTCAAATTGTTTTCGTCGTTGATCTTTTTGATCATTTGGACGAAACAGCCTTTGTTGTTGGCGCTCAGGAGGTGGAGCCCTTCGAGAAGATGAAGGTTTTGAAGTAGAAATAGGTATAGGTTCCTGTTTAAGCATAACTGTAGCAGTTTCTGCTTTACCCATTCTTCTTCCTGGAGCTGATGGAATTACACGAGATTTAACCTTAGCCTGCATAAGGGAATCTTCAATCTGTTGAGCGATTGAAGTAAGGTCTCGAAACCCTCCTGTGTATTTCACAGGGATCAATGGCGTGCGTAATTCGTCACGCAAATTTGCCACACAGATTGGCAATAATTCCTCCTGAGAGAGTGATAAACTCAAGGAATACGTTAATCCCTTCCAACGAGCAATGAAATCAGAGACTCTTTCATTCTCCCTTTGCTTGCAATTTGTAAGATCGAAAACTGTCGTTTTTGGCAAAGTTGAGCTGAACTGAAGAAGGAATTTTTGAAGAAGATCCTCTCATCCGATGACTGACCGGGATTGCAAGCTTGTATACCAGACAAAAGCTGGTCCTTGCAAGGTTCGCACGAAGCATCTGAGTTTCACTGCTTCTTGTTGTTCTGGAGTTCCCATCATAGGATCACAACAAGACACGTAATGAGTCAAATGTTGTTCAGGGTCTCCTGATCCATTGAAAGTAGGGAAAATAGGGTTTCCAAAACTGGATGGAGGAGAAATTGAATCTACCCATTCAGGGTAAACTTTCTTTTCAGGTTGAACTTGCGCCCGTTTCCCTTCCATAGTTTCTAACCGAGCTGTTAATGACTCAATAGTAGTTATTAACTTTTGAGAAACGTCAGGTTGAACTTGGTTTTGGGTAGGTGCAATGAATGGAGCTTGGACAGCCGTGGAGGTTGGTGCTGCAACTAATGGTAGTGCTGCCAACCGTTGTTGTGTTTGACCCGTAGGATTAGACCTCTGTGGGTGTACTGATAAAGGAGGATATTCCTGATCCATCTCAGTAGTTACAACAAATTCCTTCGGCTGTCGGACTTCAGCATTCTTAAGAAGAAGACTACTCTGAAGTAGTTCTGCATTCAACCTTCTTAATTCTTTCATTTCTTCCTCCTGTTGTGCAAGCCTTTGCTCTAATGAGAGCGATTGACCTCCTTCAGAGGAAGGGGGAGAAGTAACCTGATTCTTTCCTTTCCCCTTATTGGATCCTTTTCGGAGAGGGGGAAGTGGGTTACTTGAAGGAATACCCAAATTTTGGGTAAGCCTTTGATTACGTGTGCGCACACCTTCTTCATTTAGGTCTGTGTGCGCAACTTCTTGAGCAGAAACCTCTTCATTTGATCCCTCTGATTGAGCCTCATCTGGTGAATCAGCAGCAACGGCGGTGATGACATTAATGGATGCATATTTCATAGAATCCTTTCTATCAGCATTTCTGTGATATTGTCTCCTTTTATGTCCATGATAAGGCATGGCATTCCGTTGACTTGACCCCTCAGGAATTTCTTGGAGAACCGTCACTCGGAGAGAATCTCCTGACATCTTGGATCTTCGTTCCTCTTGAGGCTTATTCCCTAATCGAGAGAATACTGACTTTCTCTGAGGGAGGGATTGAAGATTTGAAAAAGTCCCCAGTCCGGTGGACTGGGGGTGTTCCTGTTGCTTCTGCTCAACTCCTCGAATCCCATTCGTTGATTCTGAGGGTTGGGTTAGAGAAGTCCCCAGTCTGGCAAGCTGGGGTGTCTCTTGACATGCTATGTCTGAGATATTTTTAAAATCTCTCTTGATCTTGCGAATCTTAGTTCGGAAATTAGCTGGATGCATTAACCTGTATCCACTTTTATCACCTGGTTCAACAGACCGTTGGATGATTTCCGAAACTTCTGTCATTTGATGACGTGTTTGCTCCAGACGAGAGGCTTGTGCAATATTCTCGCCTGCTTGATGTAGGAGCAATTCAACAACCTGTTCTCTATATATTTGATTTTGAGAGGAACTAGTTGAAGCTTGATCTCGAGCAAGATTTTGATTATGAACAAAGCCCATTGACTGTGGCCGGCCATGGTCAATAACATTGCATGAGACCATTTTCGGCGGGCTTTGCTGACCGGAAAGCACTGTGAAATGTAGTGCTCCGTGAATACCCCATCCTCTGATATGAACATTAGATGGAGCATTGGAAATTAACTGACGCAATCTTCTTAGTGCGCCAAGGCATGAACGTTGAAGGGTTCTCTGTTGCTTTTCAGCCTTCAGATACCGAGAGACTGATAGAGATGCCAAATCAATCTGGCGTTGTAACCCTTCTATTATCTTAAGATGATTTTCATATTCATCGTAAGATAATACCTTCTTCTTTAATTGACAAAGAGTTTTCCATATGTTAAGACGAATATCATGGATTCCATCATCCGTCAACATCTTTGGAATGTCATACTGTGAATCAGCCAAAGGCCAAAACATGACTGGTACTTCACCTTTTGCCAGTTTTTTCCTCATGTTCAGCATTTCCTCTTTATCATTAAATGAAGATTCTTCTACCTGTTTGGACCAGAGTTGGTGTTTCCTTGTTGCTTCATCGGATTCAACAAGATTGGTAGAGGAATCACTATTCATGCTGGAAGATGAATGACCCAGGGAAGGTTCGGAGAATAACCTGAACCCCAAGATATCTTCTGATGGAGAAAGAGTTTCACCTGCCGATAGTAAAACTTCAGACATGACTGGTTTTACGTTTGCAAGTGCCTCGAGATAGGAGGGCTTTCTCGTCACTACATTGCCTTCTGAAGAATTTTCGAGACAATGTGAATCACTACTGCGGAGAGGACTTTCGCAGCGAAGTTCATCACCATGAGGAGGACCTTCATGATGGGTTACAACAAAAGATGAAATCTCTTGCTCCTTGGTCTTCTGACCACACAGAGGGTTCCTGTGGTTCTCATCTGAAGAAGAAACTTCAAGATTGACCGAATTTTCATGAAGCAAGCCTTCATGAGGAAGTGTCTGTTGAAGACCTTCGGGATTAATGTTCCTGTTATTGGGAACTGAGGGAGTAGAATCTTGAATTCCGACAGATAAATGTCTGAGGGCTTCAAGAACTCCAGCATTGAGCAAGGCCTTGTTGCAGATTGGCCTTTGATCTCCTGACTGTGCTGGGCGGATCTTTTTCTTAGATGCCTTCTTACTCGCTTTAGAAATCACTTGATGACGAAAGTGATTGCTCTGAGCAGGTGTATGTGCCTGATCAGGAAAGATGGTCAGGTTAGGCTGACGATCATCGCTCAAATCAGGTGTATGTGCCTGACTTGGTTGTCCATATGATATGGGGGAGTAGTCCCCACAACCCTCTTAGACTGGAACAGATGTGTGTGTCTGTTCCGGAGTGAATTGTTGATGTGTCACTCCACTGCTAGGGATAGATTTATGTGTCTATCCCTGAGATGATGCTGAAGCTGTTATGATATCCTGGCAAGCATCCAGAATATGAGCAGGAATTTGCTTCTGCTCTTTCACCATTGACAAAATATGTTTGGTGACTTCAGCCGCCGGAACAGGGATATACGTCCATTCCGGGCTTGGAGTAGGTGTATGTGCTTGCTCCTGTCCTCCTTTTCCTATCAGTGAATCCTGACAGTACTCAAGTGTGGAGGCAGAGAGTTTAGTCTGCCTCCTGTTTGTCGTCGGGGCTTTCCGACTGACTTCTCCGTGCGCTACCAAACGAGACTGTTGGTAGGCTTGATTAGTATTAGCAGGTGTATGTGCCTGCTGATTACACTTCGCCAAACGCTGTTGACGAGATCCATCATATGTAGTCAGACGAGCCTGCTGACTAACTGCTGATGTATAAGCAGGTGTATGTTCCTGCCTATGGTACTCCGCCGGAATTGCCTGGCGGGATCGGCTTGATGCTGCCAGACGAGTCTGCTGGACAGCGGGATTAAAATGAACAGGTGTGTATGCCTGCTCGTTATTTGCCACCGAGTTAGGTTGGTGGACTTCTCCGGAGATGGCAGGGATGACAACCTGCCTATTATTAACCGGATTCCGTCTCTGGTGATTCATCTTGCCTGCTCGGGTTCGAGGAACCTGAGCTGAATGCCTGGAGCCGGTACCCTCATCATGTTGAGGGCGCACTACCGCACGAGTCTGGCGGCGATTGTTGATGGGAGCCCTTGAGAAGGACTCCTGTCTTTTTGAATTAAGGTCCTGCGGGACCTGCTCATTCACTTCCTCGGAGTAAGGGAGTGAATGGAAATTGCGTTCCACGGATAACGACCCGAAACGGTTGGAGACGGTAGTCAGCACCGCCTGCTTCTTGATTGCTGGTCGCCTTTGTCCGGACGACCAGGTAGAATTGTTAACTTGGAGGGCTTGACGAGCGGCCTCCAGAGTTGGGATAGTACCGTTGCGATGGTACTCCTTAACCAGTGCATTAGAAACACAGCGTTGAAGACGCTGAGTTGGTGATGTCATCCTCAGAGCGGATGACGTTCCAGCAGGAGTAGCAGCATTGGTTTTCACAGCAGTAGACCTCACAGTAGAGGTGTTCCCAGCAGCAGTATTCACAGGGGTGAATTTAAGGAAAGCCATTTTTGTAGAAGATCTTGAAAAAAAGAGTGCTTGTTCCATGTAACAGACATAATCAAGATAAATCCGGCCACTGCATCTTTTGGATGAGCACATGTCAATGATTGCCTTGTTGGCCCAAAGGGCCTAACAAATAAGAAGAACATCACTTTAACTTGGTTAAGGATTCACGTCGGGGTCACCATTTTTGTTTCGCGCGGAATCCGGGGATGACCTCCTGGACGGGAGATTCAAACGTTCCGATCGGTTTCTAACGGGTTTGTTCGTAGAACCGGAAACATCCAATGATTCCACATCCGTTTGGACCTACTTTCCAAAGGCAGGCGCTCATTAGCTTGTGGGCTAATGAGGCTTAGGAATTTGCATTGGTCGAGAGGATGGGAGGTCGGACTCATCACACCTTTTTGAGGGGAATTATTGTCTACTCCGGGACTCTCTTTATAGATTTAAGTTAAGTTCGTGAATCCTTATTACATTACCAATTATAAAATGAGCTTTCCTTTAGTTTTAACAATCAATGATTAAATATGCAAGAAATTTAGAGAATCTTTTATATGTATTCGAGGTTCTTCATCAATATAGAATCATCTATATTTGTTTAGAGATTCTTGGTCAATGGTATCCTTCAAAACATTTATATAAAAGTCTCTTGGTCATTTTGATGACCAGGCTGGTTTTAAAGCCACTCAGTGGGGCACTTGAAGTTTATCGTCATTTAGAAGGACAGAGATTATTTCAATGTTGGGATCGAACCCATAAATGGGCTACCTACGTATCCTTTGTTTTTGAAAAAAAGGAATCAGAACCCACGTAGTTCGAGGAATGGGATATGATGTTTTATGATTGATGGCTCAAAGATGAATGTCATAATTACTTTTACACTCTAAGCTCACGTGAGTCATGCTCGGTGTGAGAAATAAGAGGTATTGGTAAGATTTAGACCATTGAGCCGTAAAAGATGCAATCATAAGAATTTTGTTTTGGGGCTTATGTATAGATGACTGCCCAGATAGGCGAAGGTTTAGGATTTACTTTTAGGGAGAAAATCCAAGAACAGGGTCCACAAAGTTATATGTGCTTCATGGAGATTTGAATACTCTAATCTTGGGGCTTACTCCTAAGGAGGATGCCCAAGTTAGGAGGGGACTTATGATTGGGTTTTATTCCTGAAAAGGAAACCCAAATCAAAGAAAATTTGTGACTGGTTAAGAGAAATTTTAAGAGACTTGGGGCTTACTCTTAAGAAGGATGCCCAAGATTTATGACTAGGACTTATTCCTGAGAAGGAAGCCTAGGTTAGGGGATTTGGGGCTTACTCCTGAAAAGGAAGCCCAAGGTTATGACTGAGTCTTTATTCCTGAAAAGGAGACCCAGGTTAGGGATTAGGGTTTGGGGCTTACTCCTGAGGAGGATGCCCAAGATTAATGGACTTGATTGGGGCTTATTCTTAAGAAAGATGCCCAAGATTTATGACTAGGACTTATTCCTGAGAAGGAAGCCTAGGTTAGGGGACTTGGGGCTTACTCCTGAAAAGGAAGCCCAAGGTTATGACTGAGTCTTTATTCCTGAAAAGGAGACCCAGGTTAGGGATTAAGGTTTGGGGCTTACTCCTAAGGAGGATGCCCAAGATTAAAGGACTTGATTGGGGCTTATTCTTAAGAAAGATGCCCAAGATTTATGACTAGGACTTATTCCTGAGAAGGAAGCCTAGGTTAGGGGACTTGGGGCTTACTCCTGAAAAGGAAGCCCAAGGTTATGACTGAGTCTTATTCCTGAAAAGGAGACCCAGGTTAGGATTCTCTCATCTTAAAGGATGAGGTTGAAATGAATGAACTCTCAATCTTTGGTGACATAAAGATGTTTAAATCACTGGGTGTTTGAGAGGTATTTCACAGAATTCCTTTAAGATAAGGATGTCAAATCAAGAAATCATGCCATAAATGGCTTTTGAAGAGTATCTTGAAGACTGAATCTTGAATAGGAAGGGTGAAATGGCTTAAGAGGGGTAAAAATGGGCAAGATGGGCACCCAAAAAGCTAGGGGCGCGCAAGTCTTGAAGGTCGCGCAAGTCCTGCGTCGGCGCGCAAGTGTTGGTCGCGCAAGTATACTTGCGCGACATGAGGGATACTTGCGCGATTTTCAACCAGAGTTGAATTACTTGAGCGACTCTTTATTAAACCCTTTCCCATCCTCTTGAGGTTCTTCCAGAGAAGGGACGCGCAAGTTATATTGAAGGAATTAAGTTGGCGCGCAAGTGTTTGATAAGTTTCAACACTTGGGCCTTCCTTCTTCTCTATAGATCTTCCATTCTAGGTAAGAAATTACCTTAGAAGTGTTCCGAAAGCTTTGAGAAGAGACTTGAGCGTCGGGAGCTTTGATCCGAGTTTCTGGAAAGAGATCCTCTCGAATGGGGGGCCCACAGGGTCTATTTATAGACAAAAGAAGACCCCGGGCGGTTACTGGGCGGTTACCAGATCTGTCGCGCAAGTCCCTTGCACGACCATGAGGGGTCGCGCAAGTGTTGAGGCGGCGCGCAAGTGTACTTGCGCGACCAAGAGGGAACTTGCGCGACCTATGGGCAATGTTCTCCTTTTTCATCCCTTTGTCGATTTTTGATGTTTCTTCAAAGGATTAATCACTTTGAGCTCAGATATTCCCTTTTCCGAACTTTAGATTCCGTGACGAAAGGAGCGTCAACACCCTTATACTAAAAAAAGTAAATATATTTAATATGATGAGGCTATTATATAATGATGATATAAAATGAAATTATGGATGTGGGGAAGGAAATAAAATGAAAATGAGTATAGAAAGACATTATCTCTTCTTCGGGTATCCAACATATGTTTGCACCAAACCCTTAAATGGTTTTATTTATTCTTGAAATAATTATTATAATATTATAGGATGTAATTTTGGGAGTTATTGGGGTAGATATTGGCTCATTGAAAATTCTTGAGAGTGTGAATATGTGGGGGGAGTGAGTATCGTTTTATAGTCAACAAAGAATGACATTATTGTAACAAAAAGTAATCACTATTAGGATATCTCACTTTATCTCAATGCCTTCCATAATGAACCAAGTTATTTAAAAGTGGATTTATGGTAGAAAATAGTCTATTAAATTTGTTATAGACATGTTTAATGGTCATTTTTACACTTAATATTAAAGTTGTGTCCCAACTATACTCATTTTTCTCTTAATCGACATGATTAATTTTAATTTCCTTCACTGATATTTCTGATAACAAACTAGGTTGAAATTACATTAAATTATATACTACATTGATTAGAAATATTTATTCAATTTTTTTAATTTCCAATCACATAATTGGTAGATTTCGTTTTAAAACATATCTCATGGTTGCACCAGTAAAACAAGTTTCTAAAGTGAAAATGTTCAATATTTTGAAATGTTAATGTGTCATAATTAAATATAAAATTTAATATATTTACCTAAATATTATAAATAGAGTTACAATTGACCTAATTTAACTTAAAAAAATTAAACTACAATTTAACATTATATATTATTTAAATGAAATGTCATTTTTCATTCAAATTCATTATTTTCACTGTTCATCATAAAATTAAACTACTGAAAAAACCAAAAATGTAGCTAATGATAAATTTTGTATTCTTCCTGGAAAATTAGGTTTTTGGTTTAATTAAATTTATAAAAGTTTTAAATTTTATTTTTAAAATAACTGCAATGTTATAAAGTAGAAAATCCGCCTTTGGTAATTTATATCTTTTTATGTTTAAAATATTATTTTTTATCATCTTATTCATATAAAATCTATTTTATTAATGTCAAAAATATTTTTCTGAATATATAATATATTTATTTTCATAATATAATTTAATAATATAAATTAATTTAATTTGTTAATATTCAGAACATTTGGGAGCATATGATTAATATTTTATAAAATAATTTCATTTATAATCAATAGGCTTTTATTTTAATTTTTAATTAATTGGTAACAAAATGATTCAACCATATATTTTCATAAGTTATTTTATACTAATTATGACCTCCAATTTTATTTCTATCATATAACTATCATTTTTAATAACAATATTGATAATTTTCATTAAAACTTGGTCATGTGTGTAATGCAAGCCATCAAAGAAACTCATTATTGTGTGTGATAATAGCTTGTGAGATATATATTGTCTATAATTTATTTAAAATATTAAATTTTTCATAAATTATCAGGAGTTTATATTCCTTTCTACCCATGATGTTGTGTTTCCTTCATTTTATGGAATATGGTATTCATATTTTAAAAATCCAGGGTGTGACATTCTTCATACCTTAAATCAATTTCATCCTCCCAATTCAAAAATGATCTTAGTTATGAGTAGAATATATCATATTTTAATTGTATTTATAGTTAAGTCAGTTTTTATTTAATTGATGTTTTTTATGAATATCTAAAATACCAAACACATTATTTATAAATAACACACATGTTTAAATGAAAAAAAGTAATTTATCAAATAATTGTGAAATAAAATTTTGTTATTATTTAATAATAATAGTCTTTATAAAGTTGTTACAAATATATTATATTATTTTCTAGAAAAATAATTCTAGAATGATGTCCATGCATATTTGTTTAATGATTACAGAGAAGAAATAATCATGTTTATACAACTATATTTAATGATCACTCAAACGTAAATCATGCATAATCTTTTCATAATTATGCCTAAACAAAACTAGATTCATTATTAAATGGTGTAAATCATTATTAAAAAATAACTAAAATTATGGTTAATAAAAATTAAATTATGTTTCTAAAAACAAACTATATCATTTTTAGTGTATTTTTTAAACAACTTTTTTTCTCTGTTTAGCTATATTGAATCTACATTATGTTTATATGATTTATTATACAAAATTATTTATTTACTATACAAATATTACAGATAATGATGAAATTCTATGCAATTTTGAATTATTTAGAGTAATATTAGTAACAATATATTCCCATGCATACACAAAAATATTAATTTATCTTTTATTGCAAATTATTGTGGTTTCCTTTGATGGTGTTTCAAGAAACCCCCATATGATAAGAATATCATGGAGTTTATTAAAAAATGGATTTATCCAATGAATAATATATTTTTATATTTTAATCAAGGTACTCCTTAGACTATTATTATGAAAATCTAAAACAAGAAGTGATATAAACATTTATACCACGGATTTCATTGTCCCTATGGTCACCAAATATCTCAAACAATTGATCTTTTTCTAGGGATGTGATTAAAGGTACATCCAGATATATTATCATCATCATTAATATTCTAATCATTATTGTATTTATATTTTGTAATGTTATATTCATTTTAGTTTCTATTGGTTTTCTAATCGTATGTTTATGATTTTCCAAACAAATATAAATTATAATATTGATAATACATTATAATCAAAAGTTAAAGTCAAATGTGACTCTAGATAATAGTAAATATTTTCGAGGTTGTATTTTTATTTATGTAATGTTTTCATATATAGGATTGTTGTGTCTCTGCGTAAGAAAAACATATTGTATATATATGGCTATTGTAACCATATCAAATTTGAGGATTTGTTTTAATGAGTACAATTCATATTTATGTGATTGAGGGTATTTAAGAGTAGTTATCATACATTATAATCAGAACCAAAAAAAATATTGTATTCATTCATCAATTGTAAATTTAATATTACTTTTTTTCAATGCACTAAATTACATTTTTTATGTATGGAATAATATAATATAATTTTATATTAGTTTTTATATTATATTTTTATATTTATTTTAAGGTTTATAAATGGTCTATTCACCCACACTAGACTAAATACTTCATCCAAACTAGTCTAATTTTTTTTAAAGTGGATTATTCTAATGATAAATTTTATTATTTATTATTTTTCTAGGGTGGTATCATATACATACGAATCCAAGAAGTCTAATGAAAAAATTTTTTGAAAAAAGGGAAAAAATTGAATGATGGATGGATACCACATAACACCATATTTTAATGAAAAATATTAAAAAACATAGACCTCCATAATGAAGGTATGCCTTCTGAAATTTTGCATTGATCATTAGAAAGTCATGGTAAAACAGTATATTATGTGTATGTTGATTCGGATGTACTTGTGGGTAATGATGTGGTAAAAAAAATTAAACTATAATGTTTCTAATATATTTTACAATACTATAACAAAAATTTTATTTATCCAGGTATCGTCATGTAAGTAATCATAAGAAGTATAGTGAATAATCCAACAATCTCTGTGTACGAAAAAATGAATTAAAGTGAAATGTTGGAAATAATACATGTGCAGTACAATAAAATTTGGAAGGTAGAAGAGTTGTATGTAAATCAAATGATTGATACAATAAATATCAATATAAATTATATGAATACTCATTTAGAGTCAATATATAATATAGTTTTTATTCAATTGGTTTTGTGCTCACAATCTAAGAAGAGGTATGTGGTGAATTTTTCGATCAATGATGTAATTTGTTTAAATTAAAAACCTTTAATGAAATAATTGGTTTAATACCTCATGATAAATTGGATTTATATAATATTTATTAGAATGAAACATTATTGATTAAATTAATATCATTTAACCAAAATATATATTATTATACTAAATCATCTGATTTTTAGATCTAAAAAACAAATAATGTTAAAATAGATAAATTTAATAATAGTGTATAAAAATATATATAATGATAAATAGATTTTATGTGTTGATCTTCAAGAGATAGTATGAAGGATAGATGAAATGTAAATATGAATGGTAACAATTTAAAATATAATATTGTATCAGAATTAAATTTTTGTAAGTACAAAATGTTAGGAAACATCATTTAATGTTGTCTAAAATTAAACCAAGATTTAAAAAACAAGAAATTCATTATGAAATAAAATATGTAATTTTTAAAATATTAGTAAGGAGTTATTACTGAGTAGTGATGATTCTGAAAGATATAAAGAATCATCCAACCTATTGTTAAGGAAAACAATAATGAATGATGTATTTATTGATTTTTATTATGATGTAGGATGTTAATATTATTTTGAAACAACTATAAAATTGATATCCAAATTAAATGAAATGTTTCAAAAGAATATCTGATGAGTGTTTTAGTTATATATAGAGTTAAAAAAGAGAAATATGAATATTTAATAAATATAATAATAAGTTTGTTAACTAGAATTAAAATATTTAATATAGAATACAAAATATAGAAAATATAATTGAGTAAATAAAAAAATAAAAAGGTTAAATAAGATAATTAATTTTTTAAAATGGATTCTCATATATATTAATAAATGTATAATAAGTACAACTTCTTGTTAAAATTATAATGTATGTGGTCACTCATAGGATACTCAAAAATTAAATGATAATTTAAAAAAGATATATAAATAATTTAAAGCTGAACTTATAAATTTTTACTCAAGGGAAAGAGAAGGTTGATAAAAATATGGCCATGAATAATCATACTAAAGATAAGAATAGATTTTTTATAATAACCAAATTCTCAAAATCTACCGAACAACTCTTATTGAATGTATAGAAGTAAATGAATTCATTTTTACATGATTTATATGTAATTTAAAAAACCATTTGTGATTATTAAATCATACTAAGATTTACATAATCATTACTTAATACCAATTATTTCATTTTAAATAATTTATTTTTTATCTTATCATAAAAAATTTCTTAAATTGGAATAGGTAACTAAGAATCACTGTAATAACTTGTTCGACCTATGATAGAACATGCATAAAATAAATTTTTTCTTAATTATTTATTTATGATAATGAACATACATTTAATAAGAATACATGATACATGAGAAAAAGTTACTCTAGACATATAACTATGAACCCATCAAATTTTATATCATTTCATCAATGTGATAATGGTTTTTTTAATTTTAGGGAAAATTTTAAAGGCAATGTCATATGATATTGAGAAAATTAGATGGAATTTTTTGTCCTGGAAGGCTAGTAAATATTCATTTCTATTATATTTACAATATGTAAAAACATGTAAAATGTATTATAAATAATAGAGATAATGGTAAGATAGTATTTTCTTCGTAATTCTTGTTTAGAAGGGGTAAAAGACAAAAATAATTCATATATGTTAATAATGTGAATATTGTTAGATTATTTAAAGTATTTAATTTTAACTTTTTCAAAATTTTAAAAACTACTAAATCAATAGGTAAAAACAATATTTCTTTATTTATTAATGCTGTTATTAGGGTTAAGAATACTTATTTCTTGACACATAAAAGTCAAACGTTAACTAGGTTTATTGATATATTATAAACTAGTTTAATATCATAATGGAAATTTAATAATTTATATAATAAGTTATAGAGGATTCGATATTTTTAATTATTTATCTAATTATTTCCATTAATATAATGGATATATTAATATTTATTCACTTTTTTATCACGATGAACAATTGTTTTTATAGATATTTAAAAAATAGAATAATTTAATAAAATCCAAAAACCATGGATAATAAATTTGATTTACCAAAATTTATTTTAAATGAATAAATTAATAATATATGTCATATATTAAATATTAATTTCACTAGTCCTTTGGAATTGAAAACTTCTTATGCAAAAATTAATTATAATAAACCTATGATTAGTAATTTTAGATGATTTACTTATAAAGCAATAATTTTTAATACAACGAATAACATGTATACATTTGATACTAAAAATGAAGATTTTATTTTCATAAGATATTGTAAAAAAATTAAATCTCATAGAGGAAATAATATGATAACAATGATAATTGATGAATATGTGAATGTAATAGTTGATAAAAATAATAACAAATAGAAATTAATTATAAAGAAAAATGATGAAGAATTCAGATATTTATACCATATTAAATAATAATTTAATAAATATATTCAATTAGTTTATTTTGATGAAAATACTTCTCAATATTATTTTAGAATTTGTAAGCCTCACACATACCATTTTTTACCTACAATCATATAAAAGTTTTATTATATAATTACATCTAGAAAATAAATATTTTATTTTGTGCTAATTCTGTTTCTGTTACTCATTGTTTAACAGTTAATATTGATGACACATTGAAAGATGAAAAATAAACTAATCAAATTCAAAATGAATTTTATAAATTAAAAAAAAACATTTTTGAATTTTTTTTTCAACATTATAAAGATAAATAAAAAATTTGAACTAAATGGATTTTAAGGAATAAGAAACATGAATCTAGGGATATACCCATGAATAATGTAATAGTAGTTACTCAGGATTTTTTTTAATAATATAGAATTGAATATGATAAATAATTTTACCAAATTTCTATGATGGATGAAATTACAATTTTATTGGATAATGTCTAATTTTTAAAATTAATTTTTTTTAAATGATATTAAAAGGTAATATTAATATTATAATATTTTTTGTAACTATTTTTTTGAACAACCACCTGTTTTGAGAATAAATAGTTTTCATATCGTGTTTTTAAACTGTTATAATAATTATATGTTCATAAAAATTCTTCTTTATATTGGTATGATATTCTTCAAATGTTTTTTTAAAAATGGTTTTAATAATGTAAAATATATCCAACAATTTTTTAGTAATATTTATAATTTTATTTTAATTAAAATAAAATATTTTAATCACATATTGTTTGGTTTCTCAAGTGATTTATTTAATATTGAATTTTAAAAAATGATTACAAATTACTTTTATATGAGTTTAATGGGTGAATTGATATTTTCTCAGGGAATGAAATTGTTTTAGCGTCAAGATGGAATCTTTTAAAATCAATATAAATATGATTAATATCTATTTAAAAGTAATAATCATAATTATTGAAAAAATATAAAACCCTATGAGTACTAATTCTAAATTTTACTTGGATGAATATTGAAAACCCATATTTAAAAAATAGGTTAAAGGTAATATTGTTTGTTTTGTATATTTTACATATTTTATATCTATTGTGTTGTTTTAAGTTATTTCTGTTAAATATTTCAATCTAATAATAAATTAGTTCATACAAAGGTTATTAAAATAGTAGTACTATATGTTTGAGGAACTATTAACATTACTTTATTATACCATTATAATAACTTTTGACATAATATCATAATATGATTCAGATTTTTAATGCACTAGGATTGATAGAAAGAGAACATAATATATGATTAATTTACATGGAAAGAGTTACATTTCATGGTGCTTAATAAAAAAATTACCAGTGGATTTATCAAAAATTTAACTATGAGTAATTTTTTTTTTGAAAATTTATGTGTATAAATCCCATGGATAAAAAATAATTTAACTAACTTAAATGTTTATTTTGATAAAATTACTTTTTTATATTACATATTTAAAAATTCAATTTTATATAACCCTTTATAATATTCATATGTAAAAGAGGTTCATGTTTTCTTCCTTTTTTACGAGGTCATTTAAATAAAGGAGATATATTTTTCGAATTTATTTCGATTTAAAATCAGATGGTTGATATTTTTACTAAACCCTTAATTCAATAATGATTTGGAAAATAATATTTATACAAGGTACAAAATATATTTAGCTAGAAATGTTGAATTTTTAGTTTTTTATAACATTTTTTTGTTTCAAATCTTAAAAATGTTTGTAAAAAACAATTTTTAATTAATATATTATCCCGTGTTCATTATTTTTAGGAATATTATATCTTGTATTTCAGTGTTTTTATATAAATTTATATAGGTATATTAAAATACTATAATTTTCATAACGTATATTAATAATGACATTAATTTTTAACTGTTATAAATTTTGTTGCATGTTAATTTTATTTTTATCATTGTTGAGGATAATTTACTATAAATTGTATGTTTTTATTTATTTTTTTGATAATTTTTAAAATGGGGTGAATTTTATAAATTTATGTAAAATATATTTTAATATTATAAATTCTAAAATTAGGTATTTTTTATTGTAAGATTTATTGTTGGCGTGTTTTTTGACAATTATTTTCTATTTTGTAATATTTAAAATACCTCAAACGTTGTATATAATTTTGTCACATTGTTTACAAATATCTAACATGTTCATATGGGAAATTCTAATTTATATTAATATATTAAAATCACAATTTGTTTACTCATTATATTATATTATTTTTCATAATGTATTTATGTATTAAATATATAGTTTATGTATTTTGGACGCGTATGTTAGAAAGATGTTTACATATGATTGTTTCAGGCTCACCCATAAGCTATAATCAATTCAATAAAGATAGAATTTAATTTTTATACACATAGATAACTCTTACAAAATAAAAAAGAATGTTTGCAAAAAACTGGTTTCGCAGTGTATTAAAAAACGAAAATAATGGTAATGAAAAACTAAAATGGTTCTTACGCATAATGTATATTATCATGTGTAGTGGAATTTGAAATTAGTTTTTCTCAGTATTTTAATATTTTAAATTAATCTAAGATTATATGAATTATTTTCATATTTTTTTTAATTTGTTAATATAATATTATTTAAAATAATGAAATTTGATGTGAATTTAAATTTTTGTTGAACGATTTAGGGTTGGATTCTTCAATACATATGTACATATATTATTCAATTTTTTTATTATTCCTTAATGTGACCTATTTTTATTTCTTTTAAAGAAACACCCATGTGATTTGATGATCATGGAGTTTCTGAAAATGGTATTTATATGTTGAATAATTAATTTTCATATTTCAATTATAAGACTCTCTAAATAGTGAGCTAAAAAATTAAATCATGATATGTTGAAAACATTTCTAACATTATTTCTATTTTCATAGCGACCACTTAATATTTCCCACATTTTATATTTTCCTAATTATGCCATCCAAGATACATCAATTAGTATAATCCTCTTTAACATCCTGATTTTCATTTTTTTAGTTTTCACTATTGTATATAATTTATTTTTTATATTTCAAATCATCAATTTGTCCGTTTGCAAAATAAATTATTTTTTTGTCTCAAATAAACTTACTAACCAAAGGATATATCCTTATCTTCCAAGTCTTTAAAACAATCATGAATTTATTGCTTATTAATTTTCCATGGAATGGTAGGATATACATGTTGGTTTCTCTCTCCAATTTAGTAAACATTATTTTATGTAATATTTACCTCAAAATATTAAAAAGTGAGGATTTTTTTAATTGAGTACCATTATTTTCATTTAGTTGTTGGGAAATGATGAATATATGTTGGATTAAATAAAAAAAACTACTATATCTATACTACTCTCATTCTTTAATTGCCTATTTGATTTTAAATTTCATCACTACAATGAATTTATCTTTTTTTGAATATAATATTATAATATTATTTTATAATAATGTTTATCGATTTTTTTAAGATTTTGAGAAGGAATAATCACCCCAACCTCTAGATCATATTTTTCATTATAATAATTTTATTATATCAATGAGAATTTAATAAAATAAATATCAACAGTTATAACTCTTAAAATATCAATAGACAAGTTACGTAACTACTATGTTCATTGATGAGGTAGGTACTATACATATTCATTTTATTTGAATTTCACCCAAAAATATATATTGTAATCCTAAAAATCATAAATGTAGAACATGTGTGGAATCTTCTTTACTAGCATCAATACACATTAAACAATAGTTTTATAAACACTCTTTCTACTCATAAAAATCTTATGTACTCTTCATCCTCTTATATTTGTTTTTTAAATTACAATATTACAAATCTATACAAATCCCCTTTTCTATTTCTATAAATACTCATAATTTTATGATTTATATAATTCCATATTCTATAAAATTCAATTCTCAAAGAAATTTGGGTGAGAATATTCATAATAAAAATTCCCACTTCATTACAAGATATTTGATCTATAAAGGCCTTTAAGAAACATTTAGGTAATATTTATGGTATCAATAGTTCATCTAGGAGAAAAATTTGAAACACCATAGGTAAAATTCTACCAAATTGGAATTTAAAATTTTTCATTTAACATGGAATTATTATTACTATAAAATCATGATAATAACTATCAAACAAAATAAATTTATGTTTAGAACATCTATCTTTCATCAAAACCCTAAAAACCAGCTTCTATCATTATGTAAAGAAAATTAAAACTATGGTGTACTCATCTGAAATATTAATTTGAGATACATAACTAAGTATCATTGAAAAATAACTATGGTGTGGCACTCAATAAGTTTCACATAGATTGCTAGAGTGGTACTACAATGCAAGACAGGATATAGCATAGTCTCTTCGTGATGAATCTAATTATATGAAAATCTAATTTATTCATACATACATTGATTCTAATCTTATATATAATTGTTTTCAACATGATCATCTCATTCCTGATGCATTTTGAAAGTACATAAAAAATACATCGAGATTCGTAGAACTAGCCATTCAAATGATCATTGATTTTTTACAGTCCTTTTATTGCAATTTGATTTCATTGACCTTAATATCAATTCCAAAACACCATCCACTTAATTATATAATCACTACAAGAACCATTATTTTTTTATTTGATTTCATTTTACTCCCATGGATTTTAATATTATACAACATGAACCGTTCTATGATCTAATTTTCAACAATAAATGTTCGCCAAAAATAAAATCTCTCTATTCTAAACACATTCATTTCCCTTCACGCTTCCAAAACATCTTCACCTCAACTACAAATTTATGAACTATTTTATTTTGATTATAATTTATATAATGTTAGAATCATTGATAATGACAGAAATTGTAAAATCTGTAAATCTTATGTACTTCACCATCACTTCAAAAAACCATCCATTATAAAAGAATCAATTCAATATTTATGGATTTATTTTTCTCAAGGATAAAAAACATCACCAACACTTCTATATGATAATTTTCAATTAAATATTATAAATATTTTTTTAGTGATTCATAACACACTCTATTATTTAATTTTTCATAATTATTATTTTTTAATTTTTATTTAAATCCTTCTTGTAACTTCCAAATCACATATTTTGTTAGAAAAATTATAATATCTCTCTGTTTTATAACATTATAAAATCACGTGATAAAATGAATGGAATAAAATTGAATACTATTAATGGTTTTTATAATTTTACCTAATGTATATAAAAAGGTTTAATAGTCTACAAATTGAGACCAATATTTTCAGGAATTAATGAAATAATTGATAATATTTAAATAATTATTAAAATAATTTGAGTTAATTATATTTTTTTGTTACACCACCTTAGTACCCTTATGATCCTCCCTTGTAATATTTTTTCAGTTTTATTCATAACGATTCCATTTCTATAAAATAAATTTAAATTTAATTTTTTATTATGTTTCATTTCTTTTAATCCTATGAGAATGAATCTATTCAATTGATTGGTTGGTTCGAAATAGCTTTTTCGATAAATAATTGGTTTTAAAAATGAATATAATTTATTTGATCAAAGAAGAGATCATATAAAGATATTTATACAACCAATGGTATATTGAAGAAGATTTAGGGTATATAAATTTTTTTATTTTAATCAAGAACCTCAATTATGTTCATTATTAGGAACTTTTATAACTTTTTTATAAGTTCTAAACATCATAAAACTCTGTAATAGAAGTTAAACATTCCCTTGATGGTAACTATTATATAATTTGGATATATCTTATAAATGAGTTTAAGTATTTTTATCCTAAAATATTTTGTATTTTTTCATTGATCTTATTTTCAATCGTTCACTTATCTTGATTTTTTTTACATTCTATGAATTTTAATTTCTTTTTTATGATTTTTATCCATTTTCACCATATTTTTTTAGTGGTTATAAATTATAATCAATTAAAACTCTTGAGTGGGTAAATTTCACATTTTCATTACAATATAAATTTACACCCTTCATGTGGCTTGAAAATAGGGATAATACATGGTATCAAAGAAGGTCTCCATACATTTATCACTTAACTTTTATAAAATGATCTTTTATTAAAGCATGTATATTTACTTTTATATTTAAAAACATTTTATAACAAAATTCTTTACACTGAATTATAGAGGGAAGAAATATATATTTTTATAGCATGGATTCTAATGGAAATAATATATATTATTGGATCTTATTAAAAAATTTATTTTTTATAGTGTTGCCTCTAAATATTGGAATTGAAATATGAAAATATTTTTAATAATGTTGTTTTAAAGATTTCAATCACATGTTTAAAAGGATATCACTGATGATAATCTACTAGAGAAAACAAATTATATACCTATCAAAGAGTGAGAATCTGTTTGTATTTATTTTAATGATGTGAATGATCTTAATAAAAATATATTACATGATTTGTTCAAAATTTGTAATGTAGTATGAGAATATATTAAGGATAGATAATAAAAAATATAATATAGATAATGGACTAACATTATCTAAAATTTTAAATATTTTACTTCCGAAGTTATTACTTTTAAGACCACTACATTGAAATGTAACTATAAGTAATATTTTTATTACAGTAATAATATTTTCATTATAGGATAATTGTATCAACATTCATGATAGGTGAATCTATTTTAAAAAAAGTATAACTTATAGAATGAATATTAGAATATAAAAATAGAGATACATGATATGTTTCCAATATGATATGAAATTAAAAAATAATTAGAGGTTATCTACTATGAGTGTAACCACATGGTAATATAATATCATATTTTTTGTTATTTATGGAAAAAGAAAAATAATATATGATAATATCATGGAGTTAAGGGAATAATGTTTTGTGAGAAACATGGGACAACTGAAGCATTAATGAAGATCTGTAATTTCATATATGAGATTTAGAAACTGATGATAGAAAAAATATATCCTATGTTTGTTCTAAAGTCAAATGAAAAAATGATTCACAGATAATGTAACATTTAATTCTCTTACTAACATTACATTTGATTATAAAAATACTTTTACTTTAGGTGATAAATTTTAACCACCATAATTTGAAGAGATGAATGAATATGCAACTAGCCTTGATAAGAGATATGGGATGTAAAAGAAGAACTATAATAACCCAAAAGAAAAACATCACAAAGGTGAAAATATATTTTTCTGAATTAAAAATCTATTAGATGATAAATCAATTTATATTACTACAAATAATTATCACAAAATCTTTTGATAATATATTCTGAAGATGATAGTTTGAATAAGTTTCTTTCAAACTTTCTATCTTAATGGTAAATTAGGATAAAATATTAAGATAGTTAAATCTACAATAATCTATTTCAAAATTGGATTTATTTCTATAAATTATCACTTCCAATATAATAATTCTGTTTTAAAAAGTTCACATTTCTGTACAGAATAGTAGAATAGAGGTCATTGTAAGAATAATTATTCCATGAAAACAATTGGATCCATTGTAACTTTTTATGAATAAATTTCAAAATAATAATGTTTTTTTAACAAAAAGGTTTATAAATATATGGGTTACAAAATATTTATTTCATAATAATACCACAACAATGTATGTATGGGTTCTAGATTATTTATTTCATTAAAAAAATAATTACGGGTGCTACTGTCAAAAACACTCACTATAACTTATTTTTTTATGTTTTTTATCAGAACTACTTCTTAAATAATATCGTTAATGAAGGGTTAACTCAGAAATTGAAATATAAATCGAATCATTAGATGATAGAGGATTTTTTTTTATTTTTCTTAATCTGATGGAAAAACTTTTTGAAATGATAAAAACATTTTAAAATCCACTGAAATTTACATTTTCCATATCCTTGTTTCATTAAATAATAATTTTTAATATAAAGATAAGATGTATTACTCTTTTATATATCAAAAATGGACATCATATAAATAATATTATCTTAATAACACTTAAAATTCCTAAATATTCTAATATATTGAATATAATATTGGTTTAATCGATATTGATTGGTCATAATTTCCACGTATTAAGGAACAACTAAACTAAAATTCTTATTTTTAATAAAAATTTAATAATTTAAACATTAAGTATAACTATTAATAACATAATTATAGATTAAATAAGAATTATTTTATTAGTGATTATAAATAAAATTGACATATTTTATAAAAATTTCACATATCCCATAGATATTCTACTCACATGATTCCCCTTTTTTACATTCCATGAGAAATACTCTTCTTCATAATCAAGGGAATGGTAACATATGAAATGGTGATCTTAGATGCCCATTAAGGGTAAAAATAAGGTGCATCAATTGAAGATAATACAAAAACATAAGAAAAAAAGTTGGTATAATAACATAGTCAATGTATTCAGTCATAAAATAATATACAAATACCTAATAAAACATAAATAAAATAATTGATCGTTGTCTTAAGGATGATAGCATAACATATCGCCAGATTCAGAAGAGAGTGGAAACACGAGTTAATACTCATTAGTTATGAAGAAATAACATAAAAACATTTCATAACAAAATAATTTGTCATAAAAAAAGAATATGAATTATAACTTTTGTCAAGGCTATCCTGTAAGAAATTTACATCACAATGGGTTATGATAACTATGTATTTATAATATAGTGTACTTTGGATAACCACCTATAACACAAAACATATTAGACACGGGATAGCCACCCTTATCTCATATCAATTTTCCTAGATATTAAACATCATCGAATGCATTGGTGGGATTCATAAACCCACTATTGAAGTAATGAAAAATCATGTAAATGCCGTCCATTAAAACAATAAAATTTCTATAATTAAACCACAACATAATGAAATAATGATAAAATGATTAATGAAGAAATAAATCATTAAAAATCATAACCACCTGATAGAATTAATGTGCATTGTTTAATTATAGAATAATCCCAATGAAGCATAATAATAATTAAATTAATATATCATTTAAAAAACCATTTTATGTGAATTGTAACTATATAAGAGAAAGAAGAATAAATACCCTTTATTTTCTCGATAACATTTGAGAAAATATTTTATAATAGAAAAGGAATAAAAAATTTCTTGTTAAAATCAAGAATAAATTGATAGTGATTTTATTAAATAATACTAATATATATGGTTGGAATATACATTAATATAGATAATCATTAAAAAGAAGTCCCATTTCAAATTTTGTAAGAGGGTCAATGTAAGTTGAAAAAAAACCATATCAAAACATGGAAAAGAAGTTTAATTTCATAAATAAAGTTTATTCTATTTAAATAGACAATAAAAAATATAATCATGGATGAGGTCATTCATAGAAAAAAATAAATATTATATACTTGGATGAAAAATATATTCAACTGAAATGAAGAGGTGAGGTAAATTTCCCTTGCATGCATCACATCATGTGAATTATGAACCAAATATTAAGATAAATGGTATGATGAAATATAAAATCATGAAAAAAGTGTGTAAAATATAGTCACTTTTATTGATAAATATTATAATATTACCCCATCTAGACATTTATTCAAAACAATATCATATCTAAAATGAGATTAAAAAAGAAAACCATTAGAACTTTTACATTATATAAACTAAAAAACATGAAATAGTGATAAGAAAATAGAATTCTATATCACATTTTTAAAATATAGTTATAATAATACAATTAAATGTGGAAATAAAGAAACCATGTTAAATAATAATGTGTACAAAATATAAAATTGTTCCTCATTGATGGTAATTTGGGACAGAAACCAGTATGATGGATTCCAACGATGGTGGATGCACCCCAACCTATTTTATAAAAATTATAACATTCATAATATTTTTTTTAAAAAAAAATATTAAGGTATATTATGTTTTATAATCTACATTTATAAATATTTACTTCACTCATATTATTTAGTTATAGTATATTTTCATTATTAGATACTAGTAATATTATATATTTCGATCAGGTTTAGTAAAAGAGATGTTGGATCTCAATTATTAATAATATGGTAATCATTAATATGTTATTCATGGTAATTAAACAATTATTTGTCAATTATTTCCTTATACCAGTTTATGTTTATGAATGAAATGTCTCAGTTTTGTTAAAATAAAATTCATGATAAGCTTGTTTTGATTAATTTCGTGATTACAATAATGTAATTTATATAGATAAATATTTATTGGTTTCCCTGCCTCGATGTATATTCCTATATTAATTAAATTGTTATTTTAATATATTAAAAATAAATAAATTTATATACTAAACCATGATAGACATTAATAGAATCATTTTTTTGGGTGGATAAACTTACATAAATAAGAACGTAATATATTCTATCAATGTATGTTGCTATGAAAATAATTTTTAATTATAAAATAATTATTATAGAAGTATTGTGATATTGTGTTGTTTTTATAATTATATTGACTATGATTATAGGACTCTTTAATGAAAATAGTGAAAATAACTATTTGGACTATGGATAATACTCATGTTGAGATTGTGATTATTCTCTTAAAAGGAAAAATAGAATTAGGGGACTTGGGTCACATTATTGAGACTAAGGGAATCCAAATGTAGGATATGGATATTAAAGAAGAAAATTTGGATGGGATTTATGATGAATTTTATTTTATTTTTTTGTTTGAGTGGGTGAATGTTTTGTCCATTAATTTATGAAAATTTGGTATAATTCCATGGAATCATATGTTAAATGAGGCGTAAGGATAAAATCATATGGAAGTTAGGTAATTCAAGTAATGAAACATTTATGATATGTAATGGAAATGATTTATTTATCCCTTCGCCAATAATATAAAATATCATTAGTGCATTGAGAGGGATTATATTGGAGTTACAAAGGCAACATATAATTTCATAGCAATTCATATGGACAGCATGACCAAGGTAAGGGTGTGCTGAAAGATATTTTGAATCAGTTAACTAGTATCATTGGGGAGTTCTATATTGGATGATCATTTTATAGGGGAGAGTTATTTTTGAGTTGTCTATGTGGAGCATATCATGCTACATTGAGTGAAACATCATGATTGAAGCTATTTAGAATACCATATCAAAGTAATTTTACCTAGTTTTTTCCATATAAGAGAAATATCTATTTGAAAACATATTATGGATAATATTTTAAAGATTCTAACTAGGAATCATTCTAGGCGAGCCACGTTTTCTGATTAAAACATTGTGTATACAACTATAACTTAGGCCTTGGCATGTGGTTACAATGTGTAAAAGGATATCTCCTTGAAAATTGGGATTATGGTTGTAGTGTGAAAAGTGTATGTGTTATTAGAAGAGTTGTAATGGAAAAGATACTGAGTGTTTTATGCCCCTCCATTGTGGGATTCCACATAATGGATTAAAATACATAAGAAAATACAACTATATAATAGTCTAGTATATGGTGGAAATCAATGTGAATAAAATAGGTTTGAGAAAATTAATATGGGGGGATAACCATTTTAAAAACTAAAGAATATTAAAACCCATTTAATAGATATCACTACTTTTTTATTTGTACTTCATAATGGCGTAGTTTTTTGATTTAAAAATTTCCTCTCAAAATAGAGGGTCCACCTCTCCTTGGTGCAGACTTTTGAATCATCTTAATAAGCATAGAATTCCTCTACACCTATCACCACACCATAAAAATATATCATGAGAGTGTAAAATTTCAATTCATCAAGATCAATCTATTAAATTATGGTACTCTCTTTATTTCCCTCTACCATTAATTTTCTTGGTACATTATCTTCTAGAATTTTGATCATGTAGAGATACACTATTTTTTGTGGAGAATTGAGAAAATATAAATATCTTTTTCCTGATAGGTTATGGTGAGTATTAATTACATTTTTTAGTTTCTTTTGGTAGTTGTTGATATTTAGTCTTCAATTCCTTCTTAGAGAATATTGAACTTCTATTCATTGTATGGGGTCCTTTTTTTCTCTTTAAATTACGAATATATAGGAATATAATGTTTGTTTCTCATTAATTGTACAATACAGATAAAATTAACCAGATAGTTAACCAAAATAAATAAAAATCAAAGAATATTGGATGAATTTTTATTTTTTACTAGTTTCTTATTTATTTGAAGAAGAATTCAATGATCCTTGAATGATGTCATGATATGTTAGCTGTAATTTCTTGAAATATGAAACCTTGTTGTAATTTTTTCTTGAACTCACATCTCATAAAAGGATAATCACCTTTATATTGATAAAATTTATTAATGTGTAAAAATATAAATTCTATGAAAAACCCCATGTAATGATTGTATAAATATTTTAAAATACATATTAATATATAAAATTTATACATTATACCCTGTTCGATCTGGGAACCTATTCATGTTGCTTGCTGGAATTGTTTTTCATGTGCTAGTGTTGATCATTTTTTGTTTTTATAGTGATGGTGATGATTGATTTGATGAGGGGGTTATTATGAATTTTTTCATGAAATATGACATTATTTTTACATGATGGATGAGTGGTTGTGGTGTGTGGTGTGGTTATGATTTCAATGGTGTATAGTATGAAGATCAAAATGGTAAAACGTAAATGTGGTATGCACTAGATATAAAATAAAAGTTTTCTAGCATAAAAATAATATGATATAAATAAATGGGAAATAAAGTAGAATTAATGTGGGTGATGGATACAATGATTATTAATTAAACATGGGTTAAATAACATAATAAAATAATGGTGTGTCAAAAATTTTAATATATTGAAAATTGTAAACAATTAACTTTTATAGATGAATTGTTTTTTTGTATGAATCTATTTTATATGAAATGTTTCCTTAAGTGGTAGAAAACAATTGGTTTTATATTCTAGTGGATATTGTGGTAGTGCATGAGAGAGGTCATTGTCATTGATATTAACCATTATGTTGGACATTACATGAGACAATATAACCTTTTACTTTTATGTTAATTCTATATGCATCCCACCTACATCATGTACTATTCAATGACACCAAAATAATTTTAGGGGAGTTTTCCTTAACACATATGATTGAGATGGAATAGATGGATTATTTCCCCCACATCTATTTTATTCCATCAATATAAATAAAAGATAAATCTACCAATTTTTAGATATTACCAACTAAATAAGGCTTACTTTTTTGTGGTTATTTGTGATGATAGGGTGTGATATGTGTTTAAGATCATTCATTGTCATAGGAGGGCATGCGTTTGATATCCTTTCTTTCAATGATAACCTATAACATTGGTTACGAGTTTAGGGTTGGACTCATGATAAAAACTATAATGATTTTGGAGTGTACGGTAATATATGGATATTTAATGATGTTTATATAGGATGTTGGGCCCACCCAAAGGCCAAGGAAAGAAGGATTTTTGACGTGAACCACATCAGATATAGATTGATACTTGATGACTTGTATATGGAATAGAAGAGAGTATAAGACGTTTATAACGACCCATACTTTACATACATTGTTAATACTTCAAAATTGAAGCACACTTATTACAACATATGACAAAACCACAAAGGACCGTATAGGTATAGTGTCTTTAGAAACTGGGGAACATAAACAACCGGTTCATAAATCTTCTACAGTGTCTCCCATTTATTTCATCATATCTTGGGTCCCTTTTAGCATATTCTACTTAATATCCATCTTCCTGACCTGGGGAAAAGAAAATATAAAAGGGTGAGCTCAAATGCTCAGCAAGGGAAAATAAAGGAAATAAAAATCATATCATATCTTTTTGAAAATCATAACCTGCAAAAGAGATCATAATATCTTAACATGGAATAAATCATAGAAGTGAAAATGAGATCCCCATAATCATAAAAATGAAACTTGAAACTTTGTGGAATGCACACATAATCATGGAAAATCATTTCTTGTTAGTCATGACTCATTTCCAAGACTATCTTAGTGGACAGAGTCGCTTTCTGAACCGAGTCACCCTCGTTCCAGTCCTGTTTCACTGAACTGGTATAACCTACCGTTCCAGCCATGTCTATCTCATGAGATATAAAATCTTTACCCAATGCATTGGAGGTAGATATAGATCCCACCCATCTTATAATGAATATTTTCTTATGTGTGCCACATAAACATAAATCATACATCATCGCATAACCCATGTAATAAAAATGGGATTCTTAAACAACATGACATCATAAAACAATTCATATAAGATAAAGGAATTAATAAAAATGTTTCCATCACAACATAATCAAATCCATGTAATAATAGGGGTAAAAACAGAACCCTTTTATTATCTTAGATGGAAAATAACTTTGATAAAATACATGAACTTCATTCTTGAGGAAAATATCCTTTCTACTTAACATGTCATACAATTTTAAAATAAAAGAAGTTTATTAAAAATAAACTTGAATACTTGTAAAGGAAGCTTCTTGGAAATAATTTTTTAGAAATCCATTCATGCCGTATATGTTTAAAAAAACATTCTTCGTACTTTTGTCAGAAAAGTCAAAAAGTACCTCGTACAAAAAACGACAAAAGATTCCTTTCATAAATATTACTAAAAACTCACCGAAGGGTAAAAATGGATTTAATAAATTGTAGGTGGATGGAAATAATATTACATATTGATGAAACATGGATGTGGATGATAAAATACACCCCAGTATGTACTTACGAATAAACAATCTCGGATAAAAATGAGATTGTGATATTTCCCTTACCTTAGGTCCGATTTGCTTTGTATGTGTCCAAATCTCCTGTATAATGGTTTAAATAATGTTATTGACTTATTCCAGAATCATAGATATTGATATGATATCACATATGGTCATATTCTTAGCTTCTTGTTAGTAATATTTCATTGTTACTTGTTACTCGGGTCTTTATTTCCTTTTGTTCTTATGCGTGTTTTGCCGAATAAATTCTTATTATTATTTTAAGGTTATATATAACTTATATCCAGAATGGTATTAGTGTAACATATATCATATTTATTCATTCAATTCATTTATATAATTACTATGTAATGATGATCATGTAGAACGAGTCACATCACATCGTGGAGACGGTATTCCGTACGTACGCATGAGTGATGATATCGTTCCTATGATCGTGGAATTGTATTGGAGTGTATATATATTATTTCAGTATCAATATTACTTTATAATAGTCATAAATAGTTACCCATTACACCATTATACCCATCCTTGTAAAGTGATGGTGGAAAATAGATTACACCACGGCGTGGAGACGGTATTTCGTACGTACGCACGCGCGGTGATTTCATTTTTCCATAGGATGGATAGAAGGTGAATTAGGGTTGTTTCATATTTATAATAACATATCAGTATGTAAGTAATACTGATGTTATTACTTTATCATGAAACAACTAAAGAAGAAGAAGTTGAAGAAGAAAGAAATTGAAAAGATCGGTAATGGATATTACCTCTTCTTTGGAACGCCTCTTTGAATCCTCCACTTAGGGAACTAAGATTGGACTTTGAAGAAGACCAGGACCTCTAGGATTATTCTAGGGAAGTGGAGAGGAGAAAATGGCAGGGGTTGGCCGAGTTTGAGTGCTCAATTTGGTGTGAGGAGGAGGGGGAGGAGGTGCCCTTTTATAAGGGAGGAGAGGGGCACCTTAGGAATATCTCAAAATATTATTTTATATTAAAGTCAGAATCGGTTTATAATGGTTCCAAAGGGTCTTATTTCGAAGCTAAAGTGTGGAAGGGTCTAAATCCTATCAACCAATAGGATTTAGACAAGTTTGAGATATTAATTTAACCTTATCAATTAGATTTAACTCTAAGTTAAATAATTTAACCTTTACCATGTCTTTTTGTTTTCATTCACTATATGGTTAATACACTTACTATAACATGCCAAACGAACCCCAAATTGTTTATTATTAATATATATATCCTTATCTAAGTCATTTTGCCGAACCTTAGATTTTTAGGAATAAAATAACAATTAATAATATAATATTTGATTTAAAAACTATTTTGTGTCAATTTTGACACTATTTGATATATGATTTTTGTAAAAGTCATAACAAAATTATATGTTCGAACCAAGTTGATTAAAACACCACTAATATATCATAGTAACCTAGAAAATTAGTGGAATTCATAAAAAGTCTCAAATTACATTTATTTCGGTGTTTATAACATCAATTATGTCAATATTTCATTAATAAGATAATTATTGCATCATCATTGTGTCATAAATAAATTATATTATTTAATGTCTAAAAATTAAAATTAAAATACCATTATGTAGGAAATATTTTTAGCTTTCTAATGAATATTTATAGTCGAATTTATCTTATGTATAACCCCATATTAAAAATTATTTACTTAATAAACTTTGATTTTAACTATTTTAACCCTTCTTTAAATAAATTAATAATAAATGTCCTAATCTAATCCAAGTGGGCCTAAATGGTCATATTTTATTCATAAGGTTGTTTTTGGTCGAATTACACTTATCCAATAGAATTAGGACATATGTTAGGTTAATAGTAATATCATATTTACCATTAGTTACCCTATTTACTATTAACCGCGGTAAAAAAAAGTAAAAAGTTACTATTCACCAAAAAATTATTTTTATCTCATTGAACCACATTTTACTTACTGATATCAACCGTGTCTGTCGGATTTTCGAAATTCCATTCACAGAAGCGGTAAAATTATGTTTTATGCAAAATTCAGTTTTTAACCTACCACTTAGTGGTTTCACTATTCATCAAAAATTGAATGTTTTCAGAAAAATACCAAAATTTCACCCTAGGGTAATTTCGGTATTCCGAATCCAAAAATGAATTCCATTTTGAAAAATAAAATTTATAAAATTTCAAAAAGTGGTTATTACTATTCATAACGGCTAGTTTTAATGATATTTTAATAGCATATCGTTGTTTAGTGAAACTCAGTATTGCGTACGACGCAAGCTATCGAGGAAGGTCGCGATTGCGTGTAACGAAAGCCAAGAAAGTGTTGTGTAGAAAAAGATTCCTTTGATGATTTATATAACATAAAAGTCTCCGGTGTTACATTCTACCCCCCTTAAAAAGAATTTCTCCCTCGAAATTCGTCACTTTGTAACAAACAGATGAGGATACTTCTCCCTCATCATATCCTCAAGCTCCCATGTAGCTTCTTCAAATTGGTGGTTCCTCCATAAAACTTTCACCAATCGAGTGGTCTTGTTTCGTAGGACTTTTTCTCTACGATCCAGAATCTCTATCGGCTGTTCTTCATAAGAAAGATCTTGCTCTAGCGGTACAACTTCTGAGCTGAGTACATGTGAAGGATCTGGTATGTACTTTCTCAGGAGAGATACATGGAAGACATCGTGAACTTGAGAGAGATTCGGTGGAAGCGCCAATCGGTAAGCTACCTTCCCAACACGATCCATTATTTTGAAAGGACCGATATATCTAGGGCTCTACTTCCCCTTCTTTTCAAATCTCATAACCCTCTTCCAGGGAGATATTCGTAAAAACACTTTATCACCCACTTCAAACTCTAGGTCTTTTTTTCGGTTGTCGGCATAACTTTTCTGTCAACTCTGAGCTGATCTTATGTGTTGTTGAATAGATCTAACCTTTTCTGCCATTTCATCAACGAGATCAGGCCCTAATAGTTTTCTTTCCCCAACTTCATCCCAGCAAGTTAGAGTCCTGCATTTCTTTCCGTAGAGAGCTTCATAAGGAGCCATCTGAATATTGGAGTGAAAGCTATTATTATAAGAAAATTCCACCAAAGGTAGGTGTTGATCCCAACCTCCTTTGAAATCCATAGAGCAAGCTCTCAACATATCTTCTAGGGTTTGAATTGTTCTCTCAGACTGACCGTCTGTCTGGGGATGATAAGCAGTGCTGAAACTCAACTCTGTATCCAGAGTATGCTGAAGACTTCGCCAGAACTTCGAGGTAAATCTCGGATCCCGTTCAGATATAATAGAAATTGGTACTCCATGCAATCTTACCACATCCTTTACATATATCCTGGCAAGCTGATCTAGAGAGAAATCCTCTCTAATTGTAATGAAGTGTGCAGACTTTGTAAGACGATCAACTATGACCCAGATAGAATTATTTCCTTTGGATGTTTTAGGAAGTCCTGTGACAAAGTCCATAGTGATGTTTTCCCATTTCCATTCGGATATGGGTAATGGTTGTAACATCCCCTTAGACTTCTGTCTCTCAGCTTTAACTTGTTGACAAACCAAGCATCGAGAGACATATTCAGCAACATCTCTTTTCATGCCATCCCACCAGAAGTACTCTTTCAGGTCCCTATACATCTTCGTGCTTCCAGGATGAATAGAGAATGAAGAACTATGAGCCTCATCCAGCAGCTCCTTCTTTAATTCGGGGATGGGAGGAACACAAACCCGATTCCTGAACTTTATTACCCCATCACAATCAAGGTTGAATTCAGGAACATTTCTCACCTTCTTTTGTAACTCGACATCTTCTTTCTGTGCCACCTTAATCTTCACATGTATATATGGTTGAACATTCATTTGAGAAAGATAAGATTTTTCCCCTTCTATTATAATTCCAAGATCCATCCTTTGTAAATCCATAAATATTGGATCTTTTGTGATCCTTATCATGGATAAACTAGCATGGTCTTGTCGACTTAATGCATCTGCCACCTTGTTTGCTTTCCCAGGGTGGTAATGGATTGAGCAGTCGTAATCCTTAATCTGCTCCAACCATATTCTTTGACGCATATTCAACTCCTTTTGTGTGAAAATATACTTTAAACTTTTATGATCAGTATAAATATCACACTTTTCACCATAAAAGTAATGCCTCCAAATCATTAATGCAAAGATTACCGCAGCCAACTCCAAATCATGAGTTGGGTAATTTTGCACATGGATTTTCAACTGTCGTGAGGCATAAGCTATCACCATATCATTTTGCATAAGAACACACCCAAATCACTTCTTGGATGCATCACTTTAGATCACAAACCTTTCTCCACTACAAGGCAGTGTGAGCACATGTGCACTGGATAACCTTCTTTTCAACTCCTTGAAATTCTCTTCACATTCCCCTGTCCAGACAAACTTAACTCCTTTCCGAGTCAACTTGGTGAGTGGATTAGAAAATCGTGAAAAATACTTTACAAAACGTCGATAATATCCAGCCAGACCAAGAAAACTTTGGATCTCAGTTACTGTTGTTGGTCTTGACCATCTTTCGATAACCTCTGTTTTTGCTGGATCCACAGATATCCCCTCTTTTGAGATTATGTGACCCAAAAATGCAACTTTTTGAAGCCAAAATTCACACTTGGTAAATTTGGCATAAAGCTTCTCCTTTCTCAGGGTCTTCAATATAATTCTCAAGTGATCTTCATGCTCTTCCTTGCTCTTTGAATAGACAAGAATATCATCTATGAAGACTACCACATATTGATCAAGATAGTCTCTAAAGACTCTATTCATTAGATCCATGAAGATAGCAGGGGCATTAGTAAGACCAAATGGAATCACTATAAATTCATAGTGTCCATACCTTGTACGGAAAGCGGTCTTTGGTATATCCTCCCTTTTGACCATTAATTGATGATACCCTGAACGAAGATCAATCTTGGAAAAGTATTGAGCTCCGCGTAGTTGGTCAAATAAGTCATCAATGCGTGGGAGAGGATATTTGTTCTTGATAGTGATCTTGTTAAGTTCTCGATAATCAATGCAGAGTCTCATTGATCCATCTTTCTTCTTAACAAATAGAACAGGTGCTCCCCAAGGTGACGCACTAGGGCGTATGAATCCCTTTTCAAGATTCTCTTGGAGTTTCTTCTTCAATTCCTACAACTCAATTGGGGCCATTCTATAAGGTGTCTTTGAAATAGGCAAAGCACCCGGTACGAGTTCTATTGAAAACTCAACTTCACGATTTGGTGGAAGACCTGGTAATTCCTCCGGAAAGACATCATCAAACTCCCGTACAATGGGAAAATTCTTAATCGTGAGTTTCTCACCAACCATTTGAGATAAATAAACTTCATTTAGTGGAATCAATACCCATAAGATGGAAGAAATTTCCACTGGAAGGTTATATTCATCCTTGCATCGATAGACGATCGTAGATTGATCTAGAATATGAAATGTGACTTCCCTTCTTTGGCAATTGATATGAGATCCATGTAGAGAAATCCAATCCATGCCAAGAATCACATCAAATTCCACTAATGGAAGGATCACAAGATTTGCAGGAAGCACTTTCCCACAAACTTCGATCGGAGAAGAATTATAAACTTTTGATGCGACTGTTGTGCCATTAGGTGTTGTCACAGCTAACTCAACATCTAATTGTTGAGGTAATACGGTGATACCCTTAGAAAATTCTTTAGAAATAAAAGAGTGGGTGGATCCAGAATCAAATAAAACATTTGCTACTTTAGAGTGGATGGTAAGTGTACCTTTCACCACTTCGTTATCGTACTCCACATCGCTGATAGAAATTTCATGTGACTTTCCTTTTTCTTTAGCCTTAAGATTTTGTTGACGTCGACTATCATCATCAACCCTTGGATTTGGGCATTGATTGGCATAATGCCCCATCTCCTTGCACTTGAAACATTGAAGTGTAGTAGGTTCATTCTGTGTATCCCTTCCTTTGTTTGCGTCATTAGACATCTTCTTCCCATTATCACGGCATTCAAATCCCTGATGACCTTCCTTTCCACATTTAAAACATTTACTTGTCCCTTTAAGACAACTCCCTTCATGTTTCTTTCCACACTTTGAGAATAAGGAAAAGCTCATCTTCTTTTCTGTGTGATCTTTAGATTTTTCTTTGAATTCCATCTTCCTCTTCTTATCAAACCCATGTGACTGATGGGTTACTCCAATCTCCATCTCGACTTTGAGAGCACATCGAACGATTTCCTCGTAGCTATTGAAGTCCCTTATGGCTAACGCCCTTCGAAGACTTGGTTTTATGCCACTAAAGAATCGATCGATCTTACTCTCAGGTTGGATAATAATACCAGAAGTGTACCTTGCAATTCTTGTAAAATTTGCTTCATAGGTACCAACAGATTCATCATCCCTTTTCTTCAGTTCAAGAAACTCTTTCTCCATCTTTGTTCGGAGAATACGAGGGAAGTACTTATTGAAAAATAAGTTCTTGAACTCGTCCCATTCCATAGACTCAATTTCATCCCTTTTCCTCGTATTCTTAATAAGATTCCACCATTGATCAGCATCTCCTTCCAAACGATACACTGCTAGGATGACTTTATCATGCTCAGAACATTGAAGAACTGAAAATATCTATTCAGTAGTACTAATCCATTGTTCAGCAACTAATGGATCAGTAGACCCGCTGAAAGAAGGTGGACGCTGCCTCATGATGGATTCAACAGAATGTTGCTCCTTCATTTGCTCATTTGGAAGTCCTGCATGATTCATAGCTTGAGAAAGTTGTGTGAGCATGGCTACAAGATTTTTCATTCCAGCTCCCATATCGTTTGGTTTCTCAGGGGGACAATCATTGCATTGCCCATCGCATTCCGCATTAACACGGTTCCTTCGGGTTCCAGCCATTGACTAAAACCAAGAAGAATAGTGTGAGAAACACTAATTATAATAGGAAAACCACATATTTAAAGAATAAAATTTTCATTCTTAAGGTCTTATCCTAGGTTATTCATGGCCATTTCTAAAACACTAAGATTGTGTTCTATGCTTAGACTTATCCTTAGGGTTCTTACTAAGGCTTTCACATCCTAGTTTCCAAAGGTTGACTATACCTTTCCTCTGATACCAACTATAACGACCCATACTTTACATACATTGTTAATACTTCAAAATTGAAGCACACTTATTACAACATATGACAAAACCACAAAGGACCGTATAGGTATAGTGTCTTTAGAAACTGGGAAACAGAAACAACTGGTTCATAAATCTTCTACAGTGTCTCCCATTTTTTTCATCATATCTTGGGTCCCTTTTAGCATATTCTACTTAATATCCATCTTCCTGACCTGGGGAAAAGAAAACATAAAAGGGTGAGCTCAAATGCTCAGCAAGGGCAAATAAAGGAAATAAAAATCATATCATATCTTTTTGAAAATCATAACCTGCATAAGAGATCATAATATCTTAACATGGAATAAATCATAGAAGTGAAAATGAGATCCCCATAATCATAAAAATGAAACTTGAAACTTTGTGGCATGCACACATAATCATGGAAAATCATTTCTTGTTAGTCATGACTCATTGCCAAGACTATCTTAGTGGAAAGAGTCCCTTTCTGAACCGAGTCACCCTCATTCCAGTCCTGTTTCATTGAACCGGTATAACCTACCGTTCCAGCCATGTCTATCTCATGAGATATAAAATCTTTACCCAATGCATTGGAGGGAGATATAGGTCCCACCCATCTTATAATGAATCCTTTCTTATGTGTGCCACATAAACATAAATCATACATCATCGCATAACCCATGTAATAAAAATGGGATTCATAAACAACATGACATCATAAAACAATTCATATAAGATAAAGGAATTCATAAAAATGTTTCCATCACAACATAATCAAATCCATGTAATAATAGGGGTAAAAACAGAACCCTTTTATTATCTTAGATGGAAAATAACTTTGATATAATACTTGAACTTCATTCTTGAGGAAAATATCCTTTCTACTTAACATGTCATACAATTTTAAAATAAAAGAAGTTGATTAAAAATAAACTTGAATACTTGTAAAGTAAGCTTCTTGGAAATAATTTTTTAGAAATCCATTCATGTCGTATAAGTTAAAAAAACATTCTTCGTACTTTTGTCGGAAAAGTCAAAAAGTACCTCGTATGAAAAACGACAAAAGATTTCTTTCATACATATTACCAAAAACTCACAGAAGGGTAAAAATTGATTTAAACAATAGTAGGTCGATGGAAATAATATTACATATTGATGAAACATGGATGTGGATGATAAAATACACCCCAGTAAGTATTTACGAATAAACAATCTCGGATAAAAATGAGATTGTGATATTTCCCTTACCTTATGTCCGATTTGCTTTGTACGTGTTCGAAGCTCCTGTATAATGGTTTAAATAATGTTATTGACTTATTCCAGAATCATAGATATTGATATGATATCATATATGGTCATATTCTTAGCTTCTTGTTAGTAATATTTCATTGTTACTTGTTACTCGGGTCTTTATTGCCTTTTGTTCTTATGCGTGTTTTGCCGAATAAATTCTTATTCTTATTTTAAGGTTATATATAACATATATCCAGAATGTTATTAGTGTAACATATATCATATTTATTAATTCAATTCATTTATATAATTACTATGTAATGATGATCATGTAGAACGAGTCACATCACATCGTGGAGACGGTATTCCGTACGTACGCACGAGTGATGATATCGTTCCTATGATCGTGGAATTGTATTGGAGTGTATATATATTATTTCAGTATCAATATTACTTTATAATAGTCATAAATAGTTACTCATTACACCATTATACCCATCCTTGTAAAGTGATGGTGGAAAATAGATTACACCACGGCGTGGAGACAGTATTCCGTACGTACGTACGCACGGTGATTTCATTTTTCCGTAGGATGGATAGAAGGTGAATTAGGGTTGTTTCATATTTATAATAACATATCAGTATGTAAGTAATACTGATGTTATTACTTTATCATGAAACAACTAAAGAAGAAGAAGTTTAAGAAGAAAGAAATTGAAAAGATCGATAATGGATATTACCTCTTCTTTGGAACGCCTCTTTGAATCCTCCACTTAGGGAACTAAGATTGGTCTTTGAAGAAGACCAGGACCTCTAGGATTATTCTAGGTAAGTGGAGAGGAGAAAATGGCAGGGGTTGGCCGAGCTTGAGTGCTCAATTTGGTGTGAGGAGGAGGGGGAGGAGGTGCCCTTTTATAAGGGAGGAGAGGGGCACCTTAGGAATATCTCAAAATATTATTTTATATTAAAGTCAAAATCGGTTTATAATGGTTCCAAAGGGTCTTATTTCTAAGCTAAAGTGGGGAAGGGTCGATATCCTATCAACCAATAGGATTTAGACAAGTTTGGGATATTATTTTAACCTTCTCAATTAGATTTAACTATGAGTTAAATAATTTAACCTTTACCATGTCTTTTTGTTTTCTTTCACTATATGGTTAATACACTTACTATAACATGCCAAACGAACCCCAATTGTTTATTAATAATATATATATCCTTATCTAAGTCATTTGGCCGAACCTTAGATTTTTAGGAATAAAATAACAATTAATAATATAATATTTGATTTAAAAACTATTTTGTCTCAATTTTGACACTATTTGATTAATGATTTTTGTGAAAGTCATAACAGAATTATATGTTCGAAACAAGTTGATTAAATCAACACGAATATATCATAGTAACCTAGAAAATTAGTGGAATTCATAAAAAGTCTCAAATTACATTTATTTTGGTGTTTATAACATCAATTATGTCAATATTTCATTAATAAGATAATTATTGCATCATCATTGTGTCATAAAGAAATTAATTTATTTAATGTCTAAAAATTACAAATAAAATACCATTATGTAGGAAATCTTTTTATCTTTCTAATGAATATTTATAGTCGAATTTATCGTATGTATAACCCCATATTAAAAATTATTTACTTATTAAACTTTGATTTTAACTATTGTAACCCTTCTATAAATAAATTAATAATAAATGTCCTAATCTAATCCAAGTGGGCCTAAATGGTCATATTTTATTCATAAGGTTGTTTTTGGTCGAATTAAACTGATCCAATAGAATTAGGACATATGTTAGGGTAATAGTAATATCATATTTACCATTAGTTACCCTATTTACTATTAACCGCGGTAAAAAAAGTAAAAAGTTACTATTCACCAAAAAATTATTTTTATCTCATTGAACCACATTTTACTTACTGATATCAACCGTGTCTGTCGGATTTTCAAAATTCCATTCATAGAAGTGGTAAAATTATGTTTTATGCAAAATTCAGTTTTTAACCTACCACTTAGTGGTTTCACTATTCATCAAAAATTGATAGTTTTCAGAAAAATACCAAAATTTCACCCTAGGCTAATTTCGGTATTCCGAATCCAAAAATGAAGTCCATTTTGAAAAATAAAATTTATAAAATTTCAAAAAGTGGTTATTACTATTCATAACGGCTAGTTTTAATAATATTTTAATAGCATATCGTTGTTTAGTGAAACTCAGTATTGCGTACGACGCAAGCTATCGAGGAAGGTCGCGATTGCGTGAAAAGCAAGCCAAGCAAGTGTTGTGTAGAAAAATATTCCTTTGATGATTTATATAACATAAAAGTCTCGGGTGTTACAACGTTATATGTCGGGGTATGAGGGAAGTAACTCAGTTGGGATGTGGATGTGGGGAACCTATATATGTATATTCTTTTTTATTATTTTATTTCAGTATATTATTTATCTATTAAGTGATCCTTTGAATGGATGGGATGGTTTGTAGGCCTGTTTAGGTTCTTGTAAATTATATTATATGTTTACTGGTGAATTTTTATACTATGTCACATTTTCATGAGAAACCTTAGGAATAATACTACAATGTAAACAGGTTACATTCACTGACAATATATATACAATATGTTGCAGGTTTCCAATATGGTTTTAGAAAATGAACTAGACACTACTAGAATGGTGGATAGAGTCACAATGATGTCTCAAATTTAGGATTCCTATTGGAACTATTGTAATTTGGTAATGTTTATATTTATTTCCATGCATATATTTTCATTTTTTAGTTTCTTTTATATTTTAGGATGGCATTATTTGGTTGGTTTTTATCTTATCTCTCAATTTATTCTATGTATTGTTGGAATTTCCCCCCATTTGACTATATTATACTATCATGACCCCCTCTCTAAAAATTGTAAAACTCCATGGCTGGAAATCTATGAAGAGAGATAATGACCTCTGAGTCCTACATCTAGTTCACCCTTGGTTGGTGACTAGCACTGAGGGTATCACAATCACAGAGATTGGAGGAATTACCCTATAAGGGAAAACATTGAGAAGGGATAGATATGAAATACACCATCCAACTCCTATTGAGATTTTAATGTCAAAGGAAACCCAAGTACACATATGAAATGTCATGAAAATACTACTAAAATTGAAATGGAAAACTATAAGTACCAAAATAAAGTAAAAAAACTGTGACCACAAAACCTGAACATCTCATAAAAACCCATGAACTATAAGTAACCACCATGATCTCAAACCTACTCCATATTACCCGAATAACATTTTATATAAAATTTGGTGAGTTGTATGGTATGAACAACAAGATCATCCCTAGAGCCTCTCATGAAAATGTCAAGTCTTCCTGCTAAAGCATAGTGAAAAACATGTGAAGCTAACTCATCAACTAAATATATATAATAAGTTCCCCACCAAACCATGGATACTCTCACCAATTAACTCATAAAATACTATATAATATAATAATTAATTTCAAGATTACCCCTCTACCACATTCCCAATAGTTTGACTCGTTTCCCTATCATTACACACACTGAGCATCTCTCACTAAAAAGGATTTCTTGTAGACACATGGGTGATGCCCCACAACAAGAAACTTGTGTAACTCTCCACAACAACTACAATAAAAAAGTAATCCTGTTGTTTTTGGAAGCCACCATAGCACACATAGCATGTATTACACATCGGATATTATACATCAATCCTTTACAACCCCTATAACGAGTAAGTATCCTATATCCATCACAGTCTTTACATGATACACTATATTAGTACATAGGAAACTATATCAAGGTCATATGTTTGTGAAATAACCACAATACACTATATCCATATGCACACATTTATGGGGAAATCTAAGCACTCTTCATACCCACAAAAGTAATTATCGAGAGAAGATAAGGGTCCAAAGGGGTTACTCATCCAACCATCCTCCCACTAGAAAATTACGGAAAACACCCCCAATGATTAATAGGTAAGCCCAACATCATTTCATTCCATAATATCCAGTATCCCCCACCAACCTAAACCCACATGCATAAACCAATGCATCTTGACACTCATGGTGTGAACTGATGCCACAACAACTATGCCTCCCTACCCGACGCAACATAACATCCCCCCAGGATGACGCCTCATCCATGCCTCCTTGACTCAAAACCACAAGTCTGATATCCAAATCACATCACAAGAAGAATAAAAAACTTAGAAACAAGTTCTCACCCCTAAAACATTTCATAAATCGTTCACATACCACAATCCCTTGTGTCTCCAAGAATAATGAACTCATCCTTTATATGAAATTGGTCAAATAATGTGCCTGATAAGTCATTAACATTAATCAGAAAACTTATTCCTTATTCTGTCACGAATTAACAGATTAATTCTTCATATATTTAAAACACGAGAAACCTAAAAAATAAACTATCACAATATACCACTAATTAATTAAAAAATTAATGTGACATTACATTAACACTTTTATCAAAACAACTCAATATGAATTAGGTCCATCGACTAATTAAATTAAACATTATCACTTGCAGAAATTGTATTATCATCAAATTAAAACAACAATAACAACTAAATTCATCAAAAACACCTCTTTATCATTTAGACAATTAATTATCAATTAATTTGTAATTTATTTTATTTACCAATTTTCAATAATAATTACATCCTAAATAAATAAATATCATAGATATCACACTATATATCAAATGATGAGGAAAACTGTTATCATAGTATAAAACATTAACATCTCTACGTGATTGTTTATAAATTATTTAACCCAGTTCATATAATTATTAAGTCAATTCCATCGAATTCCATGGAATAAACCGTGTTATCTCTTAGAATTAACGCAAAAAAAAGATACGTGGAGAATAATGTACCCCAAATGTATGTTGATGTTCATTTCAGGTTAATATATCAATGAAATGTATCATGCTTACCTCTCTTGTAACAACGGCATCCACTCGAGGACAGTGTATCGATCCTCCAATAACCAAAAACCCAGAAATCACCATTATAAACATGAAGATCGTGATAAATTACACAGAAAAGATATATGGGAGGAATCATATTGATGAAAACACATGAACTAAGGTATATTATACCTTATATCAAAGACAAATTTCAATGAATCAAAGGAAGGAGATTGGGATAATTCCTTGACGAATGAATCCTAAATATGAAAAAGGGATGGTCACCAGGTAGCCTCGGGTCTAGGGATATCAATTTTAGTTTTAGGTTTTAGAAAACCATAGTGGTTGTACAGCACAAAAAACAGGAAGTGTCGGGTAAGTATAAGATTTGTAATCCCCTTTCATGTTGTGTAATTCCTTGAGATTGAGTTCTACTGACTAACGTGTCACCACATTGATTTATTTTATTTCTTGTACCTTGAAACATTTTATACTGTGAATCACTCTTTCAAACCATGAATAAACTCTTGAAATAGGATTTCATCTCATTTAATACAATTATATGACATGTAATACCTTATTTCCTGCTTTTACTTAAATGAAATTAGTTAATATTCTTCGCGTCCACCTCTGAGCACATAGATCATTGAAAACATACAAAGGGTTGATCCATGTGAATCTAGGCCCATTGATGAGATACCTCTCAAAACATTCTCATCCTCAAGAATCCAAATTCTACCCATAGAGGAAATGTATAAGGGGTTATCCGAACAACAACCCCACGAGATATTTCTCAATACTTTCTCCACCACAGTAGCTCACCAACTCAGTAGATAAAGAAGCCAAAAAACATGAAACAACCACAACCATCCCATAAAAACTATCTCTGGGGACATACCTCTAAATAGAAAACAATACATATGAAGAAAAAAAGAAAATCTTATCTCATAAATTGAATGTGTCGATAATTACCATTGGAATAAAATTAAAAGAGAAGTGTGAAACATCAAACAGTTCAGAGTAATGAGAAAGTATTTGTGACTCATGATCCCATATACTCTTCTCCCTACCACCATTATGCTAGAATAAAAAAAACACATGGATGAACACCCATGAAAAACCTTTTTCCTATGGTCTTAGATCGTTATAGGTCACTCCTCAAAGGTTGCATCATCGTCAACATTGATCGAACCCTAATCGATGATGTGAGAGTCATCATGAAGATAATGATAAAGTTGGGACAAATCAAAAACATCATGTATCCAACTCATATATGGGTAATGATCTACCCCATACTCCATGGATCTAAAATGTTCCAACACGTCTAAAGGTCAAAAAAACAGAGGAGAAAGCTTACTCCCATGACCAAAACATTATTTTCCATGAAGGGGAGTAACCTTCAAAAAATGTGATCCCCAACATCAAACTTTAGAGTTATCCTCATTTGGTTGGAATTGGATTTCTGATGATAATTATCTGCCTTCAACCTCTCATGAATTACCTGAACTATCTCAATTTTGTTTTGTATAGGTTCCAGTACAAGTTTTTCTAACTCTCCATCCCCAGTCGAAAACAATGGATAATGAAAATTTCAACCATACAATCCTTCAAATGGTACCATATTGATGATTGAGTGAATACTATTGTTTTAAGTGAATGTAACCATGGGAAGGTTCCTCATACATGATCTTCAAAATCCATGATACAAGAGCATAGAATTTCATCAAGAGTGTGGATGGTCTATACGTTCTGACTCCCCATCTTTTGAGGAAATGTAGTTCTATATTATTTCTATGAACAAATATAATTTTGGATACCTCTAAAATCCATGGACGTAGAATTATTATCTTTATTGGAAATGAAATTCCTTGGGACTCCCAAGACTCTCTACATCCTCCACATACTTCCTCAAAAAAACCCTCCACTGAGCTCGATTGCTTTATCACTGTATAGTGTGATGATTTTATCGAACAATATAATTCTACCCATGTATCATAATAGTATCCTTGAGCTGGGAGTAAACTAGTAATAAAGACCAATAATATGTCCCCCAATATCCATTTAGGAATATCTAATATATAGAGAAAACCACTGGGGACACATTTATCATCATTCACCTTCTGGCAGTCCAAACATCGAGATACAAACTCCGCAACCACATGCTCTTCCCCCGGCCACAAAAACCGACACCTAAAAGATGAGTATATATTTTTTAGGTGAATATGTACCACTAAGGGTGAACTATGGTAACCTCTATGAACCATGTCACATGAAAACAATGAAATGAGAAGCCTTCCTTGAAACAACATTTGTTGTTGTTCATCCTCAATCCAACCATCATGGGCCTTTCCATAAACAACATTGTCTCTCAATACCTCCACCTCATGATTGCCAAAATGGAAATATTCTACCTACTACACCATACATGACTGCACTATCATCTGAGAAAGAAAACATATGCCCCAAACATATCCTATATAATGATCTAATACTGAATGTTCTTCCACCACTCTCTATGAATCACCTGATTCATGAACATTATCAATACAATACATCTTGGTCAGTGACTCACCTACAACACTACCCTCCTAAGTTGTATATGAAATTTTGATGCTGAAATCCTATAATAACACCATCAACCAATGAGGTCTCAAGTTCATGTCACACAGGGAGAAAATATACCTCATGATCTTATATTTTGTGAAGACAAAACAATTCCTGTTGATGCGGTAATGTCTCCAAAACTTCCGTGAAAACACTACTACAAAAATGATTAGATTTTTTGGGGTACGATTATGCTCATTAGGATATAAATTCTGAGACCCATATGAAATGGCTGTTATCTTTTTCATTATAACCTATACTAACCCAAGACATGAAGCATCCCATAAAACCTCAAACTGAACTCATTCTGATAGTAGAAAACAAATTAGAGCACTAGACAACATCTCATATAGATACTCAGATGCCATCTAACACTGATCAGTCCACAGGAATACTTTATCCTTTCTATCCAATGCTGCTAGAGGGGTTTCAACCCGAGATAAATTTTCTACGAATATCTTTTAATAGCCCGTAAGACGGAGTAAACTTCACACCTCTACCATTATAATGGGGGATTCACAATTCACCACTACATATATAATTGAATGATCCATAGATACTTTCTACTAGGATACAACATTACAGAAAAAATGAAATCTTGATCCATAATGTCATTCTTCAACAACACTCCAAATAGTTATCGTTGACAATGAACTACCAAAACAGCCTGTAGGTGATATTCATGCTTTTACTCGTATTTGGAGTACACAAGAATTTCATCAATGAAAACCTCCATGAAAATATCCCCAATCTCTTGAAACATAGCATTCATCAACCACAATAATACAACTAGATTCTGTTTCACACCGAACAATATCAAAAAAAACTCTTAATGCCCACAACAACGATATAAAGCATTATTCAGGATATCATCATCATTAACCCTCATCTGATGATATCCTGACAAAAAATCAATATTCAAGAACCAACATTCACCATTATTTTGATTATATAAATCAGGAATATGTGAAATAGTATAGATTTTCTTAACTGTCACTCGGTTCAAGGGATGATGATCGATACAAAACTACAAAATTCCATCATTCTTATTCATGAAAAAAACCAGTTCACCCCATACTGACTAACTCATCCAAACAAAACTACCCTTCAAAAAAGCATCGAGCTAGATACGTTACTCGAATAACTAAAAATGAACCATTCAATACAAATAAATCGAGATAGGAGACATTATTGGATATAGAACTATCTTGAACTCAATTTCTCAAAGAGGGAATATTGCTACAACTGCTTCTGTAAAGACATAGATGTACTCTTATATGACCCTAGGATAAGCCAACTGCTAAAATTTCGATGAACTCTGCATCAGCTTAGCTATAAAGGATAACCAGGAGAAAACATGCCTCTATCCCATCTGATGGTCTCTCTCACCAAAAAAAATATTGATCACTCTATATCAACATCAAAGAACACCACCGGAATCCTAAATACATCAAAAAATACCTAATATGAATACATCCAATACATTCCATGGTTAACATTATATGGTTATATCTGTAATCATAAGAAATCTCCCCAAGGGCGATGCTTCCCTATAACAATCTCATAGTATATACATACTTCAAACAAGTCAGTTCGGCCTCCAACTAGCATAGTCACTGTTATGTGATTTGGAAGACTCTCTACCTCAGGTCACAATGCTTGGACAAGGGCAATTGATATTTAGTAGTTTGTCACTCTTTAATCAAACGAGGAATTCACCCAAGTTGGAAACATCAAAATGGAACCTCTAATGATTTTTAACTTGCCTGGTGATGGAAACACTAACACATGAAGCTGAACACGACCACCGTTACATTGATATTGACCACCTCAATGGAAACACTCTACTCAAAGAGGATGAGGAGCATCTTGAGGTTTTCCTCTGCCAACCCTGTCTACTCTGTACAAATCCAAAACTAGTGCATCCTGCTACTACAACCTCGGTTGGAACTGCCTCAATTTAGGAACCTAAAGGGAACTCCTTATGCATGTTGAATTCATAGATAGTTCCGGAACTCTCACTATTGATGACCTCTGCCTCTAAAAGAAAAACATAGACCTGATACCTTATATTAGTTCTATGATCCGCTACCCCTGGAGAAATGAGATATAAAGGGATAGGACCAACCCCCAGCCAAATGGAAGTCATTTTTACCAGATGACCCAGAAACAGAGACCATATCTTTACTTCATGACGAATCCTAAAGACTCCCCTATTATGATGATCCAATCCTGTATAATGTCCTCTTAATAAACTATTCCCTCCCAATAACCTTAAGATATGTCTTCAGCATAAATGGGGTGACCTTGAACAGGATCTCTGGATGCAAATATTCACAAAAATTCCTCTCCCTAGAATCTTCGTCAATAAATATGTAGAAATAATAATTCAGAATGTTTCTATAATGGATTCTAATCACTCGCACACAAGAGCCCCCTGGATAAAGTGTAAAAAGCTCATGGAGAATGGCCACCATCATAGTCAATGAATGATACTCGACTCTGAACTATTCTGAGAACTCCTCCAATGAGACTTCTTACTATCCATGATCTGAGAGAAACAAGAGAAACTACATCTTAGCATCTCCACAAAGAATTTTCAAAACCAATGATACACATTTCCCCTTCTATGAACGTATTGAACCGAAGGCTATCTCAGCCTCCTCCAATGAGTCTCATTTGACTGCATGTAAAACATATCTCTCATTCTTCAACAAATTCTAACATTGAAACTCTCTAATTTTCCTTCTCCTGGAGTTTTCCTCATCATCCTCTAATTTATGGAGATCTGCTAGTGAAACCTGCAAAACATATTTTGGGCGAGCCTAACAAGGATAATGACCATGATAGAAACATAAAAAAAAATGTTTTAGCTCCAAATCCTGAAATATGTAACACATTTACATTAAATAAGTGTTTTATATTAAGAATATTAGGTTAAATATTCTCTTGTTATACCCATTAAAACAGAGGAGAAAAGTGAAATGATTCATGATCCTTTCCTAGATATCTACCCAGCAACTAGTATCACTTCATTCTATATCAACTATAAGATCAATGGTTTGTGCATCAGATCCCAGGGGAGCCTAAATACTCATGTCTCAACTGGTCTTGCAATTTAAAAGCAGTTTCTAAACATAGCTTACAGGGTTTCCCTACAAACCCATGTGACCTAACTTGTGCCAAACTCTAAAATTTGTCATATCCCTCAATCAGAACTCTAATACCACTCTTCTGCAACCCCTCCCCACAATGTGTACCCATCTTAGGTTGACAATGTGAGAAAAGTGTTAATGATTCGTAAGTCTTACATTCAGTAGGCCTACATTTGGAGACTACCACTGAGGGTATTATAGAGACCCTACTTTTCATAAATTAGTATCACATAATTTTAAGGATAAACAAAATTAAAAAAATACACAAAGTGTATCTTAATGGTTAGTGTTTTCGGAATACTAGGACCATACAAAACATTTACAAAACAAAAAACTTATTTAATTCCTTCTTCTCAGGAGTCTTATTTGCTCCTGAATTCTCTTTAATACATGTAATCACCTGAGGATATACATCAAAAAGCAAAAAGTTAAAATCCCATTAAGAGGATACATAATAAAATTAAACAATATAACATTGGATGAGAATAATAATTTTCAATGTAACATATGCATATGATCATAATCTTGATAGGAAACATTCAAAAAGGACTTGTAATGTAGCATTGCAAAAAAATGAAATTATTTGTATTTGTGGTTAACTACCACATATATTTATGAAAAAAGATAGAATCATGGTCACAAATAATTTCTATTTAACTCTATAAATTTTTCACTTTACCCAATTTGTTGGAGGACAATATAATTCTTGGTGCACCCATAACATTCAAAAATTCATATCATGCTATATAATATCGGGTTCACATGTCACATCATAACATTTTTATTACCATTCATTAATCATAAAAAATATATCAATCATGAATTTATAAAACCCATGTAAATGAATTAGGATAATCTTATAATAACAAATTTATATTCATAGGGTTCCCAAAATAAATATGGAATAACATACTTGACATAAGAACAATCAATATTGAGTGAGAGGTAAATGGTTTGTTTTTTAAATAAGAGTTATTTTTGAAAACATTGTGTTTAACATAAAATCTAGTGGATAAAATTTATATACCAAATAATTGAATGATAATGATCAATAAAATTATTTAAAATGAGTAACCATTCCGAAAATGGAGTGAAAGAGGGAGAAACGAAAGATAGAATGTTGGGTTTGAGAATTTCCCCTTACCTCATATCTAAATGCTTTATTAACATTAGTATCTTATCTAATCACCCTAGATTCATTAATTATAAAATAAAAAACCTTTCATAAACGAATTTTATTCTGTAAGGATTTATTAAATTCCTTCTTGGGTCTTTGGATGAGTTATATAATTATAGTTCATTGTTCGGGAGTACCGAGTTTCGTTGTTTTCAAGAAAGGTCATCTTGTATTCAGGGATAGAAGACTGTATAAAAAGTGGATAACAACAATAATTGATAATAAATAATTTTAGTGGCATTATAGAGGTAAAAATGATGAATTTTCCTATATACCATGAAGATGAATCATTAGATATAATTTAAATGATTAATGCTTATATAAATTTGGTAGTTTTTCTCACAATGAACTTGTTTGTATTATTATTTTATATCATGAAAGTATAAGGACTCCAGAACATTAAATAATATAAAATAAATATATTATATTCTTGTTAAACCATTAAAATGGTTCCATGAACATTCTAGAAGATGGTAATGAAAATTAAAAACCCTTCATCCTTGATTGTGATAAATCAACAAATCTCGGACAATGTTTTCATTTATATTTTAAAGAGAGGGGGGATGAGAGATTATGATAAACTATACCATTAGCATAATATAATTTCAGTAAATTTTTTCTACTGATTTTATCATGCAACTTGGGTAAAGGGATGTGAGGAAATAAAAAAAATTTAGATTAACATGAAAGGAAATAACAGAATGGGAAAGAGGAAATTTCCTCTTGATTTTATCTCATTCGAGAGCCTCTTTAGGGAAGTGATTTTTGTCTTTTTATTAGAAAAATGGGTGATGGACGTGGGGGATGGACTAGGGAAGAGATTTTGTAGAATTTGGATAGGTCATGAATCTTGAGAGGTTTTAATTAATGACGGTGTGAGGGGTGATAATTATAAGTAGGTGAGAGGGGTTTTCTCACCATTATATTCATTAATACATTATTTCACCACATGACAAGAAATATTGATGATTACATGAAGAATAATATTAATAAGTGCATGTGAGTTCTATATTTTGGTTCTTACATCAATCATTATGTTAGTAATCATTGATTTAAATTATAATATATTGATACGGTAAATTAATCTATTTTACTATTCATGAAAAATTCATGTATTTTAGTAAAGCCACAAAAATTAACCCCATCCATTTTTTGATATGTATAATAAAAAAATTAATAACATTTTTTGAAAAAAATTATTAATGTGATTAATTTAAATTAAAATTATATTCTTAAGTTTCTTGAAGAATACAGATTATAAAATTAAAATCGATTTTATAATGCTTTAAAAAATTACATGAGGTCTTAAAAAACTATCTTAAAACCAAAAGAAATAGAATTGTTATTTTATGTACCCATTATTGGAAAGTAATTTTTTTTAAAATATTAATTTTTTATTTATCACTTACAAAAATACCAATATATTTACTATGATCAAATTGTAACACATAAGAACATATTTGAATCATGAATATAAATAACCCTTGTAAGGTAATTGGTTTCATCTCAAAAGAACACATTAATAAACATTGGGTTTCCAAAATAACGAACGAATCACATACCTGATATAATAACTATCAACCTTGAGTGAGAAGTAAATGTTTTTTTTGGAAAGAAGAGTTATTTTGGAAAACATAATGTTTGATATAAACTTCATCAAATGACATGTATACCAAAAAAAATGAAATATAATGATGAAAACATTATTTTTAAGGAGTAACCATACATAAAATGTAGTGAAAGAAGGAAATCCCGAAGAAAGATATTTGGTTCGAGAATTTCCCCTCACTACGTATCTGAACACTTTATTCACTTTAATGTTTTATATACAAAAACTAGTACTCGCCCGTGCTATTACACGACATATTCGATTACTGATTTTTCTTTTATTAAGAGATCAATATTTATAAAATTTGACAGGAAACAGTAATGTTGAATAAATTATAATTAGAAATTAATGGAGTATGATAATGAAATAATAGTGCATAGAATATAAAAGAACCATTCAAACAATTGAAAAAGAATAATGATAAAGTAAAATTATATGAAGTATTATTTTTTGAGGATGAATATTTGAATTCATTTTCAATTTTGATCATATTAACTATAATGCGGTCACATAAACGAAAAGTGAAAGTTAAATCAGAATAATATGGTGGTTGTGATAATAAAAATGGAAAATGTGAAATAAATTGAAATAAAAATTTATATAATGAGTGGGTTGTTTGAGAAAAAAGAAAACGAAGTGAAAATATTCATCATGTATATGGTACAATATGAAATAATGGGTGTAGATCTTAGAGACAAATTTGACACATTAATAAGATGAAGACAAATTGACGACATGAAATTGAATAAAAAAATAAGATGAAGACAAATTGAAACTGGTTGTTTATTCACTAAATGTCAATATTTCCATGTTGTTTTTAAAAGAATTATTAAATAGAGACCTTTTATAGGTAAGTGGAGGGGCAAAAAACTTTTTGTTCCTTAAGTGGAGTCATTCACCCATGCGAAGCGGCTTCATCAATGATCTTTCAATCACATTAGTAGACTAGACAACCTGAAACTGAATTAAATAATTAGTTATAAATATAATGAATCTTGATGCATCATGATAATAAATATCACAGTTCTATAAAAAATACATTTATACATTTTAACTGCTATTATAATATTTAAACACATGTAGTAGTGCATACCTAATCATCAATAGGAACCATCTCATAATTAAGAAGATGCATACTGCGATGTTATCAACTCAAAACCATAGATGAAATTGGTTCCTGAAAAAGTAAACGGATTTCTAACCATCAACAAAGGAAATAAAATACATGCTCTAATAGATTTTATTTTGCCTCTAATGCAATTGAACGTTGAAAATTTTCCATTAGTGTAAACAGGATAACCAAAAAGTTGTACAAATTATACTGAATGATAACTATCTATAATATAATTCAAAATATAACATAAAATATACATGTTTTAGAAACCTTAGTGTCATATATGGAAGAACATGAACAACCAAAGGGATCATATTTATTTAGAATCGAAACCCTTTTCATTCGCCAAAGGGAAGCAGATATGTTTAATTTGTACCTTAACTGACAACTCTGGAACCCCATGTAACCACCATAGAGAAAGATATATGTCCTTGTTCTTTTTATAAATCCCAAATAAAATAAATTTTCAGTCACTCTGAACATAAATTCTCAATCTATTTGAACATAAATTGTCAATCAGCCATTACCTCATACTAATACGTCTGAATATAAATGAGTTAATTTTATCGTGCCCTTACGTAATTTGGTTGCATACCCGATCGTATGAAGGTAATGAAACATGTTACAAAAGTCCATTGCAGTAATTAGGATACCCAAATAATAGTAAAAAAATACATATTGTCAAGTCATTGTAATACAAATCAAATTATAAAATAAAACATAACAGTTTAGTTCCCCTAAGGTATGTTTGTTGAACCATTCCTGGGAGTTCTCAGAATGTATGTTTTTCATAAAATAATCCATTCACCACGCCATTGATACCTGGGAACCTTACCGCTTACATCTTCTACTCTTTATTTCTTAAAAATTCAATGGACGACCATCACCTGCTCTTCTCCTGCAACCATGCCATGAAATATGAATGCCTTAATGAAAAATTTACTAAACTTGGACATGAGAAATCAATTTAAAAACATATTATGTTAACACTTGTTTCCAGCACTAATCAAATATAGAAAAAAATAAAATGCATTAGATTTGAGGAAAAAAACATTCCCTTCAGATATACTATTGCTGGAAACATGAGGGATATCTAAAGGGCTTCCAAATTGAGGTTTGGGTGCATGATCAATTCAATGGAGGACCTTATTATCAAAAAAACTATATGGGTAAGTGGTGACCTGGAAAACCAATGCAAGCCAGTTCGATGGATGCCTCCCATATAAATGTTAACATTAATGGTGCAGCCTCATGGGCTACTGGATAGTATTTAGTTTATGGTTTCAAATCATATTATAAAGATTCATGTTGTACTGCATCTTAAAACATCATAGTATGCTACAGGTTTCTCAACATAGATAATAAAGATTCATTTAGTACTACATCATATCTAAATGCATATATTGAAAAGGTGAAAAACTTATTATCATTAATCCAATAAAAAACCAATCATTCTTAGACTAATAATACATATACAGTAGTGTGAATGAAAAGGTAAAAAGATAGATATATTTGGAAAATAATATGATAACTGCATTTCCAAAAGCTAACAATGACAATTTCATTCCACTAAAAATTTGATTCTAGTGATTGATTAAGATTTATACTTTTATTTTATGTAATTGAAATATATTTTCTTTGAGATGAAATTGAAAGGAAATGGTTTATTATATAATGGGATAACATATGAAACTGACTAAATACATGGCATTATTTCTATAAATACTTATTTCCATTAACAATGTCTCTGATCTGCAAAATAATTTAGAATTCATCTATAAAGAAAAACTTTTAACTTGCAACCAAAGATTAGCCGATTATAGAATGATTTTTCTTGATGTACGTTTCACATAAAATTAGTGTGAAAATGTTGAAGTTATCTAACACAAAATTGAGTACCATAGGGAAAGCATTCAGGTAATATTAAAAGAATAATAGTAAAAAAGATATCATGTATTTTTCCCTGGAGTAAGAAGGCTCAACCAATTTCTCATCATATGTTACACCCTATCTAAATCAAATTGGAAAAGCTTTAGGAAGATGGAGGGAGAGAAATATGGGTATATAAGGGATAATAAGGGGTACTATACAGACATATAGATTATTTCACATAGTATCAACCTAGGTCTTTGGCAAGAGAATAGTGGGGGAATGTGAAGTAATATTCATATGTCACACATTCCTCCAATTGAAATTCTGGTTAGTTCATCTTCAATAAATAAAAAAGAACCCCACTCTAGGGGATCTTCTAGTCTGATTTTCTTATTAATCAGTCCAACCCGAAAACCTCACCCAACTACTACAATTGAAAATTGGTTGAGTTTGACATGAGGTTGTGTTTTTTTGCATGTAGCATGTTTGTTAATATAAGGTGTTGTTTGTTTTTATGCACCATGTTTTCACAAAAGTAGTACATGTATAGACTTAAAATAGTTGTAACTAAAATAGCCATGGTAAATCTGCCTATATGCTGGAAGATGTCCAATGGATGCTAAAGTGGGTGATCAGTTAGACAGATTATATATCATGATGACAAACATGCAATGTGGTGATTAGTAAAACCTATAATGTCGGGGATCAATTAAACAGATTATATATCATTCAGAAAAAAACATGAAATAAAATTAAAAAATATTTATATACATACTTCTCGATAGGAATAATACTCTTTGTAGCCTACTGTTTATGAAGCTTTCTTTATTTTTTGAAGGTGTGTGTGTGTCATCTCTACAATAATTTGATAATATATTCAATAACAATAATTTTGAAAGTTAAGAAGCTACTATTTAAAAATTATAGTAAAAAATAGCATATTTTAAAAGTAGAAATTATTGTTAGAGGGATGCGGAAATTAAATAGAGATAATATTAGTTAGATAAAACGGAAATGAACATATATCAATATATGTTTTCTGAAAAAATATAGAATAATGGTCACAAATAATTTCTTTTTAACTCTATAAATTCTTCACTTTACCCAATGCATTGGAGGGTAATATAATTTTGGGTGCACCCATAACATTCCAAAATTCATATCATGATATATAATATCAGGTGCCCTTGTCACATCATAAAATTTTTATTACCATGAATTAATCTCCAAAAATATATCAATCATGAATACATACAACCCATGTAAATGAATTGGGCTAATCTTATAAGTACATGTTTATAAACTTTGGGGTCCCAAAATAAATATGGAATAACATACTTGACACAAGAACAATCAACATTGAGTGTGAGGTAAATGGTTTGTTTTTGAAATAAGAGTTCTTTTTGAAAACATTATGTTTACCATAAAATTTTAGTGGATCAAATTTATATATCAAATAAATGAATGATAATGACCAATAAATTATTTAAATGAGTAACCATTCCGAAAATGGAGTAAAAGAGGGAGAACCCAAAGAAAGAATGTTGGGTTTGAGAATTTCCCCTTACCTCATATCAAAATGCTTTATTAACGTTATTATACTATATAATAACCTTAAATTCATTATCTAGAAATTAAAAGAACTTCCATACACGAATTTTATTTAGTATGGATTTATTAAGTTCCTTCTTAGGACTTTGGTTGAGTTATATAATTATAGTTCATTGTTCGGGAGTACCCAGTTTTGTTGAAAGTTCCACTTGTATTCATGGATATAAGCTTGTATAAAAAGTGGATAACACAATAATTGATAATAAACAATATTAGTGACATTATATGTAACACCCCAAGCTTCTACGATACACTTCTCTTTGAATAATGTGATAGTGTGTGTTGTACGCAACATCAAGTTCTAACACACCACAACCAATCAAACTAGTCGGTATGAATAATAATACCTACTTTTTGAAAGTATATATATATTTTATATTTCAAAATGGACTTCATTTTTTGGATTCGGAATATCGAAATTATCCTAAGTTGAATTTTTGGTATTTTTCTGGGATCTTCCAATTTTTATGAATAGTGAAAAATACTTAAAAACAACTTTTTAAATAAAAATAATTTATTTTGATAAATTATATTATTTAGGGTTTTTAAAGTATAATTAGAATATATTTTTACCATTTTATCCGATGGTGTTCATTTGAATTAATCTCACTTTGAAATTGGACATAAACAATTTTCAATCTTTTGATATATATTGTTTCTTAAAAACACGGTATTTGTTGTAACAACGGGAATTAATTATAAAATTAATTAATGCAACTTATATGTTTGGAATTTTTTAAAATAGTCATCATTTTTGAATTCATAATATCAATTATAGCTTAGGGTGAAATTTTGGCATTCTTCTGAAAAACTTCAATTTTTGATGAATAGTGAAACCACTAAGTGGGAGTTAAAAAACTGAATTTTTCATAAAACATAATTTTACCGCTTCTGTGAATGGAAATTACAAAATCCGAGAGACACGGTTAATATCAAATAGTAAAATGTGGTTAAATGAGATGAAAATAATTTTTGGTGAATATTAACTTTTTACTTTTATTTACAACGGTTAAAAGTAAATAGGGTAATTAAGGGTACAAATGTTATTAATATTACCCTAACACATGTCCTAATTATATTGGACAAGTTTATCACGACCAAAAACAACATTAGGAATAAAATATTATCATTTAGGTCCACTTGGATTAGATTAGGACATTTATTATTATTTAATTCAAAGAAGAGTTAAAAGAGTTAAAATCAAAGTTTGTTTACTAAAACATTTTTAATATAGGGTTATAAATAATATAAATTCGATTGTAATTATTAAATAATTAGATAAAATTATTTCCTACATAATTATATTTTATTTATAATTTTTAGATATTATATAATTTAATTTATTTATGACACAACGATGATGCAGTAATTACCATAATAGTGAAAAATTAAAATAATTGATATTATAAATACCCAAATAAATATAATTTGAAGCTTTTTGTGAATTACAAGAATTTTATAGGTTAATATGACATGTTAGTATTTACGTAAGTAAATGTTGTCGATGTAATAATTCTGTTATGAGTATTACAAAAATCTATTATTGAATAGTGTCAAAATTGACATAAAAGAGTTTTTAAAACAAATATTTTATTATCAATTGATATTAAATTCATAAAATTCTAATCATCGGCCAAAAGACTTATATCATGATATGGGTATCATTAGTGGACCACTTAGGGGTCTATTGGAGGTATATAATATGTTTATTACCTATATAATATCAAAATACAAAGAGACATTGTAAAAGTGAAACTAATTAACTAAGAGTTAATACTTAAAGATAAGGTTAATATAATGACCAAAACCTGTCTAAATTCTATTGGATGAGTGTTTTTTGACCCATACCCACCTTAAACTTTAAATAATCCACTTTTGAGCCATTAGAAAAATAATATGAATTTATTATAAAATAATATTTCTAGCTTTTGCAATGGTGCCCCTCACCACTCTTATAAAAGGGAACTCCTCCTTCTCATTAATTCACACCTTAAAAGCCATTTGGTTCGGCCAAAATCTTCCCACATACTCTCTCAACTTACCTCAATTTATCCTAGAGGTTTTACTTTATCCATAATGCCAACATAAGGAGACCTTTTGATCAAATCAAAAGGAAGAACCCGAAGAAGAGGTAATGTTTTCACCACCATTTTCAAATTCATTTCTTCTTCAACATCTTCTTTATTTTTTATTCCCATTCTAAAATAATGAATCCAATGTCTCCTATATATTTTAATATTTTTATAAATATGGTACAACCATATTCAGTATTCTATCCATCCTTTGAATTACATGTCACCATACGTGCGTACGTACGGCTTACCGTCTCCACGTCGTGGTGTAATTGTTATTCAATATATTATTATTTGGATGGGTATAATAATGATTTGTAATTAACATAAATGATAAATATAACATGATAATTATTCTGTATATATGATATACCATCCAATTATTTGTTATTTTAACATCAAAAGATTTATATTGTCGCTCGTGCGTACGTACGGACTACTGTCTCCACGAACGCGATTAGATTCATTATCCATCGTATCTATTCAAGTATAATTATCATTTGATGATTTAAAGATAATTTTTAAGGACTTGATATCATTATGTTTATGAATAGGATACAACCTATCCATGACAAACATGGCTTACGTAACAAAACATATAAAAGAAAATGAGTAAGTTAACACCTGAAACAACAATAATACTAAGATATTATTAACAAATAAATGTTAAAAGATCATATATGATATCATATTAATATATATGATTCTTGTATAATTTAATAACAGTTATTTCACCATTATACTGGAGGTTAACCTACCCCCAACCAAGGAAAAGTACAAGGTAAGTGTTTATTTCACAATCTCTTCATTATCCGAAGTTGTTTATACGTAATAATATACTGGGAGTTCTTTAGCATCCACATCCATGTTTCTTAAAATATATTTCAAAACATTTTTACTATTTACAAGAATATGGGTTAAAGTCATTTATACCCTTATTTGACTTTTAATAAGAGGTTTATAATGGAATATTTCTGCCGTTTTCAAAACAAGGTGCTTTTTAACCTTTTCGACAGAATTAATGTAAGAATGTTTTTTTAACTTATACGGCGAGTGTGGATATTTTTCGCCATTATAAATTCAGCAAAGCTTCCTTTAAAATCTTATAAGAATATTTTCAATGAAAATGATTTATTTTATAAATATATGACTCTTAAGTGATTTCAAAATATAAATAGATATTTCTCTAAAAAGAGTTTTGATTTCATCTATGTCAACATCCTTTAATGGATTTTATGCTTATTTGAAGTTGATTTATTATGATACAAAATTTCTATATCATATTGAAGGTTTTGTGATATGTTTGACTGTGGATGTGTTATTTTTATACCGTTCATGGTTTATGGATGAAGTATTTACATTTTTTATTCTAGATTTAATACGAATGTTTATGTTATGTTTGAACCTTTTCATATGGGAATGCATTGGACTTAATTTGTGACGGGTGGAGCCCGCTATTGCTCCTCGATGCATCGGTAGGTCTCATGAGACAAACTAGTGTCTTGGCACAAGGCCTTTACAAAATATTATTGGTAGTCTTGGCATGAGGCCTTGCCTATGTGGTTATGATAGTCTAACATTATTAATTCCATCATTGTGAAAGTGGTTATTGATATTGCATGTGATTATTCGATTAGTAGAATATCCATGTGATTAATTAAATGGAATTATTTCATTATATTTTTGCCATACTATGTTGAAGTCTGAGTTTAAACGGCTTTTGTTTTAGTTATACATTGCCTTAAATGTTTATTCTTATTTATGAAATTTTCCGCTATATTGTTATCCTTAATGGACATTTGAACTCACCCCTTTTCTATGTTTTATTTTTCCCATGATGTGAAGAATTAAATTATGAATGACATGCAGTGATAGTATGATGTGATATGAGTGTAGAATATGGAGACTATGTTGTTTTAGTTTTCATTTTTATGATGTAATGTAAAATATTATGAATGTATCTAGTGTTTCCAAGGCTACTAAACTAATCGTTCTTTCGAGATTTGTTCTTTCTTGTGATCATGCCAATGTTATGTAATAATGCACCGACTCTGGGTAACTAGGGTCGGGGTGTTATAGTTGGTATCAGAAGAAGTTTAGTACAAACCTTGGAAGATGGATTTAGATAAACTCTGATTAGAGAACGTAGACCTAAGATGAACATTGAGGATTAGTATAGAAGAACTTTTTAGAATTTTGGTATTGTAGAGATTTTGTGAGTTTTCCGAGAAATACATCCCTATCTAGATACGAGCAGGTAGAGGCGGATCTGGCACAGATGTACCTAGGGGTAAAACCCGAAAACACAGCTTTGATCTAGACTCGAACGGGAACTGGTGTACGACAACGGGTCTTGCTGCACTCTTGGTTACGACACTCCAGGGGGATAATCTTAGGATAACTATCATTATATTTACAAATCATTATGTATTGTTTATGATTATATATATAAGGCCCCAGCCTTAAACCTTACTTAATCTTGAGTTATTACAAGATTACACATTAAGGATCTTTTCGGGTTTAGAGTTTTAGATAATTAGATCATAAAACTTGCATTATATTCGACATATAAACAAAGTGGTTACATAAATATGGTATTCTTCTTTCCCATCAATGGAAACATATTTAAAAATAAAACATGGATTCTTTCTTGACACTTCCTTGACACTATCATCACATCATGTACCTTTCCCTTGACCTGTGAAAAACATTTCAAAAAAAACTTGGGATGAGTTGAAAAAGCTCAGTAAGGGATATAAAAATATGGAAAGGAAACTTGGGTACATATATACATAAGAATGAAATCATACTTTACCCATAAAACATAATCACTTTAACATACCTCATCAAATCATGAATAAATCATAGAAATCATAAAACATAAAGGTAACTTGAGGCATTCATAACTTTCTTACGTAGGGAGTAACCCTCTTGGTTACGTTTGGAATACCCATCACAGTATATTCCCTAAATCTCTTCGGAGAAACCTTAACGTTTCACTCCTTCACGTTACCCAATTCATTGTAGAGCAATATCGGGCTCACCCGCCCTTATTCTATCACGGAACCATCCGTCTTCATAATAATGCCCAAGAACCTCAACATAATCGTATCACATAAAACATGCATAAAGGAAACATAACATTTCCACCTTTCAATCACAAGATATCAATACCACACATTGATATCAAAATATTATGAAAACCATTTTCAATACCAAAATAAAAGACAAGTAAAACATGGTATTTATTTTTCTTTTTAAAAAAGTATGGCTTGTAGAGGAAGCCGAAACTCAAATAATGGTCACGGCGGCGGAGAAGTCGTTTTCGCCGCATACGTATGACAAAAACATTCCCTTTTGTCATTTAGTAAATGATTCGTATAAAAAAGATTCCTTTTGAATAAACGTAAAATTCAAAGGGGTTTATACACCGTATAAAAGAAGGTTGTGTATAAAACAAAATATGCCTCAATGAAAGAAGATTGAGACGAAGTCCCATACCTCGGGTCCGACTTGACTCGATCATTCTTTAATGTCCTGAATAATAAACTTGAGTTAATTTGTACTTGCTTCAGAACCTTTTTCAAGTTAATTATTCCTTTTATATCACTTATTACCATGTCATGAACACTATGTAATTATTTAAGTTAATAACGGTCATTTTAACGATCATTGGTACTTGAGTAAAAAATAAACCCTTTATAATTACAAGTTTTTCATGTATCCATTATATCCAGAATGGTATTATGGATGTAGATATCATATATTTTATATATATCCAGTACATGCATGCATTTATAATATTACATAATCATTTAGATGTAAGAAATGAAATGCACCGTTCATGGAGACGGTAAGCCGTACGTATGCATGAACGCTACTTTCATTTCTATTTCGTATTTTATAGAATGGAATCATAATGATATAAAGTTATATTATAATTACAGTATAATATAATATATAATATCATAGTTCCATCCTTTATACGTCCCACATATGGTATTTAACGAATCAAATCACTTTGAGGGGCCGGTAGTCCGCACTTCTTTAAATGAAGATATCGCGTTCACCCATAATGGAAACCATAAATTTATGACCAAAAAGGAAAATACAGAAGAATAAGGAAAAAATAAACATATTATATATCATATATATATATATAGTGACATCTTAATGTCCACCTTTGAAGGTGTTAAAAGAATGTTGAACAATCATCGTTTCGGGAGGCATAAATTCACCATCCACGGAAACAGTATGTTTGTTACCCATTAGATGTAGGTGTGTGTAAGTGTAGCTCGAATACCAATTATAACAACATCCTAGTATATTGAGGATAATTTAGTTGTTACAAATGAAAACAATAAAAAGAGTTTAGGGGGTTGGAGAAGCAAAATAAAACAAAAGGACTCAAAAGAAGACATTACCTTAAAATCGGGTAACTCTCTTTGGTTTGAGCTCAAAGGCTTCCTTGAGAAGACTTCTGTCCAATGTAAGGCTTCAAGGAGTAATATAGGGAAGTGGAGAGACAAAATGGTCAGGGTTTGGCCAATTCAAAGGCTTTGGGAGTGTGGGTAAGGAGGTAGAGGTGGGGGCCTTTTATAAGAGGAGAGGAGGGGCACTCTTGGAAAGTAATGATATGTTACTTTATTTTAAAAAGAGTTTCGGATTCAAAAGGTCCCACATTGATATAATTAAAGGATAAGGTGATAAGGGTTCTAAATCCACTCATCCAATTGGTTTTGTACATGTTTAGGTTTTAGAGTTTACATTAACTTTCCATTTTATTTAAATCGTTAAATAATGAGGTCATCGCTGCATCATCATGATGTCATAAATAATTTAATTTATTTAATGTATAAAAATTATAAAACAACTACTATGATATAGGAAATAATTTTATCTTTCTAATGAATATTTATAGTCAAAAATATGACTTGTATAACCCCATGTAAAAATTGTTTTAGTAAAATAACTCATGTTTGTGTCATTATTACTTTAACATTAAATAAAAAGTTATTTATGTCATTTCCCAACCAAAGTGGCTCCATGGGGTCCCCAAGTTGACCCATGGCTTTTCAAGGTCGGCCGTGACACAACCTATGAGGGTAGGACATGTTTCAAGCTCACCTCATTTTATTAATGCATTATTTTTACCTTAAACTACACTAATTACCTCTAATCGTGATTAAGAACTTAAAAGTTACTATTCACCAAAAAAAATTTAATCTCATTGAACCACATTTTACTTCTTAATGACAACCGTGTATGTCGGATTTTTGAAATTCAAAACACAATGATGGAAAAATTTCATTTAAACGGAAAAATCAGTTTTTATAAGTACCACTTAGTGGTTTCACTATTCATCAAAAATTGATGTTTTTCAGAAAATTACAAAAAATTCACCCAAAGCTATATTTGATATTCTGAATTAAAAAATGAAGTCTATTTTGAAAAATTCAAAACATATAAGTCACATTAATTAATTTCATAATTAATTCCCACTATCATGACAAATAGCGTGTTTTTATGAAAGAATAAGTATCAAAAGATTGATACCAGTTTACGTCCAACTTCAAAGTGAAATTGATTCCAATGACCACCATTGGATAAAAAGGTAAAAATATATTCTAATTTCACATAAAAACCAATTCAAAAGATAATCTAATCATATAAATAAATTAGATTAAAAAGAGGTTTTGAATTAAAATACAACATTTTTCACTATTCATTAAAAAATCAACTTTATCGGAAAAACACCAAAAATTCACACAAAGTAAATTTTGATGTCCCAATCATAAATAATAATTTTATTTTGACAATAATAGCTTATAAAATTTTCAAAATATAGATTTAAAAAGGTTTTGCCATCAAAAGGGAGTAAAACAATCTTTTAAGAATGTTATTGTATTCCATGCATAAGATTTTATTTATTTTCATTTTAAGCCTCTAAAACACTATATAATTCATTAATAGACATAGATAAAAATATCTATTATTCATTACATACTTGGGATGTTACATCCTTCCCCCCTTTAGAAAATTGCGTCCCCTCAATTTATTTACTTATCGAATAAATGGGTGTACTTATTCCTCATTGCATTTTCAGATTCCCATGTTGCCTCTTCCATCATGTGGTTTTTCCACAAAATCGTTACCTGATTAATCACCTTATTCTGTAACACTTTCTCCCTATGGTCAAAAATCTCGACCAGTTGTTCCTCATAAGATAGGTTCCCTTCCAGCTGAACTACCTCTGGACTCAAAACATGAGATGGATCTGGCATATACTTTCTCAACATCGAAACGTGAAAAACATTGTGTACCTGAGATAAACTCGGAGGTAAAGCCACCCGGTATGCAACTAATCCAACTCTCTCTAGAATTTCATATGGTACAATGAACCTTGGACTCAGATTTCCTTTCTTACCAAATATCATCACACTTTTCCAAGGAGAAACCTTGAGAAAAACATAATCACCTACCTCGAAAGATAGATCCTTCCTCCGGTTATCCGCATAACTCTTCTGCCTGCTCTGAGCTGTTCTCATGTGCTTTTGAATCAACTGAACTTTTTCCACCATCTATTCTACCAATTCTGGTCCCATTAGCTTCCATTCACCCACTTCATCCCAAAATGCTGGAGTTCGACACCGCTTCCCATATAATGCCTCAAATGGTGCCATCTGTATACTGGAATGAAAACTGTTATTATATGAAAATTCAACAAAAGAAAGATGTTGGTCCCAACTTCCCTGATAATCCATAGAGCAAGAACGTAGCATATCCTCCAAGGTCTGAATTTTTCATTCTGACTACCCATTTGATTGAGGATGAAAATCTATACTAAAATTTAATTCAGTACCCAACGAATTCTGAAGGCCTTTCCAAAAGTTAGAAGTGAACCTGGGATCGCGGTCAGATACAATGGAGAGAGGAACTCCATGTAACCAGACTATCTCTTTAAGATACAAATAGGAAATTTGATCTAGGGAAAAAGTATCTCGTATAGCAAGGAAATGAGCAGATTTGGTCAAGCGATCAACAATAACCCAGATTGCATTGTTACCTCGAGATTTTTTCGGTAATCCCACAACTAATTCCATGGATATATTCTCCCATTTCCACTCTGGGACTCGTAAAGGCTGAAGCATCCCTTTCGGTAACTGCCGCTCTGCTTTATCCTGTTGACATGTCAAACACTTCAAAGTAAAATCAGCAATATCTCTTTTCATTCCATCCCACTAGTAATACTCACGCAGATCTCTGTACATCATAGTACTGTCAGGATGAACTGAAAACGGAGAACTATGAGCTTCACATAACAACTCTCTCTTCAACTTTGAATCACATGGCACACACAATCTCTTCCCAAATCTCAAAACACAATCATTATCAATGTTTAATTCAGGCAACTTACCTTTCTGAACCATCTCTAACTTTTTCTGCAACTCACTGTCTTGCTTCTGTGCTTACTTGATTCTATCTGATAGAGATGATCTCACTGATACCTGAAACAAAACAGAAGACCTTCCTGCACCAACAACTTCTATGCCAACTTTCATCAAATCCTTAACCAATGGATCACGTTCCAAATGCAACATTGCTAATGAATCATTACATTTTCAAATTAAAGCATCAACCACTTTATTTTCTTTTCCCGGATGGTAATGAATTGTACAATCATAATCCTTAATTAATTCTAGCCATCTCCTTTGTCTCATGTTCAATTATTTCTGAGTGAATATATACTTTAAACTTTTTTGATCGGTATATATTTACACTTTACTCCATACAAATGTTGCCTCCATATTTTTAAAGAAAAAACAATAGCAGCTAATTCCAAATAATGTGTAGGGTAATTTACCTGATGAGTTTTCAACTATCGTGAAGCATAAGCAATTACCTGATCATTCTGCATTAGGACGCAACCAAGTCCTTTCAATGAAGCATCACTGTAGATAACAAACTCACCATTCCTGAAAGGTAGTGCCAAAACTGGATCATTCAGCAATCTTCTTTTCAACTCCTGAAAACAATCATCATATTCTTTTGTCCAGATAAACTTAACACCCTTCCGAGTAAGCTTAGTCATTGGACTAGATAACCGTGAAAAATTTCTAACAAACCTTCGGTAGTAGCCTGCCAAACCAAGGAAGCTACGAATCTCAGTTACATTTGTGTCTCTTGGCCATTCTTCAATAACATTTGTTTTTGCAGGATCAACGGTTATGCCATCTTTTGAAACAATGTGACCAAGGAAAGAAATTTGTTGCAACCAAAACTCACATTTTCTGAATTTCCCATACAATTTCTTTTCTTTTAAGGTTTTAAAAATGACCCTTAAATGTCTTTCATGTTCTTCTTTACATTTAGAAAACACCAAAATATCATCAATGAAAACCACCACAATCTTATCCAAGAACTCATGGAAAATAATATTCATTAAGTCCATGAATACAGCAGGTGCATTAGTTATCCCAAAAGGCATTACTACAAATTCATAATGACCATATCTTGTACGAAACGCAGTATTTGGAACATCTGCTTCCTTTACCTTCAGCTGATGGTACCCCGATCTCAAGTCAACCTTTGAAAAATACTGAGATCCCTGGAGCTGATCAAACAAATCATCGATATGAGGCAAAGGATATTTTTTCATAACAGTGATGTTATTCAAGGCTCTATAATCAATGCAAAGTCTCATTGAACCATCTTTGTTTTTAACAAATAAAATAGGAGCACCCCATGGTGATGTTCTAAGTCGAATGAATCCTTTCTCTAATAAATCTTGCAACTGCTCCTTCAACTCTAAATGTTCAATTTGAGCCATTCGATAAGGGGGTTTTGAAATTGTCTTATCATCAGGAACTAAGTCAACCGTAATCTCAACTTCCCGATCTGGTATTATTCCAGGAAACTCATCAGGAAAAACATCAGGATACTCATTTACCACTGGCACATCATTAATCTGAACAGTTCCCTTGTTTTCAACAATGTTTGCAAGGTAACATTCATTTCCATATTTTACAAGTTTCTCAGCCTCTTGATAAGTTATCAACAGTAAGGGTTCATTCTTGTACACAAACTGAAAGTCATTCTGAAATGAAACCTCATTAGCTCTACAGTCAATATTAGCATGGTAAATAGAGAGCCAATCCATACCCAGGATAACATCAAACTCTACTAGAGGTAGAACAATAAGGATTCCAAGTATTTTCTTTCCACAGATAAGGATAGGAAGATTCTTATAAATTCTTTTTGCCTCAACATTTCCCCCAGGTGTCTTTACCACAAGTTCAGGAGTCATTTCTTGAGATGGTATTCTCATTTTACTAGAAATGTTTTCAGAGATGAAACAATGTGTAGACCCCGAATCAAACAACACACTGGCATAATATGAAAAAAAAACAATGTACCTGATACAACTTTATTTGATGGCCAGACATTTGCTGAAGTAGTTGCAAATGATTTCACCACCCCTTTCTGCTTGTAGTATAACTGCTTACCATCACTCAAGCTCTTTTTCAGACACTTGTTTTCATAGTGACCCATCTCATTGCACTTATAACATTTCACTAACTGTAAATCAAATTTGGTCTTACCATCACCCTGATCTTTTTCAGTGCAATCATGAGCCTTATGTCCCATCTTACCACATCGGTAGCACTTTCCAGAATTCAGAAGACATTCCCCAGCATGCCTTTTTCCACATTTATCACAAACTTGAAACTTATTTTTCTTACCATCAGACTTTTTTGAAGAATTCCTACCTTTCTCCTACCACCTCTGGCTCTTCTTTTGTTGGTTGTTATAGAACACTTGATCATCGGCAAACTCCATATCCACCTTCTCAGCACATCGAACAATATTTTCATAACTTTTAAACTCACGAGAAGCTAATTCCTTTCGATATTTTGGATTTAATCCTGAGTAAAAACGATTGATTTTACTATCAAGGTCTCGGATAAAATTTGGAGCATACCTTGCCAATCGAGTGAACCTTTTTTCATAGGTAGCCACTGAGTTTTCCTCTTTCCTCAATTCCAAGAATTTCTTTTCCATCCTAAGTCGAATAGCCTTAGGAAAATAATTCTCATGAAACATACCTTTCAATTCATCCCAGTCGAGAGCATCAATCTCATCAGCATCCCTGAAATTTTTAACCATATACCACCACTGATCTGCCTCACCCTCCAAAGGTGAATAGAGAGACTAACCTTTTGATTGTCTGAACACCCCATGACATTGAAAATCTTCTCGAGTTATTTAATCCACCCTTCAGCTAACACAGGGTCGGATGATCCTCTGAATTATGGGGGATGTTGCCTCATGAAATGTTCCACCACTGACATGTTCCTCTGCGGTTGATCTGGCTGATCTCGTGCATGGATACCACCACCATTTATCGCTTGAGTCAACTGCACCATTACTGCAACAAACTGTTTAGTTCCAATTACGACCATCACAGGTTGCTGATTTGGAAGGTTATTTCCTTCTGTATGCCTTCCTAGTACTGCTTCCTTGTTTCTTCTGCGGAAACCCATTCTGAACAAACATGTCTTAGATAAAGCAATGTGGTAATCTTCAAATGCTATATCATTTCAAAAAAAATTGGATAATCATTTAATAGAATTCTAACTCCTAAAGTTATCTAAACAAACCTCTGATACCAACTATAAGTCCCTAGCCTTAAACCTTACTTAATCGTGAGTTATTACAAGATTACACATTGAGGATCTTTTCGGGTTTAGAGTTTTAGAGAATTAGATCATAAAACTTGCATTACATTACACATATAAACAAAGTGGTTACATAAAGATAGTATTCTTCTTTCCCATCAATGGAAACATATTTAAAAATAAAACATGGATTCTTTCTTGAAACTTCCTTGACACTATCATCATATCATGTACCTTTACCTTGACCTGTGAAAAACATTTCAAAAAAAAACTTGGGATGAGCTTAAAAAACTCAGTAAGGGATATAAAAATATGGAAAGGAAACATGGGTACATATATACATAAGAATAAAATCATACTTTACCCATAAAACATAAGCACTTTAACATACCTCATCAAATCGTGAATAAATCATAGAAATCATAAGACATAAAGGTAACTTGAGGCATTCATAACTTTCTTACGTAGGGAGTAACCCTCTTGGTTATGTTTGAAATACCCATCATAGTATATTCCCTAAATCTCTTCGGAGAAACCTTAACATTTCACTCCTTCACGTTACCCAATGCATTGGAGAGCTATATCGGGCTCACCCACCCTTAGTCTATCACGGAACCACCCGTCTTCATAATAATTCCCAAGAACCTCAACATAATCGTATCACATAAAACATGCATAGAGGAAACATAACATTTCCACATTTCAACCACAAGATATCAATACCACACATTGATATAAAAATATTATGAAAATAATTTTCAATACCAAAATAAAAGAAAAGTAAAACATGGTATTTATTTTTCTTTTAAAAAAAAGTATGGCTTGTAGAGGAAGCCGAAACTCAAATAATGGTCATGGCGGCGGAGAAGTCATTGTCGCCGCATACGTACGACAAAAACATTCCCTTTTGTTGTTTAGTAAACGCTTTGTATAAAAACGATTCCTTTTGAATAAACGTAAAAGTCAAAGGGGTTTATACATCATATAAAAGAAGGTTGTTGTTTCGGTGCGGATGTGCGTCGGGTTTCTGTTCCGACGTTGTTCCGCCAGGATGCGTTCGCGCGTGGTCCCGTCGACCCGAGGGGATGGGAGCGCGGCTTGTGGCCCCGCAGTCCCGCTATCCAAAGGCGGGCGGCATCCGTCCCTTATTCAGGGACGTCTGATCCTTGATCGAAACCGGGATGATGGGATGTCGGCTCCTCCTTCCTTGGACGTCTCCTCGGAACTCGTCGCCTAATCCGGGTCTCCCTCATAGATTTAAGACATTCTCGTGAATCTCGTTCCCGGCGCCATATCTTCATGGACACCGGTTAATTACACTGCTTCCGCCCGGACGTTCCAAGGAGTCTGGTCGGGGCAGCAACCTGCGGTGAGGAGACCGGGTGGCTCTGGGTGTTGGGGGCGTGTCTTAACACTGCGGCTCTACATGTCTGTCTTCTGTCCCTAATAGGGCTTCTCGAAGGCGTGATGGCCTGAGACATCCTGCGCTGGGTGCGGGGAACTGCGTTACCTGAGGTTTTCCTCAGCTTCCCATGTTTAACACGGGGTATGCCGCGAGTTTAACGTCCAGCGGGGACGGCATTGGACTGATCAACACGAGGGGTGGATCAGATGACGGAACCCCTTGCGGGGAACCTCCAATGCTGGGGCCAGCACATGGGCGGCTTCCCGAGTGAAGTGGAGTGGAATGAAGTGGCATGACCCCACCGGGATGTGGTGGCCCGGATCAGGATAGATGATGGAGTGAAGAGCTTAGACCCCATAGGGGCTTCCTACGTACCGCGCGTTAGCACAGATCAAAGTCAGCGTAGTTCGGATATACAGTTTAACGTCATGCTGGACGTTGGCAAGCCGACTCCCGAAGAGGTCGAGGCCGCTGGGTGGAGGATTGAACCGAACCACCTCGCACAGAGGGGGATGGAACGGCCGGGTGGATCACAGTTTCACGTCATGCTGGACGATAAAAGGAGAAATAGAAAAAAAGGGGCAGTGGGGAAGCACAATGGAGATACACACGTGCAGTCTCCCACAAGGGTAGATTCATAGGTGAATCGACGCAAGTGTGAACCCTGGAGGGGTCCACCGATGGACGAACCGACGTGAATACGACCGGGACGACCAGGTGGTTGGCTTGAACCTCAGGGAGGCTTCCTACGTACCCTGTTTAGGAGACAGGGATCAATGTCCACGTAGTTTGTTCTGTCAGGACTTACGCACTGAGGCACCCCGGATGCGGAAAAACTCAGTTGGAGAGGGACTTGGGCCGAAAGTAGGAGACACCTAGATCCTAGTCACACCCTCTACTGGCTTCGGCAGTGGGGAAGCGCAATGGAGATACACATGTGCAGCCCCCCACAAGAAACTAGGGGTTTGTAATACCCTACCCCCGTGGGGAAAGGCCGCTCCAATTAAATCGTCCCTAAAGAGGGGCAATCCCGACATCCCTGCAGAGACGAGCGGGTGGGGGCCACATCCAAACCGGGGGGACCCTGCGTGCGAGGCACGAGATCGGGTGATGCGGACGGTTTAACGTCTTGCCGGACGAAGTACAGTTTAACGTCGTGCGTTGAGGACGAAGCGGACGGTTTAACGTCTTGCCGGACGAAGTACATTTTAACGTCATGTGTCAAGGATGAAGATGCTTGGCAGTTTAACGTCTTGCAGCGCGGACGTGGTGCAGTTTAGCGTCGTGCAGGACGAATGTGCAGTTTAACGTCATGTTGGACGAATGTTGTACAGTTTAACGTCTTGTAGCTTGGACGATGGAGGCTAGGCAGTTTAGCGTCGTACAGCTTGGACGTGGTGGTGCCGCCGATGGGTCCGTGTCACTTCGCGCGAGCCTGGAGGGCCGCACGGAAAGACAACGCACGGTGCGGGCACCCAGGATGAAGATCATCGGGCGCCACGTAGGCGGGTACCCTCAGGGGGTCAAAGGGGGCGACCCCGGCGGATTGCGCGCAAAAGTGGAATTGGCACGCAATACCGCGGGTCGGCGCGCAAATGGGCGGGCTGGCGTGTAATTGAGCCAGCACTTTGCGCGCGGAAGATAGAGATTGCGCGCACCGGGCTTCGGATAGCGCGCGGGGGCAATGGCTCATTCTTTAATGAATGGCCACTTTGAAAAGGGGGGGGGGGGTGCGTGCAATCGGGCTGGATTGCGCGCACCCGGGGGCAATTGCGCACAAGAGGCTTCTTTTGCACGCGAAGGCCTTTAGGTGAATAGTTGTTCAAAAGAAAGGAGTCAAAGGGATTACGCGCGAACGCGAAGGCTTTCTTGCGCGAAAGAAAGGAGGTTACCTGAAGATCGGCATTGCGCGCGGAAGGGGTTGGATTGCGCGCACGAGAGACCTTTCGAATTCTGGCCACCTTCAAAACGTCGGGGGTCGCCTTATATTTATAGGCGACCCCGGGCGCGGAATCCGGTTCGCGGGCGCGGAATTCTCTTTGCAGGCGCGGAATCGGGCCTGTCACGCAAGGGAGTCGCGCGGGCCACTGGCGCGCAAAATTGCGCGCCGGCCCAGCGCATTGCGCGCATCCCGGGAGGTTTGCGGGCGGCTCATCAACTTTGCGCGCGGGTCTCCAAAATTCCGCGCAAGGCCTCCGGGCCCTCCGAAACATGCTTCCGACTCCAAATATGACCTCGCTTCCCGCATCCGGAGCTTTGTATGGGAACAAAGGAAATTTCCGGCGTCTACAAAAGCCCCCCCTCGGAATCTGATCGGCGAGAGGTCACAACGATCGGTTTCCGAGGGAGACGCCGGAATGCCGAAGTCCTGGGTGGCGCGGGACTGTGGCACGCAAAAAAGGGCGTCGGGCGCGAAATTCGCCGGTGCGGTCGCGCAAAGCACTTTCCGCGCAGCGCGGACTCCCGGCCTTGCCTATAAATAGGGGCCCTGGGTCCCCCGCACCGTACACTGGCCTTCCGCGCGATAAGCATTCAAGCTCTCATGCGCGAAATTGTCCTTTCCGGCGCGGAATTCACCCGTTCGTCACGCAAACCTGTCCGGAATTCGGCCTGCTTTTGCGCGAACGCCCGGGGTTTTACGCGACGGACTTCCCGATTGCGCGTCGTCTACTAGGATTGCGCGCCAACTCTCAAACTTCTCTACCAGCCTCTTCCGATTCCGCACGCTTCATCCCTTAACCCGCACGACTCCCGGAGCTTCTGAGATGGCTGCACATCAAGGAAATGTGGGGGATGCCACTACTCGCAGAGCTGAGATGGCGACGAACGAGGAGGTCTACGGAGCCAAGGAGATTGTTTCCAACAATCAATCCTTGTTCGACTTGCTGATGCCGGCCCAGAAGACATATCCGCTGTCGGACAACCTGCCGCTCTGGAACTTCGACATCCTAGATGAGGTTCCGGTGTCAGGGTTCGAGGTTGATGCGCCATGGACCTGGGTGACTCGGGAGGAAGAGCTTCCCCGCTATAACATCACCAAAAATGGGCATCCTGCCAGGGAGACCAGGCACTTGGATGTCTATGTCCTGAACCCGTGGACGCGAACCATCGCCGGGGTGAGCCTACTGCGGAGAACTCTCCAGCCCTCTACTCGAGCACATATCGCCAGAGTGTCACCGACGACACCAAGGGCTGGATGAAGGACTGGGACTTGCGGTCTGGGGGAAATTTAACCAGTGAGTGGGCCCGGGCGTTCTGGGTACGCCACACTTGCGATCACTTCGCAGAGGACCTGCGGTACATCGGCCTGTTTGAGTCGGTGTGGACGTCGCAGTTCCACTTCTACTAGCAGTCCGAGCTCGGGCCGGAGCTGTTCACCCACTAGTCCCCGGATACCAACACCTTCCATCTTCACCATGGGGAGGTTAGCATCGGTCTCTGGGACATCCACTGCATCGGAGGTATCCCGCTGGAGGGTTACCAATACGATGAGTTCCTACCCCCGAAGAACATCTGGGGCGACAGCTCACGGACTCCCCTACTGACATGGCATCTGCTGGACCTGGCTATGGAGCGGCTCAGGGTCAAGGACTTCCACAAGGACATAGCCTACAAGGAGTGGTTCGGCCAGTTCTTGGAGCATGACCCAGCGGTCAAGATGCCAGGCAGGGGGAAGCGGTGCCCGACCGCAGCTCAGAGGAGCCGAAACGGGTCGTACTGGCGGGTCCTGGAGACGGGCGACTACCGCTCATGGGGGTACCGCGTCATCGAGGCCCGGGACCCAAATGTCCATTACGCGGCATTCCTGGCCGCCTTTCTGAGTGGGTGTCTCCTGCCAGTGCGGGACGCGAGAATGGGCGTCCGCCCGGCGACACTGGAGATGGCGGGCGCCATGGCCGCCAACAAAAAATACAACCTCGGGGTCCCAGTGCTGGCGAAGCTGTATGCCATCCTGGGACGCATCTCGTGAGGGGGGTCGCCATGAAGGATCTGTGGGCCCTTTCAATTATTCCACGGCTGGGTGGCTGCTCACCTTGGTGGGTACACGTTTCCAAACGCCGTCATTCCTCCGGGCAATGGCCTGCGACCCTCCCTGCTGAACATCGCGGGGGTCGCTCCGATGACCCTAAATGAGGAGGGCATGAGGATTCGGATTGGCAATCACGCCAATTTCAACTTCATCCCGTTCCCCACTCCCGTCGGCCAGATGATCGACAATGGGCAGGGTCCGCTGGAGCAGCACGAGTACTTCCTGAACATCCGGGGCGGGGTGCTCGTGGCTCGGATCGACGGGAAGGTGATCTGCGAGCCTTACATGCCAACCCGGTTCTCCAGGCAGTTCAGGTGCCTTCAACGGATGCCGAAGAGGGTATTCACTGCTGTTCGGGAGGAGACGAACCCTTGCGTCCTTCGCCAGATGTGGATGATGTTTGCCGCTTTCGGCTCTGGCAACGTCATCACTCTCCCTCCTACCGGGGTCGACGCAGGCTTGGCAACCGAGTACGCCGAACACTGGGTCATCGCGTACCCCGAGGGGCTTCTACGGAAGCCAGTTCGGCGGCTCGAGGTCACCCGTGCGGAGACCGGGCGTCAAGGAAGGAGGCGAAGCGCCGCCACACGGGGGAGAACGGAGGCGCGCCAAGCAGCGGAGCCGGCGCGGGCAGGGACTTCGGCGGCGTGCACATCGCAAGCTGCCGCCACGACTTCAGCGCCCGGAGAGGGGGCACAAGCGGTGGTCGAAGAGCGGCCCGGAAAGCAGGTAAGGCGTCTGCTTGAACCCTCCCACGATGCAGTCTTCCCTGCGCTGTGGTCGGCCTAGATGACCCTGCGGCAGTCACTGAGGACCGAAGCCATCTGGCGAAAGATACTCAGAGAAGGAATACATCTGCCAGAGGTCGGGCGCCTCCAGATCGCCGACAGGGTGAACTTCAACCGGCAGTATGCGTATCTGACGGCCATGGACGAGTACGCGCGCCAACGTGGTCAGCGTGCAGAGCCATACCTTCTGGTGAAGGTGATGCTCGGTCTAGAACCCGCTCCAGAACAGATCCCGCCAGAGGAAGATGACGGTAGAAACGACTCCGAGGAAGAGGAGGAGATGGGGGAGGATGAAGGCTCCGAGGGAAGGTCCCATCAGGGGAGCCCGCGGGAGAGCGGCGAGGTGGCCGACTCTGACAATGTTGATGTCACTGAGCTCCTCGAGGTCCTCTTTTATCCCTACTCAACCTGCTTCATCCATTCTCTTATGCAGCTTCTAACCCATTTCTCCACCTTTATCAGGAGCACACGGATGTTGGTCAGGCGTCCTCAGCGGGAGTAGGAGAGGCGCCAGCAGGACAAGGCGGGGGCCAGACACCCATCATTGAATTGACAAGCGCGGAAGGGTCCCCTGCTGCAATTGTTCCTGCGGCGGACGGGATAACGGAAGATGACGTTCTGAACTCCCGTAAGTCTCCTTACCTTACTGCTGGTGCTTGCCGTTTACGATCCGTGACTAACCATGGCATGTCCTGCGCAGTGATCTCAACACTGGAGGCTCGTCGGGTTGCCGAACCCGGGCCATCCACGAGTGGACCGGTGGCAGACATGCCGCCTGCTCCGGAATAGACTTCCCACACCGAGCCGGCCCCACCAACTGCTGATCAAGGGGCTGCGGACGCCGGCGGTGCTGACATCGGAGAGAGGTCGGGGGCTGACGAGGGTGTCAACGCCGCTGGGGCGAGAGAAGAAGGTCGCCCAGATGTTGGGGAACCTATCCCACATGAGGACATCCTAGGGGCGGACCCTGCAGCAGACCTGCTAGCTGCCTTCCCTGCCTACTAGCCTGCCGACCCCGAAGAGATGGACGACTCGGACGCGGAGGCGGTCGAGGAGAGCCAGAAAACGCGACGCATGGGGTGGAAGTGCATCCAGCGCTTCCTCAAGCGAGACCCATCAGAGTGGCTGGGGCGCATGGGATCACTTCAAACCTGGCTGCGCTTCCTGTGCACCGGGGGAGCTGATGATCAATGCCTCCATCTGACGGTCCGTGATTTCATGGCCGAAAAGATGCGCGAGAGCTGCCGGCGTGCCGACGTCGCACAAAGTCGGGACATGTCAGAGAGCACGCGGGCGCTACTCGTGGCGGAGCAGGAAGTCCAGTGCCTCGAAGGGCAGGCAGCAGAGAAGGAGGACTTTGTCGCAGCGTGCACTGAGCTTGTGGAGCAACTAACGGCCCAGCTGATCGACGCCCAGGTACAGCTGACGGAGGCGGGCCAACAGATGGTCACACTTCAAGTCGAGCGAGAGCGTGCACAGGCCAGGATCGACGAACTACGTGCTGCGACCGCCGACGAAGATAGGGCACGTAGAGAGCAAGAAGCAGCTTTGGAGGCCTCCAGCCAAAGGGTAGCGGCGTTGGAAAGACTCATTCAGCACGCTAATCCCTAGGGGCTTTGTTTTTGACACTCCCAGAACATTTTTCTTCCGCTACTTTGATCCATTTGTATGAACCAATATATTTATCTGCATCTTTTGGCTTAACATGCTCAACCACAATTCATTGTCTCGCGGGAGCATTAACCAAGCTTCAGGCATCCATAATTGGGCCAGGATTTCTAAATAAAAGAGGGAGGTCATTCCTAGGAAAGGAGACCTCAGACCTAATCAATGTATCATCACCCCAACTTGTTCCGACACACGAGCGGGACAACGCTAGGGGCGTTGAGATTTTATCCGAACATAGGGAAATGAGAAAGGGTGAATCGCGTGTCCCGAATTCAGAAATCCACAACGGTCGGCCTTCCAGGAAATGCCCAAGACGGAAAGCGGACAATGGATCAATCGACCATACTACTGCAATAGACGGACCGAAGGTCATCATTCATATTGCAGGAGGCGGACCACATGTCATCATCAATGCCACTTTGGGGGTTCCTTCAGGCACAAGGGTGGAAATCCAGATCAACAGGGCATGCGAAGCGTGGGGCAAAGTGATGATTTTTTCGGACAAAATCCAATGCTCTCAAAATTGCGCCACCGTGGGGAAAGCGTATTAGGCGGATGCACTAATCTGGCCGTGAATCACCCCAATTCTCAGACAGCACCTCTTTGACGAGGAAACCGTCGCTTCCCACCATTGCAATGGGGCATCCCGAGCTGAATCGGGGAGAATATCACAACTGCACCACTCTACCAGAAGCCAGGCTAGACGGCCGGCGACGAGGAGGGGCGGGACTTTGCGATCCCTGAGGCTGGACCCGAGTCGAGATGCCCGGGAGTTCCTACGTACTCCATCAGGCTGGAGATCAAGCTACACGTAGTTCTGAAAGTGCAGTTTAATGTCATGCAGGACGTAGAACCCCGATTACGGAGATCTTAGTTTAAAGTCGTAGAGCTCGGACCATAGGGGCATATCTTAGTTTAAGGTCTTAGATCTCGGACCATTGGGGCAGATCTTAGTTTAAAGTCTTAGAGCTCGGACCATAAGAACCTCAAAGTACGCCACATCGTGGTCCTATCCCCTGGATATGCTAAGATGCACAGAGGGATAGTGTCATGAGTGTCGAGGTTTCGCCTGGTCAGAATGGGAGGTGGAAAATGTAATGTGAATCATGCGGCCATTCACTCAAGGACTGGGGGCACCGGCGTAACGATATGGGAGTACTGCCGACCGTGGCGGAAAAGCAGCATCAATATCGCACTAACCGTTAATGGAATGTGGCAGCAAACGAGCATCGACCGCTCAATTGCAGAATTCATATCGATTTGCCGCCCGAGGCCATTGGGGGCACCAGCCCGAGTCGGTGGGAGAGCACTGAGGCATTGTGTCCAAACCGCTCACGGGGGCTCCACCCAGGGCGTAGGTGACGGGTCTGAATGAAAGGGAGAACGAAGCCTGAAAAGTGGAAGGAACCTGACCAAGCTGAACCTGAACCTCCTGGTAATAAACCAGAGTACTCTTGACACCGGTGGACCACTGCAAGGGGTCTGGGAACACGCCTTGAGGGTGACCCGAAGGCGGCGGACTCCCCAGAGAAGGGGGAATCTTTAAGAGGTGGGGGGCTGGACCCGAAGTTTCAAACACTCGGGCGTTCCTACCTATCCCATAAGGATGGGAATCAAGCCACACGTAGTTCTTGAAGCGCGGAGCAACACAATCAGGCACCAGCGCGGGGAGGGGTGCGGTTCTGACCCTCGCACACAGAAGAAGCGGTATTTGATATTTCTTGTTTGTCCTTAAAGGTGGATGGTTTTTCTTTGTGCGGCGACATGCCTGTGATTAAGAAATCCCTAGCGTCGGCACAATAATCAAGCCATGAAAGTCATTGATAAATGGCGTGGTTATTAACCAGCGCCCAACGTGAGTTTCCCCTGAGGAGAACATCACGATGCAGTGCCGTTTCTCGTCGGGCGGCCAAGACGATCACAGTTTATGGTCTTGTGGTAGGACCAGACAACACAGTTTAAGGTTGTGTGGTTCGGACCATGGAGGAATCCTCTTACTGCGATAAAGCGGACCCAGCGGAGGTGGGAACATACCCAGCCCTACGGTCATGCACGATTCCAAGAGAAGGGTCTTGGGATAGGGGCATGCGTATGTCCATCACCCGAGGGGCAGAGATGCTAGCCTCCAGCTATGCTGGGCCCAGAACGCGATTGTTCGGGCGACTCCTTCCTCCTTATGGGGACGAGGGTCCAGCTACGCATGGACCTTAGGGAGGACATCCGCATATATCCTTGGTGCTCAGACCATGGGAGCCTCGAAAGACACCATTACCCTGGTTGGCCTGCCTAACTTGTAAAGGTATACAGAAGGTCAGTATGAAGAGAGTGTCGAGATTCCACTACAACGCCCAAAGGCGGAGTGTGATAAGGACTGCGCAACCAACGTTCAGAGCCTGAAAGAGCCGACATGGAGATCAAGGATGTCTCTGACCATATTCGCAACACAACATCCGATCGTGTCAGCCTAGGATGGGGCAGCAAACGAGCATCAACCGCTCAAGCGCAGTATTCATATCGATTTGCAGCCTAGGACCCGACGGTAAATCGACCCGGAGCGGTAGGAGAGCACTGAGGCATCGTACCCAAACCGCTAACGAGGATCCCTTTGAGTGAAGGCTCGAACAAGAGGAAGCGTGAGGCCTGACAAGCATCACAGGACTTGTCGGGATTGAATCTGACACTACGGGTCATAGACCGAAGTACCCAAAACATTGTAACAGATCACCGAAAAGGGTCGGAGGACTCACCCTGAGAGCAACCAAAAGACGGCAGATCCCTGTGATCAACCAAGAGACGGGGCTGGACCTGAAACACAAGCGTCCAAGCGTTCCTACGTATCTCATAAGGATGGGAATCAAGCCGTACGTAGTTCTTGAGAGGCAGTTTAACGTCATGCAGGATGATGAGGGGTGTGAGGTAGTCCCACACACGGGGGAGGCGTACGGCGCGACCAGTAGACCAACGTGAATGAGGACATAATCCCCCTCTCACGCCACACGCCTCACACAAAAAGGAGGGGAACTCGGGCTAGAGGCCCAATGCGGGATAGAGATTCCCGGGAAATGGGGCTGGTCCTGAAACATGAATGTTCAGGGGGTCCTACGTATCCCATAAGGATGGTAATCAAGCCGCACGTAGTTCTTGAAGTGCAGTTTAACGTCATGCAGGACGAATGTTGAACAATTTAACGTCTTGTAGATCGGACGTGGTGCAGTTTAGCGTCATGCAGGACGAAGATGCTTGGCAGTTTAACGTCTTGCAGCGCGGACGTGGTACAGTTTAACGTCATGTTGGACGAAGATGCTTGGCAGTTTAACGTCTTGCAGCGTGGACGTGGTACAGTTTAACGTCATGTTGGACGAAACACTTGGCAGTTTAACGTCTTGCAGCGCGGACGAATGCTGAACAGTTTAAAGTCTTGTAGCTTGGACGTAGTGCAGTTTAGCGTCATGCAGGACGAAACACTTGGCAGTTTAACGTCGTGCAGCGCGGACGAGGGGGCACTCAGGCAAAGTACTGCTTGAGGAACCTAGCGTTGGTGGGAGGAGTAACACGCTCACCATCCATAGTTGCCAGGGAGTACGCGCCATTGGGATAGACCTTGTGGATAACAAAAGGTCCCTCCCACTTGGGCTCCAACTTGGGCGGCTTCCTGCCGGGGATCATTGGCGCTCTTAGGGCTAATACCAGGTCACCCTGCAGGAAGGAGCGGAGGCGAACCTTCTTATTGAAAGCTCGAGCCATTCTGCTTTGATGCCTCTCCAAGTTGTGCAAAGCGCGAAGCCTATTCTCATCCAGTGCTTCCAACTCGGCTAGACGGGCTTCAGCAACTCTGTCTGGCGCTTGCTGGTCGTGGACCGCAGTGCGCAAGGACGGTAACTGGATCTCGATGGCCAGGACGGCCTCAGCTCCATACACCAGGGAATTAGGAGTCATCTGGGTGGAATTGCGAGTCGTCGTCCGATAAGCCCAGAGGGCGTTGGGGAGCTTGTCCTGCCAACTCTTCTTGTTCTGAACAACCATCTTTTGAAGAATTTTAGAGAGGGTTTTGTTAAACACCTCGATCTGTCCATTTTCTTGCGCATGATAGCGAGATGTATGGTTCGAGCGAATGTTGTACTTGGCGTACAACTTCTTCAACTCGGCTGCTCGGAAATTGGCTCCGTTATCCGTGAGGATAGCGTGAGGCACTCCAAATCGATAGATGATGTTGGAGGTCACGAAGTCTGCGATGGAACAGGATTTGACCTCTCTGAGCGGAATCGCCTCTGCCTATTTGGAGAAGAAGTCCGTGGCGGTCAGAATGAACCGGCACTGGCGAGTCCTCACCGGCGGGTAAGGTCCCACAACGTCCAGTCCTCAGACTGGAAAGGGCCAGGAATACCTAGTGGTATGGAGAGGCTCCGGCGGCCGATGCACAAAGTTCGCATGAACCTGGCACGCATGGCACCTCCTGGCATACTCGATGCAGTCATGGATCATGGAGGGCCAGAAGTATCCCAACCTCTGGATCTGGTGGGACAGCTTCGGCCCAGTCTGGTGGGCGCCACATGAACCAGCATGAACCTCTTGCATGACTCGTGGGATCTCAACTCCCTGAAGGCAACGGAGGAGAACACTATCAAATCCGCGTCTATAGAGGATCTGCTCCAGGCCGGGACTGCTCTGGAGGACAAACTGCGATGCGCGGTGTCGAACTCGCTCGCGCTCGGCCCGATATGACGGGAGAATGCCATGTCGGAGGTACTCAACCAAAGGCGCCCTCCAATCAGAGGCTGATTCGACTTCCATATCTGGGGTACTTGGGGATCCAGGCACAGGGGCAACCATGGTGAGATTACTTACCGATGGGCCGCAATCTCCCTCCGGGATAACGGGAGCGATGAGCCTGCGGTGCGTCACGCGGATGACCAGGTTGTCCTGTTCAGGCTCTACGAGTGACGTAGCAAGGCTGGCCAAAGCATCTGCTCGACCGTTCTGCGACCGGGGAATATGGACAATTTCTGGCCGAGAAGGGAACTGGGCCATCAGAAGGAGGGTGCACTCCAGCAATGGCACAAGTTCCGTCTTCCTGACAACATAGTCGCCATTGATCTGCTTAACGACCAGCTCGGAGTCCCCTTACACACACAGACGGGGTACGTTGATCTCGAGAGCTAACTCGAGGCCAGTGATGAGGGCATGGTATTCCGCCTCATTGTTGGTACAGCCCTCTGACAACAGGAAAGAGTATGGCAGCACGGCTCGCTCCGGGGTAATGAAGACGATACCCAAGCCCACTCTGTTGAGATTAGGATTATCGAGTCTTCTACCGGTGGGGCTCCGGGAGGCACCGTCAAAGTGCATTTGCCATCATGGATCGGCATGATCGACCGAGAGAATGGTCTCATCAGGAAAGCCTAGATCCAGCGGCTGATCCGCGGAGGTCGGGTGAGCTGCCAAAAAGTCTGCCAATGCCTGCCCTTTGATGGCCTTCTGAGACACATACCTGATGTCGAACTGCTGGAGAATCACAGCCCACCGCGCTAGACGGCTAGTCAACATAGGCCGGCTCAGGATATATTTCAACGGGTCTACCCGAGAAACCAACTGTACCTCGTGGTGCTGCAAGTAGTGTCGTAATTTCTGCACGGCAAATACGAGCGCCAGGCAGCTCTTCTCGATGGGGGAATACCTAACTTCCGCATCGAGGAGCATGCAACTGAGGTAATAGAGGCTATTCTCTGTTCCCTCGTTGTTCTTCTGGGCGAGAAGGGCACCCAAGGACCGTTCCAGGGCGGTCACATAGAGGACCAGCGGCTTCCCGGATACAGGCGGCATCAGAACCGGAGGTTGAAGCAGGTACTGCTTGATTTCCTCGAAGGCGGTCTGACACTCTTTATCCCATACATAGGTGGAACCTTTCTTCATGAGCCGAGAAAAGGGCTTACACTTGCCGGCCAGATTCGCGATGAATCGGCGTATATAGGCTAAGTGGCCTTGGAACCCTTGCAGTTCCCGGATGTTACCTGGGGGAGGCATCTGGCTAATCGCCCTGATCTTCTCTGGGTCGATCTCAATACCCCGGTATCTTACCACAAATCCAAGGAACTTTCCGGAGGTGACCCCAAAGGCACACTTCAACGGGTTCATCTTCAGGCAGCGAGACCGGAGGAAGCCGAACACTTTCTCAAGATCTTTGAGATGGTCCTGACGCTGGCGCGATTTGACCACCAAGTCGTCAACGTAGAATTCCACCAGTGTGCCGAGGATTGTCTTGAATATGCGGTGCATCGCCCGTTGATAGGTGGCACCTGAATTCTTCAGGCCGAAGGGCATGACCCGGTAACAAAAGATACCTTGGGGGGCCCTGAAGGCAGTGAACTACTCATCCTCAGGGGCCATCCGGATTTGGTTGTATCCAGAGTATCCATCCATGAAGTAGAGGGCTTGGAACCCTGCTGTGTCGTCGATCAACAGCTCTGTCACTGGAAGGGGAAAATCATCCTTCGGACAGTGGCGGTTGAGATCGCGGAAGTCGATACAGATTCTGATCTTCCCGTTCTTCTTCCTGACCAGCACAATGTTGGCCAGCCATTTGGGGTACTGAACTTCCCTCACGGAGTTGGCTTTGATAAGCTTGTCAACTTCGGCCTCATCCATGGCACTGTGGGATGGGTGCATCTTCCTGGGAGGCTGCTTGAACCCGCGATGGTTCGCCGGGAGACCAAGGCGGTGGACGGCTACCTGAGGATCTAGCCCCGGCATCTCGTCATAGCCCCAAGCGAACACATCACGGTGCTTCCTGAGAAAGTCCACGTACTGCTACCGCTCCTCAGAGGGCATGGAGGCACTGACCAATGTGGGTCTTGGATCTGCCTCGGTTCCAAGGATCTCCTGTACTAACTCATCGACCGTGGCGGGGACGCCCTCCTCAAAAGCTGGGGGTGCATCTTCCACGTCCTCTCCACTCGGGGAGGGATCGTCCACGGGAGAGACTGCGTTGGAAACTGCATTGGGGCTACCAGATCCTGCTGGGCCGCTGGTGCTGGCGCGGGCGGTCGCGGTCATCTCATCAGGAGACTCACAGGCCGTCGAAACCATGGCTACGTCCAACTGATGGATCGGGAGGACGTAAGCGTCATCCAAACTGGCCCAGGGATCACTTTCAACAGCGACAGGCTCAACCTCACCTGCCAGGATCTGCTTATCCTTGCTCTTGTAATAGTCCGCGTCCAGATAGAGGGCTTCACATGAGGCAAAAGGAGAGGCATCTCCTTGAAGCACGCCTACTCAACCATTAAGGGAGTATTTGAGGCATTGTTGGTATGATGAGGGAACCGCCGCATGAAGGTGGAGCCATGGCCTGCCCATCAATGCGTTATACGCAGTGTCCTGAGAGACTACCATTAATTCGGTGTTGGCAACCAAGTCACCGAACTGGGTCTTCAAGCGTATCTTGCCGACCAGAGTTTGCTCGGTGCGGTCGTACCCCTGGATCCTGAGGTCGGAGGCAATCAATTCATCCTCAGACAACCCCAATCTCCGGAGCGTCCGAGTTGGAATCAGGTTAATCCCGGACCCCTTGTCGACAAGACAGCGCCGGACATCAAGGCCATTGAACTGGCCAGTAACATACAGCGGACGAATGTGTCCATGTATAGGAGGGTCTTCATCCTTACCAGATAACGAGATAACTACCTGACATTCGGTGTCCTCGATCGTTTCGGCGTGAAAGGCCTCTGCAGCTGCAACCTCTATCTCAAACTGGAGGGGGCTCTTCAGGGCTTCAGAGAGTGCCTCGCGAATCTCAGATTACATGCGCAGAGCCTCAAGGATGGAGAGCCTTGCTGGGATGTCAGCCAAGTGCTTCAGGACATCATACTTTTTGGCCAAGCGCGAGCCCCTGGTTGCAGGAGGTTGCTCTGCGGTTGGTGGCATGACGGGCCTTGCCGGTTGGACCGGTGGCCGACTGGTGATTGGCGCATCTCGATGTTCATTGGTTGAAGCCCGGGAAATGGTCACCGTACTAGGGTCAGGAGGCCGGGATGGACTCGTGGCAGGGCGGAGCTGATCGCGACGCGGCTGAGGCAGTTCTGCCTGGTCCCATACCACAAACAGTGGCGGAGGTGAATCCGTCATCCCCGGATGGGGGGGCTGCGCACGTTGAGCTCGGTTTTGAGCCTGATTCCTAGTCTCAGTGGCGTGCACGGCATGGTTGGAGGTACCAACGGCTGTGCCCCAGCGACTCCTGTTGCTGCGGTTCATCCGACGGTGGCGACGACCGGGGACACTAGGGAGGTCCACCTGGTGTTCTTCAACGTCGGGAACCGAAAAGGGATTCACCAGCTCGACGGTATTAACCGAAGCGTACCCAACACTGTCATCGGACGAATCATCCATCACCGGGCGGATCCGAGGAGGGACCCCCATCTCCGGGGGCATGAAATCACCGAGAGTGCGGGATAGTGGCGGAACTGGCGGGATGCGCTCTTCCTTCTTGCGCCGCCACCATTTGCTCTTCTCGGAAGAGGCAGGCTGGGACGACGATGCCGAAGCAGCACCCGCAGATTCTGGGGGCTCAGGCTGATTCAAGCGCGCACGGATGATTCCATGGGCGCGAATGGTCATCTTGCGGGCCATCCAGTTATTATACTTCTGCGATCCGCGGTCGGAGACCAGCTACCATTCATCCTCGTTGCCACTATCGTCATCTGATCCCACGAACACACCCGCCACTTGTGCTGGAGCTGGGCCCAACCTGATTACATTGTTGTTAATCTGGTCTTGGAGCCAATCCTTAAACACATAGCACCGCTGGATGGTGTGCCCCAGGGCCCGATGGTAAGGGCAGTAGCGGGGGTTATCCGTGAGATGTGCCTCCTCTGGCCTCCAACACTCAGGCAGTCGCACAATCCTCTGCTCCAGGGTGCTCCGGAAATAACCGGGGAACTGATCCTCGTGAAATGAGTAAGTCAAGTATCGCGGGCCCCTGGGAGCGTGGTCTTGACGAGGGGATGGAGGGGCCTTCCGAGGAGGTGGACCCTGATTATCTCTCCTGGGTTGGGGCGGTGCATTACGCGGAGGGGCCGGCCGGTTCTGGGGCTGCCGCTGCTGGGCCAGGAACTGAGCCCGTGGAGGCGGATTCCTGTGAGGCTGTGGAGCTGGCCTCACCGGCAGCAGCTCAACGGCCTGGGGGCCTCTATCTGGGCAACAACAATGGGCTCAGCCCTGCTAACTCTCCTTGCAGGAATCATAGGAGGAAGCGGGTGTGCCTGGTTGGCCTGTTGCAGGGCTTCCTCAAGACGTTGAGCTTTGTCTGAGAAGTCCCTGAATCCTCCGGGGTAATTCTGAGTGATCAAGGAAGGGACCAGCTCAGTCTTGACGTTCCCGACGCACATTGTGAGCAACTGCTCCTAAGTCAATGGCATGTCAAGGGAATACGTGAGACCCTTCCATCGGGCGACGAAGTCCGCGACTCGCTCATCAGGCCTCTGCTTGCACTTGAAGAGGTCTGCGATACTCGTCTTCCGGGTCGTGGAACTGAACTGGTAGAGGAACTGTCTACGAAGGTCCTCCCAGCTAGTTATCGACCCGACGGGGAGCTGGCTGTACCAGACAAACGCTGGCCCTTCCAGTGTCTGGACAAAGCAGCGAAGCTTAGCGGCCTCCTGCTGCGCCGGAGTCCCCAACATAGGCCCGCACCTCGAGTTGAAATGGGCCAAATGCTGTGGCGGATCTCCAGTCCCGTTGAAGGGAGCGAAAGTGGGATTCCCGAATCCCGGAGGTGCCGGCATGTCATCCACCCATGCTGGGTATGGCTTGCTGTCCGGTGGGATCGCCACTTGCCGAGTCTCCAAGGCTTCCAAGCGGGCGATGAGTGCCACCATCGGATCGTCCAGACATGGGTTCCAGTCCTGGCGAGGATCTCTAACCATGAGCGCATTGCATGGCCCTTCAATCGGGTCGTCGACCGGGTCGTCGAACTCGGCAGCTTGTGGGATGGCGGGCGGAGCGGCCCTCGGGGCAGCGGGAGGAATCCGAGCGGGGTCTCTCAGGTAGTCACGCCGCTCGGGAGGGTGTGGTGAAACATACCGCGCCCTCTTGCCATAGGCAATGGCCTCTCTCCTGTCGGCGAACACAGCGTAATCACGGTTGCCCGGGAGAGTCTCGTTGAGGAGCGGTTGTTCCGGTCCCTGCTGTCCTGGCCTAGGATCACCGTAGTCAGGCCACTGCTCTGCAGCGCGCTCGGCGAGGAGCTGGTAAACTAGCTTCTTCTGCTCAGCAAGCTGTTGACGTAGCATAGCCTTCTCGGGATCCTCCTCTGCCCTCTGCATGGAGGCAGATGGGTCGGAAGGCTTCACAGCCCCGCCGTGCTCTTTACCTTTACTGACGTTTCGGCTCAACGTCAGTGCTTCAGTGGGTGGGGGGAGACCCAGGAGGTTCCTCTGGTGACGAGTAACTCTCACCGATGGATCTAACGACGGCTTGTCTTCGGGGGGGAAGCCCCCGACGAGAAGTTCCAAGTCGTTCCCCTCTCCCGACAGGTCAGCCATATTGACCGTTTCCGTCCCTGGGGATGTACCCTAAGGGCCACCCAGCAAATCGGGCTGTCGGCGAATCGCACTGAATCTTAGGGCAGCGTACTTCCCCCATCCACGGATATACACGTGGGGAGTGGCTTCCTCGATAACCTTGCAGAGTGCTTGAAAACACTCAACGCATCGTTGTTGGAGGGCCTCGTGGTGCCCAAATGACCCAGGGTGCCGAACCGCGGGGAGCGTGGCCAGGTCAATTTGACGGCACTGCTCACCAATATCCTCCAGGTGTGCTTGACTCCCGGGATATGGAACTTTTAGGCGGTGAAGACGGGAGTGAGTCTCCCGGAGAGTTCGGCGGAAGCATTCGAACTCATCCGGGGTGAGCGATTCGGGTGCATCAAAGTCCGGTCCTGCGACTGGCCAAAACTTCTCAGGGAAGTGGCCCTCTGCAAGGACGGTCCAGAAGCTCCACGAATCAAACTCGGGACCCAGGTCTCCTTGGTCCTCTTCAATGACTGGGAATGGACGGGGAACCGGCAGTGGTGCCGAGGCGGGCCGTCGGGCCGACGGGCTGGCCGGCGGTGAATACGGCGAGCAGGCCGACTGGCCTCCATATCCCGGGCCACCCTCTGAGGGTGGCGGTGCCCCAGCTACCACATCACGATAGGACGGGCCGGCGAGCGAACTTCCTGCCATAGCGTCGGTGCTCGCCGAGGGTGCACTAGATCGTGGTTCGACCGTCGGTCCCCAGAAAAAGTCTCCGGCTTCTCCGATTGAGGCGGAAGGCACTTCCGGAGGGGCCGATACCAACCGCAAGCTTGATCCTTGGGGGTCTACCAGGCCCTCGCTACTCTGGATATACCTTCGGAGAGAAGCGGGGATCATATCGATCTCGCTCTCGGGAAGCACGAGGCTGACGTGCCGCATTCCTACCCCTGCCCTTGACTGGCGGGATTGGGGGGAGGGCTCTGTCGCCGAATCGTACTCCGCCTCTGTATCAGAGAAACGAACCGGTCGGATCCTTGTCCAGAATTCCCTAACATTCCTCCCTCGGTGTCGACGCCTTGCCTTCCTGCCCCTGGGTGGTTCTTCGGGGCAGGGCCGACCTCTGTCCTGGCGTCCTCCGGCCGCACCGGTACCGGGGCCAAGAGGACTTGAAACCAAGGTGCGAGGGGCACCGGGACATATATCAAAGGGGACGCGGGGAGAGATGATTCCGGGCAGGCCTCCGGGCCGGGATCGGAAGGTGGGATGACCCATGCCTCTTGGATCGGCCACACGGAGTAGACCCTGTTGGTGAATAGCGCTACCGCGAGGTGGTCCGCGGTGGCTATTGCATGTACCAGCAACCGGGAGAGTCGACCCAACCTGCCTTTGGGGCGGTCGGGGCCTCGATCCGGGTCGGGCATGGACGTGCCCCTGCTCAGGATGCGCAGGGGCCTGGTGACTGGAGCCAGCAGTGGCCTGGGCCAACGCGGCCGCTGTTTCTAGGGCCCCAAGGTGGGCATCCTCTTCCGCTCGTGCCCGACATTGGCGTCGGGACAGACGAGTCAGGATGAGCGGCGCGGGAAGGTGGAGAGCCCGTTCTTCGACTTGAGAGGCCTGGCAGCGGTGTCGCCGTGGCCTGACAGGAGCCCTTACCGCGGATCCCTGGAGCGAATCTCGGATAGGGTGGTCCCGGACATCTTCCACCTCATCCGCATAGGGGAGGGAGCTGTCAGAGCGCTCCGGGGATAAGCTCCCGAAGCGGTTGGACGTCGAGGTGGGCAGTGGTGCCTCCCTGCGTGGCCCTCGGGGGCGGTGGTGGTGGTGAGGTGCAGCTTCCTCGAGGTCTAGGCGAGCCATGTCCCTGGTGGGGATGACTCCCTCTTCCTCATATCTCCGCACCAAGTTGTTGATCACCCTTCTCTGGATGACCTCCGAGGGGGGGAGAGGGCGTGGTTGCCCCGCAGCTGCGGCTGCTGGGACGACTGTGGAACGGGCGGGACCGCGCGGAGTAGCCACGTCGGTGTTTCCCCTACCCCTGCGCCAGTGGGCGGGGCGGCGATCGGGCACTGGATCGGGCGACCTGATTCCTGAAAGCAGGGAGATGAACCCGTTAGCACTGACAGGAAAAGGAATCGACAACCGACCGTTAGTGCCACGACGCCTTCCGTGGGGGGAACTCAGGCCATCGACGTCGCGAGACGGAGTGCCTGATTCCCCTTCCCCAGCCCCTGGCGGGTAAAAACTGAATGCTCCTCCGGGCAACACGCTGGTCTTCCAACACCTCTGAAAGCCATCGGTCTTCGTATCGAGGAGAAGAGATTCACGTCAGGTTAACCTTTTTTCTGTTTCGGTGCGGATGTGCGTCGGGTTTCTGTTCCGACGTTGTTCTGCCAGGACGCGTTCGCGCGTGCTCCCGTCGACCCGAGGGGATGGGAGTGCGGCTTGTGGCCCCGCAGTCCCGCTTTCCAAAGGCGGGCGGCATCCGTCCCTTATTCAGGGACGTCTACTCCTTGATCGAAACCGGGATGATGGGATGTCGGCTCCTCCTTCCTTGGACGTCTCCTCGGAACTAGTCGCCTAATCCGGGTCTCCCTCATAGATTTAAGACATTCTCGTGAATCTCGTTCCCGGCGCCATATCTTCATGGACACCGGTTAATTACACTGCTTCCGCCCGGACGTTCCAAGGAGTCTGGTCGGGGCAGCAACCTGCGGTGAGGAGACCGGGTGGCTCTGGGTGTTGGGGGCGTGTCTTAACACTGCGGCTCTGCATGTCTGTCTTCTGTCCCTAATAGGGCTTCTCGAAGGCGTGATGGCCTGAGGCATCCTGCGCTGGGTGCGGGGAACTGCGTTACCTGAGGTTTTCCTCAGCTTCCCATGTTTAACACGGGGTATGCCGCGAGTTTAACGTCCAGCGGGGACGGCATCGGACTGATCAACACGAGGGGTGGATCAGATGACGGAACCCCTTGCGGGGAACCTCCAATGCTGGGGCCAGCAAATGGGCGGCTTCCCGAGTGAAGTGGAGTGGAATGAAGTGGCATGACCCCACCTGGATGTGGCGGCCCGGGTAAGGATCAGGATGGATGATGGAGTGAAGAACTTGGACCCCATAGGGGCTTCCTACGTACCGCGTGTTAGCACGGATCAAAGTCAGCGTAGTTCGGATATACAGTTTAACATCATGCTGGACGTTGGCAAGCCGACTCACGAAGAGGTCGAGGCCGCCGGGTGGAGGATTGAACCGAACCACCTCGCAGAGAGGGGGATGGAACGGCCGGGTGGATCACAGTTTCGCGTCATGCTGGACGATAAAAGGAGAAATAGAAAAAAAGGGGCAGTGGGGAAGCACAATGGAGATACACACGTGCAGTCTCCCACAGGGGCGGATTCATAGGTTAATCGACGCAAGTGTGAACCCTGGAGGGGTCCACCGATGGACGAACCGACGTGAATAAGACCGAAACGACTAGGTGGTGGGCTTGAACCTCAGGGAGGCTTCCTACGTACCTTGTTTAGGAGATAGGGATCAAATTCCACGTAGTTCGTTCTGTCAGGACTTACGCACTGAGGCAGCCCGGATGCGGCAAAACTCAGTTGGAGGGGGACTTGGGCCGAAAGTAGGAGACACCTCGATCCCAGTCACACCCTCTACTGGCTTCAGCAGTGGGGAAGCTCAATGGATATACACATGTGCATCCCCCCACAAGAAACTAGGGGTTTGTAATACCCAACCCCCGTGGGGAAAGGCCGCTCCAATTAAATTGTCCCTAAAGAGGGGCAATCCCGACATCCCTGCAGAGACGAGCGGGTGGGGGCCACATCCAAACCGGGGGGGACCCTGTGTGCGAGGCATGGGATCAGGTGATGCGGACGGTTTAACGTATTGCCGGAAGAAGTACAGTTTAACGTCGTGCGTTGAGGACGAAGCAGACGGTTTAACGTCTTGCCGGACGAAGTACAGTTTAACGTCGTTTGTCGAGGACGAAGATGCTTGGCAGTTTAACGTCTTGCAGCGCGGACTTGGTGCAGTTTAGCATCGTGCAGGACGAATGTGCAGTTTAACGTCATGTTGGACAAATGATGTACAGTTTAACGTCTTGTAGCTTGGACGATGGAGGCTAGGCAGTTTAGCGTCGTACAGCTTGGACGTGGTGGTCCCGCCGATGGTTCCGTGTCACTTCGCGCGAGCCTGGAGGGCCGCACGGAAAGAAAACGCACGGTGCGGGCACCCAGGATGAAGATCATCGGGCGCCACGCAGGCGGGTACCCTCAGGGGGTCAAAGGGGGCGACCCCTGCGGATTGCGCGCAAAAGTGGAATTGGCGCGCAATACCGCGGGTCGGCGCGCAAATGGGCGGGCTGGCGCGCAATTGAGCCAGCACTTTGCGCGCGGAAGATAGATATTGCGCGCACCGGGCTTCGGATAGCGCGCGGGGGCAACGGAACATTCTTTAATGAATGGCCACTTTGAAAAGGGGGGGGGGGGGCGCAATCGGGCTGGATTGCGCGCACCCGGGGGCAATTGCGCGCAAGAGGCTTCTTTTGCGCGCGAAGGCCTTTAGGTGAATTGTTGTTCAAAAGAAAGGAGACAAAGGGATTATGCGTGAACGCGAAGGCTTTCTTTCACGAAAGAAAGGAGGTTACCTGAAGATCGGCATTGCGCGCGGAAGGGGTTGGATTGCGCGCACGAGAGACCTTTCGAATTCTGGCCACCTTCAAAACGTCGGGGGTCGCCTTATATTTATAGGCGACCCCGGGCACGGAATCCGGTTCGCGGGCGCGAAATTCTCTTCGTGGGCGTGGAATCGGGCCCGGCGCGCAAGGGAGTCGCGCGGGCCACTAGCGCGCAAAATTGCGCGCCGGCCCAGCGCATTGCGCGCATCCCGGGAGGTTTGCACGCAGCTCATCAACTTTGCGTGCGGGTCTCCAAAATTCCGCGCAAGGCCTCCGGGCCCTCCGAAACATGCTTCCGACTCCAAATATGACCTCTCTTCCCGCATCCGGAGCTTTGTTTGGGAACAACGGACTTTTCCGGCGTCTACAGTTGTGTATAAAACAAAATATGCCTCAATGAAAGGAGATTGGGACGAAGTCCCATACCTCGGGTCTGACTTGACTCGATCGTTCTTTAATGTCCTAAATAACAAACTTGAGTTAATTTATACTTGCTTAAGAACATTTTTAAAGTTCATTATTCCTTTTATATCACTTATTACCATGTCATGAACACTATTAAATTATTTAAGTTAATAACGGTCATTTTAACGATCATTGGTACTTGAGTAAAAAATAAACCCTTTATAATTACAAGTTGTTCATGTATCCATTATATCCAGAATTTTATTCATGATTTAGATATCATATACTTCATATATATCCAGTACATGCATGCATTTATAATATTACATAATCATTTAGAGGTAAGAAATGAAATGCACCGTTCATGGAGACGGTAAGTCGTACGTACGCATGAACGCAACTTTCATTTCTATTTCGTATTTTATAGAATGGAATCATAATGATATAAAGGTATATTATAATTCCAGTATAATATCTTATATAATATCATATTTCAATCCTTTATACGTCCCACATATGGTATTTAACGAATCATATCACTTTGAGGGGGCGGTAGTCCGCACTTCCTTAAATGAAGATATCGCGTTCACCCATAATGGAAACCATAAAGGTATGACCAAAAAGGAAAATATAGAAGATTAAAGAAAACATACACATATTATATATCATATATAAATATAGTGACATCTTAATGGCCACCTTTGAAGGTGTTAAAAGAATTTTGAACAATCATCGTTTTGGGAGGCATGAATTCACCATCCACAAAAACAGTGTGTTTGTTAACCATTAGCTGTAGGAGTGTGTAAGTGTAGCTCGAATACTTATTATAAAAACTTCCTAGTATATTTAGGATACTGTATTTGTTACAAAAGAAAATAATAAAAAGAGTTTTGGGGGTTGGAGAAGCAAAATAAAACAAAAGCACTCAAAAAAAGACATTACCTTAAAATCGGGTAACTCCCTTTGGTTTGTGCTCAAAGGCTTCCTTGGGAAGACTTCTGCCCAAAGTGAGGCTTAAAGTAGTAAGAGAGGGAAGTTTAGATACATCATGGGCATGGGTTGTCCGAGCCATAGGCTTTGGGAGTGTGGGTAAGGAGGTAGAGGTGGGGGCCTTTTATGAGAGGAGAGGAGGGGCACTCTTGGAAAGTAAAGATAATATAATTTATTTTAAAAAAAGTATCGGAATCAAAAGGTCCCACATTGATATAATTATAGGATAAGGTGATAAGGGTTCGAAATACACTCATCAAATTGGTTTTTTCCATGTGTAGGTTTTATATTTTACATTAACTTTCCATTTTATTTAAATCGTAGCATAATGAGGTCATCGCTGCATCATCATGATGTCATATATAATTTAATTTACTTAATGTCTAAAAATTATAAAAAAACTACTATGATGTAGGAAATATTTTTATCTTTCTAATGAATTTTTATAGTCAGACATATGACTTGTATAACCCCATCTGAAAATTGTTTTTGTAAAATAACTCATGTTTGTGTCATTATTACTTTAACATTAAATAAAAAGTTATTTATGTCATTTCCCAACCAAAGTGGCTCCATGGGGTCCCCAAGTTGACCCATGGCTTTTCTTGGTCGGCCATGACACAACCAATGAGGGTAGGACATGTGTCCAGCTCACCTCATTTTATTAAAGCATTATTTTTACCTTAAACTACACTAATTACCTCTAATTCCGATTAAGAACTTAAAAGTTACTATTCACCAAAAAATTATTTTAATCTCATTGAACCACATTTTACTTCTTAATGACAACCATGTATGTCGGATTTTTTAAATTCAAAACACAATTATGGAAAAATTTCATTTAAACAGAAAAATCAGTTTTTATAAGTACCACTTAGTGGTTTCACTATTAATCAAAAATTAAAGTTTTTCAGAAAATTACCAAAAATTAACCATAAGATATATTTGATATTCCGAATTCAAAAATGAATTATATTTTGAAAAATTCAAAACATATAAGTCACATTAATTAATTTAATAAATAATCTCCGCTGTCATGACAAATAGCGTGTTTTTATGAAACATTAAGTATCAAAAGATTGATACCAGTTTAAGTCCAATTTCAAAGTGAAATTGATTCCAATGACCACCATTGGATAAAAAGGTAAAAATATATTATAATTTCACTTCAAAAACAATTCAAAATATAATCTAATCATATAAATAAATTATATTAAAAAGTGGTTTTGAATTAAAATACAACTTTTTTCACTATTCGTTAAAAAATGAACTTTAACGGAAAAATACCAAAAATTCACACAAAGTAAATTTTTATGTCCCAATCATAAATACTAATTTTATTTTGACAAAAATATATTATAAAAATGTCAAAAGATAAATTTAAAAAGGGTTTTCCATCAAAAGGCAGTAAAACAATCTTTTAAGAATGTTAGTGTATTCCATGAATAAGATTGTATTTATTTTCATTTTAAGCCTCTAAAACACTATATAATTTATTAATAGACATAGATAAAAATATCTATTATTCATTACTTACTTGTGATGTTACAATATACTTTCTCAAAGAAAACATTTTTATTATTATGGATTATATCCATAAATATTTCAATTTATGTTAAGTGTTTTATAAGTATGGGATTATGTATTTGGATTCATAAAATGATCTAGTTTATGCCATTGTTTATAAATGGAGCCCAGTGGAAGAAATGGAAACCATATCAATGCACGCACTCCATGTAGGGATTTCCCTCCTACTCAAGATAATTATAGTGGATTTGGTGATGAAACTAGTGCCGATCAGGTAATCACCATACTGGGAAAACTCACTAAGGTTATGAATAATAACGTTACCCGTATGGAGCACCCTGATCCGCAGCATGGAGGATCAATGTCAGATCGATTCATTAGGAAAAAAACACCAACGTTCAATGGGAGTAAAAATCCCTTAGTAGCTGAGCAATGGATAAATTGTCTAGAGAAAATATTTCAAGCTTTGGAGATTAGTGAGAGGGAAAAATTTATCATGGAAGTTTACCGCCTCACTGAAGATGCTAATTATTGGTGGTCATTGATTCAAAACATGAAGGAAGATTATGAAGTATCAAATATGGAATAGAGGGAGTCCAAAGATCTGTTTTTAGAAAAATACTTTCCTCGCGACCACTGAGCAGATATGGAAAGGCAATTTCTGAGTCTGAGACAAAAGGAGGATGAGAAAGTCAAAATGTATGAGGCGAACATTACATGGTTAGAATGGTATGCTAAATATTATATACGTAACCCCAGAAGTAAGATTGATCATTTCTTTGATGGGATAAAATCATTTCTCCATCAAGCATTAGTCTCACAATCCTTTTCATCATATGAAGACATTGTCTCATGTGCTATCAAGACCGAAAAGGAATTCTCTAAGTCTTAGGGATTTAAATAAAAGCAAGAGAAGAAGAGATCATATGATCAATCTGGGAATGGAAATAAGGGGAAGAAGGGAAAGGTTGAATATCCATCCTATGGTAAATAAGGGAAGAAACACCCCGGTACATGGTTGAAGGGAATGGGTTTCTATTACAAGTGTGGTGAAAAAGACCACCAAGCTCGTGACTAAAAAGGGAAGAAGGAAGATACCAATGTTCAATGCTACAATTGCAGGGAGATGGGACATTATTAAAATGAATGTCCTAAGCATCCGGAGAACTTAACTAAGAAAAGGACATGGGATCAAGGCCAAGGTTATGTTATCATTACTACTGAGGTAGAAGCTCTCAAAGAAGTGGTGGCAGGTAATTTAATGGTTTCCCCATGTTTAGAAAATGCATTATTTGATACAGGATCATCGCATTATTTCATATCTTCCTAGTTTTCTAAGAAAATTAGATATTTCAAATTTTATTTAACAAGGGAGTTGTCAGTTAAAACTCCTAAGGGAAGTATCATTGAAACAATGTTTTGTGAATCACTCCCCATTAGAGCACATAACTATTCTTTATATACTGATATCATCTTCATATCTATGATTGAGTTTGATATAATCCTCGGTATGGACTGGATTTCAGACTATGATGTGAAGATTTATTTTAAGAAGAATGAGGTTACGATTCTTGATGATGATGATAAGGAACACCTTATCTTTAGAGAAGAATCGTCACCACCTAATTCTTTTCGTGATCCACCCCCAGTAGCTCAAATAAATTCAATTTTTAGGGAGGAAGGGAAAGAAATGACTCTGGGTGAGGAAAGCAATGTTCAAATAGAGGATGTACCTGTTGTGAAATAATATGTAGTTGTGTTTCCGAACGATTTACCCTGACATCCTCCAGAATGAGATGTTGAGTTTTCCATTGAATTAATTCCTGGATCAAGGCCTATATCGAATACCCCCTATAGAATGACCACTGTGGAATTAGTAGAACTAAAGAAACAACTATAGGAATTGAGTAATAAGGGATTTATTCGCCCAAGTGTTTCTCCATGGGGATCCCCTGTTCTTTTTGTTAAAAATAAAGATGGATCTTTGAGGTTATGTATCGACTACAGGGAGATCAATGCTATAACAATAAAGAACAAATATCCCCTACCTCGTATTGATGATTTATTTGACCAACTGCATGGAGCTCAATATTTTTCAAAGATTGACCATCGAGCTGGATACCATCAGTTGTGTGTGAGGAAGGAAGACATTCCAAAGATAGAATTTCGAACCAGGTATGGGCATTACGAGTTTACAGTAATTCCTTTTGGATTGACTAATGCACCCTCTATATTCATGGATCTGATGAATAGATTTTTCAAGGAATATCTCGATGAATTTGTGGTGGTATTTATTGATGATATCTTGGTATACTCCAAATGCTATGAAGATCATGAAAATCACTTGCGCATTATCCTGAAGACTCTGAGAAGACATGAATTATATGGGATGTTTAGCAAGATTGAATTCTGGATTCAGGAGATTTATTTTCTTGGCCATATTATCTCTCAAGATGGAATCTCTATTGATCCTTCTAAGACCAAGGAAATTCATGAATGCCCAACACTTATGAGTGTAACTAAGTTATGCAGTTTTATTGGTTTGGCAGGTTATTATCGACGTTTCATCTATAATTTTTCCCGAATGGCTAACCCATTAATGAATCTCACACGTGAAGGTGTTAAATTTTTTTAGACAAATGTGTGTGAAGAATGTTTCGAAGAACTGAAGAAGATATTAGTCAATGATCCTATATTGACTCTACCATCAGGTAATGATGGGTTCGTTATTTATAGTGATGCATCGAAGAAAGTACATGGTTGTGTCCTTATATAGAATGATAAGGTTATTGCCTATGCATCACAACAGTTGAAAATTCATGAAAAAAACTATCATACTCATGATCTTTAGTTAGCAGCTGTGATCTTTTCCTTAATGATATGGAGGCACTACCTCTATTGTGAAAAATGTGATATTTATACTCATCACAAGAGTTAGAAGTATATTTTCTCACAAAAACAACTCAGCATGAGGAAAAGGAGATGGCTTGATTTACTCAAGGATTGTGATCGTACGATACACTACCCCCCGGGGAAAGCAAACAAGGTGGGAGATGCTTTGATCCGAAAAGATCATGGAGTTTTGAACAAAATGAGAATTGAAAGGGATCCAATTTTCATGGATCTAGTGAAGGTGGACATGGGAATAACCAGGGATGGTGAAAAATCAATGCTTTTTCCAATGGTTTCCAAACCATATTACTAGAAAGGATTAAGAGTTCTCAAATCGATGATGAATAATTTCAAAAGAAGATTAAAGCTGTGAATGATGGGAGATTGAGAGAATTTGTGTATGAAGAAGGAATTTTGATATTTGGGAAGAGACTTTCTGTACCTGATAAACCTGATATAAAAATGGAATTGCTGGATCATGCTCATAGTTCCAATTTCTCAATACACCCTAGGAGCACAAAAATGTATAGATATTTGAAGGAACATTTTTGGTGAGACAACATGAAGAGGGAAATTGCTGATTTTGTGTCAAGATGTATGGTTTGTCAACAAGTGAAAGCTGGAAGGCAACAACCTGGAGGAGTCATGCAACCTCTTCTCATACCAGAGTGGAAATTGGACAATATTACGATGGAAATTATCATGGGGATACAAAATACTCCAAGATGGAACGATGCAATATGGGTTATTGTTGATCGTCTTACCAAGTTAGCACATTTTCTTGCTATAAGAGAAGATCTACCACTGGAAAGTCTAGCAAGACTATATATTAATGAAGTTGTGAGACTTCATGGAGTACCCCTATAGATTGTTTCAGATCGTGATCCTCGTTTTACTTCATGATTCTGGAAGAGTCTTCAGAAATCCTTGGAGACTGAACTTCATTTGAGCACTGCCTACCACCCTCAAACAGATGGACAATCAGAACGAACTATTCAAACCTTAGAAGACATGTTGAGATCCTGCTCACTTGAATTTCAGGGTATGTGGGATCAATATTTACCTTTGGTATAATTTTCCTATAACAATAGCTTCCATTCGAGTATTCAGATGGCACCATATGAAGAGATATTTAGAAAGAGATATCACACACCAACCTGTTGGGATGACATTGGTGAAAGAAAACTTGTAGGTCCAGAACTGGTGGAGGAAACGATGGAAAAGGTGAAGGTAATCCAAAATCACATCAAATGAGCTCAAAGTAGGCAGAAGAGCTATGCTGATAATTGAAGGAAGGATTTTGAATTTCATGTCGGTGATCATGTTTTCCTGAAGGTATCTCCATGGAAGGGAGTCATATGTTATGGTAAGAAAGGTAAATTTAGTCCTAGGTACATCGGTCCTTTCGAAACTGTAGAACGAATTGGGGCTGTAGCTTACTGATTGGCAATGCCGCCAAGTCTCTCCAGAGTTCACGATGTGTTCCACGTATCTCTATTGAGGAAATACATGCCTGACCCAACACATGTAATCACCTACAGGGAATTAGAACTGGATCCCGATCTGTCTTATTGCAAAGAGCCCGTCAGGATTCTTGATACGAGAGAACAAGTGTTGAGAAATCGGACGACGCTTCTGGTAAAAGTCTTGTGGAGAAACCATAAGATGGAAGAGGCAACGTGGGATTCCGAGGAACTTATGATGAAGAACCACCAAAGTATTTTCATATGGTAGTATTATAGAAATTTAGAGAACGAAATATTTTGAAGGAGGGGAGAATGTAACACCCCAAGCTTCTACAGTACGCTTCTCTTTGAATAATGTGATAGTGTGTGTTGTACGCAACATCAAGTTCTAACACACCACAACCAATCAAACTAGCTGTTATGAATAGTAATACCTACTTTTTGAAAGAATTTATATTTCATATTTCAAAATAGACTTCATTTTTGGATTCGGAATATCGAAATTATCCTAAGTTGAATTTTTGGTATTTTTCTAAGAACATCCAATTATTATGAATAGTGATAAATACTTAAAAACAAATTTTTTAATCAAAATAATTTATAGTGATAAATTATATTATTTAGTGGTTTTAAATTATAATTATAATATATTTTTACCATTTTATCCAATGGTGTTCATTAGAATTAATTTCACTTTAAAATTGGACATAAACAATTGTCAATCTTTTGATATATATTGTTTCTTAAAAACACGATATTTGTTGTAACATCGCGAATTAATTATAAAATTAATTAATTCAACTTATATGTTTTTAATTTTGTAAAATAGACATCAATTTTTAATTCCGAATATCAATTATAGCTTAGGTTGAAATTATGGCATTGTTCTGAAAAACAACAATTTTTGATGAATAGTAAAACCACAAAGTGGTAGTTAAAAAACTGAATTTTTCATAAAACATAATTTTACCACTTATGTGAATGGAATTTCAAAAATCCTAGAGACATGGTCAATAATAAGTAGTAAAATACGGTTCAGTGAGATGAAAATAATTTTTGATGAATAGTTTCTTTTTACTTTTATTTACCACGGTTAAAAGTAAATAGGGTAATTAAGGGTACAAATGATATTAATATTACCTTAACACATGTCCTAATTCTATTGGACAAGTGTATCTCGACCTAAAACAACCTTAGGAATAAAATATTAACATTTAGTTCGACCTGGATTAGATTAGGACATTTATTATTATTTAATCCAAAGAAAAGTTAAAGGAGTTAAAATCGAAGTTTATTTACTAAACAATTTTTAATATGGGGTTATAGATAAAATAAATTCGATTGTAAATATTAATTATAATTATAAATATATTTCCTACATAATGATATTTTATTTATAATTTTTAGATATTAAATAAATTAATTTATTTATGACACAATGATGATTCAGTAATTACCATAATAGTGAAAAATTAAAATAATTTATATTATAAATACCTAAATAAATATAATTTGAGACTTTTTATGAATTATGCTAATTTTATAGGTTAATATGACATGTTATTATTGACTTAAGTAACTTTTTTCATAGTAATAATTCTGTTATGATCATTAAAAAAAATAAATTATTGAATTGTGTCAAAATTGACATAAAAGAGTTTTTAAAACAAATATTATATTATCAATTGATATTAAATTTCTAAAAATCTATAGTTCAGCCACGAGACTTATATCATGATAGTTGTATCATTAATGGACCACGTGGGGGGTCTCTTGGATGTATATAGTATGTTTATTAACCATATAATATAAAAATACAATGAGACATTGTAAAAGTGAAACTAATTAACTAAGAGTTAATACTTAAAGATAAGGTTAATATAATAACCCAAAAATGTCTAAATTATATAGGTTGAGTGGTTTTCGACCTCTCCCCACCTTAAAATTTAAATAATATACTTTGGAGCCATTATAATCTGAATATGAATTTATTATTAAATAATATTTCTATCATTTCAAAAGGTCCCCCTCACCCCTCTTATAAAAGGGAACTCCTCCTTCTCATTAATTCACACCTTCAAAGCCTTTTGGATCGACCAAACTCTGCCCAAATACTCTCTCAAATTACCTCACTTCATACTAGAGGTCTTCCTTTAGTCCTAAAGCCAACTTATGGAGCCCTTTTGATCAAATCAAAAGGAAGAACCCGAAGAAGAGGTAATGTTTTCACCACCCTTTTTCAAATTCATTTCTTCATAAAGTTCTTCTTTCTTTGTTATTCCCATTCTAAAATAATTAATCCAGTATCTGTTATATAGTGTAATATTATTATAAATATGGTACAAGGATATTCATTATTCTATCCATCCTTTGTATGACATGTCACCATACGTGCGTATGTACAGCTTACCGTCTCCACATCGTGGTGTAATTGTTATTCAGTATATTATTATTTGGATGGGTATAATAATGATTTGTAATTCATGTAAATAATAAATATAACATGATAATGATTATTTATATATGATATAACATCCAATTATATATTATTTTAACATCAAAAGAATGATATTGTCGCTCGTGCATACGTACGAACTACCGTCTCCACGAACGCGATAAGATTCATTCTCCATCGTATCCATTCAAGTATAATTATCATTTGATGATTTAAAAATAATGTTTAAGGACATGATATCATTATGGATATGAATATGATACATCCTATACATGAAAAACATGTATTACTTAACAAAACATATAAAAGAAAACAAGTAAGTTAACTCCTGAAACAACAATAATACTAAGATATTATTAACAAATCAATGTTAAAAGATCATATATGATATCATATTAATATATATGATTATTTTATAATTTAATAAAAATTATTTCACCATTTTATAGGAGGTTAACCTACCACCAACTAATGAAAATTAAAAGGTAAGGGTTTATTTCGCAATCCCTTCATTATCCGAGGTTGTTTATACGTAATAATCTACTGGGATTTCATTATAATCCACATCCATGTTTCTTAAAATGTATTTCAAAACATTTTTAATATTTACAAGAATATGGGTTAAAGTCATTTATACCCTCGTAAGACTTTTAATAACAGGTTTATAATGGAATATTTCTGTCGTTTTCAAAACAAGGTGCTTTTTAACCTTTTCGACAATAACTAAGGTAAGAATGTTTTTTTAACTTATACGGCGGGTGCAGATATTTTCCGCAGTTAAAAAATCTTCAAATCATCCTTTACAACCTTATATTAATATTTTCAAAGAAAATGTTTTATTTTATAAATATATGACTCTTAAATGATTTCAAAATAGACTGAGATATTTCACTAAAAATAGTTTTGATTTCATCTATGTCTACATCCTTTAATGGATTTTATGATTATTTGAAGTTGATTTATTATGATACAAAACTTCTATATTGTATTGAAGGTTTTGTGATATGTTTGACTGTGGATGTTTTATTTTTATACCATTCATTGTTTATGGATGAAGTATTTACATTTCATATGCTAGGTTTAATACGAATGTTTATTTTATGTTTAAACCTTTTCATATGGGAATGCATTGGACTTCATATGTGACGGGTGGAGCTCGTTATCGCTCCTCTATGCATCGGTAGGACTCATGAGACAAACTAGTGTCTTGGCACAAGCCCTTGACAAAATCTTATTGGTATTCTTGGTACGAGGCCTTGGCTATGTGGTTATGATAGTCTGGCATTATGCATTCTATCATTGTGAAAGTGGTTATTCATATTGCATGTGATTATTCGATTAGTATAATATCCATGTGAATAAGTAAATGGCATTATTTCATTTTATTTTTTCCATACTATGTTGAAGTTCGAGTTTAAAAGTATTTTTTTAGTTATACATTGCCTTAAATGTTTATTCTTATTTATGAAAGTTTCCTCTATATTGTTATTCTTACTGGGCATTTGATCTCACCCCTTTTCTATGTTTTATTTTTCCCAGGATGTGAAGAAGTAAATTATGAATGACCTGTAGGGATAGTATGAGGGGATAATAGTGTAGACTATGGAGACCATTTTGTTGTAGTTTTCATTTTTATGATGTAATGTAAAGCTTTATGAATATATCTAGTGTTTCCAAGGATACTAAACTAATCGGTCTTTCGAGATCTGATCTTTCTTGTGATCAAGACAATGTTATGTAATAAAGCACCGACTATGGGTAACGAGGGTCGGGGCGTCACATTATATAGGTAAAAACGATGAATATTTTTATGTACCATGAGGATAAATCATTAGATATAATTTAAATGATGAATTATTGGATCAATTTGGTAGTTTTTCTCATAATGAGCTTTTTGGTATTATTATTTTATATCATGAAAGTATATGGACTCCAGAACATTAAATAATATAAAATAAATATATTATGTTCTTTTTCAACTATTAAAATGGTTCCATGAACATTCTAGAAGATGGTAATGAAAATTAAAAATCATTCATCCTTCATTGTGATAAATCAACAAATCTCGGACGATGTATTCATTTATATTTTAAAGAGAGGGGTGATGAGAGATTTTGATAAACTTTACCATTAGCATAATATCATTTCAGTACATTTATGTTACTGGTTTTATCATGCAATTTCAGTAAAGGAATGTGTGGAAATAAAAAAATAATTGAGACGAACATGAAAGGAAATAATAGAATCAGAAAGAGGAAAATTCCTCTTGATTTTATCCTATTCGAGAGCCTCTTTAGGTAAGTGAGTTTTGTCTTTTTATTAGAAAAATGGGTGATTGACGTGTGGGAGGGACTAGGTAGGAGATTTGGTATAATTGGGATAAGTCATAAAGCTTGAGAGGTATGAATTAATGATGTTGTGAGGGGTGGTATTAATAGTGGAGGTGAGAGGGGTTTTCTCCTCATTATATTCATTATTTCATTATTTCTCCAAAAGAAAAAATAGTGATTATTACATGAAAAATAATAGTAATAACTACATGTGAGTTCTATATTTGGGTGCTTACATCAATCATTATGTTAGTAATCATGGATTAAAATTATAATATATTGATACGGTAAATTAATATATTTTACTATTCATGAAAAATTCATGTATTTTAGTAAAATCCCAAAAATTAACCCCAACCATTTTTGGATATGTAGAATAAAAAAATTAATACCATTTTTATAAAAAATAAATAAATATTATTAATTTAAATTTAAATTATAATCTTAATTTTCATGAAGAACACAGATTATAAAGTTAAAATCAATTTTATAATGATTTAAAAAATTACCCGAGGTCTTAAAAAGTTATCTTAAAAATAAAATAAATATAATTGTTATTTTATGTACACATTTTTTGAAAATAAATTTTTTTTAAAAATTATTAATTAATTTTAATTAATTATTTATCACTTACATAAATACCAATACATTTACTATGATCATATTGTAACACATAAGATGCCTATATTTTATTTAAGGATTCATGGGCGAGGTTACAATTATTTTAGAAGATATACTATTCATAAAGTTTATATTACTATTCAAAAGGTTGTGTTACTATTCACAAGGGTATGTTACTGTTCACCAAAAATTATATTTATCATATTGGACTCCAAACATCTTACTGATCGCAACAATGTATGTCATATTTTCCAAATTCAAAATATAGAAGTGGTAAACTTATGATTAACGATCACATAGTAGTTCATTTACGAATGACGTGTCATTGTTCTTCCTAATGTGATTGATAACAACATTACTACCAGAAGGGCAAAATTACACTTATAAAATTTTTGGTCGTCACTTTCATCCCCTTATGGAACTTTCGCCTTCAGAATTTCGTTCAACAAAAACATGTGATTGTAATTCTCATTAAACTCATCCTCTCGTTCCTAAGTTTCTACTTCATACCTGAGGATACTCAACAATACATTGACATGGAGGGTTGTCCTGTGGTATAGAACCTTATATCTCTAGTCGAGGATCTTTACTAGGTGATCCTCATAAGAGAGATAATCTTCCAGATGTTCTATCACATAGTATAGTAAATGTGAGGGATCTGAAATGTATACTCTCGGGAGTTATATGTGAAGCACATAATGAACGTGAGCCATATTCAGCGTATGTGAAAGTTGATAGGCCACGTCTCCTGTGTGATAAAGAATCACAGAGGTTCCAATGTACTTTGGGATTATCATCCCTTTATTACCAAACCACATGACTCTCTTTCATGGTGATATTCGAAGGAAGACTTTATCTCCAACCTCAAAATCCATGTCTCTTCGACAGTTGTCAACGTAGTGCTTTTTATAACATAGAGAAACATAGATATGTTTTGGGATGACTTGAACCTTCTATGTCATCACTTTCACAAGATCATGTCCATGTAGCTTTCATTCTCCATTATTATCCCAACAGGTGGGATTTCTACATCACTTTCCATATAGAGCTTCCCATAGAGCCATCTGAGTACACGAGTGGAAGCTATTCTTGTATGAGAACTCAACCTATAAGAGATGTAGATCCCCTAAACCTTGAATTCAAAATAGTAGGTTATATTCAATTCCTAAAGTGTCAGGATAATCTTTTTAGATTGGACACCAGTTTCGGTGTGATAGGTCGTGATAAAATTGAATTCGATTCTCAAATAATGTTGAAGAACCATCTAGATTATAGATGTGAACCTTGGATCGTGATTATAGGAGATAGAGAGTGGAACACCATGAAGTCTCACCACTTCAGTTACATATATCTTTGCAAGTTGTTCAAGGGATAAATCGTCCCAAAAAGGGATGAAGTGGGCATTCTTAGTGAGTTTGTCAACCATAACCCATATCAAATTATTTTCCTTTTACGTCTTCAATAGACCCATGAAAAATTACATACTAACATTATCTCATTTATACATGGGTATAGAAATTTTTTTCATCATTCCATTGGAATGTTTTCAATCTACTTTATCTTGCTAACAGACCAAGCACCATGAGATATATTCCTCAATCTATTTCTTCATGTTATCCCCCTATATGTGTTCCGAGAGAACTCAATACATCTTCGTGCTACCATGATGGGTACAAAATTTTGAGATATGTGCATTTTTTAATAGCTCCTTCTTTATCCCGGTTGATAAAGGAAAACAAATCTTCATTACAAACCAATTAACACAATAATCATTGATAAAGAACTCTTGCAGTTTCCCCATAGTTACCGCATTCACATTAGTTTGTAATTCCTGATCATCCTTTTTCTCTTCCTTAATCTTCTCCTGGATAGATGGTTTCGCAATCATTTGGGAAAGGTAAAATGTATCGACAACCCTTATGATTTCCAAATCCATCTTTTTCATATCCAGGAATATATGGTCTTTCTCAATCTGTAGCATGGATAGAGTCGAATTTTATGTTCTGCTTAGAGCATCATCTACCTTGTACGCCCTTCAATGATGATAGTGAATTGCGATATCGTAGTCCTTGATTATCTATAACCATCATTTTTTATTCATGTTGATCTCCTTATGTGTGAATATATACTTTTATCTCTTGTGGTTAGAGTATATGTCACATTTCTGACAGGAAAGGTAGTACAACCAGATTATCATGGAAAAAATCATCGATGGAAACTATTGATCATTTGTCAGGTAGTCCTTCTAATGGATATTGAACATTTGTTAGGTGTTGGAAATCACATTATCGTATTTAATGAGTACACAACCGAACCCGTTCATTTATGTATCATTGTATATCGGAATACAATCTCTACATTTCGGTAACGTGAATATCGAAGCAGTGATCGGGCATCTCTTTAGCTCCTCGAAGCCTCCCTAACATTATTCAGTCTCAAAATAATTTACCCCTTTCCATTTAACATAGTTAGAAGGAATGAAAATTGTGATAAAATTCTCAACAAACGTCAGTAGTACCCAGTTAATTCAAGAAAAATATAGATTTCTGTATTACTAGAGGGTATGGTCCATTCCTCAATTGCCTTTGTTTTGAATGGTTCACAGAAATTCCTTCACTTGTGATCACATGTCCAATGAAAGTGTCTTTTTTCATCCAAAATTCACACTTTTTTAACATTTCATATAACATCTCCTTTCTCAATTTCCTCAACACAAGTCTTAAATGTTCTTCATGTTCTTACTTTCTCTTCAGTTAAATGAGAATATCCCCAATAAATAATACCAAAAATTTGTCGAGGTAATTTCAAAAGAATATATTCATCAAATCTATGAATATTACATGGGAATTAGTTTTTTATAAGTTAGTCACTTGAAACTAATAGTTCCTATACCTTTTACATAGGGCGGTCTTCTAAATATCCTCTTTCATCACTTTTAGATGATGATATCCTAAATAAATATCCACCTTTAAGAAGTATTAATCTCCTCTCAACAGATCGAACAAGCCATTAATCCTTTTAATAGGATTTATGTTCTTAATTGCAATCTTTTTTGAGTTCCCGATAATCGATTCACAACTACATTGTTCCATAATTATTCTTAACAAAGAGCATTGGTGCACCCCAAGGTGATGCAATAGGTAATATAATCCCTTTTTCCATATTCTCTTATAGCTGCTTCTTTCACTCCCCCAGTTTGATCGGATCCATCCTATAGGGTCACATTGAAATAGGAGTATCTCGAGTTATTAGTTTTATGGAGAAATCTACATCATGATATTTGGGAAGTCAGAGTAACTGTTCGGGAAATAAATCAATTTATTCCCTCATAATTGGCATTCTACTATGATGACAGTTTCCATTGACCCATCGATTGGATTTAGGTATTCCTCTTTAAAGGGAATCAACATCCACACCATTGAAGGAATTTTCAAGGGATATTCATTATCATCTTTTCATTTTTAGAGGATAATGGGATGGATTGGAATATGAAAAGATATTTCATTTTCTTGACAGTTGATATGTTTCCTATATAATGAGAGTCAATCCACTGCCATTATAGCATTGAATTACACCAGGGTATGTTAGGGATTTTTTCAGTATTATATCCATTTATTTATTATTTCTCCATAAGAAAAGAAATATTGATGATTCCATGAAAAGTAATAGTAATAAGGAAAAGTTAGTTCTAGATATTGGTTCTTACATCACTCTTGATGTTAGGAATAGTTTATTTTAATTATAATGTATTTATACTATAAATTAATGTATTTTACTCTTCACTAAAAATTCATGCATTTCAGAAAAATTGCAAAAAATTACCATAACGATTTTTGAAATGTAGAATACAATAATGAAATACATTTTGAGAAAATAAATTTCTATATATTATTAGTTTAAATTTAAATTAAAATCATAATTTAGTTGAAAAATCAAGATTTTATAATTGTAACTAATTTTATAATGCATTCAAAAATTACCTATGTTCTTATAATATTATATTCAAACCAAGAGAAATGGATTTTTTAATTTGTGAACACATTTTTGGGATATAAATATTATTTTAAAATATGTATTTAATTGTGATTTATTATTTATGAATTACAAAACTACCCATTCTTTTATTATGGTCAAATTATCACTTATAAGATGCCTAAATTTTATTTAATCATTCATGGGTGTTTCCAAAACTTTCATCAAATCACGATCCATCATGTTGCGACACACTAGTTGTTTCCCCACATTTCGTCTTTCCAATGGCGGGTGGCATCCGTCACTTATTCAGGGACCTTTTCTCCTAGATAGAAACGAGGTGATTGGATTTCCCTCTCTCCTTCCCTGGATTTCTTTTTGGAATTCATCACCTAGTACAAGTCTCCCTTAAAGATTTAATCTGTTGTTCATGAATCTCATCTCTTGTTCCATGTCTTGAAGTATACCTTTTAATTAAACTGGTTATGTTAGGAAATTCCATAGGTTCAAGTTAGGGAATAATTCTTCGTTGAGGGGAGTAGTCACGTTAGAAATCACTTGCATGTTTGGACGCTGAAATACTAGTATACCTAGGTTTCTTCCACGTATGATCGGGTATCGTAAGGGTGCAGAACCACGAGGCATCCCATGTCGAGTGTGGGGAATTATATTCCAGAGGCATGTATTTGAGGATTTCCTCTACTACCCATGTTTAACAAAGGGTACACTATGAGTTTAACATCTAGCAGAGATGGATCTGACTGGTCAGAACACCGATTAGGGTGGATCATATTGGTACATCCCATGGTGGGATCACGTGGGATGTTAACAAGACACGTGTATCAAGAAACTCGATGGGGATGAATCCAAGGATTCATGGGTTCCTGCATATGAGACCCCATGAATTACCATTTTATAGGATAAAACCTTAGGGAGGATTCATACGTTCCATGGATAGGAGACAGGGATCAAAACTAATGTAGTTTGATGGGTGAATCACGGTATTAGGGTTTACACAATGGACAAAAACCTGAAGGCATGATGGGGATTACAAATGGTTAGTGAATCATCATAATAGGGATACTCTTGGATAGATGATTATGGATTGTGTGGGGGATAATGCATGGTTATCTGCCCAAGGAAATGGAATTATCCCACCGAGACATGGTGACCTAGGTAAGTATTAGGATGGATGAAAGATGGTTGAATTAATTGGATGGGGGAAATGAGATGTAACTAATGTGAAGATGATGGTGATGTCGTTATTGATCCTTAGAGAGACTTCTTATGTATCCCTGTAGTATGGAAATAATGTCCATGTAGTTCGTTGGGGTGATCAGACAACCTTGGAGGAGGTCTGTGAGATTGGATGCATGGATAGAAGTCGAAGGATTAAAACCTCCAGGTTAGGTCATGACCTTCCTGAAACAAATAGGCTCAAGGGAGAGATCAGGAAGGGACATGGGTAATGGGCATGAACCTCAATGATGATTATTATGTTTCCTTGTGGTAGCGAATCAATGTCATGATAGTTTAGGATGAGAAATAGAATCATGAGTACACAATGGACAACAATGAAAAGACATGTTCAGGATTACTCATGGTTAGAATTCCATCGAAAGAGGGAAACACTTGTTTGGAAGTGTGTGGATTGAATATAGGGATTACACATGGTTAGCCTCCCATGAACGTGTCTGACATCACTAATGGGTGGACCAAAGATGGGGTTCCCAACAAATGAGAAGTTGATGTTTATCAGTGTTTGGGGTTGAACCTCAAGGAGGCTTCTAAGCTACACTTTATTAGGTGATAGGGATAAACCAACGTAGTTATAAATCATATAGTTTAACATAATGTTGGAAGAAATGGGGGATACAGTTTAATGTTTTGTGGGGCGAGGGTGAACTGATGAGATGTGGTTGGGACCAATGGTTGATGGGATTCTACCTTGGGGATATTTCCAACAGACATTTCCTATAATGGTAAAATAAAAATTTCCACGTAGTTCCAAGTTGAGTGATAGGTATTACACAATAAGGTGGACTAATTATGGTGTCATGGTTGATTCTTACTCTATGCCCACATGAGTGATGTTCGGTGTGAGAAACAAGAGGCAACAAAGACCCAATCATCATGTTGTGAAAGGTGCATCCATGAGGAATAGACTTGGGGAATATGTCTGGTTTGCGGCCCAAAGAGTAAATAAGGTCTTACTCTATGACTGAATCCTGAGTAGTGGCCCAAATGTACAAAGAGGATATGGCCACCCAATGGGGAACACCCCACATAAGGGTGTAAGGGCTTATGTAGAGACTACCCAAGCTGTTCATGGTGACCAAGACCCAAGGAAAATAATTAGCGGGGGGAATGTTCCTATCCCCCCTATGATCCACTTGTACTTTTAACCCATAAGTGATCACAGTTTAATGTCTTGAGTCATTATGAGGGTGCTTGGAAGTTTAATGTCCTGCACCTTGGACAATGAGGATTCACTACTCACTTCCAGGATATACATAACTGGTGAAATTTTACCCATGGTGGAGGAAAGGCACCCTGAATGCCATAGTGAGGTGGGGATTGGGTGATCCATTGAAGGGATCACGTTATCATGGCTATTCAAAGAAGCTACAACCATTAGAATTTCTATGAAAAGAGGAGCGAGGAAACCCAATAAAACATGAATAACCACCTAATGTACACTAAAATCACCCCATACATGATTATAGGCCGCATGAGAAAAGTGTTTAAAAAGAATGTTCGTTCACAGAAAGGGGCCTTGAAAATGTAAAATGTTCACAGTGCATAGATATTCCCATATCTAATGGAATTGTAGTTCTCATGGGATAGCAAAGCATAAGGGCTCGTAGAGCACTTGACTTCATAGAGAACCTGATTTTTTATAGCACAATGGCTCAGAGATGATATGAATTTTCAAATACGCGGACTTTTCAAATCAAAGAATCTTATCCTCATCATAGATTAAACATGTTTTTGTGGGGTTATTTGAAAATAATAGGTGGTTCCTGAAGTCTCGAGTACCGTAGACAGTCTCTTTCCTTGGTGATGGACCATAGTCTTCACGAAAGGAATTTCTCTTTAAATAGGCAGTAAACTTGAGTAATGGGAAAAATAATTTATAATGATCATGTACGATGGACAATTCATTTGATTATGGTTTGTAGAGAAAATGGTTGTTAGCAATTTGGGTTCTGGAAGGTGAAATTTTAGGGTATTGATCCCTTTGGAGTGAGTGGAGAAGGTTATTTATAAGTGTTAGGAGGGCGTGAAACTCTAACGGTGCATTGTGATGCTACTTGAACATCACCATTAGAGGTAGATTGCATCATGTTCATTGTAATCATGATGTTGATATCCATCCCCTCTGTGGAAAAAATACTTCCTTTAAACTCTCCTCGGATGTCATAGAGGCATTTGCCAACTTCAAATGAAATGAAAGGGTGACCGTATTCCACCCCTGGTGCAAAGCCTTATGTCATTTTCTTTATAACCACAGAGTGGAAAATCTTGTTCCTCTATGGTAGGTGTATAAGAGGCCTCATCTTTACAACAGAAGACGTTCTAAAGAGATTTGCAAAGGTGCTTCATGAAGTATCCCCATTTGGAACTGTTAGTTCCATTGCGTATTTTTTCTGTGCACGCATTTTGGTGCCAAAAAATCCCCCACCCCCTCATCATTGGAGCTGTAGATAAATTGAGGGTCATGTTCTAAAGGTATATATTTTAAATATTTGGTAGATTGTGAAGTGATATTTTTATGCAAAGTCAAAATTTGGATAGGCGAGGTGCATGTTGAGAACTCTATGTAGGTAATTGTACCCATGCATTCTGCAATGCTGAAGGTTCATCACATGTAAATAATGGATTAAAACAGCTGATTTTTCCATTCCGGTCAATATAGATTTTGTTCTTGAGCTCTCAATTTTAGAATAAATTCATGCTCTGCAATTGATCTTTGCAAACCAGGATCCCTTTTTCTATGCATCAAGTAGCAGGTATTTGGACTATGTGATTGTGCACTGTATGATTTTTTTTGCGAGGTCTGTGGTTGAACTTTGATGTTGGTCTCTACAATCGAGCTCTATGATCAAGATTTGCGATCCAGAGAAAAAAATATAATGTTTGGGAACATAATGGCCGACAAAGAAACTGAACGATGGGTTATTATGGATGCTTACCAAAGGAAAGATATGGTGGAAAATCTAGGCATTGGAGAATTTTTGTAGAGCCATTAAGACCATGAATCCTGGTTGAATCTCTTTTCTGAAAGACAGAAGAACTAACCTATGTGTAAATGATTTACTCTATATGGATTTGGGATGAGGGATTATATTTTCATCCTGAAATAATGTAGGGATGAAGTATCCAATTGAATTAGGAGTATGTCATTCCAAATCCATTGATTCATGGGTATCTATAGTTATACATGGGAGGATCACACACCGGTGAATGCTGATTTCCTGTAAAATCATTACATTATGGTTGAAGGGAAGTCATTGGATCTATTGTAAAATCCCCCACAGTACCACACCATCTCGTAGGCGGCTTTGGGGAACCTGTAGAAGCGGTGGACCGATAATTGGGACTTGTGCCAAGTAGGTAATTTCATGGAGAATTGGTCCAAGTCCTATTGTGTAACCACTTCATTCTAGTAATTTGATGTTGAGATGAAGTGAGAAGGGTATTATGAAGATATGTGGGCCTCACAATTCCATACTTATCAGATTAAACACCTGATGCCAGAATTGATGAGTAGGTGGTTGTTGGGGACCAATACATTTCATCTTCACCACAAGGAGGTTGGAATTAGCCTCATGGACCTTCACAAGATTTTAAGGATCCTGGTTTTAGGGTTGATGTTTGACAATTTCCTCCCTACTGAGAATTCAAGGGAGGAACTATAGAAGATTTTGCAGCTAGTAAAGGCAGTGATGGATTTGGTGATAGGTGAGGAAAAATTGTTGGTGTGGGATATCCATTAAAATATGTGATTTAATCGCTTCATAAATATCTGGTTAAGGCCTCCTGCTGAAAGGGAGGAATCTCCTAGGAAGCTACTGAATAGACCTCCCACCTAACCAAACAGAGACTAGTGTTGTAAATAGAATTATTATGGGAAACCCTAGGAGGACATACAATGGATGATATAGGGATAAAGATTAAAAAACTAGTAGAAACCAGTCGTTAGGATAGTACGGTTTCTCTCCATGTGCATCTATGTTTGGATGTTTCCGTTTTGGGACACAAATATGAATGTCTGACTAAGAACATTCATATTGGTGTCTATGTTGAGAATGGGGGAGCGTGTCAACATGGGGATCCTGGAGTTGGCCAAGCTGTACAATGTATTTTCACACATCATCGATGGAACTGAGCCACATAGGTTGTGTAGACCAGTCAATATTTTTAACGGATGGGTAGCAGCGTACATGGGTGCTTATAAATATCTGAACACTATTAACCCTCTTGGGTAAGACTTGAATGCGGTGGGGGATATTTCTGACCATGATTTCTATGCCACTGGTGGTTAACCATGTCTATAAGGCGTATGAATTCAATATCAATCCATTTTTATTTCCAACTTGTGTATTCATCAGTGAAATATAAGGAACTATGGAGCATTTTCCCTACCTCCTAGCCTTTATTGATGGAGTTCTGGTGGCACGACTTGATCACGAGCCTATCTTTGAGTTGTACACCACACACCAATTTGTGAGGTAGTTTTGGTATAGGTAGAGGCTGACCCAATAGGTCTACAATGGAGTATTCCATGAGTATGATCCTTTTTGGATGAGGAAGATGTGGATCATGTTCAGGCAAGAGTATGTGAAGATATGGAATGAACTGCATCCTCCCAAATATATCTATGGGATAGTAAAAGAGTAAAAAATGATTTTGGAGGTAGCCTACCATGGGTGGATGTTGATGTGGTGGACCATTGGTTCTATTGAATGGGTACCTCCTCAACCTCGAGGTCAAGGCCAGAACAGTGCCAGAACATGCCCTGGTGGGGTGGTTGTATTAGCGATGAGTGATTTAATCCATATATCCCCACTAATCTAGAGGAAAACTATAGTGGCATACCCATAGGTCCTAGAGTAATAATTTTGGTAGGAAGGGCAGCCACCTAGGGGATCAGTAGGATACCCACTCATGATTTGGGAAAGAAACTACGCCATATAGACATGCATGAGGACATTTTTTCCTTATAGTATTGGGGAACCTGGGAGGTTAACAAATAAATTATCAGTCCCTCCCAGATGTGGCACCATCATAACTGTTTGGAGATGGTTTTTTCAATTATCGACCATGCCAAGGTTGGATTAATGGTCCCCCATGAAAAATGGGAGTAGTACATCATCAAGGTGGAGAACTTTGTACACTCTTTGGGTGATCCGTGTTTGATGACAGACCGAGTTAAAGTGATTCTCAATCAAGAAGTCCTTCTGTAGTTTTCCTCTACTGATTTTTTGGGAGGGCATCTCCCTACCAGAAGAATATGAATAGTCCTCCTCGGGATAATAGGATGGTAATGGGAGCCCCTTGAAGGAAGGTTAGTTCCCAAACTCAGAGTTGGAATAGTTTTATGAGGCACATCAGGTAAACCCTAAACCATTTTGTTGTGATTACTATTTTGGTCACGTAGGCATTATCAAATCACATTTTCCCTGTGTATGAAAATTTCATACATAATAAACATTCTTGAAAAATAGTAGATGTGGATTCGGGGTCTGAACCTATGGAAATGGTGATTACCAAATCTAGTAGTGCTGCAACATCCATGCTGGTTCTCCCAGATACTTCGAATTTCACAACCTTATATGGGGGGCCATGCCTCGATGTTCTGGTAACATTAGCTCAAGGGGATGACCAATTATTTCATCTCTGCATTTCCTCATCTTCACATAATCAATAATTATTGTCTATTGTACATGGACAAGTGATGTCTTGGTATTTTTATATACACCAGTTTTCAAATGGTGTGGACCACATTGGTTGGGATGGCTGGGCCCCATGGCACTACCTTTCCTAGGGAACATCAATGGTTGTGGAAGCAAACACCCATACTGACCAACCCATAGGGCTAAAGATTATAGGTAGGACCATTGACATGATAAAACCTGATATCATTGAGCATGATTCTGATGATGAGGACTAATCATTTGACATGGGACCCAACATACATGATCAAAAACCAAAGGAAGAACCATTTTATGAATTTATAGAGGCGTTCCTCATATAAAAACCCATCGACACTAAGGAAACAGCTGAGACTACTTCAAATGAATAAGATAGAAATTTTGTGCACTAATTATCATGGAAACTGATCAAGAACTCCATTAGAGAGACCCTGTAAGTAGATTGGACAAGACAGACAGAGAGGCTTCACTCCTAGAATCGTGAACTATGAATTGGAGGAGTGGATTCCCAATGTACCCACCTACTAATTCAAGATAACATGGAAGAGAAAATACGGAACATGAATGCGTCCTCATTGTGGGTTGTCCGTGGAGGAATTATATAAATATTAAGAAAGTTCAGGAGGCTGAGCAAGAGATCTAATACACGATGGCTTGGTTTAACGAACACTCTACTTTCATCGAAGCACAATCGGGACTCATATCTTGAATGAAAGCACAATTGACATTGGATGAGGAACATATGAGGGTATTATCCCATTAGATAGTCCCTATATATGATGATGAGGTTCATTCATGGTTCAGGGCTGATGATATACTCCCCATCGCTATCGAATAGGCGTGGGAGCTTAACAGGCAACCAAAGATCCTATACACTACAAGACAGAGAGTGGTGGAGTTGTGATGCTCCATTTAAGGGGTCAATCCATCTATCAAAGGGTCTAATCCTTGGGTATTGTAATTTGTGTTGACTTAGAAATGCACTTTCATGATTTCTTGTTTATTTTTTTTTTGTGTTCACGAGTTTCATTATCTATTTTGATTACTACATTTCGCTCAAAACCGTGAATTATCTAGAGATCAATCCCCACGCTCTTGTGGGTCATGACTTATGTGATAAAAAAGGGATGATCACGTCGTTAGTCCATTTGAACATGAGAGTACCAACCAATACCTTTGAATCTGGGGTCTGTAGGACCACTTCGGGATTTCAGGAAGTACAATGGAGGTCATGGTTAGAGAATGTAATTCTAAAAGCATCCAATCATTCCTCTCCCTACATAATATTGCACAAGAGCAAGATAATTCCAGGGGTTTGTAATAAATATAAGCAAAGGGGATTGAAGAATGTGAATTATGATACGCCAAATTTGGGATGTAGTGAGGGAGGCATGAAAAAATAGGATTGATGTTGACCAAATTAGAAACAATTATTTTGTAATGCGTTAGCCTGAATTTTGTACAATCAAATGAGGGAAAACTGTTGACCTCATTCAAAACACGGGGTCGAACATGAAGTGACGTCCAATTTTTTCTGGAACTCTGGCCCATGATAGAATAAGATCCTTACGACTAAGCATCGTAACCATTAGAGGGTTCTTTATGATGAGAAATGAAATGGGGATAAAAAATAAATGGCATGAAAACAATGGTGATGGATTGATATGCTATTTTGATGAAGTACCACGCTATTGAAAGTACCCCACTATGATGAATGTTCATGTGGTGAGAGTATCAGTCTGATTCAGGATCGGGACTAATTTCAGGATTCTACACATTGGTTAGTACCTTGTATGATCAATAGTTTTACATCATGTTTCGAGGATCAAAATGTAATAGTTAAAGGTCATATGGCAGAACCTAGGGGTCACACTGTCTCGTATATGGATAATACCTTACCACAACACCTAATCCTACATGATCCATGCTCGGTGTTGGAAACAAGGAAAATTTTCAGATCATCCACATCAAAATATAGTGTTCTATTGTGAGAGGAACTATAAAGTGCGTAAAATACAATATTGTGTGTGCATGCATGGAGTTACGACGCTTGTGGTTTCAAGGATATGTAAAACGGAAATAGACATTAAACATACCATATATAGTATTCAATATTTGGGACACAAGGGGAGTATAATGGTGATGACGGTTGATTATTGACCGAGTTTGAAACACATCGTCCGTTTTACGTAAGCCTATAATGGGAATAACAAATGAGAGTTGACTGTTAACCATATTCAAAATGTGAAACCTGCTACATAATGTCGTTCAAAATCCTATGGAAGGTCGGCCAAAATCGGTAGGTGATCAATAAGGCCAAAAATCTATATCAATAGGGTGAACCGTTGGATATGAATGACAATGAAAACAAAAATGAAGTAATTTGTGAAGAAAAAACATTACTCATGTAGCTTAAGTGTCCTTCCAAATGAACACAGGGGAGTACCGAAGAGGTTCACACCACACCACGTACTTTTTGAGAGAGCCCAAGACGAAAGGGTATAAGCGGAGAAAGTAGTTGCAACCAGATGATAACTTCTCTTAAAGAGGAATACCATAAATTTTATAATGTTTAATTTCATGAGAAAATTGAATGTAAGAATATTAGTTTATAGTTGTAGATCTCGACCATAAAGTGGCCAGTTTAATGCCATGCATTTGGGACACACATGTGTTGTTCATTGTCAGGTGGTAAGGATATAGAAATTGATAACTCTTGAGAGAGGTATGAGGCATGACTCCTAGAAACCCCACATTAATTAGGACATAATTTGACACCACACAACATACATCCAGGGACTCAGAAAAAAATTGCATATGGGGTTTATTATGACGTTGCTAGACCACAAACAAATGTCTGGGCATCACTACATGATCCATAAGGATGGGAATCAAGAAACACATAATTTTTTATGGTTGTACGATAGGAGGGAAATACCACAATGGGTATCATCTTCTCGATTGAGGACATCGAATGGCAAGGTAATTTATCATTACATAGTCGGGGTGAAAAAAATTTAGTTTAGTGCCACATGATAAAGACATAAGATATCTTAGTCTATTGTTATAGATATTGGACCAAAAATATGGGAATATTCCTGAAGTATAAATATGTGACATGGTGCCACAAGGCGAATAGAAAAGAATGGAGACCTAATAGTCCTCAAAAAACCACAAATTTTCATGGGAATGAACCGAGTTTAATGATGGGATTCTTAGACCAAGGGACCAAAGTTACATGTATATGGTCATAGAGTTCAGACTGTGATGGGTATGGCTTTCCCATTTATGAAAAAAACTTTCCCATAACCCTAATAATGTTTGAGTTGTGCTCGATGTGGGAAACATGGGAAAATGAGACCATTAAAAACATGGAATTCACAGCTGGGGGAGATAGTGTGGAGTTGAAGATGACCCTCATGACGTTGATTCAACCTCTTTAACACACATATGTGAACAATGGGATAACATCAATGGGGTAGAAATTCAACTAGGACATCATAGAGTTTAATGGGATGGGAATCATGAGAAAAATATTTAATGGTTAATGGAGGTAGCACAATGATGGAGGAAAACAGTTGACCAAATTCGAAACACATAATCAATATCATGTGTCCTGAAATTAGACCAAACAAATGAGTATCAACCGTAGGCCATATTCACTGTGTAGGGCTTGTGTCCAATTTTCTTTCATAATCCATAGGGATATTGGACCAAGATGATAGGAGCGCCCTGATGCTGCATATCAATGCCATTCGGGGTCTATTCAGATGTGAAATATGATGGAAACCCAAATAAATGAAAAAAGTAGCATAAAAGTGGAAGAAAACATGTCCATGTAGAATATAACACTCTATGTCCTAAACCGAAGTGCATATAGTAACGTTAGTAATGCATAGTAGAGGTAATTATTTACAGTGACAAAGGGGCAATTATATGTTGATAATCCTAGGTCCGGACTCGAGGTAAAATGCATGGGTGTTCCTACATATCCTATGAGGATGGGAATCAAGCCATATGTAGTTCTTGAGGATGTCATTTGATCTACTGTTGTGAAAAACGGGCATAATTGAATGGACCAAAGATCCCCGAAGGGTTGTACATGTAATGGATATAATAAACCTGATGTGAATGAGGACCCATGAGTTCCTCAACACACCATGTGCTTCTGTCAGGATTTGGGCCAGGGGGCCGAAAGCAAGGTAGGATTAGAGGTACCTAGGGATGGACCCAAAGAAAAAATGTTCCGGAATTCCTAATTTTCCCAAGAGGATGGGAATCAATCCACATGTAGTTCTAGAAAACATCATGTTATTGTAACACAATCATGCAGGTCTGGCCCATGAACCAAATGAAGAAACATTTAATATATCTTGTCTATTCTTTACTATTAATGTGTTTTGTTTAAGCAACAAAGCCATGATGGATGATCTGGAAGTCACTGAAGTACTTGAGCCATATATATTCCTTGAAAATGGCATGGTGGATGGCTGATACTATGCATGACGTCCCATAAAAAGAGGCTTCCAAAATGATGTTCCATTTTTCACTGTTTGTCCAGGATGATAATGTCACATTTTAGATTTTTATAATAGGACCAGACCACAGAATAAATGTCCTCCAACAATGTTAAAATAGCTTAAAGTCATGTGGGACCTGACAACATAGTATAATGTCATATGTATTGGATGCATATATAAGTATAGGATTCTAATTGGAATGTTACTGGCCTGATAAAACATACCCAATGCGAATGATGACATCATTCCACACCACACCGAATGCATCATCTAGGGAGAATTCTCAGGACAAGGGTCTAGAAATGGTCAATGGACCTAGCACTAGACTCAAAGATGAAATTTCAGGGCATTCCTACATATCTCACGATGATGGGAATCAAGCTAGATGAAGTTCATGAAATTCATGTAGTATAGCTTCGTGCGGTAAGGACAAGGGGGAGAATATCCCGTAAGGGGATGTACATGGTGACACTATTTTGGATCTGGTGTGAATGATGAATAATGTCTGCATTTTCTACACCACACAAACCCACACGAATCAAGGAAAAAATATTGGGGATAATATATAATTAGTAGAGCCTGAGCTAGACACGAATATGATAGTTCTAGGAATTATTACGTATCCCATAATAATGGGAATAAATCCATACATAGTTCTCAAAAAATTTCCAGTTTAACATCTTTCTGTAAGTAATATGTGTTCTAGTATTAGGTTATAGATCATGGAACTAAATAAAAGATAATCCTCCTTGCGGGCGCAAACCGTGACCAAGTCCCTAAGCCCACATGAGCTAAAATAAATGTGGGAAATAAAGGTGGATAATCCTTCATAGAATATGGAATGCTTAGTAATCGAAAACGATGTGGATTAATGGATGACACCACAACATTGACTCGTAACATGTAAAACTATACACAATTGGATATCACCAAGGGAATCCAAATTCTATTTGAAAATGATGGAGTGAAGAAAATGTGAATCACAAGACAAATTTTTAGGGTTCAATGAAGACGAAACAATGATGGGGTAAAAAATTTACCATGTACAAAACAGAACATCAAAATAATGTGGCATTAAATGGGAACAACAAATGAGGTTTGACCACTAAACATATTCAGAAAAAGGAAACTGGTACATGATGTCATTCATGATCCTCTATGATATTGGACAAAGATGTTATGAGACCACTGAGGCCTAGAAGTTATGTCATTTGGGGGTCCTTTTGGATGTGAATGATTATTTAAATATAAATAAAGGGAAACATGAAGAATTAAAATTGGTGAAAACATGTCCATTTTGAATCCAACATTCTAGGTCCAAAACCGCAGTGCATCTGGGCACATTAATGAATGTCCAAAATGGGTCGAGGGGCCAAATTTAAGAGCAGAAGACAAAAGAAAATGAGTGTAGGAATGGAGGATGGAGAACTCTCAAGATTAAGGTATGTGGCCTGGTTATTTCAAACCTAACATGATTGAGGACATAAGTCTACATCACACCACATACTCCTAGAGAAGATAGGCCAAGGGCCAAAAAATGAAATAAGTTTTATAAAAAAATAGGACTATACCAAAAGATAAACTTTTTTTGCATTTCTTTGTATCCCTTGGGGATGAGAATCAAGACAAATATAGTTCTGAAATCCATGATGTGTATTTTAACGTCATTCAACATGGATGTGGGGAGGATGAGTATCTTAAGGAAATGTCTGTGTTGTGGAAAAATGAAATAGCTCCACATGAATGATGATGAAGCATCCATACCAAATCTCAATATCCTAAGTGAGAACATGGTAAAGAAATTTGGAATAGTCAAGAGGCCTAAGGATGGGCCACTGATAAAAGGTATGGGAATTTCTATGTATCCCATAAGCATGGAAATCATGACCCATTTAGTTCTGAAAATTTCAGGATGTTTAATGCCATGCGACACAGATGGGGGATGATCTTTGTTTATGGAAATAGATCACAAATGATTTTGATACATAACGTCACGTGTGATGAGTGATGGGTGGTTTTAAATCATTCACAATATATAGATCATGCAGTTTAACGTCATACATCACAGATAAGGGGAGATCTTAGTTTGAAGGGGTAAATCCAGAACCATTTTATAATTAATCCTCATACAAGACGAGTGATGAGTAATTGTATTTCTCTTATCCTAGATGGATCATGAAGATTAAAATCATGTGGTGAAGACGTTGGATTGTAATATGAAGTTAAATACTACTTGTGTAATTTATTATTGGTGGGAGGAGTAATACGCTCACCACCCAGGATGACTAGGGAGTATGCACCGATGGGGTAAACCTTGTGAATGATATAAGGCCCTTCCCAAATGAGCTCAAACTTTGAAGGTTTCCTGCCAGGTATCATTCTCATTATGAGGGCCAATACCATATCTCCCTTAAATAATCAATATATATGGACATCCTTATTGAAATACCTATGCATCTTGTTCTCATGCCTTTCCAGATTGTGCAAGGCATGGATTCTGTTCTCATCGAGGTATTCCAGTTCAGACAGAAGAATTTCCGCAACATTATATGGTAAATGCTAATCATAGACGACATTGCGTAGGGAAGGTAACTGAACATTGATGGGTATGACTATCTATGTTCTGTACAATATAGAATATGGTGTCACCTAATTGGAATTACATGTCCTCATTCAGGAAGCATAGAGAGTGATGATGGGTTTTTGTGGCCAACTCATCTTATTCTAACCAAACATCATTCTCTTGATATTACAGAGGTATTTTTTGAATGTCGTGATCATTCCATTTTCTAGGGAATGATAGCGATATGTTTTATTAGAACAGATGGAGTACTTGGTGTACAACGCCTTCAGCTATGCTTACAATATGATGGTTCCCATATTGGTTATGATGACATGAGGGGATATGAATTTGTGGACGATATTTTATCTCCCCACATTGATACTATAATGGGCCCTGGATTCAATGAGAGTAATTGCTTCTACCCACTGTGAAAAGAAATCTGTATAATTCATTATAAACATTAACTGGGGAGATATTGTTAGTGGATATGTCCCCACGACATTTAGTAACGAAAATGAAAATTCCTAATAGTATGTGCTAGTATGGAGAGGTTCTAGAAACATATGTACAAAATTAGCATGGATGTGGCACACATGTAACCTCTTGGAAAACTCAATGCAGTCATGAATCATGGGGGGTCTAAAATACCCCAATCATCAGATATGATGAGATCGTTTCGACCATGTATAATGAGCCCCATAGGAACCGGCACGAAGATCCTACATAACCTGATAAATATCACCTCATGGAATGGAATGGAGGATAATCCCATCAAAAAAACGTTTGTAGAGGATCTTCTCAAGATTGGAACCACTCTGGAGGGTGAAATATACTGTGTGAGTTCCGATCCTCTCAACTTTGGCATGGTATTCCAGGAGAATACCATTCTGAAGATACTCGATAAAGGGAGTCATATAGTCAGGGGTCCCTTCCAACACCATGGTAGGAGGACCTAGAGGTCCTGACATGGAAGCAGGGATGGTAAGTTGTCTTACCTGCAGGATATCATCATTTTCAAGATTGACAGGATTTAAGACTCTTCGATGTGCCAAATGGATAACCAAAGCATCTTGGTGAGACTATAAAAGAGATGCTTAAATCCCAGATATGGCATCAACTAAACCATTTTGTGGTCGAGGGACATGATTAACTTCTAGAAAAGATTGAAACTAAACCATCATATGCTAAGTACGCTCTAATAAATGAACGATCCCTGGCTTCCTGATGACGTAGTCACCATTTATCTCCTTGATGACTTGTTCGCAATCGGGTTTCACATGTAGGTGAAGAACATTACTCTCGAGGTCCATCTTAGGACTAGTCATGAGAGACTGGTGCTATGCCTCATTATTTTTATATGATTCTGAAAATTGGAATGATTAGAGAAATATACCATTTATATGAATGATGAAGTTAATTCCCAGGCCCACTCAATTGAGTCAGGAATCGTTGAGTATTCTGGAATTAGGACCTCAGGAAGTACCATCAAAGTCCATTTACCAACACAAAATGGCTTGATCCACTGAGAGGATTTCCCCATCTAAAATATCAGGACATAGATACTACATTTTAGGGGTTGTATGGGCAGAATTATTATCAAAACATTCATTTCCCTTAATAGCCCTATGAAAAAAACATGATGTCGATCTTTTTAAGGATCACTTCCCACTAAGATAAACTTATTACCAACATGGGGTAGTTCATAATGTACGTCATCAGATCCAGTTGGGAAACTAGCTGTATCTCACGGGGTTGCAAGTAACGTAACAATTTTTTTGCATCAAATTCCCGCACAGTGCAAAACTTCTTAGTAGGGGAATATTTGGTCTTTGTATCGAGGAGCTAAAAGCTAATATAGTACATATTGTTCTCTGTTCTCTCATTGTTCTTATGGATGAGAAGGGAACCAAGGGGCCATTCCAGATTAGTAAAAAAATGTACCAGGGGCTTTTTGAAAACAAGTGGCGTTATAATAGAAGGCTATAGGAGGTACTTCATGATTTTCCAAAAAGTTGTATGACACTCCTAATCCCACTGATAATCATCATCTTTCTTCTTGATTAAGGAAAAGGGAATACACTTTTAGTAAGATTGCAATGAATCGGCGTATGTTGGCTAAGTATCCTTGAAATCCTAAAAAAACCCATAATATTGATTTATGGATACATTTGAATGTTGGACTTGATCTTTTCCAGATTGATCTCAATGCATATGTATTCAAAAAAAATGTAGAGAAACACTCTGAAGGTGACCCGAAGGGACACATCAGGCAGATCATCATTAGATAGAGGAAATAGAGGAAGCCAAACACTTTGTCAATATATCTAAATGTTACTGACACTAGGGAGATTTGAATACCAGATAATCCATGTGTAATTCCACTAATTCCCCTAGGATCATCTTGAATATGTAGTGAATGACATGTGGATATGTGGAACCGACATTCCTTAGACCAAATAGCATTACATGGTAGAAAAAAGTAATTTTTGGTGGCCTAAAGGTAGTAGATGTTTCATCTTTAGGGTTCATTCAGATTTGATTATATCCAGAATACCAATCCATGAATGAGAGTGCTTATAACCCAGCAGTGGCATCAATCAAAATTTCTATCATAAGACGGGAATGTCATATTTTCAATAGTGAAAGTTGAGATCTCGTAATTTGATGCAGACTCTTATCTATCTGTTCTTCCTCTTAATGGTAACAATGTTAGCTTACCATCTAGGGTGAAGGAATTCCATGATTATGTTGGATTTTAGGATATTTTCAATGTCATCCTAAACTGTGGGACCATGATAAGGGTGCTTATTTCTGGGAAGCCATTCGAACACATAATGATTTACTTAGACACCAATATAGTTGACAGGGACCTGGGGATATAGCCATATCCACTCATCACAACTCAATGAAAATCCATCATGATGCTGCCTTAGGAAATCCACATATTTTTGGTTCTCTTCTCCATGCATAACGGTATTGATTAGTGGTTGTGCCTGATCCATCTCAGTACCGAGGTTCACTTGTACCAATTCATCGACCATAGTGGTGAAAATCTCTTTAAACGTTGGAGAGGTTTCGTTAAAATAATCTTATTCATACACAACAAGAGTATCAATGGAAGCATAAAACTATTTTGTGTTTATAGATCCTGATGGGAAACTAGTGCCAGTGTGAGCGGTAGTGGACACCTCATTGGGGGTTCCTACACTACTGAAAACATGGTCAAGAAATCCATTGAACAAATCCCATGTTGTATTTAACCAAATAGGACACATTTAATGATATAATATCCATAATGGCGGGTCAACGTGAGTCGGTTTATCCTAGTTCAGGAAAACAAAAAATTATGATGTATTGCAGTTGCGATGTGTTGGAAATCTTGACACATAATAGGAGTAGGGGGATCTTGGTTCACCAGAGCATTATTTTTGTAGGAATATGAGGTGATCATCAGACATTCATTAAATTTTATCATGTGCTTCCCCATTGTTCCAGAGACAACAAATCCTTGTCCCATGTCAGTGGTTTGGGCCTCCAATCAGGGAATTGGGAAAACATAGGCATCATCCAGGTCTTTCCACTGATCCATTGTATCCCTATCATGATCAAAATAATTATCCTGAATTATGTTGTCGATAATATTTAGTAGTGGGAATAAATGTAGTTGGATTAATAAGATCCAAAGGGACACCATGATGTACGTATACTTGAACATTAAGGGAGTACATATGAAATTGGTGATATGAAAAAGGTAATGTCACATGCAAGTGGATCGTTGGTATATCCATCAATGTGTTATAATTAGTATCGTATGGGACAACCATGAAGTCGGTTCAAAAAAATAGTCCACCGAACTAGGTCTTCAAGTGAATATTTCCAACTAGGGTCTGCTCTGTCCTGTCATAACCATGAATTTTTATGTCAGCGGCACTCATATTTCCCTTAGAGAGTCCCATATTTTAGAGTGCTCAGTTCGGAATACGGTTGATCCTAGAGGCTATTTCGACAAGACAGTAGCAAAACTCCACACCCTGGAAATGGATAGTGATGTATAGTGGGAGGATGTTCCACTATATGGGATAACCCTTATCTTCTCCATAGAAATAGATGATTGAATGAAATTCGGAATGCATGACTATCTCCAAATGGAAGGTTCCAACGACTGATACCTTTGTCTCAAACTGGACGAGGCTTCTTAAAAGCTCAAAAAGGGCTTTACACATATCATCTGATGGGAGGAGAGCCTTGATGATAGAGATCATCACGGTAAATCTAAAAAAAATTATTGAGAACATCATTCTTCTATGCTAGGAGTGCAATTTTTCAAAAAGGTAGTCTCTCTATGGATGGAGGCATGACGGTCCCTACTGGTTGAACAAGTGGATTCTGACTTGTGTTGGGAATGTCCTACTACTCACAAGTTTAACCACATAGAGTGACTACATGGTTGGGTCTAGAAGAATGAGGTCGATCCACAACACATCTTGGATGATAATAGAATTATTGTGGTGGCTCTCCCTGATCAAGCAGTAAAAATGGAGGTGGAGGTGGATATAATGTAACAAGATATGGCTGTTATGCGTCCTGAGCAATGTCCTAGTCATACTATCTCAATTCGATAGTATTCATGTCATGGATAGAAGAAATAAAGAGTGTGATTTGGAAATTCTCATAGCCATGCCACCGTCGACACTGGTGTCAGCTGGGGAAGTTGGGAGGATCGGTCTGACACACTTTTTTGTTGGGAACCATTTTGGGATTTACCAGCTCCATAGTATTGACCAAAGAGTACCATTGATCATCACATAATAAATCCTCCATCATTGGGTGGATCCTAGGAGTAATATTTATCTCTGGGTGTATAAAATTTCTGAGAGTACAAGATGAAGAAAACATTTTTGGGGGACTTTGCTTTCCCTCGCTTCGTCCATGATTTCCCCTTTATAAAGTGGAACAATGAGATGTTGACATATAAATAGTGGATATAGGTAACTAGGTGACTTCTGAAAGCTTCAGTCAAACCAAATGTGAATGGATAATACCATGGTCACATGGGAATACCTTTCAAGCCATCTAGTTTTTATATTTTTTATACCTAATATTAGAAACCTACTACCATCCACCTTCATTTTTGTTGTATCTATCAGGATTTATGAACAAACATGATATATGTGATAGGGTTGGACAAACCCCATCTATATAGTTCTCAACCTGGCATTGGAGACAAAATTTAAACACATAGCACTGCTTGAGGGTGTTCCCATGGAATAGGTGATAGGGGTTATAGTTGGGAAGAAGGATGAGATCTGACTCTTAGGAATTTTTCATTCTGGAAACGACAATATTCCCGGATCCAAGGCCCTAAAGATGTAACTAGGAACCTGAGCATCATTAAATTATTCGGTCTGGTTTCTTCTATCTGGGAATGGGGGTCTTGGTTCCTGGCCCTGATGAGAGGATGTAAGAGCATGACTAGGAGGAGAAACCTGATTAGCTCATATAGGTGGTGGAGGCACATTTCATGGGGGAACCAGCCGATTATGAGGTAGAAACCGCTTGGTCGGGGGTTATGCCTAAGGTGGTGGTCCAAGATGATGAAATGTAGGAGGATCTACGGGTAACAATTCATGATCCATTGGGGCCCCTATTTTCCCTACCATGGTAGGCTTGACCTTAACAAATCATCTCGCTGGAACTACAGGAGGTAATGGACGTTCCTACATGGATTGCTACAAGGATTCCTCTAGATTCTGGGCTTTGTGAGAGAAATCCCGAAATACCCCTGGCTGGTTCTAAGTGATGAGAGAAGGAAGGAGCTCTATCATCACATTCCTTATTCTCATTTTTAGTAGTTGTTACTGGGTTAGTGGCATATCATGGGAATATATAAGGCCCCTCCACCTAGAGACAAAGTCTATAACTCCCTTGTCAGGCTTATGCTTGCACTTGATGTTTTTAGCAATGCATGTCTTCCAGGTGGTAGATCTAATCTGGTGGAGAAACTGGAAACAACGTTCCTCGCTACCAGCTATAGACCCAATGGTAACTGGTTGTACCAGAATAACGCAGGTCCATCTAACATCTGCACAAAACACAAGATCATGGTGGCCTTCTACTTTGTTGGAATTCCCAACGAGGGTCCACATCATGAAATGAGGTGGTAATAATGTGTCTAAGGGTCACTTTCCAGATTAAAGGGAGAATAAATAGGTCTTTCAAAACCCCAGGGTGCCAAAATATCATCCACCCATGCCGGGTATGTCTTGACATCAAGTGGGATCACCACTCTTCAATTTTCCAAAGCCATGAGATGGGAAATGAAAGTGGCCATTGGATCATCTTCACTGGGATTCCAGTCATGATGAGGACCTCTTCCCACCAATGTTTTGAATGGTTCTTCAACATGATAAGCAATCCCAGTGGCTTTTGGAGTAGCTGGTGGGATGAATTTTAGGATTTTGGGGGGAAAAACATGTGGAGTGGCTAGTAGAAGTTGAGATGATTCACGAGGAGGGTTATTTCACAACTCGGGTGGATTTGGTGATGAATATCATGTCAGACTGCCATATACACCGACCTATACTCTTTTTATATGGGTAGGATGGTCAACGTCACTAGGAGGAAACACTCTGGGGTGAGGCTAAACCTTCTCCTACTGGACTAGTCGAGGATTTACGTAATCTGGTCACCATTCTGTAGAACGTTTAGTGAGAAAATCATCAACCAACTTTTTATATTCTGTGGGTTGTCAATGAAACACAAACTTTTTGGGGTTATCTTCTATCTTTTGTACTAATCCAGATGGGTAAGTGGGTTTGATAGTCCTTGTATGAACTTTACCCATATTGGGGTCACAACCAATGGATACTAACTGAGAATGTGTAGGATGGCCATGTAAATTTCTGTGCAGGCGAGAAACCATGCCCTAAGGATCCAACGCGTGTAGAACCACCCTAAGAGGGGGGGGGGGGGTTGTTATATTTGATGGGTCCTAGCTCAGTATATTTCTATAATAGTTCGATCATGTTAACTACGACTATACCTAGAGGCATATCCTCTATATCACCTGGAAAGCCGGACTAGTGCCGGATAGGAATTATATGAAGGGAATAATACTTCCCCCAACCATGGATAAGAATATGGGTTGAATACTCCTTAATAATTTGGAGGAGCACATTAATGCCCTAGATACATCATTACTGGAGGGTCGATTGAGGACTAAGTGACTCGAGGAACTTAACCACGAGGAGTGCAACCAAGTCGACCATGCGTAATTACTAGCAGATGTCATCAAAGTGTTCATGGATCTCGGGGTAATCAACCCTTTGATGACAAAAACGGAAGGGTATTACCCCGAGTGTTTGGTGGATGAACATGATGTCATATTGGGTTAGATATTTTGGTATGATGAAACCTATAGTTGAAATAGGATAGAACATCATAGGGAGATAATATGCAGTGGGGAAGTGCCACAAGATCTTCGGATCAGAATCAGGATCTGGTCCATGGATTCCATTCATCGACTTGGGGTGGTTGAGAGACTAGTAAGGACACTGAATCAGACCGTTGCGACGGTAGACTGGTCAGTGGAGATTACATCACACTAGCTGACAAGCCTCCATATCATGGGTTGTCATTGGGTGAATGCACTAATGGCACCACCACATCCCTGTAAGAGAAACTATTGACCACCTCTTCCCACACACAGGCTATAGTCAATAGTGGTAAGTCAGGATGTCATTAATCCCTCGTTGGTCCCAATAACAACTCTCCATAACCCCTCTTGAAGAAATGAATGATCCTATTGATGATAGGGAATATTTCATTTTAATTCCCCGAACCCGAAAGCCAAATGTTAGTGCAATTTTTTAATCATTAGCATAATTACAAGGAATCATGTTACGAAGGATTGATTAGTTTAGTATTCTTGGAAAATAGAATACATTAATGACCATTATATTATAATTTCTAACAAAAAATAAAACATATATAATCCTTTAATAATTCCTTTATTCCACTATATTTACCATATATATCAATCATAATACATTTCTTGGAATCCTAGGAAAACCAAATATAGGAATGGGGAGAGATTAGATACTCAGTAAGGGTCAATAATTCAACAAAAGCTATAAACTTATAAGATATGATGCATAATAAAAATAGAATCCTTTTAAACATAAAAATGAACATAATATGGCTAAAATAAATAAATCATTCCCATATAAACATGCACATGGATATTTTACTAGTCTTGTAATCAAATTAATAACTAATTTCATAATGAGGTAATGCATAATTCCAGACATAATAAATATAATGCCAAGGCTTTATGCCAACACCATTAAAAAATATCCTATCAAGGCTCTGTTCCAAGATACTAGTTTTTCTCATGAGACTTACCCATGCATTTAGGGGCTATAGAGGGCCCCTCCCATCCCTTAATAATTCCAATGCATTCCTCACATGAAAAGGGTGAAACATAACACAAACATTCATATTAAAAATAGAATAGAGAATGTCAATCCATTAACCATAAAACTTGAATGGTATAAAAATAGCACTTCAATATTCAAACATATCATAACTCATTCAATAAAATATAGAATATTGTAGTATAATCAATCAACATCAATCACGAATAATATCTAATTAAAGATGTTGACATAGTTGAAATTGATCAGTAAAAATCTTTGAAAGAAATATACCTATTTCCTGAAATCATATTATGTCACACAATTCAAAAAGGAATGAATTTAGAACATATTTTTTAATCAAAGCTCCGCATACCTCTTTGAAACTTTTGAAAGCAATTGACATTTTAAAACATTCATGTCCACATAAATAAAAACATAAAATCATTTCGAAAGCATAGAAATTAATTAAAAATATTTATAAAAATAAATCATTAAATCATTTAAAATGATGATCTAGTTAAGGGGTTCCTTCAAAAAAACCTTTAAATATTCCTTTTAAAATCATTTTTATGAAACATGGACATGGATGATAAATATGTCCACGTAAATAGTTACACATAAACAATATCAGATAATGATGAGATTAAGGAATTAACCTTTACCCTAGGTCTGATACTCTCCATACATGTTTAAAACTCTTATATAATGTGATTAAAAATATTATTAACTTATATCAAAATCATATTAATATTTATGATTACTTGATGACTTTATATGAGTCATTTATTAATAATTACAAAATAATGTAACATTTCGGGTAATAATAGCTTGTTTATCGTACATGTTCTGACTTATTATTCATCATCATATAACTTTATAATGATTTACTTAAAACTATAATTTATTATATGATTTATATATAATATATATAAATATATAAAATAAATATATATGTATAAAATGTAATACACCGTTCCTGGAGATGGTAGGTCGTATGTATGCATTAACATTGTTTCCAATTTCGTATCATATGGAAGTGAGTGAATGAAATATATGTATATATATACTCATAGTAGCATTATTATGTAATATCTTTCATAATTATTAAGTATATTTATTTGTATAATCATATTTGGAGGGTGAACATGGAAGATGAGTCTCATCGTGTCGTGGAGATGGTAAGTCATACGTACGCATGAGGGACGATATAATTTTTGTAATGGTTAAATGATATATAATTGCATGGAATATGAATTTTAAAGAAAAACATATGAGGTTATATTTATTATTTACACCCATTATATTTATCGTTATTCCCATATGAATAATGATTACAAGAAAAAAATGTACACAGTGGCGTGGAGATGATAAGCTGTACGTACAAACACATAGTGGTATTGTTTTTCATAGGATGAGTAAAATGATGAATATGGTTTCCCAAAATCATAAAAATATATCATAATATATTATATGGTGGATTTATTAATTTAGTATGGTAATAAATCATTAATAAGAATTTGAATAAGAAATGAACTTTGAAAGAAGGGATAAAACAATTACCTCTTATTCAGGTGTCTCCTTTTGAATTTCATAAAAGGACTCCATATGTTAGATTTATGTCGAAAATTATTCCTCTAATATAATGTGAGGGAATATGGGAGGATAATTAGGTAGGTTTTTTATGGGAAAAAAGGCTTTGGATGAGTGAATTAATGAGAAAGGGATGTTCCCTTTTATAAGAGAGGTTCGAGGCATTTTAGGAACAACTTGAAAATATTAATTTATTATAAAATTAGTTTTGGATTTTAATTGTTCAAAATTTATTTATTTAGATTCTATGATGAGGTCCGGTCTAAATAATTTCATATAATTGGAATTTGAAATTTATAGGTCATATAATTAACCTTATCGTTAAGATTTAACAATCTGTAAATTAAGTTAACTATAACTATTTCTTCTGGTATTTTTACACTACATCGTTAATATCTTTACTATAAAATTAAAAGTGAACCTAATATGAATAATTAATCACATTTTTATCAATATCCAAGTTATTTTTAGGAACTATAGTTTTTACTAATTTTTATATCATTTTATAAAATAGTTTTTGTTTTAAAAACTCATTTATGTCAATTTCTACACTACATTGTAATTGGTTTTTTTAAAGTAATAACAGCTTGATTATCGAAAGGAATTAAATCATAACTAAATATCAATTTCATCCATAAAATTACTGGATGGAATCAAAACATTAAAATTATATTTATTTCAATATTTATAAAATCATTTATTAGATTCCTTCATTAATAAGAAAAACACTACATCATTATTGTGTCATAAATGAATTTAATTATTTAATGTCATAAAATTCCAAATAAAATACAATGATTATTGAAATATATTAATATTTATAATTAATATTTATTGTTTAATATATCTTACATATGACCCTATATTATTATTTTTAATTATTAAAATCTAAATTTGAGACTTTGTTGTCTTCTTTAAATAAAATATAATAAATTTTCTAATCATACACAAGTGGATTAAAAAGGTTCATATTTTTTATAATAAATTTTATTTTTATCTAAATAAACTTATCCAATATATTAGGTCATGTGTTAGGGTAAATTTATATTTTTATAATATTATTTTTTCCTTTAATTACAATATTTACCTCTAACTGTGGTAAATAAAATTCAAATGTTACTATTCACCAAAATTATTATTTTTTCATATTGAACTACATTTTACATACTGATGACAACCATTTATGTCATATTTTTCAAATTAATTTCACAAAAGCGGTAAAATTACGTTTTATGATAATTTTCAAGTGTGCCAAGAAGGTGGGTAAATTTGCCAAGGAGGTGGGTAAAATGATGTTAAAAAAGTTCATTGAATTTTTTTATTTAATTCTAATATAAAATGGCTCAAAAACATATATTGGGATGAATTATGTATCTATATTGACATTAAGGTAAATTTTAATTAAAAATAATTATTTAAACCCAAAATTCGGTTTTTATGTACTATGTAGTATTTTTTACTATTCATTAAAACATAATGTTTTCATAATGATACCAAAATTTCACCCAAATATTATTTTGATATTTTGAATTCAAAACTAACGTCTATTTTACCATATTCAATTTTTATGAGTGTCTAAAATAAAATTTATAATTGTATACAAAAGGGCATAAAAAGTAGTTCTTTTAAGAAAATGGTTTTTCAAATTATATAACTATTTTAACAAAAAATATACATTTCATTATAAATATGTTTTATTTATTTGAAAAAATTTTAAATATAATTTTAAATTTATTTTTTTTCTATTCATATTTCAATATTTAATTGATTAATAAATATATCATTTAAATAATTATAATACAAATGTGTTGTTTCGTAGAAACTTAATCTTCCGTATAATGAAAGATATTTCGGTGTTGCGTGAAATATAATATATTAAATTAATTAAAGAGACAATATATTATAAAATCATGGGGTGTTATATTCCCCACTCCTTCAATAAATTGTGTCCTTGCAATATTAAATTGTTCTTCAAAAATAAAATATTGAAAATAGAAAATTCTTTTATAGAAAATCCACATCCGAAATCGGGTTAGTAAAATTTAGTCTTAAAAAGAGGGAAAGAGAAATTAAAATTTCACCAACAAATTAGGATTTCGAATAGGAGAAAATTGATGGATATTAGATACACATAATTGAATAAAAGATTTAAATATCTATCGAATGTGATTGTGGTTATAAATCACAAAAAAGTGAACAACAAATAGAAAATTGAGGGACTTAAAGCCATAAATATATGATGATTTAAAATTTCATCAGATCAACAAAAAAGCTATTATGATAAAAAAAATTGGTTTTAATATCATTTTCTAAATGTTTAAGAATTTATTTCCCCATATAATAAGAAACAAATAATACATGAGAAGTATGGTTTCATCCTTTAACTAATTTCAACCACAAATTCATCCTTCACTCCAAAAGATAATAGAACTCAAAAGTATTTTATCTATCCTAATATTATATGGTTACAAAATATAAATAATAATTATTTTGTAAGACAATTTAAAAAAAATACATTATAGAAACCAATACATCACGTAGGCTCGTGGTAGGTGATGCACCCTCGTCGCCCTTCGGTTGTGGGTTCAAGTCTAACGACCTTGATGGACGCAATGAGTTGCCGCCCAACCTCCAGGTTTTCATTTTTATAATAATACAAAAATAATTTTAAGAAATTTTTTAACATTAAACAACATTATCCAATGTATAAAATTAATCCATTCATTCCTTTAGACTTATTCAAAATACCAATATCCAAACACACCGACCAAAATTTATAAGGAAGGCCACTTAACATACATGTGAATACCGTCATCATGTATTATCTTAAAACATTTTTATAAAATGAATTACCTAAAACCCATAATGAATAAACTCATTCTTACATATTTGTTATATAAAACATAGAATAATGGATTTACACCTTTAATTCAAAAATGTGGAAAACTCCCAAAAATGATAGTAGAAACCTCTTTAAAAAAACCATTAATCAGTTCAAAGGAGGTCAATAATAAAAAATTTAAAATTTTCCAAAACAATTATCATGGTATCAAGATCATATTAAGGGTTATCATCCACTATACTATATATTTTCCAAAACATTTAACTTGTTACTACGTCACTTTTCTTGGTATCATACAATCTCAAATCCTTAATGAACATGTACTATATTACAATCCTTATATAGTCTATAATTATTATAAGCAATAAATTGCTAATAAAATATTCAAATGACATAATTCTTGAATAATTATATTAATTATTCTCCTTCATATTCTACAATATCATAACATAATAATTATCCAATAACATCATCTTATTCACATTCCTTTGATGATTGGTACATTGATTCATATAGTATCCCATCTCCTTGCTGCTAAATCATTGTACATAGGGAACCTTTTTTGTACACTTGAAATCACAAAAAATTTGTCCCTTTTCTCCACACATAAATCAAACTCTCATTCCCTTAAAAAATTTAAGAGAGTGATTCTTTCCACATTTATCACATGTGGGAAAATCCGTATTTCTCTTCTTCCCTTTATCTGCCTTTTTCTCTACTATCATCTCTTTCTCTTTATTCCCTTCAAAACCATAGGACATGGAGAATTCATTACTTATCTTATTAAAAAGGGATATTATTTCCTCAAATGATGATATTATATGGGAGACTATTTCCCTTCAAAATTCTGACTTCAAAACATGAAAGATATGATCTGTCTTACTCTTTGGATCATGTGCATTGGTAGAGTTATCATTCATTCTAATTTGAACTATTTCTAGAAAATGACAAATAATATATTAGCTAATAATGTTATGAACATTGCAAAACACTAAATATTGTATATTACATATCATAAATTTATGCACCGTAAATCCTATAATCATAAAGATTTGTTAATTTGGAGAAATATTAAATTTTAAATCCATCATTATTTTACATAAATAAAATGTGAATTATCCTAAGAATATCCACCGGGAGTGTCAAACTAGATAAAATTTAAGGCTCTTTGTCATGTACCCACTTACCCTGACACAAACCAAAAACACCTTATAATATTTTCACCCCTAGGTACATCTGTTCCAGAACAACATCCACATGTAGAATCTAGATAGGGATGTACTACTTGAAATATCAATCCAATTACTACTTTAAGAAAATTATAGGGGGTTCTTATATACTTATTCTCCGTGTATATCATAGGTTTATTATCCCTAATATAAATTTAAAAAATTATATTTCCAATTTTTTTTTAAACTTCCTTAGATACCAACTATAATTCTTCGACCCCAGAATCTCAGAGTCAGTGCATTATTTTAATACATTTTCAGGATTATAGGGAATCATGTCCCGATGGACCGATCAGTTTATCAGTCTTGGAAAATATATTTTAGATAGAAAAATTAAATTACAATTTCTAATTTAAAATACAACATAGATAATACTTTGATAATTCCATTATTCTTCTAACTTAGCCCTACATATCATTCAAAATAAATATCTTGGAATCATTGGAAAATAAAACATCAGAAAGGGGTGAGGTAAGGTGCTCAATAAGAGTAAATAATTCAATGGAAGCTATAAACTTTTAAAGCATGTTGTATAATAAAAACAGAAGACATTTAAACAAAAACATGAACATAATATGGAAAAAATAAATCATGAATTACTATATAAACATTCACATAGATATTCAACTAGTAGAATAATCAAATTTAATAACTTATTTCATAATGAGTTAATGTATAATTCCATACATAATAACTACTTCGTCAAGGCCTTGTGGTCAGTCCATTCCCAAATATTTTGTCAGGGCATTTTGTGATGAAACTAGTTTGTCTAATGAGACCTACTGATGCATCATTGGGATATAAAGGGTCTCGCCCGTCAGTTACTAAGTCTAATGCATTCCTCATATGAAAAGGGTGAAAAATAACATCAACATTCTTATTAAAACTACAATACAAAATCCCAATACATAAAATGTAAACCAAAAATGGTATAAAAAAAACACATCCATAGTCATACATATCAGATCCCATTCAACAAATTATATAATATTGTATTATAATAAATCAACCTCAATGAAGAATAATATATAGTAAAGGATGTTGAAACAGTTGAAATTGATTAGTAAAACACTTAGGGAGATATTTACATTTTTTAAGAAATCATTTAAAAGTAACACAATTTATAATGGAATGAATTTAAAATATATTTTTGAATTAAATTATCCCATACCAATTTGAATCTTTTAAAATAATTAACATTTTTAAATAATCATGTAAATATTAATAAATCCATAAAATCATTTTTAAAACATGTAAATTAAAAAATACTATTCAGAAAAATAAATATTTAATACATTTAAAAATATTATATAGTTAAAGTGTCCCTTCCATAAAACCATAAAATATTCCTTTTGAAAACATTTTTATAAAACATGGATATGGATAATAAATATGTCCCTGTAAAAATTTACACATAAACAATTTGGGACAATAATGAGACAATGGAATTAATGCTTAAATTAGGTTTTATACCCTCCCTATGCATCTGATACTCTTGTATAATGTGTTTAAACATATTATTAACTTTTATCAGATTCATAATAATATTAATGAAGCCTCTATGACATTATATTCCATGTTTATTAATAATTCCCATTTAATGTAACATTTCTGGTAATAATCTTTTTTTCTATCGTACATGTTTTGACTTGTTATTCATTATCATATTAATTAAATAATTATTTACATAATTAAAAAAATGTATATTATGATATATATATCATAAATATAAATAAATATAATTAATAGATATATGAAATGTAATATACTATTCATGGAGAAGGTTGGTCGTACGTACGCTGGAACATTGTTTCCATTTTCATATCATATTGAAGTAAGTGAATGAAATATATGGGTATATATATATATATATCATCCCAATAGCATTATTATGTCATACATTTCATAATTATTTTTATATATACTCTTATATTCATTCTTGGATGGTGAATGTGGATGATGAGTCTCATCACGTCGTGGAGATTGTACATCATACGTACACACGAGAAACAAATATCATTTCCTCAATTGTTAAATGGTATGGAACTGGATGGAATATGAAATTTAAATAAAAAATATCAGGTCATATTTCTTGTTTAAATCCACCTCGTTATACCCATAAAAATAAAGTGCACTATAAAAAAGTTATACCACGGCATGGAGAAGGTAATTCGTACGTACGCCCTAATGGTGGTATTGTTTTTCAAATGATGGGTAAATAGAGGAAAATATTTTTACATTAATATTATAAACATCTAAAAATATAGTGTATTATCAAATTATTATTTTGGTATTGTAAAAATATTGTAATAGGATGTAGAAGAACAAGTAATCTTCCAAAGAAAAGATAAAACAATTATCTCTTCTTCGGGTGCCTCCTTTTGATTTTCCAAAAAGGACTCATTATGTTGGATTTCTGCCCAAATGATTTCAACTATGATGAAGTGAGGAAATTTGATAGGAGATTTTTTCTAGGGTTGACTGAGCCAATGGGCATTGGAGGTGCAAAATAAATATAAAGGGAGGTTCCCTTTTATAAGAGATGTGATGGGACTTTATAAAAAGCAAGAAATTTTAATTTATTGCAGAATGATTTTTTGATTCTAATAGCTCAAAATTGATTCAATTAGAGTACAAGATGAGGATGGATCTAAATCCTCTCAACCAATTGGTTTTAGACATGTTTTGGTCATAAATTATACCATACCTTGCAGATTTAACACATTGTTAAATAAGTTAACTCTTACTATATCCTCCTGTATTTTTATACTACATGGTTAATGACATTATTATGAAATTCCAAGGGACCCTAAAGTGGATCATTTATGAAATTCGTACCACTATACATGTTATTTGGCTGAACTATATATTTTTTAGATTTTTATGTCTGTTAATAAAATAGTGTTTGTTTTGAAAACTCATTTATGTCAATTTTGACACCATTAAGAATTTGATTTTTTTAGTCATAAAAATTTGATTACATCAAACCACTATGATTAAATCATACCTAATATTTCAGTGTCATCCAAAAAATTCGTCGATAGAATCAAAACATTCAAATTTTATTTTTTTAATAGTTATAATATCATTTATTTGATTCTTTCATTAATGAAGAAAATACTTTATCATTATTGTGTCACAAAAAAATTATTATTCAATGTATAAAATTTTAAAATATAATACCATGATTTAGGAAATATTTTTATCTTTCTAATGTATATTTTTAGTCGATTTTAACATATATATAACCCTAAATTATAAATGTGTTTATTTATTAAAATTTGAATTTGACACTTTTAACACTTCATTAAATAAAATAGAATAAATTTCATAATCCAACCCAAGATGATTATAAACTATCATAGTTTTGTCCTAAGGATTATTTTGGTCGAAATAAACTTTTCTAATAGAATTAGGACATTTTTTTGGGTAAATTTGTATTAGAATAATATTATTTTTACCATTAATTACCATATTTAACTTTAGCTGTGGTAAATAATATTCAAAAGTTACTGCTCACCAAAAAAAATATTATTATCCAATTGAACAACATTTTACATACTAATAACAACCATGTATGTTGGGTTTTTTAAATTCATTTAATAGAAAGAGTAAAATTATGTTTTATGCTAATTTGCAAATGTGAGTAGAAGGTTGGTAAATGTTCATATGAGGTTGGTAAAAAGATGTTAAAAAAGATCAATGAATTTTTATTTCTAATTATATTATTAAATGACTCAAATGTCTTATATTGGACTGTATTATGTATCTATACTGACTTTAAGATACATTTTAATTTAAAATAATTATTTAAATGAAAAAGTCAGTTTTTATGTAATATGTCGTAGGATTCACTATTTAAAAAAATTCAATGTTTCCAGAAAAATAAAAAAATCCACCCTAAGTTAATTTTGATACTTTTAATTAAAAAATAAAGTATATTTTAACTAAATCAAATTTTTTGGAGGGTGTAAAATTAATTTAATTATTGTTCACAAAAGAACATAAAATGATGTTCTTTTATGAAATTGGTTTTTCAAAATATATAACTATTTTCACCAAAATTATACATTTAATTATAAATATTTTCTATTTATGTGATTACATTATAAATATCATTTAAAATTTATATTTTACTATTCATAGTACAATATTTATTTGATTTATAAATATGTCATTTAAATAATTAGAATACTAATGTGTTGTTTCACAGAAACTAAATCTTGCGTATAACGTAAGCCAAGTCGGTGTTTCCTGAAACATAAGCTATTAAATTTCTTTAAAGAGATAACGTACTATGAAATCATAGGGTGTTGCATGCATGGATAGGCCCTAAAAAGAGGACAAATCTTCCCATCCTGTATGTATCATCGAAGAAATATAGGGATCTGGTGGACCTCACAGTCTGGAAGGACAAGGCTAATAGGCCTAGTTCAAGGAATATCCCCCGACATTGATGAACAGGGTGAGGAATTCATCACTGAATCACACTCCTACTCAAAATCTGAAAATAGAACTGGTTTAATCGCTGTTTGGAACTTCCCTAGTTTCTTCTTTTAGAGGTGGAAACCAACCCCTTGCCATAGAATGGTTCTTCAAGGTAGGGTAAGTCTTTGATAAGGGGAGGTACTCCATGAAAATGGGTTCTATAAGAGGGAGGTCCTCCGCCCGAACTGGATGTGATATGAGGAGGGTCTTCATATTGACCGATGATGATGTGGGGAGTACCTCTGATATTTTGAGTTAGGGTGCAAGGGTAACCTTGAAAAATGTCGAATGGAACATAGGGAGGACCTCTGTTGGATATGATAAACAGATGTGGAGGGCCTCCATGGTGGCCATCCATAGTGTGTGGAGGACCATCATGTCGGCCATCCCTGATAGCAGTGATACGAAGATGGCATTCGTAGTAATTAATTATTCTAGACATGAGAAGGACCTCTCAATTCTCCGTTGATGAAACATGTAGGATGTAAACTTTGGTGATTTCTAGCACTGGGAGGACCTCCTCCGTAATCAACGATCACATTCACATTTTGGTGACTAGGAAGAGAAGGCCCTCACATTTAATACCTAGTAGGAAGAGGAAATTCTCATAAATGAAACCAAGAGCAGGGGTAGGTCCTCTATGATGGTTGTTGATGAAGTGGGATGGGCCTCTACTAGAGTTTATGATGGTGGAATGGGGAGGATCTCCATACTAAATTATGGAGTAGGGGGACCTCTATCCTCTCAGATACCGGTATGGGAAGCTCCTCTATACTCGATTTCGTCATCATGGGTCATTCTGCGATGGCTGTTTCTTTACTCGTTAAACGGGAGAGCCAGTTCAACCTTCTGAGTGTGTGACTACTTCTTAAACATTGACCGGTCATGGAAGTGCCTCTACTTTTTTACTTGTAGGTACCCTTACCCAATAAATTTTGTGGGTTGGTAGGTCGTGATGGTGGTGGATTAGGCCACTAGCGTCATAGATGACAATGCCCCTGGATTGAATTCTTTAGAGCATGTACCCTTCATTGATACCAGGTCATCCAAACTAGAGCTTTCGATGTAGGGGAATTAACCACCTAATACTCATTCCATTGGACCAGTTGGTGATGCTGATGTGGTTGTGTGGGAGCCCTCCATGGAATCTCCCTAGCTGATATCCTGGCAGTGTGGACTCGTACATCCCTTACATCATCAGCATAAGGAAGTTGGTCATATGAGAACTCGGGGGATAGCTCACAAATATGTTGAAGGTTAGTGTGGGGAAACGTGGATCCCAACGCGACCCTTATGGGTGATTGAGCTGATAGGGCACAGAGACCTCCATGTCTTGGTAGGCCATGTCCCTTGTTGGGATGAACCCATCCTCTTCATATTAGAGAACATATTTCTCAATCAACCTCCTCTGAATAAATTAAAAGGGTGAGAGGGAGTGCGGGCACCCAATAGATGCAAGTGTAAGATCCATCATAGAGGAGATGAATCCATGGGGAATTATCAAATTCGTAAGGCCCCGGACCCTGCGTCAGTGTGTTGGAGATGATTGGTTTCATATAGAATGATCTTAGGACCTAAAAAGTAGGATAATTCATCCATTAGTATATAAAATATTAATTTCTGTCCCAATTACCTAGTGCTATTAAATACTCAATGGCTGGATACAATGATCCATGATGAAAACATCATAGACTGAGATGCCGAACGATCAAATTCACTAATCATTGGTATGTCTCACACAAAGCCCACTATTTTCATAAAGGGACATGTCACCATATAGATGGATCTTGGGGAATGATTTTATATTAATTCCATTAATGCCACTAAACTCTATATTAAGGATAATTTTCACGTCTGGTTCACCATTTCTATTTCTTACACTTTTGATGGGGCACATGTTGTCATGCCACGTCATGTTGGATGTTTCCCCGCATTCCTACTTTCCAAAGGTAGGTAGAAACTATCACTTATTTGGGGTAATGTTTTCCTTGATCAAAATTTGATGATTGGATTTGGTTCTCTCCTTCCATAGATTTCTCCTTGAAATTCGTTTCATAGTCCGAGTCTCCCCAAATTATTTAAGACGTTGTTCGTGAATCTCATCTCTGTTGTCATATCATTATGGATGATGAATAATTACACTACTTCTGTCGGGACATTCCAAGGGGTCAAGTGAGGGCCGCAACCTGCAATCAGGGGAGAAGATAATTTGGAAATCATTGGAATTTCTAGATAATGAAACACTAGTATTTCTGGGTTTCGTCCCCTTCTGATAAGGCTTCTCAACCTCACAGAACCTTGAGTCATCCCACATCGACTTCAGGGAATTCTATTCCAAAGTCATGTATTATAGGTTTTCTTCAGCTTCCCACGTTTAACATGGGATGTGTCATGAGTTTTATATATTCCATATATAGATCATACTGATCAGAATAATTATAGGGGTGGATATGATTGGTATATCCATATGAATTATCACTTGGGAGGTTTACTAGATGGGTGGACCAAGACGCCGGATGGGGATGGATCTAAGGATTTTCGGGTTCTTACAATGGGGACTCCATGGACTTCCATTAGCTGGGATTGAACATCAAGGAGGCATCCTACATACCATTTATAGGAGACAAGGCTCAAGACATATATATTTATAATGGTGAATCATGGGATCAGGGTGTAAAAAATGGAAAACAGACCAAAGGCATGTTGGGGATTACATGTGGTTAGTGGACCATCATAAGAGATACACTCTTGTTTGGATGATTATGGATTTTGTGGGCATATTCAGGGTTAGATACCTATGGAAATGGCATGATTCCACTATGATTTGGTGACCCTATTTGGAATTGGGATGGATGAAGGATGGTTAAAGGAAGTGGATATGAGAAATGACATAGAGCCTATGTGAAGATGGTTGTAATGTTTAATTAGAACCCAAGCGAGGCTTCATACATATCCTTGTCGTAGGAAATCAATGTTTATGTAGTTCAATAAGGAGATGGGACACCAGTGGAGGCGGCCTATGAGAATGGACGCATGAATGGAACCCGAAGAATATAGAACCTCTAGGTTTGGTCATTTCCTTACTAAAACACAATGGATCTTGGAATATACTAGGATGGGGAATGTGTGATAAAAATAAAGATTGAGGAGGCTTCCTACTTATCTTCTTGGTTGGTAATCCATGCCCACGTTGTTCCAGATGGGGCATAGAATAATGGTGTACACAGAAAATAGACACCATATGATTTTTTTTGGATTATTCTCTATTAGTAACCCATACTAAGAGGGATACTCATATTTGGAATTGTATGGATTGAATGTGTGTAATACACATGGTTAGCTACCTGAGAACTGGTCTGACTCTACTAAGGTGCAGACCAAGGATGGGGGTACCAACAAAGGGGACGCTGATGTTTACCAGTGTTTCGATTTTAACCTCAGAAAGGAATCATGCATACCCTATCCTCGGAGATTGTTATCACCCCACGTAGTTTGAAAGCATACAATTTATCATCATGCAGGAAAAATGGGGGATATAGATTAACATCGTTCGAGATATGGTTGAACTGATGTGAAGTGGTTATGCCTGATGGGTGATGGGCTTGAACCTTAGGTACGCATCACACATACCTTTCCTAGAAAAGTAAAAGGTGAATGTTTACATATTTCGTTGGGGAGGGATGGTCCTTACACAATAAGGAATCCATGGATGATGTCGTGGTTGATACTTACTCTATGACCATGTGAGTCATGATCATTTTAATAAAAAAGAGACAACAAAGAGGAATCATGGGATTACTCTAGGAAAGAATCCCAAGTATGGGTCCAAACGTATGAGGAGAATATGGCCACCATACCGAGAACACACCACCAGAGGGTGTTGGGGGTTATGTGGAGTCTGGTTGAGGTCGCATGGTGACAAAGACCAAAGGGAAAGAGAGAGTTGGGGGGACCTGTTCCCATCCTCCATTTGATCCTCATGGACCTGTCACTCTTGCATGACCACAATTTAACGTCTTTCTTAAGGATGTGGGTGCTTCTCATTTTAACATCCTAAAGCTCAAACGATAAGGATTAACTTTTCACCCATAATAATTTTATAACTGTTTCCCTTCAAACTTTGGTAGAGGGAAGGCACCAGAAATGTCTTAGTGAGGCAGGGTTAGGGAGTGATACATCAAAGGTATCACGTTACTGTGTCTATAAAAATAAGCAATATTTATTATCATGACTATGAGAAGTGGCATGTGGAAAGGAAACGTAGCATGATGCACTTCCCATGGTACCTTGAAATCACTTCATACAATACATCAGTGTGGTATAGGAAGAAGGTTTGTGAAGCGAGATGCTTTGAAGAATGGGGCCTCACAATGAACAGAGGTTCTCAGAGCATAAGGCTTCATAGAGCTCAGGGATTTTCAGAGATCATGGGAACTCCAAGAAAAAGGGATCGCAAGAAACATGGCTTCCTAGAGAACGAGGATTAATAGAGGACAAAAGTTTGTAGAGGATATAACTTTGCAAAGAGGAGGGATTTGCAAAGCATAGAATCTCAGCCACAGTGTGGATTACTCATTTCTTTTGGTGGATGATTCTCAATTCATGGGTGCTTCACAAACTCCTGATTACCCAATAGGGTCTTCATCCATAGCAATGTCCCATAGGATCGACGAAGGGCATTCCACTTTTAATAGGGCTTAAATTGAGTAAAGGTAAATGGATTTTTCAATTATCAAGTACCTCTAATGAATCATTTTTTGATGGTTAAACGAAAAAAAGTGTACATTACGATTTAGTAGATTGAAAGGCGAACCGTCTGGGTGTCGATCCCTTTGGAGTAAGGATATTAGGGTATTTATTGGTGTCAAAAAGCATGAAGGTCTCATAGAATCCTAAAAACCCTCTTACACTTCTCCATGAGTGGTGGATTTCATCATGTTCATCATAACTAAAAATTCAACCATCATCCAATCTGTGGCATAGAGGCTTCCTTTATTCCCTCCACAACAGTTGCAGAGGCTTCCGTCAATTTCAAACGAAACACATAGGCAACCATCTTCCCTCTGTGGTGTGAAGCCTTATTTTAATTTCACCATAACTATAGATTCATCCATCTCCTTCCTCTATCGTGGACAAATAGGAGGCCTCGACTTTTCACCGTATATGGTGTTAACGATATTTCTGAACTTTCTTAACTAAGGATCCCATTTTGTTAATGATGTTTCCTTTTCATATTTTCATTGCACGCACAATTTGGTGCCAGTAATGGGTGAGGTTACAATTATTTTGGATGATAAACTATGAATAAGGTTCATATTACCTTTCGTAATGGTATATTACTATTCATAAGGGTATGTTACTATTTATTGAAAATTAGTTTTTTTCTATCAGACTCCAAACAACTTACAGATTGCAACTATGTATGTCTGATTTTTTAAATTCCTAATATATAAGTGGAAAATATTTGTTTAAAGGTCACATATTAGTTCATTTAGGAATGATGTGTAATTTTGTTTCCTAATGTGATTGATTTTAAAATTACAACAATATGACAGAAATAGCATTGATAAAAGTTTGGTCATTACAGGTATACCAACCACATAGATGGGAGGAATTACCCTCTAAGAGAAACATGAATTATATAGAGATAAGATATACACCAACCAGATCCAACTCAGAATATAATATAAAAGAATACCCAAGTACACATATATAATGTCATTAAAAGACTCTACAATGAAAAGGGAAAACTGCAAGAACCAAAAGAAGTAAAATGGCAGTGACCAGGAGGCCTAATGAACACCTATAAATCCTAGAATTATTTGTAACCAACCTGATATCCAACCTACTCCATGTTACTTTAAAATAGTTTCGATAACATAGGGTGGGTATAATTGTATACTTAGTAGGATCATCACCTTAGCCTCTCGTGCAGAAGAAAATAAATCAAGATAAATTACAGTCAACAACAAGAGAACGTAACTTGTAACCTAAACACAAATACTAATTTCTTAGGCTCACCATTTCTACTCTCACCAAGTATAACATACAAGAATATATAATATAATTAAAAATTTCAAGGGCACCCTGCTACCACTTCACTGTGTGTTTTCCACTTTTCCCCAAAATTGCACATCCTACACATCATTCTTGGGAGCCTCTATAGCTCCCACAACATGTATCATACATCATGTATTATACCTCAAGCCATTACATCTCATACATAGAGTAAGGATACCCAAGCCATGAGAGCCTATATGCGTTACCCCAATAGTAGTCTTTAAGAAACAATATCAATGGTATATTTGTGTGAAATACCACAATCCCCTACATATCTATACACACATACATGAAGAAAACTAACCTCCATGCATACTCGCACATGTAACTAATATGAGAAGAGAGTGGGTCCAAAGGGGTGTAGTCAACCATCCATCCTCATGCCATAATATTGGGGAAAACACCCCTATCACAAAACGTACATCATATAATATAGATGAAAACCACACTATAAAAAAATAGACTTAGACTCAACTACAACTAACGTCTCTCAGAATATTACATGCCACTACTAACAGAAGATATCATATAAGCATACAACCATTTAAAGATCTATATTAATTTACTTTAACCATTTTAATTAGTTTCACTTTTAGTTTATTTATTCATTGACCATCAATTTTATAATACCAAATTCAAAATTAAATTTACTTACCATCTCAAAAATGTTTCCTTCCATCAAAGAATAACCAAACTGAGTCCAAGTATTCTATGAATAATAACCTAATAATTATATCCTAGCCAGCACCAACCCCATTGGTTAATCATCATTAACTTAATAATATTTTAACAACATCTCCACCTTCCATAATTCATGGAATTTTATAAAAACTTTCTACACTACCAAACATAAGGGGCCTAACATGGTGAGTAAATGAACTAACAGTTGATTCTTTTTTACATATAGTAAGAGCGTAGACACATCGATAACCAGAAAGATACTCATTGAAAAAAGATGGTATACCCCAGGCATCTTCACATCTTTCTGATGGAGGGTAAATAATACTAGCTGCATCATTTAGTGGGGAATGTACTGCTGAAAAAAAAATTCAAACAAGAATCCACTTTCGAATCAACAGGAAATCCCAGCATCAACCCATTATATAATTTCTAGTGGCCTATATGTCACTCATTTGCATAAAAGGATTCATCTCCCATCTCTAATCTTCTACTACTACCAAACAAACTAGGAATCCCTACCCCACATAAAACAAAATCCCTCCAGGCTTAGATATTCCATGTTCAAATAACATTGGTGACTCTTTTCCCCAAAAACCTCAAGTCTTGTATACAGATCACATCATTAGAATTAAGAAAAAACATAGAAATGGGATATCAGCCCCAAAACAATGTATCCATCCTTTAAAAACAATGATCCCTCATTGCTCTGAATCATATAGAACTCAAAATTTACAATAAAGATGGAAACTCAGACCTGATAAGTCATTTACATGTATCTCACAATAGGTTCTTTACCCCATATTTCATTAACCAATTCATTATTCATAGGTACCTACTATGGGAAACCTTTGAAAAATTCTATAATAAGCTATTTCAAATAAATTAAACAATTTATTTAACTTGCCTTTAAGTATTTTATCAACGAAATTCAACATTCTTCATGTTCATAGAACAATTCAATTAAGCATGTTCACTGTCATTAATTTTATTATCATATGATTAAATAACAAAAAAAATGGATTCATAAAACAAGATTCACTATCTTTTATCCAATTAATTATCAATTAATTATGGCTTGATGTTATTTACCAATTTTCATCAAGAAAAACATTCTATATCAATAAAATAATAGATATCAAACTATCTATAAAATCAAGAGGAAAAAATTATATTGGTTTAAAAAAATTTCTATGTAATCAATAATGATTTCATCAATCTGGTTCATATAATAATTAAGTAAATTCCATTACGATCCTTGGAAAAAACACGATAAATATATTATTAAATGTAAATAAAATAGATAGGTATCGAATCCCCTACCTCAAAAGGTCAATGTAATTCTTCGAATGATAATAGATCAAAGAAATGGCTCACGATCACCTCTCCTGCAACAACTGCATCGAAAATAGGACTCCACAACAAAACAACACCAACCAACAACCAAGAAAACTATACTAGAAACATGGATATCATGTGAAATCACATGAAAAAATGATACAATATGAAACAAATGAAAGAATACTCAAGAATGTAGGTAGATCATACATTTTTTCGAAGATGGATCTCTATGTATCAAAGGAGGGATCTAGGGACTGTATTGTGTTGAATGAATCCCTAAAGCACAAAAGGTTTGGTCGTCGGGTCATTTGGGTTCGAGGGAGAGATGATATAGTAGTAAGTTTGAAAAATACCAAGCATATGGAAAAAAACATACATCGTTGGGTAATTACAAGATGTGTAATCCCCCTTCATATCATGTAGTTACTAAAGGCAGAGTTCCACTAGAAAATTCATGAGCTCAATCCTTAATTTTATTTAATTAATCTTGAAAAATTTCAAAGTATGAATCCCAATTTCATTCCATGAAGAAACCAATGAAATGATATGTAATTTTATGTAACATAGTTACACAACATTTAATACCCTCCTAACAGCTATTTCATAACTAAACTTCTCCATACATCTTCTGTGCCACCTATGAGATTTTTTATCTTTGAAAACATTAAAAGGGTTGACCAATGCAAATTGAGGCCTATATATATAACCACAATTATATTCACCAACTAGGACCTATATATTTGAGACATAAGGGATCACTCTTCATCATTTCTATCCTATGAGGTGTATCATTGTAGGGGTGGTTGTGATAGTGTGGTTTCATAGATTATGAATGACATATTGTATATAAAATTTTGATTTTCCCTTATTAAGCTTTCATGTGTTGGTATGGAAACACTATAATCTATGTTTAAATCATAATATATACAAGGGAGACTTACTAGGATACATGATTTTAGGCCCCTCTATGTTCTGATGTAAATTAATTAACATCGATGAAAATACACATCAAGGAGACACTAATTATTAAGTAGAAACCTTGTCGAGGTATATGAAACGTGATTTTTGATCTAGTGATTGAACGAGGTGATTTTAGGAAATTTAAATAAACGTAAATAAATGAGTCTAAATAAATTACATGATCTTTGGATTAGGGTTACACTTATACATTTTAAAAAAAATTCCTCTTAGGTATCATCCACATGAAATTGAGGGATGATATTTTTTAGAAGATGATATAGTCAATCCTTGGAGGATTTATTAAACTGAGTTAGGTGAGTTTTAGTTAAATACATTGAATGATTTCTAGAATCTAAATCCTGCAATGTGTGCGGGAAGTGTTTTTGATCTAACCCTAAGATTACCTTTAGTAATATTTGGTCCTCAGTTGGGTACTTTGTCCTTCTCTGATCAATAAAAATTGAGGTCTGCAATATGAGTGGTGGACATTGAGTCATGGAGAGTGCACAAAGTTTGATATATCATAATATGATATCCATATGGAGTTCCATTTTGTGTTCTTTTCATTATGATCAATTTTTTTAAGATATAGGATTTTATCTCCCTTCAAGAAGGGATCATGAGGGTTTTTGAGTGCCAAATAAGGGTCAAGGACGTCATGAATATATATCCGGATCTCCTTCTAGATGAGGAGTACCTAACATACCATCATAAGGAGGCATTTCTCTAACACTATAATTTGAGGTCACTCCATTTAGTCTTCTTATAGACATTTCAATGTATAAAAAAGTGGAATTTTCTAAGAGGTTGCATTCATGGGGAGGATAACCTTGAGATGGTGGTTAGAAGGGATTCATAAGAATCCATATTTAGGACAGGATCATGGATATCCAAGTAGTTAATGTCCCAGTTACATGGTATTCAGTATAGAGGTATTCTTTACATTTTTCTGTGGCCAAAAATCCCTAAGAATATGTTGGTACCTCATTGATTTGGTTAATTCCCTATGGATATCATATTCATAATTATTATTAGTTCTCAACTAGTCAAAGAGGTAATTTTACATGGGGTGTCGGTCCACTTACCATCAATAAATATATATGTATATGTGGAAGTATCAGCAGTAGTGGTTGTAAGTATTATTCAGCAGCTGGTTCAGTAGGAATATTCCCAACCGAATATATTGCTACTAATTATATTACTACAATGGTTCTTATCCTTTAGTACCATGATCAAAGAATTATTGTTTAGGTTCTTGCAGTGATGAAGAGGAGTTGAGTGATTAAAAGTTATTTCTATGGGTGTTCCGGCACTGGACATACTAGAGTTTATTTGATTTATTATCTTTTATGATAAAACCTTGTTTTATACTTTTTAAACTATAGATATTTAAACTTTGTATTTATAAATTTGTTTCATGTAGTATGACTATAGGTGGAGAGGGTTCAATTGACCCAAGTCTTATTCATGCTAGTTATATCTTTGGATTTGTTTTTTGTCATGTTCTAGAAGTGTATAATAAAAACGGGGTAGTATTATTATATGGATGATTTCTTCCTGTAAAAAATTCATCCATATGATGTAATCATTTTCATGTATTAGAAATATTCCATACATGAAGTGGTTGATTTATTTTGAAGGATAGTCACATTATTCTAATGTAGAAGTCAAAGAGCGGTGTTTATTGGGAAAAAATGTCACTAGATATTATAAATTCATGTGAAGCACTAATTATTTCATTTCGTTGTGTTTTTAGTAAAATCTTTGGAAGTAGAGGCTCCCATAGTCATTTAGGACTTACTATGTGTCCTCATAATTGAGTTTGTGAAGCTACCCCTATGTCATTAAATCAGATTTATGATAGAGATTCATCTATGAAAATCTCAATTTTCATTAAATTATAATCTCATATAACCCAATTTTTATCATTTGTAGATAATTCAGATCGATTACTTAAAATAAATGGGAATCATTTTACTTAGTGTATCTCTTTGGGGTTCTCTAGTTCTATTATCCAAAAAGGCATAAATCAATCTAATGTTTTGTGTAGAATATTTATGGTCAAATCATGTTATGGTTAAGAACCATTAAATTCATTCTATGATTGATGATATGTTTGACACATTGAAAAAAGGAAATAAATTTTCAAAGAACAAATTTTAGCCAATATTTCACCAATTGATGGAGAAAGAGAAGGATATCTTGAAGACATCCATCTAGTGAATATATGGATACATAATGTTCATAGTATAATTGTTCTATGACAGGAAAAAACCAATTATGTTTATGGGGCATATAAAATCTCTATTTCATGAGTTCTTGGACCATTTTGTTGTGATGTACATTGAGAAATCCTAATACACTGAATGATGGTGGAGAAGCACCTCAAGAAACATATAGTTTTCTTATAGTTTCTTCAACACATTCAATAAAATGGGATTATTTCAAAGTGTTTGTTTTATAAAAAATACGTTAACAGTCTTCCAAATGTTGGTAATTAGTAGGACATGATCATGGAGTTGTTGGAGAATGATTTTTTTTCCTGTTGAAGCACACAACAATGTGGAAGAGGTTTTCATCTTGGACTGTATTTGGGGGATATTATCCTATTTTGGTGTCAACATTATAATGCATTATCTCCCCATTAATGGATATAACAAGGAAAGACTAGGAATTCATATTTTCTAATCAGTTTTAGGAATATATTGAAAATATTAACGAGATTATATTTAGTTCCTAATAATTTGGTTATTATAAGTGGTGATTTTTGAAGTGTTTTGTGATTCCCACCATATGGGCTTGTAATTTTTCTCTATGTATATCATGGTCATGGTCTTCAATAAGTCAATATTTTTATGAAACCATGAGCATAACTATGACACCCATCACATGGAGTTGGATCTAGTGGGTTTTCCCTAAATATATGGAAACATTACCTCATTAAATAGTGATTTTAGGTTTTTACTGAACCCTAAATTTATGAGGTATGTTTTCACTCAATGAGATGAAAATATACAATAATGAAGGTGGATGAAGTTTTCTAATGATTTTTATTTTTATATTAATTATATTAAAATGTTATAGGAATGGTTTTGATAACGTTCTGAGAAGAAACTCATGTAGAGATGTCATATAAGAGTTGGAGGATGATTAGTGGGTGACATATGTATTTATGGATTGGAATTGTTTTATAGAATCCTATTGGAATAGGATAAATATAGAAGAAAATTGAATATTTATTCCTGAAGATGATATTTGAGTCTTGTCAAGGGGACTAAAAGGTGGATTTGATATGAGACAGTTTCATCCATACTGATTCTTGGGAGGGGTGTTTAGGGGTTAATCAGCATTATATGTTATTCTAGAGGAGGTTATTTATTTTTATTTCCTTGTGTGCTGGTGTTCTTATGAGCTTCACTAGTCACCCTTATTGTTTTATATGGGTGTATTTAAGATGTATCAGTTCTTGAGAAGTTAGGATTGGTGGTTGGGCATAAAGAATTAAGTATTGGCATTCATAGTGTAGTGTTTAGTTTATCAGCAGCTGAATAATTAAAATTGTGTCTGTGGTGGATTATTATCTCCTATTTATGTAACTTGGATGAAAATTTAGGATAACATGACAGATGCCATCACTAGGTCAATTCATACCCAAGGGGTGTGATTTTATTTGTGTGATTGTGGATCACCTGATGAATTGTTATCATTTTTTAGTGATTCGAGATTCAAATACCAGAGATGGTATGGTGACTTGGTGCATGGAAAAAGTGGTTAGGATCTATGGGGTAATAATTACTATAATCTCTAATAGATACAATATGTTTACCACTTGACTCCAGAGTGGTTTATAGAAATTTTTTGTATTAACACTATGTTATATAACTTCTTTCAATCCCCAGAGGGTGGGGAATATACATCCAACCATAAAAATTTTAGATGATATATTGAAGACATGAATAATGGATTTTGAAGGATAATACGCGAAGAAATTACACTTGGTTGAATTTCTCTATAAAAATTACTATTAAAAATGATAAACATGTCTCCATTCAGTGCATTGTATGGTTTTTATTTGATATCATTATTATTCTTGGATGGGGATGGGGGACCTTGAGTCCTTGGTCAAGATGTCTTATAGTGTATGAATGAGAAGATATATATGTCCCATGAGTTGATGAAGGAGGTATGTGATTCCTACATTTACATGGATGATTGTAGTTGATAACTACAACATTTTTATGTCATAAAAATTTTTTCATGATGGTTTCTCACATTTGTGGTAGCATAAGTTTTCCCAAGGGTGTAATGGTTCACCTTGTTTGGTTGGGACATTCAATTTTCTAGACCATGTTAGTGATGTTTCATATAGTTCTTCACTTCACCTATTTCTGGGGATGATCATAAATATCTTCCACATGTATGAACATCAACATTATATTAAAAATGAATTTCATTTCTTTATTCAGGGAGAGTTGGATAAAAATGATGATAGGTCATTTTTTATTGGCTGGTTCAGATCCAAATCATTAGTAGAATGTGTTTTTTGGATGATTTATCCACTTGTTTCATGTTCTATTGAGTCATTGTGGTTTGAAGTATATTACTTGGGAGTGGGTGTTATAGATGAAACCTCAGAAACTTGAATTTTTTATTGTTTTTTGATCTTATTAAGAATTCATTGCATGACACTTTATTCACCGCGATATGGTTGTTTAATTTTTATATTTTGTGTTCTTCTTTCTGATATTTTGGTTAGGATCTTCTTAATAAGTATACTATAGTGTTATTTAATGGGTCAGTTTTTCTGACACCTTTTTCCTTATTTTATGAGTATGTTTATAAATTAATAAGGATGATAATGGTTTGGGAGATAGGTAATATATGGGAAAAATTTCCAAGATACATTCTATTGCGTTTTCTTGGGCTTCAATGTGTTGAGAGGGAGTTCAACTAATTTTTTAATGATAAAGATGTGTTTCTCTCTATATAGAGGATTTCTATGACATATCTGTGGTAATATTTTCTTCCATTTAAAATAAAGATAGGATTTTTCATCATGGATGTAGGAATTTGTTTCCAGAAATTGGAAGGGCGGCCATTTTAGAGTCTGTTGTGCGTCTCATAGCACACTACAATTAGCGAAACACCCATCAGGTAAATTTTATAATCCATGTTGATATCTATATAAAGAACTAATATATATTTTATGATCATAATTATTGATTAATGGTAGTGTTACCTGCCTATGGGTCATATCATGAGACTCATCTTATGGTTGTTCATGAAATTGGTAATTTGGTGTTAGAGTGAACCATTGTGAGGGAAATAGTCTGCCTATAAATTTCAGAGGATGTTTCAAATATTTTTTACTACTATGGGAAACAAACTTAGGAAAATGGAAAAGGTAAAGTCTTTTGAAGAGGCTAGTTTGGCAATCCACTTGGTGACATGCACTTAAAAAAATGGGAAGTGCCGATTCCACAACACTGTAGGTGTTGTTGTGCTAGGTCAACATGTCGGAGGATCTATCCATACTCTGTGGGAAGTATGGAATGACACACTATAAAGTGGATATAATCAGAGAGGGGATATGAAGGAACAATGAGTGTGTGATATCCCCATATCATGGGATTTTGTTTGGTATGTCAAAACAACTAAAAAATCCCAAAATTGTTTATCACATTCCATGGTTCTATTCAATGTTATTAAACACGTTTTTTATAACATATGATATTTGATGTGATAATGTGATTATAATGTTGAAGAAATAGACCTCCATTTTACTAGTGAAACCCATGGCCATAGTTCCCTTCAGAGAACTATGGTGGGTGGACTTCAAACCTTCCTCTATAAAGATAAGTTTGACCACTCCTTTATTAATATTTCCACATATTCCCTCAAACCCATTCCAACCCATATTCCTCCCACAACTCTATTACCACATCTATTGAATGTATAAACCATTGGTTCATATATATTGATGCCTCATTTAATTGTACCGTCAGACATTCCCTATTATGATTTTTCAGTTATAATTATTCAACATGTTTGTTCTAATGGTGATCCTCTGTTTTTGGATAATATTCCATAAATATTAAATAATGGTTATTGATGATAATTTTTATTGGGTATTCCTTTCGTATTGGTGGTGTTTCTTCAAACGGAAGTTTACCATAAATATTCTTATATTTCTCAAAGTAATTTGTCTTACAATCAATGTAGGGGATCCTTTTTTGTCAGTTTCCTATTATTGTGATTGAATATACTTTCATTCAATCATGAACACTATTTTGATATCTGTTCTATAGTTATTGGAAATTGTGAACCAGTGGTGTAATTTATTTTTAGAACTCACCAATAAATAAATTATAACCACATAAATGTGTGTAAAATATGGTTGTGTGTAAATATGGATTTTTTGTGGACACCCTATCCTAGAATTGAATAAATATCATGTTATCACTCTACATAGCCTAAATTGAATCACAATGTTTTTTGTGATATAGAAATCTATTTTTTGTTCCTTGTTTGTCTGATTTTTTATTCTAGTGCCTTTTTTGATATTATTGTATTTGAATGTTGATGGTGGTGTCCATTTTTCATTCATAATATGATGGGTAGAGGGGTAATGATTGGTTGTCTCAACATGAGTTAAGGGATAGTTTTGGTTGTTTTTTGGATGTTTTGTATACAATAATGTGTTGTCGGGGTGGTTTGTAAAGATATGTAATGTGGAAATGGTGATTCAGATGGGTGGTTTTGTTGTGAAGTGTGGTTATAGTTAGTATATGGATATGAGATGAGGTTCTAAATGGAATAAAAAGTATGTGGTGTGGGATGGAAATGAAATATTAGTGCACTAGTAATGAAATCATATTATTCAAATTAATGGTTAATGAATAGGAATAAATTTCTATGATTGATTATGTGGGTGGTATTTTATAATAGATTAAAAAACATAATAATTGAATTTTGTGTTGTAAATTTCATAATCTAGAAAATAGTTAAAATGTAATTATAATAGAGGAATTCTGGTTTGTGTGTATGGATTTTGTTCATAGAGCATTTCATTTAGGGGTGGTAGTATTTTTTAGCATATTTTATGGGATGTTGTATTAGTTTGTGGGTGAGGTATTTGTTTTTGACATAAATCATTAGGTTAGGAATTGTGTAAGAATATATAAACTATTAATTTCATGTTAATTCAATACAAATTAAATTCATGTTGACTAATATGTACAGTATGAAAATGATTTTCAGTGTGTTTTCCAAAACATCCAGGTTGGTGATGGAATAGATTTTTGATTTTCCCCAATTCCCTACTCATCCTTCTGCAGTAGTATGAGATCATACTACGCAATTAGGTGTGATTACCTATTGATGATGGTACATTTTTTGAATATTGTTAATGAGAGGATATAAAGTGTGTTTAGTGTCATGCATGGTAGGTTGATGGAATGAAGGTAATTTCCTTCATTATCATGATACCACACTTCACTAGTTTTGAGGTTGTGGTTTTATTTTTGAATGATTGAATGATAACATGGTAGTGGATTTTGTGATGTAGATATTGACCAATATCATAATACGATGTCGGTCCGTATAGGATGATGGGGTGGGTTGGGTTTTAACTTGATCTACATCATATAAATCATGAAAGGTGATGACTTGTATATGGAAGTGATAATATCACACAACATTTGATGTTTGGTATTGGGAGAGAAAAACCATGGGGAAGTCAGTGAGAGAAGATAATAAATATGTTCTTTAATATTATTCTCCTAAATTGGATTGTTTATTTGGTTAGTTATAATTATTTAGGTCAAGATGGTCATTTGGCATGTTTCGATTCTTGTTATTTTTTAAATTTGTTCATTGGTGAATTAGTATGCTCATTTCTCATTTTTATGAGACCATCTATATGATCATACTATGTGTAGATGTTATACTCAAATAACATACATATAAAATATTTTTTATGTTTTCAAGAGGGTTTAAAATACTGATATGGACAATCCTATCATGGTAGTTGGAGTACGCATAGATTTGTTTCTTTTGGACATCCCCTGGTACTATTTTACTTTAGAGACATTTATTTTTGTTTCCGGAGTGGAAATATTACTTTTTTATTTAATTTATATTACATGATGTGTCGTTGTAGTTATTTATCTTATAACTATATGATTACCCTATATTGAGGGTATTTACTCCCATTTTGGTGTTTTAAAAACACGGTGATCGTCACGAACCGAAGTTCAATCGGAGGAGGGACTCATTGACCACTATTAATCTTCACTATCAGCCCAGGGTTACCGTTGGGTGGGAGATTACACAAGACATGTTTGTATGAATTAAAAACCTAAAAATGTATTCTATAGTTCCTTTTTTTAGTTTTATTTAGTTAAATTCAATCCATGGATGATTAACCCTTATACCATATTTAACCATTTTAATAGTTTATCATGGAATATATTTGTCAACATAAACTATAATATAACCCTTTTATCAAATTTATATATTTAAATTATGAATTTATATTTATTTAAAAAAATCCATTTCTCAATATAAGAAAATTTACTTGTTAATTTAGAAAAAAATAAATAAATATTTTTTTTAGAAAAATGTATTTCTAAAATACTAGTCGTACTTATTCAAATTTAATATCAATTAATAATTAAATGATTTTTAAAATATTCATATATATATATATATATATTAAATTATAGTCCACATTTAAAATATATCAATATTATTTATATAAAAATAAAACTGATCCCAAACTTATAAAACAATTCCTTTATTGTAAACCTTTACCCGTTACCATAGTAACTAACTTTTAGCTCAGTAAATTATTAGTGTGTATAAAAATAAATCTATACTTATTATCTGAGTATAAAATCCTTATTCAAAATTTGAATTCTATATTATTATATTAAATTTAAAAATGTGATAAAATTTAATTTTAATGTAAATCACATAACATAGAGAAAATATGTTTTTATTGTAAATGTTTTTTAAACATATAATGACATTAGTTTTATTACATGAAAAAAAATAACTAATCAATGAATGTAAATATAATTTATATCATATCATAAAATTTATTTAAAATAATTATTTATAAATATAATTAAATAAGAAAACATATTACACACTTAAAACCCATTCTTTTAAACATTTACCTATTCCGCAATAAGTGATTGAATAAATAATTAATAAATAATGAATTAATACCAACTATGATTCCAAATTATTTAAATATTATATTTTATTAAAAATCATACTTGGAAATGTGTAGTTATAAAAATATATAAACATACAAAATTTTTACAAAACAAATGTTAATATTTAACGATGAATTTTTAAAATTATTATTTATTAGTGTTCATTATTTATTTATATATTATAATAATTGTATTTTAACAATAATTTCAATATTTGTTTTGATTAAATTTTATTGATATCCAAATTTTAATGTAATAAATTTTAACAAAATATCACAATTCGAAAAAAGAGTTTCATCCTAATAAATAGTATTTTCTCAAATGAGTTAGTATCAATCATTTATATTGGGAAAATAATTATTTCATTAAAAATAATAAATTTATTATGAGAATAACTATATTTTATCATCAAAATAAACATTCGGAATATCAACTATAATATGTTATTCTCATGTTCGTAGAATGTTTATTACTATTATACCAAATGAATCTATAAATTATTCATAATGTAAATATTACTTCTATATTACACTTATTACCTCCAGTAAATTCATTACATTTTAACATCATGAAGAAAACTTCTCTTTTTATATATTTTCATCAAAAAATTCATAATAATGTCTCCATTCATGCTTTTTTTGTAATTTTATATTTATTTTTATTAATGTTGATTCTCAAGGGAGAAGATAATATTTGTGATCTTCAAATTAAATTATTATATATTATTTCTTATCCCATTTTTATTTAAGATATTTTAATCAATATAATCATCATTGACATGTAATATTCCACACCATGTGATATATGGTTTTATGTTCCATTTTTTGTAATTTTTCAATGTGAAAGAATAAGATGTCATTATTTTAACTCATATCTCATATGACTAATTTCTTAATCAATTTTAATTATTGTAAAATAATATAAAACATTAATTTTTAATTACAACCATATAATTTATGTATTGAAAATGGGTAATAAAATATATAGTTTTACACTTATATTTTAACATTATCTTGCAATGGAAAACTATATGACAAATGAGGAGGAAATATTTTAATTAAGAAAACAGTAACTCATTTCGATGGTACTTCATATATTTCATTATAACATTGAAGGAAATTTATGTGATCCTTGATAAACATAGTGTTATTTATCTACTAGATTGTACTTGTTTAAGATATATGATTAATCATAAGGATATCCTCCCTAAATTAATTTACTATTAACTATGCTCACAATTAATCTTATGGAAAGTTGTTTTTATTCGTGTAACGTCCCAACCAGAGGGCCACTTACACTACACTAAGGAATCGTGAGTAGTGTATGGGAAAAAATTATTATCATGCCCCCACTAAAAATGTTTATGTGTAATCCAAGTAGTTCTAGAAATTAAAAAGCGTATTGGAATAATTTATTAATTAACAATATTTAATAAATAAATAACTCGGCCACTCAGGTTCCTAGATGACATCAAGAGGACCAAGATACATTGGGTCATGGTTGGGAAATGTATCTTATCATATACCTTATATATTTTAATAGTATATATATAATCTAATTCAATATATATATATATATATATATTTCATCAACCTACATGAACCTTGTACATTACGATGTAATTTTCTATATACCTAGAGTACTAGTTTATAGCTACACTGGGGAATAAGTAATACTTCTATAACCCGTGTAACAAGACTATAAGCTCAAGGAACATGGTACATTCCCTACCACAGAAAGTGAGTGGGATAATTGATTCTTATCACTCAAGATGTGAGTATTACATGATTTCAACACTCGAGCATCGATGTGGAATGTTAATACCAATGTCCAACTAGTGTCAATGGTGTGAGATGTCATGTTCAACACCCAATGTAAGGGAGCATGATACTGTCATTCTCAACAAAAAACGTACCATTGTACCATATCCTATTCCCATGAATATCATATTTATAATATGAAGAGGCATTACATTCCATTCAACATGTTTATCCATCCCATATAATTATCTATTAGAGATATTAATATTTATAATTTTAACACATGAGGAATTACCCCTCTTGTGTCATATTATCCTTGTATGATTACATACATGGCATTTGAATTTGCAATGATAATCTTAGTAAGGGATAAAAAATACATGGTTTCAACATCCCTTATTAGTCACTCATTTAATCAAATTGATTCATTTACAATATTGAATTCCATCAAGAAAATCCCCTTCAATTCAATTTAATCCATTTGATTTAATAAATCGTGGAAATTAAATTCATAAGACATAATGAGTCCATTAAAAGGCATCATGGTAATTTAGAAACATGTTTAAATGTAGAATTACATATATAGATCAATCTAAACATCAAATAGTTTCCCCAGGATTTATAAACCGTGATGAATCTAGGGTAATTTCATTTAAAATACTATCTGATGCCCAAAACGCAATTCTTGTAATTTTAATCAACCAACTATATAGGAAAAATATTATAACACCATAGGATGACCATACTAGTGTTATACATCCTTTAAACTAATAGAAAAATATAAAAGTGGACACATCAGGGATAGATGATCAATTTGATACGAAGAACTCAATTTAAATGATATGCTTCAAAAAAATGTCTTGAAACACAATGATATAACTATGAGAAATAAAAAATCATGGGGAAAATTATGAAACCACCCACCTCAAGTTCATAGTCAACTCTTAGATCAATATAATCTTTAAATTTATAAATGTTCAATGAATGCATATATCGAGTCCAATTCAATAAAAATAGGGAAAATGTTATTGAACCTAAATAGAATGATAGAGCAATAAATAATCAATAATATGAATTGATAGGATTTGATATATCACATTAATAAATGCAAAACATTTGATGGATTGTGAAATGGACATCATATAATAAAATTATCTAAAGATGATAGTGATAGATATTTGATCTTAGAGGAGGAATATATAAATTTTTCACCGATGGTGGAAGAAGGAGAAAATTGAAAAAAGGTTAAAAGAATTCATTGAAGGAATTTTTGACGTTTAACCTCAAAAAATAAGGTTGCATGGTTTGGATGATTTGTTTTTCAAACCATGCACCAATAGTGTTCCATTCACCACTATAAAGGATCACATTGGGTGATTAAATGCCCAATTTATATAACCATGGAAAAAACATGACAATGTTCTATGAACCAAAATTCAGTAGGAATGCAAGGAATTTCACCTTGGGTTTCATGATTCTAGAAAAACTCTGCAACCCCCACGTCTCTACGATCTACATCCACACTATTTCAAACAAACTATGCGAGATGGGTTGAAAATTTTCCTCTAACCATGGAGCCCATTTGATTATCTCAATTTCAAGGATCTATACTCTGATTGAGCCCCTCACACACGTGAGACCTAATTGATTTTATTAGGCATCATTTTAGGGATTGTTAGAGGAACTTTAACGGAAAAAATTGACCCATAAATTCATGAGATGGCATGTCATTACAACCTAACATATGTAATGTAACTCATTCCTGATGTGGGCTTCTAATATAAAATGGTTGTTACTAGAAAACAATTTAACCACAAATCTTGTATATCTGCTTACCATTACTATGATTTATGTTATACTCAACCATGATTCCATTGAACACATACCAATGGAATTGATCAAGCTCAGAGTATCTTCCCGGTCCAATTAACAATATTAATGGGATACTCATTGAATGATGAATATATATCCAATTCAACCTCATTAATATGATAGAATTTTTTTGGGTCTGGCTGAAATTGGAAAATATGAGATACATGAAATACATATTGCATTGAACGTTATCTCTATAGAAGAACCAACTCATATAACACAAGTATGATCTGTTTCAGAACGATGAAGGGTCCAACAAAGCTCGGTGAAAGATTACCCAACTTCTAAATACATAATTGGACAAGCCTGGGAGAGACTTGCAAGAATCCCCATTCTCAAACCTTGAAATCTAGAGGTCATCAATGTTTGTTAGCATTTTTTTTCTAAACCATGCTTCTAACAATCGATTTTGGATCACCTTCAAACTGCACTATTGTCTTCTATATGAGCTTTTTTCTAATAATAGTGGTCTCCCCTATCTCTATCCAACAATGAAGATAGAAAAAATGACTACTATATAAGGATTCATAAGGATCCATCTCGATAATATAATAAAATATTTTGTTATAATTGAACTCAATTATGATAAATTTTTTCTTCAATGAACCCTCAATGTCGCATACACATGCAGAGAGCATGTTCTCTTTCACCTGAATTGTATGCTTCGTCTTTCCATTGGTATATTAGAGATGGGATGTGATTAGAACGTCCAAGGTACAAAGGGCCTTCTTATACTCCTTTCATATCTATAACATAAAACAATAATCATGTTCAGAGAATATAGATCGTGGATCTCTTTAAAGATATAAACCCTCCATTGTGTACAACCTTCAAAGCTCCTGTAATGAGAATGATTTTTGTGTAGGTAATAATTGTTTGAATGTAGTCATACAATCAATGAAATCCCACAATATATTGTTTCCATGATGTGATCTAGTTTAAATGGTCTGGAAATCTATTGTAACATCCTCCCATTTCCACTTGGGAATAGGGATGGATTGTTAATTCCTTGTTGGTCACTGATGTTCCTCATTCACCTGATGATAAGTGGAACACTGATTGACAATGCTTAAAATATCATGTTTCATAATAGGCTACCAATACTTTAATTGTATATCATGATTCATTTCTGTTACACAAGGGTGAAGAAACCATGATGAGGTGTTGAATTCACACATCATCACCTCTCTAATGTCTTTTAGGAACCTCATAAACTAGTGGAATAGTAATGTATCACCCCCATCCATTTTCCATCCTGAAGATGTATCATCATATAAGATACATTCCCTTAAAGTAATGATTTTGAGATCAGATATTTCATCATTCGTACCCATTCTAGAATACTATATGTCACCACTAAGGCTGAGGGGATAGTATGACCATGGTCCTACTAAAAATCAACATGAATATCTAATAATAAGGATATGAGTTTTCATATTCCACAAGACACTTGAAATACATGTTTTCAATTCATGCGTATTAGAGAATCATACACCATGTTTCCCTTATCCGGAATTTTGGAAAGCTAAAAATAAAAGGACTATAGGTACTCAACCCACCAACACTTCTTGTGATTTAGACCTTGTGGCCTCATTATGTACTTGAGGATTTTTTATCTTTAAATAACAAAAAATGATATCCAAGTAAGTTGTTTCTCCAATAACATGGGTCATGAACTACAATAGAAAAATCATGGTTTTACATCAAGAAATTCTACTTTTGATCCATCAACTGATGGGACTCGTACAAAATGAATCACTCACCTTGAAACATAATAGCTTCTAGACCAATACTTGATGTGTTATAGTACACAGTATTGCTTCATCAAGTCATTGGATGAATTTTTATCAGTGCTAAATTCCAAAGTCACATCAAATTATAAAAGTATTATTAATAAAATAATAACATTTTTAATTTAAAAACATTCTTTATCATGTACTTAAGTGGAACTGCGTTACATGAGAAATCATAGATGAAGCATTTGTGATATTAGGTGAGCCATAAGAAACTCCAAATGCCAACGATGCTCTTGGGATGCTCCCAAAAAATTAAATATCTCACTTTCATTGGATTTACTAAAACTCTTAACTCAGATATGATATTACCATGGAAGTGTTATTTTCCAATCCAAAAAGATTCATTTACTAATTGTGCCATAGATCTGATTCTCTCTCAATTTATTCACTATGATCTCATTTAGTGTTTCATGGTCATGTCTAGAGAGTGAATGCACTAAGACATAAACAACAAGGACAAAAAAATTGAATCCAAATATGTTTGAAATACCCAATTCTGAAAATCTATAAAGACTAAAAGAGAATTATTATGTTTAAATGACATTACTGGGTGCTCTAATACACCATTCCTATTCATGAAAGTTGTGTGAGGTATGTTCAATGACCTGAAATTCACCTAATAATTGCTCAACCTCGGATCTATCATTGAAAATACTTTCGATCATCATTTTGTTCAAATATTTCCTCTATTCATGTAAGTGGATATTGATTATTTATTGTGATATTTTTCAATCAAAAGTAATCCACCTAGAACTTGAGAGTGCCATCCATCATCTTGAAATAGAGGACTAATCATTCCTAAGGAGAAATTTTAGGGTGTATAAATCATTTATCCTACATATCATATAATTTATTTTTTATCTCTAAAAGATCATTAGGTGCCAACCTATAAAGAGGAATTCTTACTAGTGATGCACCCAAAATAAGCTCAATAGTAAACTATACATATTGTACCGAAGGTAAAACACCGAAGTCGTTAAAAAATACATCCTTTAAATTTTCCACTATAGGAACAACAATAGGTTATAACCCTATATCATCTAGAAAATAATGGGTAATTGAGCTGTCACAGTAACCATCATCTGATACATAGTTCAAACTCATGTCATACTGACATTCCATTCTCCCTTATTCACATTACTAACTCCCTCTAGTGATAAAAAAATCACCCATTACTAATATTAATCAATAAGGTCTCAATAGGGGTTTATCCAATCCATCCCTATGAAAATTAAAATCCCATCAAGTCATGGAGGTAGATATTTCATATGAAATGATATAAACTGGTATCAAGGGGACACTCCTTACAATGGAAAATTCCCTATGGTTGGATACCTAATGTGGTTTCTTTCATCCAAACACCATAAATGGACTTCATCAGGTGGCCCAAAAATCTACCTGATTTCCAAAGATGTAAATGAGTTAGACAAACCTAATTACAATATTTAATAAAATAAAGATGATGTTACAATAATTTTACCACACTCAAGAGATGGTTTGGTGCTCTTCTCCTAAATCATATGGTGGAATGCAAGTAACAATCACGTATTGGGGCCCTCAATCACTGCCTGACTACACTGAGAAATCCAAATATGAAATCTTTGAGAATCATAAACTACTACCACTTCCTTGATCATCACCTCTTACCGACCAGCTAGTGGTATTCCAACTATCGGGCAATCATGATACTAAAATACGCACTCCTACACATAGAGTCGTAATATATCCGTGCTTTCTAGGATCTGATAAGAATTCTCCGTAGAAATGAATATTATAGACAATTATGATATGTCATCTACAATCCACCAACTACTTTATACACATAGGTTTATTATTCAATAGATTTTTTCAATAGTGATATATTAGTTACCTATATACGTGAGGATTCAGTCTACAAATTCCTCCATGAGAAACCTCAAATTGAGGCATGTTCCAAGTAGAATTATCACTAATAACTTTAGGTTCTGAACCACTCTAATAGGTACCATCATCTTCCCCTAAGTTTATCTCTTTAATAAGTGGTTGTACGACTATTTCTAAAATGGTAGTCAACAGAAACACATTAACCTACAACCGGATGACATTAGATAGCCCGTAATTGAGTTTACTAGCGATCATAATATCATCACACACAAGAGTTGGAGAGAACTATTTCAACAATATTAAATAATGAATGCAGTTCATGAGAAACATAATACCCTACTATAAGTTCATGAACTCTCTAGATCTATCATCCCATTGAGTATGGGGAAGTAAATAATCAATAAGGATTGTATAAAAAACATCATAACCTGTATTATTATGTTGAACAGCCTGGGTGACAACATACCACTACCACTTTGTATGAATATCCTATCAAATATGTTTCTAATTCACCCACTTCTAGTGAGGCCTCTCAAAATGATCGAATATAGAAAGAATATATTTCAACCAAGAACCCAAATAATGAGGTCTTCCATTCCTCGAAAAGGTGGGACGTTAATGATGCTCCAAATTACTGATTCAACAATGACATACACGAGGTAGGGAAAACAAAACCTCACATAACAAGAAACATACAAAATAACCCTTCCTAGAACTGGGTGTCAATTCCTAAATAAGATAAACGAATAGGATCCATTGGTGGCATTGTAAGAGGAATAAATAGTGAATTAGGGATTTACACCTCACGATAATGGTCATCACCACCATCAGGGCACACGACCAGAGGACAACATGAATTCATGATAATAGAATTCCAAACACACTCTTCAAAATTGATTTATGATATTTACATGTTTGAAGATAGAAAAATAGTAAAAATATATATTTATCCTATATAAATGATAATGTCTATCTGGCTTCTTTAAAATCATGGTGTCTATGGTAGAAGCGACCATTATGGCCATAAGATTATAACAAACACCATTCTACCCCCTAAATGTCTGTGTTAAGATATTATTCATTGTTTCACATGTATATATATATATATAATATAGCTAATCTCACATAACAAGTCATATATATTCTAAAATTTTTCTTGTTCATATAATTACATCACATCAAGTGGAACAATTGGATGGATTATCATTTCCTATACATAAGGCCCCATAGTCCTCATGTACCAAAATAAAATATCCACCTAACCCATACGATAATACATTCCATCCCTCCATGAAATGGTCTATGAATCAAAATTCCATAATTTATTGCTTAAGGTCTCTACATTAATCTATTCTAGAAAACATTGTTAGGTTAACTCATTCACTCTATATATGAATTATGTTTCCAATTCCTTGTAAGAATTTTCAACACAATTAAATACATATCCAAGGAGCTGATAATATGGTATAGGAAAATGTATGATAAAAGTAGATGTGACATGAAAAAATTCATGATATATTAGTTCTATTACACCTATTAATATGAATGGTCTAATGAAATTACCTCATTTAATTTGTCCATAGAAAATAAATCCAAATTTTAGAAATAGAAATATCTAATACATCATAAGATAAGTGTTTCACCCAACAGTGAAGTCCTATCAACCATAAACTTCATAATCAATAATAACATATTCACATCCTGAGTAATTTGAGTTTCCCACGTACATGGGTTAATTATGTCGAGGCACATGGTCAGTTCCAAATTCTATTAGCTCCTAGTCTCATGTATAATACAAAAAATAGTAATATAAATGAACATTAATATCTCTAATACCACTTTCTACTATCCTGTCCCAGGGCCCACTAAAACTGTTCCTTAAGCTGATGGGTCACATAGTTTTGAGCGCACCACCCTACTCGCCAGTGGCTGATAACTAACTGGAAGGGTGTAAATGTAATATGGTGTGGTTATTATACCCACTTATCAGAGTGTGAAACAAGGATAACATAAATACAACCAACAAAAAAAATAATTATATTAATAATTAGAATGAATAAACAGTTGAATCATAATATAAAAAAACTGAATAAATAAGTAATAGAAGAGTAAATAACTGAACATTAGAATAATACTCAAAATCCACTAGATGGTATCACATACATAGATACATGGAATTCTAAAAAAGTAAAAATAAGGTTATACATATACAAACCTAATACAAACATACAAAAACTAAAAACATGATCTACTAGAATCTAGATAAAATTATCATTACCCTACTCGTAAGATCCATCTATAAGTAAGCATATCAAATACCATTATCATGCCACTTTCCATTATTAGTAACTACACAAAAAGTGTATTGTAATGTGCCAAATGAACTATGAGTTGGGTGTGAGATATAAATATCAATAGGAAACCTCGAATTGATTCAACAGGTAATCTAAGCAGTGGTCATAACTAAAAAGTGTGTATCCATAAGTAATTAATTAACAAATCTAAATAAATAAATAACTTGGGTGCTTAGGTTCCCAGTGGACACTTGGAGACTCTAACTTCTTCATCCCATGGCCTAGAAATGTTTCTAATCATATACAATATATATAGTAATTATGTATATATATAGCGTTGTTATAAATATATATTCCGTCAAACTATATGAACAAAGTACATGGGGATGGGAGTGGCCATATACCTAGAGTACCAATAGTTTGTTCGAACAAAGAATAACTCAGAAATACATGAATTTTTTAATGAACCCATAAGCTCAAGAATAAGGGTGCACACCCTAAATCTCATAATTAGTTGGATCTCTCATGCTCGTCCCTCGAGATGAATAGTTTTCCATCACGTCAACACTCGAACAGGGACTCATCACATCAGGAGAAACCATCATCTAGTGTCAATGGTGTGAGACTTTATGCTCAACACCTGGTGTAAGGGAGAATCATACTGTAATCCAAAAAAAAAACTTTAACATAACTGGACAACGTATATCAAGGATTGTCATAAGGATAATATCATTTGGAATTAAATCCAAAAACGTTTTTATCCAGCCCATATACAAATAAATCATGTATATTCATATTTACAAGTTAACACATGAATAATTACCTCTCATGTGTCATGTTAACCACCATCAATTAAAAACATTGAATTTCAATTTCTAATGATATTTTGAGTAATTTAAAAAAAATTAATCTTTTCACCATCCTTTACAAGTTATTCATTTAATAAAATTGAATAATTTAAAAGTAGAAACCCATCTAGGGAATTCCCTTTAATTCAATTCATGGAAATAAATTTAATAATACTTGTAAATTTATGTTATATGTCTAATTTAGTTCATTGGAAGGTTTTATGGTCATTATGGAACTTCCCGACCTGGGAAATTCCAACTATGGGTTGAGCCAAACACTGAAGAAGTTCCTTGGGTTCAATAAATATTCATGTCTCATTTGTAATTATAATTAAAATATAATTTTAATTATAAAATGTGGTTATGGGTATTGGAATGAACTAACCATAATGGAAAAATCCATTTGTCACACACAAGGGGTGAATAAAAAGGGGGTATACAACCTCTAAACTGTAAAACATGTATCAAAGGGAAAAAATTCTGGTTTCGTGATCAGTTTTATATGAAAATAATCATTTTAAAGGAGGCACTCTGAAAAATCTGGTGTCTAGTACAAAAAATATAGCTAACATACATCAAAACTAATGGGTAAAATGATGAGACCACATACCAAAAATTTTTAGCTGACTCCTCACACAATTTCATCTTTAGGTTTGATGTAGGTTGGAAGAAAACTGCGAAATTTTATGACACCCTAAAAATATGGGAAAAGTGCTTGTACCTATATTATATGATGGATCAATAATTAATAATGATTACTAAGGGAGATGATTGGATTACTCACCTTAATGAATCTAACTACTATTTTTTACTGTGATATATACATTGGATATAAATGTTTTCTCAAAGCCTCACTTGACAGAGATTTGATATCATGGGAAGAATAACTCAATTTCAGAAGCTATAAAAAGAATGATAAAGGAGAAATATGTAACATGATTTCATTATGTTCATATAAAATTATCACCTAAAAACAATAGGGTTCATGGTTTTTTTTGTATGGGTGTCCAAACTAGGTATTAACTGGGAAACATTCACTGATATGAAGGCGCACATCGCATGGTTGGATAGACAGATGATCTAAACATGCATAAACCATGAGACAAATCATTATCCGAAAATTAAGTAGAACTGAATGGACATGCACCTCAGGACAACCAATTATAAGAAACCCATGTGGCCCTTATTTCTCCATGTTCGACAACTTCACGTTGTTCAAGAAATATTTTCGCCCAATCTTTTCTCCCCATTTTAGTGGTCCAAACATTGAATGATCCCCACACACTCCTTAGACCAACTTAAACTGATTTGGAATCATTATTATGTCTATTTAACGTAATTTAAGCCAAAAAATCATATCTAACTTTTCTGATAATATGGGTCAGTAGAAATCATATGTATGATATGTTTACTCTTATGAATTCCTAAATTTACTCTTCCATATTTTTTAGATTAGTAGTCGATTTTACCTCAAGATTATTAATTTTTATCAAAATTTATGGTTTCCTTTTTCTAATTATTCATTTTATACTATTTTTTGTATAATAAAATGGGTGAAAATAAATTTTGGAAGAATTATGAGGATACTACATGAAAGTAGTGAAGGAAATAATTTAAAGGGGTAAGCTAGGTGCTATAATAATTAGGGAGATATAAAATATAGTATCCTAATGTGATGAATATGAAAGTATATCTAGTGCTCCCCAAGGGGATAAAAAAATAATATAGATAATATTATGTCATAATATATGATAATGTACAGCCCAGGGGAAAATAAAGTCCACTATATGGTGAGATATTACTATAGAGAACGATTGTGCATTTTTATTCATTTATTAAAGGTGTAAAGTTATAGAAAAAATACTCTATGAGAGATAAAATATTCTCATATTCTTTTATTTTTCCAAGGGATATGATATAATGAAGTACACTGATTATTATAGTATGAATTATATCATTTGAATTTGTTTTTTATCAATCCATCATGTTTTCCCATCATCATAATGTGAGGGGTTCTTATAATAGAATCTTCCAGATATATTGTTTTATTAAATCACAACACATAATGCATTAAATTTAAGTACTTGTTGTTTTTTAGATATGTTTCTATGTAAATTGAAACAGCCAAAAAAATATACAAATCATTTGATTCAAATACATGTATAATATTAAATATTTTTAATTCAATGTAATATAATTCGAATGAAAGATAACTTACAACATCATTTTTAATATCCATACCTATTCGTCTTCGAGATGTTTTTTAATTGAAGTTAAATTAATTATTAAAATGTTTTTTGGAATATAAGATAAAAATAACACCGATTACATATTGATTATACAGTGATGTAATGATTTAATATGTGTGTCATGCTACCTAAGTTCCATTGAGAGATTCACTTGTACATTCATTAATAATGTATTTCATAGGGATTCTATTTATAAGGGGTTATTAAAAAAGATCAATTATTTTCAACATGTAATTTTTCATTATATTCATGTGATGTTGAAGAAATTATGTTTTTAAGAGTATAGGTTTATATATAACTATATGTTCGATTATTTACATGGAATATACATGCTGCTGAACATGTTGATCAAATAGAGACTCACATAATTATTTCTAAACTATTAATTATTTTTTTAGGATATCCCTAGGTTAAAAATAGGTACCCTCCAATCATATTAATTGAATAATTTATAGGTTTAGAACATGTATTTATTAGGATTGGGTACTAGAGATTATAGTATTTTGGAATAAATGATGAAATTTACCTCAGTGGGAACTGCTATATCATTTGAATCTATCAGTTAAGCGAGTTTAAGAATATTTGACTTAACATATATTACATTTTGTTTGCACTGATATTAGTTCTAATGTTTTACTTATCCTGGATATGTCTCGTCTTCTTTGTTTCTTAATTTCTACAGTGTTTATAAAATTTACTTGTTATTACCTTGATCTATTTAGTGTTTAAAACCATCAAATAGTTTACACTCTCGAGTGAGAAAAATTATATGTTTTATTTGTGACTTAAAATCATCCCTTCTTGAACAATTATTCTAGGTTAAAAACTTAATGGTATTAATAAACTCATTCACCAAATTAACATTAATTTCCTCATATAATTTTTACCAAGGAATATCCCATCAAATTAGTGCAATGATAATTTACAACTGTTGAATATATATAACCCTTTTAACATATCAATTAATTGTTATATACTTGTCTTAAACCATTTTGGGTGAACTTGGTATAGAAAATAAAAAATATGAAAACTAATAACATAGTTGTACATTTTGGTAACATACATTAACATCCATTATACTCTTCTACCACTTATCATCAAAACTCATTTTTTATCATCAAAATTTCTCCTCCATATCTCTAATGAAATAATCTTAAACACATGATTAATAAAAAGTATTTGATTAGTTAACATTCATCTCTAAATATATCTTAAACAAATTATGAATAAATATGATTATATTCTCATGCTAAGGAATATTTTAATTTACATCATTATTTCTGATGGTACTATTTTCAAATACTATCTGATTGTGTTTTTGGATATGCTAATATAGTAAGATCACAAGACACTATTTTACAATATACCCTTGTTGGTAATCTATCCCATACAATTTATTTATTATATCAATATAATTCATCAACATGAATATATGATAATGAATAAAACATTCCATAACATAAATCTTTCTTCAAGGGTTGTCTTCACCTACATATGTGACATACATTACTTATCTACTAATTAAATGTAAATTAACTAAAAAAACATCTCATCATGTCTTTTTAAATGCAATATAACCAATAATCTCTATAGAAGGATTATATTTTTCTTAAACCGTGTATCTACCCAAAAGTAGTACCCCAATAAAAATTATCACTATTAACTATTTTATGACATTATATTAATAAAACAATAATCTTGGATAATCATAATACATTCCTCAAAAAAGTATAATTTTCTCCTAATCTACTATATTTTCAAAATGTTGCACATTTTCATTAAATAGTAGATCTCTAAAAATAAACTTGATTCTGATTTATCTTCTACATTTTGATTCTCTAAATTCATAATTTTATTTATTAAAAGTGAAATTTTTTTTGTGACTCTATCATCTTTAGGAATCTCTTATTTAAAGCCTCTTCGATTATAAAAACTTCGACGTTTCACTTCATATACACCAAACTACTTGTTTCATGATGAAATCACCCACTCAATTCTTGTAATTTGAAAATAAATAAACCTATGATTTTTTTGTTATTTTAATATCATATAATCACAAATTTTAGTGATTCAAAATAATTATCCAATATAATTATCTTATCCTTAAATAATTAAATAATTTTTCTTATTTGTTGTGTATGTCTCTAAATTCAAGAACACTTAAGATAAACTCAAATTTATTCTTTCTGAATTCATAATTTTCCAATTGAAAAATATTATATGAATTTTTTATTCTCTAATTTTCAATATATAACATCCCAACCATGGTGATTATTTTTCATAATTTCTATTTTACGATGAACATTACTTGTACATAATTTTACACTTCAATTCTACATTATGTGACCTCTTCATTTTTCATTAAGTTCTTTTCATTTCACAACTCCTTATCATCTCTTGTTGAAGTAAATGTATTTTCAAATATACCTCTTGAAAAATTTAACTCACACTTCCATCATTTAATAATAAATAAATATGGTAAAAATAATTTCTTCTTTTAGATATTTACTAAATAAAATACACATGATGGTGAATTTTATTTGCATCAAAGACATCATGCTAGTTTTAATTTGATACATTTTCACTAAAATCATTAGAAATGAGGTTGTAACCATGATGGGAGGAATTATTAGGGACAACATCAAACAATACCATTTTGGTTTTTTACCAGGTATAAGCATCAATATCTATCAATATTGGGCTCTATAAAGTGTTAAATTAATGAAGAATAATAAAAATGATGGGAACTATTCTCTTAAAATTTATATCTCTAATTCTCTTGATACACTAAAATAGATGTGTTTTGATTTTTATTAGGAATTAAGGATTCATAAATTCATTTATCAGTTTAATAAATAAAATCATATACAGTAAAAGGAATTTTATTATCATTATTGGATCCCCAAAAGGATTTTTCCATCATTTAGTGGTGTTAGTAAAGGATTTCCACTAACAGAACTTCTCATTTCCATTTCAAAATATTGAATGTATAGATTCATTAAAAATCATGTTTAGTTTTGAATAAAAAAATTGTTGAAATATGCAATTGGTATATTTACTCCCACATACCTCCTCTAGGTCGATGATATACTCCTCCATGGATGGTTCTAAAAAACAATATCAATGATAAAAAACATATTTCCTCACTATCAGGAAGTGGTTGGAAAAAACATTTGTTGTAATAAATATTTAATTTTATTTATGTATGGAATAACAGTTTCTAATAAAAATAGGGTCACCAAAACTCTTTAAGTGAATAAGTGATACATTCCCTATACCTACCTTGGTGTCTGGTTGTTCTATGGAAAGGAAATATTCTTAATTTGGAGAGTATATGGTCTGGAATAATAATCTAGTTGGCTAGGGGTATAATATTATATATAATACAAGATGGATTTTTGTTATGGGTTAACTCAATGATCACCTCCTAATTTTTCAACTGCTTTTTCCCTTGATAAATTCCCCAAAAGTTATATTAATGATCATTAAAATATGATCAGGAACATTATCGAGAATGTATCTCTCAACGGGGTGAAACTGATATCCTTCGTAGGTACTGTATACATCCATACCATTAACATAGGTGTAATAATCATGTACCTCTGTAATTATAATGATGAATTCTCAGCAAATTCAGTTATATCCTTCTGATTCCTAATAAGTTTCCTTTAGATTTTCTGTCAAATGGGGTAAATCCTATTCTAATAGACTGATACACTCACTATATTACCCTATTCAAATATGTATCAATTAGATACTTATTTAATTATCCCTTGTGTAACTATAAATCTATGGTCTACATAAATTCCACCATCATTTACTAGAAAACTCCTTTGACCGAAAATCCCCTTAAAGACATCATACATGTCCCTCCAAATAGAGAACAAATAATAAATATTGGTTTTTTTCACTACCATAAAATATATTATAAGACTATTAACTATCAAAATTTAATTAAACTATATAGTTACACCATTTTGGATAATGACAATCTAATATGGAATCCAACAAGTATGGATACTTCAATTTCATGGTATATTACTGTATCAAATGTTGTTGATACCCTACAATTCCACAATAGTTGCTTAAATTTATTACAAAATTTATCGAACTAGTAACGATTATGCTTATCATGAAAATAAATAAATTTATGATACCTGACAATAACTAGATACATAGAACCATTCTACATATTTCATCATATATCCACCTATGTTTGATGGAAATGGATAACACACATCGTATCTTGATGTGTTTTGAAATTTCCCCAAAATCATGTAATCATATATTGTACATTTTTTAAATTCATATATATATATAGTAAAAAACCATTATTTATTCCATTATAGATACATTTAATAGAGAAATAGGTCACAATATTATTCTTTCGGCCATTTCCCATGTAATTACTTTCATTTAAAACACTAGGGGGTGTTGGTTTTCTATAATCAGTTCCCCTATCTTCATACAAGTATCATTACCATATAAAAGGTTTTTTTTCTAAATGAAAATTACTAATAAATATGATGGGAAACACTATTTATTATTTTATAATATTAATACTATTAATTATATATTTTAGGCCCAAAATCCCTAAACCTATAATATGTTCATTAGATTCCCAAGTTCCCTTCTGGGAAGAAGGTGAAAATTGATTTTGCGGATGATGGAATTCCATGGACTTATAATTTCATATGAGTCTTACATATATTCCATGATATAATAAATAAAACACACTATCAATCATGATTGGAAATCCCAATATATTGAGTATGATTTTAAACATGTTGATGTATCCATAATGGAATGAACCTGGAACATCCCGTGGAAAGTGAAACCTTGTTGGATTTAATATCTTCAAGAAACTACTAATCTCTACCTAATTAATTCACATTCTTAAATATAATGTAATCAAATTATGGATACACTTCCAAAGTGGGTTATTATGGAAATGAACAATATGTAGTCTTTTGGGACCTTTACTATTGTGTGCCTTTTGTGGATGTAGATTTGTGGGGGAAAATTCACTACTATCTTTATAATACCCCATGTAATGATGGATTTTTTTACTAATTTATAAATAAATTTTAAGATCATGTTCTCCCATATCTTATATCATTTATTCTATAATGAGAAGATTCAAATTTATTTTCACTTTGATCTTAATTCAACATTTTAATATTTGTAGAAAAACATTCATTTCCCATAACATTGAATAACATAAGAGGTAGAATACCCTGAAATTTGTATTTTCCAATTTTTTTATTGAGAATATATTGTTAAAATTCACATCAATATATTCATTTGAAAATAAAATTCCAATTTCATCTTCATATTATTTTATAATTTTTCAGGATGTTCATTCCTTCTTAGAAGATTTAAATGAGAGTTATTTCTTATAAAATCTATTTTTCTTAACGGTTAATTATTTTATAAAAATATTCTACCAAAATTCTCTGTGGAGCCTCCAAATGATGTTTGTTAATATCATAATCCTCGAGAGGTTAATTTATGTCATCAAATATATCTGGTAGGATACGAAGTATCTTACTGACTATAAAGATTTATTAAATGTATCATTGAATTCTATAACAGTTTTAACACACTTAATTGCACTCATAAAGAATTAATTAATTGATTCTCTATCTTTTATATAGATAAATTCACACATTTATCCCCAAATATTTAATTTTTCTTTTATAGATATTATATTACATTCATAGATATACTGAAGCTTATCTGAAATTCCATTTTCTATCATGATACACATAACGTTTAAAATGATATATCTTATAATTTCACGATAAGATTGAATTTAATGCTTCCCCATTAACCTCTAAATTATTTATAGAAACCCCAGTAAAATTGACTCACTTTAAAAAACATGTAAAATAATAATCCACAATGACTAAGAAAACCATACCCAATGAAGTAATATTTTCATTCATTCTATCCAAACATTTTAATTTTCCATATTTAATATGGTAAAAAATTATTATTTATAAAATCTATATTATGAATATTGGATTGAAAAATAAAAATAATAAGATTAACTTTAATGAACAACTAATAAAATTAATCTCAGAGGCATCCTAATTTATAAAAGAGATACAAAAACAAAATAACAACTTGTTTGAAAAATATTTGTTTCAAATAACGTCCATACATCGTGAATTTCATGGGAATCAGATATTCTCTAATACCAATTGACATATCCCCGTCATGCAGTTTGAGTTCATTGAGGTTAGAATTTTATGAATTATTGAAGAATATTCAATTATTAATTTTCTATCTACTTATAAAATCAACAATTGTCACCTAATATAGAGGAGGATCTAAATAATATTCTAATCACACCCAAATGATATAAAATAAATCTTATTATATGTTTTACAAGGTTTATTGATCAAAATGGGAAGATACATTCATATAATGACTTGAAAAAACCCAAGAACACTTGTTTAAATTATAATTACAATGTGCATGTGATAATAAATGATCATCTGTGACTCATAATTCAAAAATATCAACAATTATTTCTTTTGAAACTTATCCCCACATGTTTTACAACTGTTTCATTATATGGTTCTCTTGGTATCATATTTTTATTTTGATTTATTAATTTCCCAATAATGTTTTTGGATACAGCTCTTCATTAATGTATAACATGTGTGAATTCATCTACACCACTTCAATACCCAAAAAAATAGTATGATGAATACACTTCCAATACATAAACACCATATTTAATATTTTTATATTACTAAATACACTCCAATAAAATCTTACACTATACTCTACACTCTTCCTCTATTTCAATACACTTATAGGAGAATAGGATCATTGGTCTTTTAAATTCACTAAAACTAAATTCTCACACAATTTTTGGTGGGAACATCCATATAAATGGTTTCTATTTATTTTAATTTATTATATCAAACCAATAATTCTATTTATAATTTTATATGAAGCTTACTGGTTTTACTTGGAGTATCTATTAATTCATTATGTGGGATTTTGATGCATATTGACTCAAAAATAATAATAAATTAAGGTAGAAACCCATAGAGATGCATACCTACATTTTCTAACTTAAAATAATTATCTTTGTAACTCTTAATGGAGAAGTCTCATAGTTTCACTTCTACCAAGATCCATATCATCAACCATGAAACGAACTACCAACCACACAATCATATGATGATAACACTATACATCCACCCATCAACTTGACGTCCTCTTACCCCATCTGACTATTTCTCTCATCAACTATGCACTCCATACATGGATCCAACATGTTGACATGCACCCCCAGTTGTTTGGACTCTTGTTTCATGAAATGCTCTCCTTATCCCATGGCTATAAATAATAAATGATTCTATTAATAGAATAAAAATAATCATTAACAAATGATTATATATACACTTATAGGAAAATTATATAAAGGAACTAATCATAAAATATTTCTTCTTATCCATGAGTGGTGAAAATTTATTTCTTCTAGGAGGGATTATTCTGTTTCCTTGTTTCGAGGTCCTTCACTTTCTTGGTACTACATGGAACTCTTTATTTCATATGTCTCATAGGTAGGGTGGACCTAATTTTTGTGTTTCCTAGGTTGGGTGTCCCCCCTTCAGGCATATTCTGGGTGGGCCAGCCCAACGTTATACATCTCCTAAGAATACTTTCTTACCCCACTAGGCTACAATACAACTCATAATCCCAAAGTCTAATTTATCATCTAGGATGAACCAATCAATATTCTCATAGGAATCCCATCCTATTTCATGGGGTCCCTATATGGGTTTTTAATCCACATTCCTATTTTCCACATAGTCCAATTTTCAGCACTCACCTACACAATTGAATGACTACCAGTGTGACACCTACAAAATAGATGAGAATTGTGTTGGGGTGCTTAAACCACTCATATTGTCATTAATTTAATATGGGTTACCTGGATAATCGATTACTTACTTTATCCAATAGAAAATAAAATTTTAAAATTCAATACCTCATATGAATCCATAAGATATAAATGATAATATAATTAATATTATTTTTAATAGTTATGATCATATATTCATGTGATAAATAGTGTCTCAAGAATCATCTTCTTTGTTAGGATGAAACCATACTAAGATCTCAATCATGGATACCCATGATAATGAGTTTTTACATAAGAAAGACACTATTGGGGTCTCAATATAATTAAGTATATATTAATTATCCAATTAGTGATCCTTGTCCCACTATCAAGGGAATCTCCAACATGTATGCCCAAACTTACCATCCGTGAAGGGATATATTAACTTAAGGGAATACCTTCTAGAATAATCTCCTGATTCTTCCTACAGTGTTTCAAACACCGCCTACCTTTGTATCCCAACCTTTATACCAAAATTAGTAATATGGGAGGATCGACCTCCCTTGTAGGTATAAGTACCAAGATTGTTATTGCTGGAGATAAAATCACAATTCAAGGGATATACAAAAAGGGAATCCAAATTAAATAATCCCCATTCAAATATAAGTGTACAATCTCATTTATAATTCTATGTGTTATATTATTTGTTTTTCTCACATCAAGTATGAATCATATTGGCATATGCATATGAATTTATCATTCCATTAACTTAATTAAAATTCATCCAAAAGTTGCCTACTTTTAAGTGTATTCCCTAGTTATTCATTCCAGGGTATCCTTATATGTGTAATCCCTATTAATTCCTATGTTGTGCCATTTTTCCAGACATTGAAGTCACCAATGCATCATGTATAACTGTGTTTCTAGATTTTTGTTCATTGTAATTAAAATTTTACGATACTATTTTGACCACATGAAAATAAATAACAGGTTACGGTTTAATCATACAAGGATAAACTATGTTATATTTACTACATTAGATTTTACTCCTATCATGGTAAGTTATGTAAGATGGCTCCAAAAGAATAAAACCTAACATCTTTATCCTTATAGATCCACCATCATGGGGATGTGTTTCCTATTAAGTGTCTTATGACGCTTCTTTATTGTTCATAATCCCTATGAGTCCAGAAAAATACACTCATTCATTCATATCACCCCAAATAAATATTTTTCGTTAATTTAGTCTACATTTCTAATAGAACCACTTATTAATTCATATTCTAGATAATATCATACCTCTACCCAAAGGTAAAAATTCCCTCTATGTCATATCACATTTCCCTCAATAGGTTATATAAACTATAAAACAATCTTCATTGACCATTATTACCATCATTTTCAACCACAAATAAGTATTTATGCTCACTTCCCACGTGGACCACTGATAAAAATATTTCACCAAATTATCCTTTCTGCATAATGATGAGTACATTGATTGGTCCTAATCACATGACCTTAAATGTAATGATGTTTCATATTTTGGTTTATAAAACTACAACGGTTCTGATTCTTTTAATTGGGATACATAAGAATTCCATTTCATGGGCATGATCCCAACACCATCAACACATACTTACTGCCTGTATAGAGATAAAATCCATAATTTCCATTAATGTTGATTTAAACCATCATTCCTTAAAATTAATCATTACTTATTAGTAATTAATGAATATTGAAAACTTCATATACATATGGATGTTCACATAGATACCTATAAATAAAAAAATGACGATATTGGTGTTATTAGTCTTACACAACAACTTCAAAAGGATTCAGGAAAAACTCTTATACCAAAAATATATTCTGTGAGTATGCATGATTACTATAAAAAGGATGTGATGAACCCAACCTCACACCCTCCCTTCTAACAATAATCTCAAAGGGTCACTATAAAAACTCCCAGTAAATTCCTACCAATATAATGTAGACCCACAATAATGTCCAATTCAGACATTCATGGTTATCATGGAACATAAGTATATCCCCTTAGAAACAAAAATGGTAAATCATATTTTAATAGAAGAACTATAATATACATTCAAAACCTACTTTTGGAATATTATTTTTTTGTTCTACATAACCAAAAATGGTGACCCTAATGTGAACACTTTAACTGTGAATGTTATTGATTGAATATGATTTTTTGAATGTGATTTAAATTGATTTGTTTTCTTGTTAATGTATTTTTATCTTCTTTAGACTAATCCAAAACTCCACTCATTCCAAATTAATTAAATCAACTCAATAAAAAACAAATATCTCATATATGAAAAAATCTACACCATTATTTAATAGATAAGATATATCTCCAAAATTTATATCATAAGGTAGGAAAAGCACATTTGTTTGTGACAGTACCTCCTAAGTGGTATTATCCCAATGTCGATGGTCACACATGAATACCACTATCATAGAAAGTCCCACTAACCATCTGTATGAATGAAGAAATGTGGTGAAGAATAAGAAGATAACTATCATCATTTAAAAAAAAATTATTTCCCCCCTAATGATTAGTAACAAGATCCTCCATTACATTAGGGAAGTTGATCAAGAGGTCCACCATGATGTAAACTAGTTTAGGAGTTATATGTGATGGATATTGTTAAATTCCACTATCTCTGATGTCTTGTTCTATCCACCCCGGTATAGAAATTTTATTCAAACACCTAGGAGATCATTTTTTGTGTCACCCATTCCCGATAATATGGAAAAACATCCATGTGGAAAAGGGACAATGATAAATTATAGATATCCCACATTCCTATCTACACTGAGATGTTTTCCAATATTATTTAGTGGTAATCCGTGAGAAGTCCTGTATTATTGTTCTATATTAGTATGTCTTTCATCATACCATATCAGCCCCATAAAAATCACATATGTGTATCTTGATATCTATTAGGGGTAGGTCCAATATTTATAACCCTATGCATAAATTATTCCACCGCACTATGTTGGCATCTGAAGAGGAATTTTTGTATATGGTAACTAAAAGTATTAGAAGAAACATATTCCATCCTCACATGTGAGGTTTATAAGTATATCATAATGGATATTGGTGGAAATGAGTGGACTCATATCACTAATCTAATCAAGGAATGTGGAAATGTCCTTATTTTGGAAGTAGAATACCTCCAACATAACATGGTAGAAATGGATTGGTAGGCTTATATCCCTACTCAATTATATATAACATCAAATAATTCTTGAAAATAGTCATAAAAATTTTCACCAATATATATTTATGATCATCTATGGGCTTGAACATACTCTCACGACAACCACTAGATAAAATAATCAACATATTTTAAGAGATAAACATATGAAGACTCATATTAATATTCCCATTTTTGAGGTTCATTAATATTTCTCAGGGAATAATGAAAAATAAGATCAGACAGAAATTCTAATTCCAATTGGAAATTATTACCCCCTTCAATAACAACTTTAGGGTATATGAATATTAATTATATACATGAAAATTCACATTGGTGTATCCTAATTGAATGAAGTGAGTCTCCTAATAATATTTCCATATTATATGGTTTTTATCCACAACACTTGATGCCACCCACCCAAAAAAAAATTTATTTAGTAGGAATTCTGACTGAGGTAAGCACACATTTCCAGAGCAAGACTATATCCCTACTCTTATGAATGATGGAATTATTGTTTCTTTATATAATAATTTAATAGTTATCTATGAATTTATTAAATCTTCATTAAATTTTTGAATAATCTGTGATGTACATACATAAAATATTGGTACCAATAGATATGGAGGTCCTCTCTATAGAATCTTCCCTGAAGTTTCTCTTTATAGTGATATGATGATAAATAAATGGAACTCCTACCATTGTGAGTTATTTATATAAATATATCAAATATAAAAGATTAATTTTTAATATGGTCATCCCCTTTCGATTGTGTTCCCTAAGGGTTCTCCCCTTGATATGTGTATCATGAATTCTCTTTATAGTCATACGTAGATCCATGATGGTAGTCCTACACATAGTAGAATTCATTGGGATGGACCTCCCCACAATAACATCTAACATCATTAAGAATGTACTACCCTTACTGAAGAAACTATATTAAATCCCTCATATCATGCATCACTTTAGATATTGAGTTCAATTAAACTATGTTAATTATCTCAGATGTGATATATTCTTTTTTAACCCAAGGGTAGCATGAGGTTGCAATAATTATATGTACTATAATTAAATCACTAAAAATATAGAATATTCTATATAATACTTCTCCCCTAAGAGAGAATCCTATGAAATTAATTATATGAATTAACATGGTTTATTAATCTCTCACTAAAAAAGAAGAGGTTGTTGTGATGATGAAGAAAGACTGAATAAATACAAAATACTGGCCATGTTTTGTTCTGAACCCACATTTTAGTATAACATTACAAAATTTTTAGGTGGTGTAATGGATACACCATAATTATTGGAATTTATAGGAAATTATTTTTTATTTTAGGGAATTATATCTAAACTACATTGAATATTAAAATCATTAAAATTTAATTGAACAAATTCATTATAAAATTGACATATCTAAACATTTAGTGTTTCATGGTCCAGAATCAGAAAAGGAATTGTGAATTTATCCATCATGAATGTATTAATAATTTGAGTTTTATACATAAATAGATCCCTAACTCTGCATAAAATATCTATATCAAAAGGTTGTGTGAGCATTGAGTGATGCATTTCACTTTTCACATTATTCAGAAGAGTCGAAATGATAATATTTTCATGAAATGTTATCACTTCAGGATAGGTCTCGGGCTCAGGATCTTTGGATTTAATCCATCCCAATCAAAGGAGTATTGTTATCTCTAAATCTTGAAAATGTTTAACAATGTGGGAATAAGAAATCAAGATAATATTATATCAATCAATTGAGAAGGATGAATATGATTCTCATCTAATAAAGTGAAATATTTAGTTGACGTGTTATAATAAATCGTGAGCATCTGGCATCCAAAACATGAACTTCATTCTTTCCATACATGAAAAAAGACTAAAAATATATAATGGTAGTATGAATGATATCAGTATTATAAATAAGGGAGAAACACCATTCTATATGCAATGTATAAATTATAGAACCAGCCCCACCACCCTAAGGATCATCAAATTCCCAATGAGTTTAACATATAATAATGGAAATGAAAACTGTTCTACATAAATTATGGATAGAGTAATTATTATAATAACACTCCTCTTTCCCCATGTAAATAATTATTCTCTAGGCCAAGAGAAGCATTGTGAGATATTATTTTCTAGTTTTATATGTTGTGTAGCTAAAGTTTCACTATGGGAACATCATTAACAATTTTTTACCGAGAGTCTCTTAGAGTAACCCTTCATAAATTAATTTATAGAGATAAAATAATATAGAAATAAAGGAATCATAAGGGATTTAATAAAAAATATTCCATGAAAGGGTCATCCAATGACATTTATTAATTTAATCTTAAAACACATCTCTGATATGACTAAACACCATACCCTTCTAATGAGGATATGGGTCTGATAACATATGAAAAATCAATGAATATCATCAACATTAGCCCGACCAAATGATATGGAGCATAATTATGACACATTACAGTGGTATAGAGTTGTTTTTGTCTCAAAAGTAATCATCATTGAAATCCTAAAATAAGGGGTTATTACACATAACTAGATATAGGTTTGAAATCTGGTAATACCCGTGAAATGTTTTCCCTCCTCCTCGATGGGACATTGTATTCGAAAAGGGAGAGAGTGTGGTAACATTACACCCATAACCTGAAGAAAATGAGCCTCTCACTATGAATGAAATATGAACCTAGTATGAGGTAGAATTAAACAAAGATAAAGCAACATAAAACTAGACTAATAATTGGAAATATTTCATTTGAAAACAACACTCAGGAAAAATTTAGTGCCTCTTATAAGCCCCAACCTAAAAACATAATTAATCTTGTATTAAATTAATAACTAATAATGAGGGTATTTTTAGGTTTAGAGATTTATAGAATTTGGTCATAACTTAGAAATAAGAACTTAAATATTACTAGAAGTAACTTTTAGTCACTATCCATTGATTTATAAAACTAAATCACTTTAAAATGAAACACAACATCGTTTCATGTTGTAACGACATAAATTGTCCTTGATATCGTCCATGACTCTATTATTCCTTATGTCCTAAAAAAATTCAAAACATGGGATGAGCATAAAAATCTTAGTAAGGGATACATATAGAAGGAAAAAATTTATTTTTCTAAAAAAAATGTAAACCATGAATACGTTATCATAATGCAATAACTTTCACCTTTAAGATGTAGCATACAAAACATAACTGAATATAAGCTCATTTATTAACTATTTTTTAACTAAAATATTTCCATAAATTCTATATAATACAATATATAGAATATAAAGGAATCTTGGGACATAAAAAATACTTATATGGAATAACCATACGGTCGAGTTCCACACATATCACTAAATGAAATATTCATATAGCCGACTTCCATACCCAATGCATTGGAGTTTATAACGTAACCACATGACCTTGGTTTATCACATAACCACCCATAATTTTTTTTATCAAATAACCACACATCATAGTTTTATCAAGTATCCACCCATCAAACGTCCAAGTACTATTATATAATCATAACACATAAAATATTCCAAATATCAACATGTCACTAATAATACTTCATATGTAATCAGAATAATTCATTTCATGATATTGAAATAATCAGTCCATTTAAAATATATATATATACCAAAGCACCCAAAAAGGTAATAAGGGATTCCTTTTCCGTTTAACAACATTATGTCTTGTAGAGGAATCCAAATAACGATTACGGCGACAGAGAGGTCTATGTCGCTGCATATGGTAAAAACATTCCTTTGGTCGTTTAGTAAAAATCTTAGTAGATAAAATATTCTCATTTAATGAACATAAAATTAAAATGGGTCTATTATAAACCATGTAAAATAATGAGTTGCATATTCTAATAACATGACTCAATTAATAGGGATTGAGACAAAGTCCCTTGCAAATATTTGCCAGCCTAACGACATCACTTTAAAATTTAGAAAATCAGTTGATGGGAGAGAATGTTTTCTCTAATCACATAGAAATATAATGTATGGAAATAAGGATATAAAATAACACAACCCAACATAATAAAATTGAAACTAAAATACAAAACATAAAATAAGTCTTTGACTAAATGACAAGATTGAATGGTACCCTTACCTTGAGTTGGACTCATCAAGTATGTTATTTGTTCTTCCTGAATAATAAAAATAAGATAATTCATACTTGATTCAGAAACATTTTCATGTTTATTTTTCCTTTTATATAATTTTTTATCATGGGGTAATAATTAGTTGACTATTTTAGTTCATATCAGACATTCTGTCGATGTTTGAAACATGATTCAAAAACGAACCTTATTATGTAAATTGTCCATGTAATCATAATTCCGTTATATTTATATTGATATTCATAATATAAATTACAGTTATATTTATTATATATGTATTTTTAATAATTAATAACAATTTGAGATAATAAATAAAATGTACTATTCATAGAGACAGTAGGTCGTATGTTTGCATGAACGCGACATTCATTTTTTGGTTGTATTAAAATAATGAAATAAAAATGATAAATATATGTATTATAAATCTATTATAACATATACATAATAAATAGTTTCATTAACACAATCCTTTAAATGTTCCATTTAAGGAATGAATGATTCATATCACTTTGATGGGGCTGTATTCTGTACGTACTCAAATGAAATTATAATATTTATAAAACATTAAAAGAAAAAAGGTCTGTTATAAATGAAAATTATTGAGGCAAAGGGATAAAAAACATCACATAAATCATATATAATTATATTTATATCATAATAACTACCATAATAGGTGGTAGTATAAGATTGAACAATCATCGTTTCGTGAGTTATTAGTTCATCGTCCACAAAAATAGTATGTTTTATACCAATTAGATGGACGTGTGTGTAAGTGTAGTTAGAATAAATCTCATAAAAACTACTATATTGGGGATCAATATGTTTTTATATAAAATAATAATAAGAAGAGTATAGATAGTGGAGAACGAAAAATAATGGAAAGTAACTTGAGAGAAGACGTTTCCTCAAATCGGGTAACCTCATTTGATTTGAAAAAAAGGTATTTCAAGAATTTAATTCTACCTAGGGGAAGGATTCTAAGAGGAATGGAGGAAATTTGGTACCTTATTAGAGAATATTTTGGGTTATTCAAGACACTTTAGCAGTGTGAGTAATGGGTTAGAGTTGGTGTCATTTTATAAGAGGTAGGAGGTGAACTTTAGGAATGCCTTAAAATATTATTTTATTATTTATTGATATTTGAATTATAATAACAAGAAATAGATATATTTTAAGTATCCATTTAGGATGGGTAGAAATAAACATTTTAAAAGGGTTTTATAAATGCTTAGTTCATAAAGTTAACATTATCTCGTAGCTTTAACCCTTCGTTAAATAAATTAACCCTTACCACGTCTTCTTGTATTTTCATAATATATGTTTACTATTTTTACTATAAAATTATTATATACAAAAAATGTATCATTAATTATAGTTTTAACATTATATATGTTAGTGGGATTAATCTTAGAGTATTTGGAATATTATATCATGTAAGAATATATTAATTGTTTTAAAAAATCATTTTTGTCAATTTGTATACTATTCATATCATGAATTTTTAAATCTCCATAACAAATTGATTAATTACTAAAAACAAAATTAATTCAAATATAACATGTTATAATAATCCATAAAATTAGTTTAAAGCACAAAAAGTTTAAAAATAAATTTATTTCCATATTTTTAATCCAATTTATTTAAATCATTCATTAATTAGGTAATCACTACATCACCATTGTGTCATAAATAAATTTATTTGTTTAATTTCTAAAAAGTTTTAGTAAACTACTAGCATGTAGAAAAACATTTAAATTTATAGTGACTATTTATAGTCAAAGATAAAACTTATATAACCCCATATAAAAATGGTTTTAATAAAATATTCTTGTTTTTGTTACATTTTCCCTTACATTAAATTTTTTTTTATAAAATTTCATTTTCACATCCAATTTGCTTCATGGTATACCAAAATAATGCCAAGGATTCCCATGGTTGGATGGGTATAATAAAATATGAGTATGAAATGTTTTAGGGTAGTATTATATTGTTATAAAATTATTATTTTTCCATTATTTACCAGATTTACCATTAAACAATGTTAAATAATATAATTAATAAAGTTACTATTCATAATGTCTTAAACTAAATGTTACATATTTTCAAAATTTTGACCTCCTGATTCCAAATATGTTATTCATTATTTCATATTAAATACCCAATAGTTTTTGTAATTAATTTAAAATTAATTCCATTTGTCAAACCCAAAATTAGGATTTTTAAGAAGTAATAACTCTTAATAGATTGACATGTGTTTATGTCTAATTAAAATGTAAAATTACATAAAAATTCCAAAAATGTATTAAATGATAAAAATATTATCTAATTATAATTTAAACCTAATTAAAAGTACAATATAACTATAAAAATAAATTAGATTAAAAGGTAGTTTTGAATTAAAATGCAGTATCTTTTCACTATTTATTAAAAAATGAACTTTATCAGAAAAATAATAAATTACCCAAAGTAAATTTTGATTTCCTGTTTCTAATGAAAAATAATATTTTGTCAAATGGAGCATAAAAAAGTGACAAAACTAGATTTAAAAATATTTCTCCATCAAAACGTGGTGAAAATGCCATTTATCAAATATTATAATATTTATGATTAAAATTGTATTCATTCTCATTTTAAGCCTCAATTTTTTTTGATAAATGTGATAACATTTAAAAACATTATTAATCATAATATGTTTAGTTTTGTTCATTCCCACCAATACAATAGTTATGCATTATCTAACATTTAAAATAATAATATTGTGTTATTATTTTTCAGTATGACTCAGCGTTGTGTGAATCATGAGATTTCAGTGAAACTCATTATTGTGTGTCGTGTATTCCATTGAACATAACATCCCCTATAATGTAAAATTTATTTATAATTCCCAAATATTTAAAAAATTAAAATGTCTTTTTATTTAATTACCAAGGTTGTCACATCCTTCCCCCTTTTGGATATTGCATCCTCGCAATTGTATTTACTTATCAAAAACGTGGAGGTATATATACCACATAAAATTTTATATTATCATGTTTCCTTTTAAAAAATATGGTTTTTATACAAAACCTTAACTTGATAAATAACCTTATTCTACAACACTTGCTCTCTACGGTCATGTATCTGGACTGTCTATTCATTATAATAAAGATTCTCTTACAACTGATATACTTCTGGACTCAAAACATGAGATAGATCTGACATATAATTTATCGAAATTGAAATATGATATTTATTTGGTACATGGGATAATCATGTTGGTAATTCCACTCTATAAGCAACTAATCCAACATTCTCCGAAATTTGATAAGGTCATATGAACTGTGGACTCAATATATCCATGTTATAAAAACATATCACACCATTCCATGGGGAATATTTGAGAAAGCCATGATCCCCTACCTCAAAAGAAATATCATTCCTAAAGTTATTTGAATAAAATTTCTCGCAACTCTGAGCTGTCCACGTGTACTTCTATATCAACTGAACTTTATCTGCCATCTCTTCTAACAATTCTGGTCCCCTCAATTTCTTCCACCTACTTCATCCCAAAAAGTTAGAGATTGATACTGCTTCCCATATAATTCCTCAAATGGAGCCATCTATATACTGGAATGAAAACCATTTTAATTAGAAAACTCAACAAATGAGACATGATGGTCCCATATTCCATAGAAATCCATTGAACAAGCATGTTGTATATCTTCCATGTCTAAATTGTTATTTCTAACTGCCGATATGATTAAAGTTGAAAAGCTGTGCTAAAATTTAATTTTGTACCAAATGACTCTTTAAGGCCTTTCCAAAATTTATAAGTAAACCTGGGATCATGCTCAGATACATTGGATAAGGGAACTTCAAGAAACCTAACAATCACTTTAACAAACAAGTGGGGATTTTTATCTAGAGAATGGTTATCTCGAGTTGGAAGGAAATTAGCAGATTTAGACAATTGATCAAATATAACCCAAATTTCATTATTACCATGAAATGTCTTCAGTAATCCCACAACAATATCCATGGTTATATTTTACCATTTACACTATGGCACTAGTAAATGATGAAGAATCCCTTTTAGTAACTGTCGCTCTTCTTGAAACTATTTACAAGTCAAACAATTCATAGTAATGTAAGCAATGTATCTTTTCTTTTTGTCCCACTAGTAATACTCCCAATGTTCTCTGTACATCTTAGTAATTCTTCGATGAACTGAAAATAGAGAACTATGATCTTTATATAAAAAATCATTCTTCAATAGGGAATCACAAGGCCCACATAGTCTATTTCTAAAACTCAAAACACGGTCTTTATCAATGTTAAACTCAGGTAACGTAGCCTTATGAAACAATTCTCCCCTTTATATAACTCACTCTCATATTTTTTTGTTGCCTTATTCTGCCTTCTAGGTATGATTTTACTAAAATATGAAACAAAATAGAAGAATATCTTACACCACCAACTTCTATGCCAAAGTTCATAAAATCGTTAATCAAAGTATCATGTTCCAAATTTAACATGGTTAATGTTGCATTATTTTTTAGACACAAAGCATAAGACACATTATTTTCTTTTCCAAAATGTTAATGATTAGTGAAATCAGAATCCTTGATTAATTCAAGCTATCACTCTTATCTCATGTTCAAATATTTTTGAGTGAATATATATTTCACACTTTTTTGGTCAGTATATTTTTGACATGTTTTTACATACAGATGATGCATCCAAATTTTTAAATAAAAAAAAGCAGAAACTAATTCCAAATCAGGTTTAGGGTAATTTAACCCAGGAGGTTTCAACTGAAATGAATAATAATCAATTACCTGATCATTCTTCATTAGGGAACAACCATGTCCTTTTAACTAAGCATCATTATAGAAAACAAATTCCACATTTCTAAAAGGCAGTTCCAAAACTATATAATTACAAAATCTTATTTTCAATTCATAAAAATAATCATCGAATAATTTTGTCTAGATGAACTAAACACCTTTTTGATTTCACTTAATCAGTGTGTTATATAACTGTGAAAAATGATAAAAAAACCTCCTGTAAAAACGTGATAATCCATGAACACTATGAATCACATTGATATTGGTAGGTATTGGCCACTCTTCAATAGATATCTATTTATAAGGGTCCACAGTTAGGCCATATTTAGAAAAATATGGCCATAGAATGAAATTTGTTGTAACAAAACATAGACATTCTGTACAGTCTATATAGTTTTTTTTCATTTAATATATTTATGACAAACCTTAAATGACATTCATTATTCTATTTACTTTTAGAATAAAAAATATATCATCTATAAACACAACCACCATTTATCACTTCGGTCAATGTAGCCATCACTACAAAAAACTATTCCATTATGGTACTGGCCATCTTAGGATACTAATTTGGACGGTCATTTCCCTATGAATGCCTTCCCAAAATATTTCCCCAATATCCTTCTCAAAAATCCATTATTAAAAATGAAATATCTTAGGTGAAGCAACATGGTAATCATCATATTCAATGTTATTTTAATCTTACCATAACGTATAAAACATTATGGATATTCATTAAACAATATCATAACTCATAAAGCTGTCTAATCCAACCACTGATTACAACTATAAGGCCCCATCCTAAATAACTTACATAATCTTGAATTAAGATAATAATTAACATTGAATGTATTTTTAGATATATAACATTAGATAATTAGGTCATAACTTATACATAAGAAGAAGAAAATTAAAAGTAGACACTTATACTCACTATCCATTTTTTTATAAAACAAAATATCTTTAAAATAAAACATGACATAATTTCATGTTTTTACAACATAACATTGACCTAATACCATATTTGACTCTATTATTCCATATGTTATATGAAAAACATTTAAAAATATGGGATGAGCATAAAAGGCTTAATAAGAGATACTTAATGTAATGACACTATTAATTTTTTTAAATCAATTTGTAATCCATGAATACTTTATCATAAATTAATACCTTTCACCTTTATGAAGTATAAAGAAATCATCACTGAATATAGGATCATTTCATACCATTTTATTATCAAAATATTAACATAAAGCCCATAAAAGGCTACATATAGCATATAAAGGTAACTTGGGACATAGACATACTTAAATGGAATAACCATACAGTCAACTTCCACACATATCACTTGATGGAATAGCCATACGACTGACTTCCTTATCCAATTAATTTGAAATTATAACATAACCACCCATACCTATTTTATCACGGAACTACCCGTCATTTGGTTTATCACATAACAAACCGTTATTGGTTTATCACGTAGCCACCCATCAAATGTCCATGTACCGTTTTATAATCATACCACATAAAATATTTAAAATATCCACATTTCAATAATAACATTTAGTTTTGAATCACATGAAATAATGTCAAGATATTGAAATACTCAATCCATTTAAAATTCAATATCAATTCTAAAACACTCTAAATGGGAATAATGGATTTCTTATCCATTTAAAACCATTATGTATTCTAGAGGAATATGAATAACGAATGTGGAGGTGGAGAGGTCATTGTTGCTGCATAAGTTCAAAACATCCCTTCTGTCATTTAGTAAAACAAATTATATATAAATTATTTCCATTGAATGAAAGAAAAATTAAAAGGGGTTTATTATACACAATGTAAAAGAAGAAGGTGTATATTCTATAAATATGCCTCAATGAAAGGAGATTGCAGGAAAGTCCCTTACGAAAATTCGGTATCCTAACGATGTGATTTTAAAATTAGGAAAATGAGTATATGGGAGAAAAAAAGGTCTCTTGTCACATGGAATAAAAATTGACAGAAATAAGGAAATATAAAAACATATCACAATATAAGAAAATTTAAATTAAAATACATATCATAAAAGAAGTTATTGACTAAATGAGGAGAGTAAAAGGTTTATTTACCTTGAGTCTACCTCATCAAAAATGTTATTTATTATTTTTGAATGATGAAATTATCTTAATTTCTACTTCCATAGGATATTTTTTTCATTTTTATTATTCCTTTTATATCATTTTTATCATGTTATAACAACTAGTTTATTGTTTGATTTCATATCAGACATTTTTTCAATGTTCGGAACTTGAGTAAAAAATGAACATGTTATTAGTTAAATTACATGTGTAGTCATAATTCCATCAAATTAATATTTATATTAATATTTTAAATAAGACATATATTAATTATATATGTATTTTGAATAATTCATTGTACTCTAAGATAATAAATTAAATTACCAGTCATGGAGACGGTAGGCCGTATGTACACATGAACGATCCTTTCATTTTTTTGGTCGTATTAAAATAATGAAATAAAAAGATAGATATGTGTATTATAAATTAAATAAAACACCTATAATAAATAGTTTCATAAATTTCATCCTTCATATATTCCATGTATGGAATGAAAAAGTAATATCACTTTGAGGGGGTGGTAGTCAGTAAATCCTCAAATGAAAATTTTATATTTATACAACATGAAAATGAATAGAGGTATGTTTTAAATGAGAATTACAGAAGCATAGAGATAAAATAAATGTCATATATATCATATATAATTACATTGTACTCATAATGTACACCAAAAGAGGTGGTAGAAGAAGATTGAACAATCATCATTTCGTGCGGCAGTAGTTCTCCGTCCACAGAAACAGTATGTTCTATACCCATTAGATGGAGGTGTGTGTAAGTGTAGTGTGAATAATTATCCTAAAACACTATTATATTAAGGATAATGTTGTGGTTATACAAAAAATGAATATTTAAATCATATGGATAGGATAAGGAAAATAATGTAAAGGAACTTGAAGGAGTACATTACCTCAAATTGGGCAACTTCTTTTGATTTAAGCCACATGGCTTTCTTGAATTTCCTTCATCCAAGGATAATGATTTTTGGAGGAAGGGAGGAATGTTGGGAGATTATTTTATCCAATTTTGGATGATCCATGATTCTTGAAAGGTCTCTATACTAGGCTATTGGTGGTGTCCTTTTTTAAGATAGAGGAGGGTCATGTAAGTAATATCTTGAAATATTATTTTATTATAAATTTATTTTAAAATTTAAATAAAACAAAAGTGATATATTTTGAAGGCCAGATGAAGATGGTTCGAAATAATTTCATTCAATTGGTTTTAAAAAAATTTATGTCATAAAATTAACAATATATTTTAGCTTTATCCCTGAGTTTAATAAATTTACTCTTAAATTGTCTTTTTTTATTTTCATAATATATGGTTACGATAGTTACTATAAAATGCTATGATACCCCAAAATGGATAATGTATTAAATTATTAATATTATATATTTCAGGTGGCATAATATTATATTTTTAGTAATATTATATAAATTAATAAAATATTAAATATTTTAAAACTCCTTTATGTCAATTTTCATACTATTCATATAATGACTTCTTAAAGATCCAAAACAAATTTATTAATTCGAAAAAACATCATTAATTAAATTATAAAAAGTAATAATAATCCATAAAATTCGTTTATGGTACTAAAAGATAAAAATAATTTGACTTTTATATTTATAATCTCGTTTATTTAAATCATTCATTAATAAGGTAATCACTACATCGGCATTTTGTAATAAATAATTTTTTTTGTTTCTAATCTAAAAATTATAACTAAAATACCATGATGTAGGAAATATCATTATATTTATATTTAATAATTATAGTCAAAGATATAAATTATATAACACCCCTATAAAAAACATTTTACTAAAAAATACTTGTTTAAGTTACATTTTTCGTATACTTTAAATTTATTTGTATAAAATGTCATTTCACATAAAAGTGTCTCTATAGGGTACTAATGTCAACCGAATGATGACCATGGTGGTACATGTATAATAAAATAGGATTATGACACATTTTAGGTTAGTTTTATATTATTATAATATCATTTTTACCCTTCTTTTCAATATTTAACCTTTAACCTTGGTTAATAACAAAATTATTGATATTAATATTCATAATGTCTAAAAATAAAAGGTACCTATTTACCAATTATGGATATCCTGATTCCAAATATGGAATCCATTTTTCCAAATTGAAACCACATATGTGGAAAGAATTAATTTAAAATTAATTCCTTTTACCAAAACCAAAAATGTGATTTTTAAGAAGTAATAACTATCATAAGATTGACATGTGATTATGTGTAATTAAAAATTGAAATTACTCCAAATGAAGAAAATTGGATTAAATGGATAAAACATTATCCAATTTCATGTTAAAAACAATTAAAATTACAATATAACTATATAAATAAATAATATTATAAGGCAGTTTTGAATTAAAATGCATTATTTTTTCACTATTCATTGAAAATGATCTTTATCAGAAAAGTACCTAAACTTTTCCCAATGTAAATTTTGAATTCCCACTTCTAAAGAATAAGATTATTTTCTCAAATGGAATATATAAATGTGATAAAAACAAGATTTAAATATGGTTCACCATCAAAAGACGACAAATCTACCTTTTATAAAATATTAGAGTTTTATGCTTATAATTGGATTCATTCTCATTTTAAGATTCAAATTTTTAATGGATAAAGGTAAAATCATTTAACAAAAATGTTTAATAAAAATTTTATTAGTTCTTCTCATTCCCACCAATATAACAGGTATCCATTAACAGACATTTAAACTAATAATACTATATTATTATTTTTCAGTATGACATAGCCTTGTGTGCAACATGAGATTACGGAGAAACCCATTATTGTGTGACGTGTATGCCATCTGAAATAGAAACCAATTTAAATTAAAATTAATATTTAATTCAAAAATATTAATAAATATGAAAAATTATTATTCATTAATAACCTAGGATATTACACATCTCATCTTACACTATTCCCCCAAAATATTGTTACCTAATCGATTAAAAAACAATCCATTTAGTGGGGTTTGGGTTTAGAAATTTAGTATATTTATTCTAAATATTGGGAAAATTTCATGTGTTTCTTCCATTATGATAATGGTGATAAAAATGTTTTATGATTTACCCTAGGTTGCCTCATATCGGTTTTCAACAACAAATGTGACCGGGAAAAAGTATCATGCTAAAACTGTTTATTCTTTTAAAGTATCTATTTAACTAGTTTTTTTAAGTATTAATTGAATCCACTGAATAAATTTCATATCCAATGGAAAATATGTAATGTTATTTTACAATAGAGTAAATATAAATTAATCCATACAATGAATGGATGGATGTATCTCCTCCTCTACCGGAATTTGGAAATCCTTTATTTCCATCCTTCAGTGGACTGGGGGACCATATAAAATATTGATCCAATTTATTCTAAATTTGGTACCATTATTAGAATTGGTTAGAAACAATTAGATAATATAAAAATATTTATTATTTAGAATCTATAAAAGAAAAATATGTATGGTATAATAATCACCCAACCAAATCAATTATATGATAGGAAGAGCTCTGTTGAAAATTTCTCTACTACATCTACTCAAGGATGAGAAAGGAAATGATTCATGTTATCATAATATAAATAGCATAATAATGGGGGTGTGGGTTGGGAATTTATTTTTAGTTTGAATGGCTTGACCATCAACTTAAACTTGTAACTCCCCCAACAATAGTTGTTGAGAATATACGTAGAAAACATTATTGTTGAATTGTAAACACAACTGATTCAAATAAAATATATAGAAATATTTTATGATTTTTTTCATAGTTTTTTATAGTTTCAATGTTCCATTTTATTGAGAAATCATATGCATTGGACAATGAAAAGAGTTCAAGGGAGATGGATTTCTATATTATAAAGAATAACAATGATTCTTAAGCTATCCTTGATTCATTCATTGACACCCAAACTCATTCATATAATGTAATAAATCCTATTAATCACAACTACTATAATATATTTAATCATAATTAAGGGATAAAAGATATTAGATTATTATAATATAAAATTTTGATTAATAAAATTTATTATATTATAATGTGTAGACCCATGTTAAATTATCACGACCATGGAGACCCATTTTTTATGATGTTAAATCTCATGAATACTGGTCATGTTGAACACATTCACTACATAAATTATTTTCCCATCTACTTGATTCTTGAAAAACCATCTTTGAGAGTATCGTCTTTAAATAAACCTTCCAAATGGTATTTTATTTTGGGTTGGATAATATTGAAAATTCATCAGAACAAGTGGATTAGGTTTCTATAGCCTTTCCAAAAATAGAATTAGATTAAAAAGATGTCAAAATAAAGGGCATATAAATATTTTATGATCGGATGAAAATAATATTGGTCAATTTCACACATGATATCTTCATGTATTAAATGAATCATGGAGTTTTGATATTGAATCCCAAAAAATATCTTGTCGAACATTTTATAAACCCAAAATATATGAATCAGAATATTCTATGAGATATATAATATTTTAATTTTCTATTTAATTATTAAAAATTAACCTAATATGGATACCTAGTTAGGATATAAAGTTAATGGGGGTGTATATACTTTTTTTGGATGCAAAATCCTTAGATTTTAGAGGAGGAATTATGGATACAAGGTTAGTAGAAACTATTAAACACATTCCACATAGTTGGAGTATACCACTCACGGTGGTCCAACCGATTTCAAGGTTCTCAAAAATTAATGAAACCATGAACTATGGGGAGAATTCCAGTGGTGGTTCTGTAGTCTTGTTGATAGAGGGTAATTCTATGGTTAATTCATGGTTTTTATAAGCATTAACTATTACATTGTAAGGGTGGTATTAAGGTAGAGAGGGTCACACGGTTAGCAAAATGTATTTGCAACCATGTGGCCAAACTGTGTAACACAATTTTTTAAGAGGGAATGACCATTTTACCTCCATTATTTATATTTTAACAACCCTTTTTCCCTTTCCAGTTGTAGATAACTTATTCTCCTAGAGAGATAAAATTTTGAATTCAACTTCTTTTTTGGTCTTGTTTCTTCATCTAGTATCTAATTCAAGAGTTTTACCTCTTGTTGGATGCATGCTACAGAGTTCTCTATTCATCTTATTCAGTTTTTCGTTGCTATTCCCCTTGAACAAATTATTTTGGTGAAGAAACATATACCCTTTTCCACAATGTTCATAAGTTATTTTTATTTATTTTAATATATATCACATTAGATACTGAAATTAGATGAGTTTTCTTCTACAAAGATTAGGTATGTGTTCTTTTGGTTATCCATTAAATTCCAGGGGATTATATATTAATTTTTTTTGGGATGAATTTTCCGAGTTACCCTTATAAATAGAAATTATAATTTTAATGGATAGGATAAACATACACCCCTCAAGAGACCTCTTTATCTTTAATTATTTGTTTATTTCCTTTAATTATAACCACCCCTTGGGCGTGCTATTGAATTTGGAAAAAAATTGGACCTTTATATTTGATTCACTAATTCTGGCGTGACCATTTTCTAGTTAACATAGGGATTATAAATTAATTTCTTATTATTTAATATGAATTCAATAATGGGTAATGGAAATGTGTGCCCCTATGCATTGTTCATTACCTTTCATTCTCTCTTAGTCTGGAAACACTATTTATATCCAATTTCCTAATAAAGGGAAATGGTAGGATTAATGATATGTTATACCTTCTTTAAAATTGATTATATTTAAACCACCTTTGAGATGATTGAATTGAGTATAATAGTAATGGAAAATTAGAATGAAATGTATAATTTTTCGATATGGTGTTATGACAGGCCCTTGATTACTCTTATTGGCATGCCATGATTTAGTGGTTAGAACCAATTTTGGATTTCCACATACACACTCTTCTATCTTGATTAATTAAATTATTATAATTAATTTATTATCAACCATGGATGAAAATTTTATTATTATATGAACACCATGGATGTAATCATTTTGATTTTGGCATATATTTTCCCTATAGATTCTTGGAATCCATTGAGGAATGATAGAGATTTAATCTTAGGGAATGCTGTTATTTTTCTCAAGTGATACTTGGAATGTTCTTGGACATCCATGTATGGACGCTAAATTTAGAGACCCTTTATTTTAATAAAATAACATCATATCAATTTTATGGAATACTTAATACATTATTAAAATATATTCCAAAAACTGTATTATTCTATATCATTTGGAAACATGTTAAAATAAAAACTGGTACATAAATGAGATATATTATCTCCAAATAGGTTCTTCTGGACTAGAAAACTTATCAGAAACATAAAAACACTACATATATTAATAAATTTGGGAAGGAAACATAAAAATGGGTGAGATAAAATACTAATTAAGTGTAAATAGGTGATACCTGTAATCATAATAATGGGCATAAGGATATGAGAACACGACCATGAAAATAGAATATCATACCCTACAGTTATAAGATCTTATACATGAATCACAGAACACATATTGGCATTCAATAATACATTAATAATTCAGAAATAAATAACATAACCAATGAAAAAAAAAACATGGGAATAAAACACTTAATTGTGGAAATAAAAAAATCATTTAATATCTTTTTTATTATTTTCTACGAATTTCTTCTAAGACCATATTGGTAGTACGGGTTCACACCCCATACCATGTTTATAGTAAGGGTTCACTCCCATGTAAAACCTAGTAGCATGAGTTCACTCCTCCTACCATCTTAGAGGTCATGTTTCACCTTGATGGACATATTAATAGTCAAGGTTCAATCCCTATACCATCTTAGTCTATATCAATAGATATGAAGCATTGACCAATAATTATATAGAGATATAGGTCCCAATCATCTACTGATGAAATCATACATACATGTGCCAAAAAATAATACAACCATCATATAATAACTAATTAAAAGAAATGGGTATCATAAACATGTAATCATATCATATCATGTGGGAAAATATTTAGGTTCCATAATCATTTAATCAAAATCATAACATATACAAGAGATATAGATTTCATAAACATATAAGCTATGAATGAATAATGGGTTTTTAAACATATAACCCATTAAATAGAAACATGTTTTATAAAGGCCATAAAATTAATAATAACCATTCAGACAAATAATATGAATTGAACAATTAGATTATTTCCATGAATGGAATGAGTAACATCGACAGATGTAATCTTATGTAAAAAAATTTAATATCTATGAAAATGATTTCTTGAGGAAAATAACCTCTATTATTTGAATAATTATTTTTAATTCATAAAACCATTTTAACATATTTTTCATAGAAAATCATTTAAAACATACAAATAAGGATTGAAATCATTATGGAAAACTTTTTCCTTGAAAAAATGTAGAATACAATTAATAAAATTTCTAAAAATATTTTGATTTTTTTTAAATCTTTAAAGGAAAACATGAAAATGTTTGGAAACAATTCATCAAAAATAAAATTGATAACATAAATATATATAATAGAAAATAAACCATTTTATCATATAAATATATGAATGAATATTGAACAATTTGTGAAAATAATATCCCTTGATAATTTCTAAAATAATTTTGAAAACATTTGGAAAACAATTTCACTTGAAAGAAATTGAAAACATATAATGAAATCATGAAAGTGTTTTGAGAAAAATATATTACAAAAATAGTTAAAAAATAAATTTAATAATTTATCATTTAAAACCTGAAATTTGATCATCATGTAAATGATGGAAGTTAAATGGAAACGTGTAGAATGAGGTAAGAAAATCATTCCTTTTGCATAATAGAAAGGTAGAAAAATACATTGTTCAAAACAAATTTGATTAATTTGAAAACATTGGTAATCGAAAAAAGTTAAATTTTCTTTTAATTTTTGTAGGGTATTAATAAAATATTCTCTAAAACTATTTTTAGAAAACATAGTTTTAAAGGAATATAGATTTCTAACAGAAGACATCCTAAAGTCAGGCTTTCATAAAATCATTTTCTTAATTATATTATATACTAAAGATTATTAATATGGTACCAATATAAGAAATATATCATGAATAAATAGAGGATAATTAATATCATGATTTTAATTAAGATATGGATTTTAATAATTTAATAATGTAATCATTATCAATTTTTTTTAAAGGAGATAAGATTTTATCAACAAACTCCTGTAACTTAGTAACTTGGAACCATAACCCATGTTCAAACATAAAATTACATGATACATAAAATTTATTTTTTTAATTATATTAAATATATAACATCTCAAATGGAATAATTTAACCATCCAAAAATAATTTAGGTTTATAATAATACATGTGTCTTAATAAAGGAAAATTCAGACCAGAATGTCTTTCCAATTTGGTAGATTTTGAATAATTAACCCCATGAAATGAAGATAAAAAAATGTTTATGTAAATAAACATATATTTAAGTCTAATAATCATTGAATACACCCATGTGATATATAAAGACGACATAAAAGGAATGGGTGGGGAATACATCATGTATCTCGTTGAAATAAAAAAGTGATATGAAATCCCCTCACCATGTATCTTGACTCACTTCATAATCATTAAAAACTCCATTATAATTACTATTAATTTGTTATATATCTATAAAAAATACATTAATTATTTATAATACCCTAGGGTTTGAATATGGATTTTTAATACCCATTTTTAATAAATTTATTCCAAGTTTTCACTTCTGTTAATATCCTCTCTTTTTTCGCATGGGTTTAAATTAAATCTTCTTCCATTATACATATATTATGATTATAATAATATAAAACCTGATTTAAATATAATTTATATTCATTATATTTGAATTTTAAAAACCAATGGAATATATAATTATGAATCAGAATACACCATTCATGGAGAGGGTAAGCCGTATGTACACATGAACACTATTTCCGTTTAATTGTCATGTTGAACGAAATAATGTAAAAGAAATATATATATATATTATACGTGTATATATATATATATTATATGTATATATATATTTATTTATAATAAATTTTAATTATTATATGAAATAAATATCATTTATATTCACTAAAAACATCCTTAATATATTCCATTTATTATATACATTAATCACATTGCTTTGAGGGGTTGATAATCATTAATTCCTAAAAATCGTATTAACAAAAAAGGGAATGTATAAAGAAATGTGTTCTGAAATAATTAAAAATGATATAATAAATTATAAATATAATATATAAAATTGTTAAGTATAGTTTCTATCGTAATTTACACTTAAAATATGGTAAATGAAAAATGATCAATCATCGTTTAGTGAGGTCATAGTTCATCGTACCTGAATATATGATCATTGTTACCCATTATATGGAGGATTTTGTAAGTTTAGTTTAGAAAAGTATCATTAAAACATCATATTATATCTAATATACTATGTTATTTATTATCATGGAATACATAGTGTGGAGGGGTCGATAATGAAAATAAAAATTTAATAGCCTGAGAGAAAATTTTACCTCGAATCCCATAGATTTATTTATTAATAAATGGAGGAAACTAGTTGGAAGTGATAAATTTTGCGAAGTGTATCTGTTAAGTCCTATACCATCCTATGTGGTTTTACTGGTAGGAATAAAAGGAAGAGTTGGTGGCCATTTTTATGGAAGGGAAGGGACACAGATGAAATTTTCAGAACAAGTTCGGTGTACCCATGTTTTTAACTAAAAAAATTAATACCAATCCATTAAAATACTAAAGTAAGAATATTGAATGATTCTTGGACATCCAATGGGTTTTATAAAAATTTCTATTTCATATTTTGTCTTAAATTTATGTTTTAGAACTTTATTAACCTAAATTATCTCTTAACCATTGTAATTCATTTTAATCACATCCACTATTTTTTTGGTAAAAATATTTTTGACCTTATTAAAAATTATTCATTAGTCTAATTCTAAATAAGGAATCCATTTTTAAAATTTTTAATAAAAAAATTCACAGAAATTATTTTGTAATTATTAATGTTGACGGGACATCACTCTATGTTTTTAAAATAAAAATGTCCAAATGTTTTATATTTGTTTATACATAATTTCAATGTGATATTGATTAAAATTACCTAAAATGGATTAATTGATAAAAATATTATCTGATTAAACATTTTCAGTAATTTAAAATACAATTGAACCCTATAAATAAATTAGATGAAAAATCACTATTGAAGTAAAATCCTGTATTTTTTACAATTCATCCAGAAATAAAGTTTCGTAGAAATGTCCCAAAATCTATCCCTAATATAATTTCAACATTATAAATTCAAATATTATGTTTATTTCATGAAATTAAATTTCTAAATGTTTATAAATTTAATTTTACTATTTTTTCATATAATGACATTAATAGCATTTAATTTGAGAAAATATTATTATTATACGTATAAGGACATTAAAAAATATAATATATTTCATCAAAAATATGTTTTATTTATATAAAACCATTACAAAAATATTTTATATTTAGTTATCACTATTCAATTTACTAATTTTAATGACAACATTACAATTATATCATTTAAATAATTATAACAATAAAAATATGTTTTTAGGAAACTCAGTGTTGTGTGTAACATATGACCAGTCGATATTGCAGGTTGCATATTCCAATTCAGTGATCCTTTTAGAGAATGAAAAATTTTATGTTCAATATAATGATTTATTTAGATCGTGTTTCATATAAAATAATCCAAACATAGTTAATTAATAGTAAATAATCTATTTTCACAGTTTAATGAAAGGACAAATATCGCACATGATAAATTAATTTGAAAAATATATAATTCTCAATATCTTGGGGTGTTATGTTATACACTCTTGAAAAGATGCTTTCCCCCAAAATTCATCTGATTTATCACTGTCTCAATACATGGATGTATCATTCATATAATCCCACAAAATATAAATAGATATTAATACATCCTTAAGAGGTAATGTTGGAACTGTAATGGTAACCCAATGTTACAAATAACTGGGATTCCACTTTGGTGTACATTATTTGGGAGTAAATTTTGGACTTGGCAGAAAAGAGTACATATTTATATGGAGGGCTTGAGTTCATTAATCACAGAAAAGTGTACAATCAAAAAAAAATTTAGGTCCTCAAATTTATAAATCTATGATTATTTAAAAGGATATCCATTCAGTCAAATTAAGTTATTAGGACAAGAAATTTTATTTTTATCATTATCTTAATGTTGAGTAAATATTTTATTAACCTTGTATATAAGGAAATATATTTACTTGGTATATTTATATAAATAACATTTTATTCTTTAGTTGTGATTTCATAAATTTCTAATATATTCATTACTTCAGGTAATAGATTTCTAGAAACCAAATTTGATGCTTGAACTACTAATACAAACTTTTAGTATATCTTATGGACCATAAAACAATAAATTTTATAACTATTTATCTATAAATATTCTTAAAAATAAAAATGGTTAATTCATTAACCTCTAAATATAAGAAGTATCAAATTTTATCATGATTAATTATTCATTAAGAACAATTATATAGAACTAGGACATCACATATTCCAGTGGTAGGAATGTAACCGTTATCATCATATAGTCATGGGTTCAAGACCCACATCCTTACCGGAAATGATTGGTTGTCACCTGATATTGAAGATTTATTTTCCAAGACCATACTAATATAATTTCGAAAATATAATGCATATACATGAAATAAGGTTAATTACTAAATAGAATTTTTAAAAAGGTTTTAAATATAATATTAATATATAAATTCTTCCTCCAATGTTAAACATAATGATTTCTTGAAACATTAACCTCATAAACCTTATTAATGATGATAATAAAAAACATTATAAATACTGTCAAGAAATGAGCATAAAATTGATCCCCTCATATATCACAAAGTCTCTCTTGGTTTCCAGATTCCAAACATATTAAAAATTTCTTATGATATTCTCTAAAAACATGATAATAACCTGAATTACCATGACCCTTATTGAAAACATGCATTCTTCCTTATTCATAGTGTATTAAATTTATTCCATAAATGCAAATAATTTGTAAACTTTGATAATGGTTGAAGAAACCGCATGTGCATAAGTACTTAACTTGTACCCGGTAATCATTACCTTCTAATATACTCTTCAATATCCCAGATATGTTTATCGAAAAAACATTATAAAAACATAATGAAAATATTATTGTTTATATTTACCTTGATCAGGTGGTTTCTATTGAAATCACATATCCATTATATCACATTTCTATTACATCGGAACAATTAAATGTGTTGTTGTAGACTTGTAGTGAAAAACATAAACTAGTAAATCTATATATATTTTACCTTTCATTTGGAATCCAAATACATAAAATATTATATTATTCCAATTTATCCTTATTCCATTAGGAAGGATACATCATCCTATCTCTCAATACCTCTTTCCATTAATATATCTTTTTTAGTATCTTCATCGTTGAAAATGTAACCATTACTCATACCAACATATTCATTATCTTCACGAGATATACTCTTGGGACATTGAGTTTCATAATGAAAATTTATTACACATTTAAAATATTTAACCTAAGATGATATCTTATGGAGGACAATATTATCAACCATTTATTTAACTGAATTCATCATTTTTCCATTGTAGTCAATTTCTTGGTGTCCTTTTAAATAGAAAAAAATCTTCTTGTTCTTATAAGAAATTAACTTATGAGATTCATTAAAACTTACTAATAAAAATGAATCATAATGTTCTTTATTCCATGGATTATATTACCCAATCTCTCCATGAAATCCTTTTTTCTCTTCATTGGTGAGTTAGATAGTTGGTTAAGGAATACAGTTGTAATAATGTAATGTGAAAAATGCTTAGGCATGATAAAACAATCATTCAATCTAGTGTTCATCCAACATGAATTCTCATCAGAAAAACGCCCATCACATTTATTTTTAATCCAATTCCTTATAGTTCCTATCATTGATCAAAATTAGAATAATAGTTATACCATTAATTATGTTAGTAGAAAATAATAGTCGTTAAAATAATTACACATATAATGTATATATCATGACACCTCCCTTATTCCATGACACTCTAGGTATATCCTAGGATATTCATAGCGAAATTATATTTAAATACATTATGATTTTTTATGAATAGTTTTTTAATTCCCAATGTAAATCCTTCAGGAGTGTCAAAATAGGAGTGCAACAAGGGCCATTGTCATGTACCAGAATACCCTAAGTCAGGATCAGAATTTTTTTTGTGTTGTTAACCAAAGGAATATATATTACAGATCCACATCAACTTATAGTATTTATACATGGAGGTATTTATAGGATACCTGTCATGACCCACCTTCACCAAAAGGTGGGAAGGGACAACAAATTTCTAGACCCTTCCTTATTTAAGTTAAAGGATAGATAATGACCCTCGATACCTGCCTCCAATAGGTCCCGGAGTGGCGACGAGCACCAAGGGTATAGAATCTCAAACAAAGTGGAAGGCATTACCCTTTTTATTTTTATAGGAACGAGAGATCTGATAGAAACCCAAAAAATACCAAAGATTAAATTAATGGAAAAGACAAAAGTTACACATTCCCATATGCATGTTCAACAGTAAATAATACTAGCCTCAAAAATGACAAAGGTAAAGTACCATGAAAAGGGAAACGACAAGGGAAAATTTCCCGAGGTCCAAGCTAGTACGGTCCTTCCCAATCCCTGATGTCCTCCTAGAAACCTGAATGTAGTTTTATATACGTAGGGTGAGGATACAAGTATACTCAATATGGTATCCAAAGACTCTCATGCACAACTTAGGAGATATTCTAATGCCCCGTGGAAAAAGAGATTACCAAACACCCAACAAGGAAAAGCAATCCAACCAAACCTCAACAAGGCACGCTCCCCAAATAACACAACTCAAGTAACATATAGTAATAGTACATCTCCATTTGGGTACCCCGCATTGTTTCCCACTAGTTATTGACGATATCCTACACATCGAATCAATCCCGCCATTCTCACTACAGTCCCACTACCACACCCACACACACACACACCTGGGCCACAACTACTATCCCGCCTGTAGACACCTGGGCCACAACAACCCCACGTAACCTTGCCCGCAAAGACCTAGGCTTGGACAACCACTACCATGCCCGAAGACACCTGGGCCAGAAAGCTATCGTCATTCCCGAAGAGACTTGGGCCTCATCCCGAAGATACATGAGAAAAAACCAACCCGTAAACACCTGGGCCAACCACCACAACTACCCCGCACGAATATTCTTAGGCTAATAATGGACTTCAGTCCATCACAGCATGCCTGAAGAGTCTTGGGATATTCTGGAAAGGGTGAAGAAAAGTAGATAATAACCAGCCACTCATTGGAGTGTTGGGAAACACACCCTCGCCCATGATATTGGAGTGTTCAGCACCTAAGTGCTCAACATGGGTGGGGCACATATAATAAACATAAAAAATACTGATATATGTATAGGTAACAAACAGTCATCCCAACCTAGGGGTTTCCAAAACCTAAGGATGAACACCCTCATTTCTAATTATTCACAAAAGAAGTCACAGCACTCGAGGCCAAGTCACAACTCATTCCCAAACTAATCCCCATTTAAATTGTTCCTGTTTTCATGTTCATGTAACCCCGTTTAGGTAGATTCTACACTACCAGGAAACTAACATGCATAACCACAAGCCAAAAGGAATGAAACATCCAAACAAAAATGTAGGCATTCACACCTAGTTCGATAGCAAGTCACAACAAAAAAGGGATAAGTGAGATCCCTCAAAGTACTAGAACCAAAGAAAACCCCGAGACACAGCCCCATGTCCCCAAAATCCAGGAGCCAACAGTCTCTCAACAACAGAGGATTCCGCCCCAATTCATTATATAAGCAGAGTAACCACAAATCCTCAAATTCACATCCAGCGAAAGTACAACAACAGAGGATCCCATCCCCACCCGTATCACACCAGAAATCGGCCTGTGAAAGAATCAACCAAACCGCTACCACCAACACAAGACAGGACCTTGTTGGTATTTTCATATTTAAAAGATTTGACACACTCAATGGTTTTAATTCCACTGTGCTTTAACCGGGGTTATCACAGAAAATCATTGATCCTGGTGCTTTCAATTTAGTTAACCGAGTATACATAGTTAACCAATAACGTTTTATGATTATTTAAACATCCAAGAGCTTCGAGGTTCATTAGTTCATAGAGAAAGACCAACAACGTTCATGATTTTCAGTCAGCATAGGCTTGTACAATTCACAACACATAATAACATAAAGAGTACAACAGAACATCAATCACACCCCCTTTATTTCTTTGAAAGGTTCCTTCATTATCTTAGTTATGTTTGGTTTCATCAATTTCCAAAGTGGAAAAAACATTCCCCACCCGTATGATACACAGAAAGGAGAGATGAAGGAGAAAATCTCTACCTGGTTGATCAAAGATCGAATCCACACGCCAAAACAGGGGAAGCGTGGCCTGCAGGGGAGGAAATTTGTAAAAGACATGCAGAAGGATCTAGCTGAGGTGAACCACAAGCCATGGTAAGATGTAATCCAAGCATGCCAGGAAGAAGAAAGAAATTCAATAGAGAAGAAAAGTAGAACTCTAGCGGGATATATAAAGAGATGATTGAGATACGGAATTTTGAACACTTGGAAAAACATATCATGTTTTCTTACGTGGTTTGGGCAGTTACGCATGATGATACTAAGTTGTTATTTAATATCCCTCATCAGGGATGTTTCTCATGGTTTTTAGGAGTCAATTATGGGCTTTAAATGACTTTATATATTTTATTGAGATTAGTTTACATCAAAAGATACATTATGGGAGAGGAAAAGTCGAGTACTGGAAAAAGAACGAAAGGCTTGGTGAGGGGACATGGCGCCACCATGACCGGTGTGACCTTCACGGTGCCACCATGACCGGTGCGACCGTCACAGTGCCACCGTCACGGTTCCACCATCATGGTGGAGCTGTGTTTTTGGTAAATTAATGGCCAGGGGGTCCGGTCCATTACATCGGATACCTCTCAAACTATTCTCGCCCTCAAGAATTAAAACTAGACCCGATGTAAAGAGGGGGGGGGGGTGTCTGAACAACCACCCCGGAAGAAACCTCTCAGGAGTGAACCTCTCTGACACAGGAACACCTTATCTCCTGAACAATCATGGACGTCCTGCCACTCCTTTCCCCGTGAAACCATGCAAAAAAAGACTAAACCATTCGACCATGTGGGAGAGGGGTTTTTCTTCCTCCGTGATAAGATACTATCCTCTTTGGGCGGTACTGACTCACCCGCATGGGTTTAGGCACATCCACATTAATGTGTCCTAACTAGGAATCAGATCCTACCCTACCCATCCTTTAGGAAACTTCACAATCATTCACAAAAAAAGGAAACTACACATCCCATAATCAACAAGGTAATGAATTACATTGCAACCATGTACTTACGAAATAGGATAAAACTAAAAACAACTCATGGTACTGGGAATGCATCTGCGTTTTCCTCCTCCAAGTACTCTCCTCAAGCCCAAAATGCCTCCATAACACATGAACCAATGGGATGGTTCATCCACGAATCACCCTCTCCTCATGACCCTCGATCAACACTGGTCATTCCAAGAAGGTTGCATCGTCTTCAATATCTCGCTCTCCCCAGTCGAGGACGTGTGAATCGTCATGAAGATACTGAAAAACCTAGGACCCATGGAAGAAATTGTGCACCCTTTGTAGCTATGGTGGCAATTACAACTGATAAGACACCTCGCCGACCCAGTGCAACTCCTCAAAGTGTTCGACAAACCTGGGAGAGAGCTTACTTCCCCTGCCAAACCTCTTATGCCCACACTGAGGGGAGACCTTCAAGAACATGTTGTCCCCGACCTCGAACTCCAATGGCCTTCTCCTATCATCTATATATGACTTCTGTCGGTCCTGGGCAACCTTCATCCCCTCTCTTATAAGCTACACCTTCTCCGCCATGCTCTGCACCACCTCCATACCAAGGACACTTGCTTCCCCCAACCTCAGTCCAGCACACGGGGGAGCAACAAGGCTTCCTATACAAGGGTTCGAATAGAGCCATACCAATGTTAGAGTGATGGATTTTATTGTAGGATAACTCTACCAGAGGCAAGTGTTGCACCCATGATCCCCCAAAGTCCAGAATACACGCCCGCAACATGTCCTCCAACATCTGGATGGTGTGCTCTGTATGCCCATCTGTTTGGGGGTGCAAAGCAGTGCTAAGATGTAGCTGGGTGCCAAAAGCATGCTGCAATCCATTCCATATTCATGAGGTAAACCATGCATCCCTATATAAAACTATGGATCTCGGAACTCCATGCAACCACACTACCTCATCCATGTACCTTCGTGCTAAATCATCCACTATGCCGGACTCCTTGATCGCAAGAAAGTGATCTGATTTCGTCAACCGGTCCACCACTACCCAGATAGCTTCACATCCCCCTTGAACCCTGGGTAGTCCCGCGCTGATATCCATCTGGATGTCCTCCCACTTCCACTTGGGGACATCTAGAGGCTGCAACAGGCCACCTGGAACATGGTGTTCGACCTTCACCTGCTAACACACGAGGCACTTTGCTACAAACCCTACTACTGTCTAATTCATCCCGGGACACCAAAACTGTCTCCTCAGACCCTGGTACATCATGGAAACTCCCGGGTGCAATGCTAGGGGTGAGTTGTTGAACTCAATATGGACCTTTTCATGCATCGCCTCTTGAAAAAACAGCTTCCCATTGGAAAAGCATCCAGTTCTGACCATCCTTCGTCCACCCTTCCATAGCATCACCCTGGTCAACTCCGTCACGCATCACTTTACACTCTAGGTCTCCCCACTGAGACTCCTCCACTTTCCACAATAGAAGATATTGCACTGTCATCTGATATAGGAAACCTCTAACACCTACCATTATACCATCCAGGTGCAGGGCAACCAACTCCCCCCACAGCCTTCCAAGTATCTACCAACTCTTGAACTGCACCCCTCTGTGACTTCCTACTCAGGGAATCAGCCACCACATTACCTTTTCCTAAGGTGTAATAAATATTGAATTCATATTCCAGAAGGAACTCCATCCACCTTCGCTGCTGCAATTTCAGGTCTCTCTAGGAGAAGGCATACTTCAAGCTCTTGTGATCGGTGAAGACCATGATGCGCTCCCCGACGAGGTAGTGCTGCCAAAACATTAGTTCGAACACGACCGCCGCAAGCTCTGGATCATGGGAGGCATAGTTACGCTCATGGGGACATAATTTCTTAGACCCATAGCGGATCACCCCTTTCCACTGCATCAACACACATTTGAGGCCCTTCCAGGAAGCATCACAGAATACTTCATATGCTGCCCCTTCTTCTGGAAACGTCAGCACTGGGGCACTAACCAACTTCTCCTTCAGATAGATGAAGGCTTCCTCGCACTGCTCGTCCCATAAAAAATCGAGGTCCTTCTTGGTCACAGCTATCAAGGGTGCCACAACTTAGGAGAATTTGGGCATGAACCTACGTTAGTAACCGTCCAGCCTGAGGAAACTACGAACCTCTACCACGTTCCTGGGCGCTTCCCAAAAAAAACTGCCTCGACCTTCTATGGGTCCACCGCTATCCCCTGATCGGACACCACGTTCCCAACGAAATGCACTTCTCGCATCCAGAACTTGCACTTGGAAAAATTCCCATTGACCTGGTGCTGTCGGAGGACCTCTAAAACTGTCCTCAAGTGCTCGGTGTGATCCTCATCTGACCTTGAGTTGATCAATATGTCGTCAATAATCACTACTACGAACCGATCTAGATACTCCCATAAGATGGAGTTCATAAGCCCCATGAATACAGCTGGAGCATTTGTAATGCTGAACGACATGACCACAAACTCAAAGTTCCCATATCTACACCAGAAGGCCATCTTCGGGATGACACCCTACTTCAACCTCAACTGGTGATATCCAGACCGCAGGTCTATCTTGGAGAAACTACCTACCCCCTTCAGCTGTTTGGAAAGATCGTCTATCCTCAAAAGAGGATAGCGATTCTTGACTGCCACCTGATTCAGCCTCCTGTAGTCTATCAACAGCCTTATAACACCATCTGGATTCTTTGAGAACATGACTGGAGCACCCCATGGTGACACACTTGGTCGAACAAAACCCTTCTTCATCAGATCATCAATCTGAATCCACAACTCCTATAGCTCATAAGGTTCCATCCGGTAGGGGGCCATCGAAATCTGATGTGAACCAGGTTGCAAGTCTATCCTAAACTCGATGTCCCGTCGAGGGTGTAGAGTCATCTCCTCCTCAGTGAAGGCATCCATAAACTCACTAACGATTCCCGAGAATTCCACCATTTCAGCATCCACCGACTCCATTGACAGCTATGCCATCAAGGAGAGGAGGGGTTCCCCTCACTTGTTGTTTCCCTGGAAACTCTGCTCGCCAATGAAATTCACCATTCGGCCTCCCATGTCTGAAAACACAACCCTTCCATGGAAACAGTCAGTGGCGACACATATAGAGATCATCCTATCAATGTGTAGTATGACATCGTATGGCTGTATTTGCAACAGAAGAAGATCCCTGAAAAACTGATGTGACCCTATCATCAGTCTGTATCCTAGAATAACATATGAAAAGTCGGTCTGACCTCTGACTGGTGTTCTCAGCAGTAGGGGAACTGGAAGTCTCTCAGTGTCTAAACCTAGAGCGTGGGCCAGACTGGGTGTAACAAAGGAGTGCAAATCTCCTGTATCGAACACGGAAAACACAAGGGTACTAAACTGGATGATCGTACCTCGAACGACCTCTGGCCCTGTTAGAACTGCTGCCTCCGCGGCATGCAACTGCCCATGCCCAGCTCTTCTGCCTCTCGGTTGTTGGTCACCTCCACGACCAAGCCTTGGTTGAGGTCCCTGAGGAGTGCCCTGAGGTCGGCCACCTCCTGCAACATCGGCCCTCGGAGGACCGGTAGCTCGTATCCCCTGCTACTGCTGCTGAAAGGGCCTCGCTGGAAGCTTCTGCTACTGAAATGGCCTAGATGGAAGTTGCTATTGCTGAGGTTGGTGTTGGGCCTACCCACTACTGCTATACTTCACTCTATCAGGGCACTGGTTCCAAAGGTGCTTATGGATCACGCAGATAGAGAATCTCGGCCCTTGTCCCGAAGTGAAATGACGAGGGTTTGGGGATCGGAATTGGAACTACTGAGGCCTGCTCCCTGCTTGTCAGATTCTAGAGGATCCCGATGTTGGAGGGCTGGTTCCGATGGCCTTTCACTTTGATGGGCCTAGCTGAATCCCCTCTTGTGATACATCTCCCAGTGTGTGCATCCTTTCCACCACTTCAGCCTTCTTCGAGACCTCCAGGTATGTCGGTATGGTGAAGGGGGTAACAACGTACTAGAGGGAAGGTTGGAGCACCTCCTCCAAACGTCTCACCTGATAATCCTCATCTGGAAGGAGGTCTGGAGAAAATAGGAGGAGATCATTGAACTTGATCCCCAACTCTCTCACTCACATACCCCCTGATGGAGGTAGAGTAGCGCCTGCCTATTCTCATCTTTCATCGTAGAATAGAGGAATTCTGCCCGGAACTTCATTCTGAAATCAGCCCATGTCACCTCAGCCTCCCTCTTCTCCCCCAGATAGAGAGTCCACCACTGACATGCCACTCCCCACACCTGGCTTACGTCCAGAGGAACCCAGTAATCTACTAAAGCTCAGATCAAGCTGAAAGCTATCACCATATCCTCTAGCCAGCTCTCCGTCTCCATTTCTAATGTGCCATCCTCATACTTCCTTAGGGTCTGCCGCTAGAAATAACGAAGCGTCTCCTGCTGCTCATCATCCACCTCCTCTCGATCAGCCCTCCATCGGCCAGCTGAGTCAACCTCCTTGGCCTCAATCGCCCGTACTACCCATGGTCACCTCCCAGGTGCCATAGCTGCAAGTAAATAAGGAAGGCCTAAGCCCGGGTAGTGAAGAATATTGTTCTTACATTTTATTTTCATTATTTATTTATTTTTGAATCCCCAAAACACCCAGAAACATGAGAACACAAGTCATTATGATGCATGTAACTTTCCTAGGGTCTCTACCATGCAATCAGTGTAGCCTCAATTGGTCGTTCGGTAGGTCCAGAGTCCTTGCATCTGGTCATGGGGGGCCCTAAAATCCCGTGTCCTAGCTGGTCTTCCTTGGCCTGTTTCACATGCCAAGATAACCCAACATTGTTTTCTTACCATCACATGCAATCCCCACTATGCCTAACTCCAGACTCCATCCTATCTCCCAACCTCTCTCCTTTGATACTATTTTGTCATGACCCGCCTTCACCAAAAGGAGGGATGGGACAGCAGATTGCTATACCCTTACTTCTTTAAGTTGAAAGTGATATAATGACCCCCGAGACCCGCCTCCAATAGGTCCTGGAGTGGAGACAAGCACCAAGGGTATAGAATCTCACACAAAGTGGAAGGCATTGCCCTTTTTATTTTTATAGGAATGAGAGATGAGATAGAAACCCAAAAAATACCAATGGTGAAAGTAAAGGCAAATCCAAAAGTAACCCATTCCCATATGCATGTTAAATAGTAAATAATACAAGCCCCAAAAACTCCAAAGGTAAAGTACCAAGAAAAGGGGAATGACAACGACAACTGCCCCAAGGTCCATGCTAGTATGGTCCCGCCTGATCCCTAAAGTCCTCCTGGAAGCCTGAAATCAGTTTTATATACATAGGATGAGCATAAAAGTATAATCAGCAGGGTGACGAAAGACTCTCATGCACAAGTGAGGAGACATTCTAATACCCCGTGGAAGAAGAGATAACCGAACACCAAACAAGGATAATCTATCCACCAAACATCACCAACGCATGCTCCCCAAATCACGCAAGTCAAGTAACATATAGTAAATTCACATCATCATTTGGGTACCCCGCGCCGCTTTACCACTGGTAATTGAAGACATCCTATGCATTGAACCAATCCCGTCATTCCCACCACAGTCCCACTGCCACACCCGCCTGCACACACCTAGGAAACAACCGCTATCTTTCCCATAGACACCTGGGCCACAAAAACCCCATGTAACCATGCCCACAAAAACCTAGGCCAGAACAACCACTTCCACGCCCAAAGACAAATGGGCCAAAAAGCTACCGTCACGCCCAAAGACACCTGGGCCTCATCCAGAAGATACTAGGGAACCAACCTTCTAATAAACACTTGGGCCAACCACCAAAAATACCTCGTATGAAGAATATTGGGCTAGTAATAGACTTCAAGCCATCTTAGTCTGCCCGAAGTGTCTTGGGATATTCGGTAATGGGAGCAAAAAAGGAGCTAATAACCAACAACTCATAGGAGTGTTGGGGAAAACACCCTCCCACATGAAACGGGAGTGTTCGACACTTAAGTGGTCAACTTTGTTGGGGAGAGAATAAGAAACATAAAAACTACAGATATATGTATAGGTAAAAAACACTCATCCCAACCTAGGGGTTTCCAAATCCTAAGAAAAAACACCCTCGTTACTAATTATTCAAAAAAGAAGTCACGAAACCCGCGGCCAAGTCACAAATCATTCCCAAACTTATTCCCTATTAAATTGTTCTTGTTTTCATGTTCAAGTAACCTCTTTTAGGTGAATTCTACACTACCGGGAAACTAATAGGCATAACCACAATCCAGAAGGAAAGAAACATCCAAACAGCAATTTAAGAATTCACACCCGCTTATCTTGCAAGTCACAACAACAAGGGGATAACTGTGATCCCCTGATGTTCTGGAACCAAAGTAAACCCCGAGACACTACCCCATGTCCCCAAAATCCAGGAGCCAATGGTCTCTCAACAACATATTATTCCACACCTATTCGTCATATAAGCAGAGTAACCACACATCCTCAAATTCACAACTAGCGAAAGTACAACAACAGGGGATCCCGTCCCCACCCGTATCACCCTAGCAATCGGCCCGTGAAAAAAACATCCAAATCGCTACGACCAACACAAGGCCATCCCATGCAGGCATTTTTAGATTTAAAAGATTTAACACACTCCATGGTTTCAATTTCAATTTTCTTTAACAGAGGTTATCACAAAAAAGTGTTAATCTTGGTGATTTCAATTTATTTAACCGAGTATACGTAACTAACCAATTCCATGTTCTGTTTATTTAAACATGTAGGAGCATCGAGTTTCATTAGTGCATAGAGAAAGACCACCAACAACCATGATTTTCAATGAGCATAGGCCCGTACAATTCACAACACATAACAACATAAAGAGTAAAATAGAACATCGATCACAACCCCCCTTTCATTATTTTAATGGTCCGTTAAATATATTTGTTAAGTTCGGTTTCATCAATTTCCACAAAGGCAAAAATATGACCACCCCGCATGATACACAGAAAGGAGATACGAAGCAGAAAATCTCTAATTGGTTGATCAACGATCGATGTTTTTCTCCACACGCCAAAACAGGGGAAGAAAGGCCTATAGGGGAGGAAATCCATGGAAAACATGTAGAAGGTTCCAGAAGAGGCGCACCAGAAGCCATAGGAAGAAGGACTCCAAGCGCGCCAGGAAGAAGAAATAAATTCAACCGAGAAGAAAAGGAGAACTCTAGCGGGAGATATAAAAAGAAGATCAGGATATGAAATTTTGGACACCTGGAAAAATGGATCGCTGTTTCCTACGTGGTTTGGGTGGTAACACAAGACGATACTAATTTGTTATTTAATATTCCCCATGAGGGATGTTTCTTGGGATTTTTAGGAGTCAATTGTAATCTATAAATGACTTTAAAAAGGGTATTAAGATTAATTATTGTTAAATGATATTTTATGCGAGCAAAAAAGTCAGGTACTGGAAAAAGAACTAAAGGATCAGCGAGGGGACATAGTGCCACCGTCACGGTGTCACCCTCACGGTGCCACCATCACGACGCCACCATCACGGTGCCACCTTCACGGTGCCACCATCTTGGTGGAGCCGTGTTTTTGGTAATGAAATGGCCAGGGGGTCTGGGACATTACAATACCACTCACTATATCCTTATAAAAAATTCTAGTTCTTTTTATTATACTTTATTTTATCCTTTTACTTTTCCATAGAAATTCCCTTATGTTTATTAGTAAGGTTTTTTCATCCCTTCCAACAAAGGATAACTAAAATATTTTGTTGATAAAAACTATATATTCCATCAATTATCATACATTAAAATTACATCACTTTTAAAGAATTTATAACTCATTATACTAATAGATTCCCAAATACCATAGTACTATTGTACATTTGAAATCATTGAAACATACACATTGGTAAAAAAATGATCCAAGATTCTCCCACTAGGTTCTTCTTGATGTGAAAATTTCTTAGTCAAATCCATATATAATAAATATCTTCATAAACAAAGGAAGGAAACATAGAAATGGGTGAGCTAAAAAGCTCAAGAAGTGTAAACAATGGAGAAATGTAAGAATAGTCATGATCACATGGGTATGATAACATTATCCTGAAAATATAAGATCATATAATGATTATGAAATATCATATAAATTAATCAGGGAATAAAACATGGAAGTCCATAATACATGAATCAGAAGGAAATAAAGATCATTATCAATGAAATAATAGCATTGAAAATAAATATGGAATTGTGAAAAATACCAAAGAATTTAATATGATTTACATTATAGATAGGTAATAAATTAAAATACCATCTTTGTAGTATGGGTTCACTCCCCATTTCATCTTGTGAGTCATAGATTAGTCTCTTGTATATCTATGTTGCATGAGTTCACTCGTTATACCATCTTGGTAGTCATGGGTCACTACCTTGGCCATATTACTAGTCATGGATAATTACAAAGAGTATCTAACTCTATCTCATGATCTATAAATGTTTAACCAATAAATTGGAGGTATATGTAGGTCCCACCAATCTAATAATTAAATCATAGGTACATGCACCACAAACCATACAAAAATTATCTATTAACTGATGAAATTAAATTGGTATCGTAAACCTCAAGTCATATCATAATCTCTTGAAAATGATATAGGTTACCCAGTAAGTTCATCCAAATCATTACATGTGAATGAGAAATGGATTTTATAATCATATACCCCGTGAAAGATAAATGACATTCATAAAGATATAACCTGTGAAAGGGAAACAAGTTTCATATATCCTATTAAATTTAACAGAAATATTCAAATAAAAAACTCTAATTTAAACATTATATCATTTCTTTGAATGGAATGAGTAACATCATTTTATTTCAAATTTGATTTAATGTAATATTGAAATATTATTCATAAATATTTTTATGTAGAATTTTTTTTTTATTTTTTGAAAATGATTTTTAATGACAAAAACCATAAGAAAATTGTTTTCCAAGAAAAAACCACTAAAATATAAAAATATGGCAGAACAATCTTGAATAAAAAATTCATTTCACACTTATAAAAAATGATTAAATACATTTTAAAAATTTTTTTCTTTGAAAACATTTAGAAAACTATAAAATATATCTTGAAAATTCATGAAAACCATTTCATTTAAAATAAAAATGAAAAGGTATAAAGAAACCATTAAAATGTTTCTGAAATCCTATTTTTACTTCAAAAATAATAAATAAGTTTGATTCTTTTTGAAAACTACTTGTCTTGGAAACTTATAAAAGAAGATTGAAATTTTTTTGAAATACATTTTCCATGAAAAATACCTTGAAAAATTATAAATAAATATTTAAAATGTTTTGAAAAATAATAATAAAAAATAGTTATTTTTTAAATTAACAATTTAAACAATAAAAGAAAGATTCATATCATTGATTTCATGTAAATATATACATATTGTATAAGGTTAGAAGAACATTCCTTTTTAATAGTAAAATTATTGGAAAATAACTTTTTCTGAAAATGGAAAGGTTATTCTTTTGAAAAAATTGGTAAAAGGGAAAATGGAAAAATTAATTTTAATGATTATATCATAATTTAAAAATATCCATGGAAACCCTTTTGAAATAAAATGGTTTTGAAGGATTACATATTTCTTACCAATTATAGGGTAAAGTTGGGCTATCTCAAAAACACATTCTGAAATATTTTATATACAAAATAATATAATAATGGTACAAGTATATTAATATATAATTATTAACTAGAGGATAATTAAATTAATGAATTTTATTGATATATGGATTATAATATTTCAATAATGGAATCATAATCATAAACAATAATGAAAAGAAATGAGAGTATTTTAATAAACTCTTATCACATAGTAACATTGAACCAGGCCACCTTATAAGAATTTGAAATTAAATTTGTCTTAAAATATTATCAAATGAATTATATTTATGATATAACATTTAAAATTGATGTATATACACCTATAAAAATAATTTAGGTGCATAATAAAACATGGGACTCAATGAATGAAAATTGTGAAAAAAACTATCGTACCTATTTGGTAGCCATTGAAACACTAACACCATGAAATACAGATCATGGAATGGATATATAAATACCCAAAAAAGAAATTTTAAGAATAATTGAATACATCCATGGAATTTATAAATAATTCATTAAAATAATTAGTGACAATTAAAGCATATTTGTCACCGAAATAAAAAGTGAGATGAAATCCACATTCCCTTTGTAATCACCATCGTAGTACTCATTCAATCCTCCATTATAATAAATATAAATCTATTATAAATCTATATAAAAACCACATTATTTCTTATAAAACTAGATACCAATTTATTGTGGCTTTATATTACCCACTAGATAAAAATTATATGTTAAGTTACACTTGGGTAAAATCTTCTTTGTTTGTCACGGGTGTTTTAATTAATTATATCTTTGGTACTTATACTTATATCATGATTTATAGAATGTAAAACATGATTTAAATATTTTTTATGTTAATTATATGTGCATTATAATAATCCAAATATTATATAATTATCAATTGGAATACAATTTTCATGGAGGTAGTAAGTTGTACATACTCATGAAAGCCATTTCGGTTTAATTATTAAGTTTAAGGAATGAAAGTAAAATAAATATATGTATATATATATCACTATTAAATTATATTTATTATATCATAGATATTTCATATATATTCACTAAAACCAATCATAAATACATTCCATGTATAATATGAATGAATTACATCACTTGCAGGGGGTGGTAGTCCACAATTCCTCAAACAAACTTCTCATATTAACAAAAACATTGATGTATAAATACATGGGATGAAATATAAATACATATTAGAAAGTAATTAATAAATATAATATATCAGATATATAAAAATATTTAACATCATAATTTCCACAATGAGAGGTGGTAAGGAAAAAATGAACCATCATAGTTTCATGAGGCGATAATTCATCGTACAGATAAACAGTATGTTTAGTACACATCAAATAGAGGTGCACAAATTTTTAGTTAGAATCATTAGAATAAAATAATATTAGAATATTTAATATATTTATGATTTTATTGAAGCATGGTGTAAAAAAAAGTGGAGGGGTCAGAGAATGGAAATAAAATAAAGGGGCTTGAGAGAAGTTGTTACTTCTTAATCGGGTAACTCCTTTTTGTTTGACCAAAAAGGATTCCTTGGATTTTTTTATGCCCAAGTGTTGTGATATATATGTAATTGAGATATTTTAGGAATTATATTGGGTATAATTTCTCTAATCAAAATTTTTAGTGGTTTTAGGAAGTGGGATAGGTCGTGGCCTTTTATTGGGAAGTGAAATGACACACTTGACATTTCTTAAAACACATTAGGCTTACCAAATGTTTTACCTATAAAATTTCAAGAAAATTAAAAAACATAATAATTTATGTTTAATGGTCTAATAATTTATATAAAATGGGTTTTGGAAAAGTATCATGGTATTTTATGGTCTTAAATATAATGTTTAATACTTTATTATCCTAATAATTCACTTAACTGTTGTAATTAATTTTAATCACTTTCACTAATATTTTTTTTCAAAATAACTGATAACTATATAAGAAATTATAAATTATTATGATTCAAAAATTGGAATCCATTCATTCAAATTGTAATTACATAAGTGCTCGAACATAATATACAATTAATCATGCTGAAGGGATAACACATTGAATTTTCAATGTAAAAATGTCCAATCTTTATCTAAGTTTTAAAACCCAATTTATATGTGAAATTGATTAACATGACCTAAATTTCATTAATTTATAAAAATATTATCTTATTAATATTTTAAACCAATTTAAAATATAATTTAAATTTGAAAATAAACTATATGGAAAATAGTTTTGATTTAAAATCTGGTATTTTTCAATATTTATCAAAAATTAATTTTCACATAAAAATTAAAAATATTATACCAAAGAAAATTTGGACATTATAAATTAAAAAATTATGTCTAGTTTATAAAATATTTTGAATAAATGTTTCTAAATTTAATTTTATTATTTTCCAAAGAAGAACATTAAAACGAGTTTGAGGAAATAATATCTTTAATCATATAAGGACCATGCAAAAATTATATCTTTAATAATCAATTATATATATATATATATCAATCCATCATAAAAATATTTTAAAAATATTTATCACTATTATTATTAATATATTTAAAGGCTATATTTTAATTATATCATTTAAATAATTATAGTAATAAAATTTCATTTCGTAGAAACATACTGATGCGTGTAATGTACGCCATGTCATTGATGAATGTTGTGTAACCCATGTTAGTGATATATGTAGAGAAACATAAATCTTATGTTCTGTGTAGTTAAAAATATACAAGGTTTTTTATATACAAAATTCTAATAATATTTATTTATTCTAAAATAAACTATTTTCTCCTTTACGTGAAATGGAAAATATCATTAATATTAAATTAATTCAAAAAAATGAATCCAAATAATTATCATGGTGTTACAATTAAGGATGATTATATTATACATTATGAGTGTCACTTGGTCCTCCTTTATGGACTTCTAAGGATGAACTATTTGAGTGGTAACTTTATAACACACCAATAGTGATATCAATTTTCCATGATGAACACTTAGGATGTGCTTTTATAGTGTTTGGTTTATGTTATTCCTAGATATACATAGGTTTATATTTTGTAATTATAATGATGTTATATGGTTAAATTGAAAGAAATAATTATGAATTGATTATAAAACGCATATTCTAAGACAAACAATAAGATTGGATTCATTTAGCACCTTATTTTTCTAATGGTGTTATTATATACATATGGCAAGATATGATACAAGGTGCATTGCTGGGATACTATCTAGATCATGAGGCTTTTTTATAAATTAAACATGGTTTTACTAATTACTCAATGATAGTTTGTATTAGGATGATTTTGGTAGAAGAGGATGAGCATTCTAGTGGAACTTGTACCTATGCGTATAATTTATTCACCACATTGTGTCTATATTTTATTTATTAAATTAACACAATTTATTATGTACACAAAAACAGAATGGAATTTGAAATCATTGATGGTGGCCGACTGAGTTAATCTCACCTCCTAATTGGGATAACATTAGGGTACAAACCGATATCTAATGGATGTAGGTAGGGGCATGGAAAATCTCCCTCTAGTTATGATTGGTTGATTCATGCATAGGAGCTGGGCATCACAAGACGAGGCTATGACTCATGATTCTATATGGGGATAATATTTTTGGTCCATTCTACATTTGATACAAGGAATTTATTATATTCATATTTCCATTTATTACACATATTCCGTTTTCATATTGCATTCCATTAAAATCATATTGTATTAGAAATTTATTTATCTCTTTAATGGGTTATTTATATGATGAATTTTATAATTTTCATTATTACATATTCATTAGTTTCTTTTCATTATCAATTTCATTATATCTTCTTTTTCTAACACTGTTCATGTTGGTATATTCACCCCACTATTCAATCATGGAACCACACTTCTAATCAGAATCCTCTAGCATATAGATTGGTGTTCTTGAGGCCCTATATCTAACCATGTTCAGCTACTATTTAGTGAAATGGTTCTGATACATCACATTGTGGTATCCAATTTTTTTTCCTTTTTTTTTGTTTCTATATTAGACAGAAGACTAGAATTTAATGGAATTTGGTCAAGAGAATGTGTCTATTAGTAGTTGACACTCGTATAGTAAAAATCCATTTTACATGGGATATGTCATATTGTAATGGATTATTCTTATTATAGTTTCCATGAATTCTCATTTTGGAAATGCAAATGAGGTTTTATGTTCCCCATGATTTCATATTATTACCCTTTCACTATATGGAACATATTTATTTCTTCGATCATTGCTATAGGAACATTGTGACGTATATGTCATGATTTATTCCATACCATGTTTATATTACCATGTTCATTACATTTAGCATGATATGGGTCTTTTATTGATATATACATGGAATTGTTCTAAAATTTTATGCAAGGAATTCATAAATCATTGGATAAGATGAACTGTATTCCACACATAAATTCTTATATTGTATGGGCCCTTATAAATTAGATTCTATGATACATATTATTCAACCACTTACGATAAATAATGTACTGATGAAAAAGAATTTAAATAAATCGGAAATATAGAATAAATATGAACTATTGAATAGATATGAAAATTAGAATTTAAATTTTTTTTATCTATATTGATTATAATTAGAAATATCTATAATAAGAAAATTGATTTATATAAGATAAAAATACCCTAAACAACAATACATAAGGGTAAGTAGGAAGTGTTTATTTATTATTTTATGATTCATATGCTTCCCATATCTAGATATAATAGTAAGCTAAGTTGTGTGACTCCTATATATGATGTATAGTACCCATCCAACTCAAAATTTGTGATTCAAATAGATGTTAAATATTATATTGAGGAGTGTGTTTGGAATATTTAGAGAAATTCCACCATGACATCTTCAAATAATCTTTTAGGAGTTTAGATATGACCATGTTATAGAGGTGGTGGGCCTTGGGTCACCAATAGTACAACCAATAGTGCCTATTGAGGAACCTCTAATTACAAGCGATATGATCGGGATGTTTAGTTTCAAGACTGGTTCATATGCTTTATGCAGATCATTCAAGGAACAAAACAACTTTCCCAAAATATGGAAGGGTTTACATGTGAGTTCTAGAAGCATCATCCACCCATTCATTCAAGGGATGGAGGACCATAGGCTTCTGAGTCATGGATAGCATCCATGTATTCATTTTTGGTAAATATCGAGACCCCTTTGAATAGGATAGTTAATATCATAACATATATGTTTTGAGATTATTCCAGGATATAGTGGGATGTGATATTTCAAATAGATCATCATCGAGATATGTTTATGGGGGATTCTCATAAAACCTTATATGAGTATTTTTATAAGAAACCATTGGGGGATGATAAATATTTATAGTTTTTGAAACTACAGTAGGACACATTATCAGTCATAGGTGAATAAACCCATTTTATAGTGCCCTATATCTTACCACCTATTCTTGTTGGTGATGAATTATCTAAATCATTATGATTTGAGGATGACCTCTATTATAACATCTGAACATTGGTGAATTTTATAGGCTGACTACCATATATAGAATACCAAATGAGGTGTTTATCATAGAGTGAAACCTCTTTGAGGATAGAGGTGGAAGGTAGTAAGGTTTAATACCAAGGTATGGAACAATATTGAACAAATGTAGGAAGCATCATATGGATCTTCCACATAGGGATATTAATAGCTAGTGTACATAATCTGGTATCTATGGGTGTGTCGTTGGTGTGGAATAACAGGACACAAGAGACCTCTGTGTATGAGGTACCCAATAAAATGACTATATTTGAGAAATTACCGACATCTATTCCACTATTGGAGAATTTTTTCACTAGATGAAACTGATAGAGGGCCTTCACTAACATCGTGTTTATGACTGAGGTTATAATCATCTTAATTGGATTGAAGCTAAAGTACAAGTGGCCAATGTAACGACCCGAAATTTGGAATAAATCTTGTTTCCTAATTTCATGTGTTATTTTTTTTATACTCAAAAAAATTGTTTTATTTGATAAACATGATTATAAATAAAATGAGACCATTGGTTTTTGAGTGTTATATGACCATCGGTCAATATGACCACCGTGAACAAAATGTTTTTATTATTGTCTCTAAATTTAAGTAATCCTGGTTAATTATTATAGAAAGAAGATTTGATGGCCACACCTAGTTGCCTTGGGCCGATCGAAGCCCATCTAACAGAGATTGGGAAAGAGGTAGCACCATTGGGCTTTGCTCTGGACCAAATCCAAGCCGAACTTCATCATGTGAAGCTAGAACGGAATCGCCTTCGCGAGAAGTTCAAACTGATAGAAATTACTACTCGGGCAATGTTGACTGAGCCGCCCCAAAATTCTATCACCCTAGCACACCTTACTCTTAGGTCCTATGCTGGTATTATAAGGGGTTATGTAACGAGACCGTAATTGCCTTGTGTAATCTTTTTTTTAAATAAAAATTTGGATTTCTTCTTATGATGATGTTTATGAATTTTCAAATGACCGGATAAATATTGTATGCATATTTTTGATGAATTTTAGAAAAAGGATATTTTAAAAATGGTTGTGTAAACCTTAAATAATTAAAAATGTGTAATGATTTTCGAAAAATGGTCTTCTACAATTATGTTCAGTACGAAATTTAGAGTCTAATAAGATCAACTTGATTTTTTATGAATAGTAAATTATGAATAGTGATTTTATGATTAGGATTAGTAATATGACCAAATGGATTAGTAATCTCCCTTAAAGAAAGTTTTAAAATAATCTAGGCACCTTGATTAAGTAATGTGATTCAATAAAATAGTTAAATAACAGTTTCATTAATTATTATTCAAGTATTAGTTTTTTCGGGGTGAATAGTGTTTTTTAATTAAAAATTTAATTAAAAATAATTAGAAAATTATTTTTATAAAAATGACTTCATTTTTGAACTCAGAGCATCGATATTATGTTATGGTAATTTTTGGGGATTTTTCTGAAAAATGTGAATTTTTGATGAATAGTGTTTTTATTTAAAAATTAAATTAAAAATATTTAGAAAATTATTTTTATAAAATGGATTTCATTTTTGAAATCAGAGCATTGATATTTGGTTAAGGTGAAATTTTGGGGTTATTCTGAGAAGGTTGAATTTTTAGTGAATAGTAAAAATACAGTTTTAGGGTTTCGGTATGTTTAATGACATCATAATGGTGTCATGATGATGTCATGAGATCTTTTGAGGGTTGGCCGGCCAAGGGTGATGAAGTTTTGTTTTGGGGGCCCCATGTGGCCTAACTCCATGATAAATGCCAAGGGAGAGCACATGGGTTTGAGAAAAGCACATGTGAGGTGTCCCTTGACCATTAATGTCTTGTCCCCTCACTTTCCCTATAAATACCAAGCCCTCCTCTCATCAATTAGACTCCCCACTCTTCCCCAACGAAGTTCGGGTCTCATTACCTCCCAAGGAGTCCTCCCAAGGTGCCCCCAAGCCCTCAAGTTCCCAACCTTTGAGGTTTAAGAGTTACATTTTAAGGTAAGGGATCCGACCCCTCTCTTTCTTTTCAAGTGATCTCTTTTATGTCATTTCTTTTATGATCCATGTTCTTATTTTGGAGGATGTTCTTTTATACTCCTATTACTGCCCTTTTTATGTTCATATGATGAAATACCCCCTCTTACTCTCATCATTTCGTTTTAAGAATGTTTAATTGGCGCCGTTAGGCTGCCGGATTTTCAAGGGATTCATTCACCTTTCTCTTTTTCAAAGTTCTATTTTCATGTCAAGTCTTTCAAGTTCATTTTAATTATGTTGGGGTATGATCTCTATATTTATCATACTTATGTTTTATGATCATATGATGAGAGACCCCATTTTATCTCTTCAATTCAGTATTTTGAAGTTTTAAGTGGCGCCGTTAGGCTGCCGAATTTTTAAGTGGTTCTTCACCCTTCTCGTTTTGAAGTTCTACTTTCATGTCAATTCTTTCAAGTTCCTTTCTATTATGTTGGGGTATGATCTCTATATATATCATACTGGACTCTTATGTTCATATGATGAGAGACCCCATTTGATCTCTTCAATTCAGTATTTTGAAGTTTTAAGTGGCGCCGTTAGGCTGCCGAATTTTTAAGTGGTTCTTCACCCTTCTCGTTTTGAAGTTCTACTTTCATGTCAATTCATTCAAGTTCCTTTCTATTATGTTGGGGTATGATCTCTATATCTATCATACTGGGCTCTTATGTTCATATGATGAGAGACCCTATTTGACCTTGTCAATTCAATTTTGTTGAAGTTTAAGTGACGCCGTTAGGCTTCCGAATTTTCACAAGAGAAATCTTGTTTTTTTTTCTTCCTTTCATGTTCTTCATTTCATATGGTACATTTTCAAATTTCAGTACCATGTTCTTAAATCCCTTATATTTTGTCCCTCTACTGTTTTATGGGTCATTTATGAATGTTTGACCCATGTCCCCTCTCTTCTCAATGTTTTCTAAAACCTTGTAACATAGTCGTTATGCTGCAGAATTTTCGTCGCAAAGTGTCTCTCTCTCTTTTATAAAAATTATTTTATGTTATAAAGTGAATACTCAAGGATCTTATTTATACAGGGGTATTCACATATATATCAAAATGTTCTATTTTAAATTCTGGGATTTACATACATGAAACCCTCTTTCCCTTTCCGTGGGTTTAAAGTGACGTAAAGATCACGTATTTAAAGCAGTTTTTAAAACGTTGTGATTATGAAATGAAACCCATTTATTTTATGCTATGTGGGTTATTTATGAAATTTTTTATGATGATATATGTGGCTCACATGATAATAAAGGAAAATTTAAGGGTGCGCCCTGATAGCGCTCCAATGCATTGGGTAATGATGTAACCACTAGAGATTACAATTTTCACGATACCTTGGTGAATAACCTTGGTAATTTTCAAATGACACCTTGGGGATGGACCTTGGTGATATGTTCATGATTGTCTATGCTAAATGATGTAGCCACATATTCAAGTTATGAAAAATGTTGTTTTTTATTATGAAATGCCTCATGATTTCTTTCTCATGCCTTAAAGTTCTTTTCATGTCATTATTGAAGTATATCAAGCTCACATGTAAAATGTTCCTCTTGTTTCCCTTACTGGGCCTTCTGCTCACCCTTTATTTTGATGTGTGTTCCCAGGTTATGAGATGCAGTAATGAACCTAGGATGAACTTGAGGAGAAGCCTTTCAAGTGTTTAAGAAGAATGTTTTTTTTTCTTTCATTAATTATGTTCCTGGTTTCCAAGACACTAAACCTTAAAGATCCTCGGTTTTGTAAAATGTAATGAAAGTTTATGTGATGAAAAGGTGGGATGCTATAGTTGGTATCAAAGGATGGTTTAGTTATTTGTGGAAATTAGGATATGAAAAATCTAGGAAGAACCCTATAGAAAAGTTTAATATAGGAAATCTTCCTGGTATTTTGGTGAGTATTGAGTAAGGGGTTTCCAAGCAAATACATCCCTGTCTGGATACGAGCAGGTAGAGGTGGCTCTGGCACAGATGTACATAGGGGTAAAACCCGAAAACACCGCTTTGAGCTAGACTCGAACGGGAACTGGTACACGACAACGGGCCTTGCTGCACTCTTGGTTACGACACTCCCGGGGGATATGCTTTGGTAAATTCATAAGCTTAGTATGAACCATTGTTAAAGGAACAAAGATAAAATAAAATAAAGGTTTACATAAGAATATATGATCATGGATAACCTAGAAGGGAACCTAGGGGATCACAAGTTAGGGTATACTTTACTTCCATATGTTATCCTTAGATGCTTTAAGTTTCTTTGCATGATTATTGGCTATGTATTTAAGCCCCTAATTATAGCTTCTTTTCTTAGTTAATGGCGGAAAATGGAAGAACATGTCCCAACAACCAATGTGATAGGAAATGCTATGATTGTCGTATTAATACGACCGAGATGATTAGGGGATTAAAAGATGATTATTATTTTGGAAGACGTTCACTATTTTGAGGACCATATATGATCAAGGTAAATAGATTACTACGGTATTTTCATTGAGTAGTAAGGTTGATTTATATTTTGATTTATCAATGAATTTAAGTTGGACTTATAGTAAATTAGGTTACTTATGGGAATGATTAAACTATCTTGGGTAAAATATGTTTAGGTTAGCTATTTTTGTTATAAGATGTTAGGAGTGGTTGATGTTGTCTGGAGATGAACAATGAAGTTGTTTTGGAAGACTATGTTATCAAGTCCTTCTTTTATTTGGGTTTCAATCTTAGTTTGGTTTACTTTGAGGAATTTTAAGGACTGTTATTTATGGAATGGTCTATGATGAACTTTGGGTATTACCATGGAACATTGAAGATTTAAAAGTAGTTTCCATTCCTATGGGATCCTTTTTGAAGAGTTGTTTTACCTTACCCTTTCTAATTTTGGGATAATGTTTAAAGATAGAAGAAATAGATAGTTAATCTTTTGTATATTATGTGATTCTATAGAAGATGATTCTTGTGATTTTATGAGACCAAGTGTTTTTGAATTCTCATCATTTGGCGAAAAGATTAGTGTTGGTAGGGACTTGTTAAAGGATGAAACTCTACTTGAAGGTAGGTATATTTTCTTATGTTTTTGTTCTATTAGTAAATGAAATCCTCAAAATTATGAAAAGAAACGTAAAACAAAAATGTTGTTGGTTTACGTTTCCTACTAGGTAATCAAAGACCGTTTACACACATCATAAATTTGGGATTTTCTCATGGTTAACTTTCTCCTAATCATGTTCTCTATCACTCTCTCTCAGAACTGACCCTTTGTTTTTTCCTCCATGTCCATGTTTTCCTACATGGAACCCGAGTGTGGCTTAACTCGGGTGGCCTTTGTACTTCCTTTTCTTTCTTTTAATGTAATGGTGTTACTGAATCTTTTTCCGATGTGGGACTTTCAATGAAATTTCAAAACCCAATTTAAAAAAAATTGCGAGGACGCAATTTCTTAAGGGGGGAAGATTGTAACAACCCGAAATTTGGAATAAATCTTGTTTCCTAATTTCATGTGTTATTTTTTTTATACTCAAAAAAAATGTTTTATTTGATAAACATGATTATAAATAAAATGAGACCATTGGTTTTTGAGTGTTATATGACCATCGGTCAATATGACCACCGTGAACAAAATGTTTTTATTATTGTCTCTAAATTTAAGTAATCCTGGTTAATTATTATAGAAAGAAGATTTGATGGCCAGACCTAGTAGCCTTGGGCCGATCGAAGCCCATCTAACAGAGATTGGGAAAGAGGTAGCACCATTGGGCTTTGCTCTGGACCAAATCCAAGCCGAACTTCATCATGTGAAGCTAGAACGGAATCGCCTTCGCGAGAAGTTCAAACTGATAGAAATTACTACTCGGGCAATGTTGACTGAGCCGCCCCAAAATTCTATCACCCTAGCACACCTTACTCTTAGGTCCTATGCTGGTATTATAAGGGGTTATGTAACGAGACCGTAATTTCCTTGTGTAATCTTTTTTTTTAAATAAAAATTTGGATTTCTTCTTATGATGATGTTTATGAATTTTCAAATGACCGGATAAATATTGTATGCATATTTTTGATGAATTTTAGAAAAAGGATATTTTAAAAATGGTTGTGTAAACCTTAAATAATTAAAAATGTGTAATGATTTTCGAAAAATGGTCTTCTACAATTATGTTCAGTACGAAATTTAGAGTCTAATAAGATCAACTTGATTTTTTATGAATAGTAAATTATGAATAGTGATTTTATGATTAGGATTAGTAATATGACCAAATGGATTAGTAATCTCCCTTAAAGAAAGTTTTAAAATAATCTAGGCACCTTGATTAAGTAATGTGATTCAATAAAATAGTTAAATAACGGTTTCATTAATTATTATTCAAGTATTAGTTTTTTCGGGGTGAATAGTGTTTTTTTATTAAAAATTTAATTAAAAATAATTAGAAAATTATTTTTATAAAAATGACTTCATTTTTGAACTCAGAGCATCGATATTATGTTATGGTAATTTTTGGGGATTTTTCTGAAAAATGTGAATTTTCGATGAATAGTGTTTTTATTTAAAAATTAAATTAAAAATATTTAGAAAATTATTTTTATAAAATGGATTTCATTTTTGAAATCAGAGCATTGATATTTGGTTAAGGTGAAATTTTGGGGTTATTCTGAGAAGGTTGAATTTTTAGTGAATAGTAAAAATACAGTTTTAGGGTTTCGGTATGTTTAATGACATCATAATGGTGTCATGATGATGTCATGAGATCTTTTGAGGGTTGGCCGGCCAAGGGTGATGAATTTTTGTTTTGGGGGCCCCATGTGGCCTAACTCCATGATAAATGCCAAGGGAGAGCACATGGGTTTGAGAAAAGCACATGTGAGGTGTCCCTTGACCATTAATGTCTTGTCCCCTCACTTTCCCTATAAATACCAAGCCCTCCTCTCATCAATTAGACTCCCCACTCTTCCCCAACGAAGTTCTGGTCTCATTACCTCCCAAGGAGTCCTCCCAAGGTGCCCCCAAGCCCTCAAGTTCCCAACCTTTGAGGTTTAAGAGTTACATTTTAAGGTAAGGGATCCGACCCCTCTCTTTCTTTTCAAGTGATCTCTTTTATGTCATTCCTTTTATGATCCATGTTCTTATTTTGGAGGATGTTCTTTTATACTCCTATTACTGCCCTTTTTATGTTCATATGATGAAATACCCCCTCTTACTCTCATCATTTCGTTTTAAGAATGTTTAATTGGCGCCGTTAGGCTGCCAGATTTTCAAGGGATTCATTCACCTTTCTCTTTTTCAAAGTTCTACTTTCATGTCAAGTCTTTCAAGTTCATTTTAATTATGTTGGGGTATGATCTCTATATTTATCATACTGATCTTTTATGATCATATTATGAGAGACCCCATTTTATCTCTTCAATTCAGTATTTTGAAGTTTTAAGTGGCGCCGTTAGGCTGCCGAATTTTTAAGTGGTTCTTCACCCTTCTCGTTTTGAAGTTCTACTTTCATGTCAATTCTTTCAAGTTCCTTTCTATTATGTTGGGGTATGATCTCTATATATATCATACTGGACTCTTATGTTCATATGATGAGAGACCCCATTTGATCTCTTTAATTCAGTATTTTGAAGTTTTAAGTGGCGCCGTTAGGCTGCCGAATTTTTAAGTGGTTCTTCACCCTTCTCGTTTTGAAGTTCTACTTTCATGTCAATTCATTCAAGTTCCTTTCTATTATGTTGGGGTATGATCTCTATATCTATCATACTGGACTCTTATGTTCATATGATGAGAGACCCTATTTGACCTTGTCAATTCAATTTTGTTGAAGTTTAAGTGACGCCGTTAGGCTGCCGAATTTTCACAAGAGAAATCTTGTTTTTTTTTCTTCCTTTCATGTTCTTCATTTCATATGGTACATTTTCAAATTTCAGTACCATGTTCTTAAATCCCTTATATTTTGTCCCTCTACTGTTTTATGGGTCATTTATGAATGTTTGACCCATGTCCCCTCTCTTCTCAATGTTTTCTAAAACCTTGTAACATAGTCGTTATGCTGCAGAATTTTCGTCGCAAAGTGTCTCTCTCTCTTTTATAAAAATTATTTTATGTTATAAAGTGAATACTCAAGGATCTTATTTATACAGTGGTATTCACATATATATCAAAATGTTCTATTTTAAATTCTGGGATTTACATACATGAAACCCTCTTTCCCTTTCCGTGGGTTTAAAGTGACGTAAAGATCACGTATTTAAAGCAGTTTTTAAAACGTTGTGATTATGAAATGAAACACATTTATTTTATGCTATGTGGGTTATTTATGAAATTTTTTATGATGATATATGTGGCTCACATGATAATAAAGGCAAATTTAAGGGTGCTCCCTGATAGCGCTCCAATGCATTGGGTAATGATGTAACCACTAGAGATTACAATTTTCACGATACCTTGGTGAATAACCTTGGTAATTTTCAAATGACACCTTGGCGATGGACCTTGGTGATATGTTCATGATTGTCTATGCTAAATGATGTAGCCACATATTCAAGTTATGAAAAATGTTGTTTTTATTATGAAATGCCTCATGATTTCTTTCTCATGCCTTAAAGTTCTTTTCATGTCATTATTGAAGTATATCAAGCTCACATGTAAAATGTTCCTCTTGTTTCCCTTACTGGGCCTTCTGCTCACCCTTTATTTTGATGTGTGTTCCCAGGTTATGAGATGCAGTAATGAACCTAGGATGAACTTGAGGAGAAGCCTTTCAAGTGTTTAAGAAGAATGTTTTTTTTTCTTTCATTTATTATGTTCCTGGTTTCCAAGACACTAAACCTTAAAGATCCTCGGTTTTGGAAAATGTAATGAAAGTTTATGTGATGAAAAGGTGGGATGCTATAGCCAATACAGAAGTGGTGTTGTCCATTGTCTGGGTAGTCAAGAACTAGACGTAAAGAGCTAGTTTAGCAATCCTACTTAGGGTGGCCAAACTGTATCACAGTTTTGTGAATTAGTCCTGATATATAAAGTTATACCGATAAATATGGTGTTGGGTCTCAGACCTTCTATTGTGAGAGGTACTATTCTATTAGAATACATGGTTGAATATTATATTTTTTGTATAGGTGAATCACATTATTTTATATTTCTGCCTTTTGTGGAGAGCTTCGGGATCAATGTTCAGTTCTACCATGTTGTGATGACACTTTATACTTCATTGGGGATATAATTGGATATTTTAAACTAGTTCATAGATTTCACCCTTGAGATACGTGGTGGTCACTTCCTATGCTACAACTTTTTCATTGATATGAAAAGTTTTTATATCATTCAAGGGATGGATTTGTGGGTTAACTATCATGATTTGGTTGACTACTATCATCATAGGGAAAGTTTCACATCCCAATTGGGTGTAGTTTTCATTAAAAAAGGAGTGTGTAATGTCCAATAGAGATGATCTCTGCGGAAGAATTGGTGGATAGGATTAATGATATAATATATATCTAGATTATATTTGTATTATCATGGAACACATCCAGATGACATCTCTCTAGTTTCTTATCATTTAGAAGATGTTATCAGTGAAAATATTTAAGGATTACCTTCAATGATATAGCTATACGATTCCAAAAATCTACTTCCTAGATAAAAACTGATATCCATTCCTCTTAAAATATTTCTAACACTAAATTGTTGTACCTGGAGAAGAAGATGCTAGAATATTTGGATGTTAAGGGTTTTATAAGACTGAATATATCTATGCGGGATTCATTGATATTTTTTCCAAGAAGGTGGATGAAACCCTCTATAATTTCATGGATTACTCAAAATTGAACCATTTGAATGTTATTAACTGGTATCAATTCCCTCAGAATTATGATCTCTTTGGCTATACTTGAAGATATCAGGTGTTATCAATGATTTATATGAGATTGGGTTATCATCCAGTGTATGTTAGAGCATAAAATATACGATATACAACATTCCATAGTAGATATTATTTTTTTGAGTATTTTATCAAGTCGTTTGGTCTCATGAACATACCAATATTTTTCATATAAATGATGAACCACATTTTATATTCCTATCATGGTTCATTTTTATTGAAATTATGAATAATTTATTGTTGTATTCTCATACATGATATGAACATGGTAAAAATATTGAGATCGTATATGGTAAATTGATATAGATCCAGTTATATGATAATCTCACAAAGTGAAAATTTTGTATGGATTTGATTCACGTCCTCAGTCATAATTTGTCAATGATAGAGCTACCAATTTCCCAATATATGGTGAGATCTATAGAATCCTATGAGAATCCCCTGAACATCATTGATATAAATTTTTCCTCGAAGATATATGGTTACTATAGGTGCTTTATATATGAGTTTATATTTTTAAAACAACTTATTGTGAGCTTGAAAAAACGTGTGTGATTTTTAGATGGTCAGACACTAGTGAAATGGCCTTTCTGGGGTAGAATGGTAGCATGACATCAACGCCAATACAAATTCTTATATATCCAAGAATAATATATATATATTATTTCTATTCTTTTGGAATCGATATAGGATCATTTTTCATATAGGAGGATTGATTCCTATTGTGCGAGACTTTTCAATTGATTCCACACAAGAGAAGTTACCCAAATCTCAATTTATAGTTAGATGATGTTGTTCATTCCTTGAAATATTAGAGGAATATTTTTATTGGGAGAGCATTTTTTGGAATATATGGACAAAAAATTTCTAAAATAAGTATTCACACAACATGACATGAATCTGAGTAAATGAATATGGGTTGAATACCCAATATTGATTTTGCATTGATATTTCCTATATCATCTGAATGGTAAATTTAGATTTCAATGCATTGAGAAGGATTTCCCAGAAAAAAGAAATTTGTGGGGACAATATCATGTTCCAGCTCATGAACACAATTACATTATGAATAGATCTGTTTTAGAACATCAGGGGAAGTTTATAATTTCATCTATATCTATTTCCTCTTAACTTCATTAGTGATTGACGATAATGAAGCTATTAGATTCTAATGGATTGGTCCTACAGGAGAGTGTAGCATATGATGAACCATATCCTAGATGGATCATTAATGAGGATGTTATATTTCACATCCAAATATGTTCTTGGGTTCCTATACATGTCCTAAATGATTTGATGTGAGATTCTCATGCCTCAAAATTGGTTTTTCAGAATGGTTTTACCAAGATGTATCATGACATACATGATCAATACTGGTGGTCCGGGATGAAGTGGGAGGAAAATAAATTTGTTACTCAATTTTCTTCATGTCATTAGTTGAAGCCAGAGTACCAGTGACCAGTGGGGGTTTTGTAGCCATTTTATATTCATATGTGGATGTAGGAAAACATCACCATGGATTTAATGACATCACACAATAGATCAGCATGAAGAAATGATGTTGTATTAGTGGTTTTAGATAGGTAGAAAAAGGTTATTAATTTTATTCCTCTTTGGTAAAATAATTTAGTATAAGAAATCAAAAGGCTGTATATTCATGAGATTATATACCTATAAGGGGTTCTAAATTCTATCTTATCATACAGAGATGTTCATCACACTTCACTATCCTGGAAGGCGTATCAGAGGGCACTGGGTTCACAGGTACTGATGAGTATAACCTATCACAGATAGACTGATGATCAATCTAAGTATTTAATACAGGTTTTGGAGGAAATTATCTATATATTAGAACATTATTTTATTCAATTTTTTATAAAAACATTACTCTAATCGAGTTAACTTATAATAATAGTTCACAAGTGACTACATTGACAGCTCCTCATGAGGCTTTATATGGTATGTTGTGTCATTCACCTCTATATTTGTTAGAGGTAGGAGAGTTATCCCTATTATATCCAAATATCATTTAGGATTATTAATATAATAATAATCTTATTATGAATCAGTTTGATACATCACATTATAGACATGATGAAAAAGCTAATGGTCGATGCTGAACACAAGATTTCAAGGTGGGGGCCAGGGTAGGTAAATTTTTTCTCTATATAAATGGGAATAGATATATTCAGAAGCATGTGAATGTATTGAATCATTACATATGGACCTCTATTATTCATAACATATTCAGGCTAGTATCCCATTGGTTTCATTTACCATAGAGGCACCAGGAAAGGGATGACATCTTCAATGAATCTTGTCTTAACCCAAATCATTCGGATTCATCTAAAAATTATTATATATTTGTGGTTGAGTATTAGGTATATGTATCCTCTTATGATCATATTATATATATTATTTATTCTAGCATGTTGTTTATCTATGGTCGGTCAGTTCCTCTTGTAAGGGTGAGGTGGGAGATTAACAATGTTCAGGTCGAGACATTGGTGTGGTAGGCGGAAATATATTACATGCAGACAATGTTATTATTGGTGATTATATACAAAAATTAAAAGGTATATTCCGGGATTAATTTCCTTAAAATGGAGAATATTCTATGATCCCAACATTTATAAAAGGTATAAACCCAATCAAATTTTAATTTAATATTTTAAATTTGACATAATGTGGATTTATATTTAGGTTATTAGGGAAATGGTTTTTTATGGAGATTTTTTGGAGACTAGAGAATGAGATTTTGGAAGAGGAATCTATGTCGCATAGTCAGTACAACCCATGCATCATAGACCACACAATTTTGAGTAAACCAAGCTGCGTGGTCTATCCCACTATCAATGATAGAAAAGTTTAATTAATCCATTAAAAAGTGGTTACATGCTTATGAACATTCTATATAAATTTTTTTAGAAGGAAAAACAATGTTAATTCATGGTTTTCCTAACAATGCACCACGACTATGAGATAGAGGTACTATGTGATATATGATTAAATGATTGGAGTATGATTCTCCCAACCATGCGACTGAACCATTCAAATTAATTTTTAGTGGTTATAAAACCATCCTTAAATTAATTAATTATATTTTTACACCCATTTGTTCCTTTTCGACAAGAAAATATATTCTTCCCTGGAGCTCTTTAATTCCTATACCTTGGATTTTAATATGTTTCTAAATTAGTTCTATGATACTAGAGTTTTTCATATCATTTGATTTGGGTTAGTTAGTTATCAATTTATATTGAAACTTTTTTCATTTCCCGTCCTCTAAATAAATCTATTTTTCTATAGGATAATATTCCATATTTTTAGTGTATTTTTCCATTTTTATTTTTTCTTCTAATTTGGATCATATAAGAGGATGAGACTGAATTAGTCTAATTTACTAATCTAATGTAGGAGGTCTTGTTTTTTTCTTAATATTTTATTGTTTATGATTTAGTTCATTCCATCATACACTTTAGTTTCTTAAAGATTCTTATATATTGATGGGTTATTATAGAACTCCACCACACATGTGAACTATATAGGGTAATTATAGGCTATTGGAATTGAATTCAATACTATCCTTTGGCGTGTTTTCAAATTTGAATAAACCACCATGGGTGGATCATTGTATTTGATTCAACTATTGAGGTGTGGCATATTTCAAAATTCATTAGGTTTGTTCAAATTTTTTTGAATTTTAAATATAAATTAAATAAGGGGGAATAGAAATATGTGTCCCTGTGTCTTGGTCATTATTTTTTCTTCTCACTTAGGCTTGAGACTCTCTTTATATTAAATTTCCTACCTATGATAAATGGGAGGATTCATGTGATTCTTGTTATTCTAATACTATGATGATATTAAACACTCAATTAAGGTGCATGGATTGTGTATAATCACGAAGAATAATTAGATTGAAATTTATTCTTGTATATTATGGTTAGATGATGGGACCATGACCATTCTTATTGACATGTCACAAATGGGAGGTGGGTTCCGATTTAGGATCTAAAAAGGCAAAATCATCAATAATGATTAATTTAATAATTATAATGAATTTATTTTTCAAATTTGGTGAATAATGGGTTATCATATTTACACCATGTATGGAATCATTTTGAAGATATCTTAGATATACTATAGCGTACTTGGAATCCTCTGAGGACTACCAAGGAAAAACTCAAGGGGTAGAAAGTTATTACGCCCATCTGATACATGGACTCATTTCTAGATAGCCAAGGATGCAATATTTTGGATAATTATATTATTTTAAATGAGTGATATATGTGATCCCATTATGGACCACTAATGATGGAACCAGTGATAGGGACATTATACCACACCTAGAGCGATTCTAGGATTCCATGGGGAATTCCTTACATGAGCCTCTAGGTTTTTTGGTTCATGAAATACCTAGGGTGATATCAGGGTTCGAAATTTGGAATTACAATTATTGGATCATGTTACAATAAATTGAATAATAATGAAATTATTATATGACCTATCTTCCATGAATAATCACACTCTTTTATTCAATAAGAGCCTTATTTTACAATTGGCCTTATTATGTATATCTAATTAGAAATGATAAAAAAGGATACTCAATGGCTATGTGTCATATCCCAATAATTATTTATAATTAAAACATGGTTTTATTGATTACATAGAGATATCCTAGATTAGGATGAAGTAGGAAGTGTAGGAAGGATGTTTTATCAGATCCCAGTCCTATACATATTATGTAATCAGATAATTTCATTTATATTTTATTTATTACATGCATAAAATTTATGAAATATTAATGGACATGATAATTATACACCGCTTGTGGTGGACTACTATTTTTTTTCGCTGCCTGTTCGGTCCATCCTAATGGTACCCAAGCGCACCTCATGGATGTAATTAGGACAACGGAACGTACCCACTTGCCCATGCTTGTTTGATTCGTGTATATTATTTGGGGAGAATAAGATGAGGATATGAATAGTGATACTATCTGAGGAGAGTTTTTGTGTCCTTTTTTATTTTTGAGACATGTATTATATTAGATTCATGTTTCCATTCATTACTCATATTACTTTTTGTATAGTATTCCATGATCGTTACCATTTGTGTGATTTTTTCGGAATTTTAACATGTATATTTATGTGATGGTATTATTCTTCAACTACATAGATATTTATATTCTTATACTATTTATTGATATTATAATGACATTTTTCTACACTATTGTGATGATGGTATAGTCTCTTCATTATTCCACCATGGACCCCCATTCCCATTCAGCAACCCTAAGCATATGGAGAGGTGAGCATGGTACCATGTGCCTAACTATGTTTAGATACTATTGAGTGAACTAGTTTTAGGACATCAAAATGACCCTCTAATGTCTAGTTTCAAATTTATTTTCTTTATATGACAAATAAGTCATGTAATAAGATGATGAACCACACCAATTTCTTAATATTGTTCAAACCATATTTGAATTTATGTGCCAACACTAGGAGGATGTGAACTACCCTGACGAAAGTATTTATTGGATAATATCCCATTTAACTAAATACTCATTAGAATAAGAGTATCAATTCTTCACTATTTATTTAATTCACATGATAGATCCGTTTATTTTTTTATAATGTATATATATGATCTATAATTCTCCTCTCATGATCTGAAATAAATAATAAGAGGTCGCCGATTTTAATGGGGTTATGGGATATGGGGTCTATATAGTACTCAACATTCTATTCATATAACATATAAGACTATATGTACTATAGAAACAATGATAAATTCACTCTATTAATCTCATCAGGATAAACAATATACACTCAATTTATTTACAGATCAATCATGCCTATTATACAAGGGGATTTATTGAAAAACATTCATCAATATAGTTCGTGTCCAATAATGGGTCATTCATCTCGATCTGACAAATAGATGAAAAATATACCCTCAATTTAAAATTAGGGATAACAACCAAAAGTATATTAATCCTCAACTCATAGTCCTTAGACCATAGAGTGATGTTATATAGGAAATTATAGGGCTCTAGCATAGCCGTATTCCCTCATGAAGAAAAATTCCATTGTTTTGAAAGAGATTTAAATTTAGGATGCTTTAAATATTTCCAATTATATCTTTGAATAACTTGTAATATCTCTCATAAGACCTAAATATTCAAATGCATGGTCAATAGAATTGATGTATATCATTCTGAGACTGATCATGTTGAGTTTCAGGTGGTTATATACTTCATAAAGAAATATAGAGGGACCACCATATAGGGAGACATCAAGATCTTGTACATATCTAGAACAATGGATTACATTGATGTCTGTCATGATAAAATTGAAAATGTATCAAAAACATCTACATGAAATTATATAAAATATGATTTTTAGGCCATAGAAAAGCTGATGTGTTTCTTTATACACTAAAAATCCAATGTTATTGAAAAAGGGAGGAAAATAATCTTGTATAAATATAGATCATATTCTAGTTTGTGGACAGTTTATCTATTTTTAATTTCATTTTTTTTCATCAGGACAATTATTTAAATGTCTTATTGGGAAGACAATTTATCCTTTCTTAGGAAACATTACCCTCATAATACCACTAGTTCCTCTAAAACATTTTCTATCAATATGAAATAGGGATTCATGGGGAAGGTTCCCCAAATTAACTCTATCTAATAAAAATACATAGATATTGGATTCTATATAATGGAGGGAAAACAAAAAGAAACATGTCACTTTATCCAAAATGCAACTCCATGTATTCAATAAATGGGTCCTATTAACCCATTCCCTAAACTCGATGATGATTATGTATTATCAATCAATAAATTTTTTGAAATAACTATTGAAGATGGAATTTATCATGATATAAAAACATAATTTATTTTAACATACATTTCATCACCTCAATATCATATCATATACATGTCAATGTTCCCATTAAAAAAGTAACTTAGACAAAGGGAAAGAAGGACATACCATATATGCAGATCAATATTATTCCTCACCATCTCTATAACAAGTCTATATTGAATTATCATTATCCAGAGTTGGCATAAATAGTACATTTCATCTACGTAGATAATAATAATAGAATAAGAAGGTGGATCTGAGGTCTAGGCACGTTTTACTCTATCTTCACCATATCGATGACAATGAACAAATCTATTTTCATTGAAGACGAATCAAGGATGAAAATTACTTGAAGAAAATTATCCTCCTAGTTCTCCAAGACCAAATGTGATATTTGGAACACTATTTGGATCATAAAAATCATCCAGTTCATCAAAATATAATTAAAATAACCTAATTTCATTACATAAATCTCAGGATTCTGACACTTCTTCCACCCCGAGAGATAGTATTAAAGGGGGAGAGAATGTATTGAATTACTATGATAATGATTATAATACATCAGTATCATCATGACCAAATTTTCCTTCCCATAATTCATATATTATATGAATTCCTATATATATTCTTTTTGTCCTGGTAGAATTTATTCATCACCCACAACTATTGAAAGTGAGTTACTGGAAGAATGGTATGAGGATCTCAGAGATTCCCCTGTATAATTTCAAGATGAAATCTCAACCACTATTTATGATCTTATACAAGTGAATATAGGTATTAAGTAATACATTTAACCTAACTTGATAAGATCCTATATTTCTCATGAAGAAAAACATTCAAATATCTCCTTCTAAAACTAAGATGAAGATGCATTTGGCTATAATTAAGTTTAAATGACTGGGATGGATCCTGATGTGGACACCCATCAATTAGGTTTTCTGAAAAATTATCATAGTTGTAAAGAAGAATCCAAATAGATGAATCTAACTGATGATTCTATTGTTAATGATGAATTCGATAATATTTTCTAATCCAACATCATTTAGATAGATAAGTACATGAAATAACATGAAAAAATGATCTGTGTCAAGAAGAAAAATAGGAAGATCAAAATTTTCATTGACTTCATGAATCTCAACCATAATTTCATAATGGATGGATTCCCATTACCAATAAGTAAACCTTTGATTGATGCAACACACATTTTCTATGTACACTCTATTGTGGTTGGATATTCTTGTTATAAAAAAATCTGAATGGAACTCAATGATTGGAGGAAACTACATCTAGATCTCCCCAAGGAGTGTATTTCTATAATGAAATTTCATTCGGATTAAATAACAAATAGGGTTCTATATCAATGTTTCATGTAATATATCATCATGTCATTGATGTGGATGACCATGGATTTATATGTGGATAACTTGTTGGTAAAATATCAGTAGTTATATGATCAGCTTACTGATCTGGAAATTGTTTTTGACAAACATTTAAAGCACATATAGAAAATAAACCCTTTAAAGAGTTATTTTGGGGTGAACTTGGGAATGATTCCTGTCATTTTAGTACTCAACACTAGCATCCATGTCAATCCGATGAAAACCAAGGGTATCCCTAACATACCACCTCCTTGTTATTTCAAGTAGTAATGAGGGCTTCATGGATTATTCACTTAAATTAGTAATATTATTGCGAACCACGCTAGGAAATGAATAGCCTTTAATAAGCGCATAATGAAGGGGTTCATCTATTAGGGGGATGAAGACAGTCAAGGGAACTTCGACAGTCTCATATAGTTCCAATTGATCCTAATGGTATTAATTATTACCTTATAAAGAAAAAAATTATTATAAATGTAAACTTATGTGTTATAATCAGTTCTAATATAAAGAATAAGAATGATGTGGTAAAATAAAATGTACTCTAAACTTATAGAAGAACCATTCTTCACATTGAGACTTAATATGATAACCACAATAATCATTTCATTGAAATTAACTTTAAATTTCATAAATTAAGACACTACGTATAACATTAATAGGTCCACTTGATCTCTCATATCAACACACTAAAATATAAAATCAACTATTCAATGTCGAATAGATATTTCCCAAGATGGGAAGTAATTATATAGATGTTTGATTATAAATTCATGACATGTAAATCTATAAAAAAGAATGCATTGAAATATTTTCTCTCAACACATCATACATTGGAAAGTATGAACGTGTATCTCTAATTAAATGAGGAAGAGTTGTTCTCTATTCATGAAAATCATAAGGTATGTGATATGTATTTTGATGGTTCTTCAATGATTCAAACAATGATAAGTATTGAAAACAAAATACTCAGGAGAATCGTATTTTGAATTGTCCTTATCAATATTTAAATGGAAATTTTTCTCTATTACTTCATATTGATAGAATGATACACTAATAAAAATGATTACTATCAGCCGCACATTAGATGATTTCAATTTTCTATACAAGTTCCAATTTAATAACTAAATGACAAGGGTAATTAAATTTTGTTAATTGATCATATTACTATTGAATATTATATAATGAAATAGGACGAAATTACCATACTCAATTCTCTACGGGTGTTAATAAAAGAATTCCCATTTGATCATACATTATCTCATGTTGTTCTATCATAAAATTTTTATGTGAAGGCATTGGCTAATGTAGCAACAACCTAGTAAGATATGAACATATATTAAAATTCGTTATTATTCTACACTCCAAGGTGGATGACCCATTCATTGGTAGTGATGAATATAATATCAATAAAATCAATCACACTCATAAACTGAATGATACAACCTTATGATGGATATCCCCAATATTGAATTATCTCCAAATAAAAATTCTTTCAGTATATCAAGAAAAATATGAATTTATTAAATGATATGTTATAAACAATATTCTTTATGATGAAACTAATTCTTAGAATGTTATATGTAAATGATGAATTGATGAAGTCCTCCTCAGATGAATTTAAATAAGTGAGACCATAATTTTTATATAATATTCCCACATAAGTGCTTCTGGAGATCATCAATCATACTCCAATCTATTCAAATATATTTAATGACATGGGTAATCATGGCCATTAATGAACTAGGGTTTCATTGAATTCCGATGTTAATTTACTGATTTATAGCTTAATTACAATTTCGTGCATAAAACCATATGAACATTGAATAAGGATAAATATTCTTAGGTATTTTACATCTGGGAAATATATTTCATTGGTCTGTATATGCAAGTAACATGAAAGTAGTTTAAGGAGATCATTGTTACCACCAACATCCTCTCCAAGTGGGTAAAGGTTATATCCCTCATGGATGTTGGAAAAAATCCAATCATCTACCATTTTAGGTGAAATATTGTTACCATATTTGATGTCACTCACACGATTTTGATGAAAAATGACAGAAAGTTTCACTATTATGAGTGGAAATTATATATTTGAAATATGGAATTCAGTACAGTCACTCATCCTGCTACCATGCAGTGAAATATCGATAGTATGAAGATTTCAATGAGCTATCTCTTACAAAATCTAAAAGATGGTTGATAAAGATAATTAATACTCACCTGATAAACACATACATGATTTTCATGCCTAACAAACACAAAAATGTATGAATCCACAAGAAACTCATATTATCCTATAGTAATCAAATATTTTTATTTATGAATATTACATATTTTAGATGAATATTCAATACATTATAAAAATCCATGCTTGAGGATTATAATAGATTAGTTTATTTGGAAACATGTAATAGAATATTCTTAAATTAGGTAAGATCATCAATATATACCATACAAACCTTCCCCTTTAGTACTATTTACAAATATATTCTGCATAAATCCTTTTTTCATAACCACATGAAAATAAAAATATGAAAGGGTGATTTTAGATACTATGTATATGTAAATATAGAAGATAAATAAGTATAACATGATCGCGAGGGTATGAGAACCTGAGAATAACATTTAAAAACCATAATTTTCATATCAAAGATCATAATCCTGAGTAATGGCATAAATATTATACGTTCATAAGACATGAATCATAGGGAAATCAATGAATATGATACATGAGGGAATAAAATTGTCATAATACATAGGTTTTTTTGGAATACACATAAGCATAAGAAATCTTATGTCATGGCTACCTACAGAGACATTCATATCATGTTAGGCTTGGTTTAACCACTCATGTACCTACATCAAGATTCATATAACCTCTTGTGTACCCTGTTTTGGGATTGGTTTAATAATCCATTTACCCTTTTTTAGGATTGGAATATCCTCCTGTGTACCCTCATTTGGTTTTGGAATAACTACCAACGTTCCCTCCTTTTTAGAATTGTTCTAACAAATCTTAAACCCTATAAGATCCTTGAACATTTATCAACACCCAATCCATTGGAGGGTGATATTGGTCGCATCAATAACATAATGAAAATCAAACATATTTTTTCTAAAATATCATTAAAATTTCATTATATCCTATCCCATGAAATAAAATGTGTTTTAAAAACATTTTTTTATATCAAAACCTATGTAAAAGGGACTAGATTCCTAATAATTTTATCACGTCATAATATCATTATAAATAAAAAAAGTAGGATTCATATGGATTCCATCATGGTATATACCATGGAAGCGAAATGGGTAACATTAATATATTTTTATAATAAAACATTTATATAAATAATAAAAATGGAATCCTTGCTTCATAAATCCAATAATGTATGTGTATCATAAATAAATTTAATCAAAAATGTAAATGATTTTGAAAGATAATTTAATCATTTCGTGAGGAAAATATTTTTTTTAAAAATAATTCATAAAAAAATAAAACCTTTATAAAAAATAATATCTTTTAAAATAACCAATAAATCTTTGAAAGGATAATTTAAAAAATCTTTTAAATTATTTACAAAGGAAAATATCCTTTTCAATTTTAAAAACACCTTTTATATCATAAATGATTTGTAGAATATTTTTATAAGAATATAATATTGAAAAATTATATAGGAATATTCAAATAAAATATCGGTTATGATTATGGTAATTTTTATTCATGTAATACATATTAAAACCCATATATCTTTCATTTTTTATGTTAAATCTAAAATGTATTTTGTTTTGGAAAATAAATGAAGATTACATTCAAAATATTTCTTACAAGGTAAAAAATGATAATTGGAATTTTTTAAAAAATTGATATTAATATAATATATTGAATACCATTAAATAAAACATGGTTCTGGAATAAAATGTATTTCCATTTGAAGGTAATAATAATGTCGTATTTTTATGAATTATTTTATCTGCTATTTAAAGTAAAAATTCATGTGAAAATGTTACTGTGACTGGTGAATATAATGAATAACCATTGGAGATGTAAATTAATGAGTTTATTGAGATATGGAAAATAGTATTTTATCATCAGAACCATAGTCTAAAATAATGTTGAAAAACTATGACATTGTACTATAAAAGCATTATAACTTTGGTATCATTTAATCATCAGCCCTAAGAATGGAATGTATAAAATGGAAGATAAATAATAATGAACGTATATATTCATGATATTAAATATATATATTTTTAAAATATAAACCTTATGAAATAATATAGGTACCTAACAAAATTCATTAATGGTATTTATAAAAACAAAATAAAATAAATAAATGGTGAATATTGAATGTGGCCTATTGAAGTAAAAATTTAGATAAAAACCCCTTACCGCATTGGTAATATTTTTATTCATAATCCCCAATTAATAATAACATCAAATGAAAGTTAAAATATCTTGAAAAGATTTTAAATTCAGGATATAACATTTCAAAGGGGAAATATATAAACCAAAAATAATAATTTAATAAAGAATTTTTATATGTATCCCAAAAATAAGAGAGATATAATAAATCCTTTACCTTATTGATAACACTGAAACCATAAACCCCAAGTAACAGAGACCCAAAAAAAGATGTATAAATCACCATACTTTTCTAGGTAAAAATCATAAAATACATTCATGAGTAGTATATAAACCACAAAAAACGTTAAATGTGATGTATATGGACTTTTACTCACAAAAAATAATATATATACATAATTCCAGTATCACATATCCCGACTTAAGTTATACACATTAAAACCTCATCTTCTACAGGTATCCTCTATAGGTTTGCTTCCAAAATCATTCCTAGGATTGATTTATCTCTAATAATGGAATTTATTATGAGAGGAGGGATGTTATAATGTGATTTGTGTACATATTGGATGGACCAATGGGGGTTTATTGTGTGAAGAATAGAGTATTAGGGTGTGGCGTTTTAAGTGTGGTGAGTTGCGCACTCGTAATTTTTGAAAAGAGATAATTCCAATAAGTTATTTTTCAGGTAAAAAGGATCTAATAATGGAAAATTCTTGATACAAGAGGGGAAAAGGTATAAATATACCCATATAAGATGTAATGGAAAATATTTGGTTTATTCTTAACCCTTATAGTTTAATTTTAACCCTCAAGAACCCATTTTTAACTTAAGCACAATAAATACATTTTACCATTTTTAGAATTAATTTTGGTAATAATTTAGGTGAAAATTATTAGTAAAAGTAACATATTATGATTTAAAATATGGAATCCATTTTTCAAAAATAAATCCATATAAGTTAGAAAATATTATTTAAAAATAATCCCTTAGATGTGACAAGAAAGTGGGTTTTAAAATAGAAGATGTTAATTGGTTTATAATGTTTATAAATCCAATTTCAATATGAAATTCATCAAAATTAACTAAAGTTAATTAATATATATATATATATATAATATTATTAGTTCTACATAATCAAAATTTAGAATTTAATTTTAATTTATAAATAGTTTAAAAAAGGGAGTTTTAAACAAAAATTTAATATTTTTCACCATTCATATAAAGATGAAACTTTTTAGAAAAATCATAACGATAAAAATATGATGATTTTGAAATGATTAATTAAAAAATGTATTTTTTTTTCATATTTAGTTTATAATTTTTTATAAAATTAAATTAAAAAAACAAAAAAACATGAAGAAATGTGTTTTTCGATAAGTGTATTTTTTATAGTACAACATGATTTTATATTAACCTTATAGATAATAATAAAAATTAAATGAATATAAATTAGATTCTGTTCATATATAATTTATAAATTTATTTTATAAAATTCTTCATTTGGGAGTATTTTAATTAATTAATGTGGATAAACATCTTGCAGCTTAAAATAGTTTTTTGAAAACAATCTATTTAAACCCTATAATAATTATACAATAAAATCTAATATAAAGTGGATTGAAAATTATTTATGAGTATTAAATATAAATAATTAATTATTATTTTACATTAAATTATAATAGGAATATTAAATAACATAATTTATGGGAAAGAAATCACAGTTTTATAAAAATCGGTATTTTCTACATTTACTAAGAAATCAATTTTTTTAAATACAATTTCCAAAAATTAAACTATAATTTACTTTTGATATGATGATTCAAAAAATAATTTTATATGTTTAAATATATTTTTAAAAAATATCAATAAATTTATTAAAATATTTTATTATAAAAACAACACAACCATTTTTAATGAAAATTCATTTTTGATGAATATAATTACATTCCTAGAAATTGATTTATTGTTTATTAAGAATTAATATATAAATTTATATTGATTATGAAAATTATATTTACATTTCATAATTGTTTTAATATTATTTTCACCTTCCCACTTAATAAATAGGTTATAATAATAGTATTACATTTTTCATCGAATCTTGTTGTCACATATCATGCATACTATCCAAGAAACATGTTGTTGTATATGACGCAAAATAAAATCAAAGTTTCCTAAAATTAAAGCTGTAAATATTCTAATAAGTAGAGAAAAATACTATATGTATTAACGTCATTTGAAAAACAAATCACAATATCTCATGGTGTTACATCTCTTATGTACAAGACTATGGCAGTATTACCCATCTAGGTTCATTTGTCCTTAATTTTCATTTCAATCTACAAGTAACAATATGATGATGAATAGTCTGGGTAGTGACTGGATGATTTAGAATGACTATATGAGATAAATATATACACTGTAAAAATTTATAGGATTATCATAACTATGTTTCATGCGCATCAAAATAGAACTTTCAACTCTACTTTTTATGCAAAGGAGAGTTGTTATTTGTTTTAATAACACCAATGATACCATGATAAAATCCTAAAAATATTAAACTAAAATATGATTAACCTTATTTCATAAAAAATGTTTATTTAGAAAAATTTTATTACTTTATAAAAATTAATGGATAGAGATTCATGTCGGCTAATGACAAATGGTTTCACAAACAGTACCTTTCATAAATTTCATGCTCGGTCATGAACATCCTCACTATGTGATGTTTAAATAAATGGTCATAATCATTATCTTATGACATTAAACTTAATTATTGTCATCCCTACCATATGATGTTAAAAATTAAGGATAAATTATATTCTTCTAGTTATTAAAATTTTCAGAGCTCATCCAAGCCACATAATTTAATATTATATGACAACTTCCTCATCACAAATGCCAAAACCTAGGGAATGTGTTGAAAATTACCATGTTGTTTTCTCAAGTGAGCTATGGGTAATCATATTATTATATTATGTATCGCAAAAAATAATTAATCATGTGTACTTAAAATTCTAGATCGATCAGTCAATTTAGCATGACTATGAGCGCCATAACATAAGAAAATAAGTAATATAGCCCATCTTACATGACCTTAAACTATTAAGGTAATAATTTGTTATATATAAGAATTTACCTACATGAGAGTATGATCAATATAGTAATGATTGGATGAAAATACAAATGTGCCAAATATTATTTTCCCACTTTAAATGTATATGCAGTTGAAAAAAGTTGGAGAATTTATATTCATGAACTACATGTGGATGGATTCCAACCACTTCAGAAAACAGAATGATGAATGAATACTTCGTTAGAGGCCCAGTTGAAAATAAAAATCTTTACCTCCTCTATATATGTGCTGGATCTACATAGGGTTCCTTTCTCTATTTCAATGGGATTCAATGGATATGGTTAAACTATCCAAACATGATGTCGATGTTTTCCTGAAAAATAATATAAAACACTCCTTTTACTGTGTGTCATTTTGATTCACAAAATATCCTTTTTTGTAGAGTAATTTATCTTGGAATCTATAGAGAAATTTTTTATCTACTATAAATGATCTTTATCGGCATGGGTTATCCTCCATAAACTATTTGTGGTTTTATTCCATCCCTCCTTGGTCAAGTTGTCACACATTGATTCTTTGTCCTAGGTCAAACCATAATAAAAATAAATCCATTTTTTCTAGTTATGATCATGATAATGTATAGCATTTCACTCTAAGAACAATGTGAATATTTATTCCTACTATATACTGATATGTATCGATTTCTAGATCCAGTATCCTTTCCCCAACTAGAACATCCATCAATAGAATCATTTTCTTTAATTTTTGGAACTAAAATAAAAGTGAGTCCTAACATTATTCCTCCACACATAAAACCATTATATGTTTAAGAATCCGCATGTTATTTATGTATTTTTTAGTAAAATTCTATATCTGACATAAAATCATGATTTATATAGAGACTCCATATACTGGTTAGTCATCAAAATATTTTATTAAAATATTCTCCTTTCTGAAATATGAGATAGATCAATGTGACAGATCCCCTTATTAGAACAAAAAATGGATTGAATCATATACATATGATATATACAGATGCATGGATCTCTTATCATAATAATTATTATAAATCAAAATAACCCCCCCCCAATTCATATTATTGTATACACCCCTCCAATTATAGTAGGTTTTAAAATTATTGTTTCAAAACCAAGTGGAAGCTGTATAATGTTTTCCATGAGCTAGATATTTGAAACTTTCCCATATAAAGTTCTTCATAATATAACCATAAACTATAATGAATTTGTGTTATTATGACATGATGTTAAACTACAAGAATTTTGGAATAAATTGAAAGAATTTAAAAAATTAGTCTGGTCAATTTTTATGGCATGTTTTTCCAATATGGGATCTAGATCCCTATTAAGATTCATAATCTACGGTTTCTCTCTAAACAAATCCTAGGATAAAAATACCTTTTTTCTTTAGTGTTGTGGCCTAATGTTTTTAAATTCTCATACAATTTATGAAATTTGAAGATATTTATTCTCATTATCCTTGGATATATAATGACTTATTAATTAAATATTCAAGATTGAGCTACAAGTAGTCATTCAAATACACTCCTTTAATGTAGAGAAGTATATTCAGGGAAAAATATAGTTTCAGAGTCCCCCAACATTTAATTTTGTGAATCAAGTGTCTCAGATAACTAAAATCCATTACTTAAACATTAATAATGAGTGTATTCAACTCTGAAGAAAAAATTGGTTGACTATACATACCAACCTCAATATGAATCAATATATTCATGCTGATATGGACTTTCAACTAGAGGTATCTGAATCAAAAGGGTAAGATATTTTCATCTATATAAAACAATAATAATATATATATATTATTTATAATATATTCAAAAAATGTCCCTTGCATACCTATTTTATTATATTTATCCTGATATAAGAACCTCAAGAAGGGTCTTTTAATGTCACCACTCCTTTTTTAAGGATTTTGGTAGTTTATTTGTCCTTAATACCCATCCATGGTATCTCTCTAACCATCCATAGGTCCACACATAATGCATATAAACTCTTCTAACTCCATTAAAATGGTTTATAGTGTCACAAAGACCTTTTTTATAATAGGAACGTTTTTTTTCCTCTAGATACATTTTTATAAAAACTGTGGAATGAGAGTCAAAATTGTACACTGTATTTACATTATAATTTGGATATTTTTTAGCAACATGGCCCATTTTCTCCCTACCCATGTTGGATTAATACTATCTGATATGACTGACGGTCTACTTCAATATACATGTGGCCTATGAACCCAAACCATAAAAATGGTGGAACCATATTGGTCTAAGAATACAAGCTTAAGCTATCCCCTTTATGTGAAAAAGACATTTTTCTGGAATTATGAATTTTTTTTTCAATTCATATTAGGTTAATCTTACATTTAAATCCTGAAGAATTCTTTAACTTTTCTTTTTTTTCATTTTTGGAAAACCATAAAATGAACATCTCTATGGACCAATTTCTATTACCATAAACATGTAGAATCCACTTTTTTCAAATCAATATTACCTAAAACATTAGGAATATTTTTTCAAAAATTAATACCCTATCAATTTGGGGAAATATATACAAAATATTTTTGGATAATAACCATTGAAATGCATCATGATCAAAATTCATGTCATCAATCACTAATACACACCCATCCACAGATTAATGAAAAAAATAAGATGAAAATAAAAAATAAATGATGATTGTAGGTTCCATCATATATCTCTAGTAAAAGTAGAGCCACACTCAATAGAATCAATGTTGAGGGAATAAATTCATTTACTAGTATGTTTTATCTCTACACCACAATAACGTGTTCTATGAATGGTGACATAACCATTAGGGTTTTATGACTGTTCTTGAATATTTTTTTGTTTAATGAACCTATTTCATTTTGTAAGTGGTTGAATCCTAAAAAATGTCCCAATCCATTAGTAATAAATTTATTCAATTTCAAAGGCAATATTTACTTTACTACACGTACATTCCATAATTATGGATGTGCTCACGAACCCTTATAGGGTCTGTAAAATAGAGTAACTGGTTTCATAATAGAAGGATTCTCTAATATCCACAAGCCTTGAAAACATTGTTGAAGACCCCATTTATTAAAAATGGTTTTCAGTTATCTGTATCATACATTTACCTTACCATTTATACTGATTAAAACTTTTATGTTATGATTTACTTGATTTGTGATATGATTATTGAAGGGGATTTAATAACCTCTACATTACATAATTTTTTATTGGTAACCATTTTAGATAAAGAAGTCGACTTCCTGAACATGAACCTTTAAATGGGCCTCACCCAATGATTATAAACTACATGGAATGATTGTCCAAGATTCATGAAGTTAATTTGAATGCTCCCCTTTTTTGGTATAGTTAATTTTATTAGTGGACCCCACATTCACTAAATTTTTACATTTCCCATGTTGGATAACGTTTCCAGATTTTTTAATGCTTCTCGACATAGATATTCTAGAGATGTTTTCCATGCCTTAAAACAATAATATTTATTCACCATTTCCAGTCATCAATTATATTGGACCCTCATTCATGTGTTTTCTACTTCACATATGACACTATTCAAATCACATCACATTTTGGTCAAAGTTACATGACTTTGAAATATAGAAATATGTGTTCAATGTTGTCCACCTTTAAACAATAGCTACAATGTCCCACTTAGCATCACCTAGAACTAGAAAAATAATGGCAAAAAAAACTGATGTTTCTGAAACAACATAATAGTTAACATGAAAAAAGTATATAATAGTTTTGTTGGATCTGAACCATTCATGATCTGGGAAAAATAATAATTTTGAATTATAAATATACAAAACATATTATGTTCTAAAATAAAAAATCATAGCCAAATAATATATTTAGTTCCTACTAGCTAATCTTCCCTCATATGGTGATTATGAAGAAAATCAAGGAAAAATAATTAAATCCAAAAATATAATGGGTTTAAATGATATGAAGCCATCAGATTTCAAAATATTCTCATTTGGTATTCTAGTTCGGGAAAAAATATAGAATATTATTATTCCTCTCATTCCCAGAATATCAGTGTAGGTGATCTTCATGGAATACATAATTACATCACATAAGAGGACTCAAATCCTTATGAAAATTTGAATCCTAGTTTTAGATCTCCATTAGTAATTTTCATCACATTGATTCGTATTAATAATTGTTTCTAATGAACATACACTATTGTTATAGTGATGATATTTATGAATATACCCATTTTGAATCCATGCTTCAAAGGGAAAAATTCATTCAAATAGACAAACTATAAAGTTATATTGATGGTTTTTATACTTATATCAACTATTGATCCATACCTATGTGTAAATGAATGTTTTTATGTTTTTGGGATTCATAATGGACATATTTCACCAACATTAAATGTTTAAATATATTTGAGTTATTCTGAAATTCTTGTTCAGAGTATCGTTCATTATTATGAAATGATTATCATCATGGAATGGGTAATCATAGAAATTGAATCTATTAAATACAAAATACCCTTTCATTTATTGATTTAAGAAATGTAGTAAGTAACATACACAACCTCCAATATAACCCATTCATAAAAATAAGAAACAATTAATGAAAATAGCTATGATAAACTATTTTTGGATGATTTTACTAGGTTAAATAATTCTTTTTGAGAAACACTAATGTACTATTGATAGTTTTTTGTTATACAGACTATACATTGTCCAATATATAAGTTTTCCCAATGTCATTATTTAGGTACCATCTCATTAATTAAAAGGCCTCAACCAAAAAATTCAAATTTTATAGTTTCCCTTTTATCCTTGCTACATGAGCCTCATATTATAGGTGGTTTGTAGTCTTTATGATCATCTAATCATGTCGGTCTGATTCTACAATAGAAAAATGGTTCATGTCTTTCACAATACCCTCCATTAATTATACTTGACGGTTGGAACAATCAAATTAGATAAGGTCACATTCCTAGGATATGAACATGTCTTAGGTAGTTTGAATGTGTTTTATATGAGTTTGATATTGTCGATAGTCAAATCCTTAAGCACCTAGAGCATGGAAATTTGGATAAATTATTTCCGTCTTATTTATTTTTTAGTCGAGTATTAGTAATTATAGTATGAAGATGATGACAATCAAACTCCCAGAACACCCAATCTTCGACATCTATTTTGAGTTTTGTCATCTAATCATTCATCTCCACTAGATAATAATAGAGTTCCCATTCCACAATTAAGTATATAGATCCTAAGTTGAGTATAGGTGAGTTGTAATTTATCACCTCATGGATAGACACATTGATTGGATTGGTAGATGCGCTATTTTCTAGTGGATTACAAGATATCATCACTGTTGGAATAATTTCATTATTATAGTTAGCAACCATATAAAAATTCATTGAACCTACATCCATCTCATTATTAATGGGATGTGAAACTTATGTTTTTTATGATGTTTCTATTTATTATTCACTCGACCTTCTATTTTGATGATATATTCAATGGTCAGAGTGGCCTATAGACCATAATAATCTATTGGTTTTATAACCCTTTCATATGTGTCCTTAAGTAACTTCATAGAGATAGTTATATATCTGTACCACATCATAATCCAACAATAGGGTTTTTTTCCCTCTCTTATGTGGAAATTTCATCTCATAATTGGTGTCCTCTTGTACCACCATTACCTGAAGATGGTGAAAAAAATGTATATCATTATTTTTTAACCCTAGATGAAGGTAATGGAGACACTCTCAATATAAAAATTAAATAATGTGGAAATTTATAAAGAGTATAATAATTGTATATGACTTTATCATCCACTCTATCCACTAACACCTCATTTTGAAAAAATGCATGATAAAATAACACTCTTATTGAGTACTACTACCATTAGTAATAACTAAACTAGAAGGTGTGGGAATACATGAAAAAGATTAAAAATAAATTCAATTCTTTAAAAGGTAAGTTAGTTCGTCATTTCTTAGTGAAATTGGCCAAACATTGACAATGCTGATAATTTTGGGGAATATTTTAGAAGGAGATAATTATAAATAATTTGTAAACACATAATATTTTATATGTTGTGCAATCCTTCCATATAAGTATTAGAGAGTCCAAAAAATTAATTGTGGGGTTCTATTACCTTTTACAATGACTCAAAATCTAGTAAATTTGTGTGTAAACGGGAACTAATAGTTTGATTAGATTTCCTTGTGCTGGTAGATATTCCTTTAATAGGTTATAAACCCTGAATCCCAAGAGAGAATCCAAAATAGAGAAGATGCATCCGTTAATAAATATATTTGGAAACCCTACTAATAATATTTAAAGGGAATAATATTTTGAAATTGTGTACCCTTAGGAGAAGTATTATTTTGTTACCAAATAAAATATTATGAATCCTCATCATTCATCGATGTTTACTTGGGTAACATTTTTAACATATAACCATAGGTTTCAGACCATTGTGTTGAATGATGAAATCAACCCATTATATGAATGGTAAATAATATGAAAGTCCTTACATAATATTCTCTTAATTGTAATCCTTAAATAACCTATTAATGTGATTATAATATCACATAACAACATATCCCATGAATCTTTGGGAAATGCATCTTACATATTCAAAATTATCAAGATTATATCCATTTATTCCATTTCCAATAAACTAATCCCCACCTCGCCATGTGGTCAGTAGATGATGTTAGTAGTTGAGAACTAGTGACCAAAAACCATTATGAGAATATCATTTGGTCAGTACACTATGAACTAAGTAATCCCATACCCTCTCCTAAAATTCAATTTCTCTTATCTATTCACTAAATTATAAATAGATATTATTGACTAGAAATTCCAATCCCTTTAAATAGAAATGCATTAAGGTAAAAATATAACTCTAGACTCAACCATTCATTATAATTTGTAAATAAAATATTTTACCTGAGAATTTTTTTTGACTGGTAGAATGCTGATGCTAATCTTCATCATTGTATGCGAGTGGATAATTTTTTGGAATATTCTCACCCCCTTAGAAAGCATGGGGGAAATGTTTTCCCTTAGTAGATATGTTTTTTTGGATATCATCTAGGGTTATGTGAATTGTGTTAATCATTTTTTTTGATTGGGTTTATGGATGGTAAATTCAACATATAGATTAAATTCGTATATAATAATCATGTTAGATTATGGGTAATCCAAAAAAACTACAAAAAGATGAATATTCAAATATTAATTTTGAGGAATGAAATGAAACCAAGATTCTAACATGATTTGTCTATTAATGCAATGTCTCACAAAGTTTGTTTTCATATTCTAAAATGATGCATAAAAAATATGTAAAACATGAAATAATGGAAAATTATATATTTTTATGTCAAAACAATGCATATGAAAGTCATTGACCACATGATGTCTCGTATTTTTCTTGATCTTATAGTGAACAATGAAGCTGTTGAATTGTTTTTACAATAACACCCAATGATCATTACAACATGATAATTTGGAAAAAAATGATTTGCAAGTCTAGGAACAAACCATAAACCATTAAAATGTAAAAATATCCACATGTATGTGGAAATCCACTAACTAATCTCATAGAAGCCATCTATTCATGAAGAAGGTGGGTAGATTCAGGCATGAAAATGTCCACTCTATTTGGATAGCTCTAAATTACTAATAAAACATGTAAAAATTAAGGGATTAGAGGAATCATAAAAATGTCACGACCTTGATGATTCTGATCATGTGCCTTATGTGGGAGCCACACTCGAACCACACAAACTGCCTAACTCACAGGTAGTCTTGTGATAATTCACATGTGATTCTATTTACTTATTTATACTTAACCTATATTCATTTCAATCAAAAAAAATTTCAAGGGGGTTAGATTCTTTAGACCACTCTAAAATTAAATTGGAAAGAAGAGACCCTATAGATCCACCAACACACATCATACATTTATCATGGATTATCCCTAAAATAATAATATAATGAAGAATAATTTTCATCCAAAAATCAGATAATTGATCATTGATCATAAATCTACCCACAGAAATCATAGCAATGATATTGTAAAACTAATAGAACACTCATAAAACTGGAATACAATAACCCCTCATAAAACACTCTTCCACCATTCCCTATATAGGCATAACAAACATGAATTCACATACCACAAACTATATGAAAGTCTATTTTGGGATATTTGTTACCCTTACAATGAATGAAATTAAAAAAATATTATATTTCCTGAAACAAAATTCATAAATGATATGTAATAAGAAGACACTGAGGAAAATGATAGATATCAACTTATTATAGGGGAATTCATGAAATTTTTTATTTGTGTGAATTTCATTCTTATTCAAAGCCTCTTCCATGAGGCCATAGAGATCGACCTTGGGAGAGGGTAATTCCACACAAATATATAGCATTGAAATATTTAATTAAGTCATATTCTTCAAACAGATGCCCAATATTGCATATATCTCAAGTGGGGAAACCCTCCTTCATCAATCTCTTGGGTGGTGCGGCCTACATCACATGTATCTTATGAAGACCACCCCACCATCTGAGGTCACTAAATGAATCAGATTTCTATGGTCCTACTTACCAAATAGGATGAACCCTCTACGCATCCCTCCAACTATTTGGCCTCATTAGTGAGGTCCCCATGTGGGCTTAACCATTAAACACCTATATAACATGCATACCAATTTTCAAGTCATGTTTACCATTTGGTCGAAACACCCTTAACATACATACATTGAGGAAAAACAACTCATTATCATGCTTTATCCCCTTAACTTTTTAGTTCATATTAATGAGGCACCTCATCAGGATATCAATGATTTATACTATGATAATGTTCAAAAATACAATTCCTAATCCCTCTAAATCCACAAGCTATTCAAAATCAGGGTAAGAAAATTATCATTAACCCCTTTTATCTTGTTTTAAAATGATTAAAATTGGGAAAAAACTATCTTCATAGATAGGTAGAACCCTTAGGGGTATAACAATTGTGGATTCAACTGATGATGAAGGTCCCTATTTAAATATAGTAGAGTAGTCTCTTTAGTATAAAAGATGGGGTTCTTATCCGTTAAACGATCCATGGAACACCAAGGAGGGGAGATCCAAAATTTAAACCCATATATGTCATACATGAATAGGAATATTACCATACAATCTTCACTCCTTTATTTATCCTCCATTATTTATATTGGGGTTCTACACTACACCTATCAATGTATCCCTCCATTCCTACAAATATGTATGAACAATGGAGTATCAAAATCATATTGAGATATAATAACCAAGATGATTCATGTTAGAGAATCCATCAATAATATGAGAAATCCCAGAAAGGGATACCACAACATGTAATATCTATTCAAATATAATCGTGCACTCTAATACAATGTGCTTTATATTTTACTATTTCATTATTCACACACTAATAATTGATCCTATAGTATAAGAGATATGATTTTATTTTTCCACTAACACAATATAAGTGCCTCTATGTTTGTAATACCCTGATCCCAGTTACCCATAGTCGGTGCATTATTATATTACATTGGCCTGATCAAAAAAAGATCAAATCTTAAAAGACCGATTAGTTTAGTTTCCTTGGAAACACTATATATATTGATAAGTCTTTCATTACACCAGAAAGCGAAAAACTACGATAACATAGTCTCCAAAGTCCACACTCATATCCCCATCAGACTATCCCTACAGGTTAGTCATAATATATTTCTTTACATCCTGGGAAAAATAAAACATAGAAAGGGGTGAGCTCAGATTCTTAGTAAGGAAAATAATATAGCGTAAGCATTCATAAATAAGCTTAAACATTAAGGCAATGTATAACTAAAAAAATCCTTTTAAACATGAACTTCAGTATAATATGGAAAAAATAAAATAAAATATTTCCATTTAATTATTCATATGGATATTCTACAAGTCTAATAATCACATGAAATATCAATAACCACTTTAATAATGATGGAATGCATAATTCCGAACTATCATAACCATATAGTCAAGGCCTTGTTCCAGGACTACAAATAAGATTTTTTCAGGCCTTGTGCCAATACACTATTTTGTCTAATGAGACATACTAATGAATTGAGGATAAATAGTGTTCTCCACCCATCACTTACTATGTCCAATGCATTTCTCATATGAACAGGTTTAAACATAACATGATAATTCGCATTAAAACTAGCATACAAAATTTCAATACTTTCTCTATAAACCATGAATGGTAGAAAAATAACACATCCACAGTCAAACATATCACAAAAACATCAATAAAATATGGAAGTTTTGTATCATAATAAATCAATTTTAAATAATCTTAAAATCCATCAAAGGATGTTGACATAGATGAAATCAAAACTATATCAGAGAAATATCTTTTTTTTTGAAATCATTGAAAAGTCACAGATTTATAAACGAAGTAATTTATAAGGGATTTTTGAATAAAAGTGTCTCGTACCACATTGAATCTTTTGAAAAGAAATATCATTTCAAAACATTCATTTCCATATAAATTAATCCTTAAAATAATTTTGAAAACATGGACATTAATTAAAAATATTTAGAAAGATAAATCTTTAAAACATTTAAAATTTGGATCTTGATAAAAAGTACCGTTCACAAATTCTTAAAATATTAATTTTGAAATCATTTAAAAGTCCCATAATTATATAATAAAACATTTAATTTGAAAATATTCTTATAATATTATAAGGGAATATTTGACAATTTTATAATGGCAGAAAATAGCTCCACCCACCGTATAAGTTAAAAAAATACCTTCTTACCTTAATTTTATAGAAAAGGATAAAAGGAACTTGTTTGTAAAATCACGGAAAGATTCATTTATAAAAATATTATAAAAAGTCAAACAAGGTTATATATGACTTTATACAATAGTCTGTAAAGTAGTAAGAATGATTTGAAATACGTTTTTAAGAAACATAGATGTGGATGATAAAGAGGTCCCAATAGATAATTCCGTATAAACATCCTCGGTTAATGACGAGATTGTGAAATAAACGCTTACCAATTTGGTAACATACTAAACATACACCTCATGAAAGAAGAATCATACAATTAATATGTAAATTCACATAAATTAAATTTTATTACACAACAAATACAATTATGGGCAGTACATACACCACAGAAAAGGTAATAGTGGCAAAATGGCACGAACCTCACGGGAATAAGGAGTGAGATGAAAACCCATTCCCTTGTAATTTTACTTAGTAGAGAGTTGTTAAAACTCCTATATAATAGTTAAATAATTTTTATTAAATTATACATGAATCATATACATAAATATGATATCATATATGAACTTTAAATATTGTGTTGTCAATAATATTTTAGTATTATCGTCGTTTTGGGTGTTAAATTATTCATATTCTTTTATATGTTTTGATACATAAGCCATGTTTTTATCCTTAGGATGTATTATATTCATATCCATAATGATATCAAGTCCATAAAAAATATTTTTAATCATCAAATTAGAATTATACTTGAATGGATATGATGGGAAATTAATCTCATCGCGTTCGTGGAGATGGTATTCTGTACATACACAGGAGGGACAATATCATTATTTTGATATTAAAATAATATAGAATTGGATGTTATATAATATATAATGAATCATTATAATGTTATATTTATTATTTAATTCAATTACCTATCATTATCTACCCATCCAAATAATAATGTTTCGAATAACAATTACACCACGACGTGGAGACAGTAAGCTGTACGTACGCATGTATGGTGACATGTCATTAAAAGGATGTATATAATACTGAATATGGTTGTACCATATTTATAATAACATCATAGTATATTTAAGATACTGGAGTTATTATTTTAGAATGGAAATAACAAAGAAAGAAGAAGTTTAAGAAGAAAGGAACTTGAAAGAGGGTGGTGAAAACATTACCTCTTCTTCGGGTTCTTCCTTTTAATTTGATCAAAAGGGCTCCTTATGTTGGCTTTATGATAATACTAACTACTCTAGGTTGAAGTGATGGATGTTGAGAGGATAATTGGACAGGTTTTGGCTGAACCAAAAGGCTTTGAAGGTATGATTAATTGGTTAGAAGTGGTATCCTTTTATAAGGGGTAGGAGGGGCTCTTTAGGAAAAACATAAATTATTAATTTATAATAAATTATTATTCTGTTCATAATAGCTGCAATATGGATTATTCAATGTCTAAGGTGGGTTAGGGTCAAAATAATTTCATCTAATATATTTCAGACAGGTTTGGGTCACTATATTAACAATATCATTTATATTTAACTCTTAATTAAATAGTGTGACAATTAACATGTCACTTTGTATTTTTATATTATATGGTTAATAAACATAACATATACTTCCAAGAGACCCCCATGTGGTGAATTAATTATAAACCAATCATTATATAAGTCCTTTGGCCAAACTTTATATTTTTAAGAATATCATATGAATTAATAATATAATATTTATTTTAAAAATTATTTATGTCAATTTTGACACTATTTAAAAATTGATTTTTGTTAAAGTCATAAAAACTTTATTAATTACAAAAACATTCATTTAATCAGTAATAACATTTCATATTAATCAATAAAAATTGTGGATGGCATTAAACATTGAATTATATTTATTTTAATATTTATAATCCTAATTATTTGATTCTTTCTTTAATAAGGAAAGTAGTGCATCATTATTGTGTCATAAATAAATTTAATTAGTCAACATTCAAAAATTATAAATAAAATACCATTATGTAGGAAATATGATTATATTTCTAATGAATATTTATAGTCGAACATATAACATATCTAACCCTATGTAAATTTTTTTTGTAAACAATATATTCTTATGTCATTTTTGTATATACTTTAACTTAATTAATATAAAGTGTCATTATCACTTACAAGTGGATCCATTGTGTTTATAAATTGACTCAAATATTCCCATGGTCGGACATGTATCAAAAAATAGGGTAAATACACACTTTAGGTTAATTTATTATTATTATAATATGATTTGTTTACCCTTATTTACCGGATTTACCATTTAACCACGGTAAATAAAATATTTACCGAAGTAATTATTCAAAATCTCTAAAAATAAAAGTTACCTATTTACAAAATTTTGACCTCATGATTCAAAATATGGACTAACGTTTCCAAAATTCAAAACAAAAAAGTGTCTGAAATTAATTTAAAATTAATTCCCGTTATTAAAATAAAAAGCGTGTTTTTAGGAGATAATAACTATCAAAAGATTGGCACGTTCTTATGTCCAGTTTAAATGTGAAATTGTTTCCAATGACCAACATTGGATTATATGGTAAAAATATAATATAATTATACTCTAAAATCACTCAAATTCATAAATTATCACCATTAATTATTTCGATTAAAAAAGTTGTTTTTAAATAAAATTTAGTAATTTTCACTATTCATCAAAATATGAAAGTTATCCGAAAGGTACAAAAAATTCACCCTAAGATAATTTCGATATTACGAATCCAAAAATAAAGTCCATTTTGAACCATAAAATGAATAATATTTCAAAAAGTGGGTATTACTATTCATAACCGCTAGTTTGATTAGTTGTGGTGTGTGTTAGAACTCGAAGTTGCGTACAACACACGCAATGGTATTATTCAAAGAGAAGCGTACCGTGGAAGCTTGTGGTGTTACATTATCCCATCCTTCAATAAATTGAGTCCTCGAAATTTGAAAATGTTTTTTGAAAATAAACGGTTGAAAATAGAAAATACCTTTGTGGAAAACTCATATCAGAAATTGGGTAAATAAAATTTAGTTTTAATAAGGGGGAAAGGGAAATGAAAATGTCACCGACAAATTAGGATTTAGAATTGGAAAAAGTTGTTGGAAATTATTGACACATTGTTAGAGGGAATACATAAATATTTATATGGAGTGATTGAGGCCATCTATCCCAAACAACTGTAAAATTGAGGGCCTCAAAGCCATCAATCTATGATGATTTAAAATATCACCAGTTCAACAAAACATAAGGTATTAGGATAACACATTTTTTTGTTTTTATATCCATTCCCTAAAGTTTAAGATTTAATTTCATCATATATTAAGATATATATATATATAAATGAATATATATATATACTCAACAAGTAGAGTTTCATCCTTCAACTATTTCTACCAAAAAACCCATCTTTCACTCCAAAAGATAATAGAACTCAAAAATATTATATTTATCTTAATCGTATAAGGTTCCAAATATTAACACATACCATTAAAATGAAAAAACCAATATTTTGAAATAACTAGGGACTTACTGTAGAATAGGGGTAGTTAATAAAGGCATGTCTCACTATGGTTGTGGGTTCGATTCCTGCAGCTTTGTCTAACGCTACGGGTTATCGTCCGACCTGCAGCTTGTCCTTTTTCATAAAACTATAGTATCATAATATTACAAAAATTATTCCTAAGAATTGTTTTAACCATAAACAATACCATCCAAAGTTAAACATAATCCACTCCAAACATTATAGTTATCCAAAGTACATCTGTTCAGACTCTCAATAAAAGGTATCTAGATTCCAAAATCAATTGTCACATCATATTCCCTAGACAATGAAAAGATTATCTTGTTATCACATACTGAAAATATGATTACCTTAGTCATATTAAAACCTTAATGAAAACAACAAGTACCATAGTACAATCCTTATATATATCATATTATTCTTATAACCAGAATATAATCCTTAAGTACAAAAACACAAACACATTAATTATTCCACTGCAACTATAATAACTACATCAGATTGGCCCTCATCCATTAGTCATTTCTGAGGTACGTTTCCTTGGAACATAGGGAATTAATTTGCATAATGCCCCATTTCTCTACAATTATAGCATTCAACATTGACAACCTCTTTCATTCCCTTGCAATCACGAGACCGGTGACGTTTTTCTCCACATTTGAAACAAACTCCTATTTCTTTTAGGAATGTACGGGGGTGTTTCTTCCCACAATTATCACATAATGTAAAATCCTTCTTTCCCTTTTTTCCTTTTATCTGTCTCTTGATCCACCATTCTCTTATTCTCTTGCTTTGATTTAAAGTCATAATACATAGAGAATTCTTTCTCTACCTTGATAGCACATGAGACAATATCTTCGTACGACGAGAAAGATTGCGAGACTAATGATCGACGGAGAAATGGTTTTAACCCATAAAAGAAATGATCAATCGTACTTCTTGGGTTACATATATAATATGCAACATGCCTTTATAACCTTTAAAAGTTAGACTCATACATTGCCACATTTTCGTCCTCCTTTTTCCTCAGACTCAAGAATTGTCTTTCCATATCTGATCGATGGTCATGAGGAATGTATTTTTCTAAGAAAATATCGTTAAACTACCTCCATTCCATATTTGATACTTCATCATCATCCTTTGTGTTTTGAATCAATTACCACCATTGATCTGCTTCTATAGTGAGGCTGTAAACTTCCATTAAAAATTTTTCCTTTTCGTTACACCCCAAAGAGTGGAATATTTTCTCTAATAAATTTATCCATTGCTTAGAAACTAGTGGATTTGTAATCCCATTGAATGTTGGTGGTTGCTGCCTCATTAAGTGATCTGACATTGATCCTCCACACTACAGATCAGGGTGCTCCATTAGGGTAAGGTTATTATTCATAACCTGAGTAAGTTGTCCCAGTATGGTGATTAGCTGATCAGCACCAGTTGCATCACCAGCACCACTATAATTATCCTGTGGAGGAGGGAAATCCCTACATGGAGTTCATGCATTGATACATTTTACATTTCTTCTATTAGGCTCCATTTCTAAACAATGTCATACAATAGATTAGTTTATAAATTGCAATAAATCCAAACTTGTAAAACACTTAACATAAAATGAACATTTTATGGTTATAATCCATAATCATAAAAAAAATTCATTGAGGAAGTATATACTCCTAAATCCATCATAATGGTTTGTAATGAAAATGAGAATTATCATAAGAATATCCCCTGGGAGTTTCGTAACAAAGAATGCAGCAAGGCCCATTTTTGTGCCCCAGTTCCCCTTCGAGTCTAGCTCAAAGCAGTGTTTTCAGGTTTTACCCCTAGGTACCTTAATGCCAGTCCCGCCTTTACCAGCTCGTATCTAGATAGAGAATTATTACTCAGAAAACTCACAAAATCTCTAAAATACCAAAATTCTAGGAAGTTCTTCTATACTAATCCTCAAAGAATATTTTAGTTCTATGTGCTCTAATAAGAGTTTATCTAAATATGGCTTACAAGGTTTATACTAAACATTCTCTGATACCAACTGTAACGCCCCGACCCTAGTTACCAAGATTCAGTGCATTATTACATAACATTGGAAAGATCGCAAAAGATAAAATCTTGAAATACTGATTAGTTTAGTATCCTTGGAAACACTAGATATATTCTTAAGTCTTACATTACATCATAAAGTGAAAAACTACAAGAACATAGTCTTCATAGTCCACACTCATGTACCCATCAGACTATTCCTGCAGGCTAGTCACAAAATATTTTTGCACATAATGGAAAAAATAAAACATAGAAAGGGGTGAGCTCATATGCTCAGTAAGGATAACAATATAGCGTAAACTTTCATAAATAGAATAATCATTTAAGGAAATGTATAACTAAAAAAACCCTTTTAAACTCTAAATTTAGCATAATATGGAAAACATAAAATAAAATAATGCCATTTACTTATTCAAATGGATACTTTACTAGTCGAATAATCACATGCAATATCAATAACCACTTTCATAATGACAGAATGCATAATTCCAGACTATCATAACCACATAGTCAAGGCTTTGTGCCAATACTACAAATAATATTTTTTCAAGGCCTTGTGCCAAGACACTAGTTTGTCTCATGAGACCTACCAATGCATCGGGGAGCTATAGTGGGCTCCACTAGTCACTTACTAAGTCCAATGATTTCCTCATAGGAACATGTTTAAAAATAACATAAACATTAATATTAAAACAAGCATAAAAAATGTCAATACTTTCTCAACAAACCATGAATGGTATAAAAATAACACATCCACAGTCAAACACATCACAAATCCTTCCATAATTAAAACAGAATTTTGAATCATAGTGTCCCATACCACTTTGAAACATTTGAAAATATATATCATTTCAAAACATTCATTTACATATAAATAAATCCTTAAAATCATTTTGAAAACATGCACATTAATTAAAAATATTTAGAAAAATAAATCATTAAATCATTTAAAATTCTGATCTTGATAAAGAGTACCTTTCACAAAATTTTAAAATATTCATTTTGAAATCATTTAAAAGTCACATAATTAGAAAATAAAACATTTTCATTGAAAATATTATTAAATTCTTATAAGGGAAGAATCGACGATTTTATAATGGTGGAAAATAGCCACACCCACCGTATACGTTAAAAAAGGCATTCTTGCCTTAATTTTATCGAAAATGTTAAAAGGACCTTATTTAGAAAATGACGGAAATATTCCCTTATAAACATATTATAAAAAGTAAAAAAAAATGGTATAAATTTCATTAACTTATAGTCTGTAAAATAGTAAGAATGATTTGAAATACATCTTTAAGAAATATGGATGTGGATGATAAGGAGGTCCCAGAAGATAATTACGTATAAACAACCTCGGATAATGAAGAGATTCTGAAATAAACCATTACCAATTTGGTAAATTACGAAAAATACATCCCATGAAAGAGGTATCATACAATGAATATGTAAATAACCATAAATTTAAGTTCATTACACTAAGAACACAATTATTGGTAGTACATACACCACACAAAAGGTAATAGTGGCAATATGGCGTGAATCTCACAAGAATAAAGAGTGAGATGAAAACCCTATAACTTGTACATTTACTTAGTCTAGGGTAGTTTAAAATCCTTTATAATAGTTAAATAATTGTTATTAAATTATACAAGAATCATATACATAAATATGATATCGTATATGATCTTTTAATATTGTTTTGTTAATAATATTTTAGTATTATCGTCATTTCGGTTGTCCACTTACTCATTTTCTTTTATATGTTTTGTTACATAAGACATGTTTTTTATCCATAGGTTTTATCATATTTATGTCTAGAATGATATCAAGTCCTTAGAAATTATTTTTAATCATCAAATGAGAATTATACTTGAATGGATACGATGGGGAATGAATCTCATCGCATTCGTGGAGATAGTAGTCCGTACGTACGCATCAGCGACAATGTCATTATTTTGATATTAAAATAATATATAATTGGATTTTATATCATATAAACAGAATTATTATAATGTTATATTTATTATTTACTTCAATTACACATCATTATCATACCCATCCAAATAATAATGTTTTGAATAACAATTACACAACGAAGTGGAGACAATAAGACGTACGTACCCACAGATGGTGACATGTCATTCAAAGGATGCATGGAATACTGAATATGGTTGTACCATATTTATAATAACATCATATTATATATAAGATAATAAAGTTATTATTTTAGAATGTGAATAACAAATAACGAAGAAGTTGAAGAAGAAAGGAACATGAAAGAGGGTGGTGAAAACATTATATCTTCTTCGGGTTCTTTTTTTTGATTTGTTAAAAAGGGCTCCATATGTTGGCTATATGATCAAAATAAATCCTCTAGGTTTAAGTGAGGGAAGTTTAGAGGATAATTTGGAAGGGGTGGGCTGAACCAAAAGGCTTTGAAGGTATTAATAATTGGTTATAAGTGGTGTCCTTTTATAAGGGGGGCGAGGGGATCTTTAGGAAAAACTTAAAGTATTAATTTATAATATATTCATAATCGGTTTATAATGACTCCAACGTGGATTATTCAAAGTATAAGGTGGGGATGGGTCAGAATCCTTTCATACCATATATTTTAGACAGGTTCGGTTCCCTATATTAACCTTATCATTTATATTTAACTCTTAGTTAAATAGTTTGACATTTACCATGTCACTTTGTATTTTTATATTATATGGTTAATAAAAAAACTATATACCTCTAAGTGCCCCCCCAAGTTGTACATTAATGATACAAATATCATTATATATGTCCTTTGGCCGAACCGTAGATTTTTATAAATAGAATATGAATTAATAATATAATATTAATTTTAAAATCTCTTTTATGTCAGTTTTGACACTATTTAATAATTGATTTTTGTTAAAGTCTTAAAAATGTTATTAATTAGAAAAAAAATCATATAAGCAATAGTAACATGTCAAATAATTCAATAAAATTTCTGTATTGCATCAAAACATCAAATTATATTTATTTGAAAATATATAAAATCAATTATTTGATTCTTTCATTAATAAGGAAAATATTGCATCGTTATTGTGTCATAAATAAATTTAATTATTATATGTATAAAAATTATAAATAAAATAAAATTATCTAGGAAATAGTTTTATCTTTCTAATGAATATTTATAGTCAAAATTATAACATATATAACTCTATATACAAATTGTTTTTCTAAAATATATATGCTAATGTCCTCTGGCTACGCTTTCCTGGTTATATATCCTATGTCATTTTTTGTATTTACTTTAACTTAATTAATATAAAGTGTCATTATCACTTACAAGTTGATCCATGGGGTCCCAAAAATGACCCAACTATTCCCATGGTCGGAAATGTATCATTCAATATTGTTAAGATACCTTTTAGGGTAATTTATTATTATTATAATGTTATTTGTTTACCCATATTTACAAGATTTACCCTTTAACCACGTTAAATAAAATATTTACCGAAATAATTATTCAAAATGTCTAAAAATAATTTTACATATTTACACAATTTGGACCTCCTGATTCTAAATATTGAATCCATTTTTCAAAATTCAAAACACAGAAGTGGAAGAAATTAATTTAAAATTAATTCCCGTCGTTAAAACAAAATGAGTGTTTTTAAGAGATAATAACTATCAAAAGATTGGCATGTGCTTATGTCCAGTTTAAATTTGAAATTATGTACAATTACAAACATTGGATTAAATGGTCAAAATATAATCTAATTATACTCTAAAATCACTGAAATTCATAATTTATCACTTTTAATTATTTCGATTAAAAAAGTTGTTTTTAATTAAAATTTAGTAATTTTCACTATTCATAAAAATATGAAAGTCCTCCAAAAGGTACCCAAAATTCAACCTAATATAATTTCTATATTATGATTCCAAAAATGAAATCTATTTTGAATTATAAAATGTATAAAATTTCATAAAGTGGGTATTACTATTTATAACAGGTAGTTTGATTGGTTGTGGTTTGTGTTAGAAGTTGAGGTTGCGTACAACACATGATACTGTCTTATTCAAAGAGAAGTGTACTGTGGAAGCTTGGGGTGTTCCAATGTTGGTCCTCCTATTAGTTATGTCTCCATTCACTATTCTAGGGAATTTACATATGTATACACCATGTGAAATCCTATTTTTTCATCATTCATGCGATACATTTTCCATCATCGTGATGTTAACTAGCGTGACCACAATGAAACACACATTCCACCAATCTTTATGAATGTTTCCTTATAGAATGATGTTAAATATAATGGTATGTTTTGGTGGAATTACCTTAAATTGTGTCATTCGAACTACATCATCTTCGATTACATTGAAGATAAGATACATTAGATTCCTCCTTTGCGTTCAACACCAACATCATCAACGTATCATATCCACCATTATTGTGTTGTATTTCCTATGATGAATCATATTCCCTAGATTAAATAATATACATTGTAAGTGATTTATAACATTTTCACTCACTAGGGAATATTTCCTCCATGACCACATTTTTATCCATTTGGGCCACATCCCATAGATACTATCCTTATCGAGATATAATCTAAATAATATCATACCCATGTGAGAAAATATATTTTCCCTCTGATTTATACCACATTTACCTAATTATTTCATATTACTCTTGATAAATATCATATTTGGACTATATTCCTGTGGAGGTCATCCAAAAAGGATTTCTAATGGGTATATCTCACACCAACTAGAGAAAATAATCATTCTTCTAATCGTTCATTATGCATAATGGTTATTTATATAAATAATTTATTTTCACATGAACATAAAAATATGACATTTCTTATTTATTAGTATTAAACTAAGATAGTTCTTATTCTATTCAGGTGGAAATGTAGGAATCCCCATTCAAGGGTCCGATCCTGAAACTGTCAACACCTACCATGTTCCTTGATGGAGACAAAATCTAGACTGCATAGTTTTGTATATTTAAACCAGTCTCTTATAAAATAATACATCATTAAATATTAAATAATAATTATGGAAACCCAATTATATATAGAGATGTCGCATAAATTATTTTCTACAACTAATTACAAGCATAAGGCTAATTAGCCCCACATAATGACCTAGGAAGGACTAATGAAAATTTATTAAATATATAAGAGATTCCAAGAGCATAATTGAATCCCATAAATAAGGTTAAATAAACCCATCATCAACCATCACATTCGATATTCAAATCACAGCATTATAAGTAAAACACCCTAATGATTCTATAAATTTATAGAGAAATCTTGCAATAGAATCAATATCATACAACCATGGAAATGAGGGAGAATTAGGGATTCCTATTAAAAAACGAAAAATATTAGTAAAACAAATATTATAAATTTTATTTTTTTAGGATTTCATTCTTACTTTTATATTGTTATTATATCTTTCATGAGATAATAATGTGATTCTAGGAATGAAAACCCATTATTCTTTAATCTTCTTAAAAACCATTTATTCCATTGCGATGTGAATGTATTAACAATAAACATATAATCTACCCATTCAATTATATAAATGAGCCTAATTCTAAGATAAATATCAATATGACATGACATAAAATATGTTTCTCTTATGTTGGTTTATTTTTCTCCTATGTAAGATACATTGTGGTGTAGTTCATCCAATTATGGAAAATCCAATCATCTATAGATCTTTATTATTCTTAGAATATCTTAGTTCATTTTTATATGATAATAGTTTCAACACCTTATGATTAATTATGATTATAGATACACATTGGATGCATTAAATATTTGGATAAAATATCTATTAGAGAACAAATATCAACGGATGTAATTATTACTATATTACTTCAATGGATTAATGACTGGTTGAAAAATCTTCCTATTTATTATCTAATCATAGTTTAAAATATTTAGTTACAGTGTCAATTAATTTTTTTCGTTTTTTAATCCTATGTAGCATGAATCACTATGAGATCAAATTGGTCATCACATGATTTTTTCTGGAACACTAAAATATACCAAAAACCTTATCTTCATGATTCTAAATACGTTCATAAATCGTTAATGCTTAAAAATGACATACCACTTATTAGTACATCTTTATTAATAGATATTTAATAGTATTTATATAATTATCAAAAATTTATAAAATCTAATTCAACAGTAAAAACGATATTGACTTCACCATCACTCTAACAAACTCAACCTTTAACAATATTTAAATCAATATTTATAAATTTATCTTTCTCATATCTAATAAACTCCACTAAAACTATCATCTCAAAAACATGATTCATCTTCTTCTCAATATAAGATACTTAATAGGTCCCATTTCTGATGAAAAATTAATATCTACTCCCACATAACATACACATTTAACAGAATAAATCACTAGAAGAATTAAATGAAATAGTTTCTTAATTGAGGACTTATCGGGCTAAGTATTTCATCTTGGGAATCATTTATCATTTTGTCAATAAAATGTATAGGTTAGTAATTTTTTTATTCACTGAAGATATATAAAAAATACCACTATAATGAATTAGTACCAATTTCTACATATTGATGGAATATTTGATCATTTGCAGGATATCAATTTTTCTTAAATATTGATTTCAATTCATGATAAAATTAGGTAACGGTAAGGAAAGAATCCATATTGATTTCATATGTTCATTAAATGTATGAAAACTATGAATTTATAATATTTCCTTTTTGGTTAACCAATTCTCCCTATATATTTATGCAATAATTACAAGAGTTTACATGGAATATGAATAGAAGTTTCATATAGAATTTATCTATAATATACCGATAAAATATTAAAATTTTTAGGAGCATTTCAATTATTTATATGTTATAGAAGGAAATATTAGTGAAAGTAATGATTATTTATGGATATATAAATATTTATTTTGTCTTAAATAGGTTGGATTACATGGAAAAATTACCACCACACATGGTATATATATGAATCCTTCAAAGACCTATATTTCCAAATAAGGGAAATATCCAATGAAAATTGTTAAAGTACTTAGTTTACATGGTTTAACATGTTAAAATATCTCATATTTTAAACTATATGAATAATTATATAATTTTTCATACATTTTTTTATATATTTGGATTAGATGAATATTATTAGTGGGAATTGATGCATATTTTAAAGAATAAAATGAAAAATTGATCAATTCATTAGTATTTACTTTTCTAATGGATATAGAATAAATAATTATGTACAATGACACCCCAAAAGAATGAATTAGATGTTTATGTATACAAAATAATGGTGTTTTAAAAAATATATTATAATTTAATATTTTATATGAATAAAATTCCACAAAATATTACTTTAAGTTATAAAAAATATTATTTCTATTCATTATATAATGTCAAATTATGTAGTGAATGATATAATACTTATATATATATATATATTATGATACCATTATTTATATATTATATAGATATAAATCTACTTTATTCACAGTATATATCGAAAATTACTAAATGATTATAAAATTTTAAAACATTAATGTTTGAAATGAAAAAATATGGTAGCTGATGTATTAGATTAGAAGGATAATAAAACATTAAAATTTATGAGAATAGATAATGGTCTAGTAACTAGAATAATTCTTTCGATTGAATTTTGAATTATGGAGAATGGAAAAACACCGTTCTTTACCCAAATCATTATACCACTATCATTGCTATAGAGGATAAACAATAGATTTCCAAATCAAAATATTCTATAAAATAAAATTAAAAATATATAATTAAAGAAGATGAAATACATTAATATTATTCCTGGATTTCTATCATTTGATATGATACTATACATATCACCAGTACTAGAGACAAAAAAGAAGTTAACGGATGAGGAATATTGTTAAAATTCCTCTATACACTTTTATATAACCAGTTTGTTTTAGGATATATAAGTGTGAAAACATGATGTGTATAAGATTACAAACTACTCATTAATATTCTCATAAAAAAATGTAAATTTTAAAAAAACTATCAAGAATTTTTGTTAAACATATCCTTACACATATGTTGAAATGAAGAAATATCATATTAATTTTTCTACTAGTCCTCCTAATAATATTATGATTAATAAATAAATATTGGTTATCATAGATTGTTATAAAAATGTGGTAAATTAGAAAAAATATTATTTGATCAGTCCCTTGAAAATCTTCTGAAATACATTATTAATGAATTGGAAAGAAATTATGGTGTTCCATAATCTATAGTATCAAATAAAACACACTGTTTCATGAAAATGTTTTAGTCAAATATTAATAAAGTTATGAAAAGTACGGTAACATCAAATATACCTCTCATCCTCAATCAAATTAGTACACTAATTATTTTATCCTATCATATTTAGATTCCCTATGAGTTTTCTAACTTATCATAAAACCATGTCTGTATTTGTTTACCTTGATATGATAATGGATAATCAGGGGGAGTTAACTATTTCCAAATCATTGTAAATAAATATTATAATTAAATAACTGATAAAATATATTTTTTTAGAAACCAAGTCCAACTTTGGTCATTAAAACCACACTAACTCATTAATGTGTATGTATTACACAAATTGATTCACAAATTCCGAATGGGTGTCACGTTCCTTTTGAAAAATTATTTTTTTGTAGAAAATAAAAATATTATTTTTTAGAATTTTGAAAATAAATTTGATATATTTTATTTTGAAATAATATTTTCTAAATAATCATGTGGTTTTGTTTATAAAATTTTTAGAATAGAATAATTTCTTGATTATTAGCTAATAATATTAAATTTTAGTTGAAAACATCATTTTTGATAATTTTTTTATAAAGATAAAATATATATTAAAATTTATATAATATAAAATTATTGAAATGATATAAAATTAATACAATTAAGTTCATTGGTATGAATTTAAAATTTATATTTGATACAAAAACGTTGTATACTTATGAAAATATTTGTTTTGAAAAACGGTTTTCTTGTCGTGTTTATAAAAATAATTAACTCTAATTTTTTCATTTTTTTGAATTGAGTTTTAAAATGAATACAATAATTTTAATTATAATATTTAATATTTGTTAATTATTTCAAATTTAATTTATTCCAATATTAATATTGAAAATAGTAAAAAATAATTATCAGTGTTAAGGTACAAATGGGTTTACTGGGGATTAAACTAAAAGGATAAGGCCGAAAGTTACTTAATGGTTTTTAATATATTTTATTGATTTTTATAGACCTTATAATGCCTAATGCTCATTAATATTCTATTTTAGATCATTGTGTCTTGATAAAATCGTTGGTGCACAATTTTATTTTAAAAAATGTTTATGTGTGACACCCACCTAACATATAAATTGTCGTCACCCACTACTCTCTTCCTCACACTTTCAAACCTTTTAATTTTGGAAAATATATATAAAATAAAATACCAAAATAACTACTATAATATAATGACACATATTTTTTTGATACCCAACATAGGAACTTTTTTGGTGCAAACCTGGTGAGGTTTCCCAGAGTAGAGGTAGTATTCTTCACCGAGTGTTTTTATTTTATTTCATCATAAACATCCTTAAATTCATATTAAACATTTGTTATATAATATAATAATTTTCTTAAATAAATATACATGTTACTATGTTTAGTAAATAAAATATATGTACCCCCTACTGTAAAATTGGTTATCAAATCATCATTCATATATACCAATGACTACAACCTTGCAAACAAATGTTTTTCATTTTTTACATTTGCTCAACTAACTGATGGTTATAATGATATATTAAATTTTCATATATAATAATTATTCTATTATTTTACTTTAAGGTTATTATATCACACATACCAGCATAGATTCTGTTCTACGAGAATAAGATAAGGTCGCTCATGTGTACGGGGGACTACCGCCTTGCGAAGCAGTGTGATTTATTCCCACTTCACATAGATGGTAATAGTGACTGTTTTAATGAAAATATATATAATTTATATTAAATTAAAATTATTATATAATGATAGTATATTATTTATCTTTCATTATTTCTTTCTGTTAGTAAAATGGAAACAACCTTCATTCGTATGTACGACCTACCACCTCTATGTATAGTGCATATTATTTTCATTATATGAATTTATTGGAACCAATTAATTACATTTATAAAAATTGAATGTAATTTTTATATAAAGATTAAAATTTTTTATATGAAAGTATAATGATCAATTAGAGAATACTAAAAAAAAAATAATAAAAATATACAAAAAACAAAAAGTGGTTATTAACTGAAACCTGATTTTAATAAGGAATTATTAATAAAGAAATAGTAAAAGTTCATAAGTGAATAATATATGTAATGATATATATACATTTGGTAGTATAACATATTTATAATAAAATTATATTTATTATAAATTATGTTTTAATATGTACAAATATATTCAGTACATAAGGTAATTGATTTTCCTCCCACTTTTATTTTCTACAAGATAAATATTATATTCACCAAATGTTCTTTATGAAGTTTATATTCTACAAAGAAAATTATATTATTATTATTCTCAATATAATTATTTTTATTTACATATCTATTTTTGGATCCCTATTTCATGGAATTTATGGTTCAAAAGTAAACAAGTCAATATCTAATTTTTGTCTCAATTTTTATTCATTAAGACATATGATTATGTTATGTAGCTATATTATGTTAATATGTGTATATACATTCCCTTTGATAGGTAATATTATTAATATAATTTTTCTAAATATTTATAATGTTTAATTTAATTTTGTACAATCACATGTCATATGTTCTTATTCTAAAAAAGTGGTAATGATTTTATGTTACAATCCCAACATTTATCAGGATTGTTTATGATTAATATTTCAATGAAAAAATAATATCATAAATCTCCCATGAAATTCAGCAATTTCCTTCTCCTCTATTTGTTACAAAAGAATAAATTTTATCTCTTTATTGTTTTCTCTTTTTTACTCAATAGTTCATAAATAATGTTTTTATGTAAAATGCCTTTTCGATTGTAGACAGTTTTAATAGAAGAACAATTTTTAAAAAAATTTATTAAAAAATATCTTATAATATTATATATAATTTATTAAATATAATTTTACACATGTGTGGATTTTTTCAAAAAGTTAAATAAATATTCATTTTATTTTTCAAAACAATACCATTCAAATGTTATGGAAAATGTGAAAGGAATAATTATTTAAAGGATTATATAATGAACATAATTTTCGATCAACAAGAAAATTATTTTCATTAAAGGATAAATTATATGGTTTTAAGATTATTTTAAAAGTAATTCATAAAATTTCATGTTTTTAAAACAATTTTTCCAATTTAGAATTTTATTTTTCTTCAATATAATGTGCATAGTAATATTTGAAAATAATTTTACATCTAAAATGTCATCCTTAGATATTATTTATTATTTAATTAATTTATTATCAAAGGATACCATTCATATCCCATTCCTTCCACGTTATAGATATCATTGTGGATTTCCATGGAATATGATTTTATATTCATTTGTGTACACCACAAATATATGCCTTATACCAATGTTATGCTCTTATAGAACATGTTATTTTATTCATTTATGAATCAGGTCTTATAGACATCAAATCCTTTCACCATGACTCAATAATATGATCCTTAAAATGAAAATTATGATTTTAAATGTTATTATTATGTTCTCATACACTTGTTATCATTTTATTCTTACATACCTCCCATGTTTACCCCGAATAATCATTTGAGATCAGCATTCCATATATTTTCTTTCCCTATGATATAAAGAAATAAAATATATATTATATTTCTCATTAGGGTTAGAGTTATGAATAAAAAAGTTGTAGATGATATGTATTACCTACAAAAAAGTTGTTTGTGTTTCAATATTCTGAAAGGCACTCTGCCCTTACGGTCTTTAGGCCTGTGTATTTTTAATGTATTGAGAATTGATCAATGTGTTGAAATATTTATTTTTATGATAATAATATGTCACAATATTTAGTATTATAATATATTTTATTGATCTATTAGAAACTAATATGAGAAAATTTAGTGGGATTCCTATGTATATGCCTAAGGATAAGTCTAGTAATGAGTCCAAGTATACAAAAATGTCCCAAAATTTAAATAAAGCACAAAGATAGTTGTATACATAAAATTACATGCATGTATTGATAATATAAGTTTATGTGTCTCTATAACATTGATATATAAGGGTAAGAACACTAAAAAGTATTCAATGAGCTACAGTCGATCTTCATGTGATACAAGACCAGGAGCCTTAATGCACACATATTTTAACACTTTAAGGGGTATATTATTAATAAATTTACATACTCATTATAAACCATAATAAAGAATTTAAATATATAATTATAATTTATATACTGGAAAAAATATATGATTTCATACAAAAAGTAATGTTTCCTAATTTTAAATCATATAAGAAATATTTTCATGATTATTTGGTTCTCTACTATAATTATTATTTCATACACAATGATTTTTGGTTTTAGTAAATTTATAGAATCTGATGAAACTATGTTGATTTTGAGTGTGAAGAAAATAAAATGAATATCCTCTTGGAAATAAATATTTTATGGGATATATAATGAATAATCTCATTGATCTAGTCACTAAACGTTCTCAAGCTATGAATAAAGTTGGACTTCTAAATGAAAAGAGTGGTGAGACCGTTATATTGAGTCCTTCATGAGGAAATGTACACCTTACTTCAAGGGATATTTCGAACAAATATTTATTGAAAAATGTATAAGCACCAATGAAAATATATTTTAAATTCTCAATTTTTCAATACAGGAAAAAATTTATTTTTTATGTGCAATAGTAAGAACGTGAATTGGATCAATGGTGGATTCTGATCAACAATATGAGGAAAGAGGATAAATTAACTCAATGGATTGGGAGAAGTTCAAAAATATATTTTTTAATAATTACTATCCTCATATTCTAAACACAAATATGGATAAGTATTTACATTAAAAAATTAATTAGGATGATTAATATATTGATTCCATTGAAGAAAATTCTATATAACATCTGAGATAGTATTTCGGTATTATCATCTTACTTGAATGTAAGGTTTATCATTTCATCAGTGGATTAAAACAATGTATAAAGACAGTGTTACACATAACATACATAATTATATATGAATAAACTTCTAGATGTGATATTAATTTGGAAATGGTTGTTAGAATTACATATCAATCACACAGTTTTGATAAGAAGAGAAAATTTGACTTTAACAAACAAGATAAAAAAATGTGATAAGAATATGAGAATTACATTATACTCAATTTTTGGGATGAATCATGGATGAAAGTTTCTAAATGGGACTAATAAATGTTTTATTAATAGAAAAGAAGTTTATCAAGTAGAATAATTATAAATTAAGAAGTTAGATACTGATGAAAATAAAGAGAATAAGCCACAAAATTCACCACCCACACACGAGTGGCTCAATTGTAAGGATATTGAGAATTATTCTTACAAGTTACAGATTTAATGGGTAAATAATGGGGATAAAAACAAACAGAATATTTAGACCATTGAGAAAGGTAAATATCATATGATCACTATCTCTGATTAGGGGTGCAATAAGGATGTGGTGAAATGTAAGCTTACCAACAAACATATAACATCTAATTTATTGTTTTACAATATATCTACACATTATTTCACATATAAAGATTTATCTAAGGGCATCATGATTCCTCCTAAATTATTATATATAACATTATCAATGATAAAACTAATCGTATGCTGATTTTATCCCAAGTATATGATGTTTGAGAGAATGTTATTCCTATAAACCTTGTCATTCTTCCTCTAGTTAAATTTGATGTTATCATAGAAATGGATTAGATTTATCCACATAAAGACCACCTCAATTTTCTATGAAGGGAAGTCAAATTTGATATTCCTAACAATCATATGATAGTCTATCAGTGTGATGAAACATATGAATGTCCGATAGAAGACACATCAATTTTATGATTCGCAATTAATTTTTAATATTGGTGTTTATCTCAGATGGTTTGGGAGAAACTCATCATCGATGATATGCCAAAATTGCATAAATTATTTGATTCCTTTAAAAAGGGTTTTAAAGAATTTTCCCAAAACAATAATTTCAGTTTTCAATAGTCCTCATACCTAGTGCCTCACTAATTTAAATGTCTCCCTTTAGGATGGACTCGATTTATTTATAGAAAATAAATAAAAACTCTATCAAAATGAGGTATGTATCCGTCCAATTATATCACCTTGGTGTGAAATATTTATTTTTTATAAAATGAAATATGGATCAATGCGACTCTACATTGATTTTAAAGAGATGAATATTATCACAATTATGAATAATTATAATATTACCCATATTTGTGACTTTTTTGTCAACTATGCAGAGGATAATAATTTTACATGATTAATAATTGTTTAGGAAATCATCAATTTAGTGCCAAGATGAAAAATATACCTAATAAATCATTAGGTATAAGGTTTTCATGCTATGGATATATTGAGATTCTATTTGTCCTTTTTAATTCCACTGATATCATTGTGGATTTAAAAAATAATGTCTTTAGATATTAGCTTAATCTATTTGTGGAAATCAATATAGATGATATTATTATCAATTCAATGATATAGTAATAGAAAAAATATTACTAGAGAATCATACTATAGACATAATGGAAAGAGATTCTATATGAAAAAATTATTAATTGTGAATTTTGGATAAAGAAGTTTTAATTCATGGGTTATATAATATCAGGATAGGGAATATTAGTGGATCAATTAAAGACAGATGCTATTTATGTTTCTCCTAGAATTAAATCAAAAACAATGATCCATAGTTTTCCTGGTTTATCTAGATATTATTGTTGGATTGTGGAATATTTTTCACAGATATCTAATACACTCACCATGTTTACTCATAAGGGTTTTATTTTCAATTGGATAGATAAATGTGTGAAAAATTATATGGAAATTAAGAGTAGATTAGTAACCACACATGTGCCTATATTAACGAATAATAAAGATGGTTTTGTAAGAAATAGGGATGAATCCATGATGTGATTGGTTTTTTATTATGTATAATGATATGGTTATAGATTATGTCAAATTAAAATTGAAGATTCATGAGAAACATTACCACAATTATGATATGTAGATATTTGTGGTATTTTATGAATTAAAAGTTTAGTATAATTATCATTTTTGATAAATGTGTGATATATATTCCGATCATAAAATATGAAAGTACATATAAAAATATAAGGAGTTTAGTATGATCCATATATTATTTTTAGATCTTATTAAATTTCATGATTGTTCAATACATTAGCACCCTGGGAAACCAAACATGGTAGATAATGACTTGAGTAGAAAGGATCATACTTTCGTATCCATGATGAGTATCACAAAAGATGCAATATTTTTTTATTTAAAAAGGATTTGTATGGAAATGTGGAAGGAAGGGGAAGTTTATCATGATAAATTTAATATTTATACATATATCCAAGTGAGAATTAATGCAGTGAAGAATAAAGATACAGATCTACAAAAGAAAGATATAAATGTTCCCGAGTCAAAAATTTATCTTGAAGTAATGAAATGTTTTATGAACCATGAATTAATTCCATCCATAGCAAATTTTAAGATATATTTCTTAGACAAACCTTGTAGTATTTCATTATTTATTAATCATGGAATAATGAAGACGTATATGGATTTGACAGAATACTTATAGAGGAATAGAATGAAGAGAGATATATGAGTGGTTGTATTTCAATGCTTAGAATGTTAATAAGTTAGGACTGAGTCAAAACATTGTACGGGGATAGTACATCCACTAACAATATTATATTTAAATTGGTAAAATTTACCATGGATTTTGTTTAGGACTCCAAAAAATGTCTAAAGTTAATAATGATATATTAGTTCTATTTGACTTCCATTCCAATTCCACACACTTCATCACTATCAGATAAGACTTATCCTTATATTATCTTTCTAGGAAATAAATTAAGAATGTAGTAATTCTACATTACGGAACATGGAAAAATTCTCACTATATGATCGGTATGAGAGAATATTTTAAATGCTAATGGAAATATTGAGATTTGGTTTTAAAATATTATTGTTATAATCCCCTTAATCTAGATGAGATTTTTTACAAAATTATATTTCTCTCAAGATGTAATATGTATTTTTATGAGGATTCCTATGAAAGGAAATGTAGAGATTTAACGTTCAAGAATTAATTTTGAGAAAGATATATATTTAGATTTAAGAGAGTTGATGAAATGGAAGAGAATGCTAGATCCATTTAGAAAGACGTCAGGGAATCTCAGATCTAGCATAAAAGTTATGATGGAAATATTTTTTGTAATATATAATTTTAATTTTATTATAATTTGTTTCTATGAATTTCCCCATCGATGATTATTTTGTGATTCTAATAGAAATATTTACTAATCCCTCATTATATAGGTTTCTTTGATATTATTAATCCTATTAAGATCATATCTTATCGTTTTTTTGCTTCCACAAAGCCTCTCTCATGTCCATGATTTTTTCTAGGTATCTAACTTGATTAATTACATACCTGAACATTCACATGTACTTATCACAGAGGTCATACTACTAGAGAATGATCATTCATATGAAGAACTAACCATGGAGATTATTGACAGTATGGAGAAAGATATATAAATTAATACTACTTTATTTATGTTTATTTTTTGAAACCACACATTTTAGAAAGAAATATGGTAACATTTGAAAATAAAATATCACAAATATCATAAATGTTTTGTATCATAGTGATGAATATTGAATGTCAAATTCATTTTAAGGGGGGTGGAATGTAACAATCCACGTTTTTATGTATTATTATTTTAAAAAAATGTAAATTTATTTTATATATTTCTATGCATATTACACCATGTTAGGATTGTGTTACATAAACAATGGGTTATCTTGTGTTAGAGGTGACACTGTGTTGAAACAATACCCTTACATATTTTTAATATTTTTTGAATATGACGGATGTAATACAGCCATTAAACCAATAGATATGAATATTAGTAATTAATTTTTAAATATAATGTATAATAATTTTATATAAATAAATCAAATTTATAAATAAATTACTTAAATTTTTGATAGTCTTTATATGTTTCAAAAATTCTGTTTTCTCAAAAAATGTTAATTATATTTTTTTTGGAAGTTAATAAAATTAATTTTTGATGATTTTTTAAAATATATTTAATTAAATAAATTTACTTCGTGGAATCCTCATGTTAAAATTTTCTATGGGTAAAGTTTTTAGAACTATCTATAATGATTGATTTTTTGAGGAATAATAAAAATAATGAATTTTTATTAAAATTTCATTTTGCTTTAAATTTATTGAACTCTTAAAAAATAATTTAATATTTTTTAAAGTAAAATTATTAAAATTATATATAAATATATATATATATATATATTAATACAATTTAGTTAATTTAAATTATATTTATATTGAAATTGGAAATAAACACTTTGTAAACATCTAAAAAATTTCTATTTGAAGAACTTCTTTCTCAACACATCTATTGGATTAATTTTAAATACAAATTTTCCAATTATGTGAATTTAGAAATGAAAAATATAATAAATATTTGGAATCAGAATAATTTATATTATGTAATAAGTTAAACATCTTTTTTGAGAATATTGAGAATTTGAAAATGTAAAAATTAGTTTCCCATGTTAGGGTAAAATTGGTGTTTCCTTGGCCTAAAAAATTGAAAGGGGTTAAAATGACCCAAAAAAGTCTAAAATCTATTTTATTCACATATTTAGATGTTATATTTTTTATTTCCTTTGAGTAATCAATTTTGGTTCCCTTTCAATTAGAAAAACAAGGTTACACCTTTTTCATTTCAAAAATTTAAAGAGTCCCACTCACATCACGTATAAAAGGTCAACCCTATATTATCTACTTCAGACATTCAAAACATTTTTTTAATCCATATATATGAAAATAACATCCAAAATTACCTCTTCCCACTCTAAAAGTGTACTTTTGGGTATAAATATATCCCATTAATTCTTTTTGTGCAATCCTATGGAGGTTACCTGACGAAAATGAATTATTCTTCATCGAGTGTTTTTGTTTTATTTCATCCTACACATAATCCAATTATTATTAAATAGATATTTTATGAAACAAATCATCATATTAAATATACTAATATTTTATTTATTTTTTTGGGAATATCCTAAAATCATATACTCTTCACCAAAATGGGGTACAAAATCATCCATCTTATGTACAACATAATACAACCACACCAACATAGGTTATTCGTTTTTTCATTACTACCTCTTAATGTTTTTTATATTGCTGTATTAAATATTAATATATGATATTTATTATATTATTATACTTATAGAAATATTATTCATCCCATAATTAATAATTTTCATTACATAGGAATAAGATAATGCTGCACATGTGTATGGAGGAATATCACCTCGTGAAGGGATGTGATTCATTCATTATTTACATGGAAGGTAATAAGGATGTTTTAAATGAAATTATATAATATATTGGGCCTTAAAAGTATTCGGGAATTATAATATATTATTTAACATTCATTCATTATTTCCACTGAGAAAACTGAAACAATGTCCATTTGTTAGTATGTCCTACCCTCTTCATGAACGATTTATATCATTTTCTATAGCCAACACTTTGGGATCACTCTAAATAAGTATATAATTAAAATATATGATATTTATTTCGTGCTTATAATTCCTTAGATTAAGTAACCGTGTCAATTTATTATGTCAGAAAATAAAAAATCAATACATAAAAAAACAAAGTGATTATTATCTAAAATGTGAATATAACAAGGAAAAACTAATAAAGGGGTTATAAAACATTATAGGTAAATAATATATTTCATTATATATAAGTAAGGTTAAATAATAGATATATAATTAAATTATATTTATTTTACAAGTGGTTTGGATGTGTATAAGAGAATTCAATACTTAAAATAAGCTATATTCTTCTCACTTTTATTTTATATGAGACAAATGAAATATTCACCAAATGTTTCTTATCATTAGTGTTTATATATCCCAGTAATGTATTTTATGATTATTATCATAAAAATGATTCATATTGACATATAAATTTTCTGATCCCTCTTTTTGGGGGTTTCTACTTCAAAATGTAATAAATCAGTACGAGGGTTTTTTATCAATGATTCTTCTTTGAGACATTTAGTTATGTCTCGATCCTATGTTATATTATGATATGGTTACAAAACCCATTTTAAATATACTGTAATGAATTTATTTTACCTAATTAAATTTTATGTTTGATTTCATTATGTCCCTTTATGTGACTTTTATTTCAATGTTACCAAATTGGTAAACATTTTTTGTTACCATCTCATCATTTATCAGGATAATAATTGATTATATTTTTTTATGAAAATAGATTGTGAACATATCAAAATAAACTCTTAAATTTTATTATAATTCATTTATGTATTGATGATACATGTTTCCCTTCATTTTACTCTCCCTATGTATTTAATAGTTTAAAAACCATATTTTAAAAAAATTTGAATTATCGGTCAAAATCCATTTTTCTTCCAAAAAAATTGATTTCAATAAAAAAATCACAGATGCCTTAAGAATACACTAAAGTTATTATAAATGAAACTTTTTCACATTTTTCATTTTAAAAAATGTTGAAAAGGGAATCTTCATGCAATTTTCTAAAAAAACATTTATAGTGATTTTACCAAATATTTGGATGGAATATGTTTTTTAATATATATTAAAGTAATATAATTTCCCACCATCATCAATATTAGTTTATTTTAATCATACATTATATTTTTTTCAATGTTATTTTACAAAAAAAGTGATTAAAAATGTTTTATGTTTTAATGAGTTTTTTCAAAGATAATAGTCTATTTCTCCTCAATGAAATACTTCCTACGATCAACAAAAAACATTTTTCTTCTAATTTGACATACAATTATGTAACTTATTCTTTTATAGAGGAACTATACATGGATACCATTTTAATTCCTTATTTAAATGGTTCATGTTTATAATGATAATAGTTTTATGAAACCAGTATCTCTTCAATGGGTTACACTATGAGATAATATTTTTGAAACCCACCTTTTTCTGTGGTTTATGATTTTAGGAATTAATGAAATTATTATGAAACCCATTAATTTTTATGTATTATGATATGATAAATGTGTTATGATATTGTTTGAAACATATGTACGCTTTTTATAATTTCATGGATGGAACCTATATCTCCCACCAACACAATGGGTAATGATTAGTGTTATATCATCTCAAAGGGTAAACACATGTTTATCCCAAGCCTAAATGAAGGTATAAAGGATTTCATCCCAATAATGAAGTAGGTACATGGGTGGTTAACACAATACTAATATGATATGAATTTCTTGGTGGTTAGTCATAACACCGAATTTTCAATGCTTTTATGTACCCCAGGTGTTTATAGATTATTCCAATATTATGATCTCATGGGTTATTTTATTTTATTAACATATAATTCATTCCTTATAACATGCTAATGGTTTAACCAGAAATAAATATTTCGATCTCTTATATGTATGGTATGGTTTTCAAATATCATGAACATGTTATAATACCCTTATGATCATGTTATGCTTACTTGTCTCCCAGGTATTTCCTTACTGAGCATCTGATCACACCTTTTCATTTGTTTCCATTCCCCATGTTATAGCGATATTTTTTATGTATGATATGTATAATAATGGTTATATCTATATAGAACATAGTGGTTGATTATGGGGTTTATCTATGAAATAGTTATTTTTGTATCCTTGTTTCCAATCACACACTACCTTAACCGTCCTTCTGTGTGTTTTTGTGTAATGTATTGAATATTCATCCAGAAGATTTATTATCTATTTGTGGTAATCTAGGGTATCTATAATGAAAAAAATAATTTATACCCATTATAATGTTTTCATATGTAATTAGAATTTTAATGTCAATGGGGGTTTGAAATAATTAAAACAATGTTGTAATGGGAAATTAAAAAATTATCTTATAAATAAAAAAATTAAAAAATAATTGTAATATACACTTATTTACAGTGAAAATAGTATACCATAATTGTGTTATTATCCTAGAACACCAATAGGGAAGTTAATCGCTTTATTATTTCTCTATTGGTCATAAAATAATAGTGACAGTAATTCAAAATTCTTACTCCTTGGTAATATGGACTACATTAATGATTCTTTGTAATTAGAACCAATATAAAAGTGTCCTTCAATGAATTTCTAAAATTAAATATTTCATTGCGTAAAAATCATCAAATTTAATAATTTGTATAGAAAATTATTTTTCACATTATTATGTTGGATACAATTTTATTTTTTTGATAATTATTAAAATAAATCATAGTACCTACTAATTTCTAATGACAAAATAATTTATTATTAGTTATTAAAATCCTTGTATTGTACACTAATACATTAATCACCAATCAATTTCAAAATTCTTAACTTCTTAAAAAATCTATAATTGAATAAAATAATATGTTGTTATTTGAAATGACTGTGATATAAGGTAGTCTATAAATGAGAAAAACATAAGATAGATATAAAATGAAGAGTATTCTTATTTTTATAGTAGAAACAGTTCATTAGGGAGATAAATCAGTTCATATTTCCATTTATTTCCCAAAAGGTATTATGAGAAGCCATCAATAATTTATCTAGGATTCCATCTTCCCAATAATCGTAATAAAGCTACATTTATATAATGTTTCCAATAAATGACCAATAATAAGCAATAGGTTCCCCTAATCAGTGATGTGTATGTAATGCTAGCACATCCTATATCAACATTTTTTGTAGTTATTGTTTTGTAAAACCTTACATGATTTCTATTCAATCGCATTTTTTGTCACTCCCTAGATTACCCCCACTAAGTTGTAAATGATATTTCTCTAGAAGATAAGTGCAGTCTTATATTTCTCTTATTTATCACACTTATAATTCATATCTAGTGGTAGTGTTGGGACCACACATTATAATTGAGTCTTAAAATTCATTATTACTCATTCAGATAAGTCATCCTAACCATTAAATCCAAATATGTAAAAACATACCAAGAAAAATTAATAAAAATAGATGTTATCATAAGAAAATTAAATAAATATCTATCCACATATTTAACAATTTTGAATATGATGATTCATCATATATGTATAAAAATAAAAATTGGGAGAGAATAGTATATAAAACTCTTATAAAAAGATATTCAATCCACCTATCTATTGTTAGAATGATCTTGTAAGTTTCTAATTCATTATTTTTTCCCAATATCCAAAATGTCTTATTTTCACTTATCTATGTTCTTTTTTCCACATTTGAGTGAACACTCTCTCCCTAGTAGTGATTATGCCACATTATACATAATTTATAATTTCACAATGGCATCAAATTATATGAACTATACATGTTATATGGGAATCATGTATCAAATCCATATGGTATGTTCAATGTCTTAAGATTAATTAATATTGTTTTCTCATACCTCTATCTATAATCGTCCTTCCCATCTAATTTTGTTTCACACCTTTCCAAATTTGGTTTGGAAAATGAGTGTAGGGACTATTTTTCAGTTTTCTTTGGTGTGCATGTATTCCATGTGTATTTGAATAGTTTACCCATGATAGATATTCTTCTTTAGTTTTGTAGATCATTCTTCATAAATATTTTCATTTCCTATCTTATTCAATTTTCCTGAATGCTTCAGGGAGGATATATTATATCATATATCATCCAAAGAATGAAGATCCATGGGGTATATAACATAATCTTAGTCATTTTTATGGTAAATAATTTACTGATTAGTGTGAGATGTGTTTGACTTATGGGACTATATCAGTGATAATAATGTGTATATTGAAGTATGAGATGATCCTGAGTCAGTGAAGCATCATGTATTAGACAATTCAATTTTATTGTCCATTGAGATTATATTACCTCTCCTTGGATGACATAATATGAGGTTCTAGTGGGATTCATAACAACTTCCTCATTACTGAGTACATTGTTTACATCTATCAGTCTAAAAACATTCACATAGTCATATTCCTGTCCATTGTGAGTGGAATATTCTATGTCTTGATAAACCCTTACGGTCTCTCATAATTATGAAGTTAATACATCATTGAGAGTACAATCTAGTTTCAACACCGGTTAGCGACTCTAATTTTCATTTTATCATTAGTTCCTATTATTTCAATACATGGATGTATATGATGTCGATGAGGTGTCCAAAGTGGATGTGGCGAGCACAAGGGATGAATTTTTTCATGTAGGAATTGATAATGTATTGGGCATGAGTAACCATCTTACATTCCAGCCAGATATTGTTAATCCTTGTACCCTGGCATGGTGGATGTTATCATTTAGTGGAGTCTTCTTCGTTGCTATTGCGGTCAGCATAGTCTTATTATACCCAAAATGAGTCATCAACTATTATGACAAGTCCACAATCTACCCAGGCTTGGAGGAAAATTTTTATGACCAAACAATCATTTATGGTATTACTGATGACCCATTGGTAGCGGTATAAGTTGATGTGATCATTGATTCTAGCTTTGTTATGCCTTTATCATTCTAGTATCTTTAGCAAATTATTTTCCCTGGTAGAAATAATTTACCCCAGGGACTAACTGTCCTTTAGAGAGTAGACCTCGTTCTTCTATTATTTAAAAGAGATATTGGGTGCCTAGACATAATGGTAGATTTAAAAGAATTTTTACAATGAGGTTCAAATTTATATAACTATATTAAATGAGGTTGTGGTTGGGGATGCATGTTTGGTAGGGTTATTAAAGGTGTATTAGCTATGAGGTCTCAATATGAACATCATCAACTATTTAAACCTTTTTAATAATTCAATGGTGGACTAGGATAGGAAATGAGCTTGATAGTTACTTATTAAAGTACAAGGGTTCTTATAGATGATGATACCTTTCAGGGAACTCAATATACCCCCCATATATTTTTGGCAGATGAGGCATGAGACTATCTCATCTTAGAAATTCACTAACAAAATTATTAATAAATTATCCATGTAATAATTCATATAAACCGAGTATATGTGCCACATCCATTGGGAAAATATTTTAGAAACTAGATCATCATCCATATTCCTTCATTTGGAGAGGTCATCCATATTGGTCTTACACAAGGTGGAGTTGCATTTTTTGTGAAACTACCTACAATGCCCCCCTAATCAGTGATGGATCATGGGGGAACCTAGATTTAACAATAAAACAATAATCCCTCCAATGTATGGGATACATGGTGATGTAATGTGGTAACATTACTAATGTTGATCACTCATTCCATTAAACATGGATATGTATTTATTTTATTAATATATAGGCGGAAAAACATGGTATACAAATACTCGATACAAATTCCTTTCGGGAAGTACAACAACTTTCATTGTTTCTAGAGCATTGTGTCGGGTTAGGAGGAAATTCTCATTTCATCTTTGAGGGAGTTGGTGGTCATGAATGATTTTAATGGTCTATTCACAATTTAGGTCCATCTATCATGGTCCCAAGGAGGGAATTCAACACTACTAAGGTAGTGTAGTATATTCGTATCATATTTGTTTTAATCAACAAACATGTACCCTGATTGGGTGCATGAGACTCCTTTATCAACATAATGATCTTGGACATAGAGAATTTGCTTCTTGGCTGGAGGAGGTATGTGGTCCCTTTTGACACTATCCCACCCATGGAATTTATCAATAATGAGTTTCATAGTGATCCACTTATAGTCATGGAGAACATAGAGTCATATAGCCATCCTCGAATTGAATTAATATTATGGTTCTTCCTTATAAGGGTCGACATGCTTAGAAACTCACTTTCTATTATTTAGGTTACAACTCATTGGTAGTTGTAGCTCATTATAGGGAAATCCATGGCCCAAATCCTATCTATAATGATTAGTGACGACAACTATTATATGGTCTTCTATGTAATGTTGCTCCCTGTAGGGATGGGTTTTTAGATCACATACCATTTCATCGACCAATTTTCTTTCATAATCTACATGATTTATCATGATAATGTTCATTGTAGTAATTATTTGAGGAGCCTTTTCACAATCTATGAGCTGGACCACCTTACAATGTCAATTTTTCCTGATGATGGGACTGAAGTGGATTGAATCCTATATCCCTATAGCATAATTTTCATGTGAAGGGACATGTCATGAATTATTCTCCAATATAAATTGAGGATCTCCATGAGGTTACACTAAATTTTTTTTGGTATCCCTTTGAATCATGTCTCTGAGCCAAAAGAAGTAATGTGATATGAACAATTTGTCTCTACTCATGGATATCATTGAGATTATAATGAATCCCTTGTTAAACAATTTGGTGTTCTCAAAATAAATTTAACATAACCCATATATATTGGTAGAGTCATGATGTTTATCTTTTAATTAGCTATTCAAGGAAGGTAAAGAGATTTGATATAGGAAACTAGAAGACAACTAGTTTCTTTTTAGTGTCCAAAATTTCCAAAAAATATTATTTCCATTCATTATTTTAGGGTGATTTTAGTTACTAATTTCCCCAGGATCCACTTTTTGTTGTTTAGTGAACTGGGGGTAGTACTTAGTACATACTGTGCTATAGCTTTTTGGGTTGACATAGTGTTGCTGGGTCAACCACCCATGGAATGTTGGTGTGTCATCTATAGTTGGGCCATCATCATGAGAATAACTATATAGGATGGTGTATCTACAACCTCATAATGATTAATATCTGAATCATAAACCTATGAAAAATTGGAGTGTTCACCATTATATATTGGTTATAATTTTAATCTGTACATTTCTCTCACATCTACAGTGGATACTGAGAGGATATTACCTATTAGTAGAAGGGAAGGTTAAAAATAGTACCTTGAAGGAGGAAAAAATATCCTCGATATTAATGTACTTATATAGGTATTTTGTAAACCAATGGACCTTGGTATCAGGTATATTAAACCATATTCTACACACTTTTACTTCTACTTTTTATGATGGGGAAGAATTTCTTCAATCGAGTTTTATGTTATCTCCATTATTGAGAGGTCAGTGATGAAATAATTCTCCCATTTTTCCTGACTCAAGTGTCGTCGCATATCCCTTATATAGATCCACTAAGGATAATACCGATTCCTTCCATGTTCTCTTATATTGAAAACATTGTTATGGACATAATAGCATTCATTCATCCCCCTACCATGGGATGCATATTTGATGAAGGAAAATTTTTGGGCATAGGGGGGACCTTGGTGTCAAATGGTGTTGTTTTGAATAAGACCTACTAAATGGAATTTCTCATAACCGGGGGTCCCATTATAGTTGTTGGTTGTTGTAATGATGGGGATAGTAAACCTGAAATATCTGGTGGGTGGCTGGGGGTTTGATCCCAATTGGGTGAGGATGGGGTCTTATGTAGTGGTCATGACTATGGGATAAGGTGTGACCGTGGTGGAGGGGTGCACTATAGTTGATGAAGATGAGTCCATTAAAGAAATGTTATTGTATACTCACTATCATTAATACCATGTGTTCTTGTCTGATCCCATTATAGCAGGGATTGGATTTATCTTCTCACCAGCCTATGGATCCCACTGTATTTGATTTTATAGTCCATTTGGATCCCCTTTAGGGTTCCCCCATGTATTTTCATCCATGTATGTGATTCGAAAATCACCTACCACCTCATTGTAGTGTATTGAGAGGTTGGGAAGCTTGAGTGGGAGGACCTAAACATCATTTCTAAATATGATCTAGGGGTTCTTCCCCCTTCACTACGCTTGGGGGAGGGAGACTTAGTAGGGTGATGATGGCTCAATGGTCATGTTTTACCTTATATATGGTTGAGAGAAACCATTCATATTTGTTTGAAATAACATTAACCTCAATTACCTTCAACTGAATGAGATCAATGTGGTATACTAAGTGAGTGTTCTAGGATTATATGGATGTGGTGGAATAATGGTATGACCATAGTTTCCTTGGACATCTATACCACTGGTTCTCCTTTCCCCATTCTTTTTGGTAGTGGGTCGATGAATATTATCGGTAGCTTGGGGCATCTATGGTCTATGATGATTGCCATTGGTATAGGTTTAATAAATTTGATTCCTAATATAAATAATTTTATGAATTCCCTCCAATATGGGGTAATGATTAAAAATTATAATAACACATATCAGATATTCTTGACATCCTTTATTTTCCTCTAGTTGCATGATAATAGTTTCATGTTTGTCCCACGATGATTGTTCGGTGAACCTAAAAACTGAATGTCTTGATCTAGTCAGGTCCAAATCATGTGGGGTTAAATTTTACTAATATAATCATGTTTTATGGGGAAGTGGTTCCAATATGTTTTACCACATAGTTTTCTAATGCTTTCTAATGAGGAGTAAATTGAGGTCGAGAAATTATTTTCTCCCAATATTCCTCTCCTGTAGAGGTTTGATTCCCTAAATTTTGTCAAACATACTCCATGGTGGATTTTTGGTTTCCATCCATTCCCACTTTACAAATATGAGTGGACATTACCACAATGGTTGTTGATGCTAAATCCTTGATTGAAATCGGATGATGGGATATTGGTTACTCCTTACATGGATTCTTCCTTGGTGCTCATTTAATATTTTAGGACCTCATAATATATTTGATTCTTGTCCATAATGATTGTTCCAAATTCCATATTATGATGGATTCCATCTAATTATGTTTAATTAATCAAGAAGGGGAACTTACTTACATGAGGATCTGATAATGATTAAGTAAACATCTGTATATTTATTGAAATTGTTTATATTGGTCACCAATAAATTCTTTCTATTTTAATTTCGATGGAATCCCACATATGTGGAATCATATGGGAAGAAAATAGTTAATAATAGGTACATTATGGGGTAATTTGCACCATGGGAAAGACTTATAATGTTTTTGGTCAGGGGAAAATTGAGTTCATTACTTATGGTATATATTCTGAATAATCTGGTGGGATCATAGGTTTATGGAAATGAGGATACTAGTTGGTCATTAACTTACATTCTTATTTAGATAAATTTTTCACAGGTTTAACATCTTTTAGGGTCATGTTTATGGGGTTTCAGAATGTTCTCATTATGAGGATAATCACAGTTTTGGGTTATTACCTCCAAAGGGGAAAACAAACATATTTGTGTTGGTGAGGGAGAGTGTTCACCAATGGGGGTAGATGATTAGTCTTTTGAGTTTCCATATTATAGGGTATGAAATTAAGATTTAATGGATTTGTTTGTATTGATCCTAAGGGAGGAATCCCTGAAATATCGATATTGGACATCGAGGAGATGCCCAACATTCTCTGTTATGAGATTGGAGTGACAAAAATGGTTAGTATACTTCTTCTCCATATGGGATTTACAATTTAGGGGGGGCTCATATAATTATGGAGTGGGACTTATGTATATGGGACACCCTATATGTAATATTGTTTCCCATTATAGTTACACATTGGGCATCATGACATTGTTTCACAGTGTAGGGTTATAGTTTACATTATGTGTTGAGGATGTTGTAATCCAATTTAACATCATATGACTAGGACATTAATCTATATAGTTTAATGTCATAACTCCGGAAATCTGTGGGGGACTATGCCTGGAGAGGGAATTTCTATTTCAGAAAGAATATTACAACACTATACCTCTTGAAATGGAATGCTGATCCATTTTTCATGATGATTAATTCTTTGGGGCTTATGAGTCTACTATTAAGGATCTTTTTCTTGACCAATGGCATAAACACTACCATGGGGAGGATGAACATGGGGACCACAGAATATTGATTCCCATTCATAGGATAAGGATGATATACAACTATCTTTGTTGTTATTACAATAAATAGTTCGGATGTGAGGGTAGGTGATATGAGGTGTGTGGAATATTAGATAATGAATGAACCAAGTTGTGGTTGGGGTGATGAACTTGAGTGGACAACATATGTGAAATTGTGTTTGGCGAAAGGAGGAATTGTTCATGGAGTTAGAGTTATTTTGTGAAAATATTGGGTTGTTCATGAATCTGTTGTGGCATGAGTCACGAGCTTCAACATAATTAAAATCCATCAATATTAGGGGGATAACTGCGCACAACATTTCAAGAAACATGGAGCATAGTGTTATGTCTGGGAAACCCATGTTTCACGAAGACACATATATTTAATTTATTTTTATTGAGTCCCTCTACAAAATCATAGATAATTTGGGACCCATCTGTGTTAAACCAAACATGTTATATTCCATTATAGATCCATGGTGATGTTGGAGTGTCCAAATTTTTCCAATGAATAGGTTGTGTGAATTAGATTTGATGATTCAACATCTAGAACCCACCCAAAATTGGGGGGTATGGATGCTCTATATATATCCAAAATGGGTGGATTTGGCTACAGAACTCCATATCTACGAGAAAATGTTTTTTTGGTCCCTTCATACCTTTACCATCAATAGGATGTCGTGTAAGGTTATGGTTCACCGACACCGTTCTCACAGAATCATCATGCACTCCAACATCAAGGATGGATATATTGGGCCATTTTTGTGTCCATCAATATTCATTGATATTTCGGGGATTCCAAATTTCCTATGCAATATGGTATTTTTTTCAAATCATTTTTCACACAACCTACATTCCCACAAAAAAAGAGAATTGTGAGAAAATCCATAATGTTTTGTTTTCATGATAACTCATTAATGGAATGTTTCCTTCTGCTAGGTTATGTAATATCATTAAGGAAGACCAACTTTATAGGGTTTGATATATTTATTTAGTGCCTAATATTTTTTAAAAACAATTTTATTGAATATAGGGTATAAAAGGCATGTATCTTCTAAAAAACGTGTATGGATGAAAAATAAATATATTTTGAATCTGTTTGAAATTTTTTTTGGTAAGAACAATGAAATTTTAGAATAAAAAAATTATGTTGATGAAGAATATTTTAGATATTTATTTGAAAAACGTATGTCATACACCATTACATATTTAATAATTGGAAAATTAATGATAAATGAGATGCTTCCACTCATGTGTTTCATGTGTGGATCCATTAGGCATGTTGAGAAAAAATTCTTCAATGTGAAAAGAATATGAATATATTGAATAAGATGATGAGAAGAAAAAAATAGATCCTCTAAAATGAATGATATAATATCATATAACATAATTTGTTACTGAATTGTATTACACCCAATGATTTCATAATACATTATCTCTTTAATGCAATTCAATAGCTTGCGCTACACAAAAAACAAAGTTCGAGTGCACTATTACATAATAATCTAGCCATTCAAAAAGTGGTTATGATTAGTATTAACTAAATTTTTAATAGTCCATTTAATTTTAACATCCATATTAGGTTTTTCTTAGATATAATATAAGAAAAATGCAATTTTTCAGTTAAAAGAAGTATTTTTAAAAAATGAAATTCTTCCGCCTGTTAATGGTGAACCATATTAAATACAATATTTGAATGTTCTATATATTCAATTTTAAAATATAAACCTATCATTTAGAATTACAACATACAATATTAGTTTGGGTAAAATTTTTGGGGTTTTTATGATAACTTTCAAATTTTTATGACTATCGAAAGATACTAAATTTTTATTGAAATAATCATTTTTAATCAAAATAAATTATAGTGTTAAATTATATATTTAAATAGTTTTCAATTATAAGTAGATTTTATTATTATCATTTAACCCAATTTTGGTCATTGGAAGAAATTTCACATTTAAATTGGACACAAACACATATCAATTATTTGATAGTTTTTACTTCTCAATATCCCGCTTTCAAGTTTTGACAACAGGAATTAATTTTAAATTAATTAATGAAAATTCTATGATTTAAATTTGTCACAATAGAAATTATTTCTGAAATTGGAATAAAAATTATCTTTGGGTAAATATTTTTTATTTTTCTGAAAATATTATTTTTTTTGATGAATAGTGAAAACACTACATTGTAGATAAAAACTAGCTTTTTCATTTTAATAATTATTTGTAATTAAAATCTTATCATAAATTAAAAATAGCTACATAGTACATATATTTGTCCAATGTAAGTAATTAGATTAATTTTACAATAATATTAGTCATAAAAAGGATTATTGTACTTTTTTAATGTCTCTTACCCACCTTATATGCATATTTGAAAAAATACATAAAATCTAATTTTACTGCATTTGTGAATTGCATTTCAAAACTTTGACAGAAACGGCTGTCATAATTATTTAAAATTTGATTCAATGGGTTGAAAATACTTTTTCATGAATTGTATCTTTTGATTTTTATTTACCATGGTTAAAATAAATGGGATAATGAAAGGTAAAAATGATGTTATAATAACCCCAACACATGTTCTAATTCTATTTGATAAGAATATTTCATAAAAAATAAACTATAGGAAAAAACTATGATTCTTCTTTGATCCATTTGAATTATATTGAGACACTTATTATATTTTATTTAAAGAATACTTAAGTGTTAAATTCAAAGATTAATAACTAAAAAAAATTAATAAAGGGTTATACATAAGATACATTCGACTATAAAAATTCATTAAAAAGAAAAAAAAATTTCATACATCATGGTATTATATTAATAATTTTTATAAATTAAATAATTAAATTATTTATGACCAAATGAATAGGATGTAATTACCTTATTAATGAACTATTAAAATATTTGATATAATAAATATTTATATAAATTTAAATTGAAATTTTTGATACCTTCCACGATTTTATAGGTTAAAATGACATGTTATGATTAATTAAATGTATTTTTTAATTAAATAATATTTTTATGAGTTTCACAAAAACCAAATACTTAATAGTGTCAAAATTGACAGAAATGAGTATTTAAAACAAATACTATTTTATTAAATTATATAATAGTCCCAAAAATATATGGTTTAGGAAAAATATATAAATAATATTTTTTATGTCATTAATTAACAACTTGAGGTTCTCTTGGAATTTCTTAGTATGTGTATTAACCATATAGTGTATGAATACAAGAAGACATGGTAAGAGTTAAACAATTTAAATAATGCTTATATCTAAAACATATAGTAAATACGGTGTCCTAAACACTCCTAAAAGAAATTGTTTGATATTCATTCTCCCCCTCCCACCTTATCCTTGAAATAAACTAATTTCAAGTTTTGAGACAATGAAAAATATGTTATAATAAAATAATATTTCAAGTTTTTCCTAAAGTGCCCCCCACATCTGTTATAAAATGGTACTTCCCCTTCTCTTAAATTGACACGTCCCAAGCCATTTTTCTCAGAGAAACCATGATAAAATATCCTTCAAACTACCTTTACCTAAACCTAGTGGTATTATATGGATTAGAAAGCCATCCCATATTGACCGTCTGTTCAAATAAAAAGGAATCACCTGAAGAAGAGGTAATTATTTCATCATCTCTTCCGAAGTTAATTTCATCTTTAGCTTCCTATTTCATTGTTGTTTCCATAATAATTAATAAATCTTGTACACTCTACATAATGTGATGTTATTATAAAAATTATATAGTCATATTCTTTATTCTATCCGTCTTTTTAATGACAAAGTCACCATACGTGCATACGTATGTCTTACAGTCTCCATGTCATCGTGTAGTTTTTTATTCAATACTTCATTATTTGGATGGGTATAATAATGCATTTAATTGATGTAAATAATAAATTTAATTTTATTGATTAGGTATATAAAATATAACGTCAAATTAAACTCCATTTCTTTATCAATAGAATGATATTGTCGCTCGTGCGTACGTACGTCTTATCGTCTCCGCGACACGATGAGAATCATCTTCAATGATCACCATTAGAACTTTTTTTTAAAACATATATTGGTTATTAATTAGGTATATGAATAAAATTTATACTATATTAATATATATTTATGTAGATAAATATATTTCGTTTACTTACTTCCATATTATATGAAAAATAAATAGAAACAACATTCATGAATACATATAGACTACCGTATTTCTGAACGGTGTTTCCATTTCATATATTTATCTATTATACATATTTATAATGTGAATATATATTATTTATAAATCTTGTTTTATATTATGGAATTATTGATATAACGATCTATTTTATACGATCAAGAATAACAAGTTAAAACACATGTGATAAAGATAGCATTTATTACACAAAATGTTACTTTAACATGGAAATTATATTTAAACGGGTAGTATAAAGTAGTAAACCAATCATATATGATATCATAAATATTAATATGGTTCTTGTATAATTTAATATCATACTATGTTCATTATACTGGCAGTTAAATATACCCTCGACTAAAGGAAAGTGCAAGGATATGATTAGTTCCACAATCTCATTATTATCTATGTTTGATTATGTGTATGCATTTACTGGGAAATATTTATTATCCATGTCCACGATTCATAAAATAGTTTTCAAAATGAATAATTTAAGGTACTCGTTATCAAAAAAATAATTTTAGATGTTTTAAATATTTAATCTTCTAAATCTTTCTCAGTAATGTACATGTTCTCAAATTGGGTTTATGGATTTTTTTTACACAAAAATGTTTTAAAATGTTAAATATTTTAAAAAGTTTGAAATTGTTATGGGAAACTTTGATTAAAAAACATCATTTAGATGTCTTCCTTTATTAATTGTGAAACTTTTAAATGATTTCATTAAAAAGGGGTATTTCTCCCAAAGAGTTTTAGTGATCATTTTCAACTATATCAACATCCAATACTGGATATTATTCTTGATTGACGATTGTTTATTATAATGCAATCTTCCATATTAAATTGAATGAGTTGTGTTATGTTTTACTGTGGATGTGCTATTTTTATATCATTCATGGGTTATGGTTACTATATTGACATTTCATATGATATTTTTAATATAATTTTTGTGTTATGTTTGAATATTTCCATATGCGGAATGCATTGGACTATGTAAGTGATGGTTGAGGCTCATTATAGCCCGTCGATGCATCATTAGATCACAGGGGAAAAATCAGTGTCTTGAAACAAATAATTGACAAAAAGTTTATATTTAGTCTTGGCATGAGGCATTGACTATGTGGTTATTATGTCTGACATTATGCATTCCCTCATTATGAAATTATTTTTTACATGTGAGTATAAGACTACTATAATATCCATGGGCATGTTTATATGGTAATGATTGATATATATTGTCATGACCCGCCTTCACCAAAAGGAGGGAAGGGTCAGCAGATTTCCAAGCCATTCCTTCTTTATGTTGAAGGATAGATAATGACCCCCGAGACCCGCCTTCAATAGGTCCCGGAGTGGAGAATGGCACCAAGGGTATAGAAATTTCTCACAAATAGAAGGAATTACCCTTTTTATTTTATAGGATCGAGAGATAAGGAGAAGAAAACCCAACAACACCAAGGTAGAAAGAAAAGTAAAGCCATAAGTAAACCATTCCCACATGCATGTTTCAAAAGTAAAATCCACAAAGTGAAAAAGGTGTCTACAAAGGTAAGTACCAAAGAAAGAAAAGAAAAACAACAACTGTAACTGCTCCAAAGGTCCTGCATGATCCCCAAAGTCCTCCTGGAAACCTGAAAGCAGTTTTATATATGTAGGGTGAGCATACAGGTACACTCAGTAGGGAAAACCAAAGACTCTCGTGCACAAGTGGGGGAATGTACTAAAGTCCCGTGAGAAAAAGAGTAAACCAAACACCTAACTAGGCAAACTATCCACCCCAGGCCTCACCCAGGCACACACCCCAAATAACGCAAGTCAAGTAAAATATATATTAAGAGCACATCGATGTTTGGGTACCCCATGCAACTTTCCCACTGGTTATTGAGACATCCTACGCATCGGACCAATCCCTCTATTCTCACCGCAGTCCCACTTCCACACCCGCCCACACACACCTGGGCCACAACCACACGCAGTCCCACTACCAAAATCCCGACCGCACACACCTTGGCCACCACTGCACATAGTCCCACTGCTGAATCCCGCCCCCACACACCTGGGCCACAACTATCACATGTAACCACGCCTGCAAACACCTAGGCCACAACAACCACCACCACGCCCGAAGACACCTGGGATAAAGGATACACTTCCATGTCCGAAGAAACCTGGGCCTCATCCCGAAGACACTTGGGAAACCAACTGCCGCACACACCTGGCCAACCACCACACTACCCAGCCCAAAGGTTCTTGGGCTAATAATGGATTTCAGGCAATCACATCCTGCCCGATGATACTTGGGCTATCCGGGAAAGGGAGCAGAAAAGGAGCTAATAACCAGCCACTATGAATAGTGTTGGGAAAAACACCCTCCCTCATGAAATGGGGGTGTTCGGCGCTAAGTGCTCAACATGGGTGGGGAACGAATAAGAAACACAAATCGACAAGTATATATATATATATATATATAGGTAACAAGCACTCACCCAAATCTAGGTTTTAGTTCAGATAGCCTACATATCATAATAGCACTCAATTCCGAGTCACGACTCATGCTAACAACCCATTTGTTCCTTTTCTTATTTCATGTTCAGTAATAGTGTTTATGTTTAAGCACTACTGGGAAACTAGTAGGCATAGGCATATGTCCATGAAAGTAAACAGTCAAACATCAACCAAAATGTCCACACCTGGTTCTCAACAACAGAGGATTCCACCCCAATTCATGATATAACAAGTATCCACCAGGTCTTAAAACTCACAACCACCGAATCCATACCAACAGGAGATCTCATCCCCAATTTCACACAACCACCGAGGGTATAAAAGAATAGGGGATCCCATCCCATCCCACATCTCCAGCAATAGGCCCGAAAGGAAAACAACCAACTACCACCACCAACACAAGTCAGTAATTTTCAGATTTAAACAACTTAACAGACTCCATGATTTCAAATTCTGTGTGTTCTAACCAAGATTTATCACAGAAGGGTTGATCCAGGTGCTTTCAATTTATTCAGTCGGATATACGTGATTAACCAATTCACTTTTCACAGTAGGAGTTTACAACCACAAACAAGCCATTAAAAACATCAGTAGGGTTCATTAGTGCACAAACAACGACAACCAACGACCTCGATTTTTTGGAGTCATAAGCCAACATAACCCAGCAAGATGGTCATAAAAGAAATAACATCAGAAAAATGTAATACATCATCAATGCTCACAACCCCCCTCTTTCTTTATAGAATTCGTTCATTATCTTTAATTAGGCATGGTTTATCCAATCCTACAAAATCAAAAGCACACCCACCCCGCATGATACACAAAAGAGAGAGGCAAAGGTTAAATTCCCTACTTGTTGATAGAGGATCGATGTTTAGGCCGGGGCACAGAACTTTACGGATAACGATGCGGTGCGCCCGATGCACCAGAAGCTGTTTGTGAAAAGCGACGATCGAGAAAAGAGAAACCACGACTAACCCTTCGTTTATAAGAGTCGGGGATGGTTGAGGTGAAAACGTGAAATAGCATAAGGTGCAGGGGTCATGGGTTGACCACATGGCTCCACTCGTCACAAAAAGGGGTCGGGTGGTTTGAGCCAACTCATGAATTGATTAAGTATTTAATTAAAACTCTTATGCACGTTACGGGTCTTTAAAACACGCTCAAGCAGGTCAAAATAGGGGTTAAAACCCTATTTGCGCAAAAGGGAGCGCTACTGGAAACAACTTGACAAGGCCGAGTGATGCCGATCGGTCTCACCGATTGGTCGCGCCGATCGGTCTCACCGATCAGTCTCACCGATCGGTCTCACCGATCGGTCTCGCCGATCGGTCTCACCGAGACGCCACTCCTCTAGGACCCGGATTTTGGAAAAGGGAAGGACCAAGAGAGTCTCGGTCATCATATCAGGTACCTCTCAAACTATTCTCGTCCCCGAGAATTTAAACCACCCAGTTGGGAAGGGAGGGTCCGAAAAACCACCCCGAAAGATACCTCTCAAGAGTGAACCTCATTGTTAACTAGGAACACCTTCCTGTCACGAACCAAGCAACATACCATGCCAAACTTCCCGGGCATGTGCGTTGGGGAGTCTCCTCCCCCATGTCATGATATTATCCGATTTGGGTGGCACAGACTCACCTGAATGGGTTTAATCACATCCACCTTAATGCGTCTTGATTAGGGGTCAGGTTCTCTCCTTCCCCGTAGCCGGGGCTTTTCACACACAAAAAAGGAAAGAAAACCATCACATTTTATAGTCAAAAGACAAAACGTTCTACCACAATAGGTACAACAAGGAACAAAACTCAAAACAACTCCGGGTTCTGGGTATGCATCTTTTCTTCCCTCTCCCACGTACTCTCCTCAAGCCCACCATGTCTCCACAAAACACGAACTAAGGGGATGGTTTGCCCGCGAAGAACCTTTTCCTTGCGATCCTCGATCACCACTGGTCTCTCCACAAAGTTCACGTCATCCTCGATTTCTAGCTCACCCCAATCAGGGATGTGTGAATCATCATGCAGATATCGACGGAGTTGGGACACATGAAAGACATCATGTATATTTAGTAGCGGTGGTGGAAACGCTAGCTGGTAGGCCACTTCGCCGACCTGCCACAATACTTGGAAGGGTCCGATGAATCTGGGAGAAAGCTTACTCCCTTTTCCGAACCTCCGGGGCCCACGCCGAGGGGATACCTTTAAGAACACGTGGTCCCCAACCTCAAACTCTATGGGGCTTCTCCTGGTATCAGCATACAACTTCTGTCGGTCCTGGGCCGCCTTCATCCTTTCCCGTATGAGTTGAACCTTCTCTGTCGTGTTCTGCACCACTTCTGGGCCAAGGATGCCTGCCTTTCCTACTTTGGTCCAACACACAGGTGAAAGGCATGACCTCCCGTAAAAAGCTTCAAAAGGGGCCATACCGATGGTAGAGTGATAGCAATTATTGTAAGAAAACTCTACCAGAGGAAAGTATTGAACCCATGATCCTCCTAAGTCCAGAACACATGCTCGCAAGAAATCCTCCATGGTCTGGATGGTGCACTCTGTTTGTCCATTTGTCTGGGGAAGGAAAGCAGTGCTAAGGTGTAACTGGGTGCCAAACGCATACTGTAATCATCTCCAGACTCGCGAGGTAAACAGTGCATCCCTATCCGAGACTATAGACCTCGGAACACCATGCATCCTCACCACCTCATCAACGTACTTTAGTGCCAAATCATCCACAGCACTCGACTCCCTAATCACCAGAAAGTGAGACGATTTCGTCAACCTTTCCACTATCACCCAAATGGCGTCGTATCCCCCTTGGGCCTTGGGTAGTCCCGTGACAAAATCCATCGAGATGTCATCCCACATCCACTCGGGGACATCAAGAGGACGCAGTAGGCCGCCTGGAACTCGGTGTTCATCCTTCACTTGCTGACACACTAAGCCCTTGGCCACAAATTCTGCCACCGCTCGCTTAACTCTGGGCCACAAAAACTGCCTCTTCATACCCTGGTACATCTTGGAAACTCCTGGGTGTACCGCCAGGGGTGATTTGTAGAAATCACTGAGAACCTTGCGGCACATCGCCTCCAAGACAAACAAACCTTTCTGGATAAGCATCCAGTTCTGACCATCCTCTGTCCATCCTTCTGGATCATTTCCCTGGTCAACTTGGTCATGCATCACTTCGCACTCTAGGTCTCCCCACTGAGACTCCTCCACTTTCTGAAACAGGGATGACTGCACTGTCATCTGATATAGGCAGCCTCTGCCGCTATCCTTCTTTGCATCCAGGTGTAAGGCAGCCAACTCCTCTATCGCTTCCCAGGAATCCACCGACTCTCGGACCGCATCCTTCTGCATCCTCCTGCTCAAGGAATCGGCCACCACATTTCCCTTTCCCTCAGTATAAGAGATCTCAAAGTCGTAATCCTGGGGGAACTCCACCCATATCTGCTGTCTCAAGTTTATGTCCCACTGGGAGAAGATATACCTCAAGCTTTTGTGATCCGTGAAGACCACAAAGCATTCCCCGATGAGGTAGTGCCGCCACAACATTAGTGCACAAACGACCGCTGTAAGCTCTAGGTCATGGGTGGTGTAATTACGCTGATGGGAACGTAGCTGCCTGGACACATAAGAGATCACCCCTAATCGCTGCATCAGCACACATCCTAGACCCTGTCCTGAAGCATCACAGAACACCTCATAAGTTGTCCATTCTTCTGGTAATCTCAGCACTGGGGCACTGACCAACTTCTCCTTCAGATAGCTGAAGGCTAACTGGCACTGCTTACTCCATATGAAAGCCTGGTCCTTCTTGGTCAGAGCCGTCAAAGGGGCTGCTACTCGGGAGAAGTTGGGTACGAATCTCCGGTAGTAACCCGCCATCCCAATGAAACTTTGGACTTATTCCACATTCTTGGGTGCTTCCCAAGAAACAACTGCCTCAACCTTTGATGGGTCGAACTCTACCCCCTTCTTAGACACTACGTGCCTGAGGAAGTTCACTTCTCATGTCCAGAACATGCATTTCGATAACTTCCCATAGAGCTGGTGCTGTCGGAGGACCTCCAAGACTGTCCTTAGGTTCTCTGCATGGTCCCTTTCTGACCTCTAATAGATCAGGATATCGTTGATGAACACAACCACGAACTGATCCATGTACTACCAGATGATGGAGTTCATAAGCCCCCTGAACACAGCCGGGCCGTTCATAACACTGAATGGCATGACTACGAACTCGAAGTGTCCATACCTGCACCTGAACGCTGTCTTCGGGATATCGCTCTCTTTCACCCTCAGCTGGTGATACCCAGACTGCAGGTCGATCTTAGAGAACCATCTTGCCCCTTTCAGCTGGTCTAGAAGATCATCTATCCTCGGAAGAGGGTAGCGATTCTTGATCGTCACCAGATTCAGCCTCCTTTAGTATATGCACAACCTGTGACCGCCATCTGCCTTCTTTGCGAACAAGACTAGAGCACCCCACGATGACACACTCAGTCGATCATAACCTATCTTCATCAGATCTTCAATCTGTATCTGCAACTCCCGTAGCTCCGAAGGTGCCATCCGGTAAGGAGCCATCGAGATTGGACGAGCGCCAGGCTACAGATCTATCCCGAACACGATATCGCGTCGAGGGGGTAGAGTCGTCACCTCCTCAAGAAAGATGACTATAAACAGATGTACGATCTCTGGTACTTCCACCATTTCAGCATCTACTGACTCCACTGTCAGCTCGGTCAACAAAGAGAGTATAGGTTCCTCTCGCATGTCTCCCCTCGGACTGCTCTGCTCGCCGGTGAAGGTAACACGCCGCCTGTCCAAGTCTGAGAACACCACCATTCTTCGGAAACAGTCAATGACGACATACATAGAGAATATCAGGTCGATGCCTAGGATGACATCGTATGGCTGAATCTGCAGCAGAAGAAGATCCCTAACTGACTGATGTGGCCCTAACATCAGTCTACATCGCCGAAAAACAAACAACAAGTTGGTCTGACCTCCGACTGGTGTGCTCAACACCAGGGCTACTGGAATTCTCTCAGAATCTAGACCAAAGGCACGGTCTAGACTGGGTGTAACAAAGGAGTGCGAAGCTCCGGTATCGAACAAAGCATAAGCAAGAGTTCTATACAGACTGATCGTACCTTGAACAACATATGGCCCTGTTGGAACTGCTGCCTCTGCGGCGTGTAACTGTCCACGCCCAGCTCCCCTGCCCCTCGGCTGTCGGCCACCTCCCCGACCACGCCCTGGTCAAGGTCCCTGTGGAGCGCCCTGAGGTCGGCCTCCTCCTCCTACGTCTGCCCTCGGAGGAGCGGGAGCTCGCTGTCCCTGCTGCTGCTGCTGGAAAGGTCTAGCTGGAAGCTGCTGTTGGGGCAGGTGCTGGGGATGACTGCCACTGCAGTACTGCACTCGGTCAGGGCACTGACTCCGGAGATGCCCAGGGCTCCCACAGATGAAGCACCGCGGTGCAGGGCCCGTAGGAAAAGGGATAGGGCCGGGGGATCAAAACTGAAACTGTTGCGGCCTGCTCCCTGCGGGTCGGAACCTAGAGGGTCCTGATTCTGGAGGCCTGGCGCTGACAGCCTTTCCCTTCGATGGTCCCAACTGGATCCCCTCTCGCGAAACTCCTCCTAGAGCATACATCCTCTCCACCACTTCGGCCTTCTTATGGACCTCCAAGTATGTCGGCAGGGTAAAGGGGGTAACAACATACTGGAGGGAGGGTCGGAGTGACTCCTCTAAACGTCTTTCCTGAGACTCCTCGTCAGGAAAGAGTTTCAGAGAAAAACGTAGGAGGTCCTTGAACTTGATCCCTAGCTCCCTCACGGACATACTCCCCTGCTGGAGGGAGAGTAGTTCCTGCCTCTTTTCTGCCTTAATCATCGAGGAGAGGGATTCCGCCCAGAACTCCCTCTCGAAATCCTCCCAAGCCACCTCAGACTCTCACCTCTCCCCCAGGTAAAGCATCCACCACTGACGTGCCGCTCCCCGCATCTGGCTAACGGCCAGAGGAACCCAGTACTCGGTCGGGGCCCGAATCAGGCCGAAAGCTATAACTAGCTCATCTAGCTAGCCTTCCGTCTTCATATCAGAGGTGTTTCCCTCATACATCTCGAGGGCCTGTCGCTAGAAGGCCCAAAGAGTCTTCTGCCACTGGTCGTCCTCTTCATCTCGATCAGCACTCTGTCGATCGGCCAAAGTAGTCTCCGGGGCCTCGATCGCCTGTACCACATGTAGTCTCCTTCCAGGTTCCATAGTTACAAGGTAAACAATGAATGCCTAATCCCAAGTTGTGAAGAATATCGTTCTTAAAACTTCTTAAAATTTAATTTATTCTTAATTCCCAAGACATCCCAGAAAAACAAGAACACTAGTCATTATGATTCATGTACCATTACTAGGGTCTCTACCCTGCAATCAGTGTGGCCTAGCTTGGTTGTTTGGTAGGTCCAGAGTCCTTGCATCGGATCATGGGGGGGCCCTAAAATCCCGTGTCCTAGCCGGTCTTCCCTGGCCTAATTCACGCGCCAAGTTCACCCAACACTGTTGCCTTACCATCCCATGCAATCCTTACTATGCCTAACTCCAGACTCCATCCTATCTCTCAACCATCAGGCTCTGATACCATTCTGTCATGACCCGCCTTCACCAAACGGAGCGAAGGGTCAGCAGATTGCCAAGCCCTTCCTTCTTTTAGTTGAAGATGAGATAATGACCCCCGAGACCCGCCTTCAATAGGTCCCGAAGTGGAGACTAGCACCAAGGGTATAGAAATTTATCACAAATGGAAGGAATTACCCTTTTTATTTTATAGGATCGAGAGATAAGGAGAAGAAAACCCAACAAAACCAAGGTAGAAAGAAATGTAAGGCCAGAAGTAAACCATTCCCACATGCATGTTTCAAAAGTAAAAGCCACAAAGTGGAAAAGGTGTCTAGAAAGGTTTGTACAACAGAAAGAAAAGAAAAACAACAACTGAAACTTCTATAATGGTCCGAGCTAGTAAGGTACAGCGTGATCCCCGAAGACCTCCTGGAAACCTGAAAGTTGTTTTATATACATAGGGTGAGCATACAAGTACACTTAGTAGGGAAAACCAAAGACTCTCGTGCAGAAGTCAGGGAACGTACTAAAGTCCCGTGAGGAAAAGAGTAAACCAAACACCTAACAAGGAAAACTATCCACCCTAGGCCTCACCAAGGCACACTCCCCAAATAACGCAAGTCATGTAATATATATATTAACAACACATAGATTTTTGGGTACCCCGCGCAACTTTACCACTAGTTATTGAGACATCCTACACATCGGACCAATCCCGTCATTCTCACCACAGTCCCACTGCCACACCTTCCTGCACACACCTGGGCCACAACCACACGCAGTCCCACTAACGAAATCCCGCCCGCACACACCTGGGCCACCACCGCACACAGTCCCACTACTGAATCCTGCCCACACACACCTGGGCCACAACTATCACATGTAACCATGCATGGAAACACCTAGGCCAGAACAACAACCACTACTCCCGAAGACACCTTGGATAAAGGATACATGACCACGCCCAAAGACAGCTGGGCCTCATCCCGAAGAAACTTGGGAAACCACCTGCCGCACAAACCTAGCCAACCACCACACTACCCAGCCCGAAGGTTCTTGGGCTAATAATGGACTTCAGGCCATCACATCCTGCCCGAGGATACTTGGGCTATCCGGGAAAGGGAGCAGAAAAGGAGCTAATAACCAGCCACTATGAATAGGGTTGGGAAAAACACCCTCCCCCATGAAATGGGGGTGTTCGGCACTAAGTGATAAACTTGGGTGGGGATCGAATAAGAAACACAAAGATGCAAGTACATATATTTATATAGGTAACAAGAACTCACCCAAAGCGAGGTTTCTCTTCATACAGTCTACAGATCACAACAGCACTCATGTCTGAGTCATGACTCACACTAACAACCCATTTGTCCCCTTTCTTATTTCACGTTCAGTAATAATGTTTATGTTTGAGCACTACTAGGAAACTAGTAGGCATAGGCATAAGTCCAGGAAAGTAAACAGTCAAACATCAACCAAAACGTCCACACTCGGTTCTCAACAAAAGATGATTCCACCCCAATTTTTGATATAACAAGTATCCACCTGGTCTTAAAACTCACAACCACCGAATTCATACCAACAGGGGATCCCATCCCCAATTTCACACAACCACTGAGGGTATAAAAGAACAGAGGATCCCATCCACTCCCACATCTCCAGCAATCGGTCTGAATGGAAAACTACCAACTACCACCACCAACACAAGTCCGGGATTTTCATATTTAAATGAATTAACACACTCCATGATTTCAAATTCTGTGTGTTCTAACCGGGAGTTACCACAGAAGGGTTGATCCTCTTACTTTCAATTTATTCAGCCGGATATACGTGATTAACCAATTCACTTTTCACAACAGGAGTTTACAACCACAAACAAGCCATTCAAAACATCATCAGGGTTCATTAGTGCACAAACAACGGCCACCAACGGCCTCTATTTTCAGGAGGCATAAGCCAACACAACTCAACAAAGATGGTCATAAAAGAAACAACATCAAAAAAATGTAAGACAGCATCAACGATCACAACCCCCCCACTTTCTTTATAGAATTCGTTCATTATCTTTAATTAGGCCTGGTATATCCAATCCTACATAATCAAAAGCACGCCCACCCCGCATGATACGCAAAAGGGAGAGGCAAAGGAAAAATTCCCTACTTGTTGATAGATGATCATCTTTTAGGTCGGGGGCACAAAACTTTACGGATAACGATGCGGTGCGCCCGATGCACCAGAAGATGTTTGTGAAAAGCCCCGATCGAGAAAAGAGAAACCATGGGTAACCCTTAGTTTATAAGATCCAGGGACGGTTGAGGTGAAAACGCGAAACAGCGTAAGGCGCGGGGGTCGTGGGTTGACCACGCGGCTCCACTTGTCACAAAAAGGGGTCGGGTGGTTTAAGCCGACTCATGAATTGATTAAGTATTTAATTAAAACACTTATGCATGTTAGGGATCTTTAAAACATGCTCAAAAAAGTCAAAATATGGTTTAAAACCCTATTTGTGCAAAAGGGAGCGCTACTGGAAACAACTTGACAAGGTAGGGTGATTTCGATCGGTCGTGCCGATCGGTCATGCCGATCGGTCTCACCGATCGGTCTCAATGAGACGCCACTCCTCTAGGACCCGGATTTTGGCAAAGGTAAGGACTAAGAGAGTCTGGGTCATCACATATATCTTCCATATTATGATCTATATTATTTTTAAATGGCTGTTGTTTTTATTACACATCATATATTAATAGTTTATAGCTTCTACTAAATTTTTTACCTTACTGAGCATCTGATCTCACCGCATTCTTATGGTTCTTTTTCCCATGATTCCTAGAATTAAATTATGATTAATATGCAGGGCTACACTAAGGGAATATTGGTTTTATCAAATAATTATTTATGATGTGTTTTATGTTAGAAAATGTTTTGTAACGTTCATGTATGTAATCTATTTTCCATGTCTACTAATATGATCGGTCATTCAGGACTTGATTCCTTGCAATCATGCCAATGCTTTGTAAAGATTTGGTCTGAAGCCTCATTATATTATTAAATCCAAGAAAATACCTCATGTAACTAGGTAGAGGGAGACCTATTACATAGAACGAAGGCCTAGTGGGCATGTAGCTCATTACATATCCCGTAGGCCCAATTTTTGGCCAAAGGACCATTCAATGAATAGTTTTGCTTCATTACCCACCTGCTACAGTACCGACACAGTGACCGTTGCTGTTATAGTGCTCTTCCATCACTGTAGTGTCATGTCGCTGCTACAATACCGCCTGAACTACAGTTCCACCACTTCTACAGTACCTCTACAGTACTTCTACATTACCTACACCCAATGGGTTTTGAACCCCCATTTTCATTGAATGATTATAGGGTCTTTACCACTATGCCAATCCACAAATAAACAATGTGTGTAGGGTAACGCTTGGCTCCTAATGTTATGGAATAATGCATCAGCTCTAGGTAACTGTGGCTGGGGTGTTACAGTTGGTATTAAAATATGCTTATTACAAACTATGGAAACTAGAATTACAAAAACTCTAATCAGAAAACATTACCCTAAGGCAAACATAGAGGATTAGTATAGAATAACTTCCTATAATTTTGGTAATGTTGATATTTTTTGAGTTTTCATGGAAACACATCCCTACTTAGATACTACTAGTGGAAAAGGTTTTAGAACATGTGTACCTAGGAGTGAAAACTCTGAAAAGGTGTTTTGGGAATGACCCAATGTCTCATGTACACGACAATTGGCTATACTGCGCACCTAGTTTGACACACCAGAGGGATATTCTTAGGATATTTAATATTTTATGTACAAACCATTGTGAAGTATTTATGAGTAAATATGTATGCAAGGAAACCATTTTTATGATTATGATACTAGATGTGTAGAAATCGCATATTAAGGTAGAGAATCTTTATATTTTTTTCATTTTAAATTATGATATGATCTAACTTAGTGTGTTTCATCATTTTAAAATGGCTTACAGTAGAAGGAATGCAAACTCCAATAATAATTTTGATCCAAAGCGTATGAATGGTCATATCTTTCATGGGCTTAAGGAAACATTTAGAAGGGAAATATTCTCCCATGTATTCTTATCATATGAAGAAATAATATATTGTGTTAATAAGATATGTAAAGAATTATCTATGTCATGTAGATTTTAAGGGAAACCAGTGAAGATGAGGACGACAGAGAGAAATATGGACAAAGGGAAGAAGGTAATGAAGATTTTTCCAATATGTGATAACTGTAGAAAGAATGACCCTGGGAAGTTCCTGAAAGGAATGGGACATTATAATAATTGTGGGGAAAAAGGAGACCAAGTTCGTGATTGCATGTGTAGGAAAAAGGTTTCAAATGTACAATGTTTCATCTATATGGAGTTGGGATACTATGTGAATCAATGTACCAAGAATCAGAGTATACCCCAATTGATGATATTAGATAATTATCAATTTATGATTGTACGACAGATGAAAAGGAAGGATAAGTGTTCTTATGTTGTTATTAATTAATCGTGTCATTTTATTATTGTATTAATAATGTAAAATTTAAAAGAATTATATAATATATAATGACTGTACTATACTATGATTTCACTAAAGATTTGAGATTTTATAGTACCATGTAAAGAGACACGATTTCAGGTTAAAAATTTTGGAAAATTTATGGTTGGGGGATATATAACTCTTAATATGTTTCTGAAACTGAGAAAATTATTTTGGAATAAGATATGATAGATTTTGATAAATTATATTCTATATTCTTGACTACTTGAAACTAATTAATTGTTTCTTTATTCCATCATAGTTGGAGTTAAATTTTTTTTGGATATAATGAGTATATCCATTATTCTACAAGGAATAAGGTATAATTAATGTAATCCCCACGATTTTATGGCAATTAAGGGTGTTACCATATTTTATGAGAATACATGATTAATTTATTCACATGGTACGACGTGGAAAAAATATCTTCATAAGGTTTAAATTCCTTAAAATGTTTTGACTCTGAGATTGGAAAGAAGTATTTTGGATAAGTATAAAGGATGGAATAGATTCAGTTGGAAATTGGATACTATTGTTTATGTTTAAAACATTATTTTTGGATTGTTATAAAATGGAAAACATGTATTTCAGGTGACAACCATTCGTGTCCGGCAAAGACGCATAACTTGAACCCGCAACCAAAGGGCGACAAGGGTGCATCACCTACCACTGGCCTACGTGATGTCTGGGTATGTATAATATTGTTTTTTTGAATTTTCTAATAAATGAAATATAAATTATTTTTTTGGGAAACATTACAATTAAGGAAAATGAAATTGTTTTTAGTTATATTGTCTTATGGAGTAAAAGAAGAGTTTATAGTAGAAATTAGTTAATGAATGAAACTCTACATGTCATGTATTTTTTTCTTCTTATTCTATGATGTGATTAAATGTCAAACATTGAGGAAAGGATCTTAAAACCAATAATGTATTATCTGAATACATTATGTTTTCTCAAACTAATTATATTTTAAATCATCATTGATTTTTGGCTTTCAGGCCCTCGATTTTCCATTTATTGTTCACTTGTTTGTGACTGATGACCTCAATCATTCCCCATAAATATTTTTTTTATAATTATGTGTCTCTAATTTCCAACAATGTATACATATTCGGAATCATCATTCGATGGTGACTTTTTCATTTCAATTTCCCTTATTATTTAGACTAAAGTTTGTAAAAACTATTTTAGATTTCAGTTTTCTCTAAAGGAATTATCTATTTTCAACTAATTATTTTCAAAGAGAAATATCAAATTGCGAGGACACAATTTTTTTGAAGGAGTGGAGAATTAAAAACCCCAATATTTCATACTATGTTATCTCTTTAATGTAATATAATAGCTTACACTACACCCAACACAGAGTTTGATCACACCAAGGCGTACCAAATAAGCCATTAAAAAAGTGGTTATGAAAAGTATTAACTGAAATTTTAATACTCCAAATAATTTTAACATTCCTATTGTGTGTATCATAGACACAATATAAGAACAAATTCAATTTTTAATATAAAAGAATTATTTTTCAAAAAAAGAAATTTTAACACCTATTAATGGAGAACCCTTTCATAAATCAAATATTTGACACTATTATATATTAAATTTGACAAACCCAAGTTATTATTTAGAATCGGGACATGAAATTTTAGTTTGGCTAAATTTTGGATATTTTTTTAATAGCATTCATAATTTTATGAATTGTAAAATATACGAAATTTTCGTTGAAATCAACTCTTTATCAAAATAATTCATTGTGTTAAATTATACATTTGAATGGTTTTTAATAATATTTAAATTATATTTTAATAATTCATTATAATGTTGGTAATTGGAAGTAATTTAAAATGTAAATTGGACACATACACATATCAATCTTTTGATAGTTTTTAATTATCCAAAACCTGTTTTCTGGTTTTAAAAAAATAAATTATTTTTAAATGAATTAACGAAAAGTCTATGTTTTAAATATGGTAAAATAGAATTTTTTTTTGAATTTAAAATATCAAATTTATCATTGGGTGAATGTTTGGTATTAATGTAAAAATATTCTATTTTTGATGAATAGATAAAAATACTATATTGAGAATAAAAACCAGATTTTTCATTGAAATATGTGTTTTTAATTTAAAATTTATCCTAATATCATAATAAATACATATTAAATGTATTAGTACGATTTAATTTATTAGAGTTGTTTTATAATAATATTAGGATAAAAAACATTAATAGAACATTTTGAGAATCTTTTACCCACCTTTTTGGAAAATATGAAAAATTTGCATAAAACCTAATTTTTTCGCTTATGTGAATTGAATATCAAAAATTAGATAGAAATAATTTTCATCAGTGAGTAAAATTTAATTCAATGGGATGAAAATAATTTTTTGATGAATAGTAACATTTCATTTTAATTTACCACTGTTAATAGTAAATTAGGTAATTAAATGTAAAAATGAAATTATAATTACCCCAACACATGTCCTAATTCTATTGGATAACTGTATTTCTACCAAAATAATACTTAGGACGAAAATATGATCCTTTTTGATCCACTTCGATTAAATTAGGACATTTAATATATTATATTTAAAAAAGTGTTAAAAGTGTTAAATTCGAAGTTTAATAACTAAACCATTTTTAATATAGGGTTATACACATGATAAATTTGATTATAAATATTAATTATAAATAATAAATGAATTAATAAATTATAGAATTTTATTTATGATTTTTATACATTAAATAATTAAAATTATTTATTACACAATGATAATGTAGTAATTACCATATTAATGAAATTTTAAACTATTTGATATTATAAATATTAAAATAAATATAAATTGAATATTTTTATGCCATCAAATAATTTTCATGGTGAATATGATATTTTTTTGGTTAAATCAATGTTTTTTCCAAATAAATAATATTTTTATGAATTTCATAAAAACAATATACTAAATTGTGTCAAAACTAACATAAAAGAGTTTTTAAAATAAAAACTATTTTATTAAATTATATATTAGTCATAAAAATATAAAATTATTCCAATGGACATAAATAATGTTTTATATTTAATTAATTAACCACTTGAGGTTCTCTTGTAATTTTATATACTTTTATTAACCATATAGTTTAAGAATACATGAATACATGGTAAGAGTTAAGCCATTTAAGTACAGGATTAATCTAAAAGATATGATTAATATGGTGACCTAAAGATATATAAAACATAATGGTTGAGATTATTTCGACCTATAACCATCTTATCATTGAAATAAATTCATTTGGGGATATTAGAAACTGCAAATAATTTTATAATAAAATAATATTTTATCCTTTTCCTAAAGTTCCCCTCATCTCTCTAATAAAAGGGGACTTCCCCTTCTCTTATATTCAAACCTCAGAATACATTTGGCTCCACCAAACCATGCTCAAATCTCCTCTTAACAACCCTATCATAACCCAATATTCCTTACATTGATATTAAATGAATATTAAAGATCCCTTTTGTTCAAATAATTTGTAATCACATGAAGAAAAATTAATTTTTTCATCAACTCTTTCAATGTTTTTTTCTTCATCCACTTCCTCTTTCTTTTTTTTCCGTAACAAAATAATAAATCCAGTACCCTATATATACTATGATGTTATTAAAAATATGTTACAACCATATCCTTTATTCTATCAATCCTATGATTGAATAAATCACCAAATGTGCGTACATACAGCTTGTTGTCACCATGTAGCGGTGTACTTTTTTATTCAATACTTAATTATTTGGATGGGTACAATAACTATTATAATTGATTTAAATAATAAATAAATAATTATATTTATTATTTATATATAATATAAATTCCAATTAAACAAAATTTCACAATCAATTGAATTATTTTGTCGCACGTGCATACGTACGACTTTCCGTCTCGATGATACTATGAGATTAATCTTCCATAATCAACCTTCAATTATTTTTATAAATATATATATATATATATATATTAATTATGTGGTATATGAATAATATTAATAATGTAATAATATATATTTATATAGATAAATATTTGTCGTTTACTTATTACCATACTATATGATAAGAAAATGGAAACAACGTTCATGTATACGTACGGACTACCGTCTCTATGAACAGTGTTTCTATTTCATATATCTATCGATTATAAATATTTATAGTCTGAATATATATTATATATAAATCATTTTTTATATTGTTTAAGTATGTAAAACATGATCTATTTGAAATAATCATAAATAACAAGTTAAAAAATGTATGATAAAGAAAGTGATTACTACCAGAATTGTTACGTTAACATGGAAATTATTATTAAATTAATATTATAAAGTAATAAATGAATCATATATGATATCAAAAATATTAATCTGGTTCTGTTATAATTTAATAACATTATATTTTCATTATACAGGAGGTTTAATTTACCCAATACTAAAGGAAATTAAAAGGTAAGGGTTAATTCCGCAATCTCATTATTATCTGATATTGTTTATGTATTAGAATTTTCAGGGAATTATTAATTATCCATGTCCATGTTTCATAAATGTGTTTCCAAAATGATTCTTTTAAGGAAATATTTCACTAAAATTCCATTTTAAAATTTTTAAATATTTATTTTTCTAAATGTTTTCCATTAATGTTCATATTATAAATATGGTTTAAATGAATTATTTTTATAAACATGAATGTTTTAAAATGTTAATTACTTTTAAAATTATCAAAGTGGAATAGGAATGTTTTATTAAAAAATATATTTTTAATTTATCTATTTAAAAATTATGAACATTTTAAAAGATTTCATGAAAAATGGGTAATTCTCTCAAAGAGTTTTTTTGATCATTTTCCAAACTGTCAAAATCCTTTACTGGATATTATTATTGATTGAGTTTGATTTATTATAAAACTATATTCAATATTTTATTGAATGAGTTATGATATGTTTTACTATGGATGTGCTATTTTTATACCATTCATGTTTTATAGTTAAAGTATTGACATTTTGTATGCTAGTTTTAATAAGAATATTTATATTATGATTTAACATATTCAAATGTGGAGAGAATTGGACATAGTAAGTGATGGGAATGGCCCACTATATCCCCTCGATGCATTAGTAAGTCTCATGAGACAAATTATCATCTTGGCCCATGGGTTTGAATTTTTTTTTTTCTATTCTTGGCTTGAGGCCTTGACTATGTGGTTAGGATGTTTGGCATTATGAATTCTGACGTTATGAAATAAGTTATTAAATGTGATTATTATACTAGTTGAATATAAATTTTCATGTCTTTATGGTATGGTTTGATTTATTTTTTCCATATTATGTACATGAATATGTTTTAAAGGCTGTTTTTTTATTACACATCTTTCCGTACAATTTTATAGCTTATGCTAAATTATTTACCCTAACTGAGCATCTGAGTTCACCCATTTCTTATGTTTTGGTTTCCCCGGATTCCAAGAAGTGTATTATGATTTATATGAAGATTTAACGCAAAGAGAGTAATGGTATTCTAAAATGTTTTTTATGATTTTTTAATGTTATAATGTGTAATGTAATGTTAATGTATGTAATCTATTTTCGAAAACTGATAAACTAATTGGTCCATTGGGACTTTATTGTTGTTAATAATGAAAATGATTCGTAATAATGCACCGTCTCTAGGTAAATCGGGTTTCGGTGTTAAAAACTGGGATTTGTAGTAATTATATTAAATAAAAATAGAGAAAAAAATATATAAATGTTTGAAGACAATGATTATTGTCATGAATATGTGGAATTTGATACTTCGAGTGATGAATATTAAAGACTTCAAAGTGAGAATGTTAATAAGGAAGTATTTACACATGATGAATATAGAGATATTGGGAGTGAAGAAGAGATAAAATTTAATTTATAATAGTGAAATAAATCACGTAATGTCTAGTAAATATATCAATGTTGAGAAAGAGATAATAAATTTTAAGAGAGAAAAAAAATATTCACGAAATTATTATTTATCTCACACTAATAAAGATTCATGGTAGTTGAATAAGATTAATAACATTACGTGTCCTCATACTGAAGATACACATTAAATTTCAAAATAAATGAATGATCTTATGTAAAGGATATGGTTATTTAGATTATCCAAATGAATTTTATCAATGTAGAAAATGAATTTGATAATTATAAATACAATTTTGAAAATTCTATTCATGATGTTATAGACAAATTGAAGGAAAATACAATTTAATGATTTAATATTTTCAAGAATAATGAGACTCATGTAAATCATAAATCAATACATTTAATAGTTGTAATGATCATGTAAATTATTATTCAAAATCTAATTCCAAAATAATGAGTAAAGGATATTAATATTTTTAGAAAATATAATAATTTTCATAAGAATGAAAATTATGGGATTAATCATTCGAATATAAAATCTTCAAAGAATGTATATTCCCAAATAGATGGAAAAAATAATAGACAGAAGAGGAATTTTTTAAATGTGTACAGTTTTTTATTTCTAAAATAGGATATAGGATTTATTTTTTAATAATTGATTAAGATAATGTGACAACATATGGACAATAATATGCTCATAGAGGGAGGTGTGCCTTTAATAGATAATATTGGAATTTTTTAGGATTTTGGAGGATGGAATTAAATTTTTTATTCAATTCCCATAAGTCTAATGATTCCTTATTATTTATGAAGAAAATATGGAGGGGTAGTCACCCACCTGAAAATTAAAATGCTCAAAATAAATATGTGAAATTTTTTCAAAAGGTTGACAATAAATATAAACTATTGGATGAATCTTTTGGAAGACATGACCATTATTGTTAATTTTATATATATTATCATTCAATTATACATATATAATTATGTATAATATATATTACGCAAAGGTCACAGAAAAACAATGGTGAAGAAAATTTTATGGCTTCTATTTTTACAGTGGCACAACATGCATCTAAAATAAAATTCCCATGGTTTTTAGATTGTGTATGTTCTTCAAACATAATTAGATATTCAAATGTGTTGAAATATATCAAGATTTAAAATTAAAACTTTATAATATATGAAAATAATGGGTCATATAAAAAAAAATCTATTGTGTCAATAGTTTTTAGAAAATTAATTTTGGTACCCATGAAACATTGTATCTGTTTATGATGTGAAACATAATTTATTATGTGTATAAAAAATATTTAATGAAGGTAATTAATTTTTTTAATTGTGACTTCTTTGTGAAGTGTTTTAATGATGGATTTATTTTGATATGTGGTCAGTGAAAAATCAGTAACTATTCTGAGGTTGATGATAATGAAAATTCAATATACGTAAGATTTAATGATGGAAATAAATTATGGAATCAATTAATTGTATATCTTGGACAAATAAAACAAATAACATACTATAGTATTGAAGATTTTTGATGTTCCTATGCTTAAAGTTTAGATATATTTAATGGTTTTACATGTAAAACGTTAAATATTGTTTACTCCATTCATAGAATCCTAGTGATTTGGACATCAAATATTTCATCGTGTATTCATTATAACATTTATGGGAATATAAGGAATCAATAAACAAGTGGTGATAATTATTTTTTTAATATATTTATGAGTATACCTTTTTCGGTTGGTTTATATTTATGAAGAACAATTTCAAGCCACTAAAGTGTTTAAAAGACTAAAAAAGGTGTGATAAAAAGTGGTGTAGTTTAACACTAAAAATGAATTGAATAGAAAATAACGTAGAATTTACAAATGGATTTTTTAAATCATATCATTAGAAGAAGAATATAAACCATAATATCATTTCTCCATGTAGAAAAATAAATTTATTTTTTATGAATAAAGGAATTTAATTTTGGGGGAAAAGAAACAGAATATATGGATAGGACACAATACTTATATATGATTCCGAATTCAAAGAAGTGGTATAGGGGTTCACACTCTAAACATTTTTTTGTATTGACTAAATAAAAATAATTCACTATAGAGTATGTATTATAAGTATTATGAATATTGGAAATATTATAGGGTTTTTGGTGACCAATGGGTAATTAATGTGAAATAACAAAATCATAGAATATTTGTGAAAAACGGAGGTGATGACACCATCCTTGGTTTTTATCTAAATAAAAGAGAATACTTATGTTAAAATATGTAGATAGTAATTATTGTAGATAGTACTGATTTAATGGTTATAGAATTCTCAAGGAATGATATTATACATAATAAAGAAATTCCTAGAGGTGATAATGATGATGACATTTTTTAGGCGAAGGAAGATGTTATTTGATATAATGTGAGTTTAGAATAAGTGAGGAATATAGATGATGATTCAACAATTTAGATTGAAAAATATCAACCTCGTTTTCTCATAAAATGAATGTAAAGTATGTTTAGGTCTAAAATGTTATTGGATAATAAGGATAAAATCTTCAGAGTAGATGAAATTTATGAATATAAACACATTCATCACTAATCTCAAAAGATGGAACAACATATGTGAAATGTGATTTGATGCATCCCTATGGTTTTGATGATATTAATGATTAATTATATCATAGATAAATATGAAATTTTTTATCTGGTACCCAATCTAGATAACAATAATGTTTTTAGAATAATATGGGTGTTTTTGAATCAGATCAATGAAATGGGGGAATTTGTTAGGAACAAGGATTGATTTGTGGGAATATGATACTCATAAGTTGAACTAGTTCATTATGAATAAACCTTTATTCGGTTTCTAGAAAAGTGAACATTATGATATTTCTTTCAATTGTAAAAAAAATATTATACAAGATTATCTAAACGGACATCAAGTCTTCTTTAATAAAGAAAATGTTACATTACGAAGTGTATATTGGGAATCTAAGAGGTATATTACATGGTAAAAATGATTGTTATGTTATCAATATAAATAATGATGTATATTTTTTAATAAATCCTTTTGATTTTTTTATTCCATGATAGATACTTTTATGATGTAGTATAAATTCAAGAAATTAATAGTGCTAAAAAATATCTTAAACAAAGATGACCAAAAAAGACTCTATTATTGTTATTTTTTATATAAATGATATCAATTTGACTAGAAATGATGTTAAAATCTAAAACATTTTACATTTTGAGATAAATATATTGTATTGAAACACCATATATAGAGAAATGAAATTTTTTATGGACTTATGAATTTATCAAGACCAAACTGACATATTTTTTATCTCAATAGATGTAGTCTTTGGAACATTTAATGATGTTTTCTTCTGGAGGATTCAAAACTATTTACCAAACCTATATTATTGGGAACAAATATATACAAGGATGAAAAAAGGAATGTTGTTTACCCACAGAAATTTAGGAATCTTTTTTGATGATTAATTTATTTGATAGCTTCGTGGTAAGATAATTTATATGATGTTACATTATATTTCATGTATCAATGTTCACTAAATGATTTTCATTTCAAGGATTGCGTCAATACTAGTGTATATAAGGTACCGATAATGTGGAGTGGTTGAGCTAGTGAAAAATTAGTGTAAAATATCATTCTCTTGAATGAAACCTATTTGATAATTTAATATCTTAATCTTATCTTATTTAGACATTCCTCACTCATATACTAAAATAAGAAAGGAAAAAATTATATAATTGTCTTTTAAATTTTTTTTAGCCAGGATGTGAGACAGTACTCCTTGATGTGACCAAAAACCTATTGGGCCATGGATTTTTTATAAGTATAAAGTTATAATGGTCAAAACTATTTTAAATGTCTATTATAATGTTTTAATAGTAATTATCCACTTCATGAAAGGGTTATGTATTATCCAATTCCCAAAAATGATTTATATTATTATTTAGGCTATAATAAATAGTACATAATGAATCCTACTTCACTCATATGATTGAATCAGATCATTGAATAATAACTAGATGCTACCAAAATAATGAATAAGTCTTCATTAAGGTATTATCTAATGACAATAGTTATTATTATAATAATAGTACAACAATATTCCTCACATAGTTATTTTGTATGATGTTAACATAGATAAAAGAATGCATTCATTGAAATATATATTTCTTCATCAATGGACTATTACATGAACAATATAACTAAACAATATTTATTGTCAGCCTTGTTTAATAATTTTTTGTTATAGTAAAAGTTGTTATCTATTTTAGGTCACTTCATTCATTAATAAAAAAATTCAATTCAATAATGTATTAGTTTAACTTTAATCAATTCATAAAATTAATCTATTCTTCGTTTTATACTTTTATAAGTACTTAATATTTATGAGAAATTTTTTCCATTATTTTCAAAATAAATTAATTTAATTTTTTTCATAAAATAACATAAAATATCCCAAATAATCCAAACGAATATAGTTTATTTTTCCAGTTTTAATGGCTATAAAGAGTTTTAATTTAAATTAAAATTCATCCATGAATTTCACCAAATATTTTACATAAACATATACTATTTAAATATCTACTACAGTACTTTTATTTTCATCTAGAATCCTAGATTTAATAATAATTAAAATATATTCATAAACATTTATATAGAAAATAATATTTAGATTTAAATGAACTCCAATTTGGTTATCTCTTAAAGACTTGTATATGTCTTGTTATCTTATCATTGAATTCTTATGGAAACATGAAAAGAATTAAATAGATATATAATGTTGTTCAATATAATTACAAATTCATATTTTCAGTTCCACACATGAAAAAATATTACAGTTTTCTAAATTTAGTTGACTCACCTTCACAGGAAATTCTTAGTGTTGAATTCACTAGAAGAAAAAATAAAAATAAAAACACATATATTTTTACAAAGTTTGACTACTCGTTGAAAGGATTACCCACATCAATGGTTTTTATTCACCCTAACTATGGATTATTATCTATAATAATAAGTGATTTAATATTATATTTATGGGAATAACACCCAATTATCCCATTACAATGTCAAATTGGAAAATCCAACATCACACTATAGGGATAATGTAATATAATGAGAATATGAAATATCAATCATGGGTATGGTTGTTAAAACATTTGATGATAATTATTTTAATCTATGATCCCTCAATAATATTCATTATGAAATCATCAATTTAATGAAGAATCTAATGTAGATCTAATTCTAAATACTCAATCTCATATTCGATTCCCTAATAGATCAATCTAATATAGATATAGATCATGAATTTTGAAATTTTTCCATTAGGATAACTTATTAAACTCTATTTTTATTAAACTCTTGAAATATATCCCGATTTTCAAAATCTCCAAATATTTTGAAATTTAAAAACTTATATAATTAATATAATTTATGAAAAATAAAATTGAATTCAAAATTACCAAAAAACACTAAGGAAAATTATAAAACTATATCGTTTTGAATTTCCTAATTCTTTTAGTCTGATAAAATATTCCCTGTAGTATCTAAATATTCACTACATTAATTAATAACATGTCAAAACAAAATACCACTTTTACTCTTTATTTATTTCTGGACAATTAACAAAAAATAGAAATCTTGTGAAGAACCATTATTATTGAAACTGAAAAAATATTTCAAAAATATTTTTTTATGAATTATTGAAATTTAGACCATATTATTCTTCTTATATTTTCATTTAATCCTCTATTCAACATTCTCATAATTCAATAAAAATCTTCTTTATACATCAAATATGAATATATCAACTTAAATACTCATATTCCAAAAAAACATCAGTAGAATATATTATTAACCTATTACAAGAGGTTATTTGAATTTAAAAAAATTGCATTATTATAATAACATTCCATATTTCAAATCAAGAGATTATTCATTCTTAGATACACCTTATGGAACCATCCTTCTCATACAGATCATATTACTATTCATATTTCTCTTCACTAATTACAAAAATTCAACTTGTAACTCAGTATTCTTACGTGTATTATATTTATCTTATTCATAAAAAATTCAATTATGTATACAATAATTTTATTATTCATTTGATAATTATCTTACATGTAAGTAAAATATCATATATACTCGATGGATTCTCTTGAATATAGATTAGTATTCTTATGTTGGTCACTAAATTTTCTACATGGTTACTTTTATGACTTTCATAAGGCCATTAAGATATTTTAACTATCGAAATATTCAATATACATGATAAGAATTAATAAATACCAAAAAACGACCATAATTTCATTAATTGGCCAATAATCACCTCAAATAATCTACAAAAATATTATTCACAACTTTAGAAAACATATAAGAAACTTTCAATTATTCTTAATCAATATTGACAATAAATTAATATCATTAATAAATTTAAGGAACATCATACTTTCTCTTTTTGGTTAATTTTAACCCACCATGATAAACAATATTATCCACATTACATCAATTAATCACCTTGTACTACATAAATCCATATCTTGCATCTAACACCTAACATAAATATCCCCTACATCAAACATTATTGAAAAATTCAGATGATACTTCAGTGATCACTGCCCCTTTTATCGATACATATCCCCCTTTAAATAATATATAGAGTTATTTAACCTTTTATCCCCCTCCATGTGCACAATATAATGTTATGTGATGTTGTATTTCAAACATCCTCATGTGAGGGGAGATATAGAATATCATCGAGTATCATCCCCAACTCTCTGAACCAATCTATTTGTATTTTATTTATGAAGAAATTTTCATTTTTCCATGTACTAATTTTTTCCAGTATGATATATCTATTTAATAATTATAATTTACTTAAATGATACATTTTATCTATGTTTTAGATATTAAATATGGTATTGGGTTTTTCAGAAACCCAAAATCACAATAATTATATCAATGTATCTCAATGGTCCCCACGTATCTGCCTACAAATCTTGTAACTTTATAGTCATCTATAAAACATTGGTCCATGTATGAGTTACTACTATATACTCTTATTATGTCTTGTCGTACCATCTCACAATGCCTCACTAATGGAGAAAGACCCTCCTGAAGTAGATCCAATCATTATATAATAAAATAAAAAATCAGTATTACGTAATCAAAAAAGGTCAAATTAGTATTAAATCTATATAATATGCCATAAATTAGTATTCAATTCACTTATATAAGAACTCTATTTGTATAAAAAATGTCTGGATACTATTTATCACTTTTAAATCTGGCATAAAGTTTCACAGCATATGAAATATTAAGCATGGATGATTCAAAATAAAACAAAAATTTAATGAATCACCTAAATTATTAATCATCATTCGTATTTCCAATAAAAAAATATCTATATCTGGATCCAAGTGAAATTAGAGTTGAAAAATATCTTGATTTTATCATGGAATGTTTCTTCAAAAACTCTCTAGCATATTTATCTTATGAATAAAATATGATATTTAGTTTCTGATCTATAAGTACTTCCTAAAAATAATTTTCCCTCCCGTATGGACATAATAAACTATCATATATTATCCATATTATACACTAATGTACTCTTAGTTACATGAAATATTTTTGATCATAAACATAAATAATGAAAATCAATGCACATGATGAAACATCATTAACACATAAATTTATGTCAACGTTTTTTTTGAAGTCAGCGTTACTTATTTATCCATAATATATTATACACCAAGTTATATGATATTGTTTTCTACCAAATAATGATGCTGTTAAATCTTATCACCATGTTTCGAGTAAAATATTGATTTAAATAATTTGATTCCAAAATAAACTATTCATATTCAACCCCACCACTCAGAATGAATGATTTTTCATCCATTTGAGAAAACATATAATTTTTTGTTTCAAGAACTAAGAAAATATATACATTATTTAACACATTACTACATCATAAAAGGTATCATCAAAATGTTTGCTATCCATTTTATATTATCTATTTCATATCATAATAGCATTATTCCTTATCACTTTACCTTTATCATTAATTTTATTTTCAAACACCCCTTTTATGTTAATCATGTTTTATATCTATGTGCCTTTCCTCTAACTTCGATATAGCGTTTTTTTAATTATATTTGCTCATCATTCATAATTATATCTAACAAAACATGTTCAACTTCATATACCACTATTCTTAATTCATCCTATTTAATAAGATATGTTTTGCTTCCAATTATATTTCTATGTATTTTTTTCATATGTTCATATTGGCTTCTGATGATATTTTGTATATTAACATGTTTTTTTAAATGTAAAATGATTCTATTCAATTTTAAGGGCTTCATCATCATAAATTTTATATTTTTAATCCCTAGAAACAACATTTGTATTGGTTTCAACAACCTTATAAATCTGTTGAGTAGAATAAATTTTTTTCCTTGATAGATTCGAAATATATTGTATTTGACTGATTAATCCTTTTTTGATTTTCAACAATTATATCAAAAATAGTCAAATTTATTTTCAAATATCAAATCTCATGATATGTATCAATTTTTATAAAATAAATATCCATTAATGTATTCATCGTCTACTTTATCTCAAAAATGTATTAACATTCTATTTTCTATCATTATATTGAATTGTAAATCAAATACCTATAAAAATACCATTATTTCACTCTTTACATACCATATCTCTCAATAATTTATATTTTTATTTGGTACAAATACAAATATATTAATAATGTGTATAATTATAGAAAAAATATCTCTCTAAATTTTTTTTGAGCCTTTGTTATTTACTTGAAATTTTCAACCCATCTCAAAAATGATTATATTAATTCTCTCTACAACAACATTATTCTTGGGAATTATATGTTGTGATGAATTGATTCATGATATCATTATTAGAAATATATATTTAAGACAATTCACAAGTAAAATCTATTACAATAATAGATATTAATTTCTTGATGTGAATACCACATTCTTTCTCAACCTATCTTAGGAAAAGTTATAAGATTTCAATAACTGGTGACTTGTTCTGGATGCATAATACATTTTTCGTTAAAATATTTAAATAAATAAATTCCAAGAAATATATACCAAACCTTGTCAACTACTACTTCATATGACCAAATAAATCAGTATAAATGTGTTCTATTAGTTTGGTAGAAATAATTTCAACAATTTATGTGATTTATATATTTTATTTCCTACTTTAGATGTTTTTCAAATTTAATTACTTTTAACACTCAACTTGATTTGATTTATCACATGTTTGTGTTTCTTATTTTTTCATAGGAAATATTGGTATGAAACATAATAATCTAATATTTTTCTCCAAAATATTAGTAATTTATATAATCATCGGTTACAATTAGATTTATATTTATTATCCTTCATTTTAATATGATCATTACTTTTTTTTAAAATTTCAATAGTGCATTAGTAAAAAAATAAAAATCATTTATATCATAAGTGATATGAATGAAAAATTAAAGATTATACTTTAACCCATAAAAATATAAAAACTATTTAATTTCAATTTTTTGAATCAATCTTAGATGATCCAAAACATTTGATATTTATATAAAATTACATTAAAAATGTTGCAGCCCCTCTTTATTTGAATATTACATCATTCAGTTATAGCTTTTATTCCCCATGACCCTAAATTTTGTCCTATTTATTAGTATGGATAATGTATCATGAGAATATTGTCCTGAATTTATCTAAATGGATTAATTGTTGAGGATAATTTCAAAAATATGATCATGATAGACACTTTTTTTATTTTTTGGAAGATACTAAATATTTCTTCTCACTACTTCGGTTATCTGAGGATATTATTTCATCTATTTCTAATTTACCCAAATTGAATTCAAGCATCATTATAGGTAGTGAAGGTTTGATTTTGTGCTCTAAAACAAAATTCATTGTGAATTATGATGACATGTATGAAATCATAATTAATAATTTTGAATTATGAGGACATGTATGATTGAAATCATAATTAATCATTCTAGAAAATATTTGTTCTATAGTGATATTCAGAGAATTTAAAGGACATGTGGATCACTGCAAGATGGATTTTTCCCTCAGATCCTATTAGAAAATGGTGGTATGAAGAGAGAATCCAAACCAATATTCAAAAAAAAAAGAAAATATGAGAGAAGATACTTTTTATGGTATCAAAAAACTATTTATTAATTATAGGTCATGATCATCATTATTGTTTAAATGTTATCAAGTAAATTCATATTGTAATTATTTATATTGTTCCTAAATTTCTTCGTCATGCAGATCTCTGGTTATTAAAAAAATATGATAAATTTCGATGTTTCATGTGAAAAATAGGTACTTATGTTATTTATAAAACCTATAATATGGTTCAAATATTGGCCACTTAAATAATATATAATTATTTATTTATCAAAAATTTGTTATATATATTTACTAATTGTTTTATTTTTTGGACTATTAATTATATAATTTTGATCATCACTATTGTAGGTTTCATTCTTTTTTATCACCCATACAATCAAGATATTGTTAAATTTACAACGAATAACTTCTAAAGAATCCACTAGAATATGATGGGTTTTTTTGATGGATGAAATAGAAGTATATGATGTGTAGCCTAAAGGTACAAAACATCTTCTTATCTTCAATGAACCAGGATGACTCTTGTGTCGTTAACTAAAAGTGGTGTGAATTTAATTCACACCCAATGTAACAAAATTGATTTTTAAGATTATACCTTTTATAAAAATGATTTGAAAACCCTAAAATTGTATTCTGTTGTTGGCATAATTAATATGGTCCATTTGAACCCCAACCATGAAAAATTCAATATATTTAAATATTTATTATACTCACATGTGAATTATTATATATATTATTAAAATGTTCTTAGATAAATAAACAATGACTAATGTTGAATCCATATCATGGTATTTACCCTATCAGCAATATAAGCATCATCCACATCATTCCCCTGGTCGATATGATGTCATTACACGGGAATAGATGAAATAATTTAACAAATTTATTTCATTTATTTATTTCATTTAATTGAATATATTAAAGTGGATATATTTTCTCCATTACTAATTATTGACTCCTCTCTATTTATCCACATCATCTAGAGTTATCTTTGATAGGAGAGTCAAAATGGAGACGATTTGTGATGACCTTCAAATTGGAGATCAGTCACGAATGCATTGGATTTCAATAATACATTTTATGATGTTGATACAAGATGCATTATTCATCAATGATCAATCCATTCCACATATAAGGAATTTTATTTGTGATTTAATATTTTTTCATTAAATCTATGTGATTTTGAATAATCCATAATTAAAAAATCTATAATTCATGATTTCAAATCCATTAATTTATGATTTATTTCATTAAATAATTTTTATACATGTTTCACATGAAATAATAATTTTTATCCAACCAATTAAAATTATATCTATGAATCATTTCAAATTAAATCACAACCAAAATTCAATCTAAAATTGGGTTTTAGTGTGATTCTCCCACATTTCTATTTGAATTCCGCATTAGTGATCGAATGGACTGTCGTTCAATCATTTTCCGAAAACCCATTTTAATGTGAGATCGATCATGGGTTTCATATATTATGGTTGTGATTTTAATATTAAGAAGACAATATTATGATGATAGAAAATATAGAAGGATCTTATGAGGGTTTTTTTGGTTGATAGACGTGTAGGATTATGATTCCTCTTTAAAGGTGGTGGTGACTTGATTATCCGATGACGAGTGGACAAAATATGACATCTAAACAATCATTTATGATAGTCAACTTTTGTTTTAGGAGTTTTGATTGTTATTAGGGATGTGTTATTGATATTGAATGATGCATTCAAGAGTAGTCTCTTTTATAAATTAACATTAATACAATGTTTAGTTTGAAAAATACATTTCATGTCCCTCACTAGTGAATTTAATAGTATTTCATGGGGAGTTAAATATCAGACAACCATTTGAGTGAGAGACATGTCATGTAACTCAAACACATAAAACTATGTAGGTATTGAAGAGTACACACCATGGGATCTGTGTAGTTCTACAAACTATGTGTCATGGGTCACACCCTATTCCCCCAATAAGGAACATGACTCATGGATATTTAAAACATTCCAATGACCCCAATGGACATGAAACCTTGTTTTATAATTAGATAGGTCATTTAGTGTGGTCGAGACATGTCTTTTGGAATGATAGAAAAGGGATATACTTGGAACTAGGGAAAACACACTGTTTTCCCACCTTATACATAGGTTCCTTCCCTTTTTTCACATAAATTGTTGATAAACTATGTTTTCCCCAAAACAATTACCAGGTGGAGTTATTATATCACCCTTTGTGGCTAGGATACTCTAGGTGAGTATAATTTATCTCATTAATGTATGATTTTGGGATCCTTATCCTAGGAAATCAAAGAGAGTCAGGTATTTCAATCATATTTATAGGGTATGGAAACTCTATCGGCAATGTACAATTTCACATATCTATAGAGTTCAAACAATACATGGATCCTCTGTATGAGTAGAATTTATACGATAAATAGATCTCCAATAGTATAGAGATTCCCAACCAGAGTAGGATATCATCGACATATATAGTTTACATGGGACAAGGATCATCCTCTAGAAATTATATTTCTCCAATTGTCCTAAATCATGTATCTCCAAGAAAAATTTGAGGGATAAATATGAATTTATTAAGGATTATGGATCAAAATTTTTGGGTGTTGACTTGTTTGGATGGATTTTAAATTCAAAATATACGTTGGGTTTTGTGTCACTCTGTTATGATATCTGATTTTTCAACATTACATTTCTTTCTTTGTTATGGGTTTGAGATAAAATTACCTATAATGAATTATTTCATAATGATTTTGGGGTGTCCTATTGGGTATGTATATAATCAACCCTTTAATTCCTCTTCCAAAAACAATATTTCATTATGGGGATGGTAGGATATACAATAGAGATATATGAGGACCTAGTTCGGGGGGTTCCTAGTGTCTCTTAGCAGGTGTTGTATTTGAAATGGATGAACAATGATTAATTGAATCACTGGGAGGGGGAGGGGTAAATTTATTATATCTATTTGTTTTATTTTTGGGGTTTTTATAATAATTGTCTCCTATTGTTAACGATTTATCAAAATTTATATAACCAATATTTCAAACATCCACAGGAATATAATAATTGACACAGTTCAATACTCAATAATAGTATCCAGCCCTTTAATGGTTTGGAAATAATAAAATACCTCATGATTCAATAGAAAATCATCCTTTTTTGTTTATAAAAAATATATAAAATACCCCTACACCTTTTTATCACTATGATGAATACGAAAGTGCATGTGCTTCTTGTATAACTAATGATGTAAATAAGATTTTTTAACTATTGTAGAAAACATTGTGAGTTGGTTTCAAACATTTCACTATGATTCTTTAACTACATCAACTATTGTAATAATTCATAAAAAAATCATAAATTTTTTATTCAACATGTGGTAAGACGAAGTTATATATAATTTCTAGAAAAAACTCTTATTAATTATTTTATAAGGAAATATGTCAAATTTTGTTCATTATTCTTTGCATATCTATAATTCTGATAGCTATGTTCAATATGATAAATTCTAACCAAAAAATTTTCTAAACACATTTTTTGTATGTAAAGAAATTTTCATGAAATTATAAATGGGATCCAAATCTATAGTTCTCTCTATATCTTTCCCACGAATATTTGGTTGACTATTTTTTACTTTGAAATCTATTTATAGATGCCTCATAAATGAAAATAAGGGGAAATGAATTCCGCTCTCACCCTCAAAATAATTATAGAATCCTAAATTTCACATTAAATTCAACATAATTTTTATCACTTATCAATACATTTAAATTCTTATTTATTATTACAGAACCTTAATCATAATTCTCAAAAAATTAGCCTTTATCAAATTGGAACAAAACCATTTTCCTTAAACTGGTTTTCATTAATTTTTCATTGATCTGAATAAAATTATTGCCAAGAAAAACCATTTCCTTCTAATGAAGTAAAGAAACAAAAAATTATCTCCCATAAATGAAACTTAAACTCTAAAAGATTTATGAAACCCTAAAAATATGTCTATATTAACTTAAACATGTATCAAATTTTAAAAAATTTCTCAACATATCCTCGTCCCGATAGAACAACATCTAATGAAGCCCAATATTAAATGGATTATCTATGTTAGTATATTTTTGGTGGATCAATAATTGTTTCACATTTTATGGATCATTGTCAAATCCTTTTCGATGAATCTAGACCCAATTGACAAAAATCAACACAACATGAGAACACACTCTGATGCTTCTAATCACCTAAAAATGGATGAATATATATATATATATATATATATTATTTCATCTAATTCAGCTGTATAGAAATCCATTATAATACATTGGTGCCAAAAAATTCACTTCCAAATAACACTCAACAAAATTGATCTATCATATACAATTTAAACAGTACAATATTATTCATTCAGTACAATTCTGCATCCTCTGTTTGATTTGTGTCAAACATTCCTCTACTTGATCTGTTTTTTAACCCATCTGTTGGATTGGTGCCAATATGATTTTGATAGATCAATTACAACAGCGAATTATTTATTTACGAAACTCATAAATGGATGGTTCATTAAATGAATAGGTTTGTTTAATGGATAATTTTATCATTGTTTTTGAAAAACCCATTATATAAGTAAATTTGAACTCTCATAAAGAAAAAAAATAGTGCGTATAATTATTCAGGATCCAATGATATATGATTAAAAAACATCAATATCATAGAAACTCAAGAAATATTCATTTCACATTTTCTCCATTCACACCTACTTGAATATTAACTTATTCATGATTTTTCTAACATTATGTTTGTAATAATATCATTTGAATTTACATATTTTTTTACCCTACATTCCTTCACAAAGAACATATCTGAATTTTTAATCCAACAAATGATGTTAAGAATCATCGTCGTAAAAAATCATCATCATATTGTGTGTTTAAAATCTCAAATAAAATTATGATTCCAATACAGCATTCCAATCATTTCAAAAATATCAATATACAAAAATGTGTTTGAAAAACAAGTTCACTCAAAGAACATATCTACAATAGAAAACAGTCCCTAATGGACATTAATAAGAAACATCCGTCATGTATTCTAAGTCTTGTAATACATCATATAATCACAAACAAATATAGGAATGGATAATTCTCATAATAAAAGAAAAAAGGACAAAAAAATCTGAAACTGCTTCTTCCAGCATCCTTCCATTATCCGAAACACCATATCTAACTGACACAGTCCAAAAAATATACCCATTTTCATTTAGTTGTCAAACAAGTTCCATAAACCACTAAACCATTGTAATCTCATTGTTTGGTTAACTAATAAATAATATTAATCCTTGTTGTGAAAACTCACTGTAAAAAAAGCATTTATAGTATGACCATGTTCTCCAAAATAAGTGACATAAGAATTTCCATTGAATATCAAATTTTAAGACATTACACTTATTCTAACTACATTAACATCCCTATAAAAGGGATTACTATAATAAATTTAACAGAAAAAATTGAACAGGTGACGCACTTTCTTTCTGATTTCATAACTTACCCATTTTAATAACTCCATCTAAATATATTTTTCCTGTAATGTCTTAACACAATCCAACAGATATATGTATGAAGCAAAAATTAACCCCCATGAAAACACTACAAAAATAATAGATATGAGAGGGTATAGAATCACATACCTAAAAATTGGAGAGAATGAGGTTGGACACCCTTGTGTAAACTCAATTTTTAAAAAACATCATTCGGTAATGTTTTTGTAATTTTGAAATATGAGTAACATGATCTTTTGTATTAAAATATTTCAATATGATTTCATTTTATTGTATGTTAACTTTCACGATTTGATACTTGATATCAATATGTTTTGAATGGAGATGTTTTACTATATTTCTTGTTATATTTATATAACTCTTATTTTCACAACTCAACAATAGGGGTCACTTCACATCAAAAAAAATATTTTATATGAGTCTTCTTCCACAAATGTTGTATTATATATCTATTGGTGGAAATCTATCCATCATCAGCTATTCTAAGAGTTAAATAATACTTTATATTACTATTCTAACATAAACATATTTTCCCCAAAATTAAAACTCTACCAGGTTTAGATCTTCCACCATCCACATTTAATGCCAAATGGGAATTTTTATAACAAAAAAGTCAAATATTTTTGAGTTTTCATATTTTATACCGAAATAAGTTATGCCTCTAATATATCTAATAATTCATTTTCCTGATAATGATATGATATTTCTTAAGAGAACATTGAAATCATGAACATAAGGTAATAGTATATACACTATTTGCTCTTAATGAAATTAGACATAAAAATATTTCATTCATGATTCAATACTCTATGGAATCAACAATCATTCTTTATCCGCATTTAAAAAAAAATTCCTAATAAAAAATTTGTTGAAACAGGTTTCAAATTTTCCACTCCAAACATATTATAAAATTCTTTATCATACTTATCTTGATATATATAAATATATTTATTTTTTGTGATAATTTTATGCAATGAAAGTATTTCATTTACCCAAGCATGGACATTTCAATGAAATTCATCAACTGGCCCTCAAACCGTTAACATGTTCCTTCATTATTATATGAAAATATAATATCATCAAAATATAAAATCAAAAATATATAAATATTGTAATTTTTTTTTATGTTGGAATTTTTTTTCAAATATTTATTTCTTAATGTTCAACATAGTCCATATGTCATCCAATTTAGAATAAAAAGCTTTAGGAGATTAATACAACACATAAAAATCATTGTTCAATATATACCAGTAAATTTCATAATTCATAATTAATAAACAATTCAAAATTTTCTTAATTTAATATTATTAAACAACTTATCCATTTAGAAATAATGATTTCACATCCATCAGAAAAAATTATAACATCGTTGTGATATAATTTACATAACGATTTTGATTATTTCTAACTGATAAATAGTAGAAAAGAGTATTCAAAATCAATCCCTTCAATATGTGATTAACCTTTTCAAAACAATCTTGCTTTGTTTCTTATCACTTAAACATCACCATTCAATTTTTTCTGAATTACAACATTTGTCAATTTTTTATTATTATTTGGGTTAGGAACATGTTCCCAAGTGTTATTATTCTAAATATGGACTAACTAATCATTCATAGCATGAATGCACTACTAATTCTTGAATTTTTAATTAACATATTTTCTTTCCCTTTTTAATAGGAAATAGTTTGTTAATCATACATACATGCTCTTCTTGTTTGAAAATTTTATTTTTGATCACCAATGATGTTTTGAACTTCCATATATTTACTCATCCTATGATGAGTTTGGAATGTTTTTCCTCATCATTGAAAAATTTTCAGGCCAATTATTTTGTCAAAATAAAATCATCATTACTGAATTTATTTTCATATTTCTCAACAAGGAATATTTTCTCTTATAAATCATCAATTTTTTACGTGTTTGAGAAACAAATTCCTTATTTTTTCCAATAATTATTACTTCAACAAAAGAAAATATTATTTAGGTATCTTTTTTGAAACAACTATATCTGATACTATCTAGAGTGTAGTAATAAAAGATTAAATATTTACCAATTTGATCAAATTTTACAATAAGTCCACATTTGTATTTATGATGTAGGGACTCCAAAACACACATCAGTGTTTTAAAAAGTTAATTTCATTATATAGCATTTCATAAGGTGTCTTATTAGAAAAATGCTTATAAAAACAATGATTTTGATTATCAAATATTATTATTATTCCATGCCTCTATATATAGTGAGACCGACCATGTTCAATTAGTATTGTACTTACAATGTCCCCAAAACATCTATTATTTCTTTTAGAAACACCATTATTTTATTGTGTGTATAGTGTATAGAACTCAAGAAGAATTATATGGTTTTCATCATAATATCTAAATTCTTCATTCTTATTTTCCCTACCATTATCAATTTTTAAATTCGTCATAGAATATCCACATTCATTTTATTCTATTATTCAAAAACGCGTTATCATTTTTAGAGTGTCTTATTTATGTTTTAAAAACATGATACAAGTAATGAGATTAATATAATCAATGAATAATATAATGTAATTATCTCAAAAAATTTATTATTTATTCATTAGCATAAAAATATCACAATGAATTAGTCAGGGGGCACAATTTTGAAAAATCTCATATTTCTTATGCACAAAGATTGTAATATTTTCTTTTTAACAAATTTAACATGGACAATCTCTTATTTTGGTCATATTGTAAATGTCACGAAAAATATATTACATTAATAACTTGAGCATATACCTCTGATACATATTACCCACCCTTTTATTCCATAACTGATTTTCTGCAATCATACATAGATAACATGAATTCGATATATAAACAACATAGAGAAAATTCCTTTTATATTTTGAGATCTTTTAACAAATTTTCCATCTTTAAATAATTTCACAACAAATATATATTTGCTTAAAAATATTTTATTTTATTAATCCTAGCACTATGAAACACTAATCATGTTTTGTTTCATCCCATAAAAAATATAGAATTTTTTATTTTAATATTTCTCACTAATAATATTAAATCCAAAACTATTAATTCTAAATTATTCCTCAGTTCCAAATGTCTCTATTCCATTAGTAAAATTATTCTTAATGTTCACCATCTTCAAATATTCTATTTGATGTATGGTTCACACACTATCAAAAATCAATGGTCTTTATCCATTTGAATAATTTTGATAAGATTCAAAAATAATTTATTTTTATTTCCCATTATCTTCCTTTACATTTGGATTTTGAGAATTTTTATAAACATGTTGTTGTACCTTGAGAACAACTAGTCGTATATTACCAAGATGTCTATTTTTTTCACATCTTCCACAAATACAGAGTTTAGAACCTATTTTTAACATTTAAAATAAATTTCATAGTGTTACATCATTGAGAGGGTCGACTTCTCCTCAAACATATTTTCTTGTAACTCATGGGATAATTTATGTTTTATTGATTAACCCAACACATATTTTTTTATGACAAAAACCTCCACATTAACAGTTGTACCCATAGAGTGAATAATTTCTTTTGTAACAACCATGTAGTCTGGAGTTCTGAAAATGTTTTTCCAAAACATTATTATATTACACATTAAAAAACTATTGAGATCCAAATATCATATTATCACACAAAATCTTTTTCATCAATTTATATTTCATCCCTACTATAATGAAATCAAATTTTTTAATAAATATATGATACAAATTAATAAATCAAAAAAATTATGTATTTTACAAAATTATAGTTTTTGAAACATGCATTATTTTATAACCCTTATTCTTCATAGAAACATATTCAATTATATTTTCAACATTTGAATATTAATATTTTTGATCTCACTTAGGTTGAATATTTCCATCACATTTTCCAATATAAAATATAGTGTTCTCGAAACTTTTAAATCTCATCTCAACTTTGGGAAACATTTTTTGAACAAATTAGAACTCATTATTATTTTCTTTTATCTTCAAATAATAATGATAATTTTTTTTCAAGATATTTCTTCTGGAAATTAATCTCATTCTATTACTTATCTTTCTCTTTAAAAGTTTTTCTTGATTTTTTACTATATAAAATACCATTTAGGACTTCTAGATTTCACATTCATGTATTAAATTCATTATAGCACATTTATTCAACTCTATTTTCATTGAAAACTATAGCAAAGTATCTTATTATTTAGAAATAAATATTTCCTCACCAGAAAACCATTCATCATTTACTTTTTCAATATCTGGGTTTTCTCCAAAATCATTATATAATTTTTTGTCCTTAGCTTCACATTCTTCATATTCATTATCATTAGACATGATAATTCTCCTTAAAGAAATAGAGAAATTTTTATCTTTTCTTATAGAATAGGATTATGATTTTTCAACATGTTTCATACAATATTTTATTTTCATTCTATCATCCTCATCACTATCTTCTACTTCCTTTCTTCAGGGGAAGTTCTTTGAAAAATAACCAATAATTCCATATTCATAAAACTTATAGCTAGTTCACTATTAAAATTTCATTTACCTGTTTTCCTAGTTTTTAAGAGATAAGTACTATAATTCACCAGGATTATAACTAACTTCATATTTTGTTCCATATTCAACAACTTATTCATTTTAATGAATCTTCTTTTATGTTCATTTCTTGGTACATTTTAGTCATATTTCTCAGTCAAATATTTCTGTAATTTTCATAACATTCTCCCTTATCATTTCATACGTAATAAGATTACTATGGAGGTCATCCAAGGATAGAGTTTCAGAATTTATATAATCCTAATATGAAACATTGTCATTAAATATATAAGGAATAATTCAAAAGACACATTCAACAATAGTTTAATCTTATATATTCTCAAAAATACATATAATGGTGCTAAAAATATCATTCAACCCTATAAAAATTTAATAAATATATTCATATACACTAATTATGAAATAATTTTACTTTAGACTCAATATTTGTATCTTTGATTTCTTCTCATTTTTATTTCCCTAATATATATCTTTCAAATTTACATAGATACATTTACCAGTCCCAACACCCTTTACACTAATAAGATCAATTTTATTAAGTGATTATTTTAAATAATTCAAGTCCATTACATCATTATCCATATTTTTTTTTCCATACATTTATGAGAAATATTTTCAACAAGATCAATATATCAATATGTATCAATTTCCAAAACATCATTTCCCATAAAAATAATATATGGGAACATTCGATCCTTCTCTATACGCATTTTATTTACATTGAAAAGTATAATCCTCTTACTTTTGACCCCATTCAAATTCACCATAACAACATATCTTCAAACACTTCATCAAAGAGTAAAAAAAGGTCCCTTAACTATAATAACAATTGAAAAGGACCAACCCATATCAATGTAAGCATTAAAAAGGGAATTCTTGAATCAGTGATAACTTTTTATTTATTTTAAATTTCACATATAACAACATTCATCTATTATTAATTAATTATCATTATTCTGAAAACCAAATGATCAAACATCTACAAGAAAAAAATAAATTATAAGTTTCACTTCTCAATAATAGTTTCTAGTATTTAGCATGCTTTTAAAATAATGAAAACCCACACAATCCAATGGAAAAAAATACTTTTTTGGATAAAACAAGTTTGTAAATAAAGTAACATTAATTTATAACTATGAATAATACATCATTTCATCGGATTATTCTATTAATAAATATTTAAATATGATTTATTTACATTTTTTGAAACCGTTAACAATTGTTTCTGAACATGTTAATGTGATGATTCAAGAACTGACACTTTTTAATTCTCTTAAACAAAAATAGTCACATTATTACTCATTATTGGGTAGGAACAACTTCTATGGAAACCATACTAAAATTTATTCTAATTACACAGTTTGATTTTTAAATCTATTTACACAAATCATAAATGTTTTTGGATCACTTATTTGTTCTCCCTGAATCTGTCAATTTGATATCTTAGTTTGTTCTAGAAAATCATTACACAATATTTATCTAAACTATTCTTCAGTGAACAAAACATTTAAAAAAATAAGCCTAAAATCCAAACCTCCATTTCTTCCACCCTCTTCCACATGTGTATATTTTTCAAATTACACTGTCCATTGAAATTTATTTATTGGTTCCCAAGACGAAAATTGGGTGGGAAATTATTTTCATTTTATTATTCACACAAATTTCCAAAACCCAATATTCAAATTCATTTCAACTTCATTTTGACAATCTCTCAGTTCTTATAAACTCTTCTAGATACTTATATAACCTTATTGAATATTTTAAAAACATAATAATTAATTAGACTTAAAAATATTTTTTTGGAATGAAATTTTTTTTATTTTTATTTTATTGACCCATTTGAAAATACATAGAACAGAAAACAACCCATATTGATTATCCAATCCAACTGAAATATTTTATCCATAAAGATCATTTTATCTCTAAAATATTAATGAACCCTCCAAAAAAATTTCAGATAGAGTCTTCAAAATGTTTAACCATTTTAATAATTGATCATTAACTCCCTATATTGATGGCACTAAGTATAATGAATCCCATCAATCAATGGATTATCAATGTTAGTATGTATCTGATGGATTGATCCCTATTTCCAAGTTTATGGATTGGTGTCAAAGATTTTCTAATGAATATTTACCGAATAGACATAAATAAATAAAAATTGACACCACACTTATATTCTTCATATCTCATGAAAATGACTAACAATATTTTTTTTTCATATCACTGACCTGTCATTGTGGCCCTTCTGATTCATTGGAGATGACAACATAACCTCTCAGTCATACTAAATAACTATAATCCATCTAATAATAATTGAATATTATAATGTTTTAACTTCTATAGATTTATTCATCTTCTTTTTTAGTAGCATCATCTATTTTTCTAATGGACCAGTGGCGCTACGAGTCTGATGATTCTTTATCAATAGTGACTTATTTATTTCAAAAACATATAGACGGATGGTTCATTTGATTAATTTATTTTTTTGGTGCATCATTATAACATTATTTTTCAAAATTATATAGTTTTATTAAAATTAAACTCATAGACACTACATAACAACTAAATCTAATTCTTTTGGATCCAATGATCTGTTTTTTAAACACATTAACCTTGTAAAAACCCAATAATTCTAAATTTAACTTTTCATCCACACACCCCTTTGTGAATTATGATTTCATAATGATGTTTAGAACATTAATATAATCGTAAAAACCCTGTCAACTATGATACCTTTTCTCCCCACTTCATTCAAAAATCTTGGATCACATGTTTTTATCCAGCCTATGATTTTTAGAAACTTCATCATAGTAATGAATCTTCATATATATCAATCATCACTATTGATATTATAATTCCAATAAAACTTCCCACTCTATACTATCAAACTTTAATGAAATAATGGTTTTAATGAAATGTTTGTATAGAGAAAATATAAATAAAATAATATAGTAATTGATGGATATTCTTAACAAACTTGTATTCGATTATCTATTTATTGTACTTCTTTTTATATTTAACAAAACGATATACATATGGTGACTTATCTAAATTATAACAAGATATGAAAAAGTATAAAAAAAACTTATTCCAGATTTTTTCCTGCATTTGGAAACCCATCTCCAACCATCATGGTCCCAAAATTACTAGGACTGGTTGATAAGCTAGTGGTTGTATGTTGAGACCATTTTCCCACATTATATTATGTTGGCCCTTCTTGTTGGTTAGTTGGGGATATATTTTTTATATTTGAGTTAATAATGTGTTATAATTGAATTGTCTCTATTCAACATTACAATGTTGTGAATGGAGATGTTTGTGTGCATTCTTATGTAGGCAAATTAAGAGAATTCCTCCAATAGGAGTGTTACACCAAATCCGGGCTAGTCACCATCACTTGGATTATTAGTGGAATTCATGAGGAGTAATTTCTAGCATATCACCATCCTAGGTGTGGCCTTAGTAAGTCAGGATGTTATAGAGTGATATCATAAGTTGGTTTTTTCTAGTAATGGTGATTGGAGTTAATAGTTGTTGTATGTTGGGTTTTTTATTTAGGGAAATTTTCTTTAATTGTTTCAAATTTGGCCCCCAAGACTAGGACCCCAGTGATTTTGAAACAAATTTTGAATCCATGGACTTGGATTTTGATAACACATTGGTCGATTCCGTACATTCAAAAATTGGTTTTTGGGGAAAATGTTACAATAATGATATAGTAATGGGTTCTACAGTCCATGTACTTCTTGGGTAAGATACCCATATTTTCTTTGTAATGTGGTACATCATTACTATTTTTGGATTCATTAGTACACATATCTATCTAGGATCTTGGGAAAAGTCACTATGAGTATTTTAATGTTGATAAGGCCTCATTTTGGGAGGTAGTTTAAGACACATTCTTATTAGGTTTACAGGGAGAATTACATCCACCCATGAAGTAGTGTGCAGACCCTCTACTAGTTGTTCATTCGGATTCTTTTTGTTAAAAAATGAAATAGTTAGATTAAAATGTATGAGATGATGATTCAAATAGGATAAATGTTATTTTTGTGTTTTAAATGTAGATTTTGGCAATGTTCCAAGGTTACCCATACCAACAGTAATCAGGTAGAAGACAAGGCTTAAAAATGAAGACACAATATGAAACATCATGCTTAGGGATATAGAGGATGATATAATGAGTCTAAGGATAATAAATGTTATTTTTATGATGGGTGTGTTCATATCATCCTTGAATGTCTAACTCACTGAGAAATAATTGATTGGAAGGTTGTAGATGGGCTTCAAAGGAAGGGAATGTGACACAAGTAGGAGGAACCAAAGGGTTCTTGTCTTATGAGAGTAAAAGGGATAACTACATGTGATGGTCGACGATATAAAATAATGTCACCACCTCCACCTCCAGATGGTCCTCATTATGATCAGGGAGCTGACAGTAAGGAATTAACAATGTTTTTCGTAGTATAATCTTATGAATTATAGGCCACCATTATGATCTGAGATATAATTTGTGTCTTCTCTACCATATACAATCTGTTGATATGTGAATTTAAAACCTATTAAATAACATACTTATCGATTATTTTACATCTAGAAAAACTATAAGATCTTATAACCCATCCTTTACGTCCATAGAATCCTACATAGTGGGATTTTATGAGCACACTCTTCAGCCATCAATTTAACTAGGAGGTTGGTGTAGTATGTTTACAATAGAAACCATTGGTATCTAACAGTAGAACATATGATGGAATTTTTGGTATTGAATTATTAAATGAAATTGATAACTAAATTGATTTCTATCATTATAGTATGTGGTGGACCTATGTTGATAGGTTATGATTTTCTATCAATGGTGTGAAGGAATTACAGACAAAAGAGGATGGTAATGTATGTAGGAGATTATAAGAAATCACCTATTAGTTGGATAGACTAAAACATAATGGTAATATACTCCTTAGATGTTCGATAACCTATTTTAGTAATAGTGTACTCTAATTTCATTCTCAAAGGCATGCCTTATTTTCCTCTTCATTAATAGGAAGAATTCTATTTTTTACTTACACATAGGTACAACTTTGATATTTTCATTAGCATATCATGTATATTTCATTAATAATCAATAGATAAAGTTGAATCTATATTACCATTTATGTGAAGACATTATCAGAGCTATTATGTCCCCGTGGATTTCTCTAATATTATTTTCCATGAACATTGGTGGGTTCATGAGGTTAGATATGGATTTTAATTTCTTGAATCATATTTCCATTAAGAATAAATTTTAACTACTATGATATGTTACCAACATGTTCATTTGAAATGGATAATGTGGTACTCAATGATTTACCTCATGTCATGATATCACTATTTATAGGTATGTAAAGAGGAAATACTAATGAAGAAATTATGATGCTGATATGGAAACAATATGTACATGGTGATCCATATTGTTCTTTTTAATTCCATGTTCATTTTAGTGTTATTTATAAATAAGATATTTTCTAATTTACATAACCAATTCACACTGGCCTTTATTTTTAAAGAAATCTTCATTTACTCTGCGTTAGGGACTAGTCTTTCATATCATCTGAGTATTTTCATGGATTTAATTTGTGAAAATCACATAGATGTAAATATCATTATATGTCAATATGTGGTTACATATATATACTTACTATTAAAATCCATCTCAAAATAGGTTTTACTTTTAGATCCAATGAAGATTGAGGATGTGATTTCATGGGTTCTACCTATGAATGTTGTAAATGTGTGTATTTTTTAGGATGGATGATAATTACCAGTGATTAATGGTAGAATGTTTTAGGGTTGCAACAACTTTGACTACCATAACCCGAATGGGGAATATATTTTTCTGTTAAGATAATTACTAGAAGGAAATTGAGGTGGTTGAATAGATGTTAAAATCCATCCCATTCTATGGTTTCTAGAGAAGTGGGTTGGTTTTGTATTGATTCAAAATGACTAGAGAATCATGAATGGCTATTTTTTTATCATGATATAGGTTTTTTAACATAAGGGTCTAAGAATATGATACCTTATCAGAAAAAGTACATAATTCATGACATTGGGTTGGCAGTTGGGGTTCTCTCCCTGAATACATAGTGACAATACCTAATTAGGAATCATTTTATTATTTCCTTCCATTTTATAAGATTTATTGATACATATTCTCATAGAGGGAAAAAAATCCTACGATGTAGTAAATTATTTGACTTCCAAAAGGTTTTTTATTTCGAGATAATAAATACTCATATAAATGTTATTCTGGTTATAGATACATTCCGTATAAATTCTAATTCCCAGTTTCTAAGACATGCATCAGAGTATTTTAACATGATTTAGTTATTCCTAGTGGATAGGTATGGGGAAAAATACCCCCCAGATTTAGTATTATCACCCCTCTTTATCTCTATTTAGCATTGGAGGAACAATGTGGTGATATTGATTATAAGGTATTGAAGTATCATATTTCCACACGACATTCCCTTGATGGATTCTATGAAGGCAAAGATCATGTCATTATCCTTAGAGGGAAGATTATGGTGAAATTCATATATAAGTGGGAGTTTATAAGTTATGTCCATACAGTTCTATTAGTGTTCAATCCAAGTGTTGTAATAATTAAATGTGATATTTGATGACTGTTTTGGTGGCCTATGATGATGAGGAGTAATGCAAAGTTTTTCATTCTATACCTTATATATAACTGGGTAAATTATGAACAACATGTTCTTGAATGTTTGATGAATCCCATTGAGATTGCAAAATGGAAATGGAATAATATATCCCCTATTATTATATCAAGACTGAGCCATAAATTAAGAGGTCATAAGACAATCTCTCTAATTATAAATAAAATCACTATGTCGACTTTCCTTTTCACCATCAAATAGTAGAGTTCATCGGGAGAATGAAATTCCTATTAGTGAATTAGGTCATCTTAATTCATAGAGTATCATTGATGATCATCTTAAAACAAAATACCCAAGAAACATCCTGATTTTGGAAAGGATTATATGAGGTTTTATGTATCATTTAACGATGTCATTTAATTCTTACCCAAATATTTATGTCCAGACTTATCAAAAAATATAGGTTTTAGATGATATACTGATGTATTCTGTTTTTAAATTTGTGTGGAAAGGCATTTAATTTTTCAAATAATTATGTTTTCATAACTATATTTGTCACTCCCTAATTGGATTGAAACCATTTGATACCATTTTATGGGAGATCATTTACTTCACTATTTTTCTAGTTTGATATGGGAGAGACTATACCATAGTTGATGAATGGGATGACATAAAATGTTATGATCATTTGGGAACATATGATGGTATCCCATAGCCATCTCATTTTATGTATACATTTGATAGATGACATTATAGAGTGTGATGAGGGAAACATTTATTCTTAATAGTCTCACCTCAACATTGTTGGTCGATATTTGGCCAATTAATGAATATATCTCCAATGTATATTGACTTATACAAGATTCTTCACACAGTTTACATGGATGCATACCTCATGGATTTACCACAACAACTCAACATAGAGAATGATATCTTCCATTTTTAATATATGAGGATATATGTTCATGATCAGTTCCAGTTATTTATTGGGTAGTGTTGAGGAGATATTTTCATGGTCTACATGTTTCACGACTATATAATAATCTCTATAAGAAAACATTTGAACATTAACACCAGATTCTAGTTTATTATCCTCACTATAGTGAGTGATTTTAACATTTAAATTCAAAATATATTATGGTGGGGATAATGTAACAACCTTGGTTATCATGTTTTTATCCTTTAGAAAAATTATTACATCATTGGGATTTTATTTTTTTGGTGGGGTATATATTAGGGTATTATGAAAACTAAGACAGAGTACATGATTTTATTTAAAGTTTTAATGACCTATGAATTATGAAATATATTATGATCGGGGACTCATATGGGGAAACTGATCCCACCATTATGTCTGGAGTATAGACTTGAAATCAATGTGTAACCAAATTTTCATTCATATTGGACCTCTGGTCAATGTTTTGTCAGGGGATGATAAAAAATTAAATGAAATGATTAATTTATTTAAATTATTTATTTCGTTTAATTAAAGGCATTGACCTAGTTTTCTCTTCATTATCCATCATTAGGGAATCCTCTAGGGTTAGAAATAGAACCAAGAGGGAACCTTGATAGGACATAAAAAATTGAGATTATTAGAAACGAACATAGAATCAGGGATCGATCATGAACACATTGGATTTTAATGACATATCTAACAATGACAATGAGAGATTTATTCTTCACCAAAAATCAATACATACATGAGGTAAGGATTTAGTCTTATGATTTTATATTTCTTCTTTAAATAGAGGAAATTACGGATTAATACCAAATGTTTAATATGGAATCAAACATTGTTACCCCATAAATTTATAATATTATTTAGATAATATTAATGAAAAAAATCATTTGTAGAATAATTATTTTGATCCTACCTCATTGAATTATATCGATGAATGGTGGAAAAACCAAACATTGAAAACATTCAATCTAAAATGTGTTTTTATCTCCATTCTATGTGTGCTCACTACATCTTCTCGATTGGCCAATGGATCAACCATTTAATGGGAACAAATTTTTGTGAAAGATAGATCTTTGGATACATAGATTATTATTTGAGGTTACATAGGATATATTGTAGCAAAATTGAGGTATAACGAATAACCTGGAAATAAAGATAAGGATTAGATGATTGGATTTTAAAGAGATAACTATATGAGATTGTGGTTCTTCCATGAAGGTAGAAAAAATAACAAATATGGTAAATAAGGCTGGATTCTTACTTCATGTTGTCCATTGATGATGTCCAACTAAAGTTTGAGGACGTTCAGTTGTGATTCTCAATCGAATCGATGAAAAAGGTTTTAAAAACAATGGATGTGTCCTCTAGCTAAATTTTGATGAAATGCATTAATATACGACATGAAGTTCATAAGAATACACACCACATGTATCTCTAGGGTGATGGATATAGTTTTTAGGGGAGTAAAGTATCATATGTAAGTGTTACTATATCACATACAAGGTGACCCCAACCCATCCAACATGACATGTATTTAGGATTACACACCCAGAGATCCATGATGCCTTTTATTCTATGTGTGGTGGGACATACCCCATGTATGATTAGAGAGACACAAATCAGATATAATGTGTACATTCCACATACCCTAGAGGACAATATGCACCATGTGACCCTTATACACAATAATGATCAATGATGATACACACCATGATGAATAAGATAACACTATGAAACATGAGACAACGTGTCGTGTTACCACAATACTTGTTGGATCTTTCCATTTATCCTGAGAAACATCCGTCAGATATGGTACCCCCTATTATATGGTGGAGATTTTATCTCACACATTGGTATTGGGAACCTCCTTTTTTGGTAAAATTTAAACCATAAAGACATGGAGGTGGGATCTGTAACTGATTGAACCAAACAGATCTAGGTAATACACCCACATTTGCGTTGCATATATCTTTAATCAGTGGATATGAATTTCAACCATCCATGGAGAAAAAACTCAATAGCGATACTCTTTTAGTGTTGAATTTTAGTTTTCCAAAAATCCCATATAGCATATAGATATTTCAAAAGGGTATAATTTCATATATCCATAGTGTTTTTATGGTACAATAATCCTCTAGTTGAACATCTATTTCACTGATAATAATGTGAAATGGATCATCATGAGTCGTATGAGGGAATAACAATGTTTTTCATGGGAACATGGGATTGTAATTCATGGGTAATTTTACGTGAGTTTTTCAATTAGTTTCAGTATTTACTCTAGGATGTGTGTCCTTATATTAGAATATATGGGTTTTTCATTTCCATTAACTTCTTAGTTATGGGTTAATGTTGTCTATATATTTGATCACATATATCACAGTAATTCTAGAATGAATTAATGAGTTTTTATATTATCACCCCCACATGGACTCTATATAAATGTGTCATATACTATGTTGATAAAAATATATGTGAAATAGATCAAAGGGGTCCTAGTTCAGGTGGTGCTTAACATCTCTGCAAGAGAAGCTGGTGGATATGATGGTGGTTGCGTGGTGAGATTCATTTCACATATATTCATAGTCTAAACATAATTTTTAGTTATTAGGGAATATACATGTCTCTACTTTTTCTGATTTTGTGGTCTCAGTCATTTGGGGGGCACACTAAATATTTTGAATGAATTTACTATTCATGATTATTTCAATCAATATTAATATATTGTGTATGGATATATGTGTGTCTACGGATTCATTAGGATAAAACCATTTATATATATCCCATTCCAAATTAGTTCTAGTCATAAGTACTTAGCCTATTGGAGGATGGATTGTTGTGTTACTTTTTTCTTGTCTCCATCCCATGCGGTACCCAGATAATTTATGATTTGACACCATGTTTTGGACATACCTGGATGGAATGTGGTTTTATTAGATAAAACACTTTTAAACTCTCTTAAAATCTATTAAGTCCATATATTTCCATAACAGAAAAATGGTTGTCTAGACCCTATCATTTATTTACTACATTATAGGGAGACTTGATGTCAATGAAACATTGAGGTCACATACTAAATAGTTAGCGTACATGTCGTGTAACTCATTCATGTCTACAGTTTAGAAACAAACGCAATACATTGGAAAGTGTTGATGACCTGGGTAGATGAGTGTACATGATGTGTAGCTACAATACAAACCCAACAACATCGTTTAACTCATTTAACGAATTTGACACATAATGAAAAAATTATTCTTTAATTAGAGATATTTAATTTTTTTATACCTGTAATTTATTTTTATAATATATTACATTGGATAATAATATTAATTATACATATAATTATGTTCTATCTTGTTTTATAATCTATGATTTTTGAAGAGTCCATACATATAGTGTACTTGGTGTGAATTATTATCATGATGAGCCACCTAATTAACATATGACACTGTTAATTTATTTAAAATTTCATTTCTTGTAATCATGGGCCTCAAAATGTATGATCAATTCCATTTGAATACATTGTGTGATGATCATTATGAGTAGTTTGGGTGGGTACCTATTATTTCTACAAGTACACTACTGTATATTGTTAATTTAAAAAAAATAATTAATTAAATTTAAAAATGTGGATAATGGAAATTTCAAGATTGTTTATATAGAATTATGCGGAATTAATTAATTAATTAATTAAATGGATGAATGGGAGGAATATATCTTAATTAAACAACCAATTTAATTAATTTATAGAAATATTGAAAATGTATATTCATTAGACTTTCTGTTTGTGATAATGAGTTATACTAGACCTATGTATATGATATATTTCATATAATTTATTATAATTATTAAATTAATTTTAGTGATTTCACATCATCCCCTTCTATCATTATATAAGGTTCTACATGACTGTAGTTTCTTTTATGTAAACCAATTTAATATAAAACATTGATTCATCTTACATGTATGTTAGTAAAGATTATGTAATTGATTAATATCTCAATTGTGTGATAACGGTTGATGATTAGAGCGATGGAGCAACCAATCTAAAAGGTTTATAGGATCACAGGTGAATGTTGTATAAGAAAACTATGAATGTTCATGGAGTTATCCCAATAGGGTAAAAATTGGTTTAGCATCTACTAGATAAACAAACTATAAGATAAATCACATGATTACACTACATTATAAATTTATTTATCTGACTTCCATGGTTATTTAATTATTTTAATGTATGGTGATGAAATATGTTAAATGAATTAATAAGAATTAATTAAATATTTGAATTTGGAATATATTTATCATGGTATGGTTAATCCCATTAGTAAATCCGTTTAATATATAATATCATGTAATAATTATAAAATGATATATTGCAACATAAAAATGAAATCCAAAAAAATAAATATTATGTCAGTATTTCCTTCAATCACATAAGATAAAATATAACCAATAGTTTTATATTCTAGATCGGACCAAGAGGCGGGTGGTTTCAGTTATTGGGGAATTTTGTCATGGGATATGGGTAGATAGAAACTTAGTTCACATCAAGTATAAATAACCCCAGTTTTACATGGTTCAACTAATAGGATATAGATGAGGAAATACATATGTAAGATTTTATGGACCAGGTAGTTCACTCAATAGAACCAAGAGATTCCATTTAATGAATATGGAAGGTTATTCCAACCAAAAATAAATCAGATACTTTTTCAATTTCTCTTCTGTGTTAAACGATGTGGAATATGTATCATTTACACTAGAATATTGATATTACTTGATTTTCAAAAACTACAGTTGAGATATATTCAAATTTGGTAAAATAGAGGGATATTAATAAACATTAACTAATTATTTATATAATTGTTTAATATCATTATAATAAAAAATTTATAATCTTACATATTAAAAGAATGGAAATCCATATGACTTAAACCATATCACTATAATCTATACATTATAATCATAACCTTTTGTTCTGTTAGATTTTATTGAAATGGTATAGGTTATTTCAAATTAATATAATCTATGAATAAAATTTTATGTGTTTTAAACCACACTTCAAGAGTCAGTTTAATTATAGGGTAGTGTGGAAGAAGTATCTCTCCACCAAAAACATGTGGAATATTCCAAATATGAACAATTAATCAATATATCCAAACCATTTGAAGTATTTATTTAAAATGTGACGATATAGATGAATATAGAAAAATGTCTCACATTTATAATGTTAATCAAGATAAGTAGAGACCACTATGATGTGACATATCTAATGCACTATTCATGTGCATGAATAAAGAGTTGGAACAAGCTGATCCACATGTAGACAAGATGATTGGATACACACTCTTCTTAGAAACCATGGACTATAATATTCTTGATGATATATGAATGAACCCTATTCTATTCTCACAACCCAAATCCATATAATGAATAATTTTGAATTATAGAAAGATAACTATTGAAAATACATTAAGTAATTAATAATTTAAATTTCAAAGTCCAAATATACTTGGGGTGTCAAAATCTATGGTCATTATACAGAATAAGTAGATGATGAGAAAATGATAAATTCCCAAGACTCATTATAATTCTAATGATCCTTTTATATCCTTCTAATAATAATAATAATATGAAATGATATTAAAAGGAATAAAATAAGGTATGCTTTTGATGTGGAAATATTGCCCACTGAAAAAAGAACTGTAGCTAGTTAAAAAATCATGAAGAATATCAAGTGACATTTATTATTTTGTGCAATATTTCTATATACAACCATTTCATACTAGTTATAATATCGGATGATAAGATTTTTCTATAAATATTTGATCCATTTTGGGTTTAGATGATTTCAATAGGAGAGGCATGTCTTAATGTTTCCAATAGAGAATGTATCAATTATTTTGACATAAGAAAATACCACTATATCTTTACAAATAACTTGATTTTAGTTTCAATGAGGTATTTTTATGCCTATTGTAACAAAATTCAACAGCGATATTTATTACATTGACATTGATGTATTTAATTTAAAATTTGAAAAATGTATATATTACAATTAAACGGATTTTTTATAGTTTGGAACATCATAACAAATATCTTCACGTATTAATTTATCAGAAAAACCTATTTTAAATTAATTATGATTCACATTCAAATGAATAATTTAAAACCTTATTACAGTATCACTATATTTTCTTCATTAATGGGAATCGTCTAAAAAATCTCTATCAAGATGGAAATTTAAAATATATTAATTGAAAACCAAATGAAAAATGCCATTATTATTTCCATGAAATGATAACCATACTAGCATATGAAGAGAATGGTTAAATATCAATTTGTATTATGTAATATCTACAGACTTATGTGTGTAAACTACATCCATTATAAACTAGACGTGGGCATTCTTACTTAGGAAATTTTGCTGATGACTTATGTGTGTATCATTATATTTACTTGATGAAGTATATGTCAGGGTGCATTAATAAATTTGGATAATTAAATAATTATGAAGTTAATTTAATAGATAATAAGATTAAGAATATTCAATCTAGTCTAGGAAGAGATTATCTTACCAAATAGTTTATCGACTTTATATTGGAGCATGAGATTCAATATAAACCCACAACAACTTATACAAAACAGATGAATAATGTCTATAAAAGGAGGAATATGTCATAAATTTACATGGTGAGGTCAATAATGAGTCACATAGATCATTCAGTATCCTTTTCGGGAAGTGAATTTCACACTACAATAGAAATAATAAACTATGACACAATAAAAATTGAAAATTAATTTCACATCTAGTAATGGAGTTGAAATAATAATTGTTCTCTTATGTCTACATGGGAATGTGAGTTATTTTAAAGAACCAATTATGAAATTAATAAGTTCTCTTATTCATGAAGTGTATCCTTATAGGTTACACCAAATAAATTTGGGGATATTATCTATACAACACCTAGAAAAAGGTGATTATCAAATGAAAAACCACATTTATTGAGAGGGAGTACATACACACAAATGATGTTTGGATAAATACTGACGTATATGAAGTTTATGGGAAATGAAGAAAAAATATTTTGTACATGATCACATTCCATAGATTCCAATGGAATAATTTTCTCCTAAAATAGAATAATTTCATTAGGGAACTAGAGAGGTTAGTGAATGAGATATATGGTTTTCTAGTTCCCAATAATGGTTACAAATTTTTGATTGCAAATAATAATTATATTTTATATTATGATATTATAGAATTACTAGAATCATCATGATAATAGGGAGCCCAAAATTCTAAGATGGATTTATGTATTAGAACTATGTTTGGGTTTTGGTCGATTCTCCATTTGATGTAAATCACATTTTATTAAAATGGTTAACCATGAGAGAATTTTAAATACAATGTGAGGTGAAAAAATATATATAATTGAAGGTGGGTAATTTTTTAAACATGATCAATTAATTAACTAGAACAAAACTACTTGTCCATTAACCATGCTGGAATGAATCAGAATTATACTCACTATTGCCGCTCTACTGAACAATGAGATTTTTTGTGACAAATATAAAAGTATATTCACCACTAGGAACCTTCTATAATTTTTATAAATTATACAACAAGAAGTTTTTTACACCTAGAAATTTCAAAAGTGTATGAAAGATGCAGAGATCTGTTTATAGATTGAATAAAGATTCCAATTCATGGATTATTGCACTCAATGAAGTTATTAAACAATTTGGATTCATTATTAATGAATGTGAGCCCTATTTTTATAAGTAATTAAATGGGAATGAATTTTTAATTCTAGTAATATATATTGAGTACATATTAATAATTATAAATGACACAACATTCTTATAGTCATTTAAGGGATCATTAAACAAGTGATTTTTTATTAAGGAAATGGGTGAAACATACTATATTCTAGGAAACAATAGAATTCATTATAGATCATTGATTCTACATAGACTAATTCAAAGTACATATATTGATAATATATTAATTTATTGATTATGTTAAAATACAAGAGATGATTTGTTTTAGTTTCCCATAGTATTCATCGTTCCATGAAATTGTGTTCTAAAAACAAACGAAAAGGGAGTGAATGAGTTGGATCACATACTCTTCTATTATATTTATATAATGTAGGTCATTTTATTTAAAAGTAATGATATTTAAAATCTCATTGTCATTATATATAGATAACAATATTTTATAGGTGAAAAACATCGGTCCACTATTAATTCAATCCATATGTATCTATTGCGCATGAAGGATATATTCATGGAGTATAGAGGAGATGAGTATCTAGTTATCAAGGGATATATAAATTCAATGTTTAAATAACATCATAATTAATTTATGCCACAATTAGGATATGTATTCATTATTAATGAAATGTCTAGGGAAAAGAAGATTTAATAGAATCAAATTTCTTTAAATTCTAGTGTCGATTCTGAATATATAAAGGCTTATGATGTAGAAAATGAATCTATTTAAATGGGAAACATTTTGTAATATATTTATTCAATTCTTAATATTAAATATACTATCATATTATATTATAAAAATACAATATCATTGTCTCTCACAAAATAACTGAATTTTTAACATTACGTAAAGCACAAACACCAAATGTATCTTGTCCTGATTGATTTTCCCATATTGTTATCATTGTGGTGAGTATAGATTACAAGAAAATGGAATTTAATATATTCTTTTACTAAAGTGTAATCACATCATAAGCATGTGTGTCATGTGATAGCTATAATAAAAAATTTATTTTACATGTTATAATGTATTATTGGTAGTATGTTGGTTTTGGTGTCATAGAACCTACTTCTAAATACATTAGGATTACATGTATTCATTTATTTGAATATCAATAAATTATAATCACAATATTATTGCACTTCTATTTTATATATAATTTTAAATTTTCCTAGAACTTACTATCAGACAAAAATATCATTGTTGTTCTCTACTATGATATGAATCTTAATGTTCCATGATAGTGTTTTAAACAATTTTTTATAGATATATAATATCATTAATGAGTTGAAAATCACAAATCCTATCAAGGGTAAAGACATATAGTACATTGAGGAAATTTCTCATGGAATATGCACTCAGTAATTTCCAGTGTAATATATTTTGAGATCATGACCCCCGTGTTGGAAATCCACAATTATTGTTTCCATTTGATGTTCCTAAATGTGATTTTTTTTGTTAATTCATGGAATTTATGATTATTATTAATGGTTATCATTAGTCATGTGATTCAATATGTTATAATTTTTAAAATTTCATATGTTCGTAGTGATGTGAGATATCTGTGTGCATCAAAATAGATATTTAATAAATAAATAATGACCAAATGGATTTCTACCTCCGACTCTTTAATGTAATTTGATATCTTGGGTTCTATGATTGGATTTTAACAACCTATGAAAATAAATATACTAGTATTTATATTGGGGAGTTTAATTATAAAAAGTTATAGAATGAGACATCGAGTAAATATGTTTATGGAAGTAACATGAAACCTACTATATTAGAGATATCATGACAATGAGATTATATTATATTATAAGAATTCATATGAGGCTATATGTATTTGATAAAATAACTCAATTTTGTATGGGTATATTGACATGTTAATACATATTAATCTTGAAAATTAGGAATTTCTACCCAATTCATTTGAGAAAGGGGCCTAGTGGTTCATGCACTTGTGTACCTAAAATCTCAGTTAAATTATTTTTGAAAATAATATGTTAGAATAAATATTATTTCCTCTTTTTTATTAATAATTAATAAATTTTTGTTGATCTCGAAAATATAATCATGAATTTTTAAGATGAATAAATGTGTAACATAAATAATAAAAATAATTTTACTAACAAAATTCAATGAATAAAATTTTTATTGTATTCATTGGAAATTTATTTAGTGATATTAAATATATATAGTAATTATTGTATTCTCTCTATATATTGAGGAGTATTACATGTGGAGTGTAATGGTCTGACTCAAAATGGGATATTAAATTAAATTTAAATAAATAATAACTTATCTATTTATAAATTTATAAATATTTATCTATAGTTGTTGGAAATATGATGAAAATATTATCATTATTTATATTATTGTTATACATGGGGTTCACTAAGGATATGGAATTGGCTATTGGGAAATGTGAAATTACTAATCATTTCCATGAATTATAAAATCATGGTTATGTAACTTAATTGGTTTGTATGGATTTTATGTAGAATAATGCTTGAGAAAAATTTCACAACAACTAGATAGATAACTCCCAATAATCTGCTCAAGATAAATAGTGTCATCCCTCCTCCAATATATCTATCCAATAAGAGATACTTATAAATCCTTTGTCCATAACGATATTTTTCGAATGTTCAATGAATAAAATTTCTAGTGATCAGAATCAACTGAAGTTTCACTCATCGATTATATATTAGAATTATATTATTTTATTGAATATAAAAATCACCTATAGAGATATTATTCCTATAGATATTATGATACAATGATTCTACATTTTGGAAAATCAAACAAATCATTATTGAAGAATTATTTAAAAGAAATTAAATTCTAAATCTATCTATAAATTATTTATTAATTATATGTGATGATCCTTCATTCCCTCTATTCAATTAACATGTTAATTAACCATTCATGTAATTTCCTTGGTCATGAATTTCTTTGTTGTGTACATCATTGATTATTTGTCAATTACAAAAAAAGGTATACTTTGTTATTCCCAATTGGTGTTTCATTTTCACCCATAACTAATAGAGACATATTTTACTAGAATGTGTATACATTGTGATCAAACCTTAAATTATACCAAAAATATCCTTTGAACCATAATAATTACCAAAGAAAATATTTCTCTCACAAATGGTATCCATATTTGTTCATAGCATTGGTTGCGCTTGAAATTTAATATTTCTGGGAGGTATAGAGCATGTAGATATCCTAAATCATTATAATGATATTGATAATTATTTTCATTAATTTTTCATAGTCTACACAATAATATATTTTTAATTTTATCATATATTATGATGAAACCATAATTACTAGAAGATAAATCATGAATAGATTAAACCCTAGTTCTTATACAATTTCTCTTATCCTATTTAGAGCATCAATCTTTGGCTTTTTCATGTTTGTTAACCCTATTTTAAAATTTTCATCTAATTTTATTCTCTAATACACCGTGATTGTGTCTTAAATAATGCATATTTCCTTGAAGTTTTATCTTTATGTTATTTATCATCTTTTCCAATGCAACAACATTAAATATATATATTTTTTAAAATGGATTCTTATTATATTTAAAACTCATCCTTCTTTTATATAACATTTTAATTATATGATACCACTTACTACTTCTCTTTCTTGATTTAATTATTTTTATCATAAAAAGCTTCATGTTCTTCCGTAAACATGAATTCTAATTTAATTTGGTTTTAGTCATCCTCTTAACTACATAAAGTGTCAAATATATTTACAATGTGATCCATGAAATTGTAATACTTATCACCATATTCATATTTTAAGTCATTACATGATTAGTGATTGGGTTCATATTATTTAAACATTAGGGTCATTTTCCTAATTCTATAAAATATCTAAATTATTATTTTAACATATAATTATTATTGTTTTCTTTTATACCACTTTATTATTCAATTTTTTCGTCATTTTTATTTTCATAATATTCCCCCTTTGACTTGGAATATTTCATATGAAAATGAATAATTCCATTTTTTATATCATTAATGTGTAAACTTTTATTTTTCAATTTTTTTCCTTTCATGATATTGTTTTAGGTAATTAAATTTATTATTTAGTGGTCTCCATTATCTTTATCATTTTCAAATTCACTTCAATCTACATCATCAACATTTTACGTCAGTTTAAAATTTCAACTGGCATCAAAATGAATTTCATATTTATCCAATTTCTTAAATGGTTGACCTTTTCTCATATCATAGCTATGATTATGTTATTTATATGTTATAAGTAAATATTTTCCCTATTCTTCTAGAGATGATATCTTTGGATCAAAAATATCTGAAATATTTTTCACATGTTTCGTGAACAATATAGATTAATCTTGTTTTTGACCAAAATCTAGGATGTTACTAACAACTTCATTTACTCATGTGAAGTATTCAAGAAGATTTTTATCCTAAACCATTTTTCTATCATAAAATAAACTTATTAATATAATTTATTTGGTATCATTGACCTTAATATTTCATTCATAGATACAATCTTAGTTTTCAAATATTCCATTAGTAGATTGAAGTCAATCCACTTTTCGATATAGTTTTTCTAATAATGAAATTAGAATAAGATGTTTCCATTACCAAAAACATGTATATTCGATTAATCATTGAAAAAGAATAAGTGAATACAACTCAATATGTAGAAAACCAAAAAAAAAAATTTGTCTTCCAATATATAGGAAAATAAATATGGAAAAAAAATATTCTTCAAACTATGGTAATTACAATCAAACATTTGAACTGACATGTTATTAATAGATTTATGTTTGTCAGTTCACAACACATGTTTGAATGAAAATAAAGTACTATTCTAGGATAGAATTTTATATTCCTAGGATTGGGTTTGTCAAATATTGGGGGGTGGGTAAATCAGGACAGATCAATTTTTATGATTCTTTATAACATAAATCAACTCAAGTGGTAAGGTAATTTATAATACTATAAAATATGAATTTATAATCATCAATCTGACATGCATAATATATAATTGAAACAAAAATTAATATATGTTTTGGCTCCTTCCTTAATGGTCAACTCCTTTCCACGGATGGTTAGTATTTCTAACCATGGATTCTTCACTATAAGGAAAAGTGAATTAATATTTCATGAATGAGTATAATATAACATTATCCCTTTATAGAGATACGTTGGACTATATATATTCACACTATCGATACAATTTAATTTGAATTGAATTTGAAACATCACTTGCAGTTTTGATTTATACAATAAAACTATATAGGGACCACCCTCTAAAAGGCTTCATGAATATTCAAAAACAACATTTCCATTTCATCAATACTCTAATTTAGATTTGCTTCCCAAAAAATAAACTCATATTTAACTCACTAATAGCTGAATCACAAATAGCGGCAAATGATAGATTCTGAACACTATGAATTATTTTGTATTATTCTATAAATACTTTTATTCTATGATTTTTGTAGCCCTAAATATATATTTCACTATTTTATAGCTTATTATATACAACATTTTAAAAAGTCCATGAAATAGATTATTTCATGAAAAATCTTTTCAATCGTAGTAATATCAAAATTTCACTGAAAAAATCATAATATAAAACCTTCACACATTTCCTTATTTGGTTAGCCTAACAAGTATTTGAATTATAATATTTATATAATCTATACATTAATCAACTTTAATTATCTGAAATAATACCACTTTTCCGTTTATTTTTTTCCTTTCCAGTTAATTAGATGTAGAATTCATAGGAATCCCCATTCAGCGAAAAAATAATAAATGTTTTATCATATAATTTTTTTTTGAAATATAGAAATTACCATAATATTCTTCTTACAAACTCATCTTCGAATCATAACATTACTATACTTCTAGAAATAGGAAAAACTTCTTAGTAATAAACAAATGAACATGGATATATAGAGACTATATTTCATTAAAACATAACATTAGTCAATATTAAACTATTTGAAACTGATTATTAGAAATTAAAAAATTATTTAAATCCTAAAAATGAAATATATATTTCATATATATAAATATAGCATTCACATATAGAACTTTTACCATATTCATTTTCAAAAAAATCACTTCATGGTTGTTATTGTTCTTTACTAAATAAATGCTCATTTTATATAAAAAATGATGAATAAAAAACCATTAGGATGTTTATAATTATTTAATCCATTATGAATTATTTTGGAATTGGTTAACATTAATTCCTCAGAATATCATAATTCTCAGAATATGATTTTTCATAAATGGATAACACCATATGGGAACATTCATATGTGCAACAAAAATTATTATATGAATAGATAAATATTATTAAAATTACTAAATTTTCATACATGTTGAATAACTATATTTTAAATCAAATTTTTCTATTATGTGTATGAAACGCTTCTTATGAATATAGAAAATATTTAACATGTTTTCTCAAACCTCTTGTCCATAGACAAATATTATTATGTAGGTCACCAGATTTTATACCTAGTGACTAGAATAAATTACCAATGACCTATAAGATATTATAATTATTTAAATATTAAAAAACCAATGTAGGAATTCCATAATACAAAAAAAATCATGAATTGACCTCAGATCATCAAAACAAATCTCACAAACATTTTCCACGACATCAAAAAATATCTCAACAACCTTTAATGATTCTTAGTTTGGATTGAAAACAATTGAAACCATCAACAACATTTAATAAACTTCAAAATATATCTAAAAACTCAGAAATCACTTCTAAATCATTCCACAATAATTTTAAATTATTGTTGAGAAAAAATAACCCCACGTCTTTAATTACTAGGGAAGTAAAATCCCCCCATTGAGATTTTTTTCAATGTCATTAATTTTTTTATTAAATATGAACTACTCATTCATGTATCACAAAAAATATCATTCAATTTGAAAAACATCTTAACAGCTGAGCATATTGTTGATTATTTTTTTGAGAGAAATCAATCTGTTGGTGAAAAAGAAATATTACAACTAATTTATATGATGCTCCACTCTATGATATTAATCACCTCATTAACCCCCACCCCTTCATAATAAACACATCAAATCAATTAATGTATTGTATGGGTAGAAATTCACCCAGTGAGAAACCATCCCCCTTTATCATTCATTAATTGAGTTGTGCACTGAATTATAACCCTAAAAAATACATTCCAAGGATAATTGGTAGTATATTAAAAAATTTCCTATTTTTTATTCATGTTTAATATTAATGTCAAAACTATATCCTTAAAAATATCTTTGGTCAATAGATCAGTGAACTGATCTTCAATAAGAATAAATTGAATCTTAGTGTCTCTATTGTCTATCCTCACTCTAGTTAAATGAAATTTTATATCAATAATATAACCCTTGATTGGTTCACATTATTTTAAAAAAATTTATTATCACATTAATGTTTATAATAAAACTTTTAAATGATATTTCCCAAAAAAATTAACCAACCTCATATTTCTTCCAAATGATTTGTTATTAGGAAATAGTTGCAACAACTTACTCAACATTTTTTTTCTCAATGCCACTAAGTGATTATTTTTATATTTCTAAATCACACAGCTATCTACAATGAGGGAAAATCATCCTAAAGTTTATGTTATACCATTATAATCTGCTACATATTATATATCTATAAATCTATTCATCTTTTTGGTCTTATCATTATTTAAAGGGAACCCACAAATCATAATCACATTGATATATTTGAGTACTTGTATTTATGAAATATTATTTGATTCCTTTTAATAATTTTTATATCAAGAAGGAAAACTCAAAAATATAATAATTTAATTTTCTTAAAGTAGTGATATATAACAATCTTCCAATTAGTTTTCAAAAATTATTTTTGATTTATACTCTAACCATAAGAAACATTAGATAATTTTAGTCTAACATGAAAGTTTGTAGAAATTTTTTCCACGCCCCCTATATAATTTTTTTGAATAATTATTTTTAATATTTCACTTTTGTCAAAAAGACCAAATTTTCTTCTACATCACATAAATACCAAAGATGTATATTATTTATCAAAGCATTTACATCCCAAATGTTTCATCTTTTATTTATAAACATACATGAGATAAAATTCTTCATAAGCATAAAAAAAATTATATAATCAACATTAACAATGATAATATATATCAATACTCTTATTTATTTTAAATATTGTTTAATTTCCACTCTCCCTTTAAATAAATTCATATTTTTTATAAAATTGTACAGTCTTAAATACTAGGTCCATGGTGATTCATTTACCCAATTAAGGACTATATTTAGCTTTCACACCATTTACACATAATTATAAAGTAATAAATATTATAGTTTCCTTATATTTACCGCATCAACGACAACACTATTTAAAAATATATATTTGAAATCAATCTACTAAATTTTATACCATATATGAGGTAATATTACTAGGAATATTCTGATAGACTCTGACTATTTAACTAGAGAAAATTTCTGTTCAAAATCAAACATTTTAATATATATGTTCCATTTGAGAACATGAAATTACTTGTTTTTACTGACTTTTCATTGATCAGTTAACTTGTTCAAAAACACACATATTTTCTAAGGCTATTTCTATCAATAATCCCTAGTGCAAGAACCCAATTGACATTTTTTCCCAATTTGATTTAGATCCCCATCTATAGAACCAATCTATTATTTATTCTTAAACAATAAATCAAGTGTGTATGGATAGAAATGAAAAATTATCATTTTTTATTTATTACATATATGTCTTATCCTTGTTTATATTGGATCACATTGAATTCTAATTATATTATCTTTATCCATTTGATTATTCAAATTCAAGTTCTAATAATCTTAATTTATATTACACTCTTCATCATCACTAGTAAAATAAAATTCAAAATAAAAATTCTCAACATTAGTTTTATTATATTCAAAACTACATTTCCAATAAATCCACATACTATTTTAAATTAAAATATTGGCATTTAATATATCTGGAACATATTTTATTATTTATTTTCAATAATTTTCACATTAAATAGTCCACCACATTATGAAGTATTTTATTAAATCCTTGGTATCCTTCCACATTTTATAATCATTTGATAAATATAACATTCTAAAAATTTTCCTTAAATTATCATATATTTTATAATTTGACTATAATGGGGAAATCAAAACTAAAGTCTCTAAAAAAACTAACTGTAAGAAAAATTGAACATAAAATTTCATTCGAGTTTAGGGTTGAATTCAATGTTGGTATAAAAATATTTTTAATGTCTAAATATACACGCACAAAATCTCAAGATACTATTTTTATCTCTAAAACCCATTTATGATTATTCTTCCCATTTAAATAATTATTCTATTCATCCTCTAGACAACTCAGTTTTCCTATGGTTTAAAGGGAGATGTTTTTGAACTCCATTGAGGATGATATTTTATTTTGAATTAATAAATGTTTACATGTGATGACTTTTGGTGATCTAGTACTTATATTATTAGACATATACAAACCATGTTCAAGTGTTTCTCCAACCATGTGATGGAATTTGATTGAATCTAGAAGGTACAAAACATGAATAAATTATTATTCATAAATTGAAGGATCTATATTATGTAAATATAAATAATCTATATATAATTAGATAATTATTTTATATCAATACTGGATGAGTTGACCTTAGATTTCATGATTGATAGGATTTTCATAAAGATGGTTTACGAGGACTGATGAAATCTATTAATGCAATGGAAGGTGTATGGACTAAATAATATTGATATATTTTCTTCAAATGGTTGAAATAGACATAGGATTTATCTCAATACATAACCACATAAGGTTGATTATAACACCTATATAATGATTAGGAATGGATTCATATGTATCATACACATTCAACATGTATGTGTAAGGTGGATACATGGAGCTCGTAAGGCTGATACAACTGCACAATAATATTGATATGGTTTATTAGAAATGTTGATAAAATAAATAATAATGTAAGTAAGAGGTCATCATAATATTTAAATGAAACTTTTGAATAATTTTAGAATTATAAAAGTATTATTTAAGATGAAATAAATCAAAAAAACTCATATATTGATTTTCATGATTTAAATAAATCATTATAGTTAAAATATTTGTGAACTCATAAGAAAATTACAATGAATATACTCTAGAAGATTTTTTTCTAATATGATTTTCAAGCCCCAATTTATAGCTCCATGTTTCAATTCCATGCACACAAAGGGAATTTTAAAATTACTCTAAGCTCTATGATTTTTGAAAATTTTGAGGATACAATATTTGAATATCATGTTGGCTTAAAAATTTTTAATATATAAAGAAGATTAAATAAATACAATGATGTGAATATTGAAATGAAATTTAAATGATAATATGTATTCTATGAATTATTGATAGCTTCCAAAAACATAATGAAATCAATATTTATATATATATATTGAATAAAAATATGCAATAAATTCAGGAAACATAGAAAGAGGTACATCTTGTGGGAAGAGTTTCTTTCATAATAAAGAAATATCATCATCATCCAACTCTATAAATTCTATTTATTTTGAGTGTTGACATGCCTTTAGAGAATGGTTTTTTATTATCAATATAAAATTGTGTATGAATATGTTTACATATTGTGGAGTTTTCATAGTCATACCATTTTATATTGATATATCTAGATAATATTGAATTTTTTGGTTGGGGATAAAATCTGACAAACACTAGAAATGTAGTCAACCTTATAGAAGAAACACTCTTAAATAAATTTTTTGTTCTCCATTTATTTAATTATAAATTACTTAATTTGAATAAATAATTAACTAATATGAATAATGGAATATTGGTTTTAAAATAGAATATAAACACTTATTCACTCTGCCAAATTTTCTTGGTTCATTATTACCTATTTATTCCATTAAAATGGTATGAGGGTATGGTTTTCCCATGAATATGTTTTGTTGATCTACAGTGTGACAAACCGACCTAGATAACCATATATTGGTTCAAATCATTGTTGATAATTTTTTTAATTTATGTATTGAAGGAATGATGCATCCTTATCTTCCATGTGTTGAATTTTTTTCTGTTCTCTTTAAGGGTCCATATTTCCTCATATTATTTCTATGTGGTCACTGAATTAAAAATGTTTAAAATTTTGTAAAAACTAGGAACACACAAATTTCATCATTATGATACGAAATATTAACCATGTTTAGATGATAAAAATTTAAAAATGAAATTTAAGTCCTGATAATATTTTATATGGGAAAAAATTAGAAGGTGGAGGAAAAATATAAAATTTATATAAATGGTATTTGCTGATATAAGGATCCTGAAATATGGATCATTGGATTTGTTTCTTACAAGGAATTATTTAATTTTACTCTATCAATGATTTTGAGGTATTTTTTTTATTATCTAACAATTTTATTGAATCATGTTATAAAACAACATAAATAATATGATTCTTAGATCATAGTATTAGAAGATATATTCCTTGATGAGTTTAATAATAATTAAATTCAGTGTACATTAACTAATTACGAGATGATATCAGGAGATTATATAATATAAAAAAGAAAAAATTAGTTTGAAATTTATTTACAATATTTCATAGAACGGAAATTATATGATGTAAAAATATATTTCTAGAGTGTATAATATATGGAATGTAATTTTAATATCATTTCCCTCATTTTAGGAAATTTTACTAAAGTACGATGAGGTAAGTTCAAATGTAAGATTCCCCTAAAATATTTTAACTATGAGATATCATTTATTTCCTATCCAATCACACATAGAAAGCAGGAAATTAATATGGTGATTAGGAAACTAAAAAAACTTTTACCTATAAGGAAATATCATATTATAGAAGTCAATAACAAAATAAATATAAAATAAAATCACATCAATTTTTTTATAATAAAATTGTTATAATTTTAAAAATGGTTTTTTGAATGTAATGAGATAAATGATGATGATGAGACACATGTGAATGCTTCTTATAAGGTCATTGTAGATCAAAAAATAGAGAAGTCTGATACATTAGATGATGATTGAAATCATAATAATTAATATAAAACTAAATAATAATGTTCTTCTCCAGAATACACAGTGAGTATGCATATCAATATATTTTTAAAATAAATTAGAAGGACGAGATATAATAATTAAAATTTATAGAATATTTATGAGAACCATAAAAAATCATATATTAAGAAAGAAATATTTATTTAGGAAGTAAAATATTTGAAAACAAAAAATTTAGTGAATAATTATATTCTACATAATATGACCTCTATGATTATCTTCATGGATAAGGATACATATGTATAGAATAAGAGATTTTTTATGATAAAATACGAACTTAAAAATGAAAAATAATCTATAAAAATGGTAATGATGGTAGAGGTGATTGTTCCAATTATTATAAAGGCATAATCCATTATGTTCATGATTTCTAGTATTGTTTTAAGCAAGATATCTATAGTCTTTCTCAGAATGAAGTTATGATGATTAAAAATATCAAAATATGATATCAATTTCTACTAGAAATCTGTATGAATCATTATGAAGTACACATTTCTAAAAAAATCAAAAATATAATACAATTTATTTAGCTGTCTTAGATAAATGAAAAATAATAATAAATTATTTTTTATAAATGAAACATAATAATGTTCTAAAATTTTCCTTGAATAGAATCTCTTTCTAACTGATAATTTCTATATAAAACTTTTCACGGTTATTTTTAGTGTTGAGGTGTGATTATTCATAAAGAATAAAATTCATTTTATAATATGACTCATCCTTCTCTAAAGATATTATATAATTTATGTATGAGACAACAAAAACATGCGAAGTGCAGTTTTTGGCTTCATAAACCTCAATATAACTTTGAGATACAAAATAATTTTCAAATTCAAAAATTCATTTATGGTAGATGTGGTTAATATATACATATAGATAAATAATTCATTTTATTTGTACCATCATTATTTAATCATAAATAATAAAAATGAATTATTTTTAATCAAAACGAAAAATATATTAATATGGAAGTTTCTCTAAGAGAAATAAATATCGAAAATTTATGGATATCTGATACTAGTTTTTCTTCTCATTGGACCAGAGAAGTGAGAATTATTATAGACATAAAAATTATTATTGTGGGGTTATTATATGTTGATATTAGATATCTCTATAATTTAGTGTTATTGGAATAGTAAATATTTTGGATAATTATATCAATCCAAATAATATAATTTTTATTGATAGACTAGTGAATAAAATCCATAGAGTTTTATATAATTTTTATAATTAATTTGAATTTATCTTCCAAAAAAGAGTCCAAAAGATTTCTTTTTTTTCAGTAACATGGTAAGAGCTCAAGGAAACTTATTTCAAGTTGTAAAGGTAAGGTCAAATTTTTACATGATAATGTATGCTGAAAACAAGTTCAGGAATAGAAGGACTAATATTCTTGGCCCAAATAAAAAGTGGAAATTAATTAATGAATTATTTCTATAAATTATTCACATATATATATATCATACAAAAATATCTTTTAGAATTCATTGAATAGTATAATTGTGAAAAAATCACAAAGGAGTTGATATTAAAATAGAGAAACCATTAGAGTTGATACACTGAGACATGTGTGGGATAATAAAAAAGAGGAAACCATGAGGAGAAAAATATTTCATCAATTTTATAGCTACATTTAACATAAAGACATGATTAATATTCATGTCTTAAAAATTTCAATATATGAAGAAATTTGTAATATTTTCAAGGATTAATAAAATAAAAAAATATCTAAAAGAGCTTGACATCATAAAATGGTATATGATATTCCAATAGATAACTCTCAAAATAGTTCAAAAATATTTATATCAACAATTCTAATGTTATTCTTACCACCCACAACAAAATGTGGTGGTTGAATGGATACAAAATTTCCTTTTATGATTTTATCAGGACTATGCTAATTATATATGACAAATTATGATTTTTAGGTTATAGGATACAATATAAATTATAATTCTACAAAACCTGATAATCTTATGACCAAATTTATTTTTGAACCCCTATGAAATGTTTTTCAAAAAGAAACAAAATATAAATCAATTTTGAGTCTTTTGAAGTCGTCATTTGGTTAGAAAGAATTGTAGGAATGGAAAATGGTCTGATAAAAAATTGATGATGTAATATTACTCGGTTACACATGAAAGGACTGCTTATATATACGTGACATCAACAGTTTATAAAAGACCATGGACAATAATGTGGTAATTGTATTTGAAAATTTAAAACATGTCATGATACATGTTATGATGGAAATAGAAGAATATATTGATAATACTGGATTAGTAAAAGAGAATGTGAAAATATTTATGTTTAATAATATGATATATATTATGATAAACATAGTGTTAAAGGTAAAAAATAAAATGTTAGCGGTACAAATACATGGTATAGAGATCATATAAATAATAAAACTGTAATATGGAACAAACAGTTGTGGTTAAAAAACTTGATATGAATCCATTAAATTGTCCATATAATTCTTCTCTCTAATATTAATGAAATATATATTTGAATATGATTTTTAAAAAAACGAAATAATCCAGGACCTAAATAATTAGTTTGATTTATCTTAGAAAAATTCGATTAGGTATGTGGTTCTAAGACATATTGGAATAAATATTATTAGAGAAAAATGTTTTTTCATGAAAATTTAATATGATGGGAGATGTTTCTAGAAATATGAAAAGAATTATACACAAGGTGTAGTCTATATTTTAGTGTATTAATGAGGAAAATTAATTTTCTTTGAAAAAATGACAAGAAATAATCATAAATAATTATATAATTTTTTTTGAAATAAAAATGTAAAAACAAGTAGATGGAATGTACAGTTTCCATTTAATAATTGTGAACAAAATAAGGATGTTTCTCGAGTTGGGATAGTGAATATTATCTTTTTTGGATGAGGATGAGGATCCTATAGGTGATATAATAGGACACCAAAATTGATTATTGGGAAGGGTGAAAATTATGGATATCTATGGGGATGCAGAAGGTATGATACAAAAAACACTAATGGATTGTTGCATCAACTATATTCTGTGTAGGATATAGTGGGAAAGTCCTTTATTATAAAATTACCAAAATATGATAGAGATAAAATGAATTATAATGATATAAAAGTGGATATAAATAAAGATTTATGATTTTGGATCAATAAATATGATATGAAACTGGAACGTGGAATCAATGAGTGGAAAATAAATTTGGGGGAGTACATAGTGATCTGCAACAGGAAGGTGTCTCTTTTTTAAGGACCTCATCAAGGGTGATCGAAACATGGATTTTTCCTCAATCAACTATATCCTATATAGGTTAAAGGATTTAACCACATTTTAATTTCTCTAGAACATCATGTTAATAGATTATATAGGTTGAGTTTTCCCTAGGATGTTTTTTTTCACAACTTATCCCCTTAACATGTTTTAAAAAAAATACAAAATTTATATTGTAATAATATGATTCTTTCATGAAGATTTGGATGACTATTTGAGTTGGAGAAAGGATTATTTTTCATTGGGTTTCATTCTTGGTATAGTATTTGTTAAAGTAAGTAGTTGGGTTTTTATGAAATATGGATATGGCATGTAAGGTTCCATTATTTCATAAGGTTAACAAACCATATCTACAAAGTCAACTCAAATATTGGAATAATGTTAACACAATCTCCCTATTATGGATAAGACCTCCAGTTTAAGGATCGTACAACATTTATAATGGGGAGGCAAGTGATTCATGTATATTTATGGTTGTACAACCTACACATATGGTGGGGTAATCATAGTGTAAGGTTCATAAAATGGATTCGTAAGGTTGAAACAATCACTTGAAAGGATTGTACGAGTATATTTTATGGAAAAAATTAACATTACAAAAAATTCAACAAAATTTGAAAAAAAATAAACAAGAAAAAATAGACAACACTCAAGAACTGATCATCGGGATTTGCATATCACATTATGTTTAAAATATTTTTTTTCATTCATATCGAGACTAATTATGGACAATCCAAGAATTAAGGAAGATTTAAGATGAGTTTCATGATTTATATTTTAGTACTATATTATAGTGTTGTGAGCATGTGGTTATTATCATAAAAAAAATATATGACTTGTAGGGAATTTTATATCACTATATTTTATTATCATGTGGGATTTAAATAGATAATTATTGAGGAATATTGAAGGAAGACCAAGAATAAAATATTAAATAAAATCTAAATTGAGAAGAAGCCTATTGTGAATCAAATAAATTTCCAAAATTAGTAACTAAGATAATATTCTTGTAAATACCATGTGAATATTAATATGTAAAAAAAGGATTTTTTTGGATAAATTGAGATATCTCAATATAATGTGTTTGATGTTTGAAAAATTAAAGATGTCAAAGACTGAAAAAATGAATAATATGTAGAACTGGTGAGTAGTTACGTTAAGAGAAAACAAGACGATCATAATCTACAAATTCTATATTATCACATTATTTCTATTTTGAATCTCTATTAATTGATCTAATATTATTTATTTTCATCAAAAATCTAATTTTATGTTTTTGGTTAGTACCAAAATATTGAATCAATATTAACAGCATACCCTTGTTTATAGAAATATCATGATAATCGATGAATTAAAATATAAAATTGATTAGAAATACCATACACTAGAGATGTATTTGTCCATAGAAAGGAGAATATCATTAACAAACATGTTGTGCATAATTTATTTAACTCTAAATTGTTTTTTGTGAATATTTTTAAGTGTATTAATAAGGATATTGTTATTAAAAATGATTACAAACAATTATTTACCCCACACCCATAGTGTTAATCATTACCTATTTTATCCTCTCATGTTATATATTTATTTTTATACTATTCACTGAAAGATATGATAGATACTATTTTTTGTTAAAATCATTCAAATTATTAGATCTAAGCTTATTTATTTCAACAATATGTTTCAATAAACCAATCATATAAAGAGTTTAAACCTTTATACTATATGTGATCAATCCTTCATGAATAGAAAAATACTAACCTTGTGTATTCAATAATAAATGGGATGAAACAAAGATCGAATCTATTGAATTTATGTCTCATGGTTCTATAAAATGTTGAGTATATCAACAATAGTGGTCTAGTTTCTTGGATCTCCACTATTTTATAAATTATTTCTAACATATTCTCATTTTAAAAAATTATGAAAAAATTATTTTTAATTTATCAACATGGGAAGATATCTCCAAACCTTTCATTTATGAAAAAAAATTATGGTTATTTTTTAAGGAAATGAATTATATAACATAGATTATTCTCTCTATTATCACATAGATAAAAGAAATTATAATGAAAAAAAATCAGAAAAACATTTCCATTGGTTCGCTCATCTGTTTCTATAAAATTTACAATTTTTTATTCTTTTATTATGTCATTTTATTTTAAACAAATCATTTCACTATATTCATCACAAATTTGACACACACTTCAAAATTTATTCAGTAGTTCATCAATAAACAAACCCTCACTTGAATTGAACCTATGTCATTTAATTTCAACTAATTCAATTTCCTTGGTATCCAAGGAGATAAAATTTACAAAATTCATAACAACAACATCATGTTGTTACTTTTTTTTAAATATATAGTATTCTTATTTCATTTATAATCATAAACCACTATCACATGTTAATTTCATTACCTTATTCATGGCATTGAGAGAAATTATAACTATGGGATATCTTTTAAATTTTGGAATTTTTTATCATCATACTGTTGGGAATATATTGTTTCTAGTGTATAATCATGGTCAAACACACTTAGATATAGTTTAATTTCGTGCAATATATACCACACATATTCTCAATACCATAAAATAATTTATTGTTATAAACCCTTATAATTTATCCATTATCATTTAATTTCCTCAAAACTATTTTGTTTCTATTTTAAGGACATCACACCCTTAATTATGGATTTTTTTCATTATAATGAGAAACATTCTATAGTACCCTTTTAGTCTTAGTAAAACATCTATGATATTATATACTGTTTTAATGGAAAATTTATTAATTTTACCTTTAATTACTTCCTTAGATATATTATTCATATTTTTTAGGGTTTTCCTAAATCTAGTTTTCCCATATTTGTATTTAGGACCATTATTTTTTGCTAAAACTTATTGAATATTTTTTTTATGATTTTTGGAACATATTTTATCGATGTTGATACAAAACACTTTTAAATACCCAATAGTGAACTTCCATTACATAAAAAACATCAAAGTCACAATTCCCCTTTCAAAGGCTATTATCTACCATAAACCACTATGACCTTCCACGTGAGAATTAATTCTTTGTCAACCATCCCATTTTTAATTTTTTTTACCAATTTTTAAGTTACATTATTCTTTCCAAATGATATTATATAACTAAATATTTAATTACACCATATGAAATAGTCATTGATATTTTCACCCAAAACCAATACAAAATCATGAAATGTTTCACTATATTTCAGTAATTTGGAATCATTTATCTTGATATTTACCTAATACAAGTTCTCATGTTTGTCACTAGGTTCTTTAGATACTGTAAGGGCCATAATATCTAGCTAAATTTGTGTTACATGGATGAGAGTATAATATTAACATTCGTCCAATATAAATCATGAATTTAATTTTCAAAATAAAATCCCTAGTTTTTTCTATTTCAAGTGGTGTAAAGGAAATAGTAATTAAAACACTTACCACAAAGGATTGTGAAAATAAATAATGTAACATTATATTATTCCACCCATGAATCATTTTCTAGAAAATAACGGAACTAATAAAATTTTCAAATAACTAAATTTGATCGTTTTAATTTACATGAATACTATAATCTGATGGGGTCTACGCTCTGTTACAATATGTACATTTCAGATTTCATAGTATAAAATTATGAGAGGCTGGGGTAAATTAGTTTAACCATTTTTTTTATAAATTATGTCTCATAATTTTAACAGAAATTAATTAATGATGTCTTGATCATATATTTTATAGATTATACTCAACTGTATACAAAAATATGGGAAAGAAGTGTAAACAAGAGTTTATTACAAGGATCATCCTAGATGTGAGAGAGTAATCCTCTCCATGTCTAACAAATTGTTGGTATATAAGATTTATCATCACTATGATTTTTTTGTGTTCACAAATACAATAAAAGTAATATATAAATTTTCATGACAAATTATCTTATTCTAAAAATTTGAAATTTTCATCCACTTCCCATAAATGTTATAAGTAATTATTTAAATTGGAGACACTGGTTATTTATGATACCTCATTCACTCTAAAATCAAGAGTGGGATATTTAGAATCATGGTAAAAAACATATTCAATGGTCACTTTGATTATTTGATGTATTCGTGAAATAATAATTGGTTGGTCTTCCCCTATCAATTAAATAGGATAATCATAAAATTAATGGGACCATACATACATGAAATGACATCCTTCCTTATCATAAAAGTCTTCATGGATGAATAATCATATAATTATCTTTCCTTAACTTTTCTAAATATTTTTTTCCAGATTTCGAGATGTGTTATTTTTTCCTCTAATTGATGCAATATTTCATCAATGTATCTAAGAAAAACCCTCCATTTTCACTATTATCATAAAATTTATCATATTCATTATATAATTTTATATTTCATTAAAATTTTTCATCATATTACTATAGATAATTAATTGTGATTCCTTAAAATTAATTTATAAAAAAATTAAATGATTAATAGCCAACATATTTCTGAATAATGAACTCAGATTTTCCAATTTCACTAACTCAAAATAATGTTTGAATTTAAATTAAAATTAATCATTGACAATATTGAATTTTTTAAGCAAATAATATCTATTTATATCCCAATCAGATTCCCTTTAAATACTTCTTAAATAATAATATTACTAATAAACCAATGATATTTATATTTTTTCGTACTCTAGAGAAACACCTGATAATAATTTCACAAAATGATGGTGATATTTTAAGTACTTTAAAAAATACATATTATCTCTTCATATAATTATAATACACAACTCCAATTACTAAAATTGTAATGGGATAATAGTGTTAAATCTTCACAAAGTAACACTATCAAGGACTCGAATGACCAATGTCTTGTAAATTTCAAAATTCATAAATTCATTATAAAAAATTTATTCATTGTTAAAAATTCATAAAAGTTTTTGAACAAAGACATATATGTCTCTCAATAATGTTATAAACCAGGGAATAAAGTCTTATAAAACTCCATGACATAGACTTTTTTATTCACACCAGTCACTAAACAATTATTAACTAATTTCAAATTCTTAAAAAGTGAATTTTATGTCTTAAATAATCATTACATGTCTTATAAACTCATGGAACAACCATTTTTTCATTGTATTAGAATATTATATTTCATTGAATATTTAAAAACCCTTATCAAATCACCATCATCTATCTACATCCAACTAAAAAACACATCTCATTTGTTTCAAAGCAATTCTCACTTTTGGATGAAAACAAATAAAAACCCTTTATAAATTAAAACGAACCACACTAGAAAAGATAATTATAAAGTGTATAAAAGTCACAATAAACTATTGTATTAAATATAAAAGTTATGAATGTTTTTATGTTGTTGAATATATAGATGTGAACTGGGAACAAAAATATATATGATTAAAGGTATATATTAAGTGGATATTTCTTTTGGATTGAGAATTGTGTATGTTAGTACACATATTATCATTTTTATTTTACCATGAGTACTAAAAAATTATAATATATTGATGACTATCAAGATATCAGTCAAATAAATTGTATAAAGATTCAATCAGTAGATCATGAAGAGTATGTAATGATTCCATTACATTTATGATTTAATAATAAAAGACCAATCAAAATACTTAAAAAATAAATTTAGCATTAAAGATCAATGTATATTGATATCATATATTTTTTCTTAAAAGTGATTATAGTGAAACATGTATTGATTTTTTATTTTTTCCAATAAAGGCCAAAATATAATATTTTTTTACTAAACCACTAAAAAGTATAATTTTAACAATTTGTTTTATGAATGGAATTCAAAGTTATTATTTCTAATACTAAGTTTTGGTGAATCAATCCCATCTATCCATGTTTCTTTGGAAATTATTATTAAAGGGGAATTAATATAATAAAATCACCATTTTTTATTATTGATTTTAATATTTTTTTACAAATTGGTTGAAATATATTTTATAGAGAAACAAAATATTTGTTTATAACTATTGGTGGAGAGTTTTCTTATTACATTGGTCAATTTATATAGATAGTGTATTTATCCGGGATATGTTGTCATGTTATCATGTGGGAATGATTGCTATTCTATATTTTTTACTATTAATATGATATTTGAGGACTAATGATGGAACTTTATTATTTTAATGGGTTGTTTTTAGTTGTTTATAAAGAATCAGAGTTTTTTTTATGATGTAAACAAGTGATTTCATGAGCTATAAAAAATTATGTAATCCATTATTTTTTAACAAAATAATATAATTTTACAATTTTCGTCTTTCTTACAATGAGTTCTATTTAGTAAGATTATAATTATTTTATGATTATTAATAGATAACCAAGATGAGTTTTAATTTGATTTATAGTTCTTAGTTGGAAAAAATTTGGGAGATTATCGAGAGTGTAGTTTTTTACTATTATTGATCTATTGAATATTGAATGCACTTATTATGATATTGTTTATTATGTAAGAACACAATAATGTTTGGTATTTTTGTCTATAGAGGGTTAATTGTATAAGAATATTCATTGTTTTATTGTTTTTTATTTTGTTATTAATATATAAATAATAGTACAATTCACATGAAATATTATTGATATTGTGAGGTGGATTTTATTGCAATGTTTTAAGATATTTAAAATAGGTCTATTTGCGATTGGATATAATATGAAAATTCACTTTAAAGTATTAAATATTAAGAATGAATGAATGGATTTGTCTATAAATATAATATCCCTTCTATATGATCAGTGAAATTTAGTTCTATTGTTTTAAATAGTTTGGTTGTAGATATCTAATAAAAATGAAAACTACTTATTCTATAAGAGAAACTGTAAATTTTTTAAGAGTAATTGGGATTTCATTATAGAATCTATAATTTTGTTTGATTCCTTACAATGATTCTATAAGGATCATTTCCAATTTCGTGATAATCATTTCAAGTGTGACTAAAATGATATCAATGAAAGTGGCACCTCATATTTTTTATTGTAAAGTAAAATTTCATTGGATCTATTTCTCCTTTTTAAGGATTAATTACCATTGCATATAGGTACTTTCACATATCATAAGTGTTATTAATCATTTTTAAGAGCCATTTACATTTTAGAAGAATAATTTTATGATTTCTAAAGGATTATTTTTGAGATAAATATTGATCTATATTTTTGTTACAACATTTGTTTGATTGGATTTCCAAAAAATATCAAAAAAAATTGTAATCCACTTCTCTGTGATATAAATTACTTAAAATATATAATGGATTATTTAATAATTAATCTAAATTAAAATAATGTAATTTAAATGGATCAATTTAACAGATGGATCGTAATTGGATTGAAAAAATATAGAAATATTTAAAATAAACATTTCTCAATAAAAATCAATTAAGGAATGAAAAATATATGTTATAAGGATGGGTTGTTACTCTAAAAAATATAATTACGTTGAGACAGTAAATACATTATTAATGAAAATTCAATAATATTAAATCATATGGTGCTCATGATGGTATTTTTGGAATAAATATCCTAACGATAATTCATTATTAATTTTTTTCTAAGGATGTATGATGGGTTTCACTATGAAAAATGATTTTTCACTATAAATAAAGAAGAAGCTAGTTTTACATTTCAAAAAATACAATAGCGATGAAACAATGGATATAATAATGATTTGATGTGTGACTGATCCCATTGTGAAAAATCCAATAATAAAATTAGAAAAAGGATTTATCGGAGAAATTATAAAAAATAAATAATAATAAGATGAATAATTACTGTTTGTTTAATAATAAATTGGAAATTGAAATAATAATGTCATAGGACATTTATATGTGGGATATATTTACATGATATTACATGTTATAAAATATTATATAAATTTAAATATATTGAGTATATTATTTTATAGTGAAAAAATAAGACTATGTCTTAGATAGATTAAATAAATTGGAGACTTATAACTGTTAGCAAGAAGACAAGAAAATAATTTCCTCAAAATCAAAATCATTGTTGTAATATTTGGTGGAATAATCATTTATTATTATTAAAATTATTATAATTTCATAATCACATTTTATCACATTACTTAGTAAATAAAATTATGAAAACTTGAGTTCTAGGATATTTTGAGATCATTGTAATTAAAAATGCTACAACTTTTGGATTGTATTTTCGTAGTTGAATATAGATCATACGAAGGAATATATACACATTTTTATATTTTAACCTTCTAGAATTCTTTATTGACTATTGTGTTCATGCATGGGTGTGGTTAATAGTGATATGATTAGTCACTTTAACAAATGGTGGAATGTTTATATAGGAAACATTAAATTGTATAGAAATCACTTGTTTGACCCCTTCTCAGTTATTTCCAAATGATATCAACATTGATTTTCACCCCAAAAACTCAATATGAGAATAAATACTATATTTATTTAAGTCCTTTTAACATAACCTTAAATCATGTCATATAACTGTACATTGAATTTTTTGATATTCATAAAATTAAATAAATCCATCTATATTCTTTAAGATATTGATTATGTGGTTGAAATAAAATCATTATTTTAAAATGATTCAAATAATAACCTTGGGGATATCGTGATGTTAACAACATCCTTTCACTTCTAATATAGAATATTTACCCTCATATTATTTATAGGTAGCATCATTTAATTATTTCTAGATATATTCTTATTTGTCAAATAATTATTATTTCAATTTTATTTGAGTTGAAAAAAACTAAATTTGACTATAATGATTATGGGTCCTTTTATTTTTCATCACTAGTTTGTTGATCCATTATTGTTCCTCAGTATGTATTATTGATAAAATTTATATTATCTTGTATTTATTCATTACATGGCTCAAAATTATTTCATGAATATTTTCATGTATCGAAAATAGTTTTTAGGATTCCGGTCTCATTTTTCTATTCTTTTAGTAGGTAGGTTTACCTCTTAATGGAACAATGGAATATCTAAATAAATATATCAAAATCCTATAAAAATTTATTATATAAACCTCCTAGAGATCACTCAACTACAACCAGTTCATGTTTCTATAAATAAAAACCCCCGATTGTGTTATAATATGGATGAATTAAAAGGAGAAAATATAAAAGAAGTTGAAATTATTAATAGGGATGTTAAAAAAATAAACATGAAACTCTTATAATTTTTGGGGGGTTTTGGTTTTATTATTGTTATCAGTATAGTATTTGTTTCATTTTATCCAAAAACACTGAAAATGTAAATTTCATCTCCATAAATGATGTCAAATTTTCTAAATAAAATAGTATATTTTCATATAAATTCCTTTAAAATTGTATATGATTATCTTATTAAATATCAATGAGGACAACATCATTTATATTTATTGGTAAAACATTACTTACATGTGTTCTTTTATTGAATATATAGGATGAAATAAATCATATTGTTTGATGTAAAATTAATGTGATGGATGTGTGAGAATGAATTGTAATTACATAAACACGATAGATTACTGATTTTATACTTTTAGTAAGAGTTTAAAAACATGTTATGATCAAGTAAATCAATTAAACAAATCCATGTTTTCCAACTGTAATTTTTTTTGTTTATCAACCTCAATACGATGCCTTAAAATAATCCCTTTATACCGCCCTATTCCATTTTAATAATGGTGTTGTTCCACATAAGTCTTCTGGTCATGAACATAGTAGAAACATTTGTCTCCCCAACTATGTGATATTTTAAACATGTTATCATTAACTATATATGAATTATTTTCTATTTTTCTATTTTCATTAATAGACAAGTGTTTTTTTAATCACAAGTGCGTGGGTGTCTCTCTGTACACTACATTTACCAAGATGCTACGGTTCTCTCTTTTTCTACGAAGTGTAATAATAGAATTCACTTTTTTCTCACCCTAGTAATTCTAAATAAAACGAGAATACTAAGATCTCCTATTCTATGTAAATATGAAATATAATTATTCAATCACCTCCACTACGAATATTAATAACTACAACCATGTAATGCTTACTAACTACATATAGTTTCACATTAATAATCATAATCAGTTAATAAGAAAATAATCTAAAATACAATAACAAATTTAAAAACAATACCGATATATATTATAAATTGATAGTCTATAAATGCATAGATTAATTGGTAATAAGAATCCAAAAGAGGGATCCTCAATTATCCTCTCAATTATGAGATTTATTCTCCCAATTTTAACTTCCACCTTCATATTTTTTCTCTTTATAAATTCTCTCTCTCTTTATGAGGTGCTCTATTCCATGGTTGAGTGAAACCTCAATGCAATAACATTGGAATTTTGTTTATCATAATTAATAATTATTGATTTTATTAAAATTGAGTGATATTCACAAGTGGCAGTGGTAACATAGAATACTTATTCCTAGTATACAAAATTCATTATTCGTAATTTATTATTTTTAGTTCCAAATACTCTCTCTTAGATCTCTATACACATCGTATTCCATTTGGTTCGTCTATTATTTGATTAGGTAGTTGGATATGTTTAATATTTTTCAGGTCCCTTTGGCTTTTTGGTGCACTATTATTATATTGACTTCTCATTCATGTAGGATATTTTTATCACTATCCCAGCTATAACTCACTATATTTGATTAATTTCTCACATATAAATATATTTTTTGGGAATTGTTATAGTGGTTTAATGAGGAAATTAAATATCCTAGGAGAGACTTAACTATGGTTATATAATATTTCTTTATACGTTTCATGAGATAATATTCATTTATGAAAATAAGCTATGTTGGATTTTTGTAATTCATTGGACATAATTATATGCGCACAAAATGTTGGGACTATGTTGGTTTGTTGGATCCTCATGTGTTATTCCATGATTCAATGTTGGATACTCCTCAAACTAAATTAGTGTGAAATTCATATTTCCTCATAAGTGGTGTGTCATATTTCTAATAAATTTTGAATGTATGTTTAGTTTGTGTTTGGTTTCAATGCTATATTGGGTGTTGATTAAGTTTTACGCTTTGATATGGAATAATGTTTCCATTATGGTGTATTCCTGGGGATATTTGTGAGACATTGTTTGGAGTGGATAATATCCATTGAGATGGTATATACACCATTAGCTTAAAAAACTACATGTGTCATGGTTTTCAGGAAACATTGAAAAGGTGACATACTGTACACCTCTAATGCGGGATACATTGGTCACCTAATACTACATTATGCCACCATTTATATCTATTTGCAACCAATTGATTTCCTCATTTATTATTATACATCTATCTATATTTCATTTATAAAAACTAAAATCTAGATAAATTCTCTTCTCTATGAATTAATTTTCAAAATTTCAATTATTTTATGAATTTCTAAATTTTAGTTCAATTTAAACATTTATTCTCATAATTTTCTGAAATATGAATACTATTTTCTAATTATCAAAAACTGAAATAAATATTGACCAAATATTACTAAAAAATTTCTTGAAATTAATGAAAATTAACTAAAAACAAATAAAATTTGATTATTAAGTCATAGCATAGTATGATGACTAAGCTTGTAAAGGATCTCTGGGGGAGACACCAAAATATTACAGTGATGTGGGATCCAAAGCATGGAATAGTGAATATCTAGTAATATTGTTTCATGGATTAATGTATAACATAAATTTCATAGATGAAATTATTTATGGTTATCGAATGTTGGACCCTTAACTTCTAATATACAATTAATAAATACTATTTTTTTATTCTATATATGAAATTATAAATGAAAGAAAAATAAAATTAAAAAGGATAATACATATATAATATAATAATTACCATAATTTAATAAAAATAATGAAGTAATAAATCATATAGGAGGTAGTATATATGAAATAATATTGTCACAAACAGAAATGGAATAAAAAAACAATTTGTAATATGCTCGTCATTATATAAATAAAATATATATAATATTCTATATAAAAACATAAATAAAATTTATAGGACTAATGAGGTATATGTAATGTATTAAAAGGAAATATGACTTTTTTAATGGGTGAGGAAGATTTTAAATATAAATTTGTTAAAATGGTAAACTATGTATTGAAATAGTATGTGACCATTTTTAATAAATGAAATATGTTGAGCAATGTATTTAAACAAATCAAAATAATGTTTTTTAAAGGGGGAGATTATTTTAAATAATACTCTGTCTCTTTATGATGATTTTGATGCTCACAAATACCCTTAATTATTTACTAATTATTTCGTTGAGTATTTTGCAGGAATTTATTTTATATATCGAGATTTTATACTTCATTTATTCCGAGATCAATTTTAGCGCGTATTCTGGAATCACTGTAGCGCGAGATCAATTTTAGCGCGTATTCTGGAATCACTGTAGCGCGAGATCAATTTTAGCGCGTACTGGAATCACTGTTCATACCCTACGTTGATGAACGTAACGTATGGATGAAAAGTTTACTTTTTATGTTATTTTGAAACGTATGGTTAATGAACCTTACGTTGTTGAAAAGTATGGAAGAAGAACATTACGTTTGGAAGGAACCTTACGTTTTCATTGTTGGACAAGTATGGAAGAGAAACCGTACGTTAGTTTTCAGTGTTGAGTTTGTTTCTCAAAAGTATGGATCATCAACATTACTTTATAATCAACCGTACGTTCTTTGGAGAGTTGAAGAAAGAGAAAGTATGGATGATCAACCCTACGTTTGAATGCTGAAGAGAAAGTATGTATGTTCAACCTTACGTTCTGAACCTTACGTTCTGAACCTTACGTTCTGAACCTTACGTTTGTGAACCCTACGTTTGGAGCCACGTCATCAACCCTACGTTTGGCGTCGGGATATTTTTGACAGATGATATTTCCTTTTGAATTAGTCAATCAAGCGGATTATTAGGCGGATTTCGAGCTGATTTTTAAATACGACTTTGACTGAATCAAAGACGATTTACAACGGATTAATGATTGATTTAAACGGAGCTTTTTGTGCCGATTCTTCAGGAGAGTTACAACGGCTCTGTTGTTTCATTTAAAATCGCGAATCTAAAGGAGATTTTCATGGATCTATTTTATGCGAAAGATTTTCTCATATTTGAATATATGTTCTATCTTGGAAACTTCAGATATATATGTATGCACAGGAAAGTGTGTGATACAGATTGATCTTTTTGACGAGCAAGAAAACAGAGACTGTGTAAAAGCGTTCTTTTCTGGTGATTGAGAAGAAGCGTAAGACCTTTATTACCGAAGGAAGATCTTGATAGCAGATTCACGTGTTCTACATCGACTATCTGTTGTGAATCTACTACTGCTGAAGTTGTGAAGTTTCTGGTAATATCTATTGCAACTGGATCGACTCAGAACTGTTTTGATTACAGATCTTTATTTTCTGAAGACGACGATCTATCTACTGTCAATTGCATTCTGTTGCGATTGTGAAGAACAACTGGAGAAGTGTTTCTTTATCGAAACCCTTTTATTTTTGAGTGATCAGCTTCTCGTTCTAAGCTGTGTGGGTTCGTGTTTGAACCAGGAAGGCTGTGTTTGCCTGAATCTTGTAAAGGTGTCAACTGCCTGTACTCAGTTGTGGACGGGTCTGTGGAAACGAGGACCAGATAGTGAAAATCGCCAAGCTCGTGGATTTGAGCGTTGGTGGAGTGGACTAGGGGCCTTCTGTTCCCCGAACCACTATACATCCGTGTGTTCATGCTTTTACTTTTTCCGCTGCATATTTAATCGTGCAAAAGCATAGTGAACAGAATTTGTCTAAGTTGAAGAGATTGTAATAATTTGAAAAAGACACAATTCACCCCCCTCTTGTGTATAATCCGTAGATTCAGATCCAACAATTGGTATCAGAGGAGGAGCTTCTTATTTCTAAAGTCTTATCAAGCCTAGAAGTATCTAAAGATTATACATAGTGTATAATGGCTGATATGAGAGAGGGAATGTCAATGGTCAGAGCACCTTACTTTAATGGAGATAATTATGGCTGCTGGAAATCACGTATGATTATTTACCTGAAAAATCTTGGTTACAGAGTCTATTCAAAGATTCTGACTCCCTATGAAATTCCTGAAAATCCCGATACATGGAGTGCTGCTACAGAAGCTGAGTATGACATAAATTCAAAAGCTATGAATGCAATCATCTGTGGTCTAGGACCAGACGAATTTAACAGAGTATCTCAATGCCCGACTGCATATGAAATGTGGCAAACTATAGCTGTTGCTTATGAAGGAACAGATAATGTAAGACAGATGAGATATGCAACTGCTAAGTTAAAATTCGATACTTTCAGAATGATTGAAGGAGAGAGCATCACTCAGATGAATGGAAGATTGACAGAAATTGTCAATAATATAACAGCTCTAGGAGAACCAATCAAGCAGGCTGATCAAGCGTTGAAGGTACTGAGAGTACTTCCTACTCGATGGAATGGAATCTCTGCAGCAATCAGACAATCAACTTCTGTTAAAGATCTAACTATGAGAGAACTGATTGGTACACTGATGATGTACGAAGCTGAAATGCAAGATGAGGTAAATGAGCATAAAGTCTACATAAAAAGGGAAAATACTGCTTTGAAAGTGACTTCTCAACAAAAGGATAGAAAGATGAAGAACAGAGAAGTGAGTGCTAAATCAGAAAGCTCTGAGTCTTCAAATTCGGATGAAGAACTGGCACAGCTAGCCAGAAAATTCAGAAAGTTCTATAGTAAGAAGAAAGACTTCAAGAAATCCTTTAAAAAGGATAGCAAGGAAGTGAGATGTTATGAATGCAAAAAGATGGGACATATCAGACCGGATTGCCCAAAATTGAAAGATGCAAAGAAAAAGAAATTCTTCAAAAGAGATGATTATGAGCAGAAAGACAAGAAAGCTATGAAAGCTACTTGGAGTGTTTCTGAAGACTCAAGTAATTATTCTGAATCATGCTCAGAGAAGGAGGAAGCCAATTTAAAAGCAAATATGTGTTTCATGGCTGAAACTGATGAGGTACACTCATACTATTCCTCTGACTCAAATAATGAATCAAACTCTGAAACAAGCCTCTCAAATAGAAAACTTGCAGCTTACTGCAATATGCTTGAAGAAAGGTATGACTCATTATTTAATAAATATAAATCTATAAAGAACTTGTACAAAGCTATTTCAGATGAGAGAAATACTTTGCTAAAACAACATGAGGAATTAATTGACAAATACAATTCTGCTGACTCAAATAAAATTAATTTTGAATCAAAAATAAAAACTCTACAGGATGAAGTAGAATCTTATAAAACGGCTGCATTAGTTTTTACAAAAGGAGAAAACACCTTAAATGAGATACTTGGAAAAACTGTAATTAAAAAGGAAAGGTTTGGAATTGGAAGTAAAGGAGAAAAACCTAAGTTATACAAAAATTATTTTGTTCCTAGCACTAAACAGGTTATTTGTAACTATTGTGGAACAAGAGGTCATATAGCTAAAAACTGTTTTCTAAGACAACCTCAGATATGTGGAATTAAGAAAGCTTATATTTCCAACGATCTATATGATTCAATCAATTTTAAGAAAACAAGGCAAATCTGGATACCCAGATCACTGCTTGCTAACACTCCTGGACCCAACAAAATATGGGTACCAAAGCAATTTGTTTGAATGTCTTTGCAGGTAGCAGGTCACCAAAGAAAGAAAGAAATATGGTATATGGACAGTGGCTGCTCAAGACACATGAGTGGAACTTCAGCTAATTTCTCTTCTCTTACTCGAAAGGAAGGAGGACTTGTCACCTTTGGTGACAATGCCAAAGGAAAGATTATTGGTATTGGAACAGTTGGAGATCCAGAGACAGTCTCAATCAACAAAGTACTTTATGTACAAGGGTTAAAACACAATCTGATAAGTATCTCTCAACTCTGTGATGATGGATACACTGTTGATTTTACTAACAATAGTTGTACTGTTTCTAAAGATAAACTGTTTAAGTTTAGAGCACCCAGAACTGATAATGTTTATACTTTGGATTTATATTCCTTGTGTAAACAACAAGTAAATTGCTTAACTGCTAATATAAGTGAATCCTGGATCTGGCATAGAAGACTTGGTCATTGCAATATATATGCTTTACATAAATTATCTAAGAAACATTTAGTTTCTGATTTGCCTAGTCTCAAATTTGAAAATGACAGATTCTGTGATGCATGTCAGCTTGGCAAGCAACACAAATCATCATTCAAATCTGTTAATAAAGTTGCTACAACTAAACCTCTAGAACTTATCCATATGGATTTGTTTGGACCTTCAAGAGTAGCAAGTTTAGCTGGTAAATTATATGTTTATGTATTAGTTGATGATTACTCTAGATTTACTTGGATTTTCTTTTTGAAATTTAAAAGTGAAGCTTTTAGTTTATTCGAAGGTTTTTGTAAATCTGTTCAAAATGAAAAAGGTTTTAATATAATCTCATTGAGAAGTGATCATGGTGGAGAATTTGAGAACCAGGAATTTAATTCCTTTTGCTCAAACATGGGTATTAAACACACCTTCTCTGCTCCAAGAACACCTCAACAGAATGGGATTGTAGAAAGAAGAAATAGAACTATTCAAGAAATGGCTAGAACTATGTTAAATGAATATAGCCTACCTATATATTTCTGGGCAGAAGCTGTTAATACAGCTTGTTATATAATGAATAGAATTTTAATAAGACCTATTTTGAAAAAGACACCCTATGAACTATGGAATAACAGAAAACCTAAAGTAAATTACTTTAAAGTTTTTGGATGCAAGGTTTACATCTTGAATACCAAAGATAATCTTGGTAAATTTGATCCAAAATCTGATAAAGGTATTTTCTTAGGATATTCTGCAACCTCCAAAGCTTATAGAGTCTATAATAAAAAGTCAAGGATTGTTGAAGAATCAGTTCATGTGAAATTTGATGAATCTGATCCTTTTGAGAAAAGGATAGAACAAATAGATGAACCTGATTCTAATGAAAACATGAGACCTGAGAATTTAAAGAATGATTTTGAAAATGATATAAAAGAAATTCAGTCCAGTTCAGAAGAACATGATACTGAAGAGCCTTTGAATGTAATGCCTAGACAGTCTAGAACCTTAAAGAATCACCCTTTAGAATCTGTGATAGGTGACTTAGAGACTGGTATTCAAACTAGAAGAAACTTTGGAAACATAGTTGAATTCTCTGCTTTCCTATCCCAACAAGAACCTAAGACCATAGAAGAAGCCTTAGATGATGAGAGCTGGGTAATAGCAATGCAGGATGAATTGAACCAGTTCAAGAGAAATAAGGTTTGGGAATTAGTTGAAAGACCACATGATTATCCAGTAATAGGAACTAAATGGGTCTTTAGGAATAAACAGGATGATCAAGGGATAATAACTAGAAATAAAGCAAGATTAGTAGCTAAAGGATACAATCAAGAAGAAGGAATAGATTATGATGAGACCTTTGCACCTGTAGCCAGGTTAGAAGCTATTAGAATCCTTTTAGCCTATGCATCTCATATGAATTTTAAATTATTTCAGATGGATGTTAAATCTGCCTTTTTAAATGGTTATTTAATGGAGGAAGTTTATGTTGAGCAACCTCCTGGTTTTGAAAATTCTCAAAAACCAGATTCTGTTTTCAAACTTACTAAAGCTCTTTATGGCCTTAAACAAGCACCTAGAGCTTGGTATGAAAGACTAAGTTCTTTTCTTTTGAAAAATGATTTTACTGTTGGACTAGCAGATCCAACACTCTTTAAGAAAACTGTGAAAAATAATGTTTTGTTGGTTCAAATTTATGTTGATGATGTAATTTTTGGATCAACCAATAAAATTCTTTGTCATGAATTTTCAGAATTAATGCAAAAAGAATTTGAAATGAGTATGATGGGAGAATTAAATTTCTTTTTAGGTCTTCAAATATTTCAAAAAGATTTTGGAAATATTTTAAATCAATGCAAATACATTACTGATTTACTTAAGAAATTTGGACTTGAAAACAGCAAGACATTTACAACTCCTATGTGTACTAATATAAAACTTGATTTGGATGAAACTGGAAAATCAGTGGACAACAAGTTATATAGAGGTATGATTGGTAGTTTGTTATATCTTACTGCTAGTAGACCAGATATAATGTATTCAGTATGTCTTTGTGCTCGATTTCAATCAAATCCCAAAGAATCCCATTTAACTGCTGTTAAACGAATTTTTAGATATTTAAAAGGTACTATTTATCAATCTCTGCTTTATCCAAAAACCTCTGATTTTAATTTAATTTCATATTCAGATGCAGACTTTGGAAGCTGTAGATTAGATAGGAAGAGTACTTCAGGAACATGTCACTTTTTAGGAAAGTCTTTAGTATCATGGTCTAGTAAGAAACAACACTCAGTTGCCCTGTCAACAGCCGAGGCAGAATATGTGTCTGCAGGTAGTTGCTGTGCACAAGTGTTGTGGATGAAAAACACTCTTATGGACTTTGGATTAAATTTCAATAATACACCTATTTTATGTGATAATACTAGTGCAATTAATATTTCAAAAAATCCTATTAGTCATTCTAGAACTAAGCACATTGATATAAGACATCACTTTTTAAGAGATCATGTGTTAAAAAAGGATATATTTTTAGAATTTGTAAATACAGAAAATCAATTAGCAGATATTTTTACTAAACCACTTCCCACGGCAAGGTTTGAATTTATTAAGGGGGAGTTAGGTTTATTTAATTTTAAATAGTTTCTTTTTAATCTTATTCTGTTTTCGAATTCTATTTAATTTCTGTTTCTTGCTATAAGCTATTTTATTTTGTTTTTAAATAAAAGTAATGATTAGTGATTACACGGGAATCAAGGCTGTCAGAACCGTTTCACCTTCTAAATTGTTTTCACCTTTTTCGGAAACCCTTTCGAAAACCTAAAACCGCACATCTGCTCCAAAACCCTTTTCTGAATCTTCAAACCCTAAACTTTCGAACCTTCAGAAATCGTTGTTGAAATGGCAAAGACTAAGCGTCCAGATGAAGCCGAGAGCAGTGCTGCAAAGAAATCTAAAGTAGTTGGTCGGAAAATACTGCAAGGTAAAGTCATCGATTTAGAATGGTTGTTTGAAACTAATTTGCTGTTGAAGCAAGCGTTGTCGTTTCAAGGCCTTGAGCAAGCCTTTAATAGTGAAAAATCTGAGTTTCTATATGAGGCAGAAATGAGACATTTCTTTAGAACTGTTCAGTTTAGCCTTGGGGATACGGAGGATAGTTTATTGGCTCAGATAGAGGATAAGGATTTTTCCATATCATCTGTAGAGATAAGTCAGATTCTTAACTGCCCTCATGAAGGAGTTTTTCATTTTGATTTACGGAATATTGGAGATTCTGTACATAAGTCTGAAGACATTATGTCTTTTCTGTTTGGAACAAAAGTGATAAAGAAGGTGCTTATTAAAGATTTGGAGCCCGATCAGAAAATTCTAGTAAAGTTTGTTCAGACTGGTTTAGCACCAAGGATGGCTGAAATGGAGAAAATTCTATACCCTGACATGTATATAATGTATCTTCTGATGAGTGATATCAAGTTTAATTTTCCTCGATTTATGATAAGATATCTAAGATACTGCTGTCAGAGTGAAGCAAGAATGACCTTTTTCCCATATGGAAGGTTCATTTCTTTGTTTTTATATAAAAGGGGAATGATCAGACTGGTAAGTGCTGGGGTGAAATGTCACCACAGTAATGTTTTTAATGCTGGAACTTTAAGGAAAGTGGGATATTTCTGGAGCACAGTTAAAGGAAAACTTTTACCTGTTGGAGCTGAGGAAGACTCGGAGAGTGCTCAGGCTCAACCAGCTAAGTCCAAGGAAGGACAGGCAGAATCCAGAGTTAGTACAGTGGCAAGAAGAATTCGCCTTGAGATGGAAGAAGTTGAAGAAGAGAGAAGTCAAGAAGGACTTCAATCTAGAAGGAAGAGGTCAATTGATGAAGAAATTATCTCTCCTGTCTTGAAATCTTCTGATCCAGTAATTTCTTATTCGTTTGTGAGGGAAGCTGTTGTGGAAAGGACTGCACCGATAGAGGAACCAGTAGCTCAACCGGAAATTCAACTAGAACCTCAGACTGCTGCTATGGATATTGAAGAAGCAATTCCACAAGAACAACTTATGGAGGCAGTGCCTGGTGAAGAAGTGGCCCGACCTCAAGAAGTTCATGAAAATATTGTTCTTGATAATTCAGTAGAAGTCAGAGAGACTGCTGTTCGTGATGAACATACTTCTGAAGTAAATACAGAGGTACTTCAGGAAGATTTTTCAGTGGAAGAGTTTCAAGCTTCAAAGGATAGCTCAGTAGATCAACCTGTTCAGGACAAAGAACAATCAGATGCAGATTCTTTACCCCTTGTCCTGCTTCGTCAATCTGATTCTGGACATGAGAATCAAGCACAGGGTGCCCCTGATTCGAGAAAAGAAGAAGTTGTTGAGTTATACAAGCGTATTTCTCAGTTGGAATCTGAGAATGTTAGTCTCAGAAATTCTCTGAACTTAGAACAATTGAAGTTTCAGAAGCTGAGAGAATCTACTGTTTCAAGACAAGAAGTAGATTTGTTTAAGACTGATATGTTGAATGCTGTTGATCAGTTGAAATCAGAGATGGTAACAAAAGATGATTTGTCTGAGATGAAGATTTACATGGAGAATAAATTTGAATCTGTTGCAAATAGTGCTGTGAGTGGATCAGGTTCTTCACCTGATTTGATTCGAAGATTTCAAGCAATCACTGGAGCACTGAGCAATATGAGTGACAGATTACACGATCTTCAGTGCAACAGTGCCCCTTTGTCAGTTTTGCTAGATAATCAGAAATTTTTGGTAGATCAGTTGACATCTGGAGAGCAACCGATTAGGATTCTTTTGAATCAGTTATCAGAAAAGCTGGCTCTTTTTGTTGAAAAGGAAGAAAGAATGCATGAGTTTTTCAGAGTTAATTTGATTGAAGATATTCATATGACTCAGGAGAACAGAGATCTTATCATCAAGTTAGGAGATGGGATGATGAAGAGGCTTCGAGATCAGTTTACAGAGATCAAGACCGCAATCCAAAGGAGATAGACACCTTTTTTCCCTGTCTTATCCCTAAACCTTGATTCCTCTGTATATCACTGTCGTAGCTTGTGAATGAAAATTCTTTTCTTATCTTTTTGTTTTGTTATTTATTGATTTATGATGAAGTTAGCCAGTATAAGAAATTCACTTATTCATACACAGTTAATTATAGCATTTGCTTATAGTTCAGTGCAATAATGAATGTGTTCAAATCCGTAGTTTTTCATTCTTTTTGATATCACAAAAAGGGGGAGAATTTGGATAAACACAACATTTAAATTCATTCGTTTCCTATGAAGAAATTTGAATATATGAGAGCATTTGGATATATATACGACATTTATCTTTTATCTATTTGAAAATTTATTTTTATGAGAATTATGGGGGAGAAATTTTATAGTTAAATATTGTTTTAATCCTTTCAAAATTCTAAAATTTTATAAAACTAATTTTTTAACAAAGATTGCAATTAAATTAGTTCTATTATTTTATGGGTTTTGTGATCATCAAAAAGGGGGAGATTGTTGAGCAATGTATTTAAACAAATCAAAATAATGTTTTTTAAAGGGGGAGATTATTTTAAATAATACTCTGTCTCTTTATGATGATTTTGATGCTCACAAATACCCTTAATTATTTACTAATTATTTCGTTGAGTATTTTGCAGGAATTTATTTTATATATCGAGATTTTATACTTCATTTATTCCGAGATCAATTTTAGCGCGTATTCTGGAATCACTGTAGCGCGAGATCAATTTTAGCGCGTATTCTGGAATCACTGTAGCGCGAGATCAATTTTAGCGCGTACTGGAATCACTGTTCATACCCTACGTTGATGAACGTAACGTATGGATGAAAAGTTTACTTTTTATGTTATTTTGAAACGTATGGTTAATGAACCTTACGTTGTTGAAAAGTATGGAAGAAGAACATTACGTTTGGAAGGAACCTTACGTTTTCATTGTTGGACAAGTATGGAAGAGAAACCGTACGTTAGTTTTCAGTGTTGAGTTTGTTTCTCAAAAGTATGGATCATCAACATTACTTTATAATCAACCGTACGTTCTTTGGAGAGTTGAAGAAAGAGAAAGTATGGATGATCAACCCTACGTTTGAATGCTGAAGAGAAAGTATGTATGTTCAACCTTACGTTCTGAACCTTACGTTCTGAACCTTACGTTCTGAACCTTACGTTTGTGAACCCTACGTTTGGAGCCACGTCATCAACCCTACGTTTGGCGTCGGGATATTTTTGACAGATGATATTTCCTTTTGAATTAGTCAATCAAGCGGATTATTAGGCGGATTTCGAGCTGATTTTTAAATACGACTTTGACTGAATCAAAGACGATTTACAACGGATTAATGATTGATTTAAACGGAGCTTTTTGTGCCGATTCTTCAGGAGAGTTACAACGGCTCTGTTGTTTCATTTAAAATCGCGAATCTAAAGGAGATTTTCATGGATCTATTTTATGCGAAAGATTTTCTCATATTTGAATATATGTTCTATCTTGGAAACTTCAGATATATATGTATGCACAGGAAAGTGTGTGATACAGATTGATCTTTTTGACGAGCAAGAAAACAGAGACTGTGTAAAAGCGTTCTTTTCTGGTGATTGAGAAGAAGCGTAAGACCTTTATTACCGAAGGAAGATCTTGATAGCAGATTCACGTGTTCTACATCGACTATCTGTTGTGAATCTACTACTGCTGAAGTTGTGAAGTTTCTGGTAATATCTATTGCAACTGGATCGACTCAGAACTGTTTTGATTACAGATCTTTATTTTCTGAAGACGACGATCTATCTACTGTCAATTGCATTCTGTTGCGATTGTGAAGAACAACTGGAGAAGTGTTTCTTTATCGAAACCCTTTTATTTTTGAGTGATCAGCTTCTCGTTCTAAGCTGTGTGGGTTCGTGTTTGAACCAGGAAGGCTGTGTTTGCCTGAATCTTGTAAAGGTGTCAACTGCCTGTACTCAGTTGTGGACGGGTCTGTGGAAACGAGGACCAGATAGTGAAAATCGCCAAGCTCGTGGATTTGAGCGTTGGTGGAGTGGACTAGGGGCCTTCTGTTCCCCGAACCACTATACATCCGTGTGTTCATGCTTTTACTTTTTCCGCTGCATATTTAATCGTGCAAAAGCATAGTGAACAGAATTTGTCTAAGTTGAAGAGATTGTAATAATTTGAAAAAGACACAATTCACCCCCCTCTTGTGTATAATCCGTAGATTCAGATCCAACAAAATAATGATATAAAAAATAAATACGGATACTTGGATACCAAAAAAAATAGAGATGAATATTTAATTTAAGAAAAAAAAAATTAATTCATTTAACAAGACTAATTTAATTATTTTGGATCATATTATTTATTTATCAATAACACATATTATATTACATTCAATACAATTGTTTTATTTAACAAATTTAACAAATTTATTTTTATTTAGTGGGTCCTTAATTTATAATAATCATGTTTATTTAAATGAAATATTTTTTGAAATATTTTTATAAATAAATTGCATATTGAGGTGAATGTTAAAAATATATATTTATGCAAACAATATGTATAAGGATGGTATTTTTATATAATAATGAGAAAGTTATCTATATATTTTTCTAATATAAGAAATAAATAACCAATTTAATAAATAATAAAAAAATAAATAACTATATTATTTTGGTTATAAATTTACTCGAAAATATGGAACTAATTTTATTGTTTTGATGATTATTTAATTTTTTCTAAAGACATTTTACAAGGTCAATGTCAAATAAAATAATGAATTTTAGAAAGTAATTATTTAAAACAAAAAAAATTAAATTATAATTAACATGTGTCAAAACAGTATATATATAATTATAAATTAATTTTTAGCATGTAAATTTCTGAAAAGTATTTAAAAAAATCAAAAGTAATAAAAAATTATAACAAAATCAAAAATATATATATAAATATATATATCATCAATCTCTTATCCATCGTTTTAATTTATATATTTTTATTCTCTATTAAAAAATATCAGAAATAGTTTCCTCCTAAATAAAATGAAATTTAAAATCCATGATGGCTTAGTTCTATTGAATGTAAATTTCAATGAAAATTAATTTTTATAATCCAAACCTCTTTATTATTTATAATTAATTTGAAATAATTTATCTTGAAACTTCATTTAATTTTCATTGATAAAAAAATTGAAGATTAATAAAAGTTAATTTTATTCATTATATATTAGTGAAAAATAAATCCATCTCATTATATCCTTTCAAAAAGTCATTACATTTCCAAAAAAAGCATTGATTCATAATCAGATAACTAAATACCTTTATATCGGTTCTATTACAGAAATAAAGAGTTTATTATGTTAATGATCCATAAATTTTTTATATTTACTTAATATTAACAAATCATTATTATAATATTTCTATCAAAAACATACTATATACTCATTTTAGGAAAAAAATACTTCTCATCCCAATCGATGAATCTCCCAATAGTGGGTTATTTTGGGCATGCAATTTTATTTGTTTATTATGAATTAGTGTGTGGACACTCAAACTCTACGGATTTCATATAATGATCACATATTCTATATATTCATCATTAGATACATGACATTATCATTTATTTATTTTTTACCCCTATAGTGATACATTTTATTTTTTAAAAAAATCCTTTATTTTGGCCATTTGGAAACAAGATTTATTAATATATACAACATATTGTGAATACTATGAACATCATTATTTATGCTAATAGGTATTAAAATAATGAAATGTAAAAGTAAAGACAAATGTTAAAATGTTTGATATTACTATATATCCCACCATTCCATAAATGATATAATTTAAATAAAATCATTCATTATTAATTGGTGTATGGATATATTTTACCATTAAACATTATAATATTTATTTGAAAGACATTTATATCATTTAGTGCAATGTATTGGTTAATTTTTGTTAATTGATAGGGGATTTTATTGAATAGCCCCTTTGTTCACTTATATGTCTCATAAGATAGTGATACATATTTAATAAAGTCGATGATATTGTATAACTTGATGTTGTGGCCCAACATATGAAGAATTATAGAATTTTAATAAGATTAATAATATTATATGTATTTCATTATAAATAACTATGATGTAGATAATTGGAAAAGTATATTTCTATGTCTATCCAATCACATAATTATAAATATTATGAATTACAATTTTTACAATGACTAAAAATTAAAAATGTATGAGTTGTCCAGGTACGTTATCCAACATTTTTTTATGTCATTCATTTTAATTTTTTGTGAGTAAATAATTTTTAAAATAATGGATAAACTATAAAATATGAAATTAAAATATTGTAACAAACTATTTTTATTTTCATTAACATTATTTAGATATTACTAAATTATTTGACAATGGAATTAATATTTTATTTTATTATGCTTATCTTTTGGATAATTTTGACTAAATGTGGCTTTTTTTAAAGTTCATTTAAATGTGAATATCATATTTTCATATTTTTAGTACTAAAGATAGAAGACCAATAATGATGATGACATGATAGTGTAGGTAAATGTAGTATTTTTAATTTTAGTCACTATTATTTCATTGAGAAATAAATTATATATTTATCTAGTGTATAAGAAATGAAAAACTAGCCATAACTGATTGAAAAGAATATAATTAATTAAAATAAGCATCCATAGTGAACATAATAGTTTTATTGGTTTACCTAATGTGGGCTACGACAAAAGTACATTAAACTCATTATTTCATACAAAAATCACCATAATATATCAAAAATTACTAATAATAATTATAGCTAGATCTCAGTATCTATCCCATATAATTATAAAATAACCAGATTTTCTCATATAAATCAATATATAAAATAAAATAAATCACAATATGAAGTGATATAAACATTATACTATCAAATAATTATTCCTCCATCACAAACATTATTCTTCATTTTATTCTTTGAGAAAAAAATTCAATATTTCAAAATACCACCCACTTTTTTTAGGGGCATGAAGGATCTTTTTTATAAGTTTGACGCACCATATACTGGGATATTTCATCACAACATGAGATATCATGATTAATTTTATCCACTTATTATATTGTTATATATTACTGATTAGAATATTTGAGGAACCTATAAAAATCGAAACCCAAATGATCCTACCTCTGTAGAAAGAACACAAATGAAGATAATATGTAATAATAACCCCATTCCATTTGCCACCATTTCTATCTCACACTAGTTATTTTACAATGGAACCTATAACACTAATCCATTCTATCATGAGTCTTTCACAAAGATACAAGATCTGTATTTCATTACCTAAAAATAGTTCATTGATATTTTGAAATATATCCCAAGGACATTGAAACATTATTCCTATTTGAAAGTGTTGAATTAATTTCCAATCAGTTGTAATAAATGAAATTTTATACAGTAAATAGTGGAACCCATGAATAAAAGGACTATGATATGCGCTTAAACAAACGTTCTATGGGCATGTTTCTATAGAACTATCTTCAAATTTCTATACATTGAAAATTATAAATACCTTATTGGGCGATCATCAACTATTTTTATATAGAATTAATAAGTTTGTTTCTAAAATATTAATTCATTAATGGATTTTATTCTCTATGAATTATGTTAATGATTCTATCCATATAAAATATTCTTTTATAAAACAAATACACTGTGAAATTGTTATATATTTATTTTACTTAATCTACATCTCCCATATTCACAATGTTATATATCAATTACAAGGTATCATATTGATTCCAATAATTTGTACTGCACTACATGTTATAAAACCTCTAAGTCACAACCATTAATATGATTTATCAGAATATTAATGTATTTGATAACTATGGTTCAATATATGTGACTATATTATCACCTATAACAGAGTGGGTTTTTTGGTTATTTTAACCAACCTATATTTAAAAATTAAAACATTGTTTAATATTATATATGAAACACAAAAGCCAATCCAAATGAACCATGAAATATTATTATTTAAATACTATAATAAAAAGTAAAATATTAAATTAGAGACTAAGAATAATATTTATTGACTTATGAAATATATATAAAGTTAATAAAAAATAAAAATTTAGTGACAAAATCTTATAAAATAATAACTCAATTTATTATGAAGTAATTTTATTGTTCAAAAAATAATTTCTTATTCAGAAATAGTTTTTACATAATTTTTATGAAAATATAATAATTAATTTCTATAACATCTAAAAAACATATATAGTGAAATGGATATCATTTTTGAAATATTCATAGTAAAGGAATCCTATGCTGATATAATAATATTTTTCCAAAAAAACTGGTTTTTTAAATATTAGTGAAATATACTCAATTTGTTTGAAAACATTATTCACTCCTAATGTATATACAATGGAAGATTATATTTTGGATTATTTTAAAAAAAATTCTTGTTTATTTTTATTAATTATAACCTAATTATTATAATTTTAATGAATTTTATTCATAGATATTTTATAAAAATATTCTATACATAAAACATTATTATTATGAAATGAAATTTATTTGTTATCATGGGAATAATTTTAGATTAATCTATGACACTTTTTTTAATGAATATTTAAAATAGATTCCATATTTAGAATAATGTGGTGTATATTTCTGAATTAATAAAATTTAATTTTATTCACTATGTTCAGTAAAAATGGTTTATAATTATCACCACGGTAAGGGAAAATTGTTTAAGGATGGTTAAAAATAATATGGTATGGACTAGAATTTTTCCATAATTGTTGGATTTATCCTATTATATTATTATTGTTTTTAAATATCCATCCAGGTGTCGATTATATTTCTACATGATGCCATATTTCCTTTATTTAAATTTTTATAATATTTATGTTAAAGATAAAGGAAAAAATGTAACTTTTATACGTTAAATAACTGTTATATTTTTTGGAAAGGGATAAAAACAACTTATTTTTTGGAAAAAATAAAAATATCAAATGTACATTATTTTTTTTCATTTTAATTTATTTTTAAATATTTTCAATGAAATAACTATATTATATTCTTACACAATGATAACACATTATTTATTTAGTTAGTATAAATATAAAAAAATTACATTTAAAATTATATAAATAATATAAATTGAATTAATTATAATTTTCCATGAATTTAATAGATTAATTTAAAATTTTAGTGATTTTTACTGTGATTATATAATAAATCCATTTTATTGATGTTGTTTTCAAGATCAATTAAATGAAGAGTTCCTAAAATGAAATTATTGGTGTTTTAATAAAAATAATATTTTATTACATTATTGAAAATTAATGTTAATTAACCATCAATAATTGTATATTTTTTTGGTAATTTTACATTTATAGAACAATATTGACCCTTATGGAGAAAAACACTCTTATCTGAAGAAGAGGTATCATTCGTAACTATTGAATATTGTTTTATTTTTTATTTCATCTCCTCAAAATATTTTTCATCTATTCTGATATAATAACATCCAATTATACAATAAAATTATTTGTTATTATTTAAATGTAATTACTTACATCCATATACTCATCCTTAAAATGGGAAATAAAACCATGGTTATTAAGAATAGTGGAATATCACTTCACGAACTGATGTAATTAATTTTCCATCATAAAATTTCATGAATTTTTATAATGTTGGATTTAATTTATATATATGATATTCATGAACTATTAAAAATTATTTAGAATTAATATATCATATATTCACTTATAATTACATTTGTTTTAAGGTGATTTCAACATTTTTACATGTGTGGGGATTACCAACTCAATAAAGTGGTGTGATTTTTTATTCATTATCATATCACACAGATTACATATAAAATATTATTTTAATATATAATTATATATTTATCGTAAAATTTTCATTCAAGAAATATTAAATATCACTTACCATATGTCAATCAAATTTTTTTAGAATTTTACATGTGATTCATGTGTATCTATAGCCTATCATCTCCATGATTGTAGTGTAGTTCATTTTTCATAGCAAACTTTCATAGATGGTTTTAAAATTTTAATTGATGTAAAACATTTACAATTATTCCTTTAATAATTCTCTAGATATGATATAACAATTAACTCTATAATCATAGTCATTCCATTAATGTTCTTTTGGACATATAAACCACGTATCCTCAAAACCTCTACTGTGAATTTAAATAATTAATTAATTAAATATATAATCATTTTAAAAAAATCAAAGTAATAATAAACATGAAAAGGTTTTATAAAAATATAAATTATGAACATAATTTCATTTTTACGGAAGATAATAAACAAACATGAAGAGTTGTGACAAAAGTTAAGGTATTTTTTTCGATTTTCCTTCATTGAAGCATATTTTAATGTTTTATAATGAATTTATTATATATGGTTAATAATTTTCTCATTTTGTATTTATTATAAGGATTCTATAATAATTAATTGATTTTTATGATTCAATTTTTTCATTTTAATTCAAGGGTATTTTACATAAAATTTACCATGTGTTACGATGTTTTTAACTCAGTTTTTATTCATTGGGTTATAATTATACTTCATTGACTATGTTATGCATTGGTTATGTGTGAAATTAAATATGATTGTATTAATTATTAGTTCCACTTATTTTTTTTTTGTATTTACATTTTTTATACATAATCACATTATTTATTATGTCTCCCATCAACGATACAATATTTGTAAGTGTTCTTTGTCTCAAATTGTCTTATTATAGACATATGTGATGTTATACACATATCATCTTGTATGAGGTGTATCCACATCCCCTTTGATATTAAACATTATGAATAATTTTTATTCATTTAATTTAAAGATTCATTTGAATTTATTTATTTATGGTGGATTATGATTGAAATGTTATCAAGTACTAATGTTTTATTTCCCATTATCATCTTTTTTCGGGATTGACAATTTTCATGTCTCTATTGGTGAATTAAATGTTTTTTATTTCATAAATACAAAATATTATATTTATTTATTTATTTATGAAAATTAAAAGTTTTAATGTCATTTTACTCAGTAATTATTCACAATAACGAAATCATATTTTAAAATAAACCCCCACTATATTTATCTTTTCAGATGAAAATTATTTTTCTTCCATATCCATATTTTACATATATTAGTTAAATAATATTTTCATAACTATAACATTTTTTATAAATTAATATTTTAACAATGTTTTTATTTTACAAATTAATGGAAATGTAATCTTACAATCATTATTCGAATCGTGTGTTTTATATGTTTTCATAGAAAATTGTGAAAACATGCTTTTTCCACATATATGGAATGAATAGAATTTATCTTCCTCCTAAACACTCATTGTTTTTAATATTATTTTCTAATTTTACATCAATATTTTCATACATTTTATTTCCTAGTATTAATGAAATAATTAGTATTTAAGGTTTATTTTAATGTAAAAATATTATTCTCCATAAGAATGTTTTTAATAAAATTTCATTGATTTTTTATTTACCTACAAAAACAAACCAATTATTTTACACAAGGGATATGTTGTAAGTATACCTTATATATTATTTTTATGATTGTTTATAATCAGTTTTAATGTGTAATTTATTGATATTTTGTAATCTATTTCTTTCTATATAAACGTTTTTTGAGAATGGTGTTTTGATTAAGTTGTGTCATTTATTCATATTATTAAAGAATTGGTCTTTTAAGAGACATGTGGGTATAAAAATTGCATATAACCTTGATTAATCAATAGTTATCATGGGAAACATAATTGGATATCCTAATTAAATGGGTTTTATTCTCTACATACCGTTAGTTTATTGAATGAAATATTTCATTACTCTATCTTCAGAAAATAATTCCCCATTATTACATCACATGATATCCAGGCTTCCATTTACCTCATACTCATAATAAATAAACTATATTCATTAAATAATCAATAAAAAAATTATATATTAAAATAATTAATTGAAATATCTTTTATTTTACATTGATTGTCATTTTATACCATTTTATAATTTTTATTTAATCCATATAAACAAAAAAATGCCGCAATGATAGCGCATTATATCACCTATATAAAATTATAAAATTTCAAGAAGTGATAATTTTCTCATAACGGGTCAATAATTATTAAATGTTATTATATTATGGTGATAGGATGGTATCCCTAATAATGATTTCAATCATTACTTTTGAATAACTATTTTAAAAATCACAGACTATAGATTTTCGCTTCGATGCTTTATGCCTCTTCTTATAACAATCATTTTCACCTCCTATGATATAAATAATATAGATATTCTTTACGAAAATCATATACTTAAACCATTATTGTGTGTTGTGGTATCCCTCAGATGCAGGTTGTTGCATAAAACCTAACCTAATTTTTTCACATCTCAAACATATCCTACACCATGAAGATATATTAATTCCTAAAATATAAATATTAATTATTATGTTATTATAACACAAGTATTAAACACTTCTAATTAAAAATATAATATATTAAACATAAGAAAAATAATCTTTACACCAATTTAAATCAAACCCAATAAATAAAATTTCGTGTCCAAATATATCAATCAATTTCATAATCAGACAGAATTTTATTTTTTTCAAAACTAAATGACACTTATATAAGGATATATTATAATATATATAAAATCATGATTCTTAATAACTTTAAAAGGGATATTCATCATGTGATATTTAATAATAAAAAATATATATTAATTTTGTGAAGATGTTATTTTTATATTAATATTCATTGAAAGTCATTATTTTATGGATTTTAATATGCTGACAATGTAGAGTCCATCCCATGATTCATAAAGTCAATAAAGACTAGAATTTGGGTGGATTTTTATTAATTCATATTATAGAAAGAACCAATAAAAATATATTTATTTTGAAGTGATCCTAATAAATAGAAGTGGTTTATAAAAAATAGATGAGACCAATGATATTTAGATATATAAATAATAAAATAATATAGACCCAAGGTACATGGGGAAAGGTTTATTCAATGAATTTATGTAAAGTTTTATAAGATCTCAACATATCCTGTAGATGTATTGAACTAATTTATTGGTAATATTTTATATTTTTTTATTATTTTCTATTTGGGATTAATATTGGGTGCATTTTGGTGAGAATTGGTTGTTTGTTGAAGGATTTTGAGTGGCACATGGTTTGCAAAAACCACGTTCCCTACCGTAGTATAATCTTAAACCGTAGACTTCGAGGGTCGCACTGTTGGTGAATGGTTTTTCAAATCATTAAGCCTGTTAAAATTAACCATGCACCCCCTCCCCCAAGAGAGGGATACAATTATAAGGTGTGTTTTTGAAAACCTTTCACTCCTTCTTAGAAAACTATGCACATGGAAATTTGTCCTATGGAAAATACATTAAAAATTCTCAAACCTCGTCTCACATCCCTAAAAACCCTAGCCCACCCCAAGACTTTTTCCACATTTTTGGAGAACCCTAGATGAATTCAATTGCATTACAACATTTTAGCATGATGAATTTATGATCTATTGATGTATTTTTCACCTCTCCTTGTTATAGATGCTCATCCGATATAGTTTTATACCTCTCTCTCGTCCTTATCTTACCATTTTAAGGGATATTTTCCAATACTAATAAAATATATAGATATAGTATTTATTTGATCTAATCCATTTTAACATTGATATTGTTTTTAGATCTATATATCATTATTCAATATGATACTATTCGTTTCTCTCTAATTGGGAATTTTTATTGGCGATTTTCCATCATAAATTTTTAGTTGGTTGGTCTAAATTCAATTTTGATATTAATAAATTACAATTCCATGTAGGTGTTGTGAAATTTAAACTTGATTATTTGATAATTGGTCGTATAATTGAATAAATTGAATTCTTAATTGCTTAATGGAATCATGGAATTTATTAATTAATATTTCATTTGATTAAGAAGCGATTTGAATATAGGAAAAATTATTTTGAAAATTGTTAATATACGATCAATGGAATTAGATTAATTACATTTCAAATTAATTATTTAAAAAATTTATTTTTTAATTGATGGGAAATAGGGTTTGTGTAATTGGTCAATTATTGAGATTTTGAACTAATTGACAATGACAATTATGATGACTGACTTGAATTTAATGGGGTAATAGGATATAAGATTTAAATGATGGATAATGGTATAATAGTGAATTTTCATATTATTCGATTGGAATTAAAGTGTTGAAAATTGTTTGTTTAATATATATAAAAGGTACACATTAAAAAGAATGCTTCACAATAAGGTTGATGGTTCATATAATTAATATATGTGAAATTGTGATATATATGATGTTGTGATATAGGTGATATATGTTTTGTGGGACATAGAATGATGCATCAAAATCCTATATGTGATTAATTTATATAAAAGTGTGGGATGCATATAGATGCTTCAGAATCCCATATGTGGTTTCTTGAAATATGAGGTGTGAGAGAGAGACTGATGCTCCAAATACTCATGGGGTTATAGACATGATGTTCAAAGAAAAAAATGTTGAAATTGGACTATGATTCCAATTATCCATCCTATAAATTAAGAAGAAATTGATAAAGAAAACCTATAGGTAATAAGGATTTTTAAATTGAATATTTCACATGGTTCAATCTCTTTCTAGGACCGGTGCAAGTATTGAGGGTTAAATTTTCATCATGAACCAAGGTTGTATGTGATCAAATATAGTATAATTGAATATCTATTTTTCTCTCATATTTTATTCTTTTTACTACTTCATGCACTGTTATTAACATGAATTCGTATTATATTCATTTAGTGGTTAACTAATAAGTTACAGTCGCACCCTACTCATGCTTCTTGATTAGTACCTGAAAAGACCTCATGTTTGGAGGATGGGATAATGGAAGGAGACCTGTGTTAGATGAATGATATTGGGTGGAGAAATTATGAGGGTACACGTCTTCATACCGAGACCTGCTTTAGAGTTTTTTGTGTCATTAGTTTGGGTTTTTTATATTATAACTGACATGTAATTGTATGAAATATCTACTAATATTGGTTTGGATATTGAATTGAGATGTTGTCCAACATCAGATAATTTTATTATTCTGGTTATGCTAATATCATTTTGCTATAGATTATTTATTTGTACTATCTTACTACATTGATAAAAAATTTATTGTCTCACCATTATTTATATTAGACCATCGATTCAGGTCAAAATCCTCTACCGTTTGGGGAGTTAGTCATGGGGTCACATGAAAACATTCTTGGGGTACCGTTGCGTGGCACCTGGGTCGGGATGTAACAATGTGGTACCAGAGAAAAATATTATTTCATTATTTATATTATTATTATTTCGCAAACGTTGAGAGAAAACTATAATGAGTCGGGCCTTGTAATTGAGCTTGTTCATGGGGGTATCAAACCCATGTGTGTGGGAAGGCCCAAGTACCTTGGGTGGGATTGCTTTGATTGATCTATTTTATTAAAGTTGTATTCTATTTCACCATGAATGATACCATTCTTTTGTGATGAGAATATTATTTATTATATTTTTTATGATTTGACTCATGTACTGGAATATAATGATAGTTTCGTTTGAATTCATCATTATAGCCACTCATAAATTATTTTTTCGTGCCTCGTCTTTTTAGGGGAACCTAGAAAATTGTGTTTTGGGTGTATTATTGAGATTTAAGTCTTTTTACTTTCATCGGTAATTGAAATGCAAATAGTTCCTAATATGTAATTTAGAATTGTAAAATTTCAGTAAATTTGGATGATAGGTGTCTAATGATAGACATGAATACTCAGAATGATTTTACCTTTGTAAACCATGACCATGATGTTGGATGGTTAATGGGAGTGTTAGAACCTAATTTTTGATTGTGTGGTGGGACTTGGGGAAATGAATTATTATGGATTGTTATGAATATGTCTTATATAAATGTGTTAATATTTTTTAGGAGTCTTCAGATGTGTGTTTTACATTTTAGAGATATTCCACGACTATGATTCTTATTGAGAGTATGAAAAGTTATTATGTTTAGAATTGATCCTCCAATAGTAGAACCTGAGGCATTGATAATTTCACATGAGTAATCTTGAGAGAATGTCCTTGATAGGATTTCTAGATTTATATAGTCTATTGTAAAATACCCAAGGTTGGTATTGAATAGCCGTATTACTTTACACTGGTGTATTAGTTGCATCACTCAACGATATTAATCGAATAGGGTGGACCTGAGGATTATATGTTCTCGATTGATTCCATCTAAGCTATACTTGAAAATAAAGAGACACTTAAAGGGAAATGAATGAAATGGGGATAACTATATCTTAGTTTGTTAGGAGAAGAATTTGGGGGACATCTAAACATGAGATAGCCAACTATATATTATAGAGTGGACGGACATTCAACAAATGTTCATGGAAAACATTTACCCTGAAATGATTAGGAGTGAGAGAGAGGCAGAGTCTATATGGTTGACTCTCGAGAGTATGTTTTTTATGAGATATGATAGTTACATTACATATCAAAAATTATTTTCTACAGTATTATAAGGATATGAAATTTTTTGTAAAAAATGATTTATGGATGTGTTTAGATGTGAAACTAAGTCCCATGAGAATATCTTTTGGAAGAAGATGTTTTCAAAGGTGGAGAATCAGAATCTCAATTATGGAAGAAACCCTAAGAAGGATATTAGTGGAGGAATCTTTGATTCTGTTGGACGATCAGAAGGTATGAATTAGGATATTATGAAGAATAATTATGTCAATTTTGAACAGATCAGTGGATAAATGTGTCTCTTGGTGTAAGGATCAATTTCACATGATTTTTCTCAAGTGATTTTTCACCAACATAGTAGAAAATTTCTCCCTCGTAGACAGTTCCATCAACCACTGGTAATGTGTTACGCATTTTGTAAGAGTTTAAATCTAAAATTATTTTGCAGGAACAGATGGATGGTGGGGTAATGTAATGGCTTGATAGAACCAATGTATGGGATGGGGGATTATACACCCTATCATTCTGGCAGTTATAGTTCTAATAGACATAGTGGTGAAGGTTGTCGATAAGTTTCTTCTAAGAATGATAATATATATTATTATAGAGTTCTAACATAGGGTACATATACTGCATCATATGGATGAGGGTCATGAGAGTGGTATGATGTTCAGTCTATACTTGTGGATATAAAAGCAAGATTATTGATAGTCAGAGGTACAATTCTTATTGATTATACACTTACTAGTGCCTTATTGGATACTAGTTCTACTCATTATTTTATATCACCACATCACATGACATGTTTTTGCATAATATTGTAGTTCAGGTGACCTAATTATGGGTATGGACCCGTCAATGGAATACTAAGAAAAAAAATTTAAGTATAGAAGGATATTTAATTTTACTTATCTATAGGGTTATAATTAAATTCACTATGTGTAGTGGGATATCAAGGATGGTTATTTGGAGCCGGTTCATTAGAAACTGGGGGATCTCCCCACCTATGATTCTAGATTATTGATAGACGAAGAAATGTGAAAATAATGATGTCTTTTCACGAGTAGTGTATTAGTATTAGTATATATTTCCTGAATAATTATCAATGCTTCTACCTAAGAGGGATGTACAGTTTATAATTTTACTAGTTCTTGGGGATGAACTAGTTGATATTCCACCATATAGAATAGAACCAACAGAGCTTCAGAAACATAAGAATGAAATTAAGGATTTTGTGGACATGTTGTTTATCCAACTAATTAAATCACCTTGAGGTTCACCTGTTTCATTTTGAGAACTGTGATGTGACTATGTGCTTTTGTGTTTATTACCGTATATTAAATGAATTTACTATGAAAAACTGGTATCTTATTCTTAATGTTGGTGTCCTTTTTTAATATTTGATATGAGTTTCTGTTTTCCCAAAGATCAACCTGATATTAGGGTATCATCAGTTTAGAGATTGACCTTATGATATTTTGAGGTCTTCTTTTAGTAGTAGGTATGAACTATTTGAATTCAATGTGATTCCATTCAGGTTAAATAACACACTAGAACTATTTATTTCCTTAAGAAACAAAGTATTCCATCCATACCAGTATCCCTTTGAGGTTTTAATTTTGGAAGATGCCTTGGTGTGCTCAAAGAATCTTGGAAAACATATCCAACATCATGACATCATCCCGAGTACACTAAGGGAGCAACATATATTTGAAAAATCTATCTATGTGTCAATTTTTTATTAGTTATGTACATTTAATGGGTCACATCATCTTAGAGGAATGTGTGTCAGTGGAACTATATAATTTTCATGTAGTGTTATCTTAGGAGTCGTACACAAATTTTATTGATATCCATTATTTTTTGTGGCTAGCAGATTATTATTAGAGGTTCATCTGGAACATTTCCCATTTGGAGTCACTTATTTTAATAATGAAAAAGCAAGGTATAAAGTTTTAATAGAAATAATCATGTAATAATTCCTATCATAAATTTAAGAAGTAATTGAAAATTACTCCAATCATGATCCAACCCAAGCCATGTTAGGAGAATACGATTTTTTATAACATTTCTCATAATTTTTGAGGTGTAGTATAGATTCAAGGAAGTAAAGCGATAATATTATGGGTCATGATAGTTGAGGAAACATGAATAGATCTACCCTACCTAAGACCCTGAGTTGGAAGAAGTTTTTTACACCTTAACATGTTAAAGGCATTATATTTTGGGAAACAATTATTGTGTATACTAATCCCAATAACATAAAGTATATATCTTCATATAAAGGCTTGTATATCTTGTAGAATAGTTTGTTTGAATATAATTAGTAATTAAACATCGATATAGCATATATTACTGGGAATTGATATTGTGTTAATAATAATTTGTGAAGTTAAAATGAAACTCAGTCAGTTTAAGAGTCTACAGTCAAGTGGAAAATGATGATGTTACTGGATAAGATGCATGTTGTTGTTCATCAAGATCAGAAGTAGATGAATCTCATATTAGTTTCATTTGATAACACACATTTATGATAGATTATAGAAACAATGTTTTATAATAAATAAGGTTTTTATTTTTGGGACTGTGTTGAAGGTGTAGAGTAACCTCTAAATGGAAAAGAATATGAGGATGAGATCATCTATTTTGGGAATATGGTTGGTGTACCTACAATCATGTGAATGGAGTTGATGAATGGATTTAATGCATTAAAGTTTGTGGAACATCCATGTTTGAACAAAATTTATCAGGACCTAAAATGAAAAAATTGGTTTCCAGTCATAAAAAAGGATAATGCAGGGTTCATGAAATGATATTTCATGTGCCAACTGGTGAAGGTTGTGCATCAGTGACATTTTGGTTTAATGTAATAATTCCCTATTATATAATGTAAGCATGAATATATTACCATGGAATTGTTTTTGTGATTTCTTAGGATCCCTAAGATGAACAAAGCCATTTAGGTGATTGTTGAATGGTTAAAAACTATAGTGAATTTCATTCCAATAATTGGTACTATACGAGTTTTTTAGATGGGAAACATGAATTTTTGGGAAATTGTATATCATTGTGTGGTACCATGATGTATTTTTCTATAAATTGACTGAAGCTTCACTTGAAGATTCATTTAGGGATTAAATACTCTCTTGGTATACATGTTTAACTAATTTAATATTTTCACTCATACATATATGGGTAGTCATAGAATATTGAACAGATTCTTGAGGATATGCTGTGATAATGTGTTCATTACATTATTGGGTTTTTGGAGAATCACATCACACTAGTTGAGTTCACCATTAACAATAGTTATTAGGAAACTTGATATATGTAACCATATGAGACTCTATATGATAGGAAATGTAACTCAACTCTATTTTGGATCAATGTAAGTGAGTAAGATTTTTTGGGACTGAGCCTTTTACAGGAGACTCTGAAGCATATCTAGGTGATTAGGATGTGTGTGGATATAATTCAGAGTAGAAATAATTCATATGTTGATAGAATTGTATGACCCATATTGTTGATATAGGATGATCATGTGTTCCTTCATATGTCGTATAACGTAGGATTTACAGGCAGGGCAAGCTGGTTCCTAGGTTTGTTGGACTGTTTGAGGTCATGTAGAGAATTGAGGTAGTGTCATAATGATTGGATCTTCATAATCGGTTTGCTTTTATATATGATTTCATTCATGTGACATGGATTCGTTTTTATGACCATGAACCTTCTCATTTGATCGATGTTGATGATTTATATCTTGGGACACATGCATCCTTCGAGAATCATCTGAATCATTTGTTGGACCATAGTGAGAAAGTGTTGTGGGAAAATACTGTTCTGATAAATTATGTATATTAAATTCATGGTCATGATCTAGAGGAATATTGGTAATGATAAGAAGATATATGGTCTCGATGTCCTGATATTTTTACCTTTGATTATTAGAGATGCTTGGGACTACAACTGAATGATAATCTATAATAAGGTTGGAGATAGTAAGATCTTGAACTTTAATAGGGATGTCTTGAGATCCTTTTTAGTTACCATTTTTATATTTTTGGATTATATCTATTTTGGGTGTTATCTTGGGTAAATTTAGGTGAGAATTGGTCATTTTTTTGGAAGGGTTTTGTTCAGGGCACAGTTGTAAATGTTTGTCGAAACCCTGTTCCCTTTCCCAAGAAACCATTAAGCCCCAAATAGAGGTAGATTTCATGGTTGGAACAATGTTTTTTAAATTGTATTCCCTCATAAGAGTAATTTTGCACACCCCATAAGAGATACATATGTTTGGAGAAAGATAGTTGGGAAATCTATGTTCCCCTTCCCTATAAGTTATGCCCACAGAAATTTAATACAAAAAATATTCATTAAAAATATCTAAATGTAATGACCAAGGAATTTGTAGAAAAATAATTTTTGAATTTATATAAATACTTATGAATACTATTTTAATTTTAATATAAAGGATATTCTTTTTCTAATAGCATACTTGTAATGCAATAAAGGTCTTCTCTAAAAATCATACTTGTCAGAAAACATTGAGTTATAGTGAAAAATAATACAATATTATTATTATTATTTTAAATGGTTTTTAATGACTAGCCATTTGAATAGAAATAATTAATAGTATTAATTGAATTTTTAAATATGGTTTACACTTGTTTAAATGATGATTCAATTTATTACCCGATTTATTAGAAATGGAAATAAACATCAATTGAATTTAATGTATGTGTTTTTATGATAACCTATTTCAATGAAAATAGTAGTGTTATCATATCACTCTTTATGGATTTAAAATATATGTTATATATCTAATAAATTTTTTTAAATTAATATTATATTCTTTTTAGATATTATATAACAATAAATTTTGTTTTTCATATCAAAGAATTATTTTTATAAAAATGAAGTTTTACCACCTTCTGATGGAGAACCATTTATGAATCTTTTTTTGACATATTTAAATGTTTTATTTTAAAAAATAAACTTATTATTTAGAATTAAAAAATCAAAATTTACATTGGATGAAATTGCTTTATTTTTCTACTATAGTTCTTTTATATTGAATAGTGAAATATACTACATTTTAATTCCGAACTTCTTTTTATTATAATATATTTATATAGTTATATTGGAATTTTAATTGGTTTTAATGTGTAATTAAATTATATTTTTATCATTTAATCGAATTTTGGAAACTATATGTAATTTCACTTTGAAATTAGACATAATCGCATGCTAATGTTTTAGTAGTTTATAATTCATAAAACTCGCTTTTTGGTTTTGACCCTGAAAATTAATTTTAAATTATTTTCTACAACTTCTGTGTTTTTTAATTTGGAAAAATGGATTCCATATTTGAAATCATGAGGTCCATATTTTTGTAACACAAGTGTCTTTTATTATGAATAGAAACTTCAATAAATAATTTATTTACCATGGTTAAATGTTAAATCTTGTTAATAAGGGTAAAAATTAATATTATAATTATATTAAAATATCCTAACATGTGTCCTAATACTATTTCATGAGATATGTCTGACCATGGGAATCCTTGTGTCGATTTTATGACCCTATGGAACAACTTGTGTGTGAATATGACATTTAATTTCCATTAATTTAATATTAAGGGAATTATAACCTAAAAATATATCTTCTAGTTAAACAATTTTAATATGGGGTTATAATTTTGATCTCTTTGATTATAAATAAATTTAATTATGACACAATGATGATTACCTCATTATTGAATGTTTTAAATAGAGAAGATTATAAATATTAAAATATAATTATTTTCAAACATTTTATTCCATCCATGAATTTTATGAATTATTTTGTCTTGAAATATATCTATTAATGAAGTTTTTTATAAGAAACAAAGTTGTTAGTGATTTTTAAAAATTCATGATATGAATTCTGTTAAAATTGACATAATTAATATTTTAAAATATACAATATTTTATTAAATATAATAAAATTCAAAAAAAAATCTCAGATTCGAAAACATTGTTATCATAAATAAAAAATGTTATTAATGACCATTTAATTGGATATTTGTTATGATTTTATAACTATTTTGATTTTGAAAGTGTTGAATTCTAGATAAAATGTTAAAAGTAAAAACTGGTTAAATAAAAGACAATAAAGATTTACAAATGTCCAAAACCTATCCAATTCAACATTTATGATTTTATTTCTACATATATTCAACTTATCTTCTATGTTAATGAGTTTTATACATTTTTAAAAAGAAGATAATTTTATAATAAAATAATACTTACAAAGTTTCCAAAAGAGACCCTCCTCCCTCTCAAAAAACGAATCACATCTAACCCATTACTCAAACCTCTCAAACATCCTGGATCATCTAAAATCTTCCCCAATAATTTCCCAACATTCCTATCTTACTCCTATAAGATTTACCATAGACCGATGTCAATTCCAAAAATCCTTTTGGATCAAACCAATGGGATTTACCCAATTTAAATGTAAGGCCTTCCCTCACGTTCTTTTCATTTTTCCATTCTACACTCAATACTATCTTCTTATTATCTCTTTACACTATAGAAAAAATATTCCAAATATAATAGGTTATTTTTGTTATATGTATTTTAACTACACTTACACACACCACCATTTGATTGGTATAGAACATTCTATTTTTGTGGATGGCGAACCACTACCTCACCAAATGATAATTGTTCAATTGTCCCCTACCATCCCTCATTCATGAAATTATGATGACACTATAATTATATATGATATATATGATATTTATTTTTTCTCTATGATTATTTAATTATAATGTATATTATACCTTTATGTTTTTCATGTTATATAAATCCGATAATTTCATTTGAGGAAGTGCAGACTACCACCCCCTCAAAGTGATATGACTCGTTCATGCTATACCTGTAATGTATAATGTATGTCATTAATGTTAGTATGTATTGTATATAAAATATGATATTATAATTCAATTATAATATACCTATGTATCATTTAGTTTTCATTCCTATAAATATGAACAAAAAATGAAACTAGTGTGCATGTGTGCGTTCGGCCTATCGTCTCCATGAACGATGCATTTCATTTCTTATAATAAAATGTTTTTTACTTTTATAAATACATATATAAAAAAATATATATTATATTTAAATCATTAATAAAATTCTAGAGTTAATAGAATTTTGACATCATGGACAATTTGTAATTATAACATGATCATTTTCGAATCGAAGTACCCATTATCGACAAAGCAACTGATATTAAACTAAATAATTATGTAATGTTTATAACATAGTAACAAGTGATATAAAATAATAATAAACATGGAAATATATATTAATCCAGTAAAAATTAACTTAATTTTATTATTCAGTGAGATAAATAACTAACAAGACAAGTCGGACACAAGGAAAAAGAATTCGTCTCAATCTCCTTTCATTGAGGTATATTTTTTTGTTGTACACTAACTTATTTTATATGTTTTATAATTATACAAATTTTTTTAATTCCATTAATTTTTTTTGAAATGGAATTTTTTGTTTTATGAATCACTTTACTAAACGAAAAAATGAGTGTTTCTCTATAACATACATGGTGACAACAACCATTCATCCGCTGTGAGCATTATTTGATATTTGGCTTCCTCTACAATCAGATGTGTTTTTAAAATGAAAAGTAAAAACCATAAACTATTTTTATGTATTTTTGTATAAATAATGGTTATGATAATGAATTTATTATGTAAATATATTGAAATGATATATTTTCATTGCTATGTAGAATTGTTATCTTTATTTTATGCTTGTGTTATGTGTTATGATTGTGTTATAGTTATTGGGAATAGTTTACGTATATATGTGGTTACATGATAAAATTATGAAAGGTGATACCATGATAGATCTCTATTAAATTATGTAACGTGAAAGAGGCAAACATTAGTGTCTCTATGAAGAGATTTGGGGAATATACTGTGAGGGGTTTTCCAAATATAACTTCCCATGTAGCTGTGAATGATACAATGTAAATATGATATGGATTCCACAATTTACCATTAGGACATGTGATTTATATTTATTATTCATAATACATATTATTTTGTGAGTTATTTCAATGATATTTCTTTATGATTGAAAATTATGATTTTATTTATTTGTATGTATTGATGGACTAATGTTTTTTTTCATAATTTTGTAACCCTTAATGACATTTTTATGATCATTCCATGTTTTTGAATTTTTTCACATGTTATAAGAGAGGGTAAGTGAAAGTAAGTATTTAATAAGACATACATCAACAAAATAAATCCTGTTTTATTTAAGGATATTTATTTTTTGTGGATAATTCGGATAGAGTAGAAGTGCCTAATTTTTAATTTCTGAGATGTAATGTAAATGTTATGTAATAATTATCTAAATCTCTAATCATGAAAATATTCTCGATGTGAAATCTTATCATAACTAAAGATAATGTAATTTTTAAGGCTGGGTCCTTATAGTTTGAATCAATAGTTGGTTTAGATAACATTCTAGGTTAAATTTTTATTTAATCATTAGTGACATAACCATAATGGTTAGAATATTATAAAGAGTCATAGTTGTATAAGATAAATTGAATTAATTTAAGATTACATAAATTATTATATCATAAATTTTACCCTCCTCATAAGATATCATATTATTATTTTACTGGTATACACACACTGGCCTTTTTGGTTTTAGTAAATTTATGGATATAACGGAAACCCATGTTACAATAGATGTGACAAAAACTATGACTATTCTCGAAATAAGAAAACGAATGAAATGAGATATGTAATGAGGACTCTTGTGGTTATCCTCAACCAACTATATTGAGTAATTATTTTCCACCTACAAATTGGTGATTTTTCTAATTCATCATATATGTACGAATTGAAACCCTAAGGAAGTTCAGGTAATAATCGTAAAGGTAAGAATATTCAAAAACCCATGTGTCAATGATGTGGAAATAAAAACCTTGGAAAATGCATCAAAGGTATGTAAATTTTTTATTGATGTGGTAACAGAGGTCATAAATCAATAAACTACCCTGGAAAAAGGAAGCTTCAAGTTGACTCAATGAAATTAAAAGAACATATTTCTAGGGGATCAATTTAATGTTTAAAATGATGTGTGCATTGTCATTATACAAATAATTTTCGTACAAAAAAGGTTCGTGGATGGGATATTTTAGACAGTAAAAATATATGTCTACTAATATCTAATTCCATTCTAATTGAGGATGAATAAACTGATAATGACCATTGATAGGTATGGATTATTTCTTAACTGTTGTTTTGACATTATTTAATCTTAGGATATGGGTCATGGTTTTGTTTTGAAGGGAAAATGTTTTATAGAAAAGATGGAAAATAATTGTTAGTGGATCATGGATAACGTTTAATGAGTAATAAGTCTAAAAATAAGGGATTGAAATTTTTTTTAGAGTTTGGGATAATTAAATTTTAAAAAGTATTATGTATCTTTTGATGATAGGGTTACATTGGATGACTTTTTCTAGTATATGTAACCCTGAAGATTTATATGTAAACATTTTATACAACATAGTATTATCCTTTCTTGTGTGGACATAATGGATAACCATAGGGGTTCATATGATCCTTTTTTATGTGATAAATGTCTATTACATTTTGGGATACAATATGAAAGGTATTAGATAATCATTGAGGATAAAATAGGTTCTGGTTATTTTTGAGGAATTTATCTTATTTTTTAGAATGTTATAATAATGATATGGTATTAAAAAAAACAAATCTCGTAGTTTGTGTAAAAACCCATCATGTCTGTCAAGGCCATGGGAATTGAACCCACAACCGAAGGGCGACAAGGTCGCATCGCCTACCACTAGCCTATTTGACGTCCCTGGTTAGTATGACTTATTATATTTAGTTAAATGATTTTGTTGAAAAAGAAGATGTTGATTTGGGATATTATGTTTAATCAAATGCATATCAATTGTATATGAAAATTATTTGTTAATTAAGTGATAAAGGCTATTTTGGATGATGTTTTCACTTTTGGGAACACTATATGCCTAAGTAAAATAGAATACTTTTGGATTTCTATTGAGGAGTAATAGTGGAATATTATTTGGAATGAATCTATGTTTTTATTGTGGACTTAGAGAGATTTGGGTTATTTATGGAAATGATTAAACTATCCTTGAGAATATGTGGTTTGGTTAATTAATTTTTAGTATGAGTCTTTAAGAGTATCCAATGTTATTTGGTGATAAATGTTACGATTTTTGTGGAAGGATATGGGGTCAAATCCTTCTATATTTTGGGTCTCAAAACTAGTATGGATTATTTTAACACATTTCAAGAAAAGTGTGTTTTGAATGGTCTTTGTTGGGCTTTGGGTATTGTTTGTTCAATTTGGGTAATTAACAGTAGTATTTCTTTTTATAAAATTTTATCCTTTTGGGGATTATCTGATCTTGTACTAACAATTTTGGTTATGTTTAATGTATAATAATAAGGTAAATATATGATTCATCTATTTGGGATCATGTTATTCTCTATATGATTATTCTAGAGATTTAGGTGTGTCCAAGTCAACATGAATGGTAATTATTTTGAAAAATGATGTGTTCTTGGTAGAAACGTTTCAAATGATGAAACGCTAATTCAAAATAAAGTATATATCCTTATGTTGTTATTTAATATCATAAATAAATTCTCTATAATTATGAATGGTAAATAAGTACAAAAAAACATTTTTGGTGTACTTTTCCTACCAGGGAATCGAAAACCGTTTAATCTATCACATGTGTGTTGTTGTCTAGTGGTTAACATTCTTCTGATCATGTTTTCGATCACTCTCCATCAGAAAATGATGGTTAGTTTTGTCTCCCATATACATGATTTCGAGGAATACTATTATTTTGTATCTCAGGTGACCTTTATACTTATCTGTTTTTGTTAATGTGATATTTGTGTTGACTCTTTTTTTCTATGTGGGTCTTTTAATGATGTTTTTGAGCCCATTTTTAAAATTTCAAGGACACAATTTTCAAAAAGGGACAAGGATGTAACGACCATGGTATTTATATAATAATAAATTTTGATTAATATTAATACATATGAATAAGATCATACATTTACGTTAATGGGGAAACTTTTTCTGATAGCTTACATGACTTGCAACAATGGGCCTCTCGGAAATCATACATTACACACAACATTAAGTTATACTGAAAAATAATACAAAATTATTATTATTATTATTATTTTAATTGGTATTAAACAAATATTCATTGAAATGGTGGGGATTAATAGTATCAATTGAATTTTTTAAATATGGTTTACACATTTTTAAATGATGATTCATTGATTACCAAAATGAATTAGGAATGAAAAAAACAAATTGAATATAAAGGAAATTTTTTAATGAAAACCTTTTTAAATTTTTTTTACTATAACAATTTATTTATTAAAAATATGTGATATATATTCAATTTAATGTTTTAAATTCATCTTATAATATTTCTAGAAATGGTATTATAATAAATTTATTTTTTCGGATAAAAGAAGTATTTTTCTCAAAATGCAGTTTTACAACTTTTCGATGTAGAACCCTTTTGAAATCTAGATTTTCACAAAATTATATGTTTTATTTGAAAAATAAACTTATTATTTATAAGAGTAACATCAACAATTACTCTAGATGAAATTGTTTTATTTTTCTACAAATGTTCATTTTTGAATGAATAGTGAAAAATACTGCATTTTAATTAAAAACTGCCTTTTAATCTTATTTTTTATAAAGATAGATTTTAATTTTAATTTTGATTAATTTTTAATAGGATTATATTTTTATCATTTAATACATTTTTTTTCATTGTTAGTAATTTCACTGTGAAAATGGACATAAACGCATGTTAATGCTTTTGTAGTTTTTCATCTTAAAAACAAGCTTTTTGGTTTTGACATTGAGAATTATTGTTAAATTAATTTCTACAACTTCTATGTATGGAATTTTGAAAAATGGATTCCATATTTTGAATTAGGATGTCAAAATTTTGAAAATAGGTAACTTTTATTATGAATAGTAACTTTAGTAAATATTTTATATACCATGGTTAAAGGATAAATCTGGTAAATAAGGGTAAAAACATAATATTATAATAACATTAAATTACCCAAACATGTGTCCTAAGACTATTGTATGAGATATTTCTGACCATTTTTATCCATAGGTTGAATTTAGGATCCCATGGAGAAACTTCTGTTTGAAAATAACATTGAATTCTTTTTTATTTAATGTTAGGGAAAATATATGATAAACAAATATCTTTTAATAAAATAACATTTATATGCGGTTATATAAGATATATATTCGACTGCATATATTCTTTTCAAAGATAAAATGATTTCATACCTCATGGTATTTTCATAATAATATTTAGTCATTAAATAAATATATTTAATTATGACACAATTATGATGTAATGATTACCTCATTAATGAATGTTTTAAATAAATGAGATTATAAATTTTAAAATAATTTTATTTTGAAACTTTCTATGCCATAAAATAATTTTATGAATGATTATGACTTGTAATATTTGTATTAAAGATGTTTTTTCTATGTAACTATGTTGTTATAAATTTTTTAAAAAGACATGATATGAATACTGAAATTGTTTTCATAATTAATATTTTAAAATATAAAATATGTTATTAAATATTATAAAATTAAAAAAAAATATAATATTCATCCAAATGGTTTTAATAATTCCAATATTTTATTAATTAATCTTTAATTGAATATTTGTCATGTTTTGTTAACTATTTTGATTCTCAATGTGTTAAATGGATGATAAAATCGTAATAGTAAAAAATTGTTAAATAAATATGATAGGGATTAAAAATATAAAAAACCTATAAAATTTTTGTTGGATGATTTTAAATCTACTTATATTCATTTTATCTTCCCATTTAATGATTTTTGGACCTTCTTAAACCAAATATAATTTTAGAATAAAATAATACTTTCAAATATTCCTAAAGAGCCAATCATCACTCTTATTAAAGTTCATCACCTCTAACCCATTAATCACACCTCCCAAGACTCTTGGATCATCAACAATATTCTCCAATAAGCTCCCAACATTCCTCTATTAATCCTAGATTCCATTTTAAAGGAAGAATGAAATTCCAGATAGCCTTTTGGTTCAAACCAACGAGAGTTACCCAATTTAAAGTTAACGTCGTCTCTCAAGTTATTTTATTTTTTTCCCTTCTCCACTCTCTATGGTATCCTTATTCTTTATTTAAATACAAAAATCATAATTATCAATATAATAGGTTTTTTATGTTAATTATTATAACTACAATTATAAACACCTCCATCTTATGGGTATAGAACATATTGTTACTGTGGACGACGAACTACAACCTCATGAATCAATGATAGCTCGATTTTCACTTACCACCTCTCATGGTGGCCATTCTAATGACAGTTTAATTATATATGATATATATGAAATTTATTTTATCTTTAATTCTCATTTAGAACATACATATATGATTTTTATGTTGTAAAAATAGAATAATTTCATTTCAGGAAGTGCGGAAAAAATCATCCTCAAAGTGTTAGGACTTGTTCATGTTATAAATGGAAAGTATAAAGTATGGTCCCAATGAACTAATGTAAATTATATAAAATATGATATTATTTTGAAATTATAAGACACCATTTTATCATTTAGTTTTCAACCCTGTAAATATGAACACGAAATAAAATTTGTGTTCATGCGTATGTAAGGATTACGTCTCCATGAACGGTGCATTTCATTTCTTATCTCAAAATGGTTTGTACTATTATTGATACATATATACTGAATATATATAATATTTAAATCATGCATTCAATTTTGGAGAAAATGGTCTCTTTAACTCATGGAAATTTTGAAGTTATAACAATTTCATTTTCGACTCAAGTACCCAATATCGACACAATGACAGATATTAACATAAATAATTATATATTTTCAATAAAGTGGTAATTAGTTATATATGAGGAATAATAAACTTCAAAAAGGTTCTTAAAAATCATAAATAATCATATTTTTATTAATTAGGGATATAGAGAACAATCAAGAAATGTTGGATACAAGCTAAGGGACTTCGTCTCAATCTCCGTTCATTGAGGCATATATTGATGTTGTACACTACATTATTTTATATGGTGTATAATTATACAGATTTTATATTAATTTAATAAAATTGTTTTAAAAGGAATGTTTTTTAAAATCATTTTACTAAATGAAAAAGGGGTGTTTCTTTTTAATGTATGTAGTGAAAATAACATGTTTTCCACTCGATCATTTTTAGATATTTTCCATCCTCTACATTCCATAGTGATTTAAAAAAGTAAATAAAATACCATATACTCTTTTTATGTATTTATTTATATTTATTTTGATAATGAATTGATTATGTCAATATATTGAAATGATATAATTGTGATTGCAATGTAGAAATATTGTCTTTTTTTTCTTGTTTTATATGTTATGATTATGTTATGGTTCTTGGGAAGTGGTTATGTATACAAGTTGTTTTGTTATAAACCTAGGGATGATGAGCCCAATATAGATCTCTAATTCATGGTGTAATTTGACATAGGTAAATTTTAATGATTCTCATATGGATACCACAAGATAACGTTATGATTTTTGATTTCAATGTATTACTTATAAACCATAAGATTTTGTGAAGTCTATTAAAGCGGCTATGTTTTTTGATTAAAAAATATGATTTCATTTATTTGAATGTATTGATAGACTAATGATTTCATCCTTTATTTTATAAAACTTACTGATCTTTTTATGCCCAAACCAAGATTTGGAAAAAAATTTCATAGGGAATAAGGAAGGGTAATATAAAGTAAGTATTCAAAAAGACTTATATTAAAAAAAGAACTCTTTTTTATATAAGGTTTTTTATTTTTTGTAAAAAAAATAGATAAAGTATAATTTTCTACATTATCATTTTGGAAATTTAATGAAATAATTATGGACTAATTCTCTAAAACACTAAACCTATAAACATCCTCAATGTAAATTCTTGAATTTACTCATGATTATATAATGTTTAATATTATGGCATCATACTAAACACCTATAAAATATCCCTAATCATCAATGATATAATATAATCAAATTATTATCATTTTTGGTGGATTACAAATGAATTTAAATGAATTCAAACCTACATTATAAATGAATTGAGGACCTGTTCACAGATATGAACCTCTACCAGTAATAGATTTTAATCTATTATGGTTTACTCCCTATCTCCTATTTTTCCATCATCATTTGATGAAATGTTTTAATCTATTGGTAATGGATCTAGATAATTGTTTTTAGGGATATAATACCTTTTAACTTGTCTCATTTTGTGGTTCTAGATATATTTCATTGTCATGATCTGGATCATTCATCTTCAATTGCAGATTTTTGTTGGTGAGTTTCTATTAACAATTCAATGTTGGGTGGTCTAAATTGAATTCCCATCATCATGATTTCAAATTTCTTTTATGTTTCTTTGGAATATCAATTGGAATGTTTGAAAATTTATTCATTAATTGAATAAATTAATAGGTTAATTAATTTGTGGAATTGTGGAAATCATTAATTTCTTTTCTATGTGATTATGATCTGTGTTGAACATGGGAATATTTATATTTGTAATTGTAATTATGTAAGTTGTTGAATTGGATTAATTAATAGTTTAATTAAATAGTTAAATGTTGTGATTGTGAAATTTATGGGATATTTGGTCTTTAGTTATTGATCAATTAATGTAATTATTTAGTAATTGAAAATGAAAATAATGATGGTATACTTAACCTTAGTAATGCGAATGGGTATTATGATTTAAATGTTCCTCAATGATATAATGGTGAATTGTCATATTATTCCTTATGAATTAAAGTTATGAATCTTGTTTGATTAATATATTGAAATGATAGACATTAAATATAATTTTTGATAAAGATGTTTACAATGATTATCTAGGATATATTTGAAATTGTGATATATGTGATATTTTGATATATGGGATATACGTGTGTCAAATATGTATCGATGCTTCAAAATAATATATCTGATTGACTGATATATGATTTTGGGAAACAGAATTATGCTTCAAAATACCATATTTTATTTCTTAATAAATTAGGTGTGACATAGAGACTAATGCTCCAAATACTCATAGGGTGTTAAACAAGTAAATCTAGGCCCAAAATAGTAGAATTACAATATAGTTCCAATTTTACATCCTATGAATTGATATGAAATGGATAATTAAAGCACATGAGTTATTATTATTTTTTAATTGAATATGTTGCATGCTTTAGACTCCAAAAGGGGTTGAAGATGGTATTGAGGGTTCATGTAACGACCCACACATTCATTAATGAAAATTCCACTTGATCTATTTAAATTTAATATTATGGGTATATAAAACATATGAACTTCATTGGTTTTAGGTTTTCAGATTTTACAATACCGTTAGGAATTGTGATGGTTTTTAATATAGCCATTGAATAGTGATGACATGATTAGTATAAATACAGGGATTCAACAAATCAAATTTACTCCGAAAAAGGAAACAATTGCCTCATATAGTAGGCCTTATCTATACAAATCCCATTTTCCAAAGCTCTAAAAGGAGGTGGCGTCATTGGGATTCACTCTTGACCAATCCCAAGATGAGCTTCAATACATTTAGCTTGAACGAAACTTCCTATGAGAGAAGTGAAAGTTGAAAGAGATTACCACTTGAGCGATGTTATCCAAGCCACCCCATGAGTCTCTCACCATCACAAACCTTACCCTTCGATCTTATGCAAGTGTTACAAAGGCTTATCTACCAAGACCTTACTACTATGAATATTTTCATTTTTTGTATATAATAATTAATAGATATTCATTTTATTATTGTTACTTTGTAAATAGTTCATAAAGCGCAAATAGTATTTTTGTGAACATTCAACTAAGAAATATACTTTGATGAATTAATGGATTTCATAATTAAATATTATTTTAATAAAATATTATTAATATTGTTAAATTAATTTTTATTAAATATAAATGATCGTATAATTTTATGACTGCAATTGTAATTTTTATTATGGTTTGAAAGCTGTTTTTGTCAAAAACCAATGAATTTTCGATAAATGTCATTATCTATTTTAAAAGTAAAAATTCACATATATAGAATATTATTTAGATAAAATGAATATTATTTTTGGAATCAGTATGTCTAAATAATTCAATGGATAATTTGTCAATATTTTTGGAGACAGTCAAATTTTTGGGTAAAAATTAAATACCGTTTAAATATATAACTTGTTTTATAACATATAATGACCGAATAGTGATTTAATAAAATACTAAAAATGATATATTGGGCCAATATATGTTTTATCCTTAAAATAATTATATTTTAGATTTGTTTGAATAATTTTCAGATGAATTGGTGGACCCTCCATGACTTCTAAAACATTTTATGTTTTTAAATTGTTTTACTTATGAATGTGACTCACCTCCACATAAGAAACCTTATTATTTTAGAACGATACGACTATTCCCTTATAATATATTTTTACCTCTCCCCTTTGGAAGAAAACCATGGGAAAAAACCATGGGCTAGTTTGGGGGTTTTAATAGTTTAATGTGAGGTGTCCCGAACCTAAATAATAAACAATTCCTTTTCTTTCTCTATATAAACCCACCCAAACTCCCACTTCATATTCCCTAAAATCCCATTGTATTCATAACAACTATACCCTTATCTCTATATAATCCTCACAATGTGCACCATTCTTCCATGATGCCTCTCTCAATCCCCTCCAAAGCCTTTGGGATCACAATTCCAAGTAAGGGATTCCTTCCATTCTCATTTTATCCAAGATTCATAATATTGTAATTCCATTTTATTTACAATTATAAATGTTGAGGTATTGTTTCACACCTCCCCCATGCATCCATATTTATTTTGGAATGATTGTATAACCCTTTCACTCTAATTAATTCCTTCAATGTACACATGTTACAATGCCGAAATTCCGTAAGGAATTTCTCCCTTCTCATTTACATTCAATAACTTATTTTATATTATGCATCTAAATTCCATTCCATATGTTGGTATATTATGTCCCATGATCCCCTTACTATCTATTTAATGTATAATGTATGTGATACCCCTTTCACTGTTATCATCCCATTTTATAAATTTCTATTTGACGTCGTTATGATGCTGAAATTACACCAAAATCCCCATGCCAAAATCATTGTGCAATGAATACCAAACCCACTCCTCCATCAAGGGTATTATCCTTTATGGACATGTACTTGTTGATTGGGGACAGAAATTTATTATTCCACATCTCTTATTTGTGGAATGAATTTTTAATCCATATTGTATGATCTATATTGAACACTTATGCATGAAGTGAAATGATTACGAAGGGTTAACCATAATAGAACTACAATGAATTGGTTATGTATTGTATCATGAGACGGGATGTGAAATGAGGTTTGACCCATGATAACTCAATTTACATGATTTTTTACTCGTGCATAATGTGAAATGAGGGTTTACTCTTGCTCAATGTGCATTGAGCCTTAGATCATGCTAATTCAATATTACGTGTTGTTTCCACATCTCCATGTTATGATTATCATGATTTATCAAGCCTTCATGTTCAAGTTTCTCTTTTGATCCATTGATATGTCAATTGTCTAACATTTATTGTATTAATCATGTTATACCATGTTTATTCACATACTGGGATTTATATCTCACTCTTTTCTTTTGCATGTCCTCAGGTTATCCCATGCAATGCTAAGTACGAGAGAATCTACTAGTCATATAAATAAGGGTTTCAATACAGATGATATATATCATGTTTTAAATTGTTATGTAATTATCATACGCCCCGATTACACTATAAATATTGATCTTCTATGTTGTATTAAGTTTAGTTTATGTAATAAATCTTGATTATGTGTGTAATAAAGAGTAGGGTTGTAGTAGTTGGTATTAGATGATAGGTTCTATTATTTTTTTTTGGATTAGGATTCAAAAACCCTAGTGAAATTCTTAGGTATATGACTAAATATAATAAAAGCATCCAATGTTTTGTTGAGTATTGATTAAGTGGTTTATCATGAAAATACTTCCTTGTCCGGATACAAGCAGGTAGAGGTGGCTCTTGCACAGATGTACCTAGTAGTGAAAACTCTGATAAGGAGTTTCGGGCATGACCCATGGTATCATTGTACACGAAAATGGGCCTTGTCACACTACAGGTTACAACAATATTGAGGGATATGCTAAGGTAAATTCACCAGCTTAGTTTGAACCATTTTTAAGGGGAAAAATTCCCTTAAGAATATATGTTGGTAATAGATCATTAATAGCATAGATTGAAGCATATAGAGTCATAAGATTATGAAATAATTGTAATTTATAAGTCATCTAATTTTTTGTATTTGGATTACCCTTTATGTGTTATGCCAATATTTGCTTTTATTCCAGCCAATGGACGATAATAGGAGGACTCAAGCTAACAACCGATGTGAAGATAAATGGAATGACTGTTCTAATGAGATCACTAATCCAATGGGAGCGGGAATCCCGAACATTTTCACGATACTGTCTCAGTTAACTAACGATTTAAATAGAAACATGGGACAGAGGAAGGTTCAACCCCCTTAAGAAAGAACAAATTTCTATTGAATGTTTCATGAGATAAAGGCCTCCTAGTTTTAACGGATTATCTGATCCCTCAATCATTGAAAAATGGATCTAATCCATTGAAAATATCTTCTCCAACCATTAATGTTCCAAAAAAGAGAAGGTTATTCTACCAGCTTATCGAATCGATGGTGAAGCTGATCAATGGTGGACATTGATAAAAATTACGAAGCCCGAGGAGTAGATCAAGGTGTTGTAATGGATGGATTTCTAGAAAATAATTTTCCATATATATTTTCGGTGCACCCTCTGGCGTAAGATGGAATGGTACTTCCTTTCCCTCATGCAAAAAGATGATGAATTTGTCGGAGTATACGAGGAAATCTTCACAAGGCTTCCATGATACGCTTCTAGGATTTTCATTACCCATAAATGCATGGAATCTTCTTGTTTGGTGTTCTAATACCTAGCCTACGGAAAGCCCAAGCGATCCGTGACTTCGAGAGATATGAGGAAATTGTCTGATGTGTCCTCAATGTTGAAAGGGAGATCGATAAATCTCAGGGGTATCATGGGGATAAGAAGCATAAGCTGGAAATCAATTCTAGTTGATCGATGGATAAATCCAACTATTAAATAAAAATCCCTCACGCCAAATTTCAATGGCGTGGAAGGAAGCACCCCGAAAATTACCTAAAGGTGCCGAGAAAATGATTTTGGTGTGGAAGATAAGGGCATGTAGTTGTTAACTACTGAATATAAAAATATGTGTTCATGACAGAGGAGAATAATGGTCCATTAGAACCTTAATGAGTTTTTCCTTGATTCAATTACAAATAACTAGTGCACCTTGGAAATCATTTCCCCAATAAAATGGTTTTTAGAGGAAACCAAAAATCTCTGATGCAGCAAGGGTCAGATTTGTCCATCACTACTGCCGAAGTGAACGTCAAAAACGATGGGGTGATAGGTACGCTAGTTATTCATTCATGAACAGAGAACATACTTTTTTATTTTTGTTCGACACATTCTTTTATATCCGGAAGGTTTATTAGAACAATCCTAACACCACCACAAATCATGAATGTAATGTTGTCGATGAGTATAGAAAATGGGGCAATCATTGCAAACTAGGAATTTAGCTCCACCCTTGTTATAATCGGTGGATTTAACTTGACAGAAAAACTGGTCATAATCCCTTTGTTGGAATTTGATTCAAAACTTGGCATGGATAGATATTCCATATAAAGAGCCAACATAAATTGCTGTGAGAGGGAAATCACACTTCATATAGAGAATTGACCCCTGATTGTATACATTTGCAAGGAGGAAGATGAATCTTATTTACCACCATCATATTAAGCATGGATATTACTACCAATGATCATGTGTATCTGGCTCATATGATTGATTCTAAGGAGGAAAACATCCATGAAGACATGCCTATTGTGACGGAATTCGCTGAAGGTTTTCCCGAGGAATTGCCTGGTCTCCCTCTAAGAAGAGATGTAGAATTATCAATTGACCTTATACCTGAGACGTTGCCAATATCCATGACTCCATATATAATGGTCATTGAGGAGCTTGAGGATCTGAAGAAACAACTAGAGGTGAATCAGGATAAAGGGACTATAATCCCATGTGCTTCACCATGGGGTGCACCACTTCTCTTCATCAAGAAGAAGGATGGGTCAATGTGCCTTCACATTGATTATTGTGAGCTCAAAAAAAATCATTATAAAGAAAAATTATCCTCTTCCATGAATTGATGAATTTTTTGATCAGCTATGTGGAGCACAATACTTTTCATAGGTGGATTTTTAGTTTGGATATTACCAAGTAAGCATAAAGGCGTATATCCCCAAGACTACTTTTCATACAAGATACATAAACTATGAATTCTTAGTAATGCCATTAGAAATCCCCAATAATCTAGAAATCATCATGGACATGATTAATGGTGTCTATATAGATTACCACGAAAAATATCTAGTAGTCTATATAGATGATATTCTAAAATACTCCAAAACCAAGGAGGTTCATGAGGGTCTTTTAAGAATTGTACTAAAGACCTCGTGAAAGGAGAATCTATATCCAAATATACTGCAAGTGTGAGTTATGGTTGAAGTATGTATCATTATTGGGTCATATCATCACAAGAAATGGGCTATCTATGGATCCCTTCAAGACAGCTATAATTGAGGGATGGTTGAGAACAACATTGGTAACAGATATCCATAGCTTCTTGGGGTTAGATGGATATTATCGACTTTTTGTGAGAAATTTATAATTATTGTCCAACCCTCGTACAAAGTTAACTTGGATGGGAGTAATGTTTTCTTAGAGTGACGAATGCGAAGAGAGATTCAAGGACTTGAATCATAGGATTGTCACTACGACTTATTTCACATTACCCTGAAGTGGAGAAATGTTTGTGGTATTTAGTGATGCTTTGAATAAGGGACTGGGTTGTGTGTTGATGTATAATGATAATGTGATAGCATACGCCTCAAGGTAGCTGAAAATCCATGAGGAAAAATATCCCACGCATGACCTGTAGTTGGTGGCTGTGATCTTTGCATCGAAAATCTGGAAAGATTATCCCTATGGGGATAAGTTTGAGATATATATTGATCACAAGAGCCTCGAATATATATTCATACAAAAATATCTTAATATTCACTAATGAAGATGGATAAAAATCATCAACGATTATGAATTCTCAATCCATTACCACCCCGGGAAAGTGAACAAGGTGGAAGATGCCCTAAGTAGAAAGGATCCAGTGATTTTTTCATTAATGAGAATTGAGAAGGATCTAATATTATTATATTTGGAGAGGATGGATATAGAAATCATTAAGGGAGAAACATCGTCAATCCTTTCTCAAATTATTTCTCAACCACCCCTCATAGAAAAAATAAAGGATGCTCAGAGAAACGATGTGGAAATTATGAAAAGGTTGGAAGCTATTAAAGATGGGAAATCCTCATATTTAATGGTTGAAATGGATGATATATTGAGATTCAGGTCATGATTATGTTTACCATACGATCCAGAGATTAATAAGGAGCTTCTAAAAGAAGCACAAAGCTCAACCTTCTCTATTCACCCATGGAAAACAAAGATGTATCAAGATCTATGAGAAAACATTTGTTGGGACAATATGAAAAGGGAGATTGCTGAGTATGAATCCAATTGCCTAGTATGACCACACATAAAGGTTGATAGGAAAAAGTCTAAGGGGACGATGCAACCACTGCCCATACCAACATGGAAGTGGGACAATAATACCATGTCCTCTGTCACTGTACATCCAAGAACATCCAGAGGTAGCAATTACATATAGATCATTATAGATCGTCTTAAAAAGACATATCACCTTATAGTGATTTTAGAGGACTTCTCATTAGATCAACGTGCATGGATTGAAATAAATGAAATGGAAAGGTAGCATAGATTACCTCTATCTATTGTATCTTCTTGTGATATGAGATTCACCTAGATGTTATAGGAAAGACTCCATCATGCTCTAAGCACTGAACTAAACTTATATAAGATCTATCATCCTCAAACTGATGGCCAATATGAGAGAACTATTTAGACACTACAAGATATGTTATGAACTTGTTCTATGGACTTCAATACAGGATGGGACCAATATCTTCCATTGGTTGAAGGCACTTATAATAAAAGTTTCCACTCGAGTATCCTAGTGACACCATATGATGCCCTTTGTGGGAAAAGGTGTAGAACATTGGTCTATTGGGATGAGGTCGGTGAGAGTAAGATTCTAGGACGTGAAACGGTCAATGAAATGGTGGAGAAGGTGAAAACCAAACATCATCATATCTAGGCATCCCATAGCCGGCAGAATAGTTATTCATATAACTGTCGGTGAGACCTTGAGTTCAAAGTTGGATTCATGGTATTTCTATGCATATCTCCATGTAAAATGGTCATGAGATTTTGAATGAAGGGGAAGTTAATTCCTAGGTTCATTGGCCCCTTTGATATTCTTGATTCTGTCAGGGCTGTGGCCTATTGACTATAACATCCAACTACCACGGCCAAAGTACATGATGTATTTCTTGTATACCAATTAATGATGTACATATTGGACCCTTCACATGTACTCTCTTAAAAGGAAGTAAATCAAGAGGTTTATCTTCCATATAAAGAGAAAAAAGTAATGATCTGAGATTGTACAGAAAATGTTCTACAAAATAAGAAAATTCCCCTCATCAAGGTGTTGTGGCGAAACAAAATGTTTGAAGAAGATATGTGGGAATCCGAGGAAGTGATGAAGCATAGTTACCCACATCTATTTTAGAGTGGTAAAATGAAATTTTGAGGGTGAATTTTCATAATGGGCTAGGATTGTAATGACCCAAACATTCATTAATGATAACTCATCGTGATCTACTTAAATTTATTATTATGGGTATATAAAACTTATGAATATCCTTGGTTTTATGTCTTAGTATTTTTAAATACCATTTGAAATTGTTACTGTTTCTAATATAGTTATTGAACAATGGTCACATGATTAGAATAAATATAGCACTTTAACAAATCCTATTTACTCAGAAAAAGGAAGTGATGACCTCATCCAATTGAATTGCTCCATATGATTCCCATTTGTCAGATCTTGAAAAGGAGGTGGTGTCATTAGGCTTCTCCCATGACCAATCCCAATATGAGATTCAACAAATTACGTTTAAATGGAACCGCCTAAAGAATAAGTTGATGTTGATAGAGACTACAACTCAAGAAAGGTTATCTGATCCATCCCAAGAGACTGTCAACATCGCACACCTTACCCTTCGGTCATATATGGGCATTATAAGGGGTTATGTAACAAGACCATAGAACAATGAATATGTGCATTCGTTTTGTATATAATAATGAATATACATTAATTTTATTATTTTTTTACTTTGTAAATTGTTTTAAAATAGAAAATATAATTTTTAGTTAATTCTCATCTAAGAAATCTATTTTGATGAATTAATGGATTTTTGAATTAAATAGTATTTTAATAAATTATTATTATTATTATTATTACTAAATTAATTTTTATTCAATATAAATGATCATATTATTTTATGAATGCAATTGTAATTTTTATTAAGGTCGGAAAGCTGTTTTAGTCAAAACCCATGAATTTTTTATTAATGTCATTTTTTATTTTAAAATTAAAAATTCACACATTTAGAAATTTATTTAGATTGAATGAATATTATTTTTGGAATCAGAATGTCGAAGTTATATGATGGTGAATTTTTCATAATTTTCTGAAATAGTCTAATGTTTAGGTAAAAATTAAATACTGTTTAAATATATACTGTATTTTATGACGCCAGAATGAACCAATAGTGATGTAATAAAACAATTTAATTGAAATTTTTGGACAATATCTGTTTTATCCTTAATAAAATGTGATTTTAGATTTGATTGATTAATTTTATGATTCCTTAGTGGACAATCCATGACATATAAATTTTTTTTTCTTTTTAAATTGTTTCCCTTGAGAGTGTGACTCACCTCTACATAAGAAACCCTATTATTTTAAGAAGTTCGGCCATTGTACTTATAAAATATTTTTTTCCACTCCATTTTGTAAAAACCTATGGGAAAAAACCAAGGGCTAGTTTGTGGATTTGATTAGTAAAATGTGAGATGTCTCAAACCTATATAATAAATAATTGCTTCTCCTATCCTATATAACGCCACCCATGCTCCCACTTCCTATTCACTCAAAGACCTTGGATTTCTTCTAAATTCATACATCCTCTCTATAGAATCCTCCCAATTCACCACATGCTCCGTAGAAGCTTCTCTCAAGCCCCTCCCATGCCATTGGGATCACACTTCCAAGTAAAAGACTCCTTCCATTCAAATTTAATCCAAGTTTCTTAACATTGTTATGCCATTTTAATTTCAATTATAAATTTAGGGGTATGGTTTTTCACCTCCCCCCTAATTACATATTTATGTTTTAATGATGATATACCCCTTTTTATCTCATTAATTCCTTCTATGTACACCTGTTACCGTGCCGAAATTCCATTAGGAATTTCTCGCTCCTCACATACATTCAAGTAATTATTTAATATTATGCATCTAAATTCCATTACATATGTTGTTATATTATGCACCATGATTCCCTTACTATCCATTTAATGTATAAATGATTAGAGACCCCATTATTTCTCATCAACCAATTTTATGACTTTCTATTTGAAGTCGTTATACTGCCGAAATTACACCAAAACTTCCATGCCAAAATCAGGGTGTAGTAAATACCATACCCACTCCTATATCTAGGGTATTTTTCATTATGAACATGTAATTGTTGGTTTATGAATTACATTTATTTATTCCACAACTCTTATTTGTGTAATTAATTTTGAATTTATGTTTTATGATCTATGTGGAACACTTTTGCAAAAATGAAATTATTATGAAGGGTGTTCCCTAATAGCACTCTAATGCAATTGGTAAAGTATAGAATCATGATAAGTTTTCTGATATGATTGTTGACTCATGATAATTCAAATGAAATACGAATTTAATCATGATATTCTAGTGAAAGAGGGATTACTCAAGCTCCATTTACAATGAGACTTGGCTCATGCTGATTCCATGTTAAGTGTTGTTTTCACATCTCCATGATATGATTGTCATGATTTATCTTGCCTTTATGTTCATGTTTCTCTTGTGCTCCAATAATATGCCTATTTTCTAACATGTATTGTATTCCTCATGTTTTTCCATGTTTATTACCTTAATAGGCTTTATATCTTACCCTTTTCTTATGCATGTCCCAGGTTATCCCATGCAATGCTAAGTACGAGGGAATATAGTGTTCATGTAAAGAATGTTTTTTTAAAGATGTTGTATTTCATGTTTTAAGTTGTTATGTAATGATCCAAATCTCCAAAGACAATATACCTCTCGATATTCTATGTTGTATCAAGTGATTTGTTTTGTAATAAATCATGTTTATGTGGGTAATAAAGAGCAGGGTTTTCATAGTTTTAGTGTCCACAAGAAGCTGGGGGTGAGTTATGTAGCAAAAAAAATGAAAAAAATGAATATTTTAACTATTTATTTTCTTCCATGTAATTTATTCTTTATACAACTTGATAAACTATTATTTAATATTTTTTTTTTAAAATTTTTTGGTGGTGTTCTACTGATTTCTACTAATTCCCTAATTGGGCTACATGATCATCACTCAAATAGAATTCATGTTTATAGGACATGATAAGGACAAGAGGCCTATGTATGATAAATGATTTTGTATGGAGCACGGATTACGGAACCCGGGTTGATATTAAGGCTCTCATGGGAGTTCTTATTTTCTTTATTTTGGGTTTTCCATTTCACACAATACTTGTACCTAGCATGACATATCTACTGCATTTGGTTTTGATATTGTATTCTGGGTTTGGTCATCCTGAAATACTTCTATTATTCTGGTTATGGTTATATCATTGGATTATTGGTTATTTATATCCACTTTTTTATTACTATGAAAATGATGGTATATTATTCCCATGATTGGTAATTGACCTTCTCTTCTAGTCGGAAGCCTCTAGAATTTTTTTGGCTCACCTTTGGTCACTTGATAAACCGGATAGGGCACTAGTGTGTGGCACCAAGGTCGATAAGTCTCAAAGGAAGATCAATTTGGTATGTTTATGATACCATTATTATTAATAGAACTCAAATAGTACATATAATTGATTCATTTAAATCCTTAACCAGGTTGAATAAATTTTTAATTATGTTCTTTGAATATACATTGTAAATCACAGGGATTTTTATATTTCTATAAAGATCTCCTTGGGTCCAACATTTTTTACTTCATTAACTTCTAATTATTCTTTAATTATTTAATAAAAAATTAATTTTCCTTAAATGAGTTTTTTATGTTGAATTTAATAGGAAAAAAAATAATTCACTCCAATAATTGTATTACCTTTTCTCATTAATAGATCATTTTTACCCAACATTTACTGATCTATGTAATGAAACAGTCATCCTATATTGGGATAACCTTTTAAAAATATTTTATTCGAATTATTATTGATTTATAATTTCATATTTATGATGCAAAAATATTTTCATATGTTGACTCATGATCCAAATTGTGTACAATGTTTTATTTGAATAATAAATAATAAAAATCGATCAATAAATGAATCACCCAATACCTCCCTCAGTGCAATATACAGAATCATTAAAAGAAAGATTATATTTTTGTGAAAACACAATATATATAATTTTTCTCTTATTTTCCGATAAGACATTTAATTTAATAATAATTTCATAGAATAGATAATATTAATTATCTTTTGAAATTATCAGTGTAGTTTCACATTTATTTCTAGAGATTGTCACCTATATTTTCATTGAACAATATACTATACACTATTACTCACCATTAACTACATATATAATGAAATTTATTTGGGTAAGTATTTAATTTAATAAATCTATTAAACACTCATAAAAATGTATTTAATCATGATTATGTGTTAAATATACTTTCACAAAAACACCAGGTTGTAAAAACATGTTCAAAAAATTATTTGACAAATAAGAAATTAATTCAAGGTGGAAAGAGGAATTCATGTTATTTCTCAAAATGATTTTCTTATTTGTACAAATAACCATTTTTCTACGTTCATTGTAAAATATATTCTAATCAAATTTATAATACATATCTATATAGAAAATTATATATATTTAAATGACCTCTTCATTGCAATAGAGGTTGTTATTCCCCTATATCAACATGTTCTTTATATATTCATTATTATTCACAATTTTTATCTAAAATACTTGTTTATTATGGTTCTTCTATAATATAAACTATTTATTAAAAAATCCTCTTTCATATATTGTTCACTAAAAAATAACTCTTATAATTCCAATAAAATGTATTTAATATTTTTCCCTTTTATTTATTTACATTATCCACTTGTAATCAAAAATAAAATTTATATTACTGGTATGTGATCAAAACTTATTTTCATAAATAATAACAAAGGCAAATTTCACTTATTTATATTATAACACCTTTTCATAGGGATATAAATCATGATACTTAAATCAGAGGGACATATAGACTTATTTGTGATCCATGATATACATTAATTGAAACTAGTAGAAAATGATAATAATAAACCATTGGTAAAACATTTGACATAAAAATACATAATCTAAAATATTAATAATGCATGGAGATATACAATCTCATTGATTACATAACATTAAAATCACACTAAAAATAAAATCATTTTTTTCATACCAACCATAAACAAAATATCCCAGTCACCATGAAAAAAACAAGAAAAAAATTTGTCTTTACATTAAGAAACCAACTCCTCATATCATATATACAACATGGATATTGGAATATACACTAAATTGAATGATGCATCCACTATCCCTATTTCATGTCTAAAAATTGTGTTATTAACAAAGAAGTTCACATGTTTTTGGTGACTTTGTAAATAGAATTAATCCCACAATAAATATAATAAATATCCATGCATGGAAACAATAATAATTAATTTCAAATAAAATATGATAAATCAAATAAATTTTTATCTAAAAAATGATATTATAGATTTATTCAAAATAAACTATTTGAATAACCTCCAACTATTTTACATATGTCATTATAAGATAAATTGAATTTCATGTTGGTTTTGATTAAATAATATTGTAAACTAAGTTTTTTACTAGTAAATAAGACATCAGATTGTATCTGATCTAATTTCCATGATAATGATCTACTTTTTCCACCATGTTTTGATGGAAAACATTAATTTCTCCAATATATATAAAACACTTTATTACCACATATTCTTCCTAGAACTACAAGTTTCCTAACATAACTATTTCTCAAAATAAACATATAAAGAATAGTCCCAATAATATTAATTTTATGTATCAATATACTATTAAAATATGAAATAGATTTTACATAATAGATATTATATCATTTTAATTTTCATTTAATATCTGTAATAGAATCCATAAAACATTTAGGTGTTTTACCCAAGACATCAAATTTACAAAGATAAAGAGTGAAGTGATTCCTTTTGACCATCATCTTTCTAATATTATCTCATATTAGTGAAAAATATACATGAATTTGATTAATAATATAGAAATCATATTGGTTTCAATATAGTTCTCACCGATAGTTTATTTCCTCCCATTCAGACACACCTTTTCAGGATTTCAAAAATACCACATGAAAATCATTTATGAAAAATTTACTTTTATGGGATATTTTTTCAAAAATTAATTCACTATTTTTTTCATTAACCTAAAATCATGGTTTACAATAATACAAAGTTAATAAAAATATTTCCTGATAATATTCTAAAAAAAGAAAAATAGAATAAAAAATCATAAATAAATTAATAAAGAAGAAAAATTTGATGACAATTACCAAATTAACAATTCATTTTCAATTTAATGATCCTTCTATGATGAAATATCAAGGCCATTAAATAAAATCCTCCATAAATGAGGGAATAGAATCCAATGAAGATAATCCTATATTTAGATAAATTTGGATCATACTATATAAAATTAGAGTGATCTATTTAGTTTTCTAATATACATATAAAACTCTTAGTATATGATATAAAAATCATAAGTTAATGGAATAAAACCCCTAAAACCTGAAAAAAACCCACATAACTCGTTATTCCTTATTTTTAAAATTTTAACAATAGGTGGTGAGAGAAGTTTTTAGAAAGCGGAAAATCCATTATGTCATTTTTGGATGAATCATTCCAAAAACATATGAAAACCTTTTTAAATTTCAATAATAAAAATAACATAAATATTAAGGATTCTAAGGCATGGTAACATATGATTAAAATCATTTTAATTAAAGCTATATATAAAATAAAATATCATATATACCTAAATAATCCAAATAACCACTAATGTCAAATATTATTTAATATAAATATCTATATGAAGAACAATATCATTAAAAATTATATAATAATTATAAATTTATGTGATAATAACATCGAATTGCTCTATTTATAAAAATTTATTTAATTCCACTATAAAGTCTTCATTGAAAAATTCAATGAAATAATTAAGTAATTTTCCACTTTTTCTAATTTTTTTGATAACTAAAATTATATCCTATGTAAAAATATTTGTTCAAATATTTCTTATAATAATTTCTACTATATTTTTCAATTAATCAATAGTAAATACTCTATTTAAACTATAATTTATTCTAAAAACATCATGGTGGTCTTTTTCACCTATTCCATGATCTCTGCAATAATATAAACTAGAGATATTTGACTATTGTAAATTCCAAAAAACACGTGTCAAATTAAAAATCCTAAATAAATATTCAGGAATTAACAATTTAAATTCCCTCATTACATAGACACCCATCAATCCAATGTCGACATTATTAATAAGAAATAACAACATAATAATTTCAATTTGTATTCTAATATTAATTAGACATATATAAATAAACTAAAATAATTATCCAATTCAAAAATTATTCATTAAAACAGTAGTATTTAATTTCCCCAGCCCCTATAAACATATAATTCATCATTAAATCTCGACTATTATTGATGAAATGATAATTCCACAGCAGATGTATGCAAAATTCTCTGTCCAATGTTCCATCTCTAATTTTTCTATGTATCCCTAATACACCAAGAAAAATAATACTGTGAAATATGTGGAAATTTTATGTAATGCCCTTAAATTATAAAATAAGTAGATTTTATTCAACATTATAAAAAACATGAAATTCCATTTTTAATCTCCCTACAAAATATATTTCTCTAAATTTAATGTCTAAGATATCATGTAGAACATGTAATCACAAGGTTAAAAAATTATAATATAGTATACTTTCATAACCTAACTGTTATATGAGAGAGAATTAAAAATAATAACTATATTATAAAAATCATATAGTTTTCACATTTAAAAATAAATTTATTTTATATCTTTTTCTTATAAATAAAACAATAATTAGTTAATAGAAAAATAATTCATTTCTCAAAACATTTATTAACTCAATAATACGGTTTAGTCACAAATTACTCAAATATTTTAATTTATATGAATTAAATTTGGGAAAATAGATTTTCTTATTGAGAATCAGAAATTTCTTATTATATAATAAATTATAATTAATTCTTCAATAATGAAAATAGTTAAAAAATATAAATTATTTACTACAGATATAGTAAAAAATGGATTTACTGTAGGGGTGGACTAAAACAACTAGGGTTATAATGTCTTAATAACTTGTCTAAAATATATTATCTAGAACTATTTATACACTATAATGTATAAGTATCTATAATATATCATTTTTACCCTCTTATCATGTGTAAACATGGGGAAAACATTTTATCTTCAATAATTAAAAGTGTATCACAAACCTCACCTATAAAATGCCACCACATCTCCTTTCCTATTCTCTTATTAAAACAATTTTCTCAAATACATTTACTACAAACCAATTTAAAAACTTTTGTAATCTTATCCTATAATAATTATTATTTTAATTAATAAATCCTTTGAAGAATTTTGGTGCAATCCAAAAGAGGTTACCCGAGTAAGAGGTAATGTTTTTCATCGAGGGTTCTTATTTTATTTCTTCCACTGCCTCCATTTATTTGAATTAAAAAATTCTCATATAATAACCATAATAAATTATATATTTATAGATTTTTTAATATTGGGTTCATGACCAAAAACCATACCCACTTCCACAAAATGGTTTAGAAATTATCAATTCTGTGTATGATAGACTACCGCTTTGTGAAATGCTGTCATTAATTTTTCCATTACACCCTATCAAGGTTGTTTATGGTGAAGGATATAGATTATTTATATGATACTTATTACATAAAATTAATTCTTTAGTTATTTAATCATATATATATTTTTTTAGTCCATTCTATTTGGGATATGATAATGTCGCTCGTGTACGACGAACTACCATCTCGTGAAACGATGTTATTCATTTTTCCTTAACTTGTTACATAGAAGGGGATATAGGTAAATTTATTTATTAAATATGTAATAAAGTAAACAATTATTATATTAAAGGATTATTTATAATTTTTTATATTTAATATATCATTTTATTTCATACATTTTCACTCACTTACTGAATATAACATAGTTTTTATATGTGTCGACTAACACCTTCATGAAGTGATGTGACTATATTTTCATAAAAACATGTATGATATATATAAGTATATTTGTTGAAATAATATTTTATTTATTATATAATTATAATATTTAAATATAAAATGTTTATTACCATTTCCCGATAAGGATCATTGAAATGTAAATGAAAATCACATGTATATATGGCTTACTGTCTCCATAACCAAATCGTACCTCATTAATCAAAACCATATTTCATGATTAGAAATAAAATTATAATTGGTGTGTAAATATGCTAATTATGTCATGATTATTATTTTGTATATGTTTAAAGTGTTAACTCTTAAACCATTATTATCCTTCTAAAGTAATTTTTGACGTAAAAGTCAAATATCCTCGAAACACATAACCAAAAATTAATTTTGTGAAATAATTATATATAATATGATAATAAGTTAAATAAATGGAATAATAAAAATTAAAAAAATTTAAGTTAAAATTTTATAAAATATATTATTTGGAAGATAAATAAATCATGGGATGAGTTTGACTCTAGGTTAATGAAATTGTCTCAATTTTCCTTCATTAAATAATATTGTAATGATATGTACTTTATTTCACATATTTGGTGCATTAGAATCACCTATGACATGTAATAGAATTATTCATTCATATATACAAGTATTTTTTGTATAAATTTGAATTATTTAATCTAAAGGGTATTTGATTTATAAATTACCAAGTGGTAAGATTTATTGTAAAATCTCACTCTCTTGTGATTATTTACATTTTATTAGAAAAAATTACATTTTTGATAATTTTTTACTGAACATAAATTTACCATTAAAAATCCATATTATTTTATTATGGATATTATTATTTAATAAACCCTGTTACATTTTTTCATATAGTTTATAATTTGAATGTTAATTGTGTAACTGGAGAAAAATTGATAAATGCATATCCTTTACACTATACAAATATTTCTATGATGAGGAACATTGTTCATGATTTAAATAAACTACTTAAAATATTTTTAATTATCATTAAATGTAGTGATATGTGGTCCCATGAAATATGTAGCCCATCTATGAATCTACATGTCTAAAGGTGAAATTCAGTTGGTTAAATAAAATGTTCTTCTACTTATAGTTTTAAACTGTATTGTGAACTGTCTTTATAGTTGATATATCATGATTCATGAGATCTTGAATTCGAATAACTCAAAATATTCTTCATATATAATATAGATATATTTATTTTCCATGATGTTTTAATAATGATATTATCAATAGAATCAGTTCATTATCATATTATTGATTAAATGGTATGTGTGTTAAATTATTTAGCATTCTATTTGGATTATGCCTTATCATTTCCTGATAGTCAATTTATTTAAATGGAATAAATATATAGTCATTTACCATTCCGTATAGATTATTTATATTAATTCATGATAACATTTAATATACTTAACCCTCAATGAGTATTTGAGATCCCCCTTATTTGGGTTCCTTTCCCTACGATATAAAGAATAATTCTTGGAAAGGGTTCAATGATGCCAATGTTTTTTATTTATATTATTTTTATTTTATATCATATTGTAAAATGGGTATCATTTATATATATGTTTCTATAAAACAACTAAATTGAATGGTTATTTATGATTTTACCCTATGTATTTTTTATAATTGAAAAACTTCAGACAACAGCTCTAGGATACTGGAGGCATGGTTGTTATAGCAGGTATCAGAGGAAGTTAATAGAAATAAGGGATCTAGATTTAAGAAAACCTAGATTAGGAATAAAAAAATTATTATATAAATTGATGATAATTATATAAGAACATCAAAATTTTTTGGTAAAATTGATATTATATCAAATTTCATTGTAATAAATATTGGATTGGATACTAGAAGTGGATGTAGTTTTGGAAAAAATGTTTCTTGGGGTAATAACTCAAAAAAGGGTGCATTTGGGTTTTCATGATCAGGAAATGTTACATGAAAATGGTACTTACTACAAACCTATTTTGACACTCTTGGGGTATATTCTTATGATAATTCTAATTTTCATGACAATCCATTATAAAGGAATTTAAAATAAATATTTCCCCAAAGAATAGATATATACGAATATGATATTATATATATATATATATTTCAATTTATGATAATTAATTTAATATATTTGGTTTTATACATTATATTTAATTTTAATATGATCTAATATAGTTTATTCAGCAATTAAAATTTGTTCCTAGAAGTGGTAATATGAACCACATCAATGAATTTAATCAAAAGAGTAAGATTGATAAATTATTTGATGGGATAATCTAATATTTTAAAAATATGTACGCTCCTAAACATTATAATAATATAATGACATAATATCATGTGCTAAAAAAATAGATAATGAATTCTCTAATTGTTATAGCTTCAAAGGGGAGAAATATAGTAAGTGAATGATAGAGAAAAATGTTGAGAAAAGGGAATAAGGGAAATAAGGATTTTTCCACGTGTTTTAATTATGGAACAAAATATCTTGGTACTTTCTTAGAGAAAATGACATATTTCAAAATGTTCAGACCAAAAGGAAACTATTCTCATGAATAGATGTTATATAAAAGTGTTAAAAATGTTCGATTATTTAATTTTATGGGGATGGGGCACTATGAAAATGAATTCTCCAAGAATCAAAGGAATATACCTCAAAAGTATCTAATTGATCATGGTTATGCTTATTTTATTGCCATTAAAATTTGTAATTATTAATTTTATTGTTTTTTGGAATCAATAATTATACAATTTTTTTATTTTATCATTTATTTCATGGTTATAATAATATTTAAATGAATAAGGATTGTACCAAATTATTTTTTCATTATATATTTGGAAGCGTATGTTTAATAGTTTCGATTAAGAAGAAAACTTATTCAGTGGAAAATTGAAATTATTAGAAAACACGGGATTGAAAAAAATATAACCCTTAACATGTTACTAATAGTGATATAATTATTTTGGGATTATTATTTGAATGATATGGGGAAAGTATTTTTGATTGTAATAACTACCTTGGAACTGAATAACAATTTGTTTAAAAAGTGTTTTATCTTATCATTGATGAAGTTAACATCATTTTCATATTTGATGAATATATCAAATTATTTGTGATTAATTTTTTTAATAATGAATAATTCATTTTTTAAATAAAGTTTTATTGTAATTAAAGTTATAACTATGTTTCAAAATAATACATGATGAATATATTCACATGTTTATTATATCAAAATTATTCATTATGTCATGTTATTTGGGGGATTAATGATTAGTTAATTATGAAAATTGTGTGAAATTTTGTCTACTAGTTTTGTATCACAATATTTTTTTGTTTCATATTCATAACTATTATTAATTGTTTTAATTTAAAATTGGTATGATGTATTAGATATTGATTTGTTACTTCACCTTTTCAATATTTAATAAAATTGGAATACCTAGACGAATATTTTTAATAATAATAACTATCGATCGACTTAATGAATTATAATTATATTATTTATCTTACAGACCATTTAAAATAAACATTATTTATTAAGAAATGAATTTTTTCTTCATTACATAGAGTATGTGATGAATTGTAAATTCAACGAAACAAAACCAAAGGCTGAAATTTTACCTATAAAATAAAAATATACCAACTAAGTATATTTAATTATATTATAATATAAGATAATAATGAATAATATTAATGAAAAGGTTCGTTAAAAAATTGTCATATTATAATTATATTCAAGGAATAAGATAGTCTTTTAAATCATCACATATTTATGGGTTTTAATTCTTTAACATTGAATTTAACATTTATTTCATGTGATCAATAAAATATATCATTATCCACAATTATTTATTCATTTCTCCACATTCCAAATTTCGAAATGAAATGAACTTTCTCATACTTTTAAACCAACATATGTGTAATTCCATATGTCATTTGTACTAACCTTTATCACTAATTGAGATTATTTTATGAACTTCTACTTATCATGTGGGTTTTCAAGATATGGAATTTCAAATATTAAACCATTGATTTCTGAGCATATGATCAAATTGTGAGGATGTAATTTATTTCAGGGGGTATAATATAACAAACATAAATTTCAAAATAATAACATTTGATTTCATATAATATGTGACCCAAAATACCAAGCATAATCAACCCATGAAAAATATTTCTTTAAATTTCATCTCTTTGATAACTTGTGGAACACACAACCCTAAGTCTAAATAATCATTAATAATGTAAACCATTATAAACTCCCTATTAAATTGGTATGAATGAATTGTAAAAACATAATTATGAAAATTATTTGTTTTATAATTTTAAAAAGAAATTAATTTTCTATATATTGATTAGATATAAATAATAATCATTAAAAGTTTAAAAAAAAATATTTAGTTTATTTATTTTCAAATATAATTTATTAATGATTTTCAGAAAAAATGAAATATTAATTTATAATACATATAGAAAATTTATTTTAAATGAAATTAAATAAACATATTAAAATTACAATATAATGAATTTTCGTTTTTTTCTTAAATGATTCATTTTTCAAAGAATATTAAAAATACTAAATTTTAATTGAAAATTGCCTCGTATTTTATATTATTTATAAAGATATATATTATTTTAAATTTTTATTAAAGTCAAAAAAATTATATATATATTAATATAATTAATTTCAATTTCACACTTTTTGACATTGATGTTTCATATAAAAACATTATAAATTTATATCATTTACTATTTTACAACTTCTTATTTCATCGGGTATGTGGGATTATTTTTAAATAAAAATTTTCAAATTTTATGAATTTAATTTGAAAAAATAGATTCTAAAATTATAATAATGATAATTTATATTATCTAATAAGTTTAACTCAACTTTCAGTAATAATGAATAGTAACACACAAGAGCCTCAGCCCAGTTGGTGAGGACTCGCTAGGTGCATCCAAGAGACCCAGGATCAAATCCTGGTGGTGGCATATTTCCGGGTACTGTAGCAGTACTGTAGCATGCACTGTTCCGTACTGTAGCAGCCGGAACTATTCATCCATTTGGGCCTTCGGGCCACTGGTTTGGTTCTCGGGTCCTGAAAGGCTTTCGGGCCACCCAAGGCCTTCGGGATAGTTGATTCTCAAGGCCTTCAGGCCACTTTAAGGAATTTGGGCCACCCCAAGGCCTTTGGGACACATGAATGCAGGCCCAGACACACTACAAAAAAAAAAGAGCAGCCCCAGAAGAGGATTCAGAGAAGGTACACTCACCAGAGCAGAGCCAAATGGATTGTCAGAATGAAAGGGTATGGCTATACCATCGGTACCAGCCTGTGCTTGCACGGGAAGCCTAGCCAGACGGTCATGCAAAGGTGGAGAGATACTATCAAAGATGCAGATGCTGGGGAGGGGCAGTTCCTTGTAGATAGTCTGGTTGAATTCCCTAAAGACCTTCGGGTCATGTATTCTCTCAAGCCTACGGGCCATGTAATCTATGAGCCTACGGGCCTAGTAAGGGTTCCCTCTAATCCCTTGAAAGAGGGGTTATCAAAAATCAATAAAAAATGAAGGCCTTCAGGCCATTTAGGCAGGTAATAATGAATAGTAACAGTAGTAAAATATTTTTCCCGCGGTTAAGGGAAAATTGATTTACAGTCATGGGGTTAAAATTAAATCTAATGGTATAGATGACCAAAAAACTTACATAAAATTCATTTTATGGTCTTATTTGGAACCTATAAGTGTAATTATGAATAATACTACATTTTGGGAACTTAGAATTTTCAACACCTGGATACATCATTTTATTTTAAAACATTACTATTGTGTCACTCACCTACCAAATAAAAGCCCCCCCCCCCTCTCCTCTCATCTTCAATCCTACAAATCCTTTGGTTAGAAAAACATAAAACCAAATAACTTACCAAATACACTAATCTCATCTTATTGGACTTATGATTTTATGAATATGTACTTGTAAGGAATTTGGTGCATTCGTAAGGGGTTTACCCAAGGAAGATGTAACGTTCTTCATTAGAAATTTTAATTTTACTTCTTCCTCTACCACTTTAAATTATTTTTATGACCTGATGATAAAAAAACTCATTATATTTCATATAAATATATTTTAATTATTTTATGATAATTTTCAACCATCATCCCCACTTCCATTATATTTTTAAAGATGTCAATAGTTGTTTGTACGGTGGACTACCTCCTCACATGCCGATGTCATCTATTTTTCCATTACCACATATCATTAATGTGTATGATGATTACTCTAATGTATATATTTATATATATTTTATTTATTATATAAATATTACTCTAAATTTATAATATCATATAAAGAATTATTTAATTTCAATTCCACCTGGGATAAGATACCATTTATCATGGGTGTGGTGGATTACCATCTCACAATGCGATGTCATTCATTAACACTAAATCATTAAATTGAAGGTGGTACAGATAAATTTAAGGATAATATGAGATATACATGAAATAATAATTAATTTAATTTAAGGTTTATAATTATTTAATTATAATAAATTATATTGTTTCTTATCTTTCAAATCATTCAAAGATGATAATGTTATTCGGTTATGTGTGACCATCTGCATTCACATCGTAATTTAACTCTATTTTCATCACCACAACACAAGAAGTACATATATAAGTATATTTAATTAAATAATATGTTTTTATGAAATTATTACCTTTTTTGAATATAAAATATAAGTTACATCATTTGTGTAATGATCATTAAAAAATGGAAACATTACTCATGTGTACGTATGTACTACGATCTCCATTAACAGAACATAATACATTTCTCCAAAACACCATTAATTATTAGTATAAAAATTATTATTCATGTATAAATAAGATAATTATTTCCTCATTATTATAATATTTATTTTTATATAATGAATTTTTATACCAATAATAATCTTATGATGACATATTTCACACATAATTCAAATATCCTCAAAACACCTGATATAAAATTAACTGATTAAGTAAATTTATATAGTTTGGTAATATGTAAAATTAAATAAATAATAAACATTATAAAGGAATATATAAATCAAATAATTAACATATGTTTAATATAACGTCAGATAAATAATTTCGATGATGATTCAAAATCAATGTAAGGGAATTCATCGCAATTTCCCTTTAATAATTAATAATACTATTCCCCAAATATCATTTTGATGGTGTAAAACATCCCTTTTTAAATTTAATTTCAGGATTCATTCGTAATTTATAGTACTTTATGTTTCAATTTAAATTATTTTGTCTAAAGGGTATTCGAATAGAATATTATCATGTGGTAAATGTTATTCTAAAATCTAATTTTATATTTCATTTGTTAACAATATCTCGAAACAATAACATTCATGTCATCAAATTTCATTAAAAATTTAATTTCTAATAAATATGGATATATATATTTACTAATCATAATATCATTCTTACAATTATTTTATATATTTAATATTTTCAGATCAATTAGAAAAATATTGATAAATCCATATACTTTACTAAGTAAGGATATTTATAGATAAGTCAATTGTTCGTAAATTAAATCACATATTATTTATTTGATGAAAGATATTGATATGTAGTGATGGGAGGAGACCTAAAATATATATCCCCTCAATTCATTGAAATTTCTAAAGAAAGAAATCAGTATTAAAAATTAAATGGGTTTTTACATGTATTTTTAAAAGTAATTGTGAATTGTATTGATGGTATATGGTTCACTATCCCTAATATCATAAAGACTGAAAATTATGAATTCAATATACTTAGAATTCATTTTTTTATTATCCATGATATCCTCAAAATGACATAAAAAATGGTAGAATTTCTTTATCTAATTATAGATTTAATGTCATGTGTTCTTAATTATTTACATTTTCATATCGATTATGCCATATCTTATCATGATAGTAATGTTGTTTAAATGGAATGAGAGTTTAGTTTTTTTATTTCCTTTTTTATAATGATTATTTATTCATGATAAATTCCAATTTACATAACCCTTACTGATCAATTGAGCTAACACATGTTTTTTTACTTTCCCAAGGATATGAATAATAATTCATGTAATGAGTTCAAGTATGCCAAATGTTTTCCATTTATAAGAATTATAGTTTATATCCCATTGTAAAATATATACCATTTATGTATATGGATCCCCAAAACTGCTAAACTAATCATTTCTTCATATTTTACCCATTGAATCTATACTAGTGTAATAAATAATACATTAGCTCTAGGTTACTGGAGATGGTGTTATAACTTTTAATCCGGAGTCACCAATTCAAATATAGTTATTCATATATAGAAATCTTTTTCATCCTATAACATCTCTCAATTAAAAAAAAAAAGAGTTTCATATGGTAAATAATTTTTGAACTGATAATTTTAGATATTATTATGAATCATTATGTAACATTTTTGAAATTCTAAATTTATTTTAACTTCAATAATATTTTTTATAGTCTCAAAAAGATGCACACAAAGATCCATTATTTTTCCATTCATTCCCAACCACCAATGTCTCATCCCTAATGAATCCTTTTAAAAAGTATTACCAATATCATTGTCTATTATTAATGATCGACATAAGATTTCTATTAAAATTTATCTAATATATATATATATATTTAATACGTGTTGTAATATCAAACACATAATTTTTACCCATTAATGTTTTTTATCAGTTTCAAATCAACTGAATACAGACCAACATTATTTAAATTAACATCTAAAGACTCCAATTTCAAGAACACATTCTCAATGAATATAGTATATAATTAAAATAACACATTCCTTATTCTTTTAAATTTTATGGGGTGGTGGTAATCCATACTTTTCCTTGAGTAATTTAGATAGATAATTATTTAGTTCTTATAAAACAACATAAAAAACTAAGCACCTATATCTGAAAACAATGACTTGAATCTCTGTTAATTATAATAATAATATTAATATAAATTTTATTGTAGTCATTAATTAAAAATAATTCTAAAATCAGAAATAAGCATAATAAATTTTTATGTAAATTCACTACTAAAAAAAATATTCTTTTTTATAGTGATCTTAGTAATTCGTCATTAAATACCTGTAATAATTCAACACGTTCTATGTCAAAATATACGGTATTAACGATGATAATTTTGAGCACTAATAACTTATAGTTTATTTTTTCATAACTAATCACCAAGGAATAAATTTTCTTATGCCATTATCCACTCAACAAATAATAATTTGCAACTAATGTTATTGATAATCTAACTATATGATGAATTCACTATACGAATAAAATTTTGAAACACTTTCAAGAATATATTACATAATTAAAAATAATCATCCATTTAAACATGTTATATCAATATTAATTTTATGTTGACCATAAAGAAAAATTCTATAATCACTATTACCTCTACAAACATGTGAAATCCAAATAATAATACTATTGACAACATGTATTCCCAAACTTCAATATTTTATTTAATATTCCGACTAAAGGAATATTATATTGAATTACTATTTATATATATATATAATCCCAATATAAAATATTAAGGATAGTCCCCCACATCTAATTTCATATGATAATATCAAGTTTTTCTAAAATAAACCTGAAACTCTTATGATTGGTAAGCACTAAAAATCACCCACTAAATAGTTATCTCCACAATATTTACTATAATAAACAAATATATAAAAATTTAAAATATATTAAACGTCATTAATTTCATTATTTCCCAATTATATTGATTTATATACCAAAACTTTTCCTCCTTACAAAAAAGTACTTCTTAATAAAATGCCAGATAATTCATATCTGAAGTCCAAAAATCCAAATATGGGAATAATGGAAACTAAAACAAAAGTTATATGATTTATAATTACTAAAATCAATCACAACACATTACAATTTGATAAATCATTATCCATTTTTAGAAAATGTTTTTATAATAAAATGTTTTAAAAATACCTAAATAGTCAATGAAAAAATATAGCCTATCATAGTCAATTCCACATTAAAAATCATTCCTCAATCATTACATATATATGATTTTTGTCACCTTCTAGAGATCAAATTAATTTTTTATAAGAATTATTACCATAATATTAAAATTGTTGAATCACAATTTCCCTTTTAGATGTTGTAATATAACATATCCTTATGAATATTTATAAAAATATATTCAAGTGCATCCAATAATTTTCCATCATTATTGACCACATAATCATATCATAGAAAAATTTTGCAGTAATATTATAAAATATTTATAGAATAAATTATTACTCGGTACTGTAAAAATAGTAGGTGAATTAAAAATCTTGAAATGGGTAGCCAAGAATTTTTATTCATCATATCAATATGATAAAAATTATAGTATCTTATTATATCATTAATTGCTGAAACCCCTCAAAAATTTTAATCCTAAAAAAGTTGGGATATCCCATCTACTATTAAATATAAATTTTGATATGATCAATGGTATATTTTTTCATTACCATAACAAGGATTTTATTTTATTATATTATTCATAAATGAATGGTGATTCCAAAATATAAACACATAGTTTAATGAATCTTTTCTGATGATTTTCCTCATGTTTCACCTTCAAATATATAAATTGAATTATTTCTGTATGATATAAATCCATTAACATAACATTAATTCAAGGTACAGGGTCAATGGATAATTTCATATGCCCTCTTTTTGGTCATAATTGATTTTTTATGGAAAAACAATAGAATCGTAATTTATTACATAGAATTAGAGGTTGTTTCATTCCTTTTATTATTAAAATTACTAACATTAAACTAATAATTTAGTAAATAATTATCAAAAATTATTCGTCAATCTATTATATAATGAATAAACCATTATTCTATAAAAGTATTGATAATAAACTCTATTTATACAAAGAGAACACATATACTTTAATACTTTATTTGATCCTTGAATTTCTTCATCTAATTAAAACCCATAATCATGTAAGATAATTTTAAATCAAAATAAAAAAACTATAATATATCAAAGTTGATAATTAAAATCAATATTAAGGGACATGAAAATAAATTTTAAGATAAATTTTATAAGGATGTGTTTTTTTCAATACATTATATACTCCACCTATAATTTCAATTTTTCAAAAAATCATGTAGATGTAAGTTAATATACTTTTATAGTATAAAATAATATAGTAGACATAATATAATACATTATAATGGAACCTCACCACATGGATGAAACTAAATCAGTATCATCCTCTTGTAGTAAACATTATGTTATGAAGACCATTCACTAAATCTTTTGAGGTATTGACCTTTCCACTTTAAACGTTATCCCTACTTTGAAATAAGTCCCCAACCTAGACTATTTGATTTCATCATTATGAATCATTTATGTGTGTTTTTATTATCATTTATTACAATAAATTGTATTAGATAATATACCACAATACGTCTTTAGATGTTCCATAATTCTTTACTGGAAACAAAATAATTGTGAAATTAAACTGTTGGTTCCCCACTACAAATATTTAATATTACTATATAATACTCATTCCTTAATATGATATATAAGATCAATCCACAACATAACCTCGTATGTTTTTTAGTTTCATCTTCTAACCATATGAACGATATTTCCATTTTTTAATCTTTAGAGAATTTGTATTTTATTAAAAAAATGATAGATATATTTTTCCTCATTTTGAAAGATAATCCTTGATTATGTCTCATATCAAAGAATTTTATTAAACTATTTATCATTTATATTAAAATTGATTAAAATTTATAGTGACGAAGAAGAATCATTTTTAAATTGAGATATATACTCCGTTACATTGAAATTGATATTCTCGAACACAAAAATGATATATAATTTATGTGATTAAATTCTTACAAAATATTCAAGTAATTTAAAATATTGTAGAAATAATTCCAACAAATATCCTTTTGAAATCCATATTTGTTCACCACCTCCCTTAATTTTTGTATTTAAATATTACCTAAATTGGTAGAAAACGTATCTTTTGGGCAATCAAACTATATATATACTTAACCTAGTAGATTAGTGTTTGTATAAAAATTATTACTTCATAAAAAATATAATGAATCATATCTTGAAGGAATAAATAGTTTATCAGTCTTGGAAAACATGATAATTACTTGAATATTTCCTTATATATTAAATCATTGAATAAAAAATATATTTTCGTTGAGAATAATATTATTACCTTTAACTTATCCCTACCTATTATTCCTAATACACATCATGGAATTTTTAAAAAAAGTAACATAATAAAGTATTGATCTTAGATATAGAGTAATATTTTTCATAAAAGAGATGATATCTCGAAATGAATAATATGTAATGAATAAATGATGATAAAATAATACCGTATAAATAATCACATGACTTAAAATTTTATTAATGAATATTTTAATAAATACAATAATAACATGGAAATATATAATTAATTTCAGATTGATATAATTCAAAATGTTCGAAATCTAAAATCTATAATTTTGATATTATTCCAATACATTAATACAATAATTATTAAGGCCTCATCTGAGAACACAATTGAGTTTATCTTGTGATACCTAATGATGCATCGAGGGGCTAAAGATTTCTGATTCCCATCTGCCACCTAATATGTCCAATGAATTCATCATATGAATAATCAATACAATTAATCAAAAAGCCTTAAATATCAATAATTATTTATATTATGAGAATGAAAATATGAAATATAAATAATCTCATATGTACAAATAATTATAATCATTCCTGAAAATTATGGTGGATGATATCTTTGGTTTATATCCTCATAATAATATTCATCAAAGGATAATGACACAAAAAAATACCTTATCATGTTTACTATAAAATTTCATGACAAAAACACCCATTTCTCTTTTCAAACAATTATATAAAGTATACATATATTTCTAAAATATTAATGAATCATTTTATTCGAAAATATACATTAAAAGAATTAAATTAATATTTATTGTAATTATCCTTAATGATGGTGGAAATATTTCATTCATTTATAGTACGTCAGAAGAAATATTCCTTTCAAATTTTAAATAAAAGTAAAAAAGAAATTTTTTTAGGAAAAAAATAGATGATTTATTCTATTTTGATTGAAAAATTATAATATGGGAGAAAATTTATTAAAATTTATATTAATATTATGATCATTATTTTAGTCATTTAAATGGAAATATGGACATGAATAATAAATATTCCAAACAATGTAGAAAATACATTGTGTTTTTTACTAAAAAAACATATCTTAGTATATTGAGTAAATAAATGGAAGGAAAATTAAAAAAATAACATATATTAAAAAATAATATAGTAAAATACATTGATTTTAACATATAAATATAAAATAATTCACCTTGTGTCAAATTAATCAGAAATAATCTTGAATAATGATAATATTGTAAAATTAACCCTTACATCAAACCTGAAAACCCTTTTACACAATTAATCCTCCGATTTTTTTAAATATATATTTCTTTTGATTAAATTATAGAATAGTTATCATATATATAATACCAAATATTATTTAATTTTAATATTTAATCACTTATTTATTAACAATTCATTGTTAAAAAACATTTTTCATGTAATAACTACTTCATTATTCTTGTCGGTTTTTGCTAGGTATTTTTTTTATTTTACCTTTTTCATGGATCCATTATATCATGATTAATAAACATAATATAAATCTCACAATTTTTTTCTACATATGTATTTATATTAATCTATAAAAAAATTTATAGAAAAATCAAGTACATTGTTGGTAGAGATGGTAAGTCATACATATTCATGAACAATGTTTTCATTTTTTAAAAGATGGATCAAAGGAAAGGTAAATAATATTTATCATTAAAAAATAATTTTTATATCATATATATCATATATATTTATAAAATCCATCTTTATTACCACCCATGATAAAAAAAATGGATAATGAACCATATCGCTCTGTGGAGGTGGCAGTCCACACATAAAAATGAGCACTGTTTATATTTTCCTACCGATATAATGTTTGAATGTGTATGTAATATTAAAATTAAAAACATAAAATTATGTCATAAATATAACATATATAAATTAAATCTACCAATATACCTATCATTGAGAGGGTATAATGGAAAAATAATTACATCATTTCTTGAGGAGGTAGTCCTCTAGAGACACCATTGATGGTTTCGTTTCCCATTTGATGGATGTGAAAATGGATACTGGTTATGAAATTAAAATATTAAAATATCATTATATTTATGATATTTTTTTATTATTCTATCATATTTGAATATTATTTTATGGAGGTATAATATGGTTAGACCTCTTTATTTTCAAAAATTACTAGTATGCCTCTCACATCACCTATAAAAGGCCACACCCTCTTCTCTCCTCTTCAAACAATAAAATCCATTGGTTTTAGAACCCAATCCCAAAATAAAATCCCAAATTATATAATCTCTTACTAGAATCCATATTTATGATAAAAATCAATCCAATAAGGATTTCAGTGCACACATAAGTAGGTTACTCAAGGAAGAGGTATCGTTCTTCATTAGGCATTTTTAATTTATGAATTCCTCCTCATACAAAAATTATTATTAAACCATGATAATGAAACAGCAAAATTATATTCCATAAAAATAATTTTTTTATGTTAAAATAATTACTTACAACCATCCTCACTTCTATCTAATTTTTCATGAAATCAACATTCATGTTTATGGCAGACTACAGCCTCACAAATCGATGTCATTTTTTTCAATTACCACCTCTCAAGGTTCGGTATGATGATTTATGTAATGTATATATATATATATATTAGACTAATGAAATAATAATACTTATAGATTGATTATATCATTAAATATTTTAAACTTTATATTAAACATCGTATACAATACCATCGCTAATCTATATGGTGGACTACCACCTCACGAAGTGATGTGATTTTTTCTTCACTAATGCTTTACGTGGAAGGTGATAATTATGGATATAATATTTATATGTGTTATACATGAAGTAATTAATATAATAGTGGCATAATTGTTATTATTTGAAGATAATATATCATTTTATTTCTTACATTTGACCCATTAAAAGATGATAACGTCATACATGTATGTGTGAACTACTTCTTTCAGAATGTAATGTGACTCACATTTCATATCCAAAAAAAATGGAAGATATATATATAAGTTCAATTTATTTGATAATTTGATATTTATGATTTTATTATATTTCTGTAAATATTAAATATTACATACCTCCTTTCCATAATGATAGTTGAAAAATAGAAATGTTACTCAAGCGTACTTACAACCTACAACCTCCATTATCAGATCATAATTTATTTTTTAAAACTATATTTAATGATTAGAATTAAAATTAATTTTTTATGTTAAAGTATAATAATTCTACTCGAATAATTTTTTATATTTTTAAATAATCAACTATTATACCAACAATGACCTTACGATGTGATTTTTGACGCAAAAGTCAAATATTATTGAAATAGCCCATATAATATTTAAAAATTATGTAACATTATAAAACATGATAATATGAGAAACAAAAGAAATAATAAAACTGACTGAATTAATAAATAAATTAAATAATTAAAATAATATTTTTATTTGTCAATATAAAGAATGGACATGGCGATTTGGAATCAAAGTAAAGGATATAATTTCATTTTCTTTTTATTGGGGAATATTGTACGTTAATGCACCTAATTTAATTTATATGATCTTTAAAACACCATTCTGTCAATTAATTTCATATTTCATTCATAATTTATGGTATTTTATAATATAATTTTAATTATTTCACCAGAAAGGGATTCAAATTAAAAATTTACTAGTTGAAAAAAGTTATTATTGAATCTCAATTTGTTTTTTGATTTTAATCTTTCTCTTGAAACAATTAATTTTAGGTGGTCATTATTTATTAACAATTACATTTGTCTTAAATATATATAGGAATATTTACTAAATTATATATCATTATTATAAACATGGTATACATTGAATTTTATTTTATTAAATAATGAAATGCTGATAAATATATAACCTTTATTCTATATTGATATTTTTTTGAAAAGGGAAATTGTTAATAAATTAAATATTTTACTAGATATATGTAGAATGATATTTATATGTAGTTATGGGATGGTACCAAAATTATATATCTCCAAGATGCATAGACATGTATAATGAGAGCATTGAGTTGTCCAAAATAAATGGGTTTCTACCTGTATTTTTAAACTTTATTATGAATGGTGTTGACAGAAGAGGTTTCATAATGCCTAAGATCGTAACATCCAATAATTATGAATTTAAATTCGTATGAATATATTTTTTTTATTATCCATTATATTTTCACAACTATATTATCTATGGATGCATTTCTTTATCTGATTATTGATTAAATTATATTTGTGTTTAGTTATTTACCTTTCCATATAAATTATTCATTATCTTGTGATGATGATAATGTTTTTAAATGGATATGTGTTCCGTAGTTTTCCATTACATTTTTATTATGATTATTGATTAATGACAACATCCATTGTACTTAACCATTACTGAGTATTTGATCTCACCCTTATTTATTTACATTCCCTATGATAAGAAGATGAATTCCTTGAATCAGTTCATTCATGAAAAATGTGTTATGTTTCAATGTTTCTTATTTCTTATACCAATGTATACTATGTGTCATGTAAGTATCTGGTTTCCCAAAACTACTTAACTACTCAATTCTTTAGAATTTGACCCTTTTTAACTATGCCAATTTAATAAATCAGGATTCTGCTCTACATTACTAGAGTTGGGGTTATTACATTTTATCTTCAAACCCCAACTGAAATATATTTTCTCAAATAAGGAAAATCACCTCAAACAATATCATCTCTCTATTAGAAACATATTTATCATATTTTAAATTATTCTTCAACTGAAAATAGTAGATAATATTATGAATCATTGTATAAAATTTTTGAAATTCCAAAAGGTTTGTATCATAAATAATATTTTTTTTAATCTCAAAAGGACCCACACAAAAAGACATTAAGTTGTCATTCATTCACAACCTCCAGTGTCCCATCCTTAAAGAAACATTTAAAAATAAAATATCCCCAACATCATGGGTCATTATTGATGATCAAGAAAGTATTTACTTGAAATTGATGATATATATATATATACATATTATTTTTTACATTGATTATTATATCATACATAAAATTATATATTATAAATCGGTATTAATGGTTACCATTCAACTGAATGGGGACCAATATTACTAACCACATAACACATCAATCTATGTAACATAATTTTATAATTTAAACTCGATTATAATTCAAAAAAAATTAAAATGGTGATAACCGATCGTTGTATGATTTTTATATTTTAAGAACACTTTCTCAAATAATATCATATATAATCTAAATAGAAATTTTCATGTTTCCATTAGTTTGATTGGAGTAGTCCATACTTTTACTTGATTAAATACATATATAAATACTGAGTACCTATCATAATATAGATAATAATAGAGACATATATCAGAAAACATGTGCCTCAAAATATAATGAATTTAAGAAATATTTTCAATTTTATTCTTATGTAGAAATTAACTAAAAGTGGTTCTCAAAAACAAAATGAGTACAATAATATTTATAGTTAATATAAAAATAACCAAAAGGGTTCTTCTGTCAATAGTTAAATTGGTAATAAAATCATGAAATTCATGAAATAATATTCGTAGTTCCATGTGATAATTGAGTGTATCAATAAGGATAAGTTTGACCACTAATACATTATACATTATTGATTCATTAGTAGTAACAGATGAATAAATTATTTATGTTATTATCCACTAAAAAAATTCAACTAATTTTATGGTTAATCTTTCTACATTATTAATAATCTAGACTACTAAAATTGGGAAATTATTAAAAGAGTTCATTCCATAACTACAAATATATTTCCATCTATCAATTGAAATAAAAAACGTTGTCTAGTGAAATAATCACATCAGTGGTTTTTTACTAAAATTATAATGAAAACCTCATCCTTCAATAATCTACATCTAATATATTATTATTTTTAACATGATATAACAATATTGATTTTATATTGACACTATAGAGAATCACACAGCTTACTATTTCCAATACCATAATGTGAAATCCAACTAATATTCAATTCAACTTCCTATATTCCGTAACTTCTATCAATTTTTTTATTTTAATATTCTCACTAAAATAATTTCATATTGGATTTCAAATTTTTATGTATATATAAGCTCAATTTTAAAACCTTTTGTACATTCCTACCATATATAATTTCTCATTATTTGATTAATTAGTGACAAAATAAACTTAAAACTATTAATATTAGTAAAAACTAATATTTCTCAACCTAATAGATATATAATCCAAAATTTTGAATAATAAAAATAAAATAGATTAATCTAATATTTATTAATGTTCATTAGTTTCTTGAGCTCACAATTTCCTAGAACCATAATCCACAACCATTCCACCTTTCATCCGAATATATCATAATAAAATTCCAAATATCTCACATCATAGCTCAAAAAAATCCCAATATTGGAATACTAAAAACCAAATCTATGGTGATATGATTATATAATTACTAAAATTCAACCCTATAAATTACAATAAAATATATCATTGATCAATTTTTGGGAAAAAGATTCCATAATATAATACATTTTATAAAAGAACCTAAATGGTTAATGAAAATATCTATAAAATAATATTCAAATACATATTACAAATTTATTCCATGACTATTACTTATATGTAATTTCACTGAACTAATAAATACCAAATATTATTTCCATAATGAATATTTGAAAAAATTTAATTATTTAATCAAAAGTGACAGTTTGAATAGTTGGAATAGAACATACCGTTTTTTAATTTTTTTAAAAATTATTCATGAGATTCCACTGATCATCCATAATTATAGACCATATCAAAATATCTTCCAAAAATTCTAAAACAAAGATACATAATATTTATGAAGATATTGTTTATTGATTCTATAGCACTTTAGTTGCATTCATATTTCTAATATCGGAGACTAGAAATTTCTAATGGTCATATCATCATCATCATTTTATTTTCGAATAGTATCTTACATTACAAATAATATGTGAAACACATAACAAATCACAATCAATAAAAACTAGGTATATCCAATTAAATATTAAAAATGATATTCAATATGATCTAAAATATGATTATTATTTATAATAACTAGATATTATTTACATTATTTAAATCATAAATTAATGATGTTTCCTAATGATAAACACAAGGTCTAATGAATACCTTCTAATGAAGGTCATCATGTTTCACCAATATCTCCATCAATTACATTTGTTCTATATGATATGAATCTTTTAAAATATTTCAAATTCTAAGGAACATATTAATCTATAATTACATATCACCCTTTGGAGGTAATCGTGAAAGATTACTTAGAGATTATTTAGGATTATAATTTACTACACATAAAAGTGGAGGTTGATATTTTCATTTTATTTTTACAAGTATTAACAAAAAAATATTATTAATCTGGTAAAATACTATAACTTGTTAGTTGACCATCTATAATATAATTAATATCCAATTATGTAATGAAATTATTAGTAGTACACTATAATAATACAACATGAAATCATAGACTATAAATGATTATTTTATCCTGGAGTTTTTCCATCCAACTAATACACAAAATAATTTAATTTATTTTTAACTCAGAATAAAATATATCCCATGATATATCCAAATTTATTATTATAATCTAGGTGAATGGTCATGCACATCATTCTTAAACTTTTATCCTCATTAATTATCATTTTTAATATAATACACAATACACTTCACTTATAACAACTATTTTACAAAAAATCCTGACAATATAAAATAATTTATTGATCTAGTATAAAATAATATAACCATCATAAAATCCATTATAAACATACCACTAAACATATATGTAATTGAATCAGTATCAACATATTATAGTGCATTCTATGATATGAATATAATTATCTAAATCTTATGGGTTGTTAACATGTAGTCTTTATAAGGTCTCCCTACAATGAAATAAGTCCTCAACCTAAAAAATATAATTTCATGAACATAAATACATGAATTATTTTTTTATATGACTAATTAAAATAACCGATCTAGGTTAATATCCAAGAATACATCTTTATATAACCCATAATTTCATACTGGAAACATAAATATGGTCAATATTGGAAAATTATAGGTACCCCGCTCCAAATCACTAACATTACTATATATGAACTATTACCTGAGATGAGTTAAAAGATGAATCAACAAAATATCTTATAATGTTTTTTATTTTCATCTTATTACCATTGAAAAGATATTCCATTTTATTAATATATTGAGAAATGGGGTTTTATTAAAATAGTTATATATATGTTTCCTATTTCAGAAAGATAATCCTTGATCGTATATCTTATCATAGCCATATCTCAATCCTTTTAGCCATAATATTCACATTCATTAAGAACTACAGGGAATGAAAAAATGATTTGTAAATTGTGATATATAATCCATCACTTTAAAATTAATATTATCAAACAAACAAATATATATCCATTATGGGATTTTGTTTCCACAAACAATATCGGTAATCAAAAATATTTTATAAACCATTATAGTAATGATCTTCATAAATTCCAATTTTTCACAACATCCAATACATTTAATCTTGATATTTTCCATAAATTGGTCTAAAATTCTACTTTTGGTATCTTAAACTACAATGAGCCTAAACCTAATTTAAAATATTCTTTAGTTAAATTATAAATTTGGAATGAAATATATGAAATCTCATATTGAAGAACCTAATAATTCATTAGACTGTGGTGAAAATATAAATACATGAATATGAAATTACATTTGAAAAAATTAAATGAAAACTAGAATTTTCTTTGAGAACACCATACTTCCCCTTAACTTATCCATTGATATCAATAATAAAAAACTTCTAATATTATTGTGCAAAATAGATCATAATAATGTGGCTATCTCAGTTTTTGAGTAAGGGTATGCATACATGAGACACTAATAATGAAATAATAATATGTCAAGAGGAGGTGATAATAAAATAATGCTACATAAATAATCCCATAAGCAATACAATTATCAATGCATATTATAATAATTTAATAATAACATAAATATATGTAATTGATTTTAAAATTATGGAATGTATAATGATTGACATCAAAAACATAACATCATTCCCTCATGGAAACACTACATAAAACAATTATTAACACCTAAACAAAAAACCTATTCAAATTTTTCTTTTGAGATCTAACTATATATGAATGGCCTATAAAATTTTGAGTCCCACCAATCACATAATATTTCAAAAGCATTCTTTATATGAAATATCTATACAACTTAACCAAAAAACCATAAAAACAAATAATTTTCTATATTGGAAGATCTAAAATATGAAATAACAATTATTTCCCCAAAATAACTAATCATAATAGATCCAGAGAAATAAGGTGGATGATATCATTGGAGGATATCCTAAGCATAATATTCATCAAATAATTTTAAAATTGATGAAAATAATTTAAAAATATCACATGAAAATAAAATGAGGAAAACACCCCCATTCACTTTGAAATCTTATATATAAAGTCTAATATAATTTCCCAAATATTAATGAAAATAATTTATTTGAAAATAATATCGTTAAAATATAAATTAATATTCGTAGTAAAGATCTATCATGATGTTAGTAAAATTTTATTCATTCATATTACATCAATAATGATTCCTTCCATATCTTCGGTAAATGTCCAAAAGTACAATATTTGCAAAAAGAAAAGAAGATTTATAATAAACCATTTCATAAAAATTAAAAAGTTGCTAAAAATTTTATTTATAAATAATTATTCAAAATTGAATACAATATTTTAGTCATTTTAAGGAAAATATCAACATGGAATAGAAAGACTCCAAACTAAGTAGAAAATACAAGGAAATTTTCATTAAAAACACCATTTTGGTATCTTGAGTACTAAAAGAGAGGATAATTAATGGATAGAAATTTAAGATATAAAAAAGGATAATAAAATAGATTCAGTTTAAGATATAAATATATAATAATTCCCCTATTGGAGAATTCATCACAAATAATTGTGAATAATAAAGAGATTGTGAATAAAACATTACTACAAGTCCGGATTCCATTATATGCATTAAAACCTCCTATTAAATAAATATATATTTTTTATGAACGTATTCAAGAATAATAATCATATATAACATATAATATATGATTTACTTGTAATAATTTTTCACTTTTTTATTAACAATTCATTGTTAAAATTCATAGTTTAATGTAATAACTACTTCATTATTCGTGTATGTTTTAGTTTGGTGGTTTCAATCCTTTTACGTTCATACCAGTCAAATCTAATATAGAATAGTAAAAATAATATGAATATAATATATATTTATTATATATTTATTTATGTTAATAAATAAATTTTGAGATTAAAAAATGAGTTACACCATTCGTGGAGATAGAAGGTTGTACATATGCATGAATAATGTCGCCATTTTTTGACAAACGGATCAAACAATATAACTAATATTTAAAATTATAAAATAATTTAAAATATATTATATATCATATATATAAATTAAATATATCCTTGTTACAATCCATATAATCATAAGACGAATAACGAATCACATCTCATCGTATAGGTGGTATACCACACGTTCAAACGAGCAACATTATCAGTTTCCAACAGATTAATAGGCAAGATGGTGTGTGTGATATTAAAATTAAAAAAATATAAGTATTTAATGAATATAATATACATATAAATTAATTATATCATCTTATCTAGTTTTTAGAGATTGTTATGGAAAATGAATTACATCATTTTCGTGAGTGGTAGTTCTTCGTACACACGATCAGTGGTTCATTTTACCATTTTACGGAAGAGGATATGAATATGGGTTTTGAAATTAACATAATAAAATGGAATTATTTTAAATATTTATTTATTAAATAATTATATGTGTAGAATATTTTAAGAATAAATAAAAAGAAAATTCTTGGTTATGAACTACACCTCTTCATCAGACAACCTCTGTATGCTTTTACCTAAATCTAACCAAGGATGGTATTATAATTAATAAAATGGATCAAGTACATAGGTAGGGATGTATGTATTATAATTTTTCAAGTAATAACTGAACCGAAATCCTTTTCTAGAATAGATAACAGAGGATATGAGGTGTCCATTTATAAGTGGGAGAGGAGATGTAGTTGGAAATTAAATAAAATAATGATAAATGAAAATTTCATTCAATTGAAAAATTTATTCAAATGAACATATAAAAGAAATATGTATAGTATGTGGTTGATATATGTCCATATAATATCATGATAAAAAGTTTAATTATAATATATATCATAATTTTATTTAAGCCCCATTAAAAAAGTTTTAACATTCATAATGGTAACAATTTTTTTAATAATGATCATGAAAGGAAAATAATTTTATCTTATTAAATCATATTTATAATCCTTATTAAAAATTTAAAATACGTTTTTAGTAGTTAAATAAAAAATTTGGATGAATTTAATGCTAAATTAAACCCTAAATCACATCAAAAAATCTATTTTCAAAAGAAAAAGTATTCTTTTGTATAAAATTCATTTACATGGAAATTCGTCATAAAATTGATTCTAATGAACAAAATTGAATTTATTATAAGATAATTGATATATAAAAAATTTAAAACCATTTTAAATGAAAAATTAATTTATTTGATTATTTATATGAAATTAAAATATTTATTACAAACATTATTTTTTACTATTCATTGAAAAATTAATATTTTTAGAAATATGTCATAAATTAAATATAAGAAGTTTTTAGGTGATATTTCGAAAACATTAGTTTATTTTATAAAATAATTTCTAAAATTGGGGAAAAATTAAATTCAAAATATGTGTTCGTAAATCGATGAAGTAGTTTTTTAGAAAATTATAGTTTAAAGAAAAAAACAAAATTTACTCTAACCCTAATCCATGAAAATAATATATTATGGAAGATAAAATATTTTATATAAGGTTTAATATAAAAATTTCATTAATATAAATGAAAAATATTTATTGATTTAATTTATTTTGATAATAATACATTGATCCAATTAATCCAGTTTTCAGAAAAACAATTCTCTTAGTTTCAAATGAATTTTATTTTAATTTTCAATGAATTTATAATCATTGAATTAATTTAATACATTTTTAAACAACTTAATTTTCACTATTTAGTTACTCTTATACAAACAATACAATTTACTAATTAGTTTATAATGATACACTATATTTTTGTCCAAATAGGCTCAAGGATACATATATCATAAGCTATCAAAGAGATTAAATTTATTTAGATGGGAATACACAATCTCCAAGTGCGTTACATTTAAAACCCCGTAAAATTTATTTCAACCTGAGAAATTTTTTACATTGATGTAAACAGTGGGGGATATCATTGCTTCATCACATCATCTATTTTCTATATAGACTCTTTAAATTTCTGATTCTTCTAATGAACATTAACTAGATGACCAGTCATCTTCTATATAAAATTATCTCTATGATCTATAATTTCCACTAGTTATATTCATTGGTAAGAAAATTCTCCATTCTTATGATTAATTATTTTATTAAATTTGATGGAAGAGGAATATAAGTCTTGGGAGAGCTAAATGTAAAAAATAATGTCTTGGTGAGAGTCCCAATGGATGAAATAATAAATAACATACCATCCATACATGATCTAAGGACTCAAAAGAGCCAATATACATAGGTCTCAAAATTCCATTCATTCTAAAAATCATAACCTTCTTCCATGGTTAAATTCATAGAGATTCCCTCCCTCCAACATTAAACTAAATATAACATTGAAGATCTATAACATAACTCATATGTTGATTATGTGTTTCCTTGATATTCTATTGAACGGTTATAACAATCTCAACCTTTTAAAAATATATATCAAGTCCCAATATAGTTTTTATCCAAATTCATCTCATAATTTTAGATTCCTACACTTATTTTCATAGAGGTCTTTAAAAGTATCCATCTTAATGCTCGAGTGAAAATATTTACAATTTGTCCTTTTAATGTTTTGGGGCGTCTAATGACGTAATGCAATTTGATTTTTTCCCATTTTCACTGTGGTTTGAGTAATGGTTGTAACATTCTTTTTGATTTCAGTCTCTATGGATTAAATTTGTAACATGATAGGAATCACGATACACACTCAATAATATTTTTATTCATATTTAACAACTAGAAATACACTTTCAGATCATTATACATATTCATTATTCTAAAATGAATAGATAATATTGAATTATGAGCCTTGACAAACATCTACTTATTTAAATCATGTGTATAAGGAACACATCAATGGTTCCTAAAACATAATAGCCCATCATAATAAATTTTTAATCGTAGGAAAATTTGAAAACATCATATATATCTCCACATCTTCCTTATAAACCTCATTTATCCTCAAATGCAGGGATGTTTAAACCCAATTTTTTCTAGATAATATTTATAATCGTCTTTCAATATTTCATGGTCTATCCCAAAACAAATTCCACTCATTATTTGTAAATATCAAGATAAATTTTTTTTTATTATTATATATATAACACCACTCAACATACAGATCATAAAACCATATATCTAATTAAAAAATTTCCACTTACCTCTTTAAATCAGGAGTTGGGTAATTTTTATCATGAATTTCATTTTGAATATATTCATTTTTTATTTACATGTCATTATGTATTATGTAACATCCCAACCCCTTCTTTGATGCAATGTTGCATATCATAAACCCTTCTCCACAACCTATTAGTGTATGAATAGTTTCAATTACTACCCTTCCCATCTGTTAATTTTACCATTATTCACATTCATATTGACCTAAAAACTTAACCCCATTTGTGTCAACATTGTGGGTGGAATAGATAGCCATGAAAAATCTATCTCAAAACCATGGTAGTATTTAACCAACCTATGAAAAATATGGATTTTGTTTATCATGATTAGCCTCATCCATTTATTAATAACTTCTAAATTCGTAGGGTCCACTTATATACGGTCACTTCAAATTATTATATCCAACATTGAAACATTTTGAATCCTAATTTCATACATGAAAAATTTCAAAGATAACTTATATTTCCTCAGCATTTTAAGCATAGTTCTCAAATGTTCATCAAAATCGTTCTAGAACATTGAATATATAATAATATCATCTACATAGACTACCAAAAACTAATTAAGTTAATATAAAAATATTCTATTTATTATATACATGAATATAACATGAGGATTGTATAGTAAAAATGGAATTAATATAAATTCATAATGACTATACCTCATTCAGAAGGCTGTCTTAGGTATATCATGTTTCATAATCCTTAGCTAATGATAATGTTTTCAATGGTAAATCATTAAAATATACAAATCTCTTATTTATTAATAAAAATGATCGATATTTTGTTGATGGTTATTTTTTTAATATTGATCTTGTTCAGTTCAAGATAATAAATAAAAAATCACAACGAAAAATCATTCTACATAACAAAAAGAACAAGTGCACCCAATGATGAGGCATTGGACTGAATGAATCATTTATATAAACTCTCATTCATCACCTTCTTCCATTCCTACCACTGATACAATTCCATTTTATACATATAATTCGAAATAGACATAACACTAGGTATGAACTCTACAGAAAACACAACCTCTCAATTCAGTAGAATATTAGAATATTTAAAAAGAAATAGACAATTATATTACTGAACAAAAGGTCCATTTTAAATATTTCATTCCTCCCCAACAAATTTATATAAATAACCCTTATGAAATGTTAGAAAAACCCATTCAAAAGAATTAATTTCCAATTTGGTGTTGCGGTTTTTCATCGCACTGATAGATGATGGAATGTTGATTCAGAATATCATAGGAAATGTAAAATCCTCAAAAATATATTTGGTATCTATAATGGAAGATCCCATTGAAAAAAAAAATTCAAATTGATGATGAATAAAACAATTCATAGGAACAACCATCCCAATGTATTTTACTTGACAAGCGGTATATAATTAAAATGAGTTTTCCAACAATAAAGATTCTTCACCACCATCTCAATATCTAATAATTAAGCATGATAAAAAACATTCCTCATGATTTTTAAAAAATATAAACCAATTGATATGAATAAATTTATCTAATAATATTCAATGTTTTTTCATGACTATCACCACCTCAATACATTTCTATATCTTCATTCATTTACTAAAACAAAAATTAATAATGTGATAATCAATCATCATAGTTAGAAATCATATAATAATGAAAAATAATTTATATAATTTATAAATCAGACACCATATTTTCAATTGATGGAACCTTGTATTTATCCATTTCTATCCAATTCTTCCCAATAGTATATAAGAAAATGTAAATTTTCCCAAGAATATCTCTTTCCAATGTAAAACTAGGTTTCTAATTAGGGCACACTCACTATGCATGAGAATAGAAGTCGATATACAAACTCTTTTAGGAGTTATTAACTCTTGATGCATATGTCATAAAACAATCCACATGGAGTATCCATAATATGATAAAATTCAATAAAACAACATAAAATCAATTTTACCAAAATATTATGATTTTATCCTATAATTAGAAATAACCTAAAAGTAATTCCATGGGTTATGTTATCTATTTTATTTTTTTATAAATCTATTTTCAAATTATTATACTAAACATCCTATGATACAAACTATTAACGCCTCGATCCTAGTTGTCTCAAGTGAGTGTTTGTTTTATTACTTTGGAAATAGATACAATGAATCACATAATAAAGCATTGAATAGTTTATTATTCTTAGAAAGGAGGATAAATATATAAATTTTTCATAATATTAGAGACCATAAAATACAACATAGAATTTTCTATGAGAACAACATTGTTAAATTTATAATATCACTATATATCAATCACAATACATGTTCAAGAATCTTTAAGAAGTGGAAACATAATAATGGTGTGATCTTAGACACACTACATGATTATGCATATAGCAGAAGCTAATAAGGCATGAATATTATGGAAACAGTGTCTTATTATCTAACAGTAACCTAAAAATAACAAAATGATATAGAATAATAATCATGGGTTTCAAAACCAATAAAATAATCATATCAACATAAATGGCTGATTTCTTAATGATGTAATCCGTACTTCCAGACATTTGAAACATATAATAAAGTCCTCATATCATGACATATTAAAAAAATAAGCATGTTCTCAAAAAAAACAATAATATATGTCTCATGGGACCTAACTATGAATATATGGGCTTTTTAATTATGATTTCCACTAATCGATTTCTAATTCTAATTCCATTATATGAATAATCAATAAATTTTAAATAACTTGTCTTCAAAATCAATAATTACTCGGGTTTTGATAACTACAATATGAAATTTCAATAATTTCCCCAACCAAAAGAATCACTAAACCATCTAATGAAATATCGTGTATGATTAAATTAAATTATATACCTAATATATTATTTTAAAAAATGATTTTTACATATATAAAAATACATAAAAAAATATAACATTGATGTTTTTGAGTAAAAAACCCTTTCAATATGAAACCACGTTATTAAAGTCTAAAATTATTCCCGAATATTAAAGAAAAATTTTCATTGAAAATTTACAATAAAAATTTTGAACCAAGCATCAAATCAATTGGAAATCAAGATGGATGGGAAACAAAATTCATTCCAAGTATGATAATACAAATATTCCATTCAATTTTTTTATACAATTAAAAAAGTATATTGTTAGAAAAATGAAAATATTATTCAATTTAAAAAAACTAAAAATTAAAACTTTGGTAAAATAATTTTAATAAGTAAATTTTTGACATTTAAGAAGTATTTTAGAAAATTTACATAAAATATATTCATGGAAGAAAACAATTCCCAACCGAGTAGAAAATACCATGACGATTTTCATTAAAAATATTATATTGGAATAATGTTTATATATATAGAGGAAAGGGAAAGTTTGAAAATTAAATTTATTTAAACAATAATGTGAAGAATAAAACATATAGGAATGAATATTGAAATATCAAATAATTCTCTCATCGGGGACTTGAAAAAAACAATCCTGGATAATGATGAGAATGTGAAAAAAAATTCTACCTAATGGAAAACATCTTTTTTATATATTCAAATTTGTATTATGATAAATATATATTTATTATACATATATTATATAATAATATATTTATATATATATCATAACATATATTATTTAAATATATTTCATATAACCAATTGTTTTACAATTATTTTTAAAAAACAATAATTTTTCCGGGTAAGAACTACGTCCTTTTTAATGTTATTTGTAGTTGTACATTTTGACCTCTTATTTAGATCATTAATTTCCCATACATTCACAACCTCCAATGTCCCATCCTTAAAGAAACATTTAAAAATAAAATATACCCAACATCTTGTGACATTATTGATGATTGACAATGTATTTAATTGAAATTGATGATATATATAAACACATATTGTTTTTTACATAGATTATTATGGCATACATAAAATTATATATTATAAATGGGTATTAATGTTTACCATTCAACTGAATGGGGACCAATATAATTAACCATATAACACATCATACAATGAAACACCTTTTTATAATTGAACTCTATTATAATTCCGAAAAAATTGAAATGGTGATAACCGATCATTGTATGATTTTCCCATATGAATAACACTTTCTCAAATAATATCATATATAATTTAAATGGAACTTCTCATCTTTCCATTAGTTTGATGAGAGTAATCCATACTATTAATTTTGTAAATCTAAATATAAATACTGAGTACCTATAAAAATATAGATAATAATAGATTCATATATCAGAAAACTTGAGTCTCAAAATTAGGTGAATTCAAGAAATAATTTCAATTCTATGCTTATTTAGTAATTAACTAAAATTATCTCTCAAATGGAAAATGAATACAATTATATTTATAGTTAATTTGAAAATAAACAAAAGGGTTCTTCAGTAAATAGTTAAATTTTTACTAAAATCTTGAAATTCATGAAATAATATTCATAGTTACATGTGATAATTGAGTTTATAAATAATGATATGTTTGACCACTAATACATTATACATTATTGTTTCACTAGTAGTCACCAATGAATAAATTTATTTATGTTATTATCCCCTAAAAAATGTTTTCAACTAATTGTATGGAGAATCAGACTACATTATAAATAAACAAGACTACTAAAAGATTGAAATTATTTAAAGAGTTTATTCCATAACTCTAAATATATTGTCCTCTATCCTTTGAAATAAAAAACACTATCTAGTTAAAGAATCACTTCAGTGGTGTTTTACTAAAATTATAATGAAAACTGTATCCTCCTATAATCTTCGTCTAATAAATTATTCTTCTTAAGATGATATAACAATATTGATTTTATATTGCCACTATAGAGAATCACACAATTCACTATTTCCACTACCACAATGTAAAATCCAACTAATATTCAATTCAACTTCCTATATTGTGTAACTTCTATCAATTATTTTATTTTAATATTCCAACTAAAATAATTTCCTATGGAATTTCAATTTTTTCTGTATATATAAGCTCAATTTGAAAACCTTTGGGACACTACTCCCAAATCTATTTTCTCATGCTTTGATCAATTAGTGATGAAATAATGTTGAAACTATTAATATTAGAAAACTCTAAAATTCATCCACCTAATAGATATACACTCCAACATTTTGAATAATAAAAATAAAATAGATAAATCTAATATTTATTAAAGATCATTAGTTTCTTGAGGTCTCAATTTCCTAGTCCCATATACCACAACCTTTCCTCCTTTATTTATAATATATAATCATAAAATACATAACATCTCACATCATAGCTCAAAAAATCCAAATATTGGAATACTAAAATCTAAATCTAAAGTGATATGATTATATAATTACTAAAATTCAACCCTATAAATTATAATCCAATATATCATTGGTCATTTTTGGGATAATGATTCTTTAAAATAATCCATTTTATAAAAGAACCAAAATGGTTATTGAAAATATCTAGAAAATAATAGTCAAATCCATATTACAAATTTATTCCTTCAACATTAATTATGTATAATTTCTCACAACTTCTACATATAAAATATTTTTTGTATAAATATTTTTTGAAAAAAAATTGAATTATTTAGTCCAAATTGACAGTTTGAATAGTTGGAATAAAACATAACGTTTTGTAATGTGTCTAAAAAATATTCAAGAGATTCCAATGATCACACATCATTATAGACCATATCAAAATATCATACAAATATTCTACAACAATGACACATAATATTTATTGAAGATCTTGTTTATTAATTCTATAGCACTTTAGGTGAATTATAAATTCTAATATGGGAGACTAGAAATTTTAAATGGGCATATCATCATCATAATTTTATTTTCGAATAGAATCTTACTTTACAAATAATCAATGAAACACATAAAAAATTATAATCATTAAAAAATAGGGATATCGCATGTAATTATAAAAATGATATTCAATATGATCAAAAATGTGTTTATTCTTTATAATAACTATGAATTATTTCCCTTATTTAATTCATAAATTAATGTTGTTTCCTAATGATAAACACGTGGTCTAATGAATCCCTTATGATGAAGATCATCATGTATCACCATTATCTCGATCAATTACATTTGTTCTATATGATAAAAAGCTTGTAAAATATTTCCAATTTTAAGGAACATGTCAATATATAACTACAAATCACCCACTAGAGGTAATATAGAAAAATTACTTAGTGAAAATTAGGAAACTAATTTACTACACATAATAGTGGAGGTTGATATTTTCATTTTATTTTTACAAGTACTAACAAAATAATAATAATAATCTGGTAAAATACTATAACATATTAGTTGACAATCTATAATATAATAAATATCCCATTATCCAATGAAAGTATTGATCGTACACTCTACTAATACAACCTCAAATCATAGACTAGAATAGATTATTTTATCCTATAATTTTTCCATCCAACAAATACAAACAATAATTTAATATATTTTTAACTCAGAATAAAATATATCCCATGATATATCAAAATTAATTATTATAATCTAGATGAATGGTCATACACCACTTTCTTAACATTTTTAGTAATTAATTATCATTTTTAACATAATTGACAATACACTTCACTTATAACGCCAATTTTAAAAAAAATCCTGATAATATAAACTAATTTATTGATCTAGTATAAAAGAATATAACAACCATCCTAAAATACATTATAAACGTACCACTAAACATAGATGTAATTAAATCACTATCAACCTCTTGTAGTGCATGATATGATATGAATATAATTCTCTAAATCTTATGTGTAATTAAAATGTACTCTTTATAAGGTCTCCCTAAAATTTAATAAGTCCTCAACCTAACTAATTTAATTTAATTATCATAAATCCTTGAATTCTGTTTTTGATGACTAATTACAATAACTAATCTAAGAAAATATACGACAATCCATCTATATATAACCCATAATTTTATACTGGAAACATGAATATGGTCGAAATCAAAAAATTATAGGTACCCCGCTCCAAATCACTAAAATTGATGTATAGGAACTATTAACTGAGATGAGTTAAAAGCTGAATCAACAAAATATCCTCCAATGTTTTCTATTTTCCTCTTATAACAATATAAATGATATTACCTCCTATTAATATATAGATAAATGGGATTTTATAAAAAATGTTAGATAAATGTTTCTTATTTCAGAAATATAATCCTTTATCGAATATCTTATCATAGTAATATCTCAAACCTTTTATCCATAATATTAGCATTCATTAAGAACTATAGTGAATAAAAAAATGATTTTTAAATTTTGATATATACTCCATCACTTTAAAATTATTATTATCTAATAAAAAAATATATCCAATATGGGATTTAGTTCCCACAAAAAATATCGGTAATAAAAAATATATTATAAACCATTCTAGTAATGATCCTCGTGAATTCCAATTTTTCACCACATCCAATAAATTTTAGCTTGATATTTTCCATAATTTGGTCCGAAACTAATCATTTTTGATCTTAAACTACAATGAGCCTAACCCTAATAGCATATATTCATATGATAAATTATTAATTTGGAATGAATATATGAAATCTCATAATGAAGAACCTAATAGTTAATTAGACTATGAAGAAAATATAAATACATGAATATGAAATTACATTTGAAAAAAATAAATGAAATATATAATTTTCTTTGAGAACACCATTATTCCTCTTAAATTATCCATTGATATCAATAATAACAAACATCTAAGAATATTTTGGAAAATAGATATAATAAAGTTCCTATCTTAGTTGTTGAGTAAGGGTATACATACAAGAGACGCTAATAATGAAATAATAATATGTCAAGAGGAGGTGATAATCAAATAATTCTACATAAATAATCCCATAATCTATAAAATTATCAATTCATTTTATAATAATTAAATAATCACATTAACATATATAATTGATTTTATAATTATGGAATGTATAATGATTGAAATCGAAAACATAACATTGTTTCCTCATTACAACACAATATAAAACAATTATGAACACCTAAACAAAAAACCTAATCAAATTGGTCTTTTGAAATCTAACTATGCATGAAGGGCTTATAAAATTGGATTCCAACCAATCACAAAAAATTCAAATGCATTCGTCAAATGAAATATCTATAAAACATAACCAACAAACCATAAAAACAAATAATTTTCTCTATTGGAAGAACTAGAATATAAAATATCAATTATTTCCCCACATGAACTTATCATAATAGATTTAGATAAATAATATAAAAGATATCATTGGATTGTATCCTAATAAATATATTCATCAAAGGATTTTTAAATAGATGAAAATACTTTAAAAATATCACATGGAAATAAAATAAGGAAAACACCCCCATTCACTTTGAAATTACTTATATTAAGGCTAATATAATTTCCCAAATATCAATGAAAAAAATTTATTTGAAAATAATATTTTAAAAATATAAATTAGTACTTTTATTAATGATCTATCATGTTGGTAAAATTTCATTCATGAATATTACTTGAAAATATTGATTCCTTTCACATATTCGGTAAATGTCAAAAGTGAATTATTTGGAAAAAAAATAATATTTGTAATAAACCATTCATTAAAAATTAAAATATTGGTAAAATATTTATTCATAAATAATTAGTAAAACTTTAATGCAATATTTCAGTAATTTTAAGGAAAATATGGGCATGGAAGAGAAAGACTCCAAAATAAGTAGAAAATACAAGGTAATTTTCCTTAAAAAATCATTTTGATAACTTGATTACCATTAGAAAGGATACATAATGGATAGAAATTTATGATATAAAAAAGGATAATAAAATGGATTCGGTTGAAGATATAAATATATTATAATTCCCCATGTGGAGAATTAATCACAAATAATTGTGAATAATTAAGAGATTGTGAATAAACCATTACCACAAGTCAGGATTCCATTATATGAATTAAAACATATTATTAAATAAATATTGATTTTATTAATGTATTCTAGAATAATAATTATATATATCATACCATATATGATTTACTTGTAATAATTTATCAATTTTTTATAAATAATTCATTGTTAAAAATCATAGTTTAAGGTAATAACTACTTCATTATTATTGTATGTTTTAGTTTTGTAGTTTTAGTCCTTTTACATTAATCATGGTCCTATCATATATATAATAGTAAAAAAGAATATGAATATAATATATATTAATTTTTTATTTATTTCTATTAATAAATAAATTTTTTAGATTGAAAAATGAGGTACACCGTTTGTGGATATGGAAGGTTGTACATATACATGAAAAATGTTGTCATTTTTTGACAGATGGATAGAAAAATATAACCAATATTTAGAATTATAAAATAATTTAAAATATATTATGCATCATATATTTTAATTAAATCTATCCTTGTTACCATCCATGTAAACACAAGATGAAAAACAAATCTCATCGCATCGTGTAGGTGGTATATCACACGATCAAATGAGCAACATTATCAGTTTCCAACAGATTAATTGGTAAGATGGTGTGTGTGTGATATTAAAATTATAAAAATATAAGTATTTCATGAATATAATATACATATAAAATAAATATATCATTGTATCTAGTTTTTAGAGATCGTTATGGAATATGAATTACATCATTTCGTGAGTGGTAGTTCTTCGTAAACATGATCAGTGGTTCATTTTCCCATTTGATAGAAGAGGATATGAATTTGGGTTATGAAATTAAAATAATAAAATTTAATTATATTTAATATTTTTTATTAACTAATTATAACTGAAGAATATTTTAAGTAGGTATAAGAGGAAATAAAATGAAAAATCTTGGTTTTGAACTACACCTCTTCATCAGACAACCTCTATATGCTTATAACTAAATCTAACCAAGGATGGTATTATAATTAATAAAATGGATCAAGTTCATAGGTAGGGATGTATGTAAGGTAGTTTTTCAAGTAATCACTGAACCAAAATCCTTTTCTATTATAGATAATAGGGGATATGAGGTGTCCTTTTATAAGTGGGAGAGGGGACCCATTTGGAAATTTTATAAAATAATAATAAATGAAAATGTTAGTCAATTGAAAAATGATTTCAAATGAACATATAAAAAAATATTTATTGTATGTGGTTGATATATGTCCATATGATATCATGCTGCAATGTTTAATTAGAAAATATATAGTAATTTTATTTAATCCCCATTAAATTTTTTAAGATTTACAATGGTAACAATTTTTTTAATAATGATCATAGAAGGAAATTAATTTTATCTTATGAAATCATATTTATAATCCTTAATACAAATTTAAAATAGGTTTTTATAAATTATATAAAAAATTTGGGCGAATTTAATGTTAAATTAAACCCTAATGAAAAGAAAAAAAATCTGTTTTCAAATGAAAAAGTATTCTTATGTTTAAATTTTTTTTACATTGAAATTTGACATAAAATTGATTCCAATGGACTAAATTGGATTTATTAAAATATTAAAATAATAAAGAGATTTTAAAAACCATATTAAATGAAAATTTATTTTATTTATTTATATTAAATATAAATTTTTATTAGAAACATTATTTTTTAATATTTATTGAATAAATAATATTTTTAGAAAATTGTCATAAATTATATATAATATGTTTTTGAGGTGGTATTTTGAAAACTTAAGTTAATTTTTTAAATAATTTCTAAAATTGGGAAAAAATAAATTTAAAATATGTATTCAGAACGCGATGAAACAAATTTTTAGAAAAATACAGTTTAAAGCAAAAAACATGATTTAATCTTACCCCAATCCAATAAGATAATATCTGATGGATGATAAAATATTTTTATTTAATGTTTAATATAAAAATTTAAATAAAATAAATAAATAATAATGATTAATTTAATTTATTTCTATAATAATACATTGATCCAATTAATCCAGTTTTTCAGAAAAAACAATGATCTTAGTTTCAAATGAGTTTTATTTTAATTTGCAATGAATTTATAATCATTGAATTAATTTAATACATTTTCAAACACCTTAATTTTTTAAATTTATTTCCACTTATTCAAACCATACAATTTATTAATTAGGTTATAATGATACACTATATTTTTTCCATTTAGGTTCAGGGTTACGTATATCATATGCTGTGGAAGAGATTAAATTTTTTTAGATGGGAATATATCAAAATCTCTTATTGTGTTACATTTAAAACCCCTTAAAATAGATTTCAACCTGAGAAATTTTTTACTTTGAAGTAAATAGTGGGGTATTTCATTGCATCATCACAACTTCTATTTTCTATATAGACTCTTTAAATTTCTAATTCTTCCAATGAACTTTAACTAGATGAGTAGTCTTCTTCCGTACTAAATTATCTCTATGATCTATAATTTCCACTAGTTATATTCAATTGGATGATAATTCTCAATTCATATGATCTTTTATTTTATTACATTTCATGGATTAGGAATATAAATCCTTGGGAGAGCTACATATAAAAAATAATGTATTTGTGAGAGTGCCGGTGGAAGAAAAAATAAATAGCATACCATCCATACTTGATCTAGGAACTAAAATGAGGTAATAAACATGGGTCTCAAAATTCCATCATACTGAAAATCATAACCTTCATCTAAGGATAAATTCATATAAATTCCCTCTCTCCAACTTCAAACTAAATATAATATTGAAGATCTATAACATAACTAATATGTTGATTATGAGTTTAGTTGATATTCTATTGAACGATTATAATATTCTCAACCACTTCAAAATATATATCTTGTACCAATATGGGTTTTATCCAAATTTATAACATAATGTTCGATTCCTACACTTATTTTGATAGAGTTCTGTAAAAGGATCCATCTGAATTCTCGTGTGAAAATATTTACTACTTCTCCTTTTAATATTTTGGGGTGTCTAACGAGATAATCCATGGTGATGTTTTCCCATTTTCATTGTGTTATGGTTAATGGTTGAAACATTATTTTAGATTTCAGTCTCTATGGATTAAATTTTTAATATGATAGGAATCAATAAACACACTCAAATAAATTTTTATTTATATTTTACTACTATAAATACTCTTTCAAATAATTATACATATTTAGGATTATAAAATTAATAGATAATTTTGAATTATGAGCCTTGACGAACATCTAAATATTTAAATCTTGTATATAAGGAACACATCGATGGTTACTAAACCTTAACAGCCCATCACAATCAATTTTTACAATTAGGAACATTTCATAACTTCATATATGGATCCACATCTTCCTTAGACACCTCCGTTAACCTCACATGCATATATGGTTAAACCCAATTTTTTCAAGATAATATTTATAATCTTCTTTCAATATTTAATTTTCTATCCCACAATAATCCATAAATGTTTTTTATTTTTTTACTCGCATCATATATAATCTTGCGTGTTCTTTACGATATAGAGGAACAAGAACCTTATTCTATTTCATAGGGTGGTAATTTATTGAGAATATATAATCATTGATAAACTCAAATGATCTTATTTGTAACATATTCCACTCATTATTTGTAAATATCTAGATCAAGATTTTTTTATTATTATATATGTCACACCATTCAACATATAGATAATGAAACCATATATCTAATTATAAAATACCCACATACATCTCTAAATCAGGAGGTGGGTAATTTTTATCATGAATTTTATTTTGGATATATTTATTTTTTATTAACATATCATTATGTATTATGAAACATCCCAAACCCCTTCTTTGATACAATGTTCCATATCATAAACCCTTCTCCACAACATAGTAGTGTATGAATAGGTTCACTGACCATCCATCCCGTCTTTTTATTTTACCATTATTCACATTTGTAATGACCTAAAAACTTAACCCCATTTGTGTCAACTTTGTGGGTGGACTAGATGGGCATGAAAAATATATCTCAAAACCATGGTTGTATTTAACAAACCTATGAAAAATATGGATTTTGTTTATCATGATTAGCCTCATCCATTTCTTAATAACTTAAAACATCGTAGGATCCAATTATATAGAGTCACATCAAATTATTATATCCAACAATGGAACATTTTGAATCCTAAATTTATACTTGAAAATTTTAGCATATAACTTATCTTTCCTTAGCATTTTCAGCACAGTTCTCAAATTCTCTTCAAAATCAATCTCGCACAATGAATATATAATAATATCATCTATAAAGACCACCAAATACTAATTAAGTTAATATAAAAATATTCTATTTATTAGATACATGAATATAACATGAGCATTCTATTGTAAAAATGGAATTAATATAAATTCATAATGACTAGAGCCCATACAGAAGGCTATCTTGAGTATATCCTATTTGATGATCCTTACCTAATTATAAAGATGTCAATGATCAATCATTAAAATAAAAAAATCTCATATTAATTAATAAAAAATATTCGATATTATTTAGATGGTAATTTTTTTAATATTGATCTTGCTCAGTTCAAGATAATCATTGAAAATTCACAATGAAACATCATTCATCTTAACAAAATGAATAGGTGCACCCAATGATGAGGCATTGGACCTAATGAGTCCTTTATATAGACTCTCATTAAGCACCTTCTTCAATTCTTACCACTTTTACAATGGAATGTTATAAATATAATTCGAAATAGTCATAACACTAGGTATGAAATCTACAGAAAACACAACCTCTCAATTCAATGGAATATTAGAAGATCCCAAAATAAATAGATCATTATACTACCAAACAAAAGGGACACATAAATTATTTCATTCCTCCCTAAAAAATTTAGATATATCACACTTATGAATTATTAGAAAAACCCATTCAAAAGAAGTAATTTCCAATTTGGTGTTTAGGATTTTCCTTATACTGATAGATGACAGAATAATGATTCTGAATATCATATGAAATATACAATCCTCAAATGTAGATTTGTTATCTACACTGGAAGATTTCATAAAAAAAATCAAAATCAAATTGATGATTAATAAAACAATTCATAGGAACAACCATCCAAATGTAATTTTACTAGAGAAGATTTATATAATTAAATTTTTTTCCTACAATAAAGAGTCTTCACAACCAACTCAATAGATAATAATTAAGTATAATAATTATCATTCCACATGAATTTTAACAAAATAAACAAATTAATATGAATAAATTGAATTAAGAATATTCAATGTTTTTTCATGACAATCACCACCTCAATTACATGGTTATATCTTCATTCATTTACTAGAACCAAAATTAATAATGTGATGGTCAAACATCATAGTTAGAAATCATATAATAATGAAAAATCATTTATAGAATTTCAAAATCCAGAAACCCACTTTTCAATTGATGGAGCCTTGTATTTATCCATGTCTATCCAATCCTTACCAATAGTACTTATGAAAATATAAATTTTCCTAAGAATATCTCTTTCAAATATAAAACTATGTGTATAATTAGGGAACACTCACTATCCATGAGAATAGAAGTCGATATACACACTCTTTTAGGGGTTATTAACTCTTGATGCATATGTGATAAAACAAATAAACTTGTAATATCCATAATGGGATATATTTATATAAAAAAACATAAAATATATTTTACCAAAATATTAGGATTTTATCATATACTTAGAAATATCCTCAAAGTAATTCCTTTGGTTATGTTATCTATTTTATGTTTTTATAAATCTATTTTCAATTTATTATACTAAACATCCTCGGATACCAACTATTAATGCCTCGATCCTTGTTGTCTCAAGTTAGTATTTGTTTTTTTACATTGGAAATAGATACAATGAATCACATAATAAAGCACTAAATAGTTCATTAGTCTATTAAAGGATGATAGATATATAAATTTCACATCCTATTTGAGAACATAAAATACCACATAGAATATTCTTTGAGAACAACATTACTAAATTTATAATATCACTATATATCAATCACAATACATGTCCAAGAATATTGGAGAAGGGGAAACATAAGAATGGTGTGATCTTAGACAATCTTCATGGTTATGCATATAGCAGAAGCTAACAGGGCATGAATATTATGGAAAGAGTAAATTATTAACTAATAGTAACCTATAAATAATAAAATGATATAGAATATTAATCATGGGTTTCATAGCCAATCAAATAATCATATCAACATCAATGACTGATTTCTTAATGATGAAATCCATACTTCCAGTCATTTGAAACATACAATAAAGTCCTCATAACATGACATCTTACATAAATAAGTGCGTTATCTAAAAAACCAATAATATATGTCTCATGGGACCTCACTATGCATAATGGGGTATGTAATTTTGATCCCTACTAATCAATTACTAATTCCAATGTGATCATATGAATAATCAAATCAGCTTTGTTAACATGTCTTCAAAATCAATAATTACTCAGGTTCTGTGAACTACAATATGAAATATCAATAATTTCCGCAGATAAACGAATCACTAAACCCCCAATAAAATATCATGTATGATTAAATTAAATTATATACTCAATATATTATTTAAAAAATGATTTTTAAATAGATAAAAATACATTAAAAATATAACATTAATTTCTTATGAGGAAAAAACCCTTTCAATATGAAACCATGTTATTAATGTCTAAAGTAGTTCACAAATATTAAAAGAAAACATTTTCATTGAAAATGAAATTTAAAAATTGTGAACCAAGCATTAAATAAATTAGAAATCCTGATGGATGGGAATCAAAATTCTTTCCAAGTATGATAAAACAAATATTCCACTCATCTTTTTATAGAATTCAATATGTACCTTGTTGGAAAAATGAAAATATGATTCAATTTAAAAAAATTAAAAATTAAAAATTTGGTAAAAATGAATTTAATAATTAATTGTTTGACATTTAATAAGTATTTTAAAAAAATTTACTGAAAATATATACATGGAAGAAAACAATTCCCAACCGAGGTGAAAATAAAATGTCAATTTTCATTAAACAAATTATTTTGGAATCTAGTTTATATATAGAGAGGAAAAGGAAAGGAATAAAATGAAATTTATTTAAAAAAAATTGAGGAATAAAACTTATAGGATTTAATATAGAAGTATCAAATAATTTTTTCATCGGGGACTTGAACACAAACAATCCGGAATAATGATGAGAATGTGAAATAAACTCCTACATAACAGACAACATCTTTCGTATATATTGAAATTTATATTATGATTACTATATATTTATTATACATATATTATATAACAATAATTTATATATATATCATACCATATATTATTTATATATATGTTATATAACCAATTGTTTTACAATTTTTTTTAAAAAAAATAATTGTTCTGTGTAATAACTACATCCCTTTTCATGTTATTTTGGGTTTGGTAGATTTTGGCCATTTATGTCGATCATTGATATATAATATCCATAATTATAACCATAATATAAATATAGTATTTTTTCTTTATATTTATTAATATTAATTAAAACATAGATATTGAAAAATTAATTATGTTGTTCATGGAGACGATATGGCGTACATATGCATGAACATTAATGTAATTTATTGACCAATGGGACAAAAGAAAGATAAATATTATTAAACCATTTAATTATTATTATATATAGATGATATAATATACATTAATTAAATCAATACTTCTGACCATATCTGTCAAAATAAAGGAAAAATGAATTGAATCGTATCACGGTTGTGGTAGATCAAATGTACTCATGAACGTCAATATCGTTTTCCAATAGATTAGAAGGTATAATGTAGATTTTATATTATTATTCCATAATTTTACATATCTCATAGATATTATATATATATATTATATAATTAATTATATAAAGTTATTAAAGGAGATTAAAAAAATAAATTTCCTCAGTTCTTGTGGTTGTAGTTTTCCACACACACGATCAATGGTTTTATTTATCATTTGAATAAATTTTATTTGGATATATGTTATTACATTAAATAAATTAATCCTATATATATTTGAGATTTTGTTGAAATTATTTTATTATCATTTATTTTGTTTTTAATGAGGAATAATTATACATAACATGAAAATGAATCTCTTAGAACAATGCAGCTTATTTAGACAACACTTTATGATTACACATAAAGAATTCCAAAAATTATTTTATAATGAAACCATGGACTATATATCCATTAGAGGGATTTAATAATTTTATTTCTAATAGATTTTTTTAAACAAAAAGCTTCTGTTGTGTAGAGGGGTGAACAGATAGGGTGTCTATTTCAATGTGGTGCACGGGACCCACATGGAAATTCCATAAAAGAATAAAAAATGATTATGTTTTTCTAAATAAATTTTTAAAAAATTGATATATAGAATTTATAGATATAATAAGACATAAATATTTCTATAAAAATTTATTTTTGAATATTTAATTCTAAAACATATGCTTAGATTTAGGTGTAACCACCAATAAACCTGTTTTAACCTTTACTATTGTAACACATTTTACTTATTTTTACTATTAATTGTGAACAAACATTAAGTATAAATTAGAACCTACTATTAATTATGGTTAATTAAAATATGGAAAATATTTTACCAAATTAAATTCAAATATGTGGTAGGGTTTAATATAAAATTTATCCTGTAAGGGCAATGAAAATTTGATTTCCAAAAGAATTTTTTTTCTTATGTATAAAAAGTTTATATATATAAATTAAACATAAATATTATCCCAATTAAATAAATTGGATTTATCATGATATAATTAAATTAATAATAGTTTAAAAATAATATTAACTCAAAATGGATCATTTTGAGTCTTTATATTAGAATGAAATTTCTATTAAATATCAATATTTTTTCATTATTCATTAAGAAAATAATCCTTGAAAAAATTTATAAAAACATTAATCAATGATAATTGAAAAAATTGATCTCAAAAATTAAGCACTTGTTTTCATAATAATTTTAAAGAAGTGGAAAAATCAACTTTAAAATAGTTTCATAATATATGACGGTACCATTGCTTTGAAAAATGTTTTTTATAAGAATAAAACTATATATTTTTATTATACCATTCATAACACAAATAATATGTGAATGATAAATAATCTGATTGATTTAAAAATATTTTAATTTCATTAAAATAATTAACCAGTATTTATTAATATAATTTATTAAGATAAAAATACATTTCATGGATAAAAATATTTTTACATAAAATCATTTCTTTTACATTCCACTATTTTTATTTTCATATATAATTAAGTGAAAACCATTTAATTTGGTTTAGAAATGTGTAAAACATATAATTTTAATAAATTAGTTTTTCATATTCAAACCATTGAATTTAATGGTTAGGTTGTAATTGTATACTATATTAAAGATCATTTAGACTCTAGGATTTTTGTATCGTATAAGTAAAAGAGATTGACATTGTTTAAAAATAATGTTTTCATAATAAATTATTTTGTTTCATAGAATTTAAATGAAATGATAAAATAGAGGTCATCATCTCCAATCATTCCTTTACTACTCCTATTCTAATATAAGATCTAAATGATTATGGAAACAATATCCAAAATTCAAGGGCCCATTATGCTTCCTTTAGACCATACTGATTAGAACCCTTATCTTATAAATTAATATTCTATATTGTCATTAAAAAAATATGAAAATATATATGATAATACTATACAAATCCTAATCCTCATCTATAAATAATTATTTTAGGTCACTTAATTTAATAACAAATGGAATATTTCATTAAAAAACCTATAATAATTCAATCACTCATCATCATATCAATTTTATTCACTACCGTGTATAGGTTCATTGATTCCCATTTCCATTAACAAAACCTAGATACCAATTATTTTCCACACTATATAATTTATGGTTTCCTAACACCATTTTTAACAAAATTTATATACTAAAAAATTAATCGAATAAATAAAATAATTTTTCATGTAATAAAATATTTTCTTTAAAACCATGATCATGAGGTATAATTAATTACCTCACCAACCACAATGCATAAATGTATAGTCATTTCAACTAGTAATGGATTAGTATATAATAAATAACAATATATTAAATGGTCATAATCAACATTTCGATTACATAGACTTCCTGGTAACTTAAATATTATCTATTAACATGTTAATTTTTTATTTCTTGGGTATATTTAAAGTTCCAACCATCATATACTTCATTACTAAAAAATGTTTGTTGATGAATGAATATATATGGATCTAATACCAATTTCTAGGACTACACAATGTATAAATATTGAGATGAAAATTATAGTACACATTAAATGATTATACATTATTATCAATAAAGGTTGATAACCGGTGTTGATGGTTAAGATAAAACATTGGGGAATGAATTTTATAAAACCAATGTAAACCAAAAGATAAAAAATAAATTATATTTGAATGTTATTTTATTCAAATCCTTAAAAATTATAACATAAAATTATATTAATTTTATAGAACAATCCATGAGTGAAACATCAAAATTTCCATACTAAAAAAATGGTTGTGGATTATAGTATCAAATCATCGTATCGTATCATCAACATGGATCTATGACTCTCCACTAAAAATTAATTAAACATTCCATTTTCCAACATAATATATAGTAATTTCTAATTTTTTTACAAATTTTAAATATAGGGGTGATTATAAAATTAGTAGGATTTTCCAATTAATTCTGATATATATATGTATATGAGAAATACTAGTAGTGCAATAAAAATCAAAAGTGAAAATGAAATAAAATCCAAAAACATTATTTTTCAAATTCATTCAAATTTAATGATTCCATTGAAATATATTTATTTATTTAAAACTATTATTTTTAAAAATGGAAAATCCATTATAATGACATATATAATAAATATATGGGATTGCAATTTATTTCACTAAAGTGTCTCTCAATTGTGGAGATACTTATATTGGAAAGTTATTGAAAAAATTTAATATTATTAGAAAACACATAGGTAATTTTATGGATTATAAGAAATAAATTTTTCTACTATGGTACCCTGATTTATATGTGCACATTGAAAATGTAATCATTAATCATAAAATACATGTTATTATTGATATACTTGACTGACCATGTTGAAACATTATGAGAATAATGAAAGTTAAATTTTTTTTTGATTTTTATTTGAAAAACTAAATTAGATGTTCCTATTTTGGAACACAACACCAAGGATAATTAAAACATATGAACTACTATACATTGTGGTGATCTAATGTGATCTATATGATAATAATAATAAAAATCAATTGAATATTGAAAATAACATAACACTCTTCCATCAACCATCACACTATAGATATTGGAATCTTATGTGTTATGGTTAAATCAAACTATAAGAGAAAACTAAAATACCTATTTTACTTTAATAGTATGGCCACATGAAAAAAACATATCTATAAATAAAGACTTACATATAGAAAATTATTACATTCCCTTGTTAGAAACTACAATAGAAACAATATATTTATTAACATTATAATGAATTTACAAAATTGTAAGAGCAACAAAAACTATCACTCCTTCATTGAGAGCAATATGTATTTTCTAAAAAATAACAATAATGATGATTAACCATAAGAACAATAATAGTTTTTCAAAACAATCCTAAAAAATCAATGGTTCATGAGATTATCAATCAATTTTTGGTTTTATTTTTTATTTAATAAGATATAATTAAAATTAGAGATTGGTATAACGTAGTTTTTAGAATAATTGTTTTTGATTAATTTTGAGAAATATTTTGTGAGAATCAATGGATGGTGATGTAAAATACCTTATTATGAATCCAAGTGGCATTTCAAAGTGAATTATTATAAATTATCTAAGAAATATTTTATTCTTTTGTATATTTTGATCACAAATAGAATTTCCCCTATATTTATCCTCATTATCCCTTGATTCCATATAGTTGTAACCTATAGCAGAAAACATCCATTATGATAGTATTATGAGTATAAAATAGTTATCCTCCTATGAAATTGTGATTACCATATAGTTCCTATATCGATATTCATTGAAAGAGATCGTTTGAAAATACAAGTAAAATGAGGGAAAATTATCTTTTAATAAGGACACTTTGTTTCCAAATATACTCCTATATTTTAAAATTATATTGAGTAATAGTTTGAAAAATTTTATCAAAATTCATAAAATACTATATTTATCCTCATTATTAATGAAAACATGTTGATTATAATTTTTATCAACTATTAATGAAATCCCAATCAATAACTCTTTCATGTATTCATATTCCATAATTTCATGATGAGTAACCATATTTTCAAATAATCCCTTGATATTCAACCATTTATCCTCCAAATTTTGAGATATTTGACTACCTGAAAACCCATACAATCATCTTTTTGTATTGAAATCCCATATAAATCCAACCCTATATACCACAAATAATGATAAAAGGGTATTAATGGTATAAATTTGAGACACGATTATAGTAGATTAATTTTTACTACATATGATAAGAGGTGATTGTTTTTATTTCAAATACGAGTAAAAAAGCATTCAATGAGATTTTAAAGAAACGAGATATTTGATCTATCCTCAAATAGAAGGTAACTATTATACTATAATATGGGATTTTAATTTTAATGCTAGACATTACTTCTATATGTTAAAAAATTTAATTTAGCAAGAGATAAATATACATAAAAACTATATTAGTTTGGTTCAAACTTTTCTAATATAATTTTCTATAATTATATTAAAAATATGAAATCTATATAGTGGATAAGAGTTTTTCATTACCAATAAAATTAAATAATTAACAAATAAGATGTGATATGTTCTTGGGAAGCCAAATTTTACATTGAAATGGTCCAATTTTCCATTTTAATAAAATAATTTAATTTTATACTAAAGAAATCATTAAAAGGATAAAGAGTGTAGAATAGATAGGGTTCCCATTCAATGAAACCTAATATAATTTAATGTATAAAATAAACCATCATCTAATGAGAAAATAGAGACCAAAATAATCAATGAATAAGTGTTGTAGGATAATAAAATCATAGATATAGACTATAAAAATATCCTAAATAATGAATCCCCATTGAATATTTTTGTAGTCCTTTCCTTCATGGAAATCATTATTATGACATTATTGTTTATTAAAAGTTATGATAAATTTCATGGACCATCTCTTAAGTGTTAATTATAACCTCATGAATTGTTATACGGATAATTAAACAATAATACTCATACAGAATATAGAATCAAATTTAATTTACTATCTTGATATTTAGAACTAGAGAATGGATATTTTATTAGAAAAGGTAGAAAATAATATTCTTGTATTGTTAAGATAGATATAATTGCTTTAATTTTGGAATTACCACTAATTTCATGATGTTCATTATTATTGAAATTTAATACCCTCTAAATAAATGGACTTCACAATTTATGACTTCCTCTTTTAATATTACTTAATATGGGATATATATATAACATGGATGATTTATAGCATTATTAAACTCAACATTCTTTAACACTTCCACATTAGAAAAAATTATCATGAATATGGGATCACAATGAAATATTTATAATGATCATTTAAAATTAACAGTATGATTTTATTATAAAATTTTAATAACCTACTGCAGTTATAATACCCATGTTAGATATATATAAGAATATCATATAATTTGTTCATCATAAATGTTCTCAGATCCAAATTTTCATTTATAGGATCCATCATGTTTATGAATAGTAATGATTCATTGGAATAAATTTTAATTATTATAGAAATTTAATTATGTTGTTCTATAATTACCTCCATAGTTGATCAAGCCTATAGACTAATCCCTCAATATAATTTCATTGATGATAAATTATTCTTATATTTGTTTTTTTTGTGAATATTTTTTAAAACATTCTTCATTCCATACATCGTATAGGACTTAATCTAGTTTCTCAATTTAATTATTATCTCCCCTTAGAGAAATAAATAATTTATTTCCTATTTAAAAAACTATATTTTTAAATATAATAGTGTATGACCTCTTCGTAGCGGTATAAGTCCCATTCAAATTTGAAACACCACCATGTACTTCAATGATTTTAGGGAATAAAAATTAACATCTAAAGGGATAATTTCTTGAAAGGGCTATATATCATTTGGGTTTCTTTATTAACCCATAAAAAATGACACAAATCATAAATTTAAACACCTGAGGCATATACACATAAATTTTAGGATTAGAAGGAATCATTATATATAATAAAAATTTTACAGGTGATTATATTTATTATGAAAATTTATGAAAATTTCAACACAAAAAAGATAAGTAAATTATAAGTATTTGATAGAATAACCTAGAATTACTCAGAATATAATATATTCTATTTAATACCCATATACACATTCCATGACGGATGACAATTAAGTATTCAACAATCTCCCTCAATATATCAAATATCTTGGTTGACTATAACAACATAACATGTCTTACAATTTATTCCATAGTTTAACACAATAATTCCCTCCTCTCTCCATGGTTAATCGATTTCCAATTATAGCTATATGATATAATTTCTATCATATTAAAAAAAATTTGAAAATTAAATCTATGTAACCCACACTCAAATACACTTATTTTTGTCTCAAAAGAAAAAAATTAATTTATAGTCCATTATATCAACTTATATAATCACAATTAGTCTACATAATATAATTATCCTATATTAATCAATAAAAAAATCAATTCCTATAATGAGTTGACATTTGAATATATGTTTTCCACTAATTATGTCAAATATGATTGATAGATTTCTCTACATGAAACATGGATTTAAAATGAACTCATGATATATTTAGATCATTAAACATAAAAATGAATTATTAAGTATGATTTGTAGTAACTGAATTATGAAATATATTAAATAATATGTTTTTATATTTAAATATTATTTTATATAATTTTACTTAATTCACTATCATTTTTATGAATCATTCTTCTTATGCACTATAATTTTTATTAAATATAATTAAGCACCATATTATGAAAAAAAAATTAAACCAAATTCAATATTTATTGATAAATTCTTTTTATAGTTTTGTTTTATATAATTTTAAAATAAGAAAATATATTTATTATTTAAAAAATATATTATCTTCTAATATATTAGTTTCCTCATTATATTTTATGACATTATTTAAAATTTAAAACATAAAATACAATAAATTACAATAGAATATCACAAACATTAATTTAATATTTAGAACATAAGTATTAGTTTAATATTAATTTTTTGAAGTTTTCTAAAAATGAATTATTTTAGTATAATAATGTGAAATACAATTTTAAAAGATAAATATAGTCTTCAGGAAACTATTAGTATATAATAATTAATTTCATATAAATAAACCTTTTTTATGAATTAATATTAAGATTATGAAGGAATTTATACATTAAATAATTTATTTAGAAACCCAGTTATTACATTTTAAGAAATAAGTTTTATTTTTCAAAAAAAAATTAAATTATACAATTAGTACTTTAGTATTAATTTTTATCATATATATATATGTTTAATATATAATAATTACCTAATTTTATATTCAAAATTTTAAACATAACTTAGGAAAAAATTTAGAGATATTCCCAAAATAATTGATTTTTAGGTGAATAATGAAAATAATGCTTTTTTCAATATCGTGAAATTTATTTCCTTGGAAAGTTATATGATATATTTAGAATATTATAAAAAATTTATTTATTTATAGAATCATTTTATTAATTTTACGGTTAATTTATAAAATTTATAAAACGAATTTTTTACCTTATAAAACAAAATAAATATTTTAATTCTTATAAATAACTGATCATTACCTTTTAATTTAATAAAACATTATTTTGAAAAAATAATTTTATTTCTTGATTCAAAATAGAAATATTTTATAAAAAATATAATCCTTTTTATTTATTTTAAATAAAATAAATTATATTCTTATACAAAATTTTATTTTAAATTTTCAATTTAAGCTTTTTTGAGAAACAGATTTTATATGTTAAGAGTCTGAATACAAATTTTAATTTCACATAATTGTAGATATTTTATTTTATTAATATATTATTATATTTTATTTTATATTATCCAAATTATTAAATAATTTTAGTTTTTTCATTTTAAATTATTTTCAAATTGTGAAATTAGAGTTACTGCAAAAAGGATAAATTAGGTTAAAAGTGGTTTAAAATATTGAAAATGATTAAATCATGCGAAAACATGTTTGATATTGTATAGTGGAGTAAGTATGAATCAAATATCTATACAAACACCATTACTTTACATTTTTGGATACTTTTTTCCTTTTATCATCAAGTGATATTATTGATAAATAATTAGTTTGTTAAAAAGATCCCTTTTCACCACTTATAAATAGAGACCACATCATCTATAATTATATACCCATTAAATTTTGTCGATAAAAAAAACTATACCATAGTTTCTCATCAACACCCTCTCTATATCATTTATGGCTTGGTCTCACCAAAATAACAGTCTAAGTAACCTTAATGTGTTACCCAGGGGAGAAGTTCTAAGGTAGAGGTAATATTTTTGACCCAACATCTCCTGTGCTTTTCTAATTATATATACTTAAAATATCATATATTTAGGAAGGTATGATGAGAAAATAATTTTATATATTTTTATGCCTTAGTATACAATTTTAATATCTAATTTATACTCTCCTCTAAAATCATTGAGAAAAATGAAAATAATGTGAGGCGTGTGTGCAGACTACCGCCTCTATGAATGAAAAGTTTTATTCCACGACAACATAACACTGATGACTTAAAAAATGAATTAAGTACATAGAAAACATATTTTATAAAAAACTAATTTTTTTCTAATGAAAATATGTGATAATATGTTTATAAAAAATAATAAATTTATATAGAAACATTAACCACTGTAACTGGCATTATCAAGGATGCTTTCTTAATTAGGATAAATTTTAGGATATCATCTGAAAAACTTTAAGTGTTGTTATAATTGAATAATAAATAACAAAAACCAATACAAATTTGGAGGGCAATAATTCATTTTTAACATATTTAACCATAATCAAAATATGGAATCTTTATGAATAAATTAATCAATCATACTAGAGTCACTGAATAATGGAAAACTAAATGAAACAAATAAAAAAATTAAATAACTGGAATCTATAAAATTAAATATAAATAAATAAGGACATTGGTTATATATAAAATTAACAAAATTAATTTATTTTGGATGTTAATGTCAAGGATATGGTGTTTTTATACATTATTGAAAAGTTTTGTCTCAAACATGTTTTCATTGAGTCACATATTCTTTTACACAATTAATTTATTTTAAATGGATTTAATGCATACAAAGGTATATGTAATAACATGGTTTATTATTTTTCTTGTTATTCTACTTTAACAACAACCTTTATCACTCTAATATTTATTTTATATAATGTTTCTTATTCCATAAGACTTTTCATCAGAATCACCCTTTATTGAGGAACTCGTAGACAATGTACACCAATATTCATTTTCATGTTGTAAAAAGTAGCCCTTCATATTTTATATCAAAAATATGGTTTAATAATTTAATTCATGATCTTCCTTATTTTGTGATATAATTGATGTGTTTGGAGAAATATAAGGGTCTTTCATAATTCAAATTTCATTATTAAGTTATAATTTTTTCATTTGGGTAATGATATATATCTAATGAGATGTTATGTATGGGATTAGTGAGTGAACATAATTTACCATGGGACATTTTCCAAATTATGGTGATTGTATTCAGAGTGACCCTTAAATTAAATATTTTATGTCATGTGTTATATTGTTTCCACATATAGCATGATTCCATGATCATATTATATAATTTAATTATTTTATATTTTCATTCTTAGAGTCATTCTCTTAATGGTACAATGTTTTCCTTATTGAACATCAGGTTATGAATTTTGGAAATATTTATTTATTTACTAATATTTCTAGAACATCGTTTTCCACTGGTATTTTTCAAATGGTTTCCTATACAGTTTTAAAGTTTCAATGGGTGTTAAGGGAACAAGGTTTAGTTTTAAATATCGATGCATTTATTATATTTAAGATATTTTATTTATATCACTAATAATATAAATACAATTTATTCATCAATCCTCAATTTTGTATTTTTCAGATTAATATGTCAAAATTTATGAATTAAATTTTATGAACGAATTGGGTTATTATAGTTGGCATCGTAAGATAAAATATTTATTTTTTGAGATCAAGATGACTGAAAATTATTTAAACCACTAAATAGAAGTCTAATAGAAAATAATAAATACATGAGAACATCATAAAAATTTTCTAAACTAGTTATTGTGTGGTTTACCTTGAAATTACATGATTTTTGGAATAATATCATGTGGATGCAGGCTATGGAATAGTTTTACCAATGGAAAATTATATATATGTGTGCATGTAGGGTAATAACTCAACCATGACCCGGTTCAGGACAATGGGTCCAATCATCACCCATGGTTAGACACACCCAGGTTATATACACTGGTTGATTATATGTTATTTAAAACACATTATCAAGGATTGATTCCATGATAATTTTAAGTGATTATATTTATCACTATATTAAAATACAAATTAGAGTAAACTAATATTATTCATGAATAACATTGTTTGATCCAATGATGATATATTTTTTTCTAAAAATGATAGAGGTTAAAATATAAATTATATATGTTAAAAAAATAGTAATTTATGTTAAACTAAAAAGGTTGTCATATAACATGTTTGTTTAATAAATTGAAACATATTTTTGTTAAATTTTCCTTTATTATCCTAGGATAATAATTTTATAAGAAAAATTATTCGTATTACCCCATTTTCTATTTAGTAATGGTGGGAACCATAAGGAACTGAGTAAATAATGGTTGAAAAAAATAATGTATGGAGTTCCGAAAAAATCAACACTTTGATGTGGCAGATAGACTGATAAATATATTGATTATTCTAAAACGCTATCATGAAATATGATTAACCATGTGAGTTTCATTAAAATCCTAAACCAACCATATATGAGAATAATGGGGTCTCAGGGGTAATTTTCGGAAGAAGATGATAAAGGAATAATATTCATTATCCTATATTTAAAAAATATAGAAAACCATAAATAATGAAATTTCATCGAGGGGACTGGAAAATGAATTAGTTTCTGTCAAGGAACGCATTAATAAATAATATGTTGAGGGAAAAAAGGGTAACATATAAGAAGTTAATATTTTTTCTATAGACTCACTAATGATTCGTTGTTTTAGATATTAGGAATTTAGTGACTGTTAAACCCAATTAACTAATCTGAGGACTAAACTAGAAAACTGACACCAACCACCTCCTAAATTGTGTGAAAATATGATACTCCTATGAAATGATAGATATTGAGCCATATAGTTCTTTTTTACTCTATATTTTCAATGTGTTATGTCATGTATGATTTTATCTTTTAGGTTGGAACTATAACTAAAAACTACATGATGTATAATTATTATATCCATTTTATAGGAAACATGATCTTGGATTGGGTAATGTTAAACTACATAGATTAATATAATCTTAAATTAATGGGATTCATTTAATAATGGGTTTTATAACTTCTCTAAGGGATCATATAAAATTGCATATAGGGAAATGTCACTGAATAATCTAAATCAAAAAATGATCAACTACCTGTATATGGTCAATTATGAGCTTCTTATGGACATTACCCCCATAATATAATAATTTAAATTTCAAATGTGAAATTTACTTATGGATGGGATAATGTAACAACATAGTATTTTAATATATGTTTTCCTCAAATTATATCATATTTGATCGATAGGTTTCCTAACAAGGAAAATCGATCTAAAATGAAAATGTGATATTATCAGACCATTAATACTTAATAGTTGAATTATTATGTATGAATTATATAAATTTAAATTTCAAATAAATTAATATATATATATATATATAGTTATTTATAAGAACAATTAATTAAATATTGGGTTTTGGAAGATACATTTTTCCGCACAATACATTGTTTAAACAAAACAATGTATATTAATGTTAATTTTTTTTAATAAAATATAATATTGATTGATTAATTATATATTTGATAGTGTTTTATAGTAATTACTAATATGAAAAATTGTTGTTTGAAATAAAAATTTTATTTCATGTATTAAAAGGATCTTATTGAATTTTAAGAATTTATTTAAAGGATATTATTGAAAAATAATGAAATTTAATTTGAAATTTTTTTTCTAATATTTGTATTTATTATGTGAATATTAGTTTAAGATGATTATTTTGGTTCATTCAAAAAAAATTATTTTTAAAAGAATAATGTAAAATACGATTTTCTATAAAAAACATTTCTTCAATAAAATCATTAATTAGAATGAATTTAATATTCATAAAATCCTTTTATAAGACCAAATATATATTATAAAAGAGACTATATAATTTTAAAAATGTTGTTTTTAAATTAAAAACCTATAGTTTCAATTTTATAATTTATAAAAAAAAATTAATTTCCTTAAACATTTAGATTTTTTAAAATAAATTTTTTAATTTTATATGATTAATATAATGAAAATAAATCCATTAATGGATTGATAATTTTATACTGTGCTTATGATTGATTTTTGGGATTTTTCTACAATACATTATTTTTCGACGAATTGTGAAATAATAGTTTTTTTCTAAGCGGTGACACTTTTACCATTTAATTATAAATGAGATATTTATATTTTTATAAAAAAATTATTTAATAAATAATTTTATTAATTTTAAATTATTGTTTTACAATTATAAAATATTTTTTATGTTCATGAAAAAATTAATATTATAATTCTAATACAAACGTTTTAGTATTTTCCTTAAATTAATGATTATTTAAGTAAAGTGATGTTTTATATTTATTTGAAATAAAAATAGTATTCATTTGATTTATAATGAACTTATTTATGCCTTTTTAATCTTTAAAATTTATAATTTCATCCCTCAAATAATATTTAAGATTAAAATGTACTTTTTCAAAGAACCATTTTTTACTCGATTTGTCACTAATTCTAACATTAGTGGATCTAACTCTTATATATTATATTTTATAAAATTATTTAAGTATTTAAAATTATATTTTTAATATTATGAAATATTTTTTTAATTTGGGTTATAATTATTATTTTACAAGTGTGAAAGTAGAGTTACCACTATATGGTTAAATTATAGTAAAGGTGGTATGACATAGTAAGAAAGGATAAAACACGTGAATAACATTATTGATTATTTATGTTGGAGGGATTATTGGCCTTATATATTTCCACTAACAATTATTGGAAATTTTTTTCCTTTATCAATGAAATATGTACTGATATTGTTGATAAATAATTATTTCTTACAAAAGTAACATTTTCATTACTTATAAAAGGAGGCCACCTCCTCAACCTTTATGAACCCATTAAAATGAATTAGATAAACCAAAAATCATAATAGTCTATCTTCAATACACAAAAAATGAATTTAAATCCTTGGTACCACTAAAAGGTCAATCTGTGGAGTCCGAAGGAGTTACCGAAGGGAGAATACCCACAGGAGATGTTATTTCCTCAACCCAACTTCTCTAGCCATTTTCTTCTTCTACCACACAAAAATACCCTCTATCAATAAAGGTATGATAAAAACATAATTTCTCATATGATTATGTTTTATTATTATAGTGTAATATCAATTTAATATTTTCTTCCAAAATAATTGAGAAAATAGAAAACATCATTATATGTTTGTACATATTACTGCCTTCAGGAACAACTTGTTTTTTTTACTAAAAACTTTCCATGGATGAATTTAAAAAAATATTTTTTATGTAAAAAATATTTTTTACAATATTAATAATCTATAATATTTATATATAAAAATATATATTTAATAAATATCATAAACTGTTAGCGAAACACTACCCACTGTTAATTAAATTATCAATGAAACTTTTAAATTTGGATATATTTTTAATCCATTAAAACTATATAATTATTTATATAGTGTACATGTAATAGATAAAAACTTAAAAAATTATATATATCATGAAGTTATTTTCATTCACCTTTTATAATTTTTAATAAACCAAAATATTATGATGAAATTAGCCGAACAACCTCGAGTAACTAATGTAATAAAAAACTATATTAAGAATTGATAAAAAAGATAATAAATGTAATTTAGAAAATAAAAAATATATGAATAATTGTAACATCCTAGGTAAATAAATAAATATTAAATTTTTATATTTATTAATATTTTTGAAATAAATATTAATTTTACTTTAAATGGGATGTCATGTTTGATGGAAAACGAGATACGCAACCAGGGGTTTCATTGAAATATTACATTGCACACTAACAATGTAATATTATTATTTTAAACGATTGTCAACCCCATGAAATTGTATTGGAGGTAGTGGAATGAACTAACTATAATATGAATATACATGTTGGTTAAAAAAATTTACATTTATCAAATAAATGATAGAAGATTAAAATTTGAATAAATCTAATTTTATGCATAAACACTCTAATATTCTTTAAAAGGAAGATTTACCACATTTTGATGGATAAACATCATTAAATATAGTTTTGGTCACTTTTATATATTATATTTTACAAAATAAAATTCTTCTTTAAAATCAAGAGATCAAAATTTACTTTGGGTAATATTTTTGGTATTTTTTTGATAAAGTTCATTTTTTGATTAATAGTGAACAATATTGTATTTTAATTAAAAATATTATTTTAATCATAATTATTTATATTGTTATATTATCTATTTAAATGTTTTTATTGTGTAATTATTTTTAATTTTTTCCATTAAGGCCAATTTTGGCCTTCGAAATAATTTTACTTTGAAATTTGACATAAAAAAATGTGAATCTTTTGATAGTTATTATTTCATTAAAATACATTTTTTGTTTTGACAGTGGAAAATAATTTTAAATTAATTTCTACCACTTCTATCTTTTGAATTTGAAAAAATGGATTCCATATTTTGAATCAAGAGGTCCAAATTTTTATATAGTTAACTTTTAAATTGGGAGATAATGAAAATTTACATCAGTAAAAAATTTATTTACCATGGTTAAAGGGTAAATATGGTAAATAAGGGTAAAAAATTATTATTGTTATAATATTAAATTGTCATAAAATGTGTCCTAATCTTATTGGTTGATTCATATCCGATAATGGGCATCCTTTGGTCGACTTTGGGACCCCAAGGAGCTACATGGGAGTAATAATGGAACTTTATATTAATTTAACGTAAAAAATATGACAAAAAGAAATATCATTTAGTAAATCAATATTTACATGGGGTTATATAAGTAATATTTTCAATTATAAATATTCATTTGAAAGAAAAAACTATTTCCTATATCATTGTATTTTCATTAAATTTTTATACATCAACGAAATATAATTATTTATGACACAATAATGATGCAGTGTCTTCCTCATTAATGAACGATTTAAATAAATAAGATTATAAATATAAAAATCATATTTAAAACATTTAAAATTATTATTGGATGATTTTATTTCAACCATTAGCCATATTATATTCAAATTTAATAATTTTTGGACCTTTAGAAACTAAGAATCATTATATAATAAAATAATATTTTCCCCCTTTCAAATAGAGACCTCCTCCCTCTATTAAAAATCCCTCAATTAAAACCCATTACTCACACCTATCAACCCCCTTGGATCATCCAATCTCTACCCAATTAAGCTCCTAACATCTCTATCTTCCTCCTAAAATCCTTACCTTAGGCATAAGGAACATAAAGTAAAACCTTTGGTTCAAACCAAAGGTATATACCCAATTTAAAGGTAATGTCTTCCCTTAAGCTCTTTTCTATTATATTACTTCTAAAACCCCCTAAAATATTTTTTATTAATATGTTTTATAATGATAATTGTATCCTAAATATACTAGAATTTTTTTATTAGATTTATTTTAACTACACATCCACTAATCTCTATATAATGGGAAAAGAACAAATTGTTTCTGTGGACAGTGAACTACTACCGCATGAAACGATGATTGTTCAATCTTCTCCTACAACCTCTTATGATTTTTATTATGATGTTGATGCATTTACATATGATATATATTGTATTTATATTTTCTCTATGATTTATTATTTTTCATTTATAATATACCTTTATTGTTTCCATTATGGGTAAACACGATAATTTCATTTGAGGAAGTGCGGATATGAATGAGTCGTAGTGATATGACTCTTCCATATCATACGTGGGACATATAAAGTATTTAGTTGATTAAATTATATATAATATTATACTTTAATTATAATATACCTTCGTATCGTTATGTTATCATTCCATTATATTACAAAATAGAAATTACACTAGCGTTCATGCGTACGTACGGCTTACCGTCTCTATGAATGGAGAATTACATTTCTTATCACCAAATGATATGTACTATAATAAATAGTTATATATACTGGATATATATGATATATATAATAGATATCATTACGGAGATAATGATAGTTTTACCAAATGAATAAATTTTAATTATAAGATGTCAATTGTTAAGTCAAGTTCTAAACGTCGACAAAATGTCTAAAATTAACTCAAATAATTAACTAATTGTTATATCATGGTAAAAAGTGATATAAAAGGAATAATGAACATTAAAATGTTTCTTAATAAATTATAAATTAAATTAATTTTATTATTCAGGAAATTAAATAATCAATGGGTCATGTAGGATACGAGGTAAGGGAACATGTTAACCTAATTTACATTCTTTGGGTTGATCATCTACTAATTGTTTATGTCATACAATGATTATATGAGAAATTAATTTTGATATCCTATTCTGTATTTATAATTTATTTATGTTTACTTATTTTGAATACACATAATTGATCTATTTTATTTATAAAATGATCTCTGTGTTGGACTTCATCTCAATATCCTTTCACTAAGGAATATTTTGATACACGACATTATTTTATAAGGTGTATAAACCCCTTTGAATTTTAATTTCATTAAAAGGTAATATTTTTTTATGAAGTGTTTTAATAAATGATAATAGTAATTTTTTTAATGTTTGTGAAGACAATGACCTCTCCACCATCGTAATCGTTCGTGGGCTTCCTCTATAAGACTTATTTTTTTTTCAATGAAAAAGAAACCCATTATTCTGTTTTTGGGAGTTTTGGTATTAAAAATGGTTTTTGAAGGGGATTTATTATTTCAATATCTTGAAATAATTTCTTGTGATTGAAAATTAATTGTTATTTGTGAAATTTTAATATTATCATTATTTTATGAGTTATGACTTTATAATCGAACTTGGACATTTGATGGGTGGATACATGATAAAGAAAATGATAGGTGGGTTCGTCATAAACTGGGATAGGTGGTTACATTATAATATCCAATGCATTGGATATGGAAGTCAGATGTTTAGATAATTCATTTAGTGATATTTTTGGAAGTCGACTGTATGGTTATTCCAAATAAATTTGTTTATGTCCCAGGTTACCTTTATATGTTATGTTTTCTTTATATGGGTTTATGGTAAACTTTTGGTTACAAAAGGGTAAGGAATGATATTTTTTTAGTGAATAGTAGTTACTACTTCATTAAGGTGGAAAGTATTACTTATGATAAAGTATTCATGGTTTTCTCAATTTATTGAAAAAATAATAGTTTTCTATACTTTTGTATCCCTTAATGAGGTTTTTATTCTCATCTCATGTTTTTGAAATGTTTTTCATAGGATATGAAGTGGAATAGGCTCAGGGATGGGATCATGGAAAAGTCATGTTGTCTAAAACAATGAACTAGACATGAATCTTTTTTTCTAGTGTTTTTATTTTTTGAAATATATGAAAACTCATAAGAGGTGTATACATGTAATATTCATGTTATAATGTATATGTTGTGTCATAATTATATAAATATCTAAAACTAAAAATATCCTTAATGTGAATTATTAAATTAATTCAAGATTATTCAATGTTAAAGGTCATGTTCTTATAGTTGGTATTAGAGATCAGTTTAGAAAACATCAGGAGTTAAAATATTATTAAATTAATGTCCATAAATTAATTTATGGGAAGATTGAAATGATATTGCATTTTACAGATTACCATGATTCTTCACCTAGAAAATTTTTATGTTCAAAATTTTTTTTCATAGAAGAACATTGCAGTTATGATAGGAAGGAAAAAAGAGGGAACTGACCTTCCAAATCAGCATCCTAAGGTAGTCAGAATCAATATTGAACAGTTTACTGTAGTGACAGAATATTTGACTCAGGTGAATAATGGTGGTTGTATTTATTGATGATATTTTGTTACATTATAAAAGTAAAGAGGAGAGTGAAAGTCATTTAAGGGTTGTCTTTAAAACCATAAAAGAAATGAAGCTTCATGGAAAATTAAGAAAGTGTGAGTATTGGTTGCAGAAAATTTCATTCCCTTGTCACATTGTGTCAAAAAATATAATAACTATTGATCTGGCTCAAATTAATGTTGTTGAATAATTATAAAGACCCAAAAATATAATTGAGATCCGTAGTATCATTATTTGGTTGGTTATTATAGGAGGTTTGTTGAGAATTTTCCAAAGTTATCTAGTATATTAACTATGTTAACAAGAAAAGGTGTTATGTTTATCTAGACAAAATAATGTGATGATTATTTTCAATAATTGAAAATAAGATTAGTGAGTGATCATATTTTGGAATTACCTTCCAGAAATGGGGAGTTTCTTATCTATAGTGATGCATCATTGAATGGAAATGTTTGTGTCCTAATGCATAATGATCAGGTAATTTCCTATGATTCATGTTTGTTAAAACCTCGTGAGTTGAATTACTATAACCATAATTTGGAATTAGTTGGGTTTGTTTTTTCTTTATAAATTTAGAGGAAACCTTTATACGGAGTAAAATGTGAAATATATACTGACCAAAAAAATTTAAAGTATATATATTCGAATAGAAATAATTCAACATGAGACAGAGGAGATGGCTATAGTTAATCAAGGATTTTTATTGCCGAATTCATTACCATCTAGTAATGGAAAATAAAGTGGATGATGCTTTGAGTCGAAAAAGTAATGATACATTAACCATGATACATTTTTTATAAGATCCTTTGGTTTTTGATTTGATGAACATTGGTATTGAAATTGAAGGTTCATGAAATTCCTTTTTTTTTATTTCAGGTGTCAGTGAAATCATCTCTATCAGATAGAATTAAAAAAGTGCATAAGGAATACAGTGAGTTGAAGAAAAAGGTAGAGTTGTTTCATAAGGGTATGTTTCCTGATTTTAACATTGATAATGATTGTGTTTTAGGTTTGGAAATAAATTATGTGTGCCTTGTGATTTTCAGTTTACGAATGAGTTGTTATATAAAGCACATAGTTATCCATTTTCAGTTCATCCTGGCAATACTAAGATGTACAAGGATTTTCGGGAGTATTAGAGATGAGATGGAATGAAAAAATATATTACTGATTTTACTGTGAAGTGCTTGAATTGTCAGTAGGTTAAATAAGAGAGGTAGTTACTGAAAGGGATGCTTCAGTCCTTACTGGTGCCACAGTAGAAATGGGGAAATATATCCATGGACATCATTGTGTGATTACCGAAAACATCTTGAGGTAATGATGAAATCTAGGTTATTGTTGCTCAATTTACTAAATCTTCTCATTTCCTTCCAATTCGAAATGCTTTGTCTCTTGATCAACATTCTCGGTTTTATGTTAAAGAGATAATAAGGTTTCATGGTGTTCCCCTCTTTATTTTATATTTTCGTGATCTCAGGTTTACATCAAACTTTTGGAAAGGATTTCATAATTCATTGTGTACTGAATTAAATTTTTGTACAGCATTTCATCCACAATCAGATGGGTAGTCAAAATGAACAATTCAGACCATGGAGGATATACTATGTTCTTGTTCACTGGATTACCAGATAATTTTGAACCAATATATTTCATTAGTAGAATTTTTGTATAATAACATTTTTCATTCTAGTATACTGATGGATCCATTTGAAGAATTATATGTATAGTGGTGTCGAAATCCAGCTTTATGGGATGATGTAGGTGAAAGGAATCTTATTGGAACAGAATTGGTAGAAGAGAGTTCGAAAAAAGGTTCAGTTGATTCAAAAGAAAATGAGAACATATCAGAGTAAGCAGAAACGTCATACGGATAACCAAAGGAAATATCATTCTTTTGAGGTGTATGATCATGTCTTTCTCAATGTTTCTCCATGGAAAAGTGTAATGTGATTTTGTAATAAAGGGATGTTTAGTCTGAAGTTCATTGGACCATATGAAATCGTGGAGAATGTTAGATCATTTTTTTAAAGAGTGTAATTACCTCCTAGTTTATCCCATGTATACAATGTTTTTCATGCTTCAATGTGGAGGAAGTATATCTCAGATCCATCTCATGTTTTGAGCCTAGATGTAGTTCATTTGGAATAGAATCTCTCTTATGTGGACCAAACAGTCTAGATTCTTAACCGAAGAGAGAATGTGTAGCAAAATATGGTAATTCATTAAATAATGTTTTGTGGAAAAATCTCAGGTTTGAAGAGGCAATGTTGGAATACGAAAATGCTCTGAGGGATAAATACCCTCATTTATTTTATAAGTAAATAAAATTGCGAGGATATAATTTCCATAAGGGGGGAAGGTGTCAAATCCCCGGTAAATAAAGAAATACGATATTTTCATATTTATTAATATTTCAAAATAAAATCTTAATCTTACATTAAATGGGATGTTGTGTTCGATGGATTACTTGATACGTAACAACGAGCTTCTTTGAAATCTTACGTTGCACACTAATAAAATAAGATTATTATTTTAAAGGATAGTCAACGCCTAACCTTTGTATTTGAATGAATTGAAAGAACATAATATGATATGAATATAAATTTTTTTTTAGAATATTTTGTTTACATTTATCAAATAATAGTTAGAAGCTTAAAATGTGAATGAATCTAATTTTAAGCACGAACAATCTAATATTCTTTAAAAGGCCGATTTACCGCCTTTTGATGGTGAACTGTATTTAAATATATTTTTGGTCACTTTTATATATTCCATTTTACAAAATAAAATTCCTTTTTAGAATCGGGACATCAAAATTTACATTGGCTAAAATTTTGGTATTTTTATGATAAAATACATTTTTTGATGAATATGAAAAATACTGTATTTAAATAAACAATGCCTTTTATTCTAATATATTAATTTGGTTAGATTATATTTTTAAATGGTTTTAATGTGGAATTTGATTATATTTTGACCATTTAATCCAGGGTTTCTAATTGGATGTAATTTGACACTGAAATTCTAAATAAATAATTGTCAATCTTTTGATAGTTAATATTTCATAAAAACACTCGTTTTGTTTTGGCAATGGGAATTAATTTTAAATTAATTTCTACAAATTATGTGTCTTTAATTTTGAAAAATTTATTTCATATTTTGAATCAGGAGGACCAAATTTTGTAAATAGGTATCTTTTATTTTTATACATTATGACTATTTTCTCGAGTAAAATTTTTATTTACCATCATTAAAGGGTAAATCTGATAAATAAGGGTAAAAAAATATTATTATAATAGTCTTAAATTACCCTAAAATGTGTCATAATCCAATTGGTTTATTCAGGTACAACCTTGGGCATCCTTGGGCCAATTTTGGGACCCTAGGGAGCTGTATGGGAGTAATAGACACTTTATATTAATTAATTTAAAGTAAATAAAAAATGACATTAACAGATATTTTTTAGTAAATAAATTTTTAAATAGAGTTATATAAGTTATCTATTCGACTATAAATATTCATTTGCAAGAGAAAAAGATTTCCTACATCATGGTATTTGTTTTATTAATTATTAGATATCAAATAAAGAAAATTATTTTTGACACAATAATGATGCAGTGTTTACCCCATTAATTTATGATTTAAATAAATAAGATTATAAAGATTAAACAAATATTTAAAAACTATCAAATTATAATGGGATGATTTTATTTCAACCATTATTCATCTTATCATCAACTTTAAAAAGATTTTGACTTTTCAAAACTGAAAATAAATATATATAAAAATATTTTCACATTTTTTTAAAGAGCCCCTTCTCGACCTTATAAAATGCCGTCAATTATAACACATTCCTCACACGTCTCCAGATCCTTGTGTCATCAAAACTCTAACCAATTTATCTCCCTAAGACCTTATATTCTTCATAGAATCCTTACCATAGACACATGACACTTAATGTAAACCTTTTGATTCAAACCAAAGGGAGATACCCAATTTTACGGTAACGTCTTCCCTTATGCTCTTTTCTTTTGTATTACTTCACCAGCACTATATACACTTTTTTATTCTTTTAATTTGTAATAAAACCAATATCGTCAATATACTAGGGTGTTTTGATGAGAAATATTCAAACTAAACATCCACACACCAACATATAATGGGTAGAGAACATGTTGTTTTTGTGGATGTCGAACTATTCCCTCCAGAAACGATGATTGTTCAATCTTCTCCTACCACCTATTATGGTGGCCATTAAGATGGAACTGTATTTACATGTGATATATATTATATTTTTATAGTCTCTATGATTCTTTATTTTTCATTTATATCATACCTTTATGGATTCCAATGTAGGTAAATGTGATAATTTCATCTGAGGAAGTGCAGACTACCGCCCCCTCAAAGTGATATGACCCATTCATACTAAATAACGGACATATAAATGATGGAATTAATTAAATTATATATGATATTATATTGGAATTATAATATAACTATGTAAAATTATTTTTTCATTCCATTATACTAAAAAATAGAAATGAATGTAGCATTAATGCGTACGTATGGATTACAGTCTCCATGAACGGTGATTTACATTTCTTATCTCCCAATGTTATGTACTATTATAAATACATATATATACTAGATATATATTATATATATGATATCTAAATCTTTAATATAATACTAGATATAATGGAATTTTGACCACAAGAATAACTTTGAATTATAAAAAGTTCATTTTTAACTAAAGTTCCGAACATCAACAAAATGTCCGATATGAACTCAAATAATTAACTAATTGTTATAACAAGGAAATAAGTGATATAAAAGGAATAATAAACATGAAAAAAGATCTTAAGAGAGTATTAATTAATATAATATTATTATTCATGAAATTAAAGATTTAATGGGTAATGTTGGACATGAGGTATGAGAACTTCTTTACCCAATTCCCATTCATTGGGTAGATCTTCTACTTCTTGTTTATGTCATGCTCTAATTATATGAGAAATGAATTTTGATATCCTATACAGTATTTATAATTTATTTATGTCTATATATATTTAATACACATAATCGATCTATTTTATTTACAAAATGATCTGTGTAAGGGACTTCGCCTCAATCTCCTTTCATTAAGGAATATTTTTATACACGACTTTCGTTTATATAGTGTACAAACCCCTTTTAATTATCATTTCATTAAAAGGGGTTATTTTTCTATGAATAATTTTACTAATTGACAAAAGTATTTTTTTCAACATTTGTGGTGATAATGACCTCTCCACCTCCATAATCGTTAGTTTGATTCCTCTAGAACCCTTAATATTTTTTTCAATGAAAAAGAAACCCCTTATTCTGTTTTTGGGTGTTTTGGAATTTAAAATGGTTTTTTAGTTGATTGATTATTACAATATCTTGAAATTATTTCTTGTGATTTTAAATTAAATATTATTAGTGAAATGTTTATATTTTAAGTATTTTCTGTGTTATGATTTTATAATGGTACTTGGATATTTGACGGGTGGTTACGTGATAAACCAAATGACGGGTGGTTCCATGATAAACCAAGATAGGTCGTTACATTATAACCTAAAATTCATTGGTTAGGGAATTTATATGTATGGATATACTATTTAGTGATATGTGGGGATATAAAATGTATGTTTATTCCATTTAAGTATTTTTATGTCCCAAGTTACCTTTATATATTATGTGTTCATTATATGGCTTTATGGTAATTGTTTTGTTACAAAAGGGTAAGAAATGATATTTTATTCAGTGAATAGTATTTACCACTTCATAAAGGTGAAAAGTATTAATTATGACAAAGTATATATGGTTTATTGGTTTTTTGAAAAACTAACAGTTTTCCTTCTTTGTGCATCCCTTACTTAGGTTTTTATGCTCATCCCAAGTTTTTGAAATGTTTTTAACGGGAAATAAAGTGGAATACGATCAAGGATTGGATCATGGAAAAGTGATGCTATCTAAAAAGTCATGTTATCTAAAACATGGAACTATACATGACTCTTTTTTTCAAGTGTTTATATTTTTTGAAAAAAATGGAAACTTAGTAGATGTGTCTACATGTAATATTCAAGTTGTTATGTATATGTCATGTACTAATTCACTAAATCTCTAAACCTAAAAATATCTTCAATGTGAATTGTTAAAATAATTAAAGATAATGTAATGTTTAAGGTATGATACTGATAATAATTTTTTGTGTTATTTATTTAATGATTTTAATTTAATTCTTAAAAAAGCTATGTGCAATTTTATAATGCTTTCAGACCCATGGGAATGGTTTCATAAAAAAAATATTCTTTGAGACACATTTTCATTCATGATGTTGATTTCATTTAAATCATATAATTACTACCTATTAGATATATGGGGAAATTAATTATAATTATACATGGTATTTAAAAATGAACAATTATATATATCACTTTAATTGGTTTTTTGTAATTGTGTTTCTTAACATGAAAGGATTTAAATCACAATAAGCCGTCATTGAAGAATGATTGATATAATAAAAAGATCATGGTTTTTATGGTCTATCAAATTCAACCTGTATTGTAATATCCAAAACAATTTTTTATTATGGAACGTTTACTGCAATTAATTATCTTACTATCAGTGGTCTATGATTGATGTTATCACTACAATATAATTATACTCATAACTCATTATTACTTATGTTATATTTCTTATTGTTGAGTTCATATTTCATTTCATATGTTATACCTCATATAAATCATTACATATCAATATTTATTAAAAGATTATATATTTATGAGTTTTAGTCCCTTTTTAAAATCAATCAATGTTAGAAATAATTCATATCTTTTTAAATGATGGTTTTCTCTCATTGTACATAACTTATATTCCCACCAATATTCACTTTTTTAATAGAAATCATAATCAACTTTATTCTCATGTGAACAAAATATTTAACTTTTACTCTTTTCAAACTAATGTATTATTATTTTTTATGATGTTATATTTCATCAAATATTTTCTTATGAAAAGAGGGTTCTTCCATACCTCGTGTGTGATGTGTCGATTATGTATTATCTCTATTTTCTCACCATTAATTAGTATAATTATCATGAAATAATATTATTTCTACATACTTATCCCTTAAACATATATTTATTTAATTATCCATTTAATATTTGTTGATATACATTATTTCATTTCCCATAAAAATTCACACTTTTTTGTAAACTTAATTTATGTGAACATTCCAATTTTTTTCTTAATGTCAAAAATCACCCTTACAAATATTTTTAAACCATGAATAACATCTAAAACAATTTTCATATATATTAACCTTTTGGTTCACTTTTATTTTTATATAAAATAATATTCTCTATCCTCATTTAAAACTATCCTTACTTATTTTAGGAAGCATCACCCAAGTGGATCATTCTTATAATTTATTCTCCTAACTCTATCGTATGAATATTCAACTTCAAAACACAATTTTAAATAAAAATAGTACTTTTTTAATTATGAAAACATAAATAAATTTAATACTTTATTTAGGTGGGAATCCTTTTGATATGGATTTTGGTTATTCCTTGAATTAGAATTATAAAACCGTCTTCTGTTTTTATGTGTCTGGTTATTCTTATGGATTATTTTTTCTTCATTTTTCTCATGTGTAATGTATAGGTATGAATTTAATTATGTATAATGTTTAAATTAAATTATATTTCCCTTAAATTCATTATTTAGTGATTTATATGTCATTATATATTTTTATGGGATTAGAGGGTGAATATCATCCACTACTGGAAATTTTCCACTATGTATAGTGCACAAGAGGTTAGTATAATAAACAATGTTATGTGAAGGGTGATCATGGAACTACATATCCCAATAATTCATTTGATAATTATTTATATATCATGAGATGATATGTAAGGGATTAATTATTTGACTTAATAACTATGTATCTTTTTCCACCTTATGATGATTGTCTTGGTATTAATGCATGACTTGTGTTTCTGATGTCATGTTTTTTTTACTTATGCGGATTTCAGGATTCCATTTTCTTATGATTTAATTTGATTTTCAATTTTTTCCTTTATTATAAAAATTATCATAATAATATCATTTTATTATTATTGACTCCCATGTTATTCATTATATCCATGTTAAATTTCTTACATGGATTTCTAGAACACCAATTTCCCTATATATTTTTCACAGGTAGTCCTATGTTGTTTTAGGAGATCTGTAGGAGTTTGGGAAATATTATTATTTTTAAATAATGGATATATATTTTTTTATTAATATGATGTCTTTAGGGTCCTAATAATCAAAATGATTTATAGCTCCCAATCATCATATTTTATTTTTTGGAAAACAATGTGAATATTTATGAAATAATCTGTGTTTAAGGCCGAGGTCACAATATAACAAAACCTTTTCAATATATTTTTTCAATTCTTATGAAATAATAAAATTAAATTTAAATTCAACATAATGAGATATTAATAAACAAAACAAAATAATTACCAATATGATTATACAAACTGAAAAATTTGGTTGCTTCGAATATTCAGATATTGGACATTTGTATAAGTTATATAGTATTATTCTTTTTTCTTATTTATCTATGAAATATCTTTGGATTTCCATTTTAAGTTATTTTAATATATATTTTCAAATAGTTTATAACTATTATACCACATTGATATCCTATTATATCAAATTTTATTAAATTATTTGTCATGTTTTCATGTTTTTATCCTTTATAATATATTTTTGTTTCATTAAGGAGATTATAGACTCACTTTATACATTTGTGTAACCTTATTCAGATCCACATCTCTCCCCATGACCATGATTAAGGAAAAAATTAAATTTAAACTAATTTTATATCTTTCTATTATGTGTATTTCATTTAATATGGTATAGAGTATCTTAATGCTTCATATAATCTTTAATAATCAATTGTATCCTTATTATAAACTATGGAATAACACTGTTGAAAAATGTCATTACAAATGTAAATATTACATATATTCTAGTATTTTATTAATTAAATTCAATCTTGCAGCTTATTATATGATTTGTTTTATCACCTTTGATAATATTATTTACTGTAACACATCTTACAAGATTCATTTTTATACCATTTCATTTTATAAAAGTCATGTTTTATGTATGAGTTATGGTATTTGGATCGGTATACATTATTCTTGACATATTTTGTTTGAAAAATATTATCATGAATGTTTTTAAATATTAAGACTAACCTACATTCTTATATAGAATTTTTCATCCACCAATCATCCAACAATAACTTATTTGTAAAATTATCCTAAAACATGGAATTTTTTATATATGACCAGCAATATTTCACAGGTAAATGAGTTTTAGAATGAGGAATAACATCAAATTAATTAGATATTATTTTCTTTACTTGATATTGATAATTCTATAAATTGATGAATAATTTGAACATTGTTTTCATCACATAGATCATATGCTTCAATTAGTTTTGTCTTATAATATTATATTTCCCATTTCCTGAAAAGTGAACAATTTTAATCCACTATTTTATTAATTCTTTGATTATTTATATCTTCACTACTAAATCATTTTTACTTTTATCTAATTATAGTTAAACAGTTTCATTATTATTGTATGATCATTTTCATTGAAACACAACATGTTTTAATCTGTATTTTTTTTTTAAATTTATTCATTCAATATGTACCCTTATTATTCAATAAATATAAAATAGGTATCCCTCCAGTTATAGTCATGCCTAATTTGAATCTCCATTTCAAATCAAAATTAATCACTACTCATAACATGTTCACATTATAATTTTTATTTAGTGGTGTTCACTATAGAAAAAAATATACATACAACGATTCATAGATAGTATCCATGATAACATTTATTTGTTGTATCCCACGTATTGTATGGTGTTTCATGATGAATTATCTTCAGGTTCAAACATTCAATTAGTTTTACTCATAATCCAAGATTAGTGTTAATAAAATATAACTGGCCAAAAATTTACCATCTCATTTTTAACACTCTTCTTAAATATTAAAAAATAATGTAATATATTATTGTAAAAAACATCACCATTTAATTCCAAAAAAAAACAAAAAAAATTATTTCAAATAAAGAATACATTACCATAACAAACATGTATTATTTATTTTTATGAAATAGGCTATACACTTTAATTGGTAAAATTATAACATAAACATATATGGTCAAAACCAAAAATTGGAACTAGGGAATGATTATATATGATATCAATTTTTCATGATATTGACTTCACCATACCTAATAATAATGTAAATTAATCATATTAGATCATTATCCAGTAATATAAAATATTTCAACATCAATATATTTTTAAAAAAATATTATCATTGGAAAATTATGTAAATTATATGACAAATTATTTGAAAAAAAATAAATAAATTTCATATTGGAATTTTTATTGAGTTTATAAATTTTTAAAAATAAAAGTAATTAAACATCACCACATTTCTTAATATGTTTTTGAAACTCAAATAATTTAAATAATTATTTCTTAAAAAAACACCGAAACATATCAATGTTTTTTTAAATTGAATTTTTTTAATCATAGGTGTAGAGACTCTTCTATTTTTGAATTAAAAGTCCTATTTATATCAGGGTAGGTTGAGTCCAACTAAATATATTATAGGATAAAGGCCATGTACCCCCGTTAACAGGGCCTGATGGCCTAGTGCGGTGTTATGTTTTTATCAACAATCATTTTTTACCAGGATTATGTCATGTATGCATCACCTTATGTATCACCACCTGTATCATGAATATCCAAAGGGGATTTTACGGACTCTAATGTCAGTCCTTTAGATGCAGGATTATAGGGTTTACCTCTCATTCTCCACATCAACTACAAAATTTGTGTCCCGGTTTTGGTATGTTACTTGTGTTTGGGGAGGGACTAAGCCTAGAGAACGCCTGATGTTTCCCATCTTGGGAATGGATTTGAATAACTGTATACAAGATAATCCATGTGTCAGTGTCTAGTGGGACACAACCTTATGCTAGTTCCCATGGATAATGGGGGATACAACTAGCAGTTACCACTCAACCAACACCCCATGGGCATTAAAATTGACTAATTACTCCCGAAAATAAAAAAACATTACAATAACTTGGTTGTTTTTAAAAGTACATATAAGTTGTAATGTAAATGAATTAGTAATAAGTGTGAGAACATAATAATTTCCACTTATATTGAAGTAGTAAAACAAATTATAATTATTAATGTAAAATTTTAATAATTAGAAGTTATAATAGTTAATTAATTTTTTAAACTATTATAGATATACTTACCTTGTCCTGAATAGTTTTCCATAATTTATATTTAAAATATTAATATGTAATTATAAACAATCACTTTTAAATTAAAAACTTAAGGAAATTAATTTACAATTCCTAATTTCATTTATTTCTAGGATCCTTTCTGTTATTGAAAAACATAAAAGATTGTAGTGTTTATTAAGAAAAATCATATTATAAATGATATTTTATATAAAAATATTCCATTTAATATTTCCAAAGAGTATATAAGATCCATCTAGTTTAAGATTATATAAAAAATGAAAATATAATATTTTAATAATATATAAATTTTATAAACATTGTTAAAAAAATATTTTATAAAAAATGAAATTTTTGTAAAAATAAATGACTATAAAATGTATTGTATATTAACTTTCATAGAAAATTTAATTTATAAATGATTATAATTAATTTAATTTAAATTTATATATAATTAGTTTTCAAATTTTCAGATAAAATATATATGAAAACATTCATAGAACATTGATATATAAAATTTGGAACAAAATATAAATGTTTGTGTGCATGTAAAAATAATATGTAGTTATTCATAACATAATATATGCTTACATATTATGATTCAAAATACACTTAATAAAACATTTCATGGAAAATTTAATATATATTCATACATAACATCTGAATATAAATGGATGTAGAATTTATTTATATAAATTATGAAAAAACATTTAATATAAAAATTAATATAAATGTCTTAAAAATGATTAAAAATTATTTAGGGACACAAAAACTAGAAAAAAAATTAAATCAAAAAATATTTTATAAAAATTTAAAAATAATAAAATAGAACATAAAAATACAATAAAAAAACCCAGATAAAATTAAGCATCATCAATTATCATATTGGTAGTAAAAAAAATAAGCTAAAAGAATATCATATTTTATTATAATGTATAAAATATAATCCATTAAGAAAAATAAAAACATTTATAAACATATTGAGTAACCCACAATTGAATGTGATATATATAATAATATAAGAATATTAATAGAGAGATATGAGAGATAACATATAATTATAAACAATATTAAATGACTAAAATAAAAATATTAAACATTTATGATGAAAACATAACATGGGGTATTAAAATTAAAAGATCATATTTTTCTATAACCAATAAAAAATATTATACCATAAAATATAATTTAAATAATAATATTAAAATTAATTTTTAGATATTATTATCATTTATGATAAATAAAATTTTAAATAAGAAACATAATAATATAAAAAAACATACGATGATGAAAATTGACGAAACATTCCATAATTGAAAATTAGAAAAAAAAAAATATCCTATTATGAACCTAAAAATATAGAAAACTATGAAACAAAAAATATAAATACATATTTTATTGAAAAATTAAATAATCTCTAAAAATCAAATATATAATAAAAAATATTTATAGTAATATAAATAATACATCATAAATAAAAATACAAAAAAATGTAAAATGATCACTGAAAACTAGGAAATCATTTTGAAAAAAAGTTCAATAGTAGATGTAGAATTTTTTGAAAATAATATTTGGAATAAAATTATCAATTTACATTAAACACTATGTTAAAATATGTAATACCTTCTATTTTCAGATAACATGTATTTATTTGAAACACAAAAAAAATTGTTTTGAAATTCTTATAAATTAGTTGATATAAATGTTCCAAAAAATGGCACGAAATAATTTATCATTTTTTTTGTGAATTATTAAAAGTAGATTCCTATAGTTATATAAATGGGTAAATCATTATAAAATATGAGTTTTATTCCAAATAAAAAATAGATATAGAATAGTGAACATAGAAAATTTATAATTCATGGATAACTTATATGTTAGCACACAGACACACACACAGATATATATATATATATTCGTAGAAAACTTATATTTTATCACATAAAAAAATAAAATTGTTAATTATATGAAGATGAAATATTTTTATGTAAAACATATGATACAACTATTAGATTCCAGTGAACATTTTTGGTTGTTGTATAAAATTCCATATCATTGATAATTGGATAAGATTTTACTAGAAAAAATTTTTTTGGGGAAGGTAAAAATTTCCTCAGAGAATATAATTATGATATATATATATATTATCTCCAATTAAATTGAGTGATATTGAATATAACAACATTAAAAAATGGTTTGGTCATAAAACATGGGAACTTTAGAGAATATATATATATGATTGTATAAAACATATTTACATAGGAAAATTATATATATATATTCTTAGAACATTTATATATATGTTCGATGAATATGTTATTAGAGAAAGAATTGTTAAATATGTTACCTAGTAAGATTTATATTACTTTCATTGATTAATGAAAACATTTTGAGTCATTCCACCAATAAAAGTTTCGTGTTATAAATGTGACATGTTCAAGGACATTTTTTATTTTCATTTTTTCTTAAATTAAATACCTTAGTGATATTATTTTTATTATCCATGGATTCTATATTTATTTATCGATAAAAGAACATTTAAATCCAAATTTTTAAAGGACATTTAATAAAAATATAGAAAAAATACATTTAAAACTGATTTGGTTGCCCACAAAACATATATTTAGCAGTAGAAAATATATCATTTATGGGAAAATATTCATTAAAAATTCATATAATGATTTTCAGTAAACATTTTTATATTACAATTATTGTTTTTTGTATAACATATATTATTTTACAATACTTATAATATTTATTTAAATTTTTTGTTAAAAAAATTATATAAAAATTTCTTATATGACCTTAATATGTATATTCATGGAATATAATATATTCAATAAAAAAATCAATTATTTCCACATATATAATATATATTAATAGGAAAATTAATATTTAAAAAAAATAAGCTAAATATATTTGTATCTATTGGGATTTTATAATCTCATTCCATTGTTTTTTATGTGTTGCAGTTGATGAGATACTTCATAGATGAATAATATGGGAGGTTAGGATTATGTTCCCACTATAATGATGAGGCTGTATGACAGGGGGTTTCACTACACTATGGAATCCTGCCAGTAGATGATGCTTCAGCATGGCTCAACCAATGATGCATTATTTAAGGGACTATATGGGATAGTTGTTCCAATTTTCAAACCCATATAGTGTATATAGTAATCTATGAGATTGAATATGAAGAAGAATGATACAGCGGTTATTTCTTTTTATGGCGGCTACACCATTGAGTTGAGTTGCATCATAGCCTATTATTTTGAAATATAAATCTATAGTGTGTTGGTTTACATTTAATAAAAGTTCTTTATTAATTAATAGTATATCAATGTGTATTTAAACTTGTTTCACAGACTGTTCTATGGAATTTATTTCCATGGAATTTTCTATTTTATTAATTCATGGTATTCTTCTATGTTAGATCATGTTCAATAATGTGTAGGAAGATTCAGATGGACATCTTATTTCTAGAATTACTATAAATTATTGAAACCCCATCAATCATAAATCTATTCTAAAATTTCATTTTAAATCTTAGGAAACTAATGTTTCTATTTCAAGGTATTACATATCCCTTTGGAATGGGATTGATCCCCAGCTTCTCAGGTTTGATCTCTTCATATCTAAGGTGAGTTTTTCACATTATATATTGGTTTCTTCTCTATTTATTTTAATTTTCGACCACCCAGCCGTAATAAGATTTAAAGTTTGATGTCTTTTGACCTCATGGAACTATTATATATTTATTAGTACGGTTGTGGTGTGGAATTCATAGAGGGTTATAGATTCATTGTGGGATTTTCTATTAGAAATATATTTTGTTCTTCTATTCGTATTGAAAGAACAATGATATCCTTGAGGTAGTTTATTAATTATTTCTCCTCTATTTATGTTGAATTTTAATGTTATCACGATTTATCTCTTTGTTTAATGGTGTATTTTACCTTACTGAAAATTAAAATAGATTAATGAAAATATTTTTTTTGTTATATGAGGTGACTTCATATTTGTCCACCATGATTATAACATGCCAGTTTTTTTCTAAATATTTCGATATCCCTTTTTATTATGTGATTTTTAAATTCATATGTTTTAAAATTAAGTGGATATTTTTAGGATAGTAATTCATGATAGAAAAATAATAAAATGGAATGTTTAATTTTAAATTTCTATCCCATTTAATTTTAAGTAAATCATTGTACTATGTGATGCATGATTATTTTTAAAATATTAATCATTTCATGTTTTTGAAACCAGAAGTTTTTCTTGAAACAATTTCTAAGTATCAAAATATCATGATAAATAGTTAGTCATTTTTCCAATGGTTGAAACCTATGATAAATAAATCAGTCGATTCATGATGGTGATGAATTTCATTAATTGGTAAAAACAATTGTTTTACTAAGAGAGATTATTTTCTTATGATGGATGGATTAATTATTTTTAGGGTATACATACCCAGTTGAATTATTTTTTTTCTTTTTTCTTTTTTGTTTTCTGAATATTTGAATGATGTGATACTAAATAATGTGATATAGGTATGGCTTATGGTATTGAGATTGATATGTAGGGAAGCCATGGTTCATGGTTGTAGTCGATGAATTTGATGGTGGGACTTTTGGTGATATGCTTGGTGGTGATAAGGGTGGAATCAATACATATGGAGTGGGTTGTATCCCTGATTTCCTATTTTTTTCGTTGTTTGAAGAATGATATGCTTGATTGGTAATGAATCACATATAGAGGTAAAATGACTATATTGTTATTTTCTACAATAATCCCCCCATATCATGATGCTGCTTGTTGTACTTTGTTTGTACATATTTTTTGATGTATCTTAGTATGATTCCAAGAGTACCATGAACAATAGAATGACAAATCATGTTGAATATTTTAATACATGCGGTTGGTGTTTGAATGGAATCGGGAATGATGAGAATTCTTGAGGATTCATGGTAGATAATATCTTATTGATAGATGGAATGGTTATGGATGTTAATTAATATAACTATAGAATTTTAAAATAAAAATAATTAATTAATGTCTCTTGAAATGTGTGTGTGCTTATAGGATATATATTCCATAGTAGTGGTATTCAAACGACTAAGAGGTTATCAATGCAGTTGAGTCTTAGGATATGTAGTTGACCACAGTTTGGTTGTGATATATATATATATATATATATATATGTTATTTCATTTTATCATTACCCCACCCCTGTTAATAGGGTGATCAACACCAGTAGACAGTGGAAGGTGTTTCCCCCAACATCAAGTATTGTAGGTAATAGATGGATAACTACCACCTCTTTACATTCTCTCTTCTATTAGTGGTTTCATGTGATGATATGCACATTTTTAATATTTCCCATATATATGTGTGTAGTGGGATTTAATTGCATGTGTAAATATCACATACATGTATCCCATGATATAGTATCCTCTAGATTATTATAGGAATTTTTTGAACGGGTTGTAATGACATGGTATATAATACACAATGTACAATATATGGATGATCCTGGAAACTACATGGTTACTTTTTAAGGATGTGGGAAATGATTATATGATGTGACATATGAGTTTCATGTTATATTATGGTTTTCCATATATCATCAGTAATGATTATATATACTGAGATAGATGGATTAACACATAACACATTGGTGTAGTGGAATAATGGCGAGGTATTGGTAGTGGGGTACCTTCACATTGATATTTTATTGGATATTATATTTTTACATAAATGTGAAACATGGTGAGAAGGCCATGATAATGTTGGGAACACAACATACCTATTCAGGTGATGAGTTAACATCACAAATTTTTCTCTACGATTTAGTTTTTTTTATATTTTACATGAGATACTTTGGGGAGGATTCCAATGAGTATACATATTGTTCTCACCATATTTATATATAAACAATTTTCAGGTCTATTATATCTAGTTGCAGATTTGGATGGATATTAAAAGCTTCTAAAGTTTCTTGGGATATTTGTTTTGCTTCATGGACATTTCTATGGATTTGTATTGTACATGTCGTTTCTATTATAGTTGATTTGATGTATGAAATTACATACATAGAAACATATCTCTTTAATTTTTTTATGAGTATGATTTTTGTAGTTTTTCTTATATACAATTCTTCATGATCTTCTTATTAGGAAATGAAACATTTTTTAGTATGATATATCTGTAGTGGTTGATGCGAACCCATAGCATATTAGAGGAAATCTTTAGTCACAGTTATCACTATTCAATCATTGTTGAACTTGGATGTGTATCTTTGTGGAGAGTGGGTTGTGAAAGAGTGGCATAAAATGGTCATGTTTATGGATAGGATTATGTTTGTAGGTATAAACATGTGAGGATTGTATGGCTTAATAGAATTATAATGTCATAAATGTTTATTATGTGATGTAACCATAGATGACCATATACAACACATGTATTTGGGACCCCTATGATCTTATTTTAGGGCCATTATGTTTATAGAAACAACTAAGGGATATTATACTATTCTAGTTTATATAAATAGGGATGGACCATCCATTATTCTTGTTTGCATATTGAATTTTAATGTTAATACATTGGGATTACGTGAAAATTTAATATTAAATAGTAAATATTAAATATTAAAGTAATCAAAATTTTGGGTTTTGGACTCCCAAATTAATTTTTATTGTATAAAAATACCTCCAAGATGATGTCTTCATCAGGTTCACCTTGAACATTCTCAAAAAGTTGTTCCAGTAGATCTCTATAGAGTTTGACCCCACTTATGACACATTGATGTGGAAACTCTGATAGAGTCAATCCTATATTCTATAGAAGTTTAAGGTATCCATTTTAGACAATGTTTTTGAGTAATAATCAATAGAAGTAGAGATAGCATTTAGATTGATTAATGTATTGAAGGATCACTAGGTTTCCTTGGGAATGACCATGTTTTGTAAGGTTTCTAGGTATTGGTGGTTCTTCATCCTTATGGATCACAAGGAGTTAGCTTTTCCATTAGAGAAGCCATGAGATCATTATTATGTTGAGTTTCATTATTCAACTATAATGGTGGAAATTAATTTTCTTCTTATTACCCTTAAATAGTGGAGGTCCCATTTGAAAGAGATTGGGATCTATTTCATGGCTATTATACAATATGATTTAGACCAATTACCCAATGAGGAAGCTGGAAATATTCTTTTTTATGAGGTGTTCTAATTATAGATCTAGTGTTAGGTCACCCTATTTATGTAGTTGTTGTATCTTGACGAGTTGGTGAGAGATAATTCATTTAGAGGATGATGTCCAAGACTATATTTTCCTGAGAGAGGTTCCATCATGATTCAACACATAGAATATCTATGATATGGGATTCAAATTTTATTAGAAAAAAATACATTTCATACAATTGGTTGTAGGTTCCATCCATATTCATCTCATTTATCTACGGTTGGTGGATCTAAGGCCCTCCTAAGGGATCAAACATTTTATTCTTATAGTTTCAATGCACACCATTGGTGAGAGTTTCCATGATTTCTGAATAGGTTCATTTGATCGGTGTTCCACTTCATGTTCAACCATTATGATAGTTTTAGCTGGGGAAAGATTAGAAGGGTTCTCAAGATTTCAATTATGATAGGGGAGATATAGTATTAATATGATAGGTTTGTGATTCTGATTTTTCTTAGAGGTTTGATAATTATTATACAGGTGGTCAAAATCATTGTTATAGAGGCGATATAGTAGGTCGTGGAATGTTTCATTCTATAGGTCTTCCATTTTTTAGGAGATCCAATCATCATTTTAGGTACCCATTTTTCTACATGGGTGTGTTATTTGTTAGAGTTTGGAGATACACACTTCTTTATATAATCTAACCCAGTCTTTTCAGGGATACATGCGGTGGAGAGCAGTCTAATGCCCCTAGAGTTGACTGCACTGGTCGGTGTTTGGTCTTTTGAAATAGAATTATATGGATAATGTAATGTTGTTCTGAAAAAAATTCACGGGGATACAATCTGTGATTGATGATTAATCCACATGATATCACCGTCAACATGGATTTGGTATATTTGGTTTAGGATATCACATATTTCATTTATCTGTAGATAGTGTCTCATTTTATTGTAATATATTCGTCCATGTTTTTTGTTGATAGGGACCCTCAAATGAGACCATGAAAGGTTTCTTCCTCGTCATCATTGATGGCTGAGTAAACATTGAGTTTTATAGAGTTTTACCAGGAGGATATTTCTGGGGTTTTTGAAGTGTACATGGATATATTTATTAATGTACTTGTGGTTTTCACCCTTTATGTGAGATCTAGGTTACATATTTAATTATAGTTGAGTTATTATTTGATATCAATATCTCCACATTGGATGAAAACTTCTGAGTTGTAGGAAATACAAATATATATCAACGATCACTTTCTATGAGGTTTTATTCAGCCGGGCATATCGCCTCAAGGTGTTTTAGTTTTCTTCACAAGGGAGTTAAATGAAATTCTATCTATCTGTATCAATTATCATTTCATAAATTAGGTCACAATGATAAATTATTACCATAATCTATAAATTTATGTTTAATTATATCAACTAAAGGGATATATATCATTATCAAAGGTTGAATTGTGATTGAGATATAACCATATTTGGGTAAAGGATAGAACTATTTTCATGACTATTTTCCAATACTATTATTGGCATTATAATATCAACATATTTCCAATTAGAGTGATTATCATTCCAATAAAATTCATTTTACTTGTTAATTTACTGTTTGAAATGTTTTTGGACAGGTTCATGTTGGTATTCATTGACTAATTCCTTTTGTACACCATATCTGATGATGAGAATTTACATAATCAGTGGGTAGTTTTGGGAGTTCAGAAACATCAAACTCTTTTCATTAATATTTTCTAGTGTGACATCTAGGCTCAAATTATTCATTTAATGATAAAGATCATGTCCCTGTGTGGTGTATCCATGAATCCTCTAAATTTTGTGGTGAATGTTTCTTGGATATCCCCCAAAAAAGTGTCATAGGTTTTTAGTTTCCTTGTTGATATTGTTTATTGTAGGAGGTTTGTGCCTGATTTTAATGAGATCGAAATTTCTATGATTGAGTTGAGCATAATGGATCATGAATTACATGGGAATGATCAATCTTATGGTTATTTGGTGTACCAAAATGAGTAGTTGGTATGTCTTCCAATTAATTTTTTATAAGAGGTGGTTTCATTTGTTGTTTCCATCTATGATTCACATATTTTCTTTCATAGTTTTCTGATATAGAAGCATGAATTATTTTCGTACTAATTTTTTATGTTAAAAAACCATGAACATAACTATGCCACCAATGACCATGAGTTAGAATTAGTTGTGTTTAGATTAATGTTTTGGTGACATTCCCTCATTGGGGAATGATTTTTTATAATTACCAATCACATGATATTGAGGTATGCCATCTCAAAGAATGAACTAATCATTATACAATGACGGTAGGTGGAATTGTTATCAGATGATGACTTATGCATTTAAAAGATAAAGGGAAGTGGTAATATTTTAAATGATTCACTTAGAAGGAAGATACGTAGTGATTTTGTGCATTAATATGGATATTCTTAGAGAGTTATAGAAGATATCTCCATGATGCATCTTAATAAGGGAGTGGCTGGTGATAATAGATTCCTTTTTTAGATTATAGTCTTGTCATATTTTTCCAACTATGTAAAAGAGACCATGCCTATTTCTTTTGAGGTGGACATCTAGAAAAAATGAGTTGTCTATGGTGATGCCCGGGACGGACGGTCAGCGGATGGTCAGGGCCAAGTGTTGTTTCCAAGGAGGCTTTTCATTTTTTTAGTTATTTAATAGAAGGACCCAAAATAAATTTGTAGCATACACTTTGTAGTAAACCTGAAAATGAAAATTGTATACCATCTTATGGGGGTCATTTTTTATGGTCTAGTTTTAAGGGTTAATTTAGAAATTTCATGTCGAGCTGTTTAGTGTACTATAAATTAATGGGTCAACATCGTGTTCCTGATGGTTTTTTCTAGCCATTACATGACTTTCAATAGATCTGTGAGAACATATAAATGTAACATTTTATCATTTGAATTAGTATTCTGGATTTATAGACACTATCAGGTTGATAAATGACAATTTAAAAAAATCTGATAAATTCATTGTGATCAATGAGTCGAGGTCATTAATGGTGTTATTAAGTGAGTATTTCAAGGAGGTCGAGACACTCAATTGAGTTCCATGGATGATTATATCTAATTGTGATCCTAATTTTACCTCCAATTCATGGATAAGCCTTAATTATTATTATTTATCTCTATTATTCCTTAGTACTTATATTCATATGAATATATATGATCCAACAAAGTAGACTATCCAAAATCTTCAGGATATATTTCATTCATGTGTTCTAGATTTCATATGATCATCAGAGAGTCACAAATATTTACAATAGTTTTATTTGAATAGTATTTTTTAATACTCCAATATATTTACTCATTTGATGCTTTATATGTTCAACCATTACATTATAAATTATTGTTGATTGTGTGTAGAGGGATCCCATAATTCTCTGGCCAAAACTAGTGAAAAGCATGACAAAGATTTTTTAAGAGATTCATGAGAGGATTAAGGCAATATGTGATCATTAAATATCATATGAGGACTATAGGAATATACATATGGAGTTCCAAATTAGAGATCATGTGTAATTTATGAACCCTCATCATCATGGGTAATGATGGTTTGGTCTTAGGAGTAATCCTTGACATGGGTTTATTCGAATGATCATGAAACCACTATTTTATATTAGATAGATCATACCTTGAAGATGATCAAAATTTATGATGTCTTTAATGTGTCTGAATATCATCACTATCCTCATATAAACACTCACATTATTGAGTGGCAAAATTTATATTGGTGATTATGTGAACATCACAGACCTCCCTATTGGGATTGAAGATTACTATGAGAGATTGTTTTGGGGGAGTATTATTCCTTTGGTTAATTTAATCTCACAACATGTTGGCATGGATAATATTACCTATGAATGTGAGTCACATATACACATTCAGTATCCCAATATGTTTGATTGTTATTTATAATATTTGTAATATGATTTTTTTATGATCATCCGTCTAATTTATGATATTTTTATCTCTTCCTTGATGAATTTTTCGGTCGATTTACATTAATTGGAGAGTTATCTAACATGTTAGAGTGTCTGTAAACTCAGTTGTAGATTTTTTTTTGATTTTAACATTTATCCTCTATGTGTGGTGGTTTTTCTACTATGACAGAGTGACTGATGAGAGGTATCTCATGGGGAGTTTACATGGAAAACCCTTTTTTCTCCCCATTCTCGATGGGGTTGGTTTAAAATTATCAATGGACTGAATGTTTTGAGAAGTTTCATATTTAATGGATAATATACTTGTGTCCCATTTCATTGTGTGTTTAGATTTTTAGAGGTTCCAAGAGATGTTATGGAGTAATGTGGTGAGTTTAGCTGATGATCCATCTACACAGCAAAATATGACATTGAGGCGATTGATTTGTTGTGGAATATAGTCGAGAGATGAGGATATGGTTTAGATTTAGAAATATGATGTAGAAGTTCAAGGGGGTGGTTTCAGTGGTTCATCCAATTTTGGTGGTCCATTTTTTTGGGATTTAATCTATGATATGTAATCATTAGAGGTATGTTTCATAGTTTCTCCCTTTTGTGGTCACTAGTTTGTGGATCAGAGTATAGTGCATCCTCCTTTTTGGAAATGGGATTTTTCATCATTTTTTATCAATAATTATGGTCCTTTCATAATTAATAGGCTCTCTGTATTGATTGTGTTGTGTTTATCACAAAAATAATTGACCAATAATTTTGTGGGGGTGGTCTCTCTCTTTAAACTCTGGTTGTGTCCCATATTTGAATTTTTATGTGGAGTCAGAACAAACAATGTGGTTTTCTGATTTCTAGTTTTCCTATAAATTATTGTACCCCAATATAACTTTTATTTACTTCAAATTTTCCTCACAAACTGTAGGGATGAAGATATTATGTTTCAATGTATTTCAAAGATATTTTGATTGGGATTTGTCCCATGTATCATTAGTTTTGTCAATGGTGATATAATTTACTTTTCATTATTTATAGGGTGTTTTCATCACTTTTTTATTGATTTTATCACATGATTACATTCTATGGTAAGGTGGTTATTCTATTTAGATCTCATGGAATTACTTTTATATTTTTTTCATAGATGTGGTGTAGCTTCCTTGGTGGGATATATATTCCACATATGATAGGTGATCAAAGATAGTCATTGTGGTTCCATTCCTGTTCACATAATGTCAAAATACATGAGGTATGAGATTTTATATTCTATTATTTATATGAACTAAAATATTTATCGGGATTTATCTATTGGTATAATAATGGAATTAGACTTGATGAATAATAAACCATATTTCAGAAATGAAATTGTATTTTTTTGTTGTAATCACATGTGATTCCCCCCGGATAATGACTTGGCACTTATTTCCCAACATAGTGCGATATTTATGTCTATTCTATGGTTAATAATGTTTATATTTTTTGGAAATAGGAAAAGGAATGTAAAAAATGTGATTCCTGTTTGATAAATAATAACTAGTCAACTTTACATTTAAATAGTTCTTACTTATAATTAGATTTAAATTAGTATGATGGTCGACGAATATTTAAGGGAAAATCTTATTCCTTACAGCTTAAAAAATTGATTGTTATATTTGAAATCATGTCTTAATATCTATATCATTATTTATCTGAACCCTAAGGTTAACTAAGGTTTTTTTTCGTTGATAAAAAAATCATTAAAATTCAAGATGATAATGAATTTCATTCTCGGATTAAAAAACCAAATTGGGGGGTTGAGTGGGACCATTTTCTAATGAAATCATGATAACATAGTGTTACGGAATATAATCAATTTTGAATAATTGTTTTTCTTAACACCTTATTTTTTTCGTTAGACATGATCTCTATGATGTTTCATGATGCATCCTCTAAGGGGTGTTAGTTAATTAATGATGGGTGAAGAGGATATGGTTTACTGAAAAATTTAACACTTGTGATGGAATCATGAATATATATATTCTTAGTAGTGTTAGTTATGTTTCCATGGCTAATGGATTCTGTTAATGTTGGGATTTCATTTTGTTTTTATGGTAGAAAGATGATATACTTTCTTCATAATGAAAATTATGTATTGCTCAAATGGCCATGTTGTTATTTTCAACATTCTCTTCTCAACTGCTTGACACAACTACTTATGATATGTGTATGCATATTTTAATTTTATTTAAGATGATTCCCTGAATACCAAGAACTATGGATTTATAATTAACATTGAATAAATTATCCCATGGGTTTGGTTCATGAATGGAATTTTGAATGATGATAATTCTTCAGGAACCTTGGTAATGATTTTCTTATACCAAGAGGCTGTAGTTAATGAAGTTAATTAATGTAAATATAAAGTGATTAAACAAAATGGAATAATTTAAGTCTCTGAAAAATATTTCTGTTCTTAATGGATATGTAGTCCTTAATAGTGGTATCTTGGTGTGCGAGAGGTGTTAACTAAAGGTGATTATATGTTAAGGAAGGTACCCATATTGTGGTTGAGGGAGAGAGAGGGAGATAGAGAGAGATAAGGATTTATTAATAATTATATATTTATCTATTTATGAAATTCTATACTCTAACCAACACATGTTAGTAGGGATGTTGAAACCATTAGAATATAGATGTTATTTTACAAACTTCTAGGTTGGTGAGGAACAAATTATTGACTACCCCTTCTTTCGCTACATTCTTCTTCTAATAGATTTATGTCATTCTATACATAATGGTTAGTGTTCCAATATATATGTCTGTAATGGTACGTAATGTATTATCGTTATTTCACACACATGTATATAGAAATATTGAATCCATAAAATTATTATATGTATATTTTCTATCAAATCCAATGGATTGAGGTATAAAAATTGACCTATGGTCTATAGTGGATTTTGGAGACTAATTGGTTACTATTTTTAGATCATGGTTATGATGTTGATATTATGTGATGAATGTTATTTATGATTTGTTATATTTTCCTAGGGTTCTTTGGGTATTGTTACATATTTGGAGAGATATTGATAATGATAAACGGTGTTGGGGTAGAGGAGAAAACCATTGGGGGAGTGAAAACATGGTTGCATCACATTGACATTATATTGGATATTATATTATTACTTGTGAGAAATATTTAGTGAGAGATCAAAGGTGAGTCTAAGAACATTGAATACTTGAATAGATGAAGAGTTAGCTTCACTTTCTTATTCAGAGGGAATTAGTATGCCTTCTTTAAAATTTGAATGACAGTCTATAGGGATGATATTATTGATTATACTTGTTATTACCATCACATATATATTTATATAGGTCCACTAGAAATGGATAGATATTGTGTTGAATATTACAAGATTGTGGTGTTATTCAATAGCTTTAGTGACATCATGGTCAATATTGGGGGATTTCTTTTTCTATATATAGTTTATTTTGTAGATGTTAAAATGTTTTACATTCATTTCTTTTATTGGTTTCTCTTAACAACTTTAATGAGAACTATTTTAATTTGTGGTTTTTTCCTACCTATGATTCCTCCTATAATTATTAGAGGTTAATTAATCTTATTTAGGTTTATTATATACCGTCGTTATTTTTCTCTAACTGGTGGGTTATTCGATGAAGGTTTTAGAAAAAATTATATCTCTTATCTCATTAAATTCCAAATATGATTACCATTACGTGGGTTATGAAAATATTTAAATATAATGTTTAAAAGAAATTATCTAAAAAGTTATAATATATAAAGATCATATTTATGAAAATGATACATAAATATTATATTTAAGAAATTTAAGAAAATATAAATATATATACCCGTATATATGAATAGAATACGTATAATATTATTATACATATTTAGTGAACATTTATTATAAATAATCATGATCTTTTTCATGAAAAAACTACTTGTTTTAATACTAGTAATAAATAAAACATATAAATTTAATATAAAAACATGATATATTTAGGTAATTTAATAAGTCTATAATATACATAGTAAAACAAAAAAATATTTTACATATTAAAGAAGCACTTTATAGGGTCATAAAATTTCATGAAACAATAAATATTAAAAAAGACAAGTATATTTTATTTAATATATTGAAAATTAATTTTGATTAAAAAATATAAAAAAATGTAAATAGAACATGTTTAACTATATAAAATAAACCATATTATAAAAAAAGTCTAACATTAATCTATTAATTAATGTCTAAAAGATCATAAATTGTTTTATGATGAATAAAATATTTCTATGATAAATAATATTGAATGCATTAATTTGTAATAAAGTTGTGGTATATAAAAGAATTTATTCATTTTAGTTTCACAGAATATTCATAAAAATATAAATATTTTTTTGATTGGTAACTTTAAACCTAGAATATATGACCATGAATATTTTATTATAGATGATATGTTTGATAGAAATGTAATGACCTAAAACATTATGATATAGAAAAAATAATTTTAAAATAATGCATATAATAGAATACTTCTATTTTTAAAAATGGAATATGTAATGTAAAACAATAGTATGGTTGATTACCATAAAATGAATATTATTTAAGTCCTAACACCAATCACAATAGAAGTTTTTTTCTCAAAATATAACCTGATCAATGAAAAACTAATATTTTATTTATAAGTAAATCTATAAAGATAGTTAACATTTTTAAAAAACAATTGTGTAGATGTTCATGGGATGTGTACTTTGAGAAATACATTTAGAAATGATTTTATAAGGAAAACAATATATTTTTGAGTTTTCTAATTAGTGTTTTCTTAGTTTAGAATGATTTCATAGAGGTTTTTATCTGTGCATTAAAAATAATACTACATTTTACTACACGTTATTTCCTAACAAAAATCTAGAGGTATATGAAAATATAAGTTGTTTTTTTTTCAATTTAGTTACTTTAAAATATAGTTATTTAATAGATTAATAATGGTGAAAACATATGTTTTTCAAGGGTTGGATTCATCCATACATAATTTTATAAGGGGTAGATTGTTGAGAACAATACTCTATCTCTTTATGATGATTTTGATGCTAAAAAATATATTTATTTGTTATAATAACGATTTTACATGAAGAATATTATATGAAATTTATATTCGATATATTCTTATATTTGGAGAAATATTAAAGTGTTTAATTGGCAGGGTATATTTGAAAAAATATTCAGAAATCATTTTTTGCGAGTTTTGGAAACGCGGTTCACGATCAACATGTTCAGAAAATTACATGAGCATGTTCTATAAACACTATTCATACCCTACACTGAGAAACGTATTGCAAGGATGGAATGCGGCATATACTTTACAGGATATTGGAAAAGTATGTTTATACGTTATCGTCAATGTATGGAATAATAACCAAATGTTTGGAAGGAACCTTAGGTCTGAGAAATAAGAAAAGTATAGAATAAGATAAATACATAAGTATGGAATGTAATGTTTGTTTCCTACAACTATAGTTTATCAACCTTACTTCTCTAAACACCAATACGTTTGAAAGCTGAAAAGAAAAGTATGGCTCATCAACCTTAATTTTTTAAACAACCATACATTTGAAAGTTAAAGAGAAAATTATGTTTCATCAACCTTATTTTTTTTTAAAAACCATACGTTTGAATGATAAAGAGAAAATTATGGACTACCAACCCTTATTTTGTGAACCTTATAATATGAACCTTAAGATCAGAAATTATGTGCTATGGATGATTAACCTTGTGTTTGACATCGGAGAATCAAATATGTTTTTATCGAGCAACATTCTTTAAGCAGATTATCTGGGTGATTTCAAGACATATTAAAAGATTGAATTTAAAGGGTGTATTTGACATATTCAAATCCATTTATTTATGATTTAATGGTTCAATTTAAGAAGAGATTTTCATGCCAAATTTTTATGGGAGTTAAAACTGTTATGTTATTCAAACTTTTTAATAACATGATTCTAAAGATGACATTGGTGGATATGATTTTAAAAGGAGAACACTCTTCATTATTTTATATACCTCTATTATTTTTAATTATATATATTTAGATGTGAATCATCGAGAAAAAAAAATTATTATATATCAATCTCTTTAGTTTTTCACTTCATCAATTTACAGAGACAATCGAGACTTACAGATCTACTGTTACAAGGAGTGAAAAAGATATATTTACCAAAGAAGAAAATCATAGATTCTACATTGAATATCATTTTTGGGTCTTCTATTTTTGATGTGTCTAAATTTATTTCAAGAACTATTACAATCAGATCGGCTCAGAACTACTTCTCTTCGAAGATAATTCCTTCCGAAGAGGACGATCCATCGACTGTCAATTGCTAGTTGTTGCAATTGTGAAGAACAACTGGAATATATTTCCAAGAACAAATACACTTTTACTTTGAGTGACTGGATTCTCATACAAAGTTGTGGGTTAGGTTCTGTGTATGAACTAGAAGGCTCTGTTTAGCCGTAAATTTGTAAAGGTGTCAACTTCCTGTACTCAGTTGTGGGACGGTGTGTTGATAAGAGGACTAGATAGTGAGAATCACCACCCTCTTGGAGCTGAGTATTGGTGGAGTGGACCAGGGGACTTCAATTATTCGAACCACTATACATAGTGCATCCTGTGCTATTTATTTTTTGTTTCCAATCATTGATATAAATATAAAAGGATAAAAAAAATATTATGCAATGAAATTATAAAAGACATAATTCACCCCCTCTTGTGCATATTTTGTATAATACGATGCAACAATTAGAATCAAATGAGGAGTTTTTTCAAAGATATAACAATTTTAAAGACTTTTTATTATACAGAGTAGAATGGATGATACAAGTGAGGGTATGTAAAGGGTTCGTTCACCTTATTTCAACGGTGAAAATTATAGATGTTTGAAATCAAGAATGATCATTTATTTATGAAATTGAAAATTCTATATCGCTATGTGATTTCATATAAACATGAACCATGGAGTGATGATACAGAAGCAGAGTACGAAATAAACTTGAAAGATATAAATGCTATCATCTCTGGTCTTGGACCAGATGAATTCAATAGAGTATCTCAGTGTCTGATATCTTATAAAATGGGGAAGACAATTGCAGTTACTTATGAAGGAATTGACAATGTCAGACATATGATGTATGCTACGACTAATCATAAATTTGATACATTCAGGATGTATGAAAGATAAATCATCACCCAAATTAATGGACGGTCGAAATAGATTTTCAACAATATCACTGCATTGGGAGATCTAATCAAACGGGCTGATCATGCCCAAAAACTACTAAGTGTACTACCACCTGGTTGGAATGTAATTTTAGCTGCAATCAGGAAATCATCTCCTATCAAATATTTATCAATGAGAGAGTTAATTGGAACTATTATGATGTATAAGGATGAGATTTAGGATAAAGAAAATGATCATAAGGTTCTAATAAAGGGAGAAGACACTTCCTTAAAGGTGTCATCTCAAAGAAAAAAAATAAAGATGAAGAAAATGAAAATAAAGGTAAAATCAGAATGTTCTGATTCATCAAATTCCAATATGGAAATGGGTCAGATATAAATAAAAATTAATAAGTTGTATCAAATCAATTAAGGTTTTATAAAATATTTTAAAAAGGATGAAAATGATTTCAAATGTTATGAGTGCAAGAAACCTGGTCATATAAAACCTAACTGTCCCCAATTAAAGGTAGACAAAAAGAAGATTTTTTTAGAGAAATGATTATAAGGAAATAGAGAAAAAAGGTGATGAAAGATACTTCGAGTATATCAGAAGACTCCAGTAGCTCATCATAGTGTGATTCGCGAAAAGAGGAATGGAATCTGAAAGCCAATATGTGATTTATGGAAAAACACTGATGAGGTACAAAATTATTACTCATTCGACTCTAATTTGAACCCTAATTTAGATTCAAGCTTTTCAAATGAAACACTTGAAGCCTAATGCAATATTATTGAAAAAAAATATGAATCTTTATTTAAGAAACATATGTCTTTGAAGAATATTTATAATGGGTTTTTAGGAGAAAGAGATGTCTTGATAAAACAACATAAAGAGTTAATTGAAAAACATAACTCAATTAAAACAAATTTTACAGATCATGAATCAAAGATAAAAAACAATTAAAACTGAAGTAGAAACTTATAAGAGTGCATCCATTGTTTTTACTAAAGGTTAAAATTCATTAAATGAAATTATTTGAAAGAATGTTTTTATGAAATAAAGAATTTGTATAGGTAGTAATGGTGAAAAACTTAAACTATATAAAAATTACTTTGTACCTAGTAAAAAAATTTAACATGTAACTATTGTGCAACTAGAGGTCATATTTCTAATAATTATTACTTGAGGAAACCTCACATAACTGGTATCAAGAAATCATTTATTTCAAATAATTTATATGATTATGCTTATTTTAGAAAAACAATGCAAGTCTGGATTTCTAGGACATTTCTAGCTAACACAACTGGACCCAATAAATTATGGGTACCAAAACAAACTTTTGTTTAAATGACTTTATAGGAAGCAGGTGAAAGAAGTCGAACTACCATAGTGTATATGTACAATTTCATCTCTAGGAATATGAGTGTAAGCTCGTTATATTTCAGAACTATAACTCAAAAGGATGGTGATCTAGTCACATTTGCTGACAATTCCAAATACAAGATTGTTGGCATAGGAACTGTTGGAGATCCAAAAGCTGACTCAATCAATAAAGTACTCTATGTACAAAGATTAAATCACAACCATATATGTATCTCCCATATCTATGATGATGGTTATACTATTGGTCTTTATAACAATTGTTGTTCTTTTTTTATTGATAAATTGATTAAATTTAGAGAACCCAGAACTGATAATGTTTATAACTTGGACTTACATTCCTTATGTAAAAAAAAGTAAACTTCTTAACTGCTAAGATAAATGAATCTTGGATCTAGCATAGAAGACATAGCCATCGCAATATATATGTTTCAAATAAGTTATCTATGAAACAACTATTTTCTGATTTTCCTACTCTCAAATTTTAATGTTATAGATTATGTGATGCATGTCGACATGGAACGCAACACAAATAATCCATCAAATCTATTAACAATGTTACTACATATAAACCTCTAGAACTTATACATATGGTTGTGTTTCGATATTTAAGGGTAGCAAGCTTGGCTGATAAATTATATGTATATGTTTTAGTTGATGACTATTCTAGATTTACATGGATTTATTTTATAAAATATAAAAATGAATCTTTTAATATATTTGAATGTTTTTGCAATTCTGTTCCAAATGAAAAGGGTTTTAATAAAATTTCATTAAGAAGTGATGATGGTGGAGAATTTTAAAATCTCGAATTTAATTCCTTTTGCTCAAATATGGGTATTAAAACCAGATTCACTACACTAAGAACACCAGAACAAAATGAAATTGTTGAAAGAAAAATTGGAATGTTCAAGAAATGGCTAGGACTATGCTAAATAAATACAATTTTACTACTTATTTCTAGGAACAAGTCGTAAGCACAGCCTTCTATATAATGAATAATGCTTTAATCAGACCAATTTTAAAAAATACAGCATTTGAACTCTAGAATAATAGAAAACCTAAATTGAATTACATTAATGTTTTTGGATGTAAGGTTTTCACCTTAAACACCAAGTACAATCTTGGTACATTTGATCCAAAATATAATGAAGGAATTTTTATAGGATATTCTGCTACTTCTAAATCTTATTTACTATTTAATAAAAAGTCTAAGATTGTTTAAGAATTATTTCATGTGTAATTTTTTGAATATGATCCCTTTGAGAAAAGGGAAGACTGAATTGATGAATTTGACTCTAATGATAGCATGATAATTGAAAACCTGAAAGATGATTTTGAAAGAGATATAAGTGAAATTCAGGATAGTTTAGAAGAACATGAAATTGAAGAACCTAACAGTGAACTTACGAGACAATCTAGAACCTTAAAGAATCATCCTTTAGAAATAGTAATAAGTTACCTAGGCATAAGAGTAAAAACCAAAATAAATGTAGGAAATATAGTTTAATTCTATACCTTGTTATCCCAATTAAAACCTAAGACATTATAAGAATCCTATATTGATGAATGTTGGATGATTGCAATGAATGAATATCTAAACATGTTCAAGAGAATTGATGTTTGGAATTTAGTTAAAATTATTCAAAAATATCCAGTTATAGGAACCAAATGGTTCATTAGAAATAAACAAGATGATCATGGAATAATAACTAGGAATAAAGAAACACTAGTAGCTAGAGTATATATTTAGGAAAAAGGATTAGATTATGATGATACCTTTTCCCCTGTAGCTAGATTAGAATCCATTATAATAATATTAGCTTATGCATATCATATGAACATTAAATTATTTCAGATGTATGTTAAGTCTGTCATTGTAAAGGGTTAATTAATGGAGGAAGTTTATGTTGAGAAACCTCCAGGTATTAAAAATTCACAAAAACTAGATTCTGTTTTTAATCTTACTAAATTTCCTTATGGTCTTAAACAGGCACCTTGAGATTGGTATAAAAGATTATGATTTTTTCTTTTAAAAAATTATTTTACTATTGGAATGGAAGATCCAACACTATTTAAGAAAACTGTCAACTCTAATATTTTATTAGTTCACATTTATGTTTATAATGTAATTTTTGGTTCAATAAACAAAAAACAATGTCATGTTTTTTCAAATTTAATGCAAAAGGAAATTAAAATGAGTATGATGGGAGAATAAAATTTATATTTAGGACTTCAAATATATCAAAAAAATTGGAAATGTTTTAAATCAATGAAAATAAATTACTGATTTACTAATGTTATTTAGACAAAAAAACAACAATACATATTCAACACCTGTGTGTACTAATATAAAATATTATTTAAATTAAACCGGAAAATCAATTGACAACAAGTTATGTAGAGGTATGATTTGTAGTTTGTTGTATCTTACTGTTAGGAGGATAGATATTATGTATTCAGTATATATTTGTGTAAGATTTCAATAAAGTACTAAAGAATCACATTTAATATTTGTTAAAATAATTTTTATATATTTAAATAATTTTTTTTTAATAAATAATATATCCAAAAACTTATTATTTAATTTAATTTCATAATTAGATGTAGAATTGGAAAGTTGTAAATTAGATAGAAAAAGTACCTCAAGGACTTGTCACATTTTTGTAAAATCATTAGTTTCATGTCCTAGTAAAAAACAAAACATAGTTCCCTTGTCAATGGGAGAGGCCGAATATATATCTTCAGGCAGTTTTTGTGCACAAGTTTTGTAGATGATGATCATTTTTTAGATTTTGGATTAAATTTTAATAATGCATCTATTTTATGTAATAATACAAGTGCAATAAATATTTCAAAAACCTCTATTAATCATTCTTGGACAAAGAATATCTGTATCAGAGATCATTTTCAAAGAGATCACGTTCTAAAAAATGATACATTCTTAGAGTTTCTAAGAAATGTAATTCAATTCGGTGATATTTTTACTCAACCACTTCCCAAATCACGGTTTGATTTTATTAAGGGGGAGATAGGTTTATTTATTTATAAATAATTTTTTTATAACATGATTAATTTAGAAACATCATCAGTTCTACTTTAAACTTTTCCCATATAAATTTTTACATTTAAATAATGTAATAATAATTATTTTTGTAAGGAAACGGGAATAATGTATGTCAGAAACTGATTCCACTTCTAACCCGTTCATTTTCTCAAAACCCTTCTGAATCATCGAAATCCTTACCACTCTTCTCAAACTACCCCTAATCCTTCGAAACCCAAACCATTCGAGCCTTCAGAGATCTACATCAGAAATAGAATATACCAATAAGACCGATGATCCCGAGACCATCACCGTTATGAATCAATCTGTGATAAGAACGATGATTCTATAAAGAAAGATAAGAGATTTATAAAGTCTATATCGAGAAGATCTTTTGCTATGACAAGGCCTAGCTTTTAAAAACATGGAACAAATGTTTAATTGAGAGAACATATAGTTTATTTGCGAGGTAGATCTTTTCCACTTCTTTAAATATAATAATATTTTCCTAAGAATGGAGGAAGATACAATGATAGCAAAGATCGAGGACAGAGAATTTTCGAGTTCCTCTATTGAAAATTTTCAAATTCTTAAATTTCCCACATGTGGGAGTTTTTCACATTGATTTGATTAATATATGTGATTGTGTGAATACATTGGAAAATATTATGTGTTTTTTGTTTTGATCAACGACTGTAAAGAGGATGCCGGTGACAGATCTGGAGCCAGACCAAAATATTTTGGTTAAGTTTTTGCAAACTAGGACTGCACCTCATGTGTCAATAATGAATAAAATTTTATATCCTAACATGTATATCATGTTTCTGTTGAAGTGAGATGTCAAGTTAAATTTTCTGAGATATATGATGAGATATCTAAGTCATTTCTTCCACCCAGAATCAAGGATGAACTTATATCCTTTTAGACGATTGATTTCAATGATTTTGATTAAAAAAATATGATAAGGCTAGTGGATGCTCGAGTGAGATGCCACTACAGAAATATTTTCAATTCAGGAAAATTGAGAAAGATTGGATATTTCTGGAGCACAATCAAAGGAAATCTTATGCCTCTAGGAGATTAAAAAGATGAAGAGAGTGCTCAAGAACAACCTGCAATGTCAAGAGAAGGAGTAGTTGAATCTAGAAAAAGCGTAGTTTCAAGGAGAATAATATTTGAAATAGTTTATCCACCTACAAATGAGGAAGGTTAAGAAGGACTTCAATTGAAAAGGTATAGAGTGGATCAAACTAAAGAGGGGAATACTCACACAAATATCAATCAAAATGAACCTATTATGAGCTACAAATTTATTAGAGAACATGTATTACAGAACATTCCAAACCTAACAATTTCTTAGATTGATGTGTCTCCTCATGTGGAATAAAAAATTGTATCCTCAGGAAGAGGAATAGGAGGAAGAATAAGTAGAGGCTGATGTAGTTCCTAGTGATGTGGCAGTGGCTAAAATTACAATTAATCTAGAAAAATCAAATTTTGAAAATCCAGTTATGGAGGAACCTGTCTTGGAAGAGAACAATCAAGAAGATTCTCAGGATGAGAAAGATCATGTTCATATGGATCAAGCTGATAATCCTTCTGAAATCCAACTAAAGTACTTAATGAAGTTTTTTCTGGGGATGATTCAGGGAAGAACTCTAAAGAAAATTCTGTTGAAAACCCAGTACGGGGAGTGGATGAAGATAAATCAGATACTGATCACGTTCCCTTAGTACTATTACATCATAATGAATACGAAATAGAGAATCATGCATGGAGTGCCTCTGATTCTAATAATTATCATGTGGAATAATTGATCAGAAATTTTAATAAAGTTCTAGATGAAAATGTATCTTTGCAAAGTTCTTTAGAAATGGAGAGGCAGACGTTTCAGAACCTGAAATCTAGTTCTATTTCTAATGAAGAAGTAGAAAATTTCAAGAAGGAAATGTTCTCTAATTTTTCAAATATAAAATCTAAAATGGTGATAAAGAAAAGATTATGAGAGTTCAAATCTGTCAAGGTGAAAAAATTTATAGCTATCAAAAATAGTAAAGCCAGTACATCAAGTACCTCGCCTAATCTAATAAGACAATTTCAGGTCATTACAGCACTATGAAAAATATGAATGATAGATTGAAATACCTTCAATGTAATAGTGCTAATTTGACTATGTTATTGGAAAATAAAAAGTTTCTGGTAGACCAGTTTACTTCAAGTGAACTAGGTATTAAAACATTGTTGAATCAGTTCACTAAAATGTAAACACTTTTTATGGAGAATGAAGGGAGGCTATATGAGTTCTTCAGAGTCAATTTAATTTAAGACATTCATCTGCCCCAAGAATACAGAGATCTCATTATCCATTTGGGAGATGGAGTGAGGAGCAGATTATGAACATAGTTACTAGAGATCAAGGATATAATTCAGAGGAGATGAAACAAACCATTTACACAACCTTGATTTTTATTGCTGTTGTTACTATACTTTTACAAAATTTTCAATGATGTATTTTTTAATTTAACATGTGTCTGTTATTATTATTGTTTTTTTGTTCCTGATAAAATTCCAGTAATATGGATTCAGATATTGATAAATATTTTATTATAGAATTTACTTAAGTTTAGTGCTACATAAAATTGTGTTATATTCTTTATTCAATCATATTTTTTATATCAAAAAATGGGGTGCAATTAAGATAAACACAATATTTTATTTTCATTAAAAATTTATTTTATTAAAAAGGGAAAAATTAATGTTTTTTTATCAGGCAGTGAAATTATTTCAAATTTTGAAATTATTTTTTGGCGAGATATTATAAAAAATTCCTTTTTTCTATATTCTTCCAAATTATAAACTATACGTTCTTAATTTTTTTTTAATTTCATTAGTTATTTATGGTTTTTGGATCATCAAAGGGGGGGGGGGAGATTGTTGAGAATGTGTTGTTTTCAACAATACATAATTTTATAGGGGGCAGATTATTGAGAACAATACTCTATCTCTTTATAATGATTTTTATTCTCACAAATATCCTTATTTTTTATTCTCGTGATTTTACTTGAAGAATATTTCAGAATATTTATATTCCATATATTTTTATCATTAAAGAAATATTAATGTATTTTTTATGTAGGGTATATTTGAAAAAGAATTCAGAAATTGTTTTAAAAAGATCTGAAACACTGCTCATTCTCTACATGTTTGTAAAATTAAATGAGAGTGTTATAGAAACACTATTTATACCCAACATTGAGAAACGTAGCGTAAGGATGGAATGACACATTTACTTTATGAGATATCAGAAAATTATGGTTAAACAACCCTACGTTATCAGCAAAGTATGGTAGAAGAACCCTACGTTTGGAAGGAACCTCACGTCTGAGAAGTTGGCATTGTATGGAAGAAGATCATTATGTAAGTATGGAATATTAATTTTGTTTCTTAAAATTATGGTTCTTAAACCTTTCTTTTATAAACAACTATACTTTTGAATGTTGAAGAAAAAAGTATGGGTCATCAAACTTAGTTTTATAAACAACCATATGTTTGAAAGTTAAAGAGAAATGTATGGTTCATCATCCTTACTTTTGTAAAGAACCATTTGATTGAAAGTTAAAGAGAAATTTGTGGAAGATCAAACCTTATGTTGTAAAACATACATTGTGAACCTTACATTCAAAAATTGTGTGCTACAAATGATCAACCTTACGTATGAATTTAGAGAATTAAATAGGTTTTTATCGTGCAACTGTCTTTAAGAGGATTATCAAGATGATTTAATGCCAGATTAAAATACTGGATTTAAATCACATCATTTAATGATTCAAAGCTATTTATTTATGATTAAAAGTGTCAATTTAAGAAGATATTTTTATGCCGAATATTCAGGGGAGTTACAACTGCTCTATTATTCCAACTTTTGAATATCGTGATTCTAAAGGAGACTTTTGTGGATATAAATTTAAAATGAGAATGCTCATATTTATTATATATAATTTTATTATTTTTTATTATATATAGGTTGTGGTGAATCATCTAGAAGAAAGAAAAAAAATTATATACCATGATCTTGAATTTTTCACTGATACAATTTACAAAGACAATCGAGACCTACAGATCTTCTTTTATAAGGAGTAAAAATGCTCTCTTTATTGAAGAAGAAGAATCACTGATTCTACATAAAATATATTTTGTGGATTTACTATTGTGGAAGATTATAAATTTATTTCAAGAACTAATTCAACTAGATCAGCTTAGAACTACTTCTCTTTAAAGATTATTCTATCATAATATGACAATCCATGAACTGTCAATTGTGTGTTGTTGCAATTGAGAAGAACAAATGGAAAGTATTTCAAATAAAAAAAATACTACTTTACTTTGAGTGGCCGCCTTCTCATACTAAGTTATGTGTTATGTTCTGTGCATGAACCATAAGGCTCTATTTGGCCTTATATTTGTAAATGTGTCAACTACCTGCACTCATTTGTGGAAAGGTCGGTTGATAAGTGGACCAGATAGTGAAAATCACCATGCTCGTTGTGTATAGCATTGGTGGAGTGGAATAATGGCATTCTATTCCTTGAACCACTATAAATCGTGCATCTTGTTCTATTTATTTTCCACTTCATGATCATTTATATAATGATAAAAGGATATATCATGATTATGCGATAAAATTGAAAAAGACACAATTCACCCCCCTCTAGTGAATATTTGGTATAATCTGATCCAACACCATAATGTAAATATCATGTTTTAGAAGAAAAATCTTACAATGATCGGTGTTAATTCCATCGAATGTATTAATCAATGTGAATTTTGGGCTAAGTATCATTCAATAATGCATCCCATGATTAATTGAAAAATAATTTTCTTTATAATATTTATTCTTGGTTGATCTTTTTGTAATGGATATCATGAAACAAAGTAAATAATTACAATGATAATTATTCCATGATAATTATAGATATTTTTATATTTGGTAAAGATATTTTAATCTATAGTATGATGAAAAAAACATATTACAGTAATGATATAGATCATTTATTTATTTTTAAAAGGATACAAATTCGAAATGGTTCAAATTTAATATACTAGGTTACAGTAAATTTTTTTTATGTTTCTTAATTTTGAAAATTTCAAAATTCCATGAATTTTGAGATCCTGACATAAGATAAGCAGATAAATTTTTACCATTAAATAGCATATACATTTTCATAATGAATATGGATATGTTTCATGATCATAGAAAATATTTATTATATTTATGTATTCTAACTATTTTTCTAATCTCATGTGGGGGAGGAAAATAAATAAAAATTCCACGAATATTTCGAAAATTGAGATTGATATAATAAATCTAATTTTCTTAAGGAAAATAATATTTAGTTATTATAAAAATAGTTATAGAATTTTTAAAATTCGTTTGGCTATAAAGTGATAAAAAGGATTATTCTTTTCAAAATGTTTTAATGAGATGCCCAGTTGCAAGAAAGTAAATACATAGAATTTATTATAAGAACATTACTTTTGAAAATAAAGTCCAAAACAATGAAAAAATGACTTATAAAATCATATAATTATATAAAAGGACAGATTAAAAACAAAATATAAAATATTGACATGTAGGTGAAAGATTTTTAAAAAGTAAAATGTAATGTGATTTTCTCTTACCAATATTACGTCGTATAAATTATAGACCAGAGGGGAGGAAAAATGGAAACAAGGCATTTGAAACTCCTTAAATATTATAGGGGAATAAAATTAAAGAATTATTAAAGATAAATATCTTAAAATTTAATGAGATATAAATATAGTCACACCATTCTCAAATTCAATGTGACATTAGAAAGATAACACATAGAATTTCTCTTATGTTTCATGAAATAGATTTAATCCCATGTACAATGAAAATAAAAAATAATAATAATTAATTTCAAAACACTATTCACATGAATTATCTTTTATAATATTAAAGTATAATCCTTCATTACATACATATCAGTTATTTAATGTTTATTTTCATCTTTAGATGTTAATAATATTGATAATTTCATACATGATTCATAATATAGTTACTAATCCTTATTATTTGAATCCAAGTCCATCATTTTCTAAAAATTAAATATAGTGGGATCATTTCTTCCTATGATTTATCTATTTCCCTATTTGTTTTATTTAATATATGAGTATGTTACATAATAATGGAATATATGATGAATATTTTTTGGTGAATTTTTAGATAACCACGAGTTACATGAAAATGATCATTTATTTTTTATGTCATCCTTTAAAACCATATTCATAATATATATTCATATTTAATATCACAAGTTAGATGTATTAATTTCTTGATACATATTCATGGGGAAATTGGGGATGTTAGTATAGCATCGTTCCTATGGGTGGTTAAGACAACAAATATTAGAATATGGTATACTAACGAATGATTAAGAGTATATAGTTATATAGTAGTAGTATAATATTCTTAGAAGAATAATGATGTGAATAAAACATAATTATATTTGATTATTAAATTTATAAATATTAGTGATGATATGCTAAATTAAAATTTAATTTGAGAACATATATACTTACTTGATGAATTCACACCTTCTTAATAATGGTTCATTATAGTTAAGGATTTAGTCTCCGATATGAGAAAAAAACATAAAACAATTCTAATAAGGATTTAGAAGTGTAAACAATATATAAGACTTATGATAGAATATAAAGGTTTAATTATTTTTAAAGGGTTATTTACGGGAAAATTTTATACAAGAGTTTGGAGTGGCTTTTCAGTTAATATTTATTTACTATAAGGTTTAAATTTAGCATTTAAATAAATGTGTATAAATAGTGGACAATGATGGGTACGATTTATGTTTTTTTTAAAAAAGATCGAATTAATAAATTTATAGATAGGGTTTTTATAGATACCATGCTCTTTGTTCCTAAATAATTTATGATTTATTGCATAAAATTAAACTTTATACAACCCGGATGATCATTAAGTATAGTTTCCATGGGAATTAGGTATATTATATAACTATTTAAATAGTGAAAATACATTATTTAAAACATCGTTAACAAAATCCCACTTTATACTATACAGGATTATATTCAGAAATACATAAGAAATATGTGTGATATAAAACCAAATAAAATAATAAAAAACTAATAAAATGAATAATACAATTTAAATTATACATTATGAATATTAATTAGGAATAAAAGTAACATGAACAATAATTCATGATATAACATGATAATCATAAAATGGGAAATCTGGAAGAAACATAAAAAACTAAATCACAATCATAGGTTAAGGAAAAATATTCGAGGACATCATGGTGGAAAAAGTCACATAAATGAATTAGGTTCACTCTCTATCTCAGTATGATGTATCATGAAACAAAACATTTCTTAATACATTAGATCAATGTCTGGTCACATCCATTATAACAATTTTATTTTTACACTTATGTGTTCCACATATATCATACAACATGGATTCATTCATCATCATAATTTATTCCATGATCAAGGAGTGTGTGATATATAAATGTATTTCCTTAATCAAAAGAATATTTTCATAAATTTCAACACTATTTATGGGATATGGGTATGGTATTGAATACACAATTTTTTAATCTTGAAAGATCGAGGTGAAAATTTATCCTCAAAATGGATTCACTTAAATATTTGAAAAAATTGTTTGTTGAGAGATAATGTGGTCTATCTTCACATCGACATCCTATGGTAGGTAAAGGAAAATTGAAAATTATATCAAAGTATTTGAAATGTGGAAATAGAATGCAAAAGTTAATGTAGAAACATTAATACAGAAAAGAATTATAAATATATTTTGACATGGTAATGAGTGGACATAAATAATCAAGGGTGGCTTAATGATAGTGAATGGGGTATCAAATCATTAATACATGAAAGGAGAAGTATTTTGGATATGTAATAACATATAAAAACAGGAAAAGCTGTAAATTATGGAGCAAAATATAAAATAAGAGAATAAATAAAAATGATAATGGAAGATCCATTATGGAATTTCGTCTAGTAACGGCTATGTTAAGGGTCAAAATGAAGGAGAAAAATGATATATTATTCAAATGAAATCAATTTTATAGTAAAGTAATCATTATAAATGAATAATAACATAACCAATTTAAATTTAAATAATTGATTTCAAATAAGATGCTTGAATTTGAGAGAGGATAGGAAGTTGATAATCCATTACTTGAGAGTGTGACTATAATAGATTTATAGTTCCTTATTGAGATCTTGGAGGAGACTTGTAAGGAATGTTGAGAGTGAAGGGAATATTATTGGCATTCTCTAATGCGTTTTTTGGGATTTGAAAATGGATATTGAGTTATTTTATATCAGAAATTAGGGGAATTTCATTATTATTTTTGTTTTTGACACTACATAAAAACTTAATAAAACCATAAATAATCCTATGGTTTATTAAATGGTATCATCCAACTTATAGTGATTTATTTTATTATATATGTCCAAGATAAGATACAGTTAAAATAAATCCCTTGATTTTATAGAGGTGAGTCGCACTGTTAAAAAAATAATTCTAAAACATTATAATATATTATATCTTCTAGAGGATTCATAATGGATTTAAAAAAATAATTCCAATAAACATAAAATCAACTATTTTTAAAATGGATAAATATATTTGGTCTTTTTCACACTTAAATTATATTTATATGATATTTATTTTTTACTCGAAATTCCAACTATCTCCGATAATAGTGAAAAAACAGCATTTGTATAATTGTTATGTTATGATAACAAAATAATTTTAATTTAATAAAAATAAATTTATAAATAAATAAAATTTCACATTTAAAATAAAATCGGCATTTACTAAGAAATGTTGGTTCTTTTACTATAAAAAATTTCAGTCCCTTGAAAAAAAATGAAAATTGAATACATAAAAAGTTTAAGATCATTTATAGTTAATAAAAAATATTTAATAATAATATTTATATAAAAAATCCAATAATTTATCAAAATTGACTCCTTAATTAAATTTGAATATTAACTAAAAATAATATTTCTGTTTTATTGGATCAAAATAAAAAAAATTACAATGTAATAATAATAGTATGAAAATATATCCATTATTGTATAAAAAATAATTTACATAATCATATTCATATGGTATTGATACATATCATTTTAATACAACAAAAAACACCCTAAGAGTATGTTTCGGGAATGATGACCATTTCTGGGGTGTTTTTGAAAACATTGTTTGAGTCATGATCTTAATGAGCTTGACCTTCTACTGCAACTAGTTTTGATCATGCCTAATGTTTTGGATATCAGCTTCGGCTTCGTCAATGTAAAATCTCATTAATTAATACTCCCATGAAACTTCCTATAAATGACCTTTATAGGGTACAATCCAACTGGTGGAGACCGCCAATTCAGTTTTTAGGGTCAATTATATTTATTAAACCCCTATTTTTATAATAATCACGTGATAACTATTATATGGATATATTATCAATGATGATAATAAATAATGGTTATTTTAATCCAATGAGTTTTAATAAAACAAAATAAATTTGGGTGTGTTTTATAACCATATTACATAATAAGATATTAATAGAATTAGAAGGGGGATTTATTCATAGTATTTTAGGTTGTAACAATCCTCCCCCATAAGAAATTTTTCCCATCAAATTTTATATTACAAAACATAAACATTTGAGGGTATGTCTACTTTATAACCTCCTCGAGTTTCTACATTTCTTTTCTAATGATGTGGTTTCTCTAAAATAAATTTTCAAGGTGAATTGCCTTATTTTGTAGATATTTTTCTCTATGTTTAAGGATCACCACTAGATGCTCCAAATATGAAATGAAATGATGAAATGGTATTACCTCTTTATTGAGTACATGAGAGGGGTAACTTATTCATTATCATATTAGGAATACATAGAATACATAATGTACTCGATATAGGATTTGTGGGAGTTCTAGTCGATAGGTCACTGCTCCGATGTGTCAAAGATCTCAGTAGGGAAAATATATATTGGACTAATAATTAATTTATACCTTCTCTGAGCAACCATGATGGGTCACTAAATTTTCTTAACCTTCTCTACTATTTCTTTTACCATTTTAGGACCTATAAAGTTGTTTCCAAAACTTTATCCCAATGTTCTGGGGTCTATTACGACTTCCCATAAAGGGCCTCAGTTAGATCCATATGGATCCTTGAGATGAAACTATTAATGTAAGATAACATCACCAATGTAATATGTTGGTACCATTATCCATTTAAGTTAACAAAACATTTTCCAAACATGTCTTCCATTAACCAAATAATATTCTCAGTTTGGCCATCTATTTGAGAATTATAGGTTGTATAGATGTTTATCATTGTGTTTAGAGCATGTTGGAGATTTTCCCTAAACAAGGAGGTGAGTCTCGGATCTCATTCAGTTACAATAAATAGTTTTACTCCTTTAAGTCGCACCAATTCTCTAATTAATATCCATTGATGTTGATCCATTGAAAAATCCACTTGAATCTCAATGAAGTGTGTAGTATTTATAGGATGATCTACTATAACACAAATATCATTGTTTCCTCTAGATGTCCTTGGATTCCTAGTGAAAAAGTCAATGGTGATGTTTTCTCATTTAAATGTTGGTATAGGTATTGGTTTCAACATATCCTAAGACATCATCCTTTCATCAATCACTAGTTGGCATACTAATCACATTGATGTATATTCATTAATCTAATTCTTTATATTGTCTCATGACCAATGCTCATGAAATCATGATACATCATGTGCTTACTGCGTGAATGTAGAAAGTTGAACTATGTGCATCATAAAATATTCCCTTATTTAAATTTTTATTTTATTTAATTAACATTCTCTCCCAAAATCTCTCAATTCCTTCCTCATTGATTTTAAATGGTTGGTATTTTACTTTTCCCACATCTTACACCTTCTTCTAAATTTAAGCGTAATTCCTTTTAGAATAATTTTATTCTCCTTGAAGGATGGTTTATAATTCATTTAAAAAATGAATGATTATGTTCCTTCTTTAATTATTAAAATGTCTATCCTTTTTAGATCTAATAATATTGGTTTTTTTTCCATTCTCATAATTGATAAAGACATAGGATATTTTCTATATTAATAACCTAAAACCTTATTTTATTTTCAAGGATTGTAGTGGATAAAATAGTTTTAATCCATGATGATATCTATCTATCATTTGTGAATAATATTATGAACATTTTTTTTAATATAAATTTGAGGCAACTATGATTATTATATATGTTACACTTCTCCCTATAGAGATAATGCTGCCAGATTTTCAACACAAGTATTATATCTCCCACCTATAGATAATGCATTGGATAGTTTTCATATTAATTACTAGCTTCCATGAAGCGTAGAATATTACCATTTCATTATTCATTAACATGCGGGATAATCCCTTCATATAATAATCACTGTATACTAAAGATATTTCTCCACTTTTGGGTAGTGTGAGAAAAAAGGACTGTGATAATCCTCATTCTAATCTCCAGGAATATTTATTCAAATTCATCATTACCTGAAACTTTGACACCAATTCAAGTTATATTTGTATGAAGTATTGATAATCATAATAAATTTTGAACAAATCATTGCTAATACCCATTTCATCCAAGGAAACTATGGACATATATAACAGATTTTAGACTTTTCCATCCTTCAATTCATTATATCATGGAAGGGTCCTTTAATATCCCATTTATTATTATGATATTCAATTAAAAAAAGACTACCTTCCAGCAATACTAACATTTAAATTACATGGCATAAACATTCTACTTTCATAGGGTTATTATAATAATTCTCATATTCTCCTGATGCTCCACCTTGATTTTGGTTTATATTACATAATCACCTATAAAGACTACCTGTAAAATTTATAGGCAATCTCTTAAGACTCAATTACACAATAACATAAATATTTTTGGATAATTATTGATCCTCAATTACATTACCAAGAACCTATAGTGCCTATTCCGTATATAAAAAGTAAGTGGTTTGGGAAATAGCTTCCTTCTTAACCCTAACTTGATAACATCCCAAATCAAGATCCTCCTTAGAGATGTATTATTCTCTACCTAGTTGATCAAAATAATCATAAATATTGGAAACAAGATACTTGTTCATAATAATCTTGTTGATCTCATGACAATTGATGAAAAATATGCATTGACCTATCCTTTTTCCTGACAAAGAGGACTAGTTCACCCCAAGGGGAATAAGTTGGGCATATAAAAAATTATCTAGGTTCTCCTATAGTTTTTTCTTTTGCACCTCATTATCCACAATATCCATGCTATAGGGATTCTTCAATAATAGATATGTCCCATGCATAAGATCAATTGATAATCAATACACTCATCTAGGAGGAAGACCAAAAAAATCCTCAAGAACACATTACCATATTCTCTCATTATATAAAATCATTGGGGATGGTTCTTTCCTTATAATAAATAATTTTAGATAGATAAAATTTATCATTAGGGAATAATATCCATGCTTGAGATGAGGTTGAAAAATAAGATTTGTCCTCCTACTTGAACTTGTATAGAATATGGGGTCCATTTAAAATATTTAGAGATATTTACTTCTCGCATAAATTTATGTTTAGTATTTATGTGGAAATCCAATAAATTATAAGAATTTAATAAAATGACAACAAACGGTGCATGAAGAGGTTATATGGTAATTTCATCCCAGTAACATTATCGAGGGGAGTTATATATGTGGGATGAAATAATTTCACTATTTTAAATTTCTGCCGATAGCTCAACTTCCATTATTTATGGTGGTGAATGGATAATTTCACATAAAATTAGTGATATGAAGGAATGTGTGGGACTAGAAGAAAAAATCATGATTTCTATTATTGAATTAATAAATATAATACATTTTACAACACTTTTTTCCAAATACACCTCAATTGTTGTGATAGAAAAATCTCACCCTAACAGTGTTGTAGGTTGTTAGTTGTCTCCAAAAACCTTTGAATTAGGGAATCCATTTAAAATTTTACGTGGTTCCTTGAAGTTGAAGAAATAAAAACTATTCTAAATTTTTACAAGAGAATTTTTTCTCTCAATGAATTATTGTGTTTCTCCAATCATAAATTTTTATCTAGTTTTCCTTTCTTCTTATCACATAAATCATTTTTTATAGCCCTTAAAAATTTCTGGGGTTCTACTTCTAAAACCATTGACAAGTGGTATGTTTTAAATTTCATGGAAGTTTTATATTTCTCTATCTGATTTATATAACTAAACTCCACTTTTCTATTATTATTCCTATGATATCCTTGATAATATTTGACCTCCATTTTGGCTTGATGGTCACATCCCAAAAAAACAATTTATAGCCTTAATGTCACATCTTGTGAGGGCTTTTTATAGACTATGATTTAGCCCAACAATGATTGTATCAACATTGCATTCTGAGGTAAGAATAACCATTGGGGCATATCATGAAACTCTTATTAATTATTCCTTATATTCCTTAATTTAATTTTCATCTTTTTATTGAGTTAATGGAAATTCATTTCAATTTTAAGATGGAGAGTGTAAAAGAATATTAATCAAAAAATAATTTTGGATGTCCTTCCACTCAATTTATTCAATCTCTTACCTAAGATTGATATTTTGGATCAATATCCACCACTGATAATTTTCTCCCTCTATATGATAAATATTCATTAGAAATTGATTTTTTCATAACATTGAAGAATTTAGAAGAACATCTCAACGTATTTGTTCCATTGATCCATGATTAGCAGATTAAATGATCCATTTAATGTAGGAGGTCGTTGTCAAAAGAAGCAATCATTTTCATCTTTTTATCTGTTAGTGGGTTTGGATTCTTCTGCTCATCCATTTTTCCATTTAGAACCCATTTAATCTAAGTTATTTTCATCATGAAGTTCATTATTCCTCCTCACATTGGGTTTGGCATCTCATTGGGGGAAATAATCACATTGCTTGTCGCATCAATTATTTAGCTTACTCATCCTATTTCCAATAATTGGCCATAATAATTGGAAAATTATTCATGAGTATTTTTAAACTATCTAATATAATAAACAGTAATCTAATGGCATTAAATTGAAAACATATAAATTACTTTTATTTCCTTATGTTAAAAATTTATAGTTTTCAATCAATGTTATCAATGATCTATTTCATAAAATATATTTTTATAGTAATTTATTATTCCCAAAATAGTGGTTCATAATTTTATTATGAATTTACTAATTCATATCCCCCAGGAGGTTGAAACCATGTGCGCAGTATGTCATATTTTCATGTACCAGGTCACCCCGAGTAAATCTTGGAACACCTTGTCGTAGTTGTTATACCTAGGTACATTTATTCCAGATTCACATCCACATGATGTATCTATATAGGGATTTATTTTAATTATAAACCAATTACTCTGTACTAACCTAAATGTAGATATTTGTATTATACATATTGTTTTCCCTTTGACATTTACAAGAGTTTTCTAATATTAATCGCAATAATAACTACAATTTTTCTCTAATACCAAAAATAAAAACAATATTATTTATTATACATTAATACATGGTTTATTACGTAGTAATTCTCTTAAAACAACCCGGATAATAGATAAGTCTTTTGTATTAGGAAATTCTGTATTCTCTATAACAATTGAAATAAGAAAAGAAACATCTTAATTGAAAATGTCATTAACATGTTTTCACTTAAAACTACAAAGAATAACCTGGGGAAATACAAAAGAAAGCATTAAGCTATAAAACCTACTATGGTAATAAACATGAAATAACATTAAGAAGATAATACATATTAGAAAATATGCATATAAATGAGTAATAAAAGTAACATGAACAGTAATGCATCATATATCATGATAATCATAACATGGGAAATGTGGAAATAACATAAAACATTGAATCATAAACATAGTTCAAGGATAAATTTTCCAATACTTCATGGTAGGAAAAGACCCATAAATGAATCAGGTTCACTCCTTGTCCTAATTTGATGTGTAATGATATAAAACATTGCCCAATGCATTAGAGTGTTATACGGGCACACCCATAATAATATCTTCATTCTCATCCTAAGGTGTGCCACATAGATCACAAGACACATATTCATTAATCATCACAATTAAATACATGCTAAAGGAGAGTTGAATCAATATATTTTTGTGCCCAAAAATATTTATATATTCAAAAAATGATGACTCCCTTAATATGAAATCGTAATGGTATTCCCATCACAATTATTTTAGAAAAGAACATCACGAGGAAGTTCTGGCAGCATAACGACATCCATTAATGATTCGTAAAAAAGGGATTATGAAATAAAAAGTGGTATATAATCATATATAAATAAATTTTATAGTTAAGGGACATAGAAAATCATGTCCCAAAATTAGAAATTTCTAACTATATGGAATAAATAAATGAAAAAACATGAACAAAGAAACGAATCATCACTGTATTTGGCATAATATTGGGTATACATAAAGGATCATAGGAGGATTTATGAGAGTGAATGGAGTATCTCAACATATAGAAATGAAAAGGAAGGTATGTGGGCTATGTAATAAATTTTCCCATAATTAAAAAATAAAAATCATTAAGTAGAACATAAAATAACTACTTAAATGAAAAAGAAGAGTACAAAATCCCATACGAAATTCAAGCATAGTAATGGCTTAGGTAAGGGTCCAACTGATAGAGTATAAGTGATCCCTCATTCAAATAACATCACCATAATATTAAAGGAATAATTATAAATGAATTAAAATATATCCAATTAAAATTAATAGAACTAATTTCTAAGTCGGTGCATGAATTGGAAAGGAGGATAGGAAGGTGAAGAACTCTTACATGAGTGGGAGACTCCAAAAGCATAGGATTAGGTTATTGAGAGATTAGGTGAGACTTTGGAAGAATATAGAGAATATAAGGAAGTGTGTGAATGGATCCAAGGAGTTTTAGTGCAGAGAAAATGGTGATTGGTGTGTTTATACAACAAATAGGTGGATTTCATTATTATTTAGGTTTTGGACTATTCACAATAAAATAACCAATACCACAGACCATCCTTTGGGATTTACCATGGTATATTTCAAATTGGATTTTATTTTAATTTATAACTCCAAGGGTTGATCATACTAAAATATTTACATTTATTCTATGGATGTGAGTCATAGTCATAAAAGAATAATTTAAAAATCTCAAAATATATTATAGGTTTTTACAGATTCATAATGTATTAAAAAAATATTTAAAAAAATATAACTAAAAATTATTTTTTAGGGAAAACTATTTGGTCTTGAATCATATTAATAATAATTATTACATCACTCTTTGGTCAATTTGATGTCAAAAAATAGAATGTATATTTATAGGATATTTATTTTTTAGCTAAAAATTCGAGTGTCTCTAAAAATTACTGAAAAATCAATTTTATATATTTTAAATTATATGATTACAAAAAACAATATTCAATTTATCAAAATAATTTCATAAATATTTTAATTTTTAATTTTAAAAGAAAAGAAATATTTATTAAAAAATGATGGGTTTTGGAAATAATAGTTCTTCATCCCTTATAAAAATTTAATTTGACATCAAAAAATATATAATAATTTATATAATACTAAGTATTTAATAATAATATTTATTTAAAAAATCAAATAATTAACGTAAATATTCTATATTATCTAATTTTAATATTAATTAAAAATACTATTAGTATTTAGTTGAGTCAAAATAAAAATCTTTGAAAAAGTAACAATAATAGGTTAAAAATATATTATTTATTTTAATAAAAATAACGTACATACTCATATTTATATGGTTTTGATATAGAGACCTTTAATACACAAACAAAAACCCTAAGAGTAATGTTGATGCTTGTGGGACTTTCATGGGGTTGTTGGATAACCATGGTGTGGGTCGTGACTTCAATGAGTTTGCAATTATCCCTTAAAATGATTTTCTCAATCTTATGTTGTTGGCTTTGAACATGGTATTTGTCAAGGGAACGTAATAGAAATTAAATCTCCCTCAGATACACTAATAAATGGTATTCGTAGGGTATAATTATACTAATTAAGGTGATAACATCCTTTTTCTTTTCCAATAATATTTTGTAAAAGCCAACATTTTTACTAATCATGTTATTTCTGTTCAATGGCTATATCATCAATGGTAATGATACGTAATGGTCATTTATATCTAATTGGATACAATAAAACAAAATAAAGGGATGTGTTTTCTATAACGAAGTTACATAATAAGGCATTTAATTAAAATAAAAGTGGAATTATATATATAATTGTTCGGTTCGTTATTGTTTTATGATAGTTTATGTATTCACCACATAGTTTATCAATTTTTTTGCATAACCTCATATTTAATATAGTCACTCAATATTTTACACATGTGACTTGATTTATTTCTAAATATTAAACATACCAACATAATTAATTAATAAATATTATTATAAATTTGGGATCCATTTAATCAAAATCATTTTCAATTAATGAGACTTTTTTTTCAATTAAAGTAAAATAGAAAATATATAAATAAAACCTATTTTTATTTAAAAATGACTTTTAATATATTATGTGTCCTTATACGTTTTTTTTATAAATTAAAATTTTAATTATTGATATTTTTTTTGGAACCATTTTATTTTATTGATCAATAAAAAGTTTTCAATTTAGTTTACTAAAATAAAAGTACACAATAATTATCGAAATTATACTTTCAGAAAATAGCATTTTTCAAAATTAAATAATTTTAACTATATCCAATGAAAAATAATTATTCATCTTATAAAAATTTAAAATTTAAAATACATAAGTAAAAAAAAAATTAATTTAAATTTTATCAAAAGATAAATTTATTTTTCAATAAAAAAGACATTATATAATGAAAAAAAAATATATTTTCAAAATTAAATAATTTAATGAAGTCGTATATTTTTATTTCATTTCAAATTTTTATTATTTTTAGTTAATCAACATATCAACCGAATATACCAAATGACCATATATCAAATGACTATATTTCAAATGACCATATATATATATATATACATTAGTAATATTTCATTTCTCTTTATATTATTAAATAAATTCTCAGAATCATTAATTCTATTCATTTACTTCTCCATCAAAATTTTTGTTATATTTTAAATTTTATGCCTTATTTATATATTTCTAATCTAGGTGGTGATATTTATGAAAACCCATGATGATAAATTTAATGCACCAAAAATTTCGTATAATTTTTTTAATTATATGAAATTATTACGATACTCGGAAATTTAATGGTAGGTGATTCCGAGGTCAGGAGTACCCGGAATGATCCATCGAAAACTGTTATTCATTAAATATCATGCATATGAAATTTTACTAAAAAGGTGAAATAACTCTTAAATGGGTGCCCAGATCAAAATTTCGAGGGCACCTTTACGTTCAGGGTGGTGGTTTTACCCTAGGTGTGACTTAAGTTTAGTCGGTTCATGCCTCCAGTAAGAAAACCCAAAATGGCATAACTGTATATAAAATTATTAAATAATATATTAATTTTTCAAATACATAGAAATCACAAATGGTTAGTCAAATTAGAAATCTAGGACCACCACTAATCCCTTGAGGGTATTCATTCCCTTGTAGGAACCAAAAATTGGTTGGCGCGGGACAACAATGGAAGTTAGTTTTTTGCCATAAAAAGAATTAATAAATATTTATTTATACTTAGAAACATATATCTTCTAAATGGTAACTCTGATTAAAAACTGAGAGTACGTATGAGTTCGTGGGGTTGTTTTATTCTACGTTGGAGCATAACTTCGGCCAACGCGGGTCGAGGGTAACTATTAATAATTGGTGAAATTTTTTTAAGTTAGGTTCTGTAAATGTGCGAGAAGTGATTTCTATCATTTGAACTAGTTCTGGGATTAAAAATACAAGGGAACCGTTGAATCCATAAGACCTGAATTCACATAGGAGAAGCATAAAACTAGAAGACATGGTTTAGAAAAAAAAGTTAATTATTGGAAATTATGAAAAAAATAGAAGAAAATAAATAAAGATTTTTTTATTTTTATTTTTCCAACCATTGGAAAAACGGAGGTGGGACCACAATGCAACGTGAGACCATTAATGGCATGGCCCTTATGTAATGAAATCATACCATTGGGAGTTCTTAAATGAATTTTCAATCTCACCGTGTAGAGAATTAATGAGGTTCTTCAATTATACTCATTAAAAATCCTCATAAATATTTTAGTGTGTTGATCCTCTCCTCCTCTCTATTTAATCTTAGCTCAGACCTGGGTTTCGGGAGAGATATGAGAGGAAGCATTGGTGAATCACTGATGTCTTTCCACTCTGACGAAAAATGTGATTGAGTGATAGAGATAGGGGGAATCAATAGGCGATGTCAAGTGCCGAATAATACATTCAGACGTGTTCACTCCTTCCATGTCTATAGCACCTTCCAACGAATAAAATGTAAGGGGTTATGTGCTTAATTCATCTCTTTTACCCCACTCTTGAATATTATAAAGAACATAGATCAATCATCCAATTGGTTAGTTCGCGTTACTTTCATTAATACAGGAGGATAATATGGGGTTTTCTATATGAATGTTTTTATAATTAAATAACCCTTCCCATGTAATAATGTTAATGCCGAGGACATTGGCCGAAAAACCAAGGTTTGGACCCTCTGTCGCTCATGGTCTTAATGAATTATTTATGGGAGAATGATCATCTTCGCGTAATGGTGGAAACGAGGACAACATTGTGTGGGTATCGTCCAGGGGGGCCAGAGGCGCAGGAGAAAACAAAATCAGACCACCGGAGCTTCGCCGGTGGCTCGCAGATGTTTCTTCGGTGCGACGACACCGACGATCGAGGAAGGCGACGGTCAGCTCCTTCCGGTTGTGAGGGGATGATGACGCTCGAAGGTGCCATGGAAGAAAAAAGGGGAGCTGGCCATTGCCAGCTGTGATGGAGCAGGGTGGTGCGCCATGGACGAAGGTCACGGCTTCGACCCGCGGTCAGTATGTCTCGCGAGTGACCGGTCCAGTGGGACCGACAATGAGAGGCATGACCAACATGCGTCACTACCATGAATTCCCGAATAGCTTCGAACATTCTGGAGGGAATCAGACCCTACCCACTCGGCCAGAAGGCAAGGAAATTCCACTACCCAACGCACTGCATCCATTCGAGTGGGTCGGGCTGCACCCGTGGGCCTAGACGGGATGGTCCGATCAGGTCGGACTGGACCCGAACCCTTTTCGTCCCAGTTATACTTCACTGGACATATCTCCTAAACCAAATGTATGTTTTATGGACCGTCTATGGCCCTAAAACCCTTAATATGATAAGTAACTTTTGAGATACTCCACATGGGTTTTGGAAAAATTTGGTGTTGGGCCGCGTTCGATCATACGAGAATCCTAGTGGGCCCTCGACAATAAAATTCTTATAACTTACAAACTGAGTGTCTGATTGATGCGCTGCTGGTTGCATTGGAACCCTTATTACATGGAGGATCATCTAGACATTTATTTTTAGGATTACGTGGTGATTGAAATACGAACTATGAGTTTTGGTGTAGATTCTCCTTGAATTAAGTGTGCTTTGTACATGAATCCAGTGGCTGGATGTGATGTGAAGAATGAATAATGATCCTATGTGGATCAGGACCTATTTATCATGAGTGGATCAACAACTATTGATCATGTTTGGATCAACACCTAGAGATACTATGTGGATCAGCACCTACCAATCCTGCGTGGATCATCACCATCCATCCTGCGTGGATCAGTACCTTGACATCCTTTGGGGATCAACACCTGGGCATCCTGTGTTGATCAGAACCTTAAAATCCTATGATGATTAACACTTCGGAATCCTGTGCAGGTCAGCACCCAGTGATCCTGTGCAGATAATCACCTATCGATCCTCGGTGGATCATCACCATGCGATTTTATGCGGATCACCACCTAGCGTTCCTCTGTGGATAAGGACCTATCGATCATGTGTGGATCAATACTTGGTGGTCCTCTGGGGATTAGCTCTTAGCGATCCTATGTGGATCAGCAGTGGAACCATTAATAGAATAAGATGATCTAGATTTAAAACTAACAATATGTACTTCTTTACTTTTGTTATACCTCTGTAGAGTTGAGTCTTTTTCTTTGTTCATTATGATTGAGATCATTCATTGTTCATTTCCTTTGTTGAATTATGAGAGACATTCGAGGGTCTTGGGGTCCCTACTGGGTATTATTATACTCAATCCTAAATGGGCTTCACCCAAACCTTTTTGTGTCTTGTGAAGATGATGGAAAGCCTTGACTGGGACTCCAAGAGCCAGGACCTGATAGTGGATGGTGGTGATGGTTGACGTGGAGAGATGTCGAGATGATTTGTACCTACCCTTCAGGTAGTATCCTTTGTGGACAATATAAGGAGTTGTTTTCTGTTTTTTGTTTTCTATTGTAGTAGTATCATTCTATTTGGGCCCGTATTATGGACTCTTTACTTTCAGTACACACTTTTACAACGTGAGTTTTACTTCTTCATAGCATCATGATGTGTTGTTGGGCTGAGTGTTTGTACATTTTTAATGGAAATTCCTTCCAATTTTAGGGATACGAATTTCCAATTATAGTTGCCAATCCTTGGCCTATGGAAGGTGAGATTGGGGTAGTCACGGAACGAACACTTGGTGACGTTTCATGACAATGTTTTATCAGATGGTGGTATGTTCGTCAAGATTAACTAAGGGTCTATGTTTTCAATGGAGTGATAGTGTTAACTAACTTTAGTTTGGATTTTAGTTTGGAGACTCCATTGTCGGTGTGGAGGCCTGCATATCCACACACCAGGACCCTGAATTATGATTTCTGACTCTGTACATGAAAATAGTAGTTTCATGTGCTTTCAAAATGTTTTTTTATCTCTTTTAGTCGGCACAACAGATATAATTTCAAGATCATTGTTCACCATGATTCTCTTTCAAGATTACATCAAGAAGACAACTAGTTAGGATTCCAATGAGTTCCCATGAGGATCATCCTCAATGTGATAATGCTTCAGTACAAGGACTATTACCCATGATGGTTCCTTTGGGAAGTGTCCCAAATGATACCATTTCCCATTGTTCAGTAGTTACCACCATCACTACTGGTAGAGGACACTTATAGGATCATTTCATTACCTGAGTTTCACTGAAAAATAAACCTCATGTTCCGTGTTGAGCACGACTCACAGTCGGCTAAGTACTATGTTGAGGTGGTAACCAAGTTTCCATCAATCCAGGGAACCATTATATCATATGGTGGTCCTGGATGTGAGCAATATATGTTTCTCATCAGGGAAATAACCGGGTTTATATTACACTTATCTTACGATGAGGTGACATTTCTATAGACACATCTTGAGAACCTTCTTATGAGATGGGGTATATTTCCATAAAAAGAAAAGGGGCATGTGTTTCCAAGAGCTTCTTCAACTTCTATAAGATTACATGTTGTTAGCTAATTATACATCGAGGTGTACCGACCATTCCAAGTACACTATGAATATGATATGACTAGTGCATCAGGGCTCAAACCTCTAAGCGAGATGCGTTTAGAGACATCCAAGAAATCACTATTCCTCTGTGCATTCCTACTGATGTAAGTGTTCTAGAGAGAACCTTTGTGGTTGAAAATTATTTTGTAGAGTAGATTCTTCCAGTGAATGTTAGTGGTGGGAAAATAAGAAACTAGCATAAGTATCAATGACTTTGATCTATAAAATTTTCGAGAATAATAAGTGATAGAGACAGATGAATCTACATGGTAGCATATGTGGAAGTGGAGCTACGAGAGTAGCATGAGGTGGTATACATTTTAACATGTTTCAACGAGCACCCCAATGTGGTGCCCACTAGGATTAGGGAGCTTGAGGATAAGAGAAGATATTAGCTACATGCAGTCAAGGAGTTTGACCCATGGGCTCTAGAAATGATTCATGGTACAATCTTTGTCTACTACTAGCTGTCGTAATTAATAGACATAGGTACTAATCATTCCTTCCTTTCATGTATATTTTTCAATACCTATATTTTTTGATTAATCCATGGAATTTAACCATACATATAGAGATACCTATAAAAGGAGACTCAATAATCACGAGTATGTCAACATTGTGATCTGACCCATGAGGCAGGAGTTTCAGTTGGAACCTCCTCGTGGCGGTGTCAAGGCCTTACGATGTTAGTTTGGGTATGGAATGGCCATCCACGATTCATGCTCAGATTTACTGATTTAGGAAAAAATGGATGTGGTATATATATTGATGGAATGAGGTTTTCCTTTGTCAGAAAAAATAAAAAAGGAATCCAATGAAGCATAGAATAAACTCATGCACAGGAGGGTGCAGTTGATCACTCTTTAATCAGCCAGACTTACCCTCATTGAAGTTGGATTTTTCAGTTTTATGTTCCAAACAGTAGTGGCAGAGTGAATGAACATCCTTTCTAAAGATGTTTATAGGGTTACCTCTCAGTAGGGATAGGTACTTCTTCATTGTCTTGTACGCAGGGAAGAATCTGATATCTAAAATAGCATATTGAATGGTTCCCACAGAGCTCTTGGAGCTAGGAGTATAGTTAGGAGACGTTCATAAGAAGGACTTAGTAAGACCTAGTGTTTTAGGATATATATTATTTATCATCACTATAACCACGTGGCTATGGAGAATGAGTACCCACAACAAAGGGGTCGATGGCACACCAATCAATTAAAAGGGTTATCCTTTTGTGTGGATGGAGTGGTGCCCATTGGATTTTCACTAGTTGAGACATTGGGGATTGTTTGAGTTCTTCTAGGACGATGAAATTGATATGTTCTACACTCATGGGAAGGTAAATTTGGTTGTATATGAACTCAGTATGAGATTTAGATTACAGTTGCTAAGTGAGGTGATAGATCATCAAGCTGTGTTGCCGTTATCCTTCTTGGATAATGATGGAGCAGCTTACCTCCAATCTATGCCAGCTACTCCCCCACCCATTTAGTGTGTCAGGGGATCATAGCTTGGGGATATAGACTACGAGGCCAGTCATGCTTAGATATCCTTAGGATAGTCTCCTGAATGATTTTATTCAGGTGGGGAGCACGTCATTTTCTTCAGACGACGCACCATGGAACCAGTGACTCTATGGGAGGATGTATTGAGGGAGTTACAAAAATCCCCTTTAAGTTGTATAATATGGAGCGGAGAAGATTTAAAAATACCTCTAGTGTCAGTACTAGTGGCCAAGGATGAATAAAATTGTGGCATATTTTGAATCATGTTGCATCACTTTTCAACATGTGAAGGCTGAGCATCAGGTTCCATCATGCAGATTACAACCACTTGAGGTACCAAATTGGGAGTTAGAAGGTATCTCCATGGACTTCATGACAGGGTTACCATGTATATCCAGGGGCCACGATTCGATCTTGGTCATTATTGAATAACTCACCATGATAGACCACATCCTACACATTCGAAAGCAGGGATACGTTGAGGGGATGCGATGTATCTACGTAGAAGAGATTTTATCACATCACAGGGTACCATCGACGATCATATCAGATCGTGACCCATGATTTAAATCGGGCTTTTTAAGGGATTGTAGGAAGAATTCAGGACTAATCTATTATTAAGAAACACCTTTCATCCTCAAAGAGATTTTCATATAGAGCGGACCATACATACAACCAAGGACATTCTTAGTGCTTGTGTCATTGATTTTGTCTGTGGTTGGGACGACCTCCTTCCACTGGTGGAGTTCTCTTACAAAAATACATATAATTCCCCCATTGGAATGGCACTGTCTGAGGCCTTGTATGAGTGACTGTGTAGATCACCTCTATGAAGGACAGACACAGGGGAGTCAGCACATATGAGTCCAGAGTTTGTAAGGGCAACCACTGAGAAGGAGAATATCATCTAGGAGAAGATTAAGACTACACAGAGCCGACACGAGCCTTATGCCGACAACAGACAGAGACCCTTATTTTTTGAGAAGGGAGACCATGTCTTCTTACAGGTCTCACCCTGATGACAATAATATAGATTTCATCGGGGAGACAAACTATCTCTGAGGTTCATCAGACCGTTCCAGATTCTCAACTGGGTTGCTGAAGTGGAGTACCACCTATTTCTTCCCCCACAAATGCACTAGGTGTGTAGCATTTTCCATGTTTCAATGCTATGGAGATGTGTAAATGATACATTGCACATTATGGACTAGGGGGAGTGGGACATTGACAATGGGATAACATCAACAGAGTTCCCATTGAGGATAGAGTATCGACAAGAGTGAGTCCCTCATGGATTATAGATACATCCAGTGCATGTTCAGGAGAATCACGAGAACCTCTAAGAGAACACATGGAAGTGGGAGTCTCAAATTCGTGCTTAGTACCCCCATTTTTTTGATTTTCTATTATTCTGGTTTTCAAGGACATAAATTCCTAAGGTGGGGAGAATATATTGTCCCATAAATTCTATATAATTTTTTTATTTATATAAAATTATTAGAAGACACCAAAACTTGATGGCATGTGATTCCGAGGCTTGAATGGACAAGAATGATCTTTCGAATAATGTTATGATCCAAATAGAAGGTGTGGGATGTCTTCCTAAAAAGTGTAAAAACTATTAAACAGTTTCCTAGAACAAAAATATGAGGGAACCATTGTGTTTAGGATGGTGGGTTTAAACTTGACATGACTTAAGTTTAGTCGTCGCAAGCCTCCAGTGAGAAAACCCAAAAATTGAATAATTGAAAATAAAATTATTTTATTTTTCAAATACTTATAACTCAAAAATAGTAGGTTGGATAAAAAATATGAGACCATCACCCAGCTCGTGAGGGTATGATTTCCTTAGGCAGAACCTAACATTGGCCAGAACGAAACAATAGTGGATGTTAGTTTTTACCGTAATTGAAATAATTAATAAAAATTATTTTATTGATTAAACCTTATAACTTATAAATGGTAACAGGGATTAAAAATCCGACAGTACCATTGAATTCATGGGGGCGTTTTTCTTTTTAGAGAAGCCTAACCTAGACCGGCGTGGGTAAAGGGTGAATGTTAATGATATTTTATTTTTTTTAACATAAATTCAGTAAACGTGCAAGCAGAGATTTCTATCTTTTGAACTAGTGCGTGGATTAAACATCTGAGGGCACCGTTGAGTCCGCAGCACAAGTATTATCTTAATAGAAGCTTAAATTTGACTTGAAAGTGTCGGAAAATTTTTTAATTGTTTGACTTTTCAAAAAAAACTAACTCAAGGTTATTTTATTTTTCATTTTGCTATTGCTGGAAAAACGGTGGTCAGACCGCAGTGTAACGTCAGAACATTAATGGATTGACACATATGTTCTATATCCATATAATTGGGAGTTCGTAAAAGAATGTGTAACAACACCATTAGAATAATTAAACGGGTTCATTAATTATACTCATTAAAAACCTCAAAAATTGTGTGTTGCATTGATCCCCTCGTCTACTCTATTTAATTTGAGCTCTAGCTTTGGTTTTTGTAGAGATATGAGAGGAAGCTCTAGAGAAGCATGGATGACTATCTACTCTGATGAATAATGAGATATAGTGATGGGCATTAGGAGAATCGATGGGAAGGGACAAGCATCAATGAACACATTCAAACGTTTACACTTCCTCCTCTTCTGTATCACCTTCCAATGAATACAAGGTAAGGGGTTATGTGCTTTACTCCTCCCTTTTAAACCATTAATGAATATTATGAAGAACATGGATCAACCATCAAATGGGTTTGCCTGAGTTTTTTTTAGTATTGCGGGAGGATGATGCATGGTTTTCGTTAGGGGAGTTTTTATAATTAAATAACCCTTCACATGTTATAATGAAAATGCAGAGGACGCAGGGAGAGAGAAAAGACATAGACCCTCCACCGCTCCCGGTTTTGATGCATTATTCATGGGAGAATGAAAAAAAGGTGGAACGGTTCAACTGAGTTCCCCATAGTGTAGGTATTTTCACAGGAGACCCGTAGGTGCATATGAGAACAAAATCGGACCACCGGAGCATCACTGGTGGCCCCCAGAAGTTTCATCGGTTTGGTGACATCGGTGATCGAGGAAGGCGGAAGCCAGCTACTACCTACTATGGGAATATGGTGGCTCCTTAAGGCACTGTAGTGTAAAATAAGGTGGTCCTCCTTTGTCATCCGCGACGGAGCTGAGCGGCGCGCTGAGGCGGCGTGCCATGGAGGAAGGTCGTGACTTCGAGCTGCGTTCGAGGAAAGACTTGTGGTCTGCAGGTTTCGCATGTGACCACCCAGCGAAAATGACTGGGAGAGGTAGTGCCAACCATCGCTGCTTCCTTGAAGGTCGGAATGGTTCTCCCATTTGGGAAGGGAGCGGACCCCCCCTGTGCTCGGCCAGCGAACAGAGCGATTATGTAGACCGGCATGCCACACCCAGTTGGGTGGGCTAAACCGCACTTGTGGCTAGTAGGTTGAGGCCAGACCCATTGGAAAAGCCCCAGTGGGCCAGCTCGGGTCACTATGACCGTGTCAGACCAGACATGGACCCTTTTTGACCAATTTACGCTTAATTGGTCATATCTCATAAACCAGACGCCCATTTGACAAACCGTCTGCAACGTTGCAACCCTTAAGATGAGACGTTCCATTTGAGATACTCCACTTTAGTTGTGGATAATGATGGAGTTTGGTTGGGTTGGATCGTACCCGAATACAACCTGGCCCATAGCACAAAAATGACTATAACTTGTAGACAGGGCGCCTAGTTTCCACGCCCTCTAGGACATTGGAACCCATATGAAATGGTGGATAATCAGGTTACTTCTTCATGGGAGTTTGTGATGGTTGAAATATTACTGATGGATTGAGGAGCGGATTCTCCCAAAATTAAGCACTCGTTGTTCATGAATCTAGTGGATGGCTGAGACGTAAATAATGAATAGTGATTCAGTGTGGATCAACACATAGTGATCCTGTATGGATGAGCACCTTGAGATCCTATGAAGATCAGCACCTAGAGATCCTATGTGGATCAACACCTAGCTATACTATGTGGATCATCAGCTGGAGATCATGTGTGCATCATCACCTAGTGATCATGTGTGGATCAGCACCTAGCGATCCTGTGAGGATGAGAACCTATCCATCCTGTATGGAGGAGGACCTTGAAATCATGTGCAAATCATCACCTATCATTCTTTTATGGATCAGCACTTATCGAACCTGTATGGATCATCACCGGGAGATCCTTTGTAGATTATCAGCAGAACCCTTCATTGAATAAGATGATCTATCTTTACGACTAATCGTATGTACTTATGTGCTTAAGTTATACTAGGGTAGAGCTGAGTCTATTCCTTTCTGCTTTGTGATTGAGACCAAGCATTGTGCTTTTACTTTGGGTAATTCTGAGAGACCTTAGGATGTCTCAGTGTCCCTAATGGGAATTGTTATACTCACACATGCACGGGCTTCACCTAGACCTTGTTGTGTCTTGTGCAGACGACATGCATCCTTGACAGAGACTTTGGAATCTAGGACCTGACGGTGTTCAATGTGATAGTTTACATAGAGAAATGTAGAGAAAAATTGTATCTACCCTTCAGGTAGGATCCTTGGTGGATGATCTTACGTGCTATTTTTATATTTTCTGTTTTCTGTTGTGGTTGAATCTTTTCAGTTGGTCTTGTATTCTGACCCCTTTACATCTAGTACACACATTTACTACTATAATTTTACATAGTGGCTTCATCTTGTTGTGTTCATGGGATTAGTATTTGTAGAGGTTTAAAGGAAATGCATTCCCATTTTAGGGATATTCATTTCTGGTTCTAATTGCCAACCCCTGGCTTATGGATGGTGGGATTGGGTAGTCATAGCACGAGCCCTAGGGGATGGGCCATTACAAAAAATATTTTATATTGATAGTTTTTCAATTACTTATCGTATTATTAAACTTGTAATTATGTTTCATTTCATATTCTCAAAGTTTATTAATGTTTCCTATACATTATAATATCTGATCTCATAAAAATGAATCATGGTTCATTTTATTTAAGTGTTGCATATGGAAAAATATATTCAGATTTCTATTTAAGGTTATACTATATAATAAAAACATGGGGTATAATTATAGTCCCTAAAAATAATTCTACATTAAAATTTCATTACTATAATGAAATCAAATGTGGGAACTTTTTCTTCATTAAATATTCATGTTACCATATTTCTTCCTAAATATTATGAACCCCCATAGATATTTATCCACATAAGTGGCATTGTTTTATAGTAGTTTATCTACATAATCCTAAATCTCTACCACTTATCCCTCATAGTAGAGTTTCTTTTCCAATTTTACATTATCATTATTTATTAATCAATAAGGGTAATGTAATAAATTCTTTAAATGTCATATACGGAAAAAATAATTCACTTGGGAGAGATTAAATGGATGTGAAAGTTGATAATCTACCATTTCTATATGATCAAGTATTATGAAAGTGTAATGTATCTCGGCATAAACTATCCATTATCCCAAAATATCATAACCCTATTACATAGTGTTATTCAAATCAATGACTTGTATCTAACTTGAAAATCAATATTTATTCTATTATTATTAGCATAACTCTTTTGTTGAATTTTAAAAGTATTAATTTAAGGATAAATGTTAGAAATCTTCTCAATAATTTATTTTGTTTGATCCATTCACATCAATTTAACCTCACCAATATCATCCTAATGTGTTGAGAATTAAAACCTACTCCCATAAAGAGGCTAATATAGTACCATTTTAATTATATAATTTAGTGTTTCATTATATGATAATTCTACCAAGACTAGGTGTTTATCCCATCCCCATTTGATATCCATTTAATAAGATCACACAATATCCTCTTGTTGTTGAATTGTCTTTTTATATTTACCATAATTATAGTGATAATATGCAATGAAAATGTATAGTTTTCTATCATGTTCATATTGATGAATTCATTAAAACATTCGTGTAAACCATGGATCTTGATGAGATACAGTTGATAGTGATATTCTATTCACCCTTACCAATTTTTTATGTATATCCTATAATGTTGTTCGAGGGGGAAATATTATTGAAAATAAATTAAATGTGCTCACCTCATAAGATTATTAACCAAAACCCAAATATCATTATAACCATTAAAAATATTTTTAATATTGATGAAAATATCCATAGAGATATTCTCACATTTTCATACTGGAACACAAAATAATTTTCAAAACACCTTTGATATCTGAAGTTCATCATTAAATCGATGGCATGTTAATCATCGAGATACATAATCTGAAATATACCTTTTATTATTTCCCATGGGAAATGATTATTGAGATATAAATTCATCATTTTTCATACAGGATGGCTAGAGAACAATGATATATGGGAAATATCCAACAACTCCTCCAATTCTAGAATTGATAACTCATAAATTAATTTCTCATATATTATAATTCAATCATTATAAAAGATAAACTATATAATATTCTCCACATTTTATTGTAGCTTCACATCCATATTTTATGCCTTAGTGATATTTACATGGATGGATAGTTGAGAATTTACTTGGTAATGAAGGGATTTCTCCCATTCCATCATTATTTAAAAAATCATCCTTTAAAAAATACATGAGTGTTCAGCCTCCATTAATCCTCATAACAGATGAAGTAGCATGATCCTTGAAAATGAGAACAAACACTAACATATTTGACTTCCTAGGGTGGTCATGCACTGATAATAAATAGTACGTAATCTACTATAACCACCTATTTACGAACATTGTGATAGCATTTTATGTTAAAATCAACATTAATCACATATAATCAATTTTTATTTCAAAATTTTCACCATCGATGTAATTAATCCATATATTCTATTAAAATTATAATATAACTGGCTATAATTCATAGTTCATGTAATTTTATCATGAATATTTAGTTGATTCATAGAATAAGTTACCACAATTATTCTTTTTCTATATACAAATCACAATACCTTCTTTATGTATCACTACATATTACAAACCATTATCCACGATAATGTAATGTGATTATTTGTTAATTGATCAACATTCTCTTCAGATCCATGAATTTTTAATTGTATTAATATGTCCATATGAGCATGAATCCATTTTTTAGTTAAATCGGTTAGTGTATTTTGTAGTCAGGATAACGTTATAAAAAATCATCAATAATATCCAACTAATCTAAGAAAACTATAGATATATACTATATTAGTGGTTCAAGGTAATTCTTCTATCACCCATGTCTTTGAAGGATCCATAGATATACTCTCTCTTATAATTACATGAGTAAATAATTATACATTATGTAGCTAGGGTTCACAGTTACAAAATGTGTCTTTGAATTTATCATTTCTCAAGGATTTTATAACAATCCTCAAATTACATTCATGATATTATTTAATATTTTAATATACGAGAATATCATATATAATGAAAATAAAAACATGATCAAGTTAATATATAAAGACTCTATTAATCCGGTCCATAGAGAAAGATGGTAGATTTTTGAGTCTTAATTTAATCACTAAGAATTCATAGTACCCATATCTTATACAAAATATTGACATTATTATATCCTCACTTTGGAATAAGTATTTTTTATATATAGAACAATAGTAAATTTTAGAGATTCTCTATCACATCATATCAAATAAACCAAGTCATCAATATAAGATCAAGGATAATACATCTTGATCTTGATCTTGTTATGCTAACAAAAATTATTGTTTAGATGTATTGATCTACATTTTTTATTAAAAAATAGTACGGGTACACCCTATAGTGATGTAATTGGGTGTATAAATTCCTTATCCAAATTTTAGTGAAGTTTATTCTTTGATTATTCAAATTAAATTAGAGCCATTATATATAGAGTCTTTGGTATTCTCGTAACACCATGTATGAATTATATTGAAATCACAACCTACCAATTTGGGAAACATATTGAAAATATTATCAAACTACATCAAAATATTACAACAAAATTAGAAAATATTCAATATAGAAATTTTCTTCAACCATTTTCTTATAATACCCCTCCTAATTTGATATTATGTCCCATATAAAGGATTTGATTTCCACAGGTATTTTCTGTTTATATTTCCACAAATAGATAGTCAAATTTTGATTCAGATTATGAAATATAATTTCTATATATGGGAAATTTATATAAAAATTATATATAGAGGTATAATATACACCAAAAATTTCATGAAATACGAAAAGTTGAAGAATAATAATATTTTTAGGATTTATATTCCCACAAACCACTTATTGGAGCCGAGTAGTATACATTGGATACAATCACTATATCATTAAGAGTTTAAGTAATAAATAAATATCTCATTTTTTTTGGTTATTTGACTATTGTAGTAAAGTTCCTACATATGAAGGAGTGGGTTGAACTAGAATCAATCCTAAATTTTTAAGTTCAGGAGTTGATTATGAATATAACTTTTATCATTAAAATTTGACAATTGTATTTTGTAATTTCTAACATTAGTTATCATCATTAAACATGAGTTTTTTAAAATATTATTTCAATGTCCATACTCCTTAAAATTGAATCATTGATGTGTGGGATGTTCCTTCATCTATACACTTCTACTATCAATTTCACTAGTTGGCCTATTCATATGTATATAGAATTAATGTCTCTAATGAAATTCTCTTACTCACATGAATCATTTACCTATTCCTTTTTAGAAATCTAATCAATGATTACTACAATATTTTTATCATGTAAAAATTTATATATTCTTTCTTTTATGGTTTTTACCATTTGTATTCCTCTAAAATAAATGTTTCACTTCATAAACCTGAAATGATGAGAAAAATAGGAGTCCCTAATTTCTATTCATACCTCTATAAAATATCTAAGAATTATTTATCAATAACAAAGTGACATATATCTAATTCCAAAAGTATAAAATTTTAATAAATTAATGCAATGGTTAATTTTTCTAATATCATCAATGAAAAAACCATAGTAATACCTTTCATGTCTTGAGAATATGGCTTCATATGTACCAATATATTCATTCTCCATTTTGATAACCTCTTGAAATTATCTCAATATTTTTATGTTTTTTGTGAATGAATTTTTTTTAAATAATATTTTATTAAACACCAAAAATTCAATAGAAAAAACTTATATTTTTCCAAAATATAGATAATTATTTCCCACTATTTGTAAGATTCACCTTAGAAATGAAAAAATATATATGAAAAAAAATCATGAATCAAGCAATGAAGATTGAAAAAATACAATCTATTGTGTTGATCACTTATAAAAGATTATTATATTAGGATACATACTAATGGAGGGTGTTCATTATTTTAAGATGAAAATAATGAAAATATATTCCTTCCATATCATATTAGATATTTCAATATGATTACCATATTTTCTCAAAGCCTGATATAGTTGTGAGATCATTACATTGATGTTTTTTATATAATCTCAAAATCCCTTAGGTTCATTATTGTGAAAGATATTACACCACCCATCATATTAATTAATAACTCCATCCAAACTAGTTAATTTCAATGAAAAATCAAATCAACATTGTAATTATAAAATAGTAATAATATATTTAATCAATAATATAATAAATAAAATTCAATCATAAAATGACCTAAATTATCATGATTTCCTTTCAATCAAAGAAATGTTTGGTTCTGTCAATAATGTTTTTAAAATATTGGTTTTATAAGTTCACTTCCCTTATTCTTCATAATGTATTACCTAGAAATAACTAAACATCACTCTGATAATAACATTGGAAACTCGAACAGAATATACACACGTACTATGAAATTTAACATTATTATTCATTAAATATTATAGAAAGTATCACCGTAGAACGTAATGGTCTATATTATTCAGATATTATATACATTAAAAATTTATTTAAAAATACTTTATTTATATGTCCCAAAAATAGTCATCTCACATGATACCCATTAGACGAAACATAAATATTATTCTTCTTTATAACCTCGGGATTAGAAACATATGTAAGGGATCTCCCGTATGCTTAGTAAGGATAATCATAAGAGGTATAAAATGAAGATCATAGATGATCATTATATGAGAATATGGGTATGAGAATATAACAATTCTTTATTTATATAACATAATGTAATAATACCATATATCACAAAAAATGGTTAATGAGATTGAAATTTTAGTATAATATAAGGCATGTCTGATAATACTATGGTAACATGTGTCAGTCATCTTGAGGATAATGAAAGTAAAATATATAAATTTTTTATCATATTAATGTTGATCAAACATAAGAATAGAAATCATAAAATATGTCACTGATAACCACCATGTAATTCATATCGTAATGGACATGGATTATCATGTTTCTATTACATAGTAGACTTAGAGTAACCATCAATATCCTTGAACATTGTAGAAATGGTAAAATGAAGGTTTATGTTATAGTGGAAGTTCTTATTGAGGATGTTTCTAACTGAAAACATTTCTCATTCAATGGATCACCCACTTCTTTTACAAGATGTATGGAACATATCAAAAAAAATCCTAAAATTTTTAATGAATAGGGTATCCAAATTAAGAAAATATATTTTTATAATTTATTTATAATTAATTTATATTCATCAAAATAAATAATACCATGTTCTAGAGATAATTTTTCAATGTAACTATTGATCATCTGAAACCATTTTTAGTTGACCAATTTTCCCTTTATGATTAATGTGTAGAATCCCTTTAGTGATGATCCATATGTGTTCTAATTATTTTCAAAAAAATTTGGTGAATTTTTTTGTAGAGGCATGATATATTGAAACACTTGGGGTGTGGTTATTGATCACATCAATGATTCTTTATTTCTTGAAGAATTGTCCTAGAAATTTCACTCATGAGATTATGAGGATAAATAATCTCTAGAGTTTTCTTTCTTTCTTGAATGAGATCCCTTGATTTCATAGTGCACAACAATTCTCAATGATGATCAATGAATACATAAAAAATGTAATAATTTACTTATAGAGACATGGTTTGGGTTAAAATTTTATTGAATTATATAACTACAAATTAATAAGATATTAATACTTTTAGGCATACATACCATGTTATACTAAAAATGTTAATAATTTCTCATGGCCATCATTTACTAGTGCAATAATAATTACTATTTTACTATAATGGAAATTATAATTTAGCACCAAACAAAATCCCGGTTCATTGGATGCCTAGAAATTTATTAAATACCTGAAAAAAATTTATTTCTTTGAAAATTAAATTAATATTTTATATATCGATAAAATTAAATAATTCCATTTTGGATAAATATTTTCTAAATTTATTCCATTATTAAAACCTGAATTAAATAATTCATTGATCTTGAGAATTATATTTATTCTAATAATTAAATTCAAATACAATTTAAAATAGATTAATGCAAACACTTTCTGTGTGACCCTATATGATTATTTCTCAATGGAATTATGTAGTCTTTCCTAAAGTCCAAAATTAATACCTTTAAATGGGTTAAAGAACCCAATAGAAAGAAGTTAATTTCACATCACTAACAAACACATATGATCACTCACTATGTAATATAATCACATTCCTATAATATATCATAAATTAATTTTCATTCCACTGTCATCAATATATTTTATTGATATGTCTTTTAATTAAAATATAAAAAATTCAAAAAATTAAAACATTTCCATGGAATTTAATGTGATGGTTCTATTTCAATTTAAGGATTGAGATATCAACTTCTATAACCATTGAAGGGAAAAATACATCATAAACATACTCATTAAAAAAGTTTCATTCACGATTAACCCACGATACCCATCATATATATGGTTTGTTTTCATTATGGATTATCATAATATATATAACTGTGTACAAAATAAATTTAACTAATAAAAATTCAATAGTCTGTATACCATTTCACACTAATGGACAGTAATATCCAATGAAATAGAAACATGTCTAATTCCCACTTGAATGTTAATTCTCATAATCTATTATCTTAGAGACTTCCAATTTATTAATTCATGAGATAAAGTCATTCCTACTTATGATTAATGAAAAAAATGGTCAACATACCATAGTCTCCATAAAATAATGTTATCAACCCATATGAAATGGTTTTAAAAATATTATCATAGCATATCATGCTCTTCATCATAGTAGGGAATTTTTGTACCCATTTTATATAAAATATAGTCTATGAAATTATTACATTAACATAATGAAGAACTATGAATGAAATATAAGAAGGTATTTAAATAATTATTCACTTCATTTAATATACAAGTTGCAAAAATCATAAACAATTTGTTCTAATACACAGAATTCAATAGATCCCGACTTGGAATATATTAAAATTACAATAACTTTTAGTCCACTAGATATCACATGATGATCGTGTTTCTACTCTGTTAAGTATTTCTTTAACGGGTCCCCTGCATTTTCTTCCCCGGACACCCTACCCATTGTGACATCTCCTCTCTGAGAAAAATCCCAAAAAGATACGATATTTCAAAAGTGGGTATATTATTAGTTGATTTGATCCTGGATCCCTTCACATTGAATCCTATTAAGTATTATCACAATAGACTATGATAAAATATTTACTGTTATGAATGGAATCAAGATCATAGATGATGTTTCATTTACCAACTTATTTTCCTCCATCCTTAAAATATATATTATACTCAGACTCAACAGTTGAATATACGACCACAACCATATTTGAGGTATTCCAACACCTCCATTGAGAGTGAAAATGTATTATGAATATAATTTGATATCATAATGATCTATTTGGAAACTAGAATATGAATTTCCAATGATTATTAGTTCCTTATCTATTCCATTTTCCTATAACATATACATACTTTTCCTTATATTCTTAAAGGTAGTTTTGACTTCCATCATAAGTCAGACACTATATTAGGTAGATAACTTCCTATAAAACAAATTTTGTATTAAAATTATATAATTAGTCATAACCAATCATATATTAATAAATAAATCACTATTTATAATGCAATTAATTCCATTAATGAGCTATCCTCTTGAGTTGGGGGAATCATTTCATATAATGATTATTTCCTTATGACAATAGTTACAATCCTCTCTTGTATTTTTAAATAATGAATATTTTTAGACATGTAATTTTTTTCTTATATATACTATTTCATTAAAAAAAATTATTAAAATTATTGAACTACAATTATAACATTTATACACAGAAATATCCCATTCATTATTTACAAATTCAAATTCAGTTATAGATTAATAAAACCAAATGATCCATGATCTGGAATCCTAATATAATCCATAAATTGATCTATTTAACTTGCATACCATTTTGAAATCTTTTAAATCTATAATCTCTTCATGTTGTGTCATATATACATCTTTCAAAATGATTCTATTAATGAAATCTATTTTGACATCAAACTTCCAAATAAGATATTCATGTTAAGATACTGTGAAAAGTAAAATTATAATGGATTTTGAAAAATGAACTATTGAAATATTTTGTAGTAGTCTCTTACTTAACATTTCTTGAACCCTTTTAAACAATTCCAGCCTTATAAGTACTTTAGTTTCCATCCATAACCATTCTTTATTTAATATCAATTTGCAACCCGTGATATTTACATCCACTGGATGATCTATTGAAATCCACAAATGGTTTTGATACATGGAATACTTTTTATAATTTATAACTTCTTTCCACATGGGAAAATTTGTTCCATTTAATCTTTTTTATAGTTCACATTATCATTATTTTCAAAAAAAAATGAGTCACCATCCTTAGTAACTACCAAACCACATCCTTCAGGTTATATAACATCTCTTGTACTACTTTTAAACTATACCATTATCATATTAATCTTATTCTCTATAGAGATCTATCTAATATTCTATTTTTTATACTCTTGTGTATTGTTATCCTATAATTCATCAAATTTAATCTCACTTCCACTATTGCATTTTGATATATGATCCTTCTCAGGGAATGTGGGTTTTTAACCAAAAACCTTTTATATAAAGGTTCTATAAAGATAATATGCCCTTATTTACATGGAATCTACTATAAAATATACCTTTATTTCCTCAAGTTGAATGTTTTTTACTATAAATATCATTATAAATTCATTACATGACAACAATAATACAGTAAAAAACCTAGGATTGATTCCATACAAATTTCATTTTGAATACTATTTTTGGGTTTAGTTGTAACTCAATTAAGATTTTATACTTCAATATAGAATGAATATCCACAAAATTATAATGGAAGACTGGTATATCACATAATTGATCTCACCATGTCTAATAAGTTTTAATAAATTTATTCACTTATGTATTTTCATTTTATATTATATGGAGGATTGAACATGGATAGAATCTCTAATTACAAAAACATATAAATGTAGTATTGTATAATATATTCTCCACCACTATCTGAGTGTGGTTTCTTAATTTTAATACTAAATTGTTATTCTACATCATTCATGAATTCTTTTAATTTATCATAATAAAATTAATTATAACCCATTAAGTTCACATATCAATTTGTGTTAAAATCACCGATAATGTTTATGAGGTATGAGTACCCACCATGTTATAAAGATGAAAATGGCCCAAAGACATTATACAAAAGAAATTCATGGAGCTAATTGGGAATTTAAACTTTTATATTAAATGGAGTTTTAACAATTTTTACTGTAAACATACATGTCACACACCAAGGGGATTTTTTAAATGAATCCAAATATCAATGTTTATGTTATTTGGTCTGAAAATTTAGTTTTACTAACCAAGAAAGTGATTCCACTATTTGGTGTGGTATGATTCATGTATACTTGTTTTTTATTGATTTCAATTACTTGCTTCACATAATCCAACACATAAATACCATTATTAAAATATTCCTCAAACAAATATATTCGTGTTTTATAAAATGGGAATAATTTATTCGAAAATTTGAATATAAATCCATATGTACTACATATGGATATATATATATATATATATAATTTTTTGGTGAGAAAAGGGACATAATAATTTTATAAACAAATATCATTCCAATTTGAAGCATTTTTTGGTAGTCCCTAATAATAAGAATTGTAAATGATTCTCTATTGAAAACTCATATATGGACTTCACCTTGGATTATATTCTGTATTTTACATGGTTCATGAATTTAAATATATATATATATATATAAGAATCAATTCTATTATATAATACCCAACTAATAGAATAAGTAAATTAAACAAGATTATGAATGAAAATATGGATTCCCCGTTATCATATTTTTGGTGTATTTTTTCTTCTATTGGTCGTTCTTTCCACATGAAAAATAGATAGTTCCATGTTATATTTTTTATACACTAATCCATCTCTTCATTAAAGTTAATTTTGAATAATATTTACACTTAGATCTCTTATTTTTGACTTTCATTTTATTCACAATAAGAAAATAATGGTTTTTCACCCATAATATCCTTGTTAACATTGATAAGTAGAGTGATAATAACTTCAAGAGACTTTTCTATGTTGTTCATATTTAATTTTACAAATAATTTTGAGAAAATATGACCAAGTGACGAAACAATGAGGCCAATGTGTAGTTATTTATGCAGTTTAAATCTCAAAACCTCTAGGTTCTCTATATATAAATTACGTCTGACTATATGAGGCCCAACTTGCACTCCTCCAAATTTTCAATGGATGATGAAAAATATGCTAGATCATGATATAATAATCAATGTATACATGTTAATTAATGAGTTTATTAGACATGATTTAATGCATTAAACACTATATACCAAATTTAACACCCAGTTGTTTATCATAAACAAAAAACTACTCATTACTTTCCTCTTTTTTAGAGAGATCATGAATTATGGATTCTAGAATGTATGATATCTGTAGATAGTGAAACACTACAGGTATATTTCTAAACAATTACTAGACATTACTATACATTATCATATTTTCATCTTAATTAATTGATATTAGTTATATTATGATTTAAAAAATCATTATACTATAATAAATGAGTATATTTTTGTACTTAAATTAATTGTAATTTATTTGGGACATAATATTTTTTAAAATTTTCTTAAGTCTCCCTCTATTTTCTTAAGGCTCAAGGGACCTCACTGTTAAACTCAAAATGACCCATAATATAGAAATTATAGGGGAAAGAATCCATATTTCTCTTCTTATAATCCATAAGGTGGCCATGGAAATTTAAAAAGGATTTTAGTATTCATTATTTCAAACTAAAAATTGAAATATTCTTGAACCATTAGTAATACATCCCAATAAAGAAAGTAACCTAAACTTCCTCAATACTAGTACCAAAATTTTTATTTTAGAGATACAATCTTTTACACCATATTTTTATTTGGTTATGTTAACCAACTATCTTAGTTATGACTGCTCCATTATTAAAAGGATTGCAAATTAAGATTGAATCGACACTTTAACTATGGATTAATCTTAATTCCAATGAAGTAAGGCTAAAAGGATTAATATTAATAGGAGTGTATTCTTTATTTACGATGATTAGATCTTTATAAATTTATATTTTTCCATAATTATTTAAATAAAATGTATCTCAATTTCGGGATTAACTATGTTCTGCCATAATATTCACCCATAACCCATTTATTTTAACCCCTTCTTTACAGAATAGCCCGTTTAATTATTTGATAATGGACTTAAATCGAAAAATTAAATAACAAATAGTTAAAAATAAAACTAATAAATAAATGACATGATCATGATCATGGTATTATCTAATTATTGATTTATTGAGAAAAAAGAAATCAACATATGACCCTAGGGAAAAACAATTTATCATTATCTTATTAAGAGTTGTAGTATTCCACCTATCCACCTATGTATCACTTGGGTTAATTTCATCTTATTTATTTAATGAACTACCTCCACCTTAGATCTACCTTTTAATAGACTCCAGGTACTTTTGAATACTCCTTTTATTGCATATTTTTTATAACTCCCATGTAGGTTAGATGAAACAAAATGTTGGTCAAAGTGAATTAGATAACCCATCCTTGGACATGTAGGGCCTATATAATAATGGTGGGAGGGATGGAAAACATTACATCATATTTTATTTAATAATTATTAGTATGAAACTAATGAAATAAAATTAAATTAAATTAAATAAATACGTACAATGGTGTGGTCAATTCTCATGACCTATCAAACAGATACAGTGATTACACATCTAAAACAACTAAATAGAATTCAATTAAATTTTTTATTCAATATGATTAAATATGAATAGTAAAATTTGATTACTTATCTTATTAATAAATCCGTTAATGTTAAATTCTTCCACAAAATCACCCTAACATTTATATATGGTACATGGATTTAAATTTTGCAGAACGATACTAACCTCTTGGTATGGATCACATTTTATATAACTCACTAATATAACAAAATATGTAAAAGGAATGTGTCATAATTTCATTGTGAGTACATCCAAATTACAACCTCACAGAACACAAGAATATAACATTGCCTATAAAATTTAATGTATTGAGTCTTTAGTATGAAATTCCTAAAAAAAGTGTAATTTGAAATAGTATATAGAAATAATTAAGTATTTAATATATATAAACCTATTTATGGGAGTCTACTATAAATTTAATATCCTACATAACTGTAGACAATGATGTTTAAGGGAGTAGTTAATTATATTTAATATTTTATCATAAAAAAGTAATGTCCATGAGATGTGTAAGATTCTACCTGATAAGTACTTTGCTTCACCAGATATTCGTAGTACACATCTATGGACTTAGTGTCTAATGATTTTGAATATTTATGAAGTACATGATGTGTACAAATGATAAATGATGTGTACATCAATTTACATGGTAGTAGGATTGTACGCATCGTGTAGTATATACATGTGGTGTAAAAATTAATAAAGGATTACTTGACCCTATGTTTTACACCTAGAGACCACGTGGACTATAAAAAGTGTAGGAATTATACTTGTAAATTTGTCCAAAAAATATATTTTCATACCTAGATAATACATATGTTGTGAATTTAAATAATGTTGAATGTATTCATTACGCGATGATCAGGAGTCCATGTGGGTAACCTGGTGCAATGAATGAGGGTACACAACATGTGAAAAATGTGTACACACTGTGTAACATTTTATTATCTACCCCAAATTCTTATTTTATCTGGATGGGTTCATTAGATGTGTTCTTCCTTTACTATTAACAAATAATGGTTATGTGTACAAGAAACTAAGTGGAATAAGAAAATTTTAAAATTAAGGATAAATAAATAATTAAAACTTCAAATTAAATTTTCTTTTAAATGTGTTATGATCAAAGAAATAAATAATTGAAAATTTTAACTTGGTCTCTCTAATACTATGTGATATTTTTAGGATGAATAGATGAAATTTTCAGGGTTGATTGCAATTTAGTTCTTTTAGATTCAATTGATTATTTTATATTATACAAGACAATGACACTATGAAAAGGAAATTTGTATAATGAGTATTGAAAAATAGCGTTTCTAGATCCAAGATAAATTTTTTGGGGGATGCATTTATAAATAATTTAAATAGACCAAATGAATATAATATTCATGAGATATTTCTATCATGACGTTTTTAATCATAAAAAAACCATTCTTATTCAAACATAATTTATCTTATCAAATCAGTTTTTTTAAAAGCTCTAGAAATGAACCACACATGATATAATGATCTATGAAAAACACTAATGGATTGGTGGGTGATATTTTGGTGGCTCTATAATCATACAATTTTGGACATAATTTCTTTGATAATTCATTCGATTTTGAAGAGTCTTAAATTCAATTTTATTCCTGATATGATTTATGAGGAAGTAAAATTTGAAGAATGTTATTCCAGTCTTGTAAGAGATGTACATATGTTTTTTGTGCACAATGATTCACAATTTTTATCCAACTCTACATGATTGAAATAATTTTATATATAGATAGATAGGGTAATGGTTAAAATAATATTTACTTTCACAAAAGTCCATAAATAATATATTTTTTCTAATACAATCCCATTCCAAATAAGAATAATATTATTATTACTACCTCATGGAAATTGAAAACTGGGCAAAATATAAATATTATTCTACTAGCTTGCAAATTCGTATATATAGCAAGACGTAATCTTGGTCTGATAGTCCTAGTTAAATTTATTGAATACCTGTATAATTATTTATAAATTCAATAAATAAATAAATATGTTCTATATTTTGATATTTAGATAAATAACTTATGAATAAATAGTTATTTAATTTATATGATCGATAAAACATGAATAAATACTTTCTTTGTTCTATATAATAATATTTATTCCCATAATTTATTTCAAATAACATTTAACTATGATAAATGAAAAATATTTAATGTGTGAACCTATTGTATCCATTCTCATTTTCATTATGTATCCTTTCAAAAATTCCATGATTTTTATCTATAAATATGTCAAGGAAACCAATATAAGGAAGTTAATGTTTTACTGCTGACATGTAGATATAATCAGTCTTTTTGTAATATATTCCCTTGTTTACAATATCTCACGAATAAGGTTTCACACTTGAGTTATTAACCTATATGGTTTATATGTATTTCCTTAAATATGATAAATAAACATATCATTACAACATAGACATGGAATTTACTGGGATAATTCTATTTCAATAAACATACTGAGATCTCAATATCCATAAATATTGAGGGAAGAAATACTTCCCTAGTATATTGATTAATGACATTTCATTCAGGATGCACCCATTATACCCAAATATTCCATGAACTATTTTCATTACGAATTATAGAAATACATCTCAATAAATGATTCATGAAATTCATTATTAACACTCTTAAACTCTATTTCCTGGTGCACATTATTGTGTATATGAATTTCCAATTACACATAAACACGATGAATTCATAAAGATGGGTATGTTCTTATGAAAAACCAAAATGTATACACCCATGTGAAAACATCAAATGAAAATTTGTAATATTCTTAGGAGTAATCTCACTTGGTGGTCAACAAACCACGTTCCCAATCATAATATCCTAGCCAACTATAGAACATCATCTTAAGAATATCATCAATTAATGTCAATGTTATCATCATATTTCTTTGAATTTATTCACATTAAATGTCAAAGATAGTCTAGAAAATTATTAAAATAAATTCAATAGAAACTATTATTGATATTTAATAAGATTTTTAAATTAATATTCACTTCTTTGAATATATATGAAATCTAAATCCAAATATTTTGGTTGCAGAACAAAAACTACACTAGTAACCACCCTAATACCATTATGATGTCATATGATATAAAACTATAGCTGATATATTAAAAGGATACAACAGATGCACCCATCTTGTAATGATAAACTATATAAAATATGTTCCATGAGAATATGAGAACATTCATAATCTTGTAAATGATTAATTAAGCTGGGAAAGGAAATTAATTTTATGAAAACATCTAAAAGAAAAAATCATAAGAAATCATGATAAATAAGGCGTGAAATTTCATTAGATAATATTTTTAATGACTCTAAAAAGTCAATAATGTTTGCTAACAATGATTAAACCCGTTTTTTTATAAGATCATCAAACAATTATATTTTAATATATAATGAAAAATCATTTTCTTTTTTTCGCATTTTCATAAAACTAAAAATTCAAAAAACAATGTTATTATATATTATATATTAATACCATAAAAAATGATGATAATATATAATTATAAATGATATATATAAAATATGTAATAGAAATTCATTTCAAATGAATTAAAAAAATAATATTCTTTTCACAATTCTAAAATGAGTGAAAATGATGGAAGAAAAGAAGCACCCTTTATTAATTGAAAATAGAATTCATTTTTAATGAAATGAAATGAAATTTAATAATAAAATAAGAAATCCCAGATTTTAAGATAATTATATCCACAAAAAAAATAATTAATATGGAAATACAGGATAAATATTATTTTCTGAATAGAATAAGAAACACCCTTTTCTCTAACAAGAATTAGAACATGTAAATTATGTATTATGGGGGAGATTAGTCTATAATATGGAATTTTAAAACACAATAATAATTATAATATAGAAAAATAATTTTTTTAGATATAATTTTTATAAAAGTTATCTAATGATATATTTATCCATAATAATCATGAATTCAAATTGAAATTGGAAAGAAACCCCTTACATTTATCCTTATATTATATTAATCTTATTTAACGACAAAAATAATAAACATAACTATAAAAATAAATTATTTTATAACAATATTATTTACTATTATCATTTGTACTCATTAATTATAATAATCATTATACATTTATTAGTTAGTTATTGTTTTTTTTCATTATCAGATGGGAGTAATATTGATTTTTGGTACATATTTCATAATGGTGATGTCTATCCTCATTTTATGATTCAAAGCTCACCATTCATAGTTTATTATTTGTATTTGAATAATTAATTTCTATTTATATTTGTATTACTGTATTTAGTTGATGTAAATTATGTGTATAGTTTGTGATAATGGAATCCATGATCGAAATTTTTTGAGTAATTTACACATAACAATTAGATAATTTACAACGATTTTATATATTTTATTCGTCTTTACATAACAATATTATGAAAAATATTACTCCTTAATATCATATATTTTTTTAGTATATATTTTCATACTTATTCATTCTTAATATGGTGATGTTTCTATAACATCATTCATGTAGGTGGTTGAAGCTCCCGAAACAAGAACATTTTACTCAAAAAATTGAGTAATAGTATTGAGTTATATAAAATTAGATTCAATTTATAAGAATATTATGAAGTCAATATGACATAATAATAGTGTTGTATGATATCTATAAATAGTGTATATGATAAATTATATTAAATATTAATGGAAGAACAAATATATATATACTCGATGAATTCACCCATTCAATTATACTCCATAAAAATAATGTATTTATGATTCCTTATTAAATAATGATTCTACCTAATGTTTTAAAATTATTTGAGAGTGGATAAATGTGTAGGTATTTAATATATAATCATATTATGTGAGTGGTTTAAAAGTTTTATATTATCGGTTCTTTTATTGGTGAGTTTTGACTGCTATTTCGGCCAATGTTCATTTCATAAGGTGTATAGTTTTCATGTTAAAGATAATATGGATTAAAATTTTAAAATAATGGATATGATATAAGGTTTTATATATAAATATCCAATCTACACATTTATATATAGGGAATTATGATACATAAAGTCATTACCAATTTGTTTTCAACTTTTTACAGCAATTTAAATTTACCATTGTAACTCATTTTTTCACCCAGACACTTATATTTATGCCTCAAAATGAATTTGAAAATAATAAACCTTTTTGATGGGATAATATAAATTTATAAAAATTTAATATGCATTATTTTTAAAAAATATCCAATTTATCTTCTGAAATAAATCAAAAAATATATAAATAAAACGAGTTTTCTTTTTGAACAACAACATTTTAAGATTTACATGCTCTTAATCTTATTTATTATCAATTACCAATTAAATGAAATCACATATGAATATACCCAATGAAAATAAATCCAACTACTATATTTCCATGGACTATATATATAATAGAAATATTAATAACTTGTATATAGCCATTTATATATATTTAGAATCACTCATCTTATTCATTTTTTCACTCATGATGTCTATTATTTTTCAGATTCTCTACATTATTGCCAAAATTTTCATTTGAGTGATGTTATTCGAAGAGTGTTATGATGATAATTTTTTTTATTATTTTTTTATTGTTATATTCCTCTTATATACTTTTAATGATTTATCATATTGAATTCAAATAATATACGAGTGTTTATCTTTAGTTGTAATAATTTATCTTAATAAAATGTATCTTCGTTCATTTTATTTTAGTATTACATATGAAATAAACAATTCAACATATTATTTAATGGAATTATACATATAGAAATTTTTTGGTGTTACATTAAATAATAATAATCTGAGACAATACTTGTGGGTTCGGGTATTCCTCTGACAACCACTGTCTCAGACAAATTTTTTATATTGAGCTCAATTGTGATTTCAAGCTTCTATGATGGTGGAGAACCTAATAATTCATGCATTAGGGAACATGGAAGCATCATTAAGAAGATATTTAATATGTGTTTTATGTATATATGGAAAATTATCACCCAATACAAGTTGGGTGGTTATCAAGAACCCTAGAAAGGGTCGAAGGAGACCCCATTATTGTTCGATTTGATCCACACAAATTTTTGATCCTAATGTGGAAGAAAAATGTATTTCAGAATGAGGCATAATTTATTAATTTTAATATTAATAATTCATCTAGTTTAGTCTTCTAGGATACATTTCATGTCTTCTATGGTATGTGTCTCTAGGGATTCTCCTTTTTATAAAAATCACACATATTGTGACACTAGGTAAAATAATTATTAACTTGATAACTCAAAATTTGACATGTAAACACATACATGAAGATATAGTGAGTTTAATCCCCATGGAATTTTCCACTTTTAAACTAATATTTTATAATATTTAATTTTTCATGGTTTGTAAACACTATATATTCCAAGATCTTTTGTGTACTTACATGATAAGTAAACCACAAAGACATTGTGCATATAATTGTGCTACACGATAAATACATTCTATATAAGTTTTTTCAATTCTCTATATTTTTTTGAAACTAATGAGGATAGTTAGTGTGTTACTATAATAAATATGGACATAATCACTAATCTAAAGACATATAACAAAAAGAAATATTTTATACTGGGACAGAAAACACATATTAGGTAGTGATAATAAAATACTATACTTGTTATGTACATTATCGATAGTGTACCCCCGTATACGTGATGTTTACTTTTTATTCTCAAAAAATGGTTTATGAAATTGCCTAGATAGTGTTTCCTGAGATCTATATATATAATGTTTCATACTAGACTTACCATGAATTATAATATCAATAGTATTCATTATAATTAATGATATTGATTAAAATGTTAAAAATATAGGTATATTATATTAGTTGTAATTAAAACAAGAAAAAATAGTAGGATTCTATCAAACATTATATAATATTCATATTATAGTTTTTGAAATTCGAGGATTCAATATCTGTTAAAGAAATTATATTGGTTATATGTTTAGATTAGATATATATTTATTTAATTTCTTTGGGCATTGGATGAGTTATCACGGGTCAGGGATTTAGGTAATTCTCTAGAGATATGTATATAACATGGGGTGTCACCCATACGAAAGATGGAGTTTCGGTACTCTTCCCAGATTCAGGTAAAGATTTCCATTTGTAGAATATGAAAATCATCATAAGATGGGGTGTGGTCTTCCATTATTGTAGTTGGTAACTATTTTTATGTTAGGGAATGGTCCTCCATGGGTGATAGTCACTCCCTACGATAATACAGTCATACCTTGATGGGGATTTTCCCCCTATACAGTTCAATAATGTTATGATGGATGTTTAAAGGTCTAGTATAACGACCCATACATTACATACATGGTTAATACCTCAAAATTGAAGCATACTTATTACAACATATAACAAAACCATGAAAGGACCATATAGGTATAGTGTCTTTAGAAACTGGGAAACATAAATAACTGGTTCATAAAGCATCTACACTGTCTACCATTTATTTCATCATATATATAGTCCCTTTTGGCATATCTTACTTAATATGCTTCTTCCTGACCTTGGGAAAGAAACATACAAAAGGGTGATCTCAAATTCTCAGTAAGGGTAAATAAAAGAAATATCTATCACATCATATACATAAGAACATACCTTTTGGAAATCATAACCTGCAAAAGAGAGCATAATTTCATAACATGGGATAAATCATAGTAGTGAAATGTAATCCCAATAATCATAAAATAAAACATGAAACTTTGTGGCATACACACATAATCATAAAGAATCATTTATTATTAGTCAAGACTCATTGACAAGACTATCTTAGTGGACATAGTCCATTTCTGAACCCAGTTCACTCCTCGTTTCAGTCCTGTTTCACTGAACCGGTATAAACATCCGTTCCAGCCATGTCTATCTCATGAGATATAAAATCTTTACACAATGAATTAGAGGGCGATATAGGTCCCAACCATCTCATAATGATACCATTCTTATGTGTTCCACAAAATCATAAATCATACATCATTGTGTAACCCATGTAATAAAAATGGGATTCTTAAACAACATGACATCATAAAAAAATTAATACAAGATAAAAGAATTCATAAAAATAATTCCATCACAACATAATCAAATCAATATAGGGATAGAAACAGAACCCTATATTATCTTATATGGAAAATAATTTTGATAAAACACTTGAACTCCATTCTTGAGGAAAATATCCTTTCTACATCAAAAACATTTTCCATTCATAACATGTCATAAAATTTTAAACTAAAAGAAGTTGATTAAAAATAAACACGAAAACATGTAAAGGAGGATTCTTGGAAAATAATGTTTTAAAAATCCATTCATGTCGTATAAGTTAAAAAACATTCTTCTCGTACTTTTGTTGGAAAAGTCAAAAAGTACCTCGTACAAAAAACTACAAAATATTCCTTTCATATCTTTTACTAAAAACTCACCGAAGGGAAAAATTGGATTTAAACAATTGAAGGTGTATGGAAACAATATTACATATTGAGGAAACATGTATGTGGATTAAAAAATACACCCCAGTAAATTCCAATGTATAAACAATCTCGGATAAAATGAGATTGTCATATTTTCTCGTACCTTTGGTCTGATTTGCTTCGTAAGTGTCTGAACCTCCTGTTTAATGATTTAAATAATGTTATTGACTTATTCCAGAATCATAAATATTTTTATGATATCATATATTATCATATTCTTAGCTTCTTATTAGTAATATTTCATTACTACTTGTTGATTTATTCAATTCATATATATAATCATTATGCAATTAAGATCATGTAGAACGAGTCGCATCACATCGTGGAGACGGTATTCTGTACGTACGCACGAGCGATGATATCATTCCCATGATTGTGGAATTATATTGGAGTGTATATATACTATTTAATAATCAATTTCACTTTACCATAAACATATATAGTCATTATTTACACAATTATACCCATCCATGTAAGGTGGTGGTGGAAAATGGATTACACCACGGCGTGGAGACGGTATTCCATACGTACGCACGCACGGTGATTTCGTTTTCCGTTGGATGGATAGATGGTGAAATAGGGTTGTTTCATACTTATAATAACATATCTATATATGAGTTATACTTATGTTATTACTTCATAATGAAACAACTAAAGAAGAAGAATTGGAAGAAGAAATAAAGTTGAACAAATCGGTAACAGACATTACCTCTTATTCGAAGCGCCTATTTAGAACCTCCTCTTAGGCACAAAAATTGGTCTTTGGAGAAGAAAAGGACCACAAGAATGTTTCTACAGAAGTGGAGAAGAGAATTTGGCAGGGTATGGCCGAGCATGAAGGCTCAAAGTGGTGTGAGTAAGAGAGGTATGAGGTGCCCTTTTATAAGGGAGGAGAGGGGCACCTTTGAAATAACTAAAAATATTATTTTATTATAAAGTCAAATTCGGTTTTTAATAGCTCCAAATTGATATATTTATAAGCTAACGTGGGGATGGGTCAAAATAATCTCATCCAATAGAATTTAGGCATGTTTAGGTCATTATATTAACATTATCTTTTAGTTTTAACTCTTAGTTAATTAGATTGACATTTACCATGTCACTTTGTATTGTTATATTATATAGTTAATAAACATACCCTATACATCCAAGAGACCCCCAAGAGGTCCATTAATGATACAGCTATCATTATATAAGTATATTGGTAGAACCTTAGATTTTTAGGAATATAATAACAATTAATAATATAATATTTGTTTAAAAAACAATTTTATGTCAATTTTGACACTATTTGGTAATTGATTTTTGAGAAAATTATAACAGAATGATTAGTTCGAAAAAAATTAATTAAATCAATACTAAAATGTCATATTAACATAGAAAATTATTTTAATTCATAAAAAGTCTCAAATTACATTTATTTAGGTATTGATAACATCAAGTATGTCAATATTTCATTAATAAGATAATTACTGCATTATCATTGTATCATAAATAAATTAAATTATTTTAATTATAAAAATAAAAAATAAAATACGGTTATGTTGGAAATATTTTAACATTCTAATGAATATTTATAGTCTAATTTATATTATGTATAACCCTATATTAAAAATGATTTAGTTATTAAACATTGATTTTAACTATTTTAACCCCTCTTTAAATAAATTGATAATAAATGTCTTAATCTACTCCAAGTGGGACTAAATGGTCATATTTTTTCCTAAGTTTGTTTTTGGTCGAGTTTAACTTATCCAATAGAATTAATACATGTGTTAGGGTAATAATAATAACACGTTTACCCTTAATTACCCTATTTACTTTTAACCGTGGGGAAAAAAGTAAAAAAGTTACTATTCACCAAAAATTATTTTCATCTCATTGAACCACATTTTAGTCCTTGATATTAACTGTGTCTCTCGGATTTTCCAAATTATACTCACATAAGTGGTAAAATTATGTTTTATAAAAAAATTAGTTGTTTTAACTACCACTTAGTGGTTTCACTCTTCATCAAAAAATGAATGTTTCCAGAAAAATACCAAAAATTAGGCATAAGCTATATTTGATATTATGAATTCAAAAATGATGTTTATTTTACCAAATTCAAAACATATCAGTTACATTATCTAATTTAAAATTTAATTCTCTTCGTCCAAACAAATAGCGTGTTTTTATAAGATAATAACTATCAAAAGATTTACACTTGTTTATGTCTGGTTTAAATGTGAAATTACATCCAATCAACAACATTGTATTAAATTGAAAAAATATATTATAAATATACTTTAAAACCACTCAAATTAATAATTTATCACTATTAATTATTTCGATTATAAAAGTTGTTTTTAATTAAAATATATTAATTTTTACTATTCATCAAAATATGCAAGTTATCAGAAAAGTACCAAAATTTCACCCTAAGCTAATTTCGATATTCCAAATCCAAAAATGAAGACCATTTTGAAAAACAAATTACCAAATTTCAAAAAGTGGTTATTACTATTCATTACGGTTATTTTTAATAATATTTTAATAGCATATCGTTGTTTAGTGAAACTCGGTATTGCGTACGACGCAAGCTATCGAGGAAGGCCGCGGTTGCGTGTAAAGCAAGACAAGATAGTGTTGATTGTAGTGAAAGACTCTTTTGATGATTTATATAACATAAAAATAAAATATTTCTCATAAAATTATCAGGTGTTATATTCTACCCCTCTTAAAATGAATTTTGCTCTCGAAATTCATCACTTTGTAACAAACAGATGAAGATACCATTCCCTCATCATATCCTCAAGCTCCCATATAGCTTATTCTAATTGGTGGTTCCTTCATAAAACATCCACCAATCGAGTGGTCTTGTTTCGTAGGACTTTTTCGCTATGATCCAGAATCTCTGTCATCTATTCTACATGAGAAAGATCTTGCTCTAGTGGTAAAAAATCTGAGCTGAGTACATGTGAAGGATCAAGTATGTACTTTCTCAGGAGAGATACATGGAACACATCGTGAACTTGAGGGAGATTTGGTGGAAGAGACTATCGGTAAGCTACCTTTCCAGCACGATCCAGTATTTCGAAAGGACCGATATATCTATGGATCAACTTCCCCTTCTTTCCAAATCTCATGACCCTCTTCCAGGGAGATAATCGTATGAAAACATTATCACCAACTTCAAACTCTAGGTCTTTTCTTTGGTTGTCGGCATAACTTTTCTGTCGAATCTGAGCTGATCTTATGTGTTGTTGAATAGATCGGACCTTTTCTGCCATCTCATCCACAAGATCAGGTCCAAATAGCTTTCGTTCCCCAACTTCAACCCATCAAGTTGGAGTCCTGCATTTCTTTCCATATAGATCTTCATAAGGATCCATCTGAATAATGGAGTGCAAGCTATTATAATATGAAAATTCCACAAAAGGTAGGTGTTGATCCCAACCAACTTTGAAATCCATAGAGCATGCTCTCATCATATCTTCTAGAGTTTAAATTTTTCTCTTAGACTGACCTTCTGTCTGAGGATGATAAGCAGTGCTGAAACTCAACTAGGTATGCAGAGTATGCTGGAGACTTCACCAGAACTTCGAGGTAAATATCGGATCCTAATCAGATATAATAGAATGTGGTACTCCATGCAATCTTACCACTTCCTTTACATATATCATGTCAAGCTGTTCCAGAGGGAAATCTTCTCTAATAGAAATGAAGTGTTTATACTTTGTAAGACGGTCAGCTATGACCCAGATAGCATTATTGACTTTGGATGTTTTAGGAAGTCCTGTGACATAGTCCATAGTGATGTTTTCCCATTTCCATTCGGGTATGGGTAATGGTTGTAACATCCCCTTAGACTTATGTCTCTCAGCATTAACTTGCTGACAAACCAATCATCGAGATACATATTCAGCAACATCTCTTTTCATACCATCCCACCAGAATTACCCTTTCAGGTCCCTATACATCATTGTGATTCTAGGATGAATAGAGAATGAAGAACTATGAGCCTCATCCAGTAGCTCCTTATTTAATTCGAGGATGGCAGGAACACAAACTTGATTCCTGAACATTACTATCCAATCACAATCAAGGTTGAATTCAGGAACATTTCTCACTTTCTTTTGTAACTCGACATCTTCTTTATGTGCCTCTTTAATCTTCACATGTATAGATGGTTGAACATTCAATTGAGAAAGATACGATTTTCCCCCTATCATTATAATTCCAAGATCCATCCTTTGTAAATCTATAAATATTAGATCTTTTGTGATCCTCATCTTGTATAAGCTAGCATGGTCTTGTCGACAAAATGCATCTACCACCTTGTTTTCATTCCCAGGGTGGTAATGAATTTAGTAGTCAAAATCCTCAATCAGTTCCAACCATCTGATTTGGCGCATATTCAGCTCCATTTTTTGTGAATATATACTTTAAACATTTATGATCAGTATATATATCACACCTTTCACCATAAAGGTATTGTATCCAAATCATTAATGAAACGATTACCGCAGCTAACTCCAAATCATGTGTTGGGTAATTATTTTCATGGATTTTCAACTGTCGTGAGGCATAAGCTATCATAATATCATTTTGCATAAGAACACACCCCAGCCTTTTCTTGGATGCATCACTGTAGATCACAAACCTTTCTCCACTACAAGGAAGTGTGAGCACAGGTGCACTGGATAACCTTCAATTCAACTCCTTGAAATTCTCTTCACATTCGTCCGTCTAATCAAACTTAGATCCATTCCGAGTCAACCTGGTGAGTGGATTAGATAATCGTGAAAAATCATTCACAAAACGTCGATAATATCCAGCCAAACCAAGAAAAATTCAGATCTTAGTTACTGTTGTTGGTCTCGACCAACTTTCGATAACCTCTGTTTTTGCTGGATCCACAGATATCCCCTCTTTTGAGATTATGTGACCAAAAAATGAAACTTTTTGAAGCCAAAATTCACACTAGGAAAATTTGGCATAAAGCATGTCCTTTCTGAGGGTCTTCAATATAATTCTCAAGTGATCTTCATGTTCTTCCTTTCTCTTTGAATATACAAGAATATCGTCTATAAAGACTACCTAAAACTGATCAGGATAGTCTCTAAAGACTTTATTCATCATATCCATGAAGATAGCAGGGGAATTAGTAAGACCAAATGGCATCACTATAAAGTCATAGTGTCCATACCTTGTACAAAAATCCGTCTTTAGTATATCCTCCATTTTGACCCTTAATTGATGATACCCTGAATGAAGATCAATCTTGGAAAATTATTGAGCTCCGCATAGTTTGTCAAATAAGTCATCAATGCGCGGGAGAGGATATTTTTTCTTGATAGTGATCTTGTTAAGTTCTCGATAATCAATGCAGAGTCTCATTGATCCATATTTCTTCTTAACAAACAGAACAGGTGCTCCCCAAGGTGACGCACTAGGGCGTATGAACCCCTTATCAAGATTCTCTTGGACTTGCTTCTTTAATTCCTGCAACTCAATTGGGGCCATTCTATAAGGTGTCTTCAAAATAGGCAAAGCACCATGTATGAGTTCTATTGAAAACTCAACTTCACGATTTGGTGGAAGACCCGGCAATTCCTCCAGAAAGACATCGTCAAACTCCCATTCAATGGGAATATTCTTAATCATAAGTTTCTCTCCAGCCATTTGAGTTAAATAACAATCATTTAGTGGAATGAAGACCCATAAGATGGAAGAAATTTCCACTGTAAGGTTATGTTCATCCTTGCATCGATAGACGATCATTGATTGATGTGGAATATGAAATGTGACTCCCCTTCTTTGGAAATTGATATGAGATACATATAAATAAATCCAATCCATGCCAAGAATCACATCAAATTCCACTATTGGAAGGATCACACGATTTGCAGTAAGCATGTTCCCACAAACTTCAATCGGGGAAGAATTATAAACTTTTTATGTGACTGTTGTCCCATTAGGGGTTGTCACAGCTAACTGAACATCTAATTGTTCAGGTAATATGGTGATACTCATAGAAAATTCATCATAAATAAAAGATTTGGGGGATCCAGAATCAAATAAAACATTAGCTACTTTAGAGTGTATGGTAAGTGTACTTTTCACCACATCGTTATCGTACTCCACATCGCTGATAGAAATTGCATGTGATGTTCCTTTGTCTTTAGCCTTAAGAGTTTGTTGATGTCGACCATCATCATCAACCGTTGGATTTGGGCATTGATTGGCATAATGCCCCATCTCCTTGCACATGAAACATTGAAGTATAGTAGGTTCATTCTGTGTATCCCTTCATTTATTTGCATCATTAGACATCTTCTTCCCATCATTGCAGCATTCAAATTCCTGATGACCTTCCTTTCCACATTTGAAACATTTACTTGCCCCTTTAAGAAAACTCCCTCCATGATTCTTTCCACACTTTGAGAATAAGGGAAAGCTCATCTTCTTTTCAGTTTGCTCTTTAGATTTTCCTTTGAATTCAATTTTCCTCTTCTTATCAAACCTATATGACTAATGGGTTACTCCAATCTCCATGTCAACGTTGTGAGCACATCAAATGATTTCCTCATAGCTATTGAAGACCCTTATGTCAAATGACCTTCGAAGACATGGTTTTAAGCCACTAAAGAATCGACCGATCTTACTCTCAGGTTGGATAATAATACCAGAAGCGTACCTTCCATGTCTTGTAAAATTTTCTTCATAGGTACCAACAGATTCATCATCCTTTAGCTTCAGTTCAAGAAGCTCTTTCTCCATCTTGGTTCGGAGAATATGAGGGAAGTACTTATTGAAATATAAGTTCTTGAACTCGTCCCATTCCATGGACTCAATTTCATCCCTTTTCCTCGTATTCTTAATAAGATTCCAGCATTGATCAGCATCTCCTTCCAAACGATACACTTCTATGATTCCTTAATCATGTTCAGAACATTGAAGAACTGAAAATATCTTTTCAGTAGTACTAATCCATTGTTCAGAAACTAATGGATCAGTAGACCTGCTGAAAGAAGGTGGACGCTGCCTCATGAAGGATTCAATAGAATTTTGCTCCTTCTTTTGCTCATTTGGAAGTCCTGCATGATTCATAGCTTGAGAAAGTTGTGTGATCATGGCTACAAGATTTTTCATTCCAGCTTCCATAATGTTTGGTTTCTCAGGGGGAAAATCATTGCATTGCCAGTCGCATTCCGCGTTAACACGGTTCCTTCGAGTTCCAGCCATTGACTAAAACCAAGAAGAATAGTGTGAGCAACACTAATTATAATAGGAAAACCACATAATCAAGAATAAAATTTCACACTTAAGGTCTTATCATAGGCTATTCATGGCCATTTCTAAAACACTAAGATTGTGTTCTATGCTTAGACTTCTCCTTAGGGTTCTTACTAAGGCTTTCACATCCTAGTTTCCAAAGGTTGAATATACCTTTCCTCTGATACCAAATGTGAAAACTGGGTACCGGTGACAGCACAACCACCCCGCCTTAACATGGTCGTCGGTTCCTGGCCTACGAGGTACCACCAGTTGCCCGCGTAGAAACGTGGGGTCCACCACAGGGTCCACCCACATGCCCGAATGGGTTATCTTACTAATGACAGTCCCCAAAGTTCAACACTTTTCCTTTCCAGAGTGCTTTTTCCTCATTCACACACACCATGAGAAACATCCCAGGAGGTCACCCGTCCTGATCACTACTCCAGGCCAAGCACGCTTAACTATGGAGTTCAAATCAGACAGGTTCCCGAAAAGGAAGGTGCACCTTGTTGACATGAGTCATATCATTTATTAATTTTACCCTTTATCATTTGGGGATGTTACAATGACCCCCCCCCCCCCTTGAGAGCACAACGCCCCCGTTGTGGGCCCTATATCTCAACCCAGCCTTAAGTGTGGTGCACTGCCTGGGTTGATATGTAGGGCCCACAATGAGGGCGTTATGCTCTAATGGGGGGGGGGGGGGGGTCATTGTAACATCCCCATATGATAAAGGGTTAAATGATTAAATGATATGACTCGTGTCAACAAGGTGCACCTTCCTTTTCGGGAGCCTGTCTGATTAGAACTCCACATTTAAGCGTGTTTGGCCTAGAGTAGTGATCAGGATGGGTGACCTCCTGGGATGTTTCTCAGGGTGTGTGTGAGTGAGGACAATGCACACTGTAAAGGACAAGTGTTTACCCGTGGGGACTGTCATTTATCAGATAACCTGTTCGGGCATGTGGGTGGACCCTGGGGTGGGCCCCACATGTCTGTGGGGGCAACTGGTGGTACCTGGTAGGCCCGGTCCCGATGGTCGTGTTAGGTCGGGGTGGTTGTGCTGTCACCGGTACCTGGTTGTCACATCTAGAATAACAAGATTTTTGAGATTCTTGATGAAACATCCTATAAATGGATTTAATATTGGTAGATAATTTTTGAGACTTTTTGTATACGTTATTGTTATAGATTAAGGGATGAGAAATTACATTTAGGTATTTTATGGTTCTTATTATCCATGATATCACTGGTTTCTTTTAGAATATGATATTTTTTTACCCTAATCATTACAAATTATCCACTTCCATTTACCACTACTATCATTACATAAAATAATATATGGTTTCCTATGAATAAAGTCACTTATTTATTGGTGTTGGGTATTAGCTAACATATTACCTTATCATCATTTTGGATTTTTAGTGTATTCTAGTTTATATTCTAATACTCACAACATCACAGGATTCATCCCCACACGTGTTACATCATTGAAAATGATGACAAAAATCAAACAAAAACATTGGTGGTTATTGGGCCAGGGGATTTAGCTTCATTGTTAAAAATTAGTCAATGTTAATTCATGGGGAAGCCATTTTTATGTCGATTTTGTTCCAAGAGAACTTCTAGAAATAAGTTTCTATCCCATACAAGGATTAATTTATACTTGTTTGATATTATCATACGTATAAATATATCCTTTTATATATTTTCCCCCTATGAAGTTATTCTTGTAATTGATGTCTTCGGCTCGTATTGTCAATAGCTTTGTTTTTATATATCAATTTATGTTTTTTGTTTTCTTTTTTTGTTTATGAATTCATGATGAATATTGTAAAATGGTAAGGCTTCCCATATATGGTTATTACTTCTCAGTTCATGTTTAGAAACACTTTCCTTATTGATGGTGGGATTTGGATGGCACACTTGGCTAACCATCATCTTAGGTGGGGTCATGGTGCATTGTATCATTTAAAAAAATATGATAAAAAATTAGTCTATTAATTCATTTATTTACAAGGTTATATAGATTATAGAGGATGTTCATGGACATGAAAAATTGATTTAAATGTATATATTTGTATTTAGATATTTATAATGATTCCACCTTTGTTTCTTGTGAATGTTTTGTTGAGTATGTGAATGGATCCAAATACTGAAACATTTGTTCACTTGAATGTTATAACTACCACCTATTTTATGGGAACAAACAGATATGATAATTTGTAATAGGGGGTAAATTGGGAAGATATATTCAATACAATGAAAAAAAATTATTTTGATGATAGAAAATTGGTTTTAATGGTTGATTCATTGTAATCACACCTCTTCTAAAATCCAACATGGGGAAAGAAAATTTCAAAAGAAATTACTCTCTCACTTATATTTTATGTTGCAAATTTAGGTTCTTCATTTGGTAATAGAAAAACAAATTCTAAGATAATAATGACGAGGATCCACCGATCATGAAATCATTAATGGGTATCAAGGTAAAGAAAATATCCAATAAAAATTTCTCAACAAATAAGAATATCCAATCATTAGAAGGTAACAATATAGTTGAAACAAAATTGGAGGATTATAAGGAAAAAAAATATTATAATAAAGAATTAAAAGTTTCTATAATTGAACACCCACAAAGTAAAAGTCATATTATTGGTGGAGATTATAACAATTGTGGTTCATTAATCAAAAATTTCTACTTGAATCTAAAATAGATAAAATATATGGTTTGTGGTCTAAGATAATGAAATAAAATATTTTGATATATGATTGAAAACTCCATATACATAACAATGAAGAGAATTTTTAAGACTTTAGAGATCATATTGGGAAACCAACATATAAAAATCTAAAAAACATTATAAATTTCATTGAAAAAATTTATTGTGTGAATATAAATAAGTAGATATAAATATTATTACTAATATCGTGAATAAAATGTTCAACCAGAATAATGATCTAAAATTTGATGATCTTGAAATGTGATAAAATTATGAATATCAAAAATATATATTGAATCCTACTATAGACACTAGTGGAAAAAACATTTAACACATAGGAATTTTTTACATCTGTTATTATATAACTGTTGTCACAAATAGATGAGAATACATTTTATACATCGTTTATTTTATAACCGACATCAAAACTACTAATATTTCATTTATAACTCTAGTTATAAAATAACCTACGTGATAAAGGAAATATCTGAAATTTATCACGTCTTTTATCAAAATAACTGATGTCATAAAATATTTTTTACATTGGTTATTAAATAACAAACGTTATAAAGATAAAAAAAATAGTTTTTCATGACTTTTATTAAATAACTAACATGATAAAGATTTAAAATGATTTATCACACCCTGTATTCAGTTATTCTGTTTTCTTCAATCGGGCGACCAATGAATCGTCTCTCCCACAAGGATAACCTAGAAAGGATTATTCAATGTTGTGACCTCTATAATTATTTTTTCAACATCATTCATATTCTATATTGTCACCAGATCTATGAGGTCAACTCTAAACACTCAAGTAATTCTCACATGGCTCGGTTTTAGTTTTTATTTTTCATGATGCCTTAAACTAATTTATCGAGATGTTATTTTTCTGTATATAATCTTTCTATCATGGTATGATTCATAGTGTTCATTTATACCATGATAAATTCATTTTAGTAAATTTAACCATGGAATTGATATCATTAAAGTGTCTGATTTTTAGCGTTCTATCATGTGTGTGTGCGCATAGAGGGGGTGTCCAAGGGGGTGGGGGATGTCCAAATGGGTGGGGGTGACTAGGGGGGAGGGGGGATATCCAGGGGTGGGGGTGTCTAGGGGGTGTCAAAGGGGGTAGGGGTGGTGTTCAGGGGAATGTGGAGGTTTCCAAGGGGTTGGGGGTGTCCAAGGGGGTGGTGTGGTGTCCATGGGGTGTGGCGGTGTCCCGGGGGTGAGTGAGCTATTTAAGGGGGTATGTGGTGTCCAAGTGGTGGGGGTGTCCAAGGGTTGGGGATGTCTAGAGGGGAGGGAGTTTTTCAGTGGGTGTGGGTTGTCACGAGGGGTGGGGCTATCTAGGGGATGGGGGCTATCCAGAGATTTTTGGGGGATATGTAGGGGTGGGGGATGTCCAGAGGTTGGGGGGTTGTCCAGGGGGTGGGGGCTGTCCAGAGGGTTGGGGGTTGTCTAGTGGGTGGAGGCTATCCAAAGGGGTGGGGGCTGTCCAAGGTGGTGGTGGTGTCTAGGGAGTGTCCAATGGGGTGGTGGTGACCAGGGGGTGTCCAAGGGGGTGGGGGTGGTGTCTAGTGGGGTGAGGGGGCTTTCCAATGGGGTTGGGGATATCCATAGGGTGGGCTTTGACCAGTGGGTGGGTGCTATCTAGAGGCTTTGGTGTGGATGTGTGTGTGTGGGGGGGGGGTGTCCAGGGGTGGGGACTGTTCAGAGGGGTGGGGGTACTGTCCAGAAGGTTGGGGTGTTTTCTAGGTGTGGGGGCTATCCCGAGGGGTGGGGGCTGTCCAAGTGGTTGGTGGTGTCTAGGGGGTGTCCAAGGGGTGCGGGTGGTGCCTAGGGGGTGATGGGGTTTCTAATGGGGTAGGGGTGTTCAGGGGTTGGGGGTGGTGCTGAGGGGGGTGGGGGCGGTCCAGGGGTTGGAGTGTCCAGGGGGTATCCAAGGGGGTGGGGTGGGGGTGGTGTCCATGAGGGGTTGGGTGTGTCTAGGGGGTGGGGCGGTGTCCAAGAGGGGTGAGTGGGTTTTCCAAGGGGTATGGGGTGTCCTGGGGTTGGGTAATTCTAGGGGTGGGGGTTGTCCCGAGGGGTTGGCAGCTATCTAGGGGGGGTTGTCCACATGGGTGGGGGTGGTGTCCAGGGGGTGAGGGGACTTTCCAAGGGGGTGGGGTGTCCATGGGTGGGGAGTGCTGTCCAGGGGGTGCAGGGGCTATCTAGGGGGTGTCCTAGGGGTGTGGGGTGTCCAAAGGGGTGGGGGTGGGGGTGGTGTCCAGGGGGTGGGGGTTTCAAGGGGTGTAGGGGTGGTTACCAATGCTGAGTGGGCTCTCCAAGAGGGTAGGGGTGTCTAGGGGGTGAGGGTGTCTAGGGGGTGGGGAGGCTTTCCAGAGTGGAGGGGTTCTGTTTATGGGGTGGGGGGATTTCTAGGGCGTGGTGGTGTCCAGGGGGTTTCCATGGGGTGGGGGGGTGTCCAAGGGGGTAGGGGGTTGGATAGCCCCCTCATCCCCCTATACACCACTCCCCCACCCCCTAGACACCCCACCCCCATTGACACTCCCACCCCCTGGACATGCCCCCACCCCCATAGACACCACCTACCCCCTTGAACACCCAGGACAACCCCTACCGCCATGGAATACCCCACCCCTAGATAGCCCCCTAACCCTTAGACACCCACATGGTATATATATATCACAATAGTTTCATTGAAACCGTTGGAATATTTTAAATTCAGGTTTTCTATACCAATGGTTTCTGTAGAATTATTTGTATAGGGATATTACAACGAATACCAACACAAGGGTGTGTGAAACCATTGGGGTATTCTAACCTAATGGATTTTCGGTATATCCCAATGGTTTCAAATTGTTGGTATCTGTGTAATTTTTATAAGTGAATGCATATATATTTTAATACTTATACTTCATATATCTTTTTTATAGAAGGATGAATTGGGTATCCAGTTGCACTAGGATGTATTCATTGTGTACCTTAAGATGAAATGATCCAAGATGAATTTAATACTATTATATCTAACTATATTTTTTTTTAAAATCATTTTCATGCATATTTTTTTCCAATACGCATATATTTGTTTTATATTTAAAATTTTTTTCACATTCAAATTATGATATTTTTCATATTATTATATATTGTTCTTATCTTAACAAGATGTATTATGTTGATATTTTTTATTGGTAATAATGAGTTGATGTTGGATTATGGCACATTGAATGAGTAATGAATATTAGGATGGTGTTGATGCCTTTTTGGAATTTGATAAAAAAAATTCCATGCCGTGATTTTTTGTGTCCATGCCTAAATTGTTGGCATAGGAATAATTTGAAAAGTATAGAGATCAAAGATCATCTGGTTTGTAATGGTTTTAATCTGAGTAATAGCACTTGGTTTTTTAGGGATATTCTAGACAATATTTCTGATCTAATAATGATGATGATTGACAAGATGGTAACTCTAATGGAATTGAAGAAATAATTCATGATATTATAGAAGAAGAAATTGAGATAGAACCGATAGTTGAACCTCTATATGGTGATGCTGAAAAACCATTATGTCGTGGTTTTACGGATTTTATGGTTTTTTGGGTGGTGTTAATATAGATTAACCTAAAGAAAAAACATGGATAGTGTGAAAAATGTTTTACAGAGCTGCTACAATTGATTAATGAAATTCTTCCAAATGATAACAATCTTAAAGATTCACATTATAAGGCCAAGAAAATATTATTCCCGATGGGATTTGGATACAAGAAAATAAATTCCTATCCGAATGACTGTATGATATATAGGAATTAATATGAATTTCTGTTTGAGTGTCCTAAATGTTGGACATCACAGTATATTTTGAAAGAAACATCCCAATATTTTAGAGTGATTACAAATATCCCTTCCAAGTATTTTGGTATCTTCCTATAATTAATCGTTTAAAAATTTTATTTTCTAATTCACAAGATGAAAAATGGCTAAGAATTTATGATTATGAGTCGATACGTGATGGAAAAATACCTCATCCAGCTGATTTTCAAAAATGTAAGAAACTTTATGCGCAGTATCCGATATTTAGAAAAGAAATTAGAAATATCATACTACAGTTTTTCATAGATGTAATGAATCCATAATGAACCCTGGGTATCACACATTGTTCATGGACACTTTTATTTGTAATTTACAACCACTCTCTTGATGTTTTGTTTGATTCTCAAATATTTCATGTTGAATATAATGATCTATGGTACGATGAAACCCAGAAATGATATTTATGTTTTCTTGTCACCATTGATTGATGATTTGAATCTTTTATTGGTGGATTGTATTTGGGTGTTTGATTATAATAAAATGGATTACTTTCAACTGTATGCAGTGCTTGTGTTCACTATAAATGACATCCCAACATATGAAACATTGTCTAGATATATTGTTAAGGGGAATAAATTATGTCCAATTTGCGAAAAATGGACTTAATATTGTCAATTTCATCATGGGAGGAAAGCATTGTACGTGGGTCATCAAAAACAATTTTTTTAAGGTTCACTCTTATAGAAGTCTAAAAAATGCATTCAATGGCTCACAATAATTTGATATTTCTACAAAACCTTTATCCCCTGATGTGTATTTTGAGATGGTGGAAAAGATTGATGTGAAAATTGGGAAAGAAACAGAAATCTTGTAATGATAAGCATATTTGGTAGAAAATGTCAGTATTTTTTGATCTACCATATTAGATAAATCATGAAGATAAACATTAAATTGAAATCATGCATGTGGAGAAGAATATATGTGAAAATTTTATTGGAACATTGTTAGATATTACGGGAATGAAAAAAGATGGGTTGAATGCAAGATTATACTTACTATCAATGGGAATATGTTTGGAGTTAGCTCCCACTATTAAATGGAAGATGAACATTTATTCCACCATTTTTTCATTCATTATCTAAGAGGTAGAAGATTAGATTTTTTCACAGTCTTCATGATATCAAAGTGCCTCAAGGATATTCTTCAAATGTAAAAAAAATTTCTTTGAATGATTTTAAGCTGATAGGAATGAAATGTCATGATTGTTACGTCATGACGCAACAACTTATACCAGTTTCATGGCGTGGAATATTTATTATACATGTCAGAAATACTATAATGAAGTTGTGCAATTTATTCAATTAAATTTTTAATAAGATTATTTATGTTAATTATATGAACTTTTTAGAAGAAGATGAAATTTATAGACTATGTCCATTGAAAATTTATTTTCCTCCATTATTTTTTGATATCATGATGCATTTAATGATTCATCTGGTTCGAGAAATAAAGCTTTGTGGATATATATATCTTTCTTGTATGTATCCTTTTGAAAGGAATATGAAAAATATTGAAGGGGTATGTTAAGAATCTATATAAACCTGAAGCCTCCTATATTGAAAAGTATATTTCTGTGGAGGTTGAAGAGTTTTGCATGAGCTACACTGCTATGGTTGAGCACATAGGTTTCCCTCCATCTCCCCATGAATGATTTAATAATTTGGGAAAGGGGATTCATGGATTGAAAGTAAAATCATTTTTAGTTTAATAGATAAATAATTTAATATTATACATATTTAATAACATAGCTGATTCTCAACCATATATCAAATTGCATATTAATGAGTTTAAACAATGTCATCCAAAGAAAAAATAAATGTGGATTTTGAATGAGCACAAAAAACATTTTTTCATGGTTTAAAAAGTCCTTTCCTGGTAGATCAGATGCATCAGAGACATTAATATGGGTAGTTGGTGTTCCATGATTAAATGTGATAACATGGTCCGGTAACAATTCTGTTAGATAATATTAATGAAATATGGGAGGTGGATTACTTTTAAATTAAGGATACTATTATTAAATATAAATGGTTTATCGGTAACAATAGTGTTAGACATGACTAATTTGGAATGAGAGTTGTTAATCTATTTATATTAGAAGACACAACTAATTATTTTATAATGGGAACACGTGAAAAATAGATTTTCTATTTTTTCGATCAATCCAATATGTAGTGGTATGTGATTTTACAAGGGAAAAATAATATGTTGGTGAGGATCAACTTGATGAAGATGATTATTTATGTGAGATTCTTACTTCCATGGAATGATTATCAGAATATAATGATGAGCATGTTTAAGACATGGTTTGTGCCATAAGGAATGATCATGAAGAATGAATTTGGGAAAACAATCCCTTTTTACATTCCTAATATTACAAGTAACATATATTTATTTCTTGTTTAAATTTTTTATTTTTATAAAATGTTAGATATTTCAATTTTTTCTTTTTTAAAACAATTATTAAAACAAATAAGTAGATGTTTTTGTTTATTTTAATTTTGGTTAGTTTAGTTTATAATGTTTACTATTATGAATATTTATATATCTATTATTTTGTGTTGAGTAACAATTAATCTACCATGTTTAAATTGTTTACCATGTTTACAATGTTTACCATGTTTACCATGTTTACCATGATTACCATAGTCTACCATTGTTTACCATAGTTTTCCTTTACGTAACTTATATATTTATAGATGTTGTTGAATGACAATTACACTACAATTTTTACCATTTTTAACATATTTACCATTGTTTAACTTGATTACCATATTAACCATTTCTACTATTACGCAACATATTTTAATTTTTCATTTTATATTTACATTATTATTGTAATATTTGAAATTGTATATTTGTGAACTAATGTTAGTTTTTATTTATTTGAAGGATAATGATATATCAATCGATAGATCAACCAAATGATTCTGGATATGAGAATAATGATCATACCTCTGGGGAGGAACTTTCACATGCTCTTTTTGATATTTCCTAATCTTCCTCATGTTCTCCCATAATGAAAAATAGTTCAAGAGTTGGTAAGTGTTGGTGCACCCATTAACCTAAATTATCACTTTCCTGTACGTAGTAACAGTGGATACTCATTGATTTTGATGATAATTAAATTCCTACAGGTCCAAATTCAAATTATTTTAAGTGTTTTGTATCAACTCAGGTTAAGATAAAAGTAATCATTTTTTATGATGATTGGATAATTGTGGAAAAAGAGATAATATCACAATTTTGGAAGATGATTTTGGTAAGATCGTTTTCCATTGTTTACTAATTCCTTAAATGTTTCTAGTATAGTATGTTTTACCTCTTCTTTATCAGAAGACATTTGATATTCCTAAAATAGGAGGAGTCGGGAAGGAATTATTATCGATGGATTCTAGGAGATGGAGTGATTTCAAATCAACCCTCACATCTGATTTCATTTTTTGTCATAGGAGTCATGAGAATCGATGTCATATATATCCTTCCATAGATGAAGACACATGGAGATATTTTGTTGAATGTAGAAGAAAATATTCATTTTTTGGTATGGGAAATGTAAAATTTTATAAGCTTTCTTATATAAATGATGTTATTAATGTTTTTTTAATGATTTATTATTCTTAATTTATAGAAAACAATGAAATATCATCAGTATATCCAATCTAAAAATGTATACCATCATTGTTTATCTCGGGGAGGGTATACATTAATGGAGGAACAAATGATGGAAGAAAAATTATAAAAACAGAGGGCTGGGTCTTCAAACTCTAGAGAGGTTTCCCCTCCATCCCCTCCATTTAAAAATGGAAAATGGAAGAGAGCTCAACTAGGAAAAAAAGGTAAATATATTTTAGGAGATTCGAGAATCATTGCTGAGAGGATTATAAAATATTTATTTTATTTTTTAAGTAAACTATATTCTACATATAATTTTAATCACTACAGAAATGTTCGATTAATTAATACAAGATTCTCTTGAAGAGTAGAGCTCACCGGGGGTTTTTTATAACTGTTCTGAGGAAAAATATTTTATCTTCAACATTGAGAAAGCCTGGACATTTTGGTCATGTAGAAAGATATCTGATGGGTTTATCGGTAAGAAAATTGTTGACACGTTCTTCAACTTCTTCCACTGAGGGTGTTAATAAAAAATAGAATCCTTGGAGGCTGATGTTCATAAAACTAATTCAACAATGGTGGAAAATATTTTAGAGTTGGAATAGTCTATGTTTGGAGACATGCAAAGACAATTTCAGACTGCAGATCGCAGTCCACCTCCCCATGTAGACGATAAATACACCTCTGCCAGTAGCTTTCACTGCCCCACCTCAGCCTGAGGACCCCATTGTTTATCTAACTCCTCCGCCACAACTTCCTAATTATTACGAGTTGTATATTAATGATCCTCAACATTATATAGTTTCATATGGGATAGTATATTGTAAAGGAGATATAGTTCATCATCAACAGTTAGAGGTAGAGTATCAAGGGCCATTGTAGAGGATATTATTGATATATCAGCTCGATTACCAATACCTACAGATGAGGTAAGGAAAGTTAGATAGAGTATCGGCCATTTTTTAATTTTTCCATCGATTCTTCTACAACTCATTACCATATATGTATTTATGATATATCTTCTATGTTATTTTTTTATTAATGTTTTGTTAACATTTGAAAACTAATATATTTTTTTATTTATTTTTAATGGAATACATCAAAGGTAAACAAATATAGTATAGAAAAAGACAAAGACTAATGGCTATTGCATCAGATACAAAATCTTGTAGTCTTTACTGATTTTCAACATATTCAAATTTGTTGGCAGATCATTATGAGTTTCCAATGGAAGCTCATGATTGTGGATGTGCACTAAATATGGGGATTGCGAAAACTGATATCATGGATCTTTTTATTGATGATATGTTGGGCATCAACGTGGTGAAATTTTCTTCCATATAAGTCTAAACAACTATTCATTTTATTATATTTATCATAAATGTATACTTATGACTATTTTCTATTAGGTATCTTTATAACATGTGTGAGAAGAATGATCAGATGGATGTATATGGATTCATGGACCCCCATTTGATTTCCCCTTAAGCACATGCATTGGATGAGGAACAAATAATGCTTTATATTACAGAAAGATTTGAAAATAATATAATCAGATAGTGTTGTGTGCTGCTTTTTTGTGAGAGGTATGAAACATATCTCCAGAAAAAAGTTCAATATATTTTAACATAAAAACCCACCAACCTTAAATTTTCGTTTATCAGTGATCATTGGATGATATTTGTTTTTTAAGGGATAAAACACATTATTGGATATGCTATGTCCATGGTGATGTGTAGGAAAGTTTTAAGAATATATTGGAAAATTAATTTTCAATTTCTTAAGAGTTTTATATATTATAATTAACTTTAAATTTATCCCATTCATATTATTTTCTAAATGGGGATGGGTCTACTTTCTAGAAGACACAAAGAAAAGCAGTGCCAAGATCATATATGTAAAATTAGAGGTAAATATTCATTTATAATTTGTACTTTTTGGTGTATTCCATAAAAATAATATCCTTAATTTACACTCATTCAAAAATAATTTTCATGAACAACAAGGCGTCGTCGAATTTGGATATTATATTTTAACATTTATGTATAAAATAATAAAAACTGGAACACTTGTGAACTTTGACCTCGTAATATTTCCATTTAATAATTTCTATAATATTTCAATTGATTTATTAATTTTAAATGTTTTATACTATCATTTTAATTTGAGTCTATTTGATGGCCCTCAACCCTATAGTGATCAAGTGGTGAAACACATATAGGTTAAATAGTAAAATTATTTTACAGGTTTTATTGGATTTTAGTTTTTTTGTAGTGTAATATGTAAATTTGAATATTTTAAATATAATTGTGTATTTGGTAGTAATCTAAGTTAGATTTAGGTTTTTTTGTTGAAATTTTATGTTTGGAGTGTTAGATACGTGAATGTTAAATTTTGATCTACTTATTGTTTTGGTCAAGTTCTTAAGGCTTTTCAGGTATGGATTCTGGTCTGGGGGGTTTCCATGGGTGTGGGGGTGTTCAGTGGGGTGGGGATTCTAGGGGTGTGGGAGGGTTGTCCAGTGTGCTGGGTGGGGTGTCCAAAGTGTCCATAGGGGTGGAAGGGTGTCCAGGAGTGTAGGAGGGTAGTTGAGGGGGGATGTCTAGGAGGGTAGGGGGGATGTCCATGGGGGTGTCTAGGGGTGTGGGGGTGTCTAATGGGGTGATGGCGGTTTCCAGGGGTGTGGGATGGTGGCCATGTGGGGTGGGGGTGTTTAGTGTGTCCATGAGGGTGGGGGTAGTCTAGGGGGGTGGGAGGGTGTCTAGGAGGGTGGGAGGAATGTTTAGAGGATTTGGGGCTATCCAGGGGTTTCTGAGGGTGTGTGGGGGGGGGGTCCATTGGGGTGGGGGTTCTAGGGGTGTGGGGGAGTCGAGTGGGGTGTGGGGGTTTCCAGGGTTGTGGGAGGGTTGTCTAGTGGGGTGAGGGTTCCCATGATGTCTTTGGGTGAGGGAGGGTGTCCAAGAGTTGGTATCGATGCCCAGGGGATAAGGCTCTCTAGGAGGGTGGGGGATGTCCATGGGGTGTCTTGGGGTGTGGGAGTGTCTAGTGGCGTGAGTGGGGTTTCTAGGGGTGTGGGAGGGCCGTCCAGCGGGGTGGGGGTTTCCATGGTGTCAATGAAGGTGGGGGGAGTCCAGGGGTTGGGAGGGTGTCCAGGTGGGTGGGAGGGCTTTCCAGGGGAGTGGGGACTGTCTAGGGGGTTTTCAAGGGTGTGAGGGGGGGTGTCCAGTGGGCTGGGGGTATCATGGGGTGTGGGAGGGTTGTCTATTGGGCTGGGAGTGGGGGGGTGTCATGGGTGTCCATGGGGGTGTGAGGGTGTCTAGGATGGTGTGGGATGTCCATGTGGTGGGGGTGTTAAGGAGGGGGTGTTGTCTAGGGAGTGTACATGGGTGTGGGTGGGGTGTGTCCAGTGGGGTGGGGGTGTCTAGGAGGGCGGTAGGGTTGTCTGAGGGGTGGGGGATGTCCAGGAGGGTGGGGGGTTATCCAGGGGGTGTCCAGGGGTGTGGGGGTGTCCAGTGGGGTGGGGGTTCCAGGGGTGTGGGAGGGATTTCTAGTAGGGTTGCGGTGTCTGTAGCACCCCTAGCTTCCATGGTACGCTTCTCTTTGAATAATACAGTAGTGTGTGTTGTACGCAACTTTGAGTTCTAACACACACCACAACCAATCAAAATATACTTTATGAATAGTAATACCCACTTTTTCAAATTTTATAAATTGTATATTTCAAAATGGACCTCATTTTTGGATTCAGAATATCAAAATTAGCCTAGGGTGAAATTTTGGTATTTTTATGAAAACATTCAATTTTTTATTAATAGTGAAAAACACTGAGTTATTGGTTAAAACAGACTTTTTATTTAAAAAAATATTTACTTTATTTAAATTCATTTTAGGTAAAAATAGATACTTAATACCTATATAAGATCAATAAAATTCATTGGAGTCAGTTTATAATAATTTTAGACATATAAAAAGTTTATTGAACTTTTCACCTTCTTTTACCCATCTCCTAGAAAAATTTGCAAATTCACATAAAACATTATTTTACCACTTCTATGAGTGGAATTTCAAATATCCAAGACACATGGTTAATATTAAGGACTAAAATGTGGTTTAATAAGATAAAAATAATATTCGGTGAATAGTAACGTTTTACTTTTATTTACCACGGTTAAAAGTAAATACGGTAATTAAGGGTAAAAATGAAATTATTATTACCCTAACACATGTCCTAATTCTATTAGACAAGTGTATCTCGACCAAAAACAACCTTAGGAATAAAATATTATCCTTTAGGTCCCCTTATATTAGATTAGTACATTTATTATTATTTAATTCAAAGAAGAATTAAAAGAGTTAAAATAAAGTTTTAATAACTAAAAAATTATTAATATAGGGTTATACAGAAGATATATTCGATTATAAATATTCATTAGAAATATAAAATTATTTCCTATATAATTGAATTTTATTTATAGTTTTTAGTCATTAAATAATTTAATTTATTTATAACATAATGGTGATGCAGTAATTACCTAATTAAAGAAATATTAAAATAATTGATATTATTAATATAAAAATAAATGTAATTTGAGATTTTTTATAAATTAAATAAACTTTCTAGGTTAATATGACATATTAGGATTGGTTATATAAATTTGTTTCGAAGTAATAATGATGTTATGAAATTTTTAAAAACAAAAATACCCAATAGAGTCAAAATTGACATAAAATAGTTTTTAAATCAAATATTATATTATTAATTTATAATCTACTCCTATAAATAAAATTATTGACCAAGAGACTTATATAATGATAGTTGTATCATTAATTGATCAATTGGGGGTCTCTTGGAAGTATATAGTAAGTTTATTAACTATATAATATAACAATACAAAGAGACATGGTAAATGTCAAACTAATTAAGTAATAGTTAAAACTAAAAGATAATGTTAATAAAGTGATCCAAACCTGTCTAAAACTTATTTTTTGAGTGGTTTTAGACCAATACCCACCTTAAACTTTTATGAATCCACTTTGGAGCCATTAGTAACCGAATATTAATTTATTATAAAATAATATTTCTAGATTTTCCAAAGGTTCCCCTCACCCCTCTTATAAAAGGGCACTCTCTCTTATCTCAATTTCACACCTTAAATGCCTTTGGGATCGGAAACACTCCACAAAAATACCCTCTCAAATATTCTACCTTCATCCTAGAGGCCTTCCTTTAGTCATAAATCCAACCTAATAAGACCTTTTGATCAAATCAAAAGGAAGAACCTGAAGAAGGGGTAATGTTTTATCACCCTCTTCCGAGTTCCTTTGTTCTTCAACATCTTATTTCTTTGTTATTTCTATGCTAAAATAATAATTGCAGTATCTTCTATATACTGTGACATTATTATTAATATGGTACAACCACATTCAGTATTCTATCAATCCTTTTAATGACATGTCACCATAGGTGCGTACGTACGGCTTACCGTCTCCACACCGTGGTGTAATTGTTATTCAATATATTATTATTTGGATGGGTATAATTATGATGTGAAATTCATGTAAATAATAAATATAACATGATAATGATTTTTTGTATATGATATACCATCCAATTATATATTATTTTAATTCCAAAGAATGATATTTTCGCTCGTGCGTACGTATGGACTATCGTCTCTATGAACACGATGTGATTCATTCCCCATCGTATCCATTCAAGGATAATTATAATTTGATGATTAAAAGTAATGTTTAAGAACTTTATATCATTCTGGATATGAATAATATACAACCTATCCATAGCATACATGACTTATGTAACAAAACATATAAAAGAAAACGAGTCAGTTAACACTCGAAATGATGATAATACTAAAATATTCATAAAAAAGAATTATTATAAGATCATATATGATATCATAATTATGCATATGGTTCATGTATAATTTAATAAAAAATTTCTAACTGTTATACAGGAGGTTAACATACCATCGACTAAGGAAAAGTACAAGGTAAGGTTTTATTTCACAATATCTTTATTATCTGAGGTTGTTTATACGTAATTATCTATTTGGACCTCTTTATCATCCAAATCCATGTTTCTTAAAATTGTATTTCAAATCATTCTTACTATTTTATAGACTATTGTTTAATATAATTTATACCCTTGTTTTATTTTTTATAAGATGTTTATAAAGGAATCATTCCGTCATTTTCCAAACACAGTCCTTTTTATCCTTTTTGACAAAATTAACGTAATAATGTCCTTTTTTAACTTATACGACGACTGCGGCTATTTTATGCCATTATAAAATTTACTAAGCTTCCCTTACAGGATTATAAGAATATTTTCAAAGTAAATGTTTTATTTTATAATTATGTGACTTTTAAAGGATTTTAAAAAAAAATATTTCTCTCAAATAGTTTTGATTTCTTCTATGTCAACATCCTTTGATAGATTTAAAGCATATTTGATGTTGATTTATTATGATACAAATCATCCATAATTTATTGAAGGTTTTGTGAAATTTTTAAATGTGGATGTGTTATTTTTATACCATTCATGATTTATGGATAAATCATTGACATTTCGTATGCTAGTATTAATACAAATGTTTATGTTATGTTTAAATATGTTCATATGAGGAATTAAATGGACTTAATAAGTGACATGTGGAGCCCGTTATAGCTCCTCGATTCATCGGTATGTCTCATGAGACAAACTAGTGTCTTTTCATAAGTCCTTGACAAAATATTATTTGTAGTCTTGGCAGGAGGCCTTGATTTTGTGGTTATGATATTTTGGCATTATGCATTCACTACTATTGAGGTAAATGCTCCGAAAGACACAGTGGCAGGTAATTTAATGGTTTCCTCAAGTTTAGAAAATGAAATATTTGATTTTGGATCATAAAATTGTTTCATATCTTCCCAGTTTTTTAAAAAAATTCGATATTTCTAATTTTATTTAACAAGGGAGTTGTCAGTTAAAACTCTTAAGGGAAGTATCATTGCAAAAAATTTTGTGAATCAGTCCCCATTAGAGAACATAAATATTCTTTTGCCGCTGATCTCATCGTAATACATATGATTGAGTATGATATAATCCTCAGTATGGATTGGATTTCAGACCATGATGCAAATATTTATTGTATGAAGAATGAGGTTACTATATTTGATGATGATGATAAGGAACACCTTATATTTAGACTAGAATAATCGCCACCTAATTTTTACCTAGATCCACCCCCATTAGCTCAACTAAATTCAATTATTGGGGAGTAAGAGAATGAACTAACTATGGGTGACAAAAGGAATGTTCAAATAGAGGATGTACCAATTTTAAAAGAATATGTAGATGGGATTCTGGAAGATTTATATGGACATCCTCCAGAATGAGAAGTTGAGTTTTCCATTGATTTAATTCCTGGATCAAGGCCTATATCGATGACCCATTATTGAATGGCCACTATGGAATTAGTTGAACTAACGAAAAAACTAGAGGAATTAAGTAATAAAGGATTTATTTTCCCTAATGTTTCTCCGTGGGGAGCCCCTGTTCTTTTTGTAAAAAATAAAGATGGATCTATGAGGTTATGTATCGACTATAGGGAGATAAATTATATAACAATAAATAACATGTATCCCCTACCATGGATTGATTATTTATTTGACCAACTTCATGGATCTCAATACATTTCAATGATTGACCTTCGATCTGGATATCATCAGTTGTGTGTGAGGAAGGAAGACATTCCGAAGACAGTATTTCGAACCAGGTACGGGCATTATGAGTTTACAGTAATTCCACTTGGATTGACTAATGCACCCTCTATATTCATGGATCTAAGGAATCTTGTTTTCAAGGAATATCTAGATGAATTTGTGGTTTTATTTATTGATTATATCTTGTTATACTCCAAATGTTGCGAAGATCATGAATATCACTTGCGCATTATCCTGAAGACTCTGAGAAGACATGAATGATATGGGACATTTCACAAGTGTGAATTCTGGCTTCAAGAGATTTATTTTCTTGGTCAAATTGTCTCTAAACATGGAATCTCTGTTGATCCTTCTAAGACCAAGGCAATCCAAGAATGTCCTGCACCAACAAGTATAACTGAGGCATGCAGTTTTATTGGTTTAGCAGGTTATTATCAACGTTTCGTCCAGAATTTTTCTCGGTTGGCTAACCCATTAACAAAGCTCTCACGTAAAGGGGTTAAACTTGTGTGAACAAAATAGTGTGAAGAATGTTTCAATGAACTAGAGAGAAGATTAGTTAATTCTCCTATATTGACTCTACCATCGGGGAATGATTGGTTCGTTATTTATAGTGATGCATTGAAGAAAGGGCATGGTTGTGTCCTTATACAGAATGATAGGGTTATTACCTATGCATCACAAAAATCTAAAATTAATGAGAAAAACTATCCTACTCATGATATTGAGTTAGAAGATGTTATCTTTTCTTTGATGATATTGAGACACTACCTCTATGGTGAAAATGTGATATTTATACTAATCACAAGAGTTTGAAGTATATTTTCTCACAAAAATAAATCAACATGAGGCAAAGGTGATGGCTTGAACTACTCGAGGATTATGATTGAACGATACACTACCTCTCATTGAAGGAATATAAGGTGTAAGATGACTTGGGCATAAAAGACCCTGGAGTTTTGAAGAATATAAGAATTGAAAGGGATCCAATTTTCATGGATCTAGTGTAGATGGACATGGTAATAACCATCGTAGGTGAAACTTCAATGATTTTTCAAATGGTTTCCAAAAAATCTTTACTAGAATAGATTAGGATTTCACAGACCAATGTTGATGAATTTAAAAAGAAGATTAAAGCTGTGAATGATGGGAGATTGAGATAATTTTTGTATGAAGAACGAATTTTAAAATTTGGGAAGAACTTTGTGTTCTCGATATACCTGATCTAAAAAAATAATTTTTGGACGATTATCATAGTTCCAATTTCTCTATACACCCTGGGAGTACCAAAATGTATAGAGATTTTAAGGAAAATTTTTTTTGGGACCAAATAAAGAGGGAGATTTCCAATTTTGTGTCAAGATGCATGGTTTGTCAACAAGTGAAAGCTAGAAGACAAAATCCTGCTGGAGTTTTCCAACCTCCTTCCATACCAGAGTGGAAATAGGAATATATAACGATGGACTTTGTCAAGGGGCTACCAAAGAATCCTAGAACTAATGATGAAATATGGGTTATTGTTTATCGTCTTAACAAGACATCAAAGTTTCTTCCTATAAGAGAAGGTCTACCAATGGAACATCTTGCAAGACTATATATTAATAAAGTTGTGAGACATCATGGAGTACCCCTATCTATTTTTTCTGATCATGATCCCCATTTTACTTCAAGATTCTGGAAGAGTCTTCAGAAGGCCTTGGATACTGAACTTCGTTTGAGCTCTACCTACCACTATCAAACAGATGGACAATCAGAACAGACTATTCAAATCTTAGAGGACATGTCGAGATCTTGCTCAATTGACTTTCAGGGTATGTTGGATCAATATTTACCTCTGGTAGAATTTTCCTATAACAATATCTTCCATTCGAGTATTCATATGGCACCATATGAAGCATTATACGGAAAGAGATGTCGCAGACCAACATTATGGGATGACATTGGTGAAAGAAAACTTATATGCCAAGAACTGGTGGAAGAAACAATGGAAAAGGTAATGGTAATCAAAAACCACATCAAATCAGCTCAATGTAGGAAGAAGAGCTATGCTTAAAACTGAAGGAAGGATTTGGAATTTCAGGTAGGAGATCATGTTTTCTTGAATTTATCTCCATGGAAGGGAGTTATAAATTTCGGAAAGAAGGGTTAATTGAGTTCCAGGTACATTAGACCTCTTGAAATTCTAGAATGAATTGGGGATATAGCTTATCGTTTAGAAATACCGCGAAGTCTCTCCAAATATAACGATGTGTTACATGTATCACTACTGAGAAAATACGTGCCTGAACCAACCCATGTACTCACTTACGAGGAATTAGAACTGGAACCCGGTCTGACTTATTGCAAACAGACCATCAGGATTCTTGATACAAGAGAATAAGTGCTGAGAAACCGGACGACTTGTCTGGTAAAAGTTCAATGGAGAAACCATAAGATGAAAGAGGCAATGTGGGAACACAAGGAGAATATGATGAAGAACCACCCGAGTATTTTCATGCAGTAGAATTCTATAAATTTTGAGGATGAAATTATTTGAAGGAGGGGAGAATGTAACACCCCAAGCTTCCATAGTATGCTTCTCTTTGAATAATACAGTAGCGTGTGTTGTACGCAACTTCGAGTTCTAACAAACACCACAACCAATCAAACTAGCAGTTATGAATAGTAATACCCACTTTTTGAAATTTTAAAAAAAATTATTCAAAATGGACTTTATTTTTGGATTCGTAATATCGAAATTAGCCAAGGGTGAAATTTTGGTATTTTTCTGAAAACGTTCAATTTTTGATGAATAGTGAAAAACACTGAGTTATTGGTTAAAACCGACCTTTTATTTAAATAATTATTTAAATTATTTAAATTTATTTTAGGTCAAAATATATATGTAATACCTATATAAGTTAAATGTAATTCATTGGAGTCTGTTTATAATAATTTTAGATATATAAAAATTTTACTGAACGTTTCACCGTCTTTTACCCATCTCCTTGAAGAATTTGCAAATTCACATAACACTTAATTTTACCGCTTCAGTAAGTGGAATTTTGAAAATCTGAGAGTCACTATTAATATCAATGACTAAAATGTGGTTCAATAAGATAAAAATATTTTTTGGTGAATAGTAACTTTTTTCTTTTATTTACCACAGTTAAAAGTAAATATGGTAATTAAGGGTAAAAATGATATTAATATTACCCTAACACATGTCCTAATTCTATTGTACAAGTGTATATCGACCCAAAACAACCTTAGGAATAAAATATTATCATTTAGGTTCACATGGAATAGATTAGGACATTTATTATTATTTAATTCAAAGAAGAGTTAAAAGAGTTAAAATCAAAGTTTAATAACTAAATTTTTTTAATATAGGGTTATAAATAAGATAAATTAGATTATTATAATTAATTATAAAGATAAAAATATTTTTTTACATAATGGTAATTAATTTTTAATTTTTAGACATTAAATAATTTAATTTATTTATGACACAATGTTGATGTAGTATTTACTTAATTAATAAAAAATTAAAATAATTTATATTATAAATATCAATATAAATATAATTTGAGACTTTTTATGAATTACAATAAATATCTAGGATAATATGACATATTATTATTGGTTTTATAAATTGTGATCTATGTAATAATGTTGTTATGAAATTATCAAAAACAAAATACCCAATAGTTTCAAAATTGACATAAATGAGTTTTTAAAACAAATATTATATTTTTAATTTATATTCTATTCCTAAAAATCTAAGGATCATCCAAAAAAACCTATATAATGATAGGTTTATCATTAATGGACCACCTGGGGGTTTCTTGGATGTATATAGTATGTTTATTAACTATATAATATAAAAATACAAAAAGATATGGTAATTGTCAAACTAATTAACTACGAGTTAAAACTAAAATATTATGTTAATAATGTGACCAAAAACTATGTAAAATCTATTGTTTGAGTGGTTTTTGACATATCCCCACCTTAAAATTTAACTAATCAACTTTCGATCCATTAGAAACCGAATATAAATTAATTATAAAATAATATATCTAGCTTTTCCAAAGGTTCCCCTCAACCCTCTTATAAAAGGGAACTTCCCCTTCTCTCAATTTCACACCATCAATGCCTTTGGGATCGTCCAAATTCAGCCCAAGTACCCTCTCAAATATCCTCCCTGCATCCTAGAGGCCTTACATTAGTCATAAAAACAACTTAAAAAGCCATTTTGATCAAATCAAAAGGAATAACCCGAAGAAGAGGTAATGTTTTCACCACCCTCTTTCAAGTTTCTTTCTTCTTCGACTTCATCTTTCATTTTTTTCCATTCTAAAATAATAAATCCAATATCCTATACATATGGTGACATTATTATAAATATTCTACAACCATATTCATTATTCTATCCATCCTTTTAATTACATGTCACCATACGTGCGTACGTAAGTCTCACCATCTCCACACCGTGGTGTAATTGTTATTCCATGTATTATTATTTGGATGGGTATAATAATGATGTTTAATTCATGTAATAATAAATATAAAATTATCTTTATTCTGTATATATTATATACCATCAAATTATATATTATTTTAATATCAAAATAATGATATTGTCGCTCGTGCGTACGTACGGACTACCATCTCCACGAACACGATGAGATTCATTCCCCATCATATCCAGTCAAGGAAAATTCTAATTTGAAGATTAAAGGTTTTTTAAAAAAACTTTATATCATTATGGATATGAATAAGATACATCCTATCCATAACAAACACGATTTATGTAACAAAACATATAAAATAAAACGAGTAAGTTATCCCCCGAAACGACGATAATACTAAAATATTATTAACAAAGAATTATTATAAGATCACATATGATATCATAATTATGTATATGGTTATTGTATAATTTACTAACAATGTTTTAACTATTATACAAGAGGTTAACATACCATCGACTAATGAAAAGGAAAAGGTAAAGGTTTATTTTACAATATCTTCATTATCCGGGGTTGTTTATACGTAATTATCTACTGGGACCTCATATCATCCACGTCCATGTTTCTTAAAAATGTATTTCAAATCATTCTTACTATTTTATAGACTATGGATTAAAGTCATTTATATCATTTTTTACTTTTTATAAGATGTTTCTAAAGTAATCATTCCGTTGTTTTCCAAATAAGGTCCTTTTTAACCTTTTCAACAAAATTAAGGCAAGAATGACCTTTTTTAACTTATATAGCGGGTGCGGCTATTTTATGCCATTATAAATCGCTGAAGCTTCCCTTACAGGATTATAAGAATATTTTCAAAGTAAATGATTTATTTTATAATTATGTGACTTTTAAAGGATTTCAATAAAAGGGATATTTCTCTCAAATAGATCTGATTTCATCTATGTCAACAACCTTTGATAGATTTTAAGCTTATTTGAAGTTGATTTATTGTGATACATGAAATCCATATTGTATTGAAGGTTTTGTGATATGTTTAACTGTGGATGTGTTATTTTTATAACATTCATGGTTTATGTAGAAATTATTGACATTTCGTATGCTAGTTTTAATACGATATTTTTATTATGTTTAAACCTGTTCATACGAGGAATACATTGGGCTTTATATATGATGGGTGGAGCCCTCTTTAGCTCCTCGATGCATCGATAGGTCTCGCGAGACAAACTAGTGTCTTGGAATATGGCCTTGACAAAATCTTATTTGTAATCCTCGTACGAGGCCTTGACTATGTGGTTTTGATAGTATGACATTATGAATTCCATAATTATAAAAGTGGTTATTGATATTGCATGTGATTATTCGACCATTAGAATATCCATATGAATAATTAAATGGAATTATATCATTTTATCTTTGCCATATTATGCTGAAGTTCAAGTTTAAAATGCTTTTGTTTTAGTTATACATTACCTTAAATGTTTATGTTTATTTATGAATGTTTTCGCTAAATTGTTATCCTTACTGACCATATAGGATCACCCCTTTCAATGTTTTATTTCATCCAGGATGTGAAGAAGTAATTTATGAATGACTTTCAGGGATAGTATGAGGGGATATGAAGATAAGATGTTGTTGTAGTAGTTTTTACATTATGATGTAATGTAAAATTTATGAATGTATCTAGTTATTCCAAGGATAATAAACTATTCAATATTTCAAGACTTGACCTTTACGATCATGCTAATATTATGTAATAATGCACCGACTCTAGGTAAATGGTGTCGGGGAGTTATAGTTTCTAGGGTGTACATGTGGGTGGGTGGGTGTCCAGGAGGGTGGGAGGGTTGTCCATGGGTGGCGGTTGTCCATCAGGGTGTGGGGTCATGTGGGGTGAGGGGGTTTCTAGGGTTGTTTGAGGGATGTCCAGTGGGGTAGGGGTTCGAGGGTGTCCATGAGGGGTGAGGGGGTTTCAAGGGGTGTGGTAGGGCTGTCTAGGGTGTGTCCGGGGGATTGGGAGTGTCTAGGGGGTGGGGAGAGGGGTTCGAGTTGTGTGGGAGGGCTGTCTAGGGGTGTGGGGGTGTCGAGGGTGTCAATGGGGGTGGGGGTCTAAGAGGCAGAAAGGGCTATCCTGGGGGTGGGAGCTTTCCAGGATGATGGGGGTGTCCATTGGGTGTCCAGGGGTGTGGGGGTGTCTAGTGTGGTGTGGGTTTCCAGGGGCATGGGAGGGATGTCCAGTGGTGTGGGCGTGTCAAGGGAGTCCATGGGTTTGGGAGGGTGTCCAGGAGGGTTGGAGGGATGTCCAATGGAGTGGCGGGCTATTCATGGGGTTTCCAGGGGCATGGGGGTGTCCTGGGGTGGGGGTTTCTAGGTGCGTTGGAGGGTTGTCCAGTGGGGTGGGTTTCTAGGGTGTCCATAAAAGGGGGGAGGGTAGTCCATGGGGTGGGAGGGTGTCCATGAGTATGGGAGGGCTATCTAGGTGAGTGGGGGGCTGCCCAGGGTTGTGGGGGTGTCGAGGGAGTCGGGTGTCCTGGGGTGTGGGAAGGCTGTATAGGGTGTGTCCATGGGTGTGGGGGTGTCCAGTGGGGTATGGGGTTTCTAGGGGTCTGGGAAGGCATTCCAGTGGTGTGGTGGGTTTTCAGGCGTGTGGGTGGGCTGTCAAGGGGTGGAGGTGGGCTTTCCAGGGTGTGGGGGCTGTCTAAGAGGGTGTTGGTAGTCCAGGGATGTGGGGGTGTCTACTTGGATGGGGGCGGGGTTTCCAGGGGTGTGGGAGGGATGTCCAGTAGGGTGGGGGGTTTTGGTCTGGTTTTGGTATGATATTTCTCTGTTTTCATTAATTTCAGGTATTCTTTTGGCAGATCATAGTTTCGGTTGAATTATTTTATTAAAAAAATTGGTTTTCACATCGGTTATTTTATAACCAACGTCAAAAAAATGCATGGGATTGGTTTAAATATCTGTTTTTTGAAAAACATCTTAATAAATGCTTGTGAATGATTTTTTCGTCGGTTATTTAATAACCTACCTAATTAATGAAACCGTATAGTTTTTTTCATCAGTTATAAAATAACTAACATGATAGATGTGTTTTCATGTTTGCTGTTATTTAACCGATGTGGAAAATGCTTGGCAGACTTGTATATCATGTCAGTTATTTTCATAACCGACTTTAAAAATGCATTGGAGTCATGATTTATGACTTCGGTTATATAATAACTGATGTGAAAAAGTATATAACAAATCAGTTTTTTAAAAACTAATGTAAAAAATCATGTCTCTGAAGTGTTTTCCACATCGGTTTTTTAGGAACCGACATGAAAAAGGCTTTGGATTTTTTTATGTTTGTTTTAAAATAACAGACATAAAAAATAATGTTTATAATGTCTACTATAATATCGTCGGCTGAAAAGAGATATAAAAAATAAAAAACAACCGTGTTAAAAAATGTTATCTTCACTAGTAAAAATATATATTTTTAGTAACTTCACTATTAGTAAAATTAATTTTACTTTGGGAGATCCTCCAAAAATTATATTGAACTATATAAAGGAAAAATGTCATTATTATGATGAAAAATATCTATTGGACTTGATTAAAAAAATAATTCCCACATTGTGGATGCATAAAAACAATCGAACACTTCCATGAAGAATAATGATCTTGGGGAGACCCAATATACCATTGGAGAACAGATTATGTTATAATCGAATATACTAAAAATTAAATATTACTTATATTAAAAAATAAGTTATACCAAAAACATGGATTCTAAAGAGAATAGATACTTTATGGTATGAGGTAAATAAGTAATAGAGAGAATAATTCAATATTCCTAGTATATTTTTTGTGGATACTAATTTTAGTGTAATGGTTACCTGTTTAAATAAATATATTTCTCATCACATATATGAATGATTGTTCTATTTCTGAGTTAGAGAACTATTATAAGTCAAGTATAATATTCACCATGTATGAAAAAATTTATTTTTTGATTGGAAAATGAAGAGGACTCATCATTTGTTGAGGAATAAGATTAATATAAACCATCAAAATATGTGATGTATATTATTGTATTAAAAGAATTATTTCCAATAAATACATTGTTTGGGGAAATTATATAAATCAGTAGATTATGTTAATGTTTTGATTCATTAATTTCTATGAACATCCCATGTGATGGTAAATAACAACATTTTGAAGGATACAAACAATAAATAAAGTGTGATAATGATTTAGTTCATGACAATGTATTCAAAAAAATTTCTATATCAAATTCATAATTTTAAGAGAATTTCATAAAAGATAGATATATTTTTAGTTGAAATTATTTTTTCAAAAAATATTATATTAAATTAGATCATGTGAATTTGTAAATTCTATGATATTTAATAATAAAATTATACTTTTAAAGGACAAGATATTGTAATCACGATGAGGAGGTAATGAGAAAGTTATATCTCCGCCTTATTAGTATAGAAGAGGAAATGTTATTTTTACTTAAAAATGATGGATACTAACTATGACACAAAATACCATTCTAATTTGGTTAAATACTTTTAAGAACCAATGAAACAATATTTTCAAAAATAAATCCTTTTGTTTAAAAATGATAGTATTTGTATATGTTATGTTTTTAATAAAATGATTATTCATAATTAACATAATCTAAAGGAAGTAAATAAAATAAGGGTGATAAAATAAAGAACATAGTGTTTTATGTTTGGATATAACTAATATTTATTGAAATAAATTGGAGAATTATTTTAGTCATTGATTATCATTGTTTGAATTTTTTTTTGATAATGATAAATCAGAAATATTAACTGATTTATTACTTTACATGATATTTGTGTCAGGAATAGAAATATTTTCAATGAAAATTTTCATATTTAGAATTTAAAATGACATGGAATTAAAATATTATTTTTTATAGTATTATTTTGAAAAATAATTTCAAGGAATAAAGATTCAACAGTGAGAACAATGTATTAATATGGATTCATAAAAATGAAAGAATAAATAATCAATAAGATATCCTATATAGTTATCAATGATAAAGACAAACTGAATATTTTTTGAGTGACGTGATAATGATATCACATTATAAGAAAATGTCCCAGTTTTATGTCAATGAAAATAGAAAACATCATATGAACTGTCTTGTAAGAAAAAAGCATACATTGAAATACATTCAAATCATTGAAAGTGTTTTTTTATTCATAAAAATTAAAATTTTCACTGTTGGTTTGAATCTCATGTGTACAATGTTATTGTTTCATGTATAATCACCAATAATAATTTTATATAAATTTTTAAATATTATTAATGAAAAATTATAATAATAAATGATTCACATACAATTGATAATTAATAATTTGTTCAAAAATTAGTGAACTAATTATGTAAGAAAGAATTATGGATTTGAATTTCCGAAGTAGAGAAAATATAATTTTTAATTATTCATATAGAGATACTAATGAATATAATGTGGAAATTATTTCACCAATAATAAGGAAATAGAGTAGTATAGTTACAGTAGGTTTGAAATCATTATTTATAACCATTTGGAAACAAATATAGAATGATTTCTCAGCAATAAAAAATATATCTAGTTTATTAGAAACATTTTCTTATGGGCCCACATGAATTGAGTTATATCAATAATATGAATATAGATATTTTTCAGAATTGAGAATAATTAAACCTGGTCTATTTCATAAGGATGGATGATTAAAACATTATCAAATCCAAGTGATCCCTTAAGAAAAAATTAAATAACTAATGTTTCATGAGTTGAATCATTGAATAAATAATGTCAAATTAATTATTTTAAAATTGAATCCATTAGTGTGGATAAACTATTTACTTATTTGAAAATATTAAATATATAATATATTATTTTGGCTACATGGATTGAAACTAGTTGTGGGTTATTCTAAATAGACATCAAAACAACCTTTTCTATTGGAGTACATGATGAATGCGTGTATATAGAATATTTTCTTAAATTTATTTTTCTTGATGATGAGAAAACCTATGATGTTTGAAGAAGTTACTATATTGGATGAATAATGAACCATGAGTGTGTTATTATAGTATTGATAAATATTAAAAAATGATACTAATTTAATGTCGTTTATCATAATATTTATGTCAAAAAATAGAGTGAAAAATAATGATTGTTCTTCATTATGCTAACTATATATTTTTTATTTCGTCAAATAAAGCTCAATATTGTATAGAATTTTTTTATTTAATGATAATTGTAATTGAAATGTTTATGATTATTGAATAGAATATTTTCCTATGATTTCATTTAATAGAAGTGCATAATGAGAACTTTTTTTAAAAAATAAATATGATAAGGATGTGCTAAAAAGTTATTTTTAGGAAGGAAGAAATAAAATAAAAACTTTTGTTACTACTCAAAAAATTACTTTAATGGAAGATGATGGAAATTTATCAATAATAGTAAATATCCTAAAATTATTGAAATATTATTATAATTATTATCATAGAGACCAATCATATCTCATTATACATGTCGAGGGTATTGACACAAGTGTAATATAATGAAAATAACATGATTTCATTGAAATGAATACTTTGTAAATTAATCTATAGTAGTTTTTATATTCAATAATATAAAATAAATGTGAATACATTTTTGTTATTTATATAAAATGATTCGGATGATTTATTATATTATGGGAATTAGGCCATAACTATTCATTTTTATATTATTATATTTTATTAATTATAAAGAAGAAAATAATTATTTTCAATTAAAATGTAGTATACATATATATATAAATATCACTCTCTATAACAAATTTTTTTAAACAACATTTATTGGAAAAAAACAAAAATATGATTGATGGCTCTGAGTAAATTATCTTATTTTAATTAAATATGAATTCCAAAACACTATAAATATTAAATGTAATTATAATTTCTCATTCTAGGATGATGAAAATTTAGATAATTTATCACTTATAATAGAGTAATATTAATAAGTCTACTGATATTCAAGTAATTTTACACTAAATATTAAATTATAAATATGATTATGAATAATAAATACTAAAGATTTTTTATAAGTATATTATAAAACAAAGATATAAACAAACTCCATATACTTGAACAGTTTAGAGGAGGGACACCTACTTCCATATAAGATATTTTTAATAAAAAATTATTTATTATTATGTGAAATCAAAGGATGTATAGTTGGAAACATGGTTGTTGATTGATATCATAACATAATGTCACTATTACATCCTCCTCTGTAAATAATATATTGTTTTTTTTCTTTTCTGTATGATTTGATAGATAAATATAGATATTATAATTATATTAGTGTGAAATGAGAGTACCAATAAGGATAATTGGGACTACCATTATGTTTTGTTTCAAAATTACATTTTATTAAAGTTCTATTTTTTATTTAAGAAAAATGGGATAGAAACAAAATAATTAATTGAATACATGTTTTGATTTTATCTAGGTTCTTTGAATAAATAAATTGATAATTAAAAGGATTTTACACCCAAATTTTTTACATGAGTTTATTATTCCTCTATATATTCATTCCCCTAGTGTATTTCTATTAATGTTTTTGAAGAAATTTCGATGAATAAACCATTGCATTATTTTTCTTGGTCCATAAAAATAAACCTCTTATTCTTATTTTTATTTTAGTTGATTCTGACTATGACAATTTTAATTATTTGTTTATCAATATGTGGGTCACTTTTCTAAGAATTTAACATCATATATAGAACTAATGATACCTTAGTAATATAATAATTGTAATTTGAAAAACCAATTAGCATGGATACCGTTATCACTAATGAAAGTTTCTTGACATATTCATAAGGTCTTATTGAAACAAAATCCACAGTATACCTTAGCTAGAAAATAATCCTCTAAAGAAAAATGAAGGTATTGTTTTCCATTATTTTTTAGTACATGAGTGGATTTTTTATGAGTTTCAAAATTTCATATTATTTTTTCTATTCCTTATATATTCATCATTATATGATCAAAACCAATAATTTTAAGAAAACCTCCCCTAAATGATGTGATCAAATCTCTAGAGAGAGTTGGGGGTTCAATTTTTTATTATTGCTTAATGTATCCCAAAATAATAATTTTATTATTGTAGAATTTATTTTTGATAATCTAAGTCCACATACCATGATGTAAATTCTAGATGATGAATCTCCACACATATAAGGGTGAGTGAACATTTTATTATTTTAACTACCTACATCCCCCATTTGTGCCATCATAAACCTATTAAGGTAATTTGAGTTTCTTGGATCACTCATCGAAATTACAGGGGTTAGGTAAACACTTTTATACAATTATCCATTATTTACAACACTTAGGTTCCTTATATTATTTTTATTTAAGTCTAAATCCTAACATAAATATGGTGATATATTATATTGGGAAAAAACATATACACACTGGGATGTATGGATCTTGAACCCTTTGTTTCCCCATACATATTATCCTTGTAGGTATGTGATCTAGTGGTCCCCCTGACAAGAACAATAACCGAAACTCCCAAACTTAGAATTAAATATAATTATGGGTTTAGTTATCATAATTCATAATCTCAATTGAATAAAAACATTGTTTGTTGTATTAGTCTAATAAACAAAATATTTTAATTATCCCAAATAATAATAATTAGGATTCAAATTAATTTATTGTTTTATGATATCAAAAGTATTTTAGAAAAAATAGCAATATTTTTCTAATTCACGATCAACATTCTACATCCATCGTTAATTTTAATGAGCAACCATTAGTTGAAATGAGATATTGTTCTAAGCTACCATCAGTTCACCCATCTATCTCCAGTTCAAATATGTTACTGCCAGGATCTACCATTAGTTAATCTACCTCTTAAACACCTACCAGTGATAGTATATACCATTGGAGTGATGTTACCACCATCTAGATATACCATTTGATGGTGCTACCACTGATTTTATTCTACCACATCCATGTGTATCTACCATCGAGTGAAGTTACAATGTTTATCAAATTTTTCAAATATCAAATCTATTGTCTATGCCAAAGATTTCTATCATCAGATCTATCACCAAATATATATTATAGATTTCTATAATTAATATAAAATTATTCAATCACATGCATATATTAATACATTAAATGAATTCAGTTATATTTGTATTATAGAATGATAATTTCTAAACAACATGACATATTTCTAAAATAAATAGTGATTCCTTCTATCTCTATCTATCATTATATGGATTTATTTTATTTTAATATGATATTTCCACAATAGATATTTAAACCTAGAACACCATAAAATCATAATATCTCCATCATATGTTATATATTGTCATTTTCTAAAATAGAAATATAGGATGATATATGCTCAAAACAAAAAAATATTGGTTAACCTTTTTTGGGAAGAACACTGGACGATTTTAAAAAAGAGAATAATGGGTTTTCTAGAAATCAATGACACACTATTTTAATATGTTTTCTATTAAAATTTCTTATTATAATTTAAATGACAAATTCATGGGATCTTGAACAACTGATGCTTTTCACATTTAACAAAACCACCTTTTATCATCTGTAATATTTTTTTGTTTATATTTAATCATATTTTTGAGTTTTTTCTTTTACTCTTTCCATAAAACGAAGTCTCCAATTCTTAATTATAGAGTGATTGACACACTCTCTCAATTGATTTTATTCCCATTTATAACTATGGAGGATTTTCTTTAGTGACTTGGAAAGTATTATGTCACGTAAATCTATGGGGGAGGCTCAGCTCCTGGACAACCTTCTGTTCTATTTTGTGAACCCAATACACATTGCGTATCAATTTATTGTACAATAACACTACTAGTAGTGGGAGATTTACATGTGGAGGGAAATAATACAATCCTTGAGACTGAACCTCTTATTTAAATTCCCACTATATGACATTAAATTTGTTTTCATTGTTTTTAAATAAACGAGTTTCGATTTTCTGAAACTATAAAAAATATCAAAATTGATAGTTGGATTGAACATGTGTTTTCTATATAGTTTTTGTTAGTTTTATAATTATTTTGTTTGTCAATGTATATTTAATTATATTTTAACTAAGTAGTAATCATTATTTTTAGAACCTATTTAAATGATTGAATTATATAAATCGACAAATTTTGATAAATAAATAATTTTATTAAATTGGGAGATTTAAACTTTAATTTTGATAAAATAAATATTATTAATTGGGAACTCATTTCAACCCCTCTTGAGTTTCCCACTCCGACGAACCTTAGGTATGATAGTATTTTCAAAATATTTTTTTCATAAATTTGTTTTATTGAAACATTATAAAAAAATACATTATATTTTTATTCATGATGGTTAATAATAGATATGAATGATCTTCAAATAATCAACCTCCTTAATTTAATGGAATAAATTTTTCTCCATATAAGATTAGGTTGAATATTCTGAAAGATAATATTTTCATTGATATCTAGAATATTGTCATGGATAAATATGAAATGTACATATCCTTTTGAGCTAATTGCAATGAATCCACTAAGGCTTGATATAATTACAATTATAAATCTATGATTTTTTATTACTTTTCTTTATGAGATGATTAATTATATAAAATATTTTCATGTTCAAATGGTTTTGAAATTTGGGTTACATGTACTATATCTCATGATGGAAATTAAAATTTTGTATAAATGAATTTAAATACCAATATTATAAATTATTAAACATTAACGATGAAGATGATTAATATATTTCTAATATATATCTCATGAATAAAGATATTTTCAATACTATTCATGAAATTTGAGAACAAATTTCTAATATATACCATGGAATGTAACTTCATAAATTCCAACTAGATAGATGGAGGTGAACTTCTATTTCCAAAAGGGAATCAAGTGATATTAGTAAGTTACTAGAAATATAATTAATTGGAAAAATAAAGATTTGTTAGGGAGAATTAAAAGTCAGAGAGAAACATGATTATCCCTATAGGAAGTTAATATCTTTGAAGACTTATAACGTGATGTAAAATGAGAAGAGAAAAGATGAAAGTTATAGGGATGAGGAATCACTAGATGAAAATTATGTAGAAATGGATAAATTAATAATATGAATTAAAAAAATTTCAGATTGTTGAAATTCATCAAGAAGTTAAATTACATATATAAGTATAAAAATAGAGAAACTTTTAGAAAAAAGAGGAAAAATTATGACTCCATGAATGAGATAACCTATTATGAGTGAAAAAGGAAATGAAAAATAATATAAGACTACCCTGAGTTAATATATAAGAAAATGAATGAGGAAAAAATAAATGATATAAAAGTGTTATAAAAGCCACATGGGGTTCCCCAGAATACGGAACAAGTGATTTATCATTTAATAGAGAATATAAAAATGATAGATCATGTATATGATTCATGAAAAACATTTATGTGGTAGAACATATTTCGCTTCCATCTCATTATCATATTTTAAATCTATTAAAAAATGAAAATTATGTCAATAATATGTCCCATTATGATTTATTTGAATATAATTAAATGTTGAATATGCTTTTATTTAACTAAAAGGCTAACAAAAAATATTAATCAAGGATTATTCTATGTCTATTGATATTAATATTTACTTTTCTCTAGAGAGTGTAATTTTAACTTCTAAATGATTATAATCAGCATGAATTGTTTGATGAGAAATTGAATATGGATATTGAATGATTTTATAATGGAAGGAAAACATTAAACCATATCTTGTTAAGAAAACTACTCAGATATATACTCTATAAATTTGTTAACAACCTTGATATTGGATATTCAATAATAATATGTTTGTTTTTAGTTCTATTTATTACATTCTTTTAATTCTATTTTCTTATAAACAAAAAAATCTTATTTCTAAAATTATAATAACATCTTAAAAGTACCAATTTAAAATGTTTTTGATATTTAAGTTTCTTATTACTAAAATTTCAGGACCTAAGAAAACATGGCGACCAAAATCATTTTCAGATCAAATTTTACTATTGAAAACATTATTAAAGATTACTATTAAAAAATTACAGTATCTAGGAATTGGAAAATACAAATATATGAGAAGAACTTTTCAAGCATCATGAAGTGTATCAATGTTTTTTCTAAGCATGTCACTTTTTGTGAAAATGAATAATTGAATGTAAGAGGATTTAGTCTAACTAGTCACTCTAGAACTATTTTAAATTATAAAATATTTTTTAAATTTGGGTTAAAAATTATTCTTATAATTTCATAATTTTTTGATAATGGTTTACATGTCTTCTATGAAATAAAATCATATGATGTATTTATTGATAAACTATTTTTTAGTTTTTACTATTATGTAAATTGATAGCTTATATTCAATGGTTTTGAAATACTCTATTTTTCGTAGAATATTTATTTTTTAAGTGATTTTCATAAATATTTTTTTATTTGGATTAGGATATCAGGACATTGAAATATAAACTCGTGTATAAATATTACTATGAATGTTTTAGTTAAAGATTTTCCTAAGTTAAATTATTAAAGACAATTTATATAGTCCCTAAAATAAGTGAATGCATCACAAAATATATTTCTAACTAATGAAATGAGTTTATACATCTAGACACATAGAGTTGGTTCAAATGGATTTTTTTGAACTTCTATATTATCAATTTTTTTGAAAAACATTATTCTCATGTTATATTGGATTACAATTCTAGATATAAATTGCTGTTTTCCCTTACTCATAAAATTTAAGCATAATATAATTTTTCAAAATATTGAAACAATTTAGAAAATTATAGTTCACTTAGAATTAAATCCTTTTGAATTTCTCATGTTAGTGTGTTTGGAGGGTAAGAGTCTAGAATAATATTATAAAAACAGGTAGAGAAAAAAATGTATTCTCTTACAAACCCATAGTATAGTGGGGCAGTAGAGAGAGAAAATATAAATATTTAATAAATTTACTAGACCATGATCAATGTGTATGATTTTCTTATATATATTTTTGAAGTCCATCTGAATACAAATTGTTATTTCATTAATAGAAATATAGTGTAAATAGTTTTAAAGAAAACCCAAATATGTATTATGGAGTCATAAAAAACTAAATTCTAAATTCCTTATTTCTTTTTTGAATATTATTCATTTATAGTCAATAAAATATATAACATAAAAACAATTCATCCAATTGTGATGAAGTAATTTTCCATGGATATTATACATTGAATTAATCATATATATTTTTCAATAATATATGCTATATTGTGGAAGCATTTTTTCACGTTAAATTAGACGAAATAAATCCACCTGAAACAAAAACTACTTTAAAAATCATGAGGCTAACCATTTGAATTTTTATATAAGTGTTAAACGTAGTAATAATTCCTTGAATCATTCTATTGGAAAACCTCCTAGTTTGGAAGAACATCTTGAACCCGTAGTTGTAGATTAAAATTACTTGACAAATACTTTTTTCCTAGTGATTTTAGTAATAATATATATTTTTCCCATAGATGAAGTTGTAGGTGACCCAGAAAAAGTAACATAGAATAGATCATCTCTTAAAAACCCAGTTAGAAAGTTAGATATCTTGTTACTTCATGGACCTAAGAAGATAACAGAAGAAATTAATGATGTATTTTGGTAATGGAAGTATGGTAAGTGTTAAATCTGTTTGAAATAATTTTATTCAATGAAATCATTGAATTATATAAGGAATACCTAAAACGTATACTATATTAGTTTTTTAGAAACATTTTTGATAAATTTGGAACAATATATAAAATTAATGAATGATTTTTTGAACAATTATATAATGATAAAGAAAGTGTAGATTGTAAGGAATCCTTTTCATCAATAGATAGACGTGATTCTATCAGAATGGTTCTTGCCTACGAATCACATTTGGGTATCGGTTTATATCAAATGATGGTAAAATGTTTATTACTAAATTTTTAAATAGTTATGGATGTTTTTTTATACAACCCTATAGATCTAAAAACCTATATTTCGTAAATCATGTTATTAAATATTAACAAAATTTATATTGTTTAAAACATGTTTCTACAACTTTGTATTGTTGGATCAGAACATTTTTATTTTATAATGGGTTACAAAATAAACAACTAATCATAATTTCTTTGTTACAATAATTTAACATGATTATATGGTAGTAAAATGTATTTTGAAGTTTATTTTTTGTTCTACCAGAAATTATAATATTGTGATTAAAAAAAATGAAAATGAAATTTTAATTGAGTTGAATTTATGATTTAAATTCTTACTTATTTTAGATTTTCCAAATTATTAAAGGAATTATCTTAAATAAAATATAATACACTGATTATATTTTAAAAATTTTGGTTTAGATAGAATAAAATGAAGTGATATTTTAATGAGTGTCACCTTTAAATAAGATCATGATAAAATAAGGAAATTATTTTATCAAACCACTTATAGATTTATGATGTGGATCTTACGTTACTCAAATCCTATCCAACCATATATAATTTTGTGTGTGTTTATGGGTGAAAATTTTCAATCATAACCCAAGGTGTCTCATTTCCCTATAGTCAAAATGATATTCAAGTAGAATAAAAGGACAACCAATTCATGAATGTTTTATTATCGACGTCAAAAACTTGATCTACTGAGTTATTTAGAAATACATTTTGGGGGATGTATGTTATATAGAAAAATAATATCTGGAAAATGTCACCTTTGGGAAATGTCGTTAGTTTCATTGTGTAGAAAAAATAGAACTATGATCCTCTATCCACTGGTAATTGTGGGTATATAGTTACATGAAGTTGTTGTGAACAGATTTGGTGAATGATTTGAACTTTCTAATAAATTCGATTTCAATTTCAACATGTCCCTATAAGTTTTGATAATACATCTTATATTAAAATTTCCATGAACTATGTGTCTCATTTGAGGAAAAAACATATTGATATAAGGCATCACTTTTAGGTAATAATTTTTAAAATGTTGATATAACTCTTGATTTCATCAAGACCAAACTGAAACTTTCTGACATATTTATGAAACCATTGAATTTTCAGATAAGAATTAATATCATACATGAACTATGAATGGTTTATATTACATTATAGTGTATTTTATACTGTAATTAGGATTTGTTAGGAAAATATTTCATGACTGGTATTACAATTAATATGCTACCATAATGATCGAACATTATTCATGATACTATAATGATTGAACATTATCCATTCCATCGTAATGATTAAATGTCATTCATTCAACTATTGACAATCTACCATTTTTATACTTATATCTACAGCTAATATTCATTTTATACTCTTCTTAATGCTTCCCATAATAACTTTTATAATTAATAGCATTATATAAATTATACTTTTTAATTATAATTATTTAATTTATAATTTTTCAATACCTAAATTATAATATTTTCCAAAATATGATGTTTTGGGATCCATATATCTCATGTTCCCCTTTTGAAACATTTTTCTTCTCTCCAAAACTACAACCCTATACATTCAAACATCAACCCTTTGATCCCGTTAAAACAATGGTGTGCGTGGAGTGACCTGGTTGTTCACCTAACGAGACATGTCCTTCGAAGAATGTGAGAGGAGATTTCACTCAACCTATAGAACATAAATTTCTACACATATATACTAAGATTATTTTTATATAATAGAAATATTAATTACTTGTTTTTATTCATTGTGATCACCTGAGGGAAACATGATTACAGACCAGTGACGATATGAAGAGATTTCATGGGATTTTCATCCATTCTACACAACAATTCCACATGATTTATACATATTTGTAAGTATAATGATATGTATAAGAGTGATGATTATCACATCCAATTAATGTAATAAATGAGTAGGATTTATTAAAATATAATATATGAGGATTATCAATGATTATATTTCTATTAATTAGTAATTGTTTCGTAAAATCGATTCTTTGTTTGAGTGGTCTGGAAACTAAACTATCTTAAGACCTACCTCAGTAGAGATTAACAAATACTTATGTCTAAAATTTATGTTCCTACAATATATGTTATGTCCCAATAAGGGGGAATTTAATATAATGAGATATCAAGATAGTTTCATCTTATTTCATATAAAAATTGGATAAGATATTAATATTTGTAGATATTTTTTGGTACATATGATGGAGTCATAAAATCCCTCCTCAATATCAATCTCTCTTTCTTACCAAAGTGTATTCTTTGGTATGATAGAAAATAGATTTATTGTGCGTCATGGATATAAAAATATGACTATGTGTTTTTTTTCTCTCTTATCCACATAATAAAAAAAGAATGAAAGATAACTAGAATCCATGGTTGAAAAAATGGGAGTGTAAATATAGATCATCCATATGATATGTTAAACCAAATAGATAACTCTACTAAGAAACATTATTTATATAACCCTAAATTAGTGCCAAATTTGGTAGAAGAATGTTTTTCAGGTGAGGAAGATGATGTTGAGGATAAGGTAATGAAAAATAATATGAAGATGATATGGAAGTATATATATCTATATTAAATTAATGGGGTAGTGAAGATTATGTTATTATGTTACCAAATGTATTGTATATATCTCTTAGTCCACCAATCAAACCCCCTACTAGAAAAAATATATAATAAATAAGTGAATCAGAAGAAATAGAAGTCTCAAATGGTACTCATTATGAGATATCTTTCTCAGAGAGTCTTGATGATGTTGCTAATAAATATACTGATTAATAATATGATTTTGGTGGATAATATGAAGACAAATTGTCTAATATTTTTTAAAACATTAGTGAGACTATAGGTATTTCTATTGGAGAGTGGTAGGTTATCTCCACATATCCTTCTGAATGTTATGAAATAGGTGATAGAGATGAGTAACTATATTTAGATGGTGAAGCTTCAAAAATCCATGTTTAATAATGAATGTAAAAGAGATATAAGGACGAGGAACCATAAATGGGGAAAAATCAATAGGAAATTGTAATATTAGCTTTGATTATTCCAAATCAGATGAAGATGATGGCAATCATGGATGTCGGATAGAGCATGGTGAACATACCATCTGATGTAAATATAGATAATGTTAGAGATCCTTAGTAGAGTGTATTTTTTGGTAAAGAGTTTTTATGCTTTTCTATTTAGAGTTCCTATTTTGAAGCCTGGATATGAGGATTCTCCCTTTCCTAATCAAGATATGTATTCACTCCTCCCCCAAAAACATCTTATCATTCTATATATATAACTCATGATGATCATCATGCCTTCATAAAATACCATCTTTTAAATTTCTTTGGGATAAGTAGGTCATCATATATTCATGAAACATAGATAACTAAATTCACACATATATGATAGTTTCATTATTTATTTATCATATATAAATCAATCATTTCACCAAGATGAGAATCATGGGGATGGAGAATTAATTTTTGGTTAAATAGGTGGAAAATATTGAGTAAACCATCCCGGATATGAGTTCTTATTTCACATGGAAACATATATTTATTCTATAGAGGATGGTGCCTTTATCTACTCCTATAGCATCTCATTCAATAGGTCCACCTCCTTCCTCTCCAACTTTAGTGGATGTTGAGTTGATAATATCTGTACTGAGAGAAGAGCTATATGATGTGATAGGTGATTTCTATTCTTCTCATCAAGACAAGAGATCCTTGGTGAAATGTCAATGTTTTAAAATTTATAATTTGATTAGATAATTCTTGAATGAGGCTAGAAGTGATTGAAAAAAATACCTAAATTTATTTGGTATTACCTATTTGGGATTTATAAACAGCATGAGATGAATTCTCAATATAAATTCATAGATGATAATATAATAATGCCTCCTATAACAAGGGATTTCAAGGATAAAATTACCCAAATTAAGGATTTTTATACTATAATAATGATTATAATGGAATAAAAGTCTAGCTTCTCCAATGAAATGGAGCATGGTGGTTGAGTAATTTCTCAAATTTTGAAATTAATGGAACCATTTTTTGTATAAGGCTTAGTCTTTAGTGACTGCACCTCCTCCAATTCCATTGACCTCCTCTCATTTAGTATCATTATCAATTTCCATGCATACCACCTCCATTACAGCTCGTCCTTTTAGAATTACGCCTATTGAGGTTATTACCCATCTCATAGTTGTTGGCTACTAAAAATCATTACTTTTATTTCCTCCAGCACTTCCTGTTACAAGAATATGAAAGGACCTTGGGGTCCTACCTCTAGTCGAGCTGAGGATGTTTCATCAGACCCTAATAAATCTTATATATGGATTTTGTTTTTTGTTACCTTTGATGATATAATTTATTAAAATTACTAATAAATCTAAATCCTATATTTTTATTCATAATTTATTATTATTTTTATTTAATATTCTTTCTGTATTTTTGGTATTTCAATAATGGTGATAATTGAAATATGGGAAAGATATAAATTTATTCCATTTTTTGAAAGAAATGGAAAAATAAATGAAATGTTTTATAGAATTAATTTATCATTGATATGAATTAGACAATATAAATAACTGTAAATAAATTTATTTTTTAAAATCTATTATTTACTTATAATTCTTTTATTATCAATTCCATGATTATTGGTCATTAAAAGAGGGTAGACTGATGGATTAGAACAAGTACCTCTTAATTTATATAATCGCAACTCATGATAATATGTTTACAATGAATTTAAAGTTTTATTAAATCCAACTATAAATCTAAATTTATAAAATATTGGATAAGTCTTGATCTACAATTTACATCTAATTTCAGTTAAAATGATATTTTATTACTTGAAATAAGCTCCATTCTAAGATACATGAAGTTCACACTGTCCTACCACTAGTTTGATAATTCTAACACATGGTGGAGCTACTATCATGTAAAGCCACAATTTATATCATAAAGTTCTACAACAAAATATTTTGATATCTCTATTGACTAGAGCTTCTATTGATACCACATGAGAGCTACCAAATATATTTAGAATTAATTTCAAATTAATATATACAAAAACAATACCATGAAATTCAATGTATTCAGTGCCATTTGTAATAGAGTATGATTATTTTTAAAAAACTCCATGTATTGATTAACTAAAAATTCAGACCATTCCAATCTTTTCTCTCATTATAAGTATTCAGTTTCTTTTATTTTCATTTTCATACAATAGAAACTTTTAACATGAAACACGATAAATTTGGAATATATCTCATAGTTTGTGATATATAATCTCATATTAAAATATTAATATAGAATAATATATATTGTAAAATTTTATCATTGATACACTTGTCTTTGGAAGAACATTGGACAACCTGCAGGATGAGAAATAATAATTTTATAGACATCAAAAACTCTATATTTTCCAGCATTTTTTTCTAAAACATGTTCAAGGTAATTTTAATGGTTGATTTAATGGATATTCAAAAACATAAGCTATTTATATTGAAATGTTTTTTATTTTATCATATTTCATCTATTTCACTTTATATTTTATTTTACTTCTTAGGTGTCTTTTTATTTTTCTCTAACTATCTATAAAATAAAGTATCTTTCACTGAATTGGGGAGTTTCTGACAACCTCACTTAATTATTTTATTTTTTATTCCCACATATAAATGTGGATGAAAACATATCTAACCTAGAACCATTTATCCCACATAGAATTTCTGAAGAGTATATGCTCTTTAACATTCTTTTGTACAGTTTTTTCAAATACGGTACATGTTTTGGATCATTTAATTGTATTATAAACATTATGTAATTGGGTAATGACTAATAGGAGGTGATTATGTCTCATATTGAGATTTAAACCACTGTTTAAAATTATTCTATGCAGCTTTAGTTTTTTTAAATAATTTAAAATAAAATATTAAGTTCTTTGAAAAACTATAATAAAGCACTTTGTTGATAGTTTCCTTTAAATTGGGTTTGATATAATATATTAAATAAATTTACAACAGTTTTAATTACTAAATTATATTTCACAATATTTTAATTGAGTATTAATAAAAAATATTATAGAATATTTATCTTATTAAATTATATAAATATATTGTTTTTTATTTTTCCTGTATTTTTTATTTAATTTTTGGATTTAAGTATTAAGGTTTTTTAAAACCTACATTTAGAATTGGAAAACTAAATTATCCCACAACTTCTTTAGTTTTCCACATTGAATAATAGTCCTTTTGTGAGATATTGATGTTTTTTTGGATGTTCTACATTAAAGTCACTTTTGGATAACTTTGGGTCATGATCTTGATGTCTCTATGTTACTAGGACATTATAGTTTTTGATTATCTTGTTAAAATATTACGGCGTATGGATATTATTTTTTGATGATGGATTCATTTATTTCTTTTATTGAATCTTGATACTCCATATATAAACTCATGGTATTAGAAATGATTAATCTCAATATTAATTAGTTTTTGAATAATAATTTTATGTATACCATAAATGGAAGGAGTATTTTATTTTCTAATTCATTTTTAATGATTCCTAATCTAGTTTATATTTCTTCCAGTATTCTCCATTATAGTGTATAATTAGAAAGTAAGTCATATTTGGTTTCCATTTTTAAACAAAATTGAAATCTCTTAGAGGTCCTATATTTTGAATTTGATAATAGCTTCCAAAGTAACAACCAATATAGGATTATTTACAATGACTATAATTTTTTTACTTCATATGGTATTTGGGAGTAATGTTTCACACTGAGATATATAATATTGAAATAATTTAAATTTCGATATAATGTTAATGATAATTCCTCCATAGATTTTTACTTTATAGAATTTTATAAATAATATTTTTATAATTATATCCTTAATAGTCATGATATTGTTTTAGTTAATGTTTCCTAGTGTTATTTTTTTATTAATCAGTTATGTCACATCTCCCATGTATTACTAACATAGTACCAATGGGGTGAATATCATTTTAATTACTAAGAGTATTTTTAGTTTTATGTTTTAAAAATTTTGTTACCAGGGTGGGGGGGGGGGTTTAAAATCCTTATTCATGGCATAAAAGTGTCTATTTACCCTTCCAAAACATTATTATACCTTTATTCCACGTTAATCAATATAATCCATTTTTCATCATTTTTTTCTTAAAGAGGGAGACCTATACACTATCAAGGATTGAAAATAATTGATGTGAGATTTCTATTATCCAAGGGAAACGTCGGGGTGGGTATTATTATTCTTATCCTTGTTATAAGAAGATATACTTAGAGGGTAGGATGGATATGCTCTCATACTTAAATATATTTTACCACATTAGAAAGATTGTATTTATTAATTAAATAAATATTATAAAATATTTAAATTTACCTATGTATTTACAATGGTTTTAAATTATAGGAATTTTTTTTGATATTTTCAATAATGATTCTATATATTTGATTGATTCTCAAGATTATACCAACTATATTATTCATATTCACTTCATAAATCTGATAGATACCCATGGTCATAGAAATTATATTAAATTATACTTATTTAATTAATATATTTTTATTTTGGTACTGCATTACTTTAAATTTTATAAAACCATATCTAATAAGTGAGATTAAGATGGTCTATATTCTATGAGAAATGGAAAAATCTTTAGTCCAAATAGTTTCCCTTATTGTTTCTTTACTTGGATTTTAGAGGTGATGGGCTCCAGTAGCATTGAGGAAATTATAATTTTTTTAGAAATCTTATCATTTCTAAATGAATTAACAATTATTTCGTTTTGTTATCCCCAAGGTGGATAATAATGTTTGTCCCTATAACATGAGTATGATTTCTAATAGAAATATTCCCAATAAATGTATTTCAATGACCATTACATCACTTTTCATGAGTTTTAAAACTAGTCTTTTATATTAGGATTAAGGGGACTTTGTATCTCGTATGAATATTAAAGATAACATATTATTATTTAAATAGATATAATAAATTATCAGAGAACAAATAAATAATCCCTTCTGTTCAATCAAGATTGACCTATACTAGTATTTGATTTTTTCCTTTTCTTTTTTGGTTAATATTCGCATAGACTTTAAATTAATAAATAAAATTATAAAATGGATTATATTTTTCTTTTCCTCAGCTTGATATTTTTTAAGGACCAGTTGTGAGCATCATAGTGATTTGATGGGTAATAATGTATTAAGATAGGGTAATCATTTTCCCATTCCCCATTCTCTTTTTATGGATTATATTTCTAAAATTATCATATATACACAAACTATTAAAGTATTTAAAATATTTTATGAATGGTATAGGTTTAATGTTCCCCATGTTGGGTTTATTGATTATTTTTTTCACTTTTTTGATATGACATTTTGTATAAAATTATTTTCATAATGCTATGATAGAGTTTAGTAATGTGTATGGTCTCACCACTAATGATATCAAAATATATATTCTCACTGATGGATTCTTAAAATAAATTATGAAAATAATTCATAATATTTTTGTTTTTTAAGGTGGGGTTGATGTAAAATACATAGGTGTTCCTAGATCATAAATTTTTATGTATAATAATAAAAAAAACCATTAGTAGGAAAAAATTCCTCTCATATATTCCCTCGGTCCTCTAATATTTCGAGTTATTCGGGTTGTGTTTTATTAGTAAATGCTTCCATGTGTTCCCTGTGTTTATACCAAGGTGATATTATCTCCCTTTTATTATACATCATTAAAATGATCAATTACATTTTAAAAATCTTAATATGGTATGTGAAACATAGTTCTCTAAGGTCCCTTACTTCATAGAAAATGATTATCATTCATACAAACATTATTTATTTTGGTATTGAGTGTTCTCATAAAGCCAACATTATGATTATATATTGAAATATTTTGAAGGATGTTAGCTTCATAGAGTCTCATTTTATTCAATAGGTTAATTTTTTTATGAATTTTATATCTAGGATTTCAATTGAAGAACATTGTTCTCTTGGGTGTTTAAGAGATAAAAAAATTGACATTTAATTATATACATTTAAGGGAATATTTATATAATTTATTACCGTATTGATAACAAATTAAACAAATCTATATAAATACTATAAAATACTAACTCTACTATTTATGGTTGAAGGTGAAACTGAACTTGACACTATATTTCCAGGGTTTATTAACTAAAAAAAATATGGATTATTGATTTTATTTTGTCCAATAATATGAAGAAAATCTACGTTTTTACAACAATTCTTTTTCTTTCGAATTATAAAAACACAATAATACCATACATATTTCCCTGCATTCATATGGATGAATTTATTTTTGTAATTTTTTCATTAATCACCTTGGTTTTCCATGTACATTTCAATACATGAAAATAGTATGATTATTTTTTCTATATGTCTTGTTTATAAAGCTATGAGAAATATTATATTAAACTAATTATCCCATGATGTAAATTACGAATTATTATGAATTTATTTCTAAAAATAAAATTTATATTGAAAGGATTACAATAAAAATGGATAAATATTTCAATAGATCCTTATCTAGAGATCATAATTTCTACCGAAGGTTATTTTTTCTTGATTTAATAAGGTTTTGGGTGTTGTATTCTATTAGTTTTAGTCCCTTATTTATTAATTTTCAATTTTATTTAGAAATTTTGATATCTAGGTTATAAAATCCTGGTTCCATTTCTAATTTATTATCGTGTCTTCAATTTTTAGGATTAGTAGAGTTTGATTTGGAATTTTCATTATTTTCTAGGTAGAGAAAAAATCCCCCTTTTGATATGGATATAGGAAAATATTAAGATGATTATATGCGGGAATTTTTCGTTAATTGTTAATCCAAAAATATTCCCTTCAATATTAAGGGTTTCAACACCTCTGTTTCGAATTGTTCACATATATATAGTCTCCAACTAGTTGTTTTATTTCACAATATTGTAACATGTTCTTCTCCAACGTAGGGAGTGATATTTGGACCACTCTAGGTTAAGGAATGATCATAGAGTAAGTGCTCAAATTGGATAGGTATTTTAACATCTTCGGAATGCAAAGTTCTGTGAAATGATGAGTTATTGAATAATAGATGTTATGATAAGTGGTTTATAAACTTATATTAGTGAATTTAATTAACTAAAAAACATTTCATTAAAATATTGAATCTAATGATGTTATCGACTCATGTGGGATTATATAAAATTACATGGGATTCATCCACAATGTTACATCAATTCCATGTGTGTGAAATCTCAATGTGGTTGTCCATGATCTCATTTTACCTTCTTATTAAGTACATGATAACACATGGGGTGAAACCATTTCCATCTAGTGTGTTTTAAATAGTAATAGAGTCAATCTCAACTAATCTAAGCCTTTTTTTCCTTTATTGGAACATCCTTAGGCTTGTGAACAGATCTAGAACATATTCATTAAGTGAGTCTCCCCTCTCGTAGTACATTGGTACTTCCACTATAATCGATCTATTGTTATCCATGATCACCCCTCAACCATGAATATGGATCATGTTTCAAGATATATCTCTATTAGGCTTAAAATCCTGATAGTGGGGTATCCACCTTACACATCTTCCCATACCCCAATATAGCGTACATGTTATAGGATGACTGTGCTAAAATGGTCTTATTGAGGAGGATTTCATAAATTCCATTCACTATCTATTATGGTTTATAATAATGTTCTTGGTATTGAATATAATACATGTTATAGTCCCAGATTTAATTTCTCAGTGAGCATATTTACCTACAGTCCAAAACAACCAACATCCTACTGAAAGAATAAAATATATTTCTATTCTCTATGGGCCATGATATCCAGAACCCGAATACCATCTGCTAAGAACAGACCATCAAGCCTTATCCTATGTAGAGAAACAATGAATCCACTGAACGTTTTTCATACCTTACTAACCTATTCACATTAACAATTATAGCTAATCGATTCGGTTCATGAAATCTCATTGCAATGATATCTTAACGCCATGGAAATACATATACATTAATTTTTCTCCAAATTTTTAGTACCTTATTACAAATATGAAAAGGACGAAAATTAAACATTTATAAAACCTCCTTACACCAGAACATTTCACGCCAAGAATCCCATTAGTTCAAATCCATACTAAATTTGAGAAATTATTTATTTGAAAATGCTCTAGATGTTGAACCAATGAATACACATTTATCCAGGTCATCATTTAAGACACTTTTCTTAGAATTTTATGTTTATTCATAGTTAGTGTCCTATATAGGAATCATGGGTTGATTAAATTCTCCCTTTAGGTTATGGTGGGTGCTGGATATCCTAGGACCGACAATTCCCCCCAACCCTGTTGTTATAAGTTGATTTCTATCTTGTCAAAAATCTATCAAGTATGCAGTTGTAGGAAACCAACATATTTTTGGATCATTTCATAGATGATATAATTTTTTGATCTCAACATATTCCCCACTATCCCTGGGTTGTTCTGCATGAGTTTTCCCCATAGATACATCCCCTACATAGCCTCCCATGAACATTTATCACGCAACTCCTACATAGTCCCAGAAATGCTATGGAGGTCGATACCTCCCTTTGATATAGGCTTGAAAAATTTATTCAATTATTCCTAGTGATGTTTACTTCCATTTTAAAATCTAATAAAAAGGAAACAATCAAAATATCCAAATTAGATATCACCCTCTTTTGATTATGATGATTTTTATTAAATAATGGTTTATAAGATTTCTCATTATGACCTCTGTATCATGACGTAATTGAAGTTTGTGATGTTTTAATTTCACTATGTTAATTAAAATTGTATCATAATTAGGTTTTCATATATAATTATCCTTTTTATTACAAAATAGTTATTAGAGTTATGAAATTAATTAGGACATGTTTTTTAGAGGGTGGTATATTTTAAATATATTATTATGTGTTGTTTTATTTTATGATGTATCTATATCTATGTCAATATATTACAATGTATTCAGGATTATTAAAATATCGATTATATGACATCAAATTATTAGATACATTTTGAAATTATTTTAGTAGTCTTAGACTATATAATAAGGTAGGATGATGTATTTCATTATCATGGAAGAATTTGAAGTCATGGAGTAATGTCAATAATTAATAAAATCGTTAGGGATGAGGAAAACTATTTAGAGAGAGATATAATTTATGGAATATTTGAACAGATTTTAAAAATATAATTTGAATATCATTTTGTAAAATACACTACTATTAAACATCCGTAAAAAATAGGATGAAACAGAAATATATAATCATCACAAACCTAAAATATATTTCTACAGCAAAAGATGTATATTCCATTTATTTTTAAATTTTCAAAATGAAAATTATAATCTCAAAATGTGGTAACATATTTATGAGTTAAATAGTAGTTTAACATAGTTTTTGTGACTATTTGTAAACTAAGAAAGAATATGAGTTCACTTGGTGGTATAAATACTTGAATTAAAGGAGTCTATAAAATTTTATGTATTTGTAGTGAATAAGTGTATATTTTTCTTATTCTCATAATAATTTTTTGTTGAATTGTTGGATTTATGGTGAGATTTTTATCATTGTATGGCATTTTATATTTTTTAGGTGGGTTATTTTCTCCCTATTTTTTGGATGACAGATAATTTTTTATTTTTTTTTAAAATGCATTTTTTGATTATTTTAAAAAATTTATAAATATTTTATGTGATGTTATGTGGTTGTGATGATGTGTAAATATTAGATTAAGATGATATAAATTTTTATCATAATGACATATCAAATTAGAGATGTTAACAAAGGGAATTTAATAGAATTTTTTTGTAGGAAATTTAATAGAAGACATTATGATTGGTGATTCATGGAATTAACGGTAAATAGATAGAGGAATCAAATTTAGGGAATTAAATTACCACTGGGAACATTTCCTAGGGATCCAATATTCTATCTCTTCCCTTAATAAATAAATTTTCCTGAAGTAATATTTCATAGAGAATAAATATTGGTGATATTGATGAATATCTTTATAAAAATGTGATTGATTATGACAAAAAATGTATTTTAGACATCTATTGCAAGTGATATTGAAGGAAGGCCACTTGAAATTATTATTTTTTCTATTATAATTTCAAATATTCTATGATTTTTGATTTATATTATTGGTAATATATTCATAATAATTTGTAAGATAGAATGTTTTCTAAATTAAAATTGATGACATTATATAAATAGGAAATTTGTGGTATAATAATGTTTAATATAAGAATATAATTATATGAGCTATTAATTTATTGAATTTTTATGGATATATTATAGGTGGTGGTAAAAAATATGAAAATTGATTAAAATATAATTAACTGATAATATATGTTGAATATCTAAATATAAAAATAGAAAATGGTGGGAAAATAATAAAATGTTTATGAAGAATGTTTTGGGTGAATTTATAAGGAATATTGTTTATAATTCATATGTGAATATTTGATATATTATTTGATTTCAATTTCGGTTATTATTATTGATTATAAATATCAAACAAATAATTTCAATACCCTAATTATTAAATTTTATCATTGATGATGAATATCAATAAAAATACCTTAAGAGGTGTGAGGGGTGGAATTATGATTTTATATATGAGCCATGAAAATTTCATAAAAGTGTGATTCCATATGTTAGAAAAATATAATGAATTATTATAAAATATTTGGAATAAAATTTGAGTTGCTCGAAAAAAGGATATGGTACTTAAGCACATTTTCATACAACATTCTGGTATAATGAGAATGTTTTTTTACTTAAATGGGGTGTTCTGTTTTTTATACGGGTCATGAAACCACGATATGGTAAAATTTTATATCAATTTTGGGTCAATAATATTGTTTCATAATATCTCATGCCTAGATTTTTCTATTTTCATACTTTTATTGGATTTTCCATTGGATCTGGGTTTTCTCCCGAGTAATGTGTGTTACAAAATTAAATTATATCTTCAAGAGGTTTTTGGTGGATTTTGGTCTATTCTTTGTCTCTGTGAAAGGAATGAGTAGAAGATGTACTAGAAAATAAGTTTGTAACAACCCTAGTGGAACATGTTTTGGGGTATGTTTGTTGGATGGTTCATCCCAATGAGCTAGATGGGTTCTAGGGTGAAAGGGTGAATTCTAGGGACATTTCTATGTTAAACAGTTATGGTGTAGAGTTTTTTTATTCATACTGCAAATTGTGCAGGGCTCACATGGCTTGGTCTCACAGTTTAACAAACCATTTTTCTATAGTGTGCATCTTGTGCAGCAGTAGATAGTGGAAAATCACATTGTTTGTAAAATCATGAGAGCTAACTGTGAACCCCACTGTAAAAAGGGTATTTTGGGTTATCCATATTCTTTTTAATTGGTGATTAATTCTTTACCCTACATGTTTCATACCATATTACCAAACCACCTCTTATTATGGGTTTAAGATCCTCCAATCCCCTCAATATGGATTTTATGGGGTTTTCATAGTGATTATTTCCTTGGTTGAAAATATTAGGTCTCCCCTATCATTCTCCATTACATATTTTCCATTTTACGTTTCAACCCTAAACCTAGTGTACATTTTTGACCATTTTTCATAATGAGGGTGGTGAAGAATTATTTGTTTCCCTTATTGGGGTTCCATGTGGATGTTTTTTCTTCCTAGATCCTCCATAGAGCTTGGTCCATTGGGAATCATTTAATTGAAAGTGATATGACGTCGTTTTGACATTGACATACCGATATAATTTAAAATACATTATTTTCAGATATATCTCACCTATCCTAAATTATAAAAAATTATGTATGGTCTTTGGAATATAATTTTGGTATGAAAACTTCTTAACTATACATTGTTTTTTGAAGAATAGTATTGTGTTGGTTTTGTTGGGCACATCATGTGTTTGAGAAAATTCATGATTGGATTTGGTGAATAGATTATGATGTATAAATCATGGTTTAGATTTGTAAATATATTTTTTGACATGTGAAATTATTAATTCTGTTAATAGAATTGGTTTTCAAAATGATTTATAATTTAAAAGAAAATATGCACTGGGATTTTGAAAATAGTTCGGTATTGATGGTGATAAATGGACCATATGGAATGTTAAATGAAGATGACATGATCCATAAATGTTTTGTGGGTATTTCAAATACAAATAAGTGAAATTTTTTTAAGATAAAAAAAATTACATCTATTTTGAAAATATGATTTTGTGGTTTTTTGATGTAATGTTTTTGTGAAAGGATCTTGTGTCACATTCAGCGCTATTGTTAGACTACTGAAAGTGTTTATTATGAAAACCACCATTGGGTTATTATCATTTCGTTTCTGTATTTAATGGATGGAATATTATCGCTATCCAATCCCTACGATACATTATGACAATGGGATATCCTTGATAGGGACTCAATTAAGATATATTTGTTGTATGGAATGATAAAACACTTGTGGCGACTCAGGTGGTTCTTGTTGTTGTAATTATAATTATATGTGCATGTGATTGGATGATTAGTTGGGATAGATTTCCTCACACATTTACCTACATATTGATATGGAGAACATGTAAAAACTATTTATTATTCCTAAAATGTTTTTTGCTCTAGCTATATTACATTCTAGTTAGTGGTCCATAATAGGTGGATATATGTCGAGTTTATTACTACGGGATTCGACCCTCAATCATTCTTGTGTAGGTGGTGACTGAGAGTGTAAGAATTTTCATGATTTCATCATGTGGGGAATGATTTTTGGAGATGATTCATCATGTATTAGTATGTTCTGAATTATTTATGAGCTCTTGGGTTCACCCTTGTCCATTGGAACTAAGTTATATATGGAGAATAATTGTGATGGATTGTTGGTTAAATACCCTTATGTGTTATTTTCTATTCCCCTTGTTGTACTATTTTTGTTCTTATTTCATGGATAGTGTGACACGTTAATAAGTGTGATGAATTGTTCTCAATTTTTTTTGAAAATCCAATTTTGAAAATGTTTTATACTCCTATCCTCTTTTATAATTGAAATTATAATTTTATCTTTTAAAATGTATATGGTTCGTCCTTGGAAAAAAATTGAGGTTTAAAATTATAAAAAGGGAAATAAATTGTGATTTATTTAAAAGTAAAATTTTTGTAAATGTGTACTTTATATATTGTATATCAGACTATAATTTTATGTTTCTTTTACCTTAAAGGAAGTTAATTTGGAAAATATTTATTTGGGAATGCCTACAATTTTTCAATACTCACACCTATAGTCCCTTCTAATTCTTAGTATGTTATGAAGGTCTTAGGTTGATTTTGATCATCATCCAAGATGGATAGTTTTGGTATCATTGAATGACCCTTAGGGTCATAAAAAGATTTTTTTTCATCAAATGTAGTTAGAGTTTAGTAATATAGTTTGTTGTATTTTTAGTTTTTTGTAATATAATTATAGTTAGTATATATTCATATATTTTTGGCTGCATTTTTTTATAATTATGATGTTCAATTTATATATTTATTTTGGGTGAAATAATTTTCTATTCCCAATATTGGTTATCGCTACAATTTTACATCCCATGGGGATTATAAATTCCCTCCACCCATTGCCACGAATCACCTCATTTGCGGGGTTCAGGGTCAAATCGGGTTGATATGTCATAAATTGGTATTAGGGGAGGTTGTCTATTTACAGTAACTTACATATCATAGTGCCCATTATTAATTTTTGATGTCAAGATAGATGGAATAGGGTTGTCTAAACATGGGATGATTGTCTGGGGGAGTTTCTGGACAACACTTTCTCAAAAAATCATTGAATTTTCATGGGAAGATAGGTTTGTTTTGGTGTTTTTTTTCATGTGGATTTAATGCTCATTTTATATGAAAAGTGATTTGAATTAGAGTTCCTTATGAGCTCTATGGTCCATACAAGCCATGCGAAGTTGGGGAAACAACCCTACAATAATCTTCATGATGGTTGTGTGTTTGGAAAATGGCCAAAAACCATAAGGTCATGTCACCCACATACACTAGTTATATCCTGTGGGTTTTTTGAGGTATTCATGTATTCTGAAAAATGTTTCTAATAAAATTTATTTATAATTGTGAAAATTAGATTTTTAAATGGCAATGGTTTGGTTTTGAGAAGATGAAAAAAATGAGATTTCAGAATCATTTCAAATGATGATTTAAAAAGAAATTTTTAAATAAAATTACCCTTTTTTTTTGAAATGGGATTTGATATTTGTAATCAAAATCTAGGATTACTGAAATTTAATTCTTGGAAATTGGAATTTTTTAATATAATTTTGGAAATTTGTTTTAAAAAAGTATAAATTGGTTTTTAATCAATTTATTTTCAAATTAATTGGGGTGGTGAGAACCTATGAAAATGTTTTTGAATGATTAAAAGTGGATTTTAAATTTATAATTTAGTGATCTATTGAAAATATTTGTGGAAGTGTAAATGGAAGTGGATTGCAAGTGTGAAAAAGATGGTTAATATGTCTTGTCTTTCAAAATGGGAATGTTTTGTATTGACCATTGGTATTTTACATGGGTTTCCACATGCACTAGTATATATGGAATGTTTATAGACTGATCATTTGGTGCATTAGTGCCCATATTGGAAATTTGGATGGATTTATAGGGTGGAATGGGAATTTGGATTGAGTGAGACTCCATGGAATACCATCAGAGAGTTTGAAAATACACTATGTTTTTTTTCTATAAAAAGCGTTTTCATGAGTAAAATTTTCATGTTTTGAAAAATAATTTCGTATTGTGTGTTCTCTCATGATTTATAAATTTTTTCATCTTCTATTCAAAGCATTAAATTTTTTCTTTATTCCAATTTCCATGTGGTGTTCAGCTATTTTCTAGAAAGTTTTTGGGAATAATTTAGAAAGTTTACATTTTTCATGACATTAATTTGAGGTTATTTTTGGTTAATGGGTAATTTTTTATAGATATCTTGATTTTATTCTTACATATTGTTCACTCCCATAAATATTTGATGGCTATTCAGTGTCTGTCCATGGGGGGTATAATGTTGGAGGTCCCTCCACTTGATAAACTTAAGGATTTCCTTCTGGAATTTCATAAGTTAAATACACCAATAATTTATTTTCAATAGTATCCCCTTGAAGTGGTTGTGGGTAATTAGAAAATATAAAGGACCTTCAATATTCTTATGTTTTCTGGGTCATTAATGGTTATGTTTTCTACCTTTATTTTTGGGATCATATTAAAGCCCTTTTCAATTAATAGTGTTTCTTTTTTAGGGCGATTGTGCCTTGTGTTGTTCCTTATTTTCTGTAATACAATTGGATGTTGTGTATCTATTTATAACTTTATCTCCAATCGAAGCATGTTTCTCTTTATGAAACTATGAAACCTTCTATTTTAATTGAAATGAGTCTCATAGTGCCTCGTGCTCTGTTGGGTTTTTCTAGAATGTTGTGTGGTCTCTCATCACAAAAAAAATAAGGAATTCTATTTTGGGATAATTAGAATGTTACTGTGAGTAATTAAAATCTTCAAATATCATGGATCCATCTACAGGTCTCAGAATGAAGCACATATGTAGTCAAAAATCACCAGGGTGGGGGAATACTTGTTCACGTTTTTATCTCTAGTGTTGGATGAAGGGAAGTTTATGTTTTCCTATTCTTTTCTTGATATGTTTTATTCTTCTAGGATTATTTTTTGTTTTGTTAATGTTAATCTAGTGTTATTTTTATCTTATAAAGAATCTGAATCGTGGATTAGTTCATTGTTTTTTTGGTGTATTATTTATTCAATTTTACATATCTATTAGATTTTGATAGCTTCTTTTCCTGCCCTCAATTGAGTGTTTTGGGATCTCCCCTCTTGGGTTTCTTATGTTTTTATAATATTGTTAGTTTATAAATTATGGGGAGACCCATTGTGGTTCCCCATGATGGTTTCTACAGTTTTGATTAATGCTAGTTCATTTCAAATGGTGGGGAGTATATTTAGGACTCCCCATGTTTGTAATCTGGTTTAGATTCTATTGTTGACATGAAAACAAGTCGTTTCATTTGAGATTAACTAATTTGGAGTTTTTCTACATTCATGGATACATTATCCTTTTTGAGAGCACCTAATGGATTCTTCAATATATATGTTGTTCAGGCTGTAGTTTGAGTTTTATGTCATTTATATTGATGTGGTTTTGGATCAACAGTTGTTTTAGTTAATAGATGTTGGTTTTCTTTTTTGTGGTTATGGGGTCCTTGATTTTAATGTTTGGAATAATGAAGTTTTTGAAATAAATTTACTTGGTCGATGAACTATATAATGTTGTGTAAATATATGTGTGAAAAGTATTGGGGTGGGAAAATTGTCACACCCTGTTTTTTGTTTTTTCCATTATTTGTTTTTATCTTTTGTATCTTGTTTTTAATCCTAACTTTAGGTTGTTATAGAATTATATTCTATGATTTTGAGGTTTTGGGTGGTTTCTATACCTATTCTTGGTTAGCATGAAATGTATAATGAAGATATGACTTATAAAAATGATCGTGTATCACCCATAAGGTGCCTTTTTATATGGTATATTTGTCAGATTGTTTTTCTCCTTGAGTTAGATGATCATTAGGGTTTAAAGGGTGATTTTTGGGGACTTTTTCTAGGTCAAATGGTCGAGGTGAATAGTTATTTTAGTCATGAATCTATGTTTCCATGGTTCTCATGATTTTGTCACATGGTCAAACAAACCATGAAACGAAATTGTATATCCCATGCTGCAAAAGACAGTGGGAAATCACATGATATGATAAACTATGTAAGATAACCATGAATTCCAATCATGATAGGGTGTTTAGGGATTTTATGATTCTTTTTTAGTTTGTGTTTCTTGACTTTGACACCCACTTTCAAACCATATTACCAAAACACCTCCCATGGTGGTTTTCGTTTCCTCCAAGCCCCTCTAAATGGATTTCAAGGTGGTTTCTTAGTGAATATTTACCTTGATTAAAAGGATAGGTCTCACCACTCTTTATCCATTCATTTTCTTCTATTTTTCCTTTACCCTCTAAACGTAGTGGAAATGATTCGAAGATTTGAATTCCTGCGGTCGTGAGAAATTATATATTTTTTTCTTTCTTATGGTTCATTATTGATGTTCATTCTTCTAAGATCCTTTGTGGTGGCATTTAAATTGGGCGTCATTGAAGCACATTAAGTTTGATTTAGTTTTCCCATCCAAATATATTTATACTTTTGGAATATTTGGTTAAACGTTTTTCACCTTCCTTGCATGCTAAATAATAAAGTATGGTGTTTGCAAAAAAAAAATGGCGTTCGAAGTTGTGACTTATACCTTGTTTTGTTTTAAATATTATTGTTTTTGTTATATTTTGCTCGCTAAGTGTTTGAGAAAATTATCGGATTTATTTTCATTAATTGTTTCAAGACACTAAATAATGGGTTGTATTTTTGAATTTGTTTGTGCTATTTGAAATGATTAATTGGGCTACATGAATGGGTTTTCGAAGTGGTTTAGGACTAAAAATTAAATGTGTACATGGATTTTGAAAAGGGTTTGGCATGTAATGGTGATAAAATGACCATTTTATTTTAAAATAAATATGAATTTGTTAATAAATGTGGTGTTGGTATTTCAAATGTATATATATTAAATGGATATATGATGGAAAATGTTGTATTTACACCACTTTTGAATAGATTATTTTGGGGTCTTTTGAAATTAATTGTTTGGTGAATGGATCTTGAGGGTCGTTCATAACTTTTCTGAATGTAGTGAAATTGTATATTATGAAAACCTCCATTGGGTGATTCTTTTTCCTAATATATGTTTAATTTATGGGATTTCCTCACTATAAAATAATTGTGATCCATTGTGAGAATGAAAGATACTCGGTAGGGACTCCATTGAAATCTATGTATTCCATGGCCTAATATCGATACATGGGGTCACTCAGGAGATTCATATTGTTGGAATTATTATTATATTTCAATGTGATTAAATTATCAGTTGGAATAAGTGGAATAACCCTATTACATGCATCTTTACATTGAGAAACGGTCATACCTATTGAATTTTCCATAAACAATTGTTTCACTTTCAGCTTGTACCTTGTACTGTTTATATGTCGATGCACATTTGTGGTATTTATATAGAAATTTCCCCTTTTCATTTCTTGTCTTTTCTTTTACTCTGCACTTTTGCATCGACTGTGCTGTGTGTGTGTGATCACTAGTACTTAGGCAAATGCCTCCCCGAGTTATTGTGCCTTCGGCGCTGGTCGCCATCCCCTGGCCTATGGAGGCAGGCTTAGGGTAGTTGCGGCTCGATCCCAGGTAGGGTTGGGTCGTGACAAAGTGGTATCAGAGGTGGTTCATTCCTTGGGACTTTGTGCGAACGTCCCTAAATGAAGTGTTGGTTGGGATATAGGGCAACAGTTTTAATGTGTCTCGAGAGCGGCTCTCCGGCCAGGGAGTCCAGTGATGGTGTGGCGGCCGACGTATCCATTCACCAGGATCTTGATAACCCACTTGTCGACTCGGCATTATGAGACACTTGTTGCAGAGAAATTGGATTGCGCATCACATAGGATTGATTCTTTGACTGTCATTCTTGAGTCATCTCCCCATCGTTGTTGTTGTTGGTATATACATATATGCTCATATGACCGCGACACTCCTTGATAATATTCAAGATGTCTCCGCGAGGACAGCCAGCCATGATACCGGCTTTGGGTACATGACGACGACCCTGTTAGCTACGAGGTCTCAATCCAGAACCCATCATGCGAGCCTTTTCTCCGGGTGGGCCGGTAGCAGAACCCCCACCTGTTGAGTAGCAGGCAGTTTCAGCAGAGCAGGCTGAGTTTGAGCGCAGGTTGAGCGCGCTCCGTGAGTTCCAGCGGCAGAGACTGCTGAGGTTCTATGGTGAGCCAGACCCTCAGGCAGCAGAGGTTTTCCTCGAGGCAGTGGTTCGCCTTTTCAGGCTTGTGCAGACGCCGACAGATCAGAGAGTGGATTTGGCAGCCAGCCTTTTCCATGGATCGGCTTGGCGTTGGTAGAGTCTGGTGACTCAGCTTCTTGACGATTCGTCACTTTCGTTGGACAACATTCAGTTGTTTCTCCGTGAGGAGTTTTTCCCCTCCTGCTTGCGCTCCATTCGGATTCAGGAGCTCCTGCAGTTTCAGCAGGGAGGTATGACATTGGCCGAGTACGCGGCTAGTTTTGCAGACCGTTCACGCTTTTACCCGGACTTGGTCCATGACGACAACATCCGAGCGCGGACGTTTGAGAAGGGTATCCGCCCAGAGATTCGGGCTGTCATAGTACCCTTGGGCATTTCCACATATGTCGGGGTGCAAGAGAAGGTGCTGGTGAGAGAGGGCTTCCTTTCATGTTTTGCGGTTGGTAGTGGAAGTGGGAGCGATGGATTCGGGACGTCTGCCGTAGCTAGCAGGCACAGGAGGACAGGACCTCAATGCAGGTGGTCTTCCCACTGCCGGTTTCGGAGACGTGGTCGTATACCACTGTGGAGAAAAGGCATACGGGCTCAGCCGAGGATGCCCTTCTGTGAGTGGATCCCGGGTCGTGGTCATACACCATAGTGGCGCCGGAGGGCACCAGTACAGCCCAGAGAGAGTCGGTGCTATGCTTGTGACGGGCGAGGTCACTTGGGATGAGACTGCGCGACCCGAGTTTCTAAGAGCTTCGGGCAGACAGCAGGCGCACCACCACGGCAGAGGCAGCGCCATGATCGGAGTAGTACCTATGGAGGTGGTGCTAGTAGAGGATCGAGAGGTGATGGTAGTGGGGGACGACGTTACAAGATCTCCCCATCACCACTAGGTGGTCCACATCAGGCTCCGGGAGCTGATAGTTGGGACCACGGACAGCTGCGGGCTTTGGATGTCTACGATCCTGCAGAGCATGGGGTGGTGAGAGGAACCCCTTGAGACTCTTCTAATTTTTGCATTAGAATTGTTAGGCTCTCCATGTGAAAGGCTTTTCTCCCTGCTCCTTGTTTGAGGTGTTACCAGGATGACGCAGGGCGTCGGGTGTAACCCTGTGTTGGTGAGGAAAAAGGTGTGAGACCTTTTCCTTTAGTCGATGGTGTTGACTCCTTCGCCTTTTGAGCGTGTAAGAGAGCATCAACTGTGGAAACTTTCATGACCAGATACCCTTGGGTGTTTCACCATATGGATATATTCTGATGGAGGGAATAAATGGGCCTTGTTTTAGGTGAGGGCGGTGATTCCAGTCGCGGAGTGCGACGTAGAGGTTCGTTCGGGGAGGTGAGCTACCCCCGAGAGCCTTCGGGTCGTTTGAGACCGTGCAAAAGGATGGCGAGGTACCCTACTGCCTTACCCTAACCCCAAAGTCTGGAGTGGGTGCACGACATCAGAAAGGGCCGATCTTGCATGAACAGATCAATCCTTTGGTCTGTGTGCGGTGATGTAGAGTTGTGCGTGGGTTCTTCTGGGTGTGAGAAAGCCGGGTGTGGGCTTAGTACCCTGGGTTGCTCCCTAGTTTTGCTTTTCGGGGATGAAAATATTGAAGGAGGGAATGATGTCAGAACACGGTTTTCGCTGTGAAAGACTTGTAATATTCTTGATGATATTCCAGAATAGCGCCTTCGGACGGCGTGCGATTCCGAGCCCCAGAGTGGCCGGAATTAAATTTTCAGTGCGTTCACGCTGGAAATGCTAAATAAATGGGATAACTCTTAAATGGAGTTCCATATCAGAGATCTGAGTGTACGGATGGGTCCGGAATGGGGTTTTTATCCTAGGAATGACATAAAACTTGTCGGCGCGGGATGTTTGGACCCCTCGCCCACTTCTGGAATGTTAAACAGATAAATTAATTAATTAATTTATTCGTTTATTGGTGAAACTCTAGTATCTCTTAAACGGCAGCTCGGATTGGAAAAACGAGGGCACCATTGAGTTCGGAGCGTGCCGTTTACTCTAGGAGGGGTGTAAGTTTTTCGGGCGTGGGTCGTCTGTGAAAAATGACCCCAGGGGCGTTTTCGTAATTTGGCGGCCTCGGGCGCTAGGTCTAGTAACTTTTGAACAGTGTCCCGGATTAAAATTCTGAGACTGTCGTTGTGCTCGGTAGGTGGTTTTTACCCTAAGGGTGGCTTAACTGCGACCCCGTCGGGAGTTCGGGTTCAGGCTGACGGCCGGGTGGTTAAGCGTTTTCTATTTAAACGCTTAACACACCCCACCCTCTTCTCCTACCCCTTCCCCCACTGGCAGCCCTCCTCTCCCTCTCCTCCTCCATCTCTGGTAAGACAGTCCGGCGAGGCGACTCCGGCGAGGTGCGGTGGTGCCGGCGGATCGTCGCGAAGCTTCAGGCGAAGCCCCACGAGGTAGGATGTTGCATTTAAATTTTCTATTCTCGTACCTTCTTTGAGCTCGTTTTTCACTACTGATTCCTTGTCAAAACTTCGATCAAAGCCCGTAAATGAGTATTATACATTTTTATCTCTCCAACGCATTTTTCGGAATCAAAATCCGAGCGCGGAGGAGTTCGGGGTTGATCGTCGAAGGTTAAGGGAATTCTGGGTTGTCCCGGCGATTTCTGGCCGCCCGGTGAGCTCTCGTGGCGGCGCGGCTTCGGTCCAAGGAGGTGGCGGCGGAGGCTTCTCCTCGGCAGGTGGCGCATGCCGGGGCGGCGGTGGTGCGGATCGGCGCGGCGGGGGCTGGGGCATCGGCAGTGGCGTCAGGCGGAGCGGCCGCGGAGGAGGCCGGTGCGCCGGTCGCGTCCGGCGGAGGAGGGAAGACCGTGCGGGGTCTTACCGGGGTCAGCGAGGACCGGCTTCTGCCAGTCCATTTCAAAGGGGGCAAGGACCCCCCTCATGCGGGTCCTGCGCTGCAACAGAGACCGGCATTTTGGCCAGTCGGATGAGGAGGGCTGGACCTGCTCGGGTCCGGCGGTTTGAGGCGGGCCGCGGCCAGCGGGCCGGCCGGGGTGGACCGGCCTCGGTAGGCCCCCTTACACTCGGGGGCCCGTAACTCTTAGACGGTGCGTCCAATTGACGCTCTATTTGCGGCGGTGGAACTGTACTAAAGAGACTGTCTTTTTTAGATGGTTTCACGAATTTTTAATTCCCAAAACGAGGGGCTGCAAAGGCGCGACATGTCTTTAAGTAGACGAGCGTTTTTCCCGAGAGTATTGTTTCGGGCAGCGCGGATGCATCCGACGTCTGTTTTGAGCGTCGTCAGCGGCGTAGGGCCCCTGGCACTGAGGCAGAGGTATCCAAGGTGGTTCTGGGCGTTGAAGCCGGAGTTGAGGTGTGGGGCCCACGACCCGTCTTTTGAGCTACGTGCAGCTAGTAGCGACTTTTTACTCCGATGTCCGTTCGGGGCGTGTGAGCAGTCGATGTTGGGTGTTTTTATGAGGGCAACGCGTTGGCGAACTCTGCCCGCTGTAATTCCGCACGATGGTGCGGGCCCCGCGAGGGCTGTTTCGGGAGTTGACGATGATTTCCAGCTTTATCACCGGGCGACCGTTTTGGACAAGTGAGTAGTCCATTTCGTGTACTTTTTCGAGAGGATCGCAACGGTGCGATCCGTTCATTGAGTTTCGGGACCGAGATGCGGGTCCCATGTCGAACCGCTCGAGTGCAGTTCGTCGGGATGCGCCTTTTTCTCCGGATATCCGTGGCACTCAAGTGAGTAGCGCTTTTGACGTGTTTTCCCAAGGGGGTCACAATGGTGTGATGCGCCCGACTGTTTGCGGGGCCGAGGCTCGGGATCACGAGATGCCGTTATGGCATGTGGTGGTGTTGGTGAATTTTCCATCGGATATCCGTTTGAGGCGAGTAAGTAGTCGATCTCGCATGTTTCTCCGTGAGGATTACAACGGTGTGATCCATTTGGCTATGCAGAGCCTCTTGTGCGATATTGGGAAATGTGTAAGCATAGAAGGTGCTCCAGTGGTGGTTCTCCCTACCTTTTTGGTGGCAGACCCTTGGCGTGTGATCGCGCACTCTAGGGAGAGAGATGTAAATGGTTCACGAGATGTGTCTGGTCATGCCTGGGCCTTTGGGGTGGATTTTTTATGTCACGCCTTCGCATTGACGTTGGGTGTTGTGTGCACGATGGCCCTTGGGCTGAGACTGTGGTATACTCTGGGTGTGTATGAGAGCACATGGAGGTACGTAGGGTTTGTACCTAAGGTTGTTTGTGCGCTTGGTTGGGGGGTCTGACTTGGGGCCACACATCATGTGGGTCCCAAGTGCATGATGTGTTCTGCTTCGCGTACTTGGACCTCTCGCGGCGTAGAGGGTCCCTCGGTGCTCGTTTGTTGACCAGCATGGTTGAGTGGTCTCCCCCTAGTTTCGTCCTCGATGGATTGGTCGGTAGCGGTTCTAGTGACACCCAGTGCTGGAGCAGACGCTGCACCTCTGTTGGGAGAGTTGTTCTGGAGTTGGGTAGTTGCGTGGTACCCTTTCCGTGTGTATTTGGACAGTGGTGTACCCTCCGGCAGAGATGGCCCAAGCAGTTATGAGTTTTACCCTCCAGCGAGGCTGGGCAATGGGTTACTCATCGATTTCTTTGGGTTTACCCTCCAGTGGGGATGGGCAGTGGGTTGCCCACTGACTTTTAGGGTCTACCCTCCAGCAAAGACTGGGCAGTGGGTCACCCGACGCTATTAGGGTCTACCCTCTACCAGAGACTGGGTAGTGGGTCACCCGACGACCTCTTAGGGTCTACCCTCCAGCAGGGCTAGGCAGTGGGTCACCCGTCATCTAGTTCCAGGTCTACCCTCCAGCATGGCTGGGCAGTGGGTCGCCTGTCGACTTATTCCAGGTCTACCCTCCAGTGGGACTGGGCAGTGGGTCGCCGGATGATGTGTTATGGTTTACCCTCCAGCAGGAATGGGCAGTGGGTCACCCAGTATCTTAATAATGTTTACCCTCCAGTGGGGCTAGGAAGTGGGTCGCCAGTTGATGTATTAGGGTTTACCCTCCAGCAGGGCTGGGCAGTGGGTCACCTGATATTTGGTTATGAATTACCCTCCAGCAGGGATGGGCAGTGGGACACCTATTAGCATTCTAGACTCAGTCCTCTCGACTAGGCTAGTCTGTGACTTACCTTCGTGATTACCTGAGCAGGACCCTTGGTTGTACGGGTCAGCGATGGAACGACTTGACTTTGAGGAGACCTCTCGACTGCAGGGCAGTGATGAGGTGTGGTTTGAATTTCCTAGAACTCTGAAGTATGAGGGGTGCTTTCCCCACAGAGATGCGTTCTTGCGACGCAATCTAAAACCGTGCGGGCGAGTTAGTGCCGCCAAAAGTGGATAGTATCAAGGTGCGGTGACTGAGCCCCTGGGCTTTCGGTTTAGGGAAGATGTGTGGGATGCTGGGCATCAATGATGGTGTTACTTCTGGGACTATTGGCTACTCTTTCTTGGGCTCATCTACGGGATGGAGATCCCCTTACGGGTTTGTTCGGGCTTCTTGACAGAGTATACATATGTATACACCTCGTACGAGTACCCACTCCTTGGGTTTTGGCTACTCTCCGTCCAGGAGAGGCGAAGACGTGCGGGGTATGCCACGTGCTTTCCATGTCTAGCTTCTCGTGGTTGGATGAGTCTACTCTCCTTCTATAGGTAGCGAAGACTCAATGGGAAGTTCATCTTCTCACTGTTTCGAGCTCCTTGTGTCTGGATGAGTCGACCTTCTTTCCTCTTGTTGGGTTGAGATGGACTCTTTACTGCACTCTGTTGTACTTCGGTTCTACTCTCTGTTTTCTATACTACTCACCCTTCGGTACCTCCTTTTGTTGCTCCCTCGAGACTTCGGGGTATCCTACTGAGTATTTTTATACTCACCCCTGCTTGGGCTTTTCCCGCTCTTGGTGTTCCCTTGCAGACGACGGAGAGTTGGAGCGTGAATTCAGTGGAGCGTAGGAGCTTGGGAGCTTGGACCGCGTGCGGTGGTCATGGCCAGGTTCCAGGTGGCAAACCTGCCCACTATTTCTTTTCGTTTACCTATTGCTGGGTTGTGACACTTTTTGGTTGGGTGCGTGTTTTACACATTTTCTTTTCATCTTGTACCTTGTAATGTTTAGAGGTCGATGCACATTTGTGGTATTTATATAGAAGTTTCCCCTTTTCTTTACTTGTCTTTTCTTTTACTCTTCACTTTTGCATCGAGTGTGCTGCGTGTGTGTGATCACAGGTACTTAGGCAAAGGCCTCCCGGAGTTATTGTGCCTTCGGCGCTGGTCTCCAGCCCTTGGCCTATGGAGGTGGGCTTGGGGTAGTTGCGGTTCGAGCCCGGGTAGGGTTGGGTCGTGACAACTCTATTCAAAACTTTCAGTGTCACCTATTTTCACGTTTATCAAAATTGATGTGATACTACCCACATTATGATTTTTCATAACGTCGCATGAAATGATTGTCGAATCACCGACATTCTATTTCTAAACACCTTAACACATGCGTGTGACATTCCTCAAACCATAATCACCAAATAAAATATTGATTATAAAATTTGTATCATAAACCTATCGACATTTCAAAACACTCGAGTCTCAAAAAGGCATCCCGAGTAGTCATATGATCTTACCTTAACACCCAAAACATTAAAATGGTATTACCTACCATGGGTGCACCCCTTACAGACATAAAAGTTTACCTCTCTCTTGGTCACACAAAAGAAAAATCACATGGTTCAAATTCCACTTTTTATTTTTATCCATTTCAATTAAGTAATTGCAAAATTTTGTCATTTGATTGAATTTCAACAAACACACAAAAACGTTTTCACAACATGTTACATGGTTTTCAATCAACACCTCACGGTTAAAATATGAAAACTATAGAAAACATCATCTTTTAACATTTAACATACATTTTCATTTCATTTCATTCAAGAAATTTCGCATCTAAATTCTTTTTAACAAAAATGAGACGTCTGATGGTCCCACTTATTCAATAGAGGTTATTCAAAAAGCAACCCCACAATAGTTAAATTCAATCAAAAAATTATATTTTTACATTTATATCATTTTTGGACACACTATAGTTATACAAGTCTGAGTCACATTAGTGGTCACCTACCTATTGATAAGGCACACATACGCCTTAACGTAGGCATTTGGATCCTATTTAAAACAAATAAATTTACATTATGATTTAATTTATCAGCATTTTTCCAAAGTTCGATTAAACAGGTTACCCTTTTCCTAGTTATAAGGATATCATACACCTTAAAACTGAAACCTGGTTCTGTCATAATTGCAACCAAATAAATTTATCCAAAGAAACCAATCATTTATTAGCAATCTAACAAGTCAGTATAAGTAGATAACACAATTCAACTTGCTGAAATCACTAAAACATGTTGTAGCATAGAAGCATGGAACATAAGAAATTCATATTATCACAAACGAATGTTAAATCTATCATTGAAACATGTAATGACCCATAAATTCCATATATTTTTTTAAATTATTTGGTATTATTAAAAGTCTTAAAAATGGACGGCATGTGATTCTGAGGCCTGAGAAGCTGAGAAAGAATTTTTTGATGTTTTTTATTGGAGGTATTGTAAACACGTGAGTGGGGATTTCTATCTTTTGAATCGGCACATAGATTAAAAATTTGAGGGCACTATTGAATTCGTAGATTCATGATTCGTTTATCAAAAGCATAACATCCATTGAGATGGGTTGGGTGAAAATGTTCATTTTTTCATCCTTACAAAAAAATAATAAAATTACTCAATAAGTTAGATTATTTTATTCTTTGTAACCAATGAGTGGCGGTAGCGGGACCACTGGGTTGTCAGACTATTTACCGTCTTGTTACAATTGCTTGTGTAACCGTACCATTGGGATAATAATGGGTTAATTAATTGAATTCATTAATGAACCCTATTAATTGTGTGGTGAGTTAAAACCCTCACATAATCTACCATAACAAAGCATGGGAATGGTTATTATTCCCTCATGAGAGGATCCTGTAACGAAGTTCTGGTGACGACTTCCTCCAACATAGAACGGAGCTTCGATGCCTTAGAGGATTCTATCTAGAATTAGACGAATGCCAATTAACACGAAACGAATGCGGACATGTATTCCTCCTCTTCGTTGTTTACAAACAGGTTCAAGGTAGGGGATTTATTCAAGAGTTTTATAATTCTTATACTATTTTGGATTTTTGAATTGCTTCCCTGTTATAATGCCCACATGGATGGTGGGGCTAAATGATCAAGGCCGAGACATTCTGAAAATCTCAGGATTGGTTGTGTTCTTCTTGGGAGACTGGAAAATATGGTAGAATGGTGTAATCAAGGTTATCACAGTGTAGGAACTATCCTAGGAGGAATGTAGGCGTAGATGGGAATGCAATTGGGCCAATAGATCTTCACCAGTGGCCCACGGAAGCATCTCTTCCAAGGCGGCGCCCACAACCGAAGGAGTCGGTGCCCGGAAACCATCGGCCATGAGAAGGTGGCGGTGCCCGAAGGTGCCATGGCAGATGAAGAGGGAAGATAGATATAACTACATGCATTAGAGAAGGGAAGTGCACTATAGAGAAGGGATGAGGCTTCGATCCACGGAGGTGGATGGACCCGAGGATAGCGGGTTACGCAGGTGACCCATCCAACGGACCGGCCAGGTGGAGTGACGCCAATCGGTGTTGATGATTGACGAAAACCAAACAGATTATCCATTCAACAGTGGAGTGGCCCCCCATCCACCTGACGGGCCACGCCTTGCCAGTGGTCTAGGTGATTTTGCAGCTCGGTAGGCTGCGCCCAGTTGGGTGGGCTGGGCCGAACCAGTGTCCCGGCATGCAAAACTAGCATCCCGGTGGTCCTAGACTGCGACCAGTGGGCTGAGGTTGTGCCCCAAAAGGTGAACCGGTCCGAGCCAAGCCCCTTCAAGACATGACAAGAGGACCGGGCCGCATCCATATGACCGAGTCATAACGAGCCGGGTCTGTCCTATCGAGTCGGACCGGACCCAAGTCATTTTTAGAACTAATTTCATTTAAATGTGCATATCTCTTAAACCGGAAATCCGTTTGATGAACTTTATGTGGCACCATAACCCTTAAGATGAGGAATTCCTTTTAGGATTCTCAAATTTGGTTTTGGATAAATTTGGAGTATGGTCGGGTTGGATCGGACCTGAATCCAACCTGGCACACTGTACTAAAATGCTTATAACATATAACCCGGGCATCCGATTGATGCGTCGTTAGTTGTGTTTGAACTATTATGAAAAGATATTATTTGGGTTTCTTCTTAATGTGACTTTTTAGTATTTGATTTATGAATAATTTCTTGAGGTGAGGATCCTCCTAAAATCAAGTGTGCTTAGTTCTGGAATCCAGGGGTTAGTTGTGACGTGAAGAATGAATATATATCTTGTGTGGGTGAACATATATCGATCATGTCTGGTTCAGCACTCAACAATCTAATGTGGGTTAACGCATAGAAATACATTGTGGTCCAGCATCTATTGATCCAATGTGGACAACACTGAGTGATCCTGTGTGGTTCAATGCCTAGTGATCTAGAGTGGGTCATCTTCTACTGATACTGTGTGGGTTAGCAATAGATCCTTTTGACAGAATAAGATGATCTAGCATTACGAAAATTCATCTGTACTACTAATCATAAGTTATACCTTTTTTGAGATAAGTCATTACATGTACTCTATGATTGAAATGTTGATTTGTGGTTATTACTTTGAGGAATTCTGAAAGACCTTTGGGGGTCTCAGGGTCCCTACTGAAATTTTTTATACTCACCCCAGCACGGACTTCGCCCGAACATTATTGTGTCTTGTGTAAATAATAGGAAGCTTTGACTGAGACTCGGGGAGCCATAACTTGATGGTGTTCAGAGGTTATCGATTGATGTGGGGAGCCGTGGTGATTTCTTGTACCTACCCTTTGGTAGGATCCTTTACGGGTGAACTCATGAGTGTTTTTTCCTTTTACCTATATTTATAGTTTATTTGGGCAATATTATGGACCCTTTTACATTCAACACATACTTTTACCCTCAATAAAAGTTTTTAGTTGTGGTTGTACCTTTCTTCTTCCATTTGGTTATACATGTCCGTAGTGTTCAATGTTTGTGTTTATACAGGTTTTTAGGCAATGCCATTGCATTTTAGGGATATGCCTTTCTAGTGCTAGTCAACAACCCCAGGCCTATGGAAGGTGGGATTGGGGTAGTTATGGCACATTCCCCATGGTATGGGTCATGAAAAAGTGGTATCAAAGGAGTTGGTTCTACCAAATAACTAAGACTCTGATCTTTACAATGGGGAAATGGTGCTACGTTTTTTTAGAATGGTTTCTTGTTTGGGGAGTCTAGTGTTGGTGCGGTGGTTGATGTATCCATTCATCATGACCAAGTGTTCTTATTTCTGACTCGATACCTGAAAACACTAATTGCATGTGTTTTTGAAATTTTTTTCTTTTTGATCTCATCGAGTCATCTCACTAGGTGTAACATATAGACTACATCACACCTGTTTCTTTACAGGATTCCACTGCATAGACATCCAGCCCGGATTTCAGATAGAGTTCACGATGACGGCCCACTGAGAGATGAGGTGTTGGTGCAAGGTCCTCTATGAGAAATAGAAACATCGGGTAGTGCACCAACAACAACACTTCTCATTTGGTAGCATATGTAACTAGACCCACTAGCAGACCAGTCACACCGACCTAGCGGGTTGGACGAGTTCCAGAGAAAGAGTCCTTTGAGGTTTTGAGGCAAGATAGACCTGTAGTGAGCAGAGGACTGGATGGAGGATGTGGCATGGGTTTTCCATTTTCTTGATACATCAGCAGACTAGATGGTGATCCTAGATGCTAGCCTCTTTCCGGACATAGTAGGGAGATAGTGGATCATGAAGCTCCATTCAAACTAGGGAGAAAGACTCTCCTGGTTGGACTTTGAGGGACTCTTCAGGGTGGAGTTTGTACCAACGACAGAATGCTCTGTGCATATTTGGGAGATGCTGCACTTACAGCAGGGCATCCTGACAATGGCCCAGTACTCAGCGAGTTTCACTAACCTCTCTCTCTACTCCACCGGCATGGTACGAGGCCCTTTATTCAGGGCCTATATCTTAGATAAAGGAATTTTATGGGAGATATTTTCTTTGATAGTATCACTTAATATCCCGATGCTTGTTGGAGTGCATAAGAGAGCTATATTGGTGGAGATCTTTCTCACTGAGCAGGAACCGACAGTGAGAGCATCCAACGGACGATAGGAAGCCAAGTCATCTACCGCAGGCAGTAGGCAAATGAAGCAGAGGTCCAAGTGCTCCAGACCTTCTAGAGGGAGACCGCATGATGTAGGGTTGGAGGTGTGGAACTCACGAGATATAGAGGTCAGTAGAGGAGCAGAATGTGCTTCAAATGTCACGAGCAGGGTCACATGGCTTGCAATTACCCTGCCCACCGTACTGATTATCATCAGACGGTTGAGGGGGTGTTGAGGAAGCGGTCGATATTCGAGTGAGGAAATATATAGGTTGGTGGACGTGGCATAAGAGGATGTCATGAAGTAGGCGGTGGATGATGGTTTGAGGTTCTACTATGACCACCACCAGGTAGACCACCCTGACCCCAGGGTACAGGTGGACAGGGGCAAGCTCAGCTTCAGGAGGTAGAGGCCTATGAAAACGATGCTCCATAGTTGATGTGAGAAAAGATATGTGTCTATTACACCATATATTGAGTTCTTATAGACACATGTGACATTCTCTCTTTCATTGGCATGACTATCGTCTGGATCATGGAGATTCTGAGGGAGTTGTTTGATCGATCCTTACATTTAGAGACTCCTATGGGATAGGATTCTATGATTACACACTGGTATAAGAAGTGTGATCTTACTATAGGAGGTGGGACCATTAGTTTAGTTCTCCTAGAAGCAGTGTCGAGGTCCCACGATTTCATCTTGGGTATGGATTGGTTATCCACTATCCATGCTCATATTGATTATTTTAGGCACAAAGTGTCGTGTGACTGTGAGTATGGTACTGGGTTTTCCTTCATCAAAGATAATGGATCCTTTGCATCATAGGATAGACTTTCTTAGAGGAGGGTACATCCAATCACTCATCAGATGCCTAACCTTACCCTCAGATCATTTAATGAGAGGAGTTCGAGTTATCCTATAGTGGTGGACCAGTATGTTGACGTCTTCTCTCATGATGTCCTAGGACTACCTCCTTGCAAGGATGTAGATTTCTACACCGAAAATTACCCTAGAATAACACTGATATAGGCACCATAATATTGGATGTCTCTTATAGGGTGTTTTGATATACGGGTACAATTAGAGGAATTGCAGGGTAAGGAGGCCTAGTGTTTCTCCCTGGACATCCCCAATTTTATTTTTTCCAAAAATGTGGATAGGATTTTGAGGTATTGTGTAGACTATCTGTACCTGAACCAGGTGAGTGTGAAGAACATGTATCAACTTCTCAGGATGTATGATCTCTTCGATCAATTTAAGGGAGATCAATGGGTTTTGACTATAGATCTTATATTAGGATTTCATTAGCTGAGGTCACGAGATGAGGATGTACCAAATACAGACTTTAGATGTCGGTACGACCACTATGAGTTCTTGGTGAGGCCTTTTGTGTTGACCAGAACTCTGGAAGTGTTCATGGGACTCATAAACATGATCTTATATCCTTACCTCGATCGCATCATGGTAGTCTTAATTGATGGTATCCTTATAAACTCGTCGGAGGAGGTGGAGCATGCTACGCACATGAAGATAGTTCCAGATACACTATAACAGAAACAAATTTATGGAAATCTCTTGAAGTGCACGTTTTGTATATGGGAAGTCCACTTTCTAGGACATAGTTTTTTAGAGGCTGTATTTGCAGTAGATCTAGAAACGATAGAGGCATTTCTTGCTTGGGATCCACCCAAGAGTGTGAATGTGGTTCGAGGTTTCCTAGGTTTGGTTGGGTATTAACGAATATATGTACCTTAATTTTCCATAGTAGAAGAAACCTTATTAGCTTTTACCAAGAAGGGAAAAAAATTCTTGTGGACAGAGAGATTCCAACAGAGTTTCCAGGAGCTGAGGTAGATATTGACAAGTGCTACAATCTCCAAGAACTAGAAGAGGGAGTTTGGTATATATTATACTACAATGTTTCAGGGACCAGACTAGGGTGTTTCCTAATATAGGATCGAGTGGTGATCACTTATGTCTCATGGATGTAGACTTAAATTAATCATAATTATGCTACACATGACCTATAGTTAGTAGAATTGGTCTATTATTTAAGGATATGATGGAACTACTTAATGGTTTAATAGTTTACTATCTAATATCATCTCAGGAGTCTCATGTATATATTATCATAGAAGGACATGATCCTGAGATAGCGGTGATGGTTGGAGTTCATCCAAGTATATGACATTGAGATAGTCTACACTCCTAGAAAGAATAACGTGGTGGCAGACACACTCAAGAAGAAATTTAGTTTACAATTGCTGAGTAAGGATACATTGCATCTACAAGCGTTGCTGTTATCATTCATGGATAGTGATAGAGAATCTTACTTGTGGTCTATGATAGTTACTCCCCCACTTCTTCAGCGAGTCATGGAGGGACAACTTAGGGATGTTGATTGCAAAGCCCGACCTGCTCAGATTTCCTCAGGATGGTCTCCTGCAAAATTTTCAGATGTTGTAGAGAACTTTATATTTTTCATAGGACGCACCATGGTACCAGTGATCCTAAAAAAGGATGTGTTCATAGAGTTCCACATATCCCCTTTGGCAGTACATCCTGGAGTGGTGAATATATAACAGGACCTCTGGTGTCAATACTGGTGATCGGGGACGAAGAAAGTTGTAACAGATTTCGTCTCATGATGCCTAACTTTTCAACAAGTGAATGGAGATCATCAAGTTCCATTGGTCTTAGCACAACCACGTGAAGTTCCAGAATGGAAGTGGTATGGTATCTCTATGGAAATCATGAGAGGAGTACCACATACGTCCATGGGACATGATCCCATCTAGGTGATAATTGATTGACTCACCACGTCAACCCACTTCCTACCTATCCAAAATTATGGATCAGTAGACGACTTGGGATACCTCAACATACTAAAGATTTTATGGATTCACAGGGTTCCATCGTGGATCATATCATATTGTGATGCATGTTTTACATCCCATTCGTGGAAGGGATTGCAGGGGCATCCAAGACTCAGCTACGATTTAGAACCTCCTTTCACCCCCAGACAGATGGTCAGACAGAGCAGACCATACAAACACTTGAGGACATGCTCGGTGCTTGCATCCTTGATTTTGACCATAGTTGGGAGGAACCCCTTCCACTGGTGGAGTTTACATACAACAAAATTTATCACTCCATCATCGTCATGGAACCATTTGAGGCATTTCACGGCCGACCATGTAGATCACCTCTATGTTAGAAATACCCTGAGGAGTCAGCACTTATGGGTCTGTAGTTGGTACGAGTTACCATGGAAAAGGAGAAAATCATCATGTGGTGAATGAAGGCTTCACCGAGCCAGTAGAAGTATTATTCCAATAGTAGATGGAGACCCTTGGTGTTTGTTGAGGGGGAGCATGTATTCTTATGGGTCCCACCCCGAACAAGATTGCAGAGATTTGGCCAGGGTGGGAAGTTATCTCCAAGGTTCATCAGAACAATCGAGACCCTCATCAGTGTAGGAGAAGTGGCGTACCTCCTAGATCTTCCACTATAGATACACCAGGTGCATAATTTATTCAATGTGTTGTAGCTGAGGAGGTATGTGCATGATCCATTGCAGGTTATCGATTGGGGGGAGATGAACATTGATGATGGGGAGAAATTCGTGGAGTTATCGGTGGAGATATAGGATTGACAGGTTCAGGTCATTCATGGGTGGTCAATTCCTCTAGTGCAAGTTTAGTGGAAACACAGGAACCTCCAGAAGAGAACATGCGTGTGGGAGGCTCTGATTCATTCTCAGTACCCCCATTTCATTTCCTATTTTTTTGTGGCATTCAGGGGAAAAAATCACTATGGTGGGGAGAATGTAAAGATGCGTAAATTCCATATAAAGTTTTTATATTATTTTGGATTATTACGAGTGTAAAAATAATGATGTCACGTGATTCTGAGTCCCATAGATCCCATAAATAATATTTTGATCTTTTTTAACATACATTCAGTAAATGTGAGAGTAAAAATGTCTATCTTTTAAACCGGTGTATAGATTAAAAAACTAAGGGCATTATTGTACTCACAATGCTAGGATTCTCTTAGATGAATCTTAACATTGGCCGTCATGGGTTGAATGAAATAGATAACATTTTTAGAATTTTCCAAAAAAATAATAAAATAACTCCATGAGTTATTTTATTTCATTATTTGTATCCAATGTGTGATAGTGGTGGGACCACTGGGTTGTCAGACCATTTAAAGGAGAGTTACCCTTGCTTGTACAACTTCACCATCGTGAGATTAATGGGTTCATTAGTTAAATTCATTAATGAAACTCATTAATTGTGTGGTGAGTAAAAATCCACTCTTCATCTATTTAAATAATTATTGGTCATGGGTCTTGTGAACTCATGAGTGGAACCAATGAAGAAGTGTTAGTGAAGACTTCCTCCAACGTAGAATTAAGCTTCAACGCCTTAGAGGATTCAATCTAGAGTTATAATAATGCCAAAGAACATGATACTAATGCGGATCTGTCTTCCATATGTATAATGTCAACCAACTTGGTCATGTTTGGGGTTTTATTCATGTGTTTTAGAATTATTTTACTCTTGTTGATGATTTAATTTATTTTATGTTATAATGCTTAAGAGGAGGATGCGAGATGATTGAACAAGGCCCGAAGCATCCTCTAATCTTGGTATTGGTTGAATTATTTGTGGGTGACCATAAAATATGTTGGTACAATGTCATTGAGGGTTTTTTAGAGTAGGCGTCATCTTGGGAGGCCCATAGGCACAGACGGGAATGATATTGGCCCACCAGAGTTTCACTAATGGCCCATAGAAGTATCACCGACGCATCGACACCAACAACAGGAGGGAGCTGGGGCCGACAACCACAGACCACGAGAAGGTGGCGGTTCCTGAAGGCACCACAAGAGACGAAGAGGGCGATTGGCCAGTGTTAGCCGCATCAGAGCTATGTCGTGTGCCACAGAGAAGGGTTGCGACTTTGAGGCACAGATAAGGGATGCAGATTCGAGCCACTGTGTAGGGCAGACCATCAATCTATGTGTTCTGTAGGTGACTAGTCCAGCAGGCTGGCCAGGATGGGTAGTACCAACCACCATCGCTGATCGATGAAACCAGAATGGCATGGCCATTCAAGAAGGGAGTGGACCCACACCCAGCCTGCGGGTTACACCTAGCTAGGTGGGCCCGTCAAACCCATGATGCAACAGGTCGGATTAATCCAAACCAAACCTGGTAGAGTCCAGCCCCTTTGGACTAGGTCGGACCAGACCCGCACTCTTCATAGTCCAAGTTTCGTCTAAATGAGCAAATCACCTATACCAAAGGTATGTTTGAAAAACCGTATGCAGAACTGGAACCCATACGATGAGGCGGTCCTTTTGAGATACTCTACATGCGTTTTTGAAGAATTTTGGAGTATGGATGGGTTGGATCTGACCCCAAACGAACTGGGGCCCGACACTAAAACGCCTATAACATACAGATCGGGCGTCATATTGACACACCATCAGTTGAGTTGGAACCCTTATGACACAACGGTTCTATATGTTATTTCTTCATGGGTCATCATGGTAGTTGAATTATGAACTATGGCTAGAGGAGTAGATCCTCTTGTAATCCAGCGTTCTTAGTGCAAGAATCCAGTGGTTAGCTCTGACTTGACGAATGAATTGGGATCCTATGTGGGTAAGTATATATCCATCATGTTTGGGTTAGAGATCAGCAATCCAGTGTGGGTCAGCTCCTAATGATCCTCTATGGTCAGCATATATCGATCTGGTGTGAGTCAGAGCTCAGAAATCCAATGTATGTTAGCACCTAGAGATCCTATGTGGGTCAGTATCTATCGATATTGTTTAGGTTAGCGCTGAGCGATCCTTTGTGGTTCAACGCCAAGAGATTCTGTGTGGTTCAGCATCTACTGATTATATGTGGTTCAGCAACAAACTCTCTTGATAGAATAACATGATCTAGCTTTAAAATAGATCGTTTGTACTTCAATAATTAATTTATACTTGTCTTGACCCGAATCTTCCCTTGTGCTTTTTGATTGAGATCGCTCTTTGTGGTTATTCCTTTGAGGAATTATGAGACACCTTTCATGGTCTTAGAGTCCCATATGAGTGTTGGTATACTCACCCCTCCATGGGATTTTCCCACAAATTTTTGTGTCTTGTGCAGACATTGGACATCATTAACTGATATTTGGAAGGGTGGACTTGGTGGTGTACAGAGGTGAAAGACTGACATGGAGAGCTGCAATGATGACATATACCTACCCTTCAGGTAGGATCCTTGGCGGGGGACTTTAGGAGAAGTTTTTCCTTTTCCAGGTATTTATATTTCTTTTGGGCTTGTATTTTGTCCCCTTTTACTCCCCGTACATACTTTTACACTCATTAGTGGATTTTAGTTGTGGTTGTACCTTTCTTCTTCCATTTTGTTGTACTTGTGCACAGTGTTCCCTATCTCTGTGTGTATAGGTTTTGAAGAAATGACTTCCCTTTTTAGGTATACGCCTTTCACGTTCTAGTCTCCAACCTATGGACTATGGAAGGAAGGCTTGGGGTAGTCATGTCATGGGCCTCGGGGGACGGGTCGTGAAAAAACAGGCTATCTAAGTACGCATACTAAAGGAGATAAAAACATGGCATTACACCAACGGAACATAATCTAAATTAGCAGTCATCCGACTAACACAGCTATATGGCTTGTTATATGTGTGGAATGTGAATCACATAGTGCGTAATATGATGCATGTAATGATACATCCTTTCTATATCAGGCCAAGGAATTTTTTATAATAATTTCATAATTAAATAGAAGTTGAATATACATCAGTCCCTTGAGGTGAAATCATATCAAATTTAATAGTGAGTAGACAAAAATCCACACCCTAGGCACCTAGTCATTTCCCATATGTGAGGTGATCAGTCCCAAGAACGTATATTAAGAAAAGTGTTTCACATTCCTAGTATCCTGTTGACAAACCCCAAAATAGTAAGTCGAAGTAAAATAAAATCCTATAATACTAATTTTTAATGCCCTAACCCAGCTCACCCCTGAACAGGTGGTCGGACCGGTCGCGAAATGACCTCATGCGCATCTCCCCATATGCCATAGGCTTCTCACTAGTAGTGAAGGTCACATAAGTTGATAATGGGGAGACTATAACCTCTTATCAATGTTACAATGCTGTAGAATCAAAGTATAAACCATAGAAAAAACGGAAGCAGTATGTCAACAGTTGACAATGAAGCAGAAGAAAAATAGTTCTAATTTTATAAAACTGTACAACACAAATTATATAACACATGAATGCATGACATGTTAGGGATACATAATTGAAATAAATAAAAATTTAATCATGATTTACATATGATATACAATAAAAATAAAATAAAAGAAACCCCTTAGAGTTTTCAACTCCAGCATCCCGAGCTCCCGCTCGCTCCTCAGCTCCAATATCTAAATTATATGTAAACAAGTCAACCCTGTGAACAAATAGAATCTACTCATGCACCCCATTGCAATAGAGGCATGAGTAGGGTGTGAGATATAAATCACTGTAGGCTAGGACCACTGCTGTCAACCCCAATTCCAGAAATTCAATAAATAATTTAAATACTGTGAAAACATGCATAAATAAAGTATGCAGTAAAAAGTAACTATATACCAAAGTACCTGCTTTAACCCTCAACTTGTGTTTAAACATGAATTATACATTTATTATGCATACAAAAAAATAATAACACATTCATTTCCATTTATGAATTATTAAATCCTCATTAAATTATATAAGTCTCAAGATCCAGCTGTAGCCCGACATCCCTCATAATATTCACTCACAATAGATGTCTCTAAAGATCATCTAATAATTCAAGGTAAAGACTGAATTCCAAGATTATTATATGTAGTCAATAACGTGTCATAAGATATTTATTTTAATCATTTATGTACTACATTTGAGCCCATCCACAAACAATAGTGATTCGCTCCTGGGTTCATCCACTAAATAGTGATTCACCCAATTCATTAAAAAAAACTAATCCCTTTATCATATTCAATTCAAATATAATTACACCACAAAATCATTCATTAACCATTTAAATCAATCATGTACAACCAATTAGACCCACAGTAAAATGATAATTAATGGGTGTATAATGTCATGTCTAGCACTACTGGGAGTAGTTGTAGCATCACTCATTGTCTCACAACCCATGCGTATTTGGAGCATCATCCTCTGTCCCATAAAAGAATATTCCATTTGAAAGATCTATGTTGAAATCCATTCCAAGAACCCCGTGATTATTTAGAGCATCATTCCCTATATCACAACTAATTTATCAATAATTATTATATATTTATAATGGGTGTAGAGGGGCATGTCTAACAACACAAAACCATCCATCCATTAACTCGTAAATTAATTAATCAAATCCGTTATTTAATTTAACAACTAATTAACAACATAAATCTCCCCCAAAATAACTCAACAATTATTTAACCATTCAAAAACTCAATAGTTAATAATTAATTAACAATTATTTATTCTTATACACAAGCTAGTCAGCTAGTTAATTATTTTAAAATTTATTTATCCCAATTACTTAACGAAAAACATGATAATTAATTAAATATTCAATTATCATTTCTCCATTTCTAATAAAATAAATTAGTTAAATAAAAAAATCTATTAGTTAACACAAAAATTTACGAAGTTAACATTACCATTAATTAACCCATTAATTAATTAATCTAAAAAAATCACATCCAATAAATAATCTTTCCAGAACTAATTATCTAATTTCGATTCCAATATTTCTTAATCATACCAGGAATTAAATATATAAAATTAACATCATCGTGCATAAATTTTAGCATTAAAATTTCATCAATAAAATTAATGCATGCCAATTATTTATTTCAACAATTATTTAATTTAATTTTTCCCTTTAACAAAATCAATAGTTAGATAACCTTTCACATCATTAATAGGTAGTAATTAATAAATAATTAATTATCTTGATTTAGTCATAACAACATTCCACGATTAATTCCTAAATAAATTATCTCATTCAGATAAATAAGTATCTTAGAATTAATCCTTCGATTATTTATATATATCCAATCTCAGAGCATATAATTAATACACAAAATTAATTATCTTTTCATAGACATAAAAATCATTTAATTATTTAATGGTATCACTTTAACCAATTCAGAAATACATTCTTAAAACCAAGAAATGGTGATGTCCACATTTATCTAACATAAGCATCATCATTTAATAACGTCCAACATCGAGCATCAACACACCACATATCACATTTAGTAATTTAATCAAAATTACTAAATTCACATCTGAAATGAATTCAATATAAATAATTCACTCCATAACATAAATACCAAAAAAAGTGCATCGATATTTTTATTAATACATTTATTAATTTTGAGGACTAGAAAGGGGACCCTACCTTAGGGTGGAACCTATTCAAAATTCAGCGACTTGACGTATGAAGAAAACCATTCTTCAACTAGTATGAAAATGAACACACACTCCATTATGTATATATGAATGTTTGTATATAAATATATAACTACATGAAAACCCTATACATTGATCAAACCCAACTTCAACATAACTTAAAATTACAAAAACACAAATACAAGACTCATCACACCTCAAATAATGTACCAATGACTCATATAAACCAAAAGAACATTAATAGTATGATGCGAAACAAAACTGAAGTATATAAACCATACCTGAAACATTGAAAATGGAGTGGATCGAGACCATCTACCTCACCCTTGGCGGTGGATGCTAGATTATGGACCAATTGGTCCCGAGTAAACATTCCCATACCCTAAAAATGGAGGAATGCAATAATTAGATTTAACCAGAACCATAGGGTTTCGAATGAGAAAACGAGGAGATATGGGTGTCAAATGGACAATGAAAATTATGAGATGTATCCAGGTTGACTCACCTTTATGAGGTGGATAGGATTTGTGAGGAGACTGAGAGGTATTGTTGTGTGAAAATTGGAGTCCGAGATAGGGGGTGGCACATTACATGTTCTTCCTAGGGGTTTCTTATACTGTAGTAGGGGGTCCAACATCAAGTATGTTATGCTACAGGTTGTTCACCGCAAGGTGGAAGCTCTATTCATGGAGGTAGGATATTTGTGGAGGATTCAGGATGGTGCATGTTGACTAGGTTTCTAGGTGGGTCGTGCCTTTATGCCTGTGAAAAGAAGGAGAAGCCCCTTATTCTGTTTTAAAAAAAAAAAATCCCTCATTATTAATATAATTACTTTTAATGATAATAATAAACATAATTAGTTTCGAAAAATTTATTCAATTGAATTTATGATATTATTAATAGTTATAAGGGATATGGATAGTCATGACATTATTATTATTACACCCTTTCATCTATTCCTTTAAAACCAAAAACCCTATATTATTGAAATGTAATTAATATGATATTAATGATAAAAACTCCAACTCATTGATTTTATAGATATATTAATGATGATTATTATTATAACATTAAAAATAATTTTCATACCATTATTATTACACCCATTAAATTTATTATTTATAAACCATAACCTATAAATACATTATTTTTATTATATATAATAATAATAATAACAACCATAATTAATAATGTTTATTACCATGATTCATCTAAAAAAATAATAACCTTATTATTATTCTTTTCATCCGATTTTTTAAACCCAACACTTCTATTTTATAAAAACGATTCTTAATTAAATATGAAACTTTTTATATAATTAAGTGTTTCTTTGAGATACCTAATAGCCTTATTAAATTCACATAAGTATTACACCCCATTAAAAATGAAATTAAAATCATTTAACATACAAATAATTTATTACAACATAATAGTAATAACATTATTATTATCCACACATTCATTTATTTAAACACAAATCCACAATTTAATATTATTTAGTTTAAATAAATAAAATACTAAACTGGGTAAACTACAAAAGTTATAACACAATCGTTTGCAGCCTGTTGAAAAATTGGAAAAAAATTCGACAACTATTTTATTTAAAATCGGTTTAAAAATACGAGGACTATAAATTCACATAGGAATATGATAATTTGAGGGTGTAAAAAATGTATTATATTTATATGATCACCCATAAAATATATATATAGTTTTCTATATTTTAAAAACATAGTTAGAGGTGGTGTTAGGAACCCTTAGCTTGCAATATGGTGTAATTTTAGGAAAATAAATTACAACATGCACGACATATATAAGAGATGATGGACTCATTGATGTTTTTTTATTTTTAGATTTGGGAATATGGATTTAAATCCATTGATATAAATTATTCAGGAATTTTAGTAAATAAAATAATTATATAATTCAAGGTGAAACAGTAATTATCATGTATATAGGTTAATATGTCTTGTATGCATGTCATGATATACACATTTTTGTACTCACCAACCTATGGCCTAATGAAACCCATTATTGGGGGAAACATGGTAACTCTTTCTTAAATCATGTGGAGTCCCTATATGTGATTGTCTAGATAGAGTGGTATCAAATTAAATTTTATGGATTGCCTATAGCGTAGTTTTTGGTGAGGTGTTTATGGGTTATAAGGAAAAAGTTTTACATGATCCAATTAATTCAAGTCAACTAAATAAACTAACTTGAAAAATTGGTGAACTTGGGATTTGGGTGAGGTAAGAATAACCTAATGATTAGTTATTATGGAATAACATGGTAACTATGAGTTATATTAACTCATATAGATTTAATCATCATTTAGTTTTGAGTCAATATGATTATATTTGTTATATTCCTGCAGCTATTGTTCCTATATTGATGAATGGTGTGGTAGTGTGGTTATAAATTACCTATATATATATATATATATATATGACTGTATTGGAATGTTTTATTATTTTTTGTCATAGATAAAATTTTATTCCATCATCATATTTAACAAGTAAACTTGCTTCATACACCTAAGGCTTTGAATCCAATAATAGATTGATAGAATACATAGGTTAGGAAGACATACTTGAGTTAGTTTCAAAATAAAAAATTTAATTATTTGCACTAATATATATAGGGTAATGAGAATTGGATATTGTTATCTGAGGTTGAAATAGAATTTTACTTGATCTGGATAGGTGAAGTGGATATTTTTTCATTAAAAATGAGTTTTTGGTGAGGTTCAATCCACAATTATTATATGAAATTATTGGGAGATGATGAAGTATTTATGATAGTATAATATACTGAAGAGGTTTTATGATAAGTTTGTGATACATCAATGGGGTTTCATGTTCAATAGATTTTTCTACGGTTTTAGGAGTTGATAGGATATTGTTTTATGATTTATAAAATAATGCGAAGATTGTTTCGTATACTATCCAAAATGATTTCATTAAAAATATCTAGATACATTTGTGGATTTTTATTACAATTTCATTAAAATTATATTGGAAATAGTTGATATAGAGGATTTGTTTTGACATGTACATGATCATTTCTAAATAATTCAAATGGGGGTATTATACAGAATATAGCTAGAGGTGGAAGGTCAAAATTTTCAATGTATTCATCGTTTAGAAAATTATATGTGAGTCACATGCCAACACAATATCATTTATATAGAGAGGTAAATTTGTATACATCATATTGGAACAATGTATTTTGATGATTCTCATATGTTGATATATGTAATATTCTAATTTTTCATCCATTTAAGTGTATTATGGAGATACACGTAAAAGTGTATAAAACTGATTAACTACCCTATCAATTTGTTTATCCCCCTTAGTAGCATATCTAACAATATAAATTGTACAGATAACCAATGTTACTAGTAAAATAAGGGGATAAAGAAAAATAAGTCAAGGAAGTTTATAGCCAATTGTTTATTATAGATAATATAAATAGTAAATATTATGGATGAAAAGTTGAAAATGTTTCAAGAGAGAAATATATAGTTAACGGAGTATAAAAGTTGGATTGATGATAAGTGGTTTACAGTGTAAATTTTAATTTAATATATAGATTCTCATATTTTTATTGAAATTTGTTCATTCCATTAATTTATTTTCAATTACTTGGTTAATTGTTAAACTTTATCATGAGGATTTCATGGTGCACTTAATTTGTGATACTTTGGTCTAATCAATGTTGGAGGTCTTTAAATGCATTTATATATGGTATTATTGTTTGTCATGGATTATCAAATTTCTAGGAAGTTATCTATGTGTTTATTTTCTAAAGGAAATATATATTTTTTCGTTCGAGTTATTAAAATCCTAATGTAGTATTAGACCATCTTCATATTGGGTTATTTGTTGTGTATATTCCGCTACTGAATTTTTCTAATGAAATATATTAATTCTGAATGAAAAAATATTATAAAATATTTTGACATAGGTTTTATATAATGAAAATTAAATTTTTAGGCTTGAATAAGATTTAAATGTATTTTTCTTGGATGCAAGAGTTGCATTCTACTTTTCAAATATTAAATACAATTGTTTAGAATGATATAGTTATTTGTTTTTTTTGAGTTATAGTTTTCTCATGAGGTTTGATGGATGAATCTAATAAAATTATTTATGTGTCTTAAGGAAAGAGAATCAAATTATTTTTTATTTTTCTAGATAGTTACATCCCAGTAAACTAAATTAAGATGCAAAATATTTTGAATCATCTAGATGTGGTGTTCAAGATTTTTCTTTAGAGTCATTATTTTAATAGAGAATACATATGGTTCATATATATCATAATATCATGAGATATAAATTTTATAAATAGGATATTAATTTTTTTAGAAAATTTGTTTTTAATATTGTTACGACTATAATTATTATATCACACATACCCTTGAGAATTGCAATATGGATACTAAAAATTTGAGTCAAAATTTCATTGGTGATATTTAATGTAATATGAGTGGCATATAAAGAGATATATATATATATATATATATATTAATTTAAATATATTAAAAATGGATATGATTAGATATATGAGGTATAATATTTTTTATATATGATAATGATATATTTATTGATGTCGCTAGTAGAGGAGTCTCTACTGGGAGATCCCAAGGTGGAATTGTAAAGAATCTATATTATAAATGGTGTTTCATTAGATGGTTTGTTATAGGATGGTGTATGTCGATTTTTTTACCCTATAAATTTATTTTTTACATAGAGTATACATTAAATAGTTTTCCATAAATTACGTATTTTTTCATTTAATTTACATCATGGTGTAAAAAACTATGTGACATATAAAAGAGACTGATATTGTGTCTATGAATAAATGTGTTGGAATATTATTTTAATTCTAGTAGTCTTCTACGGGAAAAGGTGAAATACATGTATCATGTTTTAATGGCATTGTTACATCTCTTTGATATTATAGAGTATAAGTGTTTTTAAATTTCTATTTTTAATGTGTTTTCTTTAAAACAAGAAATATTTTGATTCTATATGGGTTATTGATGACCAATTGATGAATTCATAACATATTTTATCAATTATGAAATTTTACTCAGTGTATAGTTTATAAAATACATTTGTTATGGTTTTTTTCAATATTCTTTAAGCAATAAGGAAAATAAATATATTATTTTGATGATTAAATTAAATAACTTATATGGAGGGGTGTTTTCACACCATTTATCTCCAACTATGTCATAGAATCACATTCTTCCCACATATAAACGTTCAAAATAATATGTAAATTATATCACTATAGGATATATTAAGAGAGTGTCTTTTTAAATTTGGTAAAATAGTGAATAATTTATTATTGTTGTATTTTTTATATAATAAAAACGATAATTTCTTTATTAGTATGTTAGATTATAGTACTTTCTAAAAGATATTGTGTTTTTTCCTACGTTTTGGGTTATGGATTAAGTGGTCACAGAGGTGAGGTTATATATGGTATTGGATTGGATAGAATGTGTTTTTGTTACTCACAGTCACATATTGAATTCTAGGATTTGAAATAAATTCTATGTGGAAGAGATATGGATAAAATTGTAATTACAAATTGGAGGACAGTTCTTTTTATGAGTTTTACCTAGGTGTTGGTAGTGAAATTTATAATTGTGAAGTAGGCTTTCACCAAGAATTATAGAATTCATTAAGGTGTTGGTGCGGGTTAAAAAGGTATCTTATCGATGACCAACATTTCAAGGATTATAAAAGGATCATGATGTGTTCCATGGGTCTCAACGTTATATGTATTATCATAATACATCTCATATGAATATATGATTGAAGGATATATTAAGGCAAAAAATAAATTTTATTGCATATTTTTGGGAAATTAAGGATTTCTTAAATAAATTCCAATAGGTACATGTCATTCACTTAATGTGAGTCATGTGGAATAAAGGTGGTGTATCTTGTAACAATATTAAGAGGTAATCAAACATACATGGGAAATATTTAAAACATTTCTCTATTACTACATGTGGTTGATTTTTTTATTATATATAAATTTAAGGATAATGTGGATGTTGTTGTTTCTTCATCACAAGATTTTTGTTGAATCATTTTCAGAATGAAAATTAAAAAAATGGTGGGCATTGAACAATCTCTAGGACATGATTTTTGGGAGATTTAATATTTTAGGCATATTTATTTAATAAGAGTAAAATAGGTATTTTTATGGTTTTGTAAATAAATATTTAGGGTTCTGTTAGATTCAAGGAGTGATGTGTTCCCATATGTGGTAATTTAGTAATTTCTATAGGTGTTGTTTATCAGTTGTCAAAGGATAAAAATAAATCCTATTTTAAATTAACATTTTCGGAAATTAAATTTATATTTATTATTTTTATTAATTAAATTATAAAATTTATTGAGATATTAATTAGTTATTATATAATCTAATAATAAGGGGAAGATGATTTGGATATTTTATAAATATTTCATGTCATGTTTAATACATTAGAAAGGGAAATATGAATGAGAAAATTTAATTGAAAATTTAAAAAATTCATGTTTAGTTTCTTACCTTAAATTAATGGAAATTTGTTAGAGGAATTGAATGGAGGGAACAAACTTTACAACAGTAAAAATTCTGTTGGATCCTACATTCCCTCAATTCTCATAGTGGATAAAACCCTTGGAATTTATGGTTAATGGAGATTGAGATAAAGGATAGTGAAAATGAGTGTTTAGATGAAAAAATGCAAATGGTCATACATGTATTTGAGAAATTAATTCCTCACAGAATCATGTTTTATTAAATGGAAATTATGAAACAAACAAACCCCTATGAATATATAATTATTTTGATTTTATATCATGTGAACATAATTCATAAAAATCATTAATAATGAATATTTTATAAAATTGTTATTATATATTGTATATGATGAGGATTTCATGGATTGATTATAGTTGATGAAAAATTGATATTTGATAATTTAATAATTTCATTCATTACTTGTTTAAATTTTAAGACTATTGAGGTGAAATGTTATGATTTATTTCAATAAAATTTTTTTAGAATATAATTCAAATTTTTAGAGATGGAAATGAGTTAATATCAAGAAAAAATATGAATAATGTCTGAAATAATGAAATTGTGTATTTTTTTATTGAATAGTATTTATAATTCATTTTTTATTTTTCTTATTAGTTGATTATAAAAGATGCTTGGAATTGGTTATTAATCATGCAATTTTATGTGATATTCTATTTGTCCTAACTATAAATTTTGATCCATTAATAAAAAAATTATATGAACTATATTAATATGATATGGAAGTGAAATTATATTTTTTATTATATACACAACAAATTATAAATTGGTTCATTCCATAAAATGATATTTATATATTTATTTTTTTGGTAAATTATGTGAATAATGTGTTTGTGAGTTAGACAGTTGGTCACCACTTATGCATGGGGTCATTATATATACTTATGTTAGGTGATTTAGTGTTAGTGAATTAAATATTGTATTTTTAATTCTATTATAGTAACTAATCCGTGGAATGGGGAAGTGGAAACCCTATTATAGGCAATTTATCCTAAAATTTTGAATTTTAGAATGAGATTATAATTGTGGTAGAACATTAATTTCAAAATATCATTATTTAAATTTATATAATGATATAAAATGATGTGTGAATGTTTAAAAGTGTGGTGGAAAATGTTTAATGGATAAAATGTTTCAATATTTTTTGTTTACTATATGAAATGTTTTTATAACATGTGTATTCCCAAGATATGAAATTTTTTAGGGGTGTGATGAATTAAGCCCTAGGATCTTGTATTCATGGTTCATGTTGAGCGCGTGGTATACTTATATGTTGTGAAATCCATCCCATGTACCATTATGTGTTCAGGGGCCATTCTTATCGATTAAATGGATATTGGGGCGCATTATCCTATTGAAAATATGAGGGTGATTTGAATGTTATGTGATTTTTGTTGGTAATGACAAAGATATGAGATGATGATGATGATGATGATAATGCGATGGTGATGATCATATTGATGATAGAGTTGATGATATGGATAATTATAGTTGATATAAAATGTGTAGTGGTGATGAAGAAGGTTGAGATAAGGAGAGTCCCTGATTTAGGAATGTTTGTAATAAATGTACAAACCATATGGTTGGAATTTTTTAAGATGATATTGGTTCTGTCTAGGAGGATCCTGAATTTTTTATGGATAAAACAATTGGGTGTCCTTATAAATTCCCAATACCACTAAAAATATATGAATTTTGTTAGTTACTTGTCTATATATAGGTTATTGGGGATAGAGATATAAAAATGATTCAATATAGTCAAATATTTGTATGTTGATAGTGGAAAATTCAATGATTTCCCAATGAATTAACATTTTCATGCTAATAGATAAGTATATATGTAGATCCTTATTGGGGGATGAAAACATAATAGTTGTGATTTTATAGTGAGGTCCCAATAGATTGAAAAGTATGATTGGATATTACAAGGAGGTATAAGTAGTTGCGCACTAACTAAGTTCATTCACATGGATAGATGGTTCTAATAGTTATACAGATGGTTTTATAATGGCGGGAAATGAATATTTTTACTTGTTTTGAAAGTGTGATATGTACATGGAGTGGTATGGTAGTTGTTGGTTGGTTGAATTTTTAATGTAGGATGTTGATTGATTTTATTATACACATATATGATTTAGTAAATATTATTTTCCTAGGAATAATGGAGGTCATAGGAAACAATTATAGAATATAATTCATTCCATTGCCATTCCTTATATATACTATTTTTAATTTAGGATTATATTTTTGGTTGTATTGTTGAGTAACCATAGTTCTAAAACCAATAATTTATTCATAGAGGGAGAATAAATTATACCTTTCTTGTGTAAAAATGAAGATGATAAAAATATCCTTGCCTACTTGTTTGTTTAATTTGAATTTAATGACATGAACTGATATAGAATAGTAATATTTTGTGATTTGGAAGTGTAAAATATTATTAATTTTGATGTAGTGACATTAATTTATAAAGTATAATTGACGAAGCGTTGTCGTGTGCGCTCTCAAAAATATTTATACTATGTGGAGCACAGTGGCTGACCTAGGTCGTTCTCTTGATGAGATGTTGTGGTTAATAAATCACTACTTCTAGTCCAACTAATATAATTCATTTTGATGTTTAATATTTTATGAAATAAATTTAATTTAATAAAATAAATGAAATTCATAAATCATAAGAAACTAAAATTTAATTCTAAATTACCATGCAATGCTAAACAGAATGTAATTAGGGAAAAAAGGATGTTCTCCCGAGAGAATTTTCAGGGAGCACCCTCATTGGCCAATTTCAAATATTCTTAGTGTACAAATTCCATCGTATGTGTGCACACCTTATTCTACACCGGTTATGAATGAAAATTCTACTTAGCGATCACCAATCACACCTTCCATCCACCTCGTCAATCGAGGAAAAATGGTTGTAGATTAAGAAGTTAGTCTTTAGGCAACCAGAGTGGGGATTACACCCACTATAAATTATCCTTAGAATTAACTAAAAGAATATTAATAAAATGGTCTTGGGTTCAAGAATCAGATTACTCCCTCTGGATATTCCTCGGATAAGTTACTCATGATCATGAGTATTATAGTTCACAATGGTAAGATGAGGGGAAGAGAAGAGGGTGAATCAATGGACACAAAAATAAAAACAATGCATGAATTTATTAGAAATATAAATTACAATTGAAAACTAAAAATAAAGAAATGAAATAAAATAAAAATAAATGGGTAATATTTGCGGCCATCCTCCCTCGGTGGAGATCTCCTCCATGGTGCCTCGAAGGAATGGATGGAGAAAAGGGATGCTTTGAGAGGGTGGAGCTCTTCTCCTTTTATAGCCAGAATGTTTCCCCTGAAAGTCGACGCGTTTTATCCCCATTAAATGACATCAGAACACGTTTATACATTCCTGAATGTTGTTCATAATTCCCCTGGCCGTGTCCCCTAAAAATCTCAGCATATTTGGACATGTATTCCGAGTGTTAGGGCCGTTTTACTATGAGCATTTATTCTTTCCAGTCAGACTCTCCAAAACGAAATCCTCCAGATTCGGGTGATTTAATGACCCCATAAACGGCCAATTCACTCAGTTCTTCCTTAATAAAGGATGCTCCAAAACCCCTTGTGCGTCCACCCACCGAATTTCAAAATCTTTAGGCCCACAGGTGATGAGTTATGGATCCCACATCAAAACTAGGCAGAACTGAAAACAGATTTCTTGATCCAACTTATGAGCTTCTTGTGAGCTTCGATATGGCCGATTCAGATTTTAGTCCAAAATTAGTAAATGAAGCCCTGGATGTGTAGAATATGGAAAAGAATAAATTGTGCAATTTGGATCTGTGTAGATAATGTTATGGCCAAAATACCGAAAAAAATGTAAAACTGTTAAAAATCCAAAATGGCCAATTTTTACTATTCAGCTCAAAATAACACCATTATCATAAAAATGAAACAATTAATCTTAGGGGAAAAATTTTGTGGGTTTAAAACAATCATATTCAATATAAATTAATTGAAAATATTTTCTCTATCAATTCCCCCACACTTAGAACTTGGACTCATGGGCAAGTAAAAATCAAATCAAATCAAATCCAAAACACATATCATTGAGATCAATCAAATCAATTTAAGATTTTAATATATTTCCACTTCATTTATTATCCCATGTACATAAAACACCTACCTCACATGAAGTTTCTCTCATCTAACAAATGTAAAGGCTGATCAAGGCTTTTCTCATCCAAACTCACACAAGAGTCACCATAGGTTTGATAAATTCCTACTTCTCCACCCGATGTGAGCCAAGGACATGTGTTTCTCATGAGGACTTTTCAGGGTTGTTCTGTGGCTTCTGTTTGGTAGGATTTAAATGTTAAAAGTTCTGAGGATGAAAAATGAAGGCTTGGATCTTATTGAAGCAAAATTGCAAGATTCTAATTTTCACTCAAATATGGACTACTTCACTTTACCCATTATTGAAAATAGGCTCTATCATCATTCAATCAGCTCAGCAGAAAACATTTCAATATTTTCAAACATTATTTTTTTAAAGCTCCAGATAGGAACATCTTTCTTTTTACATTGGAATTTCCAGAAAGGCACAACATCTCCTATCATAAAAGCTCCAAAAAAGGCACCGCTTTCAACAGAATAATTTTTCAGAGTCACACACATCTCTTCAACAATTTATTTTCCACCAAAAGTATAACCAAATGAGGTAGTACACCACAAGAAATCTCCCCCCACACTTAAGTTCAACTAGATATTGCAATTTTACTTCAAGAGCAAGTATGATAGGGAAAATTGGATTGTAATGTGGCTAACCTAACAGGAAATTCATGGCTACTAGGGGCTACAATGAAGGATAAATGTAAAGGTGGGAAATAATGAAAAGTATTATTTTGAAAGGGGGATTCAAACCAAATAAATGCCTCAATCATTTAAAACACACTTACCCCAACCCTCAAGTTTTTAAAGGAATAAATCAAATTATGGTTAAAGCAAGCAGGTCTGGTTCTCTCAAGAAATGAGGTTAATGAAAAGAATATGACAAAAATGGGTCAGAAGCCTCACAGGAAAGTTATTTGAAAGATATAGACAGTGAAATATGGCATGAGATTCAAAAATCAGTGTACTTTTCATGAAACTCCAAAAAACATGAACTTGAAACAAATTCATTTCAGCATTCATTTAAGCTCGGTTTCATGAAATAAATTGGTTCACTCATTGACATGGGTTTCAAAATTGGTATTCATAATCTTTTCAGCTCAAATGATTCAGAAACACACCAAAAATTGAAAAATAAACACAAAAAAATTTGAAAACACACAATTTTTTATTTTTATTTTTTGTGAAAACAATCATCAAATGAAGATCCTATACTACAAAGGTTCCTTCCCCCACAATTAAATGATGCAGTTTCCTCAATGTATTCAAGTGTATTTAACATATATGTAGATTTTTGATTGAATCACAATAGCTAAGTATGTATAATGGAGAGGTACAACCTGACTTATTGGCAATGCAACGTTGAGTTTGGACCCTAAGTGTTTCACTTTGAAAACCTAAAAAAAAGTAAAAACATAACATAAGAAAGATATTAAAATAAACAAAAATAGAAATAGGATGAGAAAAAAAGGATATATCTTAGTTTAATCCCCCAAGTGGGCCCTTGGTTTTGACTTCCTCCAGAGGGCAGTACCAGCTTTTATCCATAATCTGTTGGTGGATGAAGCTTCTTTGATTTAAACCACCACATGTGGCTCTTCGCAGCTTGATGTTAATTGTTCTTGTAGAGGAGGACTCCATAGACAGAGTATACAAGATCCACCCCTTTCCAATTTCGTACATCTTTCATGGTAGGGGTAGGATGAAGTACGGAGCCTCCACCTCTTTTGTTGAAACATGTGCAACTATCTTGTCTTCCAGTGCTAGCTTCATGGGGGCTTCGACACCCTATATTATTTTCTCAGCCTTAGCAACTTGGATATCTTTATGATTGGGCTCCTCTAGTAGATATTCCATGACTTCTGGGATCTCTAGGTGTTCCTCAACAGGTGCATCTTCGTTTGTCTCTTCATCCTCCAATGCATTATAGGAGTCATCTGATTCTAAAAATTCAAATCAATTGGGAGTTATACTCAAATTAGTATCAACAAAATTAAAATAATTTGAGTTCAAAAATGTATCATCTCCCTGAGTTAGTTAAGCTTGAATCTCTTCTTGATTTGAAAGTGCCTCTTGGAGTTGATTATCGCTGGATGGAGGTAAGTAGTAATGCTCCTCCACCTCGAGTTTGGATTCAACTTCATGGATGTCTTCAGTGAAATCCGGGAAGACCAGTGGCACTTCCTTTTTGGCCTTGCATCTTTTTAAGTCAACTTGGAGTTCATTGACCATGGCCATCAAATCTTCCGGTGGGATCCATGTTGTTAGGCCTCTTTCCACCTGCATGAACATTATCATCCGTGAATCAGCTCTTCATTGGAGGGCCTCCTCAGTGTACACTTATTCTTTCACCTGTGAGTAATTGTCATTACATATAGATTAATAATCATTTGAATTCATTATGGAAATATTTTATTTGTGTTTTTTTTATGAAAGAAAATGTAAAAAATTTAAAAAAATATTGCGGCACTACCTCCCCGGCAACGGCGCCAAGTTTGACGCAGCTTTGTCGTGTGTTCTCTCAAAAATATTTATACTAAGTGCAGCACAGTGGCTGACCTAGGTCGTTCTCTTGAGGAGGTTTTGTGGTTAATAAATCAGTACTTCTAGTCCACCTAATCTAAATATTATTTTTTTGTTTAGTATTTTATGAAATAAATGTGATTTAATAAAATAAATGAAATTCATAAATAAGAAGAAACTAAAATTTAATTTTGAATTACCATGTAGTGCTAAACAGAATATAATTAGGGAAGAGAGGAAGTTGTCCCGAATGAATATTCAGGGATCACCCTCATTGGCCAATTTCAAATATTCTTAGTATACACACTCAATTGTATGTGTGCACACCTTATTCTACACCGGTTATGAATGAAAAGTCTACTTAGAGATCGCCAAGCACACCTTCCATCCACCTCCTCAATCGAGGGAAAATGGTTGTAGATTAAGAAGTTAATCATTAGACAACCACAGTGAGGATTACACCCACTATAAATTATCCTTAGAATTAACTCAAAGAATATTAAAAACATGGTTTTGGGTTCAAGAACCTGATTACTCCCTTGGGATATTCCTCGGATTAGTTACTCATGATCATGAGTATTATAGTTCACAATGGTAAGATGAGAGGAAGAGAAGAGGGTGAATCGGTGGACACAAAAATAAAAACAATGCATGAATTTATTAGAAATCTAAATTACAATTGAAAACTAAAAATAAAGAAATAAAATAAAATAAAAAGTAATGGGGAAGATTTGCGGCCGGCCTCCCTCGGTGGAGATCTCCTCCTTAGTGCCTCAATGGAATGGATGGAGAAATGGGATGCTTTGAGAGGGTGGAGCTCTCCTCCTTTTATAGCCAGAATGTTTCCTCCGAATTTCGACGCGTTGTAGCCCCAATAAATGACATCTTCACACGTTGAGCTCTTCTTGAAGGTTGTTCATAATTCCCTTTTCCGTGTCCCCTAAAAATCTCAGCGGCTTTGGACATGTATTCCACGAGTTATGGCCGTTTTAAAATGACAATTTATTCTGTCCAGTCAGACTCTCCAAAACGAAATCCTCCGGATTATGGTGATTTAATGACCCCATAAACGGCCGATTAACTCGGGTCTTCCTTCATAAAAGATTCTTCGAAACTTCTTTTGCGTCCACCCACCGATGTTCACAAGCTTTGGGCCCACAGTGAATGCGTTATGGATCCCACATCAAATCTAGGCAGAACTAAAAACAGTTTTCTTGAGCCAACCTATGAGCTTCTTTTGAGCTTCCATATGGCCGATTCTGATTTTAGTCCAAATATAGTAAATGAATACCTGGAGGTGTATAATATGAAAAAAAAGAATTTTTCAATTTGGATCAGTGTAGATAATGTTATGGCCAATCTACCGAAATATTTAAAACTGTTAAAAATTCAAAATGGCCAATTTTTACTATTCAACTCAAGATAACACCATTATCATAAAAATGAAACAATTCATCTTAGAGGAACAGTTTTGTGGGTTTAAAAAAATGATATTCAATATAAATTAATTGAAGATATTTTCCCTTTCAGTAATATAATCCATGTTTTTATAATATATCCATAATAATAGTAACAAAATCATGGACTATTGAATGTGAGCATCGGTGGTAAAATTATAACTCACATCTCACATAGGTTGATTACAAGTGAGTATGGATCATGATAATACTCTCTAAACATTCATTATACATTATGATTATTATATTTATATGCATTAATTAATCAGGGTTATATTGTATTTAAATGTTTCATAATGAGGCTGAATCATAAGAAATATATTATGTCTTATTCTTTATTTATATAATAATTGGTAAGGAGTAAAGATTTGTTTGATTAATTAGGGAATAATATTGTTTGTAGGGGAAAATATGTAATTTGAAAAAAAAACATTATTCATTTCCCATTGTTATGTGTGGTATCCCTCCATAGGATAAATATATTCCCTTGAACAACCAAATACCTAAGTCCTCAATCATGAATCCCAACTAAGAAATCTCATTAACATGAAAAAAGTGCCAATGAAATCCTAATGAAGTAAAAAAAATTAATAATTAAAAACCCAAAATGTGTATTGTAGATATTTACTGTAGTTTAGTTTATTGTAGTAACTATAAAAGGTAATATTTGATTATTGAAAGCCTTGCATATGGGAAATTATCAAATGAATGATACCCAATCCCAATATTAAATTTTGTTCTCTTAAAAACATGGTAAATAAAACTTTTTTTAACATGGAAACATTATTTCATCTTAAAAAAAATAAATTTAATTAATTTTCTTAAACAACCTTATTAAAAAACATTAAGCAATATTAAATGTCATTTTTAAAAGCTATTTATTATAGTATATATATATAAACATTATTTTATATTATATATTTTTTTACACTTTTGGTATTTAATTGATCTATTTCTCACTATGGGAAGGAATAATATCCATTTTCTTATTTCTATATTTGTAGGATTATGGGAGAAGACCCCTTGGAATTGTTTAATTTTTAATGTATTGGTTATCAACCATGAGTGAAGACCATTATATGACATTTATAATGTTTTAGATATCATAAAAAATTAACAAATTAAATTTGATATAAATTTCAAAGGTAGAAATTTTTTACATATTATTTGTGATGCAAGAGGAAGTATTTCAAATTTTAGTAATTGGAAAATTGGGAAAAGTGATATGAAACGTAATATCAATTAAATAAAATGTACATTTTTTATTGATTTGTAATATATTCTAGTGTAAAAGAAATATATTATATATATATATATAACTTATATAATGATGTATATGTAGAAATATTGAAAAATAAATATCGTATATTTAAAAATTATATATTTTAATAGATATATAAGATATATAATTAAGTAAAATCTCAAATGCATCATTTGATAGAATACATAAATGATAATTAGTATACATTAGAGCATAAATTTTTTTCAAGGTATAAAAAATTATTTCTCAAATGATATGTAATGTTTTCATTGGAGTCAAATAATACATAAGATATTATATAAGTGAAATTTGGAAAAGTATCAAAAGTTTGGTCAGACATTTTACATTTTTATAATATATAAAATATGAAAAGTAATACATAACATTTTATATAGAATATGTAAGATTTATATGGGAATACAAAACATATTCTCTATGATTTTTATCAAATGTGATTTCATAATTGTAATATATAAAAGGATAAATTTATTAGTTAAGGTCAATCAGATAAATCAATTCCAGGATTTTAAATATTTTAATTCAGCAGTTGATTTTTAGTTCTTTAAGTCATAAATATTATGTTTACTAAATATTTTTCCATGATTTACGTCTATACATAAAATGGAGTATAATGAAAATTTCACGATATTATATCTTCCAATTGATTTTAGATTTTCAAATACAACTATAGAACAATTATTATAGGATCTGAAATACATAGAAATCATTAAATAATTTTGAAGACAAGTTTTTATGTGGAAGTGAAAAAGGTTATTAAAAATGTATTTAATATCAATATAATAATGAATTTAATGTTTTTACACATATGGGTGGAAGAACAATCATTAATATTTTAAAATTTTTGAATGAAAAAGATATTTTTATTCAGTTTAATACTATAGATATGCTACAACATGCAGAATATTATAGGTATTATGATATCATAGAGAGGATTCAAAAATGATGGTGCATATTTTGAAGTATTGATAGACATGTTCAGATAATATTTGTTCATTATACATCATTTCGGATATCCTATAGGTTCTAGTTTTTTTCCTATTGTTATCATGTTAAATCCAATATAAATAAATAATTACAATTTTATAGAGTATCCTGTAAGATTATATTCCATGATATAGCGGCTGTAATAAATATTGATATCAGTGATTTAAATATGTGTCTTATAATTGATCAGAACCCAAAATAGAGTATTCAGTTAGATTGGGGTTATGAATTGTAAGAATAATTATCTACCTTTTATTTCATTACGGAAATTGCATACAAGTGAGTGTGAGATTTAAAATTAAATAGATTATGACTTTTACTTATCAGAACTATTGATTAAAATTATGAAATACTAAAAATTGTATCACTATTTTATCACATACCATAATATGAGTGAAACAAACCCACATAAATAAGAACTACAAGTGGTAAAAAATTAGTTTTGTAATCATTTCCAATGCTCAGATTATGTATGATATTTAAGATTAATAATCTCAGCTCTATTAATAAAAGTTTTCTTTGAGCATTAAATTAATGTAATTATATTTTTAGAATAATATTATTAGCACATTTATTCATTCACACGAAAAAATATTATTTATGTTTCACCAAATGGTTTTACACTAGTTAAAAGACATAAACCATTGACATTTATAGATAAAATGGATATTGTGGGTAATGGAAAAGATATTTAGTTTGTTATGACGTAGTTAATGGAAAATGGTTATTCAAAGGTGAGTGAACTAAAAACTAACAAATAAATTTTAGATAATATTGAGAATATTTCTGATGTAAATGTCAAAGTGAATGACCCTAAACTAAATATTTGGAGAATTTGTTTTGCTGATTTTAAGAATGATGATGAATAAAAAAGTGGTCACTATTTCAAAAGTGTGAATGAAATTTTTTGAAATATCAAATTGTTTGGAGAAATATTTGTAGGTTTAACCATTTTAATGAATCTAATGAGATGTTTTCCTCATATATTCTATGCAATGTTTTTTCCCTTGATGACAGAGATAGCTTACACTAAAATAAATTGATTTCTTGTTTTTGTTCCCAATAAAAATAGAATTGTTTTTTCTAAAAAATTATATATATATAGGGGGATGAAATTAAATTTAAAATAATTAAATATCTAAACACCAAAGGAAATAAAAATTATTTTCCCTTAAAATATAAATATAATGAAGCATAAGATGAAGAGAATTAGAGAATTCTGTCTCTTATTTCAAATAATGTCAAAATAGGTAGAGGTAATTATAAAGGTATGATTCATATAATGTGAATCAAATATATTGTAATTGGAAATTTTGGATTTTATTTTTTAAATAAAATATATGATGACATTAAGAATGGTGATAATGAAGATGGTTCCCCCCAAATAATTTACTAGAAACCTAAATTGATGACGTTCGAAGATTAAATTCCTAGTATGGATGTGAAAGAGTAAAATAAACAAAAATACGACGTTGATTTCTCAATATAATATAATGATTCATAAGATGAATATTGAATTAAAAAAATCCTTCATAAAATATGTTAATGAACATTATGTTACTCCATAAAATAATGATAAGGTTTAATAGAGCTACATTGAATGTATATTAAAATCTGAACTTAACAAATGTTTCGATAAATACAAAATATCAACAAAAATATTCATATTTTGTCAGATGGAAATAGAATATTATGATTAAGGTAATAAAAATAAGAATAACTATATTAGTGAAGGAAGTATTTTGAATGTAAAAATTTGATTCAAGAAACACTTTTATATTATTATCAAGAGATATATATTTTGAGTTAAAAGAAATTAAACAAGTCATAATAAAGGTTTTTTATTTTAAAAATACTATAAAAATATGAGGTATTTCTATAATAATGATATATATGTTCAGTCTAAATCATGTAAATAATTTTAGTTATGAATCCCATTTAAGAAGTTACAAACTATTCCTCCTAATTAAAAAGTAACAATATCAATTTCATTAAAAAATACAGGTTCCAAAATTAATATTATAAATATATAGTGTTAAAACTTTCAAAAAAATATTCAACCATATATCATAGGGAGATTATGTATATTTGAAAAGAGATATGGCCCCATGTAAAATGAAAAATTAATTTTATAGATTGCCTAGATTGTAAAAAAAATCTCATTAATGTTAAATTATTCTTATAGAAAATATAGTTTTATCTGAAACAGTTGGTACTATCTTGTTTTGAGAAAGATATATTTTGATTTATATTATAACATGTTATTTATAATGATTAAATAATGAAAAAACTAATTGGAAGATATTCAAAGAAGATATGAATTAATCTCAGAAAGAAGAAAGATATTACCAAATTATTATCAAGATTATCAACTCAAAAAAATTAACTATTTTGAATAAATTTGAGACAGAGGTGAACTATAGGGTCATTATCTTGAAGAATGTAAGAAATATTTTCCATGTGAAATTATTTAAGCTATAAGAAATTAGTTGCATTAGAAAAGGGAAAAACAAGTATATTATATATTATTGAGGTAGTTCTTAATAATGTAATGAGATGGAGTCGATAGATCATAGATTTTGGTTATTCATATCATATGATATGAAAAAAACGTTTTAATATCATTAAAGATAAAAAAATATGTTTTATTACTTTATGGAATGATATATCCTTGAAGATCATAAAAAATTAGGACAGAGGAAATTGATGTTCAAAAACAAAAGAATGTATCTATTCTATGTGTTTATGGGATCAAAAATAATTAGTTTACTATCAGGTATAATATTTATTGTGGTAATGTAAAATTTTTTATAAGTAATTCTTTCATCGTCATCCATATTAAATATGGAAGGTTAATCATAATTTGGATATGAAAATAGGGGAAATGAGTTACAAATTAGAAATTTTAATTGACACGTGAAATTTCATATGGAAAAAGGTAAGAGTAATATGTTTCATATTAGACTTGGATATCAGGGTCAAAGTTGTTTAATGAATATTTTAGGAGTATTTCTGGTAAGAAATTATACTAAATTGAAGATAAAACTGATAATATATTTTACAATCATGTAAAAATCATATGATATTAATAAGATATAAGAAAGTGGTAATTAATTCCACTATGAAACATGAATTCATTTAGTTTGTTTCATGTGGGCCAATGATACATCAATCCTAAATTATTGAATATTATTTCATCTCATTCATTTATGCTGTCACAATTAATAATAATATGAGGTTTTTGATTCCCAAATGATAATATTTTATGACTTGAAATATATTCACAATAAATAAAAAGGTAAAATATAATATTAATAACAATAATTTGAGAATATATATTTGAAAGTTTTAACTAATAAATGATGAGGTCATATAGTTATATTCATGGGATCTATAATCAATATTGTTATTTATATACACCACAACAAGATGGAGTAGTAGAGAATATAAATTGAATCTTTTATAGATAAAATAAACCATTCTTTTTGAGTTTAATATTTATGATGTTTTTTAGAGATAAGATATTCATTTATATATGCGTAATAAATTAAAAATTATAAATTAAAAAATGTGGAATTGGAATAATATTATATAGATTTAATTAAAATATTATATAAGACTATTCTTTATGAAGAAATGTTATTCAGAATATATGGATATTTTATCAAATCCTTCTAATGGGAAAGTATCAACTCTGTGGTGTTTATTGGGACCTTTCATTTATAAGCTTGAGAAGAATTTTAGGTGGATTTTTAGGCATGGATAAATCATATATTGGTTTGAAAACTAGAGAAGGAATATCCTCAGGTTCTAAGGTTGTCCCACCCCGAGTATCTCCTTCAGTGAATTCCAAAGATATCATGTTCTCATTAATTCCTCGCTAGACAAAGAACAACTAGGAATCTTTGATTCCATCATGCCCTCATCTAACATGGATGACAGCATGTTCACTATTTTTACTTCTTGATCCTTCAATTTTTATCATTATCTTATGTTATCTCACCCGTAGTTGGATCAAGATGGTTGGGGAGAAAGTCTATAGTGAAAACAAATCCCCTAAAATATCAACATCATTTTGTGGTGTATTAGGAACAATTAATTTCCCATAGATGAAAATGTCTAGAACATGGGCATTCCTCTCTTTTCCCAGTGTCACTATTACAGATCTCATAGTGTAGATTCGGTGCATTATCTATTTTTTTAATGTGAGTGGGAAAATGGTTGTGGACCAGTCTATGAATAATTTATGGTGTGTGGCCATATCCTTTTTTGAGTTTCAATTTCCTTACAATCTGGTTCCAAGGAGTTGGCCTCAACAGCTTCGAAGAGAAAGTGATAGCTGTGGTTTTTTCTTATGTATGTTGGTGCTAATGGTCATAAGGAAACATGGATCACTTTTAGGGAATCTAGGGATCAAAGACTGCTATGTACTTCTGAAATTAACACTTAATGAAGAATATAAGACTTAATCACTCAAACGTGGATTCTTACCATTCCTTATGTTCCATCCATTTTTCTAATAATATTTCCCCATATTCAAGTATTTCCCCCCATGCCGATGGATTCAGTGGTACCTTCATGTCACATGGCTCAAACTCAACATAGATGGATCATGTGTTGCAAGAGATATGTGGGGTGGAGTTCAAATATAATATTGTAAAAGATCAGTTGTTATTTCTTTCTCATAATCCTTTGTTATTGGTTAACCACTCTATACTGAATTGAATGCACTGCATATTGGCATCACTATATGAAATGGTAATAACATCCAGCACGATGTGGACAAAAATGACTCTTACCCCTTTCGAATTCCCTTCATGGTAGCATCTCTACTCCATAGATAATAAAATATCATCTCCACAGGTGAAAACATCTAATTCCTGGAGGCAAAAGAGTTTCTCACACATGGAGGGAGTGTAACAAATCAGCTGACATCCTTGGTTCTCTAGCTTCAACCTCTAATTTAATTTTAAATTTTTCTTGTATGGTATCCTTCCCCCATGATGGTGTAATTTTTTTAATGAATCTTTTGGTCTCCACTACTATAGAACCACATAATTCCCTAACTCCATACTTCACCCATATTGATGGTCTTGGTCCTTTTTCCTCTGTAATATAATCTTATTGTTGTTTTTTTGTAAATGAGATCAATAAGGAAGGAGTATTCAAGGTCTATTTATCTAATATAAGTGGCCATAATTTTAAGAATAAATGGACACAAAATTATTGGGATGGTTATGATATAACTATTATTCAAATTGAAAAACCTTTTGGTTTGTTATATAAATTGTATATTGGAAATAATAATATGAAAAATTTATAAATTTTTCAAAAATAGAGTGAGGGGAAATATGGAAACTGGGCACAGAACAGTGATACTGATTTATCTTTGATAAATGATGATAATATTGATTTTGTGGAAGAGATATTTAACAATAAAAATATTAATAATTATGTGGATCAAAAAAATGTAAACATAAATCAAAACTCACCAATTTATACTTGAACATTGATTGAGTCTTGGAAACAAAACAATTCTTATTTTACAAATTCATCTGCATGGATTTGTTGGAGTTATTGAGTGAAAATAATGGATAAATGGAATGAATAACGAGTGGGATTATATTGAAATTAATTCTACATATGATTTATTTATAATACCATGCATTAATAATTTCATTATACCAATGTTTGTGTTTGAAAATAATGTCAGTGAAATATTTGTATTTTCAAGAAACATTGTCAGATTAGTTTTTCGAGGTAACTCTTAGGTTTAACATTTTAATTATATAGATTCATTTTCTCGTATTCCAATACATCAATCCATGTGAAGTTTTATAAATGATTCATATCCTAGGAAATACAAATTCATTCAAATGGATATGAAGTCTACTTTCATGAAATAAAAACATTAAGAAGAAATTTAAACTAAAAATATTGTAGGTTTTATTATTTATAATGATGAATACATGGTGTGATGATTTTATTAATCTATATTTGTGAAATATAATTCCATAGAGATTCATATTCTATGCAATATGGTTTCCTGATAGCATCAAATTTAACAAAAAGGAATGTCGAAAAAAATTTGTATGTGAAATAGATGAGAATATGTACTTCTTTGGACAGGTTTTTATATTGATGGAATCATTTTTATAATGTTACATGGAGTAATACTTGGTATTTTCTTCAATTAAAAGGAAATGTTATTTATAACTATCTATACATGGTGCGACGAGTTTCTTATTTGGATGGAATGTTATATAAAATTAACATTTAATTTTTCTAACCCAAGCAAAATACGACAATGAATTGTTAAAGAATAATGTCCTTGAATATTTCATTGTGGTATACACACCCAAGATCTCTTTGAAGAATATGATTATTGATGATTCATGAGTTATTTTAAATTAAAATAATTATACTATTTTATATTCATATTTATGTATTTTCTAATGCATCCAGTCATGTCATTAATTACATAGTATGGATGTTCTTAGGGTATCAAAGTGATCATAAAAAAGTAAACATGAAATATTAAAATATATTTCATAGTTACATCAAGAGAAATTTTAGTCATTGTGTTATATATAAAATAGGTAAATACATATATATGTTTGGTTACAGTAATACTAAATATGATGAAAATTGTGTTGAAATGATGTCCACGGTAGGAGAAATATGTATTATGTTCAATGTTTTGTATTCTAGAACTAAAATTAGTAAAATACAGAGACCTTGATACTATTGAAGATTGTTATATAGACTAATCAAATGACTATTTATCAATTATTTTAATAAGAGAGAAACAAAATGTATTAAAACTAAGTATTGAGAGACTATTGGTAAATTTATGTGATAGAAAAAGTGTAATTGAGCTATTAAATATTCCAGTGAAACAATATATATCATAACATAATAAAAAAATATATCATTTTTAGAGATATGTTTTTAATTATAGATGTGATATAAGAATATATTTATATTAGGGATCAATATTGTGAAATTTTCAAAAATTTCATTCTTATGGAAAAAATTAAAAAATTAGGTTCAAAGTAAATGATCATTTTTCCCTCATACATGAAGTATTTCAAGATTCCAGACATTTATTTTGTATTCTATTTTCAAAGGGGGAAATGGTACACAAATTATATGTATTATTTTTTGTGATAAAACAACCCTAATACCCTGGTACACTAAATTCGAATCATGTACTGACATATCCAAAAGAGAATTATTGATCCCCATGGGATAATGACTATCACTAGACAATAACTATAATATCAATGGGAATAATGTTCATATAAATTCCATCAATATATAACAATAGAAAGAAAATCAGTAACCAATAACTTTTTCAAACATTCCTCTAGCAGAAATGTACCAAAATAAGTTATATAAAAATATAAAATAAAAATAAAAATGAAATGATATCATAACATTAAACTAGACATATCCTCTCATCCCCCAATGCAGACTACATATCCCCCAGTCACTACCATCACTCTTGAGTCTCATATATCAGGACCACCAACCATACCCTTATGGTACCTTTCAATTCCCTATACCTGAAATAAAAAAAATAAATGAACACCCAATGGAAAAGGTATAGTGTGAGCTAAATATCTATGTATGATCTCAATAATTTTTTCATAATCAATTTTGTAACAATTAATTTTATTATGATTTCAATTTAAATAAAATATGGAAAGGAAATTAATTTCTGTTTTTTAATCCATGACATGATTTCAAATGATAATATCAAATATAAATATCAAATATATTCATAAATGAAAATTTTAAATAAAACATTAAAAAAAATAGGATTGAAGGAATCAATTCATGACGAAGGGAATTCATAATCAAGTCAAGAAAAAAAATCATCCCGGTCAAATATCATGAGTTTCTTTAGTTCCTGGTTCTCAAATTCTTAAACAAATCTACCATAAATCTTGGATCAAGTAAATTTGCATATATCCCATTGTATTATGCCAACGGGACTAGTTTATCAATATCATATTAGGGAACATCATTCTAATCTAGGTATAGTTTGGGTTTTCATCTTCAATCCACTTATATGGAGTTAGTTTCCGAGAATCATTTTTCAAGTAACCTTCTAAGTACCCAGGCTCACATGTTCTTCAATTATTCTACCAAATATAACAAAGTAAAGTCAATAATTTCGATTCAATTCACAAATTCATGTTAAAATTCATTATTTCATGATTTACCATGGCATATCAATTTCAAAAATGAATCACACAATCTCATCTGTTTCATTTTTTTTAAACCACCACTCATTTATGGGAAAAAATATGATTTATCAATATAAAATAATTTCATAAGAACATTTCTCAATTAAAGTCATAATTTTATCTAATATATATCAATAAATTTTGATTCCATTTAAATTTTGGGTTTTTCATGAAAAATATGATATTTTAAATCAAACATTATATCATATAAAATCCTCGTTTGGTAAATCAACTAAAAGTTTATTTAAATTTAACCAATCAATATAAGGATTCAATGTTATGGTAAATACTTATAGAATCACCATCCTTTATTAAATTTATCAAAATAAATACCTATGATAAGAACATACAATTAATCACTAAGGTGAATGAAATCTTGAAATAAACTGAAGAAACAATATTTTCCAAATAAAATATCTGATCTACCAACAACATGATGATATAATACTCTCAATAGGAGGAGAAATAAGCAATATAAGAATCCCAAAACCAAAAGAGAAATTACATACCATATGGGGATCATTTCTTCTATAGAAAAATCAATTCATAAGATAAGAGTTTGTAGGAACTAGGAAATCCTCAAAAGAACCTCCTAGAGTCAAAGGATTCAGTTCTGTTAAAATATAGGTTGATTGGATGTTAAATAAGGGATTTGGGATATAATTAAAATTTTTAAGGTAGTAAAAAATTATTCCCATGATTTCTTCATTGGGCCGCACAATTAGTAAGAACTGTGCACCCAAGTCATTCGACCTTACCAGGAATCTGGAAAGGGTAAATGGTTTGGATTCATGAACTACTACAAAAAAGGGCATTAACAGCGCTAAAAATGGGCTTAAACAGCGCTAAAAAAGCGCTGTAAAGCTCAGCGCTGATAAAACAACCCATTAACATAACTAAACAAGCGCTTCTTTAGCGCTGATAAATGATTTTTTTATCAGCACTCCTTTAGAGCTGATAAAAATATCTTTTATCAGCACTTCTTTAGCACTGATAAAGGTATAGTTTATCAGCGTCTTTTTAGCACTGATAAAAGCATGATTTATCAGCGCTAAAAGAGCGCTGATAAACTTATCGTTTATCACTGCTTCATTAGTGCTGATAAATGATCAGTTTAGCAGAGATCTTTTAGCGCTGATAAAAGCATGATTTATCAGTGCTAAAAGAGCACTGATAAATTCCCTCTCTGCTGCTCTGATAAATCTATAGCAGCACACCCGAACACCTGCAAAAAAACAGCATCTCAATAAGCCAATTAAAGCAAGTATACCCATACAAAATTAAATCATAAATCATAAGAAAATTAGACCCAGTATACCCATAAAACAATTATACTTGTACACCATTAACAAATAATTTATAAGTTAATCAAGTACTTAATGAAATAAATATAGAATTCAGAGGGTTTGGGTGCTGTTCAAGGGATTGGGGTGGCTGTTCAAGGGTTTGGGGTGGCTGTACAAGGGGTGGTTGGGGGTGTCCGGGGGGCTTTCCAGTTCAATCCTAAGGCTCTACATGGGTGTTTTTTATCAATACATAAATCTTTGGACTTTTCACTATCCACTATGCATCATGTTCTCAACCTCAATGAAGTTATAAGGTTTGTAGACAGACTGAGGTGCACATACATGGGGTGGATGCATCTCATTAATAAACCCCCAATATTAAACCTGAAATAGGCTATTGTAAGTGCATGATCAGGCAATATGCACAACCTTGTTGAGAAAGATCTGGAATAAAACTTATAAAATTCATCATGGATCCTCAAATCCATGACCATGATTAAACCCAAATTAATTTTCCAAGAGCTAAACATTTACCAATCATTTCGCAAGGATCGTGTCGACATTATAAAAATATAGTTTGACCAAGTCCTACCCCATCTACATCAAGGAACATTGATTCTCAAGTATTAAAGCTTGATCAACCATACCTAGTTCATCCAATGATAGGGTTTCTCTGAGTAAATCATAGGAACCACACAAAACATATAATATACCATGGTCTCCCCACAATATACATAATTATCATTGACCTCCAATATGTGAGTTTTATTTATACTCCATCATGGAAATCCACTTATGGGAGTTTTCTCATCCAGGGAATACCCTCAAAAGTTTCTCAGACCACCCATATGTGTTCTTCCAATTCCGAGGCATAAGACCTACAAGGATCTCATCCCTATACTATGGGAGTACCCTTATTTTGGGAATAATACTATGAAGCATATATTCTTTATCATATGGGAGTATTATCAACCAAATAATAATCCATAGAACTATATCAACCCTCCAATATGGGTGTATTCTCATTTGAGGCATAATCTATAAAATCATCTCAGCCATACCCTATGGGATTATTTTCATTTAGTGAATATTCCCGATAAGAATCTCATCCCACTCCTATGGTTGTATTCTCATTTTGGGAATAATACCTATATACATCTCATCCCTCCCCTATGAGAGTATTCTAATTTAAGGAATAAGACCCATAAGCATATCCACCCTCCCAAATGGGAGTATTTTCATCCAGATATAAGCCCATAAGTATCATAGGCCCAAACACATGATCACCCTAGTATACTAGGCCAACCATGACATGATATATATGATGCCACTGATAGATCACATGTCATGACCCCCCATTTAAATGATCAATGAAATCCGAATGCGTTTGGTCCGATTTCCGTAGGTCAGTTGTGGTTTTCACTTAAAATCTTGTCCATTTTAAACAAAGTAGAGACCCTTTGAGTTCTAGGAGCCACACCATGCCTTGGATTGAGGCGGTTTTGACTCGTACACGTCACCAAGGACCCTTGGATCGTTCATATAAAAGATCAATTCAATCTGAATGCTTTTGGTTAGATTTTCGTAGGTCAGTTGTTGTTTTCAATTAAAATCGTGTCCATTTCAAAAAAAAATAGAGACCCTTTGATGTCTAGAGGCCACACCGTGCCTTGGATGGAGGCGGCGTTGATGCGTACACATCGCCAAGGACCATTGGATCATTTTTTAAAAAATATCAATGAAATATGAATGCATTTGGTCAGATTTACGTAGGTCAGTTGATGTTTTCTCTTAAAATCTTGTCCTCTTTAAACAAAATAGAGACCCTTTGAGTTATATCGGCCACACCGTGACTCGGATTGAAGAGAGGTTGACTCAAAAACGTCTCCAAGGACCTTTGATTCGTTATTATAAAATATCAATGCAATCGGAATGCGTTTGGTCAGATTTCTGTAGGTCAGTGGTTGTTTTCCCTTAAAATCTTGTCCATTTTAAAGAAAATAGAGACCCTTTGAGTGCTAGCGGCTACACTGTGCCTCGGATTAAGGCGGTGTTGACTCGTACACGTCACTAAGGACCCTTGGATCGTTCTTATAAATGTTCAATGCAATAAGTATGCGTTTGGTCAGATTTATGTAGGTCAGTTGTTGTTTTCACTTAAAATATTGTCCATTTAAAAAAAATAGAGACCCTTTGAGTGCTAGCGGCTACACCGTGCCTCAGATTGAAGCTAGGTTGACTCATACACGTCCCCAAAGACCCTTGGATCGTTCTTACAAAATATCAATGAAATCTGAATGCGTTAGTTTGGATTTCCATAGGTTAGTTGTTGTTTTCACTTAAAATCTTTGTCCATTTTAAACAAAATAGAGACCCTTTGAGTGCTAGCGGTCACACCGTGCCCCGGATTGAAGCAGGTTTGACTTTCAAAATTCCACAAGGACCCTTTGATAATTCTTATAAAATATCAATGCAATCCGAATGTGTTGGGTCGGATTTCCATAGGTCAGTTGTTGTTTTCACTTAAAATCTTGTACATTTTTAACAAAATAGAGACCCTTTGAGTGATAGTGGCCACACCGTGCCTCAGATTAAGGTGGGATTAACTTTTACACGTCACCAAGGACCCTTGGATCCTTCTTATAAAATATCAAAGCTATCGGAATGCATTTGGTTGGATTTCTGTAGGTCAGTTGTTTTTTTCACTTAAAATCTTGTCCATTTTAAACAAAATAGAGACCCTTTGAGTGCTAGCAGCCACACCGTGCCTCAGATTGAGGTGGGGTTGAATCGTCCACATCACTAAGGACCCTTGGATCATTCTTATAAAATATCAATGAAATCCGAATGTGATCTACTAATTAATCATTATGCAAAACATAAAGGTATCATTAAATACTTAAATTTCCCCAAACACCCATAACACAACCCAACCACTACCTTCATCTCAATGTACTCAACCAATCTAATAACAAGATGAATTTTACCCAAGACTATCTAATTCAAAATGCCGATCATGTCATCAACCGACCAATTAATTTCTATGGTGCTCCCCACTATATGCTTTAGCTCAAAAACACCACCATCTGATGTTTAACACCTCCATCATCGGGAAAGAACCGCTAGAACCCCAACTAAAACTACTAAACATACCCAACATGTTTTCTAACATACCATGCTGAGATGTCCATGAGAACACCACCCAATGTTATCATCCATCCTTTCCATCAAAACCTCTTGGAATGGATGTGAATCCATCATCCATACATGAATCATGGACAATTAAACTTTTCCTCAATGATTGAACCCATTTTCAAAACATAATTTTCATTTCAAAACATAAAATAGATATGGATTACAACTCACCAAATTTGTTCCTTTTTCCTAGAGGAATTTGAAACATGCACCACATAGGTTTTAAAAGTAGTATAGGATAGATCTCATTGATCATACAAAGCCATGAACCCATGTTTATCCTTGAATAAACTGATGAGTGATGTTTGTGAATAATTTTTGGAACTAGGAACTGACTCGCTTGATGAAACACATAAAATAACTTTAAATGTAGCCTCACTTTCCAAATCATTGGAACAATTTCCAATATTTGATGCTTTTAATGTCAGATTTAGCATCCCATCTTGTTCATCAAATGGATTGGTCAACTTCCAAACTATCATGGATGTTGCCGCACCACCTTTACATGCAACTAATGATATGAGGCAGCTTTATTAGAAAAACAATCCTGAGGGAACTGGACATGAATGATCATGTGGTTCCATAGTTGCTCAGAAACCTCAATTTACCTCACATGATATAAGGCTATTCAATGATTTACAAGACATAGCGAGAGGAGAAGAGAAGGTGAAAGTCTCATAGATGAACAACATCAACAATAAACATCCACCACCATTTCACTATATACATAAAAATCATATCTTTAAGAACATCGATGTGAATTTCTATCTTACTTCCATCGAGGATGATTCATGTTGGACAACTTTTGTTTATAAATTGTTTATCTTCATCCCTGACTTTTACATGAACCCATGAATTTGAAGGTGAGTATTTGTACACGATAGTTGACCTTCTTAGAGAAGAGTTTTTGGAAGAGTATAAGAGACATGATGAAATTAAGAACATTAGAGTGTTGGATAAAATGTGGTTTCTACAAACAATGTGGAAATCGATTTGTGAAACGCAGCCTAAGTTACAACATGTAGGTATTGAAATTTATTTTTTCTCAAGGGTTTCAGTGTAACTGCATTTTGGAATGATCGTTGCTATTCATTGTCTTATAGGTTTTTTTGACAGCCGAGGGGAAAGGGTGGGGTCTGCAGACATTGGAGGATATGTCGAAGGATGACTTTATGGGAAATTACATCCTATATTTTTGCAACATTCCATAGTATCTAACAATAAAACAAATGGCCTCTTTTACCTTCATGCTCCCCGAACCCCGATCACCATCAGGGTTCGGGGAGCTTGATAGGGAAAGAGGCCATTTCTCCAACATATTCACACACAAACTCACCCTACGGAAATCCGACCAAATGCATTCGGATTGCCTTGATATTTTATAAGAACAATCCAGGGGTCCTTGGTAACATGTACGAGTCAACCCCGCCTTAATACAAGGCACGGTGTGGCTGCTAGCACTCAAAGGGTCTCTATTTTGTTTAAAATGGACAAGATTTTAAGTGAAAACAACAACTGACCAACAGAAATCCGACCAAACGCTTTCGGATTGCATTGATTTTTTATAAGAATGATCCAAGGGTCCTTGGTGACATTTATGAGTAAACCCCGACTCAATTAGAAGCACGGTGTGGCCACTACCAATCAAAGGGTCTCTATTTTGTTTAAAATGGACAAGATTTTAAGTGAAAACAACAACTAACATACGAAAATAAAACCAAACACATTCCAATTTCATTGATCAATTATAAAAACGATCCAAGGGTCCTTGGTGACATGTAAAAGTCAACGCCGCCTCAATATGAAGCACGGTGTGGCTGCTACCACTCAAAGGGTCTTTATTTTGTTTAAACTTGACAAGATTTTAAGTGAAAACAACAACTAACCAGCGGAAATCCAACCAAACACATTTTCATTTCATTGATCATTTATAAGAACGCTCCAAGGGTCCTTGGTGATGTGTACAAGTCCACCCCGCCTCAATCCGACGCACGGTGTGGCCACTACCACTCAAAGGGTCTCTATTTTGTTTAAAATGGACAAGATTTTAAGGGAAAATAACAATTGAACTACGAAAATCCGAGAAAATGCATTATGATTGCATTGATCTTTTATAATAATGATCCAAGAGTACTTGGTGACATGTACGAGTCAACCCCTCCTCAAAACGAGGCATGGTGTGGCCACTAGCACTCAAATGGTCTCTATTTTGCTTAAAGTGGACAAGATTTTAAGTGAAAACAACAACTGACCTACGGAAATCTGACCAAACGCATTCAGATTACATTGATCTTTTATAAGAACGATCTAAGGGTCATTGGTGACATGTAAAATAGTTGACCTTCTTAGAGAAGTGTTTCTGGAAGTGTATAAGAGACATGAATCAATGAAGGTCATTAGAGTGTTTGAGAAAATGTGGTTGCTAATAACAATGTGGCAATTGGCTTCTGCAACGCGGCCTAAGTTACAACTTGCAGGTATTGTACTTTATTTTTTTCTGGAGGGTTTTAGTGTAAATTAGTTTTGTAATGATAATTGATATTCATTGTCTATTAGGTTTTTTTACAACCGAGAGGAAAGGTTGGGGTCTGCATACATTGGAGGATATGTCGAAGGGTGACTTTATGGGAAATTACATCCAATATTTTTGCAACATTTCCACAGTATCTAATATCTAACCAAATGGACTATTTTCCCTTCAAGCTCCCCGAACCCTGAACACCATCAGGGTTCGGGATCTTGAAGGGAAAAGGGGCCATTTCTCCAACATATTCACACATAAAATCACCCTTCGACATATCCTCTAATGTCTGCAGACCCCACCCTTTCCCCTCAGCTGTCAAAAAACCTAAAAGACAATGAATAGAAATGATCAATCCAAAATCCATTTACATTGAAACCCTCTAGAAAAAAATAATGTACAATACCTGCAAGTTGTAACTTAGGCCTCGTTGCACAAGTCGATTTCCACATTATTTGTAGCAACCACATTTTCTCTAACACTCTATTGATCTTCATTGATTCATGTCGCTTATACTATTCCAAAAACTATTCTCTAAGAAGGTCAACTATCGTACACGTCACCATGGACCCTTGGATCATTCTTATAAATGATCAATGTAATCCGAATGCGTTTGGTCGGATTTCCGTAAGTGAGTTGACGTTTTCACTTAAAATCATGTCCATTTTAAACAAAATAGAGACTCTTTGAGTGCTAGAGGACACAAAGTGCCTCAGATTGAGGTGGGGTTGACTCGTACATGTCACCAAGGACCCATTTATCGTTTTTATAAATGATTAATTCAATCGGAATGCGTTTGGTCAGATTTCCATAGGTCAGTTGTTGTTTTCACTTAAAATCGTGTCCATTTTAAGAAAAATAGAGACCCTTTGAGTGGTAGCGGCCACACCGTGCCTCGGATTGAGGCGGGGTTGACTGGTACACATCAAAAAAGACCCTTGTATAGTTCTTATAAAAGATCAATGCAATCCAAATGCGTTTGGTCTGATTTCCGTAGGTTAGTTGGTGTTTTCACTAAAAATCTTGTTATTTTAAACAAAATAGAGACCCATTGAGTGGTAGCAACCACACCGTGCCTCAGATTAATGTGGGGTTGACTCGTACATGTCACCAAGGACCCTTGGATAGTTTTTAAAAAATATAAATGTAGTCGGAATGCGTTTGGTCGGATTTCGGTAGGACAGTTGTTGTTTTCACTTAAAATCTTGTCCATTTTAAACAAAATAGAGACCCTTTGAGAGGTTCAGCATTCTTGCATGTTGCTGGTTAATATCAACTGTTAAAATGGGAAAATTGACTCATTGGGGAAAGGATATTTTATTTAATAACAATTACAATTTTCTTTCAAACATTTACATAGAACAATGTTTTATCTTTTGATCCCCTTAACCCCTCTCAAAAATGACCACAAATTGTACATGTCCCCAAGTAAGATCTTCATTGTATTTGTGTACAATCTTCCATTAGCTATGCGGCCCACTAGTTTTGGAACACATCTATATCGTCTTGTGATTATGAGGCTTTTCGGCAGTCATAGTAGTACTGCAAAATAAAAAAAATAAAGAATTAATAAATAACTTAAACAAACTAGTAGTTGTTTTTAAAATTACCTCTTTAGGGATGCTAGTTTGCTGATGAAAAAAGATCTCTTTCATAAATTTAGAAACATAATAATGGCAATAATTATCGTTTGTTTGTTTTTGACACTACAAAAAGTTGATCATTAGGAGAATAATTAACTTGTGTTGAGATGTGTTTGTATAGTGAAATTTTATTATATATACCCCGATATTTGTCCAGACGTAGTACTTGCTCGCCTCCTTATTCTTAGCCCCTGGCCACATTCCTTTTTTTAGACGATAATGATACACCTCCCTATCAGTAAAAGATAATATAAATTATATTACTTGATGTTTAGACCTAAAATGTAAGATGTAGTATCTTACATATTCACAAAATCCATCATGTGTGGTCGGTCTGATGGATATCCTTGCTTTGAATCCAGAAAATAAATCTTCGGAGTATCCATGTTTACAGCAATTAGCAACCAATGTTTCCTAAAAACACAAAAAGAAATAATTAATAAATGAAGTGAAAATATAATTGATATGCTTTAATCGTAGAGTATTACCCCTACATGGTTGGTATTAGGAAAAGTCTGTCATCTGTAAGCTTGTGTTCAGATGTTTTCAGTAAGTCGTTCATTATTTCATTCCTTTTTGATGGCTCTATTTTTGTTAGGTGTGTTGATGTGATATGAGGACTAACCAGTCCAAATCTTGGATCATGGGAAAATTCATTCAATTGTTTTTCATAAATGTGTTTTTCGACAACATAAAATGCATTTAGTCATAATTTTCTCGATAGATCAGCTTTTGGAAAATCAATTCATGGAAACAAACCTCATATATACATTCACAACTGTGACGCCTAGCCAAACATTTTCAAGGATTTCATTTACATTTTCCGCAGCAAAGAAATATTGACTTTCCTCTCCATATATATTCTATTCGAAAACCACTATATGACTATTACCATCTTTTTGCTTTGTACCCACATGAGTCATCAATTCTAGTAAATGTTGAAAGAGAACAGGTGGTGTTATTGTGCTTTCAGTAGCTCCTTGGGATTGGTTGTCGATCCTTTAGATGTTTTTGAGCCGACGTTTGTCACCCTCATCCCTTTCTCGTTCTATAACAAAAATAATTGGTTCAGACCCTTTTTCATTAATTGTTCAGGGTTTAGCTTGAAAAGAAAAGGAAAAAATACCTCTTTTTCCCCATGTACTCTTACAAGTTGTGAAGGCCATGCAATGAATGTCCCAATAGCCTTTCATACCATATGAATATCATCGTCATCAAGTGGAATAGGTAGATCTTCCTTTGACTCATGAGCTACAGTAATCATCACTTTCAGATGATCTTTCAGAAGTGGTCTATTATGTTGTGTGGAATCTGGGATATTGAACATTGTAGCCCTTACTAAAAGGTGATAGGTGGGTGTTGATAGATATAAATATCAATCATTATCACCCTGTAGAAGATGAATACAGAAAAATTATCAGTGTTTGTCTGATTCATATTTCATGGGAACAGTTATTAGAATATTTATTACCATGGCTAAGATAGTTCTTTGAGGTGAATGGCTCCCCTCAAAGCTGGTGAGGAATGAGGCAGGATGTTCATGCGGTGGTTGTTCTTGAGTTTTGGCTTCCCCTTTATTCCCACCCATAAAAGTTTCTAGCAACTCTCCCTACCATTGCAATTGTTCTTCAAGTGTTGCTATTTTTTCGCTCATTTTTTCCAATTTTTCATCTATATCATCCATTTTATTCTTCTCAAAATATACACGGGGTGTCACCCCAAACCCTGCACCTCTGACACGACCGTATTTTTCTGGATGCTTCAAAGCCGTCGATAATAGGTCTGTATCAGCTACAGGATTAGCTGATTCTTGTGACTGTCGGATATAGGAAAATAACTAATTAATTTTATGTAATGGAAATTTTAAAGAAATTATTTTATCTCCATGTCATACTTACACATATTTCCCAGACTTTTTGTGTGTTCTCATCTACTATCTTCCCATCTTTATTCACACGTGCCTCCTTCCATAGCGCTTGACTTGCGATGGATGTGCATTTGTTTTTAGACTCATCAATCTACATATAAACATATAATAATAATTAATATGTTGATTATTTCCACCTAAAGATATTATGGTAAATTTAAAATACGTACCATTTTCTTTTCTAATGAAGCGTACCCCATCATTGCTTTACGATAGGGGTATGTTGGTTTTGAAGCACGTTCCTTATTTTCAGTACAGAGTTTCTGTTTCATAAATGAAATATTGTCAATCAAAGTGACGAATACATGTATCCTGAAATAACGTATTATCACTCACAATGTACCTGAAAATTCTCATCCCCACGATGGCCAATAAATGCATCCCATGCTTCTTGGGATATCAGGTGAGCGTAGACAATGGGTGGTTGTGGGTTTATTTTATCGTTAGGATCATTTAGGTGACATCTTGTTAAAATAGTGTGAAAACCTTGATGAATCTTTCCTGCAAGCCTTAGTACATAATCCTTGTGTGAATCGTCTACTATAAATGTACTTTACAAGAGATTGAGAAGAGTAATACATTGTTTCATTATTTTATTTTCTAGTAAATTAATGAAATAAATTCATAATGTTACCGCAATTTCTTCCTAGATCACAACCTTCATCTCAGACACAACATGGTACCATGAATATATGTCAATTGGCACACATTGCCGTGTAAAAAATCCAATGTATCATCTAAACATAGCCTTGTTGGGATTCACATGTTGTCCTCGTGCAATCCATTCGACTTCAAATTTGATGCCTTTGCTTTTCGCCTTAAGTATTTTGGTTAACACCATTAAACTATGATGTACCTGTGATTTCTGTGACGTTGGTCGTTTATTCCTGACCATTTCATCGATATCAACATCATCTATATGTTCATCTAGAATGGCATCAACGACATTTTTTGATGGTTGTTGGACCTCAACACCAAGAGTAGCAGGAGACACAAAAGGAGGAGCAGCAGGAGGGGTAGCAGGGGGAGCAGCCGCAGCAGGTGCTGCAGCAGGAGGAGCATCAGGAGCAACCGGAGCCATAGCAGGAGCAACAGCAGCAGCAGCATGAGATGCAGGAGCAGCAGGAGCAACAACAGCAACACCATAAGCTACAGGAGCAACATCAGCCGCAACAACAGCTACTTTAGAGACTTGTTTAGCCTCAAGGTTAGGAGCATCAGAATGTGCAGAAGTCATTATCTACAAAAGTTGTTGATCATTTAATTCAAATTACATAAATTCAGTAATCATAATATAATAACATGAGATAAAAAGATCTATATTACAAAAAAATATAACCATTTTATTGAGCTCTCTTTCTTTTTTTCAAAGGTTGAAGGGATTTGACACCTCTATCGACTATCCAAATCCCTTCATTGTGGTCTCCTCTAACATACAAAACATAATCTCCATTGGGACCACACCGAAATTATTATGACATACCACTAAAAGGATCATCCTCAACTGAATTTTCATTGGAACCTTTAGTTGTTTTGGGTGATAACAGAACAATCGACCACTTTCTGTTTGCGAGATCCGGAACATAAAAAACTTGTACCGCTTGTGATTCAATTATAAACTGTTCATCTTTATACCCTTCTATACTAAAATCAACTTTCACAAATCCAGATTCATCTATTTAAACACCACAATTCTTATCAACCCATTTGCAATGAAAAATATGCAATTGGAATGTCGTATAATCCATCTCTCATATTAGTTTTATAATTCCAAAGTATGACATATTTGAATAAATTGGATTTCTGTCCTTACTACCAGAAACATGCATCGCTTCAGCCACTAGTGTAACTCCACTATTTTTCATTGTACTATCTTCATCATGTTCATCTGTATAGAATATATAACCATTAATTACATAACCACTGTATGATAATACATACACACATGGTCCAGCGGCAAGCCATCGAAGACGTTCTGAAATTGAATTCAGATTTTCATCCAACTGCTTAAAAATATGGTCCTGAAACCATCCTTTGAACTGGTGATTATGTGTATCTGATAACCATTTTTCATCCCTCTAGGGATTCAATTGCCTAATAATTTCTATGTGATTTTTAATACATGGAGCAACCTCCTAACTGTTATTCAAAACATAAAGATGAGCCTGCTCCCGATCTGTAATACTGATTGTCACAATTTCTCTTCCTGAAATTCCCTCACACTCAATGCGTCCAGTGTGATGAGATTTCGGGAGACCAATGTGTTCCACATCAGATAGGTATTAAATACAAAATTCAACGGCTTCCTCAAAAATATATTACTTTACAATAAAACCCTCTAGACGACATCGATTTTTGACATACCCTTTCAAGATCTTTATATACCGTTCAACAGGATACATCCATCTTTAGTTCACAGGACCACAAAGTCGAATCTCTCTCACCATGTGAATCATCAAATGAACCATCATATTAAAGAATGTTGGTGGGAAGAAAATTTCTAATTCACATAATATGACGACAATTTATTTTTCCATAGCACACAATTTCCCCAGGTCTAAAACTTTTCTACATATAGAATTGAAAAAGAAACAATGTTTGGTTAACGTATGATGAACATTCTTGGGAAAAATGCAATGTAAAGCTATTGTAATTAGATCTTGCATCAAAACATGGAAATCCTGTGATTTCAAACCATTTAAAATCAAATCATTCATTGAAATAATGTTCTTGATATTTGATGAGTACCCCTCTAGAGCTTTTACATCATTGAAGATGTTGAAAAACTGATATCTCTCCGCCCTAGAAAGAGTATAAGCAGCTGGAGGAAGAAACATTCGATTTTCACCCTTCACGGGAGCCAACTCTTCTTGTATTCCCATGTCAACCATGTCCAACCTTACCTTAATTCCATCTTTTGTAGGGGAATTTAGCAACATTACGATAACACTATCACATACATTTTTTTCCACATGCATGACATCAAGAAAATGTCTGACGTTCAAAAACATCCAGTATGGTAATTCAAAAAAACTGATCACATTTTCCAACCGATTTTCGTAAGGTTTTTCGAAAATGGTTTACCTAAAATAGTGTTTGAATATTTTACTTTCTCAAATAGCTGATCACCTGTTAGTGGAGACGGTGTTGCGCGTTTTTCTGAACTTCCATTGAATGATGACGTCCAAGATCGATACTTATGCGGATGAGGTAGAAATCTATGATGTCCTAGAAACACAGATTTTGATGAAGGTTTCAACCTAATTGATTCTGTATCTTCTTCGCATATGGGACACCCTTGAGTTCCTTTAATGCTATATCCTGACAAATTTCCATAAGCAGGTAAATCATTTATTTTCCAATAAAACATAGCTCTCAACGTGAAGTATTCACTTTTATAAGAATCATACAATATTACACCTGAGCCCCATAATAACTTCAAATCCTCGATCAAAGGAGCCAGATAAACATCAATATCATTACCTGGTTGTTTTAGTCCTGATATCAGCATAGATAACATGATTAATTTCCTCTTCATGCATATCCAGGGTGGCAAGTTATAATTTACCAACATAACAGGCCATGTACTATGAGTGTTGGTTTAAAAACCAAAAGGATTCACTCCATCTGTGGATAACGAAAGACGAAGGTTTCTCGACTCGTTTCCAAATTCAGGATACTCATGATCAATTTTCTTCCATTGAGGAGAGTCGGTCGGATGATGTAATAACCCATCTTTATTTCATTTATCTGCATGCCAAGACAATTGTCTTGCAGTTTCTTCACTTCCATATAGACGCCTAAACCTTGGAATGATTGGAAAGTACCATACAACTTTCGTAGGATTGGATTTATCATTCTTGTATCGAGAAGAACCACACTTTGGGGATTCTGTAAGTGATTTGTTCTCTTTTCGAAACAATATACAGTCTTTCGGGCAGGCATGTATTCTAATAGAAATCATTCCCATCGAGTGTAGTATTCGTCTAGCTTCATAGGTTCGGCTTGGGAGCTCATTATCTTCCGGGAGCATGTCATTCAAGAGAGAATGTAGTTCCGTAAAATTGAAATCACTCCCTCCATTTTATGCTTTCAATTTATATAACTTTAGTATAGCTGACAATGTTGTATACCTAGTGCAAGCAGCATACAATGGCGTCTTTTCACAACTCTTTAACTTCTCAAACAATTTTGGGCAATCACGGAGTTCATATTGAATTGTCTTTTTCATTTCCTCAATACAATCTTCATCATCATTGACATCTGTAATCACATATTCCATACAGTCTACTTCATTATCCTTATTTGTATTCATAACTAACGATCCCTAAAAAGTAGTTTTATCCCACCTAGTAGCTACATTCTCTTTTTCTCCGTGTTTATTCCAACATTTACAACTCCGATCTATTCCGTGACCTATAAAATGTTCTTCCATCTCGTCTGGAGTAAGTAGTCTAGAATAACAACAACGTAAACATGGAAAAAGGATTTGAGAAGGATCCTTTGCGTGAACCATTGCAAACTTGATGAACACTTTCACTCCGTTCTCATACTCTATTGTTAAAAGATTAGCATCCATCCAATCATTATTCATCTCCATCCTATTAGAATATCAAAAATTAGTATTTATGGTTCAAGTACACAAAAAAGAATTCCAAATAAAGTAGAAGAGAACCACTTCCTTATAAAAATGGAGATTAATATAGCCTAACCATTAGTATTTATTCATCATGCCTAAATACTCACTGCTGGTGGAAGTGAAATCGTTAATGATGATCATTCCAAGAAGAAATGGAAATCAAAAGGTGGGAGTGAATCAAAATACCCCAAACAAGATGGAAAAACATGGTATTTGAGAATAGGTTAGTGTCTTTCATGTTTTCTATAAGTAAACCTAATTTATTTCAATGAAAAAGGTTAATTCAGAATAAGATACCATCCATTCCATATATTATTTTCATTAATATGGTTCTTTTGTGCTTCAAAATGATCAAAACATGTCTAACCAACTTCAAATGGATAAAATATGAATTAATGAAACACAAGAATCCAAAAAAGAAGATATAGTATAGAAACACCCACTTGGAATCTGAATGAGTCTACTCAAATGAAGAACATCATACATCTCCAACTACATCGATGCTTTCTCATATACAACGACACCACTAACAAGATAGTGGCCCTCACCAAGACCATCATACATCTCCAAATAAGAGACTACAACCACTAACCATGAAGGTCATCATAAGTGGAAATATACTAAGAACACATCCCTTCACCCAAATAAGAGACTACAACCACTAACCATGAAGAACCACTAAGAGCATAATTTGAAACCTAAGGAAAGGTACACCCAAAACATACCATGGAATTCAAATGAAATACTTTCTAAACCATACCATTTAAATCATTAAAGGTTCCTAACATCAAACTCCATCATATCTCTTAATAAAATTCATTGATAACACTATTTCATGGCCTATACCCATTTAGACCCCTCTATTGGTTAGTATATTATAGTCTAGTGACCCCCTAAAACTATCCTCCAACATGTCATTGGTTTTTGAATACACCGAGGGTATTTATCACAACCATGTGTAATGTACATCTAATAATAAATAATTGATATAGTTTATCATCAAGTTGTATAGATGATTTTTTGAATGATTCCAAGTGAAATATAGTATGGTAAATATGTGTGATAAGACATTTTTGGTCTGACTAAAAGGGAATATAGCCAAATGAGTGTATTTTGGATTCACAAGAAATATGACTCTATGTGGTATAGGGTTTTTTCAACTAGTAGGAGTATGGACCTGTAAGTGAATATGGTCCACTATGTGTGGGACTGTTTTCATTTAGAGTATGGCCTAATATGTATGGTTACCATAGAATAAGGCCCATTTGAATTGGATATTTGGGCTCATTACAAAAGGTGGATCACATTTTTCATGTGAGGAATCTACACCAATTTGGTTCATAAAATATATTCATATCACATAAGGATTTCTATATTCATAAACTAAGGAATTGTGTTCTTATCACACCAGGTATGAACATAAGTTCATCTACTAAAGGAAGTGTTTAGAGATCGTATGATCACCACATAGGGGATTCTTTGGCACAACGCCTCAGGAATCTCATGCTCCTCATGTGAGGTATAATCATAGGATAATTACCGAGGAGATGAATTAGAGATCTTATGATCATCACTTAGCTGATTCTTAGGCATATCCCCTAATGAATCTATTTATAATATCATGAGGTATAATCAAGGGAACATTATTTGGGAGATAAAGAAGATATCATATTCCCATAACATAGGGACTTCATATTCTCGTCACCTAAGGAAACCTAGTATTATCACCTAGATTTGGATGTTTTCTGAATTAAGAGTGGTCAAAGGATTATATCTCGGTAAAGGAACTCAGATATTTGAATTATAGAAGAGGGAACCACCCGATACACTCATCGCGTAGGGGGTGAGCATAGTTTTATAGCCACCATTTCATTTTTATCCATGATGTTATTAAATTCCCACAAAACAATTTTCCATTTCATCATTAACAACTATATTCTATGTCACTGTGAAACTAAAAGGAAAACCCATATCAACTAACGATGTCATCTCCCAAAATAACCCACTCATTACATCTTTTTAACAATGGAATGGTTGATGCTTCCCCACTGCACGATTTACCACCTCAACCATCTCACATTTTCCCCCAATGGAATCTATCACAACCAAACTATTAAAAAACTTCTCAAACAACCCAACCAAAAAAACAATGATGATTTTCAACAATAAAAGTAATAAAGTACCATGTTCTTGAGAAATATAATGAAAATTAGTAAACACATGTGAATCATCCCCTTTATAATATTTTACATCATGTATAGTCCATTTTCTTCAATCGGTCAATCCATAATACTCACCCATAGAATAAAAATCATGTTAAAAAATGATAAACAAACGAGAGAGGAGAAAAATATTGAAAAAAGATATGGAAATAATGCCTTAAAGGAGGTCCTGCAAACTGAATCTTGAAAGCGTTGCGGGCAGCGGTGGTCCGGAAAACTGAAGCTCGAGGGCGTCGGAGGTCCGGCAATGTGAACTCAGCGGGCGGCGGAGGTCCGGCAACGAGTAGTGAGGGCGGTGGAGGTCAGGCAACGTGATCTCAGCAGGAGGCAGAGGGGAGTCACAGAGTTCCAGTAACACGATAGCTTTAGGCCGTGACAAAACGAGGGCACCGTGCGACCGACTTTATAAAAAACTGCACTAAGGTTTTATCAGCGCTAAAATAGCACTGATAAATCCTTATTGTATCTGCGCTAAAATTTTAGCGCTGATAAAGGGTCATTTTACCAGTGGTATTTTAGCACTGATAATGGTTAATCTGTATCGGCGCTAAACTTTTTGTGCTGATAAAGGATTTCTTTATTAGTGATTTTCTAGCGATGATATAGGGCCTCTTTATCAGCTCTAGAAAAGAGCTGATAATGACTCCCTGTATCATAGCTAAAATTGTAGCGCTAATACAAGGCTTCTTTATCAGCTATTTTCTAGCGATGATAAAGAGACTGTATATTAGCGCTAGGAAAGTGCTGATAAAGAAATCCTTTATCAGTGCTAAAATTTTAGCGCTCATATAGGGTAACCATTATCAGCAGTTTTGCTTAGCGTTGATATAAGGGCGAACTTCCTTTTCCCGTTTTTGTACTAGTGATGGATAAACTAACCATGAAACTCCCATGGAAATATCTATATCCATGGTTGTATAGTTTGAATAGTGTAGCCACATAGTTTGGAAAGACTCTCCCCCTGGAGGACTGACCTACGATACATGGTTTTCTAGGAAAAACAACATAGTTTTCCCAAACCGTGGGCAAACTATGAATATTCCCCAAAACTTCTAAAATTCCTTGAATGTATCTAAAAACTAACCATAAAAAGTTACCATCGATTTTTGATAAAAAATATGAAAAAGATCCTAAAATTAAGTAACATAGTGTCATAACATGTCCATCATAAACACTTTATATCCCTAAAAGTATGTCAAGAAGTGTCCATGTAAAAGAGATGAGGAAAATACTCTCTCATAAGTGATCATGTCATCACCTCATGAAAATTAGAAAAACCATTCCATATTATATAGAATAATGGTATATATTATCCATGAATAACATGTTTCTCAATGTAAAAAATCTTGATTGAATACCAAGTTATGTTTAAATCTAGTTCCATTTAATGTTGTTCTCATCTCATGACACATGGAGTGTTGAAAATAAACATAAAAAATGTGGTATATGAATAATGTTGTGACTAAATGACAATTATTATGGAAATGAAAAATGGAATGATTTTTTCAACCAGGTTAACATTCTCCAAATGACCCAAAAATCACAACAAATGTTTCCTTATATTCTAAGCAATTAATTACTCAACCGGTGTAAAAATCTAAAAAAACACAAAATTACGAATAGAAAACTTCAATGAGTTGTATCAATAATTATAATATCATTGTTATTGACTCTGTATCATAATAATTATCTAAATAATCAATTATATATTAATCTTTATCTATCTAAACAAACATGTTCAACCCACATAATCTTAACCTATCTCCATCAAATTGAGAAGAAATTTAAATTACGGGCCATAATAGGCCACAATATGATCCATTATAATTGTAGATTCATATAAATTTTTGTAGGAAAACTCAAATAGTCCCAAATATAAATACCAAATATGTCTGATCATTGATATAGATCAAATTCAACTCCTCTGAATTTTTCTTCATGGTCGGGTACAAATGTTTAATTCTTAAAGCATTGGCATTCACATTACCCTTACCAAGGGTGTAGGAAATGTACATATTAAAGGACTACAAGTACTCGACCCAAAACCTATTATGAACATTCGAATATTTTTATGAGAATCTATAACTCATGTTTTTATGGTTATAATATATGTTAAATTATTATCTAAAATTATAATTCTTCCAATTCTGAAAATCATGCATCCTGATAGTGATCTCAATATCATGGTACATATAGTTCTTAAATGTTGTATTTGATATCTAAAACCATAGGCTATCATGTGATCACCATGCATAACAACACATCTTAACCCTTAATTGAATGCATCAAAAAAATATAGCATAGATCTACATAGCGTCTATAAGAGTGAACACTAACGTTGAAGTAAACAATTATTCCTAAAATCATCAGATGAACTCTAAAAATTGGCATCCCACAAGAAAATAACCCCTTTGCGAGTGAGTGTTATCATTAGAGAATCCACCATTGAGAAATATCTAAATATCCAACGAAAATACCCCACCAAGCCTAAGAAGCTTTGAATGTTAAAAACCATACCATATTTCTCCCATTTCAAAATATAATTCACTGTCATAGTATCAGCTAAATCACCATAGTAGGAGAACACATGTCCTAATAACTTCACTTCTAGGATACATAAATTAAATTTTAAATGTGTTGGGGTAATTTCAGTGATCTATCAATATTTTGATAACTATTCTCAGATGACTCACAAGGTCTTCCTAATTTTTGTAGTAAACAAAAATGTATTCCATTAGAAATCACCAAAAACTAATCTAGATAACCATTCAATATCATTTTCATCAGTTATATAAAAACATAAAGATTATTAGTCTATTCAAATGGCTTAATAAGTCACTCATAATTGATATACCTGCTATTGAAGGTGGTCTTTGATACGTCAGAGTCAGGGAATATCCAAATCTGATAACTACACCAAATATAAATATCAATAATCACTATTACACAGTAAATTGATAAAAAATCTGTTTTTGGAAATGGATAATTTTTATTTATTGTAACTCGATTCATATTTAGTTAATGAGTACAATGTAAAAGTTTCCCATTAAAATTATTTGAAAAAAATAGGCACTAAACAAGGAGAAACACTCTATCATATAAATCCTTTTTTATCAAATCACCCAATTGAGTTTGTAGATATTCCATTTAGATGGTGAAATATGGTAAAAAGGAATATGAAATTACTATGTACCAGGTACTAAATTAATGTAAAACTAAGCCTCCCATACTGGTAAAAATATATAAAAGTACAAAAAATCATGTTATTAAACACAATGAAATCTTTTGGTAGGCCACCACTCTAATATTCCTACAAAATTTCAAAGAAAAAACTTATATTAAACTACACTACTACTGAAACGATGTTCTGAGTATACTCGACCTCTCATCCCATTCTTCCTAAAAACACATCACCCCCATTAGGTAATGTAAATGTAGACCAATCAAAGATAACTATCATTTTGGACCTTCTAGTGAATTGGGAAATCCATCTCAAGAATTACATCAATAAGATTCATTACAGTAACAAGAAAATTCCAATTGAGATCAATATCTGATGGAGAGTAAATCCAAGGGGACATGAGATGAATTATTCTCTCTTCTCTCTGAGGTCTGTAGTAATATCAGTCACATAAGTCCTAGGCTCCCTATGAAGGAATAAAAATATCAATAAATTATTTGATATGAAAATAATTGAATGTTTTAATATCAAATAATGTGGTCAATAAAGATAAATCTATAATGATGGTAACTCTCACCATTAATAGAACCACATCATCTTCGTATGGGGCCTCTACCACTATTTTATGTATATTTGTTTTGAAGTCTTTGACTAGAACCTCTTAGTGAATGAAAAATATAATTTTACCAAATTAAATTTTGGTGTTGATAATCCCATACCATTTTGTAGGGTATAAAATATGTAATATAACTTCTATAGGAGTCCCGAGTGACAATATGAAGCACAAATATGGGGTGCCTCAGTAAAAACAAACAAAGAATTATTGAATTTTCCAAATTGGAAGCATGTCTTCAGGTCTCTTCAATAAAATACATTGATATTAATGAATTATTCTATCATTAAACATCGTGAAACTCATAACACTTCATATTTCCTTTAATGGGACTAACCAAACTGCAACTACGATTAATCAGTACTCTCAGTAACCATAACATACCTACGAGGTTAATCTCATCCATCAATCTTATATCCAGAACATCCACAGAAGCTCTGATCTTCATCATGAAAACATTATATAGAACATTTCATTGAAGATCCCACTCAAATATTTTGTCCTTCATATTTATATTTTTTACTAACTTATGAGGATACTAAACATGTTCTGGAAAGAGGATTGCATAATGATTCAATGTTATCCCAAATTTTTAGATGCTAAGAAACTGCCTAGAAATTTTTAATACCATATATTCTAAAACAAATTACAATTATTTCCACTCCACTCTGTAATGTTTATTCGATGAAATAATCTAATTTCACAATATTCTAATAGGACCTACAATATTTATGTTAATATTCTTTAACATTACTAAACTATGAATTTTAAAGAACTCAAAAAGAAAATCAATCCTTTTATCCAGTCCCCATCCACATTTCTATCATTTAATCGCTCGAAATATAGTGTCTTATATTAAAAAACTATTGATAATGATCTCAGTTTCCATATCATCAAGGTTCAACTACCAGATCATAGACATGAGCCCGTGCATCTACCTTTCCTTGAAATTGGATGACATATACCATCATCTCAAACAAATTTTGGTTATCTGTTGGACTTAATTAATGTGGTTCCTAAATAGATTCCTCCCATGAATTTTTCAAATTCAATCTCTATGAAAGGACACTCAAAAATATTAATTGAAAAAAATGAAAAATGGGAAACAATAGTCTGATCGTGTTTAGTGAAAGGACTATAATCAGATAAATTTACCCCCAATGAAAACTTTTATAATGAACCCATGGCGACTTAACGATTTATATGGTAATAGGTTTCCAACTAGTCACTCATAAATACTCATACTGCACAATATATCATAAGAAATGTTTATCAATAAATCCTACAATGCATAATAACCTTATAGGAAGACACATAACCTTCCTTTGATACAATTTTTCATGAACAAACCCAAAAACCCTAGTACACTAATACCCAATGTAGCCCAAAAATATCCCAAAAGGAATTCCAAATAACCATAGGTTGGTGACTATCACCCAAATACAACTGGAAGATAAAAGGGAAAAATACATACAAAAAAACTGTTATGATAAAATCGTAGGCAAATGTAACCAATTGGTAATAAAAACACTCCTCAAGTAGAAACATAGAACAAATAGATAGATAAGCACCCGAACAATAAAAAAAACAAAATAATAGCACAACATCCAAAAATACATAGCCTCCCAAAATTGACAAAAGAAATTGATCACAGCTCCATCAGTCACCACCATCTACCCAATGTCTCACAGAGCAAGAACACCCTCCACCTCCAATTGTTTCTTTCCCCTTACCTAGACCTGGAATAAAAAAACCAACATATTACACAAGCAAATTCTAATCAATTCGCTAAAAACCTAGTAGATTACGAAAATGTATTTTATAATCAATTCCATAACAATTAAAATATTTATTCATTAAATTTAAATAAAAAATTGTTTGGAAAGTGATTTAAATATTTTAATCCAAAAAATAATTCAAATAAAATAATTCCTGATACATCAAAAATTGTCTAAAATTATAATTTTATATAAAACATTAATATAAATCTGGTGCAATGAATAAAATAGTTTTTTAAAAATGAAATTCAATATCATGTAATAAAACAAAGCCCCATGGGCATATTCCCTGATTCATGTTAGTTCTAGAACCTCTAATCCTCACACTACGAATCAATAATAATGTCTCGTGTAACACCCGAGACTTTTATGAGAAATATTTTGTTTTTATGTTATATAAATCATCAAGTGAATCTTTCACTACACACAACACTAGATTGGCTTGCTTTACACTCAACTGTGGCCTTCCTCGATAGCTTACGTCGTTCGCAATACCATGTTTCACTAAACAACGATATGCTATTAAAATATTATTAAACTAGCCGTTACGAATAGTAATAACCACTTTTTGAAAATTTGTAAATTATATTTTTTAAAATGGACTTCATTTTGGATTCAGAATATTGAAATTAGCTTAGGGTGAAATTTTGGTACTTTTCGGATAACTTTCATATTCTGATGAATATTGGAAATTATTAAATTTTAATTAAAAAAAACTTTTTTAAACAAAATAATTAATAGTGATAAATTATTAATTTGAGTGGTTTTAAATTGTATTTAGAATATATTTTTACAATCTAAAACAATTTTGTTCATTGGATGTAATTTCACATTTAAACCAGACATAAACAAGTGTCAATCTTTTTATAGTTATTAACTCTTAAAAACACGGTATTTGTCTTGACGACGGGAATTAATATTTAAATTAGTTAATGTAACTGATATGTTTTTAATTTGGCAAAATAAACATCATTTTTGAATTCATAATATCAAATATAGCTTAGTCTTAATTATTTTTATTTTTCTGGAAACTTTCATTTTTTGATTAATAGTGAAACCACTAAGTGGTAGTTAAAAACTGAATTTTTTCATAAAACATAATTTTACCGCTTTTGTGAGTGGAATTTCGAAAATCCGAGAGACACAGTTAATATCATGGACTAAAATGTGGTTCAATGAGATGAAAATAATTTTTGGTGAATAGTAGCTTTTTACTTTTTTTTACCACGGTTAAAAGTAAATAGGGTAGTTAAGGGTAACAATGATATTATTATTACCCTAACACATGTCCTAATTCTATTGGATAAGTGTAATTCGACCAAAAACAACCTTAGGAATAAAATATTACCATTTAGTCCCACTTGGATTAGATTAGTACAATTATTTTCAATTTATTTAAAGAAGGTTAAAATAGTTAAAATCAAAGTTTAATAACTAAAGGATTTTTAATATAGGGTTATACATAAGATAAATTCGACTATAAATATTCATTAGAAAGCTACAAATCTTTCCTACATAATGGTATTTTATTTGAAATTTTCAGACTTAAAATAGTTTAATTTATTTATGATACAATGATGATGCAGTAATTATCTTATTAATGAAATATTGACATAATTGATGTTATAAATACCCAAATAAATGTAATTTGAGACTTTTTATGAATTCCAATAATTTTATGTGTTAAATTAAATTTTATTATTTATTTAATTAAATTTTTTTGAACTTAGAATTCTGTTATGATTTTCACAATAATCAATTACCAAACATTGTCAAAATTGACATAAAATAGTTTTTAAAACAAATACTGTATTATAAATTGTTATTTTATTCCGAAAAATCTGTGTATCGGAGAAGTGACTTAGAGAAAGTTATATATATTAATAATAAACAACTTGGGGTTAGTTTGGCTTGATATAGTATGTTTATTAACCTTATCGTGTAAGAAAACAAGAAGACACGGTAAAAGTTAAATTATCTAACTTATAGTTAAATCTAAATGATAAGGTTAAAATTGATACCTAAACTTGCCTAAATTCTATTTTATGAGATTATTTCGACCCATACCCACCGTAGATTTGAAATATATCAATTTGGAGCTATTAAAAATAGAATATGACTTTATAATAAAATAATATTATTGGTTATTCCAATGGTGCCCCTCTCCTCCCTTATAAAAGGGAGCCTCCTCCCTCTCTTCCTCACACCACTTTGAGCCTTCATGCTCAGCCAAACCATGCTAATATCTCTTATCCACTTCCCTAGAAACATCCTCGAGGTCCTGGTCTTCTTCAAAGACCAATTTTAGTTCCCTGAGAGGTGGTCTCAAAGAGGCGCTTCAAAGAAGAGGTAATGCCTATTACTGATTATTTCATCTTTATTTCTTCTTCCACCTAATCTTCTTTAGTTGTTTAATTATGAAGTAATAACATCAGTATCAATAATATACTGATATGTTATTATAAATATGAAACAACCCTATTTCACCATCTATCTATCCTATAGAAAATGAAATCACCATGCGTGCGTAAGTAGGGAATACCGGCTCGACGCTGTGGTGTATTCTATTTTCCACCACCACCATACTTGGATGGGTATAATGGTGTAAATAATAACTATATATTATTATTGTAATGATATATTGAATCTGAAATAGTATACATACACTCCAATATAATTACACGATCATGGGAATGATATCATCGCTCATGCGTACGTACGGAATACCGTCTCCACAATGTGATGCGACTCGTTATACATGATATTCATTGCATAAAGATTATATAAATTAATTGACTGAATGGATATGATATATATTACACTAATAAAATTATTTAAATGGGGTATCTATAACCTAAAAATAAAAATAAGAATTTATTCGACAAAACACGCATAAGAACAAAAAGTAATAAACACCTGAATAACAAGTAGAAATGAAATATTACTAATAAAAAGCTAAGAATATGACCATATATGATATCATAAAAAAAATTATAATTCTGGAATAAGTCAATATCATTATTTAAATCATTATACAGGAGGGTCAGACACTTACGAAGCAAATCAGACCTAAGGTAAGGGAAAATATCACAATCTCATTTTTATCCGAGATTGTTTATACTTTGGTATTTACTCGGGTATATTTTATCATCCAAATACATTTTTCCTCAATATTTAATATTTATATCCTTCTACAATAGTTTAAATCCAATTTTACCCTTTGGTGAGTTTTTAGTAATGGATATGAAAGGAATCTTTTGTCATTTTTCGTACGAAGTACTTTTTGACTTCTCCGACAAAAGTACGAGAAGAATGTTTTTTTAACTTATATGGAATAAATGGTTTTTTAAAACATTATTTCCAAGGAGATTCCTTTACAAGTTTTCAATTTTATTTTTAATCAACATCTTTTAGTTTAAAATTTTATGACTTGTTAAGAAAGGAAAATGTTTTTGAAGTAGAAATGATATTTTCCTCAAGAATGGAGTTCAAGTGTTTTATCAAAATTATTTTCCATCTAAGATAATATAGGGTTCTGTTTCTAACCCGATTATTACATTGATTTGATTATGTTGTGATGGAATTATTTTTATGAATTCCTTTATCTTATATGAATTTTTTTATGATGTCACGATGTTTAAGAATCCCATTTTTATTACATGGGTTATGCAATGATGTATGATTTATGATTTTGTGGCACACAAAAGAACGGTATCATTATGAGATGGGTGGGACCTATATCTCCCTCCAATTCATTGGGTAAAGATTTTATATCTCATGACATAGACATGGCTAGAATGGCAGGTTAAACTGGTTCAGTCAAACAAGACTGAAACGAGGAGTGAACTCGGTTCAGAAATGGACTTTTTCCACTAAGATAGTCTTGGAAATGAGTCTTGACTAATAAGAAATTATTCTCTATGAATATGTGTGTATGCCACAAAGTTTCATGTTTTATGTTATGATTATTGGGATTTCATTTCACTACTATGATTTATCCCATGTTATGAAATTCTGCTCTCTTTTGCAGGTTAAGATTTCCAAAATGGTATGTTCTTATGAATATGATCTGATTGATATTTCTTTTGTTTACCCTTACTGAGAATTTGATCTCACCCTTTTGTATTTTTTCTTTCCCCAGGCTAGGAAGAAGGTTATTAAGTAAGATATTCCAAAAGATACTATAGATATGATGAAATAAATGCGAGACAGTGTAGACGCTTTGTGAACCAGTTGTTTATGTTTCCCAGTTTCTAAAGACATTATACCTATACAGTACTTTCATGGTTTTGTAATATGTTGTAATATGTATGCTTCAATTTTGTAGTATTAACCATTTATGTAAAGTGTGGGTCATTATAGTTGGTATCAGAGGAAAGGTATATTCAACCCTTGGAAACTAGGATATGAAAGCCTTAGTAAGAACCCTAAGGATAATTCTAAGAATAGAACACAATCTTAGTGTTTTAGAAATGACCATGAATAACCTAGGATAAGACCTCAAGTGTGAAATTTTATTCTTGATTATGTGGTTTTCCTAATATAATTAGTGTTTCTCACACTATTATTCTTGGTTTTAGTCAATGGTTGGAACCCGAGGGAACCATGTTAATGCGGAATGCGGCGGGCAATGCAATGATTGTCACCCTGAGCAACCAAACGTTATGGGATATGGAATGAAAAATCTTGTAGCCATGCTCACACAACTTTCTCAAGCTATGAATCATGCAGGACTTCCAAAAGAGAAAAAAAAGGAGCAACATTATGTTGAATCCTTCATGAGGCAACGTCCACCTTCTTTCAGCGGGTCTACTGATCCATTAGTTGTTGAACAATGGATTAGTACTGCTGAAAATATATTTTCAGTTCTTCAATGATATGAACATGATAAAGTCATCCTAGTAGTGTATCGTTTGGAAGGAGATTCTGATCAATGGTGGAATATTATTAAGAATACAAGGCAAAGGGATTAATTTGAGTCCATGGAATGGGATGAGTTCAAGAACTTATGTTTCAATAACTACTTCCCTCGTATTCTCCAAACAAAGATGGAGATAGAGTTTCAAGAACTGAAGCAAAAGGATGATGAATCTGTTGGTACCTATGAAGAAAATTTTACAAGACTTGCAAGGTACTCTTCTGGTATTATTATCCAACCTGAGAGTAAGATCAATCGAATCTTTAGTGGCTTAAAACCAACTCTTCAAAGGGCCTTATCCATAAGGGACTTCAATAGCTACGAGGAAATCGTTCGATGTGCTCTCAAAGTTGAGATGGAGATTGGAATAACCCATGAGTCATATGGGTTTGATAAGAAGAGGAAAATAGAATTCAAAGGAAAATCTAAAGAGCACACTGAATAGAAGATGATCTTTCCCTTACGCTCAAAGTGTGGAAAGAAACATGGAGGGAGTTGTCGTAAAGGGACATGTAAATGTTTCAAATGTGGAAAGGAAGGTCATCGGGAATTTGAATGCCGCAATGATGGGAAGAAGATGTCTATTGATGCAAACAAAGGAAGGGACACACAAAATGAACCTACTACACCTCAATGTTTCAAGTTCAAGGAGATGGGGCATTATTCCAATAAATTCCCTAATCCAAGGGTTGTTGATGATGATCGACATCAAAAAAATCTTAACGCTAATGAAAAAGGAAAGTCACTTGCAATTTCTATCGGCGATGTGGAGTACTATAACGATATGGTGAAGGTACACATACCATCCACTCTAAAGTAGAAAATGTTTTATTTGATTCTGGATCCACCCACTCTTTTATTTCTGAAGATTTTTCTTGGGGTATCACCGTATTACCTCAACAATTAGATGTTGAGTTAGATATGACAACACCTAATGGCACAACGGTCACATCAAAAGTTTATAATTCTTCCCTGATTGAAGTTTGTGGGAAAGTGCTTCATGCAAATCTTGTGGTCCTTCCTATAGTGGAATTTGATGTGATTCATGGCATGTATTGGATTTCTTTATATGGATCTCATATCAATTGCCAAAGAAGAGAAGTCACATTTCATATTCCAGATCAATCTATGATCGTCTATCGATGCAAGGATGAACATAACCTTCAAGTGGAAATTTCTTCCATCTTATGGGTCTTGATTCCACTGAATGAAGGTTATTTATCTCAAATGGTTGGTGAGAAACTCACAATTAAGAATATTCCCATTGTACGGAAGTTTGATGATGTCTTTCCGGAGGAATTTCTGGGTCCTCAACCACATTGTGAAGTTGAGTTTTCAATAGAAGTCGTACTGGGTGCTTTGCCTATTTAAAAGACACCTAATAGAATGGACCCAATTGAGTTGCAGGAATTGAAGAAGCAACTCCAATAGAATCTTGATAAGGGATTTATACACCCTAGTGCGTCACCCTGGGGAGAACCTATTATATTTGTTAAGAAGAACGATGGATCAATGAGTCTCTGCATTGATTATCGAGAACTTAACAAGATCACTATTAAGAGAAATTGTCCTCTCCCACGAATTGATGACTTATTTGACCAACTACACAGAGCTCAATACTTTTCCAATATTGATCTTCGTTCAGGGTATCATCAATTAAGGGTCAAAAGGGTGGATATACCAAAGACGGCTTTCCGTACAAGGTATGGACACTATGAATTTATAGTGATTCCATTTGGTCTTCCTAATGCCCCTACTATCTTTATGGATATGATGAATATAATCTTTAGAGAATATCTTGATCAATTTGTGGTAGTCTTTATAGACGATATTCTTGTCTATTCAAAGAGTAAGGAAGAACATGAAGATCACTTGAGAATTATATTGAAGACCTTGAGAAAGGAGAAGCATTATGCCAAATTTACCAAGTGTGAATTTTGGCTTCTAAAAGTTACTTTTTTGGGTCACATAATCTCAAAAGAGGGGATATCTGTGGATCCAGAAAAAACCGAGGTTATTGAAAGATGGTCGAGACCAAAAATAGTAACTAAGATCCTAAGTTTTCTTGGTTTGGATGGATATTATCGATGTTTTGTGAAAGATTTTTCACGATTATCTAATCCACTCACTAGGTTGAATCAGAAAGGAGTTAAGTGTGTTTGGATGGAGGAATGTGAAGAGAATTTCAAGGAGTTGAAAAGAAGGTTATCCAGTGCACCTATGCTCACACTGCCTTGTAGTTGAGAAATGTTTGTGATCTATATTGACGCATCCAAGAAGGCGCTGGGGTGTGTTCTTATGAAAAATGATATGGTGATAGCTTATGAATCACGATAATCGAAAATCCATGAGAAAAATTACCCAACACATGATTTGGAGTTAGATGCGGTAATCATTGCATTAAATATTTGGAGGCATTATCTTTATGGATAAAGGTGTGACATTTATACTGATCATAAAAGTTTAAAGTATATTTTCACACAAAAGGAGATGAATATTCCCCAAAGAAGATGGTTTGAAATGATTAAGGATTACGACTGCTCAATTCATTACCACCATGGGAAAGAAAACAAGGTGGCAGATGCATTAATTCGATAAGACCATTCAAGCTTATCCATGATGAGGATCACAAAAGATCCAATATTTATTGATTTACAAATTATGGATCATGGAATTTTAAAGGAAGGGGGGAAATTGTATCTTTATCAAATGAATGTTCAACCATCTATACATGTGAAGATTAAAGAGGCACATAAAGGAGATGTATAGTTACAAACGAAGGTGAGAAATATTCCTGAATTCAACCTTGATTGTGATGGGATAATAATGTTCAGGAATCCGCTTTGTGTTCCTCCCATCCCAGAATTAAATATGGAGCTGCTGTATGCGGCTCATAGTTCTTCATTCATTATTCATCCTGGACGCACAAAGATGTATAAGGACCTGAAGGAGTACATCTAGTGGGATGGAATGAAAAGAGATGTTGCTGAATATGTTTCTCGATTCTTGGTTTTTCTGCAAGTTAATACTGAGAGATAAATGTCTAAGGGGATGTTACAACCATTACCCATAAGCTAATGGAATTGGGATAACGTCACTATGGACTTTTTCACAGGACTTCCTAAAATATCCAAAGGAAATAATGCTATCAGGGTCATAATTGATCATCTTACAATGTCTGCACACATCATTGCTATTAGAGAGGATTTATCTCTGGACCAGCTTGAGAGGATATATGTAAAGGAAATGGTAAGATTTCATGGAGTACAAATTTCTATTATATCTGATCGGGATCCGAGATTTACCTCGAAGTTCTAGCGTTGTCTTCAGCATACTCAAGATATAGATTTGAGTTTTAGCACTGCTTATCATCCTCAGACTAACGGTCAGTCTGAGAGAACAATTCAAACTCTAGAAGATATGTTGAGATCTTGCTCTATGGATTTCAAAGGTGGTTGGGATCAACACCTACCTTTGGTGGAATTTTCATATAATAATAGCTTTCACTCCAGTATTCTGATGGCTCCTTATGAAGCTCTCTATGGAAAGAAATATAGGACACCAACTTTCTGGGATGAATTTGGGGAAAGAAAGCTATTAGGACCTGATCTTGTTGATGAGATGGCCGAAAATGTCTGATCTATTCAACAACACATAAGAGCAGCTCAGAGTCGACAGAAATGTTGTGCCGACAACCAAAGAAAGGAACTAGAGTTTGAAGTGGGTGATAAAGTGTTCTTACAAATATCTCCCTAGAAGAGGGTAATGAGTTTTGGAAAGAAGGGGAAGTTGAGCCATAGATATATCGGTCCTTTCGAAATACTGGATCGTGTGGGGAAGGTAGCTTACCGATTGGAGGTTCCACCGAATCTCTCTGAAGTTCACGATTTGTTCCATGTATCTCTCCTGAGAAAGTACATACCCGATCCTTCACATGTACTCAGCTAAGAAGTTGTACCACTGGAGCCAGATCTTTCTTATAAAGAACAGCCGATAGAGATTCTAGATCATAGTGAAAAAGTCTTACGGAACAAGACCACTTGCTTGGTGAAAGTTTTATCGAGGAACCACCAATTTGAAGAAGTTACAGGGAGCTTGAGGATATAATGAGGGATATGTATCCTCATCTTTTTGTTACAAAGTTATGAATTTCAAGGGCGAAATTCATTTTAAGGGGGGTAAAATGTAACACCCGAGACTTTTATGAGAAATATTTTGTTTTTATGTTATATAAATCATTAAAGGAATCTTTCACTGCACACAACACTATCTTGTCTTGATTTACACGCAATCGCGTCCTTCCTCGATAGCTTGCATCATACGCAATATCGAGTTTCACTAAACAACGATATGCTATTAAAATATTATTAAAACTAGCCGTTATGAATAGTAATAACCACTTTTTCAAATTTTGAAATTTTTATTTTTCAAAATGGACATCATTTTTGGATTCGGAATATTGAAATTATCTTAGGGTGAAATTTTGGTACTTTTCGGATAACTTTCATATTCTGATGAATAGTGAAAATTATTAAATTTTAATTAAAAACAACTTTTTTAATCGAAATAATTAATAGAAAGAGATTATTAATTTGAGTGGTTTTAAAGTATATTTAGAATATATTTTTACAATTTAATACAATGTTGTTCATTTTATGTAACGTTACATTTAATCCAGACATAAACAAGTGTCAATCTTTTGATAGTTATTATCTCTTAAAAACACGCTATTTGTCTTGACGACGGGAATTAATTTTTAAATTAGTTAATGTAACTGATATGTTTTTAATTTGATAAAACAAAAATCATTTTTTATTTCATAATATCAAATATAGCATAGGCCTAATTGTTGGTATTTTTCTGGAAACATTCATTTTTTGATGAATAGTGAAACCACTTAGTGGTAGTTAAAAAACTGAATTTTTTCATAAAACATAATTTTACTGCTTCTGTGAGTGGCATTTCTAAAATCCCAGAGACATGGTTAATATCAAGGACTAAAATGTGGTTCAATGAGATGGAAATAATTTTTGGTGAATAGTAACTGTTTACTTTTTTTTACCACGGTTAAAAGTAAATATGGTAGTTAAGGGTAGAAATGATATTATTATTAGCCTAACATATGTCCTAATTCTATTGGATAAGTCTAATTCGACCAAAAACAACCTTAGGAATAATGTATGACCATTTAGGCCCACTTGGATTAGATTAGGACATTTATTATCAATTTATTTAAAGAATGGTTAAAATACTTAAAATCAAAGTTTAATAACTAATGAATTTTTAATATAGGGTTATAAATAAGATAAATTCAACTATAAATATTCATAAGAAAGCTAAAAATATTTCTTAAATAATGGTATTTTATTTGTAATTTTTAGAATTAACGTAATATAATTTATTTATGATGCAATGATGATGCAGTAATTATATTATTAATGAAATATTGAAATAATTGATGTTATAAATAACCAAATAAATGTAATTTTAGACTTTTTATGAATTCAAATAATTTTATATGTTAATATGACATGTTAGTATTGATTTAATTAAATTTTTTCGAACTAATCATTCTTTTATGATTTCCAAAAAAAATCAATTACCAAATAGTGTCAAAATTGACATAAAATAGGTTTTAAAACAAATACTATATTATTAATTGTTATTTTATTCATAAAAATCTAAGGATCGGCCAAATGACTTATATAAAAGTATATATATTAATAATAAACAACTTGTGGTTCGTTTGGCTTGATATATTATGTTTATTAACCTTATAGTGTAAGAAAACAAGAATACACGGTAAAAGATAAATTATCTAACTTAAAGTTAAATCTAAATGATAAGGTTACAATTGATATCTAAACTTGTCTAAATTATATTAGATGAGAGGGTTTCGAACCATCCCATCCTTAGATTCTAAATATATCAATTTGTAGCTATTAAAAACCGAATTTGACTTTATAATAAAATAATATTTTTAGTTATTCCAAAGGTGCCCCTCTCATCCCTTATAAAAGGGAACCTCCTCCCTCTCTTCCTCACACCACATTGAGCCTTCAAGATCTTCCAACCCCTAACAATATCTCCTCTCCACTTCCCAAGAAACATCCTAGAGGTCCTGGTCTGCTTCAAAGACCAATTTTAGTGCCCTAAGAGGAGGTCTCAAAGAGGCGCTTCAAACAAGAGGTAATGACCGTTACCGATTCTTTCATCATTATTTCTTCTTCCACTTCTTCTTATTTATTTGTTTCATTATGAAGTAATAACATAAGTATCACTCATATAATGATATTTTATTATAATTATAAAACAATTATATTTCACCATCTATCCATCCTACAGAAAATGAAATCACCACGCATCCGTACGTACGTAATACCATCTCCACGCCGTGGTGTAATCTATTTCCCACCACCACCTTACTTGGATGGGTATAATAGTGTAAATAATAACTATATATGATTATTGTAAAGTCATATAGATTCTTAAATAGTATACATACACTCCAATACAATTCCACGATCGTGGGAATGATACCATCGCTCGTGCGTACGTACGGAATACCGTCTCCACGATGTGATGCGACTCGCTATACATGATCTTCATTGCATAATGATTATATAAATGCATTTAGTGAATTAATATGATATATATTAAACTAATACCATTATGTAAATGAGGTATCTATAACCTATAAAGAAAAAGAAGAATTTATTCGACAAAACGCGCATAAGAACAAAAAGTAATAAACACCCGAATAACAAGTAGTAATGAAATATTATTAATATGAAGCTAAAAATATGACCATATATGATATCATATAAATAATTATGATTCTTGAATAAGTCAATAACATTATTTAAATCATTATACAGGAGGTTCGGACACTTAAGAAGCAAATCGGACCTAAGGTAAGGGAAAATATCACAATCTAATTTTTATCCGAGATTGTTTATACTTTGGTATTTACTGGGGTGTATTTTTTCATCCACATCCATGTTTACTCAATATGTAATATTTATATCCTTCTATAGTAGTTTAAATCCAATTTTACCATTCGGTGAGTTTTTAGGAAAGGATATGAAAGGAATCGTTTTTTGTTTTTCGTACGAAGTACTTTTTGACTTTTCCGACAAAAGTATGAGAATAATGTTTTTTAACTTATACGGCATGAATGGATTTTTAAAATATTATTTCCAAGAAGCTTACTTTACATGTTTTCAAGTTTATATTTAATCAACTTCTTTTAGTTTAAAATTTTATGACATGTTAATAATGGAAAATGTTTTTGAAGTAGAAAGGATATTTTCTAAAGAATGGAGTTCAAGTGTTTTATCAAAATTATTTTCCATCTAAGATAATATAGGGTTTTGTGTCTATACCTATTATTACATTGATTTGATTATGTTTTGATGGAATTATTTTTATGAATTCCTTTATCTTATATGAATTGTTTTATGAGGTCACGATGTTTAAGAATCCCATTTTTATTACATGGGTTATGGAATGATGTACGATTTATGATTTTCTGGCACACATAAAAATGATATCATTATGAGAGGGGTGAGACCTATATCTCCCTACAATGCATTGGGTAAATATTGTATATCTCATGAGACAGACATGGCTGGAACGACAGGCTAAACCGGTTCAGTGAAACATGACTAAAACGAGTATTGAACTCGGTTCAGAAATGGACTTTGACCACTAAGATAATATTGGAAATGAGTCTTGACTAATAAGAAATGATTCTCTATGATTATCTGTGTATGCCACAAAGTTTCATGTTTTAAGTTATAATTATTGGGATTTCATTTCACTACTATGATTTATCCCATGTTATGAAATTATGATCTCTTTTTCAGGTTATGATTTCCAAAATGTTATGTTCTTATGAATATGATGTGATTGATATTTCTTTTGTTTACCCTTACTAAGAATTTGATCCCACCCTTTTGTATGGTTTATTTCTCTAGGTCAGGAAGAAGGTTATTAAGTAAGATATTCCAAAAGTGACTATAGATATGATGAAATAAATGGGAGACAATGTAGATGCTTTATGAACTGGTTGTTTATGTTTCCCATTTTCTAAATACATTATACCTATACGGTCCTTTCATGCTTTTTTCATATGTTTTAATATGTATGCTTCAATTTTGATGTATTAACCATATATGTAATGTATGGGTCGTTATATCTCGTGTTTTTGTGCACATTTCCCTAAGACTCGGCCTAATGAGACTAATCAATCAACATCCCATCATGGATAATCGTGTTGATGTAGGATTAGTTAGAGTATTCAACATTAATTTATTTTTGGGGATTTAGGGCCCTAGCATGATTTTCATACTCCCTTAATAACTAAAAAATTAAATTTGTTCTTTATCAAATCTATCAACCAATAATTTATAAATATATCATTTCAATTCCATTACACATTCATAGTTTCAATGAATAGTTTTAGTTTGGAAAATGCCATTTCATTTTTAAAATTAAATTATAGGTTTTTGTCACTTTCATTCCACTAAAATCATATTTTATTTAATGGAAACATTTCTTATAAATCAACCTTAAATCATATCATCAAATCATTTCTAATTTAATGAAGTTAATTTTTTTAAAATATTCCCAAAAATTTTAATTCCAATTTTTTTTTTTCAAATTTTTATTCCATTTTTAATAAAACATAAAATCAACCCATATAATCGTTCTATAAATCAATTGTGTACTCATTTAAATTAGATCAGGTAATCTTGTATTTCAAATATGGGGTAAAAACATAAATAATAACCTACATTTAATAAGATGGAGAAAATTGACATCCATAATGGGAACTTCCAATACTAAATTTTGTTAATGGAAATCAATGAAAAAACCCAAGAATCATGATCTATAAAAAAAATCCAGTCCAATGAAAATATGACTATTAACCACTGTAAGAATTATGTCAAACTAGTAAGACATAAAAACAAAATCATGGGAGGAATCACAGATCATAGAGTAAAAAAATATTCTACTAACACTTTGATTTTAGAGATAAGAGGTTATAGGATCAATGGAATCATCTAGAGAGCCTCTAAAAGAAAATGGCTCGTGTTATTGCAAATAGGGGGTGATTAGAGGGAAAATATGGGGGTTTCTCATCAAATAAATAATTTGGGGGATTAAAAACCAACAATAATTGATTCCAAGTTGGTCCATATTATTAGTAGTAACTGAGTTCTATAGCCATGTGAACATAATGGGTTTCTAGAATGGGTAATTAGTTTTTCTATGCTGTTATACAAACAATGAACCACCCATTAAAACTCCTTTATCAATGTATTCCTCATTTGATGTTCGGGGATGTGTCATTTATACAAAATGTGTTACCCACCTCAAGAGTACCAACATAGGGACAACATTTTATAGGGCAAGACATTAGAGTATTCCCTAACCATGTTCCAAATTTTCATATTCCAAAAAAACTAAAATTTATTAAATGTCATGAAAAATTAACGAATAAATTAGTAATTATTATACATTAAAAAAGGTGAAAATAGAATGTTATATTTTTTTGAATAAAAAGATGTATGTCTTAAAAAATGGATGGACACATTTTATATCATATAACTATATAAATATTTAAAAATAATTCATTATCTATTAGTGTTGTGTAAATATAATTTTTTTGAGAAATTATAGGATTCAATGAAATGAAGTGTGTGTTGGTGGAGTTTAGAATAAATCAAAATAGGTAAATTGATGAGTGAAATGGATTATTTATTTTTCATTATATTTATTTATAACCATGTGTGATGATCATTATAGGTTGTTGATGATTTCTTTTAGATGGTAAGAATGTGTTAGAGGTAGATTTAGGTGAATCTGAGTGGCAGATGTAAATTGTAGTTTAATTGAAATGAAGGAAAAAAATTTATAGATTGTATGGTTTTTAGATAATTTTGAAAATTACTATAATTTGTAAGAATTTATAAACATAAAATTGGATATTTTTTTGACATGTAATATATTCTAGTATATATATATGTTATATTCAATTAATATTGATGACATTCGTTCAAGTATATATTGATACGTGTCAAATGTATTATATTACGTTAATACCTAATATACATTAGATCATATAGATGATAAATTAAAAAAATTCTGCTGAAATTAAAAAAAGTAAATTTATAATTGTGTATCATAATATAATTCATTTCATAAAAAATAATTTAAATGCGATTTTTTATTTTTCCAAATTATATTTATGGTCCCATGATCATCCTCAAAATATTTCATATATTTTTTGGAGTGAAATTTTCCAATGTGCTAGAATTTCTCTAAAATTTATTATATTCCCTTTAATATGAGTTATTAGAAAATTTATACTTATATTTATCCTAAGAATACATATTATCCTCATAAGGATAATAATGGTATTCATGATTTTTTTAATAATTGTCAATGAAATTATATGATATATAAGATACTTTATTTCTTATGTACGGTCTATTAGATTGAACGAATGTTTAATTTTATTTATTTTATGTCAGATGAGTCTTTTATAATATTCATATAATAAATATAATGATGTTAACTGAATTATATTTCATAATTATCATGATAAAATAGGTAAATAATTGAAGATAAATTTAGAAGATATCTGCATTATTAGAATCGATTTCAAAATACAGTGATTTCAAATTCACTAGATAATCTTAAATTTAGAGTAATTCTTGACATTTTTTCTTAACTATCATTTAATGTATTGTGTGGTCAGTTTTGGAAATCATATTGTAGATCAATATATATTAAACCATGTTATAAATTGAAAATTAAAATGTTTTAAGTATTATTTGTTTCAGATTGGCCTTGTTTAGTTGATAATTTATATACGTTCATACAATTTTCTGCAATTTTAGTGAGTGCCTGGTTTTTTAGAAAAATCAGAGATTATTAATTACTTGTTAATTCCAAAATTTTAATGTAAATATTATATTTAATAAGATTATATGATATTTATTGGATCACATTGAAAATTCACATGGTTATTTATTGAAAGAAGAAGAAAATGAAATTTCGTTCAGGACTATAAATCTGTTTCCACCAACATAATATTTTTCTTCTGAATATATTAATGAGATAAAGATAAAAACAATGGAATATTGTGAATTATTGAATGATTTTTTCTATTTATATTGGATAATATTAGATAATTTTTGGATCTTATTTGTTCTAGGTTGTGTTTTTGGTGTAAACTATTGATAGATATTATAAATAAATAATTTTGGTATTATAAAACAATGAGGAGACTGAACTATATGGAGTTAGATAATATTATTCGAATTCATTCCAATGATAAAATCTAGAAGATAAAATTTTCCAAAGACTAGAAATAATTATTCTCTTAAATTCTATGTTTACCATGTTAAATTATTTGTGTTCCTTATATTTCATTATTTATTATGTATACACATGTGAGATAGATTTAAAAGAAAGTGTATATAGAACATAACTAGTCCATAAAGATAATTTAAAAAAACAAATAAATAAATAAATTTCAATGATTCAACCTCATTATCAATAACACATTCCAACTTTCGTGGCCACCATATAATGTATATCAAACTTGTACCATAATACACATGAAAGTAGTCGTTACAAAACCATATTTTAACGAGCTAATAATTTTACATCATTTTCATTAAGATGGGTATAATCCTTAGAGTGTGATCATATCTTCAACTCCCATATCAGTAGTTCATCATCTATATGGGGAAAATCATTAGAAAATGGATTTATATAACACTCCTACATTTCAATATAATATTAAAGGAATATATTTCACATATATCGAATAGTTGTTTCTTTAAATATATATACAATTATCTTCACTAGTATCTTTTTCTACATCTCCTATAGTAATTAAGATCATATCATTGTACAAAATATAAAACCATACTACTTTTTATAGATACATGTTAATTCATAATTTTTATCCTTATTATCTTCATCATTATATATTTATATTTACTTAATAAATACTACATTCCAATATTCAAAATAAATTGCATCAACATTTTTATCTTAGTATGATAACAAATCAAGTAAATGTTGCTGTAATAATATCATAACTTATGGTATGTAATAATAATAATTGATTAACGAGACCTAAATTATCGATTATATCTATTTAGTACATTAATACTAATATTTAATAATTGGGACTACCATGTATTTAATATGCTTCACTAATAATACTTTTTCTCTCATTTTTACTATAATATTTTTCTCCCTTGAAATTCAATAATATATAATTTTACCATTATGTTACGAAAAAATAAGTTTTTTTTGTAATAAATAAATATTTTAATATGTATGTATACATTAAATGAATATTTTGTTTGATAACCTATGATAAATGAATCATCAAACTAAAAAAACTATGAATTGTTTTTTAAAATAAAATATCACAATAAAAACTAAAAATTATGATCTTGAAATTTGAAACAACTGGAAGAATTGTATGGGTGGTGTAAATACAAACATATATAAAAATATCAAAAAAAAAATCCTCATGTTTCACCATGAATATTTTTACCTAAGGTAAACTATAGATAAATCCAATGAATTAGTAAAACAATAAAAGTTATTATAGAGATGTAAATAAATAAATAATATTGAATCCTGTAATAATTTATATATTAATGTTTTCTGAATTTAATATATATATATAAATTATATAGATATTCATTTTATATATATAGTCATTAGATATATATCCTTTAGGTTTAGTTTAATTCAATTATTTTAAACTTGATATTAATGCATTTCAATGTGACCGAGAAACATTTTAAAATAATATTGTTTATCATGGTAGTGATTTTTATATTAATAGAAAAATTAATAACTATTGATAAATGATTATAATGAAATAATTTGATTATTTTTCAATTATATTAATTAATATAAACATAATTATGGTCATTAGAAAATAAAAGTGAATAAAGACATTTCTTGATCCGAATATACATTTTCTTCAAAAGTGGGTTTTATTTTATTTTGTATGAGGATATTATAAATAATTTACACCAAATTTATAAATTTAATTTAAAAAATTGGAAATAAAATTTCAAATACTAATTTAAATATTTTTTTAGGGTGAATGTTTTGTATTTTTCTGAAAGTATACAATTTTCCTTAAATAGTAAAAATACAGATTTTAAAGAAAATTTGATTTTCCATTCAAGTATTTACAAAGTAATATTTTTTTCTGAATTTATTTTTCATATGATATTATTTTTATTTAAATTAATCAAAATATTTTTTTTAAATCAATATAATTCATAAAATTTGTAAAAAAATATTTTTGTACTTAAAAATTCATTTTTAAAACAATTTTGCATCTTGTTTTATCTGTTTATTTTAAAATTATATTAAAACTTTATTAGGAAATAATTTTATAAAATAACATCCATATTTTGAATATTAATTTATAAATTTTGTAAGGTGTTAAATAGTATTTGTTTTTATAATTAATTGTAATCATTGGTATTATTTATCACTATGGTAAGTGTAAATCGAGAAATTATGGTTAAAAATTATGCCATATGTATTTAAAAATAACACATACCATATTTATATTGTATAAATTTGGTTTTTACATATACATCAAATATTTTATGATATCTATCATGGATTTTTCTATGATAATGACAGTAATATTCTTTTAAGTAACAAATAAATACAAAATTTCACTCTCAATGTTTTAATATATCTAACATTTTTAATTGGTATAATTTTTTTTCTGTTCAATTAATAATGATCATTTTAAAAATTACTAATTTTTTTATCACGGAAATATTATTTATTTTTTTGAGATTTTATAACATCTGTGAGTTCTTACACAACACTAATAGAATTTTTGTGTAAGCCATAGAGAAATCCAAGTAAGTGATTTGAAAAACAAACAAACTTATAATTAATGGATGAATTAATGAGTTAATGAATTATACGTAAATAATATTTAATAATTTATTGTGAAAATGATTATATTTTATTTCTATACTTCTACTGATATCTTTAATTTCAAAATATGTTAATAGTTTTAAAAATTACTTTAATGGTATTTTATGTTAGATAATATATTATTAAATTATTTCATAGTAATAGAAATATTTATAGTAATAGGTGGGTGTTATATAGTCGAATATTCCCCCACTTGACCATTTATTTCTATATATCACCATATATGTAAATTTATAACACTTCAGTATTGAAAAAATTTATTATTATAGTTATGTTTAAAATTTGATAATAAAAGAGAGAAATTTGAAGATAAAGTTTAAAATTAGAGAAAAAACTATATGAATATTTAATAGATGAATATCTATAATCTATAAAATATATTAGATTCTAAATTATTTCCACCTGGTTCCACTTTAAAATGAATTTGAAATTATTATACTTAAATATTTGAAAAAATTACAAGCATGTAATTCCCTTCACTATAAAAGGACATTGTATCTATTCAATTTTAAAACAAAATTATCAAGTTATCTAGAAACAAACTATAAGTAATTCTTATTAACTTCATCCTAAAAATTAAATAAAATTTTTCTCTATAAAATTCCATCCCTTGTGTCTTTAAGGATAATTCTAAAGGAGGTTCTTTAAAGAGGCGGTGATTTTCTTAAGTGAGAAAGTTCATTTAACTTCTTCTTCTTCCTCCATCAATTATATCCTAAAAAATATAGTATAATAACATCATTATAGACCTTATAATTATATTTTATTATAATTATTTCATAACTATATTTATATATCCTTTTATCAAAATAGGAAATTAATGTATCAGTCATGCGTATATGTGGACTACCACCTCTACATAAAAATATAATTCATTTTCCATCATCATATTTCATGGAACATTATTATGAATAATTTAATTATTAAATACGATATTTATGAAAAAAAATAACTTTATAATTATAATATCTTATATAACTTCTTACAATCTCATTCTGGAAGAAATACAACATTGAATTTGCATATGTGTGGACAACAACCTCCACAAGGTGATGTAACTCATTTATCATTAACTATTTATATAGACTATAAAAAGTATATATTTATGGAATATATATTATTTTTATGATATAATATATATTCTATAACTATTAATTATAATTTACATTTCTTTGATTCCATTCATGAAAAAGTGACAACATATCTCTTACATATGTACAGACTAAAATATCCAGGATGTGATGTAATTCACTTTTATCATTTATTTATATAAATTGTTATAAAATTATATATAATTAATAAATATGAAAGTAATTTATTGATTTTTTTTTTGAAAATTGGGGACATGAATTGGTTTCCCAATCCATGTCGCCTATGGAATTTATTAAAGTAAAAAGAGAAAATTACAACCATGAGGTGTAAAGAACATACACCAGCAGAGAATTAAGTGGGTTACAACAAATACTCGATCAAAATAAGGAACCAGTTCTTGAAAACAGCCCAGAGAAGTCACCATTCAATTACTTCAAAGCTGTAACTTCAAAAATGCAGACCATCCAAAATCCGCTAGCTGTCCAATTAGAGAAAAGTGGTCAGTCTGAATCTTCCTCCCCTACAGTCAGCATGAACACCATGTGGAGCAGAGGGAAAGAGGAGAAAGAAACCATCTTGCCGCGAAAGGATCTTTTGCACAGCCGTCAAAAAGTCATAAGGCATACTGAACAAACCAAGTAAACCGAAACTTAAGTCCAGCCCTTGAAGCATAAAGTGAAACTCTTCAAGATCAACTAGTGTTCAGGCGAGAAACAGGCTGGAGGTTCAAAAAATCTAGACCATGTGGCGAGAAATCTAGGCTGACAAGAACCAACCAAACACACTCCAACAAGAATATCCCACCCAGCATTCCAGAAAACCAGTCCCAAACCATCCGAGCTATGCAATCCAGGTGGGGCAAAGTCTATCAAAAGCTTTAAACAAGAACAGGAACTCCAGCTCTAGCATCATGATCTCCCAACATTTCAATCTAGAAGAGAAAACCTGCTCCAAATCACGCTCAAAAAACATGTCAAACTATGAAATGATTAAAAAGATTCTCTATATAGCGCATGAAAAATACATGAATATCCAGAATAGATGTTCAGACATTTGCCGATGCGAAAAATTAGGGCATTCCTTCAAAACAGAGTTGCAGAATCACAAGACTGAAACTTCAAACAAAGACAGCAAGACTGCAGTTCATCAAATTGAAACAGACTCCAGAAAAACAGAAGAACAGAGATGAAACTAGCCAGATTCGATCAAACCCTTAGATAAGGCTCCTCAAAACATCCAAAGAAATCCACTAACTGTACCAACCAGGAGATCTTCTAGGAAATAAAAAAACAACATTTAAATGCCAAAGATCCAAGATCAGCAAATAGACCACAGAAAGTCTGATCAGAGAACTCCAACCGCATCAAGGATAGATAATCAGCTTTAGAGGAACACAGATCAGCTAGAACAGCAAAAAGTTGTGACCAGTAAACTAGAAACAAAGACCACACAGAATGTCTACAAACAAACATCAACAAAGTCGTGCTTTCAACTTCAATTTCTCAAAGTAAATGAATTTCATAGCATTCTCGAACTGATCCTCATTGATAATACCTTGTTGTCTCTCATGTTTCAACAAGTCTTGTTGCTTTCTCGTATGAGCAAGCCACCCTTGCATTTCCTCTTCCGTGAATTGAAATGAGAAGTAATATAAAACAACGCTGGATTTCTCCCAAATTAATTCTCTTTGCTCTTTTCTGGGGTAAACCATTTTATTAGCTTCAGTCAACCTAGTGGTGATGGTTCTTTCCACTTGAGAATAATCCTTACGTCTTCTAGTCTTTTTTGGGTTCGGGGTGAAGAAACCATCAGCATCTACCACTGATTTTTTTTCTTTCCTAGCCATGGTTTTCAGGTATTATTCTTCTAATTGTGCAGGCTTATCCACCTCTTCAGATGATGATCCACTACAAACGGATCCATCTTTTTGAACCTTTTCAGCAACCTCTTGATCTGTGTTAACAGAGACAGGGTTCTCTTGCTGTTTGGAGACGTCAAGACCATCCTGAACGAATTCTGAAGGCTGACATTCAGGTGCTTGCAACTTCAAACCCATTTTATCTACATCCTCTCCGTCCTTGCAAACATCTTTAGAGGGCTCAGACACAACTATTTGCTTTCCTTTATCCTTTTCTAACCACAATGAATGTTGTTCACCCATGAAAATAGGAGGATGGGCAGTGACTTCATGAACAGAGGTAACATAATCGGAAATTAGATTATCTCCAACTTGTAAATTATTCAATTCAGTATTCAGACTAGGTTCTGCCAGATTCTTATAGCCAGAAGAACCATCAATAGCCTTATGACCTTGCATCTCTTTTTAAACCCAAACATTTTTTCCTAATTTTAGAGTTAGCATAATCCTTTACACAGTTTTGCGCTGAATGTCCGAGTCTAAAACAACTATAACAGTAAGCAGGTAGTCTTTCATAGAGAACATCTTGTGTAAAACCGAAATCTCCATTCTGAATCCAAATTTGGTCTGGCAGATGCTGGGAACCATCTATTTCAATACAGATTCTCGCTACAGAGGGTTTAGATAAGAGCATTGTGGCTGAGTCTAACTTCAGAGGACATCCAATCAAACTATCTATTGGAAATAAATCTTCTTTCTTAAACAAGTGCAGAGGCAATTCAGGGAAATTAACCCATATAGACACAATTGGGGATTCAGCATACGGGTCAAAAGAAGGGGTCCATTTCAAAATTTTCATATAACATCCTCCAAAAGACCAGGATCTCTTCATCCATACCCTATAGTAATCTTCTTCTGAGACAAACCGAAAGATAATATGATGCGAATTAAGGAGACCCAAACTAAATCCCATAAAACCTATTGATTCCAGAGTCATTCTAAGAAACCTCAAAGAAGGCCGACGATTTGTGCATTTACCAACTAAAACAAGCCGAAGATCAGAAGATAAACAGTTTACCTCATCCTCGGTAAAAGAAATCGCGAGCTGACTTCGATGACGAAACTGTTTAGGTTTGATCTGGATTTCAGTTCAAGCATCGACGAAAACATCTCTTGATTTATCCACAACAACATCTGATTTACCCGCAGCAACCTCTGCATAGGAGCGATAATCTGATTTAGGGTTAAAAGTCCGCGTCGGGTGGCTCTGGTGCGCGCTTCGGGTCTCCGTCATTCTCCGTGTTCAAAATAATATGAAAGTAATTTATTGATTAATATTAATTATATTCAGAAAATATTACCAAGTTGAAATTACGTTAACCATCGAATAGAAACAAGCATGTATAACAATGTAGTTTCTACCTAAATATACATTTTAATGATGTATTATTAATAAAATGTTTAATGGAAATTATAAATGACTGGTACATAACAATTTATATTTAAATATGGTTTTTTAATGTTTTAATAATAAACTTATTTTCATATACGTTATTTATGAACATGTATAAATAAAGACAGAAATTTAGGTACAGGTTTCACATCTTAGTTTTATTTTGTGAGACATATGTCATATTCAACTCTTTTTTGTTGTATATAAACTACCAATGAACTCCATTTATAATTTATCTTATGTAAATTTTAGATATTTAAAAATCCATCAAAATTTATTCCTTTCATGGGGTTCTGGATTTCTATATTACACAAGCAGTTAGGGAATTGTGTTCTAATATTGTTTATTTTGGGTATTTTATATACTAAATTTCCATTGAGGGACATTATGAGGACCATGTCCTTTAAAAACAAAATATTTTATTATACTATATATACTCCTATAGTTTTTATGAATTATTAATGTTTTCATATCTTTTGTATATAAATTATTTAGAAATTATTTTTTAAAAAACAAATTACAACATTTCCACTTTTCTAATTCAAAATTTCATTCAATGGTCGTTATAATCAGAAATAAATTATTGGATTATTTGTTGATACATTAAAGGTTTTAATAAATTTCATTTTTATAAATATTTTCTTCCACATAATGGATTTCAAGGAGCATATTTTATTAATCGTTTTCTGATTAGTTGATTTTTTCTATTTTTCAAAATGTTTGAAAAGAAATATCTCATTTATAACATATATTATGAATATATTTGTGAATTGTAATGTTTTTAATTTGATTTTAATATTTCCTTAAATGTTTCATTTTCTATCTCCAAATAAAATTATTTCCTCATTATTTAAATATTTTTAGTTAAAATATTATCAAAATAGAATGATATTTTTCTCATGTATTCAAATAATGGTAATATTGGAATTTTTATGATATTTTTCTTCTATTTAAAAATCCTTTAATCAATGTTATCCTTCACTATAGATATGATTTTATGGTATAAAAACCACATTATTTCTCTATTTGTCTTATTATTATAATTATTTAAGTTTGATTCAATGAATCATGTTTCATTCCTATTGTTTAATTATGTTATCATGAAACATTTATGAAGAAAATTTATATTCAATTACATTATCTTTTATAAAATTATAAAATGTTCATGAAAAATATTTATTCGTTATATGATAGGTTTTTCTGAATATTTTCATTTTTTTTAAAATAATTTTATTCATAATGGTTTTTTTATGATGAAATAATAATTGTTTTATGATATTGTGGAACATGTATGTTGGGAATATTATAATGCAATGGGTGATATTGATAATGAAAATGATAATGGGTGAGTCTTTTATATCCCTATAAATCATTGGCAATTATGAGATATTTTAGAAACTACATAGATATGATTGAGTTATCAAAATCCTAAGAGATGGCGGAGTTAACTAAGTGGGATCTTCTTATAAGGGAAAGTTATAAATTACTATGTCTAAACATTTATATGAGATCACACATTCTTATTATTCCTTTCCATATGTTATTAAGACTGTTTTTTCATGGGATATCTTTAATAAGTGTACTATATAAGAAGAAAATTTTGAGAGATGTTTAACACATATTATAAAATTAAATTTTTATATATTTATCTTCAAAGAAACTAAATATTTATGGTTGTTGGGAGTGTATTGTTATGAGTTGTATTGAATATATATCCAAAATGATGTAATATTAATTTATTTTTGTGCCTGGGTCACTGTATGTGTGGTGAATAAATGAATATTATTGATGTGTTAATAAGGCTACTAAAACTCAAATTGAAATTTAGCGGAGATTATTTTGATGGATTTTATGTAATTATGGTTAAAAGAAGTGGTATTTTTTTATAATCATATAAATTGTCCTCATTCGTATGTGATGTTTGGTTGCTTAGATATTTTAAAGACATATTGAAATTTCATCATTTAATAGTTTATTTGGTGACTATAAATAAGGGTAAAGCATGAATTTTGTAATTATTTTAATATAATATATGAAAAATACACCTTACTGTATTAAAAACCACATAATGGAACATATTTCAAATATTTTTAATCTTATACATTTGAGGAAAAAATATCCATAGTGATAATCATTACAAATAATCCACAGGAAATAAAATGAAATAATTTTTTTATGTTTTTAGTCTTAGTTACTGAATAATCCATTTTTTCATTATTGACAAAATATGATGGTAATGTACCATATAAAATGGAAATGTTGTATAATCATTGTTTGTGGTGAAGTGAAAAAAAATAATTCATATAAAAGTCATGGTTTATCAATAATGAAGATGGTTCTTTATATAATTTTCATGGTTTTCAAAACAATTTGATAATCACAGCCATGTTTTATATGAATAACTAAAAATGAAAAAATACAATACAATGATTTTGAAAAGTCTATAGTTTTTAAAATTTAAAATGAAATTTTTAAAAGATAGTGTAGTTTAGGGGAAAAAACATTGTAATTTTATTGAAAACATAATGATTTTTCATTATATTCACATGTTATTACCTTTTATTGAGTGGATTACATTATCCTAGAGGGATGACTCTAAACAAAGCTACAATGACACTTAAACATATCAATGATTATTTGAAAGTCTATGGCAATATAAATTTTCAAGTATATGTATTAGTTTAATTATAATTTTAGATAAAAAGTGTTTTTAAAATTTGATATTCATAATTTGATGATTGATTCAGAGTTTGTAGATACTATAAATCCTAGTATGAAATTTAGAGAAAAGAGATTTTAAGTATGAGAAGAGGAATAAAAAGTATCCTTCAAAAGTGGAATCTGGAAAAAGTAAAGACTAAATACATATATTGAAAGAGACAAATTTAATAGTTCTACAATATTTTATTGGGTTTATTATTTTGGATTGATAATATGAAATTTGCCTTCAAATCATGATATCTTAGTCAAATCATAATGAAAATGTTATGTTATTTATCTATGGTATTCATTTCTAATTATGAAAGTATTATATATATTATAAAATTTGTTGAAATATAATTCATTCTTATAATAAAACCTCTAACCATCTAGGATACAATTATCTTGATTGGTTTTCAAGGATATACCTTTCCCATTGTAATTATTGGATGATATATATGGATTGTATAAAAATGTGTGATAGTAAGGTATAAGAAGGGAATAACCATTGATTTTGAAAAGAGAATCATTTACAATGGTTTCTAATTGTGTATAGTTATTTAAGAATAAGAGGTGTCTAAATTAAATTGGATAACTTTTTTAAATTTATCATTGATTAGTAAATATTAAATTATATATTGGTATTAATCTTCTCAATCAATAAAATTATTTTTATTAAAGGATAAATAATAAAACATTTCCATAAACTAATTTATCCAACCTAAATGAATGTGCCTCAGTATTGATTATAATTTTTGAAATGATTTTAAGATTTTTATAGAATCTAGTACTAAATTAATTATAATTGGATACTATTACTACTAAGTTACCACTTCACATATCCTATAACTGATTAATTATTTTAAAAGAAGCTATTTAACCATCATAAATATTAATTACTGTTGATCATATTTATTTGTAATCCCGAATTTATGTAATTAGTTTTGGAATAAACATATAATATATAAAATATTATCTAATACATGAGTTTAATGTTATAAAAATCCATTCATGAAACAATATCGAATTTTTTATATTTACAATATATAAATTCTGTCAAAAATGATTCCTATTATATACCATATTTCAATATGATACTATTCATTTAGGTTTATTTTTTGATAAAACTCCCACATATTTATACCATGATCAATATCAAACAACTATATATCTCTTTATGTAATCTAATTTTTTGTAAAAATAATCCTTGCCAACAATTATCAAAGGAAAATTGTTGTTATATCAATGCTGACATATCTATAAACCCTAGTGATATCCGTTTTATGGTTTCTATATTATCCACAATATATTTTCACATTATTTTTCACGTTATATTTATATCAATCCATATATTATTATCATATCCTAAATTAATATCAAGTCACATTTTTTATTATACACAAATTACATTCAGACAGTTTCATTCAACTCACCATGTTCTTCTAAATCAATGTGACCACACAATATAAGATAAAAAACATATTTATAGAAACATTTATTCATTACAAATACAATGATTATAAAAATAATACTTCCTTAAGAATATTTAATAATTTATGTTATATTTTTCTAAAAATTAACTTATGACATCCATACATGTTCTACATGAAAAGAATTGACTTAATCACTCATATTCACTATAAAAAAATTATCAATGAAAATAAGGGTTCGTTTTTCAATTTATAGACATATCCCATTATCCATGTATAATAAATATCACTGATCAATATATATATTATCTCATTATATTATAGTCATTATTAACTTTTTGATTACTTCTTATTTCTATGAAATGTATATATTTGTTATCTCATAACAACATAAATTGTGACCTCACTATCTAATTATTAGTGTCGTCCTCTCCTTGTAATTTATTTTCCATGTCATTTTCACTAATTTATCATGTTTATTCCTATGAAATGATTCATGAAATATTTTCTATATATAATTTTATGTATTATTTTTCAATAATGTTATATTTTAAAATTATAGTAAGCTCCAATCAATATCCAAAAGAAATTCACACTCTATAAAATTATAAGCCACCTTACCTTGAGAACATTGAAAAAATTATAAAATGTATAAGGAAATATATAATTAAAAAATCTTATCAATGTTTACTTGGTTATAATAATATTGTTATTTGATCTAAATATATTAAATTTCAATCATTCAATTTACTTTCAAAACATCATGAACCACAATAATAATAAAAATTAACGAAATAAACATTGATAAAATTAAATAATTATTACATAAAAAATTGGAATTAATACACACACATAAACAAATGATAAAAAATTAATACTCATTATTTTCAACAGATGTTGTGGTCATAGTGATGAATAATTATCTCTAAGATGACTATAAATCTTATTGGGTGGGTTTATCCTTGTAATATTTTGTATTTTTTATTTATTCAAGTCCCTAAATAAAAATTATATTTTAATTACATTGGGGGGAATAATATCCTGAAAACTAAACTAGGTCGTGTTATTATCCGCTGTATCTATATTCCAAAATTTTAATTCGTGTTTTATTATATATTTTAATACTATGTTATGTGTGGATATGTTTTCAATAGTTTATTCAAAATCATTTCAGTTATTTTAAAGAAAATACCATGTTTCTGAGGTATATATTGGATGTATGGACAATAACCTTTATCATTGGTTTTTTTGACATTTGGATTAAATTATTTGGTTTTAATTATTTATTATATTTGATTTTTGTCACTATTTATTTGACTTCAGAATAATTTTATGGATTAAAATTTTCCCTAATATTGTTATATGTAGATCACAGATTATATTTTTTTTAAAATTTTTTGGATTTACTATAATTACTTGAAAAATGATTTAGTTAATTATGATTGAAAGGCCTCTGTATTTATAAATTTTATATTTCCCACAACAGTCTTAAACCCTTGGATGGTTGGAAATTAATATAGCGAATATCTTACCATTTATCTTTCCCAACGTTATTGAGGTTTTGAAATAATAAACTAATCATATCAAAGAGGTATCATAGTAAGGTTTAGTGTTTTTATGATGTATATTGAAGTGAGGATAATTATGAGATTGTAAATAAAAACTTTAAAATGAATATATGATTTAAATTATGTCACGAAAATAAGATATATATTTATTTTGTTATTGTGATCCTATCTGAAGACAGTAAAAATCTAATAATATTGTCTAGGATATTAATGTTTTATCAAAATGGTATTAAGGGTTATGGATCATGAACCATGTATCTTAGTGAATATCATGATTAATATCATGATGTTTTATTTAGACAATTATTAAATGAGTAAAACTATTCAAGATGCATAATATGATACATTCATGTTCATGTATGATGTTTATAAATTTATTTTAATTTTTTTGAAATTTTAATTCCATTATATGATTTTTACAATAATTGATAATTATATCCCTTAAAACCATACTATATACCAGGATATGACAGGTTTCATTATAGGGTCTATCCAAATAATAAGTGATTGTTATCTGAAACTCCCTATACATAACCAATCATTATATTGTAATGGTATAATAAATAGTGGGATGTTTCATGGGATTTAAATGAATCCATTACTCAAATTAATGTTAAGTATATGATTAATGTAATGAATGTAATTAACATCTCGTGGATTTTTATTATAGACTATATAATGGATCCTATTCCATGGGATGTTTTACACACAATATTCTAGAGAAACCATTAACTTGAAACTATTCCCCTCAATGATTTATCTACTTTTTTCACATTTTATAAATAAAAAAATTGGGAAAATGTAATGAATCCCTCTTAAATTTGTTTCGGTGATTCAATTCTTCAATGAATAAACCTAGTTAAGAAGAAAATTTTGATTATTCATTTATGTTCATAACCAAAAATAGAGGGAAGGTTTCTACAATTAAATTTTTATAGTGAAATATATAAAAAAATATAATTTTCAATATTACATTATTGGAATTATATGGGATGATTCTATTGATTTCAATGTTTCAAAATATATTCTGTGTATTTTATTAATGGATAATATGTACTAGAAAAAATTAAAATGGTATTAAAAATCCTTGATAATTTATTTAGGAAATCATTTGTCAAATAAAATATTAGAGTTCAAAAAATATATTGTAATTTTAATTGTATTAATGATTGAGTGACAAAACATGTGGTCATTTACATGTAATTTTATATGAAATATATATATATCATAGCTTATAATAGAACTTTCATTGGGTACTAAAATATAGTATTGTATCACCTTTATGATATCTGTCGATATCTTAAAAATGATATGATATGAATGTTTAAACCCTTTTATATCAACCATAAGAAATGTTATGTATATCAACAATAATATATGACAAGTGGGGATAAAATTCTTTAACTATTGGAATACTATCAATTTTATTTTATATTCCATCCTCACACTTAATATATGATTGATGTTGAAAACAAATTCCATAATTTTCAATTATAAGATGAAATTTTTATTTATAAATTATTTATAAATAATAATGAATTGTATTTTTGAAATAAAGTTTTTTTAAATATCTATATATAAATTAATTATGAATCATTAAAAATTTATTTATCAAATATCTTGAAATATTTAAAAAAATTATTACAAATTATCAAGAGTTTACAAAAAAAAATTCCCAAAATTATATTTAATGACTAATAATTGTGATAAAAAATGTCTAATTAGAAATTTTAAGTATAATTTATTGTTTTTTTATTAACTATAAATATAAGGAAAAATATAATGTGTTTAAATTGTAAAATCATGAATTAAAAATGTTTAATTTGTAATGTTAAAATATGAAGATCCATATTTTAAAATTATATAAAAATTAACAAATGATTTTTAAAATTAATATTATTAATGATTTAAAAAATGTTAACTTTTTATATTCAGATTTCGTAAAATGTTTTTATAATAAAAATAATTGATTTATAAATTTTTTATTTTTCATGAAATGTCATTATAATAATACAATTTAATATAATAATTTATTAGAAAGTTTTTATATTAGAAATTTATTTTAAAATGATTATATTCATGATTAGTGAACATCTATAAATAATAATAAATTTAATATAATTAATGATTTTTGAACTGTTAATAAATGGATATCTAATTCATTTATAATAAATATATTATTATTTTTAATCTCCAATTTAATAATAATGTTTATATACTTTTTTTAAAATGTGAATATCGTGTATGATTTTATTTATTTGACAAATTTTTTCTTCTAAATTCTCAATACATGAATAACATGTGAGGTATGAAAATAATAAGTTTTAGTTTTTATATACCAAGTCCATCTATTATAATTGAATTTATTGGATTGAATTTAGTTATTGAATATAGTTTATATATATTATGATTTAAATTTATGATGAATTTGATTCTCTCTTGAGTAATGCCAACCAAATGAGAGAGAATTTGGATTTGAGTTCCCATTGTCCCGTATGATTATTCAATTATCATTAAGGTGGGATTGGTTATATGCCATTACAGGATTACTCATGTGAATATTTTAAACCTTAAAAAATTATAAAACATTATATTATGAGTTCATATACCATATATCGATGATAAATTCATATTTTTTGTAAATATTTTCAGCTTCCATTTTTCTAGGATTGACATAAATAGTGGGTTTTTTAAAGTGCTTCATTTTAATATTAAACCTACATGTTAACATGGTGGATGTAATAGGAAATCTAAAACTAAATTTTTAGAAGCATTCATATATAAAGGAATAAATCGTGATATAATAAAGGTTTAATGAAAATAAATTTCTAAATATTTAAAATGTATTTAATTTATATAGGATTTGTTGGACTAAAAATGATAAACTAGATTATGAAGTGATAGATTACTAAAAAACATTATTTCTCATGATATCAATCATCCAACCTAATAGGTCATGTTAAATCTATAATCCCTTATATAATATTACAAAATAAAATCAATTAACATGAGCCCCTAATATAATTAGGAGCCTATTATTGGAATTTTAATTGGGATAAAAATTCATATAAACCCTATTAGTATTAGGTTACAAGTAAAATAGGTCTGGTTTTATCCATATCAGAGATTGGATAAATTGTTATTTAGTTAAATATCCAAGAATCACATATGATATTACTAGTATTATTCCTTACTAAAACACCTAATGGGAGAAATGATAAAGCATCCCAACGTTTAGTGGCATATGGATATTTATAAACTAATGAATATAATTAATTTTTAAATAGGGGACATAAATTTAGTGGTGGCTAATTTAATTAATGTTCAATTCGAATAGTTATAAAACATGGTACACATTTAATAAAAATGATTATTTTATTCATAATGGAATCATCATAATCAGAAATCGTGAACATGATATTAATATTGGCTAAATGTAAAATAAATAGTAGGAAATATGTTGTCAAGTATCGAAACATGAGAATATTTCACTTGAAATAAGAACAATATTAATTTTTTTTATGAATCCCTTCCCAATTGAAAAACTAGAGAGTAATTTCATCATATATGTAGATATTTTTTCATAAGAATACAAAATATTCCAAGGAGGATTATATACTCATCCTCTTAACCAAGGAAGAAATTTTGAAAATAAAACATGAAAACATGTATTACTATATGATTATAGACACTATAAAAAGGATCTTTCATGAAAAGTATTCCACTAAATTGTATGAGGTATTGAAGTCCATTTTCAGAGAAATTTACTCTCAAGAACCTCAGTCTCACCTAATATACTAAACATGATTGGGTATTTTATTGACATGAAGAGGTAGGGTTGACCTATTATAAATGATCTATCCATAACTATCATTCTAAAATCACTAATATAAATATATAGATAGTTTTTTTTGAATTATAACATTGAAAAGTTCAATAAATTGTTACCAAATTTCTTCAATATTTTTAGGATCACTAAGAAAGAAATGGGTGGTCTGAGTTCATGTTTCATGATAATGTTATGAAAGTATAACTGTAAAATATTTAGCAAGAAAGATAAGAAAAGAGGTCACTTATGGTCCACACGGTTGGTTAATCCGATTAAAATGAATGAGGATAAATATTTTGACTGATTGAAAAATTAACACTAGATAATAAATTCTATAGAATATCTGAATGGTTGAAAAAATATGGATATTACCCTTTAGGTATAAATATTATAGAATTATATCTTATCATTCTAATCGGTTTATGATATAATTTTATACTTTAAAGGTCTTTCAAATATAAAGGAGGACATAAATGTGGAATGAATTTTTATTTAAGTTCAAAGGGGTTTTATGTAATAATGAATAGAAGATAATTTTTTAATAACATGGATGTAATGAATACATGATGTTTTGTTGATTATAATTAATCTATGTATATTTTTATCATATTTTTCACTTGATGGGGGATTGTGAATAATTATTTATTAAATATATTCAATATATTTGATACATATGGTATATTATTTATTATATTCTATAACATGTAAGATATTAAGAACATGATAATGAGACTTTTGTCTTTGATAAAGTGTCTATCGACGAATAATGAGATATATGATCCCGCAAAAAATAGTGACATAAATGGAAATTTCATGTATTTCGAAACACATATAATAAAATTTATAATATAGTAATGTATTATATTTTATTAATAATAACATTAAATATAAGTAAATTTAATTTCATAATAACCATAGAAAGAAAGTATCATAACATGATATCAGAAAATATATTATTTCAATGAGGTTATGAGAGCATATTTTCAAATGAGATGTTTAATAATAAATTGATAAATTATTATACTTGTAAATATGTAATGTAAATTTCACTAGATATACTAAATTATTTAGGATTTGATTCTATAATAAAAAACATAGAAGTTAAATTATTTTCCATAACACGGAGAATTACACATTAATCATAAATGATTTATTAACATTTTATAATTAGATAAATTATATATTAAAATAAATTTTCAAGGAAAGGTGATTGATTTAAAATAAGTGTTATGATTTGAATACAATGGTTATAAATATCAAATAAATTATATTCAAATTTTAAGTATTCTATTGAGTTTTTAAATGTTATTTCACTTTTCTAAAAATATGATATAAATTTATTAAATAGATATTGAGTATTGTTTTGAGGTGGTAGATCATTCGAAAAATAATTTAAACATACTCTAAAATATTCCTAAGTATATCATGAATTCTAAGGTTGGAGGTAAAAAATTGGTTATGTAATTATTGGTATGATTCATTCCATCACTCTATATAAGTAATCATTTGAGAATTTGAAAAAGAAAATACCACTTTCAAAGAGTTGTTTACGACATTGTGTGAGTCCCTCTAATCTTAGAAGACTCATACAGTGTATCTAATATTTTATATTTTACAATGGCAAGACATTATAAGAGCCATTCAACACATTGTAAGATTCATTGATGATTTCATAAGAGTTACCCCATGACTTCATAATTTACACCGAATAATTTATTAGTGTACTCTAATAATTTTGATAGATGATGTTAAACCCATTAAGAGACATTATATAGTGATACATTGATGAAGATGACTTCATAAGAGTAATTATAGATGTTATATGGGTTATTTTAGACTTTTTATGATACTTTCTAGATGAATTATTATGAGTTAATTCTTAAGATATATTACTAGATATTTATATAGAATTAATTTATCGATATTTACAAAACTATGTTTCAAAAAAAAAATTAAATCAATTGATGTACAAATATATTCCAAGACAAATTAGATATTATTAAAAATATCTTAATTATGATAAATTGAAGAGCATTATAATTCAATTGAATATAATACACCATGAATGGTTTCTCCATGATTAAATGAAAAATTATAATTAGTTTAAAATTATAATGGATTTTGTGGTGTTTAAAAAGATGAAAATATCATGATATTATTAGAATTATAAGTCAATTTTTTAATGAGACTATCGTATAATGATCTTCCTCGGATTTTTAAATTCAAAATTTTGAAAGTACAAATTGTAATCCGGGATACAATTTTTTTGAGGACCTTGATCAGAAAATATGTTGCAATTGAGAATCAATGCATGTTTCTATATATTGTTATTAAAATAAAATTTATGATATTTTTTGAATATAAAAGAATTCAAATGAGTAAAATAAGTGTATTTATAAATTGAAAAGAATATACTATCTAAAGAGGTATAAATATAACATCATGTTGGGAGGAAGAATATGAGATTTAAAATAACTAAATATGCTTTGATAATGTAATTGATGATTATATATATGATTTTATTTAAGTGGGAAAAGTACCACAATGAGATTTCATGGTCTCATTCACATGTTTGGTATCCGAAAAACATGAAGGTGGATGGATTAAATGTGGACTTATTTTTATTCATATGGTAGTTAATGATAGACCCCACTATAGAAGATTTCATATTGGATACTAAGATATCTTCCTATATATATGAAATCTTATTCACAATTATGATTTGGGATAGTACCATGAAGACTATTGTATCCACAATAAACATCACCATATCATATTTGGGAAGATAGTGATACATTCAATTGAATTTGGATGGTACATACAAAAACATAATTTTCTATTTTCTATAGAATATATCTATAAGAATTTAATAGTGTAAGATAATATATCTCATGGTCAAAAATCAAAATATATCATGGATTAATATATCACATTAAAACATTTTTAAAATTTTATAGTATGATGTAAATCTATAATTATTATTTGATATTGGTTAAAATTATATTTATTGAGATTAGATTATAACTTTAATTTTCTATAGCGGTTTTATTCGAAATAATTTTGTAACGAATTACCACTAATTCACTGTAAGATCATACTCTATCAAAGATAATTCATATAAACTATGAATTCTATCAGTTGTAGTGGTGTGAAAATATTTTTGTCTGATAATATCCATAGATGAAAAAATAAAATTATTCCACATGTTTTATTAAAGTGTATATATTTTATTGATGAAGTTTCATTAGTTTTTAGAACCCTTCAGATAATTACTTCCATAACATACATATACAAGAAGAATATTTATATATATGTGTAATCCAAAAATGTTATTCTATAATCTATGGAGTTTGTACTAAAATAATTGGATTCAAGAGAATAAAGGAAATATGGGATATGAAATGGAAAATTCATGAATGTAATATTAAAATCAAGGAGGTAAAAATATAAATTTAAAGAGAATAATTTTAGATTATAAATATCATTCACAAGAAGAGATTTGATAATGGATTGAATGTGATTTCATGTCTTTCAGGTTTATTTGGTGATTATTTCAAGTATTTCATAATGAAAAAAATTAAATGTTATTTTTTCCTAATTTTTTTGATGAAATGATATTAGTTATAGAATTAAAATAAGAAGTGTATCTATATGAGTTTAATAGTACCATTTTAGTATTGAGATGAATAAGGATCCATTACTCATGATCAATTATAAAGAAAAAATAGTATTCAATTCCATGAATATAATAAATATCAATGATAAGGGAGTTGATTTTTTTCCACCAATTAATCATAATATTATAATAAAAATGGTAGAGAAAAACAGGTTATTGGCTATTATATACAGAAACATGAAAGTAGTTCAGGGTAAATGTAAGTAAAACCTTCCACTTAGGCGATTTATTTAGGGTTTTATTGAAACAAATATACAAATTTAATATTAAATAATATTTTGGGGTTTAAAAATGAATAGTAGGAAGATATTTTATAGGGATTATAAAGAATAAAAAGTTCAAAAAATATAAAAAGCCGAGAAGGGACCAGTGAATGATTCAAAGATGAAATAAGAGAATATTATTATGTAAATAAGTGAATGGATATCCTATTTCTATTAATTAATCTTAGGGATACTATGATATACTATTTATAAAATTAATTGAATATGTTTCAAAAAATGAGTAAATTCAAATGTGTGAAGATGAATGGGAAATAAAATTTATAGAGTATTTACAGAAAGTTGATCTTGAAGTATGTGTTGAATGAGATAATAAAGATTAAAAATAAATATAATATATTAGGAATAATGTTAAAAATGTTATGTAACATATAAATATGTTTCTTTAATAGATAAAATGATAACAATTATTATATAAATCTTATGAAAAAGAAAATTAATAAGTAAGAAGGAATTATTAATGTGTTAAAAATAAAATTTACTAATGAAGAAGAAGAACGTAACATACATGAGTCAACATGGATTAATTATAATAATCCAATATGTAAAATATTTAATTACTATTATCCAAATTTTAATATAAAACTTAGATTCATTAAAGATGATGATAATTGTCTTACACAAGTTTATATAAATTCAGCACCAATGTTACATGAAAATTCAATATTTATTAAAAATAACAGTGGGGGTTCTAAAAATCATTCTCATAAATACTCTACTGAAGAATGTTCCAATACTTTTACATCTAGAAAAGGGAGGTAATAGTTGTTCTAAATGGAATATATTTGCGGAACCAATGAAAATGAAACCACGAGTTCTACCAAAACAGAAAGCTCCAACTGACAGATAAACCTAACTGTTTCATAGAAGAAAATAGTTCAAACTATAATATTGGTGCTACAAGATATTTTAGATAAAATGAATTTTCTTGGTAGTATAATATTTATCTAAAATCTAATTATATAAATCATTAATTAACATATATTTATCCAATGAATAGAAGCTTCAATACAATAATGAAAAAGGTAGTCAATGATCTTTAATTTATGATACCTATCCAATTTTTTGTTATTGCAAGGAAGATGATAATTGAATATGTAATATGAATGGACATGATGATAATTAATTTCTGATCATTATATTAGGATAGTAGACAAAATTCTATTGAAATATAAAATTCCCATACATGGAATTAATCTTATAAATCATTCATTTTTTAAGTGGATCATAATGCTAGAAAGGAGAACATGCCATGGATTCTAATTTATGAATGCGTAAAACATATGATTGTTGGTCTTATTATTATAAATAACATTTTTGAACATAATAGTTGGGTAGAGACATTGAGAAGGAAAATAACCTTTAATATCAACTGAATTTATTCAACTAAAGTAGAAACTCAAAAGTTATAGTCTAAATAGAATGTTTTATGGATAGTCCAAAACATAACTTTCTAACTATGAGTTTTATAGGGGATAATGATAATGATGTTATATTAAAAAGATTCACTGTTGTGATCAAGAGAGTTATATATAGAAATTTCATCATTAACGGTATATGAAAAGTGATGATCTATTTCATATTGGTGACCCATGGAATTTCTAATACCTTTAAAAAAAGAAGAAAAAATATTTCATGGTAAGGAATTATTTTTCATATATGATAAAAAATTCTGAGAACAAAATATAGGGAAAATTGTATAAGATATGTACCCCAACCAAGAAGATAAAAAGACATTTTGTTTAAAACATGCTAATACGATAATAGAATTTAATTCAACTACAACTCCTCAATTAATATAGTCATATTCATTTTTACCCATGACTTGAAAATCAACTAAAGGTTGATTATATTTTATTACATTATCTAATGATTTGATGAGAATGTAAATGTGTTTTTATAAAAAATATCAGTCACATTCAGTAGATATGTTAAATATTTTTAGATATTCAAAAATAGGTAAGATGTTTATCTCATAAATGATATGGGTAATAATTAAGGGGGTATATGGTAATAATATTTAAATGAATGTATAAGGCAATTTATTAAATGTGTAGAACTTTTAAAAATGAGTTTAATAAAATAAATTGTATCTATTGAGAATATATGATAACAAATTATGTAAAAATAGGTTTTTAATAATTATGAACTCAAACATGATTTATTATGGGTTTTCATATAATAGGATTCCCCTATTAATTGATTCAGACACTTTTTCTACAATTTGTTATAGAAAACTAAGAAAATTAACCTTGGAAAATAATAAGATGGCCGAAGACGGTATTTTATTGGATTCTTATCCAATAAAAAATATTATAGATTTTATGAAAATGTTAAACAAATTTATTGACCATTTTCAAATAATTTTTAATAAAAATATATCTTATAGTGTTGAAATTGTTGTAGTTGTGTTTTAAGAGCATAAGGATAATAGTAATTTGTTTTTGGGAAACCCGATAAAAAACAAGTTGAATATGAGCCACATGTTACTGCTAATGATTCATATCAGACTAGTTATGAATATTGTTTTTTTAATTAATAATATACGTAAAAAAATATAGAAACATTTATATGCATAAAATATAATTGGGGATCAAAATTCAGCAGTTCAAAAGAGAATAAATCTAAGTTTTTATAATAAAATGGAAATGATTATATAAATTGATCCACACTCAGTGGTTGTATTCATTAACAATAAAGAGTGGGTTTTTGAAATGAATGAATAAATAAACCATGTGGGTCTTCATAAAACAATTATAGGATAGGGTATAAATTAAAAGGAACAACGCTATAATTGTTTGAAATGTATACCCACTAGTTAAAGGGTATTATTTTGAATAGGTAGTTTATCATGTTAAAAGACTGGGATATAAGATAAATTTACTTTAAATTATAGATCATAGGTAGAACAAAATTTATCAAATATATATAAATTTTCCAATATTAATTAGTGAACAAGAGGAATAACTATTAATCATGAAGGCTGAGGGATTAATTCTAGGGAATGTTTCATTTGTGCTGTACAAATTGAGAAATTACTTTTTTGATTGAATTAGTCCCCTAGAGACTAGTGGTGAAATACTACCATCATCACAAATGAAATGAATTAATCAATGAAAATTTTGTAAAATAACTTTTACATTGAGGTAGTAAATCGATGTACTATTATCTTTATTATAATGGTTGAAAAAATTATCATTAAAAAATATAATGAGATTTTTTATAGTGAAAATTCATGAAAATTGAAGTAATAATTTTCGATTTCCCACCAATAAGACTTCAGATATTTTTTTAGGATTACACGTATTGTAAAATGAAGATTTTATTTTCTTTTCATAGAAACGTATGAAAATAATTTTTTTAATTAGCCATATATGGATAAATCTAATACATTTTTAACAACTATATAAGTTATCATAATATTTTTTATGGATATTGAAATAGAATTTTTCATCCAAATTTACTTTAGATGTATGATTACTAGCCTACCCTACCACACCACAATTAGACCTTATATTGACAAAGTCTTCAGCATATTTGTAATGTATACAAGTGATCCAATGGAATCAAAATATATGGATTTAAATACATTCAAAAATAAATAAAAGTAATATTGACCTATAGGATGATGTATAAAAGAATTAATAACCTTAATATATATGGATTTAATGATGCAATTTGGGTTGTATACTATAACACCCCAAGATATTGGAATATATTTAATAAAAAAACGTCAAATATCTTCATCCACACACAAAACTATTCTAAAATGAGCTAAAAATGTATATTATTAAAAAAATAAGTAAAAACCATGTTGTAGTAAATTAAAAAATTTATTCAATTAGAAATATGTACAATATAGGATTAATAACACTCGGCGATTTAAAATGATTTTTTAAATAAAATCATTTTTCATTTATATATTTCATATACATCTATGATAAAAAATTATAAATTTTAAATTAAAATTTGAAAAAATAATCCAAATTATTAATTCAGAATATAAAAATAATTTTTAAATATTATTGAAGAAACTTCTCTTTTTGAAATGACTCAAAAAATCATTTTGACTAAAATAGATGAGTTTGTTACTATATAATGAATTTACTATACCATAGAACCATATAATTTTTTTCATGATCAAATATCTATTTAATGAGTAAATATACACATTTAAAATTAAAATTATTAATTCATAAAAAAATAATAATTATTATGAACTTATGTAATATTTTCCAGTAAAAACTACCTTTAAGATTTTTTTTAATCATGTTTTATTTTAATTAAATTTAATTTTTAATATAATTTAAATCCAAAAAAATCAAAAACCAAAGTAATAATAACAAAAAAAATTATATCATGAAAATAAAAGACATCGATAATGTGTTTACGAATAGATTTTATTCTTGAAATAAAATTTTCTTAAAAAATTAATGTTTTAATCATTTCATGTGCAAATGTTAAAATGAAATCATTAAGAAATTATAAATTTTATATGATAAAGATTATTTTATTTTGGGAATATTTAGTTTAAAATTACATAATTTGGTCCTTTATATTTTTATGAATTAATTTTAAATTTGATAGGGAAAATTTGGTGACAATTTTAATGAAAAATGACAAAACATAATATAAAAGAGTAAAGGACATAAAAAAATTTTAAAACATGGTTGAAAATGTATTGCTTTTCATTTATAGAGCTTTTATCTTCCACTACACTATTATTTCCCAATTTTGTTGTCTTATTGTCTTGTGAATCATGTTCTTTATTTATATTAATTTACAGTATTTGCAAAAATGCAATTCTCACCACTTATAAGTGGGGACTCTCACCTCCCCTTTAAGACCTCTCAAAAAATTAGGTTCCCATTTTAAATTATTACCTTTCTCCATAATTGCAAATTATGTTCATTTTACATTAGCCCATAGTTTAAATAAATTGGTTTTATGACTCTATTTATAAGCCATCCTCCAAGGAAAATGTAAAGGTTTCAACATTATTACTCATTTTTCTGAATTTTTTTTACATTCCACATAAATTATTGAGTTATTTCATTAAATGTATTCTATAATGAAATAAATAATGATTCTATAATAATTGTTTTACAATAAGGTAAAAAATAATCCATTTTTCTACTTTACTATTATGTAAAATGAAATTGACCTTCATTTAGTGTTTTAATTGTTGCGTTAGGGATATATCGACGGCTATTTTTTCCCCACCACCTCTATTTACTGATTATATGGGTGAAATATAATAATTAAAGTTACATATATAATATAATTATGATTATAAATAATAAAATTTAATCCATCATATCTCCCTCCAATTCATTGATATTTAAAATTGTTTACTATGTGTAGGGAAGACTGCCACCTCCACGAAGTAACATATCTTGTTTTCTAGGTAGTTACATTATTATTTATTAAAATTAATAATTATAAGATTATCCACCATAGTATATTATTTAGAATTAAATTATAATTCTATAATAATGATATTATGTGAAAAACCCCATTTTCACAATTGTAATCATATGTTAATTATGGTGTGTTCATGTTTGGGTAATTCTAACCACTAACATGAATAGTGATATAAAAAAATCATGGAGGAAAATGATGAATTAGTTACTAACAATAAATGATATAAATTATTTTATAATGGTTTTATTTTATTTCTATAATAGTAAAAATAATATTAAAATCATAAATTAAAATATCATCGTTTATTTGTAAAATATATATGAATCTTGTTTGTAACCAATTTCACTATAGAGTAATTAAAAAAATATCATAGAATGAAATTGTAAATCTATAAAATATCATAAAAATAAAATCTAGTGCCATTTATGATCGTGGAATAATATAGAAATTAAGAAACTAACTCATAATAATCCTGATTACTCACAACTTATATTAAAAATAGAAAATATATATATAATATATATAAAGTTAAAAAATGTAAATAAAGTTCAAAAATATATATATATATATAATCATGGTTCTGAAATGGGTTATTAATATGGATATGATTGTCATATTGTAGGTTATATTTTGTTCAACTAATAGTGAAATCAAAGTATGAGTTTCTTATCTTAAATTTTCAAACCTTGATGTGTATTTCATACTATAAACCATGTTTTCCTTGGAATTATGTATCTAAAAATACAGTAATATTTTTTATCTTGTCCCTATAATAACTACCATATCATAATATAAATTTCTTCATCTCTATCGGCCATGGAGTTTTGATTTAACTTTTACTCAAGTCATAAGTTTTATTTTTAGAATAATATTTTAAATTATTTATCTAAAAAAGAAATTAAAACCAATAGATAATTTTCACAGTGTTTCATTATTATATGACAATAGTTTCAGATCGGATTTGGTTAACCATAATTAGATTTATTCCATGTTTATGTTGTTTTAAATTGGTTGTTATATAGTCTTTTTGGTCGATGTGGTATTCAAATATTGTATTTCAAAATATTTTAAAAAAATTACATCCTTCTATAATCATATGTTTCATAACCACTCCACATTTTCACAACAAAACATTTTTATCTTTCTCAAGACTACAGAATTTTTTTATTTCGTAAAAAATTATTTTTAAGCTATATATTAAAGTTTGTTTCCAATAAATTTGAAACTAAATTTCCAAAATAAAATTGTGACTTTGTCACTTAGAATTGATTTTTAAAAAGAGGAAAAAATATTTCTAAAATGTTTTTATAAGAAAATATTTACCATAGTTTTAAAAAAAATTACAATGTTTTTAAAAATAAAATTATTTATCTATTATTCTATTAGTATTATTTAACATTGTCTTCATAGAAAATTTTATGTTTCGTCAATCATTACAAATTAAAATTCAACTATTATTGTAAAATTATTCTTCAATTACATATTTATTCTCTATCTATTTTTCATAATTGTGAAACAGTAAATTTATATAAGACTAATGATCCATTGTGGAATCTATTTTTTCAAATATTTTAATATGTATAAACATCTCATACTTATGATTCATTTCCTAGGTGAACACTCTATATTTCCTTCCTTTGATTGATAGGTGTTCATCAAGATTCCATAAATTGATTGACTAGGTATGTTATGGACTTCTATAGACACTATTTTTGACATATCATAAAAATCAAAATTATTTATTATCTTAATTGAAGTACATTTTACTTGTGTGTTATATAATTTCTTTTGGTATCAGATAATTTTCAATACATATCATGTAATTTGTAATGATAGAATAATTATTTTTATTACTTATATTATTCCTTTTTAAAGTGAAATGAAACAAATTTTTTCACACGTGTTATTTATGATATGATTGATTTATTTTGGAACATATATGAATTGATTATTTTTTGTGGATTCCTATATCACACATTAATGAAATGGTTTATGTTTATGTCTCATGAATTCATAGGGGGAATATATGAGGATTTCTATCATCCCAATAGGTACATGGTAGGATTAATATCATGATAATTGGGTACTTGAGAGGTTTTATCCAAATCCAAAGGGTACAAGGGGGGACTATCCCATGACCAAGACGGTACAGGGTTATAAACCCAACCATACTATGTGGCTAATGTCTCAGTGGGTATTCTTGAAATATTATTTCTATTCTTAGGAGCATTACATATACATTTGTCATAATATTTATTTAAGATTATTATCCTTGACTCATGTTTAATGACTACTGGTACAACACACTTTTTATATGGTATATGTTTTTTTATTAGGAAATACATGTCCTCCTATCATGACATTTAGACAAAACTTATAGTTTCATATAATTTTTCATAAAAAAAGTCACACCTAAATTTTTTTTATAACTTTATTACGATATAATCCATGTTAATATATTGATATATTATTTCTTATTGTAAATTTTATCACAAAACATTCTTCATTTTTCATTTTCCTTTTTATGATGATATGTATATCATATGGGATGTGTATAAGGGGGTCTGTATGAGTTAAATCAGGTGGAAATATTAACATGTGTTTTAAAATAGATTTATTTTATAAGTATTAATCAAATAAACTAGTCCAAAATGTTCTCTGAGTTGTGTGACATCACAACAAGATGTAATAATAATGTCAAAATTTTAAACACTTATCTTGGATAATATCACTTGGTATAAATTTAGTTTTTAAAAGTGAATGTTTTTTCATCTGGTTGTGGAGTGTGGGTACAAGGAATCATTATTAGTATTAAATGAGGGTTTATTTATTTCTGGGCTTTAGTTTAATATTTGAGGAATTATGATATGTTAACTTTATAAAAAACATGGTATAATTATAAAGGAAAATATCAGTTATAAGATAGCATCATGATATTTTATTATAGTATTTCTTATGTTGTTCAATTAACAATTAATTTTTTTTTCAAATACTACATGTGGATATAGTCTCTGGCATAGATGTACGTAGAAGTATCAATCCTAAAATGAGAATGTTTTGTATTGACTCAATAATCACTTTGTTCATGAAAAAGATGCCTAATTGTAGAAATGGTATAATAGTTTTAGACGATATTCATTGGTTAATCCATAATATATTTTAAAAATATTATTTATTATTTAAATAGATAATTTTTTAGTTATATAACAATTTAGTTTAAATACAATTGATGATATAGATTGAAATGTAGATATTCATTCACTATGTTATATATATCATTTATGTGTTATTTAAATAGGACTTTGACCTAAAATATTACATAATCTTGCCTTATGTCTTTAATATACATTATTTCAAATAGGGGATATTTTTAGGTTTATTGTTTTAGATAATTTATTCATAACTAATACATAACACTTAACGTTCATGAAAATTGGATAAAACTAAATCTGGATCCATGCACTCCAAAATATAGAACTCTTAAAAGAAAACATGATTATTTTAATTAAAATTATTCATAAAATTCATCTTTACTTCCTCATTTTTTTCTTAACGATCCTTATCCACATTGAAAAAAAATCTAAAACATGGTATGAGAAAACAAACTACAGTAAGGGACATAATGAAATAATTCATTAGTCTAGTGAAAATATGAAAACCATTAAAATTATTTTCATAAAAACATCATTAACATGTAAAGAAATATCTTCAATGTGCCTTGGGATATCATTATTATGTCACCCATATATTCACTCTTATAAAGATAATAACCATATGATGAAATTCAATATTCAGAGTACACAATTCATTGGGAAGCTATAATGGGCCTCACTCATCATATCATGAGCTTTAATGGGCTCAACCTAACATATCTTGTGCTATAATGGGGATTAATTGATCATATATCAAGATATGGCCCATCACGTACATTCATTATATTACAGAATAATAAACCAAAGATAATTATTTTCATTATTTAGAACCTTTTAAAGGATTTTAATTCCTTTTTATATCAAATATTTCTATGTTATAACAATTACTTAATTGTTTTAGTTCATGTCAGACATTTTTTCGATATTCGGTATGTGAGTACAAATAAATTTATAATGATTACAATAGTTTTAGTGGTCAAAATTCCATCATATCCATCATAATATTCATGAAATAATACCCACTTTTGTAAATTAATATACTTTTAAAACAAGTCATATATTTATGGTTATGAAAAATGAACAATGATATGATCACGGTGATTTAATGTTGTAAATACACCTGAGTAATGTATTCATTTTTCAATGATCAATATAGAAATAATATTGGTATTAAATAATTATTAAAAAATTATCTTAATATTATTAATTTCAATTTAAACATGTAACCCCCTGACCCCAGTTACCCATAGTTGGTGCATTATTACATAACATTGGCATGATCACAAAAATCAAGTCTCATAAGACCGATTAGTTTAGTATACTTGGAAGTACTCTATACATTCAAAAGGTTTACATTACATCATAAAATGAAAAACAACAACAACATTGTTTCCATATAAACCACTCATAACCCCTCAGACTATCCCTGCAGGTTAGTCAAAAAATACTTCTTCGCATCCTGGGAAAAATAAAACATAGAAAGGGGTGAGCTCAGATTCTCAGTAAGGATAAAAATGTAGCAGAAACTATCATAAATAAGAATAAACATTTAAGGAAATGTATAAGACTAATACAGAAGCCTTTTAAACTTAAACTTTAGCAGAATATGCCAATGATAAAATCATATAATTCCATTTACTTACTCACATGGATATTCTACTAGTCGAATAATCACCTGCAATATCAATAGCCACTTTCATAATGATGGAATGCATAATGTTAGACTATCATAACAACATAGTCAAGGCCTTGTGCAAAGACTACAAATAATATTTGTTAAAGGCCCTGTGCAAAGACACTAGTTTCTCTAATGAGACTTACTGATGCATCGAGGAGTTATAGTGGGATCCACCCGTCACATACTAAGTCCAATGCATTCCTCAAATAAAAAAGTTTAAACATAACATAAAAATCCATATTAAAACTAGCATAAAAATTTCAATACTTTATCCATAAAACGTGAATGGTATAATAATAAAACATCTATATTCAATCATATCAAAAAACCATCAATACAATATGGAAATTTTTTATCATAACAAATCAACATCAAATAATATTAAAATCCCTCAAATGATGTTGACATAGATGAAATCAAAACCATTTTTTATATAAATGTCTCTTTCTATTTTGAAATCATTCAAGAGTCGTGTAATTTGTAAATAAAAAATTTATTTTGAAAATATTCTTATATTATTTTAATGGAAGATTTTATGATTTTATAATAGCGGAAAATAGCCACACCCTCCGTAAAAGTTAAAAAAATACATTCATACCTTAATTTTGTTGAAAATGATATAAAGGACCTTGTTTGGAGAATGATAGAAAGATTACTTCATAAACATCTTATAATAGTCAAAAAAGTGGATAAATGACTTTAAACCAAAGTCTAGTAAATAGTAAGAATGTTTTTAAATACATGTTTAAGAAACATATATGTGTATAATAAAGAGGTCCCAGTAGATAATTACGTATAATGCTCGGATAATGAAGAGATTGTATAATTAACCCTTACCTTGCACTTTTCCTTGGTCGAGGGTAGGTTAACCTTATGCATAATGGTAAAATAATTTTTATTCAATTATGAAATAATAATATACATATATATTATATCATATATGATCTTTTAACATTGCTTTGTTAATAATATCTAAGTATTATAATTGTTTCGGGTGTTAACGGATTTCTTTTCCTTTATATTATTTGTTATGTGAGTCATATTTTTTATGTATGGGATGTATCTAATTCATATACATAATTATATAAAGTCATTAAACAATATTTTTAATCATAAAATAAAAATTATCCTTGAATGGATACGATGGGGAATGAATCTCATCGCGTTGGTGGAGACGATAATCCGTACGTACGAATGAGCAAAAATATAATTCTATTGAAATTAAAATAATATATAATTTGATGTTATATCATATATACATAATATTTATCATTATATATTTATTATTTACATCAATTACACATCATTATTATACCCATCCAAATAATAATGAATTGAATAATAATTACACCATGACATGGAGACGGTAAGCCGTACATAGACATATATGGTGAAATGTCATTCAATGGATGGATAGAATAATGAATTTGGTTGTATTATATTTATAATAACATCACAGTATATATAATATACTAGAGTTATTATTTTATAATGTAAACAACATTGAAAAATGACGTGGAAGATGAAAATAACTTGAAAGAGGTGATGAAAAATTTACCTCTTCTTCGGATTCTTCCGTTTGATTTTATCAAAATGGATCCTTAGGATGGATTTATGACTAAAGGAGGGACTATAAGAAAAAGGAGTATAGTTTAGAGGGTAATTGGGTAGGTTTTGGCCTAGAAAAATTCCTTTGAAGGTGTTAATTAGATAGAAGGGGGAGTTCCCTTTTATTAGAGGGGTGAGGGGCACCTCAGGAAAAGCTAGAAATATTATTTTATAAAAAAATAATTTTCCATTTCTAATGGCTCCAAAATATATTATTTAAAGGATAAGGTGGGGATAGGTTTAAAACCAATCAACCAATAGGTTTTATAAAAGTTTGTGTCACTATATTATCTGTATCTTTTAGATTTAACTCTTAGTTAAACAGTTTGACATTTACCATGTCTCTTTGTATTTTTATATTATATGCCTAATAAACATACTATGTACTTCAAGAGAACCCCAATCTGTTCATTAATGATACACCTATAATTATATAAGTCCATTTTCATAACCTTATATTTTTAGGAATATAATATCAATTAATAATATAATATTTGTTTTAAAAACACTTTTATGTCAATTTTTAAACTATTTGGTATTTTGTTTTTTCTAAATTCATAACAGCATTATTAGTTCTAAAACAATTCATCTAACCATCCCTAATATGTCATATTAACCTATAAAATTAGTATAATTATTAAAAAGTCTCAAATTACATTTATTTGGATATTTATAATATCAATTATTTTAATATATCATTAATATGGTAATTACTGCATCATCATTGTGTCATAAATAAATTAAATTATTTAATATATAACAAAATATAAATAAAATACCATTATGTAGGAAATTTTTTTATATTTCTAATTAATATTTATAATTGAATTTATCGTATGTGTTACCCTTTATTAAAAATGGTTTAGTTATTAAACATTCATTTAGTCTCTTTTAACTCTTCTTTGAATTAAAATAATAATAAGTGTCCTAATCTAATCTATGTAGACCAAATAGTTTCATATTTTATTACTAAGGTTGTTTTCGGTTGAACTATACTTATCCAATAGAATTAGAACATGTGTTAGAGTAATAAAAATATCATTTTTACCCTAAAACACCTTATTTACTTTTAACCATGCTAAATAAATGTAAAAGATACTATTTGAAAAAACAAATTTTCATCTTATTGAAACACATTTTACTAACTGATATCAACCGTGTCTCTTGGTTTTTTGATATTCCACTCAGAGTAGCGGTAAATGTTTTTTATGTGAATTTTCAAATTCTCCTTGGAGGTGGGAAAAAGATGGTGAAATGTTTAATAAAATTTTTATATGTCTAAAATTGTTATAAACTAACTCCAATTAATTACATTTATATTATATAGGTATAATGTGACTATTTTGATAAAAAAAATAAATAAAAAATTATTTATTTAAATAAAAATTCAGTTTTAAACTATAACTCAGTGTTTTTCTATATTAATCAAAAATTATATGTTTACAGAAAAATACCAAAAAATCACACTAAGATAATTTCGATATTATGAATCAAAAAATAAAGTCAATTTTGAAAGTTAAAATTTAAAAAATTTCCAAAAGTGTGTATTACTATTCATAACGGCAAGTTTGATTGGTTGTGGTGTGTTAGAACTCGAAGTTGCGTACATCACACGATATTGTATTATTCAAAGAGAAGAATATCGTGGAACATTGGGATCTTACATTCTCCCCTCCATCAAATAATTTCATCCTCAAAATTTCAAGAATATTAATCCATAAAAAGACTCAGGTGGTTATTCATCATATGTTTCTCAGGATCCCGTGTTGCCTCTTCCATCATATGGTTTCTCCATATAACTTTTATCATATGAGCCTTCGGGTTTCTCAAAACTTGTTCTCTTGTATCAAGAACCATGACATGATATTCACAATAAGAAAGATATGGCTCCAGTTCTTATTCTTTATAGGTAAGTACATGCATTGGGTCAGGCATGTATTCTCTCAACAGTGAAACATGGAACAAATCGTGAACTTTGGAGAGACTTGGCGGAATTTCCAAATGGTAAGCTACAACTACAATTCATTCTCAAATTTCGAAATGATTGATGTACCTGGGACTCAATTTTATTTTCTTACCGAAATGTATAACACAATTCCATGGATATACCTTCAGGAAAACATTATCTCCTGCCTCAAATTCCAAATCCTTATTCAGTTGTCATCATAGCTCTTCTTCCTACTTTGAGATTCCTTGATGTGGGTTTGGATTACCTTCACCATTTCCATTGTTTCCTCCCCATGTTATAGGCCTATGAGTTTTCCTTCACCAAAATCATCCCAACAGGTTGGTGTACGAAATCTCTTTCTGTATAACACTTCATATGGTTCTATCTTAATACTTGAATGGAAGTTATTGTTATAGGAAAATTGTACCAGAGGTAAATATTGATCCCATATACCATTTAATTCAAATGAGCATGATGTCAACATGTATTCTAAGGTTGGAATAGTCCGTTCTGATTCTCCATCAGTTTTGTGGTGGTAGGAAGTGCTCAAATATTGTTCAGAATCCAAGGATTTCTAATGACTTTTCCAGAATCTTGATTTAAAACGTGTATCACGATCAGAAACAATCGGTAGTGGTACTACATTAAGTCTTACAACTTCATTAATATATAGTCTTGTTAAACGTTCAAGTGGTAAATCTTCTTTTATAGCATTAAAATGTGCTAACTTGATAAGACGATCAACAATGACCCATATTTCATCATTCATTCTAGGAGTCTTTGGTAGTCCCCTGACAAAGTACATCATAATATAATCCCTATTCCACTCCAGTATGGGAGGAGGTTTCATGACTCCTCCAGGTTGTTGCCTTCCAGCTTTCACTTGTCAACAAACCATGCATCTTGACACAAAATCACCAATCTCCCTCTTCATGTTGTCCCAGCAAAAATGTTCCTTCAAATCACAATACATCTTGGTGATCCCATGCTGTATAGTGAAATTGGAACTATGAGCATCATCCAAAAATTACCTTTTTATATCAAGTATATCGGGAACACCAAGTATCTTCCCAAATTTCAAAATTCCATTTTCATACACAAATTCAATAAATCTCCCATCATTCATAGCTTTATTCCTCTTTTGAAACTCTTCATCATTGGTCTGAGAACTCTTTATCCTTTATAGTAACGATGGTTTGGAATCCATTTTAAAAAGCATTGATGTTTCAACTTCCATGGTTATTCCCATATCCATCATTACAAAATTCATGTATATAGGATCCTTTTTAAATCCCATCTTGTTCAAAAATCAATGATCTTTTTTACTCAATGCATCTTCCACCTTATTTTCCTTCTTCGGGTGGTAGTGTATTGTGCAGTCATAATCCTTGATTAGATCAAGCCATCTTTTTTGTCTCATGTTGAGTTCTTTCTATGATAAAATATACTTCAAACTCTTGTGATCTGTATAAATCACACATCTTTTAACATAGAGATAGTGTCTCCAAACCATCAAATCTAAGATTACAGCTACTATCTCAAGATCATGAGTATGATAGTTTTGCTCAGGAATTTTCATCTGTCGTGATGCATAGTTAATAACTCTATCATTCTTCATAAGGACACTTCTGTATCCTTTCTTCGATGCATCAATATAAATAACAACCCCATCATTCCCCGATGGTAGAGTTAATATAGGATCATTGACTAATCTTCCTTTCGATTCTTCAAAACATTCTTCACACTCTTTTTCCCAAAAAAATTTAACCCCTTTTCGCATGAGCTTTGTTAATGGGTTAGCCAACCAGGAAAAATTCTGGATGAAACATCGATAATAACCTGCTAAACCAATAAAACGCCATACCTCAGTTATACTCATCAGTGATGGCCACTCTTGGATTTCCTTCAACATAGAAGGATAAACAGTGATTTCATCCTTGGAGACAATATGGGCCTGAAAAAAAATCTCCTGAATCCAGAATTCGCACTTGCTAAATTTACCTATATAATTCTTGTCTTATAAGAGTATTTAGGATAATGAGAAAGTCATTTTCATTATCTTCATAGATTTTTGAGTATACTAAGATATAATAAATAAATACCACTATAATGTCATCAAGATATTCCCCGAAAACTCAATTCATTAGATCCATTAAATCCAAGGGTGCATTAGTCAATCCAAAAGGCATTACTGTAAACTCGTAATGCCCGTACCTAGTTTGAAATGTCGTTTTCAGAATGTATTCCTTCTTCACACACATCTGATGATATCCATATTGAAGGTCAATCTTTGAGAAGTATTGATCACCATGAAGTTGGTCAAATAAATCATCAATGTGATGTAGGGGATACTTGTTCTTTATTGTTATAGCATTGATCTCCTTGTTGTCAATGAACTACCTAATAGATCCATCATTATTATTAAAAAAGGACAGGGGCTCCCCATGGAGAAAAAATAGGGTGAATAAATCCCTTATTACTAAATTCCTCTAGTTTTTTCTTTAGTTCCACTAATTCCATAGTAACCATTCTATAAGGTTTCTTCGATATGGGGATTGACCGTGGAATTAAATCAATGGAAAACTCTATTTTTCCTTCTGGAGGATGTCCAGGTAAATATTCTAGAAACACATCAACATATTGTTTCACAATAGGTACATAATCTACTTGAACATTCATTTCCTCACCCACTGTTGTTTCATTCTCTTCCTTCTCAATAATTGATTTTAGTTGAGCTATAGGGGGTGGATCTAGATAAGAATTCGGTGGTGACAATTTTTATCTAAAGATAAGTTTTTCTTTATCATTGTCATCATAAATTGTAACCTCCTTCTTCTTAAAATAAATTTTCACATCATGGTTAGAAATCCAATCCATACGAAGGATTATATCAAATTCAATCAGGGGTATGAAGATGAGATCATTAGATAAACAACATTTATATGCCCTAATGGGAACTGATTCACAAAACATTATTGCAATGATATTTATCTAAGGATTTTTGACTGAAAAAACCCCTGTTAAATCAAATTTTAAATATCTAATATTCTTTTCCAATTTGAAGGATATGAAACAATGCGATGATCCAGGATAAAAAATCATTTTCTAAACTTGAGGAAACCCTTAAATTAGCTGCCACGACGTATTTCAGAGCTTCGACCTCATTAGAAGTGATAAAATAAGCTTGCCTTGATCCCTTGGACTTTTTTGAAGGATGTTCTACTGAAACTGGGGAGATTATTTCGCATAATTTACCCTTTCTCTACAATTGTAGAATTTAACATCGACAACCTCTTCTTTCCCATTACAATCACGAGCATGGTGGCCTTTTTCACCACACATGTAATAGAATCCCATTCTCTTCAGGATTGTACCAGGGTGTTTCTTCCCACATTTACTATAGGATGGATATTTAGCTTCTCCCATCTTCCAATTTTTTCCATTTCTAGAGTGTTCAGCAGAACTCTTCTTCTCATATTTTTTTTAAAGTTGTAAGACTATGATAATTTTTTTCTGTCTTGGTAGCACAAGAGTCAATATCTTCATATGACGAGAAGGATTGTGAGACTAATTCTTTATGGAGAAATGGTTTTAACCCATAAATGAAATTATCAATCCTACGTCTTGGGATATGTATATAATATGCAGCATGCCTCGCTAACGTTGTACATTTAGCTTCATACTTTGGTACATTTTCTTCCTCCTTTTACCTCGGACTCATAAATCATCTTTCCATATCCACTCGATGGTCAAGAGGAAATTATTTTTCTATGAAAATATATTTAAACACCCTCCATTATATATATGATACTTCATCATCTCCCTTTTTTATTTTGAATCAATAACCACCGTTGATCGTCATCTCTAGTGAGGTGGTAAACTGCCATGAAAAATTTTCCCTTGCACTACTCCCTAAGGCATGTAATATTTTCTCTAAGGAATTTATCTATTACTAAGACACTAATGGATTTGTACTCCTATTGATGGTTGATGGTTGTTTCCTCATGAAGCGATCTAACATTGATCCTCCATGCTGCAGATCAGCGTGCTCCATATGGGTAAGGTTATAATTCATAACCGGAGTGAGTTTTCCCAATACAGTGATAAGCTGATCAGCACCAGTTGTATCACCAGCTCCACTATTATTATCTTGAGTAGGAGGTCAATCCATACATGGAGTGCATGCATTAATACGGTTTCCATTCCTTCCACTAGGAGTCATTTCTAAACAATAGCATAAACTAGATTAGTATATAAATCAAAATACATAATTCGAAACTTGTAAAACACTTAACATAATTTGAACAGTTTATGGATATGATCCATAATCATAAAAATGTTTTCTTTTAGGAATTATATACTCACAAATCATTCATAATGTTTTTTAATGAAAATGAAAATTATCCTAAGCATATCCCTCGGAAATGTCGTAACCAAGAGTGCAGCAAGGCCCATTGTCGTGCACCAGTTCCCATTCGAGTCCAGATCAAAGAAGTGTTTTCGGGTTTTACCCCTAGCTACATCTGTACCAAAGCCAACTCTACCTACTCATAGTCAGACTGGTATTTATTTATTGGAAAATCATAAAAACTCTACAATACCAAAATTCTAGGTAGTTCTTCTATACTAATCCTCAAAGTATATCATAGTGTAATGTTCCCTAATCAATTTTGATCTAAATCTAGATTCCATGTTTTGTATTAAACTTCTTCTGATACCAACTATAACACATAGACTCCAGTTACCCAGAGTTGGTGCATTATTACATTACATTGGCATGATAAAAAAAGATCATGTATCAAAAGACTGATTACTTTAGTATCATTGGAAGTTCTATATACATTCATATGTTTTACATTACATCATAAAATGAAAAAATACAAAAAAATTGAATCCATATACCACAATAATATCCCCTCAGACTATACCTATATGTCAGTATTAACATACTTCTTCACATCCTACGAAAAGTAAAACATAAATAGTTTGAGCTCAGATGCTCAGTAAGGATAACAATATAGAGGAAACATTCATAAATATGCATAAATATTTAAGGAAATTTATATAACTAAAAAAAAGCCTTTTAAAAAATAAATGTAGCACAATATAAAAAATATAAAATCAAATAATTACATTTTCTTACTCACATGGATATTCTACTAGTCGAATAATCACACACAATATCAATAACATTTTTCATAATGATGGAATGCATAATGTGAGACAATCATAACCACATAGTCAAGGCCTTGTTCCATGACTACAAATAATATTTTTTCAAGGCCTTGTTCTAAGACACTAGTTTGTATCATGATACCTACCGCTGCATCACGGAGATATAGTGGGCTCCACCCATCACTTACTATGTCTAATGCATTCTTCATATAAAAAGGTTTAAACATAACATATACATTAATATTAAAACTAGCGTATGAAATGTCAATACATTATCCATAAAAAACGAAGGGTATAAAAATAATACATCCATAGTCAAACATATCAAAAAAACATCAATACCAAATGGATGTTTTGGATTATAATACATCAACATCAAATAAGCTTAAAATCAATCAAAGGATGTGGACATAGATGAAATCAAAACCTTTTTTAAGAGAAATATCTCTTTCTATTTTGAAATCATTTAAAAGACACATAATTTATAAAGAAAACATTAATTTTAAAAATATTATTATAATCATGTAATGGAATATTTTATTATGTTATAACGGTGAAAAATAGTTGCACTCGCCGTATAAGTTAAAAAATGAATTCTTACCTTAATTTTTTCGAAATGGTTATAAAGGAACTTCTTTGGAAAACAATGGAAATATTCCTTTATAAAAATATTATAAAAGTCAAATAAGGGTATAAATGACATTAAACCATATTCTATAAAATATTAAGAATGTTTTTAAATAATTTTTTTACCAAATATGGTTGTGGATGATAAAGAGGTCCCAGTAGATAATTACTAATAAATTAATCGGATAATGAAATGATTATAGAATTAACCCTTACCTTGAACTTTTCCTTGGATGAGGGTAGGTTAACCTCCTGTATAATGGAGAAATAATGATTATTAAATTATACAAGAATCATATAAATTAATATGATATCATATGTAATCTTTTAACATTGCTTTGTTAATAATATCGTAGTATTATCATCGTTTCGGGTGTTAACTGATTCACTTTCCTTTATATTATTGTCTATGTGAGTAATATTTGTTATGGGAGGGATGTATATTATTTATATAGAGAATGATATAAAGTCTTTAAAAATTATTTTTAATCATCAAATGAAAATTATTCTTGAATGGATACGATGGGGAATGAATCTCATCACGTTCGTGGAGACGGTAATATGTACGTATGAACGGGTGATAATATCATTATTTTGATATTAAAATAATATATAACATGATGTTATATCATATATACAGAATAATTATCATATTATATTTATGATTTATATCAATTACAAATCATTATTATACCCATCCAAATAATAATGTATTGAATAACGATTACACCACAACGTGGAGACGGTAAGCCGTACGTACGCACGTATGGTGACATGTCATTTAAAATATGGAAAGAATAATGAATTTCGTTGTAATATATTTATAATAACATAAAAGTATATAGAATATACTGGACTCATTATTTTATAATGGACACAACAAAGAAAAAGGAAGTGGATTAAAAAAGGATCTTGAAAGAGGTGATGAAATATTTACCTCTTCTTCAGGTTCTTCCTTTTGATTTGATAAATAGTGCTCCATAGGTTGTCTTTCTAAAAAAATTAGGGCCTCTAGGATTAGGGGTGGACATTTGATTGGGTATTAGGGAAGGTTTTGTCCGAGAAAAATGGATTTGAAGGTGTGAACTAGAGAGAATGGGGGTTCCCTTTTATAAGAGGGGTGAGAGGCACCTTATAAAAATCTAGAAATATTTTTTTATAATAATATAATATTCGGTTTCTAACTGCTCCAAAGTGGGTTATGTAATGTCTAAGGTTGGGATGGGTAAAAAACCACTAAACCAATAGGTTTTATATAGGTTTGGGACACTATGTTAACTTTATCTTTTAGATTTAACTCCTAGTTAAATAGCTTGACATTTACCATGGCACTTTGTATTTTTATATTATATGGTTTACAAACATACTATATAATTCCAAGAGAACCCCAAGTGTTTAATTAATGATAAACCTATCATTATATATTCCTTTGGCCTAGACTTATATTTTTAGGAATATAATATCAATTAATAATATAATATTTTAAAAAAAACACTTTTTTGTAAATTTTGAAACTATTTTGTATTTTATTTTTTCTAAATTAATAAGAGCATTATTAATTCGAAAAAAATTTATCTAACAAACCCTAATATGTTATATTAACCTATAAAATTAGGGTAATTCACAAAAAGTCTCAAATTACATTTATTTGGATATTTATAATATTAATTATTTAAATATTTCATTAATTGGGTAATTACTGCCTCAACATTGTGTCATTAATAAATTAAATTATTTAATGTCTAAAATAATATAAATAAAATAAAATTTTGTAGGAAATATTTTCATCCTTCTATTGAATATTTATAGTCGAATGTATCTTATGTGTAACCCTATTTTAAAATTTTTTAGTTATTAAACATTGATTTTAACTCTTTTAACTCTTCTTTGAATTAAAATAATAATTAGTGTCCTAATCTAATACAAGTGGACCAAAGTGGTTCATATTTTATTCCTAAGGTATATTTTGGTCGGATTATACTTATCCAATAGAATTAGGACATGTGTTAGGGTAATAATAATATCATTTTTACCCTTATATACCTTGTTTACTTTTAATCGTGGTAAATAAAAGTAAAACATTACTATTCACTAAAAATAATTCTTATCATATTGAACCACATTTTACTTAATTATATCGACCATTTCTCTTGGATTTATGAAATTTCACTCACAGAAGCGGTAAAATTATGTTTTATGTGCATTTGCAAATTCTACAAGGAGGTGGGTAAAAGACAGTGAAAAGTTCTATAAACTATTTATATCTCTAAAATTATTATAAACTAACTCCAAGGAATAATATTGAAAATATATAGGTATTATGTATATAAATTTAACTAATATTAATTTAAATTAAATAAATAATAATTTAAATCAACATTTTTATTTAAACTATAACTCAGTGTTTTTTAGTATTCATCAAAAATTGAAAGTTTACAAAAAAATACCAAAAATTAATCCTGAGTTAATTTCGGTATTCCGAATCCAAAAATGAAGCCTATTTTGAAATATAAAATTTATAAAATTTTAAAAAGTGAGTATTACTATTCATAATGGCATGTTTGATTGGTTGTGGTTTGTTAGAACTCAAAGTTGCGTACAACACATGATATCGTAATATTTAAAGTGAAGCCTATTGTGGAAGATTTGGGTGTTACAAAACTTGTAAATATTCATATATACATATATATATATATATCATCCATGTGATATGATGATGAAAAGTGAATCACATTGCTTTGTTGAGGTGGTTGTTCACACATATGAATGAAAGTCATTGTAATTGTTTCATGAATGGTAAGTAAGGATGTAATTTATATACTATTATTTTATAATGATAAATAATTTTTGAATATAATTTGTAAACATCCATCATTATTACCAGTATTGAGATACAGTGGTGGAAAATGAATTATATCGGTTCGTGGAGGCGATAGTTCACATGCTCACACCAAAAATTAATTATTTCCCATTTTATGGAAGTTTATATGGATTTATCTTATTGAATTAGAATAATAAAAACTCAGTATATTTATGATATTTGATTTGTCATTTCCTCACAGATGAGGAATATTTGAAAGAAGAAAACAATTATATAATATAGAAGAAATTAATTAAAAATGGTTTGTCTTCTTTAGACATTATCCTTTTCTTTTCATATTAACACCTCTAAGGAGGGAGTTATACCCAAACGAAGGAATATAAAATGTTTTAAGGGATTATAATAAGGTAATTGGTTAGATATTTGAAAATATAAATAGGTTTTTTTGTGTTAAGGAATGATAATAATGGGTTTCTTTTTATAAGAGAAGGGAGGGGTACTCTTGGAAATATTCAAAATAGTAAATTAATATAAATTAATATTCAATTCAAAATTGAACCAAATTGAGTTATTTATATTATAGGAGGCATATGGTTCGAAATCCATTCATAAAATAAAAATTATTTATGTTTTGATTATTTTTTTGAATCCCTATATTTTTGTTTTAAACCTTATTCTACCCTTTTAATTCTTACCATGATATCATATAATTTAGAAAATATGGGTTATTGCAATTACAATAAAACGAAAAAACCACAATTCATGAATAATTAATGAATATTTTATACTTTTACTAATCATTATTTCTAGATTATTATTTTTTATAATTTTATATCATTTACGGAAATATTACTTATTTTAAAATGTCAATAATGACAATTTTAACACTATTTAATAATTTTATTTTCAAAACATATCATAAAAATATGATACATTTTAATAAAATTGTATTAATGCATCACAAAAATTTAAAATTCAACCGAAAAATTCTATTTTTCCATCATTTATGTCAAATTATATTTATTTTATTTTTTATAATATCATTTATTTGATTCATTCGTTATTAAATAAATAAAGGAATAATCATTATGCCACCATTTAATTTAAATATTTCGTTCCTAAAAATTAAAAAATAAATAACCATAATTTTTTAAAATATTGTCTATATGTAAATACTATTTATAGACAAATATATCAATTATATAAATAGATAATAAAAACACTTTACTTGGTAAAATCAAGGGAGTATCAAATTTAACTTCTCTTGGAATATAATAATATAAATGTATTAATCACAACCAAATGGATCCCAAAAGAAATATGATTAACCTAAGAATATTTTGGTCTACCAGAACTCATCCAATTAACTTAGTACAAGTTCATGGGTGATTTTATAATAGGAATAACATTTTTGATTCCCTTAATTAACTGGTATATCCTTAAGAGTAGTAGTAAAAAATATTATTAATAATACTATTAATAATAAAAAATGGACATATTTTCTATATTTTTACCTTTTTATTCACAATATATAATCAATATTTCCAATTTAAAATAATATAATGTATGTAAATTATTTAAAAACTATTCTTTTTGACGGAATGAAAAAACAAGTTATTAATTTAAAAATGTTCAAATGTTAAAAAACATTGTATCCAATTTCAATAGAAAATTGATTCCAATGACCTAAATTGTATGAATTGAAGAAAAAATATAATTCTCATCTTAAAATATTCAAAAATATAATTTATCACTATTAATAAATTATTTGAAAAAAATTCCAATAAGTAAAATGCATTATTATTTTTCAACTTTCGTCAAAATATGAAACATTTCCTAAAATTGAAAAAAATAAAAGGAAAGTGAACTTATATATTTTCATTCCAAATAAAAATATTATTTATTTATATTTGTTAAACAATTTACAAAAACTATATTTAATATAGGTGAGCCATCAAATGTTGGCAAACCATCTATTTTTTGTATAATACTTCTTTTATTTGTAAAATTTTGTTGGTTCATATATAATGTATAAAAATACATAAGTTTAATGTTAAAAATCATATCAAATAAAATAAATAAATATATTAATTTTTAATTAAAATAATCTAAAAATGGTGATTAATTAATTTATTGGTATAGAACCCAATGGTAATTATTCAAATTGTTTTCCCAAAAATTATTTCTACTTAGTTTCAAAAGGGGTTTCATTGATTTATAATTAATTTTTTCCCAAGTAAATAATTTTAAATACATCTTTAAAAAATATTTTCATATTTCATTTAATAATGTGCAATCCCTCCATTCTAAAATATAGGTTTTAATTGTATCATTTAGTAAATAATTTTTAATTATTCATTTAAACTTGATGCATTATATCATGTACCCTACCAAACATAGTGTTTCCTTTAAAAACATGGGATGTTACATTATACCCCCCCAATAAATTTTGTTCTCAAAATTTGAACTCTCGATCAATAATTAGTGGATTCAATTTTCAAAATACCTTTATTGGAATCCCACATAGGAACTATGGTAAAAAACATCGACTTTAAAATAATGAATGGGAAGTATAAATTTTTCCCGAGATAACACGTACTATGGTTATAAGTAGGGAAACATGGACATGGAAGATAATAATAACTATCAAGTTCGGATTGAGTGTGATAGAGAACATGGTCATGAGAATGTTGATAATCATAAACCATAAATTTTTGATGTGTTAACAGGTCATTAATTTCTTATAAAGAAACTTATATGGGTATTGTTTTTGGTTTAAAAGTCCATTTCATAGAGTTGAAGAATTATTTTAATACTTGGACTGATATCATTAGAAAATATATTACGTGACAAGTATAGATTAATCCATTAATCAGATTCCACCCCAAACTAAAATTTTTATAAAAAAGATGAATATTCAAGATGATGTTTTCACATAGGAATCACTACAATCTACTACTAGTTAATCACATAATTTTGAAAAATAGATCATATATTTCCCCTATCATGAAACATTGTCCAAACACAATTTAATTATGATAATATAAAAAAATTCATCAAATATAATAAACATTTTTAGGATTAAATACAACTTTAAACATTAAAAATAAATGGTAATACCCAAATTTCCACATAGATAATTAAAAAAATAAAAATCTTTAAAAATTTACAAAAAAAAATTAAGACTGAAATCCAAAATTAAGAAGGATTTTAAAACATATCATTCCAAGATAAATTTTACCCTTTTTCTCCCAAGGATATTAATCACCATTAATGTCTCATAACAAAAAATAATTTCCCTAATATACCTTTTATAATATATATTAATCAATTATATAAATAACCTGAATCACTATCAGTCCCAAGTAAAATCATATAATATTCAAAAACATAATTCATTATTTAATTATCAAATAAAATCGCATTTTATTATGGTTTCATTGATCATATATCGTTCCCAAAATATATAACATATTACTAAAATAATATTGACCAATTAAACAATTTTTTTAATATCATGGATATCTTTTTGAAAGAACATATGTTCTGAAAATCAAATTATTCTATTTCCATAAACTCCTTTAACTAATTACAAAATTTCATACTAATCTGGGAATTGATGTAGGGAAATCGTAGTCATTGTACCCAAGTTTCCCTTAATTTTTGTGTTTGATTCCAGGAGATGTTCTGATCATGATGGGTTTTCATCCATCCTATAGGTTCTCCCATGTAAAAATATATAATTTGAATAACATTCCCAAAAATGATAAAATCGTCAAAAATAAACACAACATTTTTGAACCTCAATTTCTATCTTATACCTTTTATTTTTCATCCAAAAAAGTAATAACCCACAATTAACTAAAAAAGTCAAGATATAAAGACATTAGATGTTATAAAAAATTTATAATTATTTATATAAATTTAAAGATAATTCTTCCTAAAGTAACATTTTCATAATGGTTAAATATTACACAAAAAATTTCTTCCAAATTACTCACATAATCAAAATAGTATTAATTTTTTGAAACATTTAATCATCCTAAAATCCACCATAACCCATAAATACCATATATGTATACATCATTTGTCATTAAACCTTATTAATGATAAATTAACCATGATTTTACATCTTATTCGGTATTACCTCTTTCTTAAAAAACATGAATCATGTCTGAATATTCAATAACATCAAAACAAGAGTTATGAAATAATACACACATTTCATATTCCATTTTTATTTTCTTCATATTAAATTTTAATGGAATTTGGTAGTGTAGACAATATATGTTTTTGGATTTCCTAATCCCATTCACAAACATTATACGTTGGACATCTATTTTAATAATTACCACACCCCACACATTTAAAACATTAAATTGTTAACTAGGGAAGAAATTTATTCCATTTTATAGAATCAAATAAAGGCTTACTTTCTCCATGGAATATTATTTCATTATGAAATCCAATAATGCATATAAAACATCTTCCCATCCATTAAAAAACTGGGGGTTTCTTTTCATATCCATTCTACAAATGTCGTCGAATATGTTAACACTTATGATAATTGTTACCTAAAAATCAATATGGAATCATTTATCCCGTAAAAAATTCATTATAAAACTTGATAATGTTTATATGGTTAGTCATTACTATGTATGGTTGGTTTAGAATAACCAATATTTTTACCATTTCATCTCTCATTTCATTTGGATACATTGAGAGAAACACTGCATTTTACTTCACTTCCATTAATACTTTTGTACCTACTAGATCCTTCAATTTAGTAATAAAGGGTAGACTTTGTTTGTTATATAAATAATCATATTCCATCTTATGATGAATATAAAGAAAACTATATCCTTATTTTCGTTATCTAAAACTCATAAAATTTATCTAAAATAACTATGACTCTTCCTACCATGATAACCATTATAGTTATATATAACATGTAACATATTATAAAATAACATCCTAACGTTAAAGTTATCTAAAAAATATTATTCCTACTATAATAACCTTTCTAAATCTACATTATATTGATTTATGTCAACAAGTTTACATTATTTCACATTGAGGCTATTTTCATGTTTAGAATTTAGATAATTAGGTCATTAGTCATACATAACACTTCATGTTCATGCAAAGTGGATACATCTAAAATAGTATTCATTTATTCCAAAAAAACAATTAAATGTAAACCTGATTTATTTTTCATGAAAAATGTACATAACGTTCATCTTGACTTCCTCCTTTCTCTGACACATCCTTAAACTATGTGAATAACATTTTAAAACATTGGATGACCAAAAAAATCCTAGTAAGGTATATAAAAAAAGTATTTGTCAGTCTAGTGAAAACATGAAATCCATTAAAAACCCTTTTCTTGAAAACCACATTATAATGTTTAAAAATTATGAATGTTACTTGGGACATCATTACCATACCACACATACATTCTCCCTTTTAAATGGAATAACCATTCGGTCGAATTACATCTCTAGAATACCCAATTCATTGGATGGCCATAATAGGGATCACCTATGATTGTTATGAGCCATAGCGGTCTCAAAACATAATATGAAATTTTCAAGGAATATATCATGAATAAAACCCTTGAAAACTATTTAATTCCTAAAAAATACATTTATTTATAACAATACAAATTTCATGTAAATACACTTTTCACGTATAAAAATGGAACAGATAAAAATGAAACCAATTTCATTTAAAATATATATGAAATATTATAAATAAAACATTATAGTAATAAATAAGAATCAAAGTGGTTGAAAATTATTATTCCATATAAGTTACAAAAATAATTCCCTCTGAATACTGTAAAAATGAACTCTAAGTGAGGGTTTTTAAAGAAACTCCCAAACCTTGAGTTCGACTAGTCATGAAAACTATTTTTATTCCTGAATAATAAAAATAAGTTAATTATTTAATTGTTTAAAATCATTTTCAGGATTAATATTCCTTTTTATAATTCTTATTTCAATTTTGTAACAATTACAAAATAATCTAGGTTCTTGTGAGATGTTTTGTCGATATTCATTACTTGAGTGAGAATGAATTTGGTATGATGTCAATAGTCATAGTGGTTGTAAGTCAGAAATATACAGAATAATATTCGAGGAAACATAATAACTTTTATAAATCAATTATAATTTTATATAAAACCATTAATTTTTTGTTATGAAAAATGAATGATGTTATAAACATGGAGATAGTAGGTCGTGCTTATGAATTTGTAACATTGTCATTTTTCAATGATCATTATAGAAATATTGTAAGTATTAGATTATCATTCCAGAAATATTATAAGATTTTCAATATAATATTATATATATATATATATATATATATCATCCACGTGATTTGGTGATAAAAAATGGATCACATAGCTTCCTAGAGGTGACTGTCTACATGTACCCACAAAGGACGTTATCATTTTTTTGTGCATGGTAAGTAAGAATAAAATTGATATATTATTATCTTACAGTGATAATTATGTAATAGATATAATATAAAAACATTAGTTCCATCATTATAATAAGTATTTGTATACTGTGACAGAAAACAAATTATATGGGTTTGTGGATGTGACAGTTCACATGTACACAGGAACAATTAATTATTTCTTATTTGTCAGATGTGGCTGTGGATTTAGGTAATTATATTAATATAATATCATCATATTATATCTATAAGAATTATTTAGTTATCCATAATGTATGAAGAATACTTAAATAGAATGGATGAATAAATAAATTAGAAATAATTAATTAAAAACTATACAACTTCTTTAGACGGTCTCCTTTGATTATCCCATTAAACCCTTTAAAGAGGGAAGCATACCTAAAATAATGCCTCTAGAATGTGGGGAGGTATTCTAGGAACATAATTGTGTAGATAGTTTATGAAAAAAATAGGTTTTACTGTGTGAATAAAAGAGAAAAATGGGTTCCCCTTTATACGAAAGGGGAGCGGCACACCTAGAATGTTTAAAAATATTAAATTAATATATACTAATTTTAAATCCCAAATAAATATAAACTGATATATTTAAAGTATAATATGATAATTCTTCAATTTAAATTTATGTAATAAAAAATAATTGTTTTTTATTATTTTTGTAATCCATATCTTCTTCTTTGAACCATTATTTTACCCTTTCCATTCATACGGTTATATAATGTAATTTACACATACTGGGTCAATATGATAACCAAAAAATGTCAAATTACCTATTAATAATTCATTATTGATGCTTTAGACTTATACCATTTACTTGATATATGTTTTTATTTTTATGATTTTTATATCATTTAATAAAATATGTTTAATATTAAATTATCAATAATCTCAATTTTTACACTATTCATTAATTGAAATATTAAAAACATCATAAAGACATTATATCTTACAAAAACCTATATTAAATCATCCCAAATATTTAAAATTAATCCGTAAAAGATTTAGATGGAATAAATTATATGAAATTATATTTATCTAAATATTTATAATATCATTTATTAGATTCTTTTATTGATTAAGAAATTAATGCATCATAATTATTTCACCATTTAATTTAGTTATTTCCACCCAAAAAAAATTAAAATTATTTACCATGTCATTGGAAAATATTTTATATTTATAAATACATTTTATAGTCAAAGAGATCGGCAACACCCATATTTTTTATGGACGTTTTTTCTAAAACTATTATTTTTTCATTTATGTCTCTCAATGAAATAAGTCAAACATTCCTTTCACATGGAATATAATTTTTATATGTTTTATAGAGAATCAAATTGGCAGATGATACCTGGAACATCGACTTGGAGTACGTTACATGCAACAACAATGTTTCCACAAAATAATATTTTATTGTAATAATTATTTAAATGGGATAATTAGAGCGTAGCCAATAAAAATTGTTATATGAAAAGTAATATCTGATTTTTAAATATTTTTTATAATTTTTTTATATAAATAAAATAAATTATAATAAAAGATATGATTTCTGGTAATGTCCTTACATGTTTTAAAAGGCCATTTCTCTAAAGAACTGAAATTATTGTTCTTATGTGATAAATAATAAAACAAATTTTAGAAACATTTAAAGATTGAATTTTTTAAAATAAACTTCATTTTTCAATTTATAATATCACAATTATCTTCTGGTAAAGTTTTCTAATTTTTCTAAGAAACTTCATTTTTTTATGAATATTGAAAAATACCTGATTTTAATTCAAAACAGCTGTTTCATCTAATTTATTTATAAGGTTATACTATATTTAAATTTTCATTAAATGTTTAATTGGATTATATTTTTATCCTTGAATCCAATTTGGGTAATTGGAACCAATTTAACATTTAAATTGGATATAAAAACATATGAAACTTCTTATCATTTTTAGATAAAAACCAGAATTGTCATCCCAATTATGAGATTAATTTTAAAATAATTTCTACCACTTAAATAATTTTAATTTGGATTAATGGTTTAAATATTTTGAATCAGTATAAATTATAATTTATAATATTTTTAACATATTTTTTGACTAAAAATATTTCTAAAATGACTTAAAATTAATTACACCGAATAAGGTAAATTTAATTTTAACTAAGGACTAAATACCCAATTTAAGTCCAAATATAATCAACAAACATGGCCAAAAACCATATTATGGACCTATATTAACCCTATACTCCATCATATTATATTCATATTATTGGATCAACACACAGTATGAAAAAAATGGGTGGAATTCTCTCTCCAATATTTACAAGAGTACCCTTCCTTATTAACTATAAAATCCCACCACCTATAACTCTTCTTAAAACCACTATGTTTTTCCAATTAATGTTCTTATACATAAGAATCACTAATTCAGGATGGTTTCTATCAGGTTTATTTACGGAACCGAAATCACCCAATGGTTCTGCATCCAAATGGACGGGCTTTCTAAAGGCATGCGAACGTTAGGTTTGTTGACATACAATATTTAATAAGTCACATTGGTCGAGTTGATTGAAGTTCAGGATCATCACACCCTTGGGGGGGGACTATTTTCTACTATGGGAATCTCTAATATATTTAATATCTTTCAATAAATCCTTATTAATTTACCAAGCATTATATAGGTTTCCCTTGAAATCTTCAATCAATTATCTTGCATGTGTGGAATTCAGAATCAAATGTATGTATTCAAGGTTCTTCATAAATGAGGATATCCAAGTGTATTCTAACATTTCAATCAATAGTATCCTCTTATATACTTTGTAGATGTTCTTTAAACATTGTTATGATGATGCTGGTGTTTATGCCACTATATGGGACACTCCAGATTGTATCATCACCCAAGGAGATAGAAGTTTGTTTTGATGCTATGATCATACCCATATATGTGATACCTATATATCCTCATGAAATGAATTAGAATTATTATAGTATAGTGATGCTTAATGGGAAACATCATACCTTTTAGATTAATTAGATAGGGACCTAACCATACAATTTTATGTGTCAAGGTAAATACATCTAATCGGAAAGTGCCGAGTAAAAACTAGATGTGTATATTTTGCCGAATAATCCTAAGGAACATGGAAAGGATATGAGTTTCCTTGTTGTATTTTACCCTATTGGGATTTTTTCCTAGAAAGAACAGGTTTGACTTGGAGTATTGGTTTTTAAACGAATGGAGGCTTCCTACATATCCCACTTGGATGGGAATCAAATCCAATGTAGCTTGGTATGTCTCATTGGGGAATATGTACATTTGAGTGAAACAATTTGTCGCTTACTCTTAAAGAGGATAACCTTGTAACATGTTCCATGAGAGATATCATAACTCATGGAGATTCAAGTGGGGAATTAATTTTAGGACTATTTTTAAGGAGGATTCTTGAACTAATGGAGTTGTGGTCTGACTCCTATAGAGGATGTCCATTGAGCTCAGGCCCTAGGTGAATGCTATCTATATATCCCAATTATGGTGGGAATCAGAGTTCCCATAGTTCAATAAATGAGGTGGATTGTGCAGATTTTGTGATCATCAAAAATTTATAAGACCACATGAGTCATTCTTGGTGTGAGAAATAATAGAATGTGAAAGGTTCAAAAAACTAAATACTTTCTCCTCTACCAATGGAATAGTTCAGGACTATAGAAAATGAAGTCAGGACGACAGTGGATGGGGGAACAGAGGAATGGACATTTCAATGTAGAATGAAACTAAAGGTCATTAGGTCCAGCCTGAAAGGGTAAGGGATTTATACATGATGGATTTCCTAAAATTTGTCTCGTATTGGAAGTGGGATTTCAGTCCATTTGTTAAAAGGAAATTCATGCTTGAATATTACATTCCCTACCAGGGACCCAAGGATTCGAGTCTTAGAGACAAGAAGGGGGGAATGGACATAATCCTAATCCACTAATTTGGGAACTTCCCAATAGTGTATCTAGGGTAAGGGTCCATGTGAAAGTAAGCATAAAACTCTACATACACCCCATGAATCATGACTCATGTATGGGAAAAATTTGGGATACTTATGACTATATAAATATAATCCCAAATGTGAGATACAATGATGTGTCTTTCCAAATGGGTTGGTATGTATGGAGGTTTTTGTGGAGGATTCATCTTGGAAACATTCATACATGGGAGCTATAGAAGATGATACCCTTCAATAAATGGATAACAATTTTTCTTCAATGACGGCTCACATAGCTGGTCCACATATGTCTTCTATGTAGGTATATCATGTAGGTGTACCATGCTGGTCCAAGGAGGAACAGAAAAAATACTTAATACATGAAGTATAAGCCTACGAAATCTTGACATGACTTGGGAAATGGACTATAGACAAAAACAATTGGGTGATATTTTTACTTAAGCACCTGAGTGTCCCTTGATTTCCTTGAAAGAATCTTGTGAATGTGTTTTATGAATAAAATGACCTTGTGTAGATGATATTTCCTTATGATATGAGGGTAATTAATGATATGTTTTATATTACAAACTCTAAAATCAACTTGGTCTTTATTTTCCCATAAATTTATCTCTTCTATTGCATTTAAGAGAGGTACCTAATAAAACATTGGGAAACTGGGAAAAGGAGCTATGAAATATAAGCATTAGGAGATCTTCCAACCTATTTAGTGAGAAAAAATGGAGTTCCCAAGGGTCATATTTATAAGTAAGGGGGGATGGTCCAAACGTGTTTTTCCACATATATCTTTTGCGTAACTCCACATCATTAGACCCTATGCAGGGGTATAGACATTATATTTCCATGTAGGACTACCATGTAGGTCCTCATTTTTAATCATTGGAAAATTGGTTTGTGTATAATGATGTACGGGACGGACCAATACAAGCTCCTTGATGTGTAGATGTTCCATGTAGGTCAATTTTCCTTTATGCTGAAAACGAGTGAGCTAAATTGTACTTATTATGAATAGGTACACTACATTAATCCCTTGAACTATATTTATTTACTTCCTTTAAATTTCATTTATATTTTATGAGATCCAATGTGCTTCTTCAAAACTGTTTTTCCTTCCATTCCTAAAAAAAGGAGTGTCACCAAATCCCCCCCCACCAGGATTGGATACGACTGGAAGATAGGGTCGATTCCTAAGGTATGATTATGGGGAAAAGATTACAAAGAATTAATTCTGGACCACTCAGGTGTTTTTCATAGCTATATCGTGTAGGTTAGTGGTGTAGTTCATTAGTGCCTATAAATTACCACATTATTTTTTCATTCTCTCTACTCGTGTACTCATATTTCTATTCTCATTGTGTATATCTTTTGAATTTTTCTCTCACATAGGTCACTTGAAGATCTCTCGAGGTACAACCATTTGAGTGTTGAAGCTAGGTGGAGTTACTTTATTGAATGAGTTGTGCAGGAGGAATTTTTCGAAGGACCTCTTTTTGGTATCTTGTTAAAAGACGTATTGGTATCCTCTTTTGTGGTGATGTGTGGATCATTTCCTTTTTAAAATTCTAGTGTTTCTTTAAGTTTAAATTTTATCTTTTTTAATTCAATATTTCAAATTAATGATGGAGAATAGTGAATTATCTTTTAAGAAATGGATCTCTTTATGAATTTAACAGATGAATCTAGAGTTCACAAAAATTAAATGATAAAAATAATTGGACAATACTATTTCTAATATGTTGAGAGTACCATTTATTAGTCGTTGAAAGAATTGATTTATGACCAATGTAAATATCTATTATGCCATTATCTACCTATTTATGTGTGTTTAATGTTTCATGAAACACACATTCCAGATTATAAGAATTTTTTTCAAAATACTTGGTTTTTTCAACACCTCAACTATTATTTTATGAATATTACTATCAATGGTATGCATGTTCATGAGGGAATAGTCCCTATATGATTAATCATACATCATAGGTGTTGTAATATTAATATGAATAATAATTTTGTATATTCTAGGCCACATTTATATTATTCAACCTTTCATTATTAAAAAACATATCAATCCATCATCAGTGAGGAAGACTGGGACCTTTGCTTTAGAGGAGGAGTCAAGCCTGAATGGATGTGGGTGTTCTGGGTACACTAATGTTTTGGAGATTTCTAGAAAGAGATTATTCATGATCACAATTATGAGTTTTTCTGGAAAGGATAAACTTCTGTTTACAAAAAATGATTTCATTCATAAATTACTTAGTCGATGGAATATGCAAACAAATTCATTACACATGATGCATGGTGAGGATAGAATAATTTCATGGGATATCTAAAAATATATTCAGCTCCCATTCTCGTAGATATGTATGATGAATTCATTCCTCCAATAAAAACATGGGGTGATACTAAGATGATGCATCCACTGGTTCGTGAACTATTCCAAATAACAATTAAAATTTTTAAACACAAGAAATATCATCTAACTATGGTTTATTTTCATGGAAAAGTATAGATGGTAGAACTATTATAAAAAATTAAATAGAATGTTCCATTTTGTGAACGTCCAACCATTCTCCCAACTATGGATAGTCGAGGTGATTTAGGTATGTATTGGACCACATTGGGGAAATTTTACTACAAGCATTGAGGTTACAATGTTATATCTGAGATTTCTACAATGGTAAGCATAGCCGGATTCCTTTCTATGTGTCTAATCATTTATTTTCCTCCAGTCCATTAGTCTGGTGGTGGTGTAAGAGCAGGGAATTTTGAAATTACATCCTAGTTGTTAGAGTAAAATATATTGTGTTGTATACGCCTATATTTGAAAGAATCTATCACGTAGTATTTCATTTATACAATGGAAAGGTACCATTTATAGCTACATGACCATTTCATGTATTTTGGGGTAGGATTGCAGAATGTTTTTGTTCACATTCAGTATTGAATTCAGTTAGAGTACCCATTGATAAATTTACTCCATTTTTCAGAAATTGTTTGGGATTCATTCCTTGAACCTAAAGCCTGATGTATTTCAAAGGGCACCCAATTCATTGGGAGAATTCATATTCTTTATTTTTGGTAACCCACTGACTAAACATTTGTTGATGATATAAATAAATAAAATTATTATTTGACATATTATATGATGGCATTAATGGATAGTGTACTATCAACCAAGATTGATGGTGATATTATACGTATAACTTATTTCCCCTATAATTTTTCACTCCAATTCAAATGACTTCAAAAATTGATGAATATTCCTCCTATATATTTTAGGCATAAGATGCACCAAATCGTAGCCTAATTTTTTTTTTGGTTCTGATGGCTTTAAATACATCCAAAATGTAAATTAATCTACCTCTATCAGATATATCAATTGGATTAGATGATAGATACGATAAATCTTGGGTTTCTTCATACCCATAATGGGATTTAACAAAAGTCCTACATTAGGTAGAGGCCACAACAATTGTTGTTCGTAGAAATCATGGTTATATTTCTAAATACAAATATGTTTTAGAGTCTTTAGAAGCATTAAAACCATCAAAATTTTCCTGCATAAAATCCACTAAGAATACCATGGATGGGGAGACCATACCTCTAGCAGCAATGATATCTATTAACCATCATCAAAAAAAGTTTACCATCTCATGTGTTAATTCTGATGAATAAGGGAAGTTCGGTGAGGCCTTCCAATTAGAAGGTGTTGAGTTTTCTATGTAGCCATCAATATCAAAGCTGAATCTTATGTGGCCTTTATTAATAAAGTAAAAGGAAATAATGACTCATGTATTAAGGGATGCATGGGTGTTATCCAATCTAGACACTGAATACCGGATGTTGGTGATATTAGAGATCCTTATGATTGTCATCCAGAATGTAATCTGGTAGATGTACCAGCACATATAATGGAGCTAGAAACAATCATATATTTAACAGATGACCAAGCCCCAACCTCAAATTGAGTATCTGACAGGATGGATCAAGGGATACATGAAGGATTAATTTTCACCATGAAGATGAATGGGACATTTATGTTAATTCTGAGAATGTATTTATGTTTCTTTTGGTTTAAATACTTCTTCATCACACACCACCATTAATCATTATAGGATTTCATTTTTCATATTGAAATTAGAGAATGAACATCAGGAATGTTTCCTGAGTAACCAAAATATGGACCTAGGGGAACACCCATTGACACATTGGATGAATCCCCAAGGTATATAATATATTCTTCATGACAGAAACCATGATGTAGGTAATGGTGAAATATAATGCTCCGCTATTTATCACAGCTCTATGATGCCTAGAGGTGTATCGTAATCCCTCCACAAACATATGAAATGAAACACAAGAATTAATTGAGATTTATCCAAATTACACAATATGAAATTGTGTATTTTCACTATACTATAATATTATGAATTTCATGATACACCTTTTTGACCATGTTAATATTTTCATAGGATCTACATTCCATTCTTCTTTTGAGGGATTAAAAACTGATCCTTTAAGTATTGAGAAGGAATCTCTATGAAAAGTAAAAATTCCCACTAATGAATCTATTACCCTAATAGATGAAGTGTCGAGGTATGTGGATGTAGATGCTCCTATTTCTACATAGAAAAATATTTTTATCAAAATATCAAATTAATTTATTATGGGTACCACATATTGTTTCTAAAATTCTTTTCTCCATAATATTTTATATTCTTTCCATGTTATGAAGTATCCTATGATAATAAATGATGATATTATTGTTTCTCCAAAAGTAAAGAGCAAGGAACATAGAAAATATGAGGTAGGTACTGGTGCAGATCCTAATTCAGCAAGGCCTGATGACATTTCAGCAGATGACGATATGACGGAAGAACATGTAAATGGATCCAATTTTGCATCAATAAACTTTTTTTTATAACATAAATGGTGGTTATTCTATGAAACACAATACCATGTAGACTAAAATTATGGATTCTCTTAATAGAAATATTGATATTTCAAATTCCATAATTGAGTTTTTGGATTTCAAAGAGAAAATGAAATGACATAAGTTCTCATTCATTCATTTTCCATAAAAAATTGTTCTTTTATCTGAAATTTCATGTCAAATCCCAATTTCTGTATCATTGTCTGTAGATAATGTTGTAAATACCCTTCAGTAATGGGGAATCCCACTCTATCATACCTCCCCTTACATTAATCTGACACCAACTAAAAATATAATGTTGCAATATGCTCTAGATCCTATGGTTATGGTGACCAGGGAAGCTCATGAGAATCCCTCCCCAAAAGTGCGTACTAAATCTACTAAAGATGAGAATAGTAGGGATGAATCTACCCAAGATAATGAATTATTACTATGTAAATTTCATTGATTGTATTGACCTTTATTTGGTTTTTCTATACACCAGGAGATTACAATCATTTTAAATTAGACTGTATGCCCATCGGCTCCCATAACTTGGTTTAAAGAAGAAACCCCTATATTGGCTCAACCAACAATAAATGATGAAATATCTACTTATTCGAAAGGAGCGGAGCCTAGTACCTCCTTGAGTGATCTGATTCCAGAATATGTTTTTCCTTATGGTACTGATTATGATTCGACCAAGGAGCTACAATTTAATCACAGCAATATGAGAAAGAAAAAATTGCGATGAATTTTGGATATAATCTCTGAAAAGAATTTAGATGAGTAGCCTTCATTTTTTGGATGACTTCCGCCACTGTTTAGCATAAGGAAAATTTTTGAATTTTATTTTCACCAAATTTAAAATGTAGTGAAATGGATCATTTTCCAGTTGGATAATGAACATAAACTCTAGAAATACCATATAAGGGACAAAATACTCACCAATTTTGAGGTATTTCAAGCTCCCATATCGGAGGTGGAAGCCAATCATAGAAAAAAGATGGTGGATTATTATTAGAACATTATGTTGAAAATAAAGTAAACTGTGCATATTCGTAAACAAATGGATTCTGTTCAAAACATGGTTTAGCAACTAAACAAATCATTGGGATATTACCAATTAAAAGGGGTAACTACCATTTCTACTCTAAAAGACACACTTTTTCAGGCCAAGGAGGATTAATCTTATCAACTGAATGAGTTTATCAAGTGGTTGATAGGTCCTGCAAGGCTATTAAACAAGTAAAAATTCAAGATGATTTTTTTATTATATGATAGAGAGAATCCATTTAGTGAATGTTCTTATCATTTTTTCATATAAATTAAAATATTTTGTCTCAAATTATATATAGATCTTTATCCCTGCTTTTTTCTATAATTGAAATATTAAAGCTAATTTTCAAAACATTTATTCATTATGTATGATAATCCAAATTAATCTAACAGGGATGAGGTGAATTTATCATTTACCATTACCAAGGGGCTTAGTGGGTGAAATTTTACTTTTTCTAGGGTCATATGAAAAAACATAAAAAAATTAAACCATTTGTGTTATTAACTTGATTTTTACTTTTGACTAATCTTCAATTGGAGAAAACATAACAGCTAGGATTTGGCTTTTTATTATGTTTTCCTTTTTAGTTTTTCAACCCAAAAATATTTATTCTATTTATCTTTTAATTGATCGATATTTCCCAGATCATATAGAGTATAGACCTAGTGATCATAGACTCCCCATTTATCCATAATTCCCATTATAGGTTTTGAATCCAATGAGTAACACATCTCTTTTGGTAGTTAGTTTGAAGTCATGCATGTCTGGATAATAAGGTTAGTTTTCTAGGTTGAATATCTTTGACCATGAATATTAAGATTTGAAACCAAACTAATTTTTATGGATAGAACCATACCAATATTTTATTATATACTTCTAAGGGGATCATGACTAATGATGTTTTTTGGTCAACAAATATAAAATTTGAATCATGAGAATAATGAAGGTATCTTCTAAGAACAAAGTTACCGATATTTAAAAAACTACTTATGGGGTTGTATTATACAGGGAAAGATAAGGAATATGTTGCACATCCAAATACTGTTATCCTTAGGCTAACATGCGTGTTATGTAGGTGAATGTTATGTAAGGACAATGAAGTTATATACTGTATAGTCAGGTAAAGTATTTCCCAGGAATTTTGACATCTTACTCTTGATAGAAAAAATGGGGTTTGAGATTTGGATGTATCAAGAACACAATGGGTGGATTTTCCATAAAAATATATCTAAGAATAAAATAGGAAATATGTGCTGATACATTCCATGAATGGGAAACAACTCCTACACAAATTAGATATGTGAAGTATGACACATTTGGTCAAAAAACGTTTTGATTTTATGGTGTTTAGTTTCAAGTCATACATTAAGGATATTTGAGGTATTTATTTTAAGGTATTTAGCTTTGAACAAATGTTTATGAATATCTAATTATGTTGTATGTTTTTTTTGAAACATGCAACTATATCCATGTATAGAAATAAATAATTGTAAACTATGATTTGGGAATTTTTGTATTCGTGGAATGACTTGGGAATTGGTCTAAATTCATTAGAGGAAGTATTTTCCAAGATTGAAGTTACAATTATTTGATGATCCATTATGGGGTTGTATTATAACGGGCCAAATAGAGAATGTGCTACATTGCCAAGGAGTGTAATTTTAGAGACCCAAAGCTTGACATACAAGGACATTACATTAATTTTGTGGAATACTTAGTACATAACAAAAATAGACACACAAGGACCGTAATAGTTTAGTGTCTTTGGAAACATGGAACGTAATCTTCTAATCGTGGTGAATGATCTTCAAAATCTCCCATAAAGATCTTCCCATTTTTGTTTCCTTACCAAAAATCTTTATTTCAATCCTGGGGGAAATGAAAACATAAAGAAGGTGAGCTCAAATGCTCAGTAAGGGTAAGCATGGGTAAAATAAAACATACCATATACATTTGAACATAAAAAAACATGAACATTAAAAATCTTGAGCAACCACATAAAACATGGAAGTACATAAGGCATAGATCATTATGGAACATTAATCATGATAAAATATAATGGGAATAAAACATTTAATTGTGGCATCCATTAATCACATGTAATGATTTCCATAGTAGCCAAGGCATTGCTGCCATGACCATCTTAGTGGACAAAGTCCCTTTCTGAATCGAGTTCACTCCTCGTTCTAGTCCTGTAATACTGAACCAGATTAACTTACCGTTCCATACATGTCTATCTCATGATATATAAATCATTACCCAATTCATTGGAGGGAGTTATAGGTCTCACCCATCTCATAATTAAATCATTCTTACTTGTGCCACAAAATAAACATACATCATTCATAATAACCAAACGAATAAAATCAGATTCATAAACATCATCCCATCATCACATAATCCATATAAAACAAATCGATATCATTTCTTCATAAGAAAAGTGAAACCATGTAAATCATAGATACATTATACTTGAAACATACAGATATGAAAAAATGTCATCTTAGATGGAAAATGGTTTTGATAAAACACTTGAAATGAACTCTTGAGGAAAATATCCTTTCTTCTTCAAAATAATATTGTTTTCACAAAATTTCATGAAATTTTAAAAGAAAAGGATTTTGTTTAAAATAATCATGAAATCTTTTGGAGGATGTTTCATGAAAATAAGGCTTTATAAAACCGTAAAAATCATTTCATGCCGTATATATTAAAAAACATTCTTCTCATACTTTTGTCAGAAAAGTAAAAAATTACCTTGTAGGGTAAATAAAAGAATGAATCCTTCCATACCATGGGGTAAAAGTCAAATGGGTAAAAGGAATTTAAACATACATGAATACAATTTTATAAAACATAGACAATGATGATAGCAATAACCCCAGTAAATACTTACGAATAAGCAATCTCGGATAAAAATGAGATTTGCACAATTATCCCTTACCATAGGTATGATATGATTCGTACATTTCCGAACCTCATGTATAATTATTTAAATAATGTCATTGACTTATTACAGAATCATATTCATTTTTATGTTATCATATATGGTTCACTTATGTCTTTATATTACCCGTTCTTTGGTAAGTTCCATGTTAAAGCAACGTTTTGGGTTAAATCAATTTATTTATCGTACGTGTTTGGACTTATTGTTCTTGATATTATTACTTATATCCTGATTTACATAATTAAATAATTTAAATCATGATTTACATATAATATATATTTCAGTATATACATATATATATGATAGATCGATTAAATGAAAATAAATACACCGTTCATGGAGACGGTAGGCCGTACGTACCCATGAACGCTGTTTTCGTTTCCATATTGAATTGAATGTAATTAAGTAGATGACATACATATAAATAAACATATATCCAGTATCATTATTATGTCATATATTTCATGATTACTTATTGTATATACTTTATAATCATTCGTGAATGGTTAACATGGAGAATGAATCTCATCGCGTCGTGGAGACGGTAGTCTGTTCGTACGCACGAGCGATGATATCATTCCCATGATCGTGGAATTGTATGGGAGTGTATGTATACTATTTCAGAATCAATATCACTTTAAAATAATCATATATATTTATTATTTACACAATTATAACCATCCATGTAAGGTGGTGGTGGAAAATATATTACACGACAGCGTGGAGACGGTATTCCGTACGTATGCACGCGCGGCGATTTCATTTTCCGTAGGATGGATAGATGGTGAAATAGGGTTGTTTCATACTTATAATAACATATACGTATATGAGTGATACTGATTTTATTACTTCAAAATGAAAAAACTAAAGAAGAATAAGTGGAAGAAGAAATAAAGTTGAAAGAATCGGTAAGAGACATTACCTCTTCTTTGAAGCGCCTCTTTGAGACCTTCTCTTAGGGCACTAAAATTGGTATTTGAAGAAGACAAGGACCTCTAGGATGTTTTTAGGGAAGTGGAGAAGATAATTGTTTAGGTTTTGTCTTATCTTGAATGCTCAATGTGGTGTGAGGAAAAGAGGGAGGAGGTTCCCTTTTACAAAGGAGGAGAGGGTAACCCTTGGAAACACTAAAAATATTATTTTATTATAAAGTCATATTCGGTTTTTAATAGCTCCAAATTGAATTATTTAGAATCTAAGGTGGGGATGGGTTGAAATCCTCTCATCCAATATAATTTAGGCAAGTTTAGGTTTCTATTTGAATCTTATCAGTTAGATTTAACCTTAACTTAAATAATTTTACTTTTACCGTGTCTTCTTGTTATTATACACTACAATGTTAATAAACTGACTATAACAAGACAAAATAACCCCAAGTTGTTTATTATTAATATATATAACCTTATATTAGTCATTTGGCAGAGCCTTAGATTTTTAGGAATAAAATAACAATTACTAATATAATATTTGTTTTAAAAACTATTTTATGTCAATTTTGACACTATTTGGTAATTGATTTTTTTGAAACTCATAACAGAAGGATTAGTTCGAAAATATTTAATTAAATCAATAAAGACATGTCATATTAACAAATAAAATTATTGTAATTCATAAAAAGTCTCAAATTACATTTATGTGGGTATTTGTAACGTCAATTATGTCAATATTTCATTAATAATATAATTACGGCATCATCATTGTGTCATAAATAAATTAAATTATATAAAGTATAAAAATTACAAATAAAATACCATTATGTATCAAATATTGTTGTCTTTCTAATTAATATTTATAGTCGAATTTATCTTTTGTATAACCCAATATAAAAAATGATTTACTTATTAAACATTGATTTTAACTATTTTGACGCTTCTTTAAATAAAATAATAATAAATGTCCTAATATAATCCAAGTGGGACTAAATGGTAATATGTTATTCAGAAGGTTGTTTTTGGTCTAATTACAGTTATCCAATAGAATTAGGACACATGTTAGGGTAATAATAATATCATTTTTACCCTTAATTACCCTATTTACTTTTAACCGTTTGTAAATAAAAGTAAAAAAGTTACTATTCACCAAAAAATATTTTCATCTCATTGAACCAAATTTTAGTCCTTTATATTAACTGTGTCACTTGGATTTTCGAAATTCTACTCACAGAAGCGGTAAAATTATTTTTTATGAAAAATTCCGTTTTTTAACTACCACTTCGTGGTTTCACTATTCATCAAAAAATAAAAGTTTCCAGAAAAAAAAAATTAGGCCTATGCTATATTTGATATTATGAATTAAAAAATGATGTCTATTTTACCAAATTCAAAACATATCAGTTACATTTACTAATTTAAAAATTAATTCCCGTCATCAAAACAAATAGCGTGTTTTTAAGAAATAATAACTATCAAAAGATTGACACTTGTTTATGTCTTGTTTAAATGTGAAATTAAATCTAATGACCAACATTGTATTAAATTGTAAAAATATATTCCAAATATACTTTAAAACCACTCAAATTAATAATTTATCACTATTAATTATTTCGATTAAAAAACTTGTTTTTAATTAAAATTTAGTAATTTTCACTATTTATCAAAATATGAAAGTTATCCAAAAAGTACCAAAATTTCACCCTAAGCTAATTTCGATATTCCAAATCCAAAAATGAAGTCCATTTTGAAAGATAAAATTTATAAAATTTCAAAAAGTGGGTATTACTATTCATAACGGCTAGATCATAATAATATTATTATAATATCTCATTTAGTGAAACTCGGTATTGCGTACTACACACACTATCGAGGATGGTCGTGATTGTGTTTAATGTAAGGAAAGTCAGGGATGCATGTTTTGCAAGCTCCTTTTGGTGTAGCGTACAACACAAGACATTAATGAAATTAAAATGAATATTTTTCCTAAAATCTCGGGGTGTTACATTCTACCCCCCTTAAAATGAATTTCACCCTCGAAATTCGCCGGGGTTATAAATGGTTTACTACTTGAATGTTTATTTAATAGAAACCCACATCGTAAAAAGGAATACCAAAATTTGTCTTTAAAAACTAATGTAAGAAACATAACGGTTACCCAAATTAACTCATCACTGGGTTTCCATGTAGGAGAACATATGTGAAAATATGGATATGGAAGAAAAATCTAACCATCATGTTCTGATGGAGAGTGGTTGAGAACATGGCTATAAAAGAGACAACAATCACAAAGCCATAAATTTGTGACGATCTTAGGTACCATCTGATTCATCAGATAAAAGAGCACTGAGACAACATTTTTGGATTTCAAGATCATTTCCCTAAAGTTGAAAATTTTGAATTAGAAGATATACTTGCTTGATTTTGGTACAATCTGACTGTTGTTCGTGCTTTGAACAATTTCCTCTTCATTTCATAAAGAAATGAAGTTGAACTTGATATTCGTGAAGTGTTAACAGATCATGTGATAGAATGATGGGTCATTCCATCTGTTTCAAACAAAAGGTTTACAAAAGTTATCAAATATACATAAGTACATCTATGGTGAGATTAATCATATATGGTTCCTAAAATGGACTTATACATCATATATCATACTTATTAATATAATAAAACTAGTTTATACTAAATAGGGACTTCCTGTAGGCTAGTGGTAGGCGATAAAGGCCAGTCGCACTTCGGTTGTGGGTTCGATTCCCACAGCCTTGTCCGACACGATGGGTTGTCGCCCGTCCTGCAGGTTTTCCTTTTTCTAAAACCACATTACTATTACATGTCATCAATAATATCGAAAAAACTTCTATCCTTAAACAATACTAACTTATGTCCAACATAATCCATTAAAATCTGTAGTCTTATCCATAATACTTCAGTCCACTCTCAAATTATAGTGAAAATGATTACCAGAGATTTCATATAACAAGCATGTTAATACCATCGTTGATCCCCATATATAATAAGATATGTCTTGTTGGTCACATTCCAAACATTCGAAGGCCTTAATCATGTATTCTCTTGAAAAAATTACTACCCATTGAACCTTAATGAAAACATGAATGCAGTTAAAAGTTATCATTTTCCACATACCAAGATCCTCAAAATTCTATATACTCAAACCATGATATTACATAGTCCTAATATCAATCATGAGCTCATGAATACTTTCAAACATGTAATTTTCTCCTTATCCCTTCATTATACGCATATCATCTGCTTTCCAAAATATTTGAATCACTTTTCATGGTTACAGTTACCATAAAATTATTGAAATCCACAATAGACTAATTATAATACACCATAAAAGTAACTCAACAACATTATTCTTGAATACAAATACATATACACTTCAATCCATCCTCTTGAAGGATTGTCCTAGAATAAGTCCTTCCTTGATTTAGAAGTAACTTTTTAGGTCAGGGCATTGAGTTGGGTAATGCCCATGTTCTCCACAAATAAGACATTGAACTCCATAACAGTCTGTCACTCTATGTCCCTCGTGTCCACAGAGATAACATCTGTCCCTCCATTTGAGGTATTCCTAAAGGTTCTTCTTCCCTTATATATAAATCTCAATCTTCCTTTCTTTATGCTCCTCAACCTGCGAACATGCATAAAATTCTATCTTCTTCTTATTTAATGAATTATGCATACCACTAAATTTCACCTTGTTAATCATATATCGTGATGACTGATTTTGCATAATCACAAAATCTTTCTCTCTAGGAATTACGCAATTTTGTAGTTCATAGTCACCAATTTGTCCATTGGATTCAATGTTAACCGAATTCCTTCTGGTTCCCTCCATTGACTAAAACACAAAAAGAAATCTGTGAGAGGGAAAAATCATACAAGGAAAATAACATAATCAAGGCGGAGTACCTTCAACATCTAACATCCTAGGTTTAATTCCAATATCGTTACCATGATTCTAGGACTATATCATATACTTATACTTAACCTTAGTGAAATCCCTATAGATACCTTAGAAATATCTCTAGGGATATCACTAAAGTTCTCGCATCCTAGTTTCCAAAGGTTGACTAAACCGTTCCTCTGATACCAACTGTAGAGACCCAAAGCTTGACATACATGGACATTACATTTCTTTTGCAGAATACATAGTACATAACAAAAACTGACACACAAGGACCGTAGTAATTTAGTGCCTTTGGAAACCTGGAACCTAATCTTCTAATCGTGGTGAAATATCTTCAACATCTCCAATAATGATCTTCCCATTTTTGTTTCCTTACCTAAAATCTTTCTTTTAATTCTGGGGGAAAATAAAACATAAAAAGGGTGAGCTCAAATTCTCAGTAAGGGTAATCATGGATAAAATAAAACATTCCATATACATTTGAACTTAAAAAAACCTGAACATTAAAAATCTTGAGCAACGACATAAAACATGGATGTACATAAGGCATAGATCATAATGGAACATAAATCATGATAAAATAGCATGGGAATAAAACATGTAATTGTGGCATCCATTAAGCACATGTAATGATTTCAATAGCAGCCAAGGCATTTCTTCCAAGACAATCTTAGTGGACAAAGTCCCTTTCTGAATCGAGTTCACTCCTCATTCCAGTCATGTAATACTGAACCGGATTAACTTACCGTTCCAGCCATGTCTATCTCATGAGATATAAATCTTAATCCAATTCATTGGATGGAGATATAGGTCCCACCCATCTCATAATGAAATCATTCTTACTTGTTCCACATAATAAACATACATCATTCATAATAATCCAAGGAATAAAATGGGTTTCATAAACATCATCCCATCATCACATAATCCATATAAAACAAATGGATATCATTTCATCATAAGAATAGTGAAACCATGTAAATCATAGAGACATTATACTTGAAACATACAGATATGAAATAATGTCATCTCATATGGAAAATGGTTTTGATAAAACAGTTGAAATGAATTCTTGAGGAAAATATCATTTCTTCTTCAAAATCATTTTCTTTTCACAAAACTTCATGAAATTTTAAAAGAAAAGGATTTTGTTGAAAATATTCATTTAATATTTTGGTTTAATTTTCATGAAAATAATTCTTTATGAAACCGTAAAAATCCTTTCATTCCATATATGTTAAAAAACATTCTTCTCATACTTTTTTCGGAAAAGTCAAAAAGTACCTTGTAGGGTAAATAAAATAATGATTCCTTTCATACCATGGGGTAAAAGTCAAATGGGTAAAAAGGACGTTAAACATACATGAATACACTTTTATAAAACATGGACATGGATGATAGCAATAACCCCAGTAAATACTTACGAATAATCAATCTCAGATAAAAATGAGATTTGCACAATTATCCCTTACTATTGGTCCGATATGCTTCATACATTTCCGAACCACCTATATAATGATTTAAATAATGTCATTGAATTATTACAGAATCATATTAATTTTTATGATATCATATATGGTTCACTTAGGACTTTATATTACCTGTTCATTTGTAAGTTCCATGTTAAAGGAGTGTTTTGGGTTAAATCGTTTTATTTATTGTACGTGTTTGGACTTTTTGTTCTTGATATTATTACTTATATCCTGATTTAATTAATTACAGAATGTAAAACATGATTTACATATAATATATATTTCAGTATATACATATATATATATATGATATATCGATTAAGTGAAATGAAATACACCGTTCATGGAGAAGGTAGGACGTACGTACGCATGAATGCTATTTTCGTTTCCTTATTGAATTGAATGAAATTAATTAGATGACATACATATATATAAATATATCCAGTATCATTATTATGTCATATATTTCATGGTTACTTATTATATATACTTTATAATCATTCATGAATGGTTAACATGGAGAATGAATCTAATCGCGTCGTGGAGACGGTAGTCCGTACGTACGCACGAGTGATGATATCATTCCCATGATCATGGAATTGTATGGGAGTGTATGTATACTATTTCAGAATCAATATAACTTTAAAATAATCATATATAGTTATTAATTACACCATTATACCAATCCAAGTAAGGTGGCGGTGGAAAATAGATTACACCACGGCGTGGAGACGGTATTCCGTACGTACGCACGTGCGACGATTTCATTTTCCGTAGGATGGTTAGATTGTGAAATAGGGTTGTTTAATAATTATAATAACATATCAGTATATGAGTGATACAAGATTTATTACTTCAAAATGAAACAAAATAAGAAGATGTGGAAGAAGAAATAAAGTTGAAAGAATCGGTAACAGACATTACCTCTTCTTTGAAGCGCCTCTTTGAGACCTTCTCTTAGGGCACTAAAATTGGTCTTTTAAGAAGACCAGTACCTCTAAGATGTTTCTAGGAAAGTGGAGAAGATAATTTTTCAGGTTTTGGCCGAGCATGAAGCCGCAATGTGGTGTGAGGAAAAGAGGGAGGAGGTGCCCTTTTATAAGGGAGGAGAGGGGCACCTTTAGAAAAACTAAAAATATTATTTTATTATAAAGTCATATTCGGTTTTTAATAGCTCCAAATTGATATATTTAGAATCTAAGGTGGGGATGGGTCAAAATCATCTCATAAAATATAATTTATACCAGTTTAGGTTTCTATTTTAACCTTATCATTTAGATTTAACCATAAGTTAAATAATTTTACTTTTACAGTGTCTTCTTGTTATCTTACAATATAATGTTAATAAACTTACAATAACAAGACGAAAGAACCCCAAGTTGTTTATTATAAATATATATAACCTTATATATGTCATGTGTCCTAACGGTAGATTTTTAGGAATAAAATAACAATTACTAATATAATATTTCTTTTAAAAACTATTTTATGTCAATTTTGACAGTATTTGGTAATTGATTTTTGTGAAAATCATAACAGAAATATTAGTTTGAACAAAGATAATTAAATCAATAAAAACATGTCATATTAAAACAGAAAATTATTTTAATTCATAAAATGTCTCAAATTACTTTTAATTGGGTATTTATAACATCAATTATGTCAATATTTCATTAATAATATAATTACTGCATCATCATTGTGTCATAAATAAATTAAATTATATAAAGTATAAAAATTAAAAATTAAATACCATTATGTAGGAATGATTTTTATCTTTATAATGAATATTTGTAGTTTATTTTATATTTTGTATAACCCTATATTAAAAATTATTTACTTCTTAAACTTTGATTTTATCTTTTTTAACCCTTCTTTAAATAAATTAATAATAAATGTCCTAATATAATCCAAGTGGGCCTAAATGGTCATATTTTTTTCATAAGGTTATTTTTTTCGAATTACACTTATCCAATAGAATTGGGACATGTTTTAGGGTAATAATAATATCAATTTTACCCTTAATTACCCTATTTACTTTTAACCGTGGTAAATAAAAGTAAAAAGTTACTATTCACCAAAAATTATTTTCATCACATTGAACCTCATTTTAGTCCTTAATATAAACCGTTTCTCTAGGATTTTCGAAATTCCACTAACAGAGCGGTAAAATTATGTTTTATGAAAAATTCCATTTTTTAACAACTTAGTGGTTACACTATTCAACAAAAAATGAATGTTTCCCGAAAAATTCCAAAAATTAGGCATAAGCAGTATTTGATATTATTAATTAAAAAATGATATCAATTTTACAAAATTCAAAACATATCAGTACCATTAACTAATTTAAAAATTAATTCCCGCCGTCAAAACAAATACCGTGTTTTTAAGAGATAATAACTATCAAAAGATTGACACTTGTATATGTCTGGTTTAAATGGGAAATTAAATCCCATTACCATCATTGAATTAAATTGTAAAAATATATTCTAAATATAATTTAAAAACACTCAAATTAATAACTTGTCACTATTAATTATTTCGATTAAAAAAGTGGTTTTTAATTAAAATTTAGTAATTTTCACTATTCATTAGAATATGAATGTTATCCGAAAAGTACCAAAATTTCACCCTAAGCTAATTTCAATATTCCGAATCCAAAAATGAAATCCATTTTGAAAGATAAAATTTATAAACTTTCAAGAAGTGGGTATTACTATTCAATACCGCTAGTTCATAATAATATTATAATAATATCTCGTTTAGTGAAACTCGGTATTGCGTACTACAAATGCTATTGAGGAGGGTCGCGATGGCGTGTAATTTAAGGCAAGTCAGTGATGAATGTTGTGCAAGCCAATTTTGGTGTATCATACAACACAACACATTAATTAAATTAAAAAGAATATTTTTCATAAAATCTCGCGGTGTTACATTAATCTTATTCATGAGAGGCCTATTATGTTTGTGACATATGCAAGGCCACATGGTGCACATACTTCATAATCAAGTAAAGGAGATCTCATGTATCAGACATTCTATTGCTAATATCTGAAGAAAGTTCTTGGAGATTCAGATTTTCTAGAGCACAGAGTTTGGTGTGTGGAGAAAAGTACCTGAATACAAGAATATAATTTATAGTCATAATTTCTTAATAAATAGTGGAATATACTTTTTACAATGGACTGATCCAAATTTATGGATAATGGTTCCCATATATTTTATGTTATATAACTCAGACCAAAATATTATGGAAACAGTGGATAGTATTTGGTCAAATTATCCAAGGTTATTTTAGTATGCTTTGTAGAAGTGAAAGGAGAAAGTGTGAATAATTGTCTTGGAGACATTCAGGTCGGTATAAAAGATATGATACAAATTTTAACCACATTAATTCTTTAATGTATAGGTTCATGCATACCGATTTCAAATCATTAAGAGAAAGGAATAGGTTTCACCCAAGAAACAAATTACCATTATTTGAAAAACTGGTTTTGCGGGTTGTATTATCTAGGTCCAATTGAAGCATATACTGCATTTCAAAACTATGAAATCTTTAAGATGAAATTCATGTTATGTGGAGGGATTATTGTAGGCTACATAGAGGCACCTATTGCATAGTTGAGAAAAAGAGCACTCATGTATCAAATATTCTACCTCTAGAAACCAAATAGTGATTATGAAGATCTGAAAGAATTTAAGATTAGGAGTGTGAAATGTGAAAGGTGTAATTTCTAATGCACAACAAATAATTTTGGATCAATATTGGCCATGATTTTGGAGTTCCTTACATAGATCAAACTCACATGTATAATGGGTGTACCATTTGATTCCTCAGTGGGATCTCTGAAAAGGGGACCGAATCTAAAGGACTCTAAAATAGACTCTTAATTTTATACTAGAGATGGGGAATTTTTATAGCCCATGGTTGGGACTAAGATTTAAGTCATAGTTTTCACTATGTATCTTAATGTTATGGGAATAAATCCCCACATATTTCTAGTAGGTCCTTGCAGTTCATCATCATGAGGTGAATACGTTAAGTGATTCCGATGAGAAAAAGAATATTGCAGCTGGACAAGGGGATATGACCCATGTGTCTCTTCATATCTTGTTGGGGAAAGAATCATGCCATGAAAAGTTCTTAAATAATGTTTACCCCACCATAATACAATTCATATGTGATGAATATTGGGGTATCATTGAATATGGGTTCATACATAAAATGATAACTCGTATTGATCCCCTCATGTAGATGTAACTCATACATGGGATAAATGTGGCATCAGTTGCATGATGTTGTGGTTAGGACCAAGATTAATCATTTGTAAATCGCTATATATCTCATGTGTATGATAATCATGACATTTGTAGTTCTTGAGGTTCTCTGTGCAGTTCCGGTTCATACACAGGGTGTGGTATTTTTTGTAATTTGGGATGGACCTGAGATATGTGATCTGGTGTCACTTCGTATCTTAACAGAGTGAGAATCAAGTCATAAATAGTTCATTGTACATACATGTAGTTTAAATACTTGTAATAAGGACTATGATAAACTAACAAGAAAAGAAAAAGATATTGTGGCTGGGGCTAGGTTAAAAACTAGTCATCACTATGTATCTTGTTTGAGAATGAATCAAGAAACATGTAGTTCTTGAAACCTAACATATGTATGTTTGACTCGTACACACTAGGAATGAAGGGTTTTTTTACTTATGGTAGGATCCAATATTGGAGATCTAGGAATCACATTGTATCTCATTGGAATGATAATCAAGACACACATAGTTCCTAAAGATGGTATTCCATATGCATATCTAACTCATAAACAAGAGGAATAGAGAAATTGTATTTTTTATGTCCAAGAACAAGATTGGATATTTTTACATCACTATTTATCCCAATGAAATAAGAATCAAGAAAAACATAGTTCTAGAAGAACCGTGTAGTTTAATGCCATGGGGAGAGGACATAAGTCACCTGATGTGAATTGACCATTAAGGCTAAACTAGAGGATAACACCTAGGTGTCTATATGTATCTCTATAGGGGAATGAATCAAGCCAACATAGTTCATAAAAAGGTTTCATATGATGATTTGATTCAAACATTGGGACAAATTGGGATCATATTCCACTAAGGATTAGAAATGATGTCAGTAATTCTTATGCATGGTAGCTACTGATTTTTTAAATAACCACAAGGATTACCAATTTTTGGTATTTTAGGAGGTTTCATTATATCAATTGGTAGAGACATTAACCATATAATTTAATGTCATGTATCCTGGGAAAACAATCTCTTTATTTTTAACATCAAGAATAATGGAAAAAGATGTTATGAATTTTAATGTCATGCAACATTGATGCATATGGTTTCTATGCCGTTTAATGTCTTGATACTAGGCCATAACATTGTGTGATTACAAAAAGTACTTGTTCAAGAATCTTTATTTAATAAGAGTTTTAATAATTTTTCTATCAACTGAGATTAGGGAAGAATCTCCATTAGACTGGAACTTATGTATGGAATATGGCCCTTCCCACATTGGCTCAAGATTTGGAGGCTTCATTCCTAGTATCATCTAAGTCTTGACAACTATTAAAAATTCTCTATACAGAAATGAGTGGAGGTGAAATTTAGTTTTAAACTCTCATGCTTTACTATTCTAATGGAATTCCAAGTGATTAAATGTATGAAAAATATTTTCATCTAATCATTCTAGCTCATTAAATCACTTATTAGACTATTAATATATAGATTACATGTCACAGATGGAAACTCAGAGTGAAGGGAATTTAATTTCAATAGGCATAACATTTTCTATCCTGTATACTAATGAATATGGGGTTGAACATGTTGTACTGAAATTATTCATCTGATATTTCCAAAAAGAATGAATGAACCTATCAAGTGAAGACTTTTTATATTTATCCACCATCTTATGGAGTATATTTGATAGGTTCTTGTTGAAATACTCTATTTATCCATTGGTTGCTGCATCGTAGTGAGATGAGTGGTTGGATATGATATTGTTCTCTTGATATAGCTTCGTTAACTCATAAGAATAGAAATTTCTATCATTTTCCATCAATATAGTATGAGGTACATCAAATATGGTAATGATATTATATTTGAAAAAGATAAAAATGATTTTTCCCTAAATTTATTGAGAGGTATTTCCCCATCCCATTTTGTGAATAAAGTGTTATTAGTAAGAGTATACATGAACTGCTTATCCATAGCTGGAGGATAGGGTCCTACTACATCCATTACCCTTGTAGAAAATGGACAGAATTATTTAAATGTATGTAATAACTCTGGGGGTTCATGAATGAAGTTGGTATGAATCTGGTGGTGATGACACTTCTTAGGGAAATTTGTGAAATATTTTATCAGTGAACTCCAAAATTATTCAATCCTTAAGATTTGATTAGAATGAATATTCCTAGACTTGGGACCACTAGAGGCTCTTACATGTACTTAATTCATGATATCTATAGTTTATTCCCCATCAATGAATTAGGGAAAAATTCCATCGAAGCATCCTCTATAAATCACCTTTTGTTGATATCGTCCACCATGAAGAGTTAAATTAACTACTTGTTTCTTGATCTATTTTCTTTTAACTATATTAGGTGGAAGTACCCCATATTGGAGATCTTTTGTGATGGGTATCATCCATCTTATGTTATGACTATATGGACTATAAATTTGATAGATTTCATTGATTTACATTGTAGTAATTTGGAAAAAATGTTAAACCACTCAACAATGAGAAATGATAGTGATTGTTTCATCCTGATTTGGATCTTCTAAGGATATGGATGCATTTTACAATGCATTAGCTAAGTAATTTTGTGACCATGGGATGTAAGAAAATGTTGGATCTGATGTAAATTCATCCATTTACCCTCGAACTAAATCACTCAGGGGAATTATTTATTATTTTGGAATGGTGTAATCCCTTTTGATTTGTTTAATTACAATTTTTTAAACACATTCACCTCCTAGTAATCCACTGGTACATGGAGTGATAATTCAAGGCTTACAATGAGAGATTGATATTTAACAACATTTTTGGTACCAATATCTAATAACAGAAAGTAATATGGAAAGACTACCGTCTTAAGGAAGATAAAGACAATTTATACCCCAACTTTGTTGAGTTTAGAGTCTTCAACTCTCTTCCCCATTGGTCTTTTAGAATCAAAATAAAATTGAATTTTTCATATTTAGGTATTTTATTTAATATAATAGATTTATTTATCATGAAATTTAGTATTCAATGAAGTCTATTCTGCAGACAGGTGTTCATAAGGATGTCTATTAATGTATGACCTTTTTCTGCTATCTGAGCCACAAACATTATAACAAAATGTTTCTGAATAACCATCAATCTTACCAGAAATCATTTAAGAATGAGATTAGTGAGTATAAATTTGGGATGGTTATTGCGAGATAACAGATGTCCCTTATGATGACACAAGTAGTGTCTCAATTTATGAAATGCAGGGATTATTTCTAGGTAATTTTTCTCAATAACCTAATATTGAATCTATGTATTGGGCCCGGTTAGACTAAGATAATAAAGGCTATTTTGATTCCTAGTATCTTTCTTTAGTTCATCGAAGGTGTGCAGTGATCACTCCAAGGATATCACTTAATGAGTGTGCATCGTTCCATCAACTTATGGAATCAATTCCTATTAGCTCAAGAAGAATTTCTTAAAGGTATCGAATGCTTCTAATTAGTCATTCTTCCATTGATATATGAACTCTTTCTTCATCAATTTTCAGAAGGGAAAACACATGCCTACCAAAATAACTATGAAGAGCCAGATATTGTCCATGTTTCTGCGAGGTCCTCTCAACACATTCAAATTTCTAGGAGAATATTTCCAAGAATATCCTTAGTATTGTCGATATCAAATTTGATGTCTCAATAGAATTCAAAAGAACTAAGAAATTTTCTTAAGGTTACCCAAAAATCACATTTCAATGGGTTTATTTTAAATTAAGCTCCTAAATATTGTTGAATATAATCTATAGATCATTCAAGTGATCATAAAATTTTATATTCTTAACAACTAGATCATCGACATAGAATTCAATGAATTTCTCAAATAAAGGTTTGACAATGTGGTGCACTTCATGTTGATATGTCACACAAGATATCTTCAAGCCAAAGGGAATTAAGCAATAGACAAATATGAGTTGAGGGGTTCAAAAAGATATATATTCCTCATATTCTAGGGCCCTTAGAATTTTTTCATACCTAGATTAACTATCCATGAATGTGAGAGCATCGTATCCTGATGTTGCATCAATGAAAAGTCCTGTTATTGGAACCGAAAAATCATTATTGGGAAAATGCCAGTTCAAATATATGAAATAAATGAGAAATATGATTTTCCTATTACTCCTCTTCATATATACAATATTGGACACCCATTTGGGATATTTAACCTCCCACATAAAATCATATTTTATAATCTTCTCGAATTCAACCTTAATTTTGGCAGCATGAGTTGATTTTGGATTTTTCGTTGTACTCAGATTTATTTCTCTGACTTCATCCACAGTGGTGGAGACACCATTCTCAGATGCTGGTTGTAAATCCCTGAGATATTATACTTCTTCTTATTACTCAAGAGATGTTTCTTTTATCTATTCTTGAATTTTAGGTGATGAATCGATACTTTCAATGATAGGGGAGGATTCTTTTTTTTGGACATCCTTTACAAGATTCAACCATTTCTGACAGTACTAATAATTATTGGTCTTCCTGGAGCATTGAAGGAAAAAATATGAATTGGGAATCATCATCCCTGTATTACTATACTAATGAAAAATAATTATTCTATAATGTCTTTTAAAGCAGAGATGTGATAATGTTTAATAGATAGAATGACAAAATCTTCATTTAGGCTTCCATAACTATTTAGTAAATAAATAATTTCCATAATGCTGTTAGGCACAATTTCCCAAACTCACATTTTGGAATCCACTAAATTAGTGCTTGGATTTGTGTATACCCTTTAAATTTTATTAATGGGAAACACATAATTGGCACTAATATTATTCAGTTGGTTAGTTGGAATATTTTATAGATCATTCATAACATTGATTATTTTTATATCTGTTTCCCTCGGTAATTGGGAATGAACTTGTTGATTTATGGTTCAAACATTCCAAGCAATTTCTAATAGGTTTGTTCGTAGAACGAGAAACATCCAATGATTCCATATTCATTTGGACCTATTTTCCAAATGCAGGTGCTCATTAGTTATGCACTGATGTGGCTTAGGAATTTGCATTGGTCGAGATGATGGGAGGTCAGACTCATCACACCTTTTTTAGGGGAATTATTGTCTACTCCCGGACTCTATTTCTAGATTTAAGTTATGTTCGTGAATCCTTGTTAAATTACCTAGTATTAAAATGATCTTTCCATTATATCTGATAATCAATGATAAATATGTATGAAATTTAGAGTATCTTTTATATGTATTTGAGGTTATTCATCGATATAGAATCATCTGTGTTTGATTAGATATTCTTAGTCAATGGTATCCTTTAATACATTATATAAACGTATCTTGGTTATTATGATAACCATGCTGGTTTTAAAGCCACTCAGCGGGGCACTTGAAGTTTATTGTCATTCAGAAGGACATATATTATTTCAGAGTTGGGATCGCACCCATAGACGGGCTACCTACGTATCCTTGTTTAGAGAAGGAATCAAAACCCACGTAGTTTGATTAAGTGAGTATGAGGTTTATGTATGATTGATGGCTCAAAGAAATATGTCATAATTAATTTTACACTCTAAGCTCACGTAATTCATCCTCGTTGTGAGAAACAAGAGGTATTAGTAAAACGAGACAATTGTTCCATGAATGATACAATCAAGAAAACAAAATGTGGGGCTTATGTATGTATGACTGCCCAGATAAATGAATATTAGGATTTACATCAGGGATGAAACCCAGAAACAGGGTCCATACAGGTATATGTACTTTATGGATATTTGGATAATCTAACATGGAGATTAATCTTGAGAACGATTCCCCAATTAAGAGGGGAATTATGATTGGGCTTTACTCCTAAAAAAGAAACTCAAATCAAAAGTAAATGGAGAATGGATAAGAGAAATTAAGACTGGGGATTAATCCTGAAAAGGAGTCCCAGGTTAAGGGAATTATGGTTGGGGCTTATGCCTAAGGAGGATGCCCAGAATTAAGGGGACATAGACTGGGGATTACTCTTGAAAAGGAGGTCCATGTTAAAGAAATTATTACTGGGGCTTACTAATTAAAAGGAGGCCCACTAATAGGGTTCTCTCATCATAAAGGATGAGGTTGAATGAATGAAATCTATAACTTTAGTGAAATAAATAGGGGTAAATCACATGGTTTTGAGAGATGTTCCACGAAATTCATTTCAGATAAATAATTCAATCACGAAAACATGCCATAAATGGTTTTGAAGAGTGTCTTGAAGATTGAATATTGAATAGGAGAGGTGGAATGGCATAAGAGAGGTGAAATGGGCAGGAAGGGAACCCAAAAGAAAAGTGCACACAAGTCCTGGGGGGTCGCACAAGTACTACATGGGTGCGCAAGTCTTGGTCGCGCAAGTATACTTGCGCGGCACCTATATACTTGGGAGATGGTTAACCAGTAGGGTAATACTTGGGAGATCCCTGATCAAAGCCTTTAGAATTATCCTGAGGTACATCTAGAAGAGTGGCGCACAAGTTTCAATGAGTAGATAAGGAGGCACACAAGTGTGTCCATTCCCATTAAGGGTAAAACACGTAGGCGCGCAAGTGTTAGTGAATTATAACACATAGAACTTATTACTCTTGTTTAGACCTTCCATTCAAGGTAAAGAAATAACATAGAAGTGTTTGGAAGACTTGATTAAGAGGCTTGTGCATTCAGAGCTCTATATCATAATTCTGGAAAAAAATCCTCTCCAAATGTGGGGCCCACAGGGGGTATTTATATGCTAGAGAAGACCTTGGGTGATTTTCAAAGAGGGCGTGCAAGTCACCTGCGTGACCATTTGGGCAGCGCGAAAGTATACATACATGACCATGCTGGAACTTGCACGACCTATAGACAATGTTCACCTTCTTCATCCTTTTATCTATTTTTGTGATGTTTTTTCACGGATGAAGCGTCTTTGTTTGAGGTATTTCCCTTTTCATTTCATTTAGACTCTGTGACGAAAAAGGAGTGTCAACAAAATTCCCCCCTTAGGGTTGGATCCAAAAAGGAATGAGGATTTGACTCTGAGGAAAACGAGAAATAAAATGAAATTAGGGCCCGCAGGGTTTGGCGCACAAATGGGATTCATGCGTGCTGGGTCTGGCGCGAAGGGGTACAACCTCGTCTATAAAGAGATGGCCTCACTTTGCGCAAAATCACCCGACTATCTCTTGTTTTTTTTCTTATTGGGGCGCAAGTGTACTCCCGACATTTGCTCATCTGCGCTTTTTGTTTCTTGAATCACACATCTGTTAAGGTATTTGGACTTTTGCGGTGATACATGTGTGCACAATACTTGTGCGGCCGAAGGATACTTGCGTGCCAACTATGGGACTTGCGTACCTAAATGCCTTAGCTAAATTTTCAAATTCTATCACAAATTTTATGAGAAAATTACCTCACTTTTAGAGTTAATTATTCATATTTTGTGCATATCCATTGGCTCCCAAGAGAATCGGAATGGCTGATGAACTGGAAAGAAAAATAATTGATGATATGATGGACATTGTTGGCCATGATTACTATTACACATGCGAAAGTACTCTCCCATAATTAGCCAAGTACTTGAAGAAGCATCATATTAATTTCCTGCACAACATCTATCTGCCTCTGTATGGACATGGTCATCTGCAAGATGTCAATTTTCCAAAGGCGAAAAACTATATCCCGCGTTCCAGGTTTCAGTCATATACCAACTTTTCATCAGCAAATTTTTCAATCGCAGAAACATTTTCTAAAGCTGGAACAGTAAGGAAAGCCTATATAATGCATCATAGCTTGTGTGCCCCAGATCTGAAACCTCACAAACCTGAGCTGCAACCACATTGTTATCCCTCAATATTTGGAAATTCTCAGATGGATCAATCCAAAGGTTGGAAGGTGAAATCGGAATTCCGTTCTGGAGGATGGGTGAAGCCAACATGGATGTGGGCTTATTGGGTGCGACAAACTTGTGAAGATTTTGTCGAGGATCTGAAGGGAGTTGCAATTTATGAAGTCATCTGGGCTGGGCAGACGTATGTTTATAGGAATGATAATTTTTCACCGGAGTTGCTTATCCATTGGAGCCCAGAAACTAATTCTTTCCATCTGACCCATGGAGAAGTAGGAATTAGTTTGTGGGATGTCTACAAGATCTCAGGGGTTCCAATTTTGGGTGATATTCATAACAAATTGATCCCTCCAAAGGAAACCATGATTGATCCAAAGAAGACTCCGGATTTGGTTCGAGAGTTATTGAAGATTTATCATAAGCTCAAAATATCAAAAACATAAAAGACTCATTCTAGAAGGGATATTTATCCAGAGGAATGGATGGATGTGTTTCTCAAGAAGAATAGGGAAAAGGGGCCCACATGTACTCGTCCTACTATTTTCCCTAGAGGAGATAAGAGAGGTGTTCCTGGCACATTCTGGCAGACTCTAGAAGTAGAAGAGTTTGAGAAATGGGGGTATGAAGTGAATCATAAAATACCAGAGAAGACCCATCTGGTAGGCTTTTAACCTTATGGATCAGTGTCTATCATTTTCCATTCAGATATTCAAAGGGAGGCATCAGGCCCGGGACCTTCGTTATTGCAGCCAAGTTGGCTGAGAGGAAGATGGTGGGGTTGGCTACCCCAGTTTTGGCAAAGATTCACAGGAGTTTACTCCATGTATATATGGGTAAGTCTCCTTTGAGATTAGTGGGACCATTCCAAGTTTTATGGGGATGGATCACCACTCACTTACGGATATATGCTATACAGAATGGAATATAGATTCCTGGAAGTTCTTTCAGGCCGTCTGTTCAGGCCTTCTCAAGAGTTTGTCCTTTGTCCCTCAATGCCTATGATATTATGCCAAGGCTTGGTATGAATAAGTAATTCCACTTATATCCCTATGTAAATCCGCTGACAGGGTGATTTTTTGACGATGGATCAGCCAGCTTGGAACAGAGGTCTTACATACTGGCCTACAGAGATGGTGTACTGGCCACCAGAATTGATAGGGAAATTATATGTGAGGCATGTGCTCCATATCAATTTTCACACCAATTGAAGTGTCTGCAGACAGCTTTTGTATATCCTCTAGTGCACGTCAGGTCAGAGCAGCATCCAATGGTTGCCTGACAACTATGGTTTCTAATGGCTATGCAATGGACTGGGGCAGTTTTTTACTTACCAGATGCTGAAGCAGTAAGAAATTTGGCCATAAGGTATGCTGAAAACTGGATAGCGTCATATCCTAAGGAAATATTGAATAAACATGTTTATCGTGTGGGGAAGAAGAAGAGAACCATTGAGAAAGAAACAATTCAGATGGCAGGTGATTCTTCCACTCCTGAAGATGGTTCACTGAGTTCTTCAACTGAGGATGATTCATCAGATTCTCAAGAGATAAAACATGTGTCAAAGCAGTCGCATGCCGTATATAATCCTCCTATCAGAATCAAGAGAGCCACTCCATCAACTCCTGGTGAGTTACTTTATTGAGCCAATTTAATTTCTAGTAAATTGACAGAGTAACAAGTTTTCATTTTTTTATAGTTGCAGGAGCTAGAAAGAAATTAAAATCCAAGGTTGTAGGATCCTCTTCGCAGCCTTCTAGTACACCTGCATATCTATGAACATAGGCCATCCATACATAGCAGGATGTATACTGCAATGCTGAAACTATCTGGTTGGAGCTATGTGAAGGGCTACATCTTACTGGAATAGGAACTCTTCAGGCTCCTAGAAATTTTAATTTCAAGGAAAACCCTGATGAAGTACGATCCTATGTCAAAGAGTTGAGGACCTATATACATGCCACCGATGATTCTATCCCTATCACCAAGAGGGTGAAGAAAATGATGGATCACGACGCCACTGATGAGGAGTGGCATGAGTACATGTCTCCTGAAGATGTATGTTTTCTTTCCTTATTTACTTTTCAACTCAATTTCAGTCAATGATTTGTTACTCAAGGAAATTAATTTATTTATCCTACATATTGCAAGGAAAGTAACTACTAATGTTCCATCCCCATAGTATAGCCTTGGTGGTACATCCATCAGGGCTACTACTGAATCTCCTCGTGAGTCGGGCGAGGTATCTCCAGGACAACAGGCCATGGATGAGGAGTTGGTCATGGATTTCCATTCTCCCATTCAGGTACCTATAATGGAGACTACTAACAATCCCAAAATTCAAAGGGACAAAGTCATCAGAGGAATAATTCCACAACTAAACACTTTATAAGTAGTGGTATGTCCTTCGGATAATCATGAGTCTTGAACAATGAAGCGATTGCTCATTTTCCTTGGGATTACAGGGGCTTCTTCAATTTACCCTCTGAGGGAGAGGATTGATCCTACTTTGAGGACCACAGAGGGTGTTGTGGAACAAATGCAAATTCAGGCTGACTTGGCTGCTTCTGAAAAAGATCCAATATCTATTCCCAGTACTGCTTCTACTGCTGCTATATGTTGAAAAGAACCTGCTTCGGGTAATTTAACAATGCTTCATACACTGCTTCATACAATGCTTCATTAAATTTTTAATGAAAACATCAACTAACTTTCTTTATGTAATATTTTAGGTATAACACCAGCACCGGAATCATTGGTGGCCACGGAAACTGAATCTACCTTCCTTCCTGACGAAGCTGTCCAGGGTCAGGGGCTACAGAATGAGGGTCGCCAAGAAGACACATCAAATGATCTCACTGGTGAGACTAACCAGTATTCTGTAATATCATTGGATGAAATTATGAATCTTGGCATGTCTTTCGATGATTTTTTTGATCATGCCATGTTATCATGTGATTTAGAATATCTTGGGCATGAGTGTTATCCTTCATCCAGTAAATTATTCTTATAATTTACACTTCTAATCATGACTGAAAATAACATGCAGTTCTATCCAAAGAAGCTGGTGAACTGCCAATGCCCGAAGATGGTGTGGACATTGATGTCAAAACTACCATTGTAGAAACATTATCTCAAGTGGAGCTAAACCCAGTAAACCCTCCTAAGACCCATCTTGAAGATCCTATTGAAACAGGGAATGATGGGAAGGAGTCTTCTCAAGATGTTGATCTACTATTAGGTAATGATTGTACTGAGTTTTCAAGATAGACAACCAAATTTCATTGTTCTATGAAACTAACCATACTTTTAATTGATCAAACAGGGCTATCAACATCAATGGATAGATCTAGAGGTGAAATCTCAACTTCTGCCCAAACAGTATTAGAAGGCGAAGCAAACAGGGTTAGGGGGGAAGGAGCATATCATGGCACTTCCTTAAGTGCATTAATCCCAGATTACATGCCTCCCTATGATGATGATGTCGAATCAGACCTGGAGGTTCTTAAGGCACTCAGCTGTTCACGACCCAAGGCATGGAAAAAAATATGTAAAATCATATCTGATGTGCCTCTTGGTGTGTTTTCATCAATGATTTCCCGATTGTCTTCCCTTTTCGTCATGCTAGGACATGGCAGTTTTGGATATCAAGAGATCCATACCAGGGTGAAACATGTCATCTTAAGAATGGAGCAGGAGAAAAAGTTCCGTGAAGATCTGACCAGGTTGAAGCTATCAGTCAATATTAGTGAATTTGAGGTTGCGGTATTCCGATATGAGGTTGATTGTGCTGCCAAGATAAAGGATCTGAAGCATAAGATAAAAGATAATGTCTTCCAGCAGAAGCACCTTCAGCAACAGTTAGATGTTGTTTCTGTGGAACTTGACAACTCAATAATTCACTGGAGGGAGCTCAAACGAATGTTATGAAGGCCATTGCAGATGCCAAGAAAGCACTCTATCATGCTGAAAAGGGTGAAGTTGGTTGAGTGCATGAGATTTAAGCGGCTGCTGAAGAATCTCTTGATGCTATAGATCTAATGAAGACTTATGTTGACAACCTCTTGTAATTTCATAGAAAGGAGAAGAGACTCTAGTATGTGGATGTCCTTCTAACTTTTGTACATCAAATGAAATGAACGCTTTTATCTTGATTAATTTGTGCACGTATTTTCCTGATACCTACATTACATTTTACTTAAGCCAATGGTCCTAGTATGTATAGTTTCATTTTTTCCATGATTATAAAAAAATAACCCTACAAACATTGAATATTTTTATTGCTCAATATTACCTAAAATCACACCAAATTTATGTTTACTGAGTTGGAACTTGATTTTTTTTCAGAGTTCCCTTGTCTTTTGTGGGTAGTTTAATGTCATGCACGTCAGACATAAAAAGGCTAATGTTTAAGGTCGAAATATCTTTGACCAAATAGATTAAATATTTACTCAATTCCGAGATAATTTGTTTGAAAACATATTACCATATTCAAATATGGATGGGAAAATGTGAACTATGACTTAATAAATCTTGAATCTGAGGAATGATATGAAAAAGGTCTAAGAGGCATTAGAATAATTATTTTCCAAGAATGAAATTACCATTATTTAACAAACCCGTTATGCAGGGCCACCTAAGGGCATTGGCTGCATAGTCAAATAATAGCAACTTTTGGCTGACAGGTCTGTTATGTAGACTTGTTTATGCAAGGCTGCCTAAGGGAACACGCTGCATATTCAGGCAAAAGAACTCTAAAAATTACTTTTCTACTACTAAAAGACAGTGGAAGTTTATGGAGATTCAAATTTTCCAATGCATAGAGTTTTCTGTATGAAGAGAGGTACATGAATATGGAGAAGATATTTCCAAACAAGACTATTTAAGAACTGTATGAATGTCACTCATATGAAGGTCCGACCCAATTGTAGGGAAGATAAAATATAAACAATAGACCTGAATATATTCAGATCATGAAATAGAGTATGAGTCAAATATGTAAATAATGGCTATTTTTGCGGATCCCTACATATTGTCGTTAAGACAACTAAGGACAAAAAGAGTTTTTTGTCCAAAGAATGATGTTACCATTATTTAACATACTCTTTAGGGGGTGAATTATGTAGGGCCACCTAAGGACATTGGATGCATAGTAAAATAATAGCATCTTTTGGCTGACATGTCTGTTATGTAGACTGTTTATGCAAGGCCGCCTAAGGGCACATGCTGCATGGTCAGTCAAAAGAATTCTCATAATTTGGACATTTTGTGATTATAGGTCAGGAAAAAAGGTTATGAAGATATGAAAATATTTAAGGTTAGGATTATGACACATAAAAATGGGTATTTTTCAATGTATGTAATGATACATAGATCAATTCTAACCATAATCACGTTGTTGATAGGTCTTGAATTGAAATATTAGACATCACTACATATCCCATAAGGATGGGAATCAAGCCATACGTACTTCATGAAATATAGATTAATTTTGTGTGGGATTAAAGTATGAGAGATCTTAGTTTAGGGTCATAGAGCTCGCACCGTTATAAGAAATACACAGTGTGTGTTTTCATGGGGACTTTTCATCCAAGGGACTAAAAGTGGAATTTAGGGTTAGGCCCAAAGACTTGGGGCTGGATTTGAGGGATACTCAAACGTTCCTACGTATCCCATAAGGATGGGAATCAATCCCACATAGTTCTAGAATTATCCTCTATACAGATTTGGTTCGTACAAGTGAAGGGTGAAAGGGGACTTTAGTGCAATGATGGTTTGACCCAAAATAAAAGGATCAGGCATTTCCATGTATGCATGTTGTATTTGGAATAAAACATGATTGGAGATCAATGTAAATAATGATTTCCTCTTAGGTGAGGGTTTCAAATAATGTTGTAGTTTATTTTCATATAGGACAAAGGTGTTGTACATTTTAACATCATACTGCAAGGACAACGGTGAACAAATATAAATATATTGATTTTGGAGGTGGCTTCACGAATCAACATCATATGAGATGAAGGTGAACTGACATAAAATAAATTGATTTGGGATTGAACCTTGGGATGTTGCTTATGTACCTAGCCTAGAAGGAAAAGATCAATGTCCGTGTAGTTCAATTTAGAAAGAATTATGGGGACACAGTTTAACGTCATGTTGGATGAAAAACGGGGGACTGTGTAGTGTAAAGTCTTTCAGTGAGGACTAAGATAAATATACGTGAAAATTTGATACCATGCAGTTTAATGTCATGTGGTGAGGATGAAATATGGGCTTGTGCAGTTTAATGTCTGGTAGCTAGGACGTCATAGTTTAATGTCATGTTGGACGATGGGGAAATGCAAATAGTTTAATTTCATATGCATGGACTGTAATGGTGAAGTTTAAATTCTTGCCAGACATAAGCGACTTTTGTACAGTTTAGCATCATGTAGTTAGGATGTCATAGTTTAATGTCATGTTGGACGTATGAATGGACTATGCAGTTTATTGTCTTGCAGTTAGGACTATTGGTGTTGCACAGTTTAGTGTAATATAGCAGGGACAAAATACATTTTATCGTCATGTAGGACGTATTAAGGAATATCTGTATAGTTTAGCATCAGGTAGTTAGGAAGATGGGGACAATATAGTTTAATGTCATGTTTGGACAAAAAAAGGGACTGTGTAGTTTAATGTCATGCAATAAGGACAAAATAGGACACAATTTAACGTCATGTTGGACGTATAGGGGACTTTTTCACAGTTTATCCTCATGTTGGTCGAAAAGGTGAATAGATTAAGGTCATATGTATGGACCATAGGTGGTGCAGTTTAACATGTTGCTGGACATAAGAGACTTCTGTACAGTTTACCATCATGTAGTTAGGACGTCATAGTTTAATGTTCTGTGGGACGAAAGTAATACAAATAGTTTTAGGCCATATGTATTGACCACAACAATGTATTTTGTGTTTATACAAAATACATCTTCAAAAATCTGGCATTGATTGGAGTAGTGATGAGTTCTCCATCTATTCAGATTAATGAATATGCTCCATTGGATTAGACCTTATGTATTAAATAAGGTCCTTCCCATTTTGGTTCAAGTTTGGGAGGTTTCTTTCATAGTATCATTGGAGTTCTGAGAACCAATACCAATTCTCCCTGAATGAATGAAAGAAGACGGATTTTTTTGTTGAAAACTCTAGCTATTCATTTCTGATAAACATCCATGTGGTGCAGTGTGCACAATCATTTCTCATATAACCATTCCAATTCATCCAATCGCTTTTGAGATGGTTCATCTTTAGATGATTGACCACAAATAGCTACTCTAAGCGAGGGTAGTTGAACTTCAATAGGCAAGACTACTTCTCTTCCATATACCAATGAATATGGAGTTGACCGCGTTGCAGTGTGGGTGGTGGTCCAATAAGCCCATAAAGCATGAAAGAGTTTATCAGGCCATGACTTCTTATCTTTATCCACCAACTTTTGCAGTATGTTTGAAATAGTCTTCTTGAAGGATTCTATCTGGCCATTGGACACTACATCATACTGAGATGAATGATTGGATTTGATGTTGTATTCTTGTTACAACTTATTCACCTCAGATGTACAGAAGTTGGTGCCATTGTCCTTTAATATGGTATGAGGGACACCAAATCTGGGAATGATGATAGACTTGATGAAGCTAACAATGCTTTTAGAACTAACTTTTTTGAGAGGTATTGCCTCTGCCCATTCGGAAAAGAATTCATTAGTAGTAAGAATATACTTAAACTGGTTGGTCATAGCAGAAGGATAAGGTCCCACCACATCCATTCCCCATGTGACAAATGGCCACAAGTATTTAGCTGTATGAAGCAACTCTAGAGGTTGATGAATGAAGATGGAATGTACATGGAATGAATGAAACATCTTTATGAACTCAACATGATCTTGAATCATTGATGTCCAAAAGTATCCAAGCCTTCGAATTTGATCAGACAGACTATGTTCAGACGGGTGGGAACCACAGACTCCTACATGCACTTCTTTCATGACAACCATTGTCTCTTCACCATCAATTCATCTGAAGAGAACTCCATCAAAACCATTCTTGTAGAGAATTTTCTCTAGGTGATCTGGGCTATCATAAAGAGTAAAATTGACCACACATTGTGGGATTTGTTCTTTCATGGATCTATCAGTTGGAAGTGTTCCATTTTAAAGGTATTCCCTGATAGGTGTCATCCATCCTGTAGTATGACCATACGGTTCAGGAATGAGACTAATTTGATTGATCTCATTTATTCTGGTTCGAACATAAGGTGGAATTGTATAACGATGGGCAATACTGATGGTTATTTTGTCCCGATTTGGATCTGCCAGAGCTATGGCTATATTAGCCAATGCATCAGCATACACATTTTGTGATCGTGGGACATAAGAAAATGTCAGTTCCGAAGGAAGTTCTGCCATTAATTATCTAACATAATCATATAAAGTGATTAATTATTCTTTTATGATCACATAATCCCCATTGGCTTGATTTATTACCAGGTCTGAATCACCTTTCACCTTTAAGTGACTCACTTGTTAGTGAAGCGCTAATTCCAATCCTGCAATGAGACCTTGGTATTCTACTTCATTGTTTGTCCTGCCTCCCAATAATGAGAAGGAATAAGGTAACACCGCCTTTTCTAGGGAAATAAGTACAATTCCTAACCAAACTTTGTTGAATTTAGATTCCTCCATTTTCTTCCCGGTTGGATTTCTGGAAGCACCATCAAAGTACATTTCACATGATTGAAGACTATCTTGAATAAAGAATACTTCCTCATCTGGAAGTTCAATATCTGAAGATGTATCTTCGACTGAAAGATGTTCAGCAAGGAAATCAGCCAGATCTTGGCTCTTCATTGCCTTTTGAGACACATATTGAATATCAAATTGCTACAAGATAACTGCCCACTTTTCCAGACGTCCTGTAAGCATTGGACGACTAAGGATGAATTTGAGCGGGTTATTTCGAGATACCAATTGGACCTCGTGATGTTGCAGGTAGTGTCTCAACTTCTAAACTGCAATGATTAATGCTAGGTAGAACTTCTCAATACTTGAATATAGGGTTTCTGCTTCACGCATAGTCTGACTGAGATAGTAGAGGCTATTTTCATTCCCAGCATCACACTTCTATGCATGAAAGGCACCCAATGATCACTCTAAGTCTGTCACATAGAGGATAAGTGGCCTTCCTTCAACAGGTGGCATAAGTACCGGTGGACTCAAGAGGTATTTCATGAGAATATCAAATGCTTCTTGACATTCATCAGTCCACTGGTATGTGACTCCCATATTCATCAATTTGGTGAAGGGTAATCTTTTACCTACCAAATTGGCGATGAAACTCCGAATATAGGCTATGTGTCCTTGAATTCCTCCTAATTATTTCAAATTTCGAGGACGTGACATAACAATGATTGACTTGGTTTTCATAGTATCTACTTCAATACCACGATGGCGTACAACAATGCCAATAAAGTTTCTTGAGGTTACCCCAAAAGAACATTTTAAGGCGTTCATCTTCAAATTATGTTGTCGAAGATTGTTGAATATGACATCCAAATAATCCAAGTGATTAGAACATTTTTTTGAATTTGACCACCAAATCATCCACATAACATTCAACAAATTTTCCTAAAACGGGTTTAAAGATACGATTCATGGATCGATGATATGTTGTGCCTGCATTCTTTAGGTCGAAGGGCATTACCCGATAGCAAAACACACCCTGAGGGGCTCTAAAGGCTATAGATTCCTCGTCTTCTGGAGCCATTTGAATTTTATTATACCCAGAATATCCATCCATGAAGTAAAGAGCTTCATAGACATCTTTTGCATCAATTAATAGTTTTGTAATTGGAACTAGAAAATCATCCTTAAGACACTGCCGATTAAGATCTCTGAAATAGATACAAACTCTAATTTTTCCTTTCGTCTTTTTCACTGGGACAATATTATCCAACCACTTTGGATATCAAGATTTTCTGATGAAGTTAGATTTAATGAGATTATCCACATATGCTTCAATTTTGGAAGCATAGGTTGGGTGTTTTCTTCTAGCAGCTTGTTTGAATCCTCAATGTTCTTCTGGAAAACCCAAACGATGCGTGGAAACATCAGGATCAAGCCCTGGAATCTCTGTATAGTTCCAAGAAAATATATCCTGATTTTTCTTTAGAAACACAATATATATCTCTTGGTCTTTAAGAGTCATAGCTGCACTAATTAAAGTGGGGCGTGGATCTTCTTCTGTACCCAGATTTATTTCTCTGAGTTCATCAACGGTAGTAAGGATACATTCTTCAAATGTTGGAGGAGAATCCCTGAGATCTTCTTCTTATTCTTTGAAATTTTTTATTTCTTCTATTTTTACTTGGATAGTTGATGATGAAGGATAATTTTAACGATCATAAGAGACGTGAAAATTTGCAAATCTTGAAGAATAATCTTCCATTTCTGACCCGATAGATGATGAGGGGACTTCTTTGGGTAATAAAGAGGAGATGATGGATTGAGAATAGACATCATCATTCAGCTCTAACATTGCTATAACATCTTCTGGCCTAGTTGGCAAAGTATAAAATTTCAGGATTTCAGCAGATGAAATAAATACATCTCCACTTGGGATTTCATCACTGCTTGGTGGCCCACCAATTTCTCCCATGTTTTCTGCCTCGATTTCAGTAATTGACATTATGGATCTTTCCATAAGAGTATTTTGATTTTGGTCTATCATGTCAATTTGACTGATAGGAAACACATAATCTATACACACATGTGCAAATGGATTTACTAGAATTTTCTCCAAACCATATAGAGCATTAACTTTGGTAATCTCCCTTGTTGTGGATTTCTCCATTCCCTTCATGTGATAAAATTCCACCTCAATGTATTGAGATTCACATGTCTTGAACGAGGCCTTATCACCATAAAATGTCCCAACTTTACCATCGAAACAATATTTGAGACATTGATGGTATGATGAAATGATAGCTGCATGTTGATGTAGCCAGGGCCTTCCAAGAAAGATGTTGAAGGCTGAGTCTTGATCAACATCCATGAAATCCGAATTACATGCAAGATCTCCGAACTGAGTTCTGAGTGTAATCTCACCCAGTGGTTCTTGTTCCTTTTTATCATATACTTTTAACATCATAGTAAAAGGGGAGAAATTAGATTCCTTGAGTCCCAATTGATGAAGTGTACGAATGGGGATGAGGTTGACTCCTGAAACATTATCAATGAAAGCCCTCCGGTTGTCCACACCATTGACCTTTCTAGATTTATACAATGGTCTAATGTGTCCATGCACGACATCATCATCATCTTCATCTGTGAATGATATCACTGCATGGCATTCTGCAGGATTATTTTCAACAAGGAAGGCTTCAGCTGCAACAATTTCAGTTTCAAACTCATGAGGACTTGACAAAGCCTCAATAAGTGCCTCATGAAGGTCCTTTGATAAATTCAGGGAAACCAAAATTGATATCTTGTCTGGTACATGAGCCAGGTGTTTTGAAACATCATACATTTGATTCAAAGTTCTGTGTTTCCCAACAGGAACATGTGGTTTAGTAGGTGCGTTGGAAGTTGGTGTTTTGGAAGTTGATGCATCTTGTATCGGGGTAGGAGTTGGAAATACTCTTGGACATGGATGATCAGACTAATTAGGTCAATTTTACTGCTGAGAGGATGAAGGTGGAACCTCCAACCAATCCTCTAGAATAATTTTTCCAGTACTGAATCTGTTATTTGTGGAATAATATGTTTGTTCTTGTTGAGTCTGCTGAAGGGCTCTACTACAAGTTTCTGCAACATACATAGTTTTAGAAGGGGAAGAATTTGAATAGTGTCTTCTGGGATATCCGTGCCTTCCACTGTATCCCTGAACTTTGGAACTCCCTTTGATTCCTCTGTTTGATAAAGGGAGCCTAGGTTCATCGAGATCAAAATTGTGACTGGCATAAGGATCTGTTAAGTGGCTCGTATTAACAGAACCGAAGATCAGCTCTTCATCTAATTAAGACTCCTCCTGACTAGCCAATTTAGGTTGTACCATTTGGTGGGATGGTTCACACAGCTTCGAAGTAGATGGCATGAAATCTTCCAATGTTGAAGACAACTTAGGCTTTGACAAAATTTCATCTTCCTCTGATTGCTTTTCTTTCTTCGAAATATTCCTCCCTTTTGAGGATTTTCCCTCTGAAGAGGATTTTATTGTGTCATCTATAGTAGCATAAACAATTGGTTTCTTCAATTGCATTCGCAATATGGAATAAGTTTGGATAATTGTTTTCCAAATCATCCAATAATCACATTTCTGCGCATTTTTTCTTTTGACTTCATGCCATTCGCCTTCTTCCTCTTGAATTGTAGAAGTAACACATGATACCTGGCCTAAAGAGCCATTTAGTTTGACTTATCCTGAGTCTACCATCTTTTGCAGGAGGTCGTTGAAGACAAAACACTCTTTTATGGGATGCCCAAATATTTTATGAAAGGGGAAATAATTGGGATGGTCTTTATCACCTTCCTTGTTTGGCCTTTTGGGTCTTGGAAACTGAACTAAATTGTTTTCCCAATCCGAAATGAAGTATTCATGAACATTTTCATTTCAGAAAGAGTAAACCTTTCTTTTCATATCCTCAAATTTTTTCCGTCTATGATCTCTTTGATCATCTTGACGAAACAACCTTTTTTGTTGATGCTCAAGATGTGGATCCCTTCAGGAAGATGATGGTTTTTAAGTAGAAGTAGGTATAGGTTCTTTCTTAAGCATATCTGTAGTAGTCTTTGCTTTACCCTTTTATCTTCCTAGAACTGATGAAATTACATGAGATTTAGCCTTAGTATGTATAAGGGAATCTTCAATCTACTGAGCGATTGAATTAAGGTATTGAAACCCTCCTGTGTATTTTATAGGGGTCAACGGTGTGCGTAATTCATCACAAAGATTTTCCACACAGATTGGAAACAGTTCTTCTTGAGGGAGTGCTAAGCTTAGGGAATATGTTAATCCCTTCCAGCGAGCAATGAAATCTGAAACCCTTTCATTCTCCCTTTTCTTACTGTTTGTAAGATCAAAAACAGTTTCTTTGGAAAAGTTGAGCTGAAATTAAGAAGGAATTGTTGACGGAGAACTTCCCATCCGGTAATTGACCAAGATTTCAAGCTTGTATACCAAACAAAAGCTGGTTCTTGCAAGGTTCTCACGAAGAATCTATGTTTCACTGCTTCTTGATGTTTCGGATTTCCCATCATAGGATCACAAAAAGACATGTAATGCGTCAAATGTTGTTCAGGATCACCTGATACATTGAAAATAGGGAATACAGGGTTCCCAAAACTTGATGGATGAGGGATTGAATCTACACATTCATGGTAATATCTCTTTTTTGGTTGAACCTACGCATGCTTCCCTTCCAAAGTATCTAACTGAGCTGTTAATGACTCAATGGTAGTTATTAACTTTTTAGAAACATCCAGTTGAACTTGGACTTGGGCAGGAGAAATGACTGGAGCTTGGACATGTATGGTGGCTGGTACTGTAACTGATGGTAGAACCGTTGATTGTTTTTTCCCTTGAACCATAGGATTAGACCTGTGATGGTGTACTGATAGAGTAAGATATGCTTGATCCATCTCACTAGCATCAAACAACTCCCTTGGTTGATTGACTCCAGCACGCTTAGTAGGAAGACTACCCTGAAGTAGTTCTTCATTCATCTTCCTCAATTCCTTCATTTATTCATCTTATTGTGCAAATCTTTGCTCTATTCAGAGTGATTGGACTTATCTAGAGGAAGGATATGTATCCTGATTCATTCCCCTCCCTTTGTTGGATCCCTTTCGGAGAGGGGGAAGTGGGTTATTTGAAGGAAGACCCATATTCTGGGTAAAACATTGATTTCGTGTATGCACACCTTCTTTAATTGATTCTGTGCGTACAACTTCTTGAGAATGAACCTATTCATCTAATTCCCCTGAGTGAGCCTCATTTAATATAGGATCAGCAACAACGGCATTGATTCCATTAATTGATTCATAACCCATCTCATCCCTTCTATTAGCATTTCTGTGATATTGTCTTCTACCATGACCCTAACGAGACATTGCCTTTGGTTGATTTGATCCCTCTGGAACTTCATGGAGAACTGTAATTTGGGGAGAATCTCTTGAAAATTTGGCTCTTCATTCCTCTTGTGGCTTATTCCCCAATCAAGAGAAGACCTCCTTTCACTGAGGCGGGGATTGATGATTTGAAAAAGTCCCAAGTCTAGTGGACTTGGGTTGTTCCAACTATTCTTGCTCAACTCTTCAAATCCTATTTGTTTATTCTGAGGGTTGGGTTAAAAGAGTCCCTAGTCTGGAAAGGTGGGGTGGCTCCTAACATGCTATGTCTGAGCCTTTCTTGAAAGCTCTTCTGATTTTGCGGAATTTTGTCTGGAAATTAGCAGGATGCAACAACATGTATCCACTTTTATCTCCTGGATCATATGAACACTAGATGATTTATAACATTTTTGTCACTTGATGATGTATTTTCTCCAAATGATGGGCATGTTCAATATTATCGTTTGCTTAACGTAGGAGTAATTCAATAACTTGTTCGCTATATACATGATTTTGAGAAGAACTAGTTGAGGCATGTTTTTGAGAAAACCTTTGATTACAAACAAATCCAGTTCACCGTGGCCGGCCAAGGGCAAAAACATTGCATGAGACCATCTTCGGAGGGATTTACTGACTGGAGAATACAGTAAAATGTATTTCTCCATGAACACCCCATCCCCTAATATGAATACTAGATGGGGAATTGGCAATTAACTAGTGCAATCTTCTTAGTGCTCCAAGGCATGAATGCTGAAGGGATCTCTGCTGCTTTTCAGCCTTTGGATATCAAGAGACTAAGAGAGATGCCAAATCAATCTGGCATTGTAACCCTTCTATTATGTTGACATGATTTTCATATTCATCATAAGATAATATTTTCTTTTTTAACTGACAAAGAGTTTTCCATATTTTGAGACGAATATCTTTAATACAATCTTCCATCAACACTTTTGGAATGTCATACTGAGATTCAGCCAAAGGCCAAAACATGACTGGCACTTCACCTTTCAGATGTTGTTTTCTCATATTCAGCACTTCCTCTTTATCATTAAATGAAGATTATTCTACCTGATTTGACCAGAGCTAGTGAATCCTTGTGGCTTAATCAGATTCAATAGGATTGGTAGAGAATTCACTGATCAAACTAGAAGATGAATGACCTGGTTGTGGTTCGGAGAATGACCTACACCATGGGCTATCTTCTGATTAAGAAATTATATCACCTACTAGCGATGAAGCATCAGACATGAATGGTTTCGCATTTGCATGTTCCTTAAGATAATAGGGATTTCTCGGCACTACATTTTCCACTAGATCATTTTCCGGGCAATGTGGATCACTACTGCGGAAAGGACTTTTGTGGAAATATTCATCATCATTGGGAGGACCACCATGGTGGGTTACAGAAAAATATGACATCTCTTTCTCCTTAGTCTTCTGGCCACACCGATGGTTATTGTTTCTCTCATCTGAAGATGAAACATCACGATCCACCGAACTATAATGAAGCAAGCCTTCATGAGAAGTGTCTATTTAAGACCTTCAGAATTCATTTTCCCACTATTGGGAGATGTGGGAGTAGAATCTTGGATTCCAACATATAACTGTCTGAGGGATTCAAGAAATCCAGCATCGAGAACGGCCTTGTTACAGATAGGCTCTTGATTTCTTGACAGTGCTGGGTGGGTCTTATTATTAGACGCCTTCTTACTCGCCTCAAAAACCACTTTTTGACGAAAGTGGCTACTCTGAGAAGGTGTATGTTCCTGATCAGGAGAGATGGCCTAGTTAGCCTGACGATATCCACTCAAATCATGTGTATGTGCCTGACTTGGATGTCTGTATGATATGGGGGAGTATGACCCACAACCCTCTTGGACTGGAACAGAGGTGTGTATCAGCTCTGGAGTGATCTGTTGAGGAGTCTCTCCATTGGTAGGGATAGATTTTCATTTCATTCCCTATGATGCTGCTGAAGCTGTTATAATATTCTGGTAGGCATCCAGAATATGAGCAGGGATTTGTTCTACTCTTTCAACATTGACAGAATGTGCTTGGTTTCTTCAACTACTGGAACGGGGATAAACATCCCTTCCATGATTGGAGTAGATGTGTGTTCCTACTCTTGTCCTCCTTTTCATGTCAGTGAATCGTGATAGTACTTGTGTGTGGGGGCAGAGAATTGAGTCTGCCTCTTGTTTGTCACCAGAGCTTTCCGACTGACCTCTCCTGGTGCTATCAAATGAGACTGTTGGTAGGATTGATCAATACTAGCAGGTGTATGTGCCTGCTGATTGCACTCCGCCAAACGTGGTTGAAAAAATTCCTTCAACATTGATAGATGAGGCTGCTGGCAGGATTGATGAGTGTAAACAGGTGTATGTGCCTGTTTACCAGTGGTCAATACATTGGGTTGGCGGGATCCATCGTATGTAGTCCGACGAGCCAACTGACTAGCTGATGATTAATAAATAGGTGTATGTTCCTGTCTATAATACTCCGGAAGAATTTTCTGGAGGGATTGTTGTGCTGCTACCAGACGAGTCTGCTGAATATCGGGATTAAAACGGACAGGTTTATGTGCCCGCTCGTTTCATGCCACCAAGTTAGGTTGGTGAACTTCTCCGGAGATGGCAGAGATGAGAACCTGCTCACTGTTGACTAGATATCACCTCTGACTGTTCGTCATGCCTGCTCGGGTTCGATGAACCTGAGATGAATTCTTGGAAACCATGCTCTCATGTTGTTGAGGGAACACTGCCGCACGAGTCTGACGGCGATTGTTGATGGGAACCCTTGGTAATGATTCATGTTTCCTTGAATTAAGGCCATGAGGAACCTGCTCATTCAACTCTCTAGAATATGGGAGGGAATGGTGATTGCGTTCCTGGGATAACGACCCGAAACGGTTGGAGACGGTGGTTGGAACTACCTGCTTCATTATCATTGGTCGTCACTGTCCGGATGACTGGTGTGAGTTTTTCACTTAGAGGTCTTGTCGGGAAGCCTCCAATGTTGGAATGGTGCCATTTTGATGGTACTCCATAACCAGTGAATTTGATACCCATCATTGAAGATACTGAGTAGGTGATATCTTCCTCAGAGCGGACGACGATTCAGCTGGAGTAGGAGCAGAGGCATTCATAGGAGAATTATTCACGTGTGTGAAATTGAGAGAAGCCCTTTCTGAAAACTAGATGATCTTGGAAAAGAGTTCATGTTTGATATGACAGACGTAATAAAGATAAGTCTGGCCACTACATCATTTGGATAAAACATATGTTATTCATTGTCTTGTTGTCCCTCTCATTGATTTTTAAATAGGGGCCTAACAAGTAGGTAAAATATCATTTTAACTTGGTTAAGGATTCACATCGGGTTCACCATTTTTTGTTTCCCTCTAGAATTGGGAATAACCTTGTTGTTTTAAGGTTCAAACATTCCAAGTGGTTTCTAACAGGTTTTTTCGTAGAACCAGAAACATCCAATGATTCTATATTCATTTGGACCTACTTTCCAAAGGAAGGTGCTCATTAGTTATGCACTATTGAGGATTAGGAATTTGAATTGGTTGATAGGATGGGAGGTCAGACTAATCACAACTTTATGAGGGGAATTAGTGTCTTCTTCGGGACTCTCTTTGTAGATTTTAGTTATATTCATGAATCCTTATTAAATTACCAAGTATAAAAATGATATTTCCATTAGATCTGACAATAAATGATAAATATTTATGAAATTTAGAGAATCTTTTATATGTATTTGATGTTCTTCATCGATAGAGAATCATATGTGTTTGTTTAGAGATTCTTAGACAATGGTATCTTTAATACATTATATAAAAGTATCTTGGTTATTATGATAACCATACTAGTTTTAAAGCCACTCAGCGGGGCACTTGAAGTTTATTATCATTCAGAAGGACATATATTATTTCATAGTTGGGATCGCACCCGCAGACGGGCTACTTACATATCCATGTTTATTGAATGAATCAGAACCCACGTAGTTCGAGAATAAGAGTATGAGGTTTATGTATGATTTATGGCTCAAAGAAAGATGTCATAATTACATTTACAATATAAGCTCACGTGAGTCATTCTCGTTTTGAGAAACAAGAGGGATTGGTAAAACAAGACAATTGTGCCATGAAAGATACAATAATGAAAAAAATGTGGGGCTAATGTATGTATGACTACCCAGATAAATGAAGATTAGGATTTGCTTTAGGGAAGAAACCCGGAAATAGGGTCCGTAAAGTTATATGTACTTTATGGTGATTTGGAGACTCTAACATGGGGCCTACTCCTGAGAAAGATGCCCAAATTTGGATGGGACTTATGATTGGGTTTTACTCCTGAAAAGGAAACTCAAATAAAAAGTAAATGAATACTGGTTAAGAGATATTAAGACCGGGGCATACTCCTGAGAAGGAGGCCCAGGTTAAGGGAATTATGGTTGGGGCATACTCCTAAGTAGGATGCCCATAATTCGGGGGAAACGGACTAGGGCTTACTCTTTAAAAGGAGGCCTAGGTTAAGGAAATTGTCACTGGGGCTTACTCCTGAAATGGAGGCCCACTAATAGGGTTCTATAATCATAAAGGATGAGGTTGAATGAATTAAATCTCTAACTTTAGTGACATAAATATGGGTAAATCACTCGGTTTTGAGAGATGTTCCACGGAATTCCTTTCAGATAAAGAAATAAATCAAGAAAACATGCCATAATTGGCTTTGAAGAGTGTCATGAAGACTAAATCTTGAATAAGAGAGGCGGAATGACATAAGAGAGGTGAAATGGGCAGGAAGGGCACCCAAAAGAAAAGGGCGCGCAAGTCATGGGGGGTCGCGCAAGTACTGCAAGGGCACACAAGTCTTGGTCATGCATGTATACTTTAACGATACCTAAATACTTGGGAGATGAATAACCAGTAGGGTAACACTTGGGCAATCCTTGACCAAAGCCTTTATAATTATCCCGAGGTACTTCCATAAGAGTGGCGAGCAAGTTTCAATGAGTAGGTATGGAGGCGCACAAGTGTGTCCATTTCCCTTAAGGGTAAAACACTTAGGCGCACAAGTGTTAGTGAATTATAACACTTAGACCTTATTCCTCTTGTTTAGACCTTCCATTCTAGGTAAAGAATTACCTTAGAAGTGTTCAGAAGACTTGAAGAAGAGACATGGGAATTCAAAGCTCTATATCTGAATTATGGAAAACAAATACTCTCCAAATGGGGGGCCCACAGAGGGTATTTATAGGCTGTAGAAGACCCTGGGTGATTTTCAAAGAGGGCGCGCAAGTCACCTGCATGACCATTTGGGCAGCGCGCACGTATACTTGAACGAACTATAGGCAATGTTCTCCTTGTTCATACCTTTCTCTTATTTTATGTTTATTCAAAGGATGGATCTTCATTGTTTGATTTATTTCCCCTTTAATTTCGTTAAGACATTGTGACGAAAAAGGAGCTTCATGAATATCTTTTTCCACAGTCTGTGTTCCACTTGTGTAATAGAGACATGCCTTAATATACAATGATTCACATGTTTTGAACGGGGCCTTATCACCATGAAATATCCAAATTTTACCATTGAATTAATACATGATACATTGGTGGTTTGAAAAAGTAATGGTTTCATGTTTATATATCCATAGCCTTCCAAGAAGGTTGTTGAGTGTTGTGTCCTGCCGGATAACCATGAAATCTGAAATAGATACAAGATCCCCAAAGTGTGTTCTAAGTGTAATATCTCCACAAGGTTCTTATTCATTCTTTTCATAACCTTTCATTATCAATGTGGAGGAAGATATGTTAGATTCAGGGAGACACAACCAATGATGTGTATAGAGGGGAATGAGGCTGACTCCTGAGCCATTCTCAGTGAAGGCTTGTTAGATGTCCATATCGTTAACCTTTCCAAATTGATAGAGGGGCCTAAATTGTCCATGTATAACATAATATTCATCTTGGTCCATGAAATAAATAACTATATTAAATTCTACAGGACCATCCTATATACGATAGACCTCAGCAGCAAAAACCATAGTTTCAAACTCTTGAGGACTTAACAAGGCCTTAATAAGTTATTTTTGAAGATATTTTAATAAATTCATAGCATCTAGGATTGATAAATCGGTTGGTACTTGGTCTAGTCACTTCAAAAAATCATACATCTTGTTCAAAGGTAAAAATATTGTAGTATAGAGATGTTTTATCCTATTCCATGGTAGTCCACCTTTCTAATGTAGATGGACCAAGTGTCGCGGTAGAAGTTGTAAATACTGATCCTCTTGGTGGATTAGCCTCACTAGGTTTTCCCACCTATTGAAAAAGTTATGGTATATCCTCTAATAGGTATTACAAGATAATCATATTGGTGTTGATCCTATTATGTCTGATCGAATTCTGTTTTCTTGCTGAGCCTGCAGAAGGTCTTTCCTACACGTTTTAACTACATAAACGGTTAAGGAAGGGGTGTAATTACAATTTTGGTTATAGAATACCCCCATATTCCATTTTATCCTCAATATTGATGAATTATTCCCCTAGATCCTCAATCAAGTATAGGGAATTTAGGTACATATTATGAATCATCATTTGTATAGGGGTCTGTTAAGATGATATCGTTAATGGAACCAAAGATCAAATCCTCATCGAATGAAGATTCCGAATGATATGTTGGATCTTACTGTATCATTTTGTGGGGTGTTGTCCATGATTTTGAAACAAAGTAAATTAATCATTATATAGTAAAGGAAAAGTGTATCCATATCACAAGCTCATCTTCTTCTTATTATTATTTATCCATCATAATACGTCACTTCCATCAAGATTGTCCTTTAGAGGACTATTCTTTTGATAAATATGGCTTCATTGTAACAGAAGTGGTAGGAAGAACATTTTTTTGTTTGAACTTTACTCATAGAATGGAATGCATTTCATTGATCATTTTTCTAGCCATCAAATAATCAAACTTCTATATACTATTTCTTTTGAATTTATGTCAATTTTCTTCTTCTTATGGATCAGAAATAGTAACACATGCTACCTGGGCTGATGAAATTTTTAGTTTCCCTTGTCCAGAGTCCACCATCTTTTGCAGGAGAAATATGAAAACAAAAAACTTTTGAATGGTTTGACCGAACATGTTATGGAATGGATATTAGTTTTGGATTTCTTTAGCTACTTTTTCATTAGGTTAATTAATCCTTGTCAAATGAACTAAGTTGTTCTCTGAGGCTAATAAAATGTAGTCGTGGACATGATCATTTCGAGAAGAATAGACCTTGTTTATATAATCCTCAATCCATCATTGCCATTGATCTTTTTGATCATCTTCATTTTCTTTTCATTGATGTTGATTCTTAGGAGGTAGATCCCAACGGTATAATGAGAAATTTGAAGTAGAAGAAGGTATAGGTGTTTACCTGAGTGTAACTATAACAGCCTCTATTTTTTCATGTTATACTCCTTGAAGCTTATAGGACTACTTGATATTTTTTCTCTAGTATCTATGATGGAGTTTTGAACTTGTTGAGAAATTAAATCTAGAACTCTAATCCCTCATGTGTATTTCATAGATATTAATGGATTACGCAACTCATCACGGAGATTTTCAACACAAATGGGACGAAAATATAACGTAGGGAGTGGTTTATTCAGTGATTATGTTAATCTTTTCAACTGAGGAATGAAATCTCACTCTTTCATTCTCATTTTTTTTCAATTTTTAATATCAATGTATATTTTATTATGTAGTTTTGTTCTAGATCTGAATAGGAAATTATTATGGAGGTATTTCTATCCAGTAATCGATTTAGACTGCAAACATGTGTACAAGAAAAAGGTGGCCCCTTGTAGTAATCGCACAAAACAACTGAGCCTTTCTGCTTTTTTTTGTTGAGGAGTCTGAATCATAGGATCCTAGTGAGAAAAAAATGCCTCAAGTGCTGCTTTGAATCTCCCTAATCGTTAATCATTAGATATGTGGTATTCACAATGTTTATTGGAGGAGGAATCAGATCTACCAATTTATGGTAATCCTTATTTTCTTATAGTATCAGTGTGCTCTATCATTCAAAAGCTTCTAAAAGGGTTTTTAATAACATAATATTATTCATAAGTATTTGATGCATATCTATCAATTTTGAGACTTATATAGGTACAACATTTGGAGATTGAACTGGTGCGGTAGCTGGTAGGACCAACAATGATGGTGCTACTGGTATTTGTCTTGGATAACATATGGGGAAAATTATGTAAGGATGTACTTTTCCCTATTCTAGGTGTGTACTCAATAGAGATAAATCATTATCTATATCTATAGTTTCAAAAAATCCTCTTTTATGTGGATCTACTACTAGATGTGAAAATTGATGATCTTCTGGTGGCGCTTGATGGGAACGATACTGCTTTGGATTAACTCTACATTGAGTATTCTCAACTTATTCATTTCCTCTTCTTACTAAGAAAATAATTCATCATGTAAAAGATACTAACCTTCTCTATTAGTAAGGAGATACATAATTTTACATTTTTCTTTATCCCTATTATGTTTCCTAAGAAAAGGTGGGAGTGTATTATTTGACCGGATGTCTTAATCCCGAGTAAACCTCTGATTTTTGGTAGCATACCTCATTCAATGGTATCAGTATAAAAAGTATCAAGAAAAGTAACTTGCTATTCTAATTCAACTGAAATAGACTCATTTTCTATAGAATATTCCATAATGGCATTAATGGCATTCACCAATGCATAATGCATTAAATTCATTCTATTAGTATCTTTGTGAGTTCATTTTCTTCTTTTTCCTCCACGAGACTTTGTTCTCCTATTTTTTCATTCCCCAAGAACTGTTTTAATGTTATTAATCTGAATGGATTTCTCAGATAGTTTAGTGATACGTTCAAACTGTGTCTGCATCCCTAATTGAGAGAAAACTAACTTTCACTGATTAATGGATTGTGGATGTGAAAAATCCCCCATCCGTGTAGGCTTAGTCTTATCTTGTTATTATTCCTCAATACATTGAGCATTTTTTGTTCAACTCCAATGTTTGGGTAAAAACGTACCCCAAAACTGTGGGCTTGGGTTATTCTATAACTTCTATGCCTGATATAAACATCGCTTCTCTTCTGATTTTAGGAATTCTTGTCCATGAAATGGTTGGTTTCATTATCTGACATGCACATCAATTGTTTATTTTGGAAGGCCATTGTTCGATTTTCGAAATTTTTGAATCTCATGGTTGGCATCCTCTAAGAGAAAATCATGTTCGGTGTTTTATCATGTTTGATGTGGGATAATCTCAATAGATTTCTCACATTGTGCCTAACTTTGGTGAAAACCGGTCGAGGCTTCTTCATGCTGATAAAATCTAGAATATGTTTGTTATATCCAATATTAGGAAATAACATTTTATGATACAACTTTCAAAAATATTTTTAAAATTTGGAGCATAGAAAAATGAAATGCTCCATGTGCACCCCATCCTCTAATAAAATCTCTGTATGGGGTTTTTGTGATCAATTGTTGCATCCTCTTTAATGCATTGAGGCATTCTCGTTGAAGGGACTCATACTGAATCTTAGTCACTGGTTGTTGGTAAACCTGGAGAGATGCTATGTTAATTTGGAATCGCAACCATTCTATTACCTTAACATTCTATTGATTATCATTTTAAGGAAATACTTTGGATTTAATATGATGAAGATTATTCCATATGTTGAGGTGCATATTGTGAATACAATCTTTCACCAACATCTTTGGAATGTTGTATTGATCAGTTTCTAAATGAAAGACCATGCTAGGTATTTCATCCGTATCCAGTTGTTTCCTCCTATTCAACATATCCTCTTAATCATTTTCCAGAGGTTTCTCAACTTGGTCAGACCAAATTTGACTCGTCCTAATTGATTTATCACAAAAAATAGAATTAGTTTGAGTTTCCCCTATTATATTAGAAGTAAAATGACCCAAGGGATGTTTGGATAATGGCCACCTCTTGGGGCTTCCTTCTAGCTGAGAAGTTATTTTCCCTTATAATAATAAAGAATCATAAATTATTTTCCTTATGTTTACAGGTTCCCCAAGATATGAGGGTTTTCTCATCACAATATTATTAGTAGGATAATTTTCATTCCAATGAGAAAAACTACTGCAAAGAGAACTTTTTCACTGTATTCCATCATTGGGAGGACCACTATATTGAATTACAGCCAGTTATTTATCCTCTTAATCCGTTATCTTTGGGAAACATGGTGGGGTTTTGTGGCTCTCATCCAGATATAGATTCTTGATATTGGATGAATTTTCATGAAGCAAGCCTTCATGATAATGTTTCTGATGAGGATCTCTAGAATTATTGCTACTACTCCCATAATTTGGTAATGGTAGGTTAGGATCCTGACATTATAAATTATTGTCTGAGGGATTCAGGAACACCAAAATTAATAGGAGCCAGATCGAAGATTAAATCTTGATCATCTAGATCTTCTTGGAGAAACTTCATCCTTGAAACTATCTTACACAAAGATTGGGAAACATTGTATTATAAGTGGCCATCATGGGTAGGTGTATGTGCCTTTCTTGGTTGAAAATCAGAATAGGTAGATTATCTCCAATTAGAATAAGTGTATGTTCCTGATCTGGTTGTCTGTATGATATGAGGTAGTATTCCCCATAACCCTCCTAGACTACAAAAATGTTTGAATCTGCTATGGGATGGAATTCTGATGATTCATACCAGTTATGGGGATAGAATTATGTGATCTTACCTCTGGTATTTCTAATGTTATCATTATAATATTCTAGAAAGTATCAAGAATAAGGGAAGGGATTTGTGTATGACCATTCATGATTGAAAAAACATGCTTTATCGTCTATTCTATGTCTAAAGTATGTGTATATACCTACTCCTATCATCCCATTCATATTAATGGATACTAATTGTTCTTATTCATGGGGGAATATATTTGAGTCTATCCAAGGTTTATCATCGAAGCTTTCTAATTGAAGTGTCTAGGTGATTCCAAATGAGACTGTTGGCAGGCTTGATGGATATTTGAAAGCTTATGTAATTATCTACTAATTGTTGCTGCATTTGGTTAGTGGTAATCCTTGAATATAGTTAGTTGATTATACTGAATGGATGAAAGATTTTGAGTAGATGTGTGTGCCATCTCATGGTACTCCACTAGAATTTTATGGATGGATTGTTGGGGAAGTGCAAGATGATTTTTTTTTCTGGGGATGTTAAGACAGACAGTTGTACGTTCATGTCATTGTTTTCCATCAAGCTGGGATGATGGACATCTCCATAGGGGGAAACATAGGAATTTTCTCCCTATTGGCTAGATGTTATCCCGACAGTTTGTCTTGTGTGACCGTGTCTAAGGGACATGGTATGGAGAGTAGTAGATAAGACCCTCATCATGTTGAGGGTTTACCACCACATGACGTTGGTGGTGGTGATTGTAGGATGGAGTACATGAGAAGGATCTCGTAGGAAGGACCCCTGTGTCTTCTAGATATAACGATGGGTGGACTCTTGGTCGATATCAAAAGAATATAGTTGGGATTTTTTATGGTGTTTTGGGGATAAAATCCCAAAATAGTTACAGATGGTGGTTGGTACTATCTGCTTCTAGACCTCCAGTCATCATTGACTGGACAATCGGGGGTTATCAGGTCATCGTTGACCAGACGATCGGGGGTTATTCTTGATTTGGATGGCCTATTGCAAAAACCCGAATGTCAGGATAGTACAATCCTGATGGTACTCTCCGACCAATGAATTGGAGATGCATCATTGAAGACATTGAGTTGGTGATGATGTCCTTCTATTAGATGAGGATCTAGGTTGAGAAACAGTCAGGGCCTTCACGAGTACTAACTTGAAAGAATCCATTCGTAATGAAGGGAGTTCCTGGAACGAAACTGCATATATATATGACAAATTAAATAAATTAACTCCATTAAAGAAGATTACTTTTGATGAACACATGCAAGATTTATTATCTTTTATAGCTCTCATTTATCAATTTATGGAGGCCTAAAAATGGGTAACACTATCATCTTGGTAAATGATTCATGTTTATTTCACTTTTTTTGTTCCCCTTAGAATGTTGGTTAATATTTGATATCACTGCTTCTATATGGTTTCCATCGGATTTATATATGGAACCAAAAAATCCCAATGGTTCTATATCCAAAGGGGCCTTCATTCCAAATTCATGTATTCATTAGGTTTATTGACCTACGATACCCAAGAACTCACATTAGTTGAGAGGATGGGAGGTCAGGATAATAACACATTTTGTGGGGAATTATTACCAACTCAAAGAATCTATTATAGATATATGATATGTCCATGAATATTTATTAATTTACTAGGTAAAATATATATTTCTCTTGAAATTTTCAATCAATTATCTTGCATGTGTGGAATTCTGAATCATCTTTATATAATCGAGTCTCTTCCAAAATTGAGATATCCATATGTAATCGAGGTCCTACATCAATGGTATCCACTTATATACTAATTAGAGATTATTTAGCCATTGTAATTATGATCATAGTTTTTATGCCACTCAGTGGAGAACATTGAAATTTATCATCACCAAGGGAGATAGATGTTTGTTTTGATGGTGTGATCATACCCATAAATGGTATAACTACATGTCCTCATGAAAAGATTCAGAACCCTCATAGTCTGGTTCTGCTTAATGGGACATATTGTAGCATTTATTGTCATGTGATAAGGACCCAACCACATAGTTTAATTAAATGTGGTACAGACATCTAAGGGGGAGGTTCATATTCCAAGATTTGTGTGTGAGTTTTCTTAATAATCTCAATGAACAATGAAAAGATATGATTTTACATGTTTTATTAGACCCTATTGGGAATGTGGACAAAAAATAACAATGCTGATTTGGAGTGTTGGGTTTGAACCTCGATGGGGCTTTCTATGTATCCCAAATGGATTGGAATCAAACCCCATGTAGTTCGTTAATTATTTTAGGGGAATATGCCCCATTGAGAGAAATAGGTAGGGTCTTACTCCTAAAGAAAATGTCCTTGTAATAGGTAACATGAGAGATGTCTTAACTCATGGAGATTCTAGGGGGACTTAATTTTGGGAATATTCCATTAGAGGATTCTCAAAAAATGATAATTAATGTTATACTCCTAAGGAGGATGTCCATTGAACTCAGACACCAGGTGAAGGCTTCTTAAGTGTCCAAATTATGGTGGGAATACAATTTATCATTGTTCAAGATATGAGCTGTATTGTGTGGGTGTTGTGATCATCACAAATATATAATCCAAGTGATTCATATTCGGTGTGAGAAACAACGCAATGTGAAATATTCAACGAACCACATGGTTTCTCCTCCACTGATGGAAGAGTTCGGTCCTATGGTGATAGGAGTCAGGGAGATGGTGGATGGTGACATTGAATAATCAACCTTTCAATGTGGAATGATAGTGAATGTCATTTGGTCTGGCTAGTACTACTAGGGGCTTACTCCAAGAGAGATTCCCTAATGTTTCTCCTTTAATAGAAGAAGGATATTTATTCCTATGTCAAAATGAAATGAAATAATGAAATCTACCTTTCCTATGAGTGTCCCAAGGTTACAAGTCTTAGAGACGAAATGGCGGGGACATGGTCCAAACCCTAATCCTCCAAACCAAAAACTTCCCAACACTATATCTGCCATAAATATCCATGTGACTATAGGTATATAGACCTAAAAACAACCCAAGGATCTAGACTCCCTTATAATATTAATGTGGGAAACCAATGACATAAAAATACAAATCCAAATGAGAGACACGCTGATATTTCTTTCCCCAAGGTTTCGTATCTTTGGAGGTTTTGGTAGAGGATTCAACTTGGTCCCTTTTCGACAAGGGATCCATGGAAGGATTAGACCTTCTATGGGTGTATTAGAATAGGCCTCAAAATATGGGTCTTATAAGTGGTTCGTTCAAGTCTTTCACCTAGGTATTCCACATATGTGTACATCATCGGTGTACCGCACATGTCATAGGATCAACTGAAAAAACGATTATTACATGAAGTATAAACCTATGAAAGAATGATGTTACTTTGGAAATGAAATAGATACAAACAAACTTGGGTGACTATTTATCTTAAGCACCCCAGGTGTCCCTTGATACCCATACAAGCATCTTGTGAACATATTTTTGTAAAAAAATAACCATCAGTATATGCCCTTTACTAATGAAAGGACATTCCTTAATCAGATTTTTTGTATCAAAAACTCAAAAAGGTCTTTGATATTATTTATACCATCTAATTCACTCTTCTATCATGATTAAAATAGCTACCTGATAAAATTTTGGGGGATCGGGTCAAAAAAGCTACGCAATGGGAGCATCTGTAGTTCTTCCAACATTTTTAGTCAGCAAAATGGGGAGCCTAAGGGTCCAATTTATAGGCAAGGAGGGGTGGTACAAAGTAGGTTGTCCTCATAGGTCTTTATAGTAGCTTCATAGGGTAGGACCCCCATTCATGGGTGACATTTTTTACTTTTTTCATTTCTATCACATAGCTCCTCTATGTAGGTCCTCGGCATAGGAGGATGTGCACTTGGCTGCACGGGTGGGACCTGCACTGGCCGCATGATGTGAATATGTCCCACAGAGGTCATTGTTCATTTATGCTAAAAGTTATGGATTCTTTCTTCCCATTTTAAGAATAATTCCTCGACATAGATACCTTGACTGATATTTCTTTACTTCCCATAAATTTCATTGATATTTTACGATATCCAAACTACGACTTCATTATAATTTTTCATTACATTACTAAAAAAAGGAGTCTCAACACTTTAAAACCACATTGGATGGTCCAATATCATCCCAATTAACTTTCAAATAGTCCTACCTTTCCATTATAATCCTCCCCTTGGTAAAAAACCTATCCAAGGATTAATTATGGGAAAACCGAAAAAGAGTTACACGATTAACAGGTAACGTATTCTCTGAATCTCCATTCCATTATTTTTTAATCCGCCCCTCTAATATATTTAATCAATTGTTTTATAACAAAAAACGTATCCTCAATAAACTATGCTAATTTTATTCAAATTAATCAACCTAAACATACAGAATCCTCCTCCTAATGGGTATCAAACCTACTATTTATGTGTTTGGTGAACTATTGCATCACTAAATGATGATTATTCCTTCATCAAATACCACCTCTAATGGTAGAAATTATGATTATAACTCTATTTATATATCATATATATTATATTTATTATGTATTGAATCTTCTTTATTCATTTTAACAACACATATCAATTTACATTCCATTTTGTGTTAATATGATACTTTCGTTTGAGGAAGTGTGGACTATGACCCCCTCAAAGTGATATTATCTGTGGGTTTAGAAATTATATAAGATAAATATGATATCATAAATATACTATAATAAGGATACAAATATAAAAATATATTTTTTTTCATTCCTTCTTTAAATAAGACTAAAAAGAGACACTGTACATGTGTATGTACGGCTTACCATCTTTATGACCAATGCATTCCATTTTGTAGTTATATATTAAATAGATTATTATAATACACATATATTGAATATACATTTTATTAATATCAGGTGTTATATTCTAGAATCAATATATAATTATAAGGACAAAAAATATAATAAATAAATATGCATAGGGAGAATAAAGCGAATAAAACCTGATGTGAAACCTTAACAGAGGATTGTTATTAAGAAGGTAACATAAAGTATCAATACAACCATATAATTTATTATATATAATAATATGGTTATGTAAAATATGTTTAATAAATATTTATTTGTTATACTGTTGGTTTGAATGAGTATGAAGATATTCGAGATACAAGGTAATGGGATTTCATTTCGCTTTTGATTCCCGTGAGATACAAGTTATGTTTGCTTCTCTTTCCTTTTTTGTGGTGTCTAAACATACAATGATTTTATTTTATGTATAATATAAATAAATTTTAGGTTATTAACATATCCATTTTGTGATATTTATCTCATAGGTTTTATGTTTAAAAATTTACCAAATTGGTAAAATTGTTTTTATTAATTTTCCTTCATTGAGACTCGTGTTTTTTTGTGTACCTAAATTCATTTTCAAGGGGTATATTCTTCCATTTTACATGTTATATTAAAAAAATAATTCTTTTAATGGTATTTTTTGCATCATGTAATTTTCATTTCTTATATGGAGAGTATGATCCCATGTTACCTTGTTAAAAGAGTTTATTGAGACTATCTCATCACTTCTCTAGATTGTTTAAGTATATAGTACCTATGATAAAATATTATGATCTATCGCTCAAGAAAACTCATTAATTTCCATAAAATTAGTTTATTCAAGATATATTCAAGTATTAGTATCATTATTCACTCTTCGGTACTTAAGATAACCTTTTTATGTAAAATATGACCATCTTTCTTTGTCTGGTTGGAAATCTATTGTATTAAAAAAACCATTTTTTCAGAAATGTTTTAAAAAGATCTGAGTATCTCATTTTCAATGCAAAGAGGATTTTAAAAACGTTTTATGGTTTTTTTGGTTCCTTTATAATCTATTTAAATATATTTTCATAGAGAAATATTTTCAAAAGTTTTTATGTTTTATAAATCTTTTTTCAATACAGAAATGATATTTTTCACAATAAGTGGTTTTAAAAGATAATTCAGAATTATTTCCAATCTATGATAACATTTATTGGTGTTACTCATTCCTTTTTGGGGAAATTATTCAATTGTTTCATTCATATCCTTTATCATGAATGGATTATTTTTTGATGGCATAATGTTTTTGAAACTTATTTCTCTTTAATGGATTATATGTTTTTCAAACCCACTTATTTTCAGGGGTTATTTTTATGATAAAATGGTTTTGGAACCTATGTTTGTTAATAGGTAATGATATAATTTAATGTTTATAATACCCATTTCATTTCACATATTACAATATCATTATTTTATATCTTGTGGAACATGTTTGTATGATTTCATTATGATATAGTTGGGACCTATATATCCATCGACTACATATTGTAAAGATTTATATCTCATGAGATATATTAAGATGGTATTGGTAATGAACATTGACTAATAAGATGGCCTTGGAAGTGATCCATGACTACCATGATTGTATGAGGAGTGAACTCACTCTACAATTATGTACATGGGAGTGAACCATGATTACCAATACGGTATGGGTAGTGAACCCAAAGTATCAAGATTGTCTTGGAAGAAAAGCCTTAAATACTATAGAAATTATATTATATTTATATTTTTTTCCACAATTCCATGTTTCATTCCTATAATTTGATTTTCTTATGTTCTTTATCACCTTGTGATTCATGTCTTATGAACTACCAACATTTATGCCATGATATATGTATACGATCATTGATATGTAGTGTATGTTCTTATATTTTCTTGATCATGTTCTTATACCCCAATTCTCATGTTTATAATTACATATCTCTCTTATGTACCCTTACTATGAATTTTATCTCACAAATTTTTATGTTTCCTTCCACATGTTATGAAGATATATATTATGGTTGATGTGTCTTAGAAGGGTTATATTCAAGAATAACCTAGTGGGATATAATGTAGTTTTCTTATGTATCAGAGATTAAGTATCCATGTTTCCAAATGTAGAAGACTTGTATGGCCATTGAGAATATGTTTGTGTAATGTATTACATATTCTAAAAATGTTATGTAATGTTAATTTCAGAAAGTTTATCATCAATATATTTGGTATCAGAGAAGAGGTCGAGTTATCCTTTAGAAGATAAGATGATTAAACCATAATGTGAACCCTAAGGACATATCTATAGATATATCTAAGCATAAGAAAAAGTATAGGAAAATGTCCTGGAAGTTTTGTAAAGGATAGAGTGAGTGGTTCCCAAGAAATACATCCATATCTATATACTACAAGTGTTTGTTTCCCTTGAATAGATATAAATATGTGTAACAAATCTGAAAAGATGTATCAGGCCTAACTCAGGGAAACCTAGTATACAAAAATAGAACTAACTGCATAGTTGGTTTGACACTCCCATGGGATATTATTTGGAAATTCAAGAAATCATCATGAACCACCATGATGTATTTAAAAATAATTTGTTGAGAATTACATAGTATAATCATAAGGTGTCAAAGATTAAAAAATATGTCATAATTTATACATCATATAAGTTAATTATCTTCATTATATGGTTCTCAATATTATAACTATTTCTTACTCTATGCTTTTTTTAATAAATGTTTAGTATAAGAAAGTACCATTTTAATGGAGTTTACAATGTAAATCAAATGATTTCCCTCTCGAGAAAACGAATGCCTTGGGTTTTGGAATGAAAAACCGCATTCCTATTCTCACACTAACTTTTTAGGATATTAATCATAGTGGACTTAAAAATGAGAAAAGGAGAAAAAATATTTAATTGATTCATTAATTAGGAAACATTCACCTTCTTATAGAGGGTATTCTGGTCCACTTGTTTTTGAACAGTGGATTATTAGTAAAAAATGATAATTTATATTCTACAGTGTTTGGAGCATGAAAAATTCATTATAATTATCTATCGGTTAGAAGGTGAAGCAGGATAGTGGTGGACATTAATCAAGTAAATGAGGTAATTAGATGACATCAGATCCATGGATTGTGATGATTTTAAGAACTAATCTTTAAATAAGTAAATTCATCATATTATTTGTACTAATATAGATAAATTGTTCCTTTGGTTGAAGAAAAGGAATGAGGGATGTTTTGGTACCTATGAGGATAATTTCATGAGACTTGCAAGGTATGTTTCAAGAATTATCATCCGAGTTGAAAGTAAATTTTTTATGTTATTCAGTGGGTTAAATCTAAGTATGAGAAGGGTGTTGGTCATAATAGACTTTAGTAGCTATGGAGAGATTTTTCATTGTGAAATCAATGATGAAATAGAGGTCAGAGTCACATATCAATCTCATTGTTTTTATAATAATAGGATGGTGGAGTTTGAAGGAAAATCTAAAAACCATGGAGAAAAGAACATTATTTTTTCTTTTAAGCTCTATGTTTGAGAAGAAGAATGGGATAAATTGTCTTAAGGGGCCTAATTAATGATTTATATGGGGAATGGAATCCCATATGGCATTTTATAATCTAATTGATGGGAATAAGTGATATAATGTTGTGAATGGATAAAACCATCACATAATACACCTCCAATGATTCAATTATATAAGTGTAAGGATAATGGGAATTATACCAAACAATTCCCAAACCCAAGGTCTATGATGATAATTGATTTCATCAAACTCTTCGGTTTAGGTACAAGTGTAAATATCATGAAATATATATTTCTAATGATGGGTACAATAACCATTTTATAATTGGTACGGTTAAAATCCACTATATAACTTCAAATGTCAAACTTTATTTTGGATCTACCCACTATTTCATATCTAAATAATTTTCAACGGGTGTTATGACTCAACCAAAACAATTACATGTGTAATTTGCAGTGGAAACACCTAATGGTTTGATGATTTCTACTAATTCCATTGATTCAACTCCAGTTGAAGTCTATGGGAATGTAATTAATTAAAATATTTTCATTTTTCCTTGGAAGAATTTGATTTAATCTTGGGCATGGATTTTATTTCACTAAATTAATCACAAATAAATTTTCAATAACAGAATGTTAGGTTTTATATTAAAATCCCTCCTATGAACATCATTGTATGGGTCTTAATTCCTAGTTAAAAGGGCTATTTATCTCAAATGGTTTGGGTGAGAATTGACATCAATGATTTGCCTAGGGCTTGGGATTTTTTTGATATCTTCCCCGAAGATTTTCACAGACTTCCACCAAAACGTGATGTTATGTTCTCAATAGAACGTATAGCTTATTTCACACCAATATTGAAGTGTCCTTATATAACAGTTCAAAGTAACTTGTAGGAGTTGAAGAGAAAACCACTGGAAACCCATTATAAGGTATTCATTTGACCAATTGTGTCTCCTTGGGGATCACCCATTATGTTTTTGAAAAATATATATGGATCAATGAGACTCTACATCAACTGATGGGAGTTGAATTATATCACAACCAAAAAAATTATCATGATCCTCGTATTGATTACTTGTTTGATCTACTACATGGATCTCAAAACATTTTCAAGATTGACCTTTTTTCTGGAAATCATTAATTTAGGATCAAGAAAGAGGATAGACTGAGGATTTAATTTCATATAAGGTATTTACCCAATTAATATACAGTGATGCATTTTTTTGTTCTTACTAATTACCGTTTTATCTTTATGGATTTAATGAATATTGTATTTAGGGATTACCTTGATTATTTTGTGTTAGTATTTATATATTATATTCTTATCTATTTAAAGAGATTGGAAGAGAATGAATATCACATTAGAATCATTCTAAAGACCCTAAAGAAGGATAACCAATATGAAAATTTTACAAATAGTTAATTTTGGTTAAAAAAGGTTTTATTTATTGGAAACATAATCTCAAGAGATGGTATTGCAGTATATCCATCAAAGATAATGGTTATTGAAATCTTGAATAGACCATCTAATCTGCCTGAGATCCATATCTTTCTTTGTTTATATGGATATCATAATGTATTATTGGAGAATTTATCATGACTATCTAATCGTATGACCAAGTTAACTTATAAGGGTTTCAACTTTCTCTAGATAGAATAATGTGATGAACATTTCAAGGAAGTGATGATAAGTTTAGTAAGTGATCATGTGCTTGCATTACTATGTTGTGGAGAAGGGTTTTAAATCTATATTGATTCTCTAATAATGGATTGGGGTGTGTTCTTATGCTGAATAACATGTCTATAACTTATTCCTCATGAAAATTAAAGATTCATGAGAAAAATTACACAACTAATGATTTGGAGTTAGCAGTTGTAATTTTGTCACTAAATATATTGAGGCATTATCTTTATGGAGAAAATTTTGATATATATACCAATCATAATAGTATGAAGTATCTATTCAAACATAATGAGTTTAATATATGAGATAGAAGATGGTTAGACTTGATAACGAATTATGAATTCACAATGCATTACAACCCTGGGAAATAAAACAAGGTGATAGATTCTTTAAGTTAGAAGAATCATTCTTGTCTTTCTATGATGTGGGTCAAAATAGACCTAATATTTATAGATTTAAAATTGATGTATCTAGAAATAGGGAGGGAAGTATAAAATTATAGTCTTTCTCAATGGAATTTTCAACCCTCTATCCAGGTTAATATTAAGTTTGTCCAATAGGATGATCAAGAACTACTGAAGAAATTCAACAATATTCCTGAGTCAAACCATTGTTAGGATGGAATGATAAGGTTACATAAGAGTGTATGTGTTCCTTCCATACTAGATTTAATGAATGAACTATTAGAGTAAGATCATAGTTATTTATTATCTATCTATCCTGGAAGTGAAGATTTATATAGGTACATGAGATAATACTTCTAGTGGGATGGAATGATGAGATATGTCTCATAATTTGTATCTCGGTTCTAGGTGTGCCAAATATTTATGGTTTAATGTCAAATTTCAAAGGTGATTTTCATCTATTACACATACCAGAGTGGAAATGGGAGAAAATAACTATGGATGTTGTCATTAGACTGACCAAAACCTCTTATAGGTTTAATGCTATATGGGTGGTAGTGAATCACCTTTCTAAATCAGCACACTTCATTGCTATCACAGAATACATATATATAGACCATCTTTCCACGATATTCATTAACTAGTTGATTCCTGAAGTACAACATACTATTGTATCACATCAGGATATGAGGTTTACCTCAATTTTCTGAAGAAGTCTCCGGAAAGAACTTGAAAAAGAATTGAGTTTTAGAACTGCATATCGTCCTTAAAAAATGGTCAAACTAAAAGAAAAATTCAGACCCTATAGTTTATATTGATATCTTTCTCTATGTATTTAAAATATGATTGGTATAAATAACTTATCATAATTTCGATTTTATATAAAAATAACATTCAATCATGCATTCATATCACACCGTGTGAATACCTCTATGGGAACAATGTTTGAGCACCAACGTGTTGGGATGAAGTTGTAAAAATAAAGCTATTGGGACCTAATACCACTGAAGAAATGATCGATAATGATTGAACCATTCGGTAGCATAACAAGGCATTTCAAAGATGGTAGAAAATTAACATTGATAACCATAAGTGTGATCTATAGTTTGAAGATGGAGAAAATGTGTTTCTAAAAATCACACCAGGGAAGAAGGTTATGAGATACAGCAAGAAAGGGAAACTATTCCCTAAGTATATCAGTCCCTTTGAAATTATTGATTGTATTAAGATGGTATCATATTGCATAGTAGTTCATCCAAATCATCCTAAATTTCATGATATGTTCCATCATATCTCCTAAGGAAGTATATACACGGCCCTTCACAAGTACCGAACTCAGTGATCATACCACTAGAGTATGATCATTCTTATGAGGAGAAACCTGTTGAAATTTTGCATCATATGGAGAATGTTCTATGAAACAAAACCACTAACATGGTAAATGTTTTGTAGATAATATGATGATGTTTAACTAACCTCATTTGTTTTAGTATAGTGATTGAATTTCAACAGAGAAATTAATTTTTAAGTAGTAGAATGTAAACCAAGTGTTATTATGAACCAATTTTTTGAATAAATTAAATTTTAATGTATGTCTTCCAATAAAATAAGTCATAAAATCCATTCACATTTCATTAACTTAGCGTTTGTTATAATGAACATCAACTTGGCATACGTTACATGTAATATCGATATGGCGTACATTTCCCAAAACACTAATGTTTTTAACAAACATCATTTTATTTGCATAAGTATTTAAATGATATAATTATAACCTAGACATTAAAAATAGTTATATGAATAATAATAAATAAATTTAAAATATTCTGAAGAATATTTTTATAAAAATAAAATTATTTAGAATAAAACATTTTATTTCTGGTAAAGTCCTTTTGTGTTTAAAAATATCATTTTCTAGAATGAACTACTTTCAATATCCTTATTAGAAAAAAATAAAATTAATTTCAGAAAAATATACACATTTCATTTGATAAAGAACTTTTTTTAAAATTATAATTTTGAAATTATATTATAATTAATTTTAGGTATTATTCTATGAAACATTATTTTTCAATGAATTGTAGAAAATACTTGATTTTAATTCAAAATATATTTTTCATATAATTTATTTATAAGGATAAATTATATTTTCATAGGTATGAAATGTTTATTTATATTATATCATAATAAATTAATCAAAATTGGGTAAATTTATCATATTTCACATAGAAATGGGATAAAAAATATAACATTCTTTTAATCATTTTTACTTTAAAATTGTTCATTGACCACCCAAAAGTGGGATATATTTTATGTTTATTTGGACCAATTCTATGATTTTATTTTTCAAAAATTGAATATATATTTGGAATCATAATAATTTATAATTTCAAATAAGGAAAACGTATTTTTTGACCAAAAATATTTATGAAAGTAATTAAAATTAACTGCTTTAATAAATGTAAAATTATGCTTAACTAAAGACTAAACCGTAAATATAATACCCAAAACAACTGAAAAACTTGTCCAAAAGTGATTATATGGCCATATTGTTACCCTAAACTCCCATTTCATATATTTTTTTCTTTATTGGATCCACTTGTGTCATGAGAAATGTGGGTGGAATTCTCTCATACACTATTTACAAGAGTGCCACTTCTCCTTCCCTATAAATGGACACCACCTCTCAGTATTATTAAGACCTCTAAAACACTTAGTTTAAGCAAGGATCAGACCAATATAAATCACAAAATTTCTAAAATAATTCTATAAGCCTCTCCTTTGGTATAAATCTATACATGGAATCATTTTCGCATAAACCAAAAATAGTAAAATGATTAAGACATAACGTCTTATCTCAAAATCCTTTCATTTATTTTTCTTCTCCACCACACCACTATATTTAATATAATATTTTATAAAAAAACCATTGTCTCTAATATAAAATGATTTTTATGCAATTTTTTTAACCTACACATGCAAACATCTCTTTCTATTTGGTAATGATCATACTTTTTAAGTGTATAGAGAAATACAGCATCACTAAACGATGATAGTTCATTATTCATTTACCGCCACTCATAGTGGAAATTATCCTAGAAACTAAATTTATATATTTAATATATTATATTTATTATTTATATAATATTATTTATTCCATTTTATGACATTTATATTTTTACTTTTGATTTTTTGTTAATATGATAATTTCGTTTGAGAAAGTGTTGACTACCACCCCCTCCAAGGGATATGATTCATGCATAAACAACAAAGAATGTATTAATTATGGGTTTAGTTTTTATATATGATATATATTATATTATAAAACTAATTTAATAATTATATACATATATACATATATGTCAATTTCTTTCATTCCTTCAATACGACAATAAAAACGATCATCTATTCATATGTACGTTTTACCATCTCCAAGAACGATGTATTCCACTTTTTATGTATATATTCAATAGAATATTATAATACAAGTACACTGTATCTAAATTTTATTTATATCATGTTTCAAATTCTGTAATAATTATATAATTATAAGGACCAAAGATAAAACAAATAAAGAGACATGCAAAGAATAAAGTGAATATTACACGAAATGAAACCTTAACATAAGATTGATAACAAGTAGGTAACATAAGGTTGTAATATAAAGAATATTATTATTAGATATAATAATATGGTTCATTAAAATATTTAAAAAATTATATTTATTATATAGTTGGATTTAATGAGTACGATGAGATTAAAGAAACAAAGAAAGTTGATTTCATCTCAAATTTTATTTCTCTAAGTTACATGCCCTGTTCTCCATTATTTCCTTTTCATGGTGTATGTAATAACAACGACTATATTCTATATATCATATATATAAATTTTAGGGTATCCACATATCCATTTTATGGCGTTTATTTCATGGGGTTTACGTTTACAAATTTACCAAATGGGTAAAATTGCTTTGCCTCAATTTTTCTTCTCACAGTCTCATGTTTTTTATGCACATATATTATTTTTTGATGTGTGTATAATTCCATTATACATGTTATATAAGAAAATTTATTATTTTATTTATATTTTATTCATCATGTTATTCACATTTCTTACATGGAGAGTATGGCCCAAATTTACCATGTTATAAGTGTTTATAGAAACAATCTCACCGATATTCGAGATTATTTATCTTTATGCTTATATTGATGAAATAATATGATCTATCTCCCAATAACACTAAAAATATTCCATATAATTTTTTTATTCAACATATATTCTTGTTTAAGTACAATTTTTACACTCTATGGTACTTAAGATAATGATTTTATGTTAAATATGATTATCTCTTTAAAATGTCTGAAATATATTGTATTCAAAAACCATGTTTTTGAAATTTTTTTGAAAAGATATTTGTATAACATTTTTAGGGGAGAAAGGTATTGAAAAAAAGTTTTATTTCTTTTCAATTCTTAATTTATCTGTTTTAAAATATATATTCAAAGAGAAAGGTTCTCAAATGGTTTTACGTTTTAAAAATAATTTTTCAACACTCAAAAGATATTTTCCACAATAAATGTTTTTAAAAGATATTTCAAAATTATTTCTCATATAATATAACATTTCATTCTATAAATAATTCCTTTATAGGGAAATTATTCAACGCTCATGTTCCTGTTTTTTATTTGAATGGATTGTTTTTTGATGGAATAATGCTCACGAACCTCGTTTATCATTCATGAGTTATATGCATTAGAGACTCAGTTCTTTCCATAAGATATGTTTAGGATGAAATGATTTTGAAACCTATGTTTTTCATAGGTTATCATATGATTACATGTTTATAATACCCATTTCATTTAATAGGTTATGATATAATTATTTATGATCTTTTGTCACTCGTATGTACAATTTCTTTATAAGATGGGTAAGACCTATATATCCCTCCATTTCATTAGTTAAAGATTTATATCTCATGAGATATACTAAGATGGTAATAGGAATGAACATTGATCACTAAGATGGACATGGGAGTGAACCATGACTACCAAGGTTGTATGAACAGTTAACTAATGCTACTATGATGTACGTGGGAGTGAACCATAACTACAAATATGGTATATGGAGTGAACCCATACTATCAATATGTTCTTTCCAGGGATTCTTTGGATACTATGGAAATCATATTGTATTTTTATTTTTCTATCACAATTACATGTTTTATTCCTATGTATTTCATCCATGGATTATGTTCCATATATCTTTATGATTCATGTCTTATAAATTTCCAATCTTAATGGAATGATTCATGTATATGATATTTTATATACATGTTATGGTCTATAATTTTTAAGATCATGTTCCCATACAATTATGCTTATTATTATGCTTACACATCTCCCTTTTTTACCCTTACTGATCATTTAATCTCACCCCTTTTTATTTTTTATTTCCTTAGGTGATTAAGATATTGACCATGTTTTATGTTTCTAATAATGATACTAGTCAGAAAGATTTGATAGGGAGAAAATGTATCTTTCTTATGTATTAGTGTTTATGTTACCATGTTTCCAAAGGCACTAGACTACTACAATATTTGGTCATCTATTTGTACAATGATTTAAGTATTCTAAAAAAATTATTCATTTTAATCAATGAAAATAGAGGGTTATTATAATTTATAATATATAAAGCCATATTGAAAATACTTTACATAATAATAATAGGGGTGTGAATTTTTTTTATTTTATTGAATATAATATTAGAAATATCGTCCTCACACCTAAGTGTCTCAAAAAAGGATATATCTTCCTCCTATAGATTATTTTTGTCCCAAAAACTCTTAAAGTTATTTTAGGTTATGTGTTTTGATGATTTTATATTATTTATAATATTATTTTTACCCTAAATAACATGATTTACCTTTAACTGTGGTAATAAAAATATGAGTAAAGTTAGTATTCATAATGTTCAAAAATAAAAGGGACCTATTTAATAAATTTGAAACTTATGATTTCAAATATGGAATTAAATTTTAAAAATTTCAAACATAGAAGATGCATAAATTAATTAAAAAATAATCTTATCAACTAAATATGAAAACGAGTTTTTAAAGTAGAAACATTCAAAATATTACAATGTTTTTGTATCTATTTTCAATATTAAATTTATTAAAATGACATAAATTGAAATAACTAATAATAACATTATATAATTATACTCTAAAACCATTTTAAAATATAATTTTACATTAGTGATATTTTTTTTAAAACGATATTCACAATTAAAATGCATGATTTGTTTACTCTTCATTAAAAGATAAAACTTATCAAAAAAATAAAAAAATGACATCAAAACATATTAATGTATTTTTCAACCAAAATAGAAGTTTATTTTTTCATATATAATTTATAAAATATTCATAAACTAGATTTCATATAGGTAAGCCATCAAAATGTAGCAAAACATCCTTTTTTCAAAAACATTTCTTTTACAAGTAATATTGGTTTTGTTATTATATCATATCAAGATAATAAATAAGATGAATTTAAAATAAAAATTTAGTAATTTATGAATATATTAAATTAATATAACCCTAAAAGGGTGATTCGTTAAATTTTTGGTATAAAACACAGATGTGTATATTTAATTTTTTTTTCAGAAAATGATTTTCTTTTCTCTTGAAAAGGGATTTCATTCATTTATAAATTATTTTTAACCAAATAAATAATTATAAATACATGTATAAAACATATTTTTCATATTTCATTAAATATTTTTCATTCATACCATTCTACTAGCTATTTTATAATTGTATCATTTAGATAATAATACTTAATTGATCATCTAAACGTTATGTGGCATATCATGTAAACTACTAAACATAGTGTTTAATTTTAATATATTTCAATGTTGCATATTTTATCTAGGTTTATAGTTTTAATTTTATAAATATAATAAAATATTATTTCTAACTTTTCCATATTTAATGTAATCGAAAGAACCTCGAGTAATGGATTCCAAAACTAGTGTATTGGACAATGAGGATATTATCATAAAAAACAAAATAATGGGATATAAATGAAGCATAACTGTTTAGGAAAATGTTAACCCAATTTATAAATAACAACAAAAACAATGTTGAGATCACATATGAAAAAAAAGTAATAAGTAAATTTTAATCATGTTTTTAGGCATTAATGGTATATGGCCTTTATTGCGTCTCCCCATTCATAAATTGTTGTGGAAAGGATAAATATTGCTGAAAAAATATTTTATATTCAAAATATATCTTGTAATTAAATGATTTTTTATATTTAGATCATTTGGAAGGTAAATATAATCAATATTTTACCCTACCCTAGAACATGATTCCCAAGAAATAAAATCATTCCATAAAAATGGAACTATTTAAATATAAATTCTTTAATACATATTTTACCCAATCTATCCATACTAAAATTGAAAGTGAATTATTTTATTTAATGAAAAATTATGATGAAACCATTCATACCTATGATGATAGCATCAAAAGACTTTAAACTTATGACTCTGGTCTTTTCATTAACCATTATTGTAGGTTCTGTTGTTTCTTTAGTAGTTTTACGATTAATCTCCATAAGTATTTTTCCATAGTGTATTTTTTGAATATATCACTTATTATTCAATTTGATCAAAAGTTCTGGTGATAAAAACTAATGAGTAATAAAAAATTAAATTTTGACATGAAATTTTTTTGAATGAATCCCATGGGGACTATCTTTATGGAATAAATAGTATTTTCATTTTTGGAAGAGAATCTCATAGAGAACATGAATTCTAAAGTGGTATGAAAAAATAAATTAATGAAATAATGGTCGTAGTTTCTGGAAAATTGTAAAACACTCAATCGAATGCCTCAATTTTAAGAAGTATAGCTGATAAATAAAAGTTCCATGAGACCAAGGTGGAAGGAATTAGTCAATATCTACATCTATTAAAACCAATATAATATGAAAAATGAGATACAATATCCCTGGGTGAAGTAGACCATTATAATGAAATAGATTTTGGTAATTAATGATTACTTATCATCCACTCCAAATTTGTAGATACATTGTTGGATTCTGATTCTAGAATATCTTGTAAATCATGGGTGCTTTCTTAAAAATCAAACAATATCCTCAATGATTTGATATTATCAAGGAAAAATTAACTTATTATTGTATCCCATGTTGAGGATTGGATAAAATGATTCATAAAAGTCTTACAATCACACCATTATATCTAATCAATGTTATTTCGGAAAAATATTCCTCATCTCCACATAGAATCTATAATAATCAACAAAATAGGTAAATCAAATTTCATATTTCCATCCAAACTATAGTCATCTATTAATGCAAGAATTACTATGTTATCTCTTATATAACTAATTCTAAAGTATATGTTATTATTCCCAATTGAGACATATAATTAATTCAATTGATTAGATAAAAACTCACTATTTAGATTGAACTATTTTTATGGAAATGATATATTTCCTATGTTTTTTATAATACTGTAAAAATTATACGATGATTCATTTTTTTCCATATATCCAGTTATTTATATTCCCTAGTAAGTGATTATTAAAATTGTGAATAAATAATTTAATTTAATTGGGTATGTATCATCATAATATTTTTGGACTATATATTCATAAATACTAGGTTTGAAAACTTACTAAAAACAAAACATTAAACTAAAAATATCTATGAGATATTTATTATTAATAAAATTTTATGATAATAAATCCAAAATTAAATAATAAAATATTTTTTCATTTGTAAATTTATATGAAGTTGGATAAAAAACCAATAATGTTTTAGTATGTAATTTTTTAATAAAATAATTATTTCATTATAAAATTTATTTTCATATAAAATATAAATTTATAAATTTTTTAAATTGAATTTATTAATATGAGTTTCATTTTTTTAATTTCACGTTTCAAAATCATTTTAAGAGTTTTTTCTAGGTTTTATAAAATAATAAATGTTTAGGTAAAATGTCAAAAATATTTTTTTTTCTAAATTTATAGTGTTTATGTATATATCAAGAAGCATGTATACATTTTAAACTTATAAAAAAGTTACATGATCAAATATGTAGTTAATAAATTATTCAATATACTTATAATTTCAATAATGATTTTATAAAAACAATGATTACAAATTAAATAAATTATATAATACTTTCCAATAAACATTATTTTGGATATTGTCCTTTAATTCAATATTTTGTCGAAAAATTAGGTTATTATTTTTTTTGAAATCCAAAAAAAAACTATTTATCTTATAATATAAAAATAAATTTCATGAAAATAAAATGAACTGATAATTGTATCCTACATATAAATTTTATTCATAAAATTAAACATTTTCTAAAAATCAGGTTTTTATGTGTTACAAGAACTAATGTAAAATTAATATTTTCCCAAAAAATTAAATTCTATCTGATTAAATAGACTTCCGTTTTGGAATTAGTAGGTCTATATTATGTTGTAGGGGACATTTTATTTATTTTTAATTAATATTAAATTAATAATGTAAAAATTGTATATTATGTTAGAACCAAATTAGAAATGGTGAAAATTGACGGATGAGGGATGCATGACCTTATCTCAACAAACACCCCTTTATTCCAAATTTTGTATTATTCATTACGTTTTAAACATGATAACTTTTTATAGAATGTTTAAATATTGTGGAAAATGTATTTCTCACCACATTTAAAAGGGTTCCCTCAACATCCCTTCAATACCATATAAAAAATTTATTTTTCTATTGAAAATATAATATTTTTCATTATTTTATAATCATATTTATTTCCCGTGATCCTATAGTCATAATAGTGTTTCTTAATACCTCATTCTCTGAGAAATACTCTGAGGAAAACGTAAAAATTTCTATATAAGTACTCATTTTTCTTAACTTTTTTTCCTTTACATAATACGTTTTCATTTCTAATTCTATTATTACTGTATACTTATATAAATATTGTTTGTATACTAATTTTTTTTATAATTGAAAAAATATTACCCAGCATTTAACATTTCTATTAAGAAAAAATAAATTGTCATTCTTCTGTTGTGTGAACTACCACCTCGACAAAAATGAGTCTAAATTTTTTTTCTCCATTTCCTCGTTTATATTTCTATAAGGGTAAAATTAAAGAATAAAATTTTCATATATAATATAATTATGTTTACGAAGAAAAAACTATAATCCATATTTTCCTACTCATTATTTCAGAAATAAAAATAATAATTGTATGTTTTATAGACTACTTCAACCATGATAAACCATATCAAATTCTTTATCTTTTTACATTACTATTTGATAATATCTAAAAATATTATTCAATAGTAAAATATATATATAATATCATTATTATTAATTAATAATTTTATTATTCCGAAAAAAACTACATTCATAATCATAGTCATCTGTTAATTGTGTTATGTTCATGTATGGTTTGGTTTAACCACCTGCATGAACACTGCTATAAGATATTATAAAGGATTAAAATGGGAAAAAAATTAAAAATAATACATGATTTAAATTTTCATATAATTATATTAATTTTTTTAAAGGGTCATAATAATATTAAACGTTATAATTATTTTACTTCGATTCATTTAGTAAAATTCCATGAATCATTCTTGTCCCCAATCTTGTATATAAGAATCATCCCTAAAAATATCATAGAATAAAATTATATATTTTAAAAAATAAATTAAACCATTAATTAAATTTCCTTATATCACATGGTAATTATATTATTTTTTGTAATAATTATTAATAATTCTTATATTAAGATATTATTTTAAAATGATAAATATTTCACACAAACTATATTGAAAATATATAATATCTAACTATTATATAGGTAGAGAATAATTTTAAATAAAATTTATAAAAGGTTATATACATGAATAAGGTTCTAAAATAAGAAATTTATATTGTTATGTTCGTTATATAGGTGTTTATATTATGATCAATAAAAAATGAATTCCAGGTAAGGTTTTATTATCTTCAACATTCACCCCTTGATAACCCATGTGGTCAATTTTTATAGACATTGATTCCAATAGAAAATAACTATTACGCCCCTATGGTTATCTATTGTGAGCTTTGTTTTCTATTTATGTTATTTTTAATTGGAATTACAAAAATAGTTTTGAGAATTTTGGTTTACGATAATGTTGTTTGATGATATAAAAAATTTATATCCTTTAAAAATATATTTTTCGATCTCCCACTTCACGCTTTATCTGTAAAATAATTATTTCCTTTCTTGAATCCAATTTTTTTGATTTATTAACATTTAATATTTTAATATACCTCTATATTTTTGTTTTATCCATATTTTAAAATTTCATTTCAAAAAAACGCGGTGACATTTTCACTTGGATTTTATTTATAAAATTAGGAAAAAATAATTTTTAGAAATGATTGAAAAGAACTCAATTTATAACATTTTGAAACTTTATTTCTATTTTTTTTACAAATATAACAATTTTCTAGGATTTTATGTGTTTTTTAAAAGTTTTTAATGTAATAGTGTTAATTTTTATCATGATTTTTAATGATAATGTTATTATTCTTATAGAATTAATCATTGTCTACTCATTGATTCTGAATTGATGTTTTAAATAATTAGAAACATTATATATCTATAAGATAAATGATCTGCCACTACATTTTTCTTAACTAACCATACGATTTTTTTAAACATGTTTCTTATTATAATTCCCTTCTTTTATAAACACTAGATATTTTACTTCATATAATTGAAGTGTGATCCTTAAGATTCCATACATTAATTTATTTGAGATGTTATTGACATGGAAATATTCCATATATCTATATAGTTAAAAACCAAATGATTTATTATCTTAATTATATTTTTTTAATGAGGTAGTCACTAAATATATTATGAAATATTTTTTTCATTGATATCATGTTATAATTATCAATAGAATTATGAATTGTTTTCATTTTTTATTCCACATGAAAGGGATATGAAACAAATTTTATTTTATTGGATTTTTACTATATGAGTGAATTACTATTGATTCATATGTAAGGATTATAATGAATGGGGCCCTAAAAGACCCACTTATGCACTAGTTTATGATTATGTATCTTTAGATAAAAGTGTTCATGAGAGGATTTATACCTAACCAAATGGTTTATGGGAATATTTATCCAAAGGAAATGGGGTAAATAAGAGCTGTCAACCCATAATCACGGGTAAACATGACGTTTATCCAAAGACTAAGAAGTCACCTAGGAGGTTATTCTTCTATGTGATGAAATAATTAGGCTGTAGCCTTGGAATATGATTTATATGCTCATATGTATTCTGTGACCGTATTGCATAATCTCATCTATCTGATTATGATCCTTGAATCATGATGAATGTTTCATAGTTATTCACAGTTTTTCTAAGGTATATGTTTGTTATTTTTTTTCTACATGTCCTTAAATCGTGACTTATAAGAAATTATATTGTTACATATTCATTTAAATATATAATTATTCATGTCCCTTGATTTCTCATTTTTTAGGATCAAATATTTTATTTCATGTTTATATATTTTTTTCATTTTGATCGTTTTAGATCTAAAATTACAATCATTTCTATTAGTGTAGATTATTAAGATAATTGTAACATTTATTAAGTTTAAGATACATTGATGAGGATTTCTGTTATGTATAAATGTTCTCCTCTATTGTAAAATTAAATTATTATATAGGTAGTCCTAAATGAAACGAAACAAACATTTCTCCATGTTGTGTGATTATTTTTCATTTTTAAACACAATTTGATAATTTTTATTGTTATATTTTGATGATAAAACTTCTTATTAAAGATAAGTTTTAATATTATATGTTTTTAGAGTGATAAATAGGGGTGAAGGTCTTGGGAACATAAAGATTGCGATGTAAAATTTCATCCTCATATGGAATTCTCCTATTATGTGAAATCTATGTGATCTAGAGTTTAAATAAGAAAAGGTTATTAATTTAATCACTATACAAGATAAATATGTGAAAACAAAAGGTTATTTCACCCAGATGATCCTTTTTATTGAAAAAACAAATTATATAAGGGCGATATTTAAAGTTCTCTCGCAATTTTTTTATCTCAATGAAACCTATATTGATATTATTAAAAAACATGTGAAAAAAATAATATCTAAGAGAATTTGTGGCATGTTTTAATTCATCAAATGGAATGTGTAAAATGGTTATATAAAATTTGAGTTTATTATATCTTATGACCAATATGGTTATATATTCACCAATTATATATCAAAATTAATATTCGTGTACCTCATGTCAAACTAGAATGTTCACCTATTCCATCTATCTTGTGGGATGTTGGTAATATCCCCAATAAACAGTAGATGGATTATCAAAGGAAGATAAGAGGAAAAAATAAGTCTATTATCTCTTATAAATCCTAATATGGGGTTATTTTAAAAATGGTAATAACAAGTTCTTGTGAGTGCACAGATCAAGGATGACATAATTTAAATCACTTATAAACACATTTCTTATCACATAGGAAATGAATTCACTAAAAAGATACTTTATCTAGGGGTGTTAAAATAAGAAACTTCTCATTTGAGAATGAATATATTTTGATGACTCCTGTATAATTTGTTATGTTCGGTAATGTGTTGAGTTACGATGAAAACAAATCCAAAAGGGGATATAGAAGTATCAAATAAAATTGTTGAATATTATTTTACATATTATAAAACATGATATAAAGGATTTAAAAGTTAAATAAGTATTTTTTTATGTTACTTGAATTTATTGAGATGATATGAATTGTCTCTAAGATTTGTTGAAGAATTTTTTGAATTTTGAAGATGTAGATAAAAAATTAACATATTTTCATTATAGAAATTATAGAACATAACCAATATAATTAGTTTTTAATTTGAAAAATTAATTACTATTTTATTTTATCCATGACGGTATTCATAATATTCAATGTTCTATTTGAATATTAATTCAGTGTAAATGATTTTATAAATTTGAGAATTGAATCAATTCTTAAGAGTACTACAAAACATCATAAGAGCCATCAATAACTTCAACAAAGTAGTTTTTTAATTCAAACAAGTATATATATGAATTCTTAAATGTCACCCAATACACAATAAGCGGTCTCCAATACATGGTAATTATGATCTAATATTTTTTAAGTGTCATCAGTTTCTATGAATTTGATATTGGATGACATTTTCAGAGTACTTGTGGAATTTTTAGGGGCAGTGTAGGCTTATAACCGGCCTTTCCAGAGGAATTCATAAAATTCAATTCCATTACGATATTACTTGGAATTTATGAAGAATGAATTTAATAAAATATTAAAAATAAATAATTTAATGGAATATAATTTCGATAATGCATTATTATATTCATTAATTTATTAAACATTACAATATTTTTTGGATTGATGAAGATAAATTGAGTAGTTTTTCATCCTAATATAAAATTCCAAGCCACAACAGGTTGCATCATAAAGACATGTATTCAGGGAATAAGAATCAAATATCTTTATATGTTGTGTATCACGTGAATATAAATGTTTCCTATGATTTATTGAAGTTAGACTATCATTTTTTATGAGAATATTGTGGTGTCACATTCATTGGATTTTCAATATAAAATATTTTAAATTGTTTTTCAAGTCAATGAAGCAGTTTTTTAGGATGTTTTTAACCATGAAATATCATTCAACCATGAATAAAATTCAGTTTACATATTTCTTATTCAAATGGTGCTAAAAATATTTATGGAATATAAAATAGAAAAATGAAGAAATTAATTAGGTTTAAAATTTTATAATATAATTATACACAAATAGAAATAACTTCTCTATCAATAAAGGGATTAATAGAACAGATAAAACATAATTACATCATCATTGATCATATATATTTAAGGAATATATCTCATAAATTGTCAACATTGTGGATTTTGATTACGGAGGAATAAGACAATTGTGAACTTGGATTTTCTAATGAACATGTCTGGTATTGTGAATATTTTGGAAGGAAGGTTGAGTTCCATTATGATTTGTTGATATTCACGTGGTACTTGAGGATCGATCATAAGGAATAAGTTCACTAATTTTATGTTGATTCACTCAAAAATATTCAAGATATTTTATTCATGTTCTTGATAGGGGATATAATCAGATATAATAGTTTTTCCACTAAAAACAATGACAAATTATATTTCAGAAGTAGATAATACCTACATTGAGAAGTTGATGGTACCTACCGAATCATCTGGTGTTGTCATCAATAAAAAATACACAAAAAAATTTAATATTGGAAATGTATCTATTCTATAGTAAAACATAACAACATTGAAGGAATTGTCCTCCGTCATTGATTTCAAAAAATGAATAAAACACCATGTGCATTGTGGGTATTTTATTATTGTTTCATACAAATAATAGTGGAACCTATAGAGAGTGGATCATGAAATTAGTCAAAATAAATGTCTTCATGTAAATGAATTATATTAAAACTAACACCACTAATTACCTCACCTCTCAGTTGTACACCAAACTATATAGGAAATTTAACATTGAATCATTATATTCTATTGAGTGATGGTGTTTGAATATGTTCATGGATTTATTTTTTTAATATGATTTTTAGGTCACACAATTATATAAACTTGACTGTTTCATAGTTTTTACACAATAAATATTTTAGCGATAGGGTTTTATTAAATATTATCATTGAGATGTGATGATAATTACACATATATGTGACGAGTTAACGACCTAAAAAAATTATATCAAACATAAGGATATTTTTGTAGCCATTAATATATAATGTTTTACATGGGTACTTATATAGAGTTTTAATAAATATGTATAAAATATCTTAACAATATAATATATATCTTTAAAAAGCAATTATCCTCTTTATCACTACTACATATGGTCCACATATTATTATTTGTAGATAAACATCTTTTTGAAATTTAGTAACAATTAACTGATGAAGTAATGAATTTGAGTTATCCTTAACCAATTTTAGACATGTAGTATTATATTTTATGAAAAAATTTGAATGTTGTTCATGATTAGGATTATTTTGTCGATATAATGATCATGCACATGTGTGTTCTATGTAATGGATGAACAATGGTGTATACAATATGGAGTGTCATAACACATGAGTTTAAAAAAATGTTTACTTTATTTTTCATATACGATCACCAAAAACCTTGAGGTTTTCAAGTTATTAAACAAGATAAAATTAAAATATCAATTCATTTCATGAAAATTTATTGAGTCATAACTAATTACAGGGTGTTTGGGTAGGTTGTTGATCATGTCATCAGTTGAATATAAAAAATAGTAGGATATATTCTCTATTATGATGAGAATTTCATAGTTGTCTTCAATTAGCATATATTGATGAATTATATGGAGATAATTATAAGATAGAAATTATTTTCCCTCCTACATGTATGAAAGGAATGTGATGTACTCATGTATAAGAAAAATGACATGTGAGGTATTTTTGGAACTAGTCATTCTATGTAAAGAGTGTTAAGATCATTGTAGGTGGCCATATTTAATTGATATACACAATATCTAATATTTTATTGATTACACGGATAAATGGAACTTTTAAAAACTCATTTTATCATATGATGTTACAGGTATATATAGGTACAAAGATATATGTTCTTATTAGAGATCATCCTATACCCCTTTATTACTTGAGTAGAATTTATTATTTTTTATAGGCTTCCATTTCATCTATTTAGGGATCTATTGATTTAAATTTTTGTCCAAAATAAAAAACCCAAGAGAACACATTATGTTTTACTAAATCAGGATTCATTTTTACATATTAACCTTATCTAAAAATATAATGGGGTTTTATCCAAATTTTATTTGGATGGAATGTTCACAAGGATGTAAAAATTGTTTAATATAATGAAAACATAATAAATTGAATCCAATATTTATTTTCAGTACATCTTGATAATATTTGGATATGATTTCACAATTTATCATATTTGATATAGTATAGAACTAAAATTAAATAAAATTTTATTAGGATTTTTTTCATATAGATTATTGATATGAATATTCCCTAAAGAAAACTTTATATCATTGATTATGATATAGAATATCAGAGATTATGTTTAACCATATATAAATGTTCTCAAAAAAATTATATAAGCATATAATGTTTTATTATATTATATATTTTGTAATGGATTCATGGATTATTGTATTATAAGATACGAATAAATTTTTGCACCAACTATCAAATTGTTTTACATTATAAGGAATACATAGGCCATAAAATCATTAAATAGTTATCTTTAAAAACTCCAAAAAATAACCTATCGTTAAATATTTGTATGAGAATAAATAGTCTTTGGTTATATAGAATGCAACTTGTGATTATGAAATATACAAGAAATTGAATATATAGAATTCATGGCTCATGGGGAATCCATGTAGCCTATATAAAGGGTCTTCATCCATGGGTCATTATATATACATTAATCAGAAGATATTTATATATGAAAACACTCCCTCTAAAAGATCTTTCTTCCCCTTATTTTTATATGTGATACTAGGATATCATTGAGGTCTAAATAATCCCACCCAAATTTTAGTAAATCATTGAGATCTCTTATGGATAAACCTAAGTGGGAAAACCCATTTAGAATTTCATTGGTGACATTCATCCATAATATATGGAATAAATCAATAATTTCATATCCATGATGAATTATATTGACATTTTAATTTCTAGAATTAATATATTGTAGTATAAGACTAAAAATTATTTCAATTTTAGGGTTTCATAGAAATTTCTACTTATTTGACTAATATGTAATCTATTCTATTAAAATCCACAATATGGGGTCAATTACCAACCATTTCATCATTGTTAAAGAGTTATATGGTTGGGGTGACACTAACACACCAAAAACTAGTTTTATGCATCATACAGATAAAGAAAACATTTAGTTATATAATGAGGTATAAGTAATAGATCCAATTTTTTCAAATGATTCACTTTCAATTTTAATGACTTAAATTACATATAATTATTAATTTATAGTTATTGTGAATATATTCTGACTAATGGAATAATTTTAATTCACTTTTAAAAAATGCAACATTTATTGGATCTTAATTTTATTTATTCATCTTTAACATTAATTTATAATTTCATATTTGTTATGTGATAATTTAAGAATTAGTTTTTAATTTAAATTTTTTGGGGAAATTCAATTGAAATTTAATGTTTTAAATTTCTATAATATTTTAGTTTTTTATCATTCAATTTTATTTATTTCAATTTTTTATTTCAATTTTTTTAAATAATTTTTAATATTTTATAATATGTATTTTATTAAGATAACTAGAGTTGGAAAAAATTGATTCATAGAGATAATGGAACATTAGGTTAGTTTTGGATTAGATTCATTATCTTGGACAACACTTTATTGATTTCTCAATTCATTTTGGATATATTCTCATAATGTGATTTTCTTTTGAAACCAATTATAGAACCTTAGATAAAATATTTCATTCTACTAGATCTTCAGCTATTATTCCATGTGTTGGGTAATCCACACATCAAGAAAATAAAGTTTAACATTGATTTTATTTCCAAAATTCCATTAATAATATTTTGTAACACTGTACTTCAATTCACTCAATTAATATAATTTAGATACCTTTTTATATAGAGTTTCATAAATTTGGTTTTTGTGGTAGGAAGTGGGAGGTTAATTTATAATATAATTATTATCAATTATCAATTTCATTGTAATTACCAAAACTCATCTTGCATAAAATTTTATATATCTAACTCTCTTCACTATGATATATTACACTCATTATGGTGAGTGAAGGAATTGATTCTTGTCCTTGGGGTAGGTTTTTTATAATCTCTAAATTTATCTATGTTAAATTAATCATGATTTTCTTCTATTTCTGTTGATAGGGATAGAAGCATAATGGATTAGGTAAATGATCATCCATTACTCATTGGAACATATATCCAAAATATTCTATTCCAGATCAAATAACGATATCCAAAATTTCCTTAGGAATAATCTTCAAATGATTTAGTTTAGTGTATTTGATAGATGAGATAACAAACAACAGATCTGGTCATTGAAGTTTTCACACTCATTAAGGAGGTTCGTTCATCATTATTGATTGTTGATGGAGGTTAAGTTTAGTGTTACAAAGGTATATCCTTCATATGAATGATTTCACACTAAAATATGGAGTAATATTCCATATATTATATGATTTTATATCCAAAAAATTATAAATAATAAAGAATAATAATGAAATGTGAGTATCAATCACTATGATCAATACCTTTATACTAAACATGTACTATTTATTAAGTTTATATATTCATATTTCATTTCGGTTTTTCATTACACATAAAAAAATTCAATATTTAAATATTTTAATAAAATTTAAAAACCCAAAAAATGATATATTTTGTTTGTAAGTAGTGAGTGATTTATTACAAAATCCACTCGAGATATATGACCACGGTTTGCCACTATGTTGCAATAGGAAATAAACAAAAAATTTCCCTAACCCAATAATGGACTATAAAAAACTAAACTATTATTTGGGAATAAAACTATTAATTGAGATATTATTTCTCTTCATTTTATAGATATTTTACATCTTTTAAATTAAATTTAAAATAAAAAAAAATTATTGTATTACTAACTCTCACCTATATAAGAGATTTCTTATTTGTTAACTGAGTAGAAAACTGGAGTTTGTAAATTAATCTTGATAGATGGGGAATTCATGTATCTCATTAAATACATGATGGAGGACCTTGAACAAAAACTTTTTTATTGCATAGAAAAGTATCTCATTAAAGTTTCAAACTACTTTCAATATTTCAATCGACAAGTGGGAAAGGAAAGAAACGAGTGTTTTCATTCTACAACACAATCAAAGAATATATTGATGAGGTTTATTATATATTATATTATTACCCAATACTAATTTGTATATTAATTATGATATATTAATTCATTCAATAGAAACATATAGAATAGGAATCACTAGTGGGTGTAAACATTTCATTGGTATCACTTAATTCAAATTTATATTTATTGGAATCATATTCTCATCAATTATGTGTAAAATTCTATATCTTTACAAGATATAAAGTACCCTAGAATATAATCAAGAATATTAGGAATTCACCTTCACAGAAAAGGTGATTCTGGAATTTGAAGATGAGATGTTTTCCAGGTTTGGGAAGGTTAAAACAATTTATGAAGTTAATATTAATGAGGGGGAAACATGAACTATATTCATATGGTATCAATTTTATTCAAATTGAATTAATTTTTGACTACTATTTGAATTTTATTCTATAAACCATCTTGATAAATACTTAGATGTCGATGAATAAGTGGACCAAGAAGTTGTAGCTGAAGCAATGGAAGAGAACCCAGCCTTATTCCTACCACCCACATGTATGTTCTACATAATTGTAGAGGGGATAAATTTGGTATACTCTATCCATGAGGACCACTAAAATACATCATTATAATTATCTCAACATGGATAAAACCATGTTAGTTAAAATCAATTAAACCATATCTTACATTTAATTTTGGACAACATGATAAACTACTTGGTTTGTGGGTGTAAAAACCGAGTTCCCACTTTAGCGATCCAAATCACAATTTATCCCTTTTTTCCTTTCCAATTAATCTCATTTAATTTAATATCAAAATCATTCTTATATCTTCTTATTTTTTATAGGTCTTTAGTGATAATACCTATTAATTCCTTGTGTTTTCACTTATAAGGTACTAATTTAGATGATTCTCTAGTGGGAAAAAATATTTTTCTAGCATTCCTACAAATAGTGTCAAATTTTCAGTGCAAAATGAAAAAAATATATATATTATTGTCCAAAAAATGAATTTATATCTATATTGATGAATATAGTCCAAAATTAAATTATAGGATAATTATATCATTGAAAAATAATTATTTCGATCTTGGTCTTTATAAAAATACGTATCCAATGTTTTATAATATGGAAAAAAAATTAAAAATTAACACATAAAAAATTTTGGGATACAAATACTATATATAAATAGAAAGTGAGAACCAAAATTTTCCTGAAATTTAAATTTAACGCCAAAATTATGAATTAATCTTAAATAATCAAATAAAGAAATATGAAATTATAAATTAATGTAAATTTTGATTAAAATAATTTTAAATCAATATATAATCCCATTTTAAAATTCAACAGATATTATTATATTAATATAAATATGTTAAAAGAGACATTTAATTAATAAATTATTGAGATGTGGAATATTAAAATTTATTTTCAATGTTTAAATTCAAAGCCAAATATTTAAAAATATTGGAATTGTAAATTTTCCAACACTTAATCAGTTTACTCAATGGAAATTCATGGAATTATAAATAAAAACAGAAATTCTCTACATATGTTCGAATAAAAAAAGAAAAATAATGAATAGAAAAAATAAAAATGCATCTTTTAAAATATCATGCTTCATCAATATGTATTAAACAGTACCCCGCTTAATTTTTTAAAATGATCATGTACATATATCTTAATGAAAACAAAATTTAGTGGAACTTTCATTTTAACAAGGTCAAAATTCATAAATTCTACGTTCTTATAGTCATTATACCAATAAATTATTTATCAATTCCTCGAAATAAGAAATATTAAATTTAAATAATTAAATTTATCTCTTATTCAATAGTTTTTAAAAATTCCACTCACCCAAATACATTCAATGTTTATAATTATGAAGTATATTTTTTTGTTTTTAATTTTTTTTATTTTTTAAAATAACTAAATATATAAAATCATCACATCAGATCTATATTTAAAATTTTACACTTGTTTAAAATAAATTATATAAAATAATATTTCAATGGATCCCTGGACTTTTTCTTTTCATAATGGAAATGTTATGTGAGATGGAGTTCAAATTTATTGTTTCCATCATTATTAACTATTGGAGGATGTGAGGTTTTGTGTGCTGAAGAGACCTCATATTATTTATAAATTTCATAATGAATATAGAGAATTGAAGTCAAAATATGATGGTATAGATGATCAAATATAATATAAAAAATAATGAAAATTATTAATAGAACCTGAGTTGCAAATTCTATGACCAATATTATTCTAAAAACCATTTATTCTAATTTTATTATTCATCTATATGTTTTTTTTATTTGAACTGAAAATCAAGCATCTTACATTTCATTGCCTTCATAAAACATAAAAAATAAAAAATAAGTTCTTATATATAGTGTGTGATTAGATATTAAATACCCTTAATAGATATGACCCTAGACAGGAACAATTATACACATGGAAAAAACAATATTTCACACAATCTATGAGTGATGTGTCAATGATTCAATGGTTTAAAATTATTTTATTGGTAATTGATTGGTGAGGTTCCTATATGGAATGCAATATATCATGGTCAAGGAATGTTTACCTAATAATGGTGTTGAATTGTGGTTATAATGTTCCTTATTTTAGTTTCTCACCATATGAGAAGTAGTTTTTTATTATAAAACAACAATCATTTGATAAAAGATAGTGTATAGGGTTTTTAATCGGTAATTGTTTTCATAGATGGAATTTCCCAATAATTATCAAGGATAATATCTATCTCTAACTCTATAAGCATATATAAAATAATATATTTTAAGGATTTTGAAGTTTTATTTAATTTTTTTGTGTCCTTGCAATAGTTTACTATAGTATTTATATATTATGATCACTTTTCAATAATATATGATGAAATAAAAAATTTTATGTGAATTTTATAATGGGAATTGAAATTTAATCATACAGACGTTTTTATGGAGATATAAATGATAATTTATGCATTGATTATAATATATCATCACTAGTTTTCAGGTACTCTTTGGCCATTGTTTTGATCATTCTTTGGGTAAATCTTTTCTTTTTGGTTGTTTTGGGTGAAATTTGTAATATTTTAATAGACCTTTGCCTTCTACAGGGTTGTTGTATGGTTATGGAAATATATAGGTTTTGGCCCATCAACATATATTACTTTCAGTGGTAATGTAGAGGGATAACATGGTTTTTCCAAACCACCCTGCCAGACCCTCCAAACTATGTAACCTCAAATATTGAGGGTTTTCAATGTTAGCACATGGTTTTATAAAATGTGATCCCACCTTGGATAAACCATGCACCCCAGAGTAGAGGAACATTGTTAGGGTTCACTATTTATCTAACCATGCATCCCCATCTAGAAAATATTTCCTAAAATATTTTTTGTGTGTTAAAAAATAATTTTAAAATATCAAAGCCCTCAATTTAAACCTCGATAGACCCATACTAAACTATGAACGTTTTCATTGGATTCAAATGCTTTATAGAAGGTATTATATCTCATCCAATCCCTTTTCATGGTGGATAGATTTCGTGTTGATCTATTTATATATCCTCCAAGTATATGGATCTCTTATTTAATAGTTTCTTCTTCTATCTCCATCCTTAATTCTTAGAGTTTTAAATATTATCATGTATTGGATCGATGCAAACTATGTTCGAAGGGATCTTGTTTATAGGATGTGTTCCTGAACTTATATTTCGTGAGTTTTGTTGGTGACTCCCATTTCAGATGTTGAGTTATTGATATATATTTTAAATTTCAGTCATTCCATGATTCATTTACATATAAGTGAATGCATCAATCACTTGATTAATTTAAAATGAGATTTTAATTATTCTAGAAACATGAATTTTGATGTGATTTGATCTTTGATTTGAAATCGCTATGGTAATTGATTAAAAATACCAATTTCATTTGTAATTGAATTTGTGGGTTAGATTTATGATAAATGATGTAATGATTTAGAAAGAGTTTTCTTAAATGGTATGATGTGTGATTTTTTTTTGAAATTGATTAAATTTAAATGTGATTTGAAATGTATTTAAATGATTAAAAACTATGATTTGTTTTTTAAATGGAAAATTCACATTGAAAATTGTTTTTTGTAAATTACATTTTAAATTTTTTTAAATGATTGATCCCTATTTTGATTGATTTTTGAAGAACATAATTCCTTTGTATTTAGTGATAACTAGAATAAATACCCTTGGAATTTTCCTACATAGAAATGCATTAAAAGCTACAATTGTTACTAAAGAAACATTATCATGACTGCTCGTAATGGGTTCCCCTATTGGTTTGTAGACTGTGCATGATGGTTTCTCCTATTGGGGTTTATTTTTGTGTGAACACCTAACTAGAGTCTTGATGACTATAATATTTGTGAGGATCCTATTATTGGACATTCTAAAATACCACATGTTATTTATTATAGTGTTCCATGCTTTGTTATAAGTTGTTTTACATTATATACAAGTCATGTATTATTGAACTTTTTTATTCATGGCTACTATTTTAAATATACTAATTTATGTAATCTATCATTTAAGCTTTTTTGATTTTTGTATCGATATATCTATAATATATTATACATAAATAATATTTTCGTTTAATAATATTCACATGGGATCCCATGCCTTGGTTTGTTAAAATTGATAACATAATTGTTAAATTGTTATGTTGTAAATTTTAGAACACTTTGTGAGATACTACTAGATTTTATAACTCACAACCTACATTTTCCTTCTAGAATTTTATATTTTATAATACTTTGTTTGAGAATAGGGAAATCCCCTCTTAGTAGAGGTGGATGTTTTTAATTAGTTGGTCTTGCGATGATGGTGGTGATCAATAGAGATTTTATCCACTTGTTTCATGGGATGTTTTAGTTTTATCTTATTAAATTATGAGTACTCTATTAATTTTTACTAATTTGAGTCTTATTATACTTCTTTTCTTTCAGATACCTTCTCCTTTTTTGAGTTTTGATCATATTGATTACTAACTCATTTATCTTACTCTATTCGGTGGAATACTTGTTAACTCTTTTTTCATGTATGATGCAAGGTTCTAGTTGCCTATACATGAGGACTATAAATTTCCTTCGAGCTATGTCAAAGCCAACATGGTTATCATGGTAATTGGGTATTTTTATAGGTTTGTGAAAAAATAGTATCAAATGAGGGTTAAGTATTATTCCTTAATGTTAGTATGTTGTTTGGGATATCATTTCCAGACATATAAGGTAGTTACAAGAGAATTCTTGGACAGATCTCATCCTAAAGAACCTAAAGTATCAATGGGTAGTTTCGGAAACAATTTTTGTTGAATAATTTGATCTAATTATAATATTATCCATGATTTTGATTTGGTTTTTTAAAATAGAAATCCTCATGCCTTATCGAAATAAATTTATATTCTCATTTCCCTTGTTTAAGTTGATGATCTACATAATATTATGATGTATTCAATGTTGTTTCTAGATATTGTGTAGGTTAATGCCACGGAAAATACCTTTGAATAGGCTATAGTAGGAGGATACTTGTGAACCAAAACAAGAATATCCTCCCATGGACCAGAATCGTGGAGACATTATTGTGTGTGTTGTCCAGGCTCTTGGAAAACAACCTTCACCCATTCCCATTGTGGATCTATTTATGGAAACTTAGAGGGATGAATCACACAATCAATATCACTAGTTCCTTCCAAATAATTCACCACTATTACAAGTAACTAGTGATCCTCAAGAGGCTGGGGATTTTTTGAAAAAGATACATATTCTATTTTATTTATTGGAGACACCAAATTAGATCAAGGTGAATTTTTCCTCCATTAATAGAGGGATACCTACTAGTATATGTATGAATTTTATGGTAATGATCAAGAATAAAGAGGTTTTATTTTGGAAAAACATAAGGGTTCTTTTTAGTAATTAGTTCTGTTTAGAATCAATGGTGTTATATGAGGCTATGTATTTGTTCAAAATCTAATAGGATAAAAAGTTCATGATGGAGAATATGAACTAGTTTTTCAATATTGCACAATATTCACCTTATATTGTATCAAATAAGAAGATGAACAATCTACAGTTCGATATGGCTATTCGAACTGAAATTTATTCATGTCTTTGTTTACCGAAAATCAATACTTATACTAATGTTCTAGATTGGGGAATGATGGTTAGTCTTGATCTGGATGGTATTTCAAGGTTACCAAGACTTTTTTTTCATAGTGGGAATTATATGATTTCCATCAATGGAAAGAGGACTAATTATGACTCTTTTAGTGGTTGTTGTTATAAGGAGTCATCTAGACACTTTTTAGTTCTTGGAAGAGTCTCTTCTATGATCTTTTAGTATAAATATGTTGGGAATATGAGATGTTATTATACAAAGGGGCCCAAGATCTCCAATTCGTGTACTCATTCACAATACAGATAAAAATTCCTCAATTTATTTTCTGCTTTGTTTATCTCTTAAAACTAATATGGTGTACTCATATTATATATGAAATAGATGTTTTAGACATATGATTCCAGAAAAAAGGTCATTCAAATAGTGTATGAGCCTCTAGGGAAAGTTGAGATAGGTTCAGTGACTATGAGAGGTACTATTATTATAGCATCATCTTTAGTGACATGATTATTTGACACTGGTTCATATCATTCCTTTATATTAAGTAATATTTTAAAATTCATAAATCTTTTTAATGATGTTCTATCTTATTTAATGGATATTTATATGCCCCTTGGAATGAAGACAGATAAGGTTCTCCATTATCATGCTTGAGTCTTATCTTTATAGATGATTGATCTTACCACAGATTCTTGGATTCTTGACAAGAAACCTCTTGATTCCATTTTCAGGATGGATTATCTAACTGATAATAAGTCCTAAATTTACTTTGGTCATTGACATGTCTCCTTTACCATGCACGATGGGGTGTTCCATATCTTTTATATAAAAAGGGATCAAAGGACAGGTAGGGCCATACATTCTTATCAATAGTTGGGGAAAAGTAATAGCATTGTTTGTGTTTGATCTAGAGCGATAATAATTGAGTGATGGTCTGCCTCTAGATATCATTGTAGATCATGACATATTTCATCATGCATTCTCTAATATTTCACAAATAATAGAGGTGGGGTTTTCCTATTGATTTACCATATGGTACTTAAAAAATTTCTATTATCTCTTTCTATTTGGAACTAGTTTAACTAAATGAGTTGAAAACTCTATTGGATGATCTGTCAAATAATGGATTTATACACCCAATCATATCACCATAAGTAGAACCTGTTTTTTTTAATCAATTAATTTGGATCATTTTTCAATTTTATAGATTATATAGTGACCCTATAATTTTACATGTATCAATACATTCTATTAAGCATTATAAAATGTCAAATTACAATAAAAGGATTGTACATTCTATTATCTTGGAAGACTATTTACATAAAACTAAAAATAAGGGGCTAAATAAATCATTTCATTATTTATCATCTATCATGACCTCCTAACATCATTTGAGTCATAAAATATGTATAGGATAACATAGGGATATCAAAAAAGGGGTGACCTAAAAATACTAGTATAGGAATAAACATTAGAATAAATCTTGGCACATGGAATATAAGTCATACCATAATGATTTAAAAAGGTATGGAACATGATTAAAAATGAGGAATCGTAATATGGGATCATAAAATCATGGATTCATAGTAACGTGACAGCATCATAAAACCTGAATTAAGCATGAATATAGTCTTGTTCCACATAGAGGATTATGATCTATGGCTCTCTACATATATACGAGCATGACTCAAGGATAACCACTAAGACCGTTGCACATAGAGCATGATTTTAGGATAACCACCAAGATTGTTGCACATAATTCCTCAATGAGACTAAATGTTATCCAATGAATTAGATATCTATCTGAGTACACCTATATTAAGATTTTTATGCATATGTGTGCCCCATGAGGAATCAAACATAATCAATCGAACATAAACATAATGGTTACCCATGAAATTAATTAGGTACCAAAAAGATATATCTAAAGGGATTATCATAATGGTTTAAATTAATGAAAGGGTTTAAATCATAAATGAACCTTTATAAGAAAAATAGGGAATTGTCATGATAATTTATGTAAAACTGATTTGAATATGTGTATAAATGGTGTTTAAGAAACATTATAAATAAATCATTTTAGTGTAGTTTAAGGAAAATATTAAAGAAAATTTTAGGCAACAATGGGAATTATATTTTATATAAAAATGGAAGTGAACCAATAATTTTTTCATAATATAATCAGTATTTTATAAAAATAATTTTTCATTAAAAATATTATGTACCTCAATTGATAATGGGTAATATTTCATGAAGTTCCCTTAAATAAGTCTTTCTTACCATTAATAATTGAGACGGGAACCATGAAAAAACATTTATGTCCTAGAAAATAAGGATGATCGGATCTTGATACATTATTTTCGAACATGTAAATATAGTTTATAATATTTATATAAAGATAAAATATAATTTCATTTGGGTAAAAGTAGAGAAGGAATAACCCAAATGAATAATGGAGGTTTGGGTAGAATCCCTAACCTTACGTCTGAAACGAATCTGCACTTGATATTGATTTCATGAATAATAAAACTAGATTCATTAATTAAAAATTAAAACACCATTTATACATGTATTTGATTATTTATAACATTATTAATTTCATTTATGGACCTTTTTATGGGTTAAAAGATTCAATTTCATCGTTTGGGAGCATTGTTTTCCTTGGTTTTTATGATATGTTCACTTGTATATGTGTATGGAAAATAATGTATAATGGGAGTAGTTGTCTAGAAATGAAATTATATGTTATAAATTATTTTATATAATGTTAATATATCATTTTTTCATATGTTTGTATGATAAATTATCTAAATAATTAATTATAATCATTTAGATTAATTTAGCTGTTTTTATCACAATCCACACATTTTGTATTATTAAATAATATTATGGGTAAAAAATGATTACACAACTTTCAATAATCGAAAATACATATATTATAATCATGTTATACAATAAAAATATTTTTATGACCATCCTTGATGATGGTAACAGAATGATAAAAGTACGTCGTCCACAAAGGTGGTAAATCTACACCTCGGAGAAGATCTTTTAATTCTTAATGTAAAAGAGAGAGGAGAAGTTCATCAATGAAGAATTATTCCCTAAACATGTTACAATTATAGTATATTTGAGATACTGTATTTATCATTCCATTTGGATGAGGGGAGATGAGGAGATAAAATTTTAATAACGGAACATGAAAAGTAATTAAAAGAAAAGTAAGAGGGTTTTACCTCTTGACTCCTTCTTCTTGAGAATCTTCTAAGGGGATTGTATTTGGTATTTTGATAAAACAATAATATTATGGATGATGAGGAATGGTTTGGGAATAATATTGGGAATAAAATAGACAATTTTTATGGTTATAGAGTTTTAAGGAGTAGATGTGGTGAGGGGATGTACTTATAGTGGGGGAGGGGGTGTTTTTTGATTATTTTAATCATAATTTTATAATTTTCTCAAGAAAATAAAAGTGTTGATTATTTCAAATAAATAAAGTAATTAAATCCCAAGAGATCAATATAATGGTCTTACATCAGCAATACATTACCTGTGACTCCATAATTCATGTATTTAGTATTTTCATAAATTATTGTATTTTACTATTCACCCAAAAAATTACTTGATGTGTATAACTAATAAAACACCATTTTATGAAAATAATTTTATAAATTTTAGAAATATAATTTCAAATTAAAATCATCATTTACATGGAAAATACAAATTTGAAAATTAATGTTTCTATTCTAACACTTTTAAAAATTAATTATGGTTATATAAAATTATATATTAATCATAAGGCTACAATATATTAATTTATGAATAAATTTAAAAAAATGAATTTTATTTTAAATTATTAAAATAAAATGACTTAAAAAGAATTTATGACTTAATAAAATATTTATAAAAATATAGCTTCTCATAATCATAAGGCTACAAAGTATTGTAGTTAAATATTTAAGAATTATGAAAATACGAACACCTAATTAATAATTTTTAAAATATTTATTTTTCTTATAATATTGTATAATTATATAATATTTTCAATTATAAGATGGATAAATTTTATTTATTCTTTTATTTTGGACGTTACATTTCAATTGTCCTATTTACTATTCATAAATGTCACATTACTATTTTGAAGGGAAAGTTACTCTTTCAATTTTATAAGTTCCATAGCTTCTAGAAAAATTTCTTATTTCATTTATTAATAATTTATAAAACTTATATTATGTTATATTATGTTCTATTATACCATACAGAATAATTATAAGAATGGAATTTCCATTGATAAAACATTGGGTCATTACATGCCCCACCCCAATGAAATTTTACCCCTGAAATTTTGGTTTACATACTAATGTTAAAATAGGTGTGGGTACTTTTCCTTCATCACCTCCTATGGTTCCTATGGTTCAACTTCGTACATATGGTTCCCCCATGTTACTTTGACCAAGTAAGTAGTCTTGCCTCGTAAAACTTTATATCTATAATCCAAGATCATCACTCGATAATCTTCATAAAAAAGATCATTCTCCCACAATACCACATGTGAATTTATTACATGTAAAGGATGTGTCATTTACATCCTTAAGAGGGATAAGGGAAATACTTCTTCATCTTTTGAGACATGGTCAGTGTAATTTCTAGTCAATAGGCCACATCTCCAACATGATCAATGATCTTGAAAGGGACGATGTACTTGGGACTTAACGTCCAATTCATCATGAATCTCATAATCCTCTTCCACAGAGATATGTAGAGGAATACCATTTCTCCAACCTCAAACTATAGGTCCCTTAAATGTTTACCTACATATCTCTTTTGTTACCTTTGGGATTTCTTGGTATATTTTTGGATCAATTTCACCTACTTGGCCATTTTTTCAGCAATTTCTTGTCAATGAAGCTTACATTCACCAACATCATCCCATCATATCGGTGTTCTGCACCTTTTCACACAAAGAGATTCATATTGATCCATTTATATGGTCGATTGGAAACTATTTTTTTAAGATAATTCAACCAGTGGTAGATGTTCGTCGCATCCTCCATTTATGTCCATATAATATACTCTCAACATATTATCTAGGGTATGAATAGTTTGTTCAGATTGGCCATAATATTGATGATGGTAGTTCGTATTGAAGTTCCACTCAGTATATATAACATGTTAGAGACTACTCTATTATTTTGAGGAGCATCTCTGATCTCGATCAGATAAAATAGATAGTGGTACTCTAAGACAACTAACCGCTTCTCTTATATATCAGGGAAAATAGATTCAGTTAGGCTTCCTCTCATATTGTGATAATGTAAGATGTCATTGTTAGATGATCCAAAATAACCCAAATTGAATTGTTTTCACTATATTTCATTGGAAGTATAGTGAAAGAATATATGGTGATGTTTTCCTATTTCCATGTAAGAATGGGAAATGGTTTCTTCAACCATATAGGCATTTTCCTTTCAAAATTCACTTTCTAAAATACTAGAAAATTTTACTTATATTCAAAAATATCCTTTTCCATATTTTACCACAAAACGTTCTATCAGATATCTTCAAACATCTTTGTATTCCCTTGGTGAATACATAAGTTTTATCTATGTGTGTTATTCAGAAGATATTTCTTTATCTATGGATTAGATGCTACACATAGTCATGACTCAAATATTATTACTTCATCCTCACTGATCTTGAACTTGGAAGATTTACCATTTTTTATAGCTTCCACTTTTTTTTAATTTACACATCATTTTATTGAGAATCCTTCATCTTCCCCATAAGGGATGGTAGAGAAATAATTTTAGAAAGGATTGATCATATTCATATCTTATTGATTCCTATTTCCAACCTTTGCAAATCTATAGAAATTCAATCCTTCTAAATCCGAATCATTGATAATGATGTAGGATTCTTTCTACTTAGAGATTATGCAACCTTATTTTTACCAGAATGATAGGGGATCAAGCCGTTGTAATTCATGATGAACTATAACCATATTACCTCGAACATATTATGCTTCCTCTATTTGAACATATATTTGGGACTCTATCATTTTTCCTTATTAAACAGTATAATCCTTTCTTTGAATTATCTTTGTACACTATAAATATTTATCCACTTCTCGGGAGTGTGAGAACTGGTGCAGTATTAATCCTCATTTTTAGCTCCTTAAATATTTTCTCGCATTCATTAGTCAAGAAAACAATTACCTCATCCATGTGAACCTAGTTATTAGGGTTGATTTATGTGAGTAGTTATTCTTATATCATTGTTAATAACTAGATAGAATAATAAAGTTATGGATCTCTGGTACGGATGTTGTTGTGGGCCACGCATTGACTGTATTTGTCTTAAAAGGGTTCAAAAATATTTATTTTCTCATGATAACATACCACATATTTGATAATTCCACTGTCCAAAAATCATATTTAATCTACTTTACATATAGATTTCCTGTTCAAAATGTTTTTAGAGTTTTATTAAAATGATCCTCATGTTCCTCCTTTCCCTTGCTGTATATCATAATATCATCAATAAATACTACCAAAAATTTGTTCAGGTAATCTCAAAATACACTATTCATTATGTCCATGAATATTTTGGGGACATTACTGAGTCTAAAGGGAATAACTATGAACTCATAATATCAATACCTCATTCAAAATGCATTCATGGGAATATATTTCTTCCTCACCTTTAATTGGTGATATCCCAACCAATGGTCCACCTTAGTGAAATTACTAGTCCCATATAGTTGATCAAAAAATTCATCTGTCTTAAGAATGGGATACTTGTTCTGTATCATTATTTTTTGATCTCACAATAATCAATGAAGAGGTTCATTGATCCAACCCTCTTCAAGATGAAGAGTTCTGGCACGCCCCATGGTGAAGAAAATAGGAATATATAACCCTTGTCCATATCCTCTTGTAACAGATTCTTCATCTCCTCCATATCAATGGTATCCATTCTATAAGATTTTTTTGATATAGGAAGAGATTCAGGAATAAATTTAATTGATAATTCAATCTCTCTGGAAAATAAAAATAAAATAAATTCTTCACGTAATACATCTATGTAATCTCTCATTATGGTCATATCTTCAAGCATGATAATTTCTTTTTTCTCAATCATTTGATTAATATATTCCTCCCATAATGAATTAATATCCAAACATGAGATGATGGTTTTGATGTAGATTCATCTACCTACTTATACTTGTATAGAATTAGAGGGTGCATCAGGATATGGTGAGGGATATTTCATAACTGAAATTTGGTGTTTAATTTTTATAAAGAAAGCCAATCCCTTCCCAAAATAATTCAACCTCAAGGGATGAGTAGATTCATCTACCTACTTATACTAGATTTTATATGAGGTTTAGTCTACAAATATTAACCAGGGATGAGTTATGTAAAATGGATGAAATAATTTCCCTACTATCTATTATCATAAATAATTCAACCTCCAAATTTTAAAGTGGTGTTAGAATAGTTCTACTAAATTTCCAGGACATAAAATAATGCATCGAACCAACATAAAATTGTACATTATTTATTCTTGAATGAATAATCATCATACATATCATCACATCATTTTTTGACTCCACGCCATCATTAGGGATAACATAATCCCTTTATTGGTACCGTATTAGTTGTGGTTGATTTCCATTGAAAACCCCTGGATTAGGACAATGATTTCGAAAATAAGGATGTTCCTTGCTAATGAAACACTACACTAATAAATGGGAATTTATATTAACCTTCCTTTATTCTTCCACGTTTGTGAGATTATTTATTTCACTTTCACAGTTCATGGATAGATTCCCCATTCTTCCACATTTGATGCATTTCCAAGTTCACTTTATAAGGTTCCGTGGATGATTTTCCACAATATTGACACATGGGATATTTGGATTAATTTTCATCACATGATTTATTGATAATTCCACCCATATTATACTCTTTTTCCACTTTTTTGCATAGGGCCCATGATACTATTGAAAGTCTTTGATATCCATTTCAACCTTGTGGTAACAATAACTAATCCCCTCATAACTATAAAAGTATTTAATCACTAATTATATTCATTAAATTTACTTTATTCCCATAATTAAGTGATTCACATTGCTCTAGGTGTTCAAGAAAAAGTCATATTCATACCTTTAAATCCTTGTAAATTTTGCTTCATATGCCCTGATAGACTCATCTTACTTTGGCTAAAGTATGAGGGAACACTCTATCCATATTGAGATTGAGGGTTCAGGGAAAATATTTATTAAAAAATATTTTCTTGAATTAAAACTAATCCAGGGAGTCAATTTACTCCTTAGACTTTGTATTTTTTATCCATTTCCACAACAGATTATCATCCCCCTGATAATGATAGACCACCAGCAAAAAATTGTCTTCTTCTGAGAATTATAAGTGGGAGAATATCTTCTCAAAGGAGTTAATCCACTATTAATAGAGGAGGGTATCAATGATTCACTAAACATGGGGGCCTTTTCCACATGAAGTATTTTATAGAATCTTTTTCTCACTTATGAGAAGGCGGGTTCTCCATGCGAATCAATTTATTATTCATTACATGATCTGGTTGACCAAGTACTTCCAAAATGTTTTGAGAACCTCTTCCAAAAATATTTGGAATTTTATTTGGGAAATCATTACATTCCCTGTCACATTTATTATGGGAGCAAGTCCTTTTATTTCCATTCATTAACTAAAAAAAATAACTCTCAAATAAGGGGATTCAAATCTAATCACAAAATCGAAAACGTTATAGATATAAGGAAAAACTCTTAAAGGAAAAGTACATACACACTTGTGATTCTACAGGTTCCAATCTAGGTTATTTATGATCTATTTCCTAACATAAATTATTATGGTAATATTTTTTACCTTAATAATGGTTCATAATGATCTTATAAATTTACCACTGAATATCCCCAATTAGTGTCAAACCCAGTTCATAGTAAACCATATTTTCATGTATCAGGATAACCCAAGCCAGCGTTGGAACTTCTTATCAAATTTCTTACTCCCAGGTACACATGTTTGGGAACCACTACCACATTTAGTATACAAAAAGGAATGTGTTTTCTTGATAATCAGCTTACTCTATATTGACAAAATTCCGCGATGTTCTATCATAATTAGTCTAATCCCTATGATTCTTACTAAAGTTATCTTTTCATAGTCTCCAAAAATAACAAAACTTTTCCTTTGATACCAACTATAGATACCCTAGACTTTAACCCATATCAATATATGATTAAAATAATAATTAAATTTCAAGTTATATAATAAGGATTATAAAGTTTATTGTCTTGGAAGAATATGTATATAAAACACAAAACATGAGACTAAATAAAACATTTCTTTATTTAAAATCCATTATAAGATCCAAACATACTTTGAGCCCATACATATTCATAGGATAACCTAGGGATAACATGAAAATAGGGATGATCTATAAAACCCATTTAAGGAATAAACATTAAAACAATGCTTAGCACATGAGATAAAAGGCATAACATATTGGTATAAAAAGGCATGTGACATCATTAAACATGAGGAATCAAAACATGGGATTATAAAAAACATTTATACAAGTAATTATTCCTTAACATAAATCATCAATTTAGCATAATTCGATGCTTTTTGCACATAGAGGATCATTTTTCACGGTTTGTTTCACATAGAGGTGCACAAGTCGATGCTAACCACCAAAACCATTTCACATGGACCACGATTCAATGCTAAACATAGAGATTCTGGAATATAAATTCTCATGAGACTAAAATTTACCCAATGTATTAGAGTTAAATCTTGGTTCACCCATCCTATCATTTTCATTAATATGTGTTACACATGAAGAGTCTTATATAATCAATAAAACATAAACATAATGGTTACACATGATAATAAATGGGTATCATAATATAATCATAATGGAATAACATGAGGGATTATGAAAATGGTGTCCATGAAAGAAAGGCCCTAAATCATAGATAGACATTCATAAGGGGAAATAGTAAAATACATTGGTAAGTTATGTCAAATTATATTAATACATGTAATCATGTAATTTAAGATTCTTTAGAAATAAAACATTTTTTATCAATTAAAGGAAAATATAAAAGAGAATTTTAAGAAGAAAAAGGAAAAATATTTTATATAAAAATAGACTGAAACCATGCAAACTTTTAGAAGAAAATTAGTGGTTTTTGAAAACTAATGGGGTCTTAAACAATATTGTGGAGTGCACTATAAAATGTATAATAATTCAATCAGTCTTACTTATTCGGATGAATTTAGTATGAATCCTTTTAAAACCATGTATATCCCTGAAAAAAAGGATGAAAGGATCCAGATACATGAATATGGAACATATAATATTCATTTATAAAATGTATATACAAATAAAATAGAATTTAATTTGGGTAAAAATATAGAAATAATATCATGAAAGAATAATTTTGGTTTGGGTAGAATCACATACCTTATGTCTGAAACAATTCTTTACTTGATATTAATGTATTCACTATTAAAATTATATTCGATAATTATAATTCAAGAACCATTTATACATGTCTTAAATAGATTATATCCTTATCGAGTTCATTTATGTCATTTTTATGGGTTAAGAGGTTCAATATCATTGTTTGGGAATGTTTTTTTCATTGGTTTTCATGACTGTTTTTCTTGTATATGTAATGCCCTGACCCCAATTACCTAGAGTCGGTGCATTATTACATAACATTGGCATGATCACAAGAAAATCAAATCTCGAATGACCGATTGGTTTAGTAGCCTTGGAAACACTAGATATATTCATAAAGTTTTACATTACATCATAAATTGAAAAACTACTACAACAACATATTGTCTCCAAATTCCACACGATTATCCCCTCATAATATCCCTGCAGGTCCTTCATAATTTACGTCTTCACATCCTGGAAAAAATAAAACATAAGTAACGTGTGAGCTCAAATACCCAGTAAGGATAACAATGTAGCAGAAACTTTCATAAATAAGAATAAACATTTAAGGAAGTGTATAACTAAAACAAAATCCCTATAAACATGATCTTCAACATAGTATGGCAAAAATAAATAGAAATAATGTCATTTACTTATTCACATGCATATTCTACTAATCGAATAATCACATGAAATATCAATAACCACTTTCATAATGATGGAATGCATAATGCCAGACTATCATAACCACATAGCCATGGCCTCGTGCCAAGACTACAAATAAGATTTTGTCAAGCCCTTGTTCCAAGACACTAGTTTGTCTCATGAGACCTACCGATGCATCGAGGATCTATAGTGGGCTCCACCTGTCACATATTAAGTCCAATGCATTCCCATATGAAATGGTTTGAACATAACATAAACATTCGTAATAAAAATAGAATTTGAAATGTAAATACTTCATCCATAAACAATGAATGGTATAAAAATAACACATCCACATTCAAACATATCACAAAACCTTCAATACAATGCATAATGTTTGTATCATAATAAATCAACATCAAATAAGCGTAAAATCCGTCAAAGGATGTTGACATAGATGAAATCAAAACTCTTTTTAGAGAAATATCTCTTTCTATTTTGAAATCATTTAAGAGTCGTATATTTATAAAATAGAACATTTTCTTTTAAAATATTCTTGTAAGCTAGTAAGGGATGCTTCGACAATTTTATAACGGTGGAAAATAGTCGCAGCCGCTATATATGTTAAAAACATTATTACCTTAATTCTGCCGAAAAGGTTAAAAAGCACCTTGTTTGGGAAAACGATGGAAAGATTCCTTTATAAACCTCTTATAAACGTCAAACAAGGGTATAAATGTCTTTAAACCATATTATTGTAAATAGTAAATGTTTTTGAAATACATTTTTAAGAAACATGGATGCGGATGATAATGAAATCCTAGTAGATTATTACGTATAAACAACCTTGGATAATAAAGAGATTGTGAAATAACCCTTAACTTGTACATTTCCATGGTTGCGGTTGGTTCACCTCCTGTATAATAGTGAAATAATTGTTATTAAATTATACAAAAATCATATACATTAATATGATATCATATATGATCTTTTAACATTGATATGTTAATAATATCTTAGTATTATCGTTGTTTCGGGTGTTAACTTACTCATTTTCTTTTATATGTTTTGTTACGTAAGCTATGTTTTTCATGGATAGGTTGTATCCTAATCATATCTATAATGATATCAAGTCCTTAGATACTATTATTAATCATAAAATGATAATTATACTTGAATGGATACGATGGAGAATGAATCTCATCGCGTTCGTAGAGACGGTAGTCCGTACGTACGCACGAGCGACAATATCATTCTTTTGATATTAAAATAATATATAATTGGATGTTATATCATATATAAAGAATAATTATCATGTTATATTTATTATTTACATGAGTTACACATCATTATTATACCCATCCAAATAATAATTTATTGAATAACAATTACACCACGACGTGGAGACTGTAAGCCGTACGTACACACGTATGGTGACATGTCATTCAAAGGAGGGATATAATACGTAATATGGTTTCACCATATTTATAATAATATTACAGTATATAAAAGATATTGGATTCATTATTTTAGAATGGGAATAACAAAAAAAGAAGAAGTGGAAGAAGAAGGTAACTTGAAAAAGGGTGGTGAAATCATTACCTCTTCTTCGGGTTCTTCCTTTTGATTTGATCAAAAGGGCTCCATAAGTTGGATTTCTGACTAAAGTAAGGCCTATAGGATGAATTGAGGGAAGTTGATAGAGTATTCGGGAAGAGGTTGCCCGAGCCAAAAGGCTTTGAAGGGGTGAATTAATGAGAAGGGGGAGTGCCCTTTTATAAGAGGGGTGAGGGACACCTTTGGCAATGTTAGAAATATTATTTTATAATAAATTCATATTCGGTTTCTAATGGCTCTAAAGTGGATTATTTAACGGTTACGGTTGGGAGGTGTCGAAAACCACTCAACCAATAGAATTTAGATAGGTTTGGGTCATTATATTAACCTTATCTTTTAGTTCTAACTCTTAGTTAATTAGTTTGACACTTACCATGTCACTTTGTATTTTTATATTATATAGTTAATAAACATAATATATACCTCCAAGAGACCCCCAAGTGGTCCATTAATGATACACATATCAAGATATATGTCTCTTGGCCGAACCTTATATATTTAAGAAATTAATATCAATTAATAATGTAATATTTGTTTTAAAAACTCTTTTATGTCAATTTTTCCACTATTTGGAAAATTGATTTTTTGAAACTCATAAAATCATTATTAGTTCATAAAAAGTCCATTAAATCAATCCTAATATGTCATAGTATCCTAGAAAATTAGTTTAATTCATTAAAAGTCTAAAATTATATTTATTTGGGTATTTATAGTACCAATTATTTTATTTTTCACTATTATTGTAATTACTACATCATCATTATGTCATAAATAAATTAAATAATTTAATATCTAAAAATTATAAATAAACTATCATTATGTAGGAAATATTTTTATCTTTCTAATGAATATTTACAATCAAATATATCTTATGTATAACCCTATATTAAATTTTTTTTTAGTAAATAAACTTTGATTTTAACTCTTTTAACTCTTCTTTGAATTAAATAATAAGAAATGTCCTAATCTAATCCAAGTGGACCTAAATGATAATCCTTTTTTCCCTAATATTGTTTTTGGTCGAGAGACACTTATCCAATATAATTAGGACATGTGTTAGGGTAATATTAATAACATTTTTACCCTTAATTACCCTATTTACTTTTAACCGTGGTAAATAAAAGTAAAAAGTTACTATTCACCAAATATTATTTTCATCTTATTGAACCACATTTTAGTCCATGATATTAACCGCATATCTCATATTTTCTAAATTCCAATCACAGAAGCGGTAAAATTATGTTTTCTGAAAAATTCATTTTTTTAACTACCACTTATTAGTTTCACTATTCATCAAAAATTGAAGTTTTTTAGAACAATGCCAAAATTTCACCATAAGATATAATTGATATTATGAATTAAAAAATGATGTATATTTTACAAAATTAAAAACATATAAGTTAAATTAATTATTTTTATAATTAATTCCCGCTGTTACAACAAATAGTTTGTTTTTAAGAAACAATATATATCAAAATATTGACAATTGTTTATATCCAATTTCAAAGTGAAGTTAATTATAATGAATACCATTTTATAAAATGGTAAAAATATATTCTAATAATACTTTAAAACCACTAAATAATATAATTTAACACTATAAATTATTTTTATTTTAAAAGTTGTTTTTAAGTATTTTTCACTATTCATAAATATTGGAATTTCTCAGAAAAATACCAAAAATTCAACTTAGGATAATTTCGATATTCCGAATCCAAAAATGATGTCCATTTTGAAATATAAAATATATATAATTTTAAAAATTAGGTATTACTATTTATAACGGAAAGTTTGATTAGATGTGGTGTGTGTGAGAACTCGATGTTGCGTACAACACACAATATTACATTATTCAAAGGGAAACACACCGTAGAAGCTTGGGGTGTTACATTCTCCCCTCCTTCAAATAATTTCGTCCTCAAAATGTCTAAAATACTACCACATGAAAAGACTCAGGTGGTTCTTCATCATTAGTTCCTCGGGTTCCCACGTTGCCTCTTCCATCTTATGGTTTTTCCACAAGACTTTTACCAGACGAGTCATCCGGTTTCCCAGTACTTGTTCTCTCGTATCAAGAATCTTGACGGGCTCTTCGCAATAATACAGATCGGGATCCAGTTTTAATTCCTCATAGGTGAGTACATGCATTGGTTCAGGCATGTATTTCCTCAACAGAGGTATGTGGAACACATCATGAACTTTGGAGAGACTTGGAGGCATTGCCAATAGGTAAGCTACAACCCCAATTCGTTCTAGAATTTTGAAAGGTCTGATGTACCTGGGACTCAATTTACCTTTCTTACCAAAACAAATGACTCCCTTCCATGGAGATCCCTTCAGGAAAACATGATCACTGACATGAAATTCCAAATCTTTCCTTCGATTATCGGCATAGATCTTCTGCCTACTTTGAGCTGCTTTGATGTGATTTTGGATTACCTTCACCTTTTCCATCGGTTCCTTCACCAGTTCTGGGCCTACAAGTTTTCTTTCACCAACGTCATCCCAACAGGTTGGTGTACGACATCTCTTTCTATATAATGCTTCATATGGTGCCATCTGAATACTCGAATAGAAGCTATTGTAATAGGAAAATTCTACTAGAGGTAAATATTGATCCCACATACCCTGAAAGTCCAGTGAGCAAGACCTCAACATGTCTTCTAAGGTTTGAATAGTTCGTTCTGATTTTCCATCTGTTTGAGGGTGGTAGGCATTGCTCAAATGATGTTAGTATCCAAGGATTTCTGAACACTTTTCCAGAATCGTGAAGTAAAACGGGGATCACGATCAGAATCAATCGATAGGGGTACTCCATGAAGTCTCACAACTTCATCAATATATAGTCTTTCTAGACATTCCAGTGGTAGATATTCTCTTATAGAAAGAAAATGCGCTGACTTGGTAAGACTATGAACAATGAACCATATTGCATTGTTCCTTCTAAGAGTCTTTGGTAGCCCCATGACAAATTCCATCGTAATATTGTCCCATTTTCACTCCGGTATGTGAAGAGGTTTTCAATACTCCAACAGTTTGTTTCCTTCTAGCTTTCACTTGTTGACAAACCATACATCTTGACACAAAATCCGCAATCTCCCTCCTCATGTTGTCCCACAAAAAATGTTCCTTCAAATCTCTATACATTTTGGTGCTCCCCAGTGTGTATAGATAAATTGGAACTATGATCATCATCCAACAATTCCCTTTTTAAATCAGGTATACCGGGAACACAAAGTCTCTTCCCAAATTTCAAAATTCCATCTTCATACACAAAGTCTCTCAATCACCCAACATTCACAACTTTAATCTTCTTTTGAAATTCTTAATCATCGGTCTGAGAACTCTTAATCTTTTCTAGTAAAGATGGTTTGGCAATCATTTGAAAAAGAACTGATGTTTCACCTTCAATGGTTATTACCATGTCCATCTTCACTAGATCCATTAAAATTGGATCCCTTTCAATTATCATCACGTTCAAAACTCTGTGGTCTTTTCTACTCAAAGCATCTACCACCTTGTTTTCTTTCCCCAGGTGGTAGTGTATCATACAATCATAATCCTTGAGTAATTCAAGCCATCTCCTTTGCCTCATGTTGAGTTCATTTTGTGAGAAAATATACTTAAAACTCTTGTGGTCAGTATAAATCTCACATTTTTTACCATAGAGGTAGTGCATTCATATCTGCAAAGCAAAGATCACAGCTGCTAACTCGAGATCATTAGTAGGATAGTTTTCTCATTAATTTTCAACTGTCGTGATGCATAGGCAATATCCCTATCATTCTGCATTATGACACAACCATGTCCTTTCTTCGATGCATCACTATAAATAACAAAACCATCATTCCCCGATGGTGGAGTCAATATAGGAGCATTGACTAATCATATATTCAGTTCTACGAAACATTCTTCACACTCTTCTGTCCGAAAAAATTTAACCCCTTTATGTGTGAGCTTCGTTAAAGGGTTAGCCAATCGGGAAAAATTCTGGATGAAACATCGATAATAACCTACCAAACCAATAAAACTGTGTACCTCAGTTATACTCATAGGTGCTGGACATTCTTGGATTGCCTTGGTCGTACAAGGATCAACATAAATTCCATCCTTAGAGACAATATGGCCATGAAAAGAAATCTCATGAATCTAGAATTCATACTTGCTAAAATTCCCATATAATTCATGTCTTCCCAGAGTAGTCAGGATAATGCGAAAGAGATTTTCATGATCCTCATAGGTTTTGGAGTATAACAAGATATCATTAATAAATACCACCACAAATTCATCGAGATATTCCTTGAAAACTCTATTCATCAGATCCATTAATACAGAGGGTGCATTAGTCAATCTATAAGGCATTACTGTAAACTCGTAATGCACGTACCTGGTACGAAATGTTGTCTTCGGAATTCCTTCTTTCTTTACAAACAACTGATGGTATCTAGATCGAAGGTCAATCTTTGAAAAGTATTTAGCTCCATGTAGTTGGTCAAATAAATCATCAATGCGAGGTATGGGATACTTGTTATTTATTGTTATAGCATTGATCTCCATGTAGTCGATACATAACCTCATAGATCTATCTTTCTTTTTAACAAAAAGAACAGGGGCTCCCCATGGAGAAACACTAGGGAGAATAAATCCATTATTACTCAATTCCTCTAGTTGTTTATTTAGTTCAACTAATTCTGTAGTGGCCATTCTATAAGGGGTCTTCAATATAGGCCTTGATTCAGGAATTCCATCAATGGAAAACTCAACTTCTCACTCTGGAAGATGTCCAGGTAAATCTTCCTGAACACATCTACATATTCTTTACCAATAGGTAAATCCTCTATTTGAACATTCCTTTACTCACCCACTGTAATTTCATCATCTTCCTCCCCAATAATTGAATTTATTTGAGCTACTGGGGGTGGATCTAGATACGAATTAGGTGGTGATGATTCTGCTCTAAAGATAAGGTGTTCCTTATCATCATCATCAAAAATTGCAACCTCCTTCTTCTTACAATAAATCATCGCATCATAGTCCAAAATCCAATCCTTACTGAGGATTATATCAAACTCAATCATAGGTATGACGATGAGATCAGCGGATAAAGAACATTTATGTGCTCTAATAGGGACTGATTCACAAAACATTGTTGCAATGATACTTCCCTTAGGAGTTTTAACTGACAAATCCCTTGTTAAATTAAATTGGAAATATCTAATTTTTTTAGAAAACTTGGAAGATATGAAACAATGAGATGATCTAGAATCAAATAATGAATTTGCTAAACTTGAGGAAACCGTTAAATTACCATCGACCACATCTTTTGGAGCTTCTACCTCAGCAGTAGTGATAGCATAAGGTTGGTCGTGATCCCTTGGACTTTTCTGAGGTAAGTTCACCTGACGCTTAAGACATTCATTTGCATAATGTCCCATCTCCCAGCAATTGTATCATTGAACATTGGTAGCTTCCTTCTTCCCTTTACATTCATGAGCTTGGTCACCTTTTCCACCACACTTGTAACAGACACCCATTCCCTTCAAGCATGTACTGGGGTGTTTCTTCACACATTTACCACAGGATGGATATTCAACATTTCCCTTCTTCCCCTTATTTCCATTCCCAAATTGAACAGAAGTTCTCTTCTTCTCTTTCTTTGCTTTAAATTCATAAGACTTAGAGATTTATTTCTCTGTTTTGATAGCACGTGAGACAATGTCTTCATACGACAAGAAGGATTGTGAGATTAATGCTCGATGGAGAAATGGTTTTAAACCATCAAATAATGATCAATATTACTTCTTGGGTATCATATATAATCTCCAGCATACCTTTCTAACCTTGTAAAGTTAGCCTCATACTTTGAGACATTCTCAACTTCCTTTTGCCTCAGACTCAGAAATTTCATTTCCATATCTGCATGATGGTCGTGAAGAAAGTATTTTTCTAAAAACAGATCTTTGAACTACCTTCATTCCATATTTGATACTTTATCATCATCCTTCATGTTTTGAATCAATGACCACCATAGATCAGCATCTCCAGTGAGGCGGTAAACTGCAATGATAACATTTTCCCTTTCACTACTCCCCAAATACAGAAATATTTTTTCTAGGGAATTTATCCATTTCTCAGCTACTAAGGGATTTGTACTCTCATTGAACGTTGGTGGTTGTTGCCTCATGAAGCGATCTAACATTGACCCTCCACGCTGCGGATCAGGGTGCTCCATACGGGTAATGTTATTATTCATAACCTGAGTGAGTTGTCCCAGTATGGTGATTAGCAGATCGGCACCAGTTGCATCACCATCTCCACTATAATTGTCTTAAGCAGGAGGGCAATCCCTACATGTAGTGTGTGCATTGATACAGTTTCTATTTCTTCCACTAGGCGCCATTTCTAAACAATGTCATAAACTAGATCAGTTTATGAATCAAAATACATAATTCCATACTTATAAAACACTTAACATAAATTGAACTATTTATGGATATAATCCATAATCATAAAAATCTTTTCTTTGAGGAAGTATATACTCATAAAACATTCATAATGATTTTTAAAGATAATGAGAGTTATCATAAGCATATCCCCCTGGAGTGTTGTAACGAAGAGTGCAGCAAGGCCCGTTGTCGTGCACCAGTTCTCGTTCGTGTCTAGCTCAAAGTAGTGTTTTCGGGTTTTACCCCTAGGTACATATGTGGCAGAGCTGCATCTACCTGCTCGTATCGAGACAGGGATGTATCGCTCAGAATACTCACAAAATCACTACAATACCAAAATTTTAGGAAGTTATTTTATACTAATCCTCACAGTTCATCTTAGTTCTATGTGCTCTAATCAGAGTTTATCTAAATCTAGCTTCCAAGGTTTGTACTAAAATTCCTATGATACCAAATGTAACGCCCCGAACCCAGTTACCTAGAGTCGGTGCATTATTACATAACATTGGCATTATCACAAGAAAGATCAAATCTCGAAACACTGATTGGTTTAGTAGCCTTGGAAACACTAGATATATTCATAATGTTTTACATTACATCATAAAGTGAAAAACTACTACAACAAAATATTTTCTCCACAGTCCACACTATTATCCTCTCATAATATACCTGCAGGTCATTCATAATTTACTTCTTCACATCCTGGGAAAAATAAAATATAGAAATGGGGTGAGCTTAAATGCCCAGTAAGGATAACAATATAGCAGAAAATTTCATAAATAAGAATAAACATTTAAAGAAGTGTATAACTAAAAAAAGACTTTTAAAATTGAACTTGAACATAGTATGGAAAAAATAAAATGAAATAATTTCATTTACATATTCACATGGATATTCTACTAATCGAATAATCAATGCAATATCAATAACCACTTTCATAATGATGGAATGCATAATGCCATACTATCATAACCACATAGCCAAGGCCTCATGCCAAGACTACAAATAAGATTTTCTCAAGGCCTTGTGCCAAGATACTAGTTTGTCTCATGAGACCTACCGATTCATCGAGGAGCTATAGCGGGCTCGACCCATCACATAGTAAGCCCAATGCATTCCCATATGAAAAGTTTTAAACATAACATAAACATTCATATTAAAACTAGCTTACGAAATGCAAATACATCATCCATAAACTATGAATGGTATAAAAATGACACATAAATAGTAAAACTTATCACAAAACCATCAATACAATTCAGATGTTTTGTATTATAATAAATCAACATCAAATAAGCGTAAAATCCCTCAAAGGATGTTGACATAGATGAAATAAAAAATCTTTTTAGAGAAATATCTCTTTCTATTTTGAAATAATTTATGAGAAATATATTTATAAAATAAAAAATTTTCTTTGAAAATATTCTTGAAAGCTTTTAAGGGAAGATTCGATGATTTTATAACGATGAAAAATAGCCGCACCCGCTGTATAAGTTAAAAAAACATTCTTTCCATAATTGTGCCAAAATGGTTAAAAAGAACATTGTTTTGGAAAACGACGGAAAGATTCATTTATAAACCTCTTATAAAAGACAAAAAAGGGTATAAATTTCTTTAACCCATATTCTTGTAAATAGTAAAAAATTTTGAAATACATTCTTAAGAAACATTGATGTGGATGATAAAGAAATCCCAGTAGATTATTACGTATAAACAACCTCAGATAATGAAGAGATTGTGAAATAACCCTTACCTTGTACTTTTCCTTGGTTGGGGTAGGTTAACCTCCTATATAATGGTGAAATAATAGTTATTTAATTATAAAATAATCATATACATAAATATTATATCATATATGATCTTTTAACATTGATTTGTTAATAATATCTTCGTATTATCGTTGTTTCGGGTGTTAACTTACTCGTTTTCTTTTATATGTTTTGTTACGTAAGCTGTGTTTGTCATGGATAGGTTGAATATTAATCATATCCAGAATGTTATAAAGTCCTTAGATACTATTATTAATCATCAAATGAGAATTATACTTGAATGGATACGATGGAGAATGAATCGCATCGCGTTCGTGGAGACGGTAGTCTGTACGTATGCACGAGCAACAATATCATTCTTTTGATATTAATATAATATATAATTGGATGTTATATCATATATAAATAATCATTATAATGTTATATTTATTATTTAAATGAGTTACATATCATTATTATACCCATCCAAAGAATAATTTATTGAATAACAATTACACCACGACGTGGAGACAGTAAGCCGTATGTACGCACGTATGGTGACATGTCATTCCAAGGATGGATATAATAAAGAATATGGTTGTAACATATTTATAATAATATTATATTATATAGAATACACTGGATTCATTATTTTAGAATGGGATTAACAAAGAAATAAGAAGTGGAAGAAGAAAGGAACTTGATAAAGGGTGGTGAAAACATTACATATTCTTCAGGTTCTTCCTTTTGATTTGATCAAAAGGGATCCTTATGTTGTCTTTCTGACTAAAGGAAGGCCTCTAGGATGAATTGAGTAACGTTTAGAGAGTATTTGGGCAGAGGATGGACGAGCCAAAAGGCATTGAAGGTGTGAATTAATGATAAGTGGAAGTGCCCTTTTATAAGAGGGGTGTGGGGCACCTTTGGAAAAGCTAGAAATATTATTTTATAATAAATTCATATTCGGTTTCTAATGGATCTAAAGTGGATTATTTAAATTTTATGATGGGGATGGGGTGAAAACCACTCATAAAATATAATTTAGACAGGTTTGGATCATTATATTAACCTAATCGTTTAGTTTTAACTCTTTGTTAATTAGTTTGGTACTTACCATGTCACTTTGTATTTTTATATTATATGGTTAATAATCTTACTATATACCTCCAAGTGACCCCCAAGTGGTCCATTAATGATACACCTATCATGATATAATCCTCTTGGATGAACCTTAGATTTTATGAATTTAATATAAATTAATAATACAATATTTGTTTTAAAAACGCTTTTATGTCAATTTTGACACTATTTGGAAAATTGATTTTTGTGAAAATTATAACAGATTATTAGTTCGAAAAAATTCAATTAAATCAAACCCAATATTTCATATTATCTTATAAAATTAGTTTAATTCAATAAAAGTCTCATATTATATTTATTTGTGTATTTATAATATCCATTATTTTAATTTTTCACTATTATGGTAATTACTGCATCATCATTGTGTCATAAATAAATTAAATTATTTAATGTCTAAAAATTATAAATAAACTACAATTATGTAGGAAATCATTTTATATTTCTTATTAATATTTACAATCGAATATATCTTTTGTATAACCCTATATTAAAAATGTATTAGTAAATAAACTTTGATTTTAACTCTTTTAACTCTTCATTGAATTAAATAATAATAAATGTCCTAATCTAATCCAAGTGGACGTAAATGATAATATTTTAATCCTAAGGTTGTTTTTGGTCGAGATACACTTGTCCAATAGAATTAGGACATGTGTTAGGGTAATATTAATATCATTGTTACCCTTAATTACCCTATTTAATTTTAACTGTGGTAAAAAAAAAGTAAAAAGTAACTATTCACCAAAAATTATATTCATCCCATTGAACCAAATTTTACTCCTTGACATTAACCGTGTCACTTGGATTTTCTAAATTCCAATCACAGAGGCGGTAAAATTATGTTTTATGAAAAATTCAGTTTTTTAACTACCGCATAGTAGTTTCACTATTCGTAAAAAATTGACATTTTTCAGAACAATGCCAAAATTTCACCCTAAGATATAATTGATATTCCGAATTCAAAAATGATGTCTATTTTAAAAAATTAAAATCATATATGTTTCATTAATGAATTTTATAATTAATTCCCGCTGGAAAAAATAGCGTGTTTTTAAGAAACAATATATATAAAAAGATTGACAATTGTTTATGTCCAATTTCAATGTGAAATTAATTATAATGAACACCATTGTATAAAATGGTAAAAATATATTCTAATTATACTTTAAAACCACTAAATAATATAATTTATCAATATAAATTATTTTGATTTAAAAAGATGTTTTGAAGTATTTTTCATTATTCATAAAAATTGGAAGTTCTCTGAAAAATACCAAAAATTAAACTTAGTATAATTTCAATATTCCAAATCCAAAAATGAAGTCCATTTTGAAATATAAAAAATATATAATTTCAAAAGTTAGGTATTACTATTCATAAGGGCTAGTTTGATCGGTTGTGGTGCGTGTTAGAACTCGATGTTGCGTACAATACATGCTATTACATTATTCAAAGGGAAACATACCGTAGAAGCTTGGGGTGTTACAGTATATGTGTATGGTAATCATGTAAAATTAGTATAATTGAACATAAAAGAACATATAAAATATTATGATTGCAGTTTTTACATAATTTAAGATTATTCAATATATTATTCATTATTGATAATTGTTTAGATTAGTTTATCTTTTTTTGATCACAACAAACTCATTTTGTTTTATAAATTAATATCATGTGTAAAAAATGGATCCAGAACATTAAATAAGACTCAATAAATATATTATAATATTTTTCAACAATAAAAATGTTTTCAGCACCAGTCTTTAAGATGTTAATGGAATGATAAAAGCACATCCTCCACGAAGGTGGTAAATCAGCACCTCACAAATAGTGTTATAATTCATAATGTAAAATAGATCAGAGAAGAGATTATATGATACAATATTCCATAAATATCATAATATTATACAATATGTAATATACTATATTTTTTCTATCCATATGGATGAGGGGAGGTGGTGAAAGAAAAAGAAAATAAAGGAACATGAAATGTAATTAAAATATAAGAAACATGGTTTCAACTCCTGATACATTCTTCTTGAGAACCTCCTTTTGGGATTGGGTTTTCTGTATTTTTAATAAAAAAAATCTCTTATAGATGGGCGATTTTTCTTGGAAGCATATTGGGTAGAATGTAGAGAAGGTTGAAGGAATGACAGGTGTGAGGAGAAGAGGTGCTGATGGTGGTATTTATAGAGGGGGAGGGGTGTTTGTTGTATATTTCAATCATTATATTATTATTATACTCAAGACAAGTAATAATGTGGATTATTAAGAATAAATATAGTTATTAGATCATTGAAGTTTGAGATTATAGGGTTGCATCAGCACTACATCACCTATGAATCCATAATTATGGTATTTATTATTTATTTTAAATTATGATATTTTTTTATTCAACAAAAATTCTAGTATTTTAAAAATATCGTTAAAATTCACCCCAATAATATTTTGAATTGTTTAATTCAAAAAACACTCCATTTGATGAAAATATTTTTCTAAATATGATAAATAAAAGTTTAAATTATATTCACTATTTACATGGTAAATACACATTTTAAAATTAAAACTACTTTTCTAAGACATTAAATATTAATTAAGGTCTCAATAAATTATCTCAAAATCATAAGGCATCAACATATTAATTTATGAATAAATTTCTTGAAAATAATTATTTTTCTAAAATATTAAATTAGACACCAATTTTAATTAAATATTTATGACTCACTAAAATTAAAAACATAATTAATAATTTTTAAAATATTAATTAACCTATTGTATGAAAAAAAACAATATCATATAATCACTTATAATATGGAAAATATTATTTATATATTCATTTTTGATGTTACTATTCAATTTTTTAGTTTACTATTCTTAATGGACACATTACTATTTCAACGACCAAGTTACAATTTCATCTGTATAGGTCCTGTAACTTCTGGAAATGATTCTTATTCACTCATTCATCATTTTTAAATATTTTAATCTTTTTATATTATGTAATAATATGATTTTCAATAATTATAATATGGTAATTTCCATATTTGAAACTTTGGGTCGTTAATCATTACCAAAACCTAAAGAGAGTTATTGTAAAGAAGAATTATTTTTTACCATATATTGATTATCTATTTGACCTGTTGAAAGGTGCAATCTTGTTTTCTATGATTGACCTTCAGTCATGTCATATTCAGTTGTGAATTATATTTTCTAACATTAAAAAGACATCCATATAGAGAAGTTATGCTAATTATGAGTATATTTTTATGTCATTTGTTCTAAAAAATGCTCATGTTGTCTTTCTGTATTTGATTAAAAATATCAACCATGAGTATATCGATATATACATTGTGGTATTTGTGGATGAAATCCAAGTTTAATCTTAGTCTGCTGAAGATTATGTGGGTCATCCTAGAGAAATTTTAGAATTATTGAGAAATCAATCACTAAATTCCATGCTATCAAAATATTATTTTATGATTTAATAAGTGAAGTAATTGGGACACATATTGTCATAACATGGTATGTTAGTATTTCATAAGAAGCTAAGGTTGTTATGCCATGGGTGTAATGAAATAATTTTTTATATATTCATAACTTATTGGGTTCAGCAGGTTATTATCAGTTGATTATAAATGATTTCCCAAGCTTGGATTCTCCAATGACTACTTTCATGATTAATGGTGTAAATTTAACTTAGGATGATAAATTTCATTATTCTTTGGTAGAAATGAAATATATTTTGACTTATATGCCATATTTGACACTCGTATAGGCTTGGAAAGGCTATGTGGTCATTTGTGACATATAAGATTTACATTCGGGAAATATTCTTATACTGGGTGATCACAAGGTAGCATGTGGTTCTCGATAGCTTAGCCCAAATGAGAAGAATTAACCAACCCATGACCTTTAACTCACATAATTTATTTATTCAATTAATATTTTAAATTACTAACTCTTTACGGAAATTATTTTATTGTATTATTATCACAATAGGCTATGTTATATCTTATCTCAAAAACATTTTAATCTCTGTCACAGCAATTGGGTGGAGTATCTGTAATCTTGTTACTTCGACATTTGCTACACCCTATGGAAAGGGAATGTCATTATTGAAGATTTGATAAGGTATCAACTAAACTAGGACACTGTTGAATAATTGTATGAGTGTAACTTGATGCCAGTTCTTCACAATTTCATATTAGACTCTGGGAAATAGGTTCTAAGTCTATCCCTTGAGGTGTTCTATTGATCCCCAATATTCTATAATTGATTCTTCATGTCACGGACCATCCCCTAGGGCCCGTGACTTGACGACCCCAAGCCCGACTTTAATAGGGCAAGGGCGGGCCTCTAGCACTGAAATGCATATTCCCTAAACCTGGGAAGGCATTGCCTTTATAACCTGTAAACTCACACAATTAAGAACAAAAAAGGGTACAAGCACAAAGTAAAACTTTATAGTAAACAGGGTGTGTACAGAAAGAAAAAGGGGATATAATACAAGACCAACTGAAAGGTACAAGTAAACTGAAAAGTACAAGTAAAACTGGAAACAGATCTAGTGAACAACCGCCAAGGATCCTACCTGAAGGGTAGGTACGTCTCTCAAACGGTCATCTTTGCGGCATGCCTTGTCTAATGTACACCTTTGATCTACCACCAGTCCTCGTTCCTTCATCCTTAGTCAACACTATCCATATTCTACACCAAACAATACAGGGTGTGGGAATAGCCCATGCAGGGGTGAGTATAACGATATTCAGTAGGGATACTGAGACCCTCAAAGGTCCCACAAAATCTAAAAAGGATAAACAACAAATCATGATAAAAATTGACAACCCTACTAAGGTATATTCCCATACATATACCTAAGTTATCAAGTATACCCATCTCATTCATGAGGAAACACAAGGCTAAACTCTTCTATCCAAAAGCTCAACAGTTCCACGGAGAAAGGAATACCTAGATGGTAACACCACAAAGGTATGTTTCAAAAAGGTAAAGCCACATAGAAGAATACCACAAAAGGTATCACCAAGAAGGTAAATACCAAAAAGGAATCTCCACAAATATGAATACAACAAATTTATCACCACAAAGGTAAGTACAAAAAAATCCAAGAATCATCTCACACCATATATAACTTAGATATGGTATTAAAAATGATTAGATGTAACTACTGAATCATCTTACTCTGTTGTATGGTAGACCCACATAGGATCCTAAATCATCAGACCCATATAGGATCCAAGTACAACAGACCCATGTATGATTCTTCAGTAGTCCCACATAGATTATTAGAGTATATCCATGTGGGATACTAGAACACAGACCCACGTAGGATCCCAAAGCACAGACCCACATAGGATCCCTTTCTCATGATACAGCTAGACATAGGGTTCCCGCACTAAGCTCTCTTGATTACTGGATGGTCTACTCTTCATGCCATAGGTCGATAATCCAACTGATATGATGTAACATGAAGAAGTATCCTAATTTACTACCACATAATAGGGGTTTCAACACAATAGACGATGCATCAATCAGACCCATGGTTTATAAGTTATTGACCTTTTAGTCCTGAGGGCCTGGTTGGATTTGTGTTCGATCCAACCCGGACATACCCCAAATTTATACCAAACTCAAGTGGGGTAAACCAAAAGGATCATCTCTATCAATGGTTTCTGGAACCACATACGGTTAGTCAAACAGAAGATCGTAGGTCATGTTATAGTCGTAAGAGTACAAAGGGCTCGAAGCTGGTCTGGGTCAAGTCCGACCCGGTCGGACTGACCATGCCCGCCTGCACAGCCTGGCTTGCTGGACGAAACGATATGGCATGTGGTTGGGTGTCCCCACATTGGTTTCTTCCCTAGCCGCAAACCAAGGGGAAAGTTCCCCCTCAGTACCCCGAATGGATGGGCCGTTCGGGTTGGGTGGCCGACCAACCGGCGCCATGTGGAACATGCAGCTGGCACGTAGGACCCAGTGTCCCACTTGGCACCCCGCTGGCTAGACGGCCAGCCCACATGTCCAGCAAGGTCATGAATTGTGCCACCACCATTGGACATCAACGAGCCGATATTCCCTCCTTCGCCGTCGTGACCTCATGTCTTGGCCCCTGGAAGCCCGGCGGCGCGGACACGGGCTGCCACCCCCATTATGCGGAAGGCTGAGCACTTGCCTCCTTCCTTGATCCAACACAACTCACATGCCATGAACCTTCTCTTGTGGTGTGGTCAGGCCCCCACCTTCATCGTGGACGGCCAGAGTACCGGTCGTCAGCACCGGTTGCCGACGACGTTCCTCAGGTCACAGGGCGTGCCACAGTGGCACATTCATCATTCTATAGACTCCCGCACTCATCTTGGGATGTCTCCATTTTTTCAAGACCACCTTGTTCAGGATTCTCTCAACCAAAAAACGAGATGTGAAGAACACTAAAATCCATAATGGTTGCAGAGTGGTTGGTTCATGTTCGTTTGTCCCACACCCTCTGTGTTAGAATGGTATCAAGAGTCATAGTTTTTCTTGAATAAATAAGAACGACAAGAATGGGTAAGGGGTATAAAAAAGAAACAATAACTACCTCTAAGATTTATTGACATCAATGAGAAGAGGGAAAAGTCAAATTCTGGTTCATCTTTGTTGAAGATGTTCCCCATTGGAGAACCTTCGACAGTGTTCTCTCTTTGGAGGATATTTCTCCAAGGCTCTCCTTTGACAACGATTTCCCCCATCCTCCGGAAAGGTGAAGATCCAACTTAATATAATAAGTAATTAAATATGTCTCATTAAGTTGGAGAAAACCAATAGTTTCCTCACATTGAAGGGGGAGTTGAAGTCATGTGGTCCACACCACCAAATTTCAAATGGGAGGTTTCATAAAAAAATAAAAATGGATTGTTTTATTTGTTTTAATTTTCTTAACTCTCCCATGAAAATCCAAAAACCTAAATTCCACCCTTGAACTACTATGATCAAGGTAAATGTATCCTTAAGATAATATCAGTGTTGTTTGTTCAATGGTTTCTACGTATTTCATTTCCGAGCACTGGTTCCGAAGAATCAAAACGTCACTTACGCATTTACTGAACGTACCTAAAAATGTTCTGGAATTCATTCCGGGCACAACGGGCCTCAGAACCACACATCATCAATTTTCTCAGACTCGTAATCTTTCAATATAATTTAAAAAAATACATGGAAAATCTGGGATTTACATTCTCCCCACCTCAGGTCTTTGCATCCCTGAAAGCCGCATCATGAAAACTGAGAAAACATGTGGGGGTACTGAGCATGAATCTGAGCATCCCACTACCATCTTCTATCCTGGAGGTTCTCATGCTTCCAACATACATGAACCAAAGGAATCAATCACCCAATAAGGACTCTCTCCTGTCTATCCTCAATCTCTATTGGAACCTCCAAAAACATCGCCTCATCATCGATGTCCAACTCGCCTTAGTGAATGATGTTTGAAGGATCATATATGTATCTCTTCAGCTGGTATATGAGAAAAACATCGTGCACCTGATGCAGTTGTGGGATAAGTGCTATGCAGTAAGACACCTCACTAACTCTACTGAGGACCTGAAAGGGTCCAATGAACTTTGGAGATAACTTGACTCCCCGACCAAATCTCCGCAAACCTCATTGGGGTGAGACCCGTATAATGACATGGTCAAAATCCTTGAACTCCAGATATCTCTATCTCTTATCGGCAGAAGACTTATGACTACTATGTGAAGTATTTATCCGCACTTGGATAATCTGCACCTTCTTCATTGTAGCATGTACCATCTCTGGTCCCATGAGTGCTGACTCCCCTGGGTCAGTCCAGCACAAAGGCGATATGCATGGTCGGTCATACAGAGCCTCAAAAGTTTCCATCCCAATGCTGGAGTGGTATTTGTTGTTGTATGAAAACTTCAGCAAGGGTAATTTATCCTCCCATCTATGATCGAAGTCAAGGATGCAAGCTCACATCATGTCCTCAAGGATCTAAATGGTCCGCTCAGTCTGGCCATTCGTCTGAGGATGGAAAGTGGTGCTCAAACAAAGTTGCATCTCGAAAGCCTCCTGCAACCCCTTCCATAGTCGTGAAGTGAAAAGCTCAACGTGATAAGATAAAATAGTCAAGGGTACTCCATGTATCTGCACAATCTCATGCACATAGATCAGTCCCATGATCTCTACTGATCCCGTCACTATAATTGGTAGGAAATGGTCCGACTTGGTGAGTCAGTCGACGATCACCCGGATAGAATCATGACCCTTGGATGTATGTGGAAGTATCATCATGATGTCCATTGATAACCTATCCCACTTATACTTGGGTACCTATAAAGGTTGAACTGTGTCTGATAGTACCTGATGCTCCACCTTCACTTGCTAATAAGTGAGGCACTAAGAGACAAACTATGCTACTGCTTTCTTCATTCACAGCCACCAGTGATGTCATCAGATGTCCTGGTACATCTTCACCACTCATGGATGTGCCACTATAGGGGATGTGTGGAACTCCCTCAACAATTCCACCTGAAGAGACACTGGTACCATGGTATGTCCTCTAAAAATGATGACGTGCTCTTCACCTTCAGAAAATCCATCTGGTGCATGTCCTGTGGATATCTGAGCCTGTCGAGCCTCACAGTTAGTGTCCCCATGTTGTGCCTCCCAATATCACTAAAGGATTGGGGGAATGACTAGAAGAGGCTGATGAAAGGATTCTCAATCTCTATCCACAATGTATATCTATAAAGCGGCTAGCTACATCATCACATCACCTAGCAGCTGTATACTAGATCTCTTGCTGAGTGCATCTATTACAACGTTCCCCTTCCCAAGTATATAGACTAGATAAACATCATAGTCTAGGAGGAACTCAGGACAAAATCATCATCTCAGGTTCATGTCCTTCTGGGAAAAGATATACATGAGACTCTGTTGATCAAAGTAGACCTTAAAATGCTTTCCCATCAGATAGTGTCACTCCATCTTCAAAGCGAAGACTATTGTTGCTAACTCAAGGTCATGGGTATCATATTTCTACACATGATATCTCAGTTGTCGAGAACCATATGTGATAATTGCTCGCTCCTATATCAGGAAACATCCATGTCTGGTCCCTGATGCATCGCAGAAGACTACGAACCTGACTCCGTCCTCCGAAAGCCTTAAGATGGAGGCACTAGTCAGCCTCTACCCCAGCTCCTGAAAACTCCACAAACCTCTCTCCGACCACATGAAGGGTTTCCCCTTCTTCATCAACACTGATAAAGGTGATGAAACTATGGAGAAATATGGTGAGAAGTTCAATTAGTATCCTTAAAAAACCAAGAAACTACGTACCTCCATCACACTCCATGGTGGATCCCAAGAAAGTACCACCTCAATATTCACTGGATCCACTGTAACTCCAGCCTCTAGGATGACATATACCAGAAAGAGAACTTCTCAGATCCAGAGATGGAACCTCTAGAGAAAATCATATAGTTGGTGCTCTAGGAGTGTGTCCAGTACTATTTTCAAATGATAGGCATGCTCCTCCTCAATAGTCGAGTAGATCACAATGTCGTCGATGAAGACTACTACAAAGAAATCAAGTTCCGGATGAAATATCATGTTCATGAGACCAATGAACACTGCTGGAGCTTTGGTCATGCAAAATGTCATAACAAAAAACTCCTAATGGTCATAACGACATCTAAAAGTCATCTTTGATACATCCTCGTCTTGTAATATGAGATGGTGATAACCTGAACTGTGGTCTATCTTCGAGAACCACTGATCTCCCTTCATCTGATTAAAGTGGTAGTCAATCCTCATATGTGGATACTTGTTCTTCACGGTCACTGGGTTTAGAAATAGATAGAAAAAACAAAGTCTCATGCTCTCAACAACCTTCTTGGAAAACAAAATTGTTGTTTCTTAATGAGAAACATTGGTTCTGATGAACCCCTTCCCCTATAAGTCCTCTAGCTATACATGTAGCTCATGAAGCTCCGTGATATCCATCTGATAGACTATTTTATATATGAGTGTCATCCTGGGGTATAAGTCAATGTAAAATTCATCCTTTCTATGAGGTGGTAGACCTGGAACATCATCAGGGAAGACATATGCATACTGGTCCACCACTACAGGGTAGTTCAGAATCTACACAACAATCGCTCCGAGGGTAAGGCCAGCCAACTGATGAGTGATCGGCTGAACTCTCCTCTTGGTAATTCCATTCAGTGCTTCAAAGGCTCCCTTATCTCCATTGAAGGTAAACCTAGTCCCTTCTCCGTGTATACACCACACCTTTCAATAATGAAGTCGATCTCGGAAGGGAATATAGATAACCAATCCATACCCACGATGACGTCGTAAGGCCTTGACTCCACTACTAGAAGATCCAAGCCAAAACTCTCACCACCAAGAGTAAGCTCACACTGCCGAAACTATTGTGTAATCATAGAATCCTCTCCTGTAAAAGATTTTAGCTGTAAGGTTCGAGCAAATGGTTCGACCAGAATCTCTGTGCTTTGAATGAGGGCAATGGTAATAAAATAATGACTCAAACCTATGTCTATAAGTATTATATCTAAGGTGGAGTAGACATATATCATACATTGTATCATCTTTGGAGTGTTGTGTTCATAGGCCTCAGCTTCCTAGAGCTGAGCTCACCCCTATCCACCTTCTTCCTCTTCTCGGGGAGAACCACCTAGTGGTGGTGGTGGTAACACCTCGAATTGTCACCCACCCCTAGCTACATGGCCAGATCCACTGCCACGTCTACCAGCTCCCTATGGACCACTGCGGGAAAACCTCTGTCTCTGCCTGTGTGGTCCTTCGACCACATGATAATAATTTTTACGATGGCTCAGGCAGTCACGAGCCATGTGACCCTTCCCACCACATGCATAACACTGCCTGCTCCTCGCATGAATGGATCTGTCTTAGGTTCCCTTCACAATTTACCCTAAACCTTGTGGTTGTCCACCTCTAGGTCAGGTCCTCTTGGACCTCTATAAAATTAGTCTACTGCAAGCTACAAAATACTCCACTATGTGATTCCAGGTTGTGGGTCTCACTGCTGGTGGCTGCTTAGCAAGAAAACTCTCCACTAAGAGGGCTCACTCTAACACCCCCTCCTACATTAGGATGATGATAGAAATCATCGACGCCCTGATCTCCCGCCTGAGTCCCTGATCAATGGTATGGACCCTAAAGAATGGGTCTCACACTATATTAGTGGAGTAGCACGAGAGTTCGGTGAAACTTGATGTGTACTGAGGCACACTCCTGATGCCATTCTATAGATGAATAAGATCCTGTATGTGCACTGCGTGATGGGTCACTGGGACAAACTCTACCCAATAGAGGCTCTCAATGTCTTCTCAGTGAATTTTCACCTCATTGTGAACATGGAGCTTCAAGCTCCACCATCTTCCTGATGCTTCATATAGAAGACTAGTAGCAAGGATCACCATGAGATCAACTAGTGTCCCTACCACTCGAAAGAATCTCACCATGGCCTCCAGCCAATCCTCATACGCATGTGTGTTCATATCACTACTAGACCAAGGTAGCCTATGATGCTGGAAATTGTGAAATATGCTCAAGAGACATGCACCCTCTGTTGTTGGGGATGGTGGAATCGGTGGACCAACAGGTAATGGTACCATTGGTGCCTCCTCCGGTTCCTCTACTAAAAAAGGAACATACACTAAGGCCTCTTCCCTCACTGGGCTATCACGGTACGCTATACCCGGAACCTATGCTGGCTCTCCATGTGGAGGAATTATGAAACTAATTAGGTGAGCCATATTTAATAAGTTGTACCTATTGAGCTTACTCAAATAGATCATAGAAAAAACATTTAAAAACACACACGTAATCTGGTTTTTGTGCACTGAGTCAGAAATATGATGTTAGGGTCCTGGTGAATGGATACGTCGCCGCTACACTAACAATGGATTCCCTAAACAGATAACTACACTCATAATACTTAACAAAATTGTGGTTAAAAGATCAGAGTCCAATGTTATATTGTAGAACCGACTTCCCTGATACCAATTTTTCATGACGAGTCCCCCGGGGTCAGTGTTGTGACTACCTCAAGCCCATATTCCAATGGCTAAGTGTAGGCATCTATCACCGAAAGGTGTATTCCCTAACTAGGATTTCATTGCCATTATTTGTTGTGAAGTCACACAAAAAAGAACAAATTGGGGTATAAGAACAAAGTAAAACTATATAGTAAACAGGGTGTGCACAGAAAGATAAACGGGCCAGAATACAAGTACAACTGAAAAGTACTAGTAAAATGAAAAGTACAAGTAAAATTGAAAACATCTATAGTTAACACCCGCTAAGGATCTTACCTGAAGGGTAGGTAAAACCCTTGATTGGTTGTCTCTGTGGTATGCCTCGTCTAATGTCCACCTCTGAGTTACCTCCAATCCTAGTTCCCTCTCCCTCAGTCTGTATTAGCCATCATCTTCACAAAACACAACAAGGTGCGGCCATATCCAATGTAGGAATGAGTATAATGATACTCATTAGGGACCTCAATACCATTTAAGTTCTCGCAAAATCCAAAAAGGATAAACCAAAAATCATGAAAACAACTGAAAACCCTACTTAAGTATATGCCCATACATATACCTATGTTATCGAGTATACCCATATCATTCATGAAGAAACACAAGGCCAAACTCTTATCTCCATAATCTCAACTGTTACATGGATGAAGGAATACAATGATGGTAACAACACAAAGGTATGTACCACAAAGGTAAAACCATAGAGAAGAATATAAAAAAGGTTTCACCACGAAGGTTAGTACCTTAAAGGTATCACCACACAGAAGAAGACCAAAAAGGTATCACCATAATGGTATGTACCCCAAGGATAAAGAATCAGCTCACACTAGGTATAACTTAGGCATGGTATCAAAGATGATTAAATGTAACTACTGAATTATATTACTTTGTTCAGAGGAAGACCCAAGTAGGATCCTAAATAATCAAACCCACGTAGGATACTTGTACAGCAGTCCCACGTAGGATCCTAGAGTAGTCCCATGTGGATTCATGGAGAGGATCCAAGTGGTATACTAGAACACAGACCCACGTAGGATCCCAAAGCATAGACCATCATATGATCCCTTTCCCATTTTACAGCCAGCCACATGGTTCCCGAACTATACTCGCCTGATTCTGGGAGGGTCCGCTCCTCAGGCCACTTGTTGATACTAAAACTTCCACGATCCCACATGAATAATTATCCCAAATTAACGCCATGAAATAGGGATCTCAACGCAATAGATAGTGCATCAATAAAACACATGGTCTGTATGTTATTGGACTTTTAGTCCTGAGGGCCAGGTTGGATTTATGTTCGATCCAACCCTTACTTACCCCAACATTATCCAAAACTCAAGTGGGGTATATCAAATGAACCGTCTCGATCCAAGGTTTATGGATCCACAGACAGTTCTTCAAATGGACTCCCATAGGTCATGTTATAGTCGTAAAAGGAAAAAGGGGTTGAAGTTAGTATGGGTCCCGCCCGACCTGGGCTGACCCGGCCCGACCCGGCCCAGCCTGGCCCGTTGTGGCCAGGAGTTGGGTGGCCTCGAGGTGGGGTCCTCCCTAGCCACCACCCAAGGGGAAGGTAGCCTTTGGGTACCCCGAACGGCTGGGCCACACGGGTTGCGTGGCCAACCGGCAAGTGCCTCGTGGCACCGGAAGCTGGCACGCGGGACCCGGGGTCCCGCTCAGCACCCCGTCTAGTCGAATGGCCAGCACACCTATGCGGCACGGTCGCTTGCCATACCACCTCTAGTGTCCGGCAGCAAGCTGGCCTCCCCTCCATCATTGTCGCGGCCTCGTGTCGCGGCCCTTGCATGCCGGGTAGTGCGAATGAGCGCCGCCACCCCCTTCACGCGGCCGACCGGGCCTCAGCCGCAACCCTTCCTCTGCCATGGCCGATGGGCCGTAACCCTTCTATTGTGGCGCGGTCAGGCTTCCACCACCGTCGCAACCAGCTAAAGTGCAGGCTGCCACTCCTCATCCCTTCCTGTGTCGTTCGCTAGCACCGGTTTCCAGCAACGTTCCTTGGGTCACCAGGCATGCCCCGGTGTCCTGTTCTTCATTCTGTAGACTCCCGCACTCATTTGGGGATGTCTCCATCATTTAAAGACCTCCATAGTTAGGATTCCCTCATCCCAAAAATAAGCTGCGAAGAACACTTAAATCCACAACGGTTGTGGAGGGGTCATTCCATGTTTGTTTGGCCCACACTCTCCACATTAGAATCGTAGCCAGAAGCATAGTTTTTCTTGAATCGAGAAGACTGGAAAGAACGGTTAAGGGGTATACAAAATTAACAATCCTTACATCGAATATTTGATGATGTCGGTGATTATAGGGAAAATATTGACACTGGTTCATCATCATTAAAGATGTTCCTCATTGGAGAACCTTCAATGGATTTCTTCATTTAGAGGATATTTCTCCAAGGATCTGCTTTGCCAACATTTTCCCCCAACCTCTATAAATGGGAGGAGGTAAATTAATAATTTATGTAATTAAGGTTGGATCATTAAATTGGGTAAAACCAAGAGTTTCCTTATATTAAAGGGGGAGTTCAATTCCGGTGGTCCCCACCACCAAAATTCAAATTGGAGGTTTCATTAAAAAAAAGTTTTTTGTTTTATTTTATTAATTTTATTCACTCTCCCTCAAAAAAACAAAAAAAAAATAACTTCCACCCTCGACCTACTGTGGCCGAGGTGAAGGTATCTTTAAGTGAATATCTGTGATGTGAGTTCAACGGTGTCCTTGGATTTCGTTTCCTAGCACAGGTTCAAAATTTAAAATAAGGCAGCTTGTTCTTTTAGTAAACATATATAAAAAATTATAGAAACCCAATCCTGGAACACCAGGCCTTAGAATCATGCATAGTCAATTTTCATAGACTCGTAATATTTCCATATAACTAAAAACATTACATGATAAAATCAGGGTCTTTACACTTTAGGAACAAAATCTTAATGATAAATTCTAAAGCATTGTGAACTCTCTTTATGGGGGAAAACCATTATTGAATGGTAATTATCTATAAAGGGTACCATAAGTTTTCAAAATAGGTTTTTTATAGCTTTTCCAGTGAGAAATGATATAAGGTCATATTTTCATAACTCTTATTGGGTGTGCACTCGGGTTCCACAAGGATGTTCTATGAAACACATAAAAAAATTATACTATCCATGTTTGAGATGAATCATTGCTAATTTCATTCAAATATTTATACTTACAAATTGGATGAGGAGGACCACAAAAAACATTCAGTTATTCTTCAATGATTTCCATTTCTAACCTGGATGTGTAAATAGATTTATATAGACATTTTTTGTAGGGTTTCCATATACCCTTATAAATAAGAATGTCATATTGGTTTTGATCAATCAGCTAACAAAATCATCACAGTTTATAATAAGTTGTGATTCATCCAAAATTTAAGACATATGGTATATTTATTTTTAACATATTATGTAGTTGCATAAAGTTCCATATGCTAATTCAATGAAAGATATGTCACTTTTACCTATTATTTTTGCAATGGAATTCAATTGGGGGAGAGATCTCATTTTTTTATCTGTATATGAATGGAGAGATACAGATAGTTATATAGATTATAAATGTTATTCTACATTATGACATTCTTAACCATGGTAGATCATGGAATAACCATTTGGAACTAGTTTAGTTTTCTTTAGAATAAGAGTTACTAGTATGTAATTCATATGTATCATTTAAATTCAATGTATTTCTAGAAGTGAAAATATCTATTTTACTAGTCAGATATTGGTGAAAATTCTTTTTTTGGACTGGGTATAGTCTATGGGAATATGGAAATGATTTGGTTGATTTTATAGATAATTTTGATGGAACAATGCTGATATAAATCTTATGTTGATCATCAATGTAGACCGTTAGTGTTCTTTGTTAGTAACTAGGTGGCCATGAGAGCTTCAACTCAGTTAGGTCACTAGAATATAGGGTGATAGGGAAATATTTCAACAGAGTTTTGGTCTCTTTTGATACTATTTATTTGGTTGATAAATTATATTACCATTTAGTACTTCCACAACAGTTTAGAATGATACATAATGTGTTTAATGTATTGAAGCTTCAGAAGTATCCTTCTAACAAATATTATTTATTTTGCTGGGAGGATCTTGATTTTATCCTTATTTATCTTTGATTTAGAATCATGTTAGGATTGTTGATTCTTAGAAAAAGGTACTTCCTCAGAAGAATATACATTTGGTCCATATGATATGTTTTCACGGTTCTGATTCTCATGATACATCAGTGCGTGAAGCACTTTTGAGAGTGAAATTCCCTCATATCTTTCATATGGAGATTTCCTGATAGGATCTCCAAGGAAATAATGTATTTATGATGGGTAGGTTGTAACATCCGAATATTGTTTTCAGGTACATCAAGTCCATTATTTATCATGATTTGGTTTGGGCTTGTTTTAAGTTGTTCTATGTAAAATTTTGAAAATTTCGCGAACCCTATGGGTTATACATGGTTGGAAAATAGTTAGGAAAAACCATGTAGTTTGGCCCGACAAAATGTTATCCCTTTTGTGGTTCTCTTGAGGGGGCATACAGTTTTTCAAAACCTTGAAGATAGACCCAAAAAACCATGAAACCTTAGATTGTGGGGGTTTCCTTTGTCATCTCGTAGTTTGATAAATCATGCACCCACCTAGAATAATCCTTCCAGCATAGATTAGGGGAAAATTGTTTGGGGGGAAAATTTGTTCAATCATGCGACCCCCTCAAGGAAACCGTGCGTTCAAGATTTTATTATTATGAAAATTAAATTGAAAACCCTAGGCCCCATATAAACACCTGGTCATCCCCCACATTATCCTAAATGTTTTCCATGTCTTTGAAGGCTTTTAATAAGTGTTTTTGTCTCTTTCAAACCCTTTCATTGGTGGATCGAAGAGGTATTGATTTCATTATATCTCCTCTGTCTAAGTAGATCTCCAAATTAATTGTTTTCCAATCTATCCATCCTTACTCATTATATTTTTATGAATCATCAGATTTTATATTGATTTAAAATAAATTTTGTTGGATCTTGTTTATAGGTTTTGTTCCCAGATCATTCACCCATGTGTTCTTCATTAGAATGTGGCATCCCGGGTGTTGATTTTTGGATATATATTTAAAGGTAGGACTCTTTTTCCTCTAATTCAATCCTTTAATTTCTTAATTAAAATAAATTGTGTCTTTAATTATCTTAAAAACATTGAATTTTGATTATTTGATTCTTGATTTGATATGGTTATGGAAATTTTGAAAAAAATAATTTCAAAGGGATGGTAATTATTTGGTGGATTTTAAAAAAATGATTTTCTGATTCCAAAAACATTTTTATGAAATGATTATTTATAGGATTTTGTGGATCATTGTTAAAATTAAAAGTGATTTTAAAGGGCATGAGATAATAAAAAACTATGTTTTTTAAATGGAAATGGAATGTATAATATTTAAATTGAGAAATTGTATTTTATAATTTTTAAAATGGTTGATATAAATTTTATTTATTGTTTAATAAAATGTTAGTTTAGATAGATATTTATTATTAGTATGACCAAGATAGGGCATTGCCTCCCTAGTAATGGATTTATGATTAAAACTATAACTAAAACAAATTTGACATGACTTCCCGTAATGTGTTCCACTATTAGGATGTAGACTTACTTTGACGGGTTCCCCAATTACAGTGTATTTTTTTGTGAATTTGACTTGATATGTGATCATTATAAGATGTGTGAGGATTATATTAACTGATAAACTAATATACCATGAGGGATTTTGTACATGGTGTTATGATTTTCTAATAGTTTTTATGAGTTTGTATACAATTCATATATTATTTAACTATTATATTCATGTTAACAAAATTATATATACTAGATTATATAAAATTTTCGTTTAAAACTTTTTGTTTTTTTATATATCTACCATATTTTTAAAAAGATCATGTTTTGGTTTAAAATTTTGAAAATTGGGTTCCATACCATATTTATTTTAGTTGACAACATAAATGGTAAATTATTGTGGTGTTGATTATGTAACACCTAGTGAGACCTTACTAGTCTTTATATACCACACCCTACCATTGACTAACTTAAAAATAAATTTTTTATAATAAAATAAATATTATGGAAAAGCAGGAAACCACAATCTAGAAACCAGACAACATCATAAAAGATAAGAAATAACTAAATTATTCAAAGAAATTTTGATCCTATTAGAATGATTACCCCTATATAATTTCTACCATGTATCATTTACATTTTTTATAGTTCATCTTTCAGAATATCATTCAAATAGATAATTCATTTTTCCCATGTTTGGATGAACTCATCCATGGTTATCTTCATTTCATTAATTCTTCTAGTAATAATTTGATATTTATTATTGATCTACTAATACTAATCAATTCATTAGTCCAATTTAATTATACTCCCTTCCATCATGTCCACATCCTCATGAGAAGCTTGAATAATTACGTCGTCCTCTAATAATTATTCCTTGGATTGCTAGAGATTTTTTCAACTTTCCACTACATCCACAGCTATTGAAAACTTTCTTCCATCTTTCTTATCTAATAAAATGTAATGTTACTCTTTTTGGAAGTGTGTATTATTTACTGTTTGGGATTGGGTAGTGGGGGTGACCAATGGAGATGTTTTCCACTTGTTTCTTGGGATGATTGTGATTTATCTTTTCAGATACTGAGTTCAATGTTGAAGTACTAAATTGGATCACTTTATTCTAATTTTCATTCTAGTATTCTCTCATTTTTAATGTTGATAATACTAACTTGTAACTCTTCCATCAGCAATTGTTTTGTGAAAAATTAGTTCCCTATTTTATCATGTTTCATTCAATGTTCAAGTTAAAAATTCATGGTGATGAATAATTCCCTTTGGGATATCTCAAATCTGGTTTGGATATCCGGGTACTGATGTATCTAGGCTAGTAACTATAATTTATGCATATGATGCATTATTTTTCAATACTTATTCATAGTGGTACTAATTAAATTATATCCATAGTTATTATCATTTTGGTCATTCCTGGTTTTTTCATGATTGATAGAATTATTTTTTAGTGAGTTTATGGACATTATATGAAAGAAATTATCAACCATATAAATGTTATTCATGATTTATATTCAATTCATTTAGGATTGTTTTGTCTCAACACATAGTTTACCCCTATTTCTATGGTTCCATTACATGAGGTTTGAGAAAATAATTATATCATTTTGAATTCCCTGCAAAATATAGTTTATTCAAAACCATAAAGTATAATAGTGTTTTATGAGTTGGTGAGACCAAGAAAGAGATTAAAGAGGTTAGTTATTTAATTTTTGGCATCATAGAGGATAGGAGGTCTAATATATGATAATATTTTAAAGACATGTTGGATATGTCAGGAATTTGTCTAGTGATAAGATGCAATATTTTCCTACATTAACTTATGAATATATGATACCATTTGGATCTACATCCATAATTTAGTCTATACTATAGTGATATTATTTCTCACATTATTGTATTGACATGGGATATTTTTCAAAACAACGTTTATCTAATTCTTTAGAATTAAGTATCACACCAATAGATCATACAATTTATCAAATAATTATGTTTTGAAGAGAGTATCATTGTTTAATAGTTTACAATCACATATATAATTGAATTATATTTTATAAATGTCATAATGAATTAAAAATATAAATTTCCTAGAAAAATTATAAATGTTTTATTTTTCATCATTTAGAGAAGAAAGTCTATAAATGGAAGTGTGATAGAAAAGAATATAATTGGATTTATTTAAATGATATACGGAAAAGCTCTCCATATTCTCTTTTAATCCTTAAACATTTAAGTGGTTAGATTATTCCATTTGAATAAAGGAGATACCAAATTGATGTGAATTTTTATTCTATATATATTTAACAATATGGTTCTTAATTCTTATTATAGATGATCATTTTCTTGTGAGCTATTATTATTTTTCATATGAAATTATAGAAGTAATTAATACTCATCATATAGAAAATATATAATATTCTTCAATGTGATGATGAAAATTATAATAGTTTTATGTGATATATTTTTTATTTATTATCCAAATGTTGATGTTTAGTTCTCATAAATGTTTATTTGGTGGTATATATATCCAAAATGGTTTGACTATATTTTACCATGTGATTAAAAATTTCCCATGGAGTCATCAAAATATTTTTAATTATGTTCAGCCTTAATTGATACTTTTTTCATACAATATTTCATTATTTGAATTATGGGGATAATTTAATAATTGCTGTATTAAATAGTTATTTTTTAGGATTTATATTCTCCTTTAATTATTTTTCTTCAATTTTCACCAAACATTCAAATAAAATTCTTAGTTTGGAAATTTATATAGAAATGGGAGGGTATCTTTACTCAAAAGGTAAAATGTAAATATTTATATAAAGGTAAATATCTTATTTATGGAAATATGAGGGACTATATTATAGAATAGTTTCATAATTTCAACAATATTCTATAAGAATAAATCTTTAATTGTATTTATTATAACACCTTTTCCAAAAATATATTTAAGCTATAGATAAAAAATTAAATTTAACATATTTTAATGAAAATATAATTTTATATGTATAGTGTTTTCTTATTTAAGAATTTTTATGAATGAGTGAGAACCTAAAAACCTTTAATATATAGAAAATAATTATAAAATTTCACATTGATTAGATGATATAACCAAATAATTGAAATTTAAAATTATTTCATTAAAAACATTTGACCACTATAATTTTTCCATTATATGTATTATGTGGTTGGATCGTTTATTTCATTTTGATTTTTATAATAACATATTTTTATACTTGAAATAGTTGTTCTCATAGGTATATTAAGAGTTATGGTGGATCAAATTTACACTAGATCATGGATCTTAAATATATTTAACTTCACAATTAGTTAGATCTTCAATCCATATTTATATAGTCAGCTGATATCTATATATAATTCCCATTTCCGTAATCCTATTTTTATATATACAATTCACTCGTTTTACCTTTTAAACTTTTAAACCAATCCAACCCTAATTTAAAAAGTATTTTACATGTTCTACCCCAAAATGCAAAATTTAAGAGTTATATGAGTGGATAAATACTACCATAGAAAACTCACTATAAAAAAAATATTACAGTTATGAAATTAAAAAAACTAAAATAAATATGACCACCTCTGTGAGAGTTGGGATACCTCCCAAAGATACACTCTCCTTCGGTGTTAAGCTGTACTAACATTGATGTTTCTCATGTCATAACATTAAAAATGTGTGATAAAATATATAACAATTTAGATAATTCACACATTTAGTTTTTTTCTTTATTGTTCCTATCATTACATTCTCAATGGGTGGATAAAAATAGACTCATGCCTAAAAAAACTACATTTATCCTTATATATTTAACTATCCTTATTTAATATTCCTTTATAAGGAATGATGATCTGAAACATATTTTCTTTTTCTAGGATCAATGTTTTTGGAGTATCTTCTCTTTCAGTATTCTAAGTGTTAATGTCTATAGATTTCATATATTTTTCCATTTTATTCTTCTCAATATATTCAATAAGATAATAATTTTTTTATCTTAATGATATATACAAGATGTTTACAACTACTATTACTTCTTATATTTAAAAAAACGCCTTCATCACATAGATTACCTTAAATTGATAATTCCCTAATATATTCATGGATATAAATATGTATATTTCAAAAATATAATGTTTTTTTACTAATTAATATATATTTTGTTTAAAACTATAAAAAATTCTTATGGTTAAATTTTTTTTATGAATGGTCAATCAAAAAATCTCAACACTTCGAAATATTAGTTCAACCTATAATATATGATCAACTCAATATCATTATTAAACATTAATAAATCATCCTTTATAATTTTCCTTCTTACATGATGTCTTCTATATTCATCCAGTAAAATAATTTTTTCTATTGAAATACTACTCTTTGACCATATTGTGGAGTCATTATTTCCAATCTGGTCAGAATTGTTTCCCAAAATAACTAATATTCATTTTTACCATTTTATATATTCTTAATTTATTTATAATTTCATATAATCTCATTTCACCACCTATAAAACAAGTTATAAATACAATAGACTTATATAATAATATAATTAATCATTATAATATATTCCTTTTTCTTAGTAATTTATGACTCCTTATGTTAATTCTCTTTTTTCTAATATTTCATGTCTTCTTCACTATGTAATCTTTTTTTATAAAGGGAAAAAGTCATTCTATATTCTTAGACCCATGAAAATCATTGCATTTTTCTGTCTTTCATGTTAAAATAAATATTTACATGTATTTTAATATATTTTATACCACTGCTATAATTTATACACCTGGAATATTTTTCATTATATCAAATTATACATAAGAATGATACCAATTTTCTATATAGGACATAAAACAGTAGTTATGAAATATAATATCATAGAATATATGGTCATTCCACATGAAATATATCATGCCACACATTTTTAGATCATTGATTCCTTATCTATGACTTTTAATATAAGCAATAAATATTCACTATATAATAGTATAGAATAAATTCAATCAAGTTATATATTTTTTTACACAAAAATTTTAACTACAATAATCACTATATTTCAACACAATTATTCTTATTTCACCATAACAAATAAATATATCATAAAAATAAAATACACTATAACAACAAAAACTAGGGATTTTAAATTCATAAACATATAGAAAAAATTATGATATTGGACAAAGAAGTGATCATTCCCAATGAAGACAAAAATATATACATTGATATTATAAATATAATGATATTAAATGTTGTATATATTATTAGTGAAATAATAAAATTATATAAATGTCATTATATAGAGAATAAAGTTTATTTAAAATTGATAATACCATTGTTGGAATATTAATCGACCATTCAATTAATAACCTAACAATTGGGAGTTGAAAAGGCCTAATAATTAATATCTATCAACGATTAAAAAATAAAGACAAATATTATAATATCATAAATTTATTTATTAAATCTTATAACATGATTTATTTATGGTCATTATTATTAATATGGTTTAAATTTACTAATTAAGTAAACATTTAGTTGTTATATTTAATATAAATTAATATAATTTCCAAATTTGTAGACTTATTTCTAATAGAAGATATATTATAATTAATTAATAATCATATAATAACTAATGAAAATTGGAAAATATAAATACCATCACAAAAATTAAAATAAATAGTATGTAATTGAGGGTAAACTATTTTACCATGAGTTATTTAATTTTTATGAAAATATGAAGCCATACTATAATTAAATTTTTTTTAATAAAATATAATTTATTTTTAAAATCATTATATATTAATTTGTTTTTGATGACACTAATGTATTTATTTGATAACATTAACCTTTATGTGATTAATAAAACTTATAATTTATAAATATACTCAATGTCTCATGACATCATCATATTACAAATATGAATAACAAATTTATAATTTGTTTCCATGAATTAAAATTAATTTAATGAGTAAAATAATGCATTGAAAAATATTATATATAATTTTCTAACATGTGGATTAATTTTAAAATCATAATCCATATATTATTCTTTTTACGAAATATTTTTATTCTTAACTTTGATTAAAATATTTCCAAGAATCAATTTTGTATTAATTTTTCATATTTTAAAATAAACCAATATTTTCTAATAAAACATTTATAAAATTTATATGAATAAATATTCTTCTATTTCATCAACCTAAGTAATAAATTAATCATCCCATACATGTATAAATAAACCTCCACCACCCTATTATATGAACATAAAAAATTAATTTCATTATCAATGATCTTCCCAAAAATAATTTAGAAAATTCATATAAATTGTTTAGGACGCTTTTCAATCCTACATTCACTCCATAACAGGATCTAAACGGAATCCAAAAGAGTAAAATCTAGTGGAATGGTAAAGGTTTTAAATCAAATGTATTCTAATTTGAATTCTTTTTTTACACAATTTAAATTATAATTAGTAAAAAAATGTTATATGGAAATTTTTTATTAATATTATTTTTTAAAACTCAATTCATTTTTATCCTTATCTTTAATTTTATACACATTAAATAGAATCATTTATTTGGGGTGGTTTTTCCAAATTAAAGAAATATGTCAATTTATTTTCACAAAAATGATTCATAGAGTAACGCCCCAAGATTTCATTGTGATTTATCTCTTTAAAGTAATTTAAAATCTTGTATTTCACGTAACACCGATATTACTTGCGTTATATGCAAGATTTAGTTTCTACGAAACAACACATTATTATTATAATTATTTACATTATATATTTATTTATCAATTTAATATTATAATATTTATAGTAATAATAAATTTTAAATTTTATTTATAATGTTTTTACATAAATAAAAAATATTTATAATAAAATGTATAAGTTTTGTAAAAATATATTTGTATTTAGAAAACGATTTTCCTTAAAAAAAAATACTTTTTCTGTCATTTTTGGAACAATAATAAAATAAATTTGAAACTCATAAAAATTTAATTGGGAAAAATAGACTTCATTTTTTATTTTAGAATATCAAAATTAGATTTTCGTGAATTTTTTGTATTTCATTAAAGACGTTAAAATTTTTATGAATAGCAAAAATATTGCGGAGTACATAAGAGGCGACCTTTTCATTTAAATAATTTTTTTCAATTAAAATGTATCTTAAATTGAAAATACATAAATAACAAATACCAATGTATTTCATTTCAGTCATTATATAATATAACCAGATATAAAACTTCATCAAACTTTTTTAACATAGTTTGACTCACCTCCTAGGAACATTTACCCACCTTCTAAGAACATTTGAAAATTAGGATAAAATGTAATTTTACCACTTCTATGAAATTAATTTAAAAAATTAGTCAATCATTGTTTTCATACATAATTAAAATTTGATTAAATAGGATAAAAATAATATTTGTTGGATATTAACTTTTGAATTTTATTTACCGTAGATAATAGTAATTATGGTAATTTAAGGTCAAATTAATATTATAGTAATATAAAAATACCCTCAGACATGTTCTAATTCTATTTGATAGGTGTATTTTGACCCAAATCACCCTTATAAAATAAATTACTTTGTAATCCAATTGTGTTAGAATAGTAAATTTATTATATTTTATTTAAATAATAGTTAAAAGTGTCAAATTCAAATTTTAATAACTAAAAACATTTTTAATATTAAATTAAATATTAGATAAATTCAAATATAAATATTCATCAAAATGATATAAACAGTTAATAAATCATTGTATTTTTTGTATTTTTTAGAAATTAAAAAATTAAATTTATTTATGACGCAATAATGATGTAGTATTTTCCTTATTAATGAATGTATCAAATAAATGATATTATTAATATTAAAATAACTATAATTAAAAAATATTGATGTCGTACATTAATTTTATGGATTATATAGACATATTATATATGATTTAATTCTTTTTGTTCGAAGTAATGAAGTTGTTATGACTTTAACAAATAGAAATTTCTAAATAGTGTCAAAACCGACATAAATGATTTTTTCAAACAAATAATATTTTAATAAATGATATAAAAATCAAGAAAATCTAAATTTTAGAAAATAACATGGATAGTGATGGAAATATCATAAATGATCCACTTTAGTTTCCCTTGTAATTTTATAGTAAATATATTAACTACGTATTGAAATACAAGAGGACGTGGTAAGAGTAAACTTATATTTCAAATGGATAAATATAAAAGATAGGGTTAGTTTTATGACATAAACATGTATAAAACCTATTGTTTGAGAGGATTTAGAACAATAATCACATTATACTATAAATAAAATTATTTTGGGCTATTTGAAACCAAAAAACGTTTTATAATAAATTAATATTTCAAGCATTTCATAAAGTGCCCCTAACCTCTCTTATAAAAGAACACCTCCCTTTCTCTTTAATTAACACCGTCAAAGAGCTTTAGCTCAGAAAACCCTTCCCAAATATCCTCCCAACTTCCCTCAATTCATCTTAGATGAAACAATCTGGGCAAAAATCCATCATAAGGAGTCCTTTTGTGCAAATCATAAGGAGACACCCCAAGAAGAGATAATTGTTTTATCCCTTAATTCAATGTTAATTTCTTCTTCTACTAGCTCTTACTATGTTTTTACCATACTAAATTATTATCTCCATAATATAATATGATGATAGATTTTTTTAGGATTATGGGACAACCATATTCATCTTTTTAACCGTCCTATGAAGAAAATACAACCATGCATGTGTACATACGGCTTACCATCTTCCCACCATGGTGTAAATTTTTTTTCATGTGAACATTATTTTTATCAGTAAAAAAAGAATATAATGGATTTAAACAGTAAATATAACATGATATTGTTTCTCTATAATTCATATTCCATCCAATTCCATTCAATTTAACCATTAAGGAAATGATATCGTCTCTTGTGTGTATGCACGGCATACCGTCTCCATGACGCGATGAGAATCTTCTTCCATCTTCACCATCCAAGAATGATTGTAAGAATAAAAATTATTAATAATTATGAAATATATGACATAATAATTCTAAAGGTATGATATATATATATGTCATTCACCTACTTCCATACGATAGAAAATTGAAATAGTGTTCATGTATACATACGACTTATCGTCTCCATGAACGGTGTGTTACATTTCATATATATATTTATTATATATATTTATATTTATGATATATAAATAAATTTTATAAATTCTAGAAGTAATTAAATTATGACATAATTAATATGGGCAAACAAACAAGTCAACACCCGTACGATAAACAAAAGGATTATTACATGAAATGTTACATTAACATGGAATTATTAATAAATGGGTAATATAAATTCATAGAAGAATCATAATTATTATTATCATTCTAATTTAAGTTAATAATATGTTTATACACAATATATAGTAGTTTTGAACACGTACGAAGTGTATCAGTCCTAAAGCATGGGTTAATTCCTCAATCTCATTATTATTTGAGATTGTTTATGTTTAAGTGTTTACTAAGAAATATTAATCCTCCATGTCCATGATTCATAAATAATCCAATAAGAATATTTTAAAGTTTTTTCGAAGGGATTCTTTAACTAGATCATCATCTTTAATTTTTTAAAGATTTATTTGTCCAAATATTTTTAATTAATTTCAATGTTTACAAAATGATTATATGGATTTATTTATATGGACATGATTATTTTAAAGTGTTAATTCATGTATTAAGTTTCAAAGTGGTATGGGACACTTTGATTCCAAAATATATTTTAAATGTGTTCCTTTATAAATTGTGTTACTTTTAAATGGATTCATGAAAATGGATATTTCTCTCAAAGAGTTTTACTGGTGAATTTCAACTATGCAAACATCCTTTAATAGATATTTTTATGGATTGAGGATCATTTATTATAATACAATATTCTGTATTGTATTGAATGAGTTATGGAATGTTTGACTATAGATGTGGTATTTTTATACCATTAATGGTATAAGGTTAAAGTATTGACATTTCGTATTCTATTTTTAATACAAATATTTATGTTATGTTTCACCCTTTTCATATGAGAAATGCATTGGACTTAGTTAGTGACGGGCAGGTACCTCTATAGCCCCTCGATGCATCGATAGGTCTCATTAGAGAAACTTGTGTCTTGGCACAAGGCCTTGATAAGAAATTTTTGAATGGTCTTAGCATAAGGCCTTGACGTACTAGTTATTATTTCTGGCATTATGCATTCCATTGTTATAAAATTAGTTTTTGCATGTGATTATTATACTATTATAATATCCATGAGCATGTTTATATGGTAATTTTTTATTTCATTGTTCCATATTATTTTTATATTTAGTTTTAAAAGGATTTTGTTTTTTATACATCATGCCTTAAAGGTTTCTAGCTTCTGGTGACTTATTTACCCTTATTGAGCTTCCGATCTCACCCATTTCTTATGTTTTATTTTCCAATAATTCCATGATGTGTATTAGGAATGATATACAGGGTTATGTTAGGGGAAAAATTAAATTATCAAAGAATTATATATGTTGTATTTTATGTTAGAAATTATAATTTAATGTTAATGTATGTATTATATATTGCAAGGCGGTTAAACTGCTCGATCTTTCGGTACTTGATTACATGTAATCATGCTAATGTATTAAAAAAATGCACCGAATCTAAGCTTCTAGGTTTGGGGAATTACATTTGGTATCATAGGAATTTTAGAAAAAACCACGAAAATAGATTTAGAAAATATATATTATGGATCATAATCCTAAGATATAATTTGAGGATGAGTATAGAAGAACCCCATAGATTTTTTGGAAAGTATGTATTACAAGTATATTTCAAGTAGTACATCCATGTCTAGATACTACAAGTGGATGTGGTTCTGGAACAGATATACATAGGGGTGAAAAATCCTACCAGGTGTTCTAGGCTTGACTGGGGTATCTTAGTACACGACAATAGGTATAACTGTGCACCTGGTTTGACACTCCTGGGGGATATGCTTAAGATAATTCATATTTTATTTACCTAACATTATGAAGGATTTAAAAGTACAGATTTCTCCAAAGTATCCAATGTTTATAATTCTAGAATTTACGATGCATAATTTTTTTTATGTGCTCTCTTAAATTTAGAGTTACATAAAGGTCATAACATTATAAGCTAATGAAGTATAGATAATTTTATATAAATGGTTCCAAGTTGAAGGAATGAGAACCCCACTAATGCACATAATCCAATCAGTAAGACAGATCATATAATTCATGTTTTTAAGTCAAATTTCGATGGTAAATAGTCTCCCATGAATTCTAATCGTATGAGGAAATAGAAACCTTTATAAATAAGATAAGAAATCAATTATTTGAGTCACATGGATTTTAAGGGAAGAGAGAGATGGAGAATATGTAACTGAAAAAATATGGATAATGGGAAGAAAGGAAACAAGGATTTTCCAACAAGTGATATCTATGTAAAGAATATCGCACATAAACGTTTAAAGGGAATGATAGTATGCTATATGTTTGGAGAAAAGGGACACCAATTTTGTGATTCCAAGGGTACAAAATTGGTTTCCAATGTAAAATGTTTCTGTAGCAAGGATATGGGATACTATGCGAATCAATGTACCAATCTCCAAAGGAATGTGCATCAAATGATGTTATTGGATAATGATTATGTTATGATGTTGTCGGATATGAAGCAGAATGATTTATATTCCTATTCAAGAATTATTTCATTTGAATATTATAGTAAATTTTTACTGGTAATAATAATTATAGAGTATATAAAGATCGTACTGCAGTACTATTTCGATAAGTATATGAGATTGTATGGTACCATGAAAAGTGACTCAGAAGAATGTTAAAAATTTGGAAAATATATGGTTGATGGGATGATAAACCATAACATGGTCATGATACTGATATAATTGTTTTGGGTATTATTGACATCCTGTGAACTTATTAATGGTTTTTAAAAAAAATCGGTTTATACAATCATTATTGGGAGTTTTCAATTTTTTTAATTTAAGGTGCAAATACAATATTATATGTTTTACATAAGAAATAAAGAATAATGAATGTAGTAAATATGGTTTTCAGGTAATTTATTTCATTACCATGTTTTAGGATAATACATGATGATGGTATTCTCATGTATGTTATTGGACCTTCCTTATCATTTTTGGACTATGAGTTTGGATAGAAGTATTTTGGATATGTCTAATGGCTAGAATGGATTAATCTATACATTGGATAAAATTGTATAAGGTAAAAAAATTTCTTAAGGTAATTTTTCGATTGTCATAAGACAAACAACCCAGAAGTCGGGTGACGAGCTATTGCATCTGGAAAGCCCTCGATACTTGAACCCTTAAAACATAGGCAAAAACGTGGCATCACATACCACTAGCCTACATAATGTCCTTGTATGTATAATGTATTTTATTTAAAATGGTATGATAGATGAATTATAAATTCATTTAGTGAACCCTATTCAATTAGGATGAATAGAATATTTTTTACTTCATTAATATTATGTAGTGAAAGATGAGTTTTTGGTAGAAATTATTTAGAGGATGGAACTCTACTTGTCAAATATTCTTTCATTTCATATTATATGAAAAAATCAATTATTAAACATTAGGGAAGGATATTAAAATAAAAAATGAGCTATCCTAATACCTTATCTTTTGTTCAATGGATAATATTTTAAATCATCATATATTTATGGCTTTGAGGCCCTTAATGTTCCATTTATTGTTCACTTGATTATAATTGATGACCTCAATCATTACCAATAAATATTTACGTTTTCCCTCCAATTATGTGTTTCTGATTTCTTCTGATGTTCTCCTATCAGAAATCCTAATTTTGGGGTGAATTTTTAATTTACCTTTCCCTCTTATTAAGAATAAATTTTATTAACCAAATTTCAGATGTGGGTTTTCCACAAAGGTATTTTATATTTTCAACCACTTATTTCAGAAGAAAAATTTCCAATTGTGAAGACGCAATTTATGAAATGGGGGGAGAATATAACACCAAAAGATTATATAGTACTTTATCTCTTTAAAGTAATTTTATAGCTTATATTTCATGCAACATTGACATGGCTTGAGTTATACGCAAGACTGTGTTTCTGCAAACAACACATTAGTATTATAATTATTTAAATAACATATTTATTTATCAATTAAATATTGTAATATGTATAGTAACAAATATATTTTAGATGTTATTTATAATCTTTTCACATAAATAAAACATATTTATAATGAAATGTATAAGTGTTGTTAAAATGGATTAATATTTAGTAATCCCTTTTTCTTGAAATAATTACTTTTTTGTCCATTTGTGAATAATAAAAAAATTAATTTTATACACTCCTAAAAATTGAATTTGGTAAAATGGACTTTATTTTGGAATTCAAAATTGAGAAATTAGCTGAGGGTGAATTTTCGGATTTTTTTCTCAAAAACATTTAGTTTTTGATAAATAGTGTAAAAATATGGCATAGTACATAAAAACAAACTTTTTCATTTAAATAATTATTTTTAATTAAAATATATCCTAAATTAAAAAATATATATAATATCACCCAACATATTTCATTTGAATCATTATATAATAGAAATATATATATAAATTCATTGAACTTTTTTATCATCTTTTTACCCACCTCCTATGCCAATTTACCCACTTTTTAGGCACACTTGCAAATTAGCATAAAATGTAATTTTAACACTTCTGTGAAATTAATATAAAAAATCCAACATAAATGGTTTTCGTCAGTATGTAAAATGTGGTGAAATAGGATAAATATAATTCCATTGAATAATATCTTTTAAATTTTATTTGCCGTGGTTAAATGTAAATATGTTAATTAAAGGTAAAATTAATATCATAATAATATAAAATTACCCTAACACATGTCCTAATTCTTTTGAATAATGTATTTTTAACAATATCAAACATAACAAAAAAATATGATCCTTTTTAATCCCCTTTTATAAGATTAGGAATTTTTTTATATTTTATTTAATGAAGAGTTAAAGGGGTAAAATTTAAATTTTGATAACTAAAAGGATTTTTAATATAGGTTAATATATAAGATAAATTCGACTGTAATTATTAATTATAAATATACAAATATTTCCTAAATCATGGTATTTTATTTGTAATTTGAAAAAAATAAAAAATTAAATTTATTTGTGACACAATAATGAAGCAATATTTTCATTATTAATGAACAAATCAAATAAATGATATTATAAATATTAAAATAAATATAATATTAACATTTTGATATCATGCACAAATTTTCAGGATGAAATTGACATATTAGGTATGAGTTACTTCGTTTGGTTCAAAGGAATCATGTTGTTATGAATTAAAAAAACAATGTCTAAATAGTGTCAAAATTGACAAAAATGTGTATTAAAAATAGATACTATTTTATTAATTGATATAAAAATACTAAAAATCTATAGTTAAACCAAATAACATGGATAGTGATACTAATTTCATAAATTATCCACTTTATGTTCTCTTTTTATTTTATAGAAATTATATTAACCATTGAAATATAAAAATACAAGAGGATATGGTAAGAGTTATCTTATTTTAAAAAGGTTTAAATATAAAAAGATAATTTATTTTTAAGACCTAAACATGTATAAAACCTATTTGTTGATAGGATTACGACCCATCCTCATTTTATCCTCTAAATAAAACAATTTGGAGCTATTAGAATCTGAAAACATTTTTATAATAAGTTAATATTTCATGCTTTTCCTAAAGTGCCACTCGCCTCTCTTATAAAAGGATGCCTACCTTTTTCTTTAATTCACACCTCCGAATAACTTTAGATCAGAAAAACCCTGCCCAAATATACCACCAACATCCCACAATACACCTTAGAGGAAACACTTTGTGCACTAAGATAGCAATAAAAGTCTCTTTGTGCAAATCAAAAAAAGACACCCGAAGAAGATGTAATTTTTTTATCCCTTAATTCAAAGTCCATTTCTTCTTTTACATCATCTTACTAAGTTAATATAAAAATAAATTAGTAACTAAAACATATAATATATATTGATATGTTTTCAAGATCATGGTTTGACCATATTCCTCTTTTTACTCATCTTATGAAAAACAATACCACCATGTGTGCTTACGTACACCTTACCATCTCCACACAATGGTGTAAACTATTTTTCTTGTACACTTTATTTCAATGTGTATAACGATGTATATAATGGATTTAAATAATAAATATAACATTATATTTTTACTCTAAAATTATTATTCCATCCAATTTCATACCATTTAACCATTAATGAAATGATATCATCGCTCGTGGGTATGTACGGCTTACCGTCTCCATGATGCGATGATACTCATCTTACGTGTTCACCATATAAGAATGATTATAAGAACAAAAGTTTTTAATAATTATGAAATATATGAAATAATACTCCTATTATGATAATATATATATATATATATCTATATACAATTATGTCACTCACTTCCATGCATTATGAAAATGGAGACAACGTTCATGCAAACGTAAGGTCTACCGTCTCCATGAACGGTGTATTACATTTCATATATCTATTTGTTATATATATTTATATTTGTGATATATAGATCATATTATACATTCTGGAAGTAAGTAAATCTTGACCTAAGTAATATGATAAAGATTAATAAGTCAAAACACGTATGATAAACAAAGAGATTATTACCCATAATGTTATATTAACATGGAATTATAAAAAAATTGGTAATATACTGTCATAAAGGAATCATAAATATTATTACATGTCTGATATAAGTTAATAATATGTTAAAAATATTTATAATGAAGTTTCAGACCCGTATGAAGACTATCGAACCTAAGCTAAGGTTTAATTCCTCAATCTCATAAGTATCAGAGATTTTTTATGTGTATGTGGTTACTGGGAAATATTTATCATCCATGTCCATGTTTCTTAAAAATGATTTCAAAATTAATATTTTATGTTTTTATGGAATGGACTCTTTAACTATATCATCATTTTAAATGTTTTAAATATTTACTTTTCTAAATCTCTTTAATTAATGTCAATGAATTCAAAATTATTTTATGGATTAATATATATGGACATGATTGTTTTAATATTTTAATTCCTTTGAAAAGTTTCAAGGTGGTATTGGACACATTGATTAAAAAATATTATATAAATGTATTCCTTTATAAATTGTGTGACTTTTAATTGATCTCATGATGAAAGGATATTTCTCTCCAATAGTTTTACTGATCAATTTCAACTATATGAACATCATTTACTAGATATTATTCTTGATTAAGGTTGATTTATTATAATACAATATTTTATATTTTATTGAATGAGTTATGTTACTTTTGACTATAGATGTGGTATTTTTATACCATTCATGAATTTTAGTTAAAGTATTGACATTTCGTAGTCTAGTTTTATGCAAATTTTCATGTTATATTTCATCCTTTTAATATAGGGATGAATTGGGCGTAGTAAGTGATTAGTGGGGCCCACAATTACCCCTCAATGCATCAGTAGCTCTCATGATACAAACTTGTGTCATGGCACAAGGCCTTGCTTGAATATTTTTTAATGTTCCTGGCCTAAGGACTTGACGTAGTAGTTATTATGACTAACATTTTGCATTCCCTCATTATGGAATTAGTTATTACATGTTATTATTCGACTAGAAGAATATCCATGTTCATGTTTATATGGTAATGTTTGATTTTAATTTTCCATATTATATTAAAGTTTATGTTTAAAAGCATGATGTTTTTATTATACAACATTCCTTCAAGGTTTATGGCTTCCACTGAATTATTAACCCTTACTAAACATCTAATATCACCCCTTTCTTATGTTTCATTTTCCCAGGATGTCAAGAAGTGTGTTATGATTGATATATAAGGTCAAGCTAGGAAAATAATGGAATTATTAAATTATTTTATATGTTGAATTTTATGTTAGAAATTATAATGTAATTTTCATGTAGGAAATCAATTTTCCAGGACTCCTAGGCTGATCAGTCCTTCGAGACTTGATTCTTTGTAATCATGCCAATGTATTAAAATAATGCACCAACTCCAGGCTTCTAGGGTAAGGGTGTTAGCCATAACAATTCTAAAAAATGGATTTAATGTTGGAGTATAAAAATGGTTATGAAACACTTATATTTATATAAATATAGAATGATAATATTATTCCCATTATAATTATATTAAGAAGAAATAAACAAAATATTTTAAAAGTTAAAAAAAATCTATCCAGGAAATGATTACTCATACGGTATATATTTTTGTTGAAAATAACGAGCTATTGAAATAAATTACACCAATAATGAAGTCAAATATATTCATTCAAACTATTGGAACTTATGGAACCACTTTGAAGCAGCCATCAATGATTATTATAAAAAAACTATTTTGAAGCAGAAACCTAATAATATCCAAATAATTATCATGAAAATAATTAATTACATAAATGATTAAAAAAATAATAAAATGGTTATGAGATATTATATAAAAATTAATAATGTTATAAAATATGTAATTAAAAATTTGGAACATGAATATTTCTTATGTTAGAGGAGTATCCATGAAAAGTCATTAATCAAAATAGGGGTTTCTCGTCCAGGTCTTCATAATTTTTATAAATGGTATCTCTATTTGATATCATAAAATCAATGTTATTTATAAATTTTTTAATTTATAACATAAATTTTTTAATTTATTGTTTTGTTACTTAAAATATCTTTACCTCCAAATTTAATTTTATACCTTTAATATTTCATATCGTTATTCTCTAAAACCTTTTTTGTTTCTTATAATTATGTTATTTATCACACATTATCTCTATCTTGACCTTTTATTTATCTTCCATATCAATTTTATTTATCAAATTGATGTATGCAATATATTATAAAATATTTTTATTCCTTTATTATAACATTTAAATGTCCACATACCCTATAATATATCTACATTAAATACCATATATTAAATTATTCAAATATAATGGTGTTTACAAAGAATGTTATACCATTAGTTTGCATTGGAAAATATAGACATTATTTATACCCATTATTAAAAAATATATAATTATTTAAAATTTATTCATATTTATTTAAGATGTTTCTTAGGTAATATAATTTACTACATGATTTTCCAATTTATTCCTTTTATGTGATCAATGTAGCCGACTCTGCATGTGATTTTTAGATTCCAACAATTTTTTATATATTACTCTAAATAAATATATTATTGAATAGCATATGATATATGAAAAAAGAATAAATTGAATAGTAATTTATTAAAATTAATGATAATTATCATTAAATTATAATTATAAAAGTTTAAAACATATAAATTATAACTTATTTGTAAATAATATGAAATAATGCTAATAGCGCTATGTTCAGTGGGGTAATTTTTCTATTAATGGGACATTTTTTATATGATTTATTTTTATTTAAAAGATAAATTTTTTAATGTTATATTTATTTCATGAGAAAGATTTTATAATTTAAAATTTTCAAAACAATGTTATGGTGAATGTTTAGGATTTTCTGAAATTATTCATTTTTCGGGTGAATATTGTAAAATACTAATTTTAGAAATACTAAAATTTTTATGATATTATCATGATATAAAAATTTAATAAATGATAATGAAATTTTATTTAAAACAAATATATACATATCAATTATCGTAATATATTTTAAAATATAATATTGAACATTGATATATAAGTTTATCATTATGAAATCTATGTATCATTTTTATACCAATATAAACAATTTTTGGTTATTCAATTTTAATAATGTTTCAAAAAGTTTAATTTTATTATTAGTTTTGTTTTAAATTAAAATAAATATAATTTAATTTTAGTTAATAAAATAAATTAATTTTTCACTAACATTAATCTCAATTTTTTTATAAAATCTTTTTTATTCTCTTAAAAGTCATTTTTCTAAAAACTATTCCATATAATTTTGAAAAATAATATTAAAATTTATTTTTTACATATCTAGAAATTTAATATTTGTAAATGGTTTTACATTTTATAATTATCATGATAAAATTTTATAATTAGGAAAATTTAATTTTCATTCATAATTGATAGTTACAATGGTAAATGTTTGTGATAATGGTAACAATTAAAAGGGTTAAAGAGGGTGGTAACACAAAGATATATAGATTTAAGTATATCTCAAACATTTCTAAATATTATTGGATGAGTATATATTTACCAATCATTATCCTATCGTCTAATTTGGACTATCCAAGATCCACCTTCCCTTAGAATGAAATTTATTATATTTTGATTCTTTAAATATTTATGAAGGTGTCACCCCACCCTCTATAAAAGAAGACGTCCTCTCTTCCATCAACCAAATAATTTTAGAACCATAGATTTCATGATCCCTACCAAATCTCTCCATACAACCACCCATATTATATAGGTTATATTCTCACAAAAAGTCTAATGCAATAAATATTAAGGTTTAAGAAAAAGGAAGATATCCAAGGACCAGGAATAAGTCTTAAGGAAATTATTTAATGTTTATTTACACCTACATATCCTTAAATTATATTATAGCTACATAATTATCATTAATAAATTATATTTATATGTGTTAAAAGTTATTATGTTAATTTAACAACAATATTTTACCTATTGACTATCCAATGGGAAATGAAAACATAACTTGTTCATACACGTGGACAACCACCTCACCAAAGCTATGTAATTTTTTTCCATTTTTTCTATACATTTGTGGTTATAAGGATGTATTTAATGAATAAATATAATAGATATAATATTATTATGATCTTCAAGGGTAAATCTGTAATTACATTTTTTTCATCCATTAAAAAAATGAATATGTCGCTCATGTGTAGTTCTGAACTATTGCCTTCAAAGAATGATGTATATAATTTTTCATGGTTTCCTTGCATGGAACTTTATAAAATTATTTTTCATGTATGAAGAATATTGTTATAATATTTTTAATATTTTTTACAATATCGATCCATGACCCCATTGAGAATGATCAGTACTCCAAAGCTAGTTTGGATTTAAGGACCTCAAAGTTTGATGTAAACATAATATATTTATAAAATAAATAACATGTGGTAATAAATTTAATAAAAGGTATATTTATTATTTAATTAACATTTAAAATTTTACACTTTGAAATTCTAGAGTAAGAATATTTTATTCAATATCGTGTATCATAAGCATCACCAAACGTGTAAGAAAATATAACACCCTAATATATTCGAATATATTTAATATTTAAAATTAATTAAATCCATCATATATTTTTCAATTCACAAAACACTGAGATAAGTAGTGTTACACACAAGATTGTCTTTCTTTGAAATATTACATTACAGAATGACTGAGTTTAGTCAAATGATTATATAATATTTATGAACTATTTAAGATAACATATATATTAAATTACTAGTTATTAATTTAATTAACTATCTTATGGAAATATATTATTAACATAAATATAAAATTAATTCATTAGTTACAAATTAATTATAATTGAATAAGAAACCCTATTGAATATAAAAGAAAATGTTATTATTTTTAAGCTCACAAAGTTATTTCACCCTAAAAATTTTAATTAATTAAAATTATTGTGTGCTATTATTTTGGTAAAAATATTATATATTCTAATTTTTTTTTACTTTCATCCAATATATTTTATAGGTTTATGAAAAAAACAAACCCAATTTTATACAAAAAATACTATGTTTTTATTAAGGCATTTTTACCACAAATTAGAGGAGTGCCCATTTTCAATCAAATATTGGACCATTTAATAAATTATATATATAAAAATAATTTTTTTATTCATAATATAGTAATAAAAATTATATTTTGGTATATTTTGGAATTTTTTTGTGAAGATTCAATTTTTAATGAACATTGAAAATACTGATGATCAGTTCAAAACTGTTTTTTCATATAATTTATTTGTAAATTTAAATTTTGTTTCATATTAGTTTTAATGTCTAATTAGATAATAGTTTTACAAATTAATCCTATTTAGTTTATTGGAATCAATTTCACTATGGAATGGATTGTAAAAAACATAGAAAACCTTCGGACATGTTTACCTTAAAAACCTGCATTGTTATCCCATCTTCCGGATTAAATTTAAATTAAATTATGAAATTTATGTGATTGTAATTTGGAAAAATTGATTTAAAATTTGTAATTAGAATAATTTTGGATTTTTAATAAGTTCAATGTAGTTTTTGACTAAAAAATTAGTGAAAGTAATCGGAATTATTTAAAATTATTATGGTTAAATTTAGTTTAATAAGGGACTAAACCATAACATTAAGTCCCCAAAGGACCAACAAACTTTTCCAGAATCTATTGTATTTCAATATATTGACCCTACCCTCCATCATATCCAATTGTCTCCATAATATCATCCAAATTAAAGCTAAAACATGTATAGAAATCCTTTTTCGAAATATTAAATGAGTGACACTCCTCCTCCACTATAAAAAGGTCTCATTTCCTCTCACCTATTCAAACATCTAAAGACACATTATATAAAAAAATATCTTCCTAAATAAATACTAAAAATACTTCCCATAATCTTATTATACTACCATTTTTAATAATTTCATCCCAGTAATCCTTTTGGTACAGACCCAAAAAAGATACATGATTAAGATGTATCATCTTCTCTCAAGCTATTTAATTTTATTTCCATTCTCCACCCCCTAAAATCTCTATGTATCATTCCCATGTAAAAAATAATATCATATATATACATATATGTTTTTATACTATGGTTTATATCATAAATTAAAAACACCTTCATCTAATGGGTGATGAACAATTAGCTTCTATGTATGGTAAACTAATGTCATGTGAAACAATGATTGTTCATTTTTCCATTACCACCTCCCGTGGTGGCCATTATAATGAAAAATATATTTATATATGATATATGTTATATTTCTAAGTTATTCATGTTTCATTAATATTTATTAATAATATACCTTTATGGTTCCCATCTTGTCTAAAATGATAATTTCGTTTGAGAAGTGTGCACTACAACCCACTCAATTTGATATGACTCATTTATTCCATACGTGGAACGTATAAAGGATAGTTTTAATAAACCTATGTATCATTTGTATCATATATATGATAAATGTATTATAATATAAATTTTCTTTATTAAATTATCATTCTATTAATACAAAAAAGAAATTAAATTAGTGCTCATGCGTACCTATAGACTACCATCTATAGGAGTAGGGATGTTCATTTCTAATCTATAAATATTATCAACTAATAAAAATACATATATAATTAACATATATGATAATTAGTTCATTTTTTAAATTTGTTATATGATGAAATTATTTTCTAATTAACAGGAATTAAAAATCTCATGTCAAAACATATCTCAGAAAACATTAGAATTCACAACTGAAATAGTCAAAATAATGAAAGATTTCTAACAAACAGGGAATAATATATTATAAAAAGTTAGTATATGATATTATGAATATGGTTATGGTTCTATTATAATTATGTAACATATTTTAAATCACTATACATATGTATAAATACAAAATAAAAAAAAGGAAGGTTAAGGTAATGGAATTTCATCTCAATTTACATTCCATTATGACATATTTGTCGTTATACACAAATTCACTTTTATTTGTCTTTTATACTTACTTTCCTTGTTATATCATGAATCCAATTATTCTTGTGATATTATATATTTTATTTAATGTCATTCCTTTCTGGATATTATGATTCCAATGTTTCAAAGCAGTATGGGACACTTTAGAGTGTTTAAAGTTTATTCTCTTGAAGAACGTTATTAATAATTATCTTTGAAATAAACCTTTATTTTTTTATTTTAAACATTATCATGAAAAAATATTTTAATTATAAACATTTTTCATTGGAAATTTCCTTCAATATCCATATTTTCCATTGTTGGATATTATTATTTCCTAAATCTTATATCATATCACATACAATGTTTACTTTCATTGTTATTTGATTAACTGAGAATTATTAAAAAATCTATATGTTTTATTCAATACAGCTATATGAAAAGGAATATTTTTTATTGATAAAATTTATTATTAGATATCAGTAATTATTTTCACATGCAATATCAATTGGATCTTATATTTTATATAGCTCCTCGATGCTTTGATAGGTTCCCATGACACGATTAAGTTGGCCAAATTAAAAAGGTTTCTATATTCAGTATTAAATTCTCCAGTGGGTGGACCGTGGTATTGGAGGTCCACTTTTTCCTTAGAAATAATTTCCAATTTTTATGCATTTACTTCATAGATATTTTAGTTACTATTTATCCATGAGATTTTTCATTGACATATCTATGGATACATTTAATTTTTAGTTCTTTGATTAAATGGAATGTTTTCAAGTATCTAGCATTTCTATATTAAATTTTCATTATCTATTTATTTTAATGGAATGTGTTATCGATTATTTACCTTTTCGTGTTGGTTTATTTCCACTGACTCCAATAATTTATATATCATTATTGAGAATGTTATCTCACTCTTATTATGTTTATTTCCCCAGGTCATGAAGAATAAATATTTCATTTAGCATTCAAGTGTAATGTTTATTTAATTTATTTATTTATCATATTTTAATTTACTATTTACCAATGTATAATGGGTATCGAAGATGTAATATTCCAATCCAATACTACTAATATAATTGGTCATTTGGTATTTCAATCATTGTAATAATTCCAATGTAAAAAATAATAATACATCGGACCTGATATTCTAGGGGTAAGGCATTACAGTTGGTATCATATGAAGTTTAGAAATAACCTTGGATACTAGATTTATAAAACACTAGATTAGAGATCTCAACCCTCTGATAGACATTGAGGATAATTGTACAAGAACATACTAGATCATTGCTAAGGTAGTGATTTTGTGGGTATTCCTAGAAACACATCCATGTATAGATACAACAAGTTGATGTAGTTATTTTACAAATCCATATAGGAGTAATAAAATTGGAAATGTGTTATGAGTCTATGTGAGGATGACCTAGTACATGAAAAAATGTCTTACATTACACCTTTTCTGAAACTCCAAGGGGATATGTTTAGGATAGTTTACATTTTATACACATAACATTATGAAGTATTTGAAATTAAATAGTTCCCTAAAGTAACAAAAATATATGATTCTAGAATTTATGATCTAGAAATTGATGTTATCTGGTATACCATATTAAGATTTATAAAATGTTCATAATTTTGAGATATAATCCAGTATATGTAGTTGTTTAGAAATAAATTATAAGGACCCAGCCTTAAACCTTACTTAATCTTGAGTTATTACAAGATTCCACATTGAGGATCTTTTCAGGTTTAGAGTTTTAGAGAATTAGATCATGAAACATGCATTACATTCCACATTTAAACAAATTGGTTACATAAAAGACAGTATTCATTCTTCCCATAAAAGGAAACATATTTAAAATAAAACATGGATTCTTTCTTGACACATCCTTGACACTATCATCACATCATGTACCCTTCAATAGACCTATGAAAAAAAATTCAAAAACTTTGGATGAGCATAAAATGCTCAGTAAGGGATATAAAAATATGGAAAGGAAACAAGAGTACATGTATACATAAGAATGAAATCATACTTTACCCATAAAACATAAGCACTTTAACAAGCCTCATAAAATCATGAATAAATCATTGAAATCATAAGACATAAAAGGTAACTTGAGGTATTCATAACATTCTTACATAGGGAGTAACCCTCTTGGTTACGTTTGGAATACCCATCACAGTATATTCCCGAAATCTCTTCCGAGAAACCTTAACGTTTCACTCCTTCGCTTTACCCAATGCATTGGAGAGCTATATCGGGCTCACCTGCCCTTAGTTTATCACGGAACCACCCGTCTTCATAATAATGCCCAAGAACCTCAACATAATCGTGTGACATAAAACATGCATAAAGGAAACATAACATTTCCACCTTTCAATCACAAGATATCAATACAACACATTGATATAAAAACATTATAAAAACCATTTTCAATAAAAAAATAAAAGAAAAGTAAAACATGGTATTTATTTTTCTTTAAAAAAAAGGTATGGCTTGTAGAGGAATCTGAAACTCAAATAATGGTCACGGCGGCGAATAAGTCGTTGCCGCCGCATACGTACGAAAAAAACATTACCTTTTGTGGTTTACTAAACGATTCATATTAAAAATATTCCTTTTGAATAAACGTAAAATTCAATGGGGTTTATACACCGTATAAAATAAGGTTGTGTATAAAACAAAATATGCCTCAATGAAAGGAGATTGAGACGAAGTCCCATACAAAGACGGTATACTTGGTTTAAGGATAAATCAATTACATAATTATGTGTGACAAACAAATACACCAAATATAAGTGTATATTAAGTGTAAAATAATCAAAGTTCATTCACACATATTCAATGTATGACATATTCAATAACTACATGTTGAACCTAAAGAAATCGAAATTGGGTTAAGAAGTTCCCTTGACCGCCTAACAGTGTCAGATCAAAAAAAGGGTATCTCATCACTTGGACATAAAATTTACATAAATAAGGATATATGAGAACATATCACAACATAAAAATATGTAAATTAAAAGAACCAACAAAAGAAGTCTTTTAGAAAGAGGAGGGTGAATGGTTCCCTTACCGACATGGGTATCTTTCGAAACATACGCCCCGTGAAAGAAGGAAAATACAACATTAATGTAAATAATCATAAATGAAAGAATATTACACAATTAGTTATATAATGGTCAGTACATACACCAGTCAAAGGAAATTGTGGAAAATGTATCATAAATCTCACAGGAATAAAAGTGAGATGAAAAATCCCTTACGAAAACACGGCAGCCTAACGACGCAACTTAAATCTTCCAAAAATGGATTAATGAGATCAAATAGGGTATCTAATCACATTACAATAAAATTTAAAGCAAGAGGAATATAAAATAACATCCCGCATCATAAAAAAAGAGGATCTTAAAAGTAGTGACATAAAGGAGAGTACTTAAAGAGAAAGAGAGAGGTTAGATCTCTTATGAAAATTCGACAGCCTAACGGTGCCACTCAAAACATCCAAAAAGGATTGATGAGAGGAAATAGGGTATCTCATCATATGAACATAATAAGTACAGTATGATTAATATAAATTAACATCCCAATCATAATAAAGATGAGCTTAAAAGGAATGACATAAAAGAGTGTACTTAAAAAAGAAAGAGAGGTGTATGATCCCTTACCTGAAGTCCAACTTGTCTTGTTCGTTTCATTATATTCATGAATAATAAACTTTGGTCAATTAATAATTGACTAAGTAACTCCTTTATAGATTATTATTCAGTTCATATCACATATTATAATGTTATAATAATTGTTTAATAATGTTAGTTCATATCAGACGTTTTTTCCGATGTTTGGTACATGAGTCAAAAATGAACTTGTTTGAAAAAAGATTTGCCCATGTAGTTATAAGTAAATAATTTCAAGAATAGTATTAATGATTAAAATATCATAAATATCCAGTAAATATTCATTTTATACTATTCCATATTATTTGGAGATAAAAACGAAAAGCACCGTTCATGGAGACGGTAGGTCGTACGTACGCATGAATGCTACTTTCATTTTTTGTCATATTAATGGAATTAAAACAAAATGAGAGAGATATATATATGTTATAATTCCAGAATGATATCCATAATTTAGATGTAATATATTACATATTTATCCATTATATATATGTACTTATAATATTACATAACATTTTGAGACAAGAAATGAAATGTACCGTTCATGGAGACGGTAAGTCGTACGTACGCATGAACGCTACTTCCATTTCTATTTCATATTTAATGGAATTAAAACATAATGATACATGATAGTATTTTAATTACAGTATGTTATCATATATAATATCATTAAATAGATCCTTTATACGTACCACATATGGTATTAACGAATCAAATCACTTTGAGGGGGCGGTAGTCCGCACTTCCTTAAATGAAGATATCGCGTTTACCCATACTGGAAACCATAAAGGTACACCATAAATGAAAAATACAGAAGCTTAAATAAAAAATAAACATATTATATATCATATATAAATATATTTTCATCTTAATGGCCACCTTTGAAGGTGTTAGAAGAATGTTGAACAATCATCGTTTCGGGAGGCAGAAATTCGCCATCCACAGAAACAGTATGTTCTATAACCATTAGATGTAGGTGTGTGTAAGTGTAGCTCGAATACGTTTTATAACAACATCCTAGTATATTGAAGATACTGAATTTTTTAGAAAATAAATGAATAAAAATAGTTTATGGGGTTGGAGAAGCAAAATAAAACAAAAGGACACATGTGAAGACATTACCTTAAAATCGGGTAACTCCCTTTGGTTTGAGCTCAAAGGATTCCTGGGGAAGAATTCTGCCCAAAGTGAGGCTTCAAAGAGTAATATATGGAATTGGAGAGATAAAATGGGCAGGTTTTGGCCGATCCAAAGGCCTTGGTAGTGTGTGTAAGGAGGTAGAGGTGGGGGCCTTTTATAAGAGGAGAGGAGGGGCACTCTTGTAAAGTTACAAAATGTTACTTTATTATCAAAATATTTTCGGATTTTAAAGGTCCCACATTCATGTATTTCAAGGATATGGTGATAAGGGTTCTATATCCACTGATACAATAGGTTTTGGACAAGTGTAGGTCTTAGATATTACATTATCATTCCATTTTATTTAAATCGTTAAATAATGAGGTCATCGCTGCATCATCATGATGTCATGAATAATTTAATTTATTTAATGTATAAAAATTATAAAACAAACACTATGATGTTGGAAATAGTTTTATCTTTCTAATGAATATTTATAGTTAAAAATATTACTTGTATAACCCCATGTAAAAATTGTTTTAGTAAAACATTTCATGTTTGTGTCATTTTTACTTTAACATTAAATAAAAAGATATTTATGTCAGTTCCCAACCAAAGTGGCTCCATGGGGTCCCCAAGTTGACCCATGGATTGTCTTGGTCGGCCATGACACATCAAATTAGGGTAGGACTTGTTTCTAGGTCATTTATGTTCATTAAAACATTATTCATACCATAAACTACACTAATTACCTCTAATCGCGATTAAAAACTTAATAAGTTACTATTCACCAAAAAATTATTTTTATCCCATTGAACCACATTTTAATTCTTAATGACAACCATGTATGTTGGATTTTTGAAATTCCAAACACAAAGATGCAAAATTTCATTTAAACGGAAAAATCAGTTTTTATAAGTATCACTTAGTGGTTTCACTATTCATCAAAAAATGAATTTTTTCAGAAAAATCCCAAAACATCACCCTAAGCAATATTTGATATTCCAAATTCAAAAATGAAGTCTATTTTAAAAAATTAAAAACATACAAGTCACATTAATTAATTTAATAATTAATTCCCACTGTTAGAGCAAATAGCGTGTTTTTATGAAACAATAAGTATCAAAATATTGACACTAGTTTAAGTCTGATTTCAAAGTGAAATTAATTCCAACAACCACTATTGGATTTAATGGTAAAAATATATTCTAATTTCATTTTAAAACCAATTAAAAAGATAATCTAATCATATAAATAAATTATATTAAAAAGAGGTTTTTAATTAAAATACAACATTTTACAATATTCATTAAAAAAATGAACTTTATCGGAAAGATACCAAAAATTTACACAAAGTAAATTTTGATGCCCCAATTCTTAATAAGAGTTTTATTTGGTCCAATAGAATGTATAATAGTGAACAAAACTATATTTAATGACGGTTCTCCATCAAAAGGCGATAAGTGAACCTTTAGTGAAAACTAGGGCATGTACGCCTAAAATTGAATTCTTTCTGTATTTTAAGCATTTATATTTTATTGCATAAATGTAAAAACATTTAAAAACATATATAATCATATATTAGTTATTTATATCCACTCCTGCCAATACAATGGCTACATGTTAACTACCATTTAAAATAATATTATTTTATTTTTAGAGTGCAACGTAAGATTCCCAAGAAACTCGTTGTTGCATGTTGGGTACGCCATCGAGCATAGCATCCCCTTTAAAGTCATATTAATATTTTATTCACAAATATGGATAAATATGAAAATGTAATATTATTTATTTACTCGGGGTATTACATCCTTCCCCCCTTTTGGGAATTGCGTCCTCGCAATTTTTAAAATTGATCTTGGAAACATCCATGAAAGTCCCACATCGGAACAAGAGTTGGTAAAACAATCAATTTAATATAAAGGAAGATAAGTACAGAGGTCACCCGAGTTAACCCATACTAGGATTCCATGAAGAAAAACATGGACATGGAAGAAAAAGCAAAGGTTCGTGTTCTTGAGAGAGAGTGATAGTAAACATGTCTAAGAGAAAGTTAACCATAAGAAAATCACAATCTTGTGATGGGTTAAACGGTATTCGATTCCCCAGTAGGAAAAGTTAATAGACAACTTTTTTGTTTTAAGTTACTTTTTATTGAGGAAGTTATTCATAAGGAAACATAATCATTTAACATGTTGACTTTCAACTTTTACTAGATTTGTTAATCAAACTCATATTTTTTCCAAAAGACGAGTATTTAGGGAGGCTTGTTCGCATTAAGAGTATTATAATAAACTTCTAGAGAGTCGCCTAATCCACAAAAGAGAACTATATAATTCCCATGTATTTAGACTTTTACCAAAACCAAAAAGGTTAGTACAAGATCAGATAATCCAGAAAAGGATAACCCTTTATAAAAAGAAAATCTATTCTTAATCTCCAAAATTTGTCCAAGAAAACCCAAAGTTCAACGCGGACCATTCTATAATCAATTTTTCCATAAAATTATTCAAAGTAAACCAAACTAAGATTGAAACCCAAATATTTGAAGGATTTATTCACATAGTCTTCCATGTTAAATTGTAACATTTATCTCCAAACAACATCAGTTGCTCCAAAAGTCTCGTATTGAAAAGTAATTAACCTAATCACATATCCTCCATGATAGGTTAATCATTTTCATAAATAACCCAAAATCAACTTACTCTTAATTCATAAAATCATATAACTACAAAGAATCAGTCAAACTAACCATGGACTTCACGTAGTCTAGTGGTAGGCGATAAATACCAGTCGCACTTTGGTTGTGGGTTCGATTTCCGCAGCTTTGTCCGATGCGACGGGTAGTCACACGGTCTGCGTGTTGTCCTTTTTACAAAACTATATAATTCTCAAATCATTCCCCAAAACGAGATAAAATTTTCAAAAATGATCATAACATATTTTAACCTCAAGTTTATCTCATTCCATTCATTTTCCATCATATCATAGAGTAACCCATAATTACCTAAAAAGTAAGGATCATATAAACCCTAATGGTTACCTTAATAATTATTACCTGAATTTCCACATCGAGTTAGCCATCTCGTACATGATGAATTAGAGACTCACCGAGGTTGAATTGGTTGATCATGACTCTTTGATAGTTGGTTTAGAACAACCATGAGATTCCTCATTGAATCCGCCATAACATCGAGTCTCTTCATCAGAGAACCACCACAGTTTCCTTCAAACCCATTGTCACATTGGTGCCTGCTAGATCTAGCCATTTACTAAAACCAAAAAGGTCAGTGTGAGTATATCAAAAAAACCTCATATACTAATGAGAAAGATAAACACTAAGATATACATACTCATTCACTTTATCTAAAACAAGGACTCTTTCTGAAATCTTAACCATTATGGTAATGTCACTTATGCTTAAAGAATACCCTAACCTCTAAAGTTATCTAAACCGACCTTTGATACAAACTATAAGGCCCCAGCCTTAAACCTTACTTAATCTTGATTTATTACAAGATTACACATTGAGGATCTTTTCAGGTTTAGAGTTTTAGAGAATTAGATCATTAAAATTGCATTACATTCCACATTTAAACAAAGTGGTTACATGAAAGACAGTATTCATTCTTCCCATCAACGAAAAGATATTTAAAATAAAACATGGATTCTTTCTTGACACATCCTTAACACTATCATCACATCATGTACCCTTCCCTAGACCTCTGAAAAACATTTCAAAAACTGGGGATGAGCATAAAAAGCTTAGTAAGGGATAGAAAAATATGGAAAGGAAACATGAGTACATGTATACATAAGAATGAAATCATACTTTACCCATAAAACATAATCACTTTAACATGCCTCATAAAATCATGAATAAATCATAGAAATCATAAGACATAAAAGGTAACATGAGGCATTCATAACATTCTTACGTAGGGAGTAACCCTCTTGGTTACGTTTGGAATACCAATCATAGTATATTGCCTAAATCTCTTCGGAGAAACCTTAATGTTTCACTCCTTCACATTACCCAATGCATTGGAGAGATATATCGGGCTCACCCACCCTTAGTTTATCACGGAACCACCCGTCTTCATAATAATTCCCAAGAACCTCAACATAATCGTATCACATAAAACATGGATAAAGGAAACATAACATTTCACCCTTTCAATCACAAGATATCAATATAACACATTGATATAAAAACATTATTAAAACCATTTTCAATAGAAAAATAAAAGAAAAGTAAAACATGGTATTTATTTTTCTTTTAAAAAAAGGTATGGCTTGTAGAGGAAGCCGAAACTCAAATAATGGTCATGATGGCGGAGAAGTCGTTGTCGCCGCATACGTATGACAAAAACATTCCCTTTTGTGGTTTACTAAACAATTAGTATAAAAAAGATTCCTTTTTAATAAACATAAAAGTCAAAGGGGTTTATACACCGTATAAAACAAGTTTGTGTATAAAACAGAATATGACTCAATGAAAGGAGATTGAGACGAAGTCCCATACAAAGACGGTATACATGGTTTAAGGATAAATCAATTACATAATTATGTGTGACAAAAAAAATACACCAAATATAAGTGGATATTAAGTGTACAACAATCAAAGGTCATTCACACATATTCAAAGGATGGCATATTCAATAACTACATATTGAACCCAAAGAAATCAAAATTGGGTTAAGAAGTTCCCCTGACAGCCTAACAGCGTCACATAAAAAAAGGGTATCTCATCACTTGGACATAAAATTTACATCAATAAGGATATATGAGAACATATCCCAACATAACAATATATAAATTAAAAGACCAAAAAAAAGTCTTTTAAAAAGAGGAGGGTGAAAGGTTCCCTTACCGACATGGGTATCTTTCGAAACATACGCCCCGTGAAAGAAGGACAATACAACATTGATGTAAATACTCATAAATGAAATAATATTACACAATGAGTAAAATAATGGTCAGTATATACACCACTCAAAGGAAATTGTGGCAACTTTAGCATAAATCTCACAGGAATAAATGTGAGATGAAAAATCCCTTACGAAAACTCAGCAGCCTAATGGCACCACTTAAAACTACCAAAAATCGATTGATGAGATCAAATAGGTTATCTCATCACATTACAATAAAACATAAAAAAAGAGGAATATAAAATAACATCCCCCGTCATAAGAAAAGATGAGCTTAAAAGAAGTGACATAAAGGAGAGTACTTAAAGAGAAAAAGAGAGGTTAGACCTCTTACGAAAATCCGCAGCCTAACGGTGCCACTCAAAACTTCCAAAATGGATTGATGAGAGGAAATAGGGTCTCTCATCATATGAAAATAATATGTACAGTAGGATTAATATAAAAGAAAATCCCAATCATAATAATGATGAGCTTAAAAGGAATGACATAAAAGAGTGTACTTAAAAAGAAAGAGAGGTGTAGGATCCCTTACCTCAAGTCCAACATGTCTTGTTCGTTTCTTTATATTCCTGAATAATAAACATTGTTCAATTAATAAGTTCCTAAGTACCTACTTTAGATATTATTATTCAGTTCATATATCATATTATAATGTTATAATAATTGTTTAATAATGTTAATTCATATCAGATGTTTTTGTCGATGTTTGGTACATGAGTCAAAAATGAACTTGTTTGAAAAAAGATTGCCCATGTAGTTATAAGTAAATAATTTCCAGAATAGTATTAATGATTAAAAAATCATATATATCAATTGAATATTCATTTTATACTATTCCATATCATTTGGAGATAAAAACAAAAATCACCGTTCATGGAGACGGTAGGCCGTACGTACGCATGAACGCTACATTCATTTTTTGTCATATTAATGGAATTAAAACAAAATGAGAGAGATATATATATATGTTATACTTACAGAATGATATCCATAATTTAGATGTAATATATTACATATATATCCATTATATATTTGTACTTATAATATTACATAACATTTTGAGATAAGAAATGAAATTTACCGTTCATGGAGACGGTAAGTCGTACGTACGCATGAACGCTACTTCCATTTCTATTTCATATTTAATGGAATTATAACATAATGATACATAATAGTATTTTAATTCCAGTATGGTATCATATATAATATAATTAAATATATCCTTTATACGTACCACACATCGTATTAACGAATCAAATCACTTTGAGGGGGCGGTAGTCCGCACTTCCTTAAATGAAGATATTGTGTTTACCCATAATGGAAACCACAAAGGTTCGCCATAAATGAAAAATACAGAAGATTAAGTAAAAAAACAAACATATTAGATATAATATATAAATATAGTGTCATCTTAATGGCCACCTTTGAAGGTGTTATAAGAATGTTGAACAGTCATCCTTTCGGGAGGCAGAAATTCGCCATCCACGGAAATAGTACGTTCTTTTACCATTAGATGTAGCTGTGTGTAAGTGTAGCTCGAATAATTCTTATACCAACATCCTAGTATATTTAAGATACTGGATTTGTTACAAAATAAATGAATAAAAAGAGTTTAGGTGGTTGGAGAAGCAAAATAAAACAAAAGGACACAAGTGAAGACATTACCTTAAAATTGGGTAACTCCCTTTGGTTTGAGCTCAAAGGCTTCCTTGGGAAGACTACTGCCCAAAGTGAGGCTTCAAGGAGTAAGAGATGGAAGTTTAGAGACAAAATGGTAAGGGGATGGTGGATCCAAAGGCTTTGGGAGTGTGGGTAAGGAGGTAGAGATGGGGGCCTTTTATAAGATGAGAGGAGGGGCACTCTTGTAAAGTTACAAAATGTTACTTTATTTTCAAAAGAGTTTCGGATTTTAAAGGTCCCAAATTGTTGTATTTCGAGGATACGGTGATAAGGGTTCGAAATAAACTCATCCAATAGTTTTTGGACTTGTTTAGGTCTTAGATATTACATTATCTTTCCATTTTATTTAAATCGATAAATAATGAGGTCATCGCTGCATCATCATGATGTCATAAATAATTAATTTATTTAATGTCTAAAAATTATAAAACAAATACTATGATGTATGAAATATTTTTATCTTTCCAATGAATATTTATAGTCAAAAATATGACTTGTATAACCCCATGTAAAAATTGTTTTAGTAAAACATCTCATGTTTGTGTCATTTTTACTTTAACATTAAATAAAAAGATATTTATGTCATTTCCCAACCAAACTAGCTCCATGGGGTCCCCAAGTTGACCCATGGATTTTCATGGTCGGCCATGACACATCCAATGAGGGTAGGACATGTGTCTAGGTAATTTCATTTTATTAAAACATTATTCTTACCATAAACTACACTAATTACCTCTAATCACGATTAAAAACATAATAAGTTACTATTCACCAAAAAATTATTTTTATCCCATTTAACCACATTTTACTTCTTAATGACAACCATGTATGTCCGATTTTTGAAATTCAAAACACAAAGATGGAAAAATTTCATTTAAACGTAAAAATAAGTTTTTATAAGTATCACTTAGTGGTTTCATTATTAATCAAAAATTGAAGTTTTTCAGAAAAATCACAAAAATTCACCCTAAGCTATATTTGATATTCTGAATTAAAAAATGAATTCTATTTTACAAAATTCAAAACATATAAGTCACATTAATTAATTTAATAATTAATTCCCACTGTCAGAGCAAATAACGTGTTTTTATGAAACAATAAGTATCAAAAGATTGACACTAGTTTAAGTCTGATTTCAAAGTAAAATTAATTCCAATGACCACTATTGATTTTAATGGTAAAAATATATTATAATTTCACTTTAAAACCAATTAAAAATATAATCTAATCATATAAATAAATTAGATTAAAAAGAGGTTTTGAATTAAAATACAACATTTTACACTATTCATTAAAAAATTAACTTAATTGGAATGATACCAAAAATTTACACAAAGTAAATTTTGATGTCCCGATTCTTAAGAAGAGTTTTATTTGGTCTAATAGAATGTATAAGAGTGAACAAAACTATATTTAATGACGGTTCTCCATCAAAAGGCGATAAGTGAACCTTTAGTGAAAACTAGGGCATATACACCTAAAATTGAATTCTTTCCGTATTTTAAGCCTTTATCTTTTATCGGATAAATGTAAAAACATTTAAAAACATATATAATCATATTTTAGTTATTTATATCCATTCCTGCCAATACAACAGATTCATGTTAACTACCATTTAAAATAATATTATTTTATTATTAGAGTGCAACGTAAGATTCCCAAGAAACTCGTTGTTGCATATTGGGTACGCCATTGAGCACAACATCCTCTTTAAAGTCATATTAATATTTTATTCACAAATATGGACAAATATGAAAATTTCATATTCTTTATTTACCTAGGGTGTTACATAAATACTGTAAGGAATAATGGTACCAATACTCATGGCCAATGTAGATATTTTCCATCTAAGAGAGTCAATGTAATTGGCATTAGAACTGATCAAGTTATATATATATTTGGGTAACTTAGTCAGGTTATTCCAAATAACATTTCCCAAATGGTGCTACCTATTACATGGATATAATCTCCCATGGTGGATCACATTATGCGGTAAAATCAACCATCATTTAGTGGTAATACTAATCCAATTTTAGTCGAGAAATTTGTTAAGTCTCTGAGAAATATTTTTACAGCCATTGAATGTAGCAAAAAGGAAAATGTTACACATGCAGTCTATTATCTCCAAGGTGAATCTATTCAATGGTAATCCATAATCCAGAATACTAGAGGGGAATAAGAAATATAACTCATGGAATAGAGATCATTTTTGGATACTTTTTTTGATAAATAATTCCCTCATGATCAACAAATTTAGATGAAAAAATATACCTTAGATAAATCAAAAGGGGGAAGAGAATTTATGGATTTCCAAGCAACCTTTAAAGAGTGATCTATTTATGTTATGGATTATATACGTTACATGGAGTACAATTTGGTCCAGTACTTGAAGGTATTAAGAGACAACTTTGAAGGAAACCTGTTTCCTAGACATTTTTATCATATGAAGGAATACATTTATGTGATATCAATACAGAGAAATAATTATTGAGATCCTATGTATTAATGATAAACCTAGAGAAAAATATGTCTTATGAACACAATTAAAAATGGAATGAGTCAATGAATATGAACGGAAATGAGGATTTTCTAACAAGAGGAAACTATTTAAATAATAACCTTGGTAAATTCTTAGATGTATTGTGTGTTTTTAAAATTATAGTGAAATGGGAAACGAGGAAAAAGAATGAAATGTGAAGAAGGAAAACATTGATATTGAGTGTTAAAACTTCAAAGAGATGGGTCACTATTTAAATTAATAACCCCAATGTCAAGGTAATATAATACTAAGAAGATAAGGGATCAAGGTCAAGAACATGTTATTGACACAACTGAAGTGGAATGATTAATGTACTTATATATTTGGATATGTAAAATATGTTATGAATGTATTTTATTTAAAATTTTCTTATCTTATAATCTACTAAATATGTATTTATGGTACTTTAGTGAATTGTTTTTGTATTTGAGAATTATTAGTAGAATGTTAACATGAAATGATATTCATTAGAAATTTAAACTTCTCAGATAACAAGTGATTAAGGGGAAAAACGATTAACATATTAATGATGTTTAAATAATAAAGAATAAATTATTGATTCAGACAAGTGATAACTACATTGGAAGTGATAAATGATTTTCTGACAAGTTTTCTGTGATATTATTGATGGATTTTACCACATATTTATACTTATGGAATATATATAATAACATATGTCTAACTAGTGGAAAAAAATAAATCATCTTCAAAATAAGTTTATGTGGTGATTCGAGTTATAACCATAATTCAAGAGGGTACATGATGATGTTATTAAAATGTTTTTTATATCAAAATCTATTGCTGCCTCATGTTGATTTAACCCTATGATAATTTAATTTTGTATATTCATTGACCTTCTTTCTAAAGTGATGGAAATTAATCATTTATAAAAGTTAACCATTTATGAAATTTTTTAAGTTGATCCTTTGATAAGGTTGTATTGATTATTGTATTAATTCACCATATAAGAAAAGTAATGGAAATTATTTTAAACACAACTAAAGGACAAGACTTTGTTTATAGAAAATTATATTTATTCACATTTATATATAGTGGACGAATTCCTAAAAAGGGTTTTGAAATAAATTTGTTCTCATAATACATTAATTTTTATGGAACTGATGGTCTTTTAAATCATCGTAGATTTTTGGATTTGAGGCCCTAAACATTCCATTGATCTTTCACATGTTTGTGATTTATGACATCAATCACTCCCTGTAAATATTTACATTTCTTTTATAAGTACATATCTTGACATTACACTAATGTTCGTCTACATAGAGACCGAGTTATATAATATTCCACGTGAACATTTTACATTCCATTCTCTCTTTTCTAAGGGATGTTTTAGAATCTATTAACATCATGTGGGATCTCAACATAGAAAATATAAGACAAAATATATCCAAGATCAAGTTTAATCTACAATGAATAAATTTAATTAAAGTGATGAGATTGTAACACCCCGAAATTCTAGAGTAAGAATATTATATTCGATAGAGTGTATCACATAAACCACAAAGTGAATAAGGGAATATAATACCCTAAGACATTAAAATATATTTAATATTTTAAATAAATTAAATACATGATAAACATTTCAATTCACACATCACCAAGTTAGCTTGTGTTACACGTAAGAGTGACTTTCATTGAAAGCATTTGTTACATGAAATACTGAGTTTTACTAAATATAGATATATTATTAAAGTATTATTTAATATAACATATTCATTAAATTAGAATTCATTAGAAAAATTAACTAAATTATGGATGTATATTGTTAGAAAAAATATAATATGAATCCATAAGTTACAAAATAATCATAAATATTGATGAAAACCTATTGAATATAAAATAAATATTATAATTTTTATACTCGCAAAGAAATTTTACTATAATAAATTAAATTTATTAAAATTAAAGAGTGATGTTAATTTAATATAAATATTATAAATTCAATAAAATATTTTTGATATTAAATTAATATATTTTATTCTCTTAAGACAAAATAAAACCAAATTTTATGCATAAAATACTATATTTTTAAGGCATTTTACCACCTTTTATTGGAGAACCAATTTCAAATCCAAATTCTAAAAATTTCATAAATTTATATTGCTTACATAAACTTTTTATTTAAAATTAAACAAAAAAACTTATCATCGGGTGAATTTTTGGTAATTTTCTATGAAGATTTATTTTTTAATTAATAGTGAAAAATATTACATTTTAATTGAAAACTGCTCTTTCATATAATTTATTTATAATGTTAAATAATATTTTAGATTAGTTCTAAAGATTAATTTGATAATATTTTACTAATTAATCCAATTTATTTCATTGGGATCAATTTCACATTGAAATTGATGCTAAAAACCTATCAAATGATTGGATTTTTTACCATAAAACACAAATTATCAGCCCATCTGCAATATTAAATTTAAATTAATTTAGTCAAATTATGTGATTGGAAATCAGATAAATATATTTCATATTTTTAATTAGAATAATTTATAATTCATATTATGGTAAACATAGTTTCTGACCAATAATATGTTTGAAATTAAATAAAAATAAATAAAATTATTAAGGATAAATAAATTAAATAAGTTACTAAACATTATCCTTAAGGCCCAAAACGACCAATACACTTGTCCAGAATCAATTTTATGGCCAAATAACAAATATATTTTCTCATTTATTGAATTGGGTCAATTCTTGGATATATTTTCAGCATGGAAAACATGTATGTAATTCCTTTTTTCAAGTATTACAACAGTGTCACTCCTCCTCCACTATAAAAAGGCATCCCCAAATCCCACTTCTTCACACCAATAAATCAATTTTTAGTCAACCAAGATCTTCCCAAATATATTATCAACAATCATACCCTCATTATAGAAGCATTATATTTAGAATAAATCCACCCCGAGAATTTTTTTGGTACAAACCAAGAGATGTAACATGATTAATAGTTAACAACTTCACTTGAGATCTTTAGTTTTAATTTTATTTTCTACCACCTTAGATATTATTATTTCATTCTCATTCAATAAAAAATAATCCTAAATATAATGATATATTGTTACGCTATGTTTTTTACCTACACTTACCCACACCACCATCTAATGGTAATATAACATACAATTTCTGTGTACGGTGAATTACTGCCTCACAAAATGATGGTTATTCATTTTTCCTTTACTGCCTCTCATGGTGGCCATTATGATGGAAAATATATTTTTTATGATATATATTAAATTTATAATTTCATTATGTGTCTTTAAGTTTGTAACGTCCCGGTCTTAATCAAGTACAAATCATTTTTACTATATTCCAGCCTAATTAATTAGGTGACCCAGGGCATGTGCATGCACACCTTAATGCATGTCCCTGGAAGCTTTTTATTTAATTTAAATTTCTGTAGATGTTTCATGAAAAATGTCACGTCGCGCTTTAGCATGATTTTCAGGTTTAAAGAATTGATAAAATGTTGAAAATAATAATAAGATATTTAAATATGATTTAAAAGAAATGAAGAAAGGATAAAAAGAAATTCTGAAATAAAATAAAGAGGGGGTTATAGGAAAAATAAAAATAATTATAATGTGGGATTCCTATTTTTAATTATTTTTATAATCTTCCTTTCAATTATTTTGTTTTATTTTATCTTTTTATTGTATTTACTTTTTTCCTTATATTTTATTTTCCCATATTTTTCTTTTCGTGTCTTTTTCTTTCTTTTCTCTCTTTTCTTTTTTCCCTCTCCTCTCTCTCTCCCACTCCTCACATCGCACCCCTCAATCCCATTAAACCAACCAACAGCCCTTTGGAAGGCTGGTTCTCCTCTGTCCACTGTCTGATTCCTTTTTCGTCAGGTTCACAGTAAACCTTATGGAAAGGAAAATTTTGTGCAATTGGAATCATGCGATTTCATTGAGTAATCTACACGCAGTTCGTCGTAGAAAATTTTTACTATGCTTTGGGGTTTTTCTAAAATCCTTCATTTTTATTCGTTTAAGGTCAAATAAATCCCCACCGCGGATCTTAATATTATCTACGACTACAAGGTAGGGTGCATACTCGCTTTTTCTCCATTTTGTTTTTATTTATAAAAACTCATTGTTGTCCTGTTAGTCGGTGCCAATAGGCTTTGTGCAATTTTACCCATTTTAATCACATTAATGATTTTCTTCAATTTTTAGAGCCTTAATCATCTTAAATTAATTTTTTTGAATGGTTGCAACAAGATCGGACATCCATTTCGGTTTGTCGACATTGTTGGCCTATTTTTTCATTAGAAGGGTTATTAATTTAATTAGTTGCGGGTATTGTGCAGCCCCTTTTTATTGTTTTTAAATAAAATGAATAGTTGTTTGATTTACCGTGACGAAGTCGGACACACATTTTTGGGTGTTCCAACATGGGCTGTGTAATATTCCGTTAGCTGGGTTTTTCGTTTAGTTAATTGTGTGTACTGTAGATCCCCATTTTATTGTAATTAATTTTGATAAATAGTTTCCTAGAACATGAACTTCAATTGTTGGATCATTGGAACTTTTTATGCTGAACTAGTTATTATTTGAATGTTCATTATCCACTGATATTTATATGATGTGTATATTTCCTTGAAAATTGTTACACTGAACTACTTATTATTTAAATGTTCATTATCTGCTATGATTGATATGATATGTATATTGACTTTTATGTTGTTATACTGAACTGATTATTATTTAAATGTTCATTATCCAATGAGTTTGATATGATATGTATATCTCCTTTCATGTTGTTATGTTATACTGTTAGATTTATGACTTGTGATGTGGGTGTATCTAGTTAGTTTTCAAGCTGCGACTTTATATGTTGATTATCTCATATCTGCTGCTGTGAAAACTTTAATTAAATTCAAGGTGGGGAAAGGGGTAGGTCCTGTATTAAGGGCCACACATATATCCTCCACTCCTAACGGGTTACCTCTATGTGTCGGGGTGTGGTGTCATTGGCAATGTTGGACCGAGACTTCCCCGGACATTCTAAAACATTTGAGTGATACTGGTTCCAAAAGGGCCCATCGGGATGGATCCATTGGCAATGTGGCTATGCCAGCCTCATATGACACTCGACCCCATTATTGAAGTTCGAGATGGACTCAGGGTGAAGCCATGCCTTAGGCAATACTTGGACTTTCGAAATATTGCTTTGGACGGGCTCAGTGACATTGGATAAATTGACGGACATTCCGTATAGATACCTTCAGGACGGGCTCAGACTCCAATACTCAACTTGAATCTTAATAAATGATGCACTTAAGGGTTTATATTATTTCCATTTGGGGTTTCTTGGGAATTAGTATATCCTTTTGATATATGGTAGTACACCTGGTGGACACTTGACATAGACCCCAAGTCAAAGAAAAATCTTGGGGTATACTTCTTTGTTGTTTAGCTTGCTTTCTGGGTTTTATTAATAAATAAGTGTTTGTATATTTTGCTGACAGATACCCTTTTAGAATGAAAACTTTGGATGAAGAAGGTGGTTAGGCATGGGTTCCATTTAGAACAAATCTAGCTTATTTATTTCATTGCGTTTAAATTAATTTTCTAGGATTACTATGTAATGGCACACTGCATTTTTATTTCTACACAAAATGGAATGGTTTGGACACCATTGGTGCCGGCCTACTAGGATTTCATCTCACACCCTACTCGGGCATCATGGACACCCAAGTAGATTAAATGCTCGCAAGTATTGACAAGTGGATGTGTGCTTCTTCTGATGGTTGACTGTTCATTACTGCTTAAGATGGAGACTGGGGCAGAGGACAAAGCCTTACTTGCAATGTAGTTGTTTCTTGTATCTTACCTTTCAGTTGACTGTGTGTTTGAGTTCTTTTTTCCATACTTTCGGTTTAGACTTATATAGTATAATTTCATCTTTCCATGGGCATCCTCATTTGGTTATTATAACTCAGTTGGATGATTTACATTGCTTCCGCTATAGTTTGTTCATTTACATGCTTCCGCTACATCCTATTTATTGTTGTTTGCATCTGCTGTGATATTATATGTTACCTATGAAGTCATAATCCCCCCCACAGACACAAAAAGGTTCTTTGCTGCTACTCGGTAGCCTCTGGCATTTGGGGAGATGCGCTTTGAGGTTATGTAACCATCGGTCCAGCCACCGTCTTAGAGGAGAGCCGGGTCAGGGCGTTACAAAGTGGTATTATAGGGTTTTTTTTATTTTGTCTTACTGTTTGGGTTAGATAAGAGACTAGGATATAGATATTCGGAATGTACCCTGTACTTGGATGTAACTAACCCATGTACAGGGGAAACCCAAATCCCTGGGTTTGGAGAGTAGTTGTCGATTATGCCGGTTATTGTTGATATGATTTCACCATTTGATGACTCACCTGTATTGCGTTGTTATTGTCTTGTTATTTTTTCTATAATGGTTTTACCATTACATCCTGATGATACAACGGAAATAAATTCCATGCATCATAACAGGAACTCTAGGATTAAAATTCGTTGCATATTGCTATTCCATATCAACTTTCAGCGTGGATTTTCTTGTTCGCATGTGAGTGTTGTTGTTCCTAGTGGTAATTTTTTTTTGCTAGATTATTGAATATAATTTTGTGATAGTCTGATAGATGATATCCTAACTTAACCATGGGCTTGACTGTAGAACTTTTTTACTAATCCTTTTGAGTTTCCTCTTCCATATCGAAACCCAGCCTTTGTGGCAGGTTAGCTGTTGTTTAGTGCTCAGAGACAGGCTATGTAGCTAACCTCTTTTGCACCTTACTTCTATTTCTCACCTTCTTTACTCCTTGTATACAGGTGTGTGTTTGGCTGTTAAAGACATATTCTGCCACAACATCTTCATGATATGACTTAGGAGGGTGGCAATGAGCGCATTCCAGAGATGGTGGGTCCTGAACCACCAGCGGTTCCTCTCGTAGAGACTACAATGGAACTACCTTTTATCGATCTTCCAAGGGACCCTGACACTACAGTGGAACATTCTGTAGCAGCACCCTCCCACCATCTCGGGGAGTGGATGCCCTCAATCCGTAGAGTCATTGATAGAAGTTATAAGGTCTATCTTCGACCACATTGAGACGCTTCTAGAGGGAAGGGTCAATCTTGCAGTCTACATGCTTCGTGACACTACCAAACACTGGTGGGACATTGTTTCTCATGCTAAGCAGGCTAGTGACATGGCTTGGGCCGATTTCAAAGCAGCCTTCTATAATCACTTTTTCCCGCAGACTCTGATAGATGATCGTGCGTGGGAGTTCCTACATCTTCAACAGGTCTCTGTGACTATGTTAGAGTATTCTAATCGTTTCACAGAACATTAGTGTTTTTTCACATCTCTGAATCGCGAGGAGAAGACTACTGTGAGGTGTTTTTAGGAGAAACATGAGTATAATATCTTCAAATAGGTGAAAATTTTCCATTTGACCATTGTTACGAAGATCGTGAACCAGGCTCAAATCTCAGACTGAAATTTCAGGGAAGTTAAACCAGTGATCCAGGAAGGTTCAGTTCTGAGATTGGTTGATGGATCTTTTGGAAGCAGGAAACGATGTTTTGAAAGTGCACGTTGGGGAAATACTAGACAAACAACACCTCTTGATAGCTCTGTCACTTGTTATCAGTACGATAGGGATGGTCACAAGAAGTCGTGGGGCACGAGATACCTGAAGGAGTGTCGAGCTTACGACATGATGGGTAACCCTTACCGTGTCAACCATTCCTTCTCTTCACCATCCATTCATAGAGGATCCACACCTACACTTCCGTTAGGTATGGGATCTATGACTTCATAGTAGGCTGGATGTTCTTTTCCACCTGTTGATCAGGATTAGGTAATGGTGGAGGTCTTGGTTGAGGAAATCATGTTCCAGACTATTAGCGTCAGCAGAGTGGACCTACTCAGGCCAACCAGGTTTAATATTAGAGTCGTGGCTCAGGTCCCATGTATTCGGTGAAATTATCACCAGAGGAGTAGAGTGAAGGACCATCTAGAGTGAGATGTCTTATCCTAGTATCATCTAATTTAGTATATTCTCTTTCTAATATCGGCGCATCATACTACTTTAAATATGATGTTGTTGTTGAAGGTCTTGGTTTTCTTATTGATTACCTTTAGGGATTCATGTCTCTCAACACTCCATTTGGGTTAATAATAGAGGGAATACGCCCGTTCCAAGAGTGCCCCCTCGAGATAGGTGGGTACCGTTTTGTTTGGAATTTCTATATCATCGATTTTTCTGGCATCGAAGTCATTCTTGGTATGAACTGAATTTCTCCTTATTATTCCCAAGTGGATTTCTATCATCATTGGGTGTCTTTTATATCCCCTGAGGGTGACACATATCTTCATAAAGGTGAATGGGATATGCTTGCAAACCAAGCTAATCCTAAATACATAGGGTTGGGCAGAGTGAAAGCTCATTTGGAAAGTCTCTACATAAGAGACCAGGGAACACAACTAGTTTAATTCCCTCTAGTGGTGGATCTTTTCAGGGACATATTACCTGATCATTTCTATGCCTTACCTTCAATGAGATACATTTTGTTCAATATCGATCTCGTGCTATGTGTGGCTCTAGTTTCTATATCTCCCGATAAGATGGCACCAATAGAGCTACAAGAACTCAAAAATTAACTTGAAGACCTCGAGGCTAAGGGTTTCATCAGACCTATCACATTGTCTTGGGGTTCACATGTCCATTTTTCCATGAAGGTATATTGTACCCTAAGGTTATGCGTAGATTATCATTGACTCAACCAGCTCACATTAAATAATATATATCCATTGCCTCGTATAGATGATCATTTTAACCAGATATGGGGAGAAACTATTTTCTCCAAGATTGATCTAAGGTCGGGATATCACCAGGTGCATGTGAGACCATCGATCATACCACGTATAGCATTCCGAAAAATGTATGGCCTATACGAGTATCAGGTTATGCAATTCTGCCTCACGAATGTGCAGGATGTATTCATGGCCCTGATGAACCGGTTTTTTCATCCTTATCTTGATTCCTTTTTGGTAGTCTGTGTGGATGAAATCTTAGTGTATTCATGTTCTAGAAATGGCCATGCAACCCATATTGAGATCGTCCTGATTACACTGAGAGAGAACTAGCTTTTCGCTAAGATCATTTAATGCCACATCTGGATTGATAAAGTGCACTTCATGGGTCATATTATATCTGAAGCAGGGGTATCGGTTGACCCAAAAAAAGTGAGCACCATGGTTTCATGGGAGCCTCCCGAGAGCATCTTCAACATCCATAGTTTCTTGAGAATCACTGGATATTACAAGCGACTCACCCAGAATTTCTCCCGCTTAGTAGAACCCCTTACGACCCTGACTAGGAAAGGTGTACAGTTCATCTAGTCAGAAGCTTGTGAAATGTATTTTCAGGAATTAAAAGGAATACTAACCTCATCCCTAATCTTGATTCTGAGTGAATCTAGTAAGAGATATACATTTTATGGCGATTCTTTAAGAATTGGATTGGGTGCACTTTTGATATAGGGTGATTGAGTCATGGATTATGGATCCTCACAGATGGGTCCTCACGAGAAGAACTATCCTACCCGCAACCACGAGTTGGAAGCTGTGGTTTATTCTCTACGTAGTTAGAGACACTATTTCTTGGGTGAGTGATTCGTTGTTTACATGGATCAAAAAATAATGAAATATATCTTCACTCAATGAGAATTGAACATAAGGAAATAGTGGTGGGTCGAATACCTGCAGTCGTTCAACTTGGAGCTTTTTTATACCCCTGGTATGTGTAATACTATGGCAGAAACTTTAATCTGCAAGACAGATACTCAGGCCATGCGGGTAGCCATCAATGAGTGGCATATGGTGACCTTGTTTTTAGAGATTCATCTGGAGGATCTGGAGCAGAGTGGAAAACCAGTTCTAGCATCTCTTACAATGACATAATCTCTTTTGGAAGTAGTCTGTAGGAAATAGTTGACCAATCCTAGGGTACGTTTCTAGAGAAAAAGTGTTACAGGGGGGAACCCACCCCCTGGATGGTTTGTCAATGGAAATTGAATCTTCCTTTACCGTGGTCATGTATGGGTGTCATCAGGTATACGAGAAGAGCTGATGATGGAATCTCACACCTCCATTTGGGCAGTTCATCCTTGGCCGACCATGATGTATAGAGACGTCTGTCGACAGTATTGGTGGCATGGTATGAAAATGAAAATAGTAGGTTTCATCACTTGGTGCTCCACCGGACAACATGTGAAGGCATAGCACCAGAAACCTCCTAGAATCCAACAACATCAATCCATTCTTGAATGGAAATGGAATAACCTCACCATTTATTTCATTACAGTCTTGCCAAGATCTCCTCGAAGCAGTGATGTTGTATGGGTGGTTGTCAATTGGTTTACCATGGTTGCACACTTCTTGCCTATCCAAGAGACCATTACGATTGATGGCTTGGGAAGGCTGTATATCCGGGAAATTGTGTGACTTTATGGTGTAACTCATTCTATTGTCTCGGACATTGATGCTCTCTTTAATTTATGGTTATAGAATGGGTTGAAAAAGACACTAGGTTCACATGTACTTATGAGTACTGAATTTCACCCTCAGACCGATGGGTAGTCTGAGAGAACTGTATGAGTGTTAGAGGATATGTTACAGGTCTATATCCTTGATTTTGGAGGTTCATGGGAGAAGAATTTACCACCTTTTGAGTTTACCTATAATAATAGCTTCCAAGAGACAATTCAAATGGATCTGTATAAGGATATCTATGGTAAACCATGCTGTTCAACTTTATGTAGGCTCAAAGCAGGTGAAGCAGCTCTGTTGGACCTCATATCATTTAGGAGACCTCTGAAAAAGTTCATCTGATTCAGAAGAATATGACTACAGCTCAGTCCATAAAAAAAGTCTTATACCGATTGTTGTCACAGACCTATGGAGTTCGAGGTGGGATATTGAGTCTTTATATGTGTTTCTTTGAGGTTGTGTCATAGTCGGATTAAGGGTGTAATGCCCCGACCAAAGTTACCTAGATTCGGTGCATTATTACATAACATTGGCATTATCACAAGCAAGAACAAATCTCGAAAGACCGATTGGTTTAGTAGCCTTGGAAACACTAGATATATTCATAAAGTTTTACATTACATCATAAACTGAAAAACTACTACAACAACATAGTCTCCATATCCCACACTCATATCCCACATATTATCCATGCAGGTCATTCATAAATTACATCTTCACATCCTGGGAAGAATAAAACATAGAAAAGGGGTGAGCTCAAATGCCCAGTAAGGATAACAATATAGCTGAAACTTTCATAAATAAGAATAAACATTTAAGGCAATGTATAACTAAAAACAAAAGCCTTTAAAACTTGAACTTCAACATAGTATGGCAAAAATAAAATGAAATAATTCCATTTACTTATTCACATGGATATTCTACTAATCGAATAATCACATGCAATATTAATTACCACATTCATAATGATGGAATTCATAATGCTAGACTATCATAACCACATAGCCAAGGCCTCGTGCCAAGACTACAAATAAGATTTTGCCAAGGCCTTGTGCCAAGACACTAGTTTTCTCCTGAGACCTACCGATGCATCGAGAAACTATAATAGGCTCCACCCGTCACATATTAAGTCCAATTCATTCCCATATGAAAAGGTTTAAACATAACAAAAACATTCGTATTAAAACTAGCATACGAAATGTCAAAATTTTCACCATATACCATGAATGGTATAAAAATAGCACATCCATAGTCAAACATATCCCAAAACCTTCAATATAATAGATAAGTTTTGTATCATAATAAATCAACTTCAAATAAGATTAAAATCCATTAGTGGATGTTGACATAGATGAAATAAAAACTATTTGAGAGAAATATCTCTTTTCTCGAAATCATTGAAAAGTCACACATTTATAAAGGAATTAATTTAAAATAGATTTTGAATCAAAGTGTCCCATAACACTTTGAAACATTTGAAAAGAAATATCATTTAAAAACCTTAATTTCCATATAAATAAATCCTTAAAATCATTTTAAAACATGGACATTAATTAAAAATATTTAGAAACATAAATCTTTAATACATTTAAAATTATGATCTTGATAAAGAGTACCTTTCAAAAATTCTTATAATATTCATTTTGAAACCATTTAAAAGTCACATAATTATAAAATAAAACATTTAATTTGAAAATATTCTTATAAGATTGTAAGGGAAGCTTTGACGATTTTATAATGGCAGTAAATAGCAACACCCTCCGTATAAGTTAAAAAAATCATTCTTACCTTAAATTTGTCGAAAGGTAAAAAGTGCCTTGGTTGGAAAACAAAAGAAATATTCCTTTAAAAACACATAAGGGTATAAATGAATTTAACCCATATTCTTTGTAAATAGTAAAAATGTTTTGAAATACATTTCGAAGAAACATGGATGTGTATGATAAAGAGATCCTAGTACATAATTGCGTATAAACATCCTCGGATAATGAATAGATTGTGAAATAAACCGTTACCTTGTACTTTTCCTTGGGTGAGGGTAGGTTATCCCCCTGTATAATGGTGAAATAATTGTTATTAAATTATAAAAGAATCATATATATTAATATGATATCATATATTATCTTTTAACATTGCTTTGTTAATAATATCTTAGTATTATCGTCGTTTCAGGTGTTAACTTACTTGTTTTCTTTTATATTCATTGTTACATAAGCAATGTTTTTCATGGATAGGTTGTATATTATTCATATTCAGAATAATATCAAGCCCTTAGACAGTATTTTTAAATCATAAAGTTATAATTATACTTGAATGGATATGATTGAGAATGAATCTCATCGCGTTCGTGGAGACGATAGTCTGTATGTACGCACGAGAGACAATATCATTATTTTGATATTAAAATAATATATAATTGAATATTATATCATATATACAGAATAATTATCATGTTATATTTATTATTTACATGAGTTAGACATCATTATTATACCCATCAAAATAACAATATATTGCATAACAATTACACAATGACGTGGAGACGGTAAGCCGTACGTACGCACGTATGGTGACATGTTATTCAAAGGGTGGATAGAATAATGAATATGGGTGTACCATATTTATAATAAAATAACAGTATATATATAATATACTGTAGTTATTATTTTAGAATGATAATAAAAAAGAAAGAATATGTGGAAGACGAAATGAATTTAAAAAAGGGCGGTGAAAACATTACCTCTTTTTCGGTTTCTTCCTTTTGATTTGATCAAAAGGGCTCCATAGGTTGGATTTATGATAAAAATAATGCCTCTAAATTGTATTGAGGGAACTTGAGAGAGTATTTGGGCAGAGTTTGAATGAAAAAAAAGGCTTTGAATGTGGGAAGTAATGAGAAGGTGGAGTGCCCTTTTATAAGAGAGGTGAGGGGCACCTTTGGAAAAACTATAAATATTAATTTATAATAAATTAATATTCGGTTTATAATGGCTCCAAAGTTGATTATTAAAAGTTTAAGTTTGGGATAGGTCCACAACACTTCAACCAATAGTATTTAGACAGGTTTGCGTTACTATATTAACCTTATCCTTTAGTTTTAACTCTTAGTTAATTAGTATGACATTTACCATGTCACTTTGTATTTTTATATTATATAGTTAATTAACATACTATATACATCCAAGAGACCCACAAGTGGTCCATTAATGATACTTATATCATGATATAAGTCTCTATCTTGACCCTTAGATTTTTAGGAATTTAATATCAATTAATAATATAATATTTGTTTTAAAAACTCTTTTATGTCAATTTTGACACTATTTAATAGTTGATTTTTGTGAAACTTATAATAGAATTATTACTTCTAAAAAGGTCAATTAAATCAATCCTAATAGGTCATATTATCCTAAAAAATTATTTTAATTCATTAAAAGTCTCAAATTATATTTATTTGGGTATTTATAATATCAATTATTTTAATTTTTCACTATTATGTTAATTACTGCATCATCATTGTTTCATAAATATATCACATTATATAATGTATAAAAATTATAAATAAATTATCATTATGTAGGAAATCGTTTTATATTTCTAATGAATATTTATAGTCAAAAATCCAACATATATTACCCTATGTAAAAATTGTTTTTCTAAAAGATATATTCTTGTGTCATTTTTGTATTCATTTTAACTTAATTAAAATAAAGTGTCTCTATCACTTATAAGTGGCACCATGGGGTCCCAAAATCAACCCAAAGATTCCCATGGTTGATCATGTATCATCCAATAATGTAAGGAAACGTTTTAGGGTAATTTTTTATTATTATAATATTATTTTTGAACCCTTATTTAGCAGATTTACCCTTAACCATGTTAAATAAAATATTTACCGCAGTAATTATTTAAAATGTCTAAAAATAAAAGTTTAATATTTACACAATTTGAAAATCCTGATTCCAAATATGGAATCCATTTTTCCAAATTCAAAACACAGAAGTGGCAGAAATTAATTTAAAATTAATTCCCGCTGTCAAAACAAAAAGCGTGTTTTTAAGATATAATAACTGTCAAAAGATTGATACTTGTTTATATTTGGTTTAATTGTGAAATTATGTCCAATAACCAAAATTGTATTAAATGGTAAAAATATATTCTAAATATACTTTAAAACCACTCAAATTCATAATTTATCAATATAAATTATTTCGATTAAAAAAGTTGTTTTTAATTAAAATTTAGTAATTTTCACTATTCATCAAAATATCTGTGTTATCCGAAAAGTTCCAAAATTTCACCCTAGGATAAATTCGATATTCCGAATCCAAAAATAAATTCAATTTTGAAATATAAAATATATATAATTTCAAAAAGTAGGTATTACTATTCATAACGGCTAGTTTGATTGGTTGTGGTGTGTGTTAGAACTCGAAGTTGCGTACAACACACGCTACTGTATTATTCAAAGGAATGTGTACCGTGGAAGCTTGGGATGTTTCATTTTAAATTTTTGATGTCCTCATTTAGTCAAAAAGTTTAAAATATTGTATTTAAAAAGGGTTCACTATTAAAAGTTTGTAAAAGTACAATACTAAAAATGAATTTGTTCTTACATTATGTCTAAGAAACTCATAATATGGATTCTAAAATTATAAGGATTATATAAAGTTTATGATTTAGTTAATAATATTCATAACCTATTTTGAATGGCTTGTTTGGTATGTCATGGTGCGATTGAACTCGGTGTTGCGTGTAGTTCAAGTTATTGAATTATTTTGAAGAAATAACACACTACGAAATCTTTGGGTGTTTCATTCTCCCCTCCATCAATAAATTGAATCCTAGGAATTTGGAATTGTTCTTCGAAAATAAAAGATTGAAGATAGAAAATATCTTTGTGGGAAAACCCACATCAGAAATTGGGTTACTAATATTTAGTCTTAATATGTGGAAAAGAGAAATGAAAGGGTTACCACCAAATTATGATCTCGATTAGGAGAACATTGGTGGAAATTAGAGACATATAATTGGAGGGAAAACGTAAATATTTATAGGTAGTGATTGAGGTCATCAATCACAAAAAAGATTAAAATTGAGTTCCTTAAATTCATTAATATATGACGCTTTGAAATACCATCAGTTCAACAAAACATAGGGTATTAGGATAAAACATTTTTGGTTTTAGGATTCCTTAAATAGTGTATAATAATTAATTTCTTCCTAGAATAAGAGAAGAAGAATTCATATATTCTTGACAAATAGAGTTCCATCCTTTATCTAATTTCTACCACAGACTCAGATTTCACTCTAAAAGATAATAGAACTTAAAAATAATATTCTATTTATCCTATTCATATAGGGTTAAAAAATGAATTTATAATTAATCTAGCAGAACCATTAAAAATGACATTATTAAATCTAGGACATCACATGGGATAGTGGTAGGAGATACACCCTTGTCGTCCTTCGGTTATCGGTTCAAGTCTCACGGCCTTGCTGGACGTGATGGGTTGCCGCCCGACCTCCGGGTTTTCCTTTTATGGAAATCCAAAATAATCCAAACTAGAACTATCCAAAATATTTCAGTCCAAAATTTATAAGGAAGTTAAACACAATAATGATCCTTTTTTCCGCGTAATAACATGTGAACACCTTCATCATGTATTCTTTTAAAACACTGTATCATCCTGAATTACCATAAAACCTTATTGATTACATTCATGATCCCTTATTCCTTAAATAATAACAGATTTACTCTATCAATCCAAAAACGTTTTAAGCCCAAACAATGATGGAATATACAAATCATTAATCAGTTTCAAGGTAGTCAAGAATATCCAATATAATTTATCCAAATCAATCATGTATCATTCCAAAATCACTACCTCGGTAACAGAACTATATTATGGTTTATCATTCTCTCAACCGTACATTTTCCAAAAATTTATCCTGCTATTGAGTCACTTTTCTTTGTTCCACACAATCTCAAGTCCTTAATGAAATAGTACTGCAGTACAATCCTTATGTACTCCATAATTATTATAAAAATTACATTGTTGATAAAACACTAAATTGACATAATCAACATAAGAAATCTAATCATTCCTCTTCATCTGTGGTAGTTTCATAACATGATTATTATCCAATAGCATCATTTGCGGCATAGTCTGATGACTGGTATATTGGTTCACGTAGTGTCCAAACTCCTTGAAAATGAAGCATTGTACATTTGAAACCATTTTCTTACCCTTTCAGTCACGCACTTTGTGCCCTTTTCCTCCACAATTATAACAAACTCCCAATCCATTCAGGCAAGTTCCCGGGTGTTTCTTCCCACAGTTATTAGGTATGGGAAAATTATTCTTTTCCCTCTTCCCTTTATGCATATTTCTCTCTTCCAACCTTTTCTTCTCTTTCTTCCCTTCAAAGCCATTGGACTCAGTAATATCTTTACTTATCTTATCAACACATGATATTATTTCTTCATATGATGATAATACATGGGAAACTATTTCTCTTATAAATTATGGCTTAAGACCATGAAAGATATGATCCTTCATTCTCTTTGGATCATGTCCATTGCTGGAGTTATCATTCCTTCTATTGGGTGCCTTTTCTAAACAATAGCATAAACTAGATTAGTTTATGAATAACAGTACCTAATTCCAAACATGTAAAACACAAAACATAAATTAAATAGTTTATGGATATAATCCATAATCATAAAAATGTCTCCTTTGAGGATGTATATACTCATAAACCCTTAATATTGGTTTGTAAAGAAAATGAGAATTTTCCTAAGCATATCCCCCGGGAGTGTCGTAACCAAGAGCGCAGTAAGGCCCGTTGTCGTGCAGCAGTTCTCGTTCGAGTCTAGCTCAAAGCAGTGTTTTCAAGTTTTACCTCATGTTACATCTATGCCAGAGCCGCCTCTACCTGCTCGTATCCATACAGGGATGTATTGCTTAAAAAACTCACAAAATCGCTACAATACCAAAATTATATGAAGTTCTTCTATACTAATCCTCAAGGCCATCTTAGTTCTATGTGCTATAATCAGATTTTATCTAAATATAGCTTCCAAGGTTTGTACTAAACTTCCTCTGATACCAATTGTAACGCCCCGACAGCAGTTACCTAGAGTCGGTGCATTATTACATAACATTGGCATGATCACAAGAAAGATCAAATCTTGAAAGACCGATTGGTTTAGTAGCCTTGGAAACAGTAGGTATATTCATAAAGTTTTACATTACATCATAAAGTGAAAAACTACTACAACAACATAGTCTTCATGTCCCACACTCATATCCCCACATACTATCCCTGCTGGTCATTCATAAATTACAACTTCACATCCTAGGAAGAATAAAACATAGAAAAGGGGTGAGTTCAAATGCCCAGTAAGGATAACAATATAGCGGAATCTTTCATAAATAAGAATAAACATTTAAGGCAATGTATAACATAAAAAAAAAGCCTTTTAAACTTCAACTTTAACATAGTATGGAAAAAATAAAATGAAATAATTCAATTTAATTATTCACAAGGATATTCTACTAATCTAATAATCACATGCAATATCAATTACCACTTTCATAATGATGGAATGCATAATTCCAGACTATCATAACCACATAGTCAACGCCTTGTCCCAAGACTACAAATAAGATTTTTCCAAGGCCTTGTGCCAAGACACGAGTTTGTCTCATGAGACCGACCGATGCATCGAGGAGCTATAGCGGGCTCCACCCATCACATATTAAGTCCAATGCATTCCCATATGAAAAGGTTTAAACATAACATAAACATTCGTATTAAAATTATCATACTAAATGTCAATATTTTCACCATAAACCATGAATGGTATAAAAATAACACATCCACAGTCAAACAGATCACAAAACCTTCATTATAATATAGAAGTTTTGTATCATAATAAATCAACTTCAAATAAGCTCAAAATCCATCAAAGGATGTTGACATAGATGAAATCAAAACTATTTGAGAGAAACATCTCTTTTCTCGAAATCATTGAAAAGTCACACATTTATAAAGGAATTAATTTAAAAGAGATTTTTTAATCAAAGTGTCCCATACCACTTCGATACTTTTGAAAAGAAATATCATTTCAAAACCTTCATTTACAAATAAATAAATCCTTAAAATCATTTTGAAAACATGTAAATTAATTAAAAATATTTAGAAAGATAAATCCTTAATACATTTAAAATTATGATCTTGATAAAGAGTACCCTTCAAAAATTCTTAAAATATTCATTTTGAAATCATTTAAAAGTCAAGTAATTATAAAATAAGTCATTTAATTTGAAAATATTCTTATAATCTTGTAAGGGAAGATTTGACGATTTTATAACGATGATAAATAGCTGCACCCGCCGTATAAGTTCAAAAAAACATTCTTACCTTAAATTTGTCGAAAGGTAAAAAGTGCCCTGTTTGGAAAACAAAGGAATGATTCCTTTAAAAACACATAAGGGTATAAATGAATTTAACCCATATTCTTTGTAAATAGTAAAAATGTTTTGAAATACATTTCGAAGAAACATGGATGTGGATGATAAATAGATCCCAGTAGATAATTACGTATAAACAACCTCGGATAATGAAGAGATTGTGAAATAAACCCTTACCTTGTACTTTTACTTGGATTAGGGTAGGTTAACCACCTGTATAATGGTGAAATAATTTTTTTTAAATTATACAATAATCATATATTTTAATATGATATCATATATGATCTTTTAACATTTCTTTGTTAATAATATCTTAGTATTATCGTCGTTTCGGGTGTTAACTTACTTGTTTTCTTTTATATGTTTTGTTACGAAAGCCATGTTTGTCATGGATAGGTTGTATATTATTCATATTCAGAATGGTATCAAGTCCTTAAGCATTATTTTTAAATCATCAAATGATAATTATACTTGAATATATATGATGGAGAATGAATCTCATCGCGTTTGTGGAGACGGTAGTCCGTACGTACGCACAAGCGACAATATCATTTTTTTGACATTAAAATAATATATAATTGGATAGTATATCATATATAAAAAATCATTATAATGTTATATTTATTATTTACATGAGTTACACATCATTATTATACCCATCCAAATAATAATATATTGTATAACAATTACACCATGACGTGGAGACGGTAAGCCGTACGTACGCACGTATGGTGACATGTTATTCAAAGGGTGGATAGAATACTGAATATGGGTGTACCATATTTATAATAACATCACAGTATATATATTATACTGGTGTTATTATTTTATAATGGTAATAATAAAGAAAGAAGAAGTGGATGAAGAAATAAATTTGAAAAAGGGAGGTGAAAACATTACCTCTTCTTCGGGCTCTTCCTATTGATTTGATCAAAAGGGCTCCATAAGATGGATTTATGATCAAACTAAGGCCTCTAGGTTGTAGTGAGGGAAGTTGGGAGAGTATTAGGGAAGAGTTTGGCCGATCCAAAAGTCTTTGAAGTTGTGAGGTAATGATAAGGGGGAGTGCCCTTTTATAAGAGGGGCGATGGGCACCTTTGGAAAAGCTAGAAATATTAATTTATAATAAATTCATATTCGGTTTATAATGGATCAAAAGATTATTATGAAAATTTTAAGGTGGGGATAGGTCGAAAAAAATTCAACCAATAGAATTTATATAGGTTTGGGTTACTATATTAACCTTATCATTTAGTTTTAACTCTTAGTTAATTAGTTTGACATTTACCATGTCACTTTGTATTTTTATATTATATAGTTAATAAACTTACTATATACATCCAAGAGACCCCCAAGTGGTTCATTAATGATACACTTATCATGATATAAGTCTTTTGTCCGAACCTTAGATTATTAGGAATTTAATATCAATTAATAATATAATATTTGTTTTAAAAACTCTTTTTTGTCAATTTTGACACTATTCAATAGTTGATTTTTTTGAAACTTATAACAGAGTGATTACTTCAAACAAGGTCAATTAAATCAATACTAATATGTCATATTATCCTATAAAATTATTTTAATTCATTAAAAGTCTCAAATTATATTTATTTGGATATTTATAATATCAATTATTTTAATTTTTCACTACTATGGTAATTACTGCATCATCATTGTGTCATAAATAAATTAACATATTTAATGTCTAAAAATTATAAAATATAATATAATTATGTAGGAAATTGGTTTATCTTTCTAATTAATATTTATAGTCGAACTTCCAACATATATACCCCTATGTAAAAAAAATTTTTCTAAAAGATATATGCTAGTGTTATTTTTGTATTCATTTTAACTTAATTAAAATAAAGTGTCCCTATCACTTACAAGTGGCACCATGGGGTCCCACAATCGACCCAAATATGACCATGGTCGAACATGTATCAACCAATATGGCCAGGACACGTTTTAGGGTAATGTTTTATTATTATAATATTATTATTTAACCCTTATTTACAGGATTTATCCTTAACCATGGTAAATAAAATATTTACCGAAGTAATTTTTCAAAATGTCTAAAAATAAAAGTTACATATTTACACAATTTGAACATCTTGATTCAAAATATGGAATCCATTTTTCCAAATTCAAAACACATAAGTGGTAGAAATTAATTTAAAATTAATTTCCGCCCTCAAAACAAAAAGTGTGTTTTTAAGATATAATAAATGTCAAAAGATTGATACTTGTTTATGTTCGGTTTAATTGGGAAATTCTGTCCAATGACCAACATTGTATTAAATGGGAAAAATATATTATAAATATACTTTAAAACCATTCAAATTCATAATTTATCAATAAAAATTATTTCGATTAAAAAAGTTGTTTTTAATTAAAATTTAGTAATGTTCACTATCCATCAAAATATAAGTGTTATCCGAAAAGTTCAAAAATTTAACTGTAGGATAAATTTGATATTCCGAATCCAAAAATAAAGTCCATTTTGAAATATATAATATATATAATTTCAAAAAGTAGGTATTACTATTCATAATGGCTAGTTTGATTGGTTGTGGTGTGTGTTAGAACTCGAAGTTGCGTACAACACACGCTACTGTATTATTCAAAGGACAACGTACCGTGGAAGCTTGGGATGTTACATTTTAAAAATTTTATGTCCTAATTTAGTCAAAAAGTTTAAAATATTGTATTTAAAAAGGGTTCACTATGAAAAGTTGGTAAAAGTACAATACTAAAAATGAATTTGTTCTTACATTATGTCTAAGAAACTCATAATATAGATTCTAAAATTATAAAGATTATATAATGTTTAAAATTTAGTTAATACTATTCACAACATCTTTTGAATGGCTTGTTTGGTAAGTCATGGTGTGCTTGAACTCGGAGTTGCGTGTAGTGAAAGTTATTGAATTATTTTGAAGAAATAACATACTATGAAATATTGGGGTGTTACAAAGGGGAAGGGGAAGTTATCGCCAACATATGTCGGGCTATTCCCAATAGTGGAGAGAGTTGGTCTGGTAGCCTATTGGTTGCAACTATCTCAGAGGTACCGCGCAATGCACGATGTTTTCCATGTATCTCAGCTTCGACAATATCATCCAGACCCATCCCATTCTTTTCACCCTTACGACATCGAGCTTGACGCTGATGTATCCTTTGTGGAGCATCCGATCCATATCATCAACTGTAGCATGAAATTCATCTGGGTAAAGTCAGTCCTACTGTTCTAAGTGTAGTGGAAACAAGGATGCATTCAGGATGAAACCTGAGAGTGAGATATGCATGTATGTGTGCAGTGGTCGATACTTTTCTCTGGCGACGTTGCACCACCCTCAGAAGGGAGACTTGGGGACGAGTTCACTTAAGGAGAAGAAGTTATAAAGACCAGGACATAATCAGGTACAAAACATTTTTACATTATTACATTTTAATTAATTAAGCGACCAGGGGCGCGCGCCTGCGCACTGCGCTGTGGGTCTTGCGAATATTTTATTTAATTAAAATATGTTCATACATTTTATGAACAATTTCACGTCGCGCTTTAGCACGATGTTTGGGATTAAATAATTGATTAAAGGTTGAAAATAAAAATATGATATTTAAAGATGATATAAAATAAATAATGAAAGGATAAAAATAAATTCTGAATTATAATAAAGAGCGGGTTATGGAAAAAATGAAAATAATTAAAATGAGGGATTCCTGTTTTTAATTATTTTTATTATTTTCCTTTCCATTCTTTTGTTTTATTTTTTATTTTTATATTATTTCCTTTTTTCCTTATCTTTTATTTTTCCCTTATTTTTTTCTTTTTCTTTCATTTCTCATATTTAATTTTTTTACTCCCCTCTCCCCCTCTCCCACTCATGAGGTCGCACCCCTCAATCCTGTCTCACCAACCAGCAGCCCCTTCGGAATGTTGTTGCTCCTTCTTCCGATGTCCGATTCCTTTTCTGTCAGGTGCACAGTAAACCTTATACAATGCATAACATTGAGCTATTAGAATCATGTGTTTTCTTTGAGTAATCTACATGCAGTCCGTCATGGAATACTGTTACCTAATTTTGGGGTTTTTCTAAAATCCTTCATTTTCATACATTTTTGTCAAATCAATGCCCAACATAGATCTTAGATTCATCTATGACTAAAAGGTAGGGTTCCTACTTGCTTTCCCTCCATTTCGTTGCGATTTATAAAAATGCAATGTTGTGCCGTTAGCCGGTGCCTACCGACTTTGTGAGATTTTACCCATTTTAATTACTTTAATGGTTCTGTTTAATTAGTACGGCCTTAATCATCTTAAATTAATTTGTTTGAATAGTTTCAACAATATCAGACACCCCTTTGGGTGTGCCGACATAGTCCGCATATTTTTCCGTCAGCTAGGTTATTAATTTAATTACTTGTGGGTATTGTGTATCCCTTTTCCATTGTTTTTAAATTAAATGAATATTTTTTTGAATTATTGGAACAATTTCCGAAACCCCTTTTTAGGTGTTATGACATGGTCGGTGTAATCTTATATTAGCTAGTTTTATTATTTAATTAATTGCATGTGATGAGGAGCCCCTTTTCATTGTAATTAAATTTAAGAAATTGTGTTTTTGAACTTGAAATTTAATTGTTGGATCATTGGATCTTGTTATTCTGAACTGATTATTATTTAAATGTGAATTATCCACTGAGATTGACATGACTTGTATATTTCCTTGAAAGTTGTTATGCTGAACTACTTACTTTTTAAATGTGCAATATCCACTGTGATTGATATGATTTTTATATTGCCTTCGATGTTGTTATGTTGAACTGATTATTTTTTAAATGTACAATATCCAAACTGGTTGATATGATATGTATATTCCCTTGCAAGTTTTTATGATATACTATTAGATTTATGTGTTTTGTTGTGGGTGTATCTAGTTAGTTTTCAAGCTATGACTTTATATGCTGATTATGTCATATCAACTACTGTGAAAATTTTATCTAAATTCATGGCAGAGAAAGGGGGCTGGTCTCGTATTAAGGTTCACGCTTAGATCATCTGTTCCTGGAGGGTAACCTCTATGTGTCAGGGGAGGTGTTGTTGGGTTTTCCGGACTGAGACTTCCCCAGACATTCTAATAATTTTGAGTGATACCAGTTCCAAAATGTCCCTTCAGGACGGATCCGTTGGCAATGTGGCTAAGCCAACCTCAGATGACAGTCGACCCCTTTTTGCGAGATCGGCACAAACTCAGGGTGAATCCATGCCTCAGGCGATACTTGGTCTTTCGAAAGATTTCCTTGGAAGGGCTCAGTGGAATTGGATAAATTGATGGACGTTCCGTAGCGATACCTTCTATATGGGATCAGACTCCACATCTCAACCTGAACCATAATAAATGATGCACTTAAGGAATAATATTATTTCCATTTGAGTTTTCCTGGGAATTGAGATAAACTTATGATATGTGGTAGTAAACCTATTTGAAACTTGACTTAGACCCCTAGTCAAAGAAAAAGCTTGGGGTATACCTCTTTCTTTTTTACCTTGCTTTCTTGGTTTTATACATATATATGTGTTCATGCATTTTTCTGACAGGTACCCTTTTAGACTACCAACTTAGGTAGATGAAGGTTATTAGGCATGGGTACCATTTGGAAACTAGTATGGATTATTTATTACATTGTTTTCAAATAAATTATCTGGGATTATTATGTAATGGTTCACTGCATTTGTATTTATGCATAAAATGGAATGGTTTAGACACTATGGGTGTCGGCCTACTAGGATTTCATCTCACACTCTACTTGGGCATCATGGACACCTGAGTAGATTACATGCTCGCAGGTATTGACAATGAGAATTGTGCTTCTTCTGATGCTTGACTGTTCATTACTACTTAGGATAGAGACATGGGCAGATGACCAGGCCTTGCTCGTGATAAAGTTTCTACTTGTGTCTTTTCTTTTAGTATAAAATGTGTTTGAGTTCTGTTTTCCATACTTTCAGTTTAAACATACATCATGGAATGTCATCTTTCCGTGAGCTTCTTCATTGGGTTATTACCATTCAGTTAGATTATTTAAATTGATTCGTCTTTACTTTGTTTGTTTACATGCATCCTCTACTTCCTATTTGTTGTTGTTTACTTCCGCTGTGATATTATCTATCACCTATGAGGTCATAGTCTCCCACATGGACATAAAAAGGTCCCTCAGTGCTAGTTAGCAGCCTCTAGCATTCGTAGAGATGTTCTTGAGGCTTTGTAACCAGCGGTCCGGCCACCGTCTTAGAGGTGAGTCATGTCGGGGCGTTATTAAGGGTTATGGAAATCCCACATCGAATGAGGTTGAGCACGAATCACCCATTTATAAGTTTGTATGGTTACCTCTCCTATCATGAGTCCCTTTCTCGAGGGGTGTTTGAGGGCCAGATCCCAGGGAATAACAAAATCGTGTGGGCTAGGCCCAAATATAACTATATGATGATTGTAGGATGGACTGGGCTGTTACGAATGATATCAGAGTTCGTGTCCATTTGATGTGCTAGTGAGGACGTTGGACCCTTCTAGGGGAATTGGGTTATAGAAATCCCACATCGATAGATGAGGATCAAAAAACACCCTTTTATAAGGTGGCTTGGATACCTCTCCCATCCTGAGGCCATTTCCTGGGGGTGTCTGAGGGAAAGAACCCAGGGAAAACAAAACCTTGTGGGAAAGGCCCAAAGAGGATAATATCATGATCATTGGCTGGATTGTACCATTACAATGTTTTATTTATATCATACATTTTTTCATTCATTCTTCTATAAATACGATAATTTCGTATAAGGATATATGGATTATCGCCCCCTGGAAGCTATATAACCTGATCATGCCATACATGGAACATATAAAAAGTGGTTTTGATAAACATATCTGACATATGTAACAAATATATTATACTGTAATTATAATACACGTATGTATCATTTTGTTTTTATTATTTTAATACAAAAAGTAGTGAATGTATCATTCAGGTGTATGTACAGCCTACCCCCTCCATGAACAATGCTCTTCATTTCTAATCTCCAAATATTATAGACTAATACAATTACATATATATAGAATATATGTATAATAATTATGTCTTGGTTTAAATTATTTAGATGATTAAATCATGATCTAATTAAAAAGAACAAAAAATCCAAAGTCAATAAGTACTTCAGAAAACAAGGTAATTACCACTAAAAATAGTGAATATAACCAATGCTTTTTAACAAACATGTAACAAGATTTTATAAATAGTTAATATGTGATATTATGAATATTATTGTGGTTCAATTATAAGATAGTAACATATTTTAAATCAATATATAGGAGGATAAATACCACACAACAAAAATAATCCATAAGGCGAGGAAATTTCATCTCAATTTACTTTCCATTGATATTTATTTGTTATTATGCACAAATTCACCTTTATTTGATGTATATACATTTGGGATTTATATCATACTCTTAAAAAATCATTTTTTTATAAAAAAAATTCATTTTAAATTTCCTTGAATGTCTATTTTTTTAAAATTTTGATATTATTATTTCCAAATTCTTCTATCATAACCCATACAGTATTTACGTTGATAGTGATTTGATTAGCTGGAGAACTATTCGTAAATCAGTATCTTTTATTCAATAAGGATATTTTGTAAGGCATATTGTCTATTTATTAAATTTATATCTTGATATTAGGATTGATTTTGATGTGCAATGATGGGTGGATCCCGAACTTTATATAGTACCTTGATGCATCGATAGGATCTGTTGGGATGATTAAGTTGGCCAAATTAAATAGGCTTCTACCTGTAGTTTAAAACTATCCAAAGGATAGATCATGAAATTATAGGTCCTCATGTTCCAAATAAAATATGTGAAATAATTAATTATTTCATTCATAATTTTTTTTACTATTCATCTATTAGATTTTGTGTCGACATGTCCATGAATACATTTAATTTTCTATTCATTGATTAAATGGCATGTTTTTCTATTTATTACTGTTCCATATTGAATTTTCCTGATCTAGTTATTTGACTGGAATGTTTCATCAGTTATTTAAATTTCTATGTTAGTTTATTTCCATTTACTCATAGATTATTCTCCATTACATACAGTTTTTAAGTATGTTATCTAATCCTTTTTATATTTCATTTCCTGGGTTATGAAGAAGAAATCATTGAATAAGAATTCAAGGAAACTGTTTATTTAATATTATTATGTATGATTTTTTTATTTCCTATTTCCAATTTTATTGTGGGTATCACATATATAATATGTAATTCTATGACTGCTAAACCGACCGGTCCTTTTAGATTTGATTCCTTGTAATCATACCAATGTAATAAAATAATGCACTATCTCCAGGATTCTGCGGTTGGGGAGTTACATTAAAGTTTTTTAATAATATAAAATCTTAATATATATTTATAATTTTTAAATTTTTATATAGTACAACGATTTTTGAGATGTGATATAATTGTTTTTCCATAAAATATTTTTCTAAATGTTTTGAACTCTATCTTTTCCAAGTCTATCTTATTTTAAATGCTTAAAAAAATATTATACAAATTAAAATTAATTATTCTTTTCAACTTAAACTATATTATTATTATTTACTATAGTTTCAAAATCTTTTCAATATTTTATGTATGGGTTATTTGAACCTTTTTTATAAAATAATAAAAATATGTTTTATTTTATCATTTAATTCTTGTCCATATTTTCCTATTCATATAGAATGTGTTCATTATAAGGATTTCTTTATAACATTGTATCTGTTTTCTATGAAAATACATATCAACTTTTTTTGATATTTGTTTCTTTTAAACTTGTTCTAAGAGAAATAGATATTTATTTTCATTTTTATAAGATAACTAATTATAATTATAATCAGGAGACCAAATGATGTTTATTACATGTGTTATAAAGGAAATTGAAAATTTTATTTCATTAATTCATGATATTGTCTTTAAACATTTTTTATGATGGAGGGTGTGTTTTATATAGGCATCGAATAAATTGGGTAATGATATGTCCTCCAAAGAAAGTCATAATGGAATTAACCATAAAGGTTATTCCTTTTATACGTGTGATTTTTAGAGTGATTATAATATTGATATCAAGATGGTTTCCAATGTAACCTACATGTATTTACACAGATGTGATCGAACTAAATTAGAAATATATTGATTTCGGTATGAAATATGGATTCTTTTAAAAACGTAAGATCATCTTTCGAGAAAAATAATTTTCACGGGATCACTTTTATTCTCAATATGTCTTCTAGTTTTTTGATTATTTTTCTTGTATTTAAAATATTTTATTTGGAATGAAGTTTATTTTAACATATTATTATTCTTTATTTTATATGATAAAAATTTTATTTTAAAAAGGTAAAACTTTTTATTGGTTTCCATATTTTCACTCAGCTATTGAGTTTTCTATATTTTTATATAACTTACTAATATTTTTGGTCATTCCCACATATTCAAATGTTTTTTGAATAAATGTACAATATATTGAAATTCCTAGGTTATTATGTATTAGTATCTCTAATTCTGAAAAAAAAATATAAACATAAAAGATAATAAGAGTGTAAGGGCATGAAATAGTTATCAAAAATAGAATTATGGGTTGATTTTGTTAAAAGGTTCTATAAATGGTTCTAGGGAAATTGTTTAGATAACACTAGATTTTAAGATTTTATTTGATGTTTAAAATTCAGGGTTTAATATAATGGTTTTGGATCAAAATTTAAATTCTCTCTATAAGTTTTATTGTTAGTATGTTAAAGATAAATATTTTATTTTACTGAATCAAAAAAGTGATATATATTTGGACATGATTATTTATATCTTATTATTTATCATCTTCATAAGATGGTTTGTTGTTATTTTGTTTGTTATACTCATAGTAAAAAAAATTTTTAGGAAATGTATAAAACCAATAAAAACAATGTTAAAATAGATATTAAGGGAAATGATATGGGTTTTAAAATGAGAAACCAAATTAGATAAGTGTTTTATTAGAAACCCTTGTGGTTTTTCCTAACCAACTATATCAAGTTACAATTATCAACCTGAACCTAGTTGTGCTCCCTAACACACCAAATAAGAAAACAATAGTGAATAATGGATGTTTTGGAGATAAATATTAAAAAGGTAAAAATATTTATCTTTCTATGTTTCATGAATGTGGAAAGAATAACACATGGAAAAGTCTCAAAGTAACAATAATATATTTAATATATTGAAAAGTATGGTATAAATAAATATACTACCAAGTAAAAAATAACTATTTCAGTTATCTCAACTAATGGGAATATAGTTATTCATAATGTATGAGTAGAATTTTTTAAATTTTTAGAATTTGATTATTACATAAATCAATGTCCTAAGAGGAAATCATGAAAATGGGATCAATATGACCCAACCAATAATTGTTTATAAAGGTCATATTCTGATGATAATGAAACTTTTAATACAAAACAAGAGGAATACATATTTTAATAGATTTTATTATTTTTAAAGTATGGAACACAATTATAATAATAGTATTGAATATAAGTACAAGGTTCAATTTTATATCGAATGAATGTATAATAGAATAAAATAGAAAACATTGGATATAGTTTTATGAATGAATTTAAATGATTGATGTTTCTACATAAGGGGTATCAAGAGTTATGATGTAGTGGTATGTTATTTAAAGATTGATAATCTATAATAATGATCATAAGTTCAAATGTACAGATACTTTTTTGGTGTATTATATGATTGTATGAAAATGTGATTAATGATATTTTGGGAGGTATTTATTGTGTTTAAAGGGATGATTGATGTATATATAACCTTATGTTTATCATTTGATTTACTATCAAGGAGACTTGGGAAGTATGATATTATATTGGGGACAAAATATATAAGGTAAAGATAACCATTACAGTGTAAAAATTGTTTGATCTTTAAGTAATTATGGTTAATTTGGGAAATGATTTATAATATTTTTTTGGGAAAAAATATTTTATTGTATAGTTAACAAAATGATTAAAATAAAATTTATTTTTAGATTTTTTTGTTAATGTTATTCTATATGAAATTTACTGTATTTTTTGAACATTATAAGAATCAAGATAAAGTGGAAATTGTTTCTAGCAGTGGATTTTCTTCACTGTGTATGAAATTATATGAGGAATAAAGATTGAATTAACTTTTTGAATGATGTTAGATTTTATTGTGGCTTTATGGTAATTCATGTTATTTATAGAAACAGTCATAATATTTTTGGAATGATTAAAATTGAAATTTGGGTATTATTGTTCAGGGTTTACATATTATTGTATTATATTTCAATATAAAAGCTTATTAATATTTGATATTATCATTACTTGTGTTAAAAATTATGTTTATGGATACTTGATTAAAGATAGAGGTATACCTTGTCATCCCTTTGTGTATCTTATAATCCCTTAAATGTTAATTTTATTGCATCAAGAATGAAAAATTCAACATGTTTATTTTACAATATAATATTTGGTATTGGAGAGAAACAAATTTCTCAAAATAAAATGAATATAATAATTTAGGCTTATACGTTCCCCCCATAGTATTTTAATGTATATCTTCTCATTAAATATGTATAATGTGTTCGATAGATTCTTCCACATGAAACAACAAACTAAAATGAGCAGAAAAATCTTTTAGGAATAATATTATTTAAATTAAAAGAACAAAAAAATTACTAGTAAATATAAATATATTCTTCAACTAATGTTTCTTGTAGTTAGAGGATAAAATAATTTTATAATTTAATAATAAAATGAATGGTTCTTTCAAAAAATAATAATTTTTATAAAATTTTTCGACATTCAATCCTAATAAATTATTTATACAAATCTTAAAAAATTATTATATATTATCTAATATATTATCATTCATTAAAAAAAATTTATATGAAATAATGTTAGGGACACTTAAAATCATCATTTTTCAAACAAAATGTATTCTTCATATTTTTATTTTCATTTAAAAATAAATTTATAATATTTTTATTTGTTGTTTCATAAAATGTACTAAACTCTTGAAATTAGTATGTATAAATTATCTTATGAAAAATATATGAAATGTTTCTAAAAATGATGATTTATAATATGAACGGTGAAAATGATGTTTCCATATAGACAATCACTTTTATGAAATTATCATAATATGATAATTATTTTACGTTTTATGTCAACTTTTTATATATAAATATAAATTTATAAATAAAAAATAAATCATTTATATGTAAAATGTTGAATTTATAAAACCCGTATTTTATATTTTGGAAACGTAAGTAATATTTCACTCTCATAAAAACTACCTTCGGTCTATTTCATTTAACTATGTATCTAATAGGTTGAATTATATTTTGGATTATTTTGAAAGCCAAATATCCCTTATTTAATTATTAATAAAATTATTAATTTCAATTAATTCCCAAATACATCTAATTTTATCTCAATCATAACTTTTAAGAATTAAAATACACATTTTCTGAAAATTATTTTCATGTATTATTTCTAATAAATATAAAATTTATTTTTATCAATGATTTAAACATTAATTGAAAGAATTAATTTCATATTTGGAATCATAAGTTCCAAAATATTTAAAAATAAGAATTTTAATTTAATTTATTAAAATAACATTGTTATGTAAGAATATGTTACCACAATAAAAAATGATAAAGGTGAACAATCTTGGAGTAAAAGACATGAAATCATGTAAAAAACATGTGTCAAAATTATTATCAACAAATTATCAATAATAAACCATCATATACTCAAATATTTTCCACTTATTGAGCCCCATGAGATGAATCATGACATTATGTTTAATATTTTTACAAAACAACCACTATTATACCTCATAGAAGGATACATCACCACCCCACTTATTCTCACACCCCAAACCTCTTGTATTCCAATAACATATACCCCAATAACTCTCAAAAACTGATAGACCCATCATATAGATTATCTTCATCTAAATATATAACCACTAAAAACCCTAATCTATTTTGAAAATATACTCTTCCAAGGGGTAATGTAAAAATCACAATTACTTTTTTTTCATTTATTTTATTTTCTTTTTTATTCTACTTATTTGGAATAAAATATGGCCACATTGAAAAAATTACATTACTATAATAATTATATTGTGTTTTTAGGTTAACGGGGTAACCATTTCCTATCTTCATCCCAAAAATCAAAAAGCTAACTGGTCTCTTGTTTTATATTTGAACTACTTCCTTTAAAAGCAACATGATACATTTTTCAGAACCTCCTTAAATGATTGGATTAAATATTGTATTTAATTAATAAATAATTTTTAAAAATAATAATAATATTCGTAACATTAAAATAAATTATTATAATATTTTTATTCAATGGAATATGAGAATGTCTTATATGTGTATTAGTAGACTCTTTCATATATTAATAAACACATTTCATATTTCTTCTTCAAATTTATTTCTTATCAAACTTAATTAAAATCAAAATATTAAACATAAGAATTATTAATAATGTCATTATATTTTTTGGCAATGATATTTTGTAAAACTTATCACTTTTTTAGCCATAATCACCCATATATTATAAAATTTTCACCCATAAAATATAGGTTGTTCTTTTTTGGGTCACTTTAAAAACCAATGTGAAAAACACTATAAATTTATATAATGGATGACTATGAAAAATAAAAAAAAATAATTTTTTTATATAAATTATAAAAATTAATTTTTTTAAATTAAATGAACATTGATATTAATATTTTACTTCTTATTAATTTACCATTTTTTGTTCATTAAAATTACCAAAACTAGCATGATAACCATTTGATCTCAAATAATCAGAACAAAATCTGAAATGGAATGATATTGTTACATTGTAAGCCATTATAATATATATATATATATATAATATAACTCAGATAATATTTTAGTGATGAATGTGGTATGAATGAAAGGGGATTTTCATCTAGATATTAAACCATGTGTAAACCAATTAAAATTAAAGATATCTGATGATGAAAATAAACATTAAATAATAACTAACAGTTTAGTAAATAATTATTATTTATTAATATAAATTGGAAATAGAAATAAATAAAAATTTTAAATAAGTTATTAGGAGATTTTTTACTTATACATGAATTTATATCACGTTTAACTAAGTTTGAATGTAGGGTAAGGGCTTCTCTTATCAATTTTCAGTACCTACGACTTATGATAAATTCACCAATAGTTTAATTTTATGTGGGGTTATGCACTACCCATTGATGTATCATTATCATATTTTTCATGAAAATAAATTTATTTTAACATTCATCACATGTTCTACCATTCATGGTGTTCTGATTTGAATGATAATGTTTTCATTAGGACTATTTCTAATTCAACCACACTTTGTTTGAGTTATAATTTTTCATAATGAACATATTACTTATATGATTGGATTCATCAACTATTATATTTTATATTTATGTTTATAATTAAATATATGAAAAATTAAATTTTAGATATAAATCTTTATCCTTTATTAATTTATTCCCTATAAAAGTTTGAAATTATTTTTTATAATTCTTATAATCGTTAATGATAGTTTCTCTTCCATGTCCGAATTTTCTATGCCGTTTTATTTCCACCTTTGTATCTGTAAACCTAAATATGTTTTAGCCCATTTTTACTTTATATTTCCAGAATTAGTTTATTAAAATGATGTTTTATTATCCATTTTAGGATGTGGGTTTTCAATAAAATTAATTTCAAATATAAATAGTTTTTTCTTTTATGAGCATATTTTTTGTCTTTCACACAATAATTAATAAATATAACTTTTATTTATGTTTCAATGATCCCTTAATGAATATATTTTTTAAAATTAATTGTTTTTTAAAAAATGACTCTTAAACTTTTTGATTCCCTTTTAAATTATTCAACTCGCTATTCTTGAGATTTCATTTAAAATAATGATTCTGTAAAGGTTCTAATTTTAATTTCTCTGAAGTGATTTTTTTAAAGTGACGTAAAATTGTTTTTTATAAAAATGTAAAAAAACATCATATAAATAATATTTTATTTTTTTCTTCCATATTACCACTTACATATAGGATATTTTTCTCTTATAGAGTTTATTTATAAATCACATTGAAAATACAAATATGGAATATTCCTTTTGGGTGATTGAATTTTTTAATCACTAATATAATTATGATATCAATTCATATGATACCAATTGGAAAGAGTTTTTTAATCCAATTTCTTTTTATGGGATTTCTTAATATGATGAATTATTGGTATCCTTTAATACACATATGTATGAATGATAAATATTAGGGTTTTATATCTTACTTTAATGCATATGTTAATGTTTCATATGACATGAGATGTTCAATTATTACATGAATGTGATTTTGGTAGATTTTATCACATGCTTTTGTTGTCAATGTAATGTTGGTTTCTTATTCGTGGGGTTTTTTCATGAACTTTATATATGTATATTTTTTCAAAGAGTTTTTGCGTAAATGTTTTGGGGGTATCTTTTTTCACATGATTTTTGTGTGAATTATATGTAGTTAGTTTTTATAGGATTATTTTTTGAATTATATACACAAATATTTGATAAAATTATGTATGTTTAAATGTGATTTTGTAATATTTTTTCACCATTTTTTTGTATGAATATATTGTAATTAGATTTTTCAAAGGTTTTTTTGTATAAATGTGATGTGTACAGCCTTTTTCAGAGAAATATTTATACTTTTTTGATATTTAGTTAAATATTATGATTTTAATCATCATTATGTCCTATTAAAGTGATTTTAATAAATGGATCATGTTAAAACTTCATGTTTTCACACACAACTCCATGGTATATATTAGTTAATTTGAGAGTACATATATTTATATCATGAATTTTGAAATACTAATATTGTCTCATTTTATTAAAAATAATATATTTCAATGATTCTCATGATTCATCATATTCTTAAGATTTAACTCATGATGACTTGTTTTACCTTACATTTAATATCTATTAACCCATTTATTATGATTATATTACACTTTTTATGAATATGAGTACAAAATATAAGGACCCTATAAGGGAGTATAATGTGGTTTGATAATAGATAAATGTTACTAAGTATCATAAAATAAGTTTTATTTATTGAATATACTGGAAGAGAATATATATTTCATTCATGTGATTTTAATTTTATTATTGTTAGGTGTATTTTATAAATTATGGAAATTATTAAAAACTATATTATAATTATCCTTGGTCATTATAACAAGTATTCAAGTCATTGTTTAATGAACCTGTTTTCATAACTAGTTCTAGGCGTGTGGATTTGGGACACCTAAATTTTTATTATATAAGGATTAAGAACTTTCTTCAGATTAGTTTAGTAATTTCTGATAATTTAGATTAGGGAAATTTAGTGAAAATTTCATGGATAAGATTTAAAAACTGATAACATCCTAAACTTTTAACAAAATCTGGACTATGTTAGTTTCCACGAAAAGAGATATCTATCTAGATATTATAAGGGGATTCATGGTATTGAATATATGAACATAGAGGTAATATAAAAAAAATTATAGTTTCATCATAGTTAAATATTTACCGAGTGCACAACAAAGAGGCCTAACTGAATACCAGGTTTGAAACTCCTTGGGGATGTTATTCGGTGAATCACATGATCTTTTACAAAAATTATAAGGAGTTTTAAAACAATTATGTTAAAAAACATCACTATTAAATTATAATGGATAACCTATATTTAAAAAAAATTATTAAGTAATGGTATATATAAATTTATACATTCTTGTATTGAAAACCATTGAGATGAATTGTACATTCATAAAATTCAATTATTTTTAATATTACATTATTTTTCTGGGATAATTATATGACGGATCCGAATGTAACATCATGATCATTAAATTCATGTATGTTATTTGGTTTGTCGGGATTCATTTTTGTTTTATATATGTTGGGTACATTCCATTCTATTTAAGGGCATGTTTTTATTCATAAGTTAATGTCAGGCTTGCATTTTGTCAAGCCAGATAAACCTTATCATCCCATAAGGGTAAATTCTACATATGAAAATTTGGATTTGGACAAATGTAAGGTTATCTATGAGCTGTGTAGGGGTAGAAAGATTTTTCTAAGTTAGATCAAAGGTACCTAAACCACTACATCAGGGATAAACCTTTTTATGGATACAAAAGGTTATCCTATATTTTTTTTAAGGGTAAAACCTAACATTAAAATTATTGATAATGGTGGAATACGAGTTTTTAAAGAAAAAAACCTTACTTTTAATGGCTACGTACGAAAATATGGAGAGTTGTGTATGCCTAAACCCTTAATTATAAAAGTTGTGTTACTGTATCCTAGAATTGTGTATGGTTATGTCATAGTTTGATATCTATGGAAGGGTAAAACCTCTAACCATTTTGTGTAGGATATAATCTATATAAGTGTATGCCATGTTAACCTTATATTGTGTCCATATTTTAAAGAATAGTTTTAAAAAACACCATTTTAATTATTCTTCTTCTTGAATGACATGTAAGACTATCTTAACAATTTAAAAAGCAATAAGTTATGGTTTTGAATAATTTTGACTCACTATAGATTATAAATACTATTTTAAGTTATTTTAATAATTCCACTTTCTAGATTTATTGGAAAATTAAAATTTTATTAGTGATATAATTTTCGGTTCTATTTTAGTGAACTGGAATAAATGTATTATTCAGAAAATAAAAAATAAATTTTCACATTGTTTTTGATTTTCCACTTGATTAGGGTCTAGGGAGTCCATATTTTGTGTGATAAACATAGAATTATTTTTACTATTTTTCTTTCGATCATGGTTCATGGACCTTCTCTTATTTCTTTTTAGGGACATCTCATTAGGGGTTTGTGATATTATAACTATGTAATGTTAATTTTTTAAATTAATATTCATTTTTTAAAAACATTGATGATTATATTTTTTTAACTAGGTTTTCTAATAAATTTATAAAAACTTATTTTTTATATTTATTAGTGTATTTTCAAATGTCGCGATGCCTTTGAAAAAAAACCCATAATAGTGGATGCATAGAATTTTTAATTTATTTTGAAAAAATGTACTTGAATTGAAATGAGGACATGTAGAAATATTTTGATAGAATGAAAAACTGTAATAAGTATTATTATTTAAAATAATATGAATTGTTCGGTTTTTATCAGAAAAAAATTGATGATTTACTCTTGAAATAAAAGACATGAGTTATCATTAAAACCCATTAATACTAGTTTTTGAAATAGAATGAGTTTTTTCATAAAACCCTATTGTTATTTTTTAAAATAAATAATTATTTAAATAAATTGAACTGGGGATGAATGGAATTATTTAATAATTGGTGAATAATTTATATCCAATTGTAATGTTTGATTTACTTTGAAGAACATGGGAGACTAGGTTGTTAGGTAGAGAGAAAACACATTGGGTATGTTTCAGCTCTACATGGAAATGGATTGATGATGAAAATTATAACTAAACTACTAAAACGAAAGTAGATTAGTACATAGGTATATTCTCATATTTTTTCCATTATAAGGACTATTTCAACAAGCTTATCCCTTGGATGATCTAGACATTATGAGATTTACTGCACAAACATGTGTGAGAATTCCAAAATAAACATACCTATGGGTATCGTAACCATAATGTTATGATTGAAAATGATTTTAGTTAAAAATATTGACTTTTATGGATTTTATTTTAAATATTATTATATAAATATATGGATTTATCCTCAATGTTGGAATAGTTTTTGTCTTTCTCAGGACACTATAATGACTATATTAAAATTATTAATATATTTTAAGACACACCCACACAACCATTTACTATTTCATTATTCCCATTTATTTGGGACTCAGATAAAAAATATGAGACTATAGTTATTTTAAAAATGCAGGGTTTTTTCAAAGAAAGAAAAAATATTGGATGGTTCTAGAGGTCCAAATGATGTAGCCCTAGGTAGGTCCATTTAAATAATACAAATAAATAAATATTTCATTATATTTCAAATGATGAAAATTAATACCCCTCAAAAACCCCATTCTAAAAAATTGTCCGAGGTAGCTGCATAACCCAAGGAGGTTTTAGTAGAGGCATGGATATTTGTCAATGGTAGATTAGAATCAGAGGAATAAAATAAATATGATCTAGGTAGACAGAGAGGGAGTGAATGTCGTGGTTATTCTATATCATAGGAGATCAAGTAATTCAGCAAATATTGATCCAAAATAGTGGTTGCGAATTTCATTTTTTTGGATATCCAACCATTTTTTTAATAATTAATTGATTAATTTATCTATTTGGATTTAAGTTGTTTTATAATATTTTTATGACCTATGCCACACTTCTTTTATCAATCCAATATTATTAATTGTTTCACCTTGTTAACATGCATTGATTCACTGATAATGTTATCATTGGTTGAAAATTCTTGGCCAATAATAATTATGCAATTTTTTCTCTGTGTTTCTCCTCACTGTTAATTTTGTACTTTACTATTGACGGTGGAGTCATAGTTTATCATTTATGGAGAGGTATTGGGAACAATAGAACCTCTAGAATCATGGAGGATGAGAAAACGACAATCGGGGTGGTGATTTGAGGATTGATCATGTAGGTTTAATGGCTTCGGGTGATACCTCTTTGAATTTGGGATTCAGAGTGGCAATAAAAGTTACATAGTGTGAGATGTAATGAAGTGTGGGGTTTCAGTGTCTATAATTTTTCCACCAATGAGGGATCATCCCAAGACAGCCCTGATCAAGGACAAATGGCATGATTCACGGTGGACACATTGGTACATAAAAAATGTAAAATTGTGTGTATTTGGGAAAAACATGTCTACAAGGAATATAGTCTAAGAAAAAACAATATCCTATCATATAGATATGGAGGATAGTGTTTCATAATAGATAAGAATCACAGATTGTGTAGGGACCATACACTCCATGTGACACAATGATGGAAGCTTGATATATTTTTTGGGAGTACATGGGCATTGGGAAAACTAGGAAGATGATGATGGAGAGGATTTCATGAGAATGACCAAGTCCTTGAGGAAGACTATGTATATATCCAATTAAACATGCATGGATTGAAGTCCAAAAGAATTACCAAATGTACATAGTCATGAATTGATGTTCACAGGAATCACCAAGGGAATGCAGGTTGTCCTAGAGCATCCGAGACACATTGTCTAGTAATTTCGTATGTTGTGTAGTCCTATATGTCTATCTAAGTAATGTGAAGGAGATAAAACATCTATGAGATCATGTGAGTACACGCACCATGTCACTCCAGGTCTATTCAATGTACTATTCTTATGATCATCCATCTTGCATATATATTATATCGGGGCTTGTATTTTATCCTTTGAGTAGACTATCTTGAAACCTTTTCCATATATATCATAATGGTATCCTTTGTAGTTGATTTTGATATATGAAGAGAGGTGTGGATATTGTGATACTTATTCAGATGATTTTCAACTAGTTACTGTTATCATGTACAGTCACTATAGAGGGGTCGGGGTTCACAATCCACATATCACACATGTCCTCCATAAGCTTTTTATTTGATGAGTGGTAAATCCCAATTGAACTATGGTGATAGTCCTATATAAACTAAGTGGAACCCCTAAAACATTAAATAGAAGTTCTTATATCAATAATATATGTGGCACCCCCCTTATAAAGCTATATATGAGATGTATACCTATCTAGTTGAACCCCTTATTATACTTTGGTCTGGATCCTCCATCCACTGAGTGGAATCCCCCTGACAGATCTAGGTATGTGTCCTTTTTCTATTAATATATCAATTTATCATCTAATTGGTAACCCCCTGATCAAGCTAGGGCATGGGTACTGTATTTATAGAGTGGTACTCCACTGTCACACCAGGGTTCAGGTCCTCGACAAACTATGTGTAAGCCCCTTATCATAATAAAGTGGGGGTCCTTTATTGGACAGTATCCCCCTTAGTATGTGAAGTAGTGGTAGGTTGTAGATACACTAGATGGTTTTCTAAGGTAGATATGTGAGATTTTAGACACCATAGATAGATGTTCTTAGCTGAAGGAGACTCATCATTCTGGGCTAGTCTATTGAGATGGAGATCCACTTTATCTCTTATATGGATTTCTTATGAGCACATATATTGTTGTATTTCGTTTCCCTCTTGATATGGGCTGAGTTGGATATTTATATTTTACCTATATTTTTCTCCCTTCTTGAATTTCAAGTAATACTACTGGGTACATATATTCTCAACCCTACATAGGCTTTTCCGACACATTTCATGCCTTATATAGATAAAATGATGATTTGTGATGACATTAGTATAGATAATTTATACCTATGATTGTAGACTAAATATGATGTTTAGACCTGGAAATAAGGATTCAAGATCTCTTATTTTTCCTTTATTTAACCATTTCTCAGGTTGTGACTTCATTTCTAGGTGGGTGTTTATTTTTTCTGATTAGATGTTGCCCTAATTTTTCATACTCTGATGTATTCTATAGAGTTCATTGACCCAAATAAATTTTTTCATATTATATAAGGACAAACCCCTTTTAAAACATGGATGAGGGGGTACCCCATAACCCTTAGTCCAAGAGTGGTAAATATATTGAACCATGAAGGGGATTGGTTGTCAACATAGGGAAGAAATTTCAAAGATTCATGAGTAAAAATTGCAGTCTAGCAAATCCATTGTTGGAATAGAACCTGAGGTATCCACATATAATGACTCTAAATAACTTCTTATCAACTCAGAAAAAAGATACATTGGATTATAGAACAATGGTACAAGTATCAAATTGGATTCAGTCCATTGAATATCCTTGTTGAGTTATCTCCCCATATATTTGGTCATCTAACCATTGTATGTCTTGATCACTTTCATGTTGCTTCCATGAAGACAACAAACTAGGTTAATGAAACCAAATCATGAATATGTTTCATTGAGTGTTGTGGCCTCAGTTTTTGGACCTACTTATAAGGTGCTTCCTCTAGGATGGGAGAGGTAAAGTGCCACCACATGTTGAGTATCAGATAGTACATGCTTATCATGTTGAGTGTGAACATAGGCTTATAATTCTATGTGAGCTTCAGTATCAGAGACCACTAAGGGTTTTCATTGATCTAGATCCTTAGGGGGTGCAGTATTGACTTTAGTTAATTTTCTAAGTTTTCAGGATTGTGAGGACTCTGACTGATAACATTGTGGTTGTAACAACCAACATTTTCAATAGGTTTGTATGGTGAGGGTGGAGTCTATTATAGTATACCCATTATGTGATGATGTTATCATGGTCATAATTTCACCATCGATTTGATGAGGAGTTCTACTGCTTGTGATTGAACTTATTTTGGGTCTACGACTTCTTGGGATGTTACAAGTTAGTATCATAGTTATTGAGCATGCCATGATGTTCACTGAACTTAAGTGACAATCCCTCAACATGGTTAGTGATGGTTTCTTATTGGTTTGAAATCATGAGAATTATATCTAAATAGATATCCCTCCAATGTGGAGCCTCTATTCATTCCCACATTTTCCAAAGTGATTGAGTGGTATTCAATGATAGCGGTTATCCTATATGAGGGTATCCATTTAAAAATAATAGGTAGTGGGAATAATGGGTTTGAGTGGTTTGTAATAACTTGAAGGATCCAGTAAGATGGTTCTTAGTGTATAATACGTCATCATTGCTATACATTGTCATGTGTACATGTTTTGTAGGTTTCCCACCAAGGATCCGATCATCCTAGAGAGGGGAAGTTCTATGCTTTTCATTGTTTATGTCACATGGCCTATGATTTCCTGACACATTTAAATTTGGAGGGAAGGCATTTATGATTTGGACTACCATAATAGATGAATCACCATGATAATGGTTATTTAATGCATGGTTAGGTGATGCACACATGTCTTTGGGAATGGAAAAGTAAAATTTATTTTCCTAATGAAGCACATATGTTGATTACTATCATCTCTTATGAGGATCTTACCCTATTATTCACATACATAATTTAATTCACCTAAAATAATACATTTTATTGGTTTAATTATTTTATAAAAACAATATAATTTAGAATATGCATGAAATTATAAAATTTAAACTAAGATAAAATGGAAAAAGTTTGATTATTAATGGAATAATAGTGTCTTTGTGGATGGGTTTATGGGTTCCATCATTCTCCTTGTTGGTGTTAAAATTTATTTTGATAATTCAATTATGCTATCTCATTTCTGAATTAAAATTATTTTATTTAGGGATGAGGAATATTTAATTCCTTTTGAAAACATAAATGCTACATCCTTGAATAATTAAGGTTGATAACACACCTTAATAGAGGATGTGACACCTTCCAGGACCTGAATGCATCTTATTCATTTTCATCCGGTAAATAGCTCAAATTCATTACCTGGAAATATTATGTTTAGTGTAAGGGAGGGAAAATATTAAAACCAAGGATATGAATGAGTTTGAAATTAGTGTCCTAGTGGAAAACCACCACACTCATCCACATCAATCTTTCACATTAAAAAAATAAATAAAATTTATGAATTTAACTACAGAATGAAGAGAAAGACCACATACCTCCCTTAGTCCATGACTCAAGTACACCCCTCAATTTTTAAGGTAAGCTTTCATAGTGGTAATATGAGAAAAAAGAGAATAAAATTAAAGAATAATAAAAATAAAATATAATAAGAATGAAAAAAGAAAAATATATTGAGAATAAGAAAAAAATAAAGATGATAGACGAAATATAAATTAGTAACATGAAATGATATAAAATAAATGAATAGGAAAAGAAGAATTATAATAAAATATATATATATATAAGGAAATATTGGATGGATAATTTAAAAAACATAAGAATAAAAAAATAATAAGATGAAGAAGAGTGTAAGAGCATGATGAGGAGATAATGGGTGGAGAAAACAAGTGATTATACATAAAATACATGGCCTATTTCATTTAAATAAATGGGGAATTAAAAAAAGAACAAATGAAAATAAAAAGAATTAATAGTAGTTCCACAACAACAACCTATCCTCCTCTGATGTTCTAAATAATTGTGAAGTGGGATGGGTTCCCACTTTTTAAAGGTAGATAAATTCAAACTCATCATCCTCTTAAATTACTTATTTAATTGGGCTATAAAAATAACAATCAGTGGAGATCCAACCCCAGAGACACATGTGTTCATATCTAAAATTTGAATAACTAATCATATAGGATGTTAAAAAATAATATCTTACATGGATGTTGGGATCAGCATAGACTGTTGAGGATAATGGCCTAACATGTTGGAGGATCACAGAAACTCCACATGGCATAGGGTGTACACTGATGATTTGGTATCACGGTGAATGTCTCATCCTCCCTGAACCCTACATAGTTTTATGTGGTAAGATGGATCTCTAAATTAGTTCATGGGGTTTCTTAGAGGTGTAAGAGGTGGTCCATTGAGATCTGAGGTGATAGATTTGATGATCATCTCGACACCGACTGTTCTAGGGGTTTTTCATACCATTTCTCGGTGATATGTAGCAATAACAGTCATTGAAGAAGAAAGAGGAAGTGGAATATCATGGAGGACGAGGTGTCATTATCAAGTGTTCTTGGTGAGGAACTATATTTTTAAAAGGATAAAATGTAACCATAAAAACCGTATCCCACATCGAAATGAAATAAGGGAGTTTTGATTGTTTATAAGACAATTTGTGAAGGAAGTATTCAAGTGATTGGGATGGGATCCCGCCTAACACATGAACACATAGGATTCATGTACTCTATGGACCATTTAGTACATTGGTCCCACTATACTCCCTATTGGATACACACCCATGGGCCCACTATACAAAATTAATTCCCCAATGTCCTACCACTAGGTTATGGATCTCTTCTGGCCCTTCCAAGAAGGACAGACCATAAGGGGTGACTAGGAGTCGTTTAGTGTATGTGGGTGTCCAATATCACATATTTTACATAGAAATAAGTAAAAAATCATAAATATTTGAAGTATAAATAATTTTTAAATAACATTAATAATTCAAATTCCCAAATAAATTCCCTAACTAATTTAATAATTTGTGAGTCATCTTTTCATTCTATTTAAATTCTTTTCAAATCCATAAATAGGAATTCCCAGTTTATAATAAAACATTGTTATTAATGGTCTCCCTGATTAAAAAATATCCAAATTAATTATAATTTTTTTGAAAATTATGCATAAAATTTGATTTTATCGCTAAGGTTTCCCACCAAGGAGGTAGTAATATAAGTGGAGACGATGTAGCTCTAAACGAAGAAATTTTGGGGGGTGGATAATGTTATTAGATACTACGACCACCATCAATAGGTGTCGCACATAGAGCACAAGGATGTAGCTATCATGTCCATGGGAAATTTCCATCTATGGAGGGTTATGATGAGACACTACACATAATGATTTAAGGTAAGATTTATATCTTTTCTACTATTACCCAAGTACTAGTGGACATAATTTCAAGTAATTCCTTCATTGATTTATCCCTTATGTGGTAGCAGGAGCTTCTAGTTGATGAATAATCCCAAAATTTGTGGCATGAGGTTCCTACGAGGAATGTTATTTCATTACCACTAATACCCCAGTAGTGAATGATGACACTCGGTGGAGGAAGTCTGTCATTGGAACTTTTGGTCATCATGATCATACCTCATTAGGTCATCTTAGTAATTGAATAAATTTCCATTGTTTGATCATAGTTTTTTTTTCATAACTAATGATTTGTATATCTGTGGAAGTATTCTAATAGATTATCCTTTATGGGTGGGAGTCATCTCTTGGTTGAGAGACTGAGTCTTATGAGTATGAATCTACAAACCATCACCCATCAGTTAGAGAGAATTTCCCATAGTGAAGATGATTCTTTAAGAATATGGATTACATCAGTAGTGGAGAACTATTTGAAAATATTCATTGTGGGTGTATTATAACTACCTATATTGTTGGATATTGAATTAGGAATTCACTACAAACCTAGGCCTTCAACAATATCTTCCTCATCTTATTGGATGTCCCATACTTAGATCTGGGAGCTGAGAGTGTAGTAAGAGGACCTTTCATAGAAGGGTTTTATTTGACCCAATGTGTAACCCTATAAAGTTATTGTTTTATTTTTGAAAATGGTGCATTGGATACTAATTATTTTTTATTGATTACCATCACATGATCCAGGTAATGATAAAAAACATATACCCATTACCGAGGATTGAAAACCTATTAAACTAGTTGTGAGGAAAGAGTTGGTTCTCAAATATCTATCTCATTTTCTGGATACCAATTCTTGGTTGTTCGTGATCCTGATATTTTAAAGATAAAATTACAATTTCATTATAGATAACATATGTTCTAGGTGATTTCATTAAATGTAACAAATCATCCTATGGTGTTTATAGATATTATGAACTCAGTCAACTAGTAATAGTTGGAATGATTTTTTATTTTTTTCATTAATGAGAAACTTATTTAATCTATGTAATATTAGGATCATATAGTGCATATACTAATGGTCATGGAATTTCTACAATATCACCAACATTATTATAGGCTCTTGAACTTTTAGTTTTGGATCTATGGGGTTCACTTTTTGGTCAGCTAATCATTGAGAAATTTTATATGTGGAGCCACTGAATATTGATGTATTGAATTTTTTGAATCCACCCAATATCTTATCAGATGTGAAAATGTTTCATGTCATGGAGGGGAACTACATGAGGTTAATTCGGAAATTTTCTAGGATAGAAGTTCATATTACTTCACTATTTGAAGAAAGGGTTGGTGTTTATCCAGATCATGTAGTGTCGGGGATCCTCCATCTTATTAAGATTTTGGTTGACCACTTATGCTATGTTAAGACTAATGGTATAGGGCAAGGAGTTTGAATTATTTTCACATTCATTTAGTGAAGGGTTTGAATATGTGTTGATGTAGAGGTATGAAATGATCACATATGGGTTGAGGAAGTTAAGGCCCCGTGAGCATAACTATGTGATTCACGAACTAGAGTTGTATGAAAATATTTTCTCTCTAAATATGTGGAGGCTCTTTCTTCTCGATGAGAATATTATTTTTTACAATTAACATCAGTGTACAATATATATATATATATATATATGTAGAGAGAGAGAGGAATCTTGACCTGATAGATTGGTATTTTTTGGATTTCCTAAAGGAATGTGACATTGAGATAGTAAATAATCATATAAGGGACAATGTGGTGGAATATTACCATAGTAATAAGTCTTGTAATCTCTTAGTGGAGGAGGTTTCTGAGTATTTGGATTAATTGCATCAAAATATGATATATTAGAGTGTTCTAGTTTTTCTTTCCTCAATGGTTCTTACTCCTTTGCTTCTTCAACTTGTGTGGAAATCTCATTTGGTGGACATTGATTATGTGTTTCTCTAGGACCAGATATCTTCTGAATAAGAAATAATTGATTATCTATATGATTGGATCATGTCAACATTTTCTACAGGTAGAAGGTAGTTCTAGAAATGTTTTTAGATAAGGTGATGAGGGATTTTAACACATCCCATTTAAATGTATATATCAATGTGGAAAAGGAAAACATAGACCTTTATTGATAGTTTTGGTTGGATATCATGATGCAGAGTGTCATGAATATTTCTCTCAATATCACACATGTTTTTGATGGAAGGATCAGAACTAGTTTATGAAATGTTTGGCACAACCTCTTGATATCCCAATGTGGAAATTGGATGTTATATCCATGGATTATGTGACATATATTCTATGAAAAAATGATATGATATAAAATGAAATTTAAATTTACATAGTTAAAGTTTTCATATAATAATAGTTTAAACTATACTATAGGGATGGATCCTTTCAAGGACCTGTATGGGATACCTTATAGGACACAATTGTGACTGAATGAGATCAGAAAGGAATCTCTTGTTAGTACAAGATTGTCTAGGTGAAGATAAATAAGTTTTTATTATTCCAAAAAAGTTGGAGGAAATCCCAAATATATTACACATATTTCCATCATAATCCATCAAAGTTCATGCATGTGGACCATGGTTTCATGACAGTCTCCCCAAGATCAGGATTGTAGAGATTTGGATGGGGAGAAACCTATCCCCAAGGTTCATTGGGCCTTTTGGGATCCTAATTAGGGTCTGAGGGGTTTATTTTTTCCTAACTGTACCCCTACATTTAGACTTGGTGCCAGATTTCTTTCACATGTCAGATCTTTGGAGGTACATATACAATTATACACAAGTTATTGAAAAGGGAGATATATAAATCATGGATTAATCCAATTTAATGGATTACCTAGTGGAATTCGAAGATCAATGTGAGAGAATCTTATGAGTAAGGACTATTCCTTTGGGGTGAGTTCTATGAAAAAACAGGATCATGAAAGAGATCTCATATTAGTGTGAGTGTAACACCCCAAGCTGCCACAATACATTTCCCTTTGAATAATGCAATGTCATGCATTGTACGCAACTTCAGGATTCTAACACACCACAACAAATCAAACAAGCCGTTATGAATAGTAATACCTACTTTTTGAAATTTTATAAATTCTATCTCTCAAAATGGAATTCATTTTTTGATTCGGAATATCGAAATTAGCCTAGGGTGATATTTTGGAACTTTTCGGATAACTTTTATATTTTGATGAATAGTGAAAATTACTAAATTTTAATTAAAAACAACTTTTTTAATTGAAATAATTAATAGTGATAAATTATTAATTTGAGTGATTTTAAATTATATTTAGAATATATTTTTACCATTTAATACAATGTGGGTCATTTAACATAATTTCACATTTTAACCGGACATAAACAACTGTCAATCTTTTGATAGTTATTGTTTCTTAAAAACACACTATTTGTTTTAACAATGGAAATTAATTTTAAATTAATTTCTTACACTTCTGTGTTTTGAATTTGGAAAAATGGATTCCTTATTTGGAATCATGATTTTCAAATTATGTAAATAGGTAACTTTTATTTTTAGACATTTTGAATAATTATTTCGATAAATATTTTATTTACCATGGTTAAAGGGTAAATCCGGTAAATAAGGGTAAATAAATAATATTATAATAATATTAAATTACCCTAAAACGTGTCATAACCCTATTATTTGATACATGTCCAACCCTGGGAATCCTTGGGTCTATTTTGGGTCCCCATGGATCCACTTGTAAGTGATAATGACACTTTATATTAATTAAGTTAAAGTAATTACAAAAATGACATAAGCATATATCTTTTAGCAAACCAATTTTCAAAAATGGTTATATATGTTGTACTTTAGACTATAAATATTCATTAGAAAGAACAAACGTTTTCCTACATAATGATATTTTATTTATAATTTTTAGATATTAAATAATTTAGTTTATTTATGGCACAATGATGATGTATGAATTACATTAATAGTGAAAAATTAATATAAATGATAATATAAATACCCGAATAAATATAATTTGAGACTTTTTATGAATTACAGTAATTTTCATGGATACTATGACATGTTAGTGTCGATATAATTATCTTTTTCTAAGTAATAATTCTATTATTATTTTTACAAAAATCAATTTTTGAAAAGTGTCAAAATTGACATAAAAGAGTTTTTAAAAAAATTATTATATTAGTAGTTGATATTAAATTCCTAAAAATATATTGTTCGGCCAATAGACTTATATCATGATAGGGGTATCATTAATGGACCACTTGGGGGTCTCTTGGATGTATATAGTATGTTTATTAACCATATAATATAAAAATACAAAGAGACATTGTAAAAATTAAACTAATTATCTAAGAGTTAATACTTAATGATAAGGTTAATATAGTAACACAAACCTATCTAAATGCTATTGGTTGGGTGGATTTGGACCTATCCCCACCTTAACCTTTAAATAATAAACTTTTGATCAATTATAAAACTAATATTAATTTATTATAAAATAATATTTCTAGCTTTTCCAAAGGTGCCCCTCACCACTCTTATAAAAGGGAACTCTCCCTTCTCATTAACTCACACCTTAAAAGCCTTTTGGATCGGCCGACATCTTCCCAAATACTCTCTAAATGTCCCTAAATTCATCCTAGATTCCTTCTTTTAGCCAACCTAAGAGCCCTTTTGATCAAATCAAAAGGAGGAACCCGAAGAAGAGGTAATGATTTCACCACCCTTTTCCATGTTCCTTTGTTCTTCCACTTCTTCCTTCTTTGTTATTACCATTATAAAATAATAACTCCAGTATCATATATATACTGTGATGTTATTATAAATATGGTAAAACCATATTCAGTATTCTATCCATCCTTTGAATAACATGTCACCATACGTGCGTACGTACGGCTTACCGTCTCCACGTCGTGGTGTAATGGTTATTTATTAAATTATTATTTGGATGGGTATAATAATGATGTGTAACTCATGTAAATAATATATATAACATGATAATTACTTTTTATATATTATATAACATCCAATTATATATTATTTTAAGATCAAAAGAATGATATTGTCGCTCGTGCGTATGTACGGACTACCATCTCCACGAACGAGATGAGATTCATTATACATTATATCTGTTCAAGTATAATTCTCATTTGATGATTAATAATAGTATCTAAGGACTTGGTATCATTCTGGATTTGATTAAGATACAACCTATCCATGACAAACAAGTCTTACGTAACCAAACATATCAAAGAAAATGAGTTAGATAACACCTGAAACGACGATAATACTAAGATATTATTAACAAATCCATGTTAAAAGACCATATATGATATCATATTATTATATATGATTCTTTTATAATTTAATAACAATTATTTAACCATTATAAAGGAATTTAACCTATTTTCGACCAAGGAAAAAGTATAAATTAAGGGGTTTCTTATCTCACTTTTAATTCCGTGACAATTCCATTGTTCACCACTTTTTTATTGCATGTGGTGTGTGTACTGCCCGTGATAGTATTCATTGTGTAATATACATTAATTTATGGATATTTACATCATCATAGTATGATCCTTCATTCATGGGTGTATTTTTCGTAAGTTACCTAATCGATAATGGAATTTGAAATTTCAATTTCCACTCATTTGGCTTACACATATTTCATTGATTATATTACTCCAAGATTATGTGTGGAATCTCTATTCATTTGATTATGTCATAATTTCCACTCCCCTTCCTGTGGATATACTATTGAAACACATAATCACTCCATTGATAATTTCTCAAGTCATCTATATGAATTTGATAAGAGTAATTTTAACTCATTCTCCATTTGTTGAGTTAAACATCCAATTCATAGGTGTTGTTTTTACAAGATTATGTGTGAATGTCCTTTGACTGTTTTACACTAAATATCCAATCATATTTAGTGTATTTATATTTGTCACACATAACTAGGTCATTAATTTAGCCTTAATCTAAGGATATGGCCTTTATGAGGGATTTTATCTCAATTTACATTCCATTGAGACTTCTTTGTTGTTATACACCAAATCACTTTTATGTGGCGTATATAATGTACTTTGACATAGTATATCATGAATTCCTTTATTCTCATGATATTACAATGTTTTTATTACCTAAATTATTTTTATTCAAGTGTCTCTCTTTTGGTTAGAAACTCTAACTAAAATACCATTTTTAAATGTTTTAAAGACTTACTCTTCTAAATCTTGCCCATTAGTGTCCATGTTTTAAAAATTGTTTTAAGGATTTATTTATATGGACATTAAAGTTTTAAAATTAAAAATCCTTTTAAAAGTTTCAAAGTGGTATGGGACACTTTGATTCAAAAATCTATTTTTAAACGGCTTCTTGACAAATAGTGTGAATTTTATATGTTTTCAATAAAAGGGAGATATTTCTCTCAAATAGTTTTGGTGGTTATTTTCATCTATGTCAATATCATTCATTATTATCAATTGAGGTACAATACAGTCTTCTATATTGTATTGAATGAGTTATGTTTGACTGTGGATGTGCTATTTTTATACCATTCATGGTTTGTGGTTAATGTATTGACATTTTGTATGCTAGTTTTAATACGAATGTTTATGTTATGTTTAAACATGGTCATATGAGGAATGCATTGGACTTAGTAAGTGACGGGGGGAGCCCGCTATATCTCCTCGATGCATCAGTAGGTATCATGAGAAAAAATAGTGTCTTGGCACAAGGCCTTGGAAAAATCCTATTTGTAGTTTTGGCACGAGGCCTTGGCTATGTGGTTATGATAGTCTGGAATTATGCATTCCATCATTATGAAAGTAGTTACTGAAATTTCATGTGATTGTTCGACTAGTATACTATCCATGTGAATAATTAAATGACATTATTTAATTTTATCTTTACCATATTATGCTGAAGGTCATGTTTAAAAGGATTTTGTTTTAGTTATAAATTGCTTTATGTGTTTATGCTTATCTATGAAATCTTATGCTATATTGTTATCCTTACTGAGAATCTGAGCTCACCCCTTTCAGTGTTTTATTTTTCCCAATATGAGAATAAGTAATTTATGAATGACCTGTAATGATAGTATGAGGGGATATGAAGACAATATGTTTTTTTAGTTTTTTTACCTTATGATGTAATGTAAGACTTATGAATATATATATAGTGTTTCCAAGACTAATAAACTAATCGGTCTTTCGAGACTTGATCCTTTGTGATCATGCCAGTGTTATGTAATAATGAACTGACTCTGGGTATCTATGGTCGGGGCATTACAGTTGGTATCAGAGTAAGTATAGTACAAACATTGGAATCTAGATTTAGATAAACTCTGATTAGAGCATGTATACCTAAGATGAACTTTGAGGATTAGTATAGAATAAATTCCTAGAATTTTGGTATTGTAGAGATTTTGTGAGTTTTCCGAGCAATACAACCCTATCTGGATACGAGCAGGTAGAGGTAGCTCTGGCACAGATGTACCTAGGGGTAAAATCTGAAAACACTGCTTTGAGCTAGACTCGAACGGGAACTGGTGCACAACAATGGGCCTTGCTTCACTATTGGTTACGACACTTTCGGGGGATATGCTTCGGATAATTTACATTTTCTTTACAAACCAATTTGAAGTAATATATATATAAGATGAGAGAAAATGACCTTCGTAAATCCTAATATGTTTCAAATTGAGAATATGGTGACATGTTAATCACCAAATGATTTTATGACTACTGTTACTCACACAATGATTTCTGGTTTTATTCAATGGCTGGATTCCAAGGAAGTCATAGTGACATTGAGAATGATGTACAAGGCAGGAACGGTGGTGGGAATGAGCTAAAAAATGGAATGTTGATAGGTGTAAAAGATATCATCATTATTCCAAATCAATTTTCCAAAATTATGATCAACAGTATATATATTAACCCATTCCCTGACTCAAAAAATAAAAGAAAGGTGATGAATGATAAGATCTCCAGCAGTGGAGACCATGGAGAATGGAATCCTTAATTTCCATCATGGAGGAAATGTGGAAGGAGACACCCTGGAAAGTGTCTCAATGGGAAAATGAAATTCATTACGTATTGGAAGGAAGGACATAAAGTGAAGAATTGCCGATGAAAAATGAAGAGTACTATGGAAGAAGATAAAAATGGTCCCCAGAGTCCATTTACAGTCATTTTCCTTAAATTTAGGGGACCTGGCCATTACCCGAGTCAATGCCCTATTCTATAGGATATTTTCATGGTCAAAGAAGAAGCTATGTGGAAATAAATGGATGGAGAAATGTTTAAAAAGTGATAGTTCTCCTTGTTGATGGGTTTACTTTGGAATAATTTTCTCTTGTATTTGTAACCCAGCATTTTTCCATGTGATAATGATATTTGAGGAATAATTATAGTTTCTCTTGTGGATATAGTTATGAATAACCATTTGGTTTTATATGATCATTGGGTTTGAGGAAATTATAAGTTATTATAATTTGGGATGAAAATGCAAGGTATGACATAACATTTGGGGTTAAATTATGTTATGATTATTTTGAGGAATTTATCTCATTTTGATAATGTTATAAAATATAATTTTTGAAAAGTGACAACATGGAGACCGTGTGACAACCCATCACGTCGAACAAAGCTGTGGGAATCAAACCCACAACCAAAGTGCGATTGGGATTTATCACCTACCACTGGACCACGTGAAGTCCCTAGTTAGTGTGACTATTATTTTTAGTTAAATGATTTTATTGATCAATAATAATTTGATTTGGGATCTTATGTATTATCAAATGAATACCCTTAGTATAGGAAAATGATTTGGTTATTAAGTGATAAATGTTATTTTGGAAGTTGTTCGCTTTGTTGTGAACACTATATGCCCAAGGAAAATAGAATATTATGGGATTTCATTTGAGGATTAAGGGTGGATTTTTATCTATGTTTTTATTGTGTATTTATAATGATTTGGGTTATTTATGAAAATTATTAGGTTAATTACTTTTATGTAATTGAATATAAGAGTAATTATTGTCATTTAGAGATACAATTTAACGTGGAAGACACCATTCTTATAATTTTTGGGTTTCAGTATTAGTTTGGAATATATTGAAGGATTTTAAGGAAAATTGATTATTGAATGGTATTTATTTAACTTCAGGTATTGATGGTTTAATTTTAGAAATTAAGATTACTATTTTTTTCTGTAATGGAATATCTATTTGGGGGATCATCAGATATTATACTAACCATTTTGGTTTTGATTAATCTTTAAAGATAAGGTAAATATGTATTTTATCCAACATGGATCATATATTTCTATAGAAGTTTATTCTAGCTCTCCCATTGTGACCAAGTCTTCTTAAATACTCATTATTCAAAAAAATGAGTTAGTTGATAAAATTTATTAAATAATGAAATTATACTTAAAAATTAAGTATATCTCTTTATGTTCTTAGTCAATATCATAAATGAATTCATCTTCCTTATGTAATTTAACGTAAAACAAAAAATGTTTTCTGTTTACTTTTTCTACTGGGAGACTATTGACCATTTATCCCAACACAAGTTTGTGATTTTCTTATTGTTAACATTCTCCCGATCATGTTTCTATCTCTCTCCATCAGAACTTAACACTTAGTTCATCGTCCATATCCATTTTTTCCTTCCTGGAATCCTAGTATGGATTATCTTGGGTGACCTTTTTACTTCTCTTTCTTTCTTTTAAAGTTATAGTTTTATTTACTCTTTTTCTGATGTGGGACATTCCATTATATTCTCAAGCCCAATTTTAAAAAATTGAGAGGATGAAATTTATTGAATGTGGGGAGAATGTAACAACCCAAGCTTCCACAGTACGTTTCCCTTTGAATAATTCAATAGCGTGCATTGTACGCAACTTCGCGATTCTAACACACCACAACCAATCAAACAAGCCATTATGAATAGTAATACCTACTTTTTGAAATTTTATAAATTATATCTCTCAAAATGGACTTCATTTTTTGATTCGTAATATCGAAATTAGCCTAGGGTGAAATTTTGGTACTTTTCGGATGACTTTTATATATTGATGAATAGTGAAAATTACTAAATTTTAATTAAAAACAACTTTTTTAATCGAAATAATTAATAGTGGTAAATTATAAATTTTAGTGCTTTTAAATTATATATAGAATATATTTTTACCATGTAATACAATGTGGTTCATCGAACATAATTTCACATTTAAACCAGACATAAACAAATGTTAATCTTTTGATAATTATTATTTCATAAAAACACGCTATTTGTTTTAACAATAGGAATTAATTTTAAATGATTTTCATCCACTTCTGTATTTTGAATTTGGAAAAATGGATTCCATATTTGGAATCAAGATGTTTAAATTGTGTAAATAGGTTACTTTTATTTTTAGACATTTTGAATAATTACTTCGGTAAATATTTTATTTACCATGGTTAAAGGGTAAATCCGGTAAATAATGGTAAATAAATAATATTATAATAAATTTAAATTACCCTAAAACGTGTCTTAACCCTATTGGTTGATGCATGTCCGACCATGGGAATCTTTGGGTCGATTTCGGGACCCCATGGATCCACTTGTAAGTGAAAAGGACACTTTATATTAATTAAGTTAATGTAATTACAAAAATGACATAAGCAAATATATTTTAGCAAAACAATTTTTACATAGGGTTATATATGTTGGATTTTAGACTCTAAATATTCATTATAAATCTAAAAATATTTCCTACATAATTATATTTTATTTATAATTGTTAGACATTAAATAATTTAGTTTATTTATGACACAATGATGATGCAATAATTACCAGAATAGTAAAATATTAAGATAATTTATATTATAAATAACCAAATAAATACAATTGGAGACTTTTTATGAATTACACTAATTTTATTGAATAATATGACATGTTAGGATTGATTTAATTAACTTTTTTCTAAGTAATAATTCTATTATGATTCGTACAAAAATCAATTTTTGAATATTGTCTAAATTGACATAAAAGTGTTTTTAAAACAATTATTATATTATTAATTGATATTAAATTCCAAAAAATATAAGGATCGGCCCAGAGACTTATATCATGATAGTTGAATCATTAATGGACCACTTGGGGGTCTCTTGGATGTATATATTATGTTTATTAACCATATAATAAAAAAATACAAAGAGACATTGTAAAAGAGAAACTAATTAACTAAGAGTTAATACTTAATGATACAGTTAATATAGTTACCCAAACCTATCTAAATTCTATTTGTTGAGTGTTTTTAGACCTATCCCCACCATAACCTTTAAATTATCCACTTTGGAGCCATTAGAAACCGAATATGAATTTATTATAAAATAATATTTCTAGCTTTTCCAAAGGTGCCCCTCACCCCTCTTATAAAAGGGCACTCTCCTTCTCATTAACTCACACCTTCAATGCCTTTTGGTTCGGCCATCATCTTCCCAAATACTTTCTCAAATTCCCTCAGTTCATCCTAGAGGCCTTCCTTTAGCTAACCTAAGATCCCTTTGGATCAAATCAAAAGGAAGAAACCGAAGAAGAGGTAATGATTTCACCACCCTTTTCCAAGTTCATTTCTTCTTCCACTTCTTCCTTCTTTTTTATTACCATTCTAAAATAATAACTCCTGTATCTTATATATACTGTGATGTTGTTATAAATAAGGTAAAACCATATTCAGTATTCTATCCATCCTTTGAATAACATGTCACCATACGTGCGTACGTACGGCTTACCGTCTCCACGTTGTGGTGTAATTGTTATTCAATAAATTATTATTTGGATGTGTTTAATAATGATGTGTAACTCATGTAAATAATAAATATAACATGATAATGATTTTTTATATATTATATACCATCAAATTATATATTATTTTAATATCAAAAGAATGATATTGTCGCTCGTGCGTACGTACGGACTACCGTCTCCACGAACGCGATGAGAATCATTAGCCATCGTATCCATTCAAGTATAATTCCCATTTGATGATTAATAATAGTATCTAAGGACTTGGTATCATTCTGGATATGATTGAGATACAGCCTATCCATGAAAAACATGGCTTACGTAACAAAACATATCAAAGAAAACGAGTAAGTTAACACCCGAAACGACGATAATACAAAGATATTATTAACAAAGCCATGTTAAAAGATCATATATGATATCATATTAATATATATGATTCTTGTATAATTTAATAACAATTATTTCACCATTATATAGTAGGATAACCAACCGCCTACCAAGGAAAAAGTACAAAGTAAGGGGTTTCTTATCTCACTTTTAATTCCATGAGAATTCCATTGTTCACCACTTATTTGTTGCATGTGGTGTATGTACTTCCCATGATTGTATTCATTGTGAAATATACTTTAATTTATGGATATTTACATCATCATGGTATGATCCTTCTTTCATGGGTGTATTTTTCGTAAGTTACCTAATCGATAAGTGAATTTGAAATTTTAATTTCCACTCATTTGGCTTTACGAATATTTCATTGATTATATTACTCCAAGATTATGTGTGGAATCACTATTCATTTGATTATGTAATAATTTCCACTCCCCTTCATGTGTATATACTATTGATACGCATAATCACACCATTGATAATTTCTCAAGTCATCGATATGAATTTGATAAGAGTAATTTTAACTCATTCTCCATTTCTTTTGTTAAACATCAAATTCATTGGTGTTGTTTTTACAAGATTATGTGTGAATGTCCTTTTATTTTTTTAAACTAAATATCCAATCATATTTAGTGTATTTATATTTGTCACCCATAACTATGTCATTGATTTATCCTTAATCTAAGGATACGGCCTTTCGGAGAGATTTCATCTTAATTTACATTCCATTGAGACTTCTTTGTTGTTACAGACCAAATCACTTTTATGTGGCGTATATAATGTACTTTAACATAGTATATCGTGAATTAATTTATTATCATGATATTAAAATGTTTTTATAACCTCATTTATTTTTATTCAAGTGTCTCTCTTTTGGTTAGAAACTCTAACCAAAATACCATTTTTAAGTGTTTTAAAGACTTACTGTTCTAAATCTTCCTCATTAATGTCCATGTTTTAAAATTTTTTTAAGGATTTATTTATATGGACATTATAGTTTTAAAATTAAAAATCCTTTTAGAAGATTAAAAGCGGTATGGGACACTTGGATTCAGAAATCTATTTTTAAATGGCTTCTTGACATATAGTGTGACTTTTAAATGTTTTCATGAAAAGGGGGATATTTCTCTCAAATTGTTTTGGTGGTTATTTTCATCTATGTCAATATAATTCATTATTATCTATTGAGGTACAATGAAATATTCTATATTGTATTGAATGAGTTATGGTTGACTGTGGATGTGCTATTTTTATACCATTCATGGTTTGTGATTAAAGTATTGACATTTCGTATGCTAGTTTTAATACGAATGTTTATGTTATGTTTAAACATGTTCATATGAGGAATGCATTGGACTTAATATGTGACGGGTGGAGACCGATATAACTCCTCGATGCATCGGTAGGTATCATGAGATAAACTAGTGTCTTGGCACAAGGCCTTGGAAAAATATTATTTGTAGTCCTGGCATGAGGCCTTGGCTATGTGGTTATGATAGTCTGGAATTATGCATTCCATCATTATGAAAGTGGTTATTGATATTGCATGTGATTTTTGGACTAGTATAATATCCATGTGAATAAGTAAATGGCATTATTTTATTTTATCATTGGCATATAATGCTGAAGATCAAGTTTAAAAGGCTTTTGTTTTAGTTATAAATTTCTTTAAGTGTTTATGCTTATCTATGAAAGCTTTTGCTATATTGTTATCCTTCCAGAGCATCTGATCTCACCCCTTTCAGTGTTTTATTTTTCCCCGGAATAGAAGAAGTAATTTATGAATGATCTGCAAGGATAGTATGAGGGAATATGAAGACAATATTTTGTTTTAGTTTTTTACCTTATGATGTAATGTAAGACTTATGAATATATCTAGTGTTTCCAAGACTACTAAAGTAATCGGTATTTCGAGACATGATCATTTGTAATCATTCCATTGTTATGTAATAATGCACAGACTCTGGGTATCTAGGGTGGGGGCATTATAGTGAGAGTGAGATACAGAGTCAGTATCCCTAGCTTTTCATTTTTTTGTCTATTTAGGGGAGAAATTTCTTATCCAAGGGGAGAATATAAAGACTCCTGTTTTGAAGGATTTTAATTTTAATATTTCTATATATATATATTTATTATCAGTGTCATTGTAGTTTTTGGATATCTCATGTCCTCAAAATTAAAATTACATATATATATATATATATATATATATATATATATATTAATTCATGTGCATGGAACCATTTTATGTTTCAGATTTTCGCATTTTAAGAAACCTTGGATGAAAAATATGATACAGTGCTTAATTCAAAAACATGGGGTTTACCATATTTGTGACATTAGGTTTCTCAATAGTTTATGTCTAACTATGAAATCTATTAGGGGAATAATTTAATTTAAATATATTAATAATTTTATTTCATTTCATTTAAATGGACTACATCAAAAACACTATAAATATGTCGTTATAAAGGATTTATAGGGTTAGTTTTATAAATCTAAGATGATTTGAGAGGGGTCTAGGTTGTTCACTATTGGATGATCAGAATCAGTGGATAATAAACAATATAATTTAGGTGGGTAAAGAGGTAGTGAACCCAAGAAGTATTTTAGATCATTGGTGAACATGCTCATCACCTATTGTAGATCTTAAATCAAGGTAGTGAATGCTATTTTTTGGATTTACTACATTTTTTTATCAATAATCGATTAACTGACCTGCTCTAATTTTTTGAATTTTCCAAACTTCCCCAAACCGTTGCCGCAATTTTAATATTATAGGCCCAATTTATGTTATTGTTGAACCTTGTTAACACCTATGGTTTCCTTAATCATTTCATAATTTGATGAGAGTATTGGGACAAATATGGTTATAAAATTATTCATATTCATAATCCCCCCACCCTTATTTTTATTGTTCATCAATGGTTGTGAACACATAGTTAACATTTACCTAGAAGGTTTGGGCAGGATTGAAAACACAAGCTTAATGGTGGATGTGAGAACAATGATTGGGATGGTGATTTCTAGGTGGATCATGATGGTTTGTGGTTTGAGGTTCATACCTCCACATATTTTCAGATCTAGAGTGGCTAAGGAAGTGTCAAGGAGTTGCTAGTGAACATGTGTGGGTTTTTGGTGAATGGAATCCATCCACCGTTAAATGATTAGGCATTTTCGACCATAGATGTGGGAAACCTGTCATGAATAGAAATAGAAATAGTAGATGTGTTGTAATTCATGTTGGCATTTCATTGATTTATTAGATAAACCGGACTAGATAGTGTGTAGTCCCAACACACACATTTTGTAGTTCCTCAACCAAGGTGGTTGGAATTTCAGGCAAGAGAAAGATAACATTATTTGAGTGGACCATACATGTCATGTGGTCTAGGACTGGTAGCTCGATGTTTCCATCAAGAGAAAATAGTATTAGTCATGTCTAGACACACAAGCATATCCAGGAGTACATATAAATTACTGATTACTCTAGCATGACTAGGTACAGAGGTTGATCTTATGTACATGGGAATAGCCATATGTATATAGGAACATCCATAGATACACAATCACTTCCAGGTGCACATGAACAAGACCTAGGTGACTGAGACATGTCGTGTAGTATTATAACGCACCATATATTGCTACATGGTCATCCAAACTATGAGAAAGAGACGAAAAAATCATGATACTAGGTGAGGAAACATGTTATTTGACCCTCTAGGCATGTCGTTTACTTTTATTAAGATATTACAATTTTTTTATATCTATATCATAAATTAATATTTTTTACCTTCAGTAACATATCATATGAAATTTTCTTCAAATAATGTGATGGTTTCATTCATAGTGGATATTGAGATATTATTTGAGGTTTTGTGATCATGATGCTTCCTCAGGAGACACTAGACTAGTAATAGGTATCAATAAGGATCACTAGAGATAGGTCGGGGTTGGAAACCCCCTATCACACTAGGGTGTAGGTCCACTATAGAGGTTAGTCTAGTGGTTCCCCCATTTACACTAGAGTGAGGGTACTATATATGTTGAGTGGAACCCCCAAATGAACTAGACCCTGAGTCTTCTCTATTGTCTATTTGGTACCACCTAATAGGCAGGTGTTCAATTCCTATACCTACCACATGTAAACACTAAAATACATGGGTGTAGGTCCTCTATCTTATAAGTGGAACTTCCGAAATGTACCTAGGTGTCGATCCTCTATATATAAATTTATCTATTATGTTGTACCCATATATTGTAAATAGTAGGTCCTATGTTCACTTAGTGGAACTCCCATTTTTATCCCGGGAATGAGTCCCCTATCTATTTAGTGAACCCCATCATCATACTAAGTAACACCCCCTTTATTAGAGATTTTCATCCCATGGGTTGGGAAATAGTGGTGAAGTGTGGTTTATTCACAAGTCTTTCTAGTACATAAATGTGAGATGTTGGGAAAAAGATTCCGCCCTTTGGATCTAATAGAATATTCATCATCCTATGATGATTTTTAGTGATGGTGTTCCCATTTATCTCTTATATAGGTTTTTTATGAGAATATATATTGTTTCGTCTCATTTGTCTCTTGTTATAGGATGAGTTGACGACTTCTTTTGTGTCTCTCTCTTTCCCCCTTTATGGTTTTCAGATTTTCATACTAGGTATGCATATACTCACCCATTTATTATATTACCTTTTCATTCTATGTATTCTTAAGACAATAAGAAGATATGTGGTGACATATATGGTGAATAGTGATGCATGGATACATAGACACTGTATGGTGGTCTGATATTGAGATCAAGAGTTTAAATATCTCAGTTTTCCTTTATCAAGTTATTTTTTGGTTTGTACTTCCTTTTTGGATAGGAATATATTTTCTACCTTTGTGATTACACTTAAATTGTAATATATTTATATATTATTTGATGTTTATATCATGCATGGTTATACTCTATAAGTTTCTGTCTTTATATCATATTCCTTTCACCTTTTCATGGATATAATTGGGTGTGTACATAAATTTACATGGTTAAACGGTCTTCCATTTAATTTATCCATTCACATTTCTTATCACCAACCCCAAAACTATTTTAGTGATGTTTGTGGTTGTTTCACTCTACCTTCCTCTATACTGGAGGCCCCTAGTGGGATGGCTCATGATAATCATACATGGCAATGTTATTAAATGTTTTACGCTTTTCAGTTTTTATCGAAATTTGTATACTTTCCTATTATGATAATGTTTAATATTCATGTGTTATTGGGTATACATTCTATTTGTACTTATTTCACTATTAACCATTGAAATGTTTCCTCAATCATGTTTTTTATAAACCCTGAAAAAATTTACATGTAATATTTTTTAAAAAATTTAAGAATAAATGCTTTCTTTGATATGGATTTCTTATGATATGATTGAGGAAATAATAATGGTATTTTTATATAAAACCCAAATTTTTTATTGTTTGTAGATTTTATTATTCATGATCTAGGGAAAGAGAATGGAAAAATAGAATGTGTGGGGATTCCTGACTTGCGGCAACGTTTGGAGTTGGCCGGAACTGGTGGATTTTTTGAATAACCACTATAAAAAGTTTGAATTACGTTTTCATTGATTTGTATAAAGGTTCTTGTTGAACACTTTCCCTTGGGGGTGTTTTCCATTCCAACTATTTTATTTACTCGTATCAGCTATATTTCATTGTTCTATAACTTTAGTGAGGAAAACACTCCCTCTTTATGTTTTTGAATACATAGAACTAGTCTCCAACCCAAGGGGATAAGAAACTCCCATTTTTTTATGTTAAAATCATCCAAGGAACCATTTAGGTAGGTTATCTGGGTCAATGATAGAAAAACTGTATCAAATATTTGTGTGCCTCTCCTTTTGTGTTGGTTTTCAGTTTAGTATTGGAGTTTTGGGAAACTAGGGGTATATTAAAATAAATTTCCTAGAAATGTCCCATCATAACCATACTATATATTGTATTATTTTTTTCAATAATTTTATTTATAAGAAATTGGTTATTTGAATCTACACTTTTTTTGTGCTTTTATTTGATATTTGGGGATAAATGTTTAATTATTATTAATAGATTTGATTATCATTAGTCTATAACTGATTTTTATATCTTATATTTAGGTGGTTTTATACCATTCCCACCATGAATACATTTGAATATACCTCATGATGGAGATACTAATGAACCGCATCAAGTAAATCTTCTATTTCATCAAAAAAGATTTATGTCATTTTCCATGAGTTTCATGATCAAGGTCATGTAGAAGAACCTTTTCCTTATTTGGTTGTACATGATTTAGCCTAGGTAGAAGGATATCAGATATCATTACCATGAGTATTTTCTCTAAAACTACCATAATACAGGGTTAGGATAGACCCCTATTAAATGGGGGATTAGTTAAATAAGGTTTAGTAGCTACTTGAGTTCTAAAAGATTCATGGCTCATTTAAAGTGAAATATAATAGCTTCATTAATCAAGAGACCAGAAAAATGTGTGGGACATAGTAGAACAAACAGATAATAATGTGGGCATAGAGTAGAATAAATTATAGACTATTTTTATGGTGTAGTTAGATCTAATGTTGATGATGTTGGATAAATTTGTAATGTTCCCTAAACATGGTCAAGGAAATTGAATTTTGGAATTGTATTTCAACCTATTTACTAATATGTTTCACTTCTCACCTAATGTGGTATCAATTTTGAAGTACAATTCTTATAGATTTGAGATGGTTCTTTTGGAGTTGGTTTCCTAGAACCAACTACTTTGGGCTTTATTTATTTATAAATACCATATCACATCTTGATTATTCTTCTGTGTGAAAATGCATATGATAAAATCCAATGGATAATTATTTCTCTTTGCGTTCCATGGTGTGTTTCTAGATGCTAAACATGTACTTCAGGCAGGAACTACATAATTCCACTGAGAAAGAGGCCTAGAGAGCCACACACTATGTTTTCAAAGTATCTCAGTTAAATATACATTTAACAAGTTGAATAAATATTATTTATGATTATGGTTTAATAATTATTCAAGGATTATTGATTGCATTTATTTTGACAATGGTTTTTCAAGAGAATAAATTTTGGGTGAAATATTATATTTATTACTGATTAATGAAGTGATATATATTTGGGAAATAAATAGTCATTATTAGATGTCTAATAAATATGTTGGAGAAAATAATGAAAATGGAAAAACAAAAGTACATGTTGTGTATATTAATATACATGACGTGTAGTTTTCCAAGGGATTTTTTAGAAATATTATTATTTATTTTACTAAGTTATACTTTGGTTAATTCACTAGGCGCATGTCAAGTGATAATAATAGTCAAATGTTATTATTAGGAATTTTGTATTATTAAGAATTAAATTAAATGAATAAATTCTTTCGGGTAATAAATTAATTTTATTATTCTATGAAATAAAATCCGAGTTATGTTATTCTCATTATAACTAGAAATTCATTTTGGTTTTACACAAATGATCTGAAAGAATATCTCAAGCCAAGAGATAATTTCTTTCCGCCAATAACTCTATCATGTTACGAGAGAGATCATCCTCCACCAGATCAAGGAAACTATTTTGGAAGAGGCTCTTTGGGTGATCAAAGGCAGACATCACAATAGAAGGTACTTCCAGGAAAGCACCTAGAGAACACTTTAGCGAATTCCAATGATACGTGGAGCATGTCTGGATCACCGATAGAGGAATCCTACCCTAGGCTTCTTCAATGCAATGACAGATCATATTGGATCTTGATCAAAAACCTTAATGAAAAGAGAATTCCATCAAGGTAATTATCTTCTTTTAATTATATTTATTATAAAAAACATATAATTATCCTCTCTATGATTATATGACTCTCTTATTTTGATTTAGTTTATCATTTTTTGTTCTATTCTGAAGATCATGAGATTTATTATCTTGACGGATATCAAATTGAACATTTTTAATGGTAAAATAAAAGATAGTTACACCCATCCATGCGCATATGCTGCCCCCAGAAGAATCAAGTGGTATCAAAGGGGCTGTATCATTGATTATAATTATTTAGTTTTTCATTGATTATTTACACATTTAATAATTTAGTTGTTTCAATTCATGTTAATCATTCTAAAAATATGAATTTTGTGATTTGTTCCTCCTCTTTTGTTTCTAGTTAACCTTATAGAAATGATCTTTTCATTTAATTTTGATTAAAATAAAACATAGGATCTCATCCAGAGGTGCCAAAGCATCTTTTCCATACAACACAAGAACACATGAAGTGTATTTGGTAGTACACACCACGTAGAAAAAGTTCAATGCATGAGGACTAGTCCGCCAATCCAACCTGTGTGTTGGGGTTTATCAAAGTATTAAATGACTCTTTTTTTTTTGACAAGGAATAGGTGGAATGTGTTTTCTAGATTACATATCATATGGCCCACAGGACACGACGTGTAGTCCCTTCGGGTTAGGGTTGGACTGTATACCCCGTACACGGCGTGCCCGACTGGAGACAATGTAATGCAGACACTATTGGGTGTGTGGCCCACTGGAGACGATGTATACTCCAATGATTTCTGATGTAAAACTACATGCCATATCCCTAGGCATGTTCTTTGTAAGAAAGATAAATGACAGTGCATGACAGGTAGTCAAAACTACTCGCCATTTTCTCATCAAAATTATGATGATTTATTAAAATATATTATTATTTTATAAAAACCCTTAAGACATTTACCAATGTGTGATCATTAATCCAAGGCACAACATGTGATTTGTGTTTTATATAGGTGTTTTTAATTTAACATATGCATAATGTTCATTTATACTCATTGGGTAGTTGTTAACCGGAATTCACCTCGTATCCTCCAATGTACAAGTTATGTAAAAAGATAATTTTAAATGAATTTATTGGTTTATAATTATGATGGATCAGAATCTCAAGGTAATTCAGAAAGGGTTATAAGATAAAAGGATTGATTAATTAAAGATAATTAATTGATTAAAGTGTAATTTATCTTAAATTTGAATAATTAAAGAATTGAATTCTAGTTTTATCTATGAAAAAATATCTTTGCATGTATGGAAGACCATGAGCTAGACCATGACCTTTGTATGTGGATGGTTTTTTAATTTATTTTTTTAAATTAATTTTTTTGGTCTGTGAGCCTTTTACCCGTTAATATGTAGGGTCTTCACACCCATGGTTTCTTTTATGTAAAACCACTTTTACCCCACAACTTCATGTTGGATAAAATCATATTTAATATATGAATCTATCATTCTAATTTAGGAGGCTAAATTTACGAGCCAAGGTGAAACCAAATCAAGTATATACAAAGTTGGATGGGTGGAAGGCACTAAACACAAACCCAAAAGGTTCAAGGTGTTTATCCCCTAGGTATTGGGTAAGTTTATCAACTACTTGATGGAACAAAAAATAGAACCATATCATGATCATGCAATTTTTTATATTTCTGTCAGTGTCATGGTATATTTTCAGTGGTTGGGTTATCACGATCACTCAATTAATAAATTAAACAAGAATGCAAGATCGAACTAAAATAATACCAGCTTATACATTAATATTTTCTTATACGTGGTTAATAACGTAAGTATATCCCACTTAATATTAACCAGATTATAATAAAAGATAATAAAATAGAAAGTTACATATATGGATGAAATACCTCAAAGAAATATTCAGTTGGTATTGCCTTCCATAATCATCGTTTGAATCAACCCAGAGTTCAAAGTGCTTAACCAACCCTAGTTGGGGTGATTTCAATTATCGAAGAAATCTAATTCGTGCTTTTGGGTTGACTTGACCTGGTTCACATCAAGGATTGACTTCCAGAGCAGGATTTGTGGTGACTAAGAGGAAAAGGTTGTGGAAATACCAAATAAAAGGATATCGGGATTGGGGAATCCACTCAGTGGATCAAGGAGCTGCAAGTTAATGAAGTTGGAATTTGGAATGAATACCTAAAACCATTCAAGTTGCTTGAAAAACTCTAGTAGGGGTAATGAAAAGGGAAATAAAGATCCTTTCCACTAGAATAATCAGGAAACCGAATATTCTGAAGTTAATGGTGAGGGATATTGGATTTTTATAAAAAATTTGGAGACTAATAAGTATTAATTTATTTGTCTCAATTTTATCATCATAAAGTACTAAAAAGTATTTGTGAATATTAATTTTTAGAAACAAGATGATAAATAACTTCAAAAATATCATTTTGAACCATATTCTAGAAGGAAAACCATCTCACAAGCACCAACTTCTGAGAGTGGCAGAGGCATTTACCTATCATCTTTCACTAAGATAAGAAATTGTATGTGCTGAAGGAGACTATTTTAGTTGTGGCTGGAAAAGAGACTAGTGATGAGTAATTATCTATCTATATGAATCATATGGATGATTCCATAGATTTCCAACATTTGAATCTATTTTCCATGTTAATGAGCTCTTTTAGAAACATGAAAACATGGACGTGTATAGCATGATGTCTCACATTAAAGATCTCTACCAAGAGAATGCCAGACAGGAGAGACATGAGATCTCCAAAGCATTGTTTACAACAAATCATGGAGAGTCTACGCCAGCTAGGCCTCATATAGTCATGATTATTGGCTATATTGAACACCTCGACATTTAGGGATTATGTTCCTGGATGAGTAGCGCATAGATCTCATCCTATCATCACTTCCCAAGACCTTCTCTAGATTTTTTGTCAACTACAATATGAGAAACAATGAGAATAGTTTATCAGATTCTCTGACATTAATTTTCCATGTAGAAAAAGACTCGTGATTACCATCTCTCATTTCCAACTAGCATACTTTTGGTGCAACATAACTATTATTATGTGCCTAGTGTAACTATGAAAATAATTTTTGTATTGTGTTTGGATATGGATGAATTTATTTTCTTGTTTGGAAATTAGGGTTGTTTATTTTATGAGAACTATGTATGTTATGGTATGGCACATTTAAATATTGGTTTGTGTGTATTAAATTATGAAAACCTAGTGTTTAAAATCGTTAACGAAAAAAACTTACATGACTCACACAACTCCTAGTTGTGGAATCGCCATCTTTGTCATGTAAACGAGAAGAGCATGAAAAAGCTCGGCCATGATTTTTATTTAGACTCGACTAAGATAAAACCACATGATTGATGCCACACCTGTTTACAAGGTAAAATGACCATGCTACCTTTTAGTGGACATGATGAAAGGGCCACACAGCTTCTAGGAATGGTGCACACAGATGTGTGTGGACCATTTCTAGTAGAATCTAGTGGTGGATATTCTTACTTCATTATTTGTACCGAGGATTAGAGTAGATATGGATATATCTACTTGATGAGGTATTATTCAGAGTCCTTCGATAAATTTAATTAATTCAATAAGGATGAAGAGATTCATCTTGGTATGAAGATAACGAATCATAGATCAAATCAAGGTGGAGAATATCTGAACTAAGAGTTTGTGAACCTTTTACATGATTTTGAGATTCTATCTCAAATCACTCCTCTTTATACACCATAGAGTAATGGTGTTAGTGAATGGAAGAACCAAACCGTTTTGTACATGTTGATGTCGATGATAAGTCATGAAGATCTTCCATTATCCTTTTTGGGATATTCATTTCAAACTACAACATACACATTAAATCAAGTTCCATCTAAGGAAGAAAATGTAATTACCTCTAAGTTGTGGAATGGAATGAACCCTATTTTTCACATACATGTGTATGGGGATGATAGAAATTTATTAATGCCTTCTCAAGAAAAAGAACTAGCACCCAGGGGCATGAGGTGTCTCTTTATAGGATATTGAAGGAAACAAAAGGTTATAACCTATATAACCTCTTATACAAGAAAGTGATTGTCTCCAGACAATCCTTCTTTATTGAGAGGGAGAAAATATTTAAAAACTATATTGTTAGAATGATTGACTTCGATTATGTTGATGCTCAAGATACAGAAGAGGTAGTAGATGAACAATTTCAACAGGTCCCCGTGGAAGAGGTTCCTGAAACACAAGTACTGTGTAAGAGCTCTATAGAGGTAGCAGAACTAGAGAGATTTAGATTCCTAGTCACCATGAATGGTGAATCATTATTATTGGAAAATGATGAAACTACCTCTTACAAATAAGTAGTAGAGATATCAGAATCTACAAGGTAGATAGAAGCTATGAATTCTGAGATGGATTCCACGTATCAGAACCAGGTGTGGGTTCTAGTTGATGATCCGGTTTATGTAAAGTCTATCTGATGCAAAGGGGTATTCAGGATAATGATTTACAAGGAAGGTCATGTAATCCCTTATAAAGCAAGGATAGTGGATAAAGGATTCAGACACCATCAATGAATTGACTATGATTAAACCTTCTTGCCAGTTTCCATGTTTAAATCCTTAAGAATCAATATTTCCATAGCAGCTTACCATGACAATGAGATTTGGAAGATGGATGTCAAAACTGCATTCCTAAACATAAATATTCAGGAAGACTTCTATATCACACAACAAGAAGGGGTTGTGACATCATGTGAATCCAAATTGGTTTTCATGTTTCCAAAATCCATTTATGGATTAAAGAAAGCTTCGAGATCATGGAACATTTTATTTGATGAAGACATAAAATAATTTGGATTCATTATGAACGAATGTGATCCATGTGTTTATAAATAGTTTAAGGAGAATGGGTCGTTAACCTAGTATTTTATGTTGATGACATATTACTTATTGGAAATGATAAATAAGTCTTAGAGTTAGTTAAGGACTACTTGAACCAATGTTTCTCCTAGAAAGTCATCGGTGAAGTATCCAAAATTCTAGGGATTAAGATCATTCATGAAAGATTCAAGAGGCTTCATGGAATTGGTCGGGGTACATACATTGGCCAGATACTAATGAGATTTAGTATGGAATAATCTAAGAGGGTATTGGTTTCCTTGATACATGGCTTACATCTTTCTCAGAAAATGTATCCTCAAACACAATTGGAGAAAGATAAGATGAGTAAGATCACATATGCTTCTTCTATAGGATTCATCATGTATGCCATGTCATGTACTAGTCTTGATGGTTCTTATGCACTAAGAATGGTTGGAAGATATCAAGAAGATCTTGGAGAACAACATTGGACAGCTGTTAATACTATCCTTATCTATCTACAAAGAACTAAGGATATGTTCCCAATTTATAGTGTATAAGAGGATCATGTCATTAGAGGGTATGTGGATGCTTGTTTTTAGACTGATCATAATAACATGATATTGAGATCTGGATATTTTTTTTCTCAACGGAGGAGTTGTGAGCTGGGAGAGTTCAAATAATCCAGTTTTCACCAATTCTACAGTGGAGTCTGAATATATAGAGGCTTCAGATGCAACCAATTAAGTCTTACAGATTTGGAAAATTGTCAATGAGATTTATTTGGTTCCTAGCAGTAAATACCCAATCCCACTATATTTTGATAGTACTATAGCTGTGGCACTTGCAAAAGAACCAATGCCACATCAACAGAAAAATCACATTCTATAGAAGTAACCACTATTTAGGGATTTCTATCAATAGGGTGAAGATGCATTGAGTAGCGGGTCCCTGGAAGAGAACGTGGTAGACCCCATGACTAATGGCATATATTAGTAGAAGCATGAATATCATCTGAGATATAGCGGGATAAAGATTGTTAGTTGTTGGCTCTAGTCCATGTGGGAGTTTTTTTGGATTTGGTTCCCAATAACCAACTACATTTTAATTTATTCATTAATATAGACCTTCTCACATATCGATAGTTCTACTGCGTGACAATTCATGTGATAAATTCCTAAGGAGAGATATTTCACTACAGGGTATTAGTGTGTAAAGACATAGAAATTATATGGATATTTTTTTAAATACATGGGAATTTTATGAGTCTATAGTTTCTTGACGGCGCACAATTCCGAGGCCCGGAGTGCCCGGAATGATCCGTAGAAGTTTGTTTATGCTTAAATTAACCAGTGTATGCAATTTTCCTGAAAAATTTGAATAACTTTTAAACGGTTACTCAAATCAGAAATATGAGACCACAATTGTGCCCAGGATGGCGGGTTTACCCTAAGCGTTAATTAATTTTAGTCGGCGCAGACCGCCTATAAGAAAACACAAAAATGGAATAACCGTAAATATAATAAATAAATAAAGTTATTTAATTTTTCAAATGATTATAACGCACAAATGGTAACTCATATTAAAAATCTGATACCACCACTAAACTTTTGAGAGTAGGACTTCTTGTAGAAGATACTAACATTGGTCGGAGAGGGCCACCATAGAAAGTTTGTTTTTAGCCGCAAATAAAATAATTAAATGAAAAAGATTTTATTTTCAATTTCATAACTTTTAAATGATAACTCGGATTGAAAATACAAGGGTACCGATGATTTCGTTGGGAAGCTTTTCACCTAAGAAGATCCTGACCTTCACCGGGAGGGGCGCGACTCTCTCCTCCCTCATGTGGTCGGTCGGGCCGCCCATGGTCGGGCCACCTTTCAGACCGGGCCATTTCTTCGGGCCAGGTCAACCCATCAGCTCGGGGCGTTTCCTTAGATCGGGTCAGACATGCGTTCTGGGAAAGACCCTGGTTCAGAACGGGTCGGGCCGGGTCAGTCCGACTCGGTTGGACCAGACCCGGACCCGCTATGACTGTTTACCCTTTCTATCCTGCATCAAGGGTTACGGGCATCTATTTGACGTACCACCTACGGCGATGGAATACTTGGAGTGAGATGATTCTTTTGGCATACACCGCTAGAGGTTTGGATTCTATTGTGGTATGTCTAGGTTGGTTTGAGCCTAAAAACTAACCGTGCCCCTGGAACGAAAATGCCAATAACTCTCAGACCGGGCGTCTGATTGACGTGTCGCCTGTCGTGTTGGGTTCCTTATGATGAGACATGACATCGGGATACATCAACATAGGACTTTGTGATATTTGACTTATCCACACTTGGATCGAGGATCAGACCCTCCTAGAATCAAGCGTGTTGTGTGCGGGAACACTAGGGATTGCTGCGATGACTAATATATCGGAATCCACCATGGGTTCGAAAATGATGACTACTCTACCGGGATCCTTCGTGGGTTCGATTGTCCTGACTTCTATTCCAGGATCCTGTATGGGTCGGAAAGAATAGTTGGTCATGTGTCTTGTGTGGGTCTGATAGCTTAGATGAGATAGCTGGTCCTGTATCCTCTCTGGGACTGAAAGCTTAGCTGGTCATGTATCCTGTGTGGGTCCGATAGCTCAGATGTATCATTTCTGGTCATATATCCTATTTGGGTCTGATAGCTTAGATGAGATAGCTGGTCTTGTATCCTATGTGGGTTCGACAGCTTAGCTGGTCCTGTATCATGTGTGGGTCCGACATCTTAGATGAATCAGTGACTACATATGATCATCTCTATCTCTCTGCAAAAGATGTGTACCTTTGTGAGCTAAGTCTTGTCTTTCAACCATTATCATCATGGTGATCATATTTACTTCCATTGTGGATTAGATTGTGCTTGAGCTTGAGAGTTGGATCTGAACTGTGATCGGTAACTGAGGTATATGAATCGGCATATATCTAAGTAGGTTTGGTTGATACTTCGTGATCGTATCATTCCATGTGGTTTATCCTTGTTGGATATTGTGAGACCGTGAGGGTCTCGGGGTCCCTACTGAGTATCGTTATACTCACCCCTGCATGGGCTATGCCCGCACCTCATTTTGTTGGATGTAGACAATGGACAATGCTGACTGAGGTGGAGTGTACGAGGACTTGACAGTACCCGGAGGTGGACCACACGACGAGTCTGTACCATAGGATACGGATGGACGTAGAGCACTGAGGAGGCTATCTGTACCTACCCTTTAGGTAGGATTTGTGGTGGATGATCCAAGAGTTTCTAGTCAACTTCCAGCTGTTAGTCTTTTTAGTTGTACTTGTTAGTCCTTTCCTTGTACTTTATTGTTGGGTTTGTATTTCTGGCCCCTTTTACATTCAGTACATTTGTTAAATAGTTTTTACTTATTTTTTTCTTTCTCTTGTACTCTGTGTGTGTTACAGGTTTAATGGAAATGACTTCCATTTTATCGGGTTTACGCCTTTGGTACTAGTCGCCAGCCCTTGAACTATGGATGGCGGGTTTTGGGGTAGTCACTGCACGGGCCCCGAGGACGGGTCGTGACAAATTGTTATCAGAGGAGTCGGTTTTATAGCAGAAATTAGGACTATGATCTATCTTATTGTGAAGAAATAGTGTTAAGAGTATTGAGTGTGGTTTTTAGTCCAGGGAGTCCAATGTTGGTGCGGTGGCCGACGTATCCATACACCAGGACCTTGGCCTCTGATTTCTGACTCAGTGCACAAAAACACTGATTGTGTGTGTGTTTCAAGAGTTTCCTTTGTGGTCTCTTTGAGTCAGCACACCAGGTATAACATAATGACCGTGGCGCACCTGTTCCTTACCAGGATGTCGTTACGAAGAAAACCAGTTAGGTTTCCCGAGAGAGTACATGATGAAGGCCAATCGAGTGACGAGGCTCCGGTTTAGGGCCCTCTTTCTATGTTGTCACCATTGGGTGGTGTACCAGCGGCACCACCACCCGTTGGGAAGCAGATACCACTAGTCACATTGGCAGATGGTGCATGCCGAATGAGCGCGTTTTATGAGTTCCAGCAGTAGAGGCCTCTGAGGTTTCGAGCCGAGATAGATTCCCTCGAAGCTGAGGGCTAGCGGGAGATGATGGCTAGAGTTTCCCCCTAGTTGACACACAAGTAGAGTATATGGTGATCTTAGCAACTAGATGTTTTTAGTGAGTGACCATGTTGATGGTCTGCATAGTGATGATGCCTCAGTACATGGACCTTTACATGAGATAGTACCTCCGGGTAGTGTCTCTGCTATATCACTGCATGTTGGTCAGCAGTTACAACCTGCAGTACAGGTAGAGGACACTTGTTGGCTTAGTGACTTACACGTGTTTCAGCATCAAATACCCCTCAGGTTCTGAGGCCAGCCCAACTCACTGGCGGCTGAGGACTGGATTGAGGAGGTGGCTGAGAGTTTACTAGATCTAATACAGCTTGGGTAGGATGACGTGTCGGTAGCTGAGTATTCATTGAGGCATTCTGATCATTCCTAGTACTCGATCAATGCTTTACAGCTCATCCCTCTGAGAGAGGTTTGTTTAAGGATATCTGAGCCAGAAATTTTTCCTCTATGCATTCCTACTTAGGTTAGGGTGCTAGAGAGAACCTTTGTGGTTGAATGTTCTTTGGCTGAGTGGATACGGCCAGTGAATGTTTGTAGTGTGAAGATGTGAACTAGCGCCATTCTCAAAGACTTGAGCGTGTGAAATTTTTCAAGAAGAAAAAGTGTAAAGGAAATATGAATCATCATGGAAGTAGATGTGGAAGTAGTTCTAGGAGAGCATCAGGAGGTGGTGAACATTTCGACATGTTACAACCACCCGCTTTTGTAGTCCCCGCTACACTCAGGGATCTAGAGGGATGGGGAAGAGAGTAGCTGCATGCGGTCAAGGAGTGTGACTCAAGGGCTCAAAGAATGATTTGAGGTACGGTCTGTGTCTACTACTATCTACCACATAAATAGACATAGGTACCAATCGTTCCTTCCTTCCACGAATCTTGTCCCAGATCTAGAGTTTCTGGTTAAGCTATTGACTTGAACATCACGTCTGGAGATACCTTTGGGAGGAGACTCAATAATCAAACATACGCTGACGGTGTGATCTGACCCTTGAGGCTAGAGTTTAGGTTGGAACCTCTTGGTGGCAACATCGAGGCCTTACTATTTTAGTTTGAGTATAGACTGGGAAACCATAGTTCATACATAGATTGATTGTATTAGTCAAAAAGCTTGTGGTTTACCTAAAACGTTGGGATGGGTTTTAATTGGTCGGGGAAAAGGAAAACCCAGGCAGCACAGGATGGAATCATGCATAAGAGGGTGTGGTCGATGACTCATGAGTTGGCTAGACATACCTTTGTGCCTGAATTCTCCAGAGTTTCAGCACCACTATCATCTTTGGCTAAAAGGGGAAACAATCCATGTGGATGGAGAGATGCCAGTAAAGCTTTCAGGAGATAAGGTAGAAGCTGACTAGTTCCCCAATCTTGAGGCTTCAAGAGGAATGCATATGGAATGATGTTTACTACGACACATCAGGGACCAGACTCGGGTGTGTCCGAATGTAGGAGCAAGTAGTGATAACATATTGTTCTCGGTAGTTGAGACATAACAAGGAAAACTATGCTACCCATGACCTGGAGTTAGCAGTAGTGGTCTTCACCTTGAAAATGAGGTGGAACTATATTATGTTAGAATTCTTTACAGTCTACTTAGATCACAAGAGTCTCAGGTATATATTTTCTCATGAGAACCTGATCCTGAGACAACGACGATGGCTCGAGTTCCTCCACAAACATGACTTTGAGGTAGTCTATACTCCTAGGAAGGGGAATGTTGTAGAAGATGATCTCATCATGAGATCAGGTATTTAGATACTAGGAGAGGTGACAGAGCAGTTGGCCGCATTGTAGATATCCTTTGTGGATAGAGATAGAGCAGCCTTTCTGCATGCTCTCACAGTCATTCCTCAACTTCATCATTGAGTCAGAGAGGCACATTGTGGGCACATTGACTGTGAGACACGACATGCTAAGATATCCACAGGACATGCACATGATGGATTTTATAAAGGTGTGGATCACATCATAATCTTCAGAGAACCTACTATGGTACCAGTTTCACTTTATGTGGAATTGTTGAGGGAGTTACATGCATCTCAATTAGTTGTAAATCCAGGAGTGGTGAAGATGTACAAGGACCTTTGACGACATCACTGGTGGCTAGGTATAAAGAAGGAACTAACGAAAATTTTCTCTCTATTCCTCACATTTCATCATGTTAAGGTGGAGCATCAGGTACCAGCAAGCTAGCTTCTACCTTTAGAGGTCCCAAAGTGGAATAGGGATGTCATATCCGTTGAATTAATGACAGGTCTTCTACATATATCCAGGAGATGGAGACCTCTGGAGTTCGAGGATGGTGACCATGTCTTTCTAAGGGTCTCACCTCGGTGTGATATACAGAGTTTTGGCCGAGGCAGCAAGTTAACTACGCAATTCATCGGACCGTTCCAGGTCCTTAGCAGAGTAGGTGAGGTGGATAACCGCATATCTCTTCCACCACAGTTGCACCGGGTGTACGACATCTTCCACGTATCCCAGCTGAGGGGAAACATGCATGACCCTTCCCACATAATCGGCCATGGAGATCTGGACGTTGATGACGGTGTGACTTTCATGGTGGTTCCATTATATATTGAGGATCAACAGCAGTGGGTCCTAAATGGATGGTCGATACCTCGAGTGCACGTTCATTGGCAGCACAAGAACCTCTAGAAGAGCACATGGGAGCGGGAGTCTCAGATTTGTGCTCAGTACCCCTATTTGTTTCGTTAATTCGAGTTGTAGCTTACGGGGATGTAAATCCCTGAGGTGGAGAGAATGTAATGACCAAAAAATTCTGTAGAAATTTTTTTTCTTAAATACATGGAAATTTTACAAGTCCGTAATTTTTGACGGCGCGCGATTCCGAGGCCTGGAGTGTCCGGAATGATCCGTCTAAATTTTATTAAGCTTAAATTAACGCACGTATGGAGTTTTCTTGAATAGGTGGAATAACTCTAAAACTATCACTCGGATGAGAAATATTATTCCACTGTTGCGCTCAGGATGGCGGGTTTACCCTAGTTGTGAATTAATTTTAGTCGGCGCGGGTCTCCTATGAGAAAACCCAAAAATGGTATAACCGTAAATAAATTAATTAAATAGAGTTCTTTTATTTTTCAAATGCATATAACTCTCAAAAAATAAATTGGATTAAAAATCCGAGACTACCTCTGAACTCGTGATGGTATGAATTTTTTAGAATATACTAACTTGGGTCAGTGAGGGCCACCAGAGAAAGTTAGTTTTTGGCTGCAAATAAAATAATTAAGTGACAATTAATTTATTGTAAAATTAATAACATCTAAATGGTAACTCGGATTGGAAATCCGAGGGTACCGTTGGGTTCTATGGGGCATGTTTCACCTAGGAAAAGCCAAACCTTTCCCGCAGTATGTCGAGGATGGATTTTATTAATTTTCCGAACATTTTTTTGTACATTCAGTAAACGTGCAAGCGACATTTTATATCTTTTCAACCACTGGTCAGAATTAAAATCTGAGGGCACCATTGAACATTCAGTGCCATTATTCATGTAAAGAGACCTTAACAGTAGTTACGTTTTATCGAGGTTGGAATTTAATTTTTGGGGTTTCTAAATAAAATTTAAATAAAAATATGTGTTGCATATTTTTATTTGAATGATAGTTAAAACCTCCAAAGAGAGGTTGGTGGTGAGGCCACCCACACAAAACCTCCCTTGGGAGGATGTTATAAGGTTTGGTCTACATGAAAATCAAACCCCCCAACTCCCCTTGAACCCCCCTTTAACAATTGAACTCCCAATTTATGGTGGAGCCTTTCCACCATCCTTCATAATGGTGCCAACACAAGGATTAATTAATTCCTTAATTAATTAATTTGTAGTGATATAAATTCTTTTGAATTATTTTGAAATGAATGGAATCATTAATATAATATGGTGGCTATTATTTTATATTGTCTTGGCGATTATCCTTTGGAAAGCTTGGGAGAGAGGAGCTTCATCCTTCCAACGAAGAACCACTGAAGAACTCCATTCATTCCACGAGGAACATAAAGAACGCTCCTTGTCTCCGAAGAACGTGAAGCATCATCTTCTTCCCTGTTCAACTTGAGCAAAGATGGGAACCACCGTTGCCCACGAAGTACACAGAGTGCGACATCATGACTCATCTTCACCGAGCTCTAACTCCTCCGATGTTGACGGAACGACGTCCGTCTTCCGCGATGTCCGTCTTCCGCAACTCGTCGTCGTACAACGACAAATACTAGGTAGGGGTTTTTATTATTTTAATGTATGGTTTAAACCTCATACATCGACTTTTATTTTTGGTTTGACGGTGGCCAAATTGTTATCACCTAATGTGGAGGGTGCGGGACGAACAAACACGGCCCGATGTCCCTCTGTTGATTCTTGATTGGTTTGCATCAGAGTCAAAGCCAGAAGGTAACAGTGCCATCACGCCGTGTCGGAGATGCGGAACCGCGGCCAGGGCGGGCCGCGGAAAGGGGGTGTGGCACCGTCATTCCACACCGAAGAGCAAATGTGATAGGTTGGGCCATGGAGGAAGGAGGAGTGCGGCGCCGACGCGTCGCGCTTTGGATGCAAAGGTTGCGGCCGGGTTGGGCCGCCACAGAGTTGGCACGGAATCGTCGTGCCGCGCGGAGGTTTGGAGGACCGTGGTGCCGTCGGGCTGTGGTGGCGGCCGGCCAGGCCAACCACCATGGAGCCGGTCGAGCGTGATCAGCCAGGTCCCATAGCTCCTGAACCGATGCAGTGCGCCGGTTCATTCTGAAAGATCGGGAGGGCCATGAAACCCCCCTCCCTCGCGTGGTCGGTGGGGCTTCCCAAGGCTGGGACACTATGGCTAGGACACCTTCGGCTGGGTCGCCCCCGGTCCGCCCGTCAGACCAAGCCATTTCTTCGGGTCGGGCCGTGCCCTCATCACAGGACGTTTCCTCAGACCAGGTCAGACCCACGTTCCGGGTCATACCCTGGTTCAGATCGGGTCGGGCCGGGTCAGTCTGACTTGGTCGGACCGGACCCAGACCCGCTATGACCATTTAACCTTTTTAACACGCATCTAGGGTTATGGGTGTCCATTTGAATTACCACCTATGGTGATGGAATTCTTGGAGCGAGACGATTAGTTTGGCATACTCCACTTGAGGTTTGAACGTAGCTGGGGTATGGCTGGGTTGTTTTGAACATAAAAACCAACCGGGCCCCTGGAACAAAAATGCCAATAACTCTTAGACCATGCATCTGATTGAATCTCCCCCTATCGCATTGGGTTCTTTATGATGAGGCAGAACATTGTGATACATCAACTCAGGACTTTGTGAAAGTTGATGTATCGACACATGGCTCGAGGAGCAGACCCTCTTGGAATTGAGTGTGTTGTGTGTGGGAACCCTAGGGCTGGCTGCGATGACTACTGTACCGGAATCATCTGTGGGTTCAACAATTATGACTACTATACTGGGATCCTCCATGGGTCTGACAGATCAGACTTCTATTCCTGGATCATGTGTGTGTCCGATAGAATAGATGGTCATGTATCATGTGTGGGTCAGACATCTTAGATAAGATAGCTGGTCCTGTATCATTTGTGGGTCAGACAGCTTATCTGGTCATGTATCCTGTGTGGGTTCGACAACTCAGATTAATCATAGTTGGTCATGTATCTTGTGTGGGTCTGATAGCTTAGATGAGATAGCTGGTCCTGCATCCTATGTGGGTCTTACAGCTTAGCTGGTTCTGTATCCTCGGTGGGTCTGGAAGCTTAGATGAATCAATGACTACATCTGATCATCTCTATCTCTCTGCAAACGATGTATACCTATATGAGTTGAGTCTTGTCTTTTAACTATTATCATCGTGGTGATCAGCTTTACTTTCTTTGTGCAATATAGTGTGTTTGAGTTTGACATTTGGAGTCGTACTATGATTGGTAACTTAGGTATATGTATCGGGATATACCTAAGTAGGTTTGGTTGATAATTCATGATTGTATCATTCCTTGTGGTTTATGCTAGTTGGATACTTTGAGACCTTGAGGGTCTTGTGGTCCCTACTGAGTATCGTTATACTCACCCCTGAACGGGTTATGCCTGCACATCGTTGTGTTGGATTCAGACGACGGACATCGCTGACCGATGCAGAGTGTATTAGGACAGGACAATACCTAGATGTGGACCTCACGACGAGTCATTACCAGTGGAGACGGACAAACGTGGAGTGTTGAGGGGGCTATCTGTACCTACCCTTTAAGTAGGGTCCATGGTGGACGATCCAGGAGCTGCTAGTCACCTTCCAGCCATTAGTATTTTTAGTTGTACCTATTACTCCTTTCCTTGTACTTTACTGTTGGGATTATATTTTTGACCCCTTTTACTTTTAGTACACTTTTTTATACAGTTCATACTTAGTGTTTTCCTCTGCTTGTACTCTGTGGGTGTTACAGGTTTAAAGGCAATGCCTTCCCTTTTATCGGGTTTACGCCTTTGGTGCTTGTCTCCAACCCCTGGCCTATGGAAGGAGGGATTGGGGAATTCATGACATGGTCCCCTATGACAAGTCGTGACATAGTGGATCCCTGCTATGATGAGAACCCATAAGTGCCATAACACTTTTATTGAACATATTTTCTATGTCCGAATGGAGTTATTTGAGGGACAAAAATAATACAGAACATTCGGGGGTGAGTACTCATAAAACATTTATTCACCTTCTCATGGATTTCACCCTTTCTAATATATAGAAGGATATTATGAGAACGAGATCTTCCAGGAGGAAATCCACATTTCATAGTTTCATTGGATGTTCATATTTTCGGATCTATGTGTTGGTCTATAGTCATTAAGATTATTACTAATGGGTATTACAGCTCATGTACTTACATATATTGATGAAAACAGAGATTACACACTATTCATAGTGATTTAGGATATGTTGGGTGTGTCATGAGTAATATTGCATTAGTAGACAATGCGAGAGAAGATTTTTCCCTTCTGTTCCAAAAAGGAAGAGGATATCTCACTCCATTTTGATGGAATAGATATAACCAAAATAATTCCATAGCCATGGTTAGGAATGAGAGAATTCAATTCCAGGAAGTCAAAGAATAAATAATATAGCACATAGGTTAATGGCACTGGCATGCCACCCGCATGATTTGAGATATCGAGACAAAGGGATTACATTACACGGTAAGTGTTCGTATGAGGTGACGGGTCATTCTGTCATTAACTTCTTTCTCTATGGGGTAAGTGGAATGATTCTATATGCTAACCTTGGACTTTACCCAATATACACCTAATTCCGCTAAGATAGAATCTTAGAGGGTTACACAGAATGTGTGTCCACGTCTCTAAGTAAAATATACATTTAAAAAGATGAATAAAGATTATTCCCGATTCACTGCTGGAAATCTAACTTTTCCCAATGGTTTTAAACCGTTGGGATAGGACCTAAAATTGTGGGGATAGTCTATCCCAAAGGTTTCATTAAAATTTGTCAAGTGGGCTATTGTGGTAGCCCTATAACAATGGATCACATTGAACTATTGGTATTGGCCGTCAGATTTCAATATTCCCACGGTTCCTTGTGTACCGTTGGGATAAATTTATGCCAATAGTTTTAAGCTGTTGGGACATATCTGTTCCAACTATTTAAAAAGTTGGTATATCTCTCTACTAAAGGTTTCCGTTGGTGATGGATTTATGTTGTTCCAACGGTTCAGCTTGAACCATTGGGATAGAGTTTGTCATAAATCTGTACCGATGGTTCTGAACCGTACACCTATTCCAGGCAGCAGAAATTATATAGAGGTATACCAATGGTTTTGAAACCGTTGGTATAGACTCCCCACTCAATTTCACGCACAGAACCAGCTATCAAACACATTTCACATAGAAAACACACTACAAAAAACAGAAAACACGCTGAAAAAACAGTGCATCCTTCAATGAAACAAAAACACACTACAAAAAATAGAAAACACGCTGCAAATACAGTTCTGCATTCAATCAAACAAAATCAAACTACAAAAATAGAAAACACACTCCAAACCTAAAACCTTCAATCAGGGCCAGCCCACCCAATTTTATTTTCCAAGGCCGCTGATGAAAATGTTACCCTGTTAAAAAAAAATAACAGAAAATTCGGAACAGATAAACAAATGATAAATTAGAAGAACTCCTATCAGAAAAATTAGAACACCTAGCAGGAGAGGGAGTCAGTTATTGGGCCGAGCTTGATGAATGACACAACATCTTACCAAACCCACAAGCACGGTCAGATATGGGTGGATTTGCAACTAATTTCAGCATACTAATTACAAACCCAACTACTTCTCTTTTCCCCTTGATCAACAGTGAACCAGAATTGGATGAAACATTAGCCCCTACACAAACAGCTGACTAATGGGAATAATTTTAGAATTGAACATTCATCCACGAGCATCGATTAACTCAATCTCAGGAAACCGAGCAGTGCGACCCTGGCCTGAACTGAAGTAGCACTGATACCATGGCTCTTTGAAGTGGAATCGAACCTGCAATAGAAGAGATCAATCAATAGTGATGTCCACCTACTTTAGGCCTGGTTCAGTTTCCACTACTGATAGCCTCCAAGAAGCACAAACAAAAGATAATCTAGATATTTTTAGCAAATCTAGAAGATGCTTGACCGACCAGATCCAGACTCCTCCATTCTCTAAAGCATCACTCAAATTGTCCAACTCTTGATCCAAGAACCAAATTCTTCAAAATCAGCCGCCGACCTCTTGAGAACCCAAAATCATCCTATACAATCATGGGAAAAACACTGTAGTGACATACCAAAATTTAAGTTGCAGAATACATGAACAACCCACAAGTGATCTAGATTGTAGTGACGAACACCAAGTGAGTCCCGATCAATTATCAAACTGTGAGCAGCTTCGTTTCTGATTCCCAGTTCTAACATCATGGCAACATGATCTCGTCTATCAACATTTTTGGATGAGTGAAAACCCTCAAGATAAGAAAATGAATAGTTGATCTAGAATTGCACCCGTGATAACCACATGAAGCTCCGAGAATAATAGGATGTTTTAGAGGATCTGGTGAGGTACAAACAAAGGACGCGTCATTGACTTTATGAACATTGAAACTGTATTTCCGTAGGAGCCTGATAATTAGCTGATACTAGATGATGTTTTACTTCCCATGACATCAAGGAATTTACCATTTTTCCTGATAGTATTTCATTTCTAAGTACGGCTGGGAATTGATTGTGGTCTTGCTACAATATTTCCTAGGCCCATTACCCTAGGAAATAGTGCTTGAACATACTACTTTGATATAGGATTTCCATAAGAGTACGATAATTGGTTTTAAATGAAATACTAGTTGCAACGGTTTCATGACATGCTCAGAGACACTTCAGCACTAGACGAGGTAGGTGTGGTCGATCATAAGTGTCACATTAGATCCTGAGGATCAATAGTGATTTATTTTTTTATATTAAATATTTTAAAAATATATTTATCTAAGAATATCACATGTAGAGACACACATTTACTAGTTATGTATCAAACTATATTAGTGGTTTCATACTATTTTTTACTCTCATCATGCTCAGGAGGCCATGACACTATGGTCCCTGAGAAGAGTTTTTACTTGCATATAGGATCAATTTGGGTAAGGTATCACTATTACATGATAATGATATAGCTGTTCAGATGGTTTGGTGATTGATATGATGTGAGACTTGAGGATAGATTAGAGTCTCTTTTTCCATTTATATTCATTTTTTGTATATGGGGAGAATCTAGTGGGTGACCTGTGTGTGTCAGTTTTTATGTATTTAATTTTAATTCAGTTATGTATTATCATGTGTGCTCTAATGTTTATATCATGGATGTTTATTGGTTTATTTTCATCTATTGTTGTGCACTCTGATATGGGGTATAGTCTTCCAATGTTACGGCCCTAGAACCTCATTGTTAATCATTATCCACTTGTGTATGGGAATTCATACCTAAGGTCCAGTGGTGACTCCTTGATTGAGGAACCACTCAGTGGATATAGACCAGAGGAAGGAAATTACAAGGGAGAAAATACTCAGTAATTATTCAAGTATACTTAGGGTTACACCTTCAAGCATATGGACTGGGTATACAAAAATGGAATCTAGGTATGATTTACTGGTAAGATCAAGGATGATCCAAAAACAGCTTAGTTTATGGTCTCATAACTTTAACCAAAGGAGGATAACCCTTAAGGTCATATATCCTAGAGTGTAGGGGTGTAATATTTAAGGTCTTGTAGCAAGGAACAAGGGGATATATGCAAAATAAATAAATAGGGGAAAATGAACTTAGCAATTTTTCATAGCCTTGGGATTATTAGGAACACCTCAGGTATGAGTGCATAGATTTTAAGGTCATGGTGTTTGGACTAGAATATTTCTATAAAGATCGTGATCATGTAAATAAGGATGGGAAATTATTTAGTGGGAAATAATTACTTATGTGAATTTAGTATGTCATTATCACCCAAGAAAAAACAAGTGAACCTCTCACACAAATATAGCTCATACCCGGAGGAAGGGGAATCATCTGAGAATTAGGCTGGGCAGGGGCTTGACTTGATTGTTTCACAATCCATATGATCTAGGATAGAATGAAAATCATGTTGTTCAAGACATGATGTCTAGACATCACTATGTATCATGTATAGTGGGAATCAATCCATACATTATCCTAGAGGGCAGTGATGTGGGAGTCCAATGTCATGCAGGGATTATCCTCTCAGGTGGGGACTAAGATATCATGTAGTTTTAGTAAATTCAACAGGGATAACACTATATAAATTAACATATGATGGAAAAGAGGTTGAAAACATATTTTAAAATACCCATAAAATCCCCCATAAATGGAAATACCCCTGATGTGGATTATGAAGTTAAGACATGCAACGGTTAGGCCCACTTTGATGGTTCAATTCAAAATACATGGGACATGTTACTAGAAGGATACATTGATAGTAAATTCAAAGCCATGTAAAGTTGAGTTGAGGATAATCTTATAAGACCAAATATCGTGAATGATAAAAAAACTATTCACATTCAAAAACATAGAATGCACCCTCCCATCTGGGGAAGGGAGAACACTCCTAATGGTGGAATGTCATATGATGTGTGAAACAAGTAGAGTTATTTCACAAGGACTATAAATGGTGTGACATACATATTTTTCCTTCAAAATTTGGTATTGAGAGAACTTCTTATACTAATAGAACATGGTACCTGAATGCGTTTGGTCAATTTTCTGAATGCTAGTTGTTGTTTTCACTTAATATTTTTCCATTTCAAATAAAGGTGAGACACTTTGAGTGGTGATGGCCACACCGCACCTCATATTGAGGTGGGGTTGACTCGTACACGTCATATCCAACCCATGGATAGTTTTTCTAAAGTATCAACACAATCTGAATACGTTTGGTCAGTTTTCTATATGCAAGTTGTTTTTACATAAAATGATATCCATTTTAAACCAAAGTGATACAATTAGAGAAATATCGGCCACACCGCAACTCAGATTGAGGCAGGGTTGACTCGTACACGTCACATATGACCCATGTATTGTTGTACAAATGTTTCAATAGAATTCGAATTCATTTGGTTGGTTTTTCGTAGGTCAGTTGTTGTTTTCACTTAAAATGATGTCCATTTTAAACAAAATAGAGACACTTGGAGTGGTGTCAGCCACACCGAGCCTCGGATTGTGGCAGTGTTGACTCGTACATGTCACATTTGACCCATGGATATTTTTCCTAAATTTACAATAGAATTAGAATGCATTTGGTCAGTTTTCCGTATGTCAATTGTTGTTTTCACAAAAAATTATATTCATTTAATAAAAGAGAGACACTTTGATTGGTACAAGCCACATCATGCTTCGGATTGAGGTAGAGTTGACTCATACACATTACATATGACCCCTGGATTGTTGTCCTAATTTTTCCATAGAATCCAAAATCATTTGGTTGTTTTTTCGTATGTCAATTGTTGTTTTCACTTAAAATGATGTCCATTTTAAACAAAAGAGAGACACTTTGAGTGGAGTCGGCCACACCGTGCCTTGGATTGAGGCGGGGTTGACTATTACACATAAACAACGACCCATGGATCATTATTTTAATGTTTCAAAACAATCCGAATGTGTTTTGTCAGTTTCTATATGCCAGTTGTTGTTTTCACTTGAAATCATGTCCATTTCAAATAAAAATGACACAGTTTGAGTGGTTTCGGCCACACAGGCCCTCGGATTGAGGCAGGGTTGGTTCGTAAAATTCAGATATGACCCATGGATCATTTTTCCTAATGTTTCAATAGAATATGAATTCCATTGATCAGTTTTCAGTATGTCAGTTGTTGTATTCACTTAAAATGATGTCCTTTTGAACCAAATGAGAGACACTTTTAGTGGTTCCAGCCACAACGCGCCTCAGATTGAGGTAGTGTTGACTCTTACACGTCAAAAATGACCAATGGATTGTTGTACTAAATTTTCAACAGAACATGAATAGTTTTGTTGGTTTTTAGTATGTCAATTGTTGTTTTCACTTAAAATGATGTTCATTTTAAACAAAACAGAGACACTTTGAGTGGTGTCCGCCACACCATGCTTTGGATTGACCGGGGTTGACTCATAAATGTCAAATATGACCCATGAATCATTTTCATAATGTTTCAATAGAATCCGAATGCGTTTGGTTGGTTTTCCATATGTCAGTTGTTGTTTTCACTTAAAATGATGTCCATTTTAAACAATAGAGAGACACTTTGAGTGGCGTCGGCCACACCGCGTCTTGGATTGAGGCATGGATTACTCATACACATCAAAAATGATCCATAGATCGTTTTACTAATGTATTAACACAATCCTAATGAATTTGGTCAGTTTTTCGTAAGTCACTTGTCGTTTTCACTTAAAATGATATCCATTTTAAACAAAACAGAGAAACTTTGAGTGGTGATGTCCACACCGAGCCTTGGATTGAGGTGGGGTCAACTCGTACAGGTCACATATGACCCATGGATCGTTTTCCTAAATTTTCAATAGAATCCGAATGCATTTGGTCAGTTTTTCGAATGTCAATTGTTGTTTTCACTTAAAATAATGTACATTTTAAACAAAAGAGAGACAATTTGAGTGGTGTCGGCCACACCATGCTAAATATTTATGTGGGGTTTACTCTTACATGACACATATGACCCATGGATCGTTTTCATAATGTTTAAATAGAATATGAATGCATTTGATCATTTTTCTGTATGTCAGTTGTTGTTTTCACTTAAAATGATGTCCATTTTAAACAAAAGAGAGAAACTTTGAGTGGTGTCGGCCACCCGCACCTAGAATTGAGGTGGTATTGACTTGAAAATGTCAAAAATGACCCATGGATCATTGTACTAAAGTATCAACACAATCTAAATGTGGTTGTTCGGTTTTCCGTATTTCAGTTGTGGTTTTCACTTAAAATTCTGTAAATTTAAAATAAAAATGAGATAGTTTGAGTGGTACCGGCCACACCAGACCTCGGATTGAGGCAGGTTTGACACTTAAAAGTCACATATTACCCATGGATCGTTTTCATAATGATTCAATAGAATATGAAGGTCTTTGGTCAGTCTTCCTTATGTCAGTTGTTGTATTCACTTAAAATGATGTCCTTTTGAAACAAAAGAGAGACACTTGGAGTGGTGCCGACAACACTGTGCCTCGGATTGAAGCGATCATGACTCGTACAAATCAAAAATGTCTCATGGATCATTGTGATAATGTATCAACACAGTCCATATATGTTTGGTCAGTTTTCCATATGTCAGTTTTTTTCATTTAAAATGTTGCCAATTTCAAATAAAAGTGAGACACTTTAAGTGGTATCGGTCACACCATGCCTCGGTTAGAGGCGGGGATGACTCGTACATGTCACTTGGGAATTTTTAAGTGCCTTCAATTGTGGATTGATGATCCGTGTGAGTCTAATACTCTTCTTTCTTCCTCATTTTGATTAGGGTTTTCACTCTTCTCTCATCTTCTTCCGAAGCTCTAAAACCCTATTTTCCATTGGGATTTATGGTTAATATTGAAGAGATGTTAGATTGGGATTCGAGGTCCAGTGAGGAGGGTGGGGGGGTGTCCGGGGGCTATCTGGGGTCCATGGAGGATGGTGGAAGGGCTGTCCGGGGACCAAGAAGGAGGGTGGGTAATGTATCTAAAACTCTATCTAGGTATAATACATCAAATTTTGACAGGACTGTGAACCACCACGGGTTGTTTTCCAGGAGTGGGGCCAAATCAAGGCATTACCGCAGCGTGACCACGAAGTGACCGCGGTGTGACTGCAGCGTGACTGCGGCGTGTTGGCCCGGTCCAGTGACATCCACGGGGCAGCATCTTCCGTCCAAGAGCGAAGGGAGCGGGAGGAGGAGGGTAACATTCCAACCGTCGCCTCCCTCCCCATTAACTATGGGTGTGTAATGTACCTAAAACTATATCTAGGTGTCATAGAACAAATTCATACAGGACTACGAACCACCATGAGGTGTCGTCCTGGAGAAGGGCCAAATCACAGCATTACCGCGGCGTGACCGCTGAGTCACCGCTGTGTGTTGGCTCGGTCCGGCGACTTCCACGGGGCATCATCTTACGGCCTGGAGAGAAGGGAACAGGAGGAAGCGGGGCAACATTCTGGTCGTCGCATCCCCCATTTAACTATGGGTGAGTAATGTATCTAAAACTCTATCTGGGTATCATACATTTAATTCTGACAGGACTGCGAACCACCGCGGGGTGTCATCTTAGAGCAGGGCCAAATCATGGCATGACCGTGGCATGACCACAACGTGACTATGGCGTGACGGCAGTGTGTGGCCCGGTCCAGCGACATCTTCGGGGCATCATCTTCCAGCCAGGAGCGAAGGTAGCAGGAGGAAGCGGGGCAACATTCCGGTCGTCGCCGCCATCCCCATTAACTATGGGTGGGTAATGTATCTAAAACTATATCTATTAATCATACATCGAATTCCGACAGGACTTAAAACCGACATGTGGTGTCGTACTGGAGTAGGGCCAAATCACGACATTATCGCGGAATGATCACTACATGACCGCAGAGAGAACGCGGCGTGACCACGACGAGACCATGGCGTGACCGTGGCATGACCGCGGCGTGACCGCGGCGTGACTGCGGGGTGACCGCAGTGTGACCACGACATGACTGTTGCGTGGCCGCGGTGTGACCGTGTGGTGACCGCGACATCACCGTGGCGTCACTGTGGCATGACCGCGTCATGTTTTCCCAGTCCAGCAACATCCACGAGGAAGCATCTTTCGGCTATGATTCCAAATAAATCCTGTATAGTTGTCCTTCACATTATAAAAACTGATCTTATGTTACAAAAAACATACTCTTGATTCAGGATTGTGGTGTGATAAAGATATATATTTTGTATTCATTGTTTTTAAAAGTGGTTTTATTATAAAAACATGACATTATTTATCAAATGAAACAATTATATTAAAGAAAACTTATTCAAGATATGCATTTCAATATAATTAAGCATAATTAAGAACTAATCTAAATTCAATTTAAAGCATTCTTAAATTAAAGAGGCTATGAGAGGGACTCTACCTCAAGGGGGAACCAAGCCGTCCACTTCGGCTCTTGGAGATTTCTAACTAAACGTTGGTTCTCCTCCACTGGGTATACACACCTTCACACACATGCAAGGACACCTAGCCCATATGCACACACCTTCATGGACATGGGCATGTGCAAGGGGATCCTTGAACATATTCTGATATGCATATATCAGTCTCCACTCACAAGCGTATTCATTTATATATATATATATATATACATGGGAACACCTAGACCCATACGTGCATAATCACTACAATCGGTGACTATACACATAACGGGGGAACCCAAAATCATATACTTGCATAACTATGCACACGCAGGCGAGTCACCCTTTACTTGGCGACTCGAAACCAACGAGCAGGGATCAACACACTACAAAAAGCATATTAAGAACATTAAACCACGTGAAGTATGCTACTCAACTAGTGAGAAACCAACCAATAGCTTTAATGCCTTTCCTTGATTGGCAGTGGAGTAACAAATCCACCCGAACCAACACAAAACAATCCAATACCCTACCAAAAACATAATATGGAGTAAAAACAGTAAATCCCAAAATACATGTGGTGTGAGACAAGTAGTAACCATATAATCTTACTTGGGATCAAAGTCGGTGGACTGAATCAATCTGAACACCTTCTGGCCCCCTTCACAGCATATAACTACCCTCTGTCCATAGAAAGCAGTCAATGATCTATGTGAACAATGTGATAAATAAAATAAAATAAATACTAAACTAAAACATACCTGTCTCCTGTGAATATACCTGTCACCGACCAACATATAAGTACCACAGCTCCCCATGGGTCAAACCATGTTCCTACAAGCAAAGAGGAAATAGATCAATGTTTCAAAATGATACAATCAAATAGTACATTACTATTAATTAAAAATTAATCTTCCTATTAATGGTTTATAATCAATTTGGCTCGAGTTTCAACTTAGTTTGGTTTTGTTCGATACAAGGGATGAGGTCATATTATTCCTGGTTTTTATATTTACACTTGAGATATTTATTTAAAAATGAAGCATGTATTTGGCATTATTATATATGGTTTTAGTTCTTAGCATGTTTCCATGAGGCTTGTCCACATGAATAATTCTTGGAATGTAGGTTTTAATTGAATATGCACCTATGATACATTAGTCGTGGTGAATATTGTGCTCAAAACACTCTTCACTATGAAAAAAACCTCATAGAGACCACAAAAAATGTTTAGTAGTTGATCCTACTCTTGAACCTGGTTGGGCAGCAGTCCATGAACCAGATGGTCTACTTGGTCATGAGGGTGTAAAACTTTTCATTATACTATACTAAGAATAAAGGTGTTGGTATCTTTTCTACCAGAAATGGGAATTTCTCAAGGCTTGAGTGCCAATCGACTTTAGTTCCTATGTTAATGGCCCCTTAACTATCCGTAGATATCAAGGGGTGTCTCCCATGGGTGTCTGTGGTGTGTAGTGACTATCTATGATTTTTGTGGTGCTTTCATATTGTGGGAAATGTGTATTGCATGTTTAGTTTAATAAATACATTGGTCATTTGGAAATCACACCCATAGTCAATAGACATATACCCACTTTTGATATAGAATACCATCCAAATAACCATCTCAGATATTCGAGAACAACATTTTACTTTAGCAATTCCAATTACATAATATATGAAACACCAACTTCTGTTTTATGAAGCAATCAATTAAAAGGAAAGATACTCCTCAGCATAACCCATAAAATCTCATATAGCTTTACTCACCTCCAATTAACCCACATCATTGCACATCCTAATGACGATACAACCTCATCACATATATATCATGATTAACAAAATAATCCAAAACAATATAAGGTCTAATATGAGTCTATAGAGGAAAATATGAGGTTTTTAAAAAATCATGATTGTTTTATTGAATGCACTATTCGAATGAATGCAATAAAACATGTGAATCTAACCCTACTATTTTGGAAGACTCTATTTTGAAAAAATTCACAATTTTACCGATAATTCACTACACCATGATTTTGTTTCTAACCAAAACTATAGGGAATGCACAATTAATATGAATGGTTATCCTAACTATGAAACTAACAATGCATTTTTCTGGACTCATTTTCATATAAAGAAGTCTAATTCTTTCCTGGAAATACCGATCAAGAACCCTGGCGAGAGGAGAGGGAGGACGTCTCATGGGGTGTTCGGCCATGGCGCATCTCGCCTGCGACTGGAGAGGGGGTTGGGGACGTCGGAAGAGGAAATAGAGCCAAGAGGGGAGGGGGATGTCACCAAGAATGGGAGACGAGAGGGGAGGGGGGAACGTCACTGGGAGTTGAGAGGGGAGGGGGAACGCTGCTGGAGGAGAGGGAGGGGGCCGGGAGGCAGAGAAGGAGGCCGAGATGAGGTCGAGATCAGGGGGGAGGGAGGCGGAGGTCGGGGACGGATCACCTGGGATGAGGATCCCTAAATTTGGTGTTCTTTTTCTCTACGGTTAATAAAAATCTTAAGTCAAGTTTGTAAGAAATTTTTTTCTTTCCCAATGGTTTAGTAAAACCCTTGGGAAAACCCAAGTTATAACACCTTATACAAATGGTTTACTAGAACCATTGGTAACGGTCTTTATCCCAATGGTTTATTAAATTGTTTGGAAATAAGTTTTGGAGGTCTGTCAGTCCTATGTAAAGGTCACACTAATGCTAAGTGTTTGTATGAAGGAGGACCAGTGTATGTCAGATTATGTTGAGTGTAAGAGTGAATTTCTTTTGAATGATTCATTATGAATTGATAATGTTTCATTAGTTGTATAATTGGTTCCACCCAACACTTAGTGAATTACGATTAATATTTCAAACTTAATAAAATTTATCTTTCAGTGAAAAGTTAATATTTATGTTAATTTTACATAGAACCATTCTGATTAAGGGTAATTTCATTTACCTTTATGAAAAGACATTCTACATAAGGGTAACTGCATTTATCTTGATAAGGGTAAAACAAAATGATCCTTATACAGATTGTTCTGTGTAAGGATAATATTGGCTTATCCTTACATATACTGCATTATAAAAGGGTAAGTGGAGATGTCACTTATGTAGACCATTCAGAGTCTGGGTAAAACTGATAACCATTAGGTAGATCCAGAATACATAAAGGTAAGTTGACCTTTCCATAAAACTGAAAATAATTTTCCCTTTTTTTTATTCTTAATCTCATGCAAGTATTCATAAATCCAATTCATGGTATGACTATGATACCACAGCTGGGGCTTAAATAATTCTAAAAACAATTGTTATATCCTTCAGAAGGGTATAAAATCCCATATGATTTATCTACCATGATAGAAATATGAAAAATTCATAAGAAACTAATATTAATAAATCCTACAAAACATTTATGATTTATTAAAGAAATCATTGTATCATCATAAAAACCACAATATGGGTTTGAGATAGATAACTGAAATTTCATCCAAAGGACATCCCACATTTTGGGTGATAAGGAGTTTAGTCAGGGAATAATGCAGAAATATATAAAAACCACTAATACATGATCTAGAATGCATCCAGTCTACGTGAGGATGGCCAAACAACCAATAATAAACTTCCATGAACCCCAAACACCAGTCAAACCACAAATATCTGGTCAACCCCTTGAACTAGGGTTCGACGAAACCACAATAGGGAAGGAGGGAATTAAGGAAAAATGAATTAGAGACACATACTTGGTGATCTAACCATAATCAATGAAGATCACACCATAAACCAGTCTTTGAGCTTTAATAGGGAGGACGGAAGCCCAAGCTGGAATGGAAAAATCGGAAGGAACTAGAGCGTCGAGGCATGATTTCAACTTTGAGTGGGATGTGCGCAAAATCCAGACATGGAATGATGGAATCAGAAGGAACCGGGGCATTGAGATAGGGTTTCAGATTTGAGTGGGATGAGTGCAATAAATGAGAGAGGAATCGGGGGAGAAGAGGGTTGGCAGGGGAGAAGAGATTTTGCACTGGGGAATAGCGCCATGGATAATCGGGGATGATTGGTAGGGGATACAGTTTTCGGGGAAGAGGATTTTTAGGGGAGAGGAGGGTTTGCGGGAGGGGGGCATGCGGATGAGCCTGATGTAATTCTATTTGAGGGAGGATATACCAATGGTTTTATTAAAACCATAGGTATATAAAATCTATTCGAACAGTTTATCAAAACTGTTGGAATGAATGTGTTGGTATAGAATCGTTTTGTAGTAGTGATTATGGTTTAATAATTATTCAAGGATTCCTGATCTCATTTATTTCGACACTGGTCATTTAGGATAATATATTGTGGGAGAAATAATATATTTATTAGTGATTATTGTAGTGATATTTATTTGAGAAATTAATATTCATCATTCATGGTCTAATAAATGTGGTGGAGGAAATAAAGAAAATGAAAAATCAAAAGTACCCACCATATCGTGTTGTTTTTAAGGGGATTTGTGATAAATAATTTTGATTATTTAATTACGTAATATTAGGGGTAATTATCCTGGAGCATGTCAGGTGTTAAAAATAGTAAATTGTTTTTATTAGTCATGGGGTATTACTAATAATTAAATGAAATGAATATATACATTCAGGTCATTATTCATTTTATTACTCTATGTAATAAAATTCAGATAATATTATTCTCATTAGACGTAGTCATTATTTGTGGTTTTTCAAAAAAGATAAGAAAAAATCTCTCAATCCAAGAAGGAATTCCATTCCTCCAATAACTATCTCAAGTCACGAGAGAGATCCTCCTCCACCGGACCAATAGAGCGCTTTGGAAGCGGCTCTGTAGGTGATTGAAGGCAGGCATCGCAAGCGAAGGCTCTTCCACTCTAGCACTGGGAGATCCCTTCAGTCACATCCATAGTTACATGGAGCACATGTTGATCACTGCTAGAGGATGCCTACATTTCGCTTCTACGACAAAATGACATATCACATCGGATTGTGATCGAAAACATCAACAAAAAGATAATTCCATTATGTTAATTGTTTTATTTAAATTAAATTAATTATAAAAAACATATGACGATCCAATATGTGGTTCTGGGACACCAATATTATCATTTAATTCTTCATTCTATTCCAAAGATCCTGCATTTTTTGTCGTGATGAATCTCAGATTGATCGTTCTTAATGGTAAAATTAATGTTAGGTACACCCATCCTTGTGCTTCCATTGCACCCAAAACCTTCAGGATATACAACATTATATTTTATTACAGGCATTCCAATTAATTATTTCATCATATTGGGATTTATGTTGTGGATATTGGATGTTGGAACTTGACTTGGCTAGGAATTCATGGTTTCCATGAGTTCCTCCTACTCCAAGTGGATGTATGAATTGTTCTTTTAATGTGAAGATAATGTTGGACTAGTCTCATTGTTGATTCCGTGGTGGTGTAAGCCATAGAAAGAACCACCACTAAATTAAATGTATCACCTATAAAATTATATCTTACCTACAATTAGAGTGGTTATGTTTGGAATAAAATTATTAATTTCATAAAGGATCCAAATATCTTTAGCTATTGTGACTGAATAGATTATTACAGATGGGTTTTTCATGGTTTCACTACTATATATAGTAGTACATGATCATAAAGTTCAAAAGAATATATATAGTAGTAGAATTATTCTAGAAAAACTGTTTCCCAATGATCAGAATTAGGATTGAAGCTTCTTCATGTAGTAGAGGATACTCTAGTGGAAGTTGATGTGGGTCCTTCAATGGTGAGTGGTACCACTTCCATTGTTTTATCTTAAGTAACTAATTTATCTAATATTGGTTCATCTAATTAATTCATTTCTATATATGTTTTCGATTTGTTAAATATTATTATGGAACTCATGGATTATGTTCTGAAAATTGCTTCACCTCTTGGTATAAATAGAGAGTAGGGTATCAGATTCTCTTATTGAGAATTCTCTTTACTAGAAGTTGAAATTTATTTGGACTTTTTTGTTATGTATATGAAACCTATAGATGGAATTAATGGGATAAATTGGATTATTTTTTACAAATCTCATATTCATTCTTACCTTCATTATGTATCATTTTATACCCCTTATGGGGTGTTTCATGTATTTCCTTAAGAATGGGAGGTGAGACCGAGTCGTGTTGGACCTACTCCTTCTGAGTTGGGTAGGATGATGTTAATTGTTTCCTCTATAATAGAATATAAATCTTCTATTGGTGAAATTTATCATGTTTTTATTATTATAATAATGTATTCCAATCATATTTTTTAAATTTTACACAAATGAGGGAGGTATACATTTCCATTTATTTGGTAGTTGTTATCCGATGTTTTATTGTTACCTCTTACCATAGGGAACTAGATGAACTAAGAGAGTGAAAAACATTATGGGATGCTCTATTTCCTATAGAGTTTATTCAACCTAGTTTTTCACCTTGGTATACAACCATTCCAATTGATAATATTTCTAGTTGGAACCTTTTACATTGTGTTGAATATCAAAATATTAATCGGGTCGTAGTTAAGAATAAGTATTTTTTCCCTAGATTGATGATTTATATGACCATCTGATAGGGTAGAATTTTTTCCCAAAGATTAATCATCATAATGGGTCTCAATATATTAGGATAAAGGAGTTTTACATTATAAATATCCCCTTTAAGAGAATATATTCCATTACAAGTCCCTTGTTATGCCATTCGGTGTAAATAATTCTCTTTAACTATTGATGGTGGTGATGGGCAATAGTTTCCTTAATAAACATGATTATTTTAATGGTTTTATTTTTGGACAGTATCTTTGTTTAATCTTTGATAGATTAAGAAGTTGTATGTTAACCAAAACCAGTGTTATAAATTTTAATAAATCAAAAACATCTTTCTAATCATTGAGAAGTTACGTCTTGATACATGGATTAATTTTTTGGGAGATGTGGTTTAAAAATCATGCAATTTCACTTAACCCGGAGATGGTGAAAGTTATTATGACATTGGAGGATCGATAGAATATATGTGATAATTAGATATTTTCATGATTAGTATGGTAGTATCGCCATTTTTTGAAGGATTTCTCAATACCAGAATCTCCAATGAATTATATTTCTCCGGAGTAACATTTTATTTAGATTCAAAAACTCAGTATTACATATATGATTTGATGTGTTAGAATACATTAGGACCTACTCCGAATCTTCTAGAATTTCTATAAGACTGTGTGGTCTATTTTTTATTCATTAAGTATAGTTTTGGGATGTGTTCTCATTTCTTTTAATCATATGGTCTCGTATGGTTACGACCTTCTTCTTCCGCATGAGAAGAAGTATCCAATACAAAATCTTGAACACATGGATGTGATGCACTATTTGAAGGGTTATAATCATTACCTTTTTTAATATATTACCGTTTAATCCAATAATAAAATCATGGGATATATCTTCACTCAAATGTCTTTAAATATTTGGAAGATGAAGTGGGTGGTGTACCTATAACCCTTTGAAATTGAAATTTACTAAACTATTGTTATATTTAATTTCATCATTGATTATTTAAGAAGGAAACTTACAATCAATATAATGAAATATTATTTTTTGTGTGTAATTTGACAGCCCTCTTTTCACGTATTAATATGGCAGTCCATTAAGAGTAGAGTGAGGTTATTGTGTCGATTATTAGTCGAAATCCACATTACTCAAGAGGAATCATTAGGAACATAATCTCAATGGTGACATATAGAGAATAAGAAATTCCTTATATAGAATGGAGACTATCAATTTATGGTCACTATATTCATATGGTATTGTTTACGCTCCTTTCGTCACAGAATCTAAGGATCAGAAAAGGGGAATATCTGAGCATAAAGTGAGTCATCCTTTGAAGAAACATCAAAAATCGACAAAGGGATGAACAATGAGAACATTTCCCATAGGTCGCGCAAGTTACCTCATGGTCGCGCAAGTACACTTGCGCGCCACCTAGTGGTCGTGCAAGTCTACTTGCGCGACGCCTTATGGTCGTGCAAGTGACTTGCGCGACCTAAGTGATAACCGCCCGGTAACGGCTCGGGGTCTTCTCCTGCCTATAAATAGACCCTGTGGGCCCCCCATTCGGGAGGATCTTTTTCCAGAAACTCGGATTGAAGCTCCCGACGCCCAAGTCTCTTCTCAAAGCTTCTGGAACACTTCTAAGGTAATTTCTTACCTAGAACGGAAGATCTAAAGAGAAGAAGGAAGGACTAAGTGTTGAAACATATCAAACACTTGCGCGCCGGTTTATTTCCTTCAATATAACTTGCGCGTCCCTTTTCTGGAAGAACCTCAAGAGGATTCTAAAGGGTTTAAAAAAGAGTCGCTCAAATATTTCAATGCTGGTTGAAAATCGCGCAAGTACACCATGTGTCGCGCAGGTATACCTGCGCGACCAAAACATGCGCGCCCACGGAAGACATGCGCGCCTTTCAAGACTTGCGCGCCCCTACCTTTTTGGGTGCCCATCTTTCCCATTTTACCCCTCTTAAGCCATTACACCTTTCCTTTTCAAGATTTAGTCTTCAAGAAACTCTTCAAAGCCATTTATGGCATGATTTCTTGATTTGACTTCCTTATCTGAAAGGAATTCTGTGGAATATCTCTCAAAACCTAGTGATTTAAATATCCTTATGTCACTAAATATAGAGAGTTCATTCATTCAACCTCATCCTTTAAGATGAGAGAATCTTTAACTTGGGCATCCTCCTCAGGAGTAAGCCCCAATCATAATCTTTTAACTTGGGCATCCTCCTCAGGAGTAAGCCCTAATTTCAAATCTGGGCATCCTTCTTTAGGAGTAAGCCCCAAATTCTTAAAGATCCCAAACTTGGGCATCCTCCTCAGGAGTAAGCCCCAAACCTTTATTCCTTTAACTTGGGCATCCTCCTCAGGAGTATGCCCCAAGTCCACTAACCTGGGTCTCCCTTTTAGGAATAAGACTCAGTCATAACCTGGGCCTCCTTTTTTAGGAGTAAGTCCCAGTAATAATGTTGGGTTTCCTTTTTCAGGAGTAAACCCCAAGCCCCCTTAAAAGTTCTCTTAACCAATCCTAATTTACCCTTGATTTGGGTTTCCTTTTCAGGAGTAAAACCCAATCATAAGTCCCCTCCTAACTTGGGCATCCTCCTTAGGAGTAAGCCCCAAGCTTAGAGTATTCAAATCTCCATAAATCACATATACCTTTATGGACCATGTTCCTGGATTTTCTCCCTAAAAGTGAATCCTAAACCTTCATCTATCTGGGCAGTCATACATACCTAAGCCCCAAACAATTTCTTATGATTGCATCTTTCATGGCACAATTGTCTAATTTTTACCAATACCTCTTGTTTCTCACACCGAGCATGACTCACATGAGCATAGAGTGTAAAAGTAATTATGACATTCTTCATTGAGCCATCAATCATAAACATCATACTCCATCACTCGAACTACGTGGGTTCTGATTCCTTTTCCAAAACAAAGGATACGTAGGTAGCCCATTTATGGGTTCGATCCCAACTTTGAAATAATCCATGTCCTTCTGAATGACGATAAACTTCAAGTGCCCCACTGAGTGGCTTTAAAACCAGCCTGGTCATCATAATGACCAAGAGAATTTTATATAAATGTTTTGAAGGATACCATTGACCAAGAATCTCTAAACAGATATAGATGATTCTCTATTGATGAAGAAACTCGAATACATATAAAAGATTCTCTAAATTTCTTGCATATTTAATCATTTATTGTTAAAACTAAAGGAAGGCACATTTTATACATGGTAATGTAATAAGGATTCACGAACATAACTTAAATCTATAAAGAGAGTCCCGGAGTAGACAATAATTCCCCTCAAAAAGGTGTGATGAGTCCGACCTCCCATCCTCTCGACCAATGCAAAATTCCTAAGCCTCATCAGTCCACAAGCTAATGAGAGCCCACCTTTGGAAAGTGGGTCTAAACGGATGTGGAATCATTGGATGTTTCCGATTCTATGAACAAACCCGCTAGAAACCGATCGGAACGTTTGAATCTCCCGTCCAGGAGGTCATCCCCAAAATCCGTGTGAAACCAAAATGGTGAACCTGACGTGAATCCTTAACCAAGTTAAAGTGATGTTCTTATTTTTTTGTTAGGCCCCTTGGGCCAACAAAGCAATCATTGACATGTGCTCATCCAAAAGATGCAGTGGCCGGATTCATCTTGATTATGTCTGTTATATAGAACATGCACTCTTTTCTCAAGATCTTCTGCAAAATGGCTTTCCTTAAATTCACCTCTGTGAATACTGCTGCTGTGAACACCACTACTGTGAGGTCTGCTGCTGTGAAAATCAATGCTACTACTCCTGCTGGAACGTCGTCTGCTCTGAGGATGACATCACCAACTGAGCATCTTCAACGCTGGGTTTCTAATGCACTGGTTAAGGAGTACCGTCGCAACGGTACTATCCCAACTCTGGAGGCCGCTCGTCAAGCCCTCCAAGTTAACAACTCTACCTGTTCGTCCAGACAACGGCGGCCAGCGATCAAGAAGCAGGCGGTGCTGACTACCGTCTCCAACCGTTTCGGGTCGTTATCCCCGGAACGCAATTTCCATTCACTCCCTTACTCTGAGGAAGTGAATGAGCAGGTCCCGCAGGACCTTAATTCAAAAAGACAGGAGTCCTTCTCAAGGGATCCCATCCACAATCGCCGCCAGACTCGTGCGGTAGTGCGCCCTCAACATGATAAGGGTACCGACTCTAGGCATTCAGCTCAGGTTCCTTGAACCCGAGCAGGCAAGATGAACCGCCAGAGACGGAATCTGGTTAACAATAGGCAGGTTGTCATCCCTGCCATCTCCGGAGAAGTCCACCAACCTAACTTGGTGGCAAACAACAAGTAGGCACACACACCTGCCCGTTTTAATTCAGCTGTCCAGCAGACTCGTCTGGCAGCATCAAGCCGATCCCGCCAGGCAATTCCGGCGGAGTACCATAGGCAGGAACATACACCTGCTTATACATCACTAGTTAGTCAGCAGGCTCGTCTGACTACATATGATGGATCTCGTCAACCATGTTTGGCGAAGTAAAATCAGCAGGCATATACACCTGCTAATACTAATCAAGCCTGCCAACAGTCTCGCTTGGTAGCGCACGAAGAAGTCAGTCGGAAAGTCCCGACGACAAACAAGAGGCGGACTCAACTCTCTGCCTCCACACTTGAGTACTGTCAGGATTCACTGACAGGAAAAGGAAGACAGGAGCAGGCACATACACCTACTCCAAGCCCGGAATGGACGTATATCCCTGTTTCGGCGGCTGAAGTCACAAAACATATTTTGTCAATGGTGAAAGAGCAGAAGCAAATTCCTGCTCATATTCTGGATGCTTGCCAGGATATCATAACAGCTTCAGCATCATCACAGGGACAGACACATAAATCTATCCCTAGCAATGGAGTGACACATCAACGATTCACTCTGGAACAGACACACACATCTGTTCCAGTCCAAGAGGGTTATGGGGAATACTCCCCCATATCATACGGACAACCAAGTCAGGCACATACACCTGATTTGAGTGGAGATCGTCAGCCTAACCTGACCATCTTTCCTGATCAGGCACATACAACTTCTCAGAGGAATCACTTTCGTCATCAATTGGTTTCTAAAGCGAGTAAGAAGGCATCTAAGAAAAAGATCCGCCCAGCACAGTCAGGAGATCAAATGCCAATCTGTAACCAAGCCTTTCTCGATGATGGAGTTCTTGAAGCCCTCAGACATTTATCTGTCGGAATTCAAGATTCTACTCCCTCAGTTCCCAATAACAGGAACATTAATTCTGAAGGTCTTCAACAGACACTTCCTCATGAAGACTTGCTTCATGAAAATTCGGTCAATCTTGAAGTTTCTTCTTCAGATGAGAGCCACAGGAACCCTATGTGTGGTCAGAAGACCAAGGAGCAAGAGATTTCATCTTTTGCTGTAACCCATCATGACGGTCCTCCTCATGGTGATGAACTTCGCTGCGAAAGTCCTCTCCGTAGTAGTTATTCACGTTGTCTCGAAAATTCTTCAGAAGGCAATGTAGTGACGAGAAAGCCCTCCTATCTCGAGGCCCTTTCAAATGTAAAACCAGTCATGTCTGATGCTTTACTATCGGCAGGTGAAACTATTTCTCCATCAGAAGATAGCCTGGGGTTCAGGTTATTCTCCGAACCATCCCTGGGTCATTCATCTTCCAGCATGACTAGTGATCTCTCTACCAATCTTGATGAATCCGATGAAGCAACAAGGAAACACCAACTCTGGTCCAAACAGGTAGAAGAATCTTCATTTAATGATAAAGAGGAAATGCTGAACATGAGGAAAAAACTGGCCAAAGGTGATGTACCAGTCATGTTTTGGCCTTTGGCTGACTCCCAGTACGACATTCCAAAGATGTTGACGGATGATGGAATCCATGATATTCGTCTCAACATATGGAAAACTCTTTGTCAATTAAAGAAGAAGGTATTATCATACGATGAATATGAAATTCATCTTATGATAATAGAAGGGCTACAATGTCAGATTGATTTGGCATCTCTATCAGTCTCTCGGTATCCGAAGGCTGAAAAGCAATAGAGAACCCTTCAACGTTCATGCCTTGGCGCACTAAGAAAATTGCGTCAGTTAATTGCCAATGCTCTATCTGATGTTCATATCAGAGGATGGGGTGTTCACGGATCACTACATTTCACAGTGCTTTCCAGTCAGCAAAGCCCTCCGAAAATGGTCTCATGCAATGTTATTGCCCATGGCATGCCACAGTCAATGGGATTTGTTCATAATCAAAAGCTTGCTCAAGAACAGGCTTCAACTAGTTCCTCTCAAAATCAAGTATATAGAGAACAAGTTGTTGAATTGCTCCTACATCAAGCAGGCGAGAATATTGCACAAGACTCTCGTCTGGAGCAAACACGTCATCAAATGACAGAAGTTTCAGAAATCATCCAACGATCTGTTGAACCAGGTGATAAAAGTGGATACAGGTTAATGCATCCAGCTAATTTCCGAACTAAGATTCGTAAGATCAAGAGAGATTTTAAGAAGATCTCAGACATAGCATGTCAAGACACACCCCAGCTTGCCAGACTGGGGACTTCTCTAACCCAACCCTCAGAGTCAACAAATGGGATTCGAGGAGTTGAGCGGAAACAGCAGGAACATCCCCAGTCAACCGGACTGGGGACTTTTTCAAATCCTCAATCCCTCCCTCAGAGAAAGTCAGTATTCTCTCGATTAGGGAATAAGCCTCAAGAGGAATGAAGAGCCAAGCTATCAGGAGATTCTCTCCAAGTGACGGTTCTCCAAGAAGTTCCTGAGGGATCAAGTCAACGGAATGCCATGTCTCATCATGGACATTGAAGAAGATAATATCATAGAAATGATGATAGAAAGGATTCCATGCAATATGCATCCATTAATGTCATCAATGTCGTTGCTGCTAATTCACCAGATGAGGCTCAATCAGAGGGATCAGACGAAGAGGTTCCTGCTCAAGAAGTTGCGCACACAGACCTAAATGAAGAAGGTGTGCGCACACGTAATCAAAGGATTACCCAAAATCTGGGTATTCCTTCAAGTAACCCACTTCCCCATCTCCGAAAAGGATCCAATAAGGGGAAAGGAAAGAATCAAGTTACTTCTCACCCTTCCTCTGAAGGAGGTCAATCGCTCTCATTGGAGCAAAGGTTTGCACAACAGGTGGAAGAAATGAAAGAATTAAGAAGGGTGAATGCAGAACTAATTCAGAGTAGTCTTCTTCTTAAGAATGCTGAAGTCCGACAGCCGAAGGAATTTACTGTAACTACTAAGATGGATCAGGAATATCCTCCTTTATCAGTACACCCTCAAAGGTCTAATCCTACGGGTCAAACGCAACAACGGTTGGCAGCACTACCATCAGTTTCAGCACCAACCACCACGTCTATCCAAGCTCCATTCATTGCACCTACCCAAAACCAAGTTCAACCTGACGTTTCTCAAAAGTTAATAACTACTATTGAGTCATTAACAGCTCAGTTAGAAACTATGGAAGGGAAACGGGCACAAGTTCAACCTGAAAAGAAAGTTTACCCTGAATGGGTAGACTCAATTTCTCCTCCATCCAGTTTTGGAAACCCTGTTTTCCCTACTTTCAATGTATCAGGCGACCCTGAACAACATTTGACGCATTACGTGTCTTATTGTGATCCTATGATGGGAACTCCAGAGCAGCAAGAAGCAGTGAAACTCAGATGCTTCGTGCGAACCTTGCAAGCACCAGCTTTTGTCTGGTATACAAGCTTGCAATCCCGGTCAGTCATCGGATGGGAGGATCTTCGTCAAAAATTCCTTCTTCAGTTTAGCTCAACTTTTCCAAAAATGAAAGTTTTTTTATCTTACAAACTGCAAGCAAAGGGAGAATGAAATTTTCTTTAATTTCATTGCTCGTTGGAAGGGATTAACGTATTCCTTGAGTTTAGCACTCCCTCAGGAGGAATTGTGGCCAATCTGTGTGGCAAATTTGCGTGACGAATTACAAACTCCATTGATCCCTGTGAAATACACAGGAGGGTTTCGAGACCTTACTTCAATCGCTCAGCAGATTGAAGATTCCCTTATACAGGCTAAGGTTAAATCTCGTGTAATTCCATCAGCTCCAGGAAGAAGAATGTGTAAAGCAGAAACTGCTACAGTTATGCTTAAAAAAGCACCTGTACCTATTTCTACTTCAAAACCTTCATCTTCTCGAAGGGCTCCACCTCCTGAACGCCATCAACAAAGGCTGTTTCGTCCAAATGATCAAAAAGATCAACGACGAAAGCAATTTGAGGATATGAAGAGTAAAACATACTCTTTCCGAAGTGAGCAAGTTCCTGGTTACTTCATTTAAGCTCTGGAAAATAATTTGGTTCAATTACCAGTGCCGAAGAGGCCAAACAAGGAGGGAGATGAAGACCGTCCCAATTATTGTCCCTTTCATCAAATGGTGGGGCATCCCATCCAGGAGTGTTTTGTCTTTAAATACCTCCTGCAAAAGATGGTCGACTTGGGACAAGTCAAATTGAAGGGTTCTTCAGCTCATGTAGCATGTATTACCGCTATAGATCCAGAGGAAGGAGGCGAGTGGCAGGAAGTCAAAAGCAAAACTGCAAAAACATATGATAATTGGATGGTCAGAAATTCAATCAATCGGACCCATTCCATTTTGCGAACTCAATTGAGGAAGCCAATTGTGTCTCCTACAAAAGCTGCAGTAAAGCCTCCATCAAAAGATAAATCCTCAAAAGGGCAGCACAATTCAAAGAAGAAAGAGGAATCAGGAGAAGATGAGTATGTATCAAAGCCTAAATTGTCTTTACCTGTGGCAGATTTCATGCCATCTACTTCAAAGCCACGGGCACCGTCCCATCAAACGGCACATCCTAAACAGGCTAACCAGGCAGAGTCTTTATCAGACGAAGAGTTAATCTTTGGTTCTGTTAATATGATTCAATTAACAGATTCATATTCCAGTCTTGATGAGCCTGAATTCCCTGTATCAAATAAGGGAATCCGAAGAGGTTCTAGAGGTTCAAGATATAGGGGAATACGTGGATCATTCCAAAGAAACTACTCTAATTTTACCCATGCTAGCACTGTATATTTGCGGCAGAAACTCGTGGTAGAGCCCTTCAGCGAGCTCAAAAAGAACAAGCAAGTTCTTCTGCCAATGGCCAACTCAGTTTTGGCACAGTTATTTTGGAAGACCGCTTAATGGTTCCATCTTCTTTATCTCCGCAAGTAAATGGATCTAATCAGTCTAATCTTCCAAAACCAAGGATGTTGCCAACTTCAATACAAGATACATCAGCTTCCAAAGCATCTGCTTCCAAGGTACCTGCTAAACCGCATATTCCTATTGGGAAATGCAGACCTCTAGATCAAAAGTATGATATATTGAAACACTTGGCCCAAGTACCATCCATGTTATCAATTTTGGATGCTTTGAATCTTTCAAAAGATCTTCGGGAAGCACTCATCGATGGTTTGTCAAGTCCTCAGGAGTTTGAAGCTGAAATTGCTGCAGCTGAAATCTATCACATAGAGAATAATCCTGCAGAATGCCATGCAGTGATATCTTTTACTGATAAAGATGAAGATGATGTTGTGCATGGGCACATAAAACCTTTTCACTTATCTGGAAAAGTCAATGGTATAGATGTTCGAAGCGCTTTCATTGACAATGGTTCAGGAGTCAACCTCATGCCCATTCGTACACTTCGTCGATTAGGCCTCACAGAATCTGATTTATCTCCTTCTACCATGATGTTGCAAGGATATGATAAAAATGAACAAGAACCACTGGGAGAAGTTACACTCAGAACTCAGTTTGGAGATCTTGTTTCTAATTCGGATTTCATGATTGTTGATCAAGACTCATCTTTCAATATCTTTCTTGGAAGACCCTGGCTACATCAGCATGCAGTTATTCCTTCATCATACCATCAATGTCTCAAATACTGTTTCGATGGTCAAGTTGGAACATTGTATGGTGATAAGGCCCCATTCAAGACATGTGAGTCTCAATACATTGAGGCGGAATTTTATCACATGAAGGGAAGAGAAAAATCTACAGTGAAGGAAATTACCAAAGTTAATGCTCCGTATGGTTTGGAGAAAATTCCAATAAATCCCTTTTCACATGTGAGTACAGATTATGTGTTACCTATCAGTCAAATTGACAAAATAGTCCCAAATCAAAATACTCTTATCGAAAGATCCATAATGTCAATTACGACAATCGATCCAGACAACATAGGAGAAATTGGTAACTTACCACGCAGTGATGAAAGCATAAGTGGTGACATTTTCATTTCGTCTGCTGAAATACAACAAGTCTATACTTCGCTAATCAGGCCAGAAGAAGTTATAGCAACACCAGAGGTGAATAATGATTTCGATTCTCAATCCATCATCCCCTCTTTATTTCCCAAAGAAGACCCTTTATCATCAATAGGGTCGGAAATGGAAGCTTCTTCTTCAAAATGTGAAAATTTTGACATCTCTTATGATCATGAGAATTTCGTTTTTTCATATACTTTTCAAGTAGAAACGGAAGAAATAACACATGATGAAGAGGAAGAGGAAGATATTAGAGATGCTCCTCCAGCATTTGAAGAGGGTATCTCTACCACTGTGAATGAACTCAGAGAAGTAAATCTGGGTACAGAGAAAGATCCACGCCCCACTTTAATTATTATGGCCATGTCCCTTGAAGAGCAAGAGATTTATATTTATTTTCTAAAGCAAAATAAAGATATTTTTGCTTGGAATTATACAGAAATGCCTGGCCTTGATCCTGATGTTGCCACCCAGCATTTGGGTTTTCCAAAAGAACATCGAGGATTCAAGCAAGCCGCGAGAAGAACACACCCAACCTATGCTTCCAAAATTGAAGCTGAAGTGGATAAGCTGATCAAAGCTAACTTCGTCAGAGAAGTTCAATATCCCAAGTGGTTGGCTAATATTTTCCCTTTAAAGAAGAAGAACAGACAAATTAGGGTTTGCATCGATTTCAGAGATCTTAATCGGTATTTTCCTAGAGATGATTTCCCAGTTCTGATTACAGAACTCTTAATTGATGCGACGGCTGGCTATGAAGTACTTTCTTTCATGGATAGATATTCTGGATATAATCATATTCGAATGTCCCCAGAAGATGAGGAATATACAGCCTTCAGAGCTCCTCAAGGTGTGTTTTGTTACCGGGTGATTCCCTTTGGTTTAAAGAATGCAGGTGCAGCATATCAACGCGCCATGCATCGTATCTTCAAATCTCTTTTAGGGAAGTTTGTTGAATGCTATGTAGATGATTTGGTGGTTAAATACATACAACGTTCTAATCACTTGGCTGATTTGGAAGTCATATTCCCTAAGCTTCGACAACATAATTTGAAGATGAACCCCTTAAATTGTGCTTTTGGGGTAACCTCAGGAAAATTCCTCGGCTTTGTTGTACGCCATCGAGGTATTGAAGTCGATCCTGAGAAGACCAAATCAATCCTTGGTATGTCACCTCCTCAGAATTTGAAAGAATTAAGAGGACTTCAAGGACACTTAGCCTATATTCGGCGTTTCATCGCCAATTTGGCAGGCAAAAGTTTACCCTTTACCAAATTATTGAAGAAAGGAGTCACTTACCAGTGGACTGAAGAATGTCAAGAAGCATTTGATGTTCTCAAGAAATACCTCTTGAGTCCACCAGTATGCATGCCACCTGTTGAGGGTAGACCTCTTATCCTCTATGTGACAGCTTTAGAGCGATCATTGGGTGCCTTTCTCGCTCAAAAGAATGATGCTGGGAATGAAAATAGTCTCTACTATCTCAGTAAAACTATGTTTGAAGTAGAAACCCGGTATTCAAGTATTGAAAAGTGCTGCCTAGCATTAATCTTTGCAGTTCAGAAACTGAGACACTACCTGCAACATCATGAGGTCCAATTGGTATCTCGCAATAATCCGCTTAAATTCATCCTTAGTCGACCAATGCTTACAGGACGTCTAGCAAGGTGGGCAGTTATTTTGCAGCAGTTCGACATTCAGTATGTGTCTCAAAAGGCAATTAAGGGCCAAGCTCTGGCTGATTTCTGGGCTGAACATCCTTCAGTGGAAGACACGTATTCAGATATCGAACTCCCTGATGAGGAAGTTTTCTCTATTCAAGAGAGTCCTCAAACATGGGAAATGTATTTTGATGGTGCTTCTAGAAGTCCAACAGGGAAGAAAATGGAAAATCCTAAATTCAACAAAGTTGGTTTAGGAATTGTGCTCATTTCTCCAGATAAGGCAGTGTTACTTTATTCCTTTTTTTTGTGGGAAGGTGGTACCAATAATGAAGCTGAATACCAAGCTCTCATTACAGGCTTGAAATTAGCGCTTCAAGCACAAGTGAGTCACTTAAAGGTGAAAGGTGATTCAGACCTGGTAATCAAACAAGTCAATGGGGATTATGCCATCAGAAAAGAAGAATTAATCCCTTTGTATGATTACGTCAGAGAGTTAATGTCGGAATTCCCTTCAGAACCGACATTTTCTTATGTCCCAAGATCACAAAATGCTCAAGCTGATGCACTGGCTAATATAGCCACAGCTTTAGCAGATCCAAATCGGGACGAGACAGCCATCTGTATTGCTCACCGTCGTGCAATTTCACCTTATGTTCAAGTCAGAACAGAGGAAATTAATGAAATTAGTCCCATTCCTGAACCATATGGTCATACTACAGGATGGATGTCACCTATCAGGGAATACCTTCAAAATAGAACACTTCCACCTGATAGAGCCGAGAAAGAACAAATTCAGCGACGTGTGGTCAATTTTACTCTTTATGACAGCCCAAACCACCTCGAGAAAATTCTCTACAAATGTGGTTTTGATGGAGTTCTCTTCAGATGTATTGATGGTGAAGAGACAATGGCTGTCATAAAAGAAGTGCATGCAGAAGTCTGTGGTTCCCACCAGTCTGGACATAGACTGTCTGATCAAATTCGAAGGCTTGGATACTTTTGGCCTTCAATGATACAAGATTGTGTTAATTTCAAAAAGAAGTGTCATTCATGACAAGTATATTCCAACTTCATTCATCAACCTCCAGAGTTGCTTCATACAGCTAAATACTCATGGCCATTTTCCACATGGGGAATGGATGTGGTGGGATCTTACCCTTCAGCTACGACCAAGCAGTTTAAGTACATTCTTACTGCTACTGATTTCTTTTTCAAATGGGAAGAGGCAGTACCTATCAAAGAAGTCAGTTCTAAATTCATTGTTAACTTCATCAAGTCTAACATCATTACTAGATTTGGTGTCCCTCATACCATATTGACGGACAACGGCACCAACTTCTGTTCTTCTGAGGTAAAGAATTTGTATCAAGAATACAATATTAAGTCCAACCATTCATCTCGATATCATGCAGCGGCTAATGGCCAGATAGAGGCCTTCAAAAAGACTCTTTCAAATATAATACAAAAGATGGTGGATAAATATAAGAGTTCATGGCCTGATAAACTCTTTCATGCTTTATGGGCTTATCGGACTACCACTCGCAATGCAACGCGGTCAACTCCATATTCATTGGTATATGGAACCGAAGCAGTCTTGCCAATTGAAGTTCAAATGCCCTCACTCAGAATAGCCATTTGTGATCAGTTATCTACAGATGAGCAATCCCAAAAGCGGTTGAATGAATTGGAACAGTTAGATGAGAAAAGATTGTGCACTTTGCACCACTTGGAAATCTATCAGAATCGAATAGCACGAGCTTTTAACAAAAAAGTTCGTCTTCGTTCATTCATTCAGGGAGAATTGGTATTGGTTCTCAGAGCACCAATGATACCAGGAAAGAAGCCTCCCAAGCTTGAACCAAAATGGGAAGGACCTTATTCAATACATAAGGTCTACTCCAATGGAGCATATTCTCTAATCTCAATGGATGGAGAACACATTACGACTCCAACTAATGCCAGATTTCTGAAGAAGTATTTTGTATAAACACAAAATATTGTTCCCAGATCCAAAAAAATCACATTGGTTCATGGTATTGTCCCTGCTACATGACACTAAACTGTGCAGCACCAATAGTCCTAACTGCAAGACTTTAAACTGCATAGTCCCTATATTTTTGTCCCTGCTACATGACACTAAACTGTGCAGCACCAATAGTCCTAACTGCAAGACTTTAAACTGCATAGTCCCTATATTTTTTTCCCTGCTACATGACACTAAACTGTGCAGCACCAATAGTCCTAACTGCAAGACTTTAAACTGCATAGTCCCTATATTTTTGTCCCTGCTACATGTCACTATTCTTGCAGCACCAATAGTCCTAACTGCAAGACTTTAAACTGCATTGTCCCTATATTTTTGTCCGTGATACATGACACTAAACTGTGCAGCACCAATAGTCCTAACTGCATGACTTTAAACTGCATAGTCCCTATATTTTTGTCCCTGCTACATGACACTAAACTGTGCATCACCAATAGTCCTAACTGCTAGACTTTAAACTGCATAGTCCCTATATTTTTGTCCTACATGACACTAAATTGTATTATGTCCTATCTAAATGACGTTAAATTGTATAGAAGTTCCTATATTTTGTCCGAGATGACATTAATCTATATTGTGTCCTAGAAACATGACATCAAACTGTGTGACACTTTCATCATCCAACATGACGTTAAACTGTAAAAAGTCCCCAGAACTGATATCCTCATATTGGTTCACCTTAGTCCTAGCTACATGACTTTAAACTGTACAGCAATGTTCTATCGTCCCACATGACGTTAAACTGTAACAGTTACTTGATTTTTCCTATATGACATTAAACTGTTAAAAAGTTTCCGTTTTTTTCCAACATGACATTAAACTGTAGAAAAGAAGATGTCCCTGCAACATGACACTAAACTGTGCAGCACCAGTTCGTCCTTGCTATATGACGTTAAACTATACAGCAATGGTCCTGTATGACTTTAAACTGCAACTTCGTCCCACACGACATTAAACTGTGAAAAAGTTCCCTAAATCGTCCAGCATGACCTTAAACTGCATCATCCCTGGTCCATGTATATGACCATAAACTATTTTGCAAATCCCTTACGTCCAGAAAGAGGTTAAACTGTGACGTCCTAACTACATGACACTAAACTGTATAAAAGTCCCTTACGTCCGGAAAGACGTTAAACTATATAATCTCCAAGGTCCAGTATGACATTAAACTGCACCATTCACGTTCCATGCATATGACCTTAAACTATTCGCACTTTTGTCCGACATGACGTTAAAATGGTACACTCTTTTGTCCTTACTGCATGACAATAAACTGCACAATCCCCCTTTCATCCAATATGACGTTAAACTGTATTGTCCCCATCGTCCTAACTACATGACGCTAAACTGTATAGAAAGTCCTTGATATGTCCTACATGACATTAAACTGTTATTTTTCGCCTGCTACAAGACACTAAACTGTGCAGCACCAATAGTCCTAACTGCAAGACTTTAAACTGCATAGTCCCTGAATATGTCCTACATGACATTAAACTGTGCATCGTTAAGGTTTTTATTACCTCTTGTTTCTCACAACGAGTATGACTCACGTGAGCTTAGAGAAAACCTCAACCATAACACTCTCTTTGGGCCCCTAACCATGTGTAAGTCCCAACAACATTTTAATTAGATCGTTGTCCCCAAGAACAACTTGATCATTAACTCATTCTTTAATTGAACTACACGGACTTTGATCCTTGCCCTCCAGGCTGGGTATGTAGGCAACCTCCCAGGGTTCAAGCCCAAAAATAATCTCTTCACATCGGTTCACCACCATCTCATATGATGTTGATTTGTGAAACCGCCCCTAGAATCAATATTTTTTTTACATTGATTCACTTTCTTCCTTGTTATACGACGTTAAACTATACAACACTTTTGTCCGGTACGACAATAAACTACAATATTCTTTGATCTCCTCACTTGAGAGATAACTATTATTGACATTGATTTTTCAATCATGGTTTTCATTTTCAAAAGACTATGTGCATACATGGTAATGCCTAAACTTTTTATCTCGGGTTAAACCATCATTACACTAAAGTCCCGTTTCACCCTTCACATGTACGAACCAAATTTGTACAAAGGGTAGTTCTAGAACTACGTGGACTTGATTCCCATCCATATGGGATACGTAGGAACATTCGAGTATCCCTCGAATCCAGTCCCAAGTCTTTTGGGTCTAACCCCAAATTACACTTTCAGTCCCTTGGATGAAAAGTCCTCATGAAAACACACACTGTGTATTCATTATTATGGTCCGAATTCTATGACCCTAAACTAAGATCACTCATACTTTCATCCTGCACGATGTTAAACTGCATTTCAAGAACTACATATGGCTTGATTCTCATTCTTATGAGATACGTAGTGAAGTCCAAGTTTCAATTCAGGACCCAGCCACAACATGATTATGGTTTTCATTGACCTATGTATCTCTATATACATTGGACAATACCCATCTTTATGTGTTATAATCCTAACCTTAAATATTTTCAGATCTTCATAACCCTTTTCATGACTTCTAATCACAAAAATGTCAAACTTCTGAGAATTCCATTGCCTGACTATGCAGCACGTGCCCATAGGGGGCCTTGCATAAACAGTCCACATAACAGGCTTGTCAGCCGAAAGATGTTATTTATTTGACCATGCAGCCAATGCCCTTAGGTGGCCCTTCATATTTCAACCCCCCAACGGGTTTTGTTAAATTATAGTAACTTCATTCTTGGGAAGAATGCCTCTTTTGTCCTTATTTGTCTTAAACGACAGTAAGTAGGGATCCGCAAAAAATAGCCATCCTTAACATATTTGTCCCAAATCCTTTTTCATGATCTGAATGTATTAAAGTCTATGGTTTATTCTTCTTCCCTACGTTTGGGTCAGACCTTCGTAGGAGTGATATTCATCCAGTTCTTCGATATTCTTGTTCGGAAATATCTTCTCCATATTCAAGTACCTCTTTCCATACAACAAACTCTATACTTTAGAAAATTTGAATCTCCATAAACATTCACTGGATTTTGTGCACTAGGAAAGTAAATTTCTGAGAGTTCTTTTGCCTGACTATGCAGCATGTGCCCATAGGTGGCCTTGCATAAACAGTCCACATAACAGACTTTTCAGCCGAAAGATACTATTTATTTGACCATGCAGCCAATGCCCATAGGTGGCCCTGCATATTTCAACCCCATAACGGGTTTTGTTAAATAATAGTAACTTCATTCTTGGAAACTACTTCTTCTCATGCCTTTTTGCTCTTTTTCATATCATTCCTCAGATTCAAATATTCTTAAGCCATAGTTTACATTTTTTTCCTCATACTCGAGTATGGTAATATGTTTTCAGATAAATTTTCATGGAATTGAATCAATTTTAATCCATTTTGGTCAAAGCTATTTCGACCTTAAACATTATCTCCTTTATGTCCGGCATGCATGACTTTAAACTGCCGACAAAAGGCAAAGGAACTCTGAATAAAAGTCAAGTTCCTGCACACTTGCGCACCGCCCTCTGTGCCTTGAAGACTTGCACACCACCTTTTCCTTTGGATGTCTTTGATTTCCTCAGAGGAAAATCCTCATTTCCCTCCGGATCCAACTCTGAGGGGGGACTTTTGTTGACGCTCCTTTCGTCACAGAATCTAAGGATCGGAAAAGGGGAATACCTGAACATAAAGTGATTCATCCTTTGAAGAAAAATCAAAAATCGACAAAGGGATGAACAAGGAGAACATTTCCCATAGGTCGCGCAAGTTACCTCATGGTCGCGCAAGTACACTTGCGCGCCGCCTAGTGGTCGTGCAAGTCTACTTGCGCGACGCGTTATGGTCGTGCAAGTGACTTGCGCGACCTAAGTGATAACCGCCCGGTAACCGCTCGGGGTCTTCTCCTGCCTATAAATAGACCCTGTGGGCCCCCCAGTTTGGAGGATCTTTTTCCAGAAACTCGGATTGAAGCTCCCGACGCCCAAGTCTCTTCTCAAAACTTCCGGAACACTTCTAAGGTAATTTATTACCTAGAACGGAAGATCTAAAGAGAAGAAGGAAGGCCTAAGTGTTGAAACTTATCAAACACTTGCGCGCCGGTTTATTTCCTTCAATATAACTTGCGCTTCCCTTTTCTGGAAGAACCTCAAGAGGATTCTAAAGGGTTTAAAAAAGAGTCGCTCAAATATATCAATGCTGGTTGAAAATCGTGCAAGTACACCATGTGTCGCGCAGGTATACCTGCGCGACCAAAACTTGCGCGCCCACGGAAGACTTGTGTGCCTTTCAAGACTTGCGCGCCCCTACCTTTTTGGGTGCCCATCTTGCCCATTTTACCCCTCTTAAGCCATTACACCTTTCCTTTTCAAGATTCAGTCTTCAAGACACTCTTCAAAGCCATTTATGGCATGATTTCTTGATTTGACTTCCTTATCTGAAAGGAATTCTCTGGAATATCTCTCAAAACCTAGTGATTTAAATATCCTTATGTCACTAAATATAGAGAGTTCATTCATTCAACCTCATCATTTAAGATGATATAATCCTTAACTTGGGCATCCTCCTTAGAGGTAAGCCCCAATCATAATCCTTTAACTTGGGCATCCTCCTCAGGAGTAAGCCCCAATTTCAAATCTGGGCATCCTTCTTTAGGAGTAAGCCCCAAATTCTTAAAGTTCCCAAACTTGGGTATCCTCCTCAGGAGTAAGCCCCAAACCTTAATTCCTTTAACTTGGGCATCATCCTCAGGAGTAAGCCCCAAGTCCCCTAACCTGGGTCTCCCTTTTGGGAATAAGACTCAGTCATAACCTGGGCCTCCTTTTTTAGGAGTAAGTCCCAGTCATAATCTTGGGTTTCCTTTTTCAGGAGTAAACCCCAAGCCCCCTTAAATTTTCTCTTAACCAGTCCTAATTTACCCTTGATTTGGGTTTCCTTTTCAGGAGTAAAACCCAATCATAAGTCCCCTCCTAACTTGGGCATCCTCCTTAGGAGTAAGCCCCAAGATTAGAGTATTCAAATCTCCATAAAGCACATATACCTTTATGGACCCTGTTCCTGGATTTTCTCCCTAAAAGTGAATCCTAAACCTTCATCTATCTGGGCAGTCATACATACCTAAGCCCCAAAAAATTTCTTATGATTGCATCTTTCATGGCACAATTGTCTAATTTTTACCAATACCTCTTGTTTCTCACACCGAGCATGACTCACGTGAGATTAGAGTGTAAAAGTAATTATGACATTCTTCTTTGAGCCATCAATCATAAACATCATACTCCATCACTCGAACTATGTGGGTTCTGATTCCTTTTCCAAAACAAAGGATACGTAGTTAGCCCATTTATGGGTTCGATCCCAACTTTGAAATAATCCCTGTCCTTCTGAATGAGGATAAACTTCAAGTGCCCCACTGAGTGGCTTTAAAACCAGCCTGGTCATCATAATGACCAAGATACTTTTATATAAATGTTTTGAAGGATACCATTGACCAAGAATCTCTAAACAGATATAGATGATTCTCTATTGATGAAGAACCTCGAATACATATAAAAGATTCTCTAAATTTCTTGCATATTTAATCATTGATTGTTAAAACTAAAGGAAGGCACATTTTATACTTGGTAATGTAATAAGGATTCACGAACATAACTTAAATCTATAAAGAGAGTCCCGGAGTAGACAATAATTCCCCTAAAAAAGGTGTGATCAGTCCGACCTCCCATCCTCTCGACTAAAGCAAAATTCCTAAGCCTCATCAGTCCACAAGCTAATGAGCGCCTACCTTTGGAAAGTGGATCCAAACGGATGTGGAATCATTGGATGATTCCGGTTCTACGAACAAACCCACTAGAAACCGATCAGAACGTTTGAATCTCCCGTCCAGGAGGTCATCCCTGAAATCCGTGCGAAACAGGTATCATATTACTCTAGAATTTGTTTTCCATTATTATAATTTTGATGAAGGATGTGTTGGGGTATTTCAATAATTCCCAATGGGATGTGCACCTTGGAACCAAAAAGTGTTTTTATGATATGAGGTGATTTTTATATTTTTTAGGTACAAAATAAGAACCTTCTAATTCTGCATCCAATTTTTATACTTTCCAAAAGGTGAAGGATGTGCATCAGAGGCCTTAAATATTACTTTATCACATTACAATGTACAATTAGAAGTGATATGAGATATAGATGGAATTTATTGTTTCATTTTGAAATAAAATTAAATAAAATAATGCAATATGGCTGGTGATCCATTAATTGACCAAATTATATTACATTTTTTCCATTCATGTAACGATTGATGTTGAGGAATTTTGGGATCTGTATGTCTCAAAGACCATTAAATTGTGTGGTGTTTTATCTACAATCATTTTTTATAGTGATACCCCATATTATTCATTTTTTTTTGAGGGGTCTCAAGGAGATGATGGTATCCCTGGTAATTTTAACCAGGGTATACAATTCTAAAAAAATGTCCATATAGAATGAATGATTTAGATTCATGAGGATGTTCTAAGTTCTTATGCCCATGAATATAGAGGACCATGTTGTAGACATTTGCGACTATTTGAGTTCATATTTAATAAAATATCAGAGTATAAAATCAAGACAAAACCCTTTAAATTGTTTTATAGTTGATTTTGAAAATTTACACTATGTTGGTTAGAGGTTGGTGAAGATTCTCTGTTGTAACCAAGTACGTTATATGTGATGACGAAAAGGATTAAATTAATTAACAAGAGAATGGTAATATCAACTAACCATTAAAAATACTATTATGATCATCATCAAATTCCTTTAGTGTGTGGATTTAGTGTCCAAGTGTTTTATAGATTTTTACCACTATTAAATCACTGACGCCTTAGAACGTAGTGAATGTTTTTACAAATATACATAGGACCATTTGAGATTTTAGATAAGATTATATAGATGGATTACCTTTTTTATTTTCAAACACAGTTGAATTCAATCCAAAATTTATTCCATCTATCAAAGCTTATACATTATATTTCTGATAGATAAAATGACTTGAGTTTGGAGGACCTAGACATGGAACCATTTTTATCTATTATAGAGTTTTTTGTTAAGATTATTGATTTCAATATTAAGGTTATTCATGGAAAATCCTTACCCTTTGTTTGAGTGCTATGTAAATATGTTTATAATTCCCATGGTAATTGTAAGGATGAGTCACAAATGAGATAATATTGTCCACATCTCATAGATATGGAGTCTTAATGACATCATTCATAAGGGAAGAAATAATTTATGGTGGTGGGAATTGTAACATCTGGATCATTGATTTTAAGTACAATCATTGGTCTGTGATATTTCTTTTTATTTTTTATTTTTTGGGGACTTCTCATTCCTATTTTAAACGTTTCTATTATTATCTTATTATAGTGTTTATAAGAATTTTTTATTTTTATGTTAATATTAACCTTACAAATGAAATGGGATATACCTAAGGTAAGGTTCATCTACCCATAAAAAATATTTGTTTTGATTGTGTATCCATGAAATTCAAATGGTTGTGTAATGGTATGTCAAACTCTATATATGGCTAGGGTGAAAATATTATTCATTGTGTTAGGGTAGCCTTTGTGTATCATAAGGGTAAGCATGGATTTTGTAAGGGTAAGTAATATGAACCATTCACTCACATATGGTTATCTCATTCTTGTGTAAAGGAAACTCTAGACATACATAAGGGTAACAAAAAGTTGTGTAAGGATTCTGTTGGATTTTCGATGGTTGTGTAATGGTACATCAGATATTGTGTAAGGGTAAACCCCAAATTATAAAGGCCACTTATTGGTATCCTAGAGTTACATAAGGGTAAACCCTTATTTCCAAAAATCAAAACAAGGGCATCTTAATAGTTACATATCAGTAAACCCTTACTTATAATGTCATTTTAAGCATAGACTAAGAGTTTTTTAAGGATAAACCCTTACATATAATGGCTATCTAGGGGTATCCTAGACTTTTATATGGGTGAGTTTGGGTAAGTGATCTTTTTTAGGTGTAAAACATGTTACCCTTATAATGAAACTATAAGAAACATAATGGAAAACCTTGTTACCCTTATGAAATTCTTGTGTTTTGAAAATAATATTACTTTTATACCTTAGTTTAATTATTCTTATTCCATAATATCTTGTAAATCCAATTTATAAATTATAAAAACTTGAAATTATGGAATTGATTTATTTTTACTCATTTGTAATGGTTACTCCGATTTTAGATGACCTTAAGTATTCCACATTCAATACTCAATTTTATTTAAAAATTTAATAGTTTTAAAATTATAGATTTTAATTTGGAACTAGAATGAATATTGTATTCCTCAAAATACACGAACCAATGTTACTTTGTTTTATATTGTACTCTTCAGTAGCATTTAGGGTGTCCAACTATTAGGTGATCAACTAAAGGGTGTTTTTTCATTTCATCGTATGGCATGTAACTTCTCTTGTTTCTCCTTAAGGAACCTCATTGAGGATTTACTATATTATAACTAATTTACGTAATTTTAAAATGCAATCATCATTATTTGAAACAATCAATACTAGTATATTTTAAATTTTTTCTCAATCAATTTCTAAGGATTTATTTTAGATTCCAATAACGTGATTTTTTAATGTTGTGGTGTGTGTAATAAATACCAATGACAATGGATACTTATTAGTTATTTTTGATTTTTTTTAAAAACAAATATTTAATTGAAATGATAACTTTTAATAGGATTTTTATGGAATAAGAAGCCTTTAAATTTTTTATTATTTTATATTAGTTGATGTGATGTGTTTTGATAAAAAAAAATTTATTATTATTTTTTAACATAAAAGGGATTATTTTTCATTAAGAATAATTACTGTTTTTTTTAAAGAATGGATGAGTTTTTGATAAAACCCATTGATTTTTTTTAAATGAAATATATTTATTGAACCATGGAATTATGTTGATATGAAATGATGATTGAAATGATTAAAAAATATTATAATTAATAATATATCTTTGTAATGTTTTATTTAATACGAACTACATGAGAGACTAGGTAGTTATGTGTGAAGAACACATGCTTGGAATTTATTATCTATACATGACATACAATTGGTGATAAAAATGATAACCAAACTAATAGTATAAACGATAGTAGTACCTATAGATCTATACATGACATAAAATTGGTGGTAAAAATGATAATATCTCTTTGTAATTCTTTATTCAATACAACATTTTCATCTTTTAGAGAAATTTTACTTGAATAGTGAAAAGACCTTTTATATTTTTACAAAAAACTGCTTCTTCTCTCACTTAAAAAAGGAACAATTAATTTCCCAAAACTCCCCACACACAAATCCTCTTTTATTCGACCAAAATATAAAAAATAAATAACACTAATACTCTTTGAACCATCCAATAGGTTATTTCCTCCCAAAATACCACCTCTCTGAGCCTTAATTTAATTTTCAAAGGATCTCTTCTATGGAGAAAGGTAACATTTTCTATTTCTACATTTTCATTTATATTCCATTACATAATGTTTTATACCACCTAATATAATATAATCATGTGGAATTAATTACATATGATTCATAATTATTGAAAAAATTTGTTATGTTTATGGTATAACCATTTTCTACCATCCTCTAAACCATTTAAAAATTAAAAATGTTGTATTTGTTATGTGAGGACTACTGCCACCATAAGTGAATTTTTCCATTTCCTATAACCACCATACATGTTATGTTAAATGGGGGTATTTAATGAATAAATTTGATATCTGAAAATTATTAAGAATTGGTAAAAATAAACCAATTCATACATTTTTTTTCCTTCCTTTGAAAATGACAATGTCTCTTGTGTGTACGTGCAGACTATGACCTCCAAAATGAATTAAATTTTTGAGATCTTGAAATTTATTCATCATATAAATATATTAAAATATTAATCATTGCCTTACAAACATATAAATAGTACTATAATTTATATGCAATAACAATATTATTCAAATGTAATCACTTTATTATCCATAGTCACCCATCGATTATATCTTGTTTTTATTTTGAAATGTTTAAGATCCTACGTGAAAAACACTGTAAATTTATATCATGGCTGATTATGGGAATTTAACTATTTTTAGTTTTACAAATAAATTATTATAACTATTTTTTATTGTTTTTTGAATTTTTATATTTATATTTAACTATGTATTAATATAACACATTTTTGCATAAAATATTATTTTACCCAGTACACCATTGATGTCATCCTGATGAACAGAAACAAATAAACGTGTTTTTATAAAATTGGAACATTATAATTCATTATAAAAATATATATTTTAGTAAAGTTAAAAATATATTTAGAACAATATAAGTATCAAATTTGTTTTATGAACAACAACATCAGAAATTAGTTGAAAAATAATTAAAATTGAATACATATAATGATTAAAATAGTCTACAACTAACTTGTAAATGAGTGAAAACTAATTATAATATAAGAATAAAATATTTAATTAATATTAACATTGATTTAATATTATTTACTGAGGGAGTTATCGCCTTTTATACATGAGGTTAGAGGGTGTTTGACTAAGCATGAATTCAAGGTAAGGGCCTCTCATCTTAATTTTCATTCCATGAAATTATACAAAATTCACCATATGTTTAATTTTGGTTGGTGCATACTATACCTGTAGATGTATTATTATTTTATCATATTCATGAAATTAAATTGATTTACAAGTTTATATCAAGTTATTTCGTTCAGTGGTTTTTTATTTGAATGATAATACAGTTATGAGGGATTTTCATAACTCCAACTCCTTGACATAGAGATATAATTCATCGGCTTAAATTTATTTCATTTATATTTAGATTCAATTTCAAGGAAATTTTTTATTGAAATTTATATTTATATTTTTGGAAAATATTATTTAAATCTTATTCATTAATTAATTTATTCCCCATAAAAGTTTGGCATTGTTAAGACTAATTCATTTTTCCTTATAATGATGGTTTCTCTTCTATATTCTTGTGTTCTCTTACTACCAATGTTGTCGTTTATATTTGGAAGTCCAAATGATGTTTTATCTCATATGAAGTTCATATAAACTTAAAAATTCTTTCAAAATGAATTTTTAATGTCCTTTTTTATGATATCGTTCTCTCTAAAATCCCTTAAGATAATATTTTTATATTTATCAAGGATCCTTTTTTGAAGATTATTTTTAAAATTGTATGTTTAAAAATTGTTTTCAATACACCAATTTGAAACCTTAATGTATTTCTAAAGGATAAAATTTTTATATTCATTTCAAAATAATTATTTTGAAAATAGCAACTTTTTAGTTTTCCAAATATATTTTTTTTGAAAGTGACATATAGCTTCTTCTTTATATAAAAATGCGATGAAAATGTTTCTAAAGACTATTGTATGTTTTTATTTAACTTTCCCATCTAAATCCAAATTATTTTTGTCAAATAAATATATGATTTACGAATCACTCTATAAATTCTTGTATGAAATACTCCTTTTTTTGATTTATTGTTTTGGTATCAATCGAATGCATTTTGATGCCATGTTATGTGATTCCAATTTGAAATCATATGAAACCCATTTTCTTTCCTTGGGTTTGCACAATATAATGAATTAATTATTAAAACATTATGTATGGATGATGATGGTTTATATCTTATAAATACAAGTTATTTATTAGTTATGGTTTCATATTAGATAAGATGATGAATTGTTTTGTGATCCTCATTTAGGTAGCTTTGTTCACAAGTATTTCAAGTGATCTTGATACCGACAGATGTTCTCATAGGTTAGTTTTTTGAACATGATATCAGTATCCTTCTTCATTGGTTATTTTTTGAACGTGATGTAGGTATCGTTTTTGCATGTTTTTGTGACATGAAAATATATCATTGTTTAATGTTATTTTATTTTAATGTGATGTGGGAATATGGCTTCACAATATTTGGGTTTGAATGTGATGCCTATATAATTTTTTCACACATTCTTGAATGAATGTGATGAGAATGCATTTGTACAAGTCATTTTGTCTTAATGTGATGCGGGGAGGTTTGTTCACAATATTTTCGTTGACTATGTTTATGTCTTAGATTCATAGTATACAATAGCCCCTCTTTATGTATTATTGTGATGATTGTTCCCTTTGCCTCATGTTTATTATATAATGTTTCCAGATAATAATTTCTTATTATACATTTGTTCTATAGAGACTTTAGGTGCTTATATCATGAAATATGTATTATTTTTATTATCCAAAGTTCTTTTAAATAATATATTTATCTCATTATCCGGTTTTATCATATTATTATAATCTAACACATTATGAAATATATTTACAATTATGAGAGTTTGAGCAAACCTATTTCTAATGTTTCAATTATCTAGGTTATAAATAAGAGAATACTCTATGAGGATTATAGAAGATATTCTAGTGTGGTTCTATTTTTGATGAAATTTTCACATGTATCATAAAATAAGATCCTTATATGGATAAACCTCAATGAAACTAAACCATCCATTACTAGGATTTTTTTATTATTGTAACACATAATTTTTAACTTATTGTAATTATTTTATATAAAAAAATTTATCTTGGGTCACCACATATTGTACCGATTTAGTGTCTAAGGAAATAGTGGTTAGCACTAGATCTGAATGTGTGGATTTAGGTAACCTCATTATATTATAAAAACAACTGATTAAGTGTATTTACTCTAATTACAAATTTAGTTAGTAAAATAATTCATCTACTCTAGAAATTTGACGATAAATTCATCAAGTATTATGTAAAGAAAATCACTCAACTATTAAGTTGAATGTTTAAAAACTCATTCACAATTATAAATCTCATATTAGTAAATGAATTATTTAATTAATATTTATAAAATGATAAGTTTCCAAGTATTATAAAAGAAATAAATTTTAACACAAAAAATAAAGGTTATCAATGTATATTAATATTTATTTCCTGTCACTTATATATATTTTTCCCACTCCATAGTTCTTCTCTTTTACTCTATTTTACAGATCAATTTTTCTGGTTCCTTTTAACATAATGAATTTAAAATTCCTATATATCACTTGTAATTTACTTTAGAGAATTTTTAAATCCATTTAAACCTCACATACGATAATAAAACTTGATTAAAATTTTTATAGTTTATTATGTATTGTACTAAGATTTTAGTATGTATTACAGTAGATAGTTATCTTGTTGAATAACATGTAAGATACACAACACGGGAGTAAAGTGAAGCATAATTAATTATAATAAAGGTAAAACATCATTATATTATTGTTATATAGTTATCGAATAAATAAATTAAAACCTATTTGGAAATGTTATGACATATGGTTAAGAACAATTAATGATTAAAATGGAATTTTTTTTTAATTTCGTATTTTTCATATTTTTTAAATTAATTTAAACGATGAATTATGAAGAGTTATTTTTAAAAGTTATACAATTTAATATTAGAAAATATAATCAATATTTGGAATCATAATTTTGAAATTTGTAAATGAAGACATTTTATTTTTCAGGCATAATTAATAGCTATCAAGGTAAAAGTTTCTCACCCATGTAAGGGTTAAAATAATACTGATGGGGTAAACTAAGAGATATGGTATAAAATATATATAATTATTTTCAAAATATGTTTTTGGGGTTTTATTTAAATCTCAAAATAATCCATATTCATAATTGGGAAAAAATTGAATACAAATTCCTTGATAAATACATTTAGTATTATCTAATGTTATTAGTATTTACCAGGTTGCCACTCTGCTCCCTTATTAAAGGGAAACTAATTTACTAACTTTTTTACACATATTAAACACCATATATTAACCAATATGTAGAATAATAAATCATGTAATCTTCTACCCATATCTTATTTTTCCTATTCTAACAAAAATTCCAATCTTAGCTGGATTATTGTGTAATCCAAAACAAGATAATGAAGGTGGAGGTATAAGGCTTATCCGAATTATTTCAATTTTATTTCTTATTATACAATATTAAAATTTATTATAAAATATATATTATAATGAAATAATTATATTTAACAAACAAAAATGTTTTAGTTTTATGGAACATCAATTTATTACCTTTTTCCACCATATGGGAAAGGAAAACTCCCCTCGTTTGTATGTGTGAACTACAACTTATACGAGGTGATGTAATTTTTTTTTAATTATAGCTCACATGAATGGTCATAATTATGTATTTGATGAGAATATTTTACAATGATGATATTATTATGATTATACAATTTTAAAATATTTTTGTTTCTTTGTTTTCATCCATTATTAAAATGAAAATGCCAGTCATATTTACGTGCGAACTATCGCCTCCACGAAAAAATGTGTTTAATTTTTCATTGAAACCATATATGTATGGTATGAAATTTATATTATATATATATTTATGTATGAAAATTATAATGTGTTTTATATTATGGATATGATGGAACAATGTTCCCTTTGACCACAGTCAACACATCAAAGTTGTATTAGACAAAACTACCTCAAAATGTAGGACAAATGCATAAAATATTTAGAAACTAAAATAAATATAATTTTTCATGATAGTAATTGATGGTATTTTTAATATACATATAATCATATAATTTCCCCCACATCCATGATATGATATAAACTGACATTCTAAATATAGGTGGTCATTTGTGTGTTTTACCCATGATGAGATGTTACATGCATTTGTCAATATGATGGGAGGTTTGTCTAATCACACACATTTGGGGGGATTATTACCTACATTGAGACTCTATAAAATATTTAATCCATGTTCTTTAATACTTCCAAAATAATGGTAGTGAACTAGTCAACTCCCCCATGTTAGCAATCAGTCGTTTACATTCATCGATCTGAATAATCTATATGTACCATAGGTTATCTATCTTGTTTCGCAATTACATTGTTAATTAGAGTATTAATGATTTTTTAAAGGTCCACAATAGTGAATCTAGATTTTATAGTAGTCTTTAAAGATGGTCATATTTTTTTACCTCAATATATAGACCATTATATGGGTTTCATCATATCCTTTTAAAATAAATCATTACTCATGTAATTCGGATTCACTAAATGGGGAATGTATTTCTTTTAAAGTAATTCATAAAAGTACCGATTAATGAAGAATAATTTCATGTGGTAAGAGTCACTAAAATTAATCTACCTAGAATTGGTTGGTGTGGTACTTATATTTGATAAATTCTTCCTTCATGGTTTCAAGGAGAATATGGAAATATGAGTTTACATTGATCATACCAGGAATGTGGCCACATAAAGATTGCTATACTAAATAATATATCCCAACGAGGATGATAACACATGGTTATATATTACACGCAAGGAGAATCACAATGGTTCCATCATTGGTAATTGTCCCCTTTGAAGAAGTATCTCGTAGAAAATATGGACAATTGAGAAGAAGCTAATATCAGTTAGATATTTCACCTAAGGCGGTGAACCATTGTTAGGATCCAAGAGTAGTATATATAATAAAGGTATATTAAGTAATATTTTCATATTAAACATAAGGAGGGATCCCATGGTCATGATAAAATATTCATTGACTATAGTACCAAAACCTAAATCATTTATTATAAGTGTGAGAAATAAGTTACATTACAATATCAATGAAATTGCATAATTGGTTGAGGATTTCACTTGAACAGGAAGCCTGATGCAATTTTGTCCCTCTTTTGTTAGAAGAATATTGAATATAACATGGATCGTAAGATTTATTGGACACCCTATAATAATTACATTTGGATTAATCTATAATGTTTACCCATCAAAATAATCTCCCTCTAAACTCGTGGATAAGGGGAGAAATATGAGGGGAAATGAGGATAAGTCATCCGTAAAGAAATAATATGGGATTAAAATATGAAGAATTCCCATGAGAATCCCATTTATGTTTTATGATGGATGAGGAATTGTGTAGAGTAGTTTAGCTACAAAAACTAATAGGCACTTACTCAATTAGGTGTTCCAATTTTGTGTTCCTTAATACTTCAATTCCGTCATATATTGTCTAACACATTCACTGATTGTAAAGAATCTATGGATGAATGAAATTCAAATCATTATTTAGGTAGAACATTAGATCAAGGTGCCACTTCATAAATATGGTAAATTTACACTATATTCTTTAATAATGTATCCCTTGTTACCAAGTGGGTGAATTATTTCCAACATTCTTATCACTCTATGAGTTTATGATGAAAATTGGGGTGATAAATTTTCCATTGTAATTTATTATCAAAAGTGGAAATTCTAGTGTTACCTATAAAATTTTCAAGAAAATGTGGGGGGATATAGAGGAATATTTAATTATATTCATAAATTGGAGACCTAGGAAAACGAGGAAAATATTTTAAGGAAAACAAATCCCAGATAAAATTTTCACTTTATTAGACATCTCAGGGTGATGGGTCAACTTAGTGGGAAGATTTCGGTGATGGGTCCCTTAGGATGGTATCCTTGGGTTATGGTTCACTAAAGTCAGCATCCTTGGGATGATAGAATCCTAGTAAATGGTCCCATAGTGGTTGGTTTCCTAAAGTTGGGACCATGGGCTATAGGTCTCCGATGTGAGGGAACCCTAGTGGTTCATCACATTGCTGTGTGACCTTGGAACTTTTATCAATCATTTCATGATCAAAAGTGGGTTTTCTACTAGGGTAGGGATTTATATAACACCTCACTCGTAATTTAGTTCATTTCCCTCTATACTATAGTGTTGCTAACAACCTAGATGAGGTGACAAAATCTTGATCATGGCATCTCTAGGAATCTTTCTCCATATTTCAAAAGGGACAATATTTATACCTATGGGGTGTTATACGGTGTATATTTATTAGAAAAAAAAGTGGTTGGGTGGATTGGGATTTTTAAATCAGTTAGTGTGTGCAATAAATCTAGGAAAAGTAGGTTGAGCATCAAAACGAGACCCAAGTAAGGAAAATTCATTACAACCATGGTCATTTGGGTGAAGTGGTACTAGTAACTATATGACCATATTTATGGTAGTATGGTCACCATGTGGAGACCTGAAGTGAGGTCATGGGGTCTCATATGTTTTTTAATTAATTTCCTTTATCCTTGGTGTTCAAAAGTTGAGTGAAAAAATGAATCACACATAGAATAATATATGAGTAGAACACCGAGGTCGGGAATCTGAGTTTATTCCATTACCTAGCACAAAATTTATAACATTTTTTATCTTCTCACTAAGGTTCTTAGTCTATGTAATTCTCATTATTTTGAGTGAGCCACACTGACCATGTGGAGTTGGTCGCACATACAAGGATGATTTAGGTGACCAAATTGTATATAGGGGTGTTTATCTTATCACTTGATTTCAAAAAAATATTCCCTTATGATACAATTCTCTATTTGAAAAATCCAAATTGGGTGATGAACCACTTCCCCTGATGAATTTCACCCTAGAGAAGGGGTATTAGCAAAGCCGCCCTTTTGAGGGGGCCACAACATGCCCATCCTTGTGTTAGGGACTTGACATAGCCATATTAGTCAAGGGAACTTAATTGGGCTACCCTATAGAGGCAGACATTTTGTGACCAACCTAGTGAGAGACACTTATCAGGTACATCCTTTTGTGAGAGTCTTTGTGGGGTCACTCTTTTGAGACCATCTGGGTGATGTTACTTTGGAAAAACGTATATCATAAAATTATCACCTAGTTTAATTCACACCAAACTCATCTTTATTCCCAAGGACCTATTTTCCATTTATTATTTATCTTGATGTAATTTTTTTAAAACCATTTTGGATTTCCAATGAAAATTAATACAAATTTTTTATTGGATGAGAATGATCCCACTCATATTGAAGAAAAATTCATGGATATTAAACCAAAATCATTATAAATGATCATCCCATGCCTTAAGGATCTAGAATTCCTTATGTAAACACATTTTACCATCTACACATTTTTTAATAAACATACATTGTTTGGGTTTATCCATCCAATAAATACCCCAAATCCCAATGGATCCCTTTTTGTCATCCATATATTTTTAACTTGGTATATCGTAAGGGTGAATATTTTTATTGTTATGAAAGTCAAACATGAACCAATATTGATATTTAATATCATCTATTCCATGATTTGAAGTCAATTAATGGTTTATTAAATTCATATCAATGTATTAAACAATCATCCATGTGGACCTGTAGGAAAGGATGGAGTCTTTAATGGGACCATCAACATAGAGGTAACATCATTAAGAATTTGGTGTGCCTTTATTTGGGTAATTAAATATGAATAACAGAGAAGGGTCTTATTTCAGATATTGGAAATTATAAATCTATTTTTAGTTCTACCTTTTCTATTTTTCATCATTCATATCACATCCTCAATATAGTCATTTGATGGTGTTCTGAGACTAAGACATTTCAGTTTTTTCATAAGGAGGATAGAATTATCATGTGGGATGACCATGAAATCTATGGAACTACCTTCATGGGTTATATGTATGGCGAATTCCATACTCCTAAAATTTCAAGGGAATATTTAATGTAAATCCATACAATATAAAGGGACATTCTAGAGTTGGGCACAAGGGAGTTGAATAAGGAAATTATTCTTTCCATTAATATCTATTTTAGTATGAGGATGGAAATTTTCTTACTCACTCGCATATCAAGACCTGTAGTGAGAAAGATTAGGACATTACCTACCCATAAATTTGGTGTTAATTAAAATTCATACTATTTTATCCATGATGATGGTCAATATATGACATGTGCTTATTAAAAAAGTCCAGGTTTGAGCTGAGGTCTCTAATTAGAGATAATTTTTTTCTTGTTTTATAGTAGATGAATTTTACCTACTCGTGAAGAATTTATTAGGTGTAAGGAACCCCACATTAATACTGGAGGATCCAATAGAATTCATAATGTCATTGAGTTTTTATATTATATATTAAGGGAGGATCTATCATGTGGTATGTAAATTAAGGAAGGGTGAATCTCCACATAGAATCTACATACCCTCCCAACTCTATCATGGATATATGGAAGAGAATCTAAATTGTTGAGATCTGAGAAAAAGAATGTGAGATTATATAATTTCATATAGTCCCATATTATTTTATATTGTAGGTTTGAGACCCATAAGAATGGATGATCAATCTCTGGATCATCTCCAAAGAGACCATACCATATTTACCTTAACCCTTTATTGTAATATCATCTACTTATTTCTAGATGGTATAAATGACTCATACATTGACTGACCATACTCTATTACACTAAATAATGGAATTATCATGGTGATGGTCCATTGTGATTCATTTTTTAAATCTTACATGGAATCTAGTTTTGGGTTCCAGTTTTGAAGTGTTTAAGAGAGGAATGGAACTTCTTTATATGAAGATCACTGCGATAAATACACTGTGATATAGTGTCAATTTTATATAACACAAATAAATATTTATAGAAATGTATTGGTTACACTACCACTAGTATAGATCTTCATTTAACTATCCCTAGTGTATGCTTCAAAAGTGGATTTTATGTTAATATGACATGGATATAAGGGTATTGACTCCATGAATAAACGTGCCACCATTTCCTATTAGAGGGGAACATGAGAGGTAACATTAGAGGAATTTTATATTATTGATTTTAATTCCTTAAGAAATTATGGAAGTTTCTTTACTCTAATGCATGATTATGGGAGTACAAATCTTAGGTATCAAGGCATGATTATAAAATTTTCAGAGATAAAGGAAACTATTGAGATTCGTAATATTAGTTTCACTCAATACTCTCAGGGTTATGTACCACTTGATGGAGATACTAAAAATCCTTACCTAATAACCACTTTTCCAGTGAAATGGGGTGAATCAGGGAGCTATTATATTCTGTAACAGTTCCAATTTAAAAGATGTAGACATTATCAATACTAAGGATACATTGACCTATAATATCTTGAAAAAGAATAGAAAAACATATATTTTATTATAAACTAAACCCCTATTACTAAAATGGTCATAATGATTGGTCACCTAAATAATATATATATATATATATTTTTTTTATTTACACTAGTATAATTAATTACAATGTTTTATATTCGATCATCCTCCAGATGATATATGTTTATGAGAAACTTATGAATCAATAGTTTAATATTCATATGTTAGAAAGTGGGAATCACTCAGAAAAAATTATTTATCTAATTTCCCATGATTCAATTCAATATAATATTATGGAATTAGGGATCTAGTAAAAGGTATCTTAATTAAGTGTGGAATTAAATCAATACTAATCCCTAGTTGTTGATAAAATGGAATAACTTTTAGAAAAAAATAGTGAACATGATGTCACCATGATAATGAGAGAGGATGTTTTAGAACAAATGGTATAAATTCATTCATTGGTTCAGGATAAAGATAATAATCACACACTCCTTCAGTAATAAATTGATATTTATCATTAGTCATTATCAATAGTGTTGTACCTAGAAGATAAGTTCCTAACATAGATTTTTTTATTCGACTATTTGTTTCTAAAGAGAGAGACTCTAATTTTTTTATTCTATTATCCTTAAAATTTTGATAAATAAATGAAACTTTATTTTAGTCCTATTTACCCACATATTATTCCATATTTTATCATTATTTCAAAATAACTTTAATTTCATTGAAAATTAATAGAATGAAATCATGGATGACTCGACCTATGAAAACCAAAAAAATTAAATCTGAAATAATTCAAGAATACTCAAGTCAAAATGATAAATTTATATTTATAGACTATGGATAGTTATATTTGAAATCTTTTTTCACTCTAATTATATAGTACACCATTTTCATGGATGATCTTTTATCACACTTTTTTGTATTATTTTATATAAGTATCGAAATTGATATATCTTTAGCTGATGGGGGATGTATCTTTTTCTTAGGTTGGGAGCCTAGAATGAAAAATTTTATAATTGATGGGGTCTTATGGTGGACCCAATTATCAATTCATATTTTTTATTTTTTATTTCTATAAATTATTCCTATTCATAAGACATTTAAGGCTTAGAGGGAAAGGCATGTATTTTTGGAGGTCTCCATTTCTGAGGTTTTGACCTAAAACCTTTTCTACCTTTTTAATTTTTAGTGTTTGATTTTTCCTAGCCATGAAAAGTACATCTCTACTGAGAATAATAACAACATGTTTCCAAAATTTGCATTGTGTATTTTCATTCTAGTGAGTTATATTTCTCTTTCCAGTTATTTTTAAGTTCATGCATGTTAAAACTATCATTACAGTTTTTTATTATCATATAGATTTGACCAATGTTTACCACATTTTAGGGTCTCAAAACTTTGACCATTTTTTGATTCATTTTGAGTTTATGTAGCATTGTAAAATTATTACTGTAGTTTAAATACATATATCCTTGACCAATAAATATTTTTAAAAAATTGGTATGATACACAAGTGTATAATATTTAGAATTCTTATATTTACAAATATATATATATATATATATATAATTGTATTATAAATTGTGTTAATAATATTGTTTTTTCAATTTGAAATGAATACTGGGGAGATAATGATAACCATTAGTAATAGTGGGAAAATAATTACATGTTGAGACAATGGATCCTGGTAGGAGTAGGCTGGTTGTTACCAAAAATTGTCTTAGGATAGCACATATGGTTCATGAGGACTTTTATATTGAGATCATAACATCACCTAAGGTATATTTCATAGGCTCAAGGTAAAACTATTCCATTCACCATCAACTCCTATAGACGTGACCTCATATAAAATAATTAATGTTACATTATATTCTAAAAACATGAGAACCATGTGGATTGATCGAATCAAGGTTGAAAAATTCCAAGAGGATTATAATGACTCAAAGAATTCGTTATTGTTAAATCATAATTTCAATATATAAAGTTGGTCCCTAGAGAAAATGAATATTAAAATAGGGACCATTACCCTTAATAATTTTGTAAATATGTATTTACCAAACATTCAATGTGGGAAGATATTTTTTTTGAACCATTCCCACGAAGGGGTCCACAAAGATTAATGTTATATAGCATTGACCAATAAGATGGGAGTAATGACCCAAATTTGGGAATATAGGTCAACAATACTCCAACACCTCTCCATAACATGGGGTTAATATTTTAAATCATAACATGAAACTCTTGGAACTAAAGTGGATGAATTGGATAAGTACACAATGAATGATTTCATACCATATCTGAAAAAGTAATATTCATTTAGATGATTTTAGGGCATAATAATATAACATGATTTAACCCTAAAGATAGAGATTCCTATGTTTCAATTCTATCTTGGGGGTGCCTATGTATATCCCTTTATGGGTTATAGTATGACTAGTAAATATATAATGTTTTTTGGAGTTCTATTCTTTAATCACCAATGGACAAAGAAGGGTTTTGATGATATGAGTTTCTTTATAAAACTACGGTGGTTTATTAAAAGTAGATTATTCGATATCTTGACATAGTTATTTAGACCTAATCATTCTCTAACTGGGTAATAAAGATTTACTCAAGTGGGAAGATATAAAACTCCATGTGGCTCTTATAAGGATATCATTTCAATGATCTAGATCATATGCGAGGAAAATGGGATTATTTTGATTATTTATAGATGATAATAGGATAAGGGGTCCATGAATCACTATGTATCCCCTCAGAATGAGAGTCAACACATGCATAGTTCTCTACAAGAAACCCCCTATAAGGATTTGATTCATATGTAGGGAGGATGAGTTTTTAAATTTATAGTTGGCATATGATACGGGATCCCAACATCATTATGCTTATCATTAGAAAGTTAATGAAGACACAAATAGTATTTATCAAAAAAATATATAGAATATATGTAGTGTATATAGGGTAAAATTCATATCATTATGTTCATGAGTTTATAAATGACACAATCCTTTTCAAAATGTCTTTGTATATCGATCTCATATTCAGTATGAGGGGTGTGTTCATATTCCAATTAAAAGGATGGTAGATAGGTCTATATCCATGTGAAAATACATAATTTTGTGTCCCATTGTATGGGATTCCAATGGTAAAACATTATTTTAATAGAACCCCCCCCCCCAATATAGATATGGATCATGTATGATAGGATGCAGATAAACTCTATAAAATATATTGGTTATGTTAAAAAACATTGTGCATGGATAAAACTCTCATGTAGGGGATAAAGAGGGAAAAATGGGATAACCTAATAATTTTGGAGTCATTTAGGATGATGTTCCACTTCATAGCTTAGTATCATGCAGTAGGGACTGTAATTATGATGTTTAACATCTTATAATAAGAATGTTTTCATGTCGTTTCACATAATGTGACTCATAAATTCATTAGTCCCTTTATTGTGATGAATCATAGACTGTATTATTTATAGTTTAACATCATGTTAATATGATGTTTCACCATCGGAAAGATTATAAGAATAATTTCATATGAACGGATTCATTTATGGGGAGAGTGATAAGATATATGTTTACCAGGGCTAAGGATTAAGATCCATTCGAATAGACCGCATGTATAATATATGTCCCTTACCAATTAGGTTAAAGTTATTATAGCTTATGACTTTGTATTATTTGGGTTAATTGATCCAATGCCAATTATTTTTATATAAATGAATCGAGGTGAAAATCCTTTTTGAAATCTTTTACCATAGTGTTTTGATAAACCTACAAGTAGTGCATGGTATAATAACTTTTCTTATCAAGCCATTCAAATTCATACAATTTCATCTAAAATTTTTCATCTAGATATATGATCCAAAATAGAAATTATGAGAAAATGAAATTTTATCTCAATTGGTTGAACCACTTCTGTGCCATATACAAGAAAACATGCGGTCTCTTGTGTAGTTGTATAGGTTATAGTGTGATAATCACACAATTCATGTAGATTTTTTTCAATTATATATGTATTATCATTATCCACAAACATTTCTATAATTTTATAGAGTGGTTTTCTAAAATCCTCTATTTATCCATTTTACACAGCATGGTAGTAAAATAATATTTTTTTGTTGAACTGCATATTATTATACGAAATTTTCTATTATGAATATTAAATGTTGGTGTCCTTATCCATCATTATATTTTAGTAGAAACAAAATATTATAACAATTCTTATCTTAAAAAAATAATTGATACCCTTTTTTTCAATTATCTCAAAGGGATATAACCTCATCTCATAGAGAGAAGAAGTTGTTTGTAGTAAGGATTTAATTGAACATCCTAGAAATTTTTGGTGGATATGAACCAAGAACATCTATTCCCTAAATATAAAATGATCATGAATATTTAGTATTGTGTATAAAATTAGTTTTTGATGAATGAATTACGAATTTATCAGATAGAAATAAACTCTTATTGGGAACAATATAAAATATCATAGTATTGATGGCTTGAAATTTCCAATACTCATGTATGATGGTAAATCTTAGTCCCCAACTAATGAGAACCACAAGTGGCTATACTTAATTCTTTCATATCATAGATATATTTCATAACTTCCATTATGAAAAGGATAGATACATAAAATCATTGTTTATATAGTACGTTCTATAATTCATGCCTTCATAACGGTTAAAGTTGGATACTCATTGCTAGATTTTTTACCATCCTATATCTGATGGAAAAATACCTTTTACCGATATTAAATACGGGGTAAACCCATCCATTTTTAGAAATAGATTATTTTGGTTTGGAATTGATCTTAGAAATCTCTTCCATTTAGTTTCTAATGAATGTTGACACCATCATAATGTGTGAAATACTAATGATTGTTCATTTAGGTCCATATCGTGTGTGGTTGTAGCTATGTTTGAAAATGGGTCTTCCTGTGTGTTTTGTGAATGTAGGACATTGTTAAGTCTTGGGAATCAGATGAATTATTCTATTATCCCTCATTTATTGTTCGAAAATGAGATATTCACATCCTTTTATGGTATTTTCACCATTAATCTTCCTCATTTCCAGCTCTAAAAAAATTATTTTGAGGATGAATACTAGTTTTTAATGTTCCAATTCTAATATGGCATTGTTGGATTAGTATTATACCTCATTGTTGGTGAATAATTATAACAGTAACAAGTAATAAAGAAAAAAATACATTATGTAGAGACATAATGAAAACCCCCAAACTAACATTATTGAGTTTGGGGTCTCTCATTCTCTTCTCTACTGACATTGGTGAAGAACTATCAAATTATGTCTCCCATGTTTATGGGTAGTATTGAATAGAGAAAAAAACATTATCTGGAAATTTATTGTATAATAGTGTGTTTTCTATATAAATCTTTTATTCCAAAAACATATTCTAATTTCTTTCCCTTTTCAACCTTTTTATGTATAAATCAGATATCAAAATGCTACAATATGGCATCCCAACGTGATGAGTGTCCATTCAACATAGGATGAATGATGATATATTTTAGTGGGAAATTATGAGAGACTAAGTGGAACCCATTGTTCTATAGGTAGTACCTCAGTTTATGGACTATAAAAATTAGCACAAGGAAATTATTCTTGATTTCTATATATTTCATCTCAATACCAATCCTGGATCAACTGAGATAATAACGACTATTATAACTCCCAACATCATTCTTCATTGTATTAAATGTGCCCAGGGATCTCCCCATGTTTTTCAAATACAAAATTAATGGATAATTATTAATGGCGGGGATTAGTACATTTTGTACCAAAATTTATTAATTTATTTTGTCTAAATATTACTAAAAATCATCGGTCAAATAATATGTGGTACCCCACTATATCAATTTGGTGAAAGGTAAAAACTTTACTATGATATTCCATATGAAGTATTGTATGTAACCAATGAATCCATGAATTCCTATCACCTATCTGATTCCTTTAAGAGGTGACACATCAAGGATATATTTACTTTTCGTAGGATCTTAATCAATACCACAGTGATGTACTATGAAGATGAGAATCATTCTAGAGGTAACTCCAAAATAATATTTTAAGGGGATCAACTTGATTTTATGATGTTGTAGCTTGTGAAAAAATAATAATTATTCATCATATTATTATAGTGATATTAATATTTTTCCACAAGATCATTAATAAAATATTCTACGGTCATTCCAAATAAGGGTTTGGAAATGAGGTGCATAGAACATCAATATGTGGTGTTAGTATTCTGGAACCCAAAACCATTACATAAAAGAAATATATTCCTTTGGGAGCTCTAAAATTAGTGACTTATTCATAATATAGAGTGGTATTTATTTTTTATCCAAAATTACCATATATTACGAAAATGGATTGATATCTATTATTTTAATCAATCAAAATTTCCATAGATTTTAGAAATAAATAATATTTTGATCAATGCTAGTTCAAATCCCAAAACTCGATGAAAACAATGATCTTGATATTATTCTTTTTTATATGGTTGGTGTTGGAAGCATAATTTTAAAAATGAAACTCTTGAATAAAGATGAATTTTATAAGGCTATCAAATTTTTCTTCAACCTTAGAAGCATGATTTTGATACATTATTCTAGCTTCCTACATGTAACCATGATGATCCTTTGCAAAGACTATGTAGTGGGTGGCTATATTAAGATCAAGTATTGGAATTTCTGTGTAATACATGGAAATATAACTTTTATTATGTTTCATAAAAGTGGTATACAACTATTTTTATTTGGGATATATATCATAACTAGTCAATGTGAGTCCCGGATATTCATCTCATCCCAAATTTGTTTTTTGAAGATGATTATAACTAGTGGAGTCACCCTCTTACAATACTAATGGGGTGTCTGAGATCCTCTTATGTTTTACACTCTCAATAAATGTTTAGAGAAATAGTTGATTAAGGGGATTCATAGTTGATTAAGGGGCATCATCAAATAAATAATCAGATAATGTGAGTCCATTTTTCACCTATATTGATTTTGGGGAAGCTTCCTCATATTCTATGGGTGTCACTATACCAATGAAATGATCAGTGATATATCTAGTGTTCTATTCTTCTCAATACCCTTTATTTTCATCAGGGGAAAATAGGAATCAGCATCCCAACCATTAAATATAGATTTAAGGGAATACTCGGACTTCATTAGTGATATGAGAGTCTCTCAGGATGCAACTGATTACAGAAGGGTCTTTTGAAACTCAAGAAAAAAAGCAAAGAAATTTTCATCTGGGTATTATTTCTATTGTGAGGATCAAATACTTCTCATGTGTTTTTATAGTTTTCTCGAGTTACAGATATCACATGGAATGATGATGAAATCTGAAAATATGAATCTTTCTCATTGATTTGATTAATGGTATGTAAATATGAATCACCAAGAAATTTAAATGGTTTATTACGGTTTTATTTACACAATTTTAAGTAGTTACCCATGTGAAATCATTAACCATGGTGTGTTTTGTTAATTTTTGGTAGATTCATACATTAATATATTGAAAATTACATGACTAAAATGGATCATTGTCACCAAGAAATTTCTAGATTTGTACATCAAGATATTATCTAGGACAATGATGGTATGCCGAGGTTCCTACCACAAGTTGTTGGAACCATGGTATCCCAAAAAATATATTGGAATTTTTATCCTAATAAATAATGATGAATTTAGAGTCAAATATCAGGTCCCCAAATTGGTCTCTAATATTGACTTGAGTAAAGGAATTATTTTCAATATTATCATAACCAGAAATCCCTATTGAAGATAGTGAAAAACAGATTCACTATAACCCAACTAACAAATTTTCCAAATTGGAATGATTTTTATTCCTGAGACATTACTAATGGTATCTCATCATATTTCCATTTATCTAGTTTTATAGATACATATAATGGTTTTCTATGTCCCTATATAATTCTTTATCTATCTATATCTTTGAAGGAGATGATTCTACAACCCACCATGGGATAATTCTCTTGTTGATACAATTCAAATGTAGTTCCCTCAACTTTCAACTCTTGAGGGCTTAATAGGGCCTTAAAAAGAACTAATTAATTCATTTTTGTTAATATAATGGAATATTAGAATGAAATATTAGAAATAACTAATGTGAACTACATCAGAATTTCATATTTTTTATCCATAGGTGTACACTTCCCAACATGATGTTGGGGATTCTCTGTCAAATTTTCTTTAGGTGTTGAAAGTTTTGAGGTAGGTGGGTTAGTTTTTTGACCAAATGTTTAATGTGCACCTATAACTAATGGATTATGTAAAAATGTTCCTCTTGTTCATTTGGGAGAATTGGACAACTTCACGCATGTCATTCGGCCATCCAAAGTTATTGGCTTTGGATGACTCTTGAATGATTCTTGGGTGAATTTATGTTTTTTTTTGGATCTCTAGAGACATGTTATATGGGTGTTGGCAACATATATTTCCTCAGATGGAATTTTTCCATGAAATTGACAAAATAAATTATTGTGTCTTCCCCTATATAATTCTTTTCTTCCATCTTTTCTTGCAACTCCCTGGTTTGGTATGCTATGTACATTAATTTTTTCCTTTCTTGCTATGATGATTATAAGAATAGTGGATATTTAAAGGCTGTCATTTAAGAGTTTTTTATCACATAATATGAGAATATACTAGAGTTATGATAGGATTTTTTCAATTTTCCTTGAGGAAAAAATGATCTTGATCAAATAACATTCTTGCAATCTGATCATTAAAATTTTGTACACCCCTACTCACAACTTATCGAGAACCTCTTTCTTCTTCTGGATTAGTAGAAACACATTCAAATATTTTTTGGGTATTAACTAATTTTGAATGTCCATAATCATCTTTCATCTATAAAATTCAAGTAAAAAAGATCGATTGGACGGTATGCACAATTTTTTCGTAAAATAAGAAATAATTTGGATGATCACTAAGGCCAAATAGATCTATTCTTTAGGATTCTATAATCGTAAAAAAAATTTCTTTGTATCCATAATGATGTTTCCAAATTACTTCTTATCTCAGAAGGAAAAAAACATTATTCATATCTTCCTTATATTTTGAGTACTTCATCACCTTTCACCCTCCCTAATAGTTGGTTTTTTATGTTTTTATAATTTTTTAGGAGGTTCCATGTGATATTTCATGGTCATGAATGTTGGAGTTAGTGTGAGGGTTGAATTAAGTCTGATGGTTTTCATTTCCACCATTAAAATTCCCTTTACATAGGCTTTATTTATTGTTCATCAATTATTTTCCCTCCTAGATAGGGTCTACTAATATTTTCACAATTTTTTTAGTTCATAGAATCATATAAGATATTTTACTTCACTGGTTTTATTTTGTATATTGTCGTCATGTTTTACTATACAGCCCACCAAAAACATATCATGGGGGAGTTGTAAATTCTATGAGTAGGTCAAAACCTTAAACCAAGTTATAATATCAGATACTCTATCATTATCATATTTTTTATCTAATGAGTTATATATAATTTCCATCTTTCATAGCATAGCAGAAAAATGGATAATGAAATTGTCGACATATGTCTTTTCATCCTATGATTGATCTAGTCAGAAAACTAGTGTACCATGAAAAAAATCTCTTTTTCTGTGTATTTAAGAGGAATATAAGTATTTCTACTTCATACTGCATAAAAGTTCCCACTATGGGAAAACCTCGGGATATGAAATGCATCCTATGTTTCTCAATAATTTTTGTTCCATTTCATGATTGAAATAATGGATTCCAAAAAATTTAGTTGGGGAATACTTGCATCAACCCACTCAGGGTAAGTTTAGATTTCTTATTGAACTGATGTATGCTACCCATCCAATGTCTCTATTTAGACAATAAATAACTCAATGGTGTCAATAGGTTGTGATGGAAAACTTACTGAGCTGAAAAAGTTTGATCCTGAATAGGGGTAAAAACTAGAAGAGACTAACCTGGTGGGCCTAACATCATTTGTAGCTAATAGACAATATGTCATGGTTTTGGGTAGTTTATCTGACATGGTGTGGTATGTCGACATAATGAACATAAATCTTAATATAATTCCCCCACTAGGTCTAAATAAATCGATTTAATATATAACTATTGAAATTTTAAACCAAATATTATTATTCGGGGTTATCATACTCATCTTTTTGAAGGGGAACTATTAAAAGAATAATATGACGATATTCTTAGAGAGCATACCTAGAATAAATATTTCCACCAAGAAACTCAAAATTTATTATCTTTAGCTCCTTCATTTCTGCCTAATAATGTCTGGATCTTTCCTCAATTATAAGGGGTTAAACTTTTTCAGCTAATTTTTAGGTTTTTTTTAACAAAATTTCCATTATAATTATTGAAATCCTGTCATATAGGTTGTAGATAATCATTTGAGGGGGATTCCAAATTATTATCTTGAAATTAATTTTTTTTTGTGTTGAAACCTTCTTCATTTGTTTGAGGGTGAACTAAATTTCAAATATAAACATCCTTCTCTCATTCCCCTATACTGGCTTCATGCTCCCAATAATTTACATGGTCAGTTATAATAACGTTTACTAACACACGATGTTTTATTTTTTTAAATATCAACTAAATGTAGAATAATATTGATCATCCATGGACTATATGTTATCTGATATGCCAATAAATTATAGATTTTTCCCCTAATTAATGATCCCTTTAACATGGATCCTACATGGTGCTTTATCTTTCCCTTCCAATATTCTCTTTAAACTAATTTTTGAAGGGTTATCTGGATAGAATATTAAAAAAAACGTGTTTTATATATTATCAAAAATTAATGTGGGTCACATGATTAAATAAAAATTTTTGAATCATCTTTTCATGGACCTACCAAAACATAAATGCTCATATTCTATGGGGGAAAGGAGGTTATTGTGAAAGTGATAATAGACCTATGGTTTTTGGTTGATCTACTTCCACTAACAATATGTTTTTTATTTGATTGAGATAATATAACTTTTTAAAAACATATATGGTAAAAGATCTCGTAGTCCAATGGGCTATGGATTCTATATGATTTTTTCTATTTCATATATTGGTACTATATTATTTCTAAATACCCCGACCCTAGTAGCCTGAGTTGTTGGTTACATTATTATATTGTCACTAGATATAACGAAATCACATCCTAAAGAACCAAACAGATTATTAGTCTTTAAAAACTATATACATACTCGAATATCATATTAAATTTGAAAACATAAAATGAAAAACATCATTTTCTTAAAGAAAAAGATTATTTTGTAGCACCCCAAGCTTCCACGACATGCTTCTCTATGAATAATACGATAGTGTATATTGTACGCAACTTTGATTTTTAACACACCATAACCAATCAAACTAGCTGGTATGAATAGTAAAGCCAGATTTTTTAAATTTTAGAAATTTTATCTTTCAAAATGGACTTTATGCTTTGATTTGTAATATCAAAATTATCTTAGTGTCAATGTTTTTTATTTTTCTGAAAACATTCAATTTTTTATGTATATTGAAAATCACAATGTTATAGTTTAAAATCGAATTCATTTTAAATAATTATTTATTTTATTTAAATTTATTTTAGGTCAAAATATATACATAATACATATATAAGATCAATTAATTGGAGTAATTTTATAAAAATTATATATATATATAAATTTTATTGAACTTTTCATCGTCTTTACCCACCTCGTAGGAGAATATGAAAATTCACATAAAACACAATTTTACCAATTTTGTGAGTTCAATTTCAAAATTACTAGAGAAAAAATTGATATCAATTATTAAAATATGGTTCAATAAGATGAAAATAATTTTTTAAGAATAGTATCTTTTTACTTTTATTTACCACGGTTAAAATAAATAGGGTAGTTAAGGGTAAAAATGATATCATTATTACCCTAACGCATGTCTTAATTCTATTGGATAGGTATAATTCGAAAAAAAAACTACCTTAGGAATAAAATATGAACCACTTTGGTCCACTTGGATTAAATTAGGACATTTATTATTATTTAATTCGAAGAGGAGTTAAAAGTGTTAAATTCAAAGATTAATAACTACTTTTTTTTAATATAGGGTTAAACATAAGATAAATTATACTATAAATACTAAATGGAAATATAAAACAATTTCTTACATAATGGTATTTTATTTATAACTTTTAGACATTATATAATTTAATTTATTTATGACACAATGATTATGTGGTAATTACCTAATTAATTAAATATTAAAATAATTGATATTATAAATAACAAAATAAATGTAATTTAAAACGTATTATGAATTCCAAAAATTTTATAGGTTAATATTACATGTTAGGGTTCGTTAGATAAATGTTTTTCGAAGTAATAATGATGTTATCAATTTAGTAAAAACAAAATACCAAATAGTGTCAAAATTGAAATAAAGGAGTTTTTAAAACAAATATTATAGTATTAATTGATATAATATTCCTAAAAATATAATTTTCTGAAACAGGACTTATATAATAATATTTTTATAATTAAGGAACCACTTGTGGTATTCTTGTAGGTTTATAGTAATTTTATTGACCATATAATATAAAAATACAAAGAGACATGGTAAATGTCAAACTAATTAACTAAGAGTTAAATCTAGAAGATTAGGATAATATAGAGACCCAAACATGTATAAAACCTATTGGTTGAGTGGTATCCGACCAATCCCAACCTTATCCTTTATAAAATTCATTTTGGAGCCCTTAGAAACTGGAAATTATTTTATTATAAAATAATATTTCTTTCTTTCCCTACGGTGCCCCTCATCCCTCTTATAAAAGGGAATCACCCCTTATCTCTAATTAACACATTCAAAGCCATTTTTCGTGACCATCCCCTTCCCAAATACCCTATAAACTATGCTCCCCTCAAACCATAGGCATTCCATCAGTCATAAATCCATTTTATGGGCTCTTTCGATCAAATCAAAAAGAAGAATCCAAAGAAGTGGTAAATATTTCATCACCTCATTCAAGTTCCTTTCTTCTTCCACTTCCACTTTATTTGTTTTTTCCATTCTAAAATAATAACTCAAGTTTCTTATATATAATATGAGGTTATTATAAATATTGAACAACCATATTAATTATTCTATCCATCCTTTGAATGACATGTCATCATATGTGCGTACATACAGATTACCATCTCCACGTCGTGGTATACTTGTTATTCAATACATTATTATTTGGTTAGGAATAATAATGATGTGTAATTGATGTAAATAATTAATATTACATGATAATGATTCTGTATATATGATATACCATCCAATTGTATATTATTTTTTTATCAAAAGAATGATATTGTTGCTCGTGCGTACGTACATATTACCGTCTCCATGAACTTGATGAGATTCATTCCCCATCGTATCCATTCAAGTCTAATTTTCCATAGATGAATAAAAATAATGTTTAGAGACTAAAAAGCATTCTCAATATTAATAAGATACACCTATCCATAAAAAAATAGTCACATAACAAATCATATAATGGAAAATGAATCAGTTAACACCTGAAACGACGATAATACTAATATATTATTAACAAAGCAATGTTGAAAGATCATATATGATATCATATTAATTTATATGATTCTTGTATAATTTAATAAAAATTATTTCACCATTATACATCAGTTTAACCTACCCTCGACCAAGGAAAGTTACAAGGTAAGAGTAAATTTTACAATCTCTTTATTATTTGAGGTTGTTTTTACAAAAGTATCTACTAGGGCCTCTTTATCATCCACATTCATCTTTACTAAAAATGTATTTCAAAACATTCATACTATTTTATAGACTATGGTTTAATTTTATTTATACCTTTTTTTTACTTTTTATAAAATGTTTACGAAGGAATCATTCCTTCATTTTCCAAACAAGGTCCTTTATAACCTTTTTGATAAAATTAAGGTAAGAATGACTTTTTTTAACATATATAGAGGGTGTTGATATTTTCTGCCAATATAACATCCTTGAAGCTTCCCATACAAGATTATAATAATATTTTCAAAATAAATGTTTTCCTTATAATTATGTGACTCTTAAATAATTTCAAAATAGAAAGTGATATTTCTCTAAAAAAGGTTTTGATTTCATCTATGCCAACATCATTTGATGGATTTTAAGCTTATGTGAAATTGATATATTATGATACAATACATCCATATTGTATTGAAGCTTTTTTGATTTGTTTTAATATGGATGTGTTATTTTTTCACCATTCATGGTTTATGGATAAAGCGTCGATATTTTGTATGCTAGTTTTAATACAAATGTTTATGTTATGTTTAAACCTTTTCATATGAGGATTGCATTGGACTTAGTAAGTGACGGGTGGAGCCCACTATAGCTCCTTGATGCATTAGTAGGTCTCATGAGACAAAATAGTGTCCTGTCACATGGCCTTGAAAAAATCTTATATTTTGACTTGGCACGAGGCCTTGACTATGTGGTTATGAAGTCTGGCATTATGCATTCCATCATTATGAAAGTGGCTATTGAAATTTCTTTTGATTATTCTACTAGTAGAATATCCATGTGAGTTATTAAATGGAATTATTTTGATTTGTACATTCCATATTATGATGATTTTTATGTTGAAAAGGCTTTTGTTTTAGTTTTATACATTGCCTTAAATGTTTATGCTTATTTATGAAAGTTTCTGCTATATTGTTATCCTTACTGAGCATCTAAGATCATCCCTTTCTATGTTTTATTTTTCCCAAGATACAAAGAATTATATTATGACTAACCTGCAGGGATAGTTTATGGGATCCTAGTATTATATTTGGAAACAATGTTGTTGTAGTTTTCCATTTTGTTATGTAATGTAAACCTTATGAATATATATAGTACTTCCAAGGATACTAAACTAATCGGTCTATCGAGATATGATATTTTTTGGTCATGCCAATGTTATTTAATAATTCACCTACTTTGTATAACTAGGGTCGGTGCGTTATAGTTGGTATCAGCGAAATTTAGTACAATACTTGGAAACTATATTTAGATAAACTCTGATTAGAACACATAGCCCTAAGATAGACTTTGAGGATTAGTATAGAATAACTTCCTAGAATTTTGGTATTGTAATGAATTTGGGAGATTTAAAAGTAATACATCCCTATCTGGATATGAGCAGGTAGAGGCAGCTCTAGAACAGATGTACCTAGGGGTAAAACCTGAAAACACCGCTTTGAGCTAGACTCGAACGAGAAGTAGTGCACGACAATGAGACTTGCTGCACTCTTGGTTATGACACTCCCAAGGTATATTCTTAGGATAATTCTCATTTTCTTTACAAACAATTATGAAGGTTTTATGAGTATATACTTCCTCAAAGAATGAAGTTTTATGATTATGGATTATATCTATGAAATGTTCAATTTATGTTAAGTTTTTTACAAGTTTGTATTTATGTATTGAGATTCATAAACTTATCTAGTCTATTTCATTGTTTATAAATGGAGCACAATATAAGTAATGTAATCTATATCAGTACACACACTCAGTGTAGGGATTTTCCTCCTACTGAAGTTAATTATAGTGGAGCTTGTGATGCAACAGGTGCTGTTCAGCTAATAACCATACTTGGAAAACTCACTCAAGACATGGATAATAACCTTACCTGTATGGAGCACCCTAATCCACAGTGTGGAGTATCAATTTTATATCTCTTCGTGAGGGAAAAAAATACGAACATTCAATGGGAGTAAAAATCCATTAGTAGTTGAGCAATGGATAAATTCCTTAGAGAAAGTATTCCACAGCTTGGGGAGTAGCGAAAGGGAAAAAGTTTTCATGGTAGTTTACCACCTCATTAGAGATGCTGATCAATGGTGGTCATTGATTGAAAACACAAAGGAAGATGATGAAGTATCAAATATGGAATGGAGCGAGTTTAAATAAATTTTCTTAGATAAATACTTTTTTCATGACCATCGAGCGGAAATAAAGACAATTTTTGAGTCTGAGGAAAAAGGAGGATATGAATGTCACAATGTATGAAGCTAACTTTACAAGTTTAGAGAGTCATGATGTAGATTATATACGTAACATAATAAGTAGGATTGATCTTTTCTTTGATGGGTTAAAACCATTTCTCCATCGAGAATTAGTCCCACAATCCTTATCATCGTACGAAGATATTGTCTCATTTTCTATCAAGATAGAAAAATAATTCTCTAAGTATTAGGACTTTAAGAACAATCAAGAGAGGAAGAGATCTGTTGTACACTCTAGAAATGGAAATAAAAGGAAGAAGGGAAAATTTGAATATCCATCCTACAGTAAATCTGGGAAGAAACACCCTGGTACTTTCTTAAAGGGAATGATAGCCTGTTAAAAGTGTGGTGAAAAAGGACACCAAGCTCGTTATTGCAATTGAAAAAATAGGTTCTCATTGTTGAATGATACAATTGTAGAGAAAGGGGGATTTATGAGAATGAATTTCCTAAGCATCAGGGGAACTTATCTCATAAAAGGCCAAGAGATCAATGCCAAGCTTATGATATCACTACTTTTGAGGTTGAAGCTCTAAAAGACATGGTGGTTGGTAATTTAATGGTTTTATTCAAGTTTATCAAATGATATATTTGATTATGGATCATTGAATTGTTTCATATTTTCCTAGTTTTCTATGAAAATTATATATTTAAAATTTGATTTAACAAGGTAGTTGTCAGTCAAAACTCCTAAGGGAAGTATCATTGCAACAAATATTTGTGAATCAGTCCCCATTAGGGAATATAAATGTTCATTATCTGATGATATCATCACCATACCCATTATTGAATTTGATATAATCCTCAGTATGGATTGGATTTAAAACCATGAAGTGAAAATTTATTGTAAGAAGAATGAGGTTACAATTTTTTATAATGATAAGAAGTACCTTATCTTTAGAGGAGAAATGTCACCACCTAATTCTTATCTAGATCAACCCCCAGTACCTCAACTAAATTAAATTATTTTGGAGTAAGTGAATGAAATAACTGTGGGTGATGAAAAGAATTTTCAAAAAGAGGATGTACCTATTGTGCAATAATATGATGATGTGTTTCCAGAAGATTTACCTGGACATCCTCCAGAATGGGAAATTGAGTTTTCCATTGATTTAATTCCCGGTTCATGGCCCATATAGAATACCCCTTATTGAGTGGCCACTATAGAATTAGTGGAACTAAAGAAACAATTGGAGGAATTGAGTAACAAGGGATTTATTCTCCCTAGTGTTTCTCCATGGGGATCCACTATCCTTTAAAAAAAAGATGGATCTATGAGGTTGTGTATTGACTACAGGGAGATCAATGCTATAACAATAAAGAAAAAGTATCCCCTACCTCACATTGATGATTTATTTGACAAACTTCATGGAGATCAGTAATTTTCAAAGATTGAACTTTGATCTGGATATCATCACTTGTGTGTGAAGAAGGATGACATTCTGAAAACATCATTTCGAACCAGGTACGAGCATTACGAGTTTACAATAATTCCTTTTGGATTGACTGATTCACCGTCTACCTCCATTGATCTAATTAATATAGTTTTCAAGGAATATATTGATGTCTTTATAGTGGTATTTATTGATAATATCGTGGTATACTCTAAAATCTACTAAGATAAATAAAATAACTCGTTCATTATCCTAAAGACTCTTAGAACACATGAATTGAATGGGAAGGTTAGAAAGTGTGAAGTTTCGCTTTAGGAGATTTATTTTGTTGTCCATATTGTCTCTAAAGATGGATTCTATATTTATCATTCTTAGACCAAGGCAATCCAAGAATGGCCAACACTGACGATTATAACTATGATATGCTGTTTTATTTATTTATCAGGTTATTATTGATGTTTCATCTAGAATTTTTCCCAGTTGTCTAAACCATTAACAAAGCTCACATGAAAAGGGGTTAATTTTTTTTTCGTCAAAATTGTGTGAATAATGTTTTGAATAACTGATGATAAGATTAGTAAATGCTCTTATATTGACTCTACCATCGGGGAATGATGGGATTGTAATTTATAGTGATGCTTTAATGAAATGACTTGGTTGTGTCCTTATACAGAATGATAGGGTTATTTCTTATGCATCACAATAACTAATAATTCACGAGAAAAACTATCCTACTCATGATTTTTAGTTATCTAATTTAATATTTTATTTAAATATTTAGAGACACTATCTATATGGTGAAAAATGTGAGATTTATACTATTCAAAAGAGTTAGAAGTGTATTTTATCACAAAAAGAACTCAACATGAGGAAAATCCAATGGCTTGAACTACTCAAGGATTATGATTTCACTATACACTACCACCCTAGGACGGAAAATAAGGTGTCATATTCTTTGAGTGGAATGGATCATGGAGTTTTGAACATGATTATAGTTGAAATGGATCCTATTTTCATGAAGCTAGTAAAGATGGATATGGGAATCACCATGGAAGGTAAAACGTCAATACTTTTTCAAATGGTTTCCAAACCATATTTACTAGAAATGATAAAGGGTTATCAGACCAGTGTTGAATATTTTCAAGAGAAGATTAATGATATGATTGATGGCAGATTGAGTGAATTTGTTTATGAAGATGGAATTTTGAAATTTGGGAGGAGACTTTGTGTTCCCGATATACCTGCTCTAAAAAGTAATTTTTTGATGATTATCATAGCTCCAATTACCCTATACACCCTGGGAGCCCCAAAATATATAGAGAAGATTTACTAGAAGGAATAATGAAATATGGTTCATTGTTGATCGTCTTACCAAGACAGCACATTTTCATGCTATAAGAGAAGATTTACCACTTTAACGTTTAACAAGACTGTATATTAATGAAGTTGTGAGACTTTATAGAGTACCACTATCGATTGTTTCTGATCTTGATCCACGTTTTACAAAATGATTCTGGTAAACACTTTAGAAATCCCTAGATACAGAACTTCGTTTGAGAACTGCCTACCACCCCCAAAAAGATGGACAATCAGAAAGGACTATTCAAACCTTAGAAGACTTGTCGAGATCATTCTCACATTACTTTCAAGTTTTATGGTATCAATATTTACCTCTGGTAGAATTTTCCTATAAAAACAACTTCCATTCAAGTATTCATATGGAACCATATGAAGTGTTATACGGAAAGATATGTCTCACACCAACATGTTGGGATGATGTTGGTGAAAGAAAACTCAATGGCCTAGAACATCTGGAGGAAACGATGATAAAGGTGAAGGTAATCCAAACCCACATCAATGCAGCTTAATGTAGACAGAAGAGCTAAGATGATAACCAAATGAAGGATTTGGATTTTCAGGTAGGAGATCATGTTTTCATGAAGGTATCTCCATGTAAGGGTGTTATACATTTCGGTAAGGAGGGTAAATTGAGTCCCATGTACATCGAACCTGCTGAAATTCGACAACGAACTGGGGCTATAGCTTACAGTTTGGAAATTCTACCAAGTCTCTCCAAAGTTCACAATGTGTTCCACGTATAACTGTTGAAAAAATTCAAGCCTGACCAAACACATGTACTTACCTATGAGTAATTAGAACTGGAACCTGATTTATCTTATTGTGAAGATCCCGTCAAGGTTCTTGATACAAGATAACAAGTGTTGAGAAACTGGACGAATCATCTGGTAAATGTTTAATGGAGAAACCATAAGATGGAAGATGTAACATGGAACCCGAGGCACTTATGATGAAGAAAAACCTGGGTCTTTTTATGCAGTAATATTCTAGAAATTTGAACGAGGAAATTATTTCAAGTGGGGGAGAATGCAACACCCCAAGCTTCCACTATACACTTCTCTTTGATTAATACAACAATGTGTGTTGTACGCAACTTCCAGTTCTAAGACACCAAAACCTATCAAAATAGTCATTATCAATAGTAATACCCACTTTTTGAAATTTTATAAATTTTTTCTTTTAAAATGGACATCATATTTGGATTCATAATATCGAAATTTTCTTAAGGTGAATTTTTGGTATTTTTATGAAAACTTTCAATGTTTGATGAAAAGTAAAAAACACTGAGTTATAGTTTGAAACCAAATTTTTATTTAAAAATTAATTTATTTTATTTAACTTTTTTTAGGTAAAAATAGATAAATAATACCTATATATGTTCAATGTAATTTATTGGAGTCATTTTATAATAATTTTACAAATATAAAAAATTTATTGAACTTTTCACCGTCTTTTACCCACCTCATAGGAGAATTTGTAAATTCACAAAAAACATAATTTTACCACTTATGTGAGTTGAATTTCAAAAATCTGAGAGGAAAAATTGGTACCCTCAAGTAAAATGTGTATTTGTAAGATGTAAATATTTTTTGGTGAATAGTAACTTTTTACTTTTATTTACCACAATTAAAAGTAAATAGGGTAATTAAGGGTAAAAATGATATCATTACTACCCTAAACCATGTCCTAATTCTATTTGATATGTATAATTCGACCAAAAAAACCTATTATTAACATATGAACCACTTTGGTCCACTTGGATTAGATTAGGGCATTTTTTATTATTTAATTCAAAGAAGAGTTAAACGTTTTAAATTCAATGTTTAATAAAGAAACAAATTTTAATATAGTGTTACACATAAGATAAATTCGAGTATAAATACTTATTAGAAAGATAAAAATATTTTCTAAATAATAGTATTTTATTTATAATTTTTAGACATTAAATAATTTAATTTATTTATGACATAATGATGATGCAGTAGTTATCTAATTAATGAAATATTTAAATAATTGATATTATTAATATCCAAATAAAGGTAATTTGATTCTTTATATGAATTAAAATAATTTTCTAGGTTAAAATGGCATGTTAAGATTGGTTAGTTGAGTTCTTTTCGATTTAATAATGCTGTTATGAATTTAGAAAAAAACAAAATACCAAATAGTGTCAAAATTGACATAAATGAGTTTTTAAATAAAATATTATATTATTAATTGATATAATATTCCTAAAAGTATAAGGGTCTACCAAGAGACTTATATAATGATATAAGTATCATTAATGAACTACTTGGGGTCCTCTTGGAATTTTATAGTATTTTTATTAACCATATTATATAAAAATACAAAGATACATGGTAAATGTCAAACTAATTAACGTAGAGTTAAATTTATAAGATAAGGTTAAAATAGTTACCCAAACCCATCTAAATCTTATTGGTTGAGTGGTTTTCTAACCATCCCCACCTTATAATTTAAATAATTTATTTTTTAGCCATTAGAAACTGAAAATTAGTTTATTACAAAAATAATATTTCTAGCTTTTCCTAAGGTGCCCCTCACCCCTCGTATAAAAGGGAACCCCCCCTTCTCTCTAATTAAAGCCTTCAAAGCCATTATTCGCGTCCCAAAACTACCCAAATACCCTATAAAATTTTCTATATTCATCCTAGAGTCCTTACATTAGTCAAAAATCCAACCTAAAGATCCCTTTTGATCAAATCAAATGGAAGAATCCGAATAAAGGTAAATATTTCATCACCTCTTTCAAGTTCCTTTCTTCTTCCACTTCCTCTTTATTTGTTATTTACATTATAATATAATAACTCCAGTATATTATATATACTTTGATGTTATTATAAATATGGTAAATCCATATTACTTATTCTATCCATCCTTTGAATGACATGTCACAGAGTGTGCGTTCGTACGGATTACTATTTCCACGTCGTGGTGTAATTGTTATGCAATGCATTATTATTTAGATGGGTGTAATAATTATGTGTAATTGATGTAAATAATGAATATAACATGATAATGATTCGGTATATATGATATACCATCCAATTATATATTATTTTAATATCTAAATAATGATATAGTCGCTCGTGTGTACGTTCGGAATACCTTCTCCACGAACGCGATGATATTCATTCCACATCGTATCCATTCAAGAATAATTTTCATTAGATGATTAAAAATAATTTTTAAAGACTTAATATAATTCCGAATATGAATAAGATACATCCTATACATAACATATATTACTTACGTAAAAAATCAAATAACGGAAAACAAATCTGATGACACCTGAAATGATGATAATACTGAGATATTATTAGCAAAGAAATGTTAAAAGATCATATAAGATATCTTATTAATGTATATGATTCTTGTATAATTTAATAACAGTTATTTCACCATTATACAAGAGTTTAACCTATCCTCTACCAAGGAATAATACATGGTAAGGGATAATTTCACAAACTCTTTATTATCCGGGGTTGTTTTTACGTAAGTATCTACTGAGACCTCTTTATCATCCACCTCCACATTTCTTAAAAATGTATTTTAGAACATTCTTACTATTTTATAGACTATGGGTTAAAGTCATTTATTCCCTTTTTTTTCTTTTTATAATATTTTTATAAAGGAATATTTATGTTGTTTTCCAAATAACGTCCTTTATAACCTTTTCAACAAAATTAACGTAAGAATCTATTTTTTAACTTATACAAAAGGTGCAACTATTTTACACCGTTTTAACATCGTTGAATCTTCCCTTATATGTTTATAAGAATATTTTCAAATATAATTTTTTTCTTTTTTAATTACGTGACCTTTAGTTTTTTTTCAATATAAACAGAGATATTTATCTAAAACGGTTTTTATTTCATCTATGTCAACATCCTTTGATGGAATTTAATATTATGTGAAGTTAATTTATTATGATACAAAACTTCCATATTGTATTGAAGGTTTTGTGATATTTTTGACTATGGATGTTTTATTTTTACACCATTCATGGTTTATTGATATAATATTGACATTTCATATGCCATTTTAATACGAATGTTTATGTAATGTTTAATCCTTTTCATATGAGGAATGTATTGGACTTAGTAAGTGACGGGTGGAGTCCACTATAGCTCCTCAATGCATTTGTAGGTCTTATGAGACAAACTAGTGTCTTCGAAAAAGGCCTTGAAAAAAATTATTTGTAGTCTAAGCACAAGACTTTGACTATGTGGTTATGAAGTCTGGCACTATGCATTCCATCATTATAAAAGTGACAATTGATATTTCATGTGACTATTCGACTAGTAGAATATCCATTTGAGTACATAAATGGAATTATTTTGATTTATATTTTCCATATTATGATGATGTTTATGTTGAAAAGACTTTTGTTTTAGTTTTATACATTTCCTTAAATGTTTATGCTTATTTATGAATGTTTCCGCTATATTGTTATCCATACTGGGCATCTGATCTCACCCCTTTCTATGTTTTATCTTTCCCATGATGTGAATAAGTATATTGTAACTGACTTGCATGGGTAGTCTATGGGATCTTATTGTTTTCTATGGAAACAATGTTGTTGTATTTATTTAATTTTATGTTGTAATGAAATCCTTATGAATTTATCTAGTACATCACATGATACTAAACTAATCGGACATTCAAGAATTGATCTTTTATGATCATTCCAATGTTATATAATAATTCACTTACTCTGGGTAACTAGGGTCAGGGCATTTCATATTCCCTTTAGTATATACCTATATATTGTTCAAGATAATCTTACATTCTTTTTGGGGAAAGGAAACATAAGAATGTTGGGATATTATTTTATTGGAAAGGGTATACATATAATAGAATAATTCATGAATAAATAAGTAATAATCAATATAGAATGTTAAATATTTTAAAAAATTCCCATTATTAAATAACTTCAGAATGAATAATAATAAAATATGAATAGATAATTACCCCATATTTCCATATAAATAATCACATGTGCTTGAAACATACGTATGGATATCATAACATATAAAACAATCACATGGTCATAAAAAATAAAATTATAATGATTTAATGAATAATATCATATATCACAAACATACAATCAAGGCCTTGTACTAAGACATCCCACATAAATGGGAACATCCACAGCGAAATACCCAAGATATATTATCACATGAGACGTAAGTATGTATCAAGGGGTTGTATATGGCCCCTCCTATCACTTATTAATTACAATTTATACCTAATATAAAAGGGTCAAATATAATAAATATAAATATAATATTGAAAAACAAGAATATGAAATGTTAGGAATTTACCCAACAAATAGGAATGATCATAAACCATAGATAGTAATGTGGTAAATGTATTAAAATATTATAACAACATTAAATCATAACACTCCACATATATTGTTGAAATAGATGAATATAATTTTCAAATATCAATAAAAATTTTCATGAGAAAATTACAGTTTCACATAGAAAGAATTTCATTTATGTCCAAAATACTTTAAAAATATTATGGAACACATTTTGTTTGAAAATAAAATTTTAATATTATAAAAAAATATTAGAAGAAAGATTTCTGGATGGTGTGTAATTCGTCACATTATGTTTAAAAAACATTCATTTCACAATATTTTAAAAAATAAAAAAAAATAATCTCTTCGGGGAAAATTCAATTATATAATTTTTAAACCATTTTTTTCCTAGTTAATAATACCAGGGTAGTTTATTTTCATATTTAGGTGTTCATATAACACCTAACTCTTACTGAAGTTAATTTTCAAAATCACTAGAGTGTTATAGGATTCCCAGAAGGAATGATAATAGAATAACTAATACATCTCAATTAATATATTTCTCCATTAAAAAGTGGTAAAACTCATCCACATGTGGTGTCCAAATGAGTATATTTATATATAAAAACATTGAGGTTAGGAGGAGTGGGAAACATGAGTATGTCAGTGTGTAGGTAAGCTACGAGACATAGTCTGAGTGGCCAGAGGATACTTGATAAAGGAAAAGATTAGGGACTAGGGGATATTGGAAAATCGAGCCTAATTAATAGAGTAATGTAGTTAAGATACATTGAGAAGCCATAGGGTACCTTGATGAGGCACTAAGATCACCTCTTAGGGGTATTTTGGCTTCTTCCTTCTTTCCCACTTTTTCATTCAAAATGAGCTCCAAAAATGATAATAAATGAAATGGAATGGATAATTATAATGCAGTGAATGTGAAATGGTTCTTATTCAAATTATTAATCAATATAACATTATTATTAATGATTGTAGAAGTCATAAAAAGAGATTCAAGACTCCACGAACGTTATTGTTATGTTTAATGTTGTTGTAAATTGTTTAAATTCGTTTTCTTCCATGTCGAATTTATTTTCTAAATTTCAAGAATTTTAATATTTATAATTTAATATAATTAATCCATTCATTTTAATATATCTTTATTCTAAATGAAAAAAATTGAAAAGGAATCCATTCATTGTTTTTTATATGGTTTATTTTCACATTATTTATAAATTTTAAAAAAGAATTTTTATTTTTAGATTTACCACATGAATATTTATTTCTATTATTATAGCCATCATTAATATTTAATATTAATATAGTGGTTTTATTTTTTTTAATATATAATTTTCCCATTATTCATTGAATTCATTGTTTATATATATTTTTAAGAGAATGTGTTTTTTCTTTTTCCTTTTATGTGATAAATAAATTTGATTTTACTTATAATCACAAATTGTAATTATTCTGAATTTAATTATGGAAATGAAATAAATGATTTTTAATATTTATGTTATGGTTTTATTACATTTATTAGGATTATGGTCCAATCAGATATACCTCTATATTGCAGTTGGTGATGTCATCCTCTCTAATTGGATACATAGTGGAATTAATTAGGAAGTATAATCCTTTATAGGGGATTGTTTTACTAATGATATAGAGATGATATAGAGATGATTTCCACAGTACCGATATATTTTTCTATACTTTTGATTCATTTTATATGGTAATTTTTTTATCTCAAGAAGATTTTATGTGATATTTTAAAGGTGACATGTTTCTTTCCATGAAAAAAAGTTTTAATGTGTTATAATGTTTTCTCAATATACATTCATGATAGTTCTATGTATTTCATATGTTTTAGTGTATTTCATTGAGAAAAAATGGTTTCACTTATGATTTTGATCAATTTTATATTTATAATATTTATTTTGAAAATATTAATAATTTTTATTTGTTTCCTTATTTTTAACTAAAAAAACGTGTTTATATTTTTTATATCTTTTACAGATAATTTATCTTCATACAATTTTTCTATTTTTATAAAAAGATATAATTAAATATTTGATCTATATATAGGTAAATTATTCCCATATGGTAACTCATCTCAAATAAAGAAAACGTTTTTCAAAATAATGATGGGTGTAAATATAATACATTTTTGTGGAGAAAAATGTGCACTATGTGGAGATGTAGACTTTATTATGTAATGTGTTTTATAATTCTATTAATTTATAAACCTAAAATAAAATGGCATTGTATGAATTCGAAATAATTTTTATTAAACTCATAATTATCGTTTATTTAAGTAATGTGGTGTCAATTGATGGGATGGGCCAAAAATTATATAGCACCTCGGTGAAACTATATGTCTTATAAGACATTTTATATTTGTTATTGGGTGTATTATTAGACTTTGAAAAATGATATCATGGAAAAAGTCCCTAAGAGTATAGTTATTATGTCATGTATTATGAATTCCATCATTATGAGATCCTGTATTATTATCCATTTGACTATATATTTCCTTTGTTGTTGATATATTAGGTTTCATAATCTGTTACATGTGAATATCTATGTAGTCTTTATTTCATATTCTCTTCCTCTATATTCCTAATCTTCTAGGGTACTTGATATCACCTTTATATATTTTCTCCCCAAATCCCCAGGAAACCATATAGAAAGTTGCATTTGATCTAAGGATATGAATTGAACGAATAATAGTTATTTATATTATTTAATGATATATTTTATTTTCCATCATAATATAATGATAAATTACTTATTTACTCTCCGAAAAATAGAAATCTTATTATTCTATGATTTATCAAAATAAAAATAACCAAATGATATTGGATATAGTAAGTCGTGTTATTTCATTTAGTATAGAAACAATTTTACTTGAAACCTCATGAATACGAGTAAGGAAAAAATTTAATATAACCAATCCTTATTAAAAACCCTTTAAAAAGTATTTAAATTTGTTTAGAACGAGTAGAGTTAATTATAAGAAACTATTATAAATAGAGATTAATTTTATATTATGATTAATTATTCATTGTTTTATTCAGGAAAAAATTAGTATATGTCATTTTTCTGAAATTACTCATAATGAAAATATTGGAAACCATATCAACAAGATTAAACAAGGAGAATATTTCCCAATTAAGTAAACAAATTAATGTGGAGATACATGTAATGAAATTAAAACTAAATTAGGGAAATTAACTCATGTCATGAAAATTACATCATCTATATAGATCAACATGCTTCCCCTTATCATATTGTACCAACATTAGATTATTTCTTGAGGTATGAACCAACATCATTTAAGGGAAACCTTAATCTATTTTTAGAGAATCAATGGAGTATATTTCCAGAAAATTTAATCAGCTCATTGTAACGTTGTGAGAGAAAGAAGGTTATTGTGGCTACATAATCTCTAATGGTAGGTATTAATAAGTTTTTTCATTGATATAAAATAAAAATATGAGGGAATATATAGAGGTGATGGAAGGAAATTATTTTAATGAATTATTCCTCAAGAAATATTTTCTTTTTTTGAAATTGGTATATATGGAATGAAAATTAAATAATTTATGTAAAAAGGAAGAGGATACAATAATTGAATATAATAGTAACTCTACATGACTATAGATACATGATATATAATATATATAAAATATAAAATAAATGATGAATATATTCATTTATAGATTAAATCAATGTATGCAAAAAGTATTAATTTATTAAGAACGTTTATTATACAAGTAGATGGTAACTAGTTCAATGAAGACTAATAAAGTTTCTTCCATATACTATATTATGAATGTAATACATAACAATAATGGAATTTTTTAAATCAATATATAATTTATATTTCAAAAGAAGAAAAAATGACAAGTGGAATTTTAAACTTACAATAATTATAGAAAGAAACACTCAAAAGATTTATTAAAGGAAAGAATTTCATTCATGTGTGCATATAGTGTACATTAGGGTAATGAGGACATTATATATAGGGATTCAACCAATATTCATTTCATTAATTTTAAGGTGATGAGACTTTTTTCTACTCAATTAAATTATTTTAATGTAAAATTCCTTAGAATAAGTCTAGGAAGTAATGTTGGTATTATTTAATTATTATTATAGATTTTGAAGATTTAAATAATGTTATAGTGTGTATGTTGACAAAAAATATTACCTAATATAATGTTTGATTCTTGATCATTGAAATGTATTATATAATGTATGTTTTTGAGAACATCTAATAATAACTTGATGCAATGAAAATGTTTGTTATTATTAAATTATTGATTTTCAATATTACTCCATAAAATGTATATTTCATAATTATAAATATAATATATGGATATGATCTACATACCAAAATAATTGTTAGACCAGTGGTTTAAATTGATATAATTTATAGGAGGGGTTGGTTCTCAATGTGAAATTTTACATATTACTAAAGAGAAAAGGACAATAAAATCTGAAAGCACTCAATGGGAGCTCTTGTTTTCAAAGGATATACCTCCTTAATTGAGTCTTTTTTAGAATAAACTAATGTGGGAAATATTAAAGAAATTCAGGGAGAAGAATAATATCGGGTATAATATATAAATCATAACAATATCTTAAGAATTTATTATCTATTGTTCATGGAATATTACCATCATGTATTCCATATAGAATTACTAGTATTTTCACATAATCGTGATATTGAATTCTATATTGATCTCATTCCTCAATCAAAAACCATATCTAAGGGACCCCTTAGAGTATGTTTATGATAATTCATGGATTCAATGATATATATACAAGTGTATTGTGTTATATGATATATACATCCTAGTTTCTCATATTGGGATCACCATCCAATTTTTAATAAACAAGGATGGGACAACATTGTTGAATATCAATTATGGGGAAATCAATTCCATTATTTATATATTATGTATCCTTTTCCAAATATTAATGATCAATACAAAGATATCAATAGAGATATATACTTATCAAATATTAAAATTTATTTTTGTTTTCCCCAATTAAATGTTAATACATACAATATATAAATGTAAAATGTCTTCCTAAGAAATATACATTGAGATTTCAAAATAATTCCATTTATAATAATAAATTCCCCATCAATGTTTATGGATATGATGAATAGAGTATTAAAGGATTATCCTGATAAATGTTTTATTATATTTAATGATTATATCTTTTTAAAATATGAAATATATAACGAGAAGAAGAATAGTATAAATATTTTTGTAATTTCTTTAAGGAAGAAATAGTTATATGGAAAATTTACAAAGATTGAATTTTGGATTCAAAATTTTAATTTATTTTTTCATTTTAACTCTATGTATGGAATATCTATTAACTCTAAAATACATTGGTGGTTAAAAATGGACAACATTGATAACTATTAACAAAATACATAGTTTAATAACTCAAATTGTCACTATTAGTTATTTGTTTAAATGGTTTCCAAGATGTTTATGTTTTTATCTAACATGTGAGATAAAAGTGGTAAATTAAAGGAGTTGATGGAATTTGAAAACTAAATAAGAAGCTAATGAACTAAAACTACTTGATAATATATTAATTTTTTATATTGGAGTGAAGGATTTCTTATATTCACTATGAAATGAATAGTGATAATCTTTATGAAATATGATAGTGTTTTTATGGAGATATATTCCCAAAATCCTTATGCATGGTATGTATAAAGGTTATATTGGTTATTAATTTGGGAATGTGATTACATTTAAACCACCTACACCTATTGTTCATCATGACATGTACCATATTGCAGCATATAGAAAAAGTTATTTACTTTATTTAGGTGCTTAAATTTGTAGTATGATTGGAGCTGTCGTTTTTCATTGAATGAAATTAGATTTCAAAAAATGACCATGTTTTCACTTCTTAATTGATATTATATGACTTTGTGGTTTCATAGAGATCCATTAAAAAGGTATGGGTTTGATATATTGTAATGAAATTTTACTCTATTTGAATATATTACGGCCATGGATACAATCAATGGATCATTTCATGAGTTATAACTCATTCGAATATAATTTATTTATTAATATGATGCATGAATTTCAAATAATTAACACATGTGCAATGATGCATGAGTAAAAAATATACTTCTAAGGAGCATTCTTGAGAGTTTTATAATGACTCATTACTAAAAATCAATTTGGGTATACTTAAACGATACTTATCCAATAGCCCTTAACTCATAACTTTTTATTATTCTTTAATATAATATCAATATTCCTACAAATAATTGAATAGAGGGGAATCCCACTTATATGAAATATGATTTAGTTTCCTTTGGATATTCCAATGTAGTTGGGAGTCCATAATATACCACATTGGGGATCATCATTAATGGTGGGAGGCCATCACCTCCCATTTTGTTGATCATCATCAAAACACATCCAAAGGATTTATGAATTAATAAATTACACAGATATGAAATGTATACAATTTTTATTCATGTCTGTTATTTTCATTATATGTTTATTAGAAAATTTATTGCATGGGTGATGTTTTTGTGGTATTTATATTAATTAAGAATGTTAAATTTTTTCCTTACTAAAACCTAACACTTTTAGAAGTGGTTTCATAGGATCCTATGTTCTTTGATTTTTTATATCATGAATTAAAATATATTTTCTATAAATAATATTTTATATCAAATAATTTCCATTAATTATGATTGTTATATTTTACGTATGTTCATAATATCAGGGAATAAGATATTTGATTTGATGATCCACATTGTGGTTTAAATCATTGGAGTGTTTTAACTTCATAGACTACAAGTCATTACTATCATAGAAAAGGATTCTATATTCCATGTTTCAAAATGTGGCATCATATCATAAATATGATATGATGGATATCCCTTTCATTTAGATCTATACTACCTAAGGAATCACAGGGTGGAACTTGACTAGTAGTCATAATGTAATTCTGGTAAGATGTAGTTATATTTTCATCTATCATAGTATAAAATATCGATATATTGTACAATAAAATTATGAAATAAAATATTTATGTTTATTTATATTCATTTAGGTATTGAATTCATTATTTATAATATTTTTTTGAATGATAATAACAATTAAATTTCAGGGTATTAAATAATTTTAAATAGTTTAAAAATTATTAATTATAAATATTTTATAATTAAGTATTTATTTTTATTGAATCATTTAATAAAATATGTTTCATAAATAATTAAATTTAATATAAAATTGAAATTAGTAAAAAAATTCATATTCATGGTGAATTATTTATAATTTTTTATTTAAAATTAATAAGGATAAATTTATAAAATTTTTATAAATTACAAAAAAAATATTTTAATATAAAATATTTATTTATAAGAAAATTAAGAAACATTCATAATGATAAATGTGAAATTTTAAAATAAAAATATATTTATTTTTATATTATATAAACCTTATTATAATTTTTTCCATAAAGTTGTTTCATAGAATATCTAACTGTTTTTAAATGTGTGATATATATATTATATAAAATGTTTACATTGTGTTGATTGAATTACAAAGTTTCTATAATTAATTAAATATCACATACACATAAAAAACATTACATATAATGAATAATATAAAATCATCATATTATGAATGGAATGAGTTTTTATTCAAGAATTATGGAATTACTATGTTTAATTAGATCAAATTAGAGTGTTTTTCTTTAAACATTATTTTATCGATTTTTAATCATTTATAAGATCATTTTTAAATATTTTATGTTCTCATTTATTCAATGTTTTATCCCTTGTTTACTATTAGTGAATATAAATTTATTTTATATCGGGAAGAAATGTATTATTTAATAAAGGAGATAAATAAATTCTCATAAACATTAATACCATACAAGGAATGAAAAACTTCATTAATTTTAATCCACCTTGGTAACAGCTTATATTTATCATTATAAACATGAATTTATCTTTTGAATATATTTTATACCTTTAAAGATTTATAGTTTTTATGAATTGAATATTTACTGAGTATAGTACCCCATGTAGAAGGAATTAGCATCATATATCACACTTTCTTTGAGGCTTATTCCTTGTTCTAAAATGGAATGGGTTGGATATTTGTGGTTTCAGGACTACTTATAGGAATATTTTAAAACCCATTTAATTTTGAACCATTACATGAAGAGCTCAGGTTCATTATGAATGTGATGGATTTGGATGTGGGTAAATATATTAGACTTTAATGTTTTGGTTCATAATAAAAAAATGGGATTCATAAAAATTTATACATCAATATTAATTGAATATATTTGGTATGAATGATGGAATTTTCTTCCTAAAATAAATCATTAAATATTTGAAAACATGAATGAATAACATGATATTTTATGGTAAGATTCAATCACATTCAAAATATAATTTTTTTTATTCTTTATAAAGTGAGACATGTCAAGTCTACAGTAATATAATTGATTGGGTTATTCAAAATTTTGGTTCCCTAAGATTATATTATGGATGGAAATTAAGTGATGTGGTGAAACTAATTAATATATCCCTTGTTCACAGACTTCTATTTCAATGTAACTTAAATGAGAAACCTAAGGGGTATGTTAAACCTAGAAAATTGTTATGTTTATATTCATATAATATATTAGACAAGGCAATGTATTATTTATTTTCATTCTTTAATATTTCATATGATTGAATATTGTAATCTTCTAGATATATTGACACCCTATTTTCATGCAGGAACTGTTGTTATTCATGAATAAAAATGGATATTGGACAACAGATTATTATGATATATTCTAAAGTGGTTATCATTATAATGTGATATCATTTAAACGGAGACTTTATTAGTAGTGATAAAAATGATACTCATATAAGAAAATGTTTTTATTTTTTATAATTGCATTATACACATGAAACTAAACATGGAGGTTGATCCTTTAGATGAAGAATTGTAATGCTAGAATCTACAAATACTTGTGAATTAAGAAGCCTTCTTATAAAAATTCTTTATTTTATAGATACACTTTCTTGTGAAACCTTGTGTTTATCTTCTTAAACAGGGGAATCAAGATTCTCATGACATATAAAATGTTTTATATTTGGTTTTAGGTGAATAAAATTCAATATAAAAATGAAATTATAATTCCCACCCATATATCTAATATTATTGAGTATAATGACTTGGTGTGACTATCGATCTACCCATGTTTTATTAAAGATACGAAATTCATCCTACTTTAATATATGGAAATGTTCAGAGAATTTCCGTGAGTTAAAAAATTACTCCATATTATCATGAGTTGAGGATAGATAAACTAGATATGTGATGTCTAGGTTCCAGTGATTTGTAGACAGTATTAGTGGCATAAGGTTCATACCAGAATAAGACATATATGTTATAGAGTCCAATGATGTTTCTCAAAAATGTTTGATGATGTCAATAGAACTTGATGGTGTTATTAGGAAGGGATGAAGATTATATGAGATATGATTATTCAGAATAATTAAAGGAGATTAAAAAACATTTTGGAATTTATATGTTAGGTATTAGTGTAATATAAAATTATTATTTCATTTATATGGGCATGAGAAAACGATGGTGTATTTTATAAGTGTTGTAAAAATATATGATTAAAAAATGAATTGATTAATTTTTATCTTTTTGTACTTATTCTATTTATTTAAAATTATTTTCTACATCAATTATTTTAATTTAACGGAACCACAGATGAGTCTAAGTTTTAAATGTATACCATTAGTATATTTTTATTATGTTATGGAAGAAAGTTTTTATTAAAATAGTTTTTTTATTAGAAAAATCAGAGGATTAGTTGAATACATATGGTTTTAAGTCACTATATTCATTAAAATATTTTAAAAGTTTACATGGATATAATTTTTTTATCTACTATAATGTTTTTTCCAGATATTTGTTAAAATATGATGGATGATATTTATATGATGTTTTAGTGGAATATTATAATAAATTCATCTATTAAGTGTGAAATTCCCCAATCACAATGAATACAACATAAGATGTGTAAATAATTGATTATTCATCAAATATTCCTATTAAGTGTAAAAAAGATTTTTTTTCCAAACAAAAAAATATTTTGGGTCTTAAAATGATATATTGACCTAAATATAATGTATAAGAACATATTGGTAGATATTTTGATTTTGTAGAAGTTCAATGTTTACAAATAAATGATTATACCGATATATAGTAAGTGATACTAACTTAATATCCAAAATAAATTAGGTTATGTGGTGGAAAAAAAGTAGGAAAATATACATCTCGTAAATATTTTGAAGTAGAAATATATATTAATAAAATATTCTTCTATTAAAATTGAATGTCACTTTATTCACAAGTATTTTATGTTGTGATAGTAAAAACAATTAAATTACTCACAGAACTTCAAGGAATGTTTTTATAGAATTATCATCTAAGGATAATGATGTTATAATTAGGAAGGTATCCCAGTAGATAAAATGATGTTAACCTCATACAATTTTATGTTTTGAAGTTAACATGTGGAATATATTCAAGTAGTTGACTATTATAAATATTTTTTCAAAATATCAAACCTATCCAGACATTCTATCTTTATATATTTAACCTTGTAATGAATTTAGGGTGAAATTTTACTTATATGGTCACATAGATATATTGTTGGAATTACATATATATTTAATAAATTAAAACTATCCCCTAATGTGAAACAATGATAAGGAAGATCTAGAATATTATAATATTTCGTATTAAAGAATTTTTACTATGTTGGGATTTATTAAGTAACATTGAAATATTTATAATAATATAAATTGTATAATATTAAAATTCAACATCCAATTTATCATCCATTCACCTTAGTTAAATATTTGTATATATATATACACTTTATGTAGTGAAATAATAATTGACCTTTGAATGTATGACGTTGAGTTATCTCTGTTTGATGTTCATTATGTATTATTTTAGGATATGTTTAACTAATAATATATATGTGAGTATGATTAATATATGATAAAAATTTATTATTAAGAGGTGAAAAAAATTAAAGACATTATTTGCATGGGATGGCCCACAGGGAACCCAACATGGACCATTGTACTATATGTGTCATCTATAATAGGGGTGCATGGGTCATATTCAGCACCTTGTACCTATGGTTGGTTGGATATCTAGAATGAAAACCTTTATAAATTGATATTTGCTTTATGTTAGTTATTATGGATTAACTAATTAGGGGTGGTTAGGTATGTTATTGATCATTTCAATATTTAGAGATAAAAAATTCTTAAATTTATCCACTCACAATATGAGAATGATATTTTGGATGAAAATTGATATATAATTTGATGTGTGTTACCCCACCATGATATATGAATTTTATATGGTTATATTTGAATTAGGGTTTTCCAATTCTCCCCTCATGTGTGCGTGACCAATCGATCATTGGTATACTACATGGGGTCTAGCTTTACGTTCGTATAGAGTCCCACATAAGGGAGTGAAATGGTTTTTTTGTCTTATGATAGGCGTGTAACCCCTATAATATATGAATCCGTTTACCAAGGTTATTGGGGGTTATTCCAGTGGGATATATCCCAAGAGGTGGTAAGACCCGAAGTGTACAATATCATGTTTTCTTGTTAACACATGTGGACTATTGTAGGACCTGTACCTTTCCTGATACCATGAATATATACTCAACAACAATCATTTGATACAATGAAACTATGGGAAACATAAATTGTTCACATATTTAATATTGGTAATACACACTCCTTATCTCTCCCTATGAATTTTATTTCAATTTAAATTTAACTCTAATGGTCAATATATTTTCTTCGCTGCCTAATTTACATTAAATATGAAAGGATGTGTTTTCTTCCTCTTATTAAAATTATCGGGAATCATTGATAATTTATTCTTCACCATTGTTTATATCATAACATCTCAAGGGAATTTAATTAAATCTTATAAATTTTGAAAACATATCATATCCGCATTTATTTTCCACTCTATTATTAGTTTATTTAAAAAATAAGAAAAGGGATATATTGCATTCTATTAGTAGTATTACATAAACCAAAAACATACTTTCTAAATGGGATAAAAACTTTTGTAAAAATATTGTAACATTATATAAACATATTTTCCATAATTTACCACATGTGATACCAACTCAAACATCCAATATCTAGGGGTTGATCATGATGATTTTAAAGAATTTTCATAAACATACACTATATTGAACTAATGTATAATAAAATTTCAAAAAAAAATGTATCACATTCCAATTTTATTATATAATTATCCCCTTTATATCAATAAGATAGATGAGTTAAAATAATAATGATATATTAAAAATAATAACTTATACATTAATATCATCAAATATGTCATGAAATATTGACAAAAATTAAATGAACAATTTCTCTATGATTGGTCTTCATGGGTTAATCCCCCCAATGAAATTCCATAATTTCTACATGATAGTAGATTACACCAATATATGGTATTATTTGAGATGCTTTATACAAATTTAGATAATACATTCAGTTGATATAGTCCATTTTGTATAATCATTCGTAGCTCTCTTGAAATTTTAGCTTTGATCACGTTTTCTCTTTTTCCTTCTTCAATATCAATTACCTCTTTTGTGATGCAAAATTAATGAAATATAAAAATTATTTTTTATCTATCAACTCATAAATGATAGAAAAATCATAGATTCTTATTTGATAACTCAGTGACCCCTTTCATTAAAGGTCTAAATTGGATAGACCTCATCATGGTTTCAACCATTTTAATTTTTCAAATCAGTTCCTGTTAGGGAATTATGGAAGTTTTTTGTGAACTACATTACTATTAGTTAGATTTTCCTTATTCACCATCATATGAACCATGACTTTTTTCATATTTTTCATCTTTCATATCATTCCAATATGATCGGTAGTTATCGTGAATCACTCATTCTTCAAATGGAAAGGCATATCCTTTAACATGGAATCCTTATTTCTAGTTTCTATTTTGTGCCATGAAACCACTTTTTATTTACATTTAGTTTTAAAAAAAATCTAGGAATCCATTTCATACATCTCACAAAAATATGTCATACATTTATGCACCTTACAAAAACATCAATGCCAGTCTTCTAATCCCCTTTCGAGAAATATCTCAGCCTCCTCCCAAGGAGTGTCAAATACTAACCTAATATCACTATCCTTATATTGGATGATTTCAATTTTAGATTATATATTTATCCTTTCCACTTTAAAATTCATGTCCATATCAAAATTTTATATAATTTATCCTCATTTTTATAGTAAAATAAACTTTCTCATATAGGATGAACATCATGAATTCCTTTATTCACTATCCTATTATGTGTAATATTCTTCATTTATTTCATTTGGTTCCTTAACAAGTGACACATGAGTTATTTCCTCACCTTCTTCCTTCACTATTCTGTCATTTTCTACACAATAATATGAGAATTGTGTTGGTTTGGAGAAAAAAATAACTCAACATAACATATCCTGTAAGTGTGTGAACAATCAAAAAATCTCTCTACAAATTAAAAAATGTTCATCAAGGATGGATTACTCAATCTCTATGAAATTGCCTTTTAAATAAAGGTTTCCCTCTATATCCAAGAATATCTCTAGTTTATTAAAGGATTCTATAATCTCCATAAAATAGAATATTGTTTTGAAAGTAAATATCCTGAAACCCAAATCCAAAATAACTCCAACATCTCCAATTAATATATTCCTTTCACTATATCTGCATTCAATCAAGATTTATTGAAATGGTAAAATCTAGTTCTTTTAGGTAAATACACCATTATTTTGGGTTCTTTTGGGAGACAGATTTATTTTAGATTCCTTTAGTCACCCTTATTAATGTGGTGAATTTATTAGTGTATTTATCCTTCAAAATCTATTAATATTTTTTATTTTTTTAATAACATTTCACAAAAACCGACTCAGAAAAAATAAATATACATAAATAGTGGGTTAACTTTTTCTTTTATCATATAGAAAAGTATTATCCAAATGATATCGAGCTAATGTATCCCTCATTTTTTTTCTCTATTGGAGATAGAATATCATATGATGTTTTTTATAGTAGTTATTTACAGAACTATTTTATAAGAGTCAACTTTTATATAATACTAATTTCTCCACATTGAATTCAACAAATCACACCTCAAATGGAGAGTATTAATTTATGGTAAAACTAATAATATTATACCATACTATTATTTACTAAAATTTTATACCCATACATCAATATATTATTTAACTCATGCACACAACTATCAATATATTTCACATTTGTTTATTTCACTTCTATCTCAGAATACCTAGCATTCATTAAATATTTGTGACACTTATCTAATGCAAGGAAAAATTCAAAAACAAAACATTTAAAATTTATTTTTCAAAATAAACAACATAAAAATACTTGGGAAACCAAAATATTATTTCAATCAATGTAGGACACATTATTTCTTATAATTCTTTTTTTTATGATAGTGTTATAACTACTCTCCTTTTTGATAAATTCTTATTCCATTTCTTAGTCACAATTTCTACCAACATCATTTCATGAAATATTCCCTTGATGTTTGAAAAAAGATTATGAGAAAAAATTTTGTGGGACCATCTTCAAATGGACCTTAATTTTTTAGTTAAATTATCTAATTAAATCATCAAAATCATCTTTTCAAAAAATTTACTTGAATTACTAGAAGAATAATTATCAAAATATATACAACATAATTTATCACTACGAATAACCTCTTCCACTGTAGATTCCTCTATATTTTGTGACCTATTTCGGTTTTTCATCCATATTTCATTTTTTGGTTTTTTATGATTTTTTTCAAGGCCTCCAATTTGGAGAGAATTGGGATAGTAATATAATCCTATCTCAAAGGAATTTCTCCAAACACACCCAATATAAACTTGATGTATTCACATATAGAAATGGGCGAATCAAATTTTTTTTAAAATCTGATACTGAATTATTTACTATAGCAAATCTATGATATATCTGTATATAAAATCAAACGAACCTAGGCTTTTATAAAAATTTAATATTTAAATAGTATCTTACAAACACACCTGAGAGGGGTGAATCATTTGTGACCAATTTTGTTTTTTAAAAATAATATATTAATGTAATTCTATGATCAAATAAGGGTTTGAAAAGATGATGGTTTTTAAATAAAATTGATCCATTTTTTATTTAACCTACCATACATCAATATGGATTTTAAGTATATTAGTAGATATAATGCATGTTTTTTAAGGTTTTTTTTCAATTTAATTCTACATCATTTGACAACCAGTTATTATCCTAGTCCACAGATTTTATCACGATGAATATTATTATCAATACAAGTTTATGTTGGATATTTTCATTATAACCAACACATTCCACATTATATAGTAAAACAACCACTGCATTACATAGGATATGGGACACCACTATATTGTACAAGTAGTGGGATGCCTATAATGCCTCCCATTGTATTTGATGAGTAATCACATGAACTAGTATTCCCAGTATCCTTCAACCTATTAATATCTATCAACATTCTATATAGGAATATCTTTATACCCTTAATATATGTTATAATTTTTTCAACTAGAATGACTTATATTTTGAGATGATTCATACAAATATTTAATATCTATCATAAAAAGAGTTAAAACGGCTCATATATCGAAAATACGATTCCAAATATTTAGTGCTCAATATAAAAATAACATATAAGAAGCTGATGGATCAATGTGAATAACTGAGATTAGGAGGGGTGAATCATTCATACCTTTAAAATTTTTAGAAATTAATTTATTTCAATTAAAACTTTATTACTGGTTAAAGGCTCGATCCACTATTCTTATGTCTCTCAACCTTACCTCGAATGATGTTGTAAATGTAAAGGCACTGAACAAAAAAATTTACAAGGTTCAGTTCAAAGACCTGATTTTTGTTTTGTTTGTTATTCTCCACATCATAGATTCTCCACTATAATCAGATGAATAATTACAATAGTCGACATACAGTCCCAATGTATCTCTCCTATGTCCCAGAGGAGGTTCTTCATACTTCTTTCCATATTGTTACTAGATATCGACTGACCTTCTCTAGAGTCTCACTAAAGACTTCTTCTCCTCCCTGAATCACACATGGTTCTTCTTTTTCTCGATTCACACGAGCATATTCCTTATTTGAGTTCTCTTTCATTCAATATAGATGATCTGATGCTCTTTCCCTATGAGATTTCTCAATCACACTTGCCCATGTAACTGTTCAAGAATCTTCAATAGCCATTGGTAAGGTATGTTGGCCTTACTCAATAATTTTGATCACATTTCTTATCAATATTCAATGCAACAATGCTCAAGAAATTCTTTATTCTATTGATGAAGACCCTACCACACATATAAGTGTGAAGATGGTTCACACAACTTCTTTAAGAATATAATTTTCTAGAATAATCATTCAGAATATCATCACTATCACACTTCTTAAATCCTTTAATATTGTTAACGTGGATATAGGAACCTCTATATTTCTTCTTGGCCTCAGTCTAAATACTCATTCACTTCATGCATGGGTTAAAAGGAATTCAATACCTCTTAGCTTGGGCATCTCAAATACTGGTCACATGTGCATGTGATTATGGATGCATTCGTGCATGTATCTTGTCAACCTGATCACACACTATTCTATTGTATCAATATTTTAGGTTCAATGTGTGTGGATCATGTAATTACACAAGAAATATCAACTTGGTTCATCTCTCAATATAGAAACATTCAATTACCCATTCATTTGTTTCTTTACACACGATTGATCATTTTAATTGGGTTTAATGTATGTGTGTTGTGCATGTACATGAACTTCTTTCTCTTCCTTTGACAACCAATTTTTATTAGATATTCTAATTCATATTTCAAGGGATAAATATGTAGGAGTATTACCTACATGCTCTTTGCACACAAATCCAAATGGGCTGAATATTTTCTTGGTTTCTTTTTCTTTTTCACACAAAACCCAAATGGGAATAAGTTTTGTGTGGGCTAGATTTATTTTTCACAATTAGGAGTTTGTATGAAAATATTATCAAGGGATTATCAAAACCATATGCCTCATTCCATATCCTTATTATTCAAAAAAATGATGCATAGCCTCAAGATTCTTCAACTAAACACATTTGTGCTTGTATGTTCATGATTCCATGTGTGTGGTGTCCTTAACCATTAACTCCTCTTTTCTTATAAACATTAATGCCTTTAGAAAAAAAAACGAGGGTTTGAGAGAACCAATCACATTCTCATGGTTTTTCTTCACACAGAGGTTGCAACATCACTTCTTTGGAAGGATTATTCAAGAGAGCATTGTACTTGTTGATCGCTTGTGGATTATCTTCTCCTTAGTGTAGTACAGTTGTGCATAACCTCTTCAGCACGGTGCCCTGTTTCTTCCAAAATAGTTGATTAATAAATATTTTAAACCTCACTAATTGTCATGGGAAACATCCTTTTATAGGCACCGATCATAGTGTAACTCTTCATTTAATCCCCCCGTGATATACCATGGGGTTCCAATCATTGGATGCTCGATATCTTTGGCTTCTAATATTTCAAATGTAGGATAAGAGATACACCAAATTTCTCAGTTTGTTTCTCTTTATCGTGGGATCATAATATCATAATGTAATCATCCTAATGTGAATGCATTAGGAACTCATGAAGAGCGTCTCCTCGAACATTGAATGCCCTAGAAACTGAAAACTATGTTTTCCTTGGCCCACTTGCGTTCTCAGTGTTTCATTAGCATGCATGAAAATGTAATTATGTAAATGTTTTCATGACACCCATACTATAATAATGCATTAGGTTTTATCATCAACAATGGTCGGAGATCAAACATGGTGGATCAACTTCATCTACCGTGAGTATTAGAATCGGGATGACCAGAGGATGAAGACGATGAATTGTCTTCCCATCAGATGTTGGATCAACTCAAATTGGATACAGACGTCATGAATTTGATTTTGTGATGTGTTATGAGATGTGCGGCCAAGATATATCATGTTATTATATGGAAATCAGGTATTTCTTCTACATTTTTTAATACTTGTCCCACATCGAAACATAGATGTGAGATTCATTTGGTTTAAGCATAAAACACCGATAGCCCTTCATCAATTAATTCTCTCCCTCCTCTTCATACCACCTCGTACCGTTATGCTGGCACGCTATGCACCCACCACATGATCCATTAACCCATGGTTATTTAGACCTCACTATGCACAGGAATCAGCTCTAGCACTGTAGTGTGCTTATATATGGCCCTCACTTACATGCCTCCTGTGGGCATACTCAGTTGGCCTCCCTTGGGAGTGGTTGACCTAGTGTCCTGCATGAGCATGAGATTGAAGCTGGATAGTATCTTTCTTGGTTGGACTTATATTTTTCAGTAATCCACATATTCACTTTGTTTAACAAAGGTATAATTCAATGTCTAAGTGAATGACCACCTTCAAATCATGCATCGATGCCTTCTCTAATTCCAAACCCATGCATGGTTTCTATTTTTCTCTTCTTCTTTTCTTTTATTTCAATATTATCATCTTCATACCTTATGATTTCCATTATGTATAATTAATTATCTTTTAAAAAATGTATCTTATCCTTGCATGGACAATCATTTATGTAAAACATTCTCTTTGGAATTGTAATTCAAAAGATTTTTACTCATCTTCCTTCATCCAACCATGGATGGTACTACACTTCACTCCCTCCTACATTGAAATATAATGCATGGAAACATTGTAGTCAACAATATGTTCTCATTAATTCATGTCTTGGTCATTGAAGATCAATACAATCAATTTTCTTATTGGAAAATAAGGATAATTTCCCCAGAATTTCATCCAATGATATGAATCCCTAACAATACTCCAGGCATCATTAGCTTTGTAACAACAACATAAAATTAATAGCAATGATATATTCCCATCTCATTGATCACCATTTCCAACCACAAAATATTGACAGTACATTATAAATAAAAAAATTCATAGATTTTTTGGCTTTTCCCAGAGTCAATAACATTACTTTAATCATCACCACATCAATCATCATCACCACTTCAACAATTACATTTCCATACACATATTGACACATATTGAAAAAATGAAACACTATGCTCTACAATATCCCCTTTTGTATTTTGTTTTCAATATAACCTAAGAATACTTTGTAAGAATCAATATGTGGGCTAATATTGTCTCCCCATATTGGAAACCAAATTCAAAGGATTCGTGGGGTCCTCTAAAAAAACGTATTCCCCTCCCATTAATTAATATCTTCTTGAATATTTCTTAGAGAGGAATGATGTCACATGGAACACTTATTTGAAATCACATAGTCAATCAACTATAAGAATAATTGGGATAACCTCATTTAAACAACAAGAGATATATGATCAAATATTTCAATAATGTCCATAAACAACCATTCATGTTAAATCATGCTTAGAGTGTATCAATTCATTACCAAGGTATTGGAGATAGTCAAATTTATCAATTAAATTCTAAATCCATCTAATACATCACCAAACATATTAAAAAGTACAAGTGCAATGATAAAGTCCCCCCTTTCATCCTATCGTAGCATCAATCAAGCACTCTCCCTCAATGGATTTCAAATTTACAATTATGAACAAGGGATGAATGTAAAAACGGAATACCTTAGGTTTCAAATTCTTGAGAAGGTATGAATTTAAAGATTTTTCATCACATAATACTTGATATCATCTCCTTAATATTTTCCCCTCAAGGTGTGAAATACCATTGATTTATCATGGTGGGAAATATCATCAGATAATATTCAAGATATTCATGTTGGTAATCTCCCATTGTCGAACACCTCAAGTAATTATAAAATCATGAATAGTGAGTCCAAATTATTATTCATGGATTTTTTTTTCATCCAATTATACTTATGATAATGACCATCACCTTCAATTCTATGCAATTTAATCACACATATATGAAAAAAATATTGGGGAATAAGATGGAACATGTGTGAGCTTCTTAATAGGAGAAACATGGCTGATTGTTTTATCTCAACCCAAGAACTCCTTTCCGTGTTGCTCTAATGTGTATTTTACTCTCGATGTCCATGTCTCCTCTCCATTTTAATTGTTGATATTTCATTATCAGCATGATCCCACTACTTCCATTCACCTTTAACATGTGTGGATTGTTTGTCCTTATTTCTACCAGTATTAATGTTTCTTCCACTAGTGCATGTTTTTAAATTCTTAACATCTCCAATAGACATAGTAAAATAGATATACAATTAATTTCATGATGTCTATCCTACCATAACCTTAAACACATTTCTTGTCAGACAATTGGTTTCTCATGTGCTGACAACCTCTCATGCAATTTAAAATCATCTTCATGTGGAATAATATGTTTCCCTTTTTAATTTTCATTATCAAGCACTTCTTCTTCATCTTTTTACAATTATATTGAAATTTTAAATTGATTAGGCTAGATAAAAAAACAATAATTAACATATTTTGGTTTAGATATCCCACATGGAATCTTAAATGATTTCAAGTTACCTCTCTTACGAAACTTGTCAATTCTATCTTTAGGAATATTTTCAATTAATCCTGACTTCTCCTGGATTGATCCTCTTTTAATATCGCTTGCTTCAATTCATTTAGGTGTCTTGTTTGTAGTGATCCATGTTATAACCTTCCTTTACACAATAGAAGTATATATTCATTGCTGGAATTACATTCTTGGCGACTAGCTCAAACATCTTCTTGGTTATAGTTTATTTCATAGTTTTATTGACGTCATTGATATGCATATTCCCAATGGAAGATTTTCCAACTATTGTTTTTCCTTCTACACTTGTTGGGGAATTTTCTTCTTATCATCATATGAATTAAACCTGGTTGGAATAAACAATAATTTATCATAACTATGACCACTTCTATTGAAAACATGATAGAAGTCTTCAAGATATTCAAATATGTTCTTGATATTCAAATTATTCTTTATCTCTGTACTCCTCTTTTGTGTTGTAGGTTGTTTCGTTACTTCACATATACATACCCTGAAGGTATGCCTTCCATATTTTTAATATACTAGCTCATTATGATGGAAACCATTGGACTAATTCCAAGATATCCAATATAACGAACATTATCCTATAAATAACATTGTTTTCATGATGTTTCAGTTTGGCTAAATTTAGTTTTTTTTTGTTTCTGGAATTTTCTTTCTTTATTTCGAACATATATTTGGGATTTTCTTCTTAATTAATCTAGTATCAATTCTTGATGCTTTGATGTATTTATCGGTATTTTTATTAATACACATCTTCCCATTTTTTAACATTAAACCTATACTCGCAGATGAAACTGAAATAGTGGAAACTTAAATAACTAGGTTATGGGATACCTTCTTCTCGGAGGATGTTTCTATTGGATTATAGATGCTATAATACTCCTTTTGGAATCATATTTCTCAATGAATAATTTAGTGGAAACATCTCTTCTTCCAGATATTTGGTAATTTCCATCTTGGAGTGATCGTCGATTCTTTAATTTCACCTCCAGCTCTAGACATTTCATGTTGAGAGAGTTTTTATCATCCTCAACCGACCTTAGATTACTTTTCCAATTCTTATTCAGTATTATCATTTGTTCTTCATTTACATTAATTAATTATTAAAAATATATTTCAATCTCCTTTACCTTGTTAGTTTTTTCTTCTAATTGAGAAACTTGGAAAACCATAAAAACATTTTAAAACTTTTCAAATGCCTTTAAAGCTTTTAAAAATACAATGTCAATGAATTATTTATCACAAAAAACATCCTTTAAATTATATAGTAACTTGAGAATGTATTTCATTGAAAATAGAATTTTATTCTTCCATTTCCTTCAATGATTTGTGAGAGTATTGGATATTCTAACCCTTTTAGTCAATGCCTATACCACAACATCATCTTCTTCTTCTAGCTATAATTCTTCATCTTGAAGAGAACTACTGCTTGAAAAAATATGTATTTCAAATTCTATAGGAATTTTCTTTATATTATCTTTGAGTGAAGACTAAAGATCACTAATTGATTAATCATTTTCACTACTTAAAAAAGCTTCATAAAAATAGTAATAATTAAAAGAGTTATCACATGTTGTACCTTTCATATTACCATACGTACAAGGTGTCTCCCTATTAGTGGTAAGATTATTCTTCAGGTTCCTTCATTTTTTATTCTTTATATGTTTCTGATATTTCGAAGAAATATCCATTTGAGGTTCTTCACTTATTTCTAGAATTCTTCACTTCATAAAGACACCCCAGGATAATTTAGAGGTAATATCGCTTTGATTCCAATTGAAGTGTTCAGATCAGTGTGAATCACTAATAGGGGGAGGGTGAATCAGTGATCCCTATAAACGTTTTTCAGATTTATTGTTTTCAATTAATCCTATGTTGAGGATTTAATCCTAGATCCACTCTTCTTATGTCTCTCAGACTTTCCCTGAATGATGTTGCAAATTTAAAGGCACTGAACACAAGGATTTACAAAGTTCATCTCAAAGGCCAACTCATTGTTGTGTTGGTTATTCTCCCAACAAATATTTTCCTCTCTAATCATATGAATAATTAAAAGGTCTGATATAGATTCCCATTGTATCTCTCCTTAGTCCTGTAGGAGTTTCTTTATATTGCTTCCCACTATGTTACCAAAGTCCCACTGACCTTCTATAGAGCCCCACTAAAGACCTTTTCTCCTCCCTGAATCACACATGACTCTTATTTCTCTTGAGTCACATGAGAAACATTCTTATTTGAGTTCTCTTTGATTCACTATAGATGATCTGATTCTCTTTCACTACGGGCATTCAAAATTAAACATGCTTGTGTATCTCTTCAAGATTATTCAACAGCCTTTATAAGGTCTGTTGGTCTTAATAGATAATTCTGATCACCTTTCTGATTAGTACCCAATGAAATAATGCTTAGGAAATTCATTTTTCTTCTAATAAGGACATGGAAACACTTATAAGTGTGAAAATGGTGCACACAACTTCGTCAAGAATTTAATATTCGAGAATGATCTTTCCCAATATTAGCATTGTCTCACTTATTGAATCCTAAAATACTAATAAATCATATATACAATTTTATTTAATTATTTCCGGCTTCTGTCGTAATATTCATTCACTTAACGCAAGGGATTCATGGAAAACAGTACATCTTTTTTTGTTTATATCAATGACTATTAACCCATTCATGTGATTATGCATGTTTTCATCCATGTAGATTGTCAACCTAATCACACACTATTCTCTTTTATCAATATATTAGGTCCAATGTGTGTGGGTCATGCAATTACACATGCACTGTCCAATTGGTTCTTCTCTAAATATGCACACATTTAATTCCTTATTCTTTTGATTATTTACACACACTTGTTCCTTTTAATTTGGGTTCAATGTAAGTGTGTTATGAATGTACATGCAATTCCTTATCTTCTTTTTACACCCATTGATTATTAGATATTCTTGTGCATATTTCCAGGGAATAATACATAGGAGTATTCTATACTACCTCTTTGAACACAAAATTATATGGTTATAAGGTTTTCTAGGATTCTTCTTCTTCATGTACACCAAACCGGAATGGGTATATATTAGGTGTGCATTGGATTTCATCTTCTCAAAAGGTAGTGTGTTTGAAAATTGAATTAAGGTATAAATTTACAATAATTAAATAATATTAATAATATATAATAATGATAAAATTAATTTGTGATCATAATTGTCGAATGTTGAAACATCAATTATAATAATATAATTTTAAAACAATGATGTCTATTTTAAACTGTAAAAAATAATTTTATCACAAAATATTCAAGAAAAAGTTAGAATATCAAAATCTATTTAAGTCCATTATTTATTGAAAAATAATAATCTTCGACCTTATAAAATCTATAACATCATATAACATTGGTAATAAATATTTTATCTCTATTAGGATACTAAAGATGTTTAGTAGATTATAAATAGAACGATGCCAAAAAGACCAACATGAAGCATAAAGATTTAGTAATTAAGTAAACCATAATAATAAACGAAATAAAATGAATAATAAATATGATTTATAATTAAATAATAATATGTACAATTTTTTTTATAATTCAATGAAATCATGTTAGGATTCATGGTAAACAATTTTTCTTTAAAATATAGTTTTAAATATTTAAAAGTTTCAATTAAAATCCTTTAATTCTATATCTGAAAACTTTATATATGTTCAATAAGTATAATATATACACTTTAGTTAATTTATAAGGTCATTTTAATCTACCATTGACATTCGTTACAAATATTTAAATTTTATTTTAAAAATTTTCATACAAGTAATTTTAATCTACCATTGACATTCATTATAGGTGAAATACAAAATGTAAGTTCATGGCCACCTTCAAATCATGCATGGATGCCATTGTTAATTCCAAACACATTCATTTTTTCCATTTTTCTGTTATCATTTTATTTTATTTAAATTATCTCTTCTTCATGAATTGTCAATTCCATTATGAATTCTTTCTTCATTTTCAATCAAATTGATATTATCCTTGCATGGCTATAACTTTAAGCCCTCAATTATATATGCAATTATAATTCCAATGACCGTTAATATTCTTCCTTCATCCAACCATGGATGTAACTACTCATAACTCCCTCATTAATTTCAAAATAAATCATGGAAACACTATAGTTAAAAAATGTTTCCCCTTAACACGTGTCCTCATCTTTAAAGATCAGTATAGACAATCATCTGATTTGAAAAAAAAGATAATTTCCCAAGAAAGAAATCCAACTCTATGAATTTCTAACAAAAATCCCGGCATCATTAGCTTTTTAAAAACTTAATCCAATTAATATCAATGAGATATTACCATCTCATTGATCCCCATTTCCAACCATGAATTATTGAGAGTACTTTTAAACTAAAATAATTTATAATCAATGTGGTCTTTTCACCGAGTCAGTTACATTACATTAAAAATCACCGCTTTAATCATCATAACTACTTCAATCAATACCTTTCCATACACATATTGAAACATATTGGAATCAAATGAAACAATATTATCAATATTATATATAGAACAAGGATAAGTCATACATATTTCTAGACTTATCAATTTTTATCATAGAACATGAAAATCCAGATTCGGTCAAATAACATAAAAAATCATCCACATGTCATATGAGGTCCTCTCAAAACCATTCAATCAACATATAAAAACATATACCAATATACATGAATGATTATACTAATACCATGCTCCACCAAATTCTTTCCAAGGATTATCAACATATTCAATACTCAAAATAATGTGTACTATACTCTTTACATCAACATTCTAAAATAAACATCCAGATGATTTCATTACTGATTTCAACAAACATTATGTAGACCATTCCATGAATGGGACCTTTCATTTTGATGTTATATTCTCCTTTTTAATTTAAAAAATCATAATTAAGCCTCTTTTATAACTGATTTATTTAACCTTTACTAAACAAAACTATAGATAGATTGTAAAAAATGTCAGATAACATAATATAGGGCTTGAAAAAAAAATAACCATTGAAATATAGATATATAGGTTGTCTAGTAAAAGGTTACATTTATTTATATCCATATGTATCTCTCCACTTCCAATGTTACTATTATAGGTAATTATTCCCTACCATTTAGTAATTTTCTTTGACATTAGGATCTTCACTCTAATCATCGGACGTATGGGATTCCCTTTGAATCTTCTAAGAAAGGTATTCATGGGAATATTCATTACATACATATGGTGATTCCATTCTCCATCTCCAAATAATTTTTCTTTACATATATAAATTGATGAAATGAGGAAAACAATTATAATTGGTGACAAATATAACATTAACAATGTGGAACTTCAAAATAATTTATATTTTTTATAGAGTAAATATATAATTGACCGTATATCAAAGAGGGATTCTGAAATTCAAGATGTTTTATTAATTTTATTTTTCGTCATTAGTTTTTCATTGTAATTATGAAAATTATAATACATGGGTTACTGATAAATGAATAAGACAAATGAAATGAAGAAGATACCCTTGAATTCAGTGTTGAAAAAATTCAATGGTAAGTACATACATACAATTATTAGAGAGAATACACATGAGTCAAATAAAAGTGTTCAGGATTGGAGAAACAATATCTAATACATTTACATTAGTAGTGAAGTGCTAAAGGAGGAGTTTTCCAAAATGAACCATTTTTTCGGTTAACAATATAACTATATTTTAACGGATCAAAATAGGATTAAAGGATGGAGAAATATAAATTAAATTTTGTATAATATATCAATGTAGGGATGTGATTAAAGTTTTATGAAATAAATAAAAAATAACTGAGATGAATGTTTTTAAAATCACCTAGTTTAAGATGGCTAAAAAATTTAATAATCCATCTACATAGTAGTGTTCTTATGGTTTGAAAATATTTGTGATGAAATCTCATGGATGGATATTTATTAAGGATGAATTAAAAACGGATGTACAAATTAAATGGGGAACTAAATATTCCTAAAAAATGTGGAACAAAGGAGGAGGAGTTTGTGATTATTTTAACAATTCCCATATATTAGTTGAATTTATTCTAATGTGATTGGAAGGTATAGAGAACTATTGAGATTACTTGATGAAAATTCTAAAAATTGATTTAATATGAATTTTCAGGTTTTTAGATGAAAATGGGTTTTTTAGAATGGGTATGAGTCATCTTAATAATGTTCATAAGTCATTTCCAAACTATTCATTTAATCTTTTGAATATTTGTGTCTCTATAAGATTAATTTTCACTTTTATTATTCACAGATACCCATATATACTCAACTGTTAATTAATTAATTAATAATAAGGATTACATTTCTCCAAATTCCCCTGACGTTTTTGGTTTATTGTTTTAGAGAATTGTCGATGAAACATGTTATAAATGGGACACCAATACAAAATGCACTTTTTACTAAAATAGTTTAAAAAATCAACAATTTTTTTCATTTATTTATCATTTTCATCATTAAATATGTGTTTCCAAAATTGGAATATCGATCATGATTTAATTCATTTAATTATTTAAATCATATATAATATTTTAAAAATGTGGGTAGAGAACATAATTATTAACATGGGATATAAAAATCATGCAAACCCATTCATCCACTAAAAATAAAGAAATTGAAATAAAATATTTCCCTTTTTATATAATAATCATTATGCTCGTAATCACATTTGAAATCAATGATTATTTAATAAAACTACTAAAAAACATAATAATAATATAAAAATCATGAATATAACTTTTGGAATAATATTCATAATCAATTTTAAGCCACCCATTCAAATATCACATTCACATAAATAAAATATTTGGTTACTTCCAACATTTTATCTTCTAGGACTATTTTTTTACCCAATTCATTGGAGAGCTATATCTTATGCTCATTCATTATAATCTATAAATTCTAAACACTATAACAAGAAATAAACCAAAGTATTAATATATTATATTTATTAAATTCATTACAACTAAACTTTTATCCCTAATAAAACTAACTTTCAGTTAACTCATAATAACAATAACAAATATTATTTTCCTTGGATAACCCTCTAAAAATGAAAAATAAATAAAAAATGGGAACATTATTATATTATAAAAACCATTTATAATTTTCATTTATTATTAATAATGAATAAATGACCTAGTTTTGAGAAAAAATGCATTTTTAAAAGGTGGAAATCATTTTTCATACTTTTATAATGAATGTAAAAAATGACCTGTAAGAAAATATTAAAAAGAAAATTTAAATATTTGTAATGAATTTCAATGGTAGATTAAAATGACCTTATAAAATCACTAAAGTGTATATATTATACTTACTGAACTTATATAAAGTATTCATATATGTAACACAAGGATTTTAATTGAAACAATAAAATATTTAAAAAAATAGTTTAAAGAAATATTTTTTAACATGAATCCTAACATTATTCCATTGAATTATTACCCAAAAATAATAAAATCGTACATATTATTATTTTATTACAAATAATATTTACTATTCATTTTATTTCATTTATTATTAGTTTTTACATAATTACTAAATCTTTATGCTTCATGTTGGTCTTTTTGGAATCATTATGTTTGTAATCTACTAAACAACTTTTGTATCCTAATAGAGATAAGATTTTTATTACCAAGGTTTTAATAAGTTAGAAATATTACAAGATCTAAGAGTCTTTTTTTAATAAATAATGGACTTCAATAGCTTTTGATATTTTATTGTTTTCTTGAATCTTATGTTATAAATTTTTTTATAGTTTAAAATAGACATGATTGTTTTAAAATTATATTATTAGGATGGATGTTTCAACATTAGGCAATTATGATCACATATTAAAATTATCATTATTATATATTATCAATATTATTTAATTTTTCTAAATAATTCTTGATAGAATATATAATCGTTCATATAGGTGGTAAAACAGACTGAAACTAGAACACATTATAACTGTAGAATACATAACAATATGTTATTAAATATTGATAATATCACTTTCAAAAAATATTTATGATTTAAAAAATATAAAATTAAAGTGATATAATATATTTAAGAATAGAAATGGGAATAGGGATAATATAACAACGTCTTAAGTTGATTATAACAACAAAATGTCTCTCTATACTCATTTAAGCTATTAAATGTTAAAGTGTCCATTAATTATTAATATTAATACTAAAATGGTTATTTTATATTTATTTGTTTTTAAACATGTAATAAATATAATATATAATCATTAAATTAGTTTCCAAATATATCCATGTAAGACAGTGATAAAAAAATATATCATTCTAGAAGGTGATAGTCCACATGTAACAAAGACAAAGCTTTCATTTTTCAATGGATAAGTGGAATATAGTTAATTTTTTCTAAATAAAAATTAAAAAAATTATATAATAATGGTATATATGTTTTTATATTTTTATTATTGTAATTTTATTTAGTGTTGTTGAATTATAAAATAACATGAATGAAATCAACAAAGACCAATACCTCTTCCTTGGATATCCTTCTTTAAGACTCTCGATAATCATTATAAGATTGGTCATATAGGAATAAAATAACCTATAAAAAATATGAAATATATTTTATTTGATATATTTTGTGGTCTTTATCTATCTAAGGTGATTAAATGGAAAAGTGAGGTGGTGAAGAGATCCTCTTATATGAAAGGGGAGTGGTACTCTTATAAATACTAGATTTCATAATGTATAATAACTTTCTCACTCATGAAAAGTGTCAAAAAATTATTAAAACTCTAATGATATGAATATTTGGGATATTAATCCACTGATGAAATAATAAGTATACAATTTTTAGTAATATTTTTGTTCATATCCATTATTTTTACCCATTTTAACTTGTTTCTCCTTTATTATGGTGAAAAATACTTCCCTGGAAACTTCTTTATATAATCCAAAAAACTGAACATGTTAAAAAAATTAATATTTTTATTCCAAATATTAAAACAAATTTCAAAAAATGAAATTTATATAGTTTATAAAAAATTAATTATATAATAAGTACATACAATGAAATAAATAAATTTTTTTAGAAAAATGTTTTTGAATCATAGAAATGAATTTTTAGTAAATACATTTGTAGTATTAGTAAACATGAAATTTATTATTTTTTACTAAAAAGATGATATTTTTCAGAATTTAATCACTTTCAAAAAACTAAAAGAACCATTTGAATACTAAATAAAAAATATATAGTATTTTTGAATAATATTTTTCCACTACTCACCTAAGATATCATAGCATTAGAAAAAAACTAAAAATATCCCTATGATAATTTTTTTATACAAAAGGAAAATATGAAATTAAATTTATAAATTCTGAATATTTAGTTAAAAATCTAATTCTATTTCAAATTGAAAACTCATATTCTATTACCATATCATTAAAAAATATTGATATAAAAATAACTATAAATATAAATCAATAGATTTAATATGAATATAATATAAAATTCATTCCATAGTAAAAAAATCTGGTTTATCATATTCTCTAAAGCTTAGAAAATTTCATCACTAAAATGTTATTCATTGATAAATAAGTGGGAATTTTTTATCTCATAGACCTATAAGGTTACCATAATTCTTAGTCAGTTGTATTTCATTAAAAAAATTAACCATGAGAATTAATTCAACTTTCAACATCTTCCCTCTAAAATTATGAATTTGAATAGACCCTTCTTCAAAAGAAGGGTTATACATTAATTTTACCACATCAGGGTTGACTACATGATATTCATCTGGTACATAGTTTCTTACTAATGGAACATGAAAACAATCATGTACCTAAGATATAAATAAATTTAAGGCTACATGTTATGAAAAAGATTCCCAATATAAGAGGAGCTTAATATTCCCTTCCTTCAGTAATGTGTCGCACATTTTATTGGTGATATTTTATAAAAAATATGATATCTTACCTAAAATTAATTATTATTCATCCTATTATATATATTAAGATAGTATGACTTCTTTGATCTTCTATCATATTGTTTTGAATAATTATTAATTTTCTAACAATATTTTTACCAATTCAAGTCATAACTATCCTCTCTCACTAATATAAAGCTTGCTTTCTAGAGTATGAAGTTGTTGTTCATATAATGAATTAAATAGTTCCATCTACACATTGGAATGAAAAATTTATTATAATAAATTCTAAATAATTAAATTTTCTTATCCTATCCTCCTTGAAAATCTAATAAGAATCCTCATAGAATATCCTCCAATGTTTTAATTTCTTTCTTTGACATCCCATGAAATTATGTATTAAAAGATATACAAATTATTAATTCAGTTCCCATTAAATTCTAAAGGACCTTACAATAATTTGATATTTACTATGGATAATGATGAAATATAATAAAGATAATAACCCCAATAAAATATAATATCACTTTAAGATAAATTATTGAAATTTCATGAAAGTACATACAATCTTAAAACAAGTAAAATGATAATATCAACTGAATCATATTTTTTAGTCGTTTTATTTTATCTTCAACCAACAAAAAAGTAACACATTTCATGTTAAATATATAAATTCATATTTTTATCCTACCCAGAAATTATATTCATGAAGGTATCTATAAATATTAGTGTTTCCAAGATTAATAGAAAACATATAGGTATGATCCTCAATGAATAATTATATATTAAACTAAAAATAACTTGATAAACATAACGTCTTTCAATATTATATAACACATTCTAGTTCAACATTATACTTATGAATTGTTTCTTCCAAACGTAGTACAAAATTTTATTTCAATCCAAGATATTTATTCTTATCATACTTAATTATTTCTAAAATGAATGACTATACAGATACATGAGATACAAATGGTTTTAGTATTCACAACTTCCAATTCCAAATTCATTAAATAATTAACTATAGGATCTTTTTACAAGTATATAATTGTTAAGATGTATTATATTATCAATTTATGGTATCATATACATTGTTTTATTTACAAGGAAGATAGTGAATTTTCAAATCATAATATTTTATCAGTTCAAACCCCCTTTTATTTGATCATGTCAAATTCATTTTTATTGAATATATACTTTACAATTTAATGATCAATATATATATATATTACATTTATCCCATATAAATATTGCATTAATTTTATTAAAATATCATTGTATGTATGAATTCACTCATTTTTTCTATTTTGGTTTCAACTGTTGTGTCACATGTTATATTATATAATAACAATTCATTAAAAAATCAGTTTAATTTCAAATAATCATTAATATAAATGAAAAATAAATTATTTATTAATGTTATGGCTAAAATTGGATAATTAAAATCGTATTTTTAATTCTGGAAATCATTAATAACATTCTTTTTTCCAAACAAACATGGAACTGGTTCGAGTTAAATTGATTAAATGATTAGGTAAAAATGAATTTTTTGAAAAAACGTTAATAACCCACTAGTACAGAAAAATGCCATAAAATTGAGAAAAAAATTTATCTTGGCAATTTCTAAAACTTCTTGGTTTTTGTTCGATCAACTATTCTCCCTTTTTTAGTTACAATACATCCATGGGAAGAAATATTCTACAACCCAAAATCAAATTTATTATTTTTTCATCATAGTACTTATCTATAAGTATCTAAAAATAATGGTTATATACTTGTTAAAAGGTAATCTATAATTATTTTAAGTGTTTTTCTTTAATTTTCCAATAATATCGTGGCATTTTGCAGGATTTTATAGGACTCAGACAGGACACAACTAACATGACACACTCACATTATAAATATATTTCATGACATTTATAATCATTGGGAAGATGAAATGAATTCCAATCATGGTGTGAATATTGTTCAGTCTATGAACCATATTCATATCATGAAATATATTATTAGTTTTATTATCCCCGGTGACACCTTGTTTATCATACAAGAAACTATGTAGATTTATTCCATGATCCTTGTAATCGTTACATGAATAATAAATGATATATATGTCTTTATTACACTACATGGCTGGATCCTAATTGATTGTCTCGTAATATTCTTTGTATAAACCCCTAGGAACTTCTAAGAGATATTGGGTGTCTCTTATCACTTTCTATCACTTCATTAAATGTTTGATCTCTACGGTTTCTATGATGATTCTCTCTAGTAACAAGTGTTTCAAATTATTCATTTTCATTTTTCAAGTAACTTTTTCTATGGATTCATCATCTTTTGGTGAATTTTATTAATCATGTTTATTATGGATTTTGACTCTGAGAAGTCATAATGTTTTCTAAGACCACTATTACTGTCTATAATTTCTTTCCTATATAAGTGGATCATGTTATGGGTATCGTTCAACCTATGTTTTTGGTTAGTGGTTTCATATCTATCCTTTTTCCTATGAACATTGATTTATCCTATTTTATATATTCATTGTACACTAGTCGTTGATTTTTGTACGAGTAGTCACCTAGCCTGACCTATTGTGATCCTTGGCATGTTTATCATTTTTTTGTATTATTTTAAATTTTAAATAATAACTTGATAAATATTAATGGAGAATATGCATTAAATAAATTTACATATAAGATTTGGAGTTATAGAAAAAGGTAATATTTACCATGATTTGATATAAAAGTACTTTACTTATTATAATTACATTGTTTCATTAAAATAATCATATTCATATTAATTTTATAGATAAATGATAAGAAACACCTAGGTGGCATCCTACTGATCCAATTTATCTCTCACCCAATGCACCGAATCAGTGGTGCATAAATCATTATATGTATTTTGATGTAGGGAAAGGAAAGGTTCCATAGTGAGTTTGAATGGTATATTCCAACTAGGCATGGGAAGATCAATTTGAAATGGTGGGAGACTTACCACATATCGTAGGAGTGGTTGTATTCTGTTTTGATTGTACTATGTTTTTTTTAATATTCCTTTCTGTTCTCCCCTATTTTTCTAGTTTTCTAACTAAAAATATTTAACTTTATTTATGTCATATTATTTTTTGAGTATTCTTACTGTGTTTCAGTATGCGATGAAAATTTTTCATCTATCTTTTTCATGTTATTTAAAATCGTTCCCTTTGGTTTTTTGTGTGATGGTCAAGAGTTGGTATCCAAATCACGGGGACTATGAACACCCTTTGATAATGTGGAGGATCAGTTTAGCTATCATTTTATGAGGGTATTATAGGTTTATTCATGACAATAATCATTGGTTTCTTATCATGATCCTCACATAATTTAGAATATATCAAATTATCTTCATTGAATACCAAAAAATTATTAATATAATCCACAGATTAACATAATTCATTAGATCCAAATATATATCAGATGTATTTGTTAACCAAAAGGGTAAAACATAAAATCATAATGGTTATTCCTAGATCAAAACATTATCCTTTGAATTTATTTGAGATTTTACCTTAGCTCGTTATTTCAACACATGATGTCAATATTTGAAGAATATGGATATTACTATAGATGATCAAACAAGTCATCGTTATAATGAAACATATGTGTTTTATTAGGAGTATTTATATTGAGTTATATTTTACCAATTTCAAGACTCGCATAACCATATTTATTTATAAAAAATAGTAGAACCCCTTAGGTGATAATCTGGGGTGAATTAAACCCTTATCATAAATTTATTATAATTAATTTTTCTACTGCAATATCTATATTAGGTATATTTCTTAGAAGGTCTTGAAAGTTCATAACATTGTGAACTAATTGAATGGTTAATTTGACATCATTATCAGAAATGAATATTGTAAATTAATTATTAAATACATATAATAATTCATTTACCTTGTAAAAACAATTATCTCAAAAATTCCCTTCTATATAATGATATTTGTAATATAAGTTTACCCCCAAAATTTAATCGATTGCTAAATTTATTTATATATTATAAAAGATATCAAGACAATATATTATAAAAAAATAAACTCATTTTCCAATTTTATTATAAATTATTTTACTCTACAGTATCTAATATCATAATAACACAAAATATAATCCATTTTATGTATGAAATATATCACTAATAGTGTTGTGAAAACAATATTTTCTAGGAAGTAAATTCCATTGATAAAAATGGGGAGTTTCTTATGATTCCAAATTTCATTGATAAATACTTTATATGTTTTTAACAAAAAATAAATCTCTCTTTATTATAGTGATATTTTCTTTTTAATTTAAAACTTCCTAGAAATAATTGATTTCTAAGCTCACGAATAAAACAACACATTGACATAATTTGAGTAAACAAGTAATGTACCCACTATTAATCCACATGATAGTTTAATATATGATATTATAATATAAAATGCCTTTGGAATAAGATTTTATGTATAATCATTATTATTTCCACCAAAATTAAATAACTCCAAGAAAATGATTGCGTAATAACCCAAATCCTTCAAATTAATACATGTGAATACCAACCAACAACCCGATTTCCCATTATTAGCCTAATAACATTCCTTTTATTTAAAATAGTGAGCCAACTCTATAAACATAAAACAACTATAATACTTTTCTAATCATGTTTTATATTTTAAAAAAAAGTTTCTTATAATTATTTTAATCAATTAAGAGGCTTACATCAAGATTTAATTATTATATGTTTCTCCATTTATTCCCACCCAAGACACTTATTATTCATGATTTTATGAAATGAATAAGAATATAAAAATATTATCTAAACCTTTTTAGCACATTTAAAAACTTCATCATAAATTTTATATTAACAATATGTGAAAAAAAACTTATAAAATTTGTTTCATACCTTTATAAAACTTATCAATGTTTCACTCATAATCGAAAAATTAAATTTGGTGCATACTTGGCTAATCTGGAAAAAAAATCTCCAAAATAGATAATATATTATTTTCTCTATAGAATCATCATTAGAAATATTAATTACATTCTAATTCAAGGAGAATATAGAAAATATTTTTCATGACAAATATATTTTAACAAAATCCACTCCATGGTATTAATTTCATTCTTCTCTTTGAACTTTTTAATTAAATAACAACACTAATTAACTTCACCCAAAAAATAACAATAAATTATAAGAGTTTCTTGTTGATGCTATGAGTTACCCAAGATTTTAAATATCTTCCCCAAATAATTTATTAATCTTTAATATAACATTGGGTAATAGGTTCCTCCATATATCATATTGTTTTAGGAAATGATGAACTATTAATATATTCCCCTATATAGAAATTTTTCTCTCTTTCATTTGTTCTACTATTTAAGTAAACTAATAGTCCCCAAAACAAATTAGCTCCAACTTCGTTAATTTTTAGATCCTAATAAGGATCTATATTGTCCAATTGTGTCCTTCCTAATCCATTTACCATATTACCTATGTGTAAAACCATTGTATAATTTTTATAGATTATTTTAAGTGATGCTTAAACCCTTAGAGTAATAAAAACATCCTCATAATAATATGACCATAAATTAACATCCATGTACTTAAATTCCTTGTCAACATCATAATCCATATAGTTATATGAAACATACTATGTTATTCAATAGAAAACACCTTAGGTAATCAACCATTACATAAGTTATTTATTTTAAGGATTTCAATTACCAACATTCCGATGACATATTAAGTTGAGATGTTTTTTATAATTAGGAATTCCATTAAATTATAAATAGGTAACTTCCATTAAATGATCATTTTTTTCCATAAAAGTTGTTTATTAAATTAATAATATTATTTCTTATAGTAAAATATTTCTTTTCTAGTTGTTACTCCATCAATTTTAAATTTAAATTTTCATAGTTCATACACATTCTTAAATCCTATAAAATAATTATATTTTGTTGGATGAAATCCAAAATCCTTAAAAGAGGTATAAAATGAAATGAAACCAGGTAGTAGAATTAAAAATATGAAATTCCATGATAATGTTTGTATTATAAAATAGTCTTTTAGATTATAATCATATCTGATATAACATATTTTTTTAGAAAAACATTATATCATATCGAAAGAATTGAAAATCCTTAAATTAATATTTGTATATATTATTGATCCCATTTTTTAAATCTCCCTTTCCAATCACCCATCCATAGGAATAACCTTTTAAAATACATCCAATATTTTATATTTCGAGATGAAATTGTTACAAAATCAATTCATGAAACATATCCCAATATCATTTGTTATTATCTATATGACCATATGTTATAACATGAAACAAAATCAGTCATTTTCATCTTCAAACTTATAAAAACAAACATTTGATCCCATAAGGGAAACCCCAATTCAATTAACTTGCATGAATAATAGAAAATAATATTTTATCTTGATAACCATTTAAAAATAAAAATCTCAAAGAATAATGGGAAAATAATATTATTATATAAACCATGGAAATATGGAAATAATTCTTAATAGTGTAGAAATGATGTATTTTTAAATAAATATTTAATCTTAAAGACATTAAAAACATTCTTTTCATACATTTATACAGAATGTAAATAATGGCACATGAAAATATTTGAAGTTATTATTTTTTAACCATTATAAATAAATAATGATATATATGAAAGGTAACTTATAAAATATTTAGTTTTAGTTAATATATTTATTGAACCAACCAAAAGAATTTTAATGTGAAAAGAACATTTGAAATAAATTATTAAAAAATTTAAAACTAGGTTTTTAATGTATATATATATATTACCATGAATTGAAACATTATTAATATAAATTATATCCACCTAAATAATACAATCAAAATAATTACTTATTTTATTTAGATAGATTCCCATGATAATAAATTTTTTATTTTATTTTTACCACGTTTTATTTATTTCCTAATGTTGTATAGTTCATGATTTTTTTAGATTATTCAGTCTAAAATATGAACACTAAAATTGGTATCCTAGTAATTGTAAATATTCTATAATAAATTGTTTCATATATTATATATGTTTCACGATAAATCGTTTATATCGTTCTAGAAATAAATAAGTTTATAGAAACATTAATCCCATAAATACATAATATTTTAATAAATTACAAATAGTAGACTCATGTCTAGTGGAATAAAATTACCCAATTTTTAAATATTATACATTTAGGGTTAAGAATAAATTCAAAAAATTAAAATGATACATTTTTTGATATATTTGTGGCTTCATCTCTTATTTTAACCCCATTTTTAACCTTTGAAATAGTTATCATGTTGAAAATATTTTACCATGGTTACTTAGGATAATGAAAAAAAATTAAATTTGAATTTCATAAAAAAAAATTATAATCAAATTATTCAGAATATTAAAACCTTTTGAAAATAAAAAAATTTATATATGGTGAAAATTAATTTAAATATTAGTAAAAAAACTCAATTAAAAATATTTTTAGATAACTCTCTTTTTAAAATAAAAATAATAATAATAACAAAAAATAAAGCATATAATTGAATATAATTTCATTTATTATATTAATACTAAGAAACGATAGTTATTAATCTTTAAAAATAATAAAAAATAGAATTTTACATTGTGAATGAATATCCCAAGAAAAAATTATAGTATTTGAGAATTTGGTATTTTCCACTATTCACCTAAAAAACAACCCCTTCAAAAAAATGAAAAAAAAATCACCCTAAGATAAATATGATATGATGAATAAAAAAATGAAGCTAATTTTAAAATCTACGAATTATAAAATTCATAAATATAATTTTTATTGAAAACCATATTGACCATTGAGAACAATTTATTTAAAATAATATTTTCTTTTCCAAATCAATAATAATATTTTTTTTCATTATTAATAGAATTATTTAAAAGGTTATAATATTAAATATTAAAATTAATATATTAATAAATTTTAATAAAATATAAAATTTATTCACTATAATAAATAACAAGGGCATCATAGTAAGAGTGGCTTGAAGCATAGAATGATCCATCGCAAAAGAGAAGTCATTTTTAATACGAGTCATGGAGAATTTATTACGAGTGATTCAATCATAGGGAGTGGTGTATATGAGTAATTAATAAATTTTTATGGGAAATTTTTAAATATTTTGAGTCATATAAATCCCCATATTAGTTCTCTCGATCATCATCTGTGTCATTCAATATATAGAAAAATTATGAGTTTTTCCAAAGTGAAAATTCATTTTTAAAATGTTTTATCTAAAGAATAAATGAAATGGGATAATGAATTGAATGATATTCAAATATAAAAAATGATAATTTCAATGTTATATATGTTATGTATTATTTAGTTATGAATATATAATCCTTGGATAAGTGGTTCAATGTATGATTATGAATTTGTGTGACTTTTCAAATTATAGAATCCTTATTTTTGAAAAGTATAATTTTAATGAAAATAGCCATTAAATATGTTTCAACATAGTTTCATGTTTCAAATATCATGAATCTATTTATAGAGATGAATCATTCAGGTGTTTTAGAATTATATATCAATGAATCACTTTATAAATAAAAGTTAATACCATTGGTTTTAAAGAATAATCCCAATGAAGTTTGAGTCGATACTTCAGTTATAACACAAAGTATAAAGCATTATGATTTGAGATGAATGAGTGATTTTCAGATATTTTAGACCGAGATAAATTAGTTCAGGGTATATCATTTGTTCATAATTTTCTTAATCCTAAAAGTATAAATATCCCATATTTCAGTAAATATGGAATTTCAAAAAATATATATATTGATACAGTCATTGTGTTATCAAATAATTCAATATCATTACAATACTATTGATTATTGATTGAGAATAATAAATTCAGTGTTTAATTTCTTATATAGTGTGTTGATTCAACTATAGTTTTAATGGGACAATACATAAGCACTCAAGGATGAGAATGAGAAAAGATTTAATCCACAATTTCTACTCTATATTTTTTACAACTAATTATGAATATTGAAGTGTATATTTCTAATAGAGAATATAATTAGAAGATGAATCAAAACATAATGTGAAAAAAACATAAAAGAAATATTATTACATGATTAGAAATAGAAAATAAATGAGGATATTATCGTTATATTCATCGATTTTTTAAAATGGGGATTATGGATACATCCTATGTGTTGTGTATAAAACTTGAGATAGTGTGAAAAGATGGAGTTATTGTTATTCACCCATTTCCATTTTACATAATATGAAACTAATCCCATAAATAGTGAGTTGTGGTTGTGTAGAAAAATATTGAGGCTCCAAAATATGAATGAGAATCCACATCTGAATTTGAGATGAATTGAGTTATCCAAGAGTATCAACTGAGAATCTTGAAGGAGAATTTATGAATGTGTCAAGAGTATATAAATACCTCTCCTAGAGAAATAATGGTGAATTTAAGGATTGTGGTTGTATAATAAGACATTCCAATCTAGTGGAGAACTATGTATTACTATGTAATCAAGGATTAATATATTATTAATCTCAATATATAATGTTAGACACATTGAGTCTATGCATAAGAATTAGTAGTAAGATATCAAGTGTTACTATTCAATAACAATGTACACTCCCTATCTGTATAGTTTGAATCACAAGTAATGATTCATTGAAAACTATTAAATTCAGTATAAATTAGTTGGTATGATTTTCTTGTATAGTGTTCTTGATATCTAATTGCAAAACAAGGAGTTTTCAATAAATAATTTTTGATTTGAGTTACAAATACTGGTTTACTTGCATAATTTGTCAATAAAAACATATTTTATGGGTGCACATACATAACTGAACAACCAGATAATCTAAATTAAGAGGCGTAAGACAATTGATAATACCATCCAGTGTGATTCATGTTTGAAGAGTGTTGGGGGTTGTATAAAAACCCATTTTCTTGTGTAATATAGTGAAGGTCCATCACATGTGTAATATGTTAAGAAATTTCCAAATTAATAAAGAAATAGAGTTCTAATATTAAAATATCATCATGTACTTGTATTGATACAAATATTTATAGTGGAAATATATTGGAATATACATAATAACTGAATGGGGGTAAAGAGTATGATCAAATTAAGATCAACCTTATAAGAACACATGTTTCATTTTTAATCATTTATCTACATTTCATATAGTTATATTATAGGTTAAAAAACAAAATGATTTATCTACTTTAACAGGAAAATGATTTTTAAACCAAAGATGGTTAAGATAATTAAAAGAATATTGGTCATTTTGTAAAATATTTTATCCACACATTATTCACTCCCCTTCACATTATGCGTGTCTAAAGGATCCTAATGGGAATAATTGTTTACATGATGGTAATGTGATATCCGACATCATAAAAGACGAATGAGACATAATTTATTCATTTAAAATTTGTTTTTATAATTATAGAGTTGAGAATTAATATATTTCCTATATGGGACTGACATAGACTAGTTACTATTGTCAGTCAATGTCTTGGATAAAGGGAACATATGATGATTCATGGAAGTGGAGGATTTGATTGGGATACACATATATAGAGATAAAAGTATTTGATGGATATCACGCAACATCCCATTATATCTTGAGTAGCATGGATTATTTGTTATAATTTCCTCTTTAATTGTTGATATAGATTCATTTGTTTATATTGTTTTCAAGTTATATATGTTAATGGGGTTACATATTTTTGTTGACTAAATAGGGATTTTGTATAACTAAAATAACGGTTCAAAACGTGTATCATATTTAATAAAAAAGATTTATTTATCGGAATTCACATTATATTTCATATGTTGTAATAGGAGGTAGAGTTGATGAAATCATCAAAAATTGATTTGGAAAAAAATATCTAAAAGAGTTCAGTATATGGTATGAAAAGTTTTTTTTGTGATAAAATATTGGAAGGAATATAATTTTTTAACTTTTTTTTGCAAAAGTGGGTGATTAAAGGAGAACTATTCCCAAAATCCTTATGTATAAGTTATATAATGCTTATATTGGTGATACAGGGATGAAAAGTGATTTTATTAAAAACACTTACACATATCGCATCATAATATAATTATCATATAGAAAATGGAATTATGTTGTTTCATGAATATATCAGCTCAATATTGTAGTATGATTGGAGTTATTATATTCAATACCATGAAATGATAATTTATATTATTACATGATTCTAGTTCTTCAGTAGTGTTTTAACACTATGTCATGGAAAAATATGGAATTACCACACATTTATAGAGAACATTTTACATGATATAAACTTTTCATTTAATTCAATATCATAATATATATGATTATAGGTTCATTCTATGGATCCTATGCATAAGGATTTCATTGGTTAATTCATATAATTTATGAATACTAAGGAAATAAATTATTCATTATAGTGCATGAGTTAATGCTCAAAATCCTTAGGAGAATCCTTGATACTTTTATAAATTATCACTATTATGTTACGATATTGGGTATGCTTGTTTAAAGATCAGTAAAAAATCGTAGAATAATAGCTCTCCCTTCTTCTTCCAGGGTATATCATGATTCTATAACATTTTGGAATTGAGAATAATCCCACTTTCAGGAAACATGATTCAATGGCATGTGGATATTCTATTAGAGGTGGGAGGAATCTGTTATCCACTTTGGTATTCATTATTAAATGGATCAGTAGGATTTGGGGATGACGTAATGGAACATCCATTAAACATATTCATATTTTATATGTCTTACACATTTCCAATGTATGTATGTTTTTAAATTTCTTATTTGGATGATCATTTAATTGGATTTAGATCACTTATTAATGTTTAAAATAGTGATTATAGACCCCTAACAATTATATAAGTTTCTTATGAATCAAATAAATTGAATTCTCATGAAAAAAATTATAAAACTCTTTTTCTTGGGAAGGTGAAAATAATATTTATGTTGATTATATAAAGACACAATCTATAGGATTACTGATTCTATATATATATGGATAAGAGTATTTGGGATTATATATTCACTTATAAAGAGGTAAAAAATGGAAATGGAGATAGTTTCAACTACTCGGTACTATGATTGAACAATAAACATCCACCCTAGAATGGCTAAAAAGGATGAAGATTTATTGATTAAAAATGTTAAAATATTTTTATCCAAGATAAGTATAGAAGATTGGATAATAAATAAGGAACTGGAAATTAATAAGGGGAAAACATTCCTTTTATAATAACCTTCTCAATATTAGTTACTATAGAAAATAAATTAGTCTTAAAAATGTATAGGGTCAAAAAATTAATGTTAAATATATGTAATATTGATATCTAAAATAATTTTTCAATAAAGATGTATATTTTATATTTAAATGTAATTATATATACAATCAAAAAAGTGATGTAACATGATTTTTTGATAAATCAAATATATCAAATTTTTCTATATACCCAGGAAACACAAATCTGTATAGGGATTAGTGAGAAAACATTTAGTGGGATGACAGGAAGAGGGAAAATTATGAACATGTGTCAAGATATTTAAAATTTCCACATTTCAATGAAATGAAACAAATTCCAAAAGATGTAACATAACTTATCTCAATACCAATGTGGTTATAGAGAAATAATACACAGTTTATTTTTGCATAACATCCCGACATATCAATTAGTAATTGTGTAATATTGGTTTTTAGGGATAATTATTAAATTCTTGATATACGGGAGGATTTTTTCAAATAGAGGCTTATATATATTTAAATTAATGAGGCTTTGAGGCTTCAAGGTGTTTATTTATTTATTTATTCCAATCATTCCCAATGGATCACCTCAAAATTTTGGATGATTCATTATAAGGCTTTTAACATTGAGTAAACTTTGATCCCCATATCTCATCTTCTGACGAATGGGTATTCCAAATATAAAAATAAATCATTAGAGGATATATTTTTTCCAAGATCACTCTACATCCAAGGGTCTTGGGACCAGTACCGACCTATGGTGAAATTGGAAAAAAATTATAAATCTAACACCAACATTGATGTTTCACTATATGTTGTTTTATATAGGAAAATTCCCGGTACACGAACATCATGGGTTTATGTCAATGAAAAATTCTATTTTCACAAAAACCTATTTTCTAGAAACTAATAATTTAATGATATCTAAAAAATATATAATAACTCAAAGAAGATATAAAATTTATGTTGATAATCAATAAAATGGGATGAATTTTAAAATATGGGGTCAGGTCTTTATAATGGTTCCTATATGGAATAGGGTTATAAAGATTGATAACAAAGAAAAAAATTGTCAAATATATATTGGTACTTTATATATTTTGGAAATAATTTATTTTTTGGATTATTATTTCCTTATCCACTGATTTTATATAAAGTAAATTACGTCTTCCCGATTTCATTATTGAGAAAGTATAACCTAGAACCAATTCATGTACTCACCACTAGGTAAATAGAGATAGAGAATGAATTTTTATATGATGAAGGGCATGGATATATTCCTATAATTAGAGAGAAGATATTACAATACAAGACAACCCATATTGTGAATTTACATTGGAGGAATCATGTGTCATAGGAAGTGACATTTGAGCTTAAGTAATGGGGACTAACCACATATAATATTTAGAGGATTGATATGTACAAAAATTTTGGGGATGAAATTATTTATGGGGTGGAATATAAGACATGATATTTCACAATATTAAATATTACATTAAAATTAAATCCATTTTAATTCATTATAACATCAAAAAACACATATGGAAAATTATTCTCCCTATAAGAGCCCTGAAATGGCCCAAAAAATAAATCTAAAAGTCTGGAGGATCATTATTTTGAGGGAATGAACAAAAAGAAAGAGTTTTTATGATTAAAATTATAATTAATTTATTATAAATGATGTATGAAATTATATAATTATTTAAACCACATTGGTCAGTAAATTAATTTTAATTAATAGTTGGTCATATGACAGTGGAAATAATATTTATATTTGAATTACAAACTTAACAGGTGGAAGTAGAGAAATGCCTAATTTTTAATATTCAACATCAAAAAATTAAAATAAATAAAATTATATCATAAAAGTATATTTTAAAATCATATAACATGAAATATGCATACTCATACATGATTTAATAAGTTTTGATTTAACTTATTTAGTAATACAATGATTTTTATATTAAAAATTTATTTACAAAATTAAATAATTTTAAAATGATCTAGCTAAATAGATATATTATAATTAGGTGAAAGCAATCTAATAATTAATAACTAATAATAAAAAGATATGTAATCACTCATAATAAAGGAAAAACCATTCATTGTTATAATTTTTTCCCAATGAGTTATATGATTTTATTACAAACTTCTAAAATTTAGAATTTAAATATGGTAAAATATAATTTATTTTTATAATAATATTATTATTGAAATTAGTTAAGAGTGATTTTTTTCATTTATAAGAAAATTTTGAATTTTTGGTGAATATTTAAAAATAATCTTTTTATGCATACCTTGGAATTTAAGACAATGTATTGATATAATCATGACTAAAAATATTAAATATTTATAAAATTTAAAAAGAATTTAATGAGTGAAAAAATGAATTTAAAAATAATATAAATAATTTTTGAAACCTTTAAATGAATTTTCAACGCCAATGTTATATATGATATTTTAAAAATATAATTTTGGATTTTCTATTATAAATTAAATAATTCCATGATTCTATTCGATTTTAGATATGATAAAATTTGAAATAAATATATTTTTCATTCAATAACTAATAAAAGTAATAATAATAAATATTATTAAAATATAGATCCTATGTTATAAAATAATCAGTATTATATTCAATGATACCCTTCCCATTGGTTATATAATCACTCTTATTCTATCCATTTTTCTCAATAAAAAACTATCTCTATTGCAAATGATCATCCAATATCACACTATGAACACTCATTACCATGCTTCCATGGCCCGGGACTGGCCAAAAGTCACTCCTTTTAAGTATTTATCCTCAATAAAAATTAAATGACTTGGTGTTCAAGGTATGTATTTCAAAACCCTTGTCTAAAAATTTATATACATTCTCATGTTGTCAGTTTACACTACAAAAATGAAATACTGTGTTGTTTTAATTATTACTTTCATGAATAAGCATAAAAATAGATTTAGGATTTATTATGACATTAATAATAAAAAAAATTAATTTTTAAGATTCTAAAATGATAAAATATACATGATAATAATTAAATTAATTGTGACCAAATAATGGAATATGAACCATTTAAAAAAGACGTACAAATAAACCCTTACTGATTTGTAATCATTTGTCAATATATAAAAAACTATTGAAATCGTATTAGATTATAATTATTTAGAAGATATAAATATACACTTATGTAACATATAGATCCACTGGACAATAACCATAAACCGTTACAGTATATCGACATGGAATTTGAATAATTAATCAAAAAACCTCAAAATTACATCCATGAATAACATTAATTTAATAAATGTATAAAACACGTTAATAAATTGTTTATATGATATTAAATATACATATGGTTATTTTTATGAAAAATTTAATTAATAAATATATTTTTCTTATCAATTATATCAGATGAGTATCCAAAACACACTAGGACCTAAGGTGTGCATTTTTCCACTAAATCACTATACTGTTTATAATTATTTCTCTATTATCCATATCAACCAATACCTAATTTATAAAATTATTTAGAATGTTTTAATAATAATTTTTAATCTATATTTATCTATCACTACTGGAAAATGGACCTATCCCCACGGTTTTACTCAAAACCGTGGGGATAGGTACCCCCTATACCCACAGTTTTGGAAAACCGTGGGTATAGGTCAATTTTCAAGACCTGTACCCACGGTTTTCAAAAACCGTGGGCAGAGGGGGGTCTATCCCCACGGTTTTCCAAAACCGTGGGGATAGGTCTTGAAAATTGACCTATACCCACGGTTTTCAAGAACCGTGGGTATAGGGGTACCTATCCCCACGGTTTTGAGGAGAACCGTGGGGATAGGTATAGGATAAAAAACCTTTACCCACGGTTTTGAAAAACCGTGGGTATAGGTTTCCCATGTGTGCGCGGGAAAAAAACATTTTCCGCGGGAAAGATTTTTTTTTTGGCGGGAGTCCTATACCTACGGTTCTTCCCTCTATACCCACGGTTTATATAACTATATTTAACTAAATATATATATATATACACATAATTGATAGTAGGGTAGTGGTAGATGCGGTAATTTGCAGCGAAGAGGTCGTGGGATCGAAACCCGCCTGCGGCTTTATTTTAGGATCTATACCCACGGTTTTGAAACCGTGGGTAAAAGCCATTGACACCGTGGCAATTAGGAATGTTTTGTTGACACGGTGGCAGAACACCTATACCCACGGTTTTGGAAAACCGTGGGTATAGGCTGGGGACCTATACCGACGGCGTTCCAGCCCACGGTTCCCAAAACCGTGGGTATAGCCTATACCCACGGTTTTGGGGGCTATACCCACGGTTTTGAACCGTGGGTATATGCCTTTTTTCCAGTAGTGTATTTTTATCCTAATTTCTAAGATGACCAAATAATAAAGAGGGGGATGAATTGAAAACATTAAAAAATTATCTTATTTATATAAATTAAGTAGAGGAAATAAAATATTAAACAAATAATTTTTATAGTAGTTCACATTAAATTTATAATAAGTCCATTCTTTGAACTCTTAATGTGAGATTATGATACCCACAAAAAATTATATCTTGGATTTTTAAATGATTTCAAATATTTTATAATATCCTTATAAACCATCATGGGAACATACCCAAATCCTACATTTTTATCGCATAGAGACACAACCAAGACCCATTATAAAAGAATAGATAACCATTCCATTATCATGATGAATTAATGGAAAAATCACCTACTTTTAATAGGATTTTGAAAAATCAAAAAGATTCATTTTCCACCTAGATCCACAACCGATGTGTACCTTTTATTAAGGTGGTATAACCATAATAATATGTTCGTGCATTTTAAAGGACAAAAACCTGAATTAATAAATTATCAAAATTATAGAATGGATTTAAAAACATAGAAAAAAGTCAAAATGGTAGTGTAAGAGTTTCAAGGTCATAGTTTTCTCTTTGTTATTTAGTCCTGATTATGGGTCATATAGATTTATATATAATTCATTTAACATTTATCTAAATTTCACTGAATAGTCTATAAATTAACTTATACAGATACCTATTTTTTCAAAATATTTTCAAAAGATACCAAACAAACTAGAATATGAATTTAATAAATGTGTAAAAAAAATAAACAATTCATCATTACTATAATCTATCTTTAAAATTTCATTTACTCGTGTTATAGGGAATAAAATGATAACTTTTTAATCAAAAATAACAAATACAGGTATATTTTTAATTATCAAAACTACAAAAATTGGTAAGGATCCACTCAACAATATCCTCTCTTTTAATTATAAAACCAAAATAATTTCAAAAATTCTCCCCACTTTTGAAATTATCAAAAGATAAAAATTAATTATTATTAAATATCTTCTAAATTTTTAAAAAAGAAATTTCAATAAATCATTTTATTGTGCAAGATGATTTAATATACCATTAAAACACCATTACTTTTAGTATATATTGAAAGATAACTAATTTAAACATTTACGAATTCTCTTGAAAAATAATTCATTAATAGTTTACATTCCCTTATATTAAACTAAAATGTAAGAAATTAAATTTCAATAATGTAGTAATAAAATTTCATAGAAAATATATTTAAACATCAATGATCCAGCTAAATCCATTAATTTTAAACAAATATTCTAAGAATTTAAAAAATATTAATTAGAGTAGAAAAAAATTGTACAAATGGGGAAACTACACCTTTATAAAAGGTTTTATTCAGAAACAATACCTACATTGATGCCACTTGTGTAGTGGTTTTTTAATGATAACATAATCAGAAGAGATTAATATTTATACATATTACATTGAATGAAATGTTTTCTAATTGAAATTAGAAGAAACCAAGAAGGGAGGAGTAAACATTGTGGTAAATGGATGGATGGTTTTTCAAATAGAATCATTGATAAAGAATATTGATGAAATGATGATAATGCGTCACAAATAAGGTATATAAACTAAATATTCAAACTATATTGATTATAATAAAAAAAAGATTTCAAGTGTGGATGTAATAGAAACTAATCTAAAGATACTAAAAATACCACATTATTTAAAAAAACCTCCCTAGTGCCAATCCCAAACTATATAAGAATCATTAGCTACATTTATGAAACCCACTCGGGTGTCCATCACAAAACTCAATGAATGATTCAAATCATTAGGGTACTTCTATCAAAAAAATGAATACCATGTTGTAAAAATTACTAATCAAAACATGGGGAGTCCAAGTGGAGTATTATCTAGGGTGGAGTTGTCTTTACACCTGAGAAAATGAAATCCATCACCATGATAAATGGTGAAAAAAAATGATATAGTGTTTAAAGGGTCATAATATATAATAAAGTTTGAGAAAAATAAAGAATAAATGTACAGATAAAAGGAATGAAATGGAAAATTATGCATATAAAGGTGTTAGAAAAATATCCTCTCTACGCTACTGGAAACCAATATTTTTTTATATGATGAAACAAGGTAAATTTTATGAAATTGGAGGTAAATTTATAGAGTTTTAAAGGATTATGTAATAATATTCTCATTGATAATGATATATAGAACATCCCCACATGAGAAAAATTTATAAAAGAGATGATATAAAATAATAGAAAACAAATTCAATTCATAATAATACCACCATAAGATAATAAAAAACTATAGCATTGAAGATTCCACCATAGTATTTGAATGTCATGAAAAACACCACATTCATTATCATGTTCATGAAGGATATAATCCCTTTAAGATTTGGCCTATAATCGACTGACACAAAAATAAGACGTATTTTAGGATTCCTTAAATATTTCAATGTTAATACTGATAAATTTTATTTCATAGTTGACTTACTTCTTTTAGAAATTTATGAGAGGATGAACTCCATAATATTTACACGAAAAATATTGACCATAGTGAAAGAATTGATTTATTTCAAATTGGGAGAGATGAGTTTTATGACTGGTGTTGAGGATGTCCAGTTGAACATACATAGAGAGATGAAAATATTGATAAAAATAATATTATATAAGTTAAAAGAATTCAGTTATTGATGATACAACTACCCTTGTAGAAAAAATATGTAGATACTAAAGGAAGTAAATAAATAGGTTAAATAAAGTAAAATGAGAAAAAAAATCAAAGATGGATAACATCAAGTATTGTTATTGTATCTCTAAATATGGATAGTTTAATGAATGATATTAGGTTTGGGTGGTCCATGTATTGATATTTGAATTCTTGGGAATAAACAAGCACTGTTGATTTAAGACAATCGATGTAGTGTAATTAAAAACTTGTAAAATAATAATATTGATTTTATAGAAAGTATAAGGACTCATCCAGATGGAAGAATCACAACATTTCTCTTTCATTATCAGGGATAGGTTAACACCCATCCTACCCCCTATCACTAGACTTAAATTAGGTAATTCTTATAATAATGATCGTAAACGAAGCGCTTCCAGAATTAAACCAATATTTTTTTAAAAATATAGGTTTTAGGATTTTGTTTAATTTTTTTAGAATAATTATAGTTATTATTGACAATTCATTATACTTATGATCATTCATGTGAATGGGTCTTTTGGTTTTAGTATTCAATTTTTATTTTCAGATGCAATATGATCGACAGAACAATGAACATAGAAAAAATAAAAATAAGAGAACAATTGTTTCAATTGGAAAGGGTATTAATATTTAAATTCATTTTTATTCAGCTCTTAAAATTTTTTCAATTCTATTTTTGATTTCATAAAAGGAAAAATAATTCTTAATACAGGTTCTTGTGATATATTTTGATTTATTTTACAAATATTGTTTTGGAAACCCATTATTATCTATTATTTATTTCAATGCTAATAAGGTTGAAAGATTAATATGGGGGCTTAAATGAATAAATATTTTATTAGGGTATTTATTAAGTCAATCCTGATTTATGGGGACAACTTAATATATATGAAAATTTGATAAAATATTTTAATTATTTGATTTTATGATGTTATTGTTGGATGATTTTCTATTATTAGTCATGACATGAGTGGCTTCCATCTATATTTTAGGTACCAATTACATAGAGTATTATAAGATAATATTTCATTTGTTGGAGCATTTTTTCTTAATGTAACATAGGGAGTAGAATCATTCTAAAACTTGCATTGGTATTTTTTTCAAAGATATGATTTTCTAAGGTCACGTTTAATATGATTAATAAATTTTTATTGATCATACTATTATCCTTGAGGCCTACCTTCACATTTTATTATAATAAAAAAATTTAATACATGAATGACCTATGGTAGGTAAGAGCCATATTACAAGAAGAACATATCATTTCTTACCCATAATATTTTCAATTATTCATAATATTTAACAGGACAATAATGGGGATAATTTATTTGTGGTGGGAGGAATGTGTTCATTATTAGTAGAGATATTGGGTGTTTTCATCATGGAATTTAGGAAGGTCCATGTTATTTTTCAGATTTATTATTTACCACACTTAAAAAATTAAAAAGATAGTACAAAAAAGAAATGAATAAAATAATTTAGAAATAAAAAATGTGTTGTACTTTTAAGGGTTAAAAATCAGATTTTTTTGAAAAATAATCATGATAATTTTTAATTGTGTGGATAATATGTGTCTTATAATATGAATAAAAATTGAAAAAATTGAAAATTTAGATTAAAAAACGTGATAAAATATAGAAAATGAAAAATTAAAAAGAGGTTATTCATTCATTTTTCTTTTTTTCTTGATGGCCTTATCATGAGGGTGTATAATTTAGAGAGATTTAATTTTTAAAGAGATTATTTTCATTGATTTCATTTTTATTATAATCTATTATGTTTTGGAGATAATTATCATTTTTTTGCTTTATTTTGTTTGACATCATTTACCTACTAACCAAAAACATCAGAAACATTTGATCTTTAATTGAAACCACTCATGATTATCTGTGATTTTTGTGTCTACAAGGTCAATATTTTTGATCCAATTCAATCCTATGTATAATATAATATAATCATGGTATCAGAAAAAGTACACTTATATTATTACCTTGAGTGATGAGAGGAATAATATTGAGGCATTTCATGATTAATATACTTCATGAAAATAAATTTTTATTTTTAAAAATTTGTTAGGAGAGGCACATCTCTTTGAATAGGGAAATGTAAAAGACACATTGATTGTTTTCTTTGAAAAGTAATATTTAAAAAAACATGATACTCAAAATTATTTCTAAACATTAGTAATTGTTAAATGTTTCAACATTGAAATTTAAATATTCTTAACATGGGTTCATGTTGTTTATATCTGTTTTTTGAAAAAAAAATGTATTTACATAATTATTAATTGGTTATTTTTTATTTCAAATGTAGAAGGGATCCATCTACATCACTGCCTTTGGGTTTTAGTCCCAAATCAGCAAAACTAATGCCTCCTTTGTTCAAATGTTTAAAAAAAATTAAATATGTCTATATATATATATTATTCATTTTCTATTTTCTATAATTACTTCATTTAATATTTGAAAGCTAAATTTTATGTGTTTTTCATAAATGAATTTTTACAAATATAAATCATATTTTTCTTATTATCAATACGATTATTTTATTTTGAATTATTTTTTATACGTTGATTCAAATTCTCAAATATCATTTAGATTGTATTTAAATTTAAAAATTTATAAACTCTCAAATACAACTACATGAAACATAATAATGCTTCATGTTGGTATATTTAAAAGTATATAAAAAATTAAGATGAAATATAATCCAAATTAAATTTGGCACCCATGATAAATGTATAAAAAATTATTGAAAATAAAAATCATTTCATAAAAAATCAATGAAATTTAATATTGGTGGAACAATATATTTCTCTTTTAAAGCATTAAAATTTTATTTACAATTTTTTACATTCCATTCATTATCAATTATATATAATATATTTCTTTAATGTTATAAATTTCATTTCTATTATAATTATACTATATTTTATTTGAATTTATTTATAATTGTGTAAATAATATGTTTTTAATCAATCATATTTTTGTAATGTAAATTAGTTTTTCTTTATTATATATATAATTGTTTTTATTTTCAATAAAAAAAATTTATGTTTAGGGTATGTTTTATGTTTTATTTATATTATTTTTATAGTTTATATTTTATAATATTTTTAAGTTACCTAATTGAAATTTAATATGTTTACATAAGTTTAATGTTTTCAATTTTGAAATCATATATAAAATAAATTGTAAGTAAAATATAAAATAAAATTGAAATGGTGGATAACCATGTAAAAATAGTTAACAGTAAAAACAATACCATCATTTTATAAATTAAAAATACGATAAAGGACAGAATACATTTTTTCCAATCCTTGAAGTCGAAATCATAAATATAAATAAATGAGTACAATCGCTATCTATGATGAGTTTTAGTCCTATAAATTTTGTGTGAGAATGTAATGCTCGTATTGAGATAATAGACCACTATGATGGGGTGCGGTATGATGAGATGGAGATGGCACATCCTTAGGTGATGGAACATCATATGAATTATGTTTTTCCTATGACACATCTGGAGTATGTGGAATATAAATTTTATCATGTGCACCAAATTCTTCCCCCACTTTGTAAGTGAACGGACATGTCATCATCTTATAGGGGAACCATAAGGCCTATGATGACTCAATAACAAAAGGTGGAGTCACGAGAAATGACACCTGAAACAAGTTCAGATAAGATATATATGAGAAAAAATATAGATATCCTAAAAATATAAATGGATGTAATGCCTTCAAGTACACATCTACAATAGAATGATGCTATAATACTACAGATTCACCCTCTACATCTGGTATAGGTGAGGCCTCACATGGAGAAAAATTTGGTCTATGTCATCAACATCCTGGTTCATTAACATCAGTAGCTACATGGGGAGGTTTCTAAAAAAGATACGCTACTCCATTAATAGGTAAAACATCTCCCATAGGTGGACGATCAAATACACTGACATGTAGATCACAATATTTTTGTATCATCCCATATGTTTTATCATCATAAACTACCTCGATAAAAAGTTCCTCCTACTCCAAATCACACATACATAAAATATATTCTGGTCTAGTATGTTGTAAACAGATTCAGAAGGAATTTTAAAATATATAATAAAACAAAAAACTAATGCAGATTTTTTAATATTCTAACTCATGAATCCTTCTTCTATGTGGAGTAAGTTAAAATATATACATCATTCTATGACATGGGTCTTACTCAACCATACATACTAGTGGGAATCATATAGTTTTAATATTATCTATATGAAATGACAAATGTCTATCGTAGAGTTATAGATACTCTATATTTTATTATTTATAATTGACATCCAGGATCCCCATTAGCTTCAAAGAACAAAATATTGTTAACTGCTTATGTGGAAAGGGAATACCCTGAAAAAAATAGGTCCATGAATCTATAAGGATAGTGCCAATAAAAAATATGAAATTGAATGAGAGTCACTAAAACCATGGAATTGTGAATCTCACTAGTGTAGTATGTGGGATATTATTCTAATATAGCCTAATATGGTAGCCATGCATTCTGAAATTAAATGTGAAATTTATTAAAAAAATATAATAAAAACAAAAATATATTATATTATGAAATTTATTATTCTAGGATATAATTTATTTAATAACATTTCTGGGTAATAAATTTTCCAAAATGATATGATATGTATCCATGTTGAGCCTCAGAATCCTAAAAAATTGATTTTCCAGAATCCACCTATGACTTAGAACATTGAATGTAATAAATGCTAATAAATTAAATTTAATAACTCATAGTAGCATCAGAAAACAATAAAGATGAGTGGTCATACTGGTATCCACATATAGTATCATGAAACACATATATAAAAATCTCCTTAAAATGAACAATAGGAGGTAGGGGAGGGATAAACCACAATTACCACATATGGATAAGGATGAAAAATACCCCGAGATCAGTGTGATCAGATTGGCATGCCTTGCTTAATACTCTGTAAATGTATTCCAAGAACACAGATTCCCAAAAGTATCCCTTAGAGTGATACAAATCCACAATTTTCCCCATATATATCATGTAAACTTGCATACCTGATTGATTAGTGCACAGTGCCTCTCCTATGATCCATATGATATATGCACAGGTGTGACATATGATAGTCTTATTATCATCATCGGTAGGTAACTTTGTAAAGTAAATCTCAATCCACATCATAGATATGTCCCCACTATATATAGCATCATCATTGTCGTCAATACTGAAGCTTAGAAATCATTTAAAAATATCCTTTCGGTCTCCATCTGTGGGTCCTATAAAGCATACCCTTCAATAGGATGATCGAGTAGAACTACCACATCTTCAATGGTAATGTTCATTTCTCGCTTGGTCATGTGGAGTGTGTTTGTATAAACTATCTATCTCTTAGGGAGAGCAGCATGGAGGTTATTATTAACTTATGTAAAATCATGTAAATTAATTTCAGAAAAGAAATCATGGTGCAGGTGTGGTAAAATAACATATATTTGCGGAATGTGATGGTAATGGGGTGATCTACACACCATTATCTGTCAAACCTCTTGGATAGTTAGCTTGTCACAAAAAACATGCCTATACTACTCAATTATTAGCATAGTATCCTCTATCTCTATGACTAAAAATGGAATAATTTTTTAGTGTAAAATAAACATATAATGTAATAAACTAAAGAATGTTATGACTAGTAGAATGTAAAACATTACATGTTTATTCCTCTTTTTTGTTAAAATTGTCTTGCCAATGTAAAATTTTGTTTCAAAATATTTCCAAAATAATATTTATAAATTAGTATTAGATGTTCTTTTACCATGGAATTGTTGTTTTATTAAATTCATAATGATTGATTTATGACATAGTTTTTTCCTTTTTGCCTCATTTTTTAACTTGATCCTTGTTTGGGATTTTTTTTGGAAAAACTTTTTTATTTTATAAAAGAAAACCATAATTATTTTTATATTTTACTTGAAGTTAGATAAATTTCATCTGGTTTTTGAAATCTTTTTCAAACAATTTTATTGGTTTCCTTGGATAAAATACATAAATAGATTTATGGTGATATCTTACTGGGCTTCATGCCTCACCCCAGACTCAGTCCCTTCTTGGGAATTTTTAGATTCTATTTTTCAAATATCAGTTTTTGAAGGCAGCTGGTTTTTACTCTATTCTTAATGGAATAGAGACATGATTTAAAGGGGTTTTACATTAGAAATGGATTTGTGAACACATAGGTTATACCAGTTGGACCCACATTATGGATTTATTCATTATTGTATTTCTAGCAGATATACTAATAAGTTGGATCCCAAATGGTGTGCATCATAATTTTTTAATGATTTCCCACATGATGGTAAACATTATAATTATTTCCTCCTACTATTTCTTTATGTTGTATCCATGGATATTTTGATTTTATTTTCATATCAACTCATGTGTACTTTTATATTCCTTGCAATTTGAATTTGAAATTTATAATATTTATTAATAGTAAAAATATTCCGAAATGTAAGAAAATTATAAAATATGGAGTATTTTATATTAATACCAAATAATTGATAATATGAAAATTTCACAATAAATATAATGCATCATTGTGGCAGAGAGTGTGAAATTAATAGAAAAAATTTAGGGCATTGCTCTATGTTATTAACTAGTAATGGAATATGTTGCATCTCAATAATTTCCGTTGTTATTGAGGCTAGTCCTTCTCAATCCATATCCTCATGGACTTTAGTCATCCTCACTATCGCAACCTATTGATGTCAGGTATCCATATTCATTGGTCTTCAACGATTGGTAAATGTATACACACATTAACAGACATCTATGGTGTTACATAGCTATTTAAAATGGTGTCCAATTCGTACCCTATATCTACATATACTTCCTATGATATGTTTACCAAGGAAAATGTTGCGATGGAGCGGGCGTATAAAAACTGTAATATCTAGAAGTCTCCACTTTTAAATTTCCTTACTTCATGTATGATCAACTAGCCTCGACCACTTCAATTTTTATGGGTTCCATACAAACTTAAACATAAAATAGAGATTCTTATTGAATGAAATGGTGAACTTGATATGCTGAATCTTTTTCAATGTTTTTTTTTCAAACTCTCATTGAAAATTTCTTTTTTACTTTTGTCCCCACTGAATCCAACCTATAGTTTGTTTTAATAAATCAAAAAAGTGATTGAAATAATAATAAAATTTCTCCTAAACTAGTTATGTAACTAATAACATGAAAATCCACTGGAGGATTCCATTGATGCACTCCATGGTGCTCGTGGTCATGTGTTTACACCTCTTCCCCCCATCATATGCTAATGTTGATTTCTATTATAGAAATTATGTAATATAATCATACACTCTCTAATACGAAATGTGTATATATTTGGAAATTAGTTAAACCATTCATTAATATGGATCATATACTTCATATAAGTGGTTATATTTCAAATTTTTTAATTTTATCAATACATTTAAATAGAAAATAATAATAAAGAGAATATATACCAATCCTCATGAATTCTTTTTTCATTGTTTCATCATATCAAATTTTTCACATGTTCCGAGAATTATGTATAATAATGAATTGATTATATGTATTAATGGGTCTCAAAATATCAATATCTATATTATATTCCATTTTGATTTCTAGATGATGATCATATATCAAACAAACACCCTGAATTTTGATGAAATAGTTGTTGATACATACTTAAACAAACTCCATGGTTTATAAATTTTATTCCCGATAATGGAATATACATGTGTAAGAGGTGAATGTTTTCAATATTGGTTTTCCTCAATTCACAATATTCCCATTATTTTTCCATATAAAATTGTTTCTTCAATCTATATGATATATTTACAAAAGTAAATGCATAAATTCACTGAAGGATTTCTAAAAATTGCGGTTGAAATTTAACATGATATATATCGACTCAGTTATATATATACACATGTTCACTCATATCAATATAGAGGAAAATAGGGATGTTGTGTCTATGTATGGCTAAATGTTTTGGAAACACCAGATATGAGTCATCTCAATCATGATAGACCTATCCAATTTGATTCTATTCTATTATCTGTTACTTATTACAGTGAATCGTATAACTAAATTTTTTTTATCCTCCCATGAACAATGGATACAAGAACATCATGAAAGTACCTAATAATCTATATGATGATAGATAAAACATATTCATAATATAATGAGGTATGATCTTGTGTCTGGTTTTGATGGGAGAAATTATGGACATTATCAATATTAGAGATTCTTCAGATTCCAAATGCAATTTCAGGAATCAACATCAAGAAGAATCTACACTCATAACAATATTTATCGCATAATATGACGTAATTTTTATGTCATTATTCTTGAACTAAAAATATACAATGTCCCTCAATATGAAATTATTTTTTTCATTTTCTCTTTACATGGAAAATAACTTCCATCATATAATGTTTTGTCTATCTCACAAAACCTCTCCTCTACAACTCCCGAAAACAAAATTATAAGTTTCATAATATTCCATTCAAATTTAGGAAAACATAAAATTTCTTGGGACCAAGATTTGAAGAGTTTTTGATGTTTTATTGTGGGTCGAGTCTTCTATCCAACATCTACATTCATAAAAACTACTTCCGCAATATATATAGATTCCTCTTAATGAACATTATTGTCTCTATATATTCGATCATTAGAAAATTTCTCATCATAAAATAGATTTAGTTTTATATCTATGAGATTTTCAAGGTTTTCTTCTTATACATCATAAATAATAGCCTCATTTTCGTGGTATAGACCTTCTTCAACCACTATTGTATATCTACGTCTTCAAAAAATTAGATGATGTTATTATACATGTGAATAATAAACATATAAATCCCTCATGGAACAATATGACCATTGGGAAAATAATGTTATTTAATAGATCCAATACTCTACAACAACCTATTGAAAAACCAGATTCCATAGTGTATCTAGGAAATGAAAATGTTCATAGCTAATAGACTAGATCTCTTGATCAGTTCATAGATTAAAACATCCATGAATTGTATTCTAATTTTCTCTTAGGGTTACACAATACAATTTTTTAACCATTTGTGTTTCTTATGTAATATAATAATACCCATGATTATTATGAATAACCTCCATATAGTATTTTTCATAGGAAAAATGATTCTCTATGTGAAATATGTTTTTGATCAAGATTCTTATAGTTTAAATAACATTGAAAATGATGAATAATCACATAGCATGGAACATAAAATCATTATTATACAGATATTTTACAAAGTCATCTTATATTCTAAAAGATGACAGTAATGTATCACAGTACAATTTTTAATCTTCTTAGAGTTGGGTTTGGGAGTTTGTAAATACAATATGAATCATCAAAGGTATATCCCATGGAATTTCAAACCAGGGTTTCAGTGAGTCCTGTTATCATTCCCCAATTCCAAATTGAGCCTAGCTTAATACATTGTTTTTTGGGTATTACTTCAATGTTCAACTATTCTAGAGCCACATCTACATGTAGTATCAATATGGATTTCATTTCTTGGATAGCCACATAATTTTAATTGTACGAAAATTTTATAATGTCTTATAATATCTTAAAATATAACACTAATGTTTTGTAGTACAATTTTTAATATTCTTAATGATTTATTCAGCGGTTTTTAAAGAAAATATGAATAATTTAATGTATATCCCCAAACAGTGTCAAACTAGGTATGAAGAAAAAAAATTAGTACATAAGTTTTATGTCAATTCTATATTAATTTAATGTTTTTAAATTATACCTCTAGGTAAGTATTTTCTCGAGCCACATCTGTATGAAGTATCCAGACTTGATTTCACTCCATATAAAATCACATAATATTTATTATAAAATTATTTTGGAACATCATATTATATTCTAAAAGATGATGATAATGTTTCTTAGTACAATTTTCGATCTTCCTGAAGATATGTTCAGTATTTTATAAATAGACGGTGAATTATCTCAAAAATATCCCTTGAGAGTATCAAAACAACTGTGAAATAAGGTACGAATCATCTAAATCATGGGAGTAAAAAATAATGTGTGCATTTAAAACCAATTTTTTATCCATTTAGCCATCATTGGTATGATTTTAATTCTATATTAGTTATGCCTTTATCATTCATTAATCACTAGTCAATCATTACATAATCAATATATATCAAATTTATACTTTATAAATCTATATTAGTTAATTAATTATTAATAATTAAGTAATTATTCATCAGATATTCATTATAAATTTCATAATCCAATGTTATTCATTAGTTAATTATTATCTAATCATTATTTAAGAAGTATTTAAAACGATATTAACTATGCCTTAATCATTTGTTAAAAACTAGTTAATCATTACATAATTAATATATATTAAATTAATCATTTATATCTATTTATTAGTAAATTAATAGTGAATCATTATTTAATTATTAGTTTGTTAAAAAATAGAAAATCCTATATTAATTGTGCCTTAATAATTCATCAGTCACTAGTTAATCATTACATAATTTGTAGATATCAAATAGTTACAATATATAAAATTATTAGTTACATAACAATCACTAGTTATCCAATACATAATCAATAGATCTCACGTACTTACATTATAGATATTTATTAGTTAATTAATATTTAATTATTATGTAATTATTATTTAATCATACATTAAAAATTAGTTAGTCATTATCTAATCCTTAAACAAGTATTAGTTAATCCTATATTGATTATTACTTAATCATTAATTAATTAAGAGCTATCAATTAGTTACATTATAGATAATTATTAGTTAATTAATATTTAATCATTAAGACATTATTAGTAAATCATTAGTTAATCATATGTTATATAATATTTTTTTACTATATATTCATCAGATAAGCATTATTTAGTCTGATATTAAGTATTCCTTAATCATCCATTAATCACTAATTAATCTTTACATAATTAATAAATATTAATTATTTACATTGCAATAAATTATTATTTAATTACTAGTATATATGTAAATAATTATTAGTTAATAATTCTTAAATCATTAGTTTAAAAATTGTTGTTAATTAGTTATTTATTAGATAATCATTGATTAATCATTAATTAATCCTTAATTAATTATTATTTACTCATTATGTCACAAATATCAATTCATCATCTAGTTAATATTAATTCTGAATTGTGTTACACATATTTAAAAACTACAATGTTATACTAAATAATAATCTTTTTATAATAAAAAATAAATTAATAAGAATAATTATAAAATATTAACTTAAAATTCATAAATAAATGATAGTAATTTATTTACTTATATTAACTATTATTTCCAAACTATATGTAATTTAGTAGAAATATAAGTAAATAAAATATTAAAAACTAGCTAAAAATGAGACAATTAGTTAAATAAATTACTATTAAATAAATTTCAAAAAATACCACTAACTGATGTTTTTCAAAAATTGATAAACCTTTTCAGCCACCAAATTTTCTATCCAAAAAGATGGGGAATGTTTAGAGAGATAGAGACTGTAGGTGGAGATATAGGTGGGGAAATTACTGAGGATAAGGGAGTGGGGTAGGTGCCAATTTATAGGGATTTGGGTTAAAGGAAACATTGTTGATAACACCTTCTTCCATAATATACACTAAAATTGGAAATGCAGATGTTTTCTTTCTTCCATGTCATCGATCTAGTTCGATTAGAGGAAGAGGTGGTATTAGCCTTTCTTCCATTCATAATAACCCATACGAAGCATCAGTGATCATATCATGCCCAATTAGTTTCAAAAAATATCCTACAATTATTTTAAAAAAAAAATTCAACAAAATGTTTAATGAGACTTCATGGGTTCTATTACTAAATATTTGTTAAATTGTCTTCTTGAAGGAAAGAATGGTTTATGTGTGTGTAATTTGATCAATATAATTTAAAAATAACTTCTTTAGTTGAATAATTTCATTCATTTTTTGGTGATATTTCCCATATACTCCAAATCTTAATTCTTTTGTGGTTAATTGAAAATAAGAATTAAATTTGGGTAAAATACAATATAGAGAGAAAACAAATTATGCAAAAAATAAAAATTTTAAAGGAAAAATGAATTAATTTGAAGATATTTCTATTAAAAATGATTGTTTCTTTGAGGGTGAAATGTGGTAAATAATACTCCTGAAAATAACACACATCCAAGGGCTTAAAAAAATTGAACATGTGTATAGGATGATCATGTATGGATAGATAAAAATAGAAACTGTGGTATAGGATTAGATTAAATGAGACTAGGTTGGTCGATAGATACAAAATGGGATCATGCTCTTTAGTCATGGGTGTCCACTTACTCCAGTTTATCTTTAATGAGTTGCAGACGGAAGAAGATAAAATATTAACCAAATTAAAATTCATCATAACTCTTACATGGGTTTTAATCAACCCATATAAAATATTCTTTTATAAAAAAACTTTCATTTCAGGATAAGATCATGTTTTATCTTTTTTGTATTTCTTTTACAAAATTTTTGATGATTCTAAAACAAGAAACCAACATGGTCGATGATATTGTATCTTGATACAAAATGTAAGATCATGGATGAACACACTAGAAGGAAAGACTTTGGATGATGAAATGAGGATATATGATGTGTAATAGTTTCTATTATCAATCATAGAAGAGTCGGAAAATAATTCCATATTTTTGGAAACTTCTATAGATAAAGTATTCTATTGAAAGAAGATGGAGTATCTTTTAGTAGAAAAAATACGCAGTGGAGAAGCTCATAGAAAGGACAATAATAGGAAGGTAGAAGACCCACCCAAAAAATTACTAAATATATTCTCTATAAAACAAGATCAAATCCCCAAAAATTTGAAGTGGAAAAACCTAATGCAATCCTTTGATGTATGATCAGAAAATAAACAATATAACAACACCATCTTCTCAGTTGTAATCACACTGCACATCTGGGTATGACCAGAAGATGTTATGCAATATTACAGAAATCTTTCTTGTTGAGATGGAATCCATCAATGGTAATAGGATTTATGCCTTTCACAATCTAGAGAGTCACCAAAACAAAATATCTAGGGATTTCCACAAGAAGGTTCATCTCCACTCCTTCCTTCAAGGTGACAAGGTATTATATCTCAGGATTCTGATGATATCTAATTTGAAGCCACCAAATTTGGATCCCAAATGGGAAGGACCATACATTGTTCATATGGTTTACCCCAATGGTGTGTACTCGTTTGTCACTATGTAGGGTGAGTGCATTACTCCTCCCACGAATTCCAAGTTCCTGAAGAAGTACATTTCATTAGTGACCGTTCATCTCTAATGGTGATAAACTAAAAATGGAAGATATTCCTTTCAGTAAGATCTCTAAGACCATAAACTAATATCTCCCCTTTCCTAGCCGTATAAAAATAAAATGTAATGCACTCGTTCACCCTTACCACATGGAATCAATTTATAGAGTTTCTATATAACTATTTATGGCTTGATTCCTTCCATTAAAGGATACATAGTAACGCCCAGACATCTAGTCATCATGTCCAAGAATAGCTTCCCCATTTCTAGTATTTTGACATGAGGTTTATTTTGGGAGTGTGTGGCGTGGTATAGAAATATTTTTTCCTCATTCACATCATATTTACAGTGGCCGCACCATTTTCCTCCCATAGGAATGTATACCCACCTCAATTCATCTTTACCACATGATTATCAAAAATATGACATTTACAAAAATATGTATTGATTGATTCATGCCCTGATATGATACATAGGAACACATGATCATTTAATATTTGGGTCCAGAACCAGGTACCACAAATCCAGCCTTCTTTATGGCCCCTTGTCCTGAGACCCTTTTATGGAATGCATGGTGATGTCTGGACCTCAATGGACCTCATTCACATCAGGTTTTCCTTATCACACCATGTCCATCTCCCTCATGACTTTGTTATCCAACTTCATCCTTACCACATGATGAAAAACTGCACAACATCTCCAAAACTATGTATGGCTTGATTCCATCCCTCACCAGGTACCTAGGAATGCCCAATTGTTTTCATATAAATACAACACAAGGTTGATCATTCCATTTTCCCTGTTCCATACTCGTCCTTTCAATTCATATTCCAAGTTAAAATACCCATCCTTGGTCTTGCCGCATCAACATACTTTGAAGCACCGTGTTATGGGACCTAGAGTGTCAGATTATTCATGTACATTCCATCTTCCCAGAACCACGGTTCATGCGCCCCATCTATTTTGATCTCAAAATTAATTCTAATCCAAAATGATGCCCATATATCCTGGTCTCATGCCACTTTGGCACACCCACCATCCTGGGCCAACATCCCGGAGGATCTCGAACGACAACCTAATACAAGTCCCGCTTTGTGAATATGGTCAGCAATCGACCGTCAATTGTTATTTCTTATTACAGGTCACATGATATGGATACAATATTTCTAATGTGGTCATTTGTTGTCCTCCATCACTAATCCACCTCCATTGTGTCCCAAATATGGGGTGCCATGAATCACATTTTCCTTCCCTACCATCCCTTCGTACATCAATGTACAATGAGAATGAGTTTCGGGCTTGTTGGGGTCTTTACCCCTCTCAATTCCGCTTCATTATTGTGTACTCTCATGTGATGGAGAAATCCTAAGGCCAACCCTTGTTTCCCACACCGATCATGGATCACGAGGTCTTAAGAGCTTTTGTAAGGTAATACCCATATACAGGATTGTGCAACCCCATAGTCTGAGCTCTATCACCTTTAAACTATGACCTATGTTTTCTAGGTCCTATGATGTTAAAACATGTTTCTACATCCAACATGAATTCAATCTATTATGTCCATACAACCTTAATTTAAACTATACAAAATTTAGGAGAAATGTACAGCTTCGTTCATGTCGTTTAGGATACATAGTGACATATAGGCATTTCATCCCTAGGTCCAACCATGGAATTGTATTCACCTCATTCCAGCCTTATTCTCCATGGAACTATTTCTGAAAATTCATGGTGTGTTTTTCACTTATATGTAATCATTCACGTAGAGTTATATACGAAACCACACATTTCATTTTTGGGGAGCTCATGTCCTATATGTACGATATTAAATCGTGTTACAAATTTCATCATATGTTACTTTAAACTATAGAAAATTGAAGAACTATTTATGGATTTATTCCTACCCTTTAAGGATATGTTGGAGCACCCAGACATTCATTATTCATGTTTAGTCCTAGTTTCTTTAGCCTAACCAGCCCATTGGCCACTACTGTAGTCCAAACTCCATGACCATAAACTAGGATCCCCTAGTCCTTATAACATGAATTTAAACTGTTCAATGGGGATTATGAACTATAGACTGAACTATGGGAAGCTTATTGGTCATATGATGTTAAAATAATCCGTGAATTATCCTCATCAAATTATGCTAAATTATGTGCTTCTCATACTCACCACAAGACATATTAGTCCCTATCCAGGGAGGTCCTATCTGGGAGTAGTATTGATCTCAATTTAGACAAATATGTTCAACCATTATTCTTTCGTCAAAGTTAATTAATTTATGGAGTATTTGACTCCAAGAAAACAACCCATCACACCATATTCATGCTTCACACTCCTCTATTTGGAACCCCATCCTCTTCCATTCCTCAAGGACACCTTAACGACCTGGTCCCATACTGCTTCAGATCACCTACCATCTTGAGCCAACACTATAAAAGATATCAGATGAAACTTCGAGATTGTCCCCATGTTGCAAAAGAAATCAAAGATTGGCCCCTGTTTGTTTGTCCTCATCTTAGCCTAATGTAGTGTGGATTCTTTTTTTCGAATATTTTTAGCATTTATCTTCCTACATCATGTTTCCCCCATTTTGTTCCAAATATTGGGTACGTGATTCACACTTTTCATCTCAATTTTTTCATACTGATTCAAAATCCCCTGGATTAATCCCACTCATACACCAGATCACTTTGTAAAACGAGTTTTAGCGGGTCTAAGAACCCTACTCTCTAAGTCATAACCCCCTCTATCATTCTAACACTATGTGTGATTAGTTGGAACCCAATTACTTGATGATTATATGTCTCCCCCATACATAAATTAAGAAATAACATGGTCATACCTTGTTTCTCACAACAATCATGGCCCAAGTGGGCTCGTGGTTCGATTATTAGTGTTTTCTCTATGGTCGGGGTTGCTATAATCTAAAAAGTAACATGATTTCCATACACGAAACCTAAATAAGAAAAAACAATGACGATGTGTTTATGATATCAACAAAATATATCCCCTATGGATTGGCCCCTTTGATGGAACATCTCAACTCCACCACCCTTTTGTGTGTGGCATCCTGGATTTGATGTCACTATATGAAATCCCTTCCTTCTTCATCATATATAGGAAGATGTTTTTCAGCCCTGCTACGTTCTCGATCTTATTCATCCTAGATGGTGAACACCTCACGAGATTCTCACCTCAGATTCTCCTCAACTTCTACCAATTGAACTCGTAACCATGATATGAGTTTTAATTGGGTAGTGGTGAAAGATGAACTCTCATTTTTCTATGTTTCCAAGCATTGAATGTCTTGTTCAGCCTCATGAAGCCTCTAACTGTTGATACAATTCCTTAATAGTCATCTAAAATTGATTCCATGGTCATACTCCTGTGAATTCTCTACAAGATAGTCATGAATGAGTGTATATGGATTTCACATATATACACCACTGGTGTATAGGTCGTACATCTGAGGATGATGTTTTCCCATATGATGTATCCACTCTAATTTTGGAGTGCCATTGATAAAGTAATTGATTAGGTTACATGATCAGCGACAGATAGCCTGACTGTTCTCCTCATCATCAGTAGTCTCATCCAGATCCTTTTAGTTAGTATGTTCATATTCTTGGAACACTTCCAAGAGTTCAGTAGCATAATCTTCCTTTCATGTCCTAATTGATGAGCTGGTTTCCACATCCTGTGTTTGATCTTCATCACTAGATCCCACCTTGATAAGTTCAATTTCTTCTATGCTATTGGATCTTCCCAAAAATGTTATCCACAAGGTCTAGTCATCTTGGGTGTATGATTAATTGATAATTTTCATTCCCCTCATGAGAGGTTCTCCAAGTACACTTTTCATCCTCACCATCATTGTAAATGATTATTAAAGGATTGTTCAGACAAATACAATGTTTGTTGGTTAGGTACTATAGACAATAGTTATTAATTTTCTCTAAAATGTACTATACTTAACATGTTCCAATATCTGTTCAAATACTGGAGTCATCACTGTTGGAATCCTAGTATGTGACCCCTCGTATAAGGTTGGAGTTCCAAATATTCTGGAATGGTCGCCTAGGTTGTTACATCCCTACCAAACCCAACACTCACAATCATTCAAGGCATATATCTCAAAGAAACATATATTTTTACATGTTAATGGGTCTTTTGTATGAGGATATCTTACACAGGACTGCCATTAGTTAAGAAACCTGGATGACATGGATATGATCATGGAACAAAAGAATGTTTGGGATCATACCTCATGAGTCTCAACAAATTATTTGAGCTCTAAGGTCATGAAATCAACTTCTACCAAAGGGATCCCCCTATTCACATATTCTCCATAGGATTACTATGATTTTTTAGTAATAGGGAAGTGATATCCCACCTTAGTAGTAGATGGTAGTGGTGGGGTTGTTCAATCGATTAGCACTTTCACCCAATCGCTCACCGGATGCAGAGTTCCCTAAGAATACACGAAGCCTTATAGTTCAGCAATGTATTTCTCCCCCTCAGTCTGAGATACCATAAAGCCTCTCTTGGCATATTCAATATCTAATAGATCCATCCCAAGATAGTTAAATAGATCCCACCTCTGAGAGGTACTAAGGAATTTTATGTTAATATACCTGGTTTCCAAAGCCTATAGAGAGACTTCATCCTCATGCATGTTTATGCATTGAATCTAGTTCACAAGGGCCTAGGTAGATATCCTATAGAACCCTCTTAGTGTCCTTCCTTCCTCCTACAAATCAAAGTTGGGGCCACTGGATCTGCAACTACTCCTCTTCCACTTTTTTCTTGTGTGGGCAATGAAATTACTATCACTGTCACTGTCGCGGTTACAATGCCATAGTGTGAACCGACTCTATCTCCACGAAATGTCATTTTCATTGTCCGACCCCTACCTCAGAGTTGTGGTGAACACCATCAGTAGCACGGATAGTACATTGCTTTAATATCTCCCTCAGGTATGATGTCTTGCATATCATTGTGTACTCCTAAACCATCCCATAAGGGGAGGTAAGCGGAGGTATATCATTCTAAATTTTCTAGTATTCATATGTGAACATGAGCCTCACCTGCCTTATCACACATTGGTTGTCCTCATGGTGTACCCCAAAGTAGACTTGTGGGGGTAACCTCCACATGCACTGGAACTGGCTTGTAAAATAGTGTGGGGTATACGGCTCACAAATAGGCTCATGATCTACTTGCACAACCAAGACTCCACATCAGGTGGCTAGGATGTATGATCAATATTCCTCAGTTCTGTGGCATTCATCAGTGAATACCCCCATTGGTATTGGGAATGGATATAAAATTAATTAATTGTCCCTCCAAATTATGAGCGCATTTCCAATGAAGTCTGCTTGATTTGGAAGCTTCCTGTTGTGCTTATAATGGGTGGCCGAATGTTTGATCCAAGATTTGAGATAGTATTTGGATATTCATAAAACCTTTTGTGTGTTATAATCCTACCATATAGGAAGTGGAGCATTCCACACTCCCATTTTGAATTATTCCCCTCACAGATGTTCCATAACACCTTGTACTATTTTTATAGAATTAGAATCCCAAGGTTGATGTGCATCCCTACTGATAGCATGGAAACCATGATGAATGTTATTGGATGTGAACACATGTGTGCATCCCTGACCAGCACCATACACCAAAAAATGAGCATGGATATAAACCCAACCAACCTAATCATAATTTTCTTATCATTGTTTACGATGTGCCCCCATAGCTTCCACTAGATTTATTTCATGGTTAACATGTAAGAACCTTTTTTGTTGCACTGAGCACCCCTTGGATATGTGGGAGGACTCGTTGGAAGTTTATTTGGTTCCACCTCCGCCTTAGAAAGGTGCTCCAATGGGAAATTTAGGAAGCTCCCAAACCACATCTTGAGATTGACACCCTCACAAATTTATTATCCTTTCCCTACACCAGGTCCATCAGCGTTTTCCCTAGCTATGAAATCTGCCCCAGATCCTCCCATGTGTTGTCTGTAGGGAGGAACACATCGCACATCTCCCCCATAATTGGAATCCCTGAGATCTTGGGAATGTCATAGAGGCTAATTCTAACATCCTCATGGTGAAAATGGAAAGCGTTTTTCATCGATGACCACCTACTTAGCAGTTTTGGCATCTTGTATATCATCTCTTAGATGTGGAATTGAGAAGCCCACACAGCCAAATAAAATCATACCCACATGAACTATGCCCTAAACTCATCATACGATGCAGAAAACCAGTGGGGCTAGGCCAATTACTCTATAAATTTTATTCCCTATCACATATCATAGTTTTCATTCCACCCTTTCTATGGGTTCCCCATTCCTGCATTAAAAATTTTGTGATATTTGTTTTGCAGATACCAATAGTTTCAACAATTTCCCATTAATATTGTTGACATGGTTGTGTAGCCATTCAATGAAAATAGGTGTTTGGTTCTTCTAGGTATGCATCCCAGTAAACAACCACCACTAATATTGGAATGGCATGTCCCTTAACCAGTATATTGGTTCATCCATTCATACGTATAGGATTAAAACATCATCCCTCAGTCGGAATCTATAGAGTGTAAATCTCTGATAGATGGGATAATTCTTTTTCCCCTCGGAAATTAGCTCCACCATGGGACTCATGGTTATAATAAATCCACACATACTCTCCGATCTCAGGATTTTTCTCCATGTATTCCATGCGGGCAGCCTCTACAGGGACATTCCATGCAGCTTCTCGGATAGCAATTCTATTTTGGGACATTGTCAATTTTCTTCCCTATTCGCAAACCTCATTCGCTATGCACATTCATGAAGCTCAATTTGTGGATCACATGGTATGCGATCCTTGAAAGACTTGATACACTTTGCAGTGAAAGATTGGATCATGATGCACCATTTTGTTAAGAAGCATTTACAACACACATATCCAAGGAACCCAGCTTGAAAAAAGTGTTCATGGGAGGTGCCAAATATTCAAGATTTTTGATCTTGAGCACATGTTCAAAGATACAGAATGGTCAAAAGAGTGTCCCTCACACCATATTTATATCTGGTGTCCTCAAAAGCTCTGCTGCACACCCACCTCCTCCCGATGCTATGTGGAGATCTCATACAACACCTCGACACGCTTTCATTACAACGCTGCTTTGCAATATCCATTTCTATTTTCGGCAATCTACCCTCAGAATTTGACCCTGGTTTTCTCCTAAGCTCCAAATCTAGGGGGAATTTTTTTTGCACAAAAATATGAGGCTAAGAGAGCCCAAAGTTGATGAAGTAGGTGAGACTATTTTTTCCATCAAAAGGCACAAAAATCATCAAAGGGGATTTCGTCATGAAGCTTTATCACAAAGCCCCTTTCCACCACGAACTGCATGAACCGAGTAGCACAAAATACTCCCCGACCACCGTAGAGTGTTGTGATGGAATCATCTATGAGTATGAAAATCACCGAAACCACCACAGACTTGTGTGATGGAAGCCTTCTCAATAAATATGGAGCCATATTCAATTAAGAAGAACAATTTTCACCGCAGCATTCCCTCAGAGCATTGTGACACTAGGTTCTTATAAATTGGAATCTCAAGCTTATACTAAAGGATTGAAACCCAAACCATTTGGATTATGAGATCTGGTTTTGTGAATACCCCTTTATACCATTAAACAGTCAGAAAATGTATCACCCAGGGTATTTGATCATTACAAACCAACATTCCCTTTTCTCTATTTTTCCTCTTCTTCATGTGGAGATTCCCTTCACAAATCCCTACGGCTATCACAAAGGTATGAGTCGCTTTTGGGAATATGGGTGTTTATGTAGGATTCAACTTTTGTGAATAAATCTCCATGAACATGTACACTCCATGACTTGGTTGGGACGTCATGCTTCGTAGAGCTCCTTCCTTCATAGAGAGCCATTTGGCCTTCCTTTAAGGATAGCCCTCCATCACAAAGATCCTCTCTGTGAAACCTTCTATTTAGCTAACCCTTCTCCCATGCGGCCCTCCAAGCTTGCATGAAGTGACATCTTGGTTCCTCATGTTGCGTTGAGTACATTGTTTCCTTGCCTCATGATTATTCTCATAGGCACGCTAACAACTATTTCTTCTTTGAAAACCCACGCTAACCTAGACCCCTCAATTGACCGCTCATCAACCTCACCCATGTTGGGAATTTCTTATGCCTTCCCATACACATGTTTAGGTTGGTACATGTTATCTAATTCTTATGGGAGATTAGTGAGCCCTCATCATTCTAGTTACAAGACATTAAACTTTCAAGAACCTTCCTCCCAAATACATGATGTTAATATGTGTGTTTCCACGTACATGGAAAGACCGAGTGGATCAGATAGTGGATTGTATTGGGAGTTATTTTCTTAATATATTTTCAATCCACCTTCTCTCTACCATTTGAGTATTTTTTCATGTACGTGTCAGGTATTATGCATTTAATCCTCGAAGCACACCTTGATAGGTTGTTCATGATATGATGGTCATATCCTTCTCATACAAATGGACACCATCCTCAGGCTTCGTTCTAGGAGTAAGTCCCAATGTCCATATTATTAGGAAAACATAGTGAGTAATCCCCAAAAAATATTCCTCATGGTTAGTCCTCTCACAACACTGTTGCAGTTATGATGCTACCCCTTTTTTGTCACACCGAGCATGACTCACGTAGGATTAGATTAAGTATCAATCATGAAATACTCTCTAGGATGCTAACTGTGCGTAGTCCACTTTCATGTTTATGATAATCTACTTATAATTTTATCCTTGTTTTTAAGGTATGGTATTTAGGAATCCTCCTTGATGTTCATGCTCATCATCTATCGACCCTGACTTCATCACATTGGTTCTCCCTCATCTCAAATGATGTTAAATTGTATGCTATATAAACTTGGGTTTTTACCCCTGTCTTCACAGGGCACATAGGAAGCCTCCTCAGGTTCAACACCAAGAGTGTCCCTCTTGTGATAGGGTTATATAACAATATGGTATTTTTTATGTAGGGTATGTAGGAATCCTCCTGTGTGATCCCTACACACTGGATCCATAATCCTCCAACCAAGAGTGTCCTTCTTGCGATGGGATTCAAACCATGTGCAATTCCCATCATGTCTCCATGTCATTTTTCCTTGTGTACACCTTGATTCTATGCCCTGTCTTGGACTACGTTCACTTTGATTATCTACCATGGGGATACATAGGAAGCCTCCCTATGGTTCAATCACATTATTATTGTATCATACTAGTATCTCCCTTGATCCCCTATGTTTCAAGAAGAACATTCATCAAACGAAGGTTTCATTTCCTTCAGGTCCCATCCAAGCATCCATTCTCATTAGCCACCTCCTTAGGTAACTCATCTCCCCATCTAATAACAACGTTGACGTTGATCCCTTCCTCCTAAATAGGGTACGTAGGAAACCACCCTAAGGTTCAATCCCAATAATATCATATTCACATCAGTTCATCCCCATTCATCTGATCCTCTTCATTAAATAATCCATCATCCATCAGGATTATTACCTATACTGCCACATCCTTGTGGGATCACGCCATTCAAACTGGCAGCTGACCATACATAATCCCTTACCATTTACTCCATCACCCCACCCTTATTATGGTGGGTTAATGTCATCTTCATTGTCCATCTCAGTGTGTAAGCCCCATTAATCCATACGACTGGCGATTCAAACAACACCTAGTCTATCTTAGGGTGTAAGCTCTACACCATCCATCTAAAAGTTATCCTCTTGCAACGTGCCGCCACAGTATGTGAGCTCCGAATCACCCATTAAAAATACATAGTTTTTATCCTTTTAATATATATAAGGTATATATGAAGCCTCCACATGGTTCACTCCCATCCAACAGTAATACATGGTGTTCCCCGCTTTGTGGTCCACCTCATTTGAACTTTCCTTTATCGTGTCCAGATCAACCTTCATGGTATGAAATGATCCCTCTTTGGGACACACCACCCAGGGTTCATCGTAGTGGTTAATTTTAATCCATCCATCTAGAAAACCTTCTAGTTAGTCCATCCTACGGATGTGCCCATGTGGTATGCTCCGATTACTGTTTTGATTAGTCCAATCTATCTCTGCTAGATATTAAACTCACAGAATAACCTATGTTAAACATGGGAAGCTGAGGAAAACCTCATGGACATGCATCTGGCATAAGATACCCCGCGATCACCATTGTAAGCCTCGGGTTTATATACCCTTGAGAAGACCTTTGGTGAATAAAATAAATGTGTTATAAAGTTAGAACGTTAATACATCCAAAAAATGGCTCACCAAGACTACTCTCATGACTAATGGTTTCTTCCCCAACATAACCCTTTGGAATATCCTAGCCAAAGCAGCATAGTAAACTAGATTCCATGAAGAGATGGCACTGGGGATGAGTTTCATGAAAAAATTATTAATCACTGAGGGAGACCTGGTCTAGGAAACTATTTATGTGGAGGAGTCCAAGGATGTAGGAACTGGAATCCCATCGTCCCATTTTGATCATGGAGAAAACATTGATGAAGAATTGATGGATTTCATCCACCTATGGAAAGCCATAGTGTGGGCTATAGTGTGACCATCAACGAACATCAATATACATTTGTGTAGTGCAGCCCGATAGAAAAGCGACCAAAACGACTATTCAATAAGACCATGTATACATTTTGAGGTGGGAGAAATAAATCTTATACTAGTTATTTTCATCAAGTATATTTGAAGTCATTTGATGTTGTTTCAATAACTATGATATAGAATTTTATGGTTCATATTAGTTCCCCATTTATAATAGGGGCATTTTTCAATAATCAATGTGTGGTTGATTTTTGGGACTAGGTTTTAATTTATTTCCTTAGTTTCCAAACTTTTTAAAATATCCTATGAAATTTATCATTGATATTAGAGACTCATATGATGTCATATTTGTTAAATCATTGTTATAATGTTTGTTTTTATAAGTTATAACTGTTTATCATAATATTCATAATATGTGAAATATTTATTTGTTCTACTGGTTATAAGATAGAACATATGATATATTATATTGTAACCTACATCATGTTAGAATCCTGAATTTTTTTTAATGTTTTTTGGAATTTGATAGTATCCAATCATAGAGTATGAAATCATTTTTCTGATTTTCAATAAAGAGCATCAAACCATTAAAGAATGATGATGTGAATCATAAAAAATAATAAATCATCCTTGAAGGGTTATATATTACACTAAATATTATCTTCCATGGTAAATGATAGATAATAAGAAATATCTTAGATTATGATGTGACTGGAATCATAAAAAACAATTAGTCAAGAAAAAAATTAATTTTTCATTATTTTTATTACAAATAAAATTAATTATTCTATAAAATATTTACAAATAATACTAAAATTTATTTTAGGGACACTAATTAATTTAGAGAATTTCAAAATTAATTAACTTTTTTAATTTTATAGACAATTAAATAAATATTTATGAATATTTATTAATAAATATTCCTTAAATATTAATTGTTAATATTAAATAACATGTTTTTAAAAAACTTATTGCATTCCATAATAATTGTAAATAATGTTTTTATTTGATAATCATAATGGGGAATTTATAAGTTGTTTATAAATTACAAAATAAGGCCAAAATATAAAGTGTTTATAGTTATTTTGGAATTTTTCATAAATAATACGCATTGTAAAAATTAAAATGAGGAATTTTATCTGAAATTAATTAAATGTCGTCGAAAATATTTTGATGAATAATTAAATAAAATATCTAAATAATATAAATATAAGATATTTTAATTATGTAGAATGTTTCCATGACATAAAAATGTAATAAAAAGTGTTTATATTTCATGAAATATCATTCATTAATATAAAATATCACAAAATGTGAAATATAAAATATTTATATCATGAGGTAAATATTTCGAGATTAAATTCAATAATTATGGAATGGTTAAAATAAATATCTTAAATTATAATTTTTATATGTTTAAAATTCATTTTATATAATTTTAATAATTAATTATATCATATTTAATTATTTGAATTGTAAAATTCTTTAAAAATTATTCCCTTGTTAATTATTCATCAATATAACTTGTTCATATATTGTTAACATATACATAAATTAGATTAAATTATTTATTTTATTTCTTATAAATTAAAATTTTTTTATTTTAAGATAGGTATGTTATTATGAGATTTAATTTCCATCTACCTTGACTTCAGTTTATATTTAATGTTATTATGTTGAAATTAGAATATAAATATATTTTTGACCTATTATATTTAGGATTTATGATGAATTTACTCACTCGTACGTAATGTATCGTAAGGGAGAGCCACTTAGTGGTGGACATCCCACTGTCTTAGAGTCTATGCATTGTTTTGTAAAGGTGGGGGTTAGTTGTCTTTCACATTGAGCTTAATGAGGTGGATATTGTTAGTATCATATAATTATTAACCACTACGTGAATATTCCATGTACCTTCCTCATGAGATGAACTTGAAAATGTGTATAAATGTTTGAGTTTTATATATGGGAGAGTAATAAATATTTTCAAATGTGTAATGGTTTACACATAAATATTGTATGAACATATTGATTTGGGGAGGGAATATGATTTCAAACTAAAATTTTAAAATCATGCATGCATAAATGTAATAATAAGAGATATATTTTCAAAAAATAAATCCCCTTGAAATTATAAGTGTATGATTACATCCAAAGTAGTCATTGTCAACATATTTATCATTTGTAATGGGTTACCTAATTGTTTGGTTCCCTTTAACTAATTTTTATAAAGAACAAAACTGATGAGTCAGTCAAAATGTTAGGTACCATGTTTCTGTATATTTTTTTAGGTCACACATAATTTTTAAAACCTACCCATTAGGATACTAGAGAAATAGATTGGTTTTATCAATGTGATGGCTTGGATAAGGAGCTTTCAAGTCAAAAATATAATATTCATATAAGATATGATTGAATAGATGTTTTTTAGATATAGTCATGGAATATTTACATGATTGGATGGTGTATGCCATTATGAAATATGTATCCCAATCTACTAACATATATATGATTAATTTGGTATCATTTTTTGGGGAAAATTTGAATAAAATATCTTATTTCAGATTAATTAAACATGTTACTCATCAGATATAATATTTTTTATAGATAAAAATCATCATCATCATAAAAATTATTTACGAGATTAATTCACAGGAATGAAGAGATTATTTTATGAAATTATTAATCTTGGTAACTCAAGAATAGTTCCTTTTTAAGAAAAATTATATATGTTGGAGAAACACTCTCCTATGTGACATAATAATAGAAATAGTCAACAAGTGAATATATATTCTTTTGATTCATTGGTTAATACATTTTAAATTTAAAAGCCATTATAGGTTAAGTGAAAAATTGAGTTTTAATCGTCAATTATATATGCAATATATTTAGGTTTATCAGGGGTAGAAAAAATAATTAAGTATTCTAGTTAATTTTTGAGAATATAGGTTTCATTAAGGATTATTATACTTATAGAATTTATCATATTTTAATCTATAGAAATGATATAAAAATATGATGTATTTATAGAAACTTTAACCTGATATTTTGAATTGCTTATAATACTAGACATGTGATGAATGTGTATTGGTTCTCTGAAGACAATACATGTAGTAAAAATTTTAAACTAGATTAAGAAATAATTTTTAGAAGCGTCTAAGAATGTTTCTTCATGTGACCATATTAGTACATTGAATCCTAAAGGAAAAATTGGGGATGGTGAATGATAATTCCCTAAGAATAAATTATTAAAGACACCTAACAAAGAATTGTAAAATTTTATTAAATTACCTTATCAAGTGTCAGTGTTATGACTATGAATTATTATGTTATATATGATATATACTATAATGTATTCACATTAAAAATACTAAAAATATATTACAGTTTAAAATAATGGGAATATTTGATATAGAATATAGTTTTTATTCAACTAAATATGTAAATAGTTTCAAGATCAAAGATTTCAATTTAATGGAATTTATCAATATTTGAGGAATATAGGTGGAGGATGGGTAACTTTTCTATGTTTATCTAATACAAAATATAATTTTCATTCATAAATAAATTTTATAAACAATGATTGTTCATTAGTTATATACAAATGGTTTGTGATTCATTAGATCCTATAACGTTTTCAAAAAATGATACAAGGCTAAAAATGATTCATCCATGAACAAAGCGTTTGTGCAATTTTTGAAAATATACAAGGTGATGTTGTTGAAATAGTTGGTTTGCTAGAACCAACTATTGTGTAATTTTTATTACCATATCATGTATATAGTTAGATATACAGGGTGTCTACATACCATTATATTGTAGTGTTTTCTACATCCACTTTTTAAATAGTAATTTCCAAAGAAGAATTGTCATATCAAAAAGTTATATTAGATCCCTGACTATAATGAGAACCTCAAGATACCATGATGTTTATTTTAAACAAAGGTGATATGTTCTAGATACATCTAATGGAATGGAAACAATTGATATATAACTATTATGTGATGGGGTATGATAATCATTGAGACTTCTTCTCAAGAAGTTCACACTTGGTGACCTCTAGCATTGAGATTATGATGACAGACCTGTTAATATGGACATCACATGTTTTGAGTTTCATTGGTTGTTTCTATCTATGAACATGTGTATTGGTTTCCTAACTTGATATCATTACCTATGTATACCATTTGATTGTGAACATTTATTAAAGGAAAAACCATGATAATGAAATCATGTAGAGGTAGCTTGTGTTGGGTGCCTCATTTGTGGTATAACATTAGTTTAATGGTCAAGAAAGGATTTGTGACTTCCATGTTTAGGAAGTTGTATATCTCTGGACTGGTTGATCAGAAGGGTGCTACCATCATAAGTATTTGGACAAAGTAGTAGAAAGATATATCCATTCAGATAGATCAATAAATAAGAAATCATGAAAAGGATGATGACATAAGTGTGCATCTTACATTATGAGATATTTAAATACAAAATGAATATATTACAGAGTATGTGTTCATAGGTTGGTTTTCATTTCTATGATAATCCTTATCACATTTGGGGTCCTGATGGGTTTCTAGACTCCACTCTTAGTTTTTGGATTATGTTAAATGTTATCGAGACAATTTCCTAGAGGGTCACACACATTAGCGTATTCAAGAATCCTCCTTATTCAGTTGAATTGATATATTAGACACGGTGGTCCCCACCATATGGTCCGAGTGCTGTCCAATGTTTTGATCACCCAAGAAATAAAAAATTTCATTATTATTCAAGTAATGAATAATTGGTATTGAATTTACTTAAATTATTTACATGTTATGTAATCAAAAGAAAATATTATTTGAACAAATATTATTTTAATATTCAAGGGTCGTTTAATATTAAGCAGGAATGGTGAGTCAAGTTAAATGGATCAGTTTTATCACATATTATATTTTATATACATTACATGAATGTGATAAATTATAAATAATATTTAAGGAAAATTTTAGTTCATCATAATTATTATTTATTGGATGTTAAATTTCTAGGGTTCATGGAACCCTACTGGGTTCTATTCATCATCCTCTATAAATAAATAGAGGCTCTGTCATAACCAACTATTCATTCATTGATAATTAGAGTCTATATCTCCTCCAAATTTCAAGAGATAGAGTATCTCCCTCTCAATAGGTGATTCTAGGATTCCAACAACTATCAAAGGCAGAGGATCATGATGATCATCAGGGCGTTAAAGACATCGTCAAATCACTGCACTAGCAGCCGGAATTTGACGACCAGAGCCTCCGTGTATTTTTGAAGCTTGTGTGGACAATTTAGAGGGTTCCTATTGTGGATCCATCGACCAAAAATCTCTGATAACTAGTTGAAGTTGGTTGTGTCATCAAATCTGGAAAAGGTATGTTATCAGTTTTATTTGTGATCCCTTTTAATTTAAGTGACATCCAAGGACCATACTGGGGCTCGGTTCATCTGCGAAGACATGTTTCTTCATTCCATTGATAAAATATTTTAAAATACCATTCCCACTATCTTCTATTGTGGGACCTGATACCTACAACTGGTATCAAAGGGTGGGAGGTGCCATAGGAGGACATGGGGTCCACGCGGACCCCCTATTTCAGCCAATTTATTTGTTTTCATGGGTGTCCATAAGTTTTAAAAAAGAACCTACTTTTTAAGGTCAAGCCTCCTCTCAATAAATTTTTTCATTATGGTGATTTATCTACAAGCATCCACAAAATAATTACACACACTCAAAATGGTTTTCAAAGGCTACTTATAGACTTATCATTATAATATTATTATAATAATAAAATTATTATTATTATTGTTATTAAATTATTATTAAATGATGATTATTATTTTTATTATTATGAAAAACCCACGTTATGGTGGAATTATTTCAGTCATCATCTGAAGGAAATCTAGTGATTCGAAACTAATTTTAATAATATATAACCGCTAATCAATTCATATTAAATTTTTTGAATGGACTTAACATGGTTGTTTGAAATGTTATTAACAAGAGGTCTATTCCATTGAGACCGTAATTAAAACCTCTATTTAATTTAATAAAAATTTGTTATTATTTGGCTCAGAAATTTTATGTTCTCCCTCTAATACCAATTGTATGTATAGTGGGTCCCTCCCGGACGACCTGCATCACATGGAACCAGCAGCCCCCACCTCCCCTTTTCAAATCAGCACCACTGAGCTGCATCCACCAGATCTATCACTAGAGTGGTCTAACCTTGTCCTACATGGCCACATCCTCCACTAGTTATGTCTCTTCATCCTCTGACTCACCGTAACCGCAATCCTCTGGATTAGCCGTATCCTATCTTCCTCATACCCAAGGCCTCACCTCCTGAACCCCACTATTGTTGACCATTGGGGCTCCACCTATCCACCATTGGGGACCTACAAAAACTTTCAGATCACTTTCATGAAGAACCCCCTTCCCAGGTTCCTCCACTAATTGACCTCTTACCCTCCTCGTGACCCTCCAAAAGTAGGATCTCCTAGAAAGCCACATCTCCATCACGATGCTTCACCGGACCACCATTTCCAATCCATTCGATCGCATGACATCTCTAGATAGTGTCTCAACCACGCCATATGTCTATCAAACTTGATCATGTCCTCCTTAGTGAAACAAAATCTATCTGGCAGCTCGTAGTAGCTATCTTGTCCTGTATTTGCGGCCAAAAACCCCTGTTGGGATTCTTCTCCACCTCCAAAGGTGCAGAGTAGGCACCATGCAGTAAGATAACCCTGAAGAGTTATGATGAACATACCTTTCCTTGAAAGTGTCCTGGGTCAGTCTGTCAAACCCAAAACGGGTGTCTATGGACACCTCTGGCCTAAAATAGTCCACCACGGGATTTCCCTAGCCCGTTACGAGTATGTGTGTGTTAAACACGACCTGCAAATGGAAATAACGGGTGTTTTAGGTCCTAATTTAAGTTAAATTAATATCATTAATTAGATTAATTTATTCATTAATTTAAAATAATTAATTTATTAATTATGGTTTAAAAATATTATATTTTATTACCTAATGATAAGATATATTTAATTTTTGTTATAAATTTAATTAACTAACTAATTTAATTTTTTGAAATAATATTTTTATTAATTAAAAGACAAAATAATAATTATATTATTTGATTTATTTAATTTATTTAATTCAATTAACTTTTGTTCTTCTTTAATGAAATTTATTTTTTATCGCTCGTTTTTTTACCCACCTACTTGTTTTGAGCACCTACCCCAGTATGATTATTTTATTTAATTAATTATTATAAATTATTTGTGTTAGTTAAGGAGAAACAATATGTACCTAGTAAGGGGAGAAGAATGGAAACTTGTTTTTTGGGAACACAAACTAGTATTCCTTAGATCAGATTAATCTAATATCATAGTTAGGCTAATGTGTTGTGTGAAACAAGATAATATGATCCAGTGGTATCCATACCTACAAATATCGAATACGTTATAGATTTTGAGGCAGTTAAGAATTAGTTAGATGCATAAATTTTTTCCAGCTCTTGGATTTGAACAAAGTAAGTAATGTATTATCATAATGTAAATTATCATATTTTTACTATTCAATATGTCACGTTTTGATAGTAAAAAAAGGGATATACTCAGGTATACCATCTCTTGAGATGTTTTACTCATGGAGATGAGGTCTCATATAGCAAAATTACCTCAAGGTAGAAACATAAAAGACCCAGTAGCTAAATTTGTTACTTAATAAAAACATGATCTTTTTCATGGGAGTAACTAACAAGCAAGTTTTTCAAGTTGAATCTAGTTCAAGTGGGTGTGCAGAATTAGTGGGATACCTAGAACAAACATTATAGTAATTTTGATTACTATATCATGTATATATTTAGCTATACATGTTGTATTCTTACTATCGTAGTGTACACTTTATGCATCCACTATTAAAATGGTAATGTCTATAGTTTAGTTGTCGTATCAAACAGTTATAGCATATCCTAGTGTATACTGAGAACCTCGAGATATAATTAAGTAAATATTAAACAAATTACATATGGTATAGATACATCTATCTGATTGGACACATTATATGTCTGACTATCAGGTGTTGGGGACTCATAATATTTGAGACTTCTTCTCATGAAGTTCACAGTTGGTGATATCTAATAGTGATAACATGAGGATAGAGGTGCTAATAATAACACCGCATGTTTTTGGTGTCATTGGTTGTTCATATTTATAAACATCTGTATTGGTACCCTAACATGAGATCATTACCAGTTTGTATAATTTGATTGTGTACTTTAATGCAATGAAAAAACTGTGATAATGAAATCATAGAGAGTAATATTGTGTCGATTGTTTCATTAGTGGTATTATATTGGTTGAATGTTCAATAAATGATTTGTAGCTTTCATTTATATGAAGTTATATGTCTCGAGAATGGTTGATCAGAGTGGTGCTACCTTAATAACACTATGTCCAAAGTAGTTTAATGGTTAATATATTGGAATATATCAACAAATAAAAAAGCAAGAAAATGGTGATTAAAAAATTGTGTGTCCTGTTTTATGAGATATTTAATTGTAAATAGATTATATTATACAGTATGTGTTCATAGGTTGGTTGTTTTTCCAATGAAAATATTTATCTATTTAGGGTCCTTGATAGGCTTCTAGACTCCACTCTTGGTTTATGAATTTTTTTCACTGCTATGAGAACAAGGTCCAAGAGGCTTATGTAGAATAGAGTAATCAAGAATCCTCCCTATTCATTTGAATTGGGTTATTGGACATAGTGGAACCCACCATAGTGTTCGAGTATTGTCTAAAGTTTCCATAACTAGAGGTATAGACTCTCTCAAAATAAATTGTCCATTCATTTAGAATTAGAAAATATCTATCCTTCTACTTTCAAGAGATAGAGTCTCTCCCTCCCAAGAGGTGATTCAAGAACGCCTTCAAGCATCAATGGCATAGGACCACAGTGATAAATGAGACATCGAAGACATCATTGCGTGACCATGCTAGCATACAAAATTCGACAATCGGTGCTCCAATTTATATTTGAATCATATGTGGGAGAAATAGAGGGATCCTAGTATGGATCCATTAAGAAATGATCATCATTGATGAGTTTTAGTTGACCATGACATTATTTCTGAAAAGGTCTTGTTAACGATTTTATTTGTCTGATTTATTCATTTATGTGATATCCAAGGTCTATACTGGGGCTCGATTTGTCAGTGATGACAAGTTTCATTGTCCTATCAATGAGATAATTAAAAATCCCAATCCAACGGCTTCTGCCGTGGGACCCAGTACCTACATATGCTTCGTCCACCCACCATTGGATTATATTACTTAATTCATCTTTTTATATGAATATTCTTCCAAAACATAGATTCTATATAAGACTTTGAATCAATTGTTTACTTGTTAAATATTACTATTAATAGGATATTAGATTTTTTTATAACACAAATGAGTTATCTTTTATTTGAATGATGTTCTAATGATAATATAATAACTAAGAGGGTAGTGGGGGTGTATATAGATTTTAGAAATTTAATGTTATCATAAAATAGGATACACTAGTTTAAAAGTTAATATAATTATCACCCAATTCCCTAAATAAAATATTATATTTGATGGTAATTAAAAGAATAGCAATTCCATTAAATTTTGATTAAATATTTTTACTTCATAACCGATTATGTGAGTTAATTTTAACGTCACTTTATCCAAATGGAGTTTAATATGTAATGGTTGAAAATAATGTAAAAAGTGAAATTATTTAAAGGGATAAGTTTTGTGGAATATGGTTTCATGTTTTATGGTGTTAACGAAAGATTATTTATATTTATATAAAATAACTTAACATTATAAAATTTCATCCTATGAAGTTAAGGAGTTTTAATATATTAAAGGAGTTGAATATTATTAATTTGATTAATAAATATTGCCTTAATAAACAATGCATTATTCAAAGATGAAACTCAATAAATTTTTTTGGGGATGGTTCAATTGGATGGTTACATAGATATGAGATAAAAAACATATAGAAGAAAAACATTAACAGTGCCCCCAAAATTACAGCCAAAATATGGTTGATTTGGAAATTTATCATAAATGACATGATATAAAAAAGAATATGTTGAGGTTTGTTAAATATTACTAATGGGTTTTTATAAATTTTAAATGTATCTTATAAAAGTAAATATCCAGTTTATAATTGTTTCAACTTGTTTATAAAAGTGTATATACATCTGAATTATATAAGTCCTTGAATAATTATCCTCTTAATGTATGATTTTGTGTTTATCCCTAATTGATTTTCATCATGTATTTTTATAGGACAAGGAAGTAAATTTTATCATGAGTATGATTCTACTATGAGATATGTAATATTCTATTGAGGCACCAAAACAAAAGAAACATGATTTTTTGTGCCCATGATAATTCACTATGTACACCATGTGGATTGTAATACACTATCACTTTGGTATACGAGGAATACATGGATCATATTGGGTACCCAATAATGGGTGTTGGTGAGATACATATCATGAAAACATTTATATTTTGTCGCATTTTAGAACGATTTCATTGTGACTTAGATAATTATGGGTTACTTTTGTATGTTTCTAATCATTTTTTGTTGGACCTCCAAAAATACATGATTTTTCCTCTTATATGATGAGTATTAAATTTGGTTCCTCAATTGATAGAGACAAGAGAGTGTGTATCTACGCATAGATAGGATATATAATATGATTTTATATTATGATATGGGTCCTATAATTCACTTTTCTATATTTTTGAAGGAAATGTGATAAATTCATTGAAGAGGTTAGTCTCTACTTGGTGAGTTTTGAAAATTTTAGTTACCTATATGGGATGTAAAATTACAATATCATATAGTTACTCATTGTCTTGGACGAAGGTAATATATGAGAATTTTAGTTAACATGAGATGTTATTATTATAAATGGTTCTTGAGATACATGTGTTTGATAGAGATCACACTATATATATTTATACCTATAGTATCATAAAAACTATTTTAGAGAATATTATTTCTCTATATTTGTCGATAAAATGATTTATATTTTTTCTCAATGGTAGAAAGGATCGTGGGTTCACACCTTATGGTTGATTGGATGGAAATTGCTTTTAATTTAGGGCGATGTTATCTCCAATGGCCCGAAGGCCTTCATTTTTTATTGATTTTTTATAATCCAGCTTTCAAGGGGTGCGGTAGGACCCTCATAAGGCCTATAGACATAAGTATTACATGGAACGTAGGCCTTAGAGGAATTAATTTCCCACTAGATTAAAAAATTACATACAACCAAGACAAACTACATGGAACTTCTTCTCCCCAGCATCTTCATCATGAAATCATCTCTCTACCTTCGCATGGCTATTCAGATAGGCTTTCTAGTGCATGAAAAGGCTTATACCGATGGTAGGTGTCATACCCTCTCATTATTGAAATCCTTTTAGCTTCTGATATGGTGAAATATCCTTGCTCATATCCTGTCATTCTTACATTTTGACATGCCTCCCACTTCGCCTCCCTCATGAGCATTTCAACCCCTTACCCTCCCCCAAATTCCCTCCTCCCTCTGGTCATAGTTCAAACCCATTAACACTCCTCTCTCCCTGCACGCGGACCCTCACAAAAAATAAGGGCCAATGGGATTAGAACCAAGTACTTGGTTTCCCACACCAAACGACCTAACCGACTCTACTAAACAATTTTCATTATTAAAAAGTTTTGTTCCATATTAATGTATATATATATATATATCTATATAAAAAATAAATATTATATACATAATTATAAGTATTAATATATGTATAATATATATATATATATATATGTTTATATTACATGTTGTGAGGTTTGAATGTGTGTGTGTGTGTCAGTATAATTATTTATGTGTGTGTGGGTGTGTGTGTGAGTGAGTGTGTAATTATATATATATTTGTGTGTGTGTGTGTGTCTAATTATAATTATATATATATATATATATATATTTTTGTCTGTGTGTGTTTGGGTGTATATATATGATTATAATATTTAAATTTTAATTTCAATGTTAATGTGCATTAATATAATTGTAATTAAATATATATATATATATATATAATTATCCATGTTCTTTGAAAAATGCGAAAAAATTTAAAATATATATTTATTTTTATATGTGAATATATGTATATAAAATTATATATTTATATGTGTGTGGGTGTATTTGTATATATATATATATACGTATGTGTGTGTGGGTGTGTGTTTAAAAGTTTATGTGTACATGTATATGTTTATATTTTATGTTATATGTATATAGATATTTATATATACTTTTATATTATATATATATGTTTATTTTTTACAAATATTTTTATAAATTATATTATGTATATATATTGTTATATATTATATTATAAAAATATTATAGATATATATATATGTGTGTGTGTTTATTTTATATACATTATATGTTTATATTGATATATATCTTCATTATATATATTTGTGTTTGTGTGTGTGTTTATATATTTTTGTGTGTATAAATATAAATTAGTATGTATTCATATATATATAATTTTAATAATATATATATATATAATTAGTCATGTTTTAAACACTTGTAAAATTGTCTCTAATATAGCCATGTTTTCATAAAACCGAAATAAACTTGAAATATATATTTGTCTCTAATATAGCCATGGGATATATAAATATATATGTTAGAGTCATTTGCGGAAACATGTCTCTAAATTCTAGTGTTTTTATTGTGTATGATTTGTGAAAAAAATTAATGAAACATATAAAAACGTGTTTTGGAAGATATCAAAATTATTTTTAAATATGATTTCAAAAGTTGGCCAATGTGATTTGAGATAAGGTGAAAGGGAAACAATACTAATATGCATTGATGTAAGTACGAGATTATTGGAAAATGTGTTCCCTCAAACCCAGACATATGTATATAAGGTATATATATATATAATATTATATAGTAAGATATAGTAGTTTGTATTATATGAAAGGACTGTAAATCATAAATTGTTCTATTTTGGACATATCATTTTTAATGATAAATGGCCATATCACGTGGCACCAGATGTCACGAACACCCTCAATTATATAGTGTGATTGGGTATGTCATAAAAGGAACATGATATATTATTACAGTATATTATATGAATTAGTCATACAGAATGATTTATTGATAATTAATGGCTTATTTTCAAATGTCATTACCCATGAAACCCTAAGTAATTGTAACAGTCCTAGTTTTTATGAATAATTTTTTTCTGAATAAATTAAAATTCATTAATGTCTTTCATCGTGTGATTCACCATGTTAATTATTCATTATAAGATACAAAACTTTAATATTTCTATTCATGTAAAACCTAGATTTGATTCTGGTTCACACAACACTATTTTTTTTATTTTTTTTAAACATAATTTTGAGTTCATTCGATATCTTGTGTTATAGGAGTGAAATAGTTTTATAAAAAAAAATATATTTTTAATAATATTATTAAAATATATTTATATTTATAACCTAGTCATTGGAATGGTGGTAATGGATAATATTAACTAAATATTAAAAATATTATTTGCACATATTTATATAATGGTTCTATTGATGTCCAATTGGTTTGAAATGAAAATAAAAAACCAATTGAATATAAAGCATGTGTTTTTATGAAAATCTATTTTTATTCCCACTAATGAGATTTATCGAAATAAATTAAATTAATCAAAATTAGTTAATAATATTGATGAAATGTAAATGTTATATATTCAATAAAATTTTTTCAAATTCATATAATGTATTATATTGTATGAAATAAGAAAAAAATCAGATTTTGATCATAAAAAGATGATTTTTAAAGATATTTTTACAACCTTTTAATGATAGAATTTTTTTAAAACAAAATTTAGACACTTTTAAGAATATTATATGAAAAAATAAAATTAAATTTTTAATTAATAATGTTAAAAGCATCTTAGGGTGGATTTTTGGTATATTCCTAAGATGTTTTATTTTTTGATAAATAAGGGAAGATACTGAATTTAATTTGATATCTGGCATTCCATATATTTATTTTTTATAATTTAATAATATTTTAATTTGGTTTTAAAGTATAGCTAGTTCAATTATACATACAAAAAACCACATTAGTTAATTGAAATCTATTTCAGAAAAAAATTGGATATAAAAACATTCCAAAATTTCAAAAATTTTACATTTAAAACCTGTTATAATGTCCCATCTTCAGGATTAATTTTAAATTCTATTCTACCACATCTATGATTGTAATTTATAAAAATTAATTCCATATTTTTAATAAGAATAATTTAGAATCATGTTTTTGGTAATATTCGTTTTTTACAAAAACAATTAGTGAAATAATTTAAAAAACATTACAGGGACTAAGTTAAAAACAAGTTAACTTAGTGGTTAAACTAAAACTATAAGGTGTAAAAATGGACTGAGACATCACCAAAACAACTTTTATGGACATATTTAGATCTTAAAATTTCATGGATATAATATTTTGTGTTAATGGAGCCTCATGGTAGGTAAAAATGTGGGGAGTACATAATTCAGTTTCATAATGTCAATTGTGTCATCTCCCTCACTTATAAAAGGCCTCACTAAGTCCCCTTTCACCACAAAACTCAAACCACATTGGTTTAGAAAACACCACAAAAAATAATATCCCAATATACCTCCTCAAATACTAAAATAATGAATTTTGTCATAATTAAAACCAAGGAAGTCTTTTTTTGAAAACAAAAAGTAATTACCTGATGAAATGGTAACACTCTTCAATAAGCACTTTGGTTATATTTTGTTCTCCACCCATTAAATTATTTTTATATCATTATTATATAATCAACATATTATATAAAATATAATGATAATTTATTTTTAATGGTATGACCTACACCTTCACACACATCTATCAGATGGGATACACAATCACCATTCGTGTGTACATCGAACTATCGCCACATGAACTAATGTCGTTCATTCTTCCATTACCACCTCTCAAGGTTTTGAATAGTAATATACATGATATTTTAATATGATATATATTAAATTTATTAATAAATTATTATTATATAATTATAATATGAAATATAACATCATGGTTTCCATTTTGTGGGAATACGATAACATTGTTTGTGGATGTGTGGGCTACAACATCCTCAAAGCGATGTGATTCGTTCACGAGTTACTTGAATTTTATTAAATATGGGTTTATAAAAAATATGTACTAATTATTAAATAATAATGCTACTATTTTGATTATATATATATATTTATATCATTTACTCCTCTTTCTTTTAATATATCAAAAAATTGAAACAATGTTCATGTGTGCATACAACCAACTATCTCCATGAACGGTGTATTTCATTTCATATTTCAATAGATTATAAATTATAAAAAATTTATACATTCAAGATATATATGATATTTATAACATTTTTCATATTTTATAAATTTAAAAATAATGATCTTTGTAATATGTCCACTAATAACAAGCTGAAACATGTATGACAAACAGAGCCGTTATAACCCAAAATGAAACTTTAAAATGGAATTTTTATGAAACATGTAATATAAAGTCATAATAAAATAATTTATGCTATGATATATCATAATATTTTTATTTCTTAGACTTATAAAGAACTAATATTCATTAAACATGAATTTTTAACATGTAATGATAATTTCAAGACTTAAGGTAAGGGGATTTCATGATTCCCTTTTATTTTTGTAAGACATATTCCATATTAAGAACTCTTTTTTTGTAGTGTATATACTTACAATGAATGTGTTATATGATTATTATAATTATATTTATGGGTATTAAAATAATAAATTTATTATATCTCTTTCATTTGTTACAAGATTTAAAAGTAACCAAATTGGTAATGTATTGTTTTCTCAATTTTCCATTCTTTGAGACACATATTATGTTCTCACCTATATTATTTTACGATGAGTATATAAAGACCCTTTAAAATGTTATATCATGAATACACATTCTTCAGGATATTTTATGCTTTATTTAATGTTACTTTTTTTGGGAATTTTGATTCAAATTTATCAATGTGGTTAGAGTTTATTGCTACAATCCCATCATTTATTGGGATTATTTATGATTAATCATCCATTGATGAAATATTATGACCCATTTATCAAATATTCACATGAAGTTTCTTATATAATATTTATTCATGATATATTCGTGTAATTATTCCATTTACCACTCCATGGTACATAAGAAAATTAAGAAATATTATCTAATAAAATATTCTTTTATTTATCAACTCGGTTGGAAATATTTTTTCTTTCATAAGAATGTTTTCTCAATAAATCATAAATATTATAAAGATATCATAAGATTTTAAATTCAAATTTTTCCCAAGTTTTAACTTTTAAATAAATCAAAAGGATTCTTCTTCTCGTTTTCTAATCAATGCAATTTTCTATACATTTTATGATACTGAAAGAATGCTTGGCATGTACATATTTATCGGTCATCATTACCATCATTTAATCGAATATTAATTTCATATTTATGATATTATTTTAAATAAAACCTTTTTCTTAATATTATGTAATTTTTTTTATGATTTTATCTAGGAAAAGATTATCCAAATATATTTTCTGTTTTAAAAATAATTTTTAAAACAGAAAGGATATATTCCTCATGAAATATTTTAAATGATCCTTTTCAGATTATTCTTAATAAAAGATAAAATACATTAGAATTACATATGCCATATAGAGGATATGATCTAATTATAGCATTATTATTCTTTATTTGAAAGGGTTATGTTTTGATGGCATGATTTTTATCGAACCAGTTTATTTTTCACAGGTCAATCATGTTCCAAGGAGATTTTCATGAAACCCATTACCTTTCCAATTGTTAATCATGTTTCAAAGAGATTGACCTGAATCCCAAATATTTTCCATTGGTTAAATAGGTTATTACAAAAATTATGGGTTCTTATGATGATATGAAATCCATTTGTACTTTAGTTAGGTTGGGGTTCATGGAAATTTCTTATATTACGGGGTTGATATATAGAATCGGGTAAGTCCGCTCTATTGTAAAATGGGATGACCCAATAGAATCAGGTAAGACCATTAAATCATAACATGGGGAGGGCTATAAGGCTTTGGGTAAGCCCGTTATATCTTAACTTTGGGGCCCGAATAGAATCATGTAAACATGTTATAGCTTAATATGGGGTATCCTATATAGTCCTCTAATACATTAGGTAAATATTTCTATATAATGAGATAGTGATGGGAAAATAGTCAACGGGATCGAACCACTATGGGAAAAAGGTGTAACCCTATCCCCTGTAAGGAAAGGGGTGTCACTAGGGATGGGGGTGTGTCCCACCCAGTATTTGATTCCCACATGAATTAACATCATTAGTTTTCACAATGATCATCGAATTTTCATGAATGGTTTTATATGATTATCTATATAAAATAGATTATTTTTCTTATTATAATGTTATGATATCATGGATCTTGCTCTTAATTCCCTTATTATTCGTTAATTATGTTATTTAAATATGTATTCCATGAATCGTGTCTATGATCTTTAACATGGATGGTATGAACTCCTAATGTTATTATCATGTTCTTATACACTTATGTTCATGTTATTCTTACGTATCTTCTTTATTTACCCTTACCTGGGATCTGATCTCACAATATCTTTTGTTTAATTTCCCTAGGCTATGAATAAAGATTTTAAGTAGGAGTTATAAATGGGTAAAACATTGTAGGAAACATTGAATATATTTCACCAAGTAAAAGTATTGTCTTCCATATTTCCAAAAACACTACACTAATATGGTCTTCGAGCATTAACTTTTATAATGAGAAGAATATTCATCTAAGATGATGTAATATCATTACATGTTAATCCTGGGTGATATAGTTTATACTAAGGGAATGGATTATTCAACCATTTTAAAATAGGATGATAAAACTTTAGTGAATTATTTAAGGATATTTCTAAGGATATGCCTTGAGATTTCTCAAAGGATAAGTCTAAAGATGATTAAATGTATAAGAAATTCACTATAATTTTGGTAAATTATAATGCAAGAGGTTTTCAATAAATTACACCCCTATCATGACAATAAAAGTGAATGTGGCTCTCTCACAAATGTGCATAAGGGTAACAACACCAAAAAACTTGTATTGAGCTAGACTTAATTGGGAACTAGTGTATGAAAATAGACCATACAACACACATGGTTTGAATCTCCTAAGGGATACACTTTGGATATTTAAAAAATCTTTAGGAACCATCATAAAGGAATTAAATATATGATGAATATGAATAGACTATGATAAACCTATGGATTGATTGATTACAAAAGTATATTTCCTGAATTTGGAATCTGTTAAGTTATTTTTATGGATTATGTACTTATCCACTGTGATTAGTATCGCTCACACAATTTTTTTGGCATTAGTCAATTGAATAGACAAGAATGAAATTTTTAACATTCAATATGATGTATATTTTCGTGTCTATGTGAAACCAATTTGGATAATTACTCGAGAGAATGCTATTTATATTATGTCAAATAATTTTCTACGATAAATGACTAAAAATGTGACCTTTAGTGATATTATTAACACATCGAGTAAGAGGAAAATATAATTTTATGAGTCTTCACATAGTAATTAACATATAGAAATGAATAGTTGTCTTCTTACATGTCAAGAAGTGGGGAAGAACCTAGAGGAATACCTAAAATCGATGGGAAGATGTTGTCTGTGTGGAAGAAGGGGTATTAGAGTGAAACCTTTTTGAGGACTTCAATGTATTATCTATCGAGAACATGGGAATTACCCATATCAATGCCCTAACATAAGAATTTACTTCTAAATAAAGGATGTATATCTGGAATGTTAATCATTGATCATGGAAGGATTAAAGTATTTATGTACATAGATTCAATATTTATGAATTGTGAAGGATTTTCTAGTATAAGTTTTTTGTTATGGATTTGAAATAATATGTTGAATGGTACTGATGAACAAGAAAATTGATTTAATGTTAAGGTTATATTTTATGGAATATTTTTATTTTCATCAAGGGAATTTAACCATTAATTTTTCCAACATGTTGAGTTAATATTGTTTCCACAAAGAAATTTTGGTCATAAATAAGTCAACTAGACAATACTGATTACATTGGAACTGATTAATGATTTTTATAATCAATAATTATACTATTAGGGAATGATTTTTAAGAATTTATGGAATTATTTAATATATCCAATAATATTTTTAATGTCAAATAATTAAATTTTCTAATAAGTATTAATGGAAATTAAGTCTATTACTATGTTTTAAAAGAATATATTGTTAATTTATTAAACTGTTTCATATGTGATAATCAGGAGATACTTCCTGATATATAGGGATCAATGCTATTCTGATTCAGTGTCCTTTTAAAGTTTTATATTTTTATCTTTTAAAATGGTTATAATGTTAACCATTTATGAAATGGTTTAATTTAGACTTTATATTAGGTTTTAGAGATTAATGTATTATCTAACAACATGAGGATTTATTAATATTTGATAACCTATGCTGACCATTTTTCTATGATGCTAACAAAAGGAATATGGAATGGATAATAATTATATTTATGGATCTCATGATCTATTAGTTCTTCAGGCGTAAATAATTCACCTTCATTTCATGGAGTAAAAATGAAGTGGAGATTGATCAGGGATTGGACAAAATGATATATTGTTTTGAAATCATGTTTCTACATCTTGTTGAAAATGTTATTCAACTTTGTGGAAAGTATCTTGAAAAAATGTTATTTTAGTACCTTCATTTCCAATTAATCTAATTCTACCTTATATCATCATAGTTTTATTCTTTTATGATTGTCAACGTTATCTGGATCACCCAATTTCTTATTATTAGAGATATCTATCTCACTAAAATAATTTACAATATTTTTCGTGTCTATATATTCTCCTAAATTATTCTACGTGGAATCCCAGTTATGAGTTACATTGGGTAACTGTTATGTTAAAAAATATCCCTTTATAATGTAAGATTTAGTAATAGTTTTTACAATGTGGTTTCTTATTAATGGAACATTAATTTATTAATACATTTATGATCCAGGAAAATTTAGAGAGAGAAATTCATTTTATTGGAGGGAATATAATGAAATACCATGAGTTTGTATGGATTGTGTTTTTCCAAAATAAATTAAAATTCTCTAATTGTTTACTTTTTATGCTACACTAAGTTTATATTTCATTATACTCAACCAAAATTCATGATTTGACTACATGAAACAACTATATTATATTTTTGTACACATAAATCTATGTTGGGATTGTGTTATATACATTAAGGCACTCCATTGATATGTTTTGTTACACACAAGACTGATTTTTACTGAACTATAATGTAAAATTAATATTATAATTAAAGTATTATTATTGTTATCACCTATTTGTCGAAATTTATGTAATGGATATGATTAACTAAATTATGATAATATGGTTTACACATGTTTATATAATGGTACTTTTGGTGGCCAATTGACTATAATTGAATATAAAAAACCAATTGAATTAATGGATTTTTTTTTATGAAAAAATATTATTATTCCCACCAAGTATTTTATTATAATTATATTAAATTAATCACTATTAGTGAACATTATTAATGAAATTTTTATTTTATATATTCACTCAAATGTTTTTCAATTCATCTAATAAGTGTTATTGGAATAAAATAATAACAAATCAGATACTAATAATAAAAGGTTGCATTTTTTCTAAATGGTAGTTTTTCATTCATTTAATGAAATACTTATTTGAAAACTAAATTTTGAAACTTCTTTAAATATTATATGAAAAATTAAACTTTTTTTTTTGAAATGTGAACATCAAAATTATATTTGGTTCAATTTTTGGTATTTTTTGGAGAATATTTAATTTTTAATGAATAATAGAAAATAATGTATTTTAATTGAAAATTGACTTCCCATATAATATATTTATACAGTCAAATTATATTTTAATTGTTTTCAAAGTATAAATAGTTAAATTATAAATCAATCAATCAAATTTCTCTCATTGGAATTAGATATAAAAAATTTCAAACTTTTGACCTTTTTACTTAAAAAACTCCATGTTATGTCCCTCCTGTAGGATTAATTTTAAATTAAATTCTTCCACTTGTGTGATTGAATTTTGAAAAATAAAATCCATTTTATGTATCATAATAATTGATAATTTTTATTAAGGTTAACTTTGTTATTGACTAAAAATATTATTTGAAAAAATTAAAATTAATTGCAGTTATTACTGTAAAAAAAGCTTATTAAGTGGTTAAACTAAGATTATAAGTTTTAAAATGACACTAAACATTCTCAAAAATGTTGGAATGGTCATATTTAGACCATAACGGTAATTTTATTTTATTTTTATTTTATTTAATCCTCTTTGTAGGTAAATATGTCGGAAGCACATAATTGATTTCAAAAATTCTATGCTTGTAATATCCTCTTCTTATAAAAGGCATCCTCATATCCCCTTATTGAATCGTAAAAACCCACATTCTTTCTACCAAAACCTACGAAAATAATCTCAAGAAAAATTCTATAATAGTATAATCCTCAATTTGGGCCTAAATAAAACCAAAGAATTCTTTTGAGGAATACCAAAAATAATTACCCGAATAAGATCTAACATTCTTCACCGAGCCCTTTGGTTTTTTTGGGTTTAAACCCCTTAAATCATTTTTATATCATTATTATACATCAAACTCAGTATCTAAAATATAATTATATTTTTTTATTTTATTTTTATGAACTAAAACTTCACAAACTACTATCAAATGGGATATGTAATCATCTTTCGTGTGAACGGTGGACTACTACCTCGCGAACCAATGTTATTCATTCTTTCATTGGCATATTTCATGGTTTAGAATAATGATATACATACAGTTTTTTGTTATATTTATTAAATCCATGATTCCATTATTCTTATGTATATATTATATTACATATACCATCTTGTTTAAATATTTTTGGGAATATGATAATATAATTTGGCGATGTGTGGTCTACCGTCTCCTCAAAATGTTGTGATTCGTTCATGGTATACATGGAATATATTAAGGACGGGTTTATTAAAAAAATATTGGATATTTATGAAAAAAATTGATAATATAAGGATAATATATATACACATCACATATTATTATTCCTTTCAATGTGCCAGGAAAATAGAAATATCATTCATGCATACATATGACCTATCATCTCAATGAACGGTTTATTTCATTTACAGTTTCTATATTTCATATATTATTATAATTAATATATTATAAATATATATGATATTTATATCATTTTTTACATTATTTAAATAATTAAATCATGATCTTTTTAATACAACCAAGAATATCAAGTCAAAACATGTATTATGAACAAAGTGGTTGTTACCCAAAACGTAACATTAACAAGGAATTAGTAATAAATGTGTAATATAATTTCATAATAAAATAATATATGTTATGATAAATACAAAAAAAATTATGTGTTATATTTATAATAAAATTATATTTCTTATAGAAGATGTGTCAACGTGTATGAATAAAGTCATGTCTTATAGTAATTTGATTTCTAGTATCAGTTTTTTTCCATGAGACATTTTCCCTATTCAACACTATTTTATTTTTTTGGTGTATATAAATCCCATGAAATTATTATATGATTAGTATAGTTAAATTTATGATTTATAATATACTCATTTTATAATCTCTCTTTCATGGGGTTTACAGTTCAAAATCTACCAAATCGGTAAAATAATTTTGTGTCAATTTTTCTTATTTCAGTCAGATGTTAGGTTAGTCACATATATTAGTTTATTATTTGTATATATTACCTAATTAATATTATAAATAACGAATCTAATTCTTTTAATTATATCTTATTATTTAATTAATGTTATTCTTTCATGGGTATTTTTATTTAATGTTACAAAAGTGGTCATAATTTACTCCTACAATCACATAATTTATCAGGATTATTTATTATTGTGATTCCATCAAAGAAATCATATGACCATTATCTCAATAATTAAAAATAATTTTAGACTCTACTTAATATTCATGACTTATTCAAATAATTCTTCAATTTATACACTCTTTGATACTTAACATAATTAAGAAAATGTTTCTTAGAAAATCTAACTGAATTTCTCTCTTCGGTTTATTTTTTTTCAAAACCATGTTTTAAAAAAAATTCAAAAAGGTTATTATGTTTTCCATTTATTTTAAATGAAAATTTCAACCATGTTTTACAATTTTAAAAATGTTTTTAAAACTAATATTCTTTACATTATTCTATCAAGGATTTTTCATATAATGTTTACATTATAAAAAGAATGTTTGGAATGTACGGATTTATACATCGTTATAATCGTAATTTATTTAAAGCTCCTTTTAATATTTTTAAGATTATTTTTTAAGTAAAATTTTATTCATAATATTTTTTATTTTTTTGGTTTTTAATTGGTTTTAAAAAACGGGTTTCAAATGTATTTTATGCTTTTTCAAAGAGGAAATGATATAATACTCGATAAATGTTTTAAATGTTCCTTTCAAGATTACTATACATAAATGATAACATAAATAGGAGTTATTTATTACTTGTGGGGGATATGATCCAAGTATTACATTTATAATTTTTCTCTAAATGGTTTATGTTTTTATGGAATGGTGTTTATGGAGCCTCTTTCCTTTCCATAGGTCAATCATGTTCCAAATATATTGTTGTGAGACCCATTCGTTTTCCACAGTTTAATCATATTTAAAAGAGACTCACATGAAACCCATATCGTTTCCATGGGTTAATCTGGTTATAAAAGAATAATTATTGTTTTTTTTCAATTTTTAATAATGATATGAAACCTATTTTTTCTTTTTTTCTTTTATTGATCATTGATATTTCTTATATGATGGGGCTACCTAGATACTACTAAGTATTCCTATTATAGAATAATATGGGGTGGCCCAGATTGATTCAAATAATCTCGTTATAACATTATATGGGTTGCCTGAGATAGAACCAGATATGATTGTCATAGCATAACATGGGGTAGGCTAGATTGCATTGGGTATGCCCATTACAACTTAATATGGGTTGGCTCAAATATAACTAAAATGAATTGGGTAAAGATTTATATCTCATGATATAATAATGGGAAAAAAGTTGACTTGTTTGATCCACTATGGGAAGAAGGTGTGACCTAATCCACTATAGGGAAAGTGATGTTACTAGGGATTGTGGTGTGCACCGCCCAGTAGATGTATCCACAATGAGGTTACCTAATAATTTATGAAAATGAGCCTCAAATTATAGAAAATGTTTTTTATGATTATGTGTATGCCCAAAAGACTATGTCTTATTCCAATGTGATGATCTCATGGATCATGCTCCTTTTTCTCTTATGATTCATATCTTATGTCCTGAAAGTATTTATTCTATGAATCAAGTGTATGATCTTTTATATTTAGGGTTCAATTTTCAAATGTTATTCTCATGTTATCATACTGTTATATTCATGTTGTGATTATATATCTCTATTATTTATTCTTACTGAGCATATATGATCAATCTTTCATGTGTTTAATTTTTCTATGTTATGAAGAAAAGTTTTAAGATGGAGTAATAAATGGTAATTTCATTGAGGTAAACATTTTAAATATTTCACCATGTTAGAAGATTTAGTACCAAATTTTCAAAGACACTAATCTATTATGGTCATCGAGCTTTTTCTTTTATAATGTGACGAATATTATTCTAAAATCATGAATTATCCATTTATATTAATCCAGAGTTGGAATTTTAATTCGATTCTATGAAGATCATATTATGATTCATTTGGAATGGATTTTATAAAAAATTGATGATTATAAATACCTTGGTAACATTTAGATGAAACAATCCACTAACATCGATCAATAGATCATGGTAAGAGTTGAAATGTATGGTTTTTGATACATGCGTAAGATTAATTTACAGGTCAATGTATTAACAAATTAATTGTAAAATGAAGTTCCCAAGTGATAATTGAATTTTATTTTAACAATTAAGGTTCCAATTAAGGGAAATTAATCAATATATGATTGTAAAATGGAAGGAAATAATTTATAGAGGATTATTATGAATTCATACATTTAAATTGATATCATTATTTCTAAGGAAATCGGTTATATAATTTTTTTGAATTTGAGATGAACCTTAATGGAATTATGCGATTGTAATGTATGATACAAAAATAACTAACTAAAACATTATAGAAGATTATTTCAGTCGTTTGGAATATATCAAGTGGAGTAAAATAGGTTCTAATGCTATTTGACGTAGTTGGAATTTATATAGATAAAATGAGTACCTGTGTGAAGATTACTCTTAGTTTCTACCTCCTTTGTAAAGATAATTGTTTTCCTGAGTGTAGGTAACCTTGTAATTGTGCGTATTGGTAACTCCAATTTTCTAGTCATTATGTAAAGGTTACCTGGAGAATTTTTAAAGGTAATATTGAATATTACACTTTTAGTTACAATTATTCCCGAATCATCCAGGTTGTGTAAATATCGGACTCAAGATATATAGTGGAAACTCTAAAAAAATAATACGGGTACTGGATGATATATAAATATAAGTTCACGAAGAAATTTAGTTCCCTAAAATTTGTATGTGCTCGAGATAATTGTAACCATATTTTTTAAGGATCTACGTCTGGATAACTAGATACCGTATTAAAGGGTATCTTGACCAATATAAATATTACATCGGTTTAAAAATATCAATTTAAATATGAAAAAATAGATATCTTTTTAAATTTCATTTAGACTTACATAAGGGTTACATAATGAAACAAAAATCTTTGTAAGCATTTTATGGGATTCAAGAATTCAGTTATGAGGACAAAGAGAACAAACTAATGCTAGCCGAGGGTACAGATGTTATGACAAAGTTTCTCCATGATAATAAAATGGATACCACACTATAAGGATCTATGAAATTAATATGTTACAATGATGTGGTTTTTTTCACTGATTTGGTGAGTTTTTATGGTGGTTTATGAATTATATGATGAAACAATAAGCATATAAGAATCATAAGAACTCAAAATTGAATGTTTATTATGATAATATCACATGTAAAAATAACTGGGTAATAAAATGATGTTGTCCACATGTAGTGACCATTTTGATATTCCCTTAATTCCAAAAGCTAAAAATGTCCGACATAGTGATAACGGTGATTCATGCAATGTGATGTTTTCACATGATTTATGAAAACATATCTTAAATGGATTCAATGAAGTGAGATATTTTGAGAATATGAGTTGTGATCTTTGAACATCACCTCGAGGTTATAAATCCTAAAATGAACGATGATTTATATTAAGAAATCTTCAAAAATATTTCTAAAGGAGAAGACATATGGTAATTAAAATATCATATGGATATAATTAATTCAGTTCATATGAGTTCTTACTTTACAAATATAATACCAATTGTAAATAATTTTAAATAATTGGATATGTACCATATTTCACTTGAGAATTTTATAAGGTAAACATTCACATTGAAACATAAATATATTTGTGTTTAAGACAAGTACAATTAAGCACTCTTGGTGATTTTTGAGACACTGGATATTACATATCATATAATAGAGATAATGAGTTGAATTCGGGTTTTTGTAGAATAATAATGTCACTAGAACCAGAGTATTAGAAGATATAGGGAATAACTATATCATTAAAAATGTTTGGAATGTTATGAGATCAATAGATCTATTCCGTGAAGTGTTAGAGATATTTAGGAACTATAAATGACCAAATAACAAAAATGTATTTCACTAGAGGATACCAATTATGAAGAACTGTAGGATTAAACATTAATGATAAATAGGTCTTTCTATCTTTAGACAATAATTCTATGCCTGAGATATATAACCAATTTCTAAAGGAGCTCGTGGTAAGGGACTAAAACCAATCATCGAGGAATAATTCTTTTATTTGGGTGTACAAATAATAGTGGTATAGGATTTGGTGTCTAGGGTGTATAATCATGTGTGATTAGAAGATTGACTCTTGTAGTATATAACCTATTATTTCATAATTGTGTTGATTGGTGAATACATCCAATCTCCCCATCTGACTCAACATATGTTATAATTTACAATAATATTATAGTATAGGGCCCATTAGATAGGGTGTATAAAATACTACTACATAGAGTATTCTTTTATTCCAAACCTTATAAATATTTTTTGTTCAAATATTTATATATTTATGGTATACCATGTGTGGATGAAATGTTAAACATGATAGTATAAATGATTTTAAAATATAAATATGTTTAATTTAAAAATGTGGATCATTGATAAAATTTAAAATATATTATTGACTCACGGTCTTCCTTATATGTGATCTATCAAGAATTGAGAACATCAATTGGTCTCTGAGTTATATTACCTATGAAAAAATAAGAGTTTCCATATATTTATATAATATTATCCCATTCATTAACAGATGTTTCCCCACATTTTATGGGAAGTATTATCACACATATGGAAATAAAACACTTCCATATCCTCTATATCTTATTGAGGAAGTGAAAATTGAAAAAAAAAATATGTTTCAACCCATTACCAAAGTTTCTTCTATGAATTATTTTGATATGAGGAAAATAGAGTTATATGGCATGAAATACAATTGTATTTTAATGTATACATAAAAAATGGTATATAAAATGGTTATGGGTCTCTAAATTATGAAGGAAATATATTATAAACTCAGAATAAAATATGTAGTTAATATCAAAGTAAAGGATCTTGAACATCAATTTTGGAAGAGTGGGATTGAGGAAATTAAAATGATTGATAATTAATATATTGATGGAAAGGTCACATGATTAAATGAGATAGTAACTAATATTCAATGTTTTGGTAAAAATATTTAAGACAATATCCTTATAAAAATTCTGTTGAGGAATTTTCTATATCATTTTGATCCCAAAATTTTAACTTTGGATGATCAAGAATACCTTTAACTAAATGGGATATAAAATATATTCATAGCTTCTGATATAAGGAAACCATTTTCTTACATGTGAAAAAACCAAATATGTGATGTAATTTTAGTTACTGAAAAAATTATAAGATATATAATAAACATGAGAAGCTAAATTTAGTGATTTTGATGAAAAGTAAGATGATGATGAATTCGACCAGATTATTACATATATCTCTTGGTAATTTAGAAAGGGTATGTGGATGGGAAAATAAAATAATTAATAATGCTACTAAATAATTAATACACTTTATATTATCATATCAATATCCCAAGAAGAATACAACTAACACCGAATCAAATGAGAAAGACAAGAAGTATGAAAAGTATAACAATGAGATCAGAAGAAATATAATATCCAAATAAAGGATAAGAAATTGATAAGAAAATTATGAAAAGGTTGACACATCATCATCAAGTAGTTCATCTGATGAAATGTTAATTTATTTTCCATGTTATGAATATATCTAACTCAAAATGTGGTGATAAATATTAATAAATTATAGAATTTGAGTAGTAGGTAAAAGGTGAGTCAAAAGATTATCTTGAGAACAACACTCAACTCAAGGAATACAAGAGAAAATAGAGAATGGAAAAAGAAGATATATTGTTAGTAGGAATAATATGTCATGAAATATGTGAGATAAATTAAGGAGATTAGTATCCAAAATATAAAGGTAGATGACAAAGAGAAGGATGAGGAAGATCTTGAATAATGTTTTCCTATAAGGGAAAGAGTTCTAGATTATAAATAATAAATGTACATAAGTCTTTGAAATAATCTAAAAATTCATATAAGAGTTCAAATAATAATTATATTTGAACATTGATTTCACTGAAGATGTCAATAAGAGAGAATTTGTTAGATTGGTAAACAATTCGAAAAATCAATCACATGATAAATCCAAAATTTCTAATTTTTTATGAACCAAAAAAAACTCTAATGAGGTTTGGACGTAGAAGAATGGTGAGAGACACTCTACCTGGTCCAAGGAAGATATGAATCCTCAAAACCCATTTCCCCTTATTCAAGATAAGGCTAATATTATAAGAATATAGTCCCATTAAATTTATGGAGAGATTCATTTTCCAATTAAAATTCCACTTTTTAGATATAATTGTTTGTTTTTGTAAAAGATATAGAAATAAATCCTACACATTATGTTACAATATTAAATTACTAGTGAAAAGGTAAGAATTAAGATGGTGCCATTAAGAGAAACTAATATAAATTTTCCAATTTATAATAATTATATGATAAATTTGGACTACAATTTGTAAATGTTTAGTGGTTTGTGAAAATTTAACCAGGGAAGAAAACATTTATTTTGATGAGGAGGGTAATTTTTAATGATAAATAGTAGTTATAAAATTGTGAGGATGTAGAAAAATCATGTGTTAATCCAATAGAAGATATGAATCCAAATGAATATATCTTGACTATTTGGAAAAAAGTAGTAGAAAATGATAAACAAATATATGATGAATTAATTAGTTGTAATGTTAATTGAAATAAGGTGGTTTTATAAGAATATTAAATAGTGTATAAATAATCATTTGTAAAAATTTATAGATTTTGTTATGATAATATTTCCATCTCAAGAAGGGTTCTAGAGGGAGTATATAATATAATTTTGAAATGGGGGTTCTGTGACATCATAGGTTGATATTAAATATACATCACATGAGAAATTAGTTCAATAAAAATGAGAAAACAACCTATAGAAGCTATTTATGATAGGAAAAATGATGATAGTGGAAGGAATAAGAATTATTGTTTTAGAGAGAACTCTTTTCATAATTTTTTATTTTAATAGAGTAAATATGTCACTCCTTACTAAATTATTTTTATTTATTTTTCTCCTACATACAGGTAATTAAAGGATTTTATGAGGGATATCACTAATAGGTGATAGGGAATTTTTTTGTTATATATTATCTTAACTATTACAATCAATTATTATTCAGTACATCTATTAAGTGGGTAAATATAAGAATAAAATTAAATATATTGAATATAGAATTTGATGAAAGCTATAAAAAACATATGCTTCAGTTTTTCCAATCACACATACAACCCTTAGTTTTTATTATATTGAATATGCTTATAAATAGGGACTGAAGGTTTAGTAAATGATGTTAAAACTGGTTATTTATGTGACATTAAAATAGAATATTTATATGGTTTGTTGTGATATGTTTAGTTCTGTTTTATAGCATATTAAAATTGTTTTTAAGTGTACCCAAACACGATATTCAAAGCATAGTCTTATATGAGGGGAATTTATGAACAACGTTGATGATAAAAGTTACATATAGCTTTTTTCACATTGGTATTTTCCATATAGACATAAATTATATTAAAAAAGGTTCATTTATGAAAAAAAATCCATTTTCTATAATCCATCTCTCACATTTGGCTCATATTGTGAGTTTAAGGCGGAGGAGAATATAAGTAGTAAATAGTGAAATGAGAAGACCAGAATAGTATCTTCTCATTTATTTTAAATATAGTGGAGAATAAATAATCCATTTATGCTCACATATGTAAATTTTAATCGTGGATGTATTGGGAAAAAATTTAAGCAATACATTGAAGTTTCCAAGTGATAATTTCATTTGTTGTAAATAAATATGGATGCAATAATGGAGAAGTAGACAATATGTGATCAAAAATAGAAAGTGATAATTCCTGAAGGATTATTATGGATTAATAAGCGATCATTGTATTTTATTCATCCTATGTAATGAGAGTATATAATTTTTTTATTATGGATCTAATCCTCAATGGAACAAATTAAAGATGATGGGGGGTGAAGTATCATACAATATTTTGAAAGTGTTATTGAGTGGTATGGAATAACTCAAATTGAGTAAATTATTTTGTAAATATATTTTATTTTTATAAAGTAGATTTATATAATTTTAGTAACAAGTTAAATTAAAATATAGTTTTCTTCCTTCTATATAAAGATATCTTGATTCCTACAACACCTCAACATTTTATGAAATATTTCCCTTCAAATAGTTTTTTTCGATTGATTGTGATACACGAAAGCCCAAGACTAAATGAGCCATAGTATAGTACATCATTATAAAATTTACATAAAATTTTTTATAATAATTAATAATAAATAATGTATAATCAATTTATTCACTATCAATTGATTAGATATGGAAATAAATAAAACATTTGAAAGTAAATTATAGGTCATTTTGAATTGATTTAAATGCACTTCTTATTATTATCATAATAAATTAAAATAATTATGATCGGGGAATAATTTTAATAAAATTTATATATTATATATTCATTCAAATAGCTTAACATTCAACTAATAATATTACTATTCATGAAATAATAAATCATATGGGATACTTTTTCCTAATCTAACTATATACACACAACAGACCATAAAAATGAAAAAGTGTAGAGGAATAATAATAAAATACACAACACCGAGATAATAAATCAATATTGTAAAACCGATAACATGTACAAGAGTATTAAAATGTAATTGTAAAAGAAAAAGGGAAAAATACACATTCAACAAGAATTATGTCCTAACATGAAAAATTTGGAAAGGTAGATGCTATGAGAGAGAAGCTCTAAATCGAAATGATATCACCACTGTCTATAGTAAAATTCACTAGGATATCATTATGATCCTCTATAATCACCACTGTATTATCTTTCGTCTGTATAAGACATGATATTTGTGGGAAAATACCATGTAGGGGTGAGTATATAAATACCCAGTAGGATGCCCTGAATGTTGGGGGGATCAGTAAGAGACACGATAATAATAGAAACACAACCCATAGAATGTTTTCAAGAAAATCCAACAACGTGTATATATATATTCCAATAAAATGAATCCCAATAGAGAGGTAAATGGAATATTCATCTCACAACACAACCATGTAAAAGGGGTTTACATCAGTTCTTGAGGTACATAAACGATGCCCATCATATTGTGTGTTTTTCCAAAGAGTCATCCATGTAAAACCATGAATATTCATTATGACAAACAATTGAGGGTATATAATCTCAATGTTTGGGACCCATGACTTGTTACTACATGAGGTAACCTCTATATAAATAGAGGACCAATTCCATAATCAAATGTGAGGGATCCACTCTTATAGATAAAGGAAACATTCCATAATCCAATAGAAGGGTGCCACATGGATAGCTGATATAGGACCCATTCTTTGTCCCAGTAGTAGGTAGACACTATAATTGTATAAATCCCATGACTTTTTATATCAGTTTAGTTCCCCTACAATGGATGAGGACCCATGTTGTGTCCCAACAAGAGGTTTCTACACAAATAGATTGATGACCCCTGCCCTGATCCAACATGATGGTTCACATTAGATAGTCGATACGGTAACTATACCCTATAACAGTAGAAGGGTTACACTCTAATGGTTGAGGTCCCTTCACCTATCCCAGAAGAAGGGTCCCACTATAATGTTTTAAGACCCATTCCCTTTCCATATTGTAGGGTTCCACTCAGATAGTAGATAGAGGACCCATGCCATGTCCCACTAGGGGCTTCCCACTCTAAAAGTAAAAGACCCATGACCTAACTATGCAAGAGGTTTTCACTATGATATTTGATAGAGAACCCAGGACATGTCCCATCTAGAGGGTTAAACTCTAATCATTGAAGGCCAATCCTTTACCAAGTAATATGGTTCCATTCAAATGTCACTAATGATAATAGCTTGCCGCTGTTATTGTCGAGTGTCACCTAAACAATTATTACACCAATAACATCTCACAGCATATCTCAAAATGCACAATGAATGGTACCATCTAATTATACCAATGAAAAAACTCTATATATGATAATCAAGTGATAAAATATGAGTCTAAAAAAAGGAGATACATTGGGAAGATATTTCCTCAAATGGAGGTACATGATGTGTAGAGGACCCACATGGCGTGTGGTTTTACATTTCTACCATGTCATGTCAATTACAGTACACAGATCACTTCCCATGTATCTCTAAGAAACTTATATGTGAATTAAATTATATGCCTCATCCACTTGGATCCTTTCCCGTCCTCCTAGCCATGTCCATGTAACCTTTTCTATGCTTGTGTACTCCAAACAATGGTGTGTCCTCCCACAAGGGGTCTTGACAATGTCCTTTGGGTCAGGTTCGTCTACACTGGCTATGTTCCATTCCATTCCTATGACTATGTACTCCTATAGTACACATAATAACTTCATTATATGTTCTCATGGCATATAGAGGTCTCACACATTGAGTGATATTTTGGAAACCCATGTACCACAAAATATCCAACGAATAAACTTGTTGTTCTTCTTCACTACAAAACATGTAGTGCCTTTTTCACATAATCCTAGATCCTCATTGTCTTCTTCTATATCCACCACTTCCACTTTTAAACATGACTCTAGGAAACTAGAAGATAAATATGGAATCACTTATTTGTTGATTTCAACCCTCCGGTGGCAGGAAACTATATTTTCATCATTCCTCTGTCGTTCTTCACATGCCTCACTCACCTCTCGTCATCTATGATCAGTCACAAATCCCAAATCCATTGGATTAATTACTTAAATATAAAAAAATATCCTGACCCATCCCAAATTCATTGATCTGTTAACCTCCTATGAATTTTACATATTTATGCTCAGACCGACCAGAAAATAGCCAAATAGAAACCCCGTTGTCTAATGATGAAAAACTTAAATAACTGTGTGGGGAAATAACATAAGAATCATGGAAAAGTAATTATTAATGAGTTCCTGGAAAAAAACTAATATTGGGTATTAGTGGGGTGAAAAATATTTCACAACTCTGATTAACCGAATAAATAAAATAAATCCAATAAGTGGACACATGCAAGGGCTCAAATTTGGCACAAATCAAGGAAATAAGCATGAAAATTATTAATAATTTAGTAATAAGGGAATAAATCAACATAAAAAAGTTATACCTCAGTTAGTATCATTTATTAATTTATAATTTGATCTATAATAATGTATGTTGTTCTATTGTGTTTACTGTATCTCAATTCTCCTTGATCTGGAGTCTCATAATCATCTAATACCCATTCACCAATTACAGAGAGTGTGGAACATCCTCTTAATGATCCTAGGGTTATACGGATAACCCTAGTGATATTCCATAATAGTATACTTATATAGACTTTAAGATTAGGTCATTTATATTAAATTTATAAACTAAATGATTAATTTAATTTATACAGAGCCTCTAATGGTCACTCTATCTGAACATCCCATGTTGACCACATTAGGTCACACCTAGGGTATTCTTCACATTCTATATTCAACTGCAGTTTCATATGTTTATATCAGAGACACTGTTTAATAGTTATCGTATTTTTCATTAAAATCGTGTAAATGTAATATAAAATTTATTTAATATTTTTATAAAATTAATTTTGGGATCACCATGCCTATAAATCATGCGTTGTCTTGGTACCTAACTCTATAAATATTTCAAGATATAATTCAAAGTATTTTAAAGAAAAAAGGGTCGCTATATAATTACCTCCTTTAATATTTTCATCCTAAATTAGTAAAAAAAAATCAAGATACTAAGCCCACATCAGGATCTCTTTCTCCAATGAGATATCCTCCACACTCTCGTTCTTCAACAACAAAAAAACCAAAGGGATGGTCCATCCACTCAAGGTCCTCTCTAGTATATCCTTTATTTCCAGAGGGTGTTTAGTGGATTTGGCTCCATCATTGATGTCCAAATCACCCCATTCAATAATTTGGGCAGTGTCATTCATGTATCTCCTCTGTAGTGACACATGAAGGATGTAAGGTTCCCATTCTAATTATAAGGGTATGAAGAGGCAGTAATCAACATCACCAACCAACTTAAAGAACACCGAGAACCTAATGAACCTTGAATACAGCTTTCCACCATAGAAGAATATCTTTAATCTTAATCATGGTCAGATTCTTAAGAAAATGTTGTAACCCTACATGAACTCCAGGGTCATACGATGTCAGTCTGAAAAGATTTATACCTGATCTATAATGTCCTCTTTCAATCATAGATCTCCTAGATATTCTCTGTTTTCCATTTCACCAATTCTATCCCAACATCAGTTGTCTCACCAATCTTATTCATATATAAGGGTGACTTGTCGGGCCTCCCATACATGGAAATGAATGGTTTAATTCCAATAATAGTGTTATATATATTATTTTACAAATGATTGAACAAGTTCATGTGATCATCACTAAAAAGACCCTAAAATTTCAAGGAATTTTGTTTCTTAATTTAATTGTAATTTTACAAGTCCGCAATTTCTGACTGTACCTGATTCCGAGGCCCGGTGTGCGCGGAATAATTTTCTGAAGTTTAGCTCAGGTACATTCAGTGAAAGAATGAGTGGGGTTTTCTATCTTTAGAACCGGTTCCATAATTGAAATCCAAGGGCACCGATGAACTCGTAACGCCGGTAATTGCTTAAGGAGACCTTTACCACAATTGCGTTTTCACGGGAGGAGAAGTTAAAATTTGTGGTTTAATTAAGAAGTGAATAAAATTGTTAGAACAATTTTATATTAAATATATCATGGTTATATCCTACATGGGGGAGTTAGGTGTGGGACCCACAACCATCTAACTACCCATGTGTGGATATTTGTGAAGTGGGTCCCACATGAGCCCCAACCTTTCACCTCCCCCTACAACTCCGTAAACCCCCCATCATTATTTTGTTAACTCCTCTTAAATTGTTTAACCCTTTCACTCCCTCTCTCTCTCCCTATATAACTCTTTCCAACACACCTTAAGTAATAAATTGAACCACTTAAATTAATTAATTAAGTGTTTTGAATTTTCAAATTTAAATTGCTTGTGTTAAAAAAATAATAGTTTTAGCATATTATTTTACTTTAGCACATGTTGTGTTGGGAGAAATTGGATATAGATCTTGTGTAAAAGAGGAAGGAAGTTCCTATTTCATTGAAAAATATCATCCTCCCATGAAGAACGAAACCCCAACAATGAAGAATGACTCGGTGAAGAACGCTCCACACTCCTCCAATCTTCTACTTCCTCCTCATCAATAGTGGAAATACAACCACGGGGAACTTGCCAACGACAATGGTTCTTTTCCATCGTTGACGGAGTGAAAACACTTTCCACTTCTATGAAGAATGAACCATAATCAAGGTAGGGGAATATTGTTTATTTCTCATTTAAGTTGTTTATACTCTCGAACATGATCATTTATTTATATGATGCTTGTATAATTTATTCTTGAATAAATTATACCCTTGTCGTAGTTGAAAGAAAGAGTTTGATTATTGACAATTGATAACGCCTAACGCGGAGGGTGCAGGCCGAACAAACACGGCCCGATGATCCTCCGCTGGTTGTTTTTTTGTGCGTGGGATGACGAGCGATGATGATACCAGGCCGCAACAGCAATTTGAAGTCGTCGTAGTGAAGAGAAGGTCCCAGGAGAGCCGCGGGTGCAGACGGTGGGTGAATCGGACCACAGGAGCGCGTCTGCTGGTATGTGGAAGACGATTTCGGCGCGCCATGTAGGCACGATAGCGTCGGCATCTGGTGGCGGCGGTTCACCACCAGAGCAGACCATCGTGGCAGAGCCATGACAGCGGAAGGACAGGAATGACCTGACCATTCTGGAAAATCGAGGAGGCGCGACATTAAGTTGTGCCATTAAACCGAGGGCCGCACCCTCGATAACCTCGGCCAGTTGGCCGAGCCAGCCACCCCCAGCCAGGCCGGGCCATGCCATCCGGTCCGGGCCATGCCCTATCGGGCCGACCCAGGGTGGGTTTGGCCGGGTTGGACCGGGCACATACCCCCCTTTTTGGAGCATTTTTGGTTAAATGGCCATATCATGAGCTACATACCTCTGATCGACGCACATTCAGTTTCTTAGTATTTCTTGGATCGAGACTGTCATTTTGGTATACTACCCTCAAGATTTTGACAAGGTTTGTGTACATCCAGGTTGGTTTGAACCTGAAACCAACCGGACACTCGGAGCGGAAATGGGTATAACTTAAAGAACAGGATGTCTGATTGACGTGTCATCGACTAAGTTGGATTCCTCTCGATGAGATGGTTCTTTTGGAACACTCTTCGTGGGATTTTTATGATAGTGGAGTATGGTCGGGTAGGATTTAGCTAAAAAAACTAACCAGGCCCCGAGAATGGAAAATCTAATAACTCACAGACCGGGTGTCTGATTCACGCACCGTCTTTTTCATTGAGACCCCTATGATAAGGCGGTGATTTGGGTTACGTATAATGAGACTTCGTCACACTTGGAAGTAAAGACTAGTAGCTCGTGGAGCGGACCCTATTGGAGACGAGCGTACGGAGTGCAGAGACCTAGTAGTTGTAGACCTGACGACAGGTTGACCGATTCGACTCGGAGTGATTCGATTAGCCCAGTGTATGGAGCGCTTGGTATTTTCCGACAGACCCATGGCGGATGGAGCGCTTGGTAGTTGGCAGCAGAACCGAAGTACTCGACAAGAGGGGTAACTCTGTAGGCTATTAGGGTGAGGACCTGGTATTTGGTGGCAGACCCACAGCGGACAGAGCACCCAATATTTGGCAGACGACCCGCGGTAATCGATAGGAGCAGTAACTCAGCAGTCTAAGGTATCTGAGTAGCGCCTCAGAGTCATGACAGAGCCACTTTACTCGACAGAGGAGGAGTTCTCCAGCAGTTTTGGTTTCGATAATGAAAATCCTGGATTGATCTGAGGAAATGACCTTTTTGCATTCCTCATGATTGAGATGGGTGACCTTATAACTTTTTTTTGTTTAAAACTAGAAAAACTAATGATTAAGGTCAGAAGAGGTTCTTGTGCAATTCCATGAATGTAAATTGTCCAGCCACATTTGGTTGGAGCCGAATGGGCCAGAGGTCACAAGCTGATGGGACGCGTTGTTCCCTTCCCTTTTGGTAAAGGAGAAGGTGCATAAAGAGAAGCATTGGAAAAGTGACAGGATTCTCCTGATGATGATTCCAAATGACTGGAGCGCACCATCATTGTGGTTTATAGCATCGACAACGGTAATGCAATCAGACTCAACAATGATATCTCTTCATCCACATTCCAAGGAGAGCATCATACCGTCAATGATGGCCATGGCCTCAGCAACTGCAGGTTCCAAAAAACCCTAATGTGGTTCATACATTCCAGCAAGGATTTTCCCCATATGATTTCGGGCCAGGAGGCTGAGGGAAACAAGCCCAACCTTTGGCAGCGATGCGTCCACGTTAATCTTAAGAGTCCCTTCCGTTGGGGGATTCAAATGAGGGGGGAAGGAAAGGGTAGCATCTGGCATAAAATGTCTATTGTGGTCTTTACAACCCTCAATCCAAGACGTGGCCCGTTCAATACATAATTCTGTGGGTTTGTGATCATGATGAAAGACATCATCATTACGCCACACCCAGATAATCCATGCCTGACTGCAAAGAGAACCCGCAGAAGCCGAGGTAGGAGAGGATCACCACCGCGTAAGAAGATCTGGAAGGTCAGAGGCCCATGCCATTGAAGCGGCCGACGTCAGGACCCATAAAGTCCAAATTTGTTTATCTCCCATGTAGTGAATGATGGCGTGAAAAGGAGTTTCTGGAATGTTCAGGTAGAAGGGGAAAAAGGCAGTAATGGACATATGTTGGTAGGCGAGGAGGCTCATGGTTTGGAGAGTGCCTGTGCAGATCTGCCACCCAAATTGGAGAACTTTAGGGGGAACGTTGAGATTCCAAATCAAATTCCATGGTCCCTAATCCCAGACTACTGAGTGGATGCCAAGAGCCAGTTTGTAATCGGACCTCACAGTGTATTCGCCCGAGATATCATTGATCCAGAAAAGCCAGTCAGGGCCTGCATCAGGGACCCAGGAAATGCTAAGGATAATTCTTTGTTCTTTCATTGTGGTTTATTCATGTTGGATTTGGTGATACTTTGAGGTAATCAGGGTCCCTACTAAGTATTGTTATACTAACCCATACATGGGCTATGCCCGCACCTCATTTTTTTGGATACAAACTACAGACAACACTGACGGAGGCTGAGTGTACGAGGACTGGACGACAGATGCGGGTGTACCTCACGACGAGTCGGTAAGCGGAGGTGGGCCTCATGATGAGTCGGTACCTGGAGGAGTTTGACGGATGAGGGTGCATATGATGCTATCTATACCTACCCTTCAGGTAGGATCCGTGGTGGACGATCTAGGAGTCGTGCTATTTGAACCTACCATTCAGGTAGGATCCATGGGGGATGATCTAGGAGCTTCTTGTAACCATCCAGTTGCTTTCTCTTTTACCTACTACTTTACAGTTGGGCTTGTATTTCTGGCCCCGTTTACTTTCAGCTCTACTTTTCTTTTTGGTTTTACTTAGTGTTTTCTTCCTCTTGTACTATGGTTGAATTTTTTTACGTTTTATAAAGGAAATGGATTACCAGTTATAGAGATTTATGCCTTTGGTGCTAGTATCCATACCCTGGCCTATGGAAGGTAGACTTGGGGTAGTCACGGCACAAGTTCCGAGGATGGGTCGTGACAATCCCATCTCCAACCAAAGTATATCATGCAATCCCTTAGTATATTATCATGCACTGGGCTAGTGTTCTCGGTCTTCCCATTTTTCTAAGGTAATGGTTGTACACATCCACATCTGGGTATCAAATGCAATTTTTCCAGACTCTCCACAACCATGTTGTGAACTGCACAACACAATAAAAGATAATATTCGAGGGAACCACAAGATGGAGAATGATCTATTTTATGTAAAACATCCCTAAATTCATCATATAACTCTTCTCCCTCATAGAAAGGAAGTGTAACAAATTTTTAATTCGGAAAAAGATCACCCATATGGTTTCATTTCATCTCATATACATGGAATCCCTATCATGATGTAAATAGATATTTCAAATCCTTTTCCCTCCAGAGACTCAAGAGGATAAAACAAACCTTCCAGAACATGTTTTTCATCCATAACCTATAGAAATGTGAGGCACTAAGAGATAAAATCACCCATTCTCTTCATCATTCAATCCCTCCAAAACTATCCTTGAAGGTATCTATACATTATTCCCACACTAGGATGTACAACCAAAGGTTATGTGGGAAACTCTCTCATCACCTCCCCCCATATCATGACTAGTACCACCATCCATCCCTAGAAAAAAAATTATGTGATTCCATCCTTTATAAATCCTTATGGTGAATATTTTGAGGATATTCATTCATGTAAGAATTTGTAGTAAATTTCTCTCAATGGGGACTGTCTCACGCATTATGAAAGTGGAGGATTAACCACCATTAATTAAAGAAAATTTTCAACCACCTTCTTAACTGGGGTCATATAAAAGTAATCCAATGGCTCAGAGGTATCCTCTATCAAGAAATCACATGCCTTCCTACTAAGGTCATCAACCACCAAATTTTCCATCCTAGGAGTAGAGACACTCTCAAATTCATAGTACTTCATGTACTCTAACCAATGAATCTATCTCTAGTCTACGTCTATCTATGTGAAGACATACATATAAATTTAAAGGTATGTGTAAAAAAATCACTCTCTTAGAAGATAGTGACTCCATAATTGTAGAGTGAAGACCACCACTCCCATTTCTAGTTCATGAGTCACATATTCTTACCCATGGGGTTTCAACTAACACAACCCATATGTGATAATTTACATTCTCTACATCAAAACACATTTGATCCAATCTCCATAGGCATCACAATATAATATGTGCTCTATTTTCTCCTCCTGTAGTCTAAAAAAAGAAGCACTCATAATCCTCAATATCAAAATTTTTAAGGTAATACAGCACTGAGAATCCTAGTAAACAGATTCCATTTCCATGTTAGTGTGGTCAAGGGGGCTGCAATACTAGAGAAGTCCACCACAAACCATTTGAATCTTTGAATAACTATACAATATTACAACATGATACTGATACTCTTAGATAATGTCTAGAATCACTTCCCAAATGTCACACATTCTCCTACTCAGATGTTGAGGACATGTGGGTACCAACAAGAAACAATAATATGTTTCATTACATGAGGGGATAATAGTCTTAGTTCACATGTCTCTCAACATTTCTGGGATTAAAACTCACTAAATGGATTAACCATAAACTAAACACATTCATAGAAGCTCGAAGAATCCATGCTCAGTATAGTCTCCTCTCAAATCAGGAGCTGGTGGTAACCTATCCTGATAACCACTTCACCAAAAACCACTACACAAAGGAGAAATCTATTCTCAGTGGTGGATAATCCTTCTTAACAGTCATTTATTTTGGGTGATGTCAATCCACACGTCACCCTAATCTCTCATATTCCACTCAGGAGAACAACAAAGGGATTCCTAGGTGAACACACTAAATCTTTTGATGCCCTGCCACTATAGACCCTAAGATCACACCACAACCTCTCATTGAACCATGAGGTAATCTGAAATACTACCAGAAACAATGATTCATCCCTAGTTCTGGTCCATATAGAAGTCCATCTCTTCATTTGGATTTAATCCTGGAACATTATCATACCCCGCCTTTGTTGGAGGGAGATAAGATATCATAACATCTACTACTAAAAAAAATACTTTCCAAAAGAAAAATCATTTATAACCTCATGTAAATGAGATCATCACACTATTCCTATGGAAAATTCTAATTAATAATAAAACCACTATCCCACAACCTATAAGAAAAAAAAATTTCATAGTTATAACTCACTTGAGCATGGATGGTCGATGTCAATACCATACCAAGGAAAACACTATAGGTTCTCATTGCGGCTACGGAAAGACTTCATGTGAGGATCTATTGTTGTAATTTAAGGTAACCCCATTGACAAAAACATGTGTTCAATGATCCTATCTATAGGAGACTTTGACATGAGGGTTGAGAAAATAGGGCCTCCACTAGTATCATTAGGTCTCAAACAGGGGCGAAGTACAGAAAAATGTTGTTTTTGATGTTGTGTTGAATTCTATAGCTAGATTAGTGGAGACATAGGTCATACCCCAAACCACACTCAAGCATTATAGAGAAAATCCTATTCATATATGATATCATCCATTCCCTTAAATTTATTCCCTCCTCACCTAGGAACTGATCTAAAACATCATCAGACCAACCAACCCTGAACAAGAAAGTCAATGGGACACTTTTGCGAAACCTAGAGATTATTTTCTTTAGGCAGCACTAAGTCACGCTGAAGGTTTTGGATCATGTCACAAGAATTCATCATGGTGGGATAATATTCATTATTCCTTGAATTTCCAAATCCACACTAAACCATATCCATCACATTACTCTACCAACACCCAGCATCAACTTGTAGAGTTCTCACCATGGGAATACCCACTTAAAGGGTACCAATATGAGAGGGATATCCAAACCACATGATTGGGAATGAACTCCAACAGTTGAAAATGATGTCAGGATTAACACAAAACTTGAGAAATCACTATTTCTAGAACCTTCATTGTGCACATAGCACATGTTCATTATCTAATGGTTCCATTAGAAGCAACTCCTACTCTATGAAGAGAACTAGTTGTGAGTGTAGACTTCCAATCAGTTGGGATCCTCACTAGTTTAAAAACATGAATCACTGTCTCAAGACAATCCTATGTTGTATGGGGATCTATCTAATTACAGAACCTTAGTGGCCTCTAGCACTAGAACGCCTGAAGTACGCTAATCTTGTGTTCAAACTCATCTTACTCTGACGAAACTATCTGAAGGACCCTAGAACACCCTGAGAGGGTGGTGTGAATCAATGTGCCACCTTTTTCTTTTTAATGTTTTGAATCTTTTCCCCATGTTAGTAAGAACTCATTAAATCTATCAGTGAAGTGTAATCTAGTAGATGATACAACACTTTTACTCAGTTCTCCTCAATGGGATACCTCCAAGGAGATTACGTCGACAATGAGTCGGTCATAACTAAATACACTAATATTCACAAGTTGTGGAGTATAATAGTTTAGTCACATTCACTCTGTTCCAGGAACATAGACATTACAAAAGTTCAGAAATAGCTCACTCCATCCCTCAAAACACTTCTGTAAACTTCCCCTAGCTCACTGTAATGAGAGAGGTCAAACTAAGTTTATTTACTTGAAGGTTACTTCTATAGATTGTCGTTGGAGTCTTTGTCTATATCCAACACGAGACGCTTCTTGCATCAAATACCTGAGTAGATTCTCACTGAAAGCTCTGAACACTCAACAATGATACTCAAAGAAACCATTCGCGAAGCCCATTCACAAATCATAACCCTTCGCAGAGCACTCTAACTCGCAGATCACAACCCTTTTTGGAGCTCACTGTCTCGTGGAGCACAATCCTTTGCAGAGCTCACTGTCTCACGAAGGACAACCCTTCATGGAGCTCACTTTATTGCAGAGCAACCTACTTCGCGAAGCTCACAAAGCCAGGGTGGATGTAACACCCAGACCCTAGTTACCCAGATTCGGGGCATTATTACATAATATTGGCAAGATCACAAAGATCAAGTCTCGAATGACCGATTAGTTTATTATCCTTGGAATAACTAGATAAATTCATATAGTTTACAATAAATCATAAAGTGAAAACTACTACAACAACATATTGTCTTCATATCTCCTCAAATTATCCCTACAGGTCATTCATAAATTACTTCTTCACATCTTGGAAAAAATAAAACATTGAAAGGGGTGAGTTCAGATGCTCAGTAAGGATTACAATATAACGGAAACATTCATAAATAAGCATAAACATTTAAGAAAATGTATAACTAAAAAATCCTTTCAAACATGAACTTCAGCTTAATATGGAAAAGATAAAATGAAATAATGCCATTTATTTATTCAAATGGATATTCTAGTAGTCATATAATCACATGCAATATCAACGAACACTTTCATAATGATGGAATGCATAATTTCAGACTATCATAACCACATAATCAAGGCCTCGTGTCAAGAATTCAAATAAGATTTTGTCAAGGCCTTCTACCAAGACACTACTTTGTCTCATGATACCTACCAATGCATATATGAGCTATATAAGGCTCCACCTATCACTTATTAAGTCAAATTCATTCCTCATATGAACAGTTTTAATCATAAAAAAAGCATTCGTAATAAAAATAGCATACGAAATGTCAATACATTCTACATAAACCATGAATGGTATAAAAATAACACATCAATAGTCAAACATATCACAAAAAATTAAATAAAATATGGATTTTTTTTATTGTAACACCCCAATCATCCACGGTACGCTATTATTTCAATAATGTAATAGCTTGCATCGTAGGCAAGTTCGAGATTCTAACACACCGCGACCAAATATAGTAGCTGTTATGAATAGTAATACCCACTTTTGGAAATTATATAAATTTTATATTTCAAAATGGACTTCATTTTTGGATTCTAAATATTGAAATTATCCTATGTTGAATTTTTGGTATTTTTCTGAGAACATCCAATTTTCGATGAATAATGAAAAATACTTAAAAAAAACTTTTTTAATAAAAATAATTTATAGCGATAAATTATACTACTGAGTGGTTTTAAAGTATAATTAGAATATAATTTTTCCATTTTATCCAATGGTGGTCATTATAATTAATTTCACTTTGATATTGGACATAAACAAGTATCAATATTTTGATAGATATTGTTTCTTAAAAACACGTTATTTTTTTGACAGCGGGAATCAAATTTAAAAATAATTAATGAAAATATTATGTTTTGAATTTTTTAAAATTGAAATCCTATTTGAATTTGGAATATCAAATATATAATAGAGTGATGTTTTGGTATTTTTCTGAAAAACATCGATTTTTGATGAATAGTGAAACCACTAAGTGGTAGTTAAAAAACTAAATATTTGTTTAAATGAAATTTTACCACCTCTGTGATTTGAATTTCAAAATTATAACATACATCATTTTCATTAGGAAGTAAAATTTTGTTCAATGGGATTAAAATAATTTTTATTAATAGTAAATTTTAAGTTCTGTTAATCGCGATTAAAGGTAATTAGTGTAATTTAAGGTAAATATAATGATATAATAATATGAAATTACCTTTACACATCTTTTACACTCATTATATGAGTCATGGACGACCAATAAAATCCATGGGTCAACTTGGGTACCCCAAGGATCCACTTGGGTAAGAAAATGACATTAGTAACTTCTTATTTAAAGTAAAAATAAAAGTGTCACAAACATGTTTTATTTTACTAAAACAATTTTTACATAGGGTTATACAAGTCATATTATATAATATAAATAGTCATTGGAAATATAAAAAGATTTCATAAAAAATAGTATTTGTTTTATAATTTTTAGACATTAAATAAATTAATTTATTTATGACACCATGATGATGTAGTGATTACCTCATTAATGAATGATTTAAATAAAATGAAAAGATAAGGTAACATCTAAGACTTAAACTTTTCTAAAGCCTATTGTATGGGTGTATTTAGAACCCCTATCACCTTATCTTTCAAATATATCATTGTGGGTCCTTTAAATCAGAAAATAATTTCATAATAATGTAACATTTCATGAATTTCCAAGAGTACCCCTCCTCTCCTCTTATAAATGGCCCCCACATCTACCACCTTATTCACACCATAAAAGGCACTTGTCTCGGCCAAACTATGGCCAAATACTCTCTCAAATTCCCTATATTACTCCTAGAAGCCTCACTTTTGGTAGAAGTCTTCCCAAGGAAGCCTTTGGCTCAAATAAAAAAGAGTAACCTGATTTTAAGGTAACGTCTTCTCTTATGTTCTTTTGTTTTATTTTTCTTCTCAAACCCCAAAAAAAAATTTATTCCATTTTTTTGTAACAAAACCAGAATCTTCATTATACTAGGATTTTTTTATGAGAAGGATTTGATTTACACTTACACACACCTTCATCTAATGGTTAAAGAACATACTGTTTCTGTGGGTGGTGAATTACTTCCTCACGAAATGATGATTGTTAAATATTCTTTTAACACCTCACATGGTGGCCATTAAGATGTCAATATATTTATATATGATATATATTATGTTTATGTTTTCCTTATGCTTCTGTATTTTTCATTTATGGAATACTTTTATGATTTCCATTATGGGTAAACGTGATAATTTCATTTTAGGAAGTGCGGACTACCGCCCCCTCAAAGTGATTTGAATCGTTAATGAAATATGTGGGATATATAAATGATGAAGTAAATGATATTATATATGATATTATACTGGAATTATAATATAACTTTATATAATTATTATTTCATTCCATTAAATATGAAATATAAATTAAAGTAGCGTTCATGCGTATGTACGGCTTACCGTATCCATGAACGTTGCATTTCATTTCATACCTCTAAATGTTATGTAATATTATAAATGAATGTATATACTGGATATGTTTTATATATATAATATCTACAAAATTAATATAATTCTTGATATAATGGATATTTTACCACATGAACAACTTGTAATTATAAGAAGTTTATTTTGGACTCAAGTACCAAAGATCGACAAAACGTCCGTTATTAACTAAAAAAATTACATAATGTTCATAACATGGTAATGAGTAATATAAAAGGAATAGTGAAATTAAAAAAGGTTCTTAAGAAAATAGAAATTAACTCTAGTTTATTATTCATGAGATTAAAGAACGATCGAGTCAAGTCGGACACGAGGTAATGGAATTCGTCACAATCTCCTTCCATTGAGGCATATTATGTTTTGTACACAACATTATTTTATACGATGTATAAACCCGTTTAACATTTATGTTTATTAAAAAGAAATATTTTTTATATGAATCGTTTTATTAACCGACATAAATGAATGTTTTTTTGACGTACGTATGCGGCGACAGCGACTTCTCCTGCACCATGATAATTATTTGAGTTTCGGCTTCCTCTACAAGCCATAACTTTTTTAAAATGAAGAATAAATACCAAGTTTTAATTTTATTTTATTTTGGTATTTAAAATGGTTTTGACAGTGTATTTATTATATCAATGTGTTTTATTGATATCTTGTGATTGAAATGTGGAAATTTTATGTTTCCTTTATGCATGTTTTATGTGATACGATTATGTTATGGATTATGATATATTTAAATCTGTTCATATGAGGAATGAATTGGACATAATAAGTGATGGGTGGAGCCCACTATAGCTCCTCGATGCATTGGTAGGTCTCATGATACAAACTACTGGCTTGGCATGAGGCCTTGACAAAATCTTATTTGTAGTCTTGGCACGAGGGCTTGGCTACGTGGTTATGATAGTCTAGCATTATGCATTCCATCATTGTGAATGTGGTTATTGGTATTTCATGTGATTATTCAACTAGTAGAATATCCATGTGAATTATTAAATGGCATTATTTCATTTTATTTTTTCCATATTATTCTGAGTTCATGTTTAAAAGGATTTTGTTTTAGTTAAACATTGCCTTAAATGTTTATGTTTATTTATGAAAGTTTCCGCTATATTGTTATCATTACTAGGCATCTTTGGTCACCCCTTTCTATGTTTTATTTTTCCCAGGATGTGAATAAATATTTTATGATTGACCTGTAAGGATATTCTGAAGGGGATATGAGTGTGGACTATGGAGACTATGTTATTGTAGTTTTACACTTTATGATGTAATGTAACAGTTATGAATGTATCTAGTGTTTCCAAGGCTACTAAACAAACCCATAATTCGAGAATTGATCTTTTTTTATCATGCCAATGTTACATAATAATTCACCGACTCTGGGTAACTGGTGTCGGGGTGTTACAGTTGGTATTAGAGACAGTTTAGTACTAACCTTGGAAGGTAGATTTAGATAAACTCGGATTAGAGCACATATCGCTAAGATATACATAGAGGATTAGTATAGAAGAACATCATAAAATATTGGTATTATAAAGATTTTGTGAGTTTTCCATGAATTACATCCCTGTCTGGATACGAGTAGGTAGAGGTGGCTCTGGAACATATGTACCTAGGGGTAAAACCCAAAAAACAACGCTTTAAGCTAGACTCTAATGGGAACTGGTGCACGAAAACGAGCCTTGTTGCACTCTTGGTTACGACACTCCCGAGGGATATTCTTAGGATAATTCCCATTTTTATTTACGAACCATTATGAAGGGTTTATGAGTATATAATTCCTCAAAGAAAACATTTTTATGATTATGGATTATATACATAAACAGTTCAAGTTATGTTAGGTGTTTGGCAAGTTTTTTAATTTGTATTTTGATTCATAAACTGATCTATTTTATGCCATTATTTAGAAATGGTGCCTAGTGGAAATAATGGAAAATGTATCAATTCACTCACTCCATGTTGGGTTTTCCCTCCTGCTCAAGATAATTATAGTTGAGTTGGTGATTCAACTGGTGCTGATCAACTTATCACCATATGGGACAACTCACTCAGGTTATGAATAATAACTTTACTCGTATGGAGCACTCTGATCCGCAACGTGGAGGATCAATGTTAGACAGCCTAATGAGGAAACAACCACCAACATTCATTGGGAGTATACTTCCCTTAGTAGCTGAGCAATGGATAAATTCCTTAGAGAAAATATTTAATTCATAGGGGAGTAGTGAATGGGAAAAGGTTATCATGGTAGTTTACCACCTCTCTGGAGATGCTGATCAATGGTGGTCATTGATACAAAACAAAAAAGGAAGATGATGAAGTATCATGTATGGAATGGAGAGAGTTCAAAGATATTTTCTTAGAAAAATACTTTCCTCATGACCATCGAGCAGATATGGAAATGAAATTTCTGAGTCTGAGGCAAAAGGAGGATGAGAATGTTGCGAAGTATAAGTGTAACATTATAAGGTTAGCAAGGCATGCTGTTGATTATATATTTAACCCAAGAAGTAATATTGATCGTTTCTTTGATGGGTTAAAACCATTTCTCCGTCAACATTTAGTATCACAATCTTTCTCAACGTACGACTATATAGTCTTGTGTTCTATCACGACAGAAAATGAATTCTCTAAATATTATGACAATAAAGTAAAGTAAGATAAGAAGTGAACGGTGGAATAAGAGACAGATAAATGGAAAAAGGGAAAGAAGGATTTTCCATTATTTGATAATTATGGGAATAATCACCCTGGTACTTGACTAAAAGGAATGGGAGTTTGTTATAAATTTGGAGAAAAAGGTCACCAGGCTCGTTATTGCAAGGGAAAGAAAGAGGCTATCAATGTTTAATTATAAAATTATTGGGAAGCAAGGCATTATGCAAGTGAATGTCCTAAGCATCAGGGAAACATACCTCAGAAAATGCCAAGGGATCAAGGCCAATCTTGTGTTGTTACTATAGTTGAAGTGGAATTATTAATGTATTGGTGATTTTGGACTCAAGGATTATATTCTGGTTATAAGAATAATGTGATATATATAACGATTGTACTGTAGTACTTGATAATTTCATTAAGGTATTAATATAATGAAGTTAATCATATTTTTAGTATGTGACAATAAGAGAAACTTTACTTTGTTTGGGGAATCAAATGTTACAATTGATTTTGGAATTTAGGGACCTTTTAGAGAAATTCTTGACAGAGGTATTTTAGATAACTATAAATTTTGGGAATGGATTACGTTGAACATTAGATAGTATTTTTTATGGTTAAAACATCTCAGAATATTATTATTGGAATATTATAATAGTATAGTTTTAGAAAAAGGAAAACCTACAGGTCGAGGGATAACCTATCACGTCGGACAAATGTGTAGGAATAGAACCCAAATCCATAGTGAGACATTCCTTTATTACCTACCACTAGCCTACAAGAAGCCCCTGGTTATTACAAAATAATTTCCCTAATCTAAATGGTATTTCTTAATATTTTGAAACGTTTACGATTAGGATAAATATAATATTTTTGAGTTCTAATATTTTTTCTTGAGTGAAAGATGAGTTTGTGGTAGAAATTAGTTAAAGGATGAAACTATAATTGTCAAGTATATATATATATATACCTATCTCTTGTTCTATGAATAAATATTTCTTAAAATTTAGGAAAGGGATATTAAACCAAAAAATGTGTTATCCTAATACATTATGTTGTGTTGAGCTGATGATATTTTAAATCAACATAGATTGAAGGCTTTGAGGCCCCCAATTTTACACTTGTTTTTTATTGATGACCTTAATAACTCCCTAGAAGTATTTACATTTTTCCTCCAATTATATGTCTCTAATTTCCACCAATGTTCTCCTAATCCAGATCATAATTTTGTGGTGACTTTTTCGTTTCCTTTTCCCTCTTATTAAGGCTAAATTTTGTTAACCTTATTTCCGATCTGGGTTTTCCACAAAGGTATTTTCTATTATCAACCTTTTATTTTGGGAGAACAATTTCAAATTTCAAGGATGAAATTTATCGAAGGAGGGGACAATGTAACACCCCAAGCTTCCATGGTATGCTTTTCATTCAATAATTCAATAGATTGCACTGTACGCAAGTTCGAGATTCTAACACACCGCGACCAATCAATGTAGCCGTTATGAATAGTAATACCCAATTTTTTAAATTTTATAAATTTTATAATTCAAAATGGACTTCATTTTTGGATTCTGAATATCGAAATTAGCCTATGTGGAATTTTTGGTATTTTTATGAGAACTTCCAATTTTCAATGAATAGTGAAAAATACTTAAAAACAACTTTTTAAATAAAAATAATTTATAGTGATAAATTATACTATTGAGTGGTTTTAAAGTATAATTAGATTATACTTTTACCATTTTATCCAATGGTGGTCATTAGAATTAATTTCACTCTGAAATTGGACATAAACGAGTATCAATCTATTGATAGATATTGTTTCTTAAAAACACGTTATTTGTTTTCACAACGGGAATTAAATATAAAAATAATTAATGAAAATTTTATTTTTTGAATTTGGTAAAATGGACATCATTTTTGAATTTGGAATATCAAATATAGCTTAGAGTGAATTTTTGGTATTTTTCTGAAAAACATCGATTTTTGGTGAATAGTGAAACCACTAAGTGGTAGTTAAAAAAATGATTTTTCGTTTAAATGAAATTTTACCACCTCTGTGGTTTGAATTTAAGAAAATCTGACATACATCATTGTCATTAGGAAGTAAAATGTGGTTCAATGGGATTAAAATAGTTTTTTTTGAATAGTAACTTTCAAGTTCTATTAATCACGATTAAAGGTAATTAGTGTAATTTAAGGTAAATATAATGATATAATAATATGAAATTACCTTACTCTTGTCTTACACTTATTGGATGAATCCTGGCCGACCATGACAATCCATGGGTCATCTTGGGGACCCCATGGAGCCACATGGGTAAGAAAATGTCAATAAAAACTTCTTATTTAAAGAAAAAATAAAAGTGTCACAAACATGTATTATATTACTAAAACAATGTTTATATAGGGTTATACAAGTCATATTTTTACTATAAATATTAATTGGAAATATAAAAATATTTCCTAAATCATAGTATTTTTTTTATAATTTTTAGACATTAAATAAATTAATTTATGTGTGACACCATGATGATGTAGTGATTACCTCATTAATGAATGATTTAAATAAAATGAAAAGATAAAGTACACTCTTCAACATTCACTTGTCTAAAGCCTATTGGATGGGTGTATTTCTAACCCATATCACCTTATCCTCGAAATATATCATTTTGGGACCTTTAAAATCCGAAAATCATTTCATAATAATGTAACATTTCATGACATTCCAAGAGTACCCCTCCTATCCTTTTATAAAAGGCCCACAACTCTACCACCTTATTCACAGAGTAAAAACCATTTGGCTCAGCCAGAATCTGCCCAAATACTCTATAAACGTCCCTTTCTTACTCCTAGAAGCCTCGCATAGGGCAGAAGTCTTCCCAAGGAAGCCTTTGGCTCAAATCAAAAAGAGTTACCTGATTTTAAGGTAATGTCTTATCTTATGTTATTTTGTTTTATTTTACTTATCCAACCCCTTAAACTCTTTTTATTCTTAAATTTTGTAACAAAAAAAATATCTTAAATATACTAGGATGTTTTTATGGTATGTATTTTATTTACACTTACACACACCTTCGTCTAATGGTTAATGAACATACTGTTTCTGTGGGTGTTGAATTACTACCTTACAAAACGATGATTCTTCAATATTCTTTTAACACCTATAATGGTGGCAATTAAGATGTCACTATATTTATATATGATATATATTATCTTTATGTTTTCTTTATGAATTATTATTTTTCATTTATGGCATACCTGTATGATTTCCATTATGGGTAAATGTGATAATTTCATTTTAGAAGTGCGGACTACCGCCCCCTCAATGTTATTTGAATCGTTAATTCCATATGTGGGACATATAAAGGATGAATTAAATGATATTATATATGATATTATACTGGAATTATAATATACCTTTATATTATTATGATTTCATTCCATTAAATACGAAATTGAAATGAAAGTAGCATTCATGCGTACGTACGTCATACTGTCTACTTGAACGGTGCATTTCATTTATTACCTCTAAGTGTTATGTAATATTATAAATGAATGTATATAATGGATATGTATGATATATATGATATCAACATCATGAATATAATTCTGAATATAATGGATATTTTACCACATGAACAACTTGTAATTATAAGAAGTTTATTTTTGACTTAAGTACCAAAGCTCGGCAAAACGATCGTTATTATGTTAAATAATTACATAATGATCATAACATGGTAATAAGTGATATAAAAGGCATAATTAACTTGAAAAATGTTCTTAAGAAATTATAAATTAACTCTAGTTTATTATTCAGGAGATTAAAGAATTGTCGAGTCAAGTCGGACACGAGGTTAGGGACTTCGTCTCAATTTCCTTTCACTGAGGCATATTCTGTTTTATACACAACTTTCTTTTATACGGTTTATAAACCCATTTTAATTTTACATTTATTCAAAAATAATATTTTTTATATGAATCATTTTACTAAACGACAAAAAGGAATGTTTTTTGTCATACGTATGCGGCGACAACGACTTCTCCGCCGCTGTGACCATTATTTGATTTTCATCTTCCACTACAAGCCATAATTTTTTTTAAATGAAAAATAAATACCAAGTTTTAATATTATTTTATTTTGGTATTGAAAATGGTTTTGACAGTTTTTTTATTATATTAATGTGTTTTATTGATATCTTTTGATTGAAATGTGGAAATGTTATGTTTTCTTTATGCATGTTTTATGTGATACGATTATGTTATGGTTTAAGAAATGTTTAAACCTGTTCATATGAGAAATGCATTGGACTTAATAAGTAATTGGAGGAGCCCGCTATAGCTACTCGATGCATCGGTAGGTCTCATGAGACAAACTAGTGTCTCGGAATGAGGCCTTGACAAAATTTTAATTGTAGTCTTGGAACGAGGCCATGTCTATGTGGTTATGATAGTCTGGAATTATTCATTCCATCATTATGAATGTTGTTATTGATATTGCATGTGATTATTCGACTAGTATAATATCCATGTGAATAAGTAAATGGCATTATTTAATTTTATTTTTTCCATATTATGCTGCTGTTCAATTTTAAATGGAGTTTTTTAGTTACACATTGCCTTAAATGTTTATGTTTATTTATGAAAGTTTATGCTTTATTGTTATCCTTACTGAGCATCTGAGCTCACCCCTTTATATGTTTTATTTTTCCCAGGATGTGAAGAAATATTTTAGGACTGGCATGCATGGATAGTCTGAAGGGGATATGAGTGTGGACTATGGAGACTATGTTATTGTAGTATTACACTTTATGATATAATGTAACATTTATGAATGTATCTAGTGTTTCCAAGGATATTAAATTAATCGGCCTTTCGAGACTTGATCTTTTGTTATCATGCCACTGATAAGTAATAATGCACCGACTCTGGGTAACTGGGGTTGGGGTGTTACATGTATCATAATAAATCAACTTCAAATAAGCTTAAAATCCATCAAAGGATGTTGACATATATTAAATCAAATCTATTTGAGAGAAATATCACTTTTTTTGAAATCATTTAAAAGTCACATAATTATAAAATAAAAATTTCAATTTTAAAATATTCTTATAATCTTATAAGGGAAGATTCGACGATGTTATAATGATGGAAAATAGCTGCACCCGCCGTATAAATTAAAAAATACATTCTTACCTTAATTCTGTCGAAAATGTTAAAAAGGACCTTGTTTGGAAAATGACAGAATGATAACTTTATAAACATCATATAAAAAGTAAAAAGGGGTATAAATGACTTTATCCCATAGTCATTAAAATAGTATGAATTATTTGTAATACATTTTTAAGAAACATTTATGTGGATGATAATGAGGTCCTAGTAGATAATTACGTATAAACAACCTCGGATAATGAAGAGATTGTGAAATAAACCCTTACCATGTACTTTTCCATAGTATATGGTATTTTAACTTCCTTTAAAATAGTTAAAACATTGTTTTTAAATTATACAAGAACCATATACATAATTATTATATCATATATGATCTTATAATAATTTATTGTTAATAATATTTTAGTTTTATCGTTGTTTCGGGTGTTAACTTACATGTCTTGTTTTATATGTTTTGTTACATAAGTAATGTTTGTTATGGATAGGATGTATCTTATTCATATCTAGAATTATATAACGTTCTTAAAAATTACTTTTAATTGTCAAATTAGAATTTGTCTTGAATGGATACGATGGGGAATGAATCTCATAGTCTTCGTGGAGACGGTAGTCCGTACGTACGCACGAGCAACAATATCATTCTTTTGAAATCAAAATAATATATAATTGGATGGTATATCATATATATAGAATCATTATCATGATATATTTATTATTTACATGAATTAAACATCATTATTATACCCATCCAAATAATAATATATTGAATAACAATTACACCACGATGTGGAGACAGTAAGCCGTATGTATGCACGTATGGTGACATGTCATTCAAAGGATGGATAGAATAGTGAATATGGTTGTAAAATATTTATAATAATGTCACAGTATATAGAATATTCTAGAGTTAATATTTTAGAATGTAAATAACTAAGAAATAAGATGTTTAAGAATAAAGGAACTTGAATGAGGGTGGTGAAAACATCACCTCTTCTTCGGGTTCTTCCTTTTGATTTGATCAAAAGGGATCCATATGTTGGGTTTATGACTAAATTAAGTCCTCTAGGATGAAGGGAGGATATTTTAGAGGGTATTTGGGAGGATTTTGACCGATCCCAAAGGCTTTGATGGTGTGAAATTGAGTGAAGGGTGGAATGCCCTTTTATAAGAGGGGTGAGGGGACCGTTGGAAAATCTAGAATATTATTTATAATAAATACATATTCAGTTTCTAATAGCTCCAAAGTGGATTATTTAATGTTTAATGTTGGTATAGGTTGAAAACCACTCAACCAATAGGTTTTATAAGGGTTTGGTTAACTTTATTAACCTTATCGTTTAGTGTTAACTCTTAGTTAATTAGTTTGACACTTACCATGTCTCTTTGTATTTTTATATTATATAGTCAATAAACATACTATACATTTCCAAGAGACCACAAAGTGGTCCATTAATGATACAACTATCATTATTTAAGTCACTTGGACGAGCCTTAGGTTTTTAGGAATAGAATATAAATTCATAATATAATATTTGTCTTAAAAACTCTTTTGTGTCAATTTAGACACTATTGGGTATTTTGTTTTTGATAAGTTTATAAAAGCATTATTACATTGAAAAAAATTTATCTAATCAGTCCTAATATGTAATATTAACCTATACAATTAGTGGAATTCATAAAAAGTCACAAATTACATTTATTTGGGTATTTATAATATCAATTATTTTAATATTTCATTAAAACGGTAATTACTGCATCACCATTGTGTCATAAATAAATTAAAGTATTTAATGTCTAAAAATTATAAATAAAATATCATTATGTATTAAATTATTTTATCTTTATAATGAATATTTATAATCTAATTTATCTTATGTATAACCCTATATTAAAATTGTTTTAGTTATTATACATTAATTTTAACTCTTTTTACTCTTCTTCGAATTAAATAATAATAAATGTCCAAATCTAATCCAAGTGGAACTAAATGATAATATTTTATTCATAAGGTTGATTTTGGTCGAGATACACTTGTCCAATAGAATTAGGACATGTTTTATGGTAATATTAATCTCATTTTTACTATTAATTACCATATTTACTTTTAACCGTGGTAAATAAAAGTAAAAAGATACTATCCACCAAAAATTATTTTTATCTTATTGAACCACATTTTAGTCCTTTATATTAACCATGTCTCTCATATTTTTTAAATTCCACTGACAGAAGTGGTAAAAATATGTTTTATGTGAATTTGCAAATTCTTCTAGAAGATGGGTAAAAGACGGTGAAGAGTTCAATAAAATTTTTATATGTCTATAATTTTTATAAACTGACACCAATGAATTAAATTGAACATATATGGGTATTTAAAATCTATTTTTACCTAAAATAAATTTAAATAAAGTAAAAAGTATTTAAATAAAAAGATGGTTTTAACCAATAACTCAATGTTTTTCACTATTCATCAAAAATTGAATGTTTTCAGAAAAATACTAAAATTTCACCCTAGGCTAATTTCGATATTCTGAATCCAAAAATGAATTCCATTTTGAATGATAAAATTTATAAACCTGCAAAAAGTGGGAATTACTATTCATAACAACTAGTTTGATTGGTTGTGGTCTGTGTTAGAACTCGAAGTTGCGTACAACATGTGCTACTGTATTATTCAAAGAGAAGCGTACCATGGAAGCATGGGGTGTTACATTCTCCCCTCCTTAAAATAATTTCGTCCTCAAAATTTCTAGAATACTACCTCATGAAAAGACTCGGGTGGTTCTTCATCATAAGTTCTTCAGGTTTCCATGTTGCCTCTTCCATCTTATGGTTTCTCCATAGAACTTTTAGCAGATAAGTCATACGGTTTCTCAGCACTTGTTATCTTGAATCAAGAATCCTGACGGGCTCTTCGCAATAAGACAGATCGGGATCCAGTTCTAATTCCATGTATGTGAGTACATGCATTGGGTTAAATATTTTTTTTCTCAACAATGATACGTGGAAACACATCGTGAACTTTGGAGAGACTTGGCGGCATTTCCAAATGGTAAGCTACAACCCCAATTCGTTCTAGAAATTCAAAAGGTCTGATGTACCTGTGACTCAATTTACCCTTCTTACCGAAATGTATAACTCCCTTCCATGGAGATACTATCAAGAAAATATGATATCCTACCTGAAATTTAAAATCCATCCTTCGATTATCGGCATAGATCTTCTTCCTACTTTGAGCTTCTTTGATGTGGTTTTGGATTACCTTTACCTTTTACATTGTTTCGTCAACCAGTTCTGGGGATACAAGCTTTCTTTCACCAAAGTCATCCCAACAGGTTGGTGTGAGACATCTCTTTCAGTATAACGCTTTATAAGGTGCCATCTTAATACTCGAATGGAAGATATTGTTATAGGAAAATTCTACCATAGGTAAATATTGATCCCACATACCCTGAAAGTCATGTGAGAATGATCTCAACATGTATTCCAAGGTTTGAATAGTCCATTCTGATTGTCCATCTATTTGAGGGTGGTAGGCAGTGCTCAAACTAAGTTTAGTATCCAAGGCCTTCTGAAGACTCTTCTAGAATCTTGAAGTAAAATGGGGATCATGATCAGAAACAACCGATAGGGGTATTCCATGAAGTCTCACATCTTCATTAATATATACTCTGGATAGAAATTCCAGTGGTAGATCTTCTCTTCTAGAAAAAAAATGTATTGACTTGGTAAGACGATCAACAATAACACATATTTCATCATTCCTTCAAGGAGTATTTGGTAGCCCCATGAAAAAGTCATTTATAATATTGTCTCATTTCCACTACGGTATGGGAAGATGTTGCATGAATCCTCTAGGCTATTTAATTATATCTTTCAATTATTGACAAATTATACATCTTGAAAAAAAATCAGCAATCTCCCTCTTCATGTTGTCCCACCAAAAATGTTCTTTCAAATCTCTATACATTTTGGTGCTCCCAGGGTGTATAGAGAAATTCGAACTATGAGCATCGTCAACCAATTCCCTTTTTAGATCAGGTATATTGGGAACACAAAGTCTCTTCCCAAATTTCAAAATTCCATCTTCACACACAAAGTCTCTCAATCTCCCATCATTCATAGCTTTAATCTTCTTTTGAAACTCTTCATCACCGGTCTGAGAACTCTTTATCCTTTATAGTAAAGATGTTTTGGAAACCATTTGAAAAATTATTGATGTTTCACCATCCATGGTAATTCCCATATCCATCCTCAATTGATCAATGAAAATAGGATCCCTTCCAATTCTCACCATGTTCAAAACTCCATGATCTTTTCTGCTCAAAGCATCTTCCACCTTATTATCCTTCCCAAGTGGTAGTTTATCATGCAATCATAATCCTTGAGTAATTCAATCCATCACCTTTTCCTCATGGGGAGTTATTTTTGTGAGAAAATATATTTCAAACTATTGTGATTAGTATAAATCTCACATTTTTCACCATAGAGGTAGTGTATCCATATCTTCAAAGAAAAGATCACAGCTGGTAACTTGATATCATGAGTAGGATAGTTTTGATCATGAATTTTCAACTGTCATGATGCATAGGAAATAACCATATCATTATGCATAAGGACACAACCAAGTCATTTCTTCTATGCATCACTATAAAGAACAAACTCATCATTCCCCGTTAGAAGAGACAATATAGGAGAATTGACTAATATTCTCTTCAGTTCATCGAAACATTCTTCACACTCTTTTGTCCAAAAACATTTAACCCATTTACATGTGAGCTTTGTTAATGGGTTATCCAACCGGGAAAAATTCTGGATGAAATGTCGATAATAAACTGTTAAACCAATAAAACTGTGCATCTCAGTTATACTTTTCAGTGCAGGCCATTCTTGGATTGCCTTGGTCTAATAAAGATCAACATAGATTCCATATTTAGGGACAATATGGCCATGAAAAGAAATCTCTTGAAGCCAGAGTTCACACTTACTAAACATCCCATAAAATTCATGTCTTCTCAGAGTATTCAGGGTAATGCGCAAGTGATTTTCATGATCTTCAAAGCTTTTGGAGTATACCAATATATCATCAATAAATACCACCACAAATTCATCGAGATATTCCTTGAAAACTCTATTCATTAGATCTATGAATACAGAGGGTGCATTAGTCAACCCAAATGGAATTAGTGTAAACTTGTAATCCCCATACCTGGTTCGAAATTTTTTCTTCAGAATGTCTTCCTTATTCACACACAATTGATGGTATCCAGATCGAAGGTCAATCTTTGAAAAGTATTGAGCTCCATGCAGTTGATCAAATAAAACATCAATGTGAGGTAGGGGAAACTTGTTCGTTATTGTTATAGCATTGATCTCCCTGTAGTCGATACATAATCTCATAGATCCATATTTCTTTTTAACAAAAAGGATAGGGTCTCCCCATGGAGAAACACTAGGGAGAATAAATCCCTTATTACTCAATTCCTCTAGTTATTTCTTTAGTTCATCTAATTCCACAGTGGCCATTCTATTAGGGGTCTTCGATATAGGCCTTGATCCAGGAATTAAATCAATGTAAAACTCAACTTCTCGTTCTTGAGGATGTCCAGGTAAATCTTCCAGAAACACATCTACATATTCTTTCACAATAGGTACACCCTCTATTGGAACATTCATTTCCTCACCCATAGTAATTTATTTCTCTTCCTCCCCAATAATTGAATTTATTTGGGATACTGGGGGTGGATCTAGGTAAGAATTAGGTGGTGATGATTCCGATATAAAGATAAGGTGTTCCATATCATCATCAGAAAAAATAGTAACCTCCTTCTTCTTATAAATATATTTTTTCAACATTCTCTGAAAGCTGATCTATACCGAGGATTATATCAAACTCAATCATAGGTATGATAATGAGATCAGCGGAAAAAAACATTTATGTGCTCTAATGGTGACTTATTCACAAAACATTGTTGCGATGATACTTCCCTTAAATGTATTAACTGAAAAATCTCGTGTTAAATAAAATTGAAAATATCTAATTTCATAGCAAACTGGGATGATATGAAACAATGCGATGATACAGAATCAAATAATGTATTTTCTAAACTTGTGGAAACAATTAAATTACCTTTCACCACGTCTTTTGGAGCTTCTACCTCAGAAGTAGTGATAACATAAGCTTGTCCTTAATCCCTTGGCATTTTCTGAGGTAAGATCCCCTGACGCTTAGGACATTCATTTGCATATTGTCCCATCTCCCTACAATTGTAGCGTTGGACATCGATAGCTTTCTTATTCCCCTTGAAATCATGAGCTTTGGGGCCTTTTTCACTACACTTGAAATAGACTCCCATTACCTTCAAGAAAGTACCAGGGTGTTTCTTCCCACATTTATTGCAGGATGGATATTCAACTTTTCCCTTATTCCCCTTATCTCCATTCCTAGATTGATCAGAATATCTCTTCTTCTCTTGCTTTTCTTTAAAGTCAGAAGACATAGAGAATTCCTTTTCTGTCTTGATAGCATATGAGACAATGTCTTCGTATGACAAGAAGGATCGTGAGACTAATGCTCGACGGAGAAATGGTTTTAACCTATCTAAGAAACGATCAATATTACTTCTTGGGTTACATATATAATCTTCTACATACCTTTCTAACCTTGTAAGGCTAGTCTCATACTTTTCAACATTTTCAACCTCCTTTTGTCTCACACTCTAAAATTTCAATTCCATATCTTCTTGATGGTCACGAGGAAAGTACTTTTCTAAAAACAGATCTTTGAACTCCCTTCATTCCATATTATATACTTCATCATCATCCTTCATATTTTTAATGAATGACCACCATTGATCAGCATCTCCAGTGATGCAGTAAACTGCCATGATAACTTTTTCCCTTTCACTAATCTCCAAAGACAGAAATATTTTCTCGAGGGAACGTATCCATTGCTCAGCTAATAATGGATTTGTACTCCCATTAAATTTTCATGGTTGTTGCATCATGAATAGATCTAACATTGATCCTCCACACTGTTGATCAGGGTGCTCCATATGGGTAAAGTTATTATTCATAACCGGAGTGAGTTGTCCCAGTATGGTGATAAGCTGATCAGCACCAGTTGTATCACCAGCTCCACAGTAATTATCTTGAGCAGGAGGTAAATCCCTATATGGAGTGCGTGCATTGATATAGTTTTCATTTCTTCCAATAGGCACCATTTATAAACAATGGCGTAAACAAAATCAGTTTATGAATCAAAATAAATAATTCTATACCTATAAAATAGTTAACATAAATTGAACTATTTAGGGATATAATCCATAATCATAAAAATGTTTTCATTGAGAGGGTATATACTCATAAACCCTTCATAATGGTTTGTAAAGAAAATGAGAATTATCCTAAACATATCCCCCAGGAGTGTCGTAACCAAGAGTGCAGCAAGGCCCGTTGTCTTGCACCAGTTCCTGTTCGAGTCTATCTCAAAGCGGTGTTTTCAGGTTTTACCCCTATGTACATCTGTTCCAGAGCAGCCTCTACCTTCTCGTATCCATACAGGGATGTATTTCTTGGAAAACTCACAAATCTCTACAATACCAAAATTATAGGAAGTTCTTCTATACTAATCCTCAATGTATATCTTAGGTCTATGTGCTCTAATAAGAGTTTATCTAAATCAAGCTTCCAAGGTTTATACTAAACATACTCTGATACCAACTATAATTCCCCGAACCTAGTTACCTGTAGTTGGTGCATTTTTATATAATATTGGCATGATCACAAAGATCAAGTCTCGAAAGAACGTTTAGTTTAGTATCCTTGGAATAACTAGATAATTCATAATGTTTACATTACATCATAAAGTGAAAACTACAATTACAACATCTTGTCTTCATATCCCCTCATACTATCCTTACAGGTCATTCATAAATTACTTCTTCACATCCTGGGAAAATTAAAACATTGAATGGGGTGCGCTGAGATGCTCAGTAAGGATAACAATATACCGGAATCCTTCATAAATAAGAATACACATTTAAGGCAATGTATAACTAAAACAAAATCCATTTGAACTTGAAATTCATCATAATATGGAAAAGATAAAATAAAATAATTCTATTTAATTATTCACATGGATATTCTACTAGTAGAACAATCACATACAATATCAATAACCACTTTCATAATGATGGAATGCATAATTCTAGACTATCATAACCACATAGTCAAGGCCTTGTGCCAAGACTACAAATAAGATTTTGTCATGGCCTTGTTTCAAGACACTAGTTTGTCTCATGAGACCAACCGATTTATCGAGGATCTATAGCGGGCTCCACCCGTCACTGATTACGTCCAATGCATTCCTCATATGAACAGGTTTAGACATAACAAAAAAATTCGTATAAATCTAGCATACGAAATGTCAATACTTTCTCCATAAACCATGAATGGTATAAAAATAACACATCCATAGTCAAACATATCACAAAACCTTCAATACAATATGGAAGTTTGGTATCATAATAAATCAACTTCAAATAAGCTTAAAATCCATCAATGGATGTTGACATAGATGAAATCAAAACTATTTGAGATAAATATCTCTTTTTTTGAAATCATTTAAAAGTCACATAGTTATAAAATAAAACATTTACATTGAAAATATTCTTATAATCTTTTAAGGGAATCTTAGATGATTTTATAACGGCGAAAAATAGTTTCACCTACCGTATATGTTAAAAAAGACATTCTTACCTTAATTCTGTAGAAAAGATTAAAAAGGTCCTTGTTTGGAAAATAACATAAATATTCCATTATAAAATTCTTATAAATAATCAATAAGGGTATAAATGACTTTTTTTCATTGTCTTTAAAATAGTAATAATGATTTGAAGTACATTTTTAAGAATCCTAGATGTGGATGATAAAGAGGTCCGAGCAGATAATTATGTATAAACAACCTCGGATAATGAAGAGATTGCGGAATAAACCCTTACATTGTAATTTTCCGTAGTCGATGATATGTTAACCTCTTGTATAAAATTTAAAACATTGTTATTAAATTATACAAGAACTATATTCATAATTATGATATCATATATGATCTTATAATAATGATTTGTTAACAATATTTCAGTTTTATCGTCGTTTCGGATGTTAACTTACTCGTTTTGTTTTATATGTTTTGTTACATAAGTCGTGTTTTTTTATGGATAGTTTGTATCTTATTCATATCCCGAATGATATAAATTTCTTAAAAATTACTTTTAATTGTCAAATTAGAATTACTCTTGAATGGATTCGATGGGGAATGAATCTCATCGTGTTCGTGGAGACGGTAGTCCGTACGTACGAATGAGAGAGAATATCATTCTTTTGATATTAAAATAATATACAATTTGATGTTATATCATATATATAGAATCATTATCATGCTATATTTATTATTTACATGAATTACAAATCATTATTATACCCATCCAAATAATAATATATTGAATAACAATTACACCACGACGTGGAGACGGTAAGCCGTACATACGCATGTATTGTGACATTTCTTTCAAAGGATGGATAAAATAATGAATATGGTTGTACCATATTTATAATAATGTCATAGTATATAGAAGTTACTTGAGTTATTATTTTATAATGGAAATAATAAAGAAAGAATAAGTTGTAGAAGAAAGGAACTTGAAAGAGGGTGGTAAAAACATTACCTCTTCTTCGGCTTCTTCCTTTTGATTTGATCAAAAGGGATCCTTAGGTTGGATTTCTGACTAAAGTAAGGCCTCCAGAATGAAGGTAGGATATTTGAGAGGGTATTTGTGCAGAGGTTGGCCGATCCCAAATTCTTTGAAGGTGTGAAATTGAGAGAAGGGGGGTTCCCTTTTATAAGAGGGGTGAGGGGAACCTTTCGAAAAGCTAGAAATATTATTTTATAATAAATTCATTTTCGGTTTATATTGGATCAAAAGTAGATTATATAAATTTTAATGTGGGGATAGGTCGAAAACCACTCAACCAATAGGTTTTAGATAGGTTTGGGTCACTTTATTAATATTATCTTTTAGTTTTAACTCTTAGTTAATTAGTTTGACACTTACCATGTATCTTTGTATTTTTATATTATATAGTCAAAAAAATTACTATAAAATTCCATGAGACCCTAAAGTAGTCCATTAATGATACACCTATAATTATTTAAGTCTCTTGGCTGAGCATTATATTTTTAGGAATAGAATATAAATTAATAATATAATATTTGATTTAAAAACTGTTTTATGTCAATTTTGACACTATTGGGACTAAAGGAAGGACACTAGGATGAAGGGAGGAAATTTGAGAGAGTATTTGTGTAGAGGTTGGCTGATCCCAAAGGCTTTGATTGTGTGAAATAGAGAGAAGGGGAGTGCCCTTTTATAAGAGGGGTGAGGGGCACCTTTCGAAAAGCTAGAAATATTATTTTATAATAAATTCATATTAGGTCTCTAATGGCTCAAAAGTGGATTATTTAATGTTTAAGGTGGGGATAGGTCGCAAACCACTCAACCAATAGGTTTTAGACAGGTTTGGGTCAATTTATTAACCTTATCCTTTAGTTTTAACTCTTAGTTAATTAGTTTGACACTTTCCATGTCTCTTTGAATTTTTATATTGATAGTCAATAAACTTTCTATAAACATCCAAGAGACCCCAATGTTCTCCATTAATTATACACATATAATTATTTAAGTCTATTGGTCGAGCCATAGATTTTTAGGAATAGAATATAAATTAATAATATAATATTTGTTTTAAAAACTCTTTTATGTCAATTTTGACACTACTGGGTATTTTGTTTTTGATAATTTCATAATAGCTTTAATACTTCGAAACAAATTTATATAATCAGTCCTAATATGTCATATTAACCTAGAAAATTAGTTTAATTCATAAAAAGTCTCAAATTAAATTTATTTGGGTATTTATAATATTAATTATTTTAATATTTCATTAAAAAGGTAATTACTACATCACCATTGCGTCATAAATAATTTATATTATTTAATGTCTAAAAATTATAAATAAAAAATAATTATGTAGGAAATATTTTTAGATTTCTAATGAATATTTATAACAAATTTATCTTCTGTATAACCCAATATTAAAAATGTTTTCGTTATTAAACATTGATTTTTATTCTTTTTACTCTTCTTTGGATTAAATAATAATAAATGTCCAAATCTAATCCAAGTGGACATAAATGAAAATATTTTATTCCGAAGGTTGTTTTTGGTCGAGATGCACTTGTCCAATAGAGTTAGGACATGTGTTAGGGTAATATTAATATCATTTTTACCATTAATTACCCTATTTACTTTTAACCGTGGAAAATAAAAGTAAAAAGTTACTATTCACCAAAAAATTATTTTTATCATATAGGACAACATTCTAGTCCTTGATATTAACCGTTTCTCTCAGATTTTCGAAATTCCACTCACAGAAGCGGTAAAATTATGTTTTATGTGAATTTCCAAATTCTTCTAGGAGATGGGTAAAAGATGGTGAAAAGATGAATAAAGTTTTTATATTTCTAAAATTATTATAAACTGACTCCAATGAATTACATTGAACTTATATAGGTATTAAGTATCTATTTTGACCTAAAATAAATTTTAATAAAGTAAACAATTATTTAAATAAAAATTTGGTTTTAACCAATAACTATGTGTTTTTCATTATTCATCCAAAATTGAAAGTTTTCAGAAGAATACCAAAATTTTACCCTAGAATAATTGTGATATTCCGAATCCAAAAATGAAGTCCATTTTGAAAAATAAAATTTATGAAATTTCAAAAAGTGGGTATTTCTATTCATAACGGCTAGTTTGATTGGTTGTGGTTTGTGTTAGAACTCGAAGTTGCGTACAACACGCGCTACTGTATTATTCAAAGAGAAGCGTACCATGGAAGCATGGGGTGTTACATCGAAACCCCCAATCTTCACGAATCTCACCTGAATTAGAAGCATTGTTATCATTCAAGACGTTAAATGTCTCTTTGTGAAGCTCAAGATCACATAGAAGAACCTACATCGTGGAGCAATCCTTTCTTCGTGAATTCAAAGGGATCCCAAATTGCTTCTCACAAAAATCCCATAGAATGAAGTTGTGGTGACCTCTTAATTATAGGCATGAATGAATGTGAATCACTTCTTCTCAAGGCACAAAATCCAGATCAGCCCAAATATTCTTTGTGGCACTTTCTCCATTTCGAAAAGCTCCGCTAAATTTTTTGTTCCACAGAGCTCATCGTAACCGTAGAGCTCTCGGTCAAAATCCTTCACACCACCGCAAAGCCCCACTGCAAAGCTCTTTCCCTTCGCTGTTCACTATGCTAATCATAATCTCAAAGCAACAACGTCTCAAATATTGAAGCATCATTCCATTGAAATTCTTATGCCAGTCTTCAAGAAATACATGCCTTTTCCATAAAAAAATATCAATTATAAAAGAATACCTTTCGCAAAGCATAAAGATCAAAAAAATTTCATCACAAATAATATGTCCTCAATTCTTCTAGTCTCTGTGAAAACAACTTCCTAAACCCTATCTTCCCAAAACTACTACCTTTACTAAGTGACCTGGAATATACCTTTCCTTGCAATATCCCTGATCATCCATTAGAGGATTTACTACAAACCCAAACCATTCTTCTATTCCAGAAAAGAAATACCATTATTCCAAAATTATCAAATCATCAAAATTTTAGGGTTGTAATACATTTTCACTTTGAAGAAGAAACTCGTGCAATTTCCCCTAAATAAAAGCCACATCACTCATTGTATTGTCATCAAAATCCTAAATCTGTAAACATGAATGATGTAAGCATAGAGGCATCCTAAAAATTTAATCAAGACATACCATGGTGAGATGAGAATATATTTATTTATATCTATATATATGGAGCTGATTCAACAAGGATAGTCAATGAATCAATCCTCTATGATGTATGTACAATTGATCCCGACAAAAAATGTATCAGTATTCCATGTCGACAATTAGGTAGTCAGAGTCCTGGTTAATGGATATGTTGACCACAACGTTAACACTAGATAACATGTTCGAAATCCACACGTGAAAAATATTGAAACTTTTTCCATGAATACCAATCAAATCCTCATTACAGGATAACTCCAAACACCATTCAAAGGAATGAACTTCTATAATAACAATATGCCTTGACTAGACCTGATGTGGCTCAATCCCAATTACCCCAATCCCACCACCATAGGATATGGGCTTCCAACACTTTCCAAAAGGCATAACAAATATGGGTGGAAGTTTCCTAATGTACCTATACAAACGAATACAACCATATTCATGAAAAAGTTAATTGAAGATTATTAAAAGATGGAACACCTAGAGAATAAACCTTATATGAAAACCCTCAAGGGACTACCTAATTACGAAATTGTTATCTAATAATAAAAATGTAAAAATAAATACCAAACTATAAATATCTTCCAAACTAGAAAAATAGAAAATTAAATGATGATAGGGGTCAACTATGAATCTCCAAGATCCAACATCTGTACATGGAAAAATGTAGCAATGTATCCAGATAATCCTCTATAATCACTGGTAACAAATCCATTATATTTATAAAACATGACACGTTCGAGCTAAATCCATGAAGGGGTGAGTATATACAGACCCAGTAGGATGCATCCCAAGATGAGGGGGAGTAGTATGTGAAACTATTAGAATATGTAGCTCAAAAAATATCAATTAAGTGGAAAACTTGAACAAAATCGATACAGAAATATATATTAAAAACAAAATAAGAAAAATGAGGGATAAATGTGATATCCATATCATAGCCCATCACATGAAAATGGACTACCATCGATTCCTGAGGTCCACCAATGTTTCTGATTCTCTTGTGTGTTTTTTGAAGAGAGGTCTATGTCAAACCATACCATGTCACCATGTCACACAATCGAGGGGATATAAACACTATGAAGGGGACTCATTCCTTGGTACCACATGATGGATCCACTATATATGTAGAAGAATCATACCCTGATCTAAAAAGAGGGTGTCACTCTAATTGATACAATACCCATTCCACGATCCCACATAAGGGTTCCATAAAAATATTCAATAATAAACCCATGTCATGTCCCAACCTGATGGTGAAACACCAATGGTAAAGTAACCATTCCCTTCCTAGAAGGAGGATTTCAATATAATGGTCTAGGACCCATTTTTATTCTTAGCAGACTAGTGCCACAATAATAGATAGAGGACCCATTCTATGATCAAATAGGAGGGTTCTGCTCATATATTCAATAGAGGAACCATGAATTTCCCCATCAATAGGGTGAAACTATAATGGTGAAGGACACTTTCTCATTCCCAGTACGAGAGTTTCAATCAAATAGATGAGGATTTATACCATGTCCTTCCAGGAGGGTTCCACATAGAGTGTCTCTAGAGGACCCGTTCTATATCCCATAAATGAGGGTATCACTCTAATAGTCGAGGACACATGACATGAATCAAAAATGTAATTTTACATCGATAGTCAATATAGGGATCATGATCTGTACTAATACAAGGATATAATAACAATTATCAAGGACCCTTTCCTTTTCCTAGTAGGAAGGTTCCACACTAATTTCTATGATGATCCATCTGATCATTTCTATCATTGAGTGTCACCTATCAAAGTGTCACACTCTGAACATATTGAATTTAATATAATAAAACACCATGAAGGACCCCATATCATTATACATGAAAGAACTCTCCATATTGTAAAATGTTGTTCCAAATTATTAGTCCATAAGAATGAGGAATAAGAGGAAGGAAATACCTCAAAAGGAGGTACATGGCATGTTAGGGACCCACATGACTTGTTTTCTTAATCACTTACCTAACCATGTCCCTTATCCTACATGTATATCTACCCATATAGACATACATAGTGTGTGATGGAATTACATGGTGTTCCAGGGACACTTAGGCACATAACCATACTCTTTTCCTTGTATATGTCACCTTTATCATTCCCATGTACTTTAATACAAGACATATCCTCCCCCACGGGGTTAGGCCCGGTCCTCCGGGTCGTGTCTGGGTACACTTTATGTGTTCTTATCCATTTTTGTGTTTGTATACTCCTAGATCACACAATGGGTCACTAGATCGTATTTACATGACATGTTGGTGTCCTACATGATGTCTGATATTTATAATCTTCAAGCAACACTAGTTTCATTGATTTCTGAAGACATGTTGTGCCTTTGTTTCATATTGTGATCTGTAGTTGTGTTTTTTGTAGAATACAATATCTATTATGAATTCCTCAATATCCTACTCTGCTAATTTAAATCAGTCATCTATTCCATATGAAATCGAAGAGGGATCCTTTGATCGTTGATTCGGGCCCTTTGGTGGTCAGAAACTAGTTTTCAGCTCGTCTGTAGTGAATTGTCACATTCCTCACCCCCCATCATTGATGGTCGTTCCCAGATTGCATAATCATGGAAATAATCACCCAAAACCCATAAACACATCCTAATATATCCCAAAATCATTTATCCATTCACTTATTATGAATATTCCATGTATATAGGGGTATGATCACACTAGATCCCACCCGATTATTGATAAATCGTACCCCCATGGTCTAATGATAAAGAATGTGAAGAATAGAGGGGGAAGGAACATAATAAATAGTGAAATAATAGTTTTCCAAGTGTTCGTGGACAACAAAATCAAGTTGGGGATAAATGGTTTGAGAAATGTTAAATAATAGGGATTAATCCAATAAATAACTTCAATCTATTACATGGATGCATGTTAAGGAACAAATTTTATGCAAATCAAAAGAAATAAGAATGATAATGTTAAATAATTTAATCATAAGGGATTAAATCAACTTATGATGAGTTGTACCTACATTTAGATCATAATTTGATGAAAAAAACTCAGAAAAAATGGAGTAAGATCTATTGTGTTCACTGTATCTCAATTCTCTTTGATATAGAGGATCATCCTCATCTGATTTTGATTCACCAATGTAAGAGAGTGGCCTAATTTCCTCTAAATGATCCTTGGGATATGATAATAACCATGGTGAAATTTTATAACAAAATAATTATATAGGTTTTATCATTCGGTCATTTAAACTAAATAAATTTATTAATCAATTAATTTAATTTAAACACACACACAAATGGTCACTCAATCTAAATGTCCCAGGATAACCCATGTTAGGTCACTCCTAGGGTGAACCTCATGTTCCAAATTCAACCCTAGTCTACAATTTTATGATCTAACACTATATTTTGGATGTATCCCATCATTCTTGAAATCTATGGGGGCATAATATAAAATATAACTAATGTTTTTTAAAACATTAATTCAGGGAACATCGGGCCTCTAAATCGCGTGTTGTATCAATACTAGTCTCTAGAAATATTTATTAATATATTTAAAAGTTTTATTGTGAATACTTGGGCATATATAGTACAAAATTGGTAAATTGTTCCTATTTATTTTTAGGAATTATGAATAGTAATCGTGGTCAAATATATCACCTTGGTGTAGGTTAATCGGGTTAATATAGATTTAACTAATTTTTATGTCCACAAAATTTCATCAAAATTATTATTAGATGAATGTAATTTTAACCATGTCCCCTTCTTTATGAATTTTATTTTTTAAGGGGTACTTTTCCTAGAAAATGAGCAATATAATATTTAACAAAATGAGAAATACAGAATGTCACACTCTTAATTTTAAATATCACTTTTGTGTTCACATGGGAACATAAGGAAGTTTTGAATGAATATAAATCTTTCAATATTATCATAATAATGTTTTTTTCATGATGGTAATTTATTTCGAATATTTAGGTATAAAATAGTTAATATAAATACTTATGCCACACCAACATGGTGTTTATTAAATTAATGTAAAAAATAAAACAAATTATATGAAAAATATACAAATTAATAAAATTTTACTAAGTTATAATAATATAGATGTTTTTATACAAATAAAACATATTAATTATATTTTATTGGATTATATTTTAATTAAAATATTTTTTTGAGGAATTTGATGCTATATTAAATGAACTATATAAAAAATGTCCCAATTGATATTTTATTAATATATTTTTTTATTATTATTTTAAAATTTAAATTTACAAAAAGGTAATGGTGGATAATATATGGTCAAAAATTTCATTAATTTTCCAACTATGATCCACTTGACACCTTATAAGTAAAATTATAACCCCTTAAGATTGAAAAATACAATACCGTGATTAAGGAAAAAATATGTTAACTAGGGGGTAAACCAAATATATTGTTTGAATAAAATATATACCAATCCAAGTTTTAAATTGTGATAATATTCCAACCATATATTCCATTTAATTGTAATATATTTACATTGGTTCAATTCGTCTTTATAATGGCATAGTTATATTTTAATCTTTTTAATAATTCCATGTGTGTCCATTCCCTCCCTTTAAAAGAAAATCGCTTACTTTACTAGTTTACAACACATTGAGAAAATTATCATGACCAATAACTGAACATTTATATCCTAAACTTAACTATACATATCATTGAGGTTTTTTATCTCTAAAATAATTTAATTATTATCCTTAAGAAAGGATGTAAAGGAGGTGTCCCAAATAAGAAGTAATTATCTTACATGACCTACTTCAATTTATTTCTTCTTCTACATACTATAAATATATGATATTTATCATAAAATAATAAATTTATTATCAAAAAATACCTAAATGTAATTATTTTTGTGAATACACCATTATCCATTATCATTTTCATCAAATGAAAAGTGAACGTATCGCTAACGTGCTTTTACAGCTCACCATCTCCACATTGTGATACAACTCATTTTCACCATTATATTTAATGGATGGATATTGTGATGGGTTGAATGATTATATATTATATATATAACATTATTATGATTTTATAATGATAATATCATATATATTGTGTTGTCATACATTCTAATGGAAAATGATAGTGTCATCTGTGACTACGTGTGGACTACCACCTCCACAAAGTGATGCGATTGGTTTTTAATTTATGTTTTATGTGTTTGGAAATAAGGATAGATTTAATTAATATAAATTATTTATATAATAAAATAATACATATATAACGGTTAATTTTTAGTTAAATTTATTTATTTTAATCCATTGAAAAGTGAAAACTGCCTTAATGCATAAATTTTTATGACGTACCGTCTCCATGAATTGTTTGATTCACTTTTATATCTATTGATTTTATGGATTAATCTAAAAATATATATAATTAATAAATATATAATATATTTATAACATTATTAATTTTTTATATATTATTGAACCATTATAAAAATAAAAGAAATGAAAATACCTAACCAAACTACACAAGAAAAACGAAAGAGTTATTACCCAAAATAGTTATTTTAACAATAACTTTTTAATAAATGGAAGATAAAATATTATACACAAATAATTTCTGGATGGAATATATAATTTTTTTATATAATTTATTTATAATAAAACTATATTTATTATAAATAAGTTTCCTAAACGTAGAAGGATTCCAAACCTAATGTAAGGGTTTATTTTCTTAACCACATCAGTATCTGTGATTGTCTATGTTTTAGTCCCTAGGGTGGGAATTATTTTATAATTATATATTAATCCTAGTTTAGTTTATTTCCTAATTGTTATTTCCAAAAAATTAAATTTTAATTTCATTTTATTTCTTTCAAGGACTAAATATAGAATACATATGTTTTTATGGAAACCCAACCTTGTTTTTCAACTAAGTTGAAAATATTTCTTTTTAATGTCTATATTTTTATTAAAATGAATAAAATAATATTTTCAAATTTTATAGATATTTATTAAAAATATTCAAATTTTCATATTTTTGCAAAAAAAATTAAATGAAATATCTTTTCCATTTCCCAGATAAGGTACATTTGACCTTTCAATAAATCTGTGAAACGATATTTTTTTTAAATATATTACATTAACAATGTCTCCAAACATCATGTACTGTACTAGGGCACTATAGTAGTATTGTAGCAGCAGGGGAATTGTAGTAGTGATAGCACAGTAGCAGCAGCTTTACTGTAGTAGGTACTGTAGCAGCGCGGGTACTGTAGTAGTACAGTTTACCGAGGTGTCATTTGGGAAAATAAATAGGCTTCCAAGCCTTGTATTCATGCTACTTGACCTTGGGACTTCGGGCTATGTAATGGGTCTCCCTCTACCCATTCTAAAGAGGCATGTACTTTAAATAATACATTGATGCTTCAGCCCCAACCTTTAAAAAAAAGTCTCTAAACATCATGAAAACTAATTTATTTGAATCTTCCATTACAGTTTTATAGGTTTATTATAAATGAAATTTGTTTTCTAAATATTTTTTGAATTTATCAATTTTAAATAAGTGTTTTCAAATTGTTAAAGCGTATATTCCCTGTGAAAGTTTATAGTGATATTTTGAAAGAATTTTCATCAATGTCAATATAATTTGTTAAATCATATACTTTATTGAAGTTACAATCTTATGATACCATCAAGACATATTCTCAGGATATTTTATGGTCATCTTAAATAGTGGAAGTTCTTATATTTCATTTTTTTTATTTCTTAAAATAGATATAATTATTGATTTTTTAGTTATATTGATTAATTTATGTGTTTTATTCATATGTTCAACGCATTAGAAAAAAAATTAGGGTTTATGATGGAATTACCTAGACGATTTATTCATTATTAGGACTCATGAGAAAAACTAGTTTGGATATTTGGATGAGACCCTACCCATTTATGTAAGATCTATAAACATGAGGCCTTGAACTCTTGGGTTAGAAATATTGTCATAACTCCTCAATGGATAGTTAAGATGTTTGGAATTATTCATTGGATCCTTATGAAATCATTTATTTATTCCCATGAGTTTTTTGGTTATTTTTTATTTCTTTGGAAAAGTTTCAATATGTTTTTATTATTTACATGGAATTATTATATCATCATATATTACTACTATATATTTTATGCCTTATTTACATTTTCCATTATTCATTCCCTTATGGAGCATCTGATCTCACCCAATTCATATATTTCCTTTTCCTAGAATTTCAGGAAATGCTCTATGACTAAAATTAGGGGAAATGAAAGAGGGAATAAACATGACCCCAAAGAAAATACAATGTTCTATTTTATATTTTTAATGTAATTTGGGATTCAAGTATGTATCTAGCTTACCACGACTACTCAATTATTATTTCATCTGGGATGTGATTTCTTATAGTAAGTACTAATGAAAATATTATCCATCATAAATGGGATAAATTGTTTGGGGACATTGAAGTTTGTATATAATGATGTTTAGTAGAACTATTAAGAGCTATCTTTGGGAAATAATAGATTATGTAACATCACCTAGTGGATAAAATTGATTGAATTCATAAAGAAAAATATATTTTCATTTAAAATTTAGTTATACACAAATTTTCAATTTGTGTTATGTTTTTCTTGATTTTATAAATTATATATTATTATTCATCATGTTTAATATAATCTAGTGTGTTACATTATTTATAAATGGAAACTAGCTGTAGGGAAATAAATCACATCAATGGAGGAAATACTAGATTAGATTATCCTTATGGAAAAGATAATAAATATGTGTATTCATCTACAATTGAATCCAAAAAAATGTTTCCATATTAAGGTAGCCGACTCTGGTGATGAAAAATAACCATGACATTATGATGAATATTATTGATCTACAAATAATTTTAATAATTTTTTACCGCATATACATTATGAACCTCTATTATTCGATGAGTCTACAAATAAATTTTTAGATGAGAATGGATAAGTTTTATATATAAGAAATTTAAAACTTTGTGATTTAATGAAAGGGATAATGATATCATGAAACTTTATTATCTCTGAAACAAATTATGTAATCCAAATACGAATATTGACTATTTTAGTGACTGTTTTAACCAATCCTTCAAAGGTCATGAGTCTCCCATTAATTATCAACATCAAAGGATTTAGTATCATGTTCTACCACGATATATAAATAATTATCCATGTTTTATGGATTATAAAGAAATAAAAATAAGATTATGAGTGTTATGAAAAAAAGGGAGAAAGGGAATATGAGAAAGATCAATTTTCCAACATTCCTTACTTGTACAATGAAAAAATTGATATAATAACAAAAGTATAAGAATTTTAATTTAAATATGTATAAAAATGCCATAATGATCATAAATTCAAGGGTATGTGAGAATCAATTAAATTATAGTTTCAAAACAATAATTATATGGGAAAGTAATACAAAAAATCTCACAAACATTAAAAAAATTACAAAAAACATAAGGGAAGAAGTAAAATATTATGAAATTACTACATCTAATGTAGGAATTCCTAGCAATGTGTTGAATGGTATACTTATTATCCACATTGAAATTGAAATATTTTATTTGATTATATTTATACTAACTATTTCATATATACATAATTTTCAATGATTATCATATCACCAACCTAATAATCAGACATTGAGTTGTTGGTGAAAACTCTTAATGGTGTGTTGAACGAATCATGAGTATATAAATCAATTCTAATAAAAGTATATGGGTTGGTTAACCTATAAATCATATTATTCATACTCTATTTTTGTTTGATGTAATTTTGGTTATGGATTGTTGATCCCAGTACATATCCCTTCTGAATTGTTGAGGATGGGAAGTTATATTTGAAATTCTAAATCAATCTTCAATCAACTATCATTACCTAGATGAACCTAAACACCCATCATAAATTAATTCCATCATATAAGTTTTTCTGCATATTCATTAGGGGTATATATCTCCAATGGTTTGGTGGAAACTCAAATTTAAAAATGTTCCTATTATTTTGGAATATGTTTATGTGTTTCATGTGGACTTTCTTAGTCTTCCCCTGAATCATGAAGATGATTTTTAAATAGAACTCAATCCTGGTGATATGCCAATTACAAATACATCATATAGAATGGACTCAATTGAGATAATGGAACTTAAGAAGAAACTTTTGGAAAATCAGGATAACAGATTCATTAATGCGTGTGAATTTCCATTAAGTGAACCTATTATTTTTATTAAGAATAATGATGGGTCAATTAATATACACAATCATTATCAAGAAGATTAAAAAATTAATATTAATAAAAATTATCATCTACCTCATATAGATTAATTTTACATCAATTACAAGGATATCTATATCTTTTCATATTTTTCTTCAATATCAATATCATCATGTAATTCTAAAGGAGGATATACCTTTGATGACCTTTTCTATGTGGTATTCAGATTATGAAATCATTTTAATTCTAGTTGGACTTACCAATACTCTGGGTAAATTCAATAATTAAATTCCATTATAATTCAAAAATATTTATTTTCATTCTAATAAGTTAACCATATTTGTTCATATGATATTTTGTTATATGAAATTTATATTACGGTGAAACTAAGTGATTATGTTACACCGATTAAAGAATTCAATGTATAGAAACTCATTTTCTATTATGAGAATATATGTTTTGAAATGATATCTTATGTCCACTCAAAATCAAAAACTTTATCATAAATTTTTATCTTAGTACAAATGATAATATCTTTTGATGAGAATATACTGGATGTCACATGAACAAATCAATATATTTTAGAAGGAATGGTTATTAAATTTAATTATCTTATGAAAAGGATATTCACAAAATACTATCTTTTAATAACCATAATAAGTTGATGAAGTTTTGTATCACACATTAGTAAAATATTTATCTTATGAAGATATTTATTCTATGCATGTTGAATTTAGTTTATCTAACACACTATATAAGTCAAAGATTTGATTTATCTTATAAATTCTCTCAGAAATTTGTGGTACATGAAAAATAATTTCAATAGGATATATTATGAATAATTACATGTTATTTAGAATTTCATGATTAATTTCACAATATAATTGTAATTTGTTTCACAGTTTTGATCATATTAGAAAAGTTAAATTCCATTTAATTAAACATCGATTTTTACAAACATTAATTTTTCTATGAATGTATTTATTTGAAGAAGAAGACTTTTGACATCACTATTGTAGAATATTATTACATGTTTGTTGAGAATGGACACATTACATCAATATCTTTTCTTATAAACCTTTAAACAGAGTATTCACTCTACCATAGTGATTTCATTAGGTTATTATATTCAAAATTAGAGAGGAGATATAAATAGCGAGAGTTAGATGCTACGTGAAGAATATATACACATAGTTAAGCACATTTAGATTAATAATCTGGTAATGGTAGAAAATAAAACATGTATGTAGAAAATATCTTATACACTGCTAACATGCCTCAGGTTTTAAGGAAAAAAGGGGATAGAGATATCTAATGTTGAAACTGACTCTTAAATTTTCCATGATACCTTGAAAGGATGTGGTGTTTATCCTTGTCTGATGAACTATGCTATAAGAAAATGTAAACGTATGATCAAAAACAACATTAGGCTACTCCATACCTGGAAGTAGGGGAAAAGGTTATCCACTACTTGGCCTCAATGGAGTTCCCTAGAATCTTGGAGGTGTTTCTGCACACATCTAGTATAATTAAACTCAATGGGGTTGATTTCATTAAAGGGGATGTTTTTGGACATTACTATTTCATACCACTATAGTTTCTTTCTTGGGGTTTTTCTCTTTTTGTTTTTATTTTTATTCCCCCTCTCCCCATTAATAAAATTAATTTATGATGATTATAAGATCATCTAAATATCTTATTTGAAAATAGTAATCCTCTAAAAAAATATATCCATCTATTGTATGTTGTTTCCTGGAACTATGTGATTCAATTGCTCTTTAAAGGTCATTTATCTCTATTCATTTTAAACACATTGTATGTGGGTGTGTTAAAGATGTCGATATGTCTTGTAAAAGAGGGTTCTGGCTGAAATCTCTTATACCATTGATATAATTAATAGCTGCTTGAAAATTGTTGGGATCCCCCAAGAAAAATCTATCATAGTGAAAATCACCAAACTCAGAGAGTAGAGTGTTGGTGGAGTGGAGTATTTGTTTTTTGTTCCCTAAAACACTATAAGTCTCTTGTGTGAATATATTTTTGATATGTTTCTATATTTACTCTTTATATTTGTTTAGGGGATGTATTTGAACTAGAATACTTTGAATTGGGTGGTCTAAAATAAATACATTTTTCATAAAAAAGGCACTCCTCTTGAGTTTCCATTTAGCCATTCTCTTGGACCTCAATTTGTATCAAATCTCATGAATCTTGAGTTCATAACTAATTAAGGTTAAATTCCAATGGTATACTTTCAGAAGTATGTTATGGATGATAATAGAGGAGGTGTGTCAATTCTTAGAGTTACTTATTTTAATCGTGAAAATTATTGTTGTTGGAAGGCATATATGACCACCTATTTGATAAATTATGGAAATAAATGTTATTTAAAATAAGTAGAGACTTATAAAGTTCAAAAAAAACATTATATGTTGATTCTATATAAATCTATGACAACATTTATAAATCTAAGAACAAAAAAATAAAATATCTAGAGTAAGTGTAGATGAGTTTAGTCAAGTTTCCCAGTGTTGAAAATATCATAAAATGTGTACTCAGAGAAAAAAAATATTTCTGAAGATAAATAAAATGTTCAGACCCTAAGATATAATATTTTCACACTTAATTATTTCAAATTATACATGGGTTATGGGGTATGAATTACATAAATTAATTGAATAATCACTGGGATTGTGAATAATTTTTCTTTTCTAGGAACACTAATAACTGACTCTCAAAAAGCATTGGTAGTTCTAAGAGTTTTTACAATGTAAGTAGAGTGGAATCTCAGCGTCCATTAGAAAATATATAGTGGTTACGATTTTTAAAATAAAATATCTCATTGGAAATATTTTGATGTATGATGCTAAAATGAATGCTGATGATAGATGATATAAAATGGTAAATAAAGAAAAAACTAATTTTAAGGATTCTAATTCTAAATATGATAAGAAGAACATGGGAATATAGATCTATGAAACAATTGAAGAATAATATTCCGCATAAAAATATATATATAATTATGAACACCCATAGTTTAACTGAATGTTTATAAAGTTATATAACAATATAAGAAGTTTCATAACACCCTTTCATAAGTAAAACAAGTGATCTGGAAACTCTAAATAGGTGATATTATATGAGTGCAAGATGATTTTGAATATTGGGACATACTATTCTTTTTTTAATTAAAATAAAAAAATTGATAGCAATAGCTTCAACAAGACCAAGTATAAGATAAAATATAAGAAATATATGAAGGCCACATGGAGTGATTTTAATGATTCTAATGAATTTAAATACCTATAATATGAAGATAAATCCCATAATCAAAAGGAAAAAATATTTTTCTCTGGAACATTAATATTACATACATTATAATTATATTTTGATAATTAGTGTGAAATAAAAATTAAAATTTCTCATATTTTGAATTACCTGAATATTGTACAATGGTAGAAACTAAATATTAATGTTTGAAAAAGAAAAACAAATCTCTTAAGAATACTTATAAAAAAAATTAATGGAGATGAGAACCAAAACAAATAAATTTTTATTTGAAAAATCATTTGGAAATATCAACTACATCATGTACTTAATAGATTAAAATAATTGATAAACTACAAGAATTATATTAAAACATGAAATATTTTGTATATGAATATACTGAAGTATAATATTACATAAGCAAAAATATTGTTCAAAATCAACACAAAAGAGAAAATTTGGAATATGATGTCTTGGTGGAAGACCCCAATTTTAGGAAAATTATTTTGGGCCTGGTTATAAAAATAAAAACCTCAAATGATTACATTCCTCCAATGTAGAGATCATTCAAATTATGCTAATATCTGTAATAAAAAAATCCCCCACTATGTAGAATTTAAAAAAATCGTACAAAACATTTCATTACATTTGTTGCAAATAAATTTTAAAACACAAAAATATTTGGATCCACAAGTATTTTATAGATAAAATTTCTAAATCCCAAGAGTATTTGGGTACCAAAAAATATTTTTGATCATTTATCAATTAAAGGGAACAAACCCACATTAATAAAAATGAAAAATTTCATGTAAACAGTGTTTTTTCCGGACACATGAGTGGATATTTCTCAAACATTCACTCACTTTACCCAATTGATGTAGGGTAGTACATATGTTGTGACCATCAAAAAGGAAAAATTTTAGGTATTAGATCATTTTGAAATACCCAATCAATACTCATAAAAAGATATCTATATGGTCATGGATTTAAGCACAACCTGGTAAGTATTTCCCAAATTTGGGATAATGGTTATTCTGTTGATTTTTATAAAAATTTACATTTAGTTTTAAAAGAATATTATCTCAAGTTTAAATCACAAACAATTTATAATGTATATACTTTAGTTCTTAATTATTTGTGTAGATAAAATTTAAACTTTTTGATTGCTGAAATTAACGAATCATCAATTTGGAAAAGAATGATTACACATTGTAATGTTCACACTCCTAACAAGATGTATAAGAGACATTTTATTTCTAATTTTCCTGAACTTCAATTGGAAAAAAAGAAACTATTTGATGAATGTAAAAGGGGAAATAAACACAATTCATATTTTAACCTAATTAAATGGGTTTCAATATTTATAACTCGTGATATTATCAACATGGATTAGTTTGACCCTACTATAAATACAAGCCTTGCTAAAAATTAATTCCTTTATGTGTTTGATTATTTTTCATGTTTTACGTGGGTTTATTTTTTGATAATTAATTGTGTGGTTTGTTCTATTTTAATTAATTTATTTAAACATTTAATAAATGAAAATGATTCTATAATTCTGTCTTTGATAAGTGACCATAAAAGACAATTTGAGAATCAGGAATTTAATTCATATTTTTCAAAAAAACATTTTAAACATACTTTTTTTTGACCTAGTAACCCTCAACAGAATAGGGTTTAAAAAAGTATAAATAAGACATTTCATGAAATTTCTAGAACAAAGTTATATGAATATAACATGGAAACTCAATTTTGGGATTAAGTTGGTAACATAGCATGTTATTTCATCAACAATGTTCTAATAAGGCCTATAAAAGAAACCTTATATGATTTATGCTACAATAGAATACCAAAGTCATGAAAATTTAATGTATGTGGATTTAAGGTTTACATATTGAACTTCAAGTAAAATCTGGGTAATTTTGATAGAAAATCGGATGAAGTTATATTTCAAGGTTATTCAACTACTTCAAAAGCTTATAGAGTTTTCAATAAAAGGTTAAGAACCTTTGAAGAAGAAACTCATGTAATTTGGATGAATGTAATCCTTGGACCACAAAATTACTCAAATAAATGGGTTGATTGATTCTCTCATGTTCATTAGACTAAAAAATATCTTTAGAAAAAACAAGGATATTGATTTGGAACATTATTTTTTAAAATGAAATCTAGTAAGAGTTAATGATACTGAACTGGAATGGGTGCTTATTATACTATGAATAAACCATAAAGTCCATCCATTAAAAATACGTCTTAATTCATAGATTATAGATTTTATAATAATAATAAATATAGGAAATTGAGTATAATTCTATTCCTTTTTGTCTCACATAGAAACTAAGACTGTAGAACATGATTTAGCCAATGAAAGGTAGGTTTGAGAAATGAAATGTGATTTAATACATTTCAAGAAAAAAATATTATGGATATTAGTTGATAGATCCTATGACTATCCTATTATTGGATAATAATTTTTATTCAATGAAAAGAAATATTATTATGGTGTAATCACTATAAATAAATATATATTAGTTAAAAAGTATTAAAATCAATAATAATGAACATATTAGGACGATACCCTTTCCCCTTTATCTTGTATATAAGTAATTATAATTATTATAGAATATAAATATTATGTTAATAATAAATTATATCAAATTGATGTTAAATATTCTTTTTATAAATGAATGTTTAATGGTGGAAGTCTATGATGAACATCCTCCTAGTTCTGAAGACTCTTAATTTATATATTCTATTTTAAAAACCAAATCACTCTATGGACATAAACCATTTCTCAACAAGTTGTAAAGAGGAGTCATTATATGTTTATTTTATCATACAACAAGTGGACCATAATTTATATTCTTTGTATTCCTTTTCACAATATTTTAATCCAATCTTAAAGAATCCCATTTAAATGCTTCTAAAAGATATTTAAATATTTAAAATAAGTTGTATCTATTTCTCTAATAATTTTAAAAAAAGGGTTTTAATTTAAATTCATATTCTTATTCTTATTTTTGAGGATGTATACTAGATAATAAATGAACCTATGTAAATTTTATTTTATATGATAAATCTCTAGTATAATGGTCAAGAAAGAAACATCACTTTACAACATTATCAACTACAGAAGATAAACATATTACATAAGGATGTTATTGTGCACATGTGTTTTGAATGAAAATCACTTTAATGGATTTTGGATGGAATATTAATTGTGTTCCAATCAAATGTGAGAACATGAGTTCTGTCAAATTTTCAAAACAACTAGTCAACCATTTTTGAACAAATAACATTAATTTGATAAATCATTTCATTATATATCATGAACAAAAAAGAGATATATCTCTTGGTTTTTTCTTATATAATATCAATTATAACATATTTTTAACAACCCATTTACATTTTTCATAAAATTATTTTAAATTTTCAAACTTAATGAAAATATTTGATTGAAAAAATACTTTGTCTATATAATTTTATATGAAATTTTTTGTTGATATTTTTCACATCAAAATAGGTAATTTACACTACTTTTTGTTATGGTTACCCTTCGTATTACACTAAGTGGCCCATCGATTACCAGAAAATAAAATTAAGTATGTAAAATATATTCATAATAGCTTTCCAAACCGTTGCCACCACATCTATTTATTTTCTGAACCACTCTACCCTAACCATATATTCTTCTAAATCCCTTTCAAAAATAGATAAAACCAAAAAAAAACCATCATTTCTACCTCGTACATGATCAAATATACAATTAAGGAAATTATTGTTTTCAGTTAAAGATAAATAGATTTATGTTTCCTATAAGAAACATATATTTCTCTTCCTACGACCATAAATTGTCAAGGATGAGAATTAAGTTTTGGTAAAAAAGAAACTATATTTTTAATAAATGTTTTATGGAGTTACATAATACCATTATATTTTATTTAGGTGGAAATGAAGATTGAGTTATAGAAAATTTACACCATAATTGTTTTTTGATAGCTCCTATATAAATATTTGGATCTTTTAAATTCCCTCTCAAAGATTATATATCATTCAATACATATTTAGTTTCTATAAATGAAGTGAATCCACGAAAAATGATTTTGTCTCTATTTAACACACACAGCATATCAAGATAAATCAAGTGAAAGAGTTGGAGCAAGAGAGAAATGATCTTATACATTTTATTTATTCCACTATTTCACAATGAAATGTAAAGTTTGAAAATTTTATTTTTCAATATTTTAAATTATAATATTTTTTATGATCGTGAAGTATGGGTATTTGGTAAATTACATTATTTGATTTATGTGTGATGATTAGTAGCATTAAAAATTTATAGTTTCTACCATGTGATATTTATTGTATTTTTTGGTACTCATTTCTGATATCAAAAAAAGGGTAGATGAAAAATGAGAATATATAATTAATAAGGGGAAAAAATAATATAAAATAAAAATTTTATTTTCAAATAATCTTTTATATTACTCTATGGTTTTTTTCATCATAAAAAACAAGGATGTTATTAGAAAAAATTATATTGTTCCAACATATCTTAGTTTTTATGTTTTTAATGATTCAAAAAATATTCCTTTTTATATTAATGATTTTCTCTTATGTGGTTTAGATTGATGATTACTGTATGATGTTTATCTTACACTGACTATAGGTCACTATCATATGTCTAGAAACATTTTCAATCTATGGAAATGTATTTTATCTTATGGGAATCCATGTTTTGAATTATTTTATTCCTTCTAGTAAGAATAAAAAAATAAATGTTAAAATTTTATATTATTACGCAAGATAATATCTAATAAAGATAATTCACTTGCTATCACATTTTGAATGCTATATAATTTAGACAGGGTGTAGTTATTAAAATCTTTTATCTTGAAAAAACGTTATTTTGAGTGTTATAGATGAATTTTTGGATGTTAGGTATGGAAGTTTGGCAACATATTAATCTTATGGATAATATTGTTATATGCATGTTGAATTCAGTTTATCATTCACATAGAATAAGTCAAAGATCTATTTTATCTTATGAAGACTCTCAGATTTTTATCTTATTAGAATAATACTATCAGTTTGAAATCTTATGAATAATTATATATTATTCAAAATATCATGAAAACTATGATACTCTCTTGATGAGTTTCTTCAGGATTGTGATAATATCATAATACGGTTTCTTCCTTAATGGAAATATCAATTTATAAGTCATTGGTTATTCTATAAAGAGAAATATATGAAAATTAATTGTTCATACATCACTACAGTAGAATCATATTCTATATTTGTAAGGAATTGAGGTATTCCATTCATAGCCTATATTATCTAATTTTCAATAAATTATTCTCTCGATTGTTTTGATTATTGTAACTTAGTTAAGCTTATGATAATCAGCCCAAAGATGAAAAGTTACATCTTCATTCATTATGAATAAGACTGGTGCGACCTATGGAGATGTGCTCAACCAAATGAAACTCTTGATTTCTAGATACTTCAACTACACATTAAACTCCCTTAATTCTATAGGATCCATACTATAGTATGAAATGGAAATTTGAATTTCCGTTGTAAGGAGATCAATCATAAAATCCACTTCCCTTATAGGTGATAACCCTGATAAGTTATTGGAAAAATCATATAGGAGTTAATCTATGACTGCTGGAAAACTATGATCCTCGATCTCTTAAATTGATTCCAAAGTAAATAATTCCGACTAGTAATAGATCCTTCCCACTTCTGGTGCTAACAAGATCTTTTCACCTGTATTTACAACCCATTCTTGTCTAAAGAAATGCTCGACATTTTCCTTGGTCATGAAAACTAATTGTTCTGCTATAACAGTTGATGCGAGCGTTGAATGTTTGCAACCAATCGATACACAATATTATATAAATTAAATATATCCACAACATCAACAAATATCATTTTAGTGCATATCCATCAATAGTTATAGAACATTCTCTACACACAAAGGCTAAACATTCCCTTTGACCAAGAGGGGGTTCATGTTTTATCATATAAGTAATCATCTCATGTTTTAAACATAATAAATAAATAGCATGATAAGTAATGATGGAATGAGATTCACTAGTATCGAACAAAACTTTCAAAAAGTTAGACATAAATATAATTGTACCTCTCACCATATATGGTCAATCTTGATCATCCGTAATCTCCTACTCAACTCTATATAATTTCTTCATCGTTGTAGTATGATCCATGTTGCTTTACTGAGATTTCCCTTGCCGAGGACTCATGGTATTACTAAAATAACTATGGATATCCTTGTTTAACAACCATGATTGATTTTTTTCCTTTCCTGATCGAATCATATGACTCTTCTAACACCTAAGATGTTTCTTAAGCATCTGACCTCGGAGAATTGCGACAAAAGCACTGAAACTACCCATTTGGTTTTATTTTTTACATGCTCTGGGTCATGATGTAAATTTTCTCTTCATGTGGCCTAATGAACCACATTTAAAACATCTAAGTTGGGTATTTGGTTTTTTAGGATGATTCACAAATCCAGTCGTTTGATTATAATTCCCACTCAAACCATGGAAATAAGTGTCGCTCTTACACTTGATCCCAACATTTGAGTTCACACTAGTTCCAATGGGTATCAGCATACTTACTCATACCATAGCTCATGATATTTCTCTTTCAACCACTTTCTTTCTATTAAACATCTCTTTATAATCTATAAAATAGTGAATAGAATTCATTGAGTGAATCTCTTTCCTTAATCTAGATTTAAAGATGTGTTATTTCAGGACTGCACCAGCTACAACCTACAGTTAAAAGCACACTATATTTATGAATTCAGCCACATAATCTATGACAGAGAGATTTTCCTCTTTCAGTATAATGAAGTATATTGTTATCTGAATCTTTAACATATGAGGATAGAATTTTTTGTTGAAAAATTCCAACATATCCTCCCAACAACGGCCTTGATCCACTTTATCCTATGTTGTTAGATCCCACCAATATCATGAAAGATCTTATAATATATAAATAGTTAGCTTTAACATCATATCTACTGGTGTGTTGATTCAATTTAAGATATAATTCATCCAGTTTAGCCACAACTCTACCTTTTATGGTTTATAATCACCATGTATGATGGGTGGATTCTACTTCATGAAATTGAAAGAATGATCAAATTTCCATGGATCATCCCTCTGGTTCCTTGTATCCATAGCCTAAAACTCCTGGACGACACTCTGAACCAGCTTTTGGTTCACCTATGGCTCAGGTGAAACCACATTCTACTCAGTTTCTTCTAATTGGTTACTAATACGCATACCTGTTTAAATTTTCTAAACAACCAATAAATTCAATAAGTCACGCTCTCTTGAAAATGAAGGCATACCAATTCAAATTATATCTCATCAGTTATCACAACATGGTTTTTCAAAATCAAACATTACCGTGTTATTCAATTTTTGAAAATTTTAACATGATTTTGAAAATCAAACCATTTTCAAAACACACACCCATTCTTTTTTCACAATCATTCATTTGAAAGTACATTAAAAAATTCAAAAATCAACACTTTTACACAGAATCATAAATCATTCATTAAAATTATGTATTCAATCCTAGTGGGAAGTCATTCCTCTAATGCATGTTATGATAATATCATTGGATAAACCATTGATAATGATATTTTAACCTATAAGTGTCTCCAAAAAACTTATGTACCCAACTTCATGGTAACTTTAAGTTCATCATTAAAAGGATAGATACATCTTTTTATTCTCTATATTTAAAGTCCCAAAAATCCTACTCCTTTCTATGATATCCACCTGAGAAATATAAGAGAATGTATTCAACTCCAAAACCAAGAAAACTAATGACTAGTTGTTCGAAAATGAAGTGAAAAAGCTACTAGCATTTTTTTTCAATCCTACTTTTGGACCCAAAAAAACTAATACCATTTGTAACAGACAACCTTATACTCATTAGATTGAGAAGGAGGAAGGAAACTACTAGGACTTAAGAAATATTCCCAATAAGACAAAGTCTGTCAATATATTCCAACAGGTTTCAATAAATGTGAGGGACTATTTAACCATTATGAATTAAACAACTAATTCAATACAACCAAACCAAATAGACCACTATAATATGCATGATAAAAATAATTAAAATGCAACCATTTCATTTTATCTCAAAACAAACCAAAGTGTACTACAACATAAGATGAACTTACATCAAAGTAAAATGCCAAATATGAATAATAAAACTCCTAGATGACCACAAGTCTCCATTCTCCATAAGCTTCATGCTTCAACATCACCAAAAATCAAAAGTATCATAAAGTAGATCTAAATGTGTCTGATACAATACCTTTTCCCATATCCCGGTATATGAAATAGCTAAAAAAACTAAGGTTCTAAGGAAGGGGTGTGTACTAAAACTCATTAGGTTTTCCTCTATGATTTCCCTACTCGTCCCACTATGATAGAAATGTTTTCCCCATTTATATAAAAAATTAGAGAAAACAATTTACAATATAGTTTACAACTACAAATAAACAAATTTTCAAAAACTTTAATACTTTTATATATACAACACCTAAACACCATTGATAACTTGATATAAACAACTTCTAAAAACAGTTTATAACTAAATATAATCAAGTTCCATATCGACCAATTTTCTAGAAAAAAATATATTTTTCATGAAAACTACCAACCAATGACTTCAATCAATTTCTCAATATCCATTTTATAATAACCATACCATTCCACCTATCGACGCATCCTACCATGCATGTAACCTGGACCTCCCTATACAAACGAGTGGTGAGTCATACATTCACTAAGTCGTCACCTAGTGATCCATTTTGATGTGAGAGGGTACTAACCCTTATGCATCCCATAAATTATGGGTGATAATCCTTACCCTTATTTATCCCGAATTCCCAGGAACAGACACAAACATTATGCAAAAAACCAAAACCAAAAACAAAAATGTCCTCCATTTCAATTAAAACATTTTTTCTTTAAAAGCTTTAAAAACAATTTCAAATAAACCGTCCCAAATTTATTTCAATAAAATCAACCATTTTATTGAATTTTTTTTAATTAATCCGTTTACCATAATCCCATAAAAATTATCAATTTAAAACGAACATTTTAAAAACAAAAAAAGCACTTTGGTAAGAATAGCCAATTCTCATGATTCTAAAAACCATCCCAAAAGAGGGTTTTCAGGAATAATTACATAGCCAATTAACAATCAATTTCAAAAAATATATTCAATTTTAAATCAATCCATTCATTTCTAGTATGATAATTCGTGAGTGAAATAATCCATTTTAAATCAATCCATTCATTTCAAGTATGAGGAGTCGTGAGTGAATCCAACCACCTCAAGAGTTTTGGAGAAAATGATAAAGATATAAAGAACGCCAATGAAACCATGTTAACTCTTCATGAAACCACCTTAGATATATTACCCTATAATAAACATGGCCAAATTTATTCTTATTCATCATCCAAAACCTTATATTTACCCACAACAGGAATAAATCTAAGAAACCTCGAATATGGGTGAATTATATCTAAGAAAAATGTCAAGAATGATGAAGAATGAACACTTTCCAGGAAAATCAGGCTTCAATGCTCCAAGGGATGGATCTAGATAACTTCCAATTCATTGAAGAGGTTATCCAACCTTTAAGAGACACAAATCCTATGTTAGTGCCACATAGGAGGTAAAATAATACACTTAATGAAATAAAATGCATTAGATCCACTTCTTTTGGATCTAACTTTGACCCGGCACATGGTTTAGTATAATGGTTAGAAACATTGTGTGCTAATAATGCATTATTCATTTCCTTGATGATGACCCTCACATGGTCATATCACACAGTCTCCATAACCATGTTCCAAATATTTAGAAGGTACTACCAAAAAATACCGATGTCATTTACCAAGCGCACAATTTCTCCTTGGTTTTCACAGGGTTTGGAAAAACCATTTTCAACCCATGTGCTTTCCCTTTATCCCCAAAACACATTTAAAGATCTCAAAACTCTTCCAAAATTTAGTGATATGATATATATGCTTAAAATAATAAATAATGGGTTACTTACTAGAAACGGGGGTGCTGAAAAAGGTCTTGACTTAGTATATATCCTCCACATGGATGTGAATGAGGTATTTAGTTTGAACATGACCATTTCACCCCTTATACCCTCAAATACAAAATTATCATCCTTGAATGAAAGAAATATTAAAGAGTCAAAGTATGTGATCGATATGAATATAACTCATACACTTATGTTTTTTAGTAGGTATGGTTATTTTTCACCACTACAATGTTGTATTCAAGGACTCGTCCCTTGGTGATAAGGACATTATTGATGTGAAAATATATTATCTCAAGGTAGAATGAGCTTGGTAAATTATCATTCGAGTATTCCAGCTATCAAAATTCTATCCAGTCATGGATAGAACCTCTTGAAATCCACCTTCTACTTATAGTTGGGAGATAGGTCCATATGTAACCTGCAATAGGTAATTTTCAAGAAACATGTGTACTGATTCAATCATACTTTGGAGGATGTATTTAAGGACCAATAATTCCTGGATGGTGTGACTCAGCCTCCTATAGAAGGGGTAGTAGTTGGGATGATCGGTGAGGTTGACCTCATAGGGTTTTGTGGGTTATGGTATCCTAGGTAAGTTTTTATCATGGCTATAGTGAAATAAACTGGGGAATTCTCATTTTATAAGGATTTAAATTTATTCATCCATTCCACAAATCTTAGGAGACCTTGTTATCTTATTTTTTTGGTTGAGGGTGATTTTGATGATAATTTCACTCGAAGGGAGGAACAAGATGATTTGAGGCTTACCTAGGTTCTAGAATGGAAACAACTACTTGTTTTAGACTAATTATATTAGTGTTTCCTTTCGAAGCCTTTTTTCTTATAACAAGGGTGTGGGTCAATACATGGATCAGGCCAACTGAATCACACATTCTAGGTGTTGTTATGTATCTACAAACTTAAAGAATAGTCCAACGTATTTTTTTGGGATCAATGGTGTTTGTAACTTATCCCAAATCTTTTTAGAATATAATTATATTAATTTGTCTTTTGAGATATTGATGCTGAGTAAATAGGTTAATCCCTTACATTTGAAAATAAATTCTGAAACCCAATCATTTTTCAAGATTTCTACAATCCTTAAGGGTGATAATTTTAGTTTTTCATAGCATGGAGATTAATTGATAAAGGGATTAATTAATAATATCTTCACATCCTGTAATGGATATTTTTTGGAATTATATTAAACCAAAAAAGGATTGTCTTATTAGATTTTTCACAAAATACCTCAACTTGGTCGCCTCCTCCTCATGTCTAGGGTCCATCATTCATCTGCATTGGGACACAAATTATGTGAGATGTTTTTCTAAATCCTCCAGACCATAAAATTTTTTAAAGGTAGTATTTATGAAATTGGGTGTGGTAAAATTTCATCCCACATTCAGTATATGTATTCTTCATGGGTTTAACTCTTTCTCTTCTTCTTTCCATGGATTTCATTGAAGTATCCAGAGATTCATTGGTTCTGAGTAGATTCAGAGGTAAACCAATCTTAGATGCCCCTTATCTAGAGATTGTGGGAAAGTATTCATTATTTTTACCCATTTTCATATCCCAATGATTCTCCACTCATGCTAATACTAAATTGTCTCCCTAACATGGAATATGTTTTCACCGTAATGGAGGTAAGTCACAATTACCTTTAACATTATCATTCATGTTTATTTTTTTCCCTGATCCTGAGCCATCCTGATGCTCAAATTCTACCATTTCAAGTGGATTATCTCTCTCCTAATGGATGTGGGGATGGATATTCATCACTTCCCAGAGATAAAACTAAGTGGAAATGTTTCCCCTGGGTATTGTCTCATTGAGTAGTCTGAGATTTTGTATCTCAATCTCATATTATGTGAGAAGTTCCTACATGGAAATAATATTGGCTTATCTAGGTGGTCAGTGGGATATACCTAAAAAATTTCCTTTATCATTGGTGATGTTCTTCTATAGAGGTATAAATTAATTATATATGTGTTATATGTTTTGGATCCTCCTCTAATATTATGTGTGTGTAGCTTCAGTGTGTGCATATAGGTCGCCCTCCTTATGATGTATATTTTCTATACTACACCCCTCTATATTTACAATTTGATCAATAACATCTCTTTTATTTTTAATAATGTCATTTAATTAGGTTTTTTTTTGAAATGGTAATCTTCGCATTACTCTCAACATAATAGGTTCATTCTATATCACTTATTCCCCCTTCGAGGGTAGCGTTAGGTTTGTTTCAATAACACCTAGACATATTGGACCATCATTCCTTACGAACCTTACAAGGATTGATTTCATTAATTTTTTGTTCGTCATATTAATTTCTAGGAATAGTGACCTTGATGTATTTTACATTTGTGTTTTTCGAACGGGCCTCAAATAGAAATGTTTCTTCTTGTGGAGGGAGGAATGGATTGGATACCAATCTTTCATATGTATATTCAAACCTAGAGAGGGTTTATTCCTTATGGGGTGATGATTATGACAAAAATGACCTAGCCCTATAGGTAGAGGATGGTTTGGAGCCTCTATTGACACTTGTTGGTCCTATTTTTGAGGATTTAATGATTCAATTCAAGTATAATATGGGTCCGCTGATTGGAAATGAGATATAAATTCCCATATCCCTGTGAGATTGGGTTAATTTTTAACTATTGATTATTTATCAAGGACTATATTAGGGTGTGATGAACCTATATATAGAAACTGTGGTAAAAATACCCTTGTCTTTAAGGTTTTGGGTTGATTTAATGATTCCACCAATATTTCATTCATCATCCTAGGGTTTGATTCCCCGAGGGGTAGAGGAGGTGGTGAAAATGTTTCAAAACAACTCTTTACATGTCTTCTATTTAACTCATTGTCTTCTAAATTTTTAACATAAAAAATTATGTTTATGATCACTTTATAAGTATTATATTATTTACCTCTTTTGGGAGATTCAATTTTTTTATCAGTCAATATACTCTTGATGTCACATTATGTAATACCATTGTAAATGGGGTGAAATGAATTCTATTTCCCTAGGTTTTTCATTATATGATGTTTTTTTTGTTTTCAAGAGTCATATAAATATATAGTTTAACATAATGAGATCGGTGGTCTATTATACGCCTTTTATTACTTAGGAACTTCTTTATATCCCAAGAGATGATTTTTTATGGGTGGATTTGATTTTATATTTCTATGTATTGATCATTATATTTGAGTATAATTTTGGTTATCTCTACTTACAACATTAATCATAGAGATTATTTTATTTTGATATGTTAACAATGATATTATTTCTTATTAATATACTTGTTCCACATTTACATGTAATTCCATATTCAAATAATTTTTTTGATGTTTAATGATTATTTTCACATGTTTCCACAACATTTTTTATGATTTGGGCTCCTGTTATAGTATTTATAATACTTTATTAATTGATTTCCTAAAACATTTTTCTCTATCATTATTTCTAAATATCAATTATGATTACATGTTACATTTAATTCGTTATTTCTCCAAAGATCATGCCATACCCTTGTATAACTCTTAAAAAAATATCATGGTTGGGAATTTGATCTCATTGGTACTCTGTTTTTCCACATCCCCAGGAAATTAATTGTAGAATTATGAGTATAATAACATTTTATATCAACCTTTTTTGGGAGATCATGAAAAAATAATGAGTATTAATTTTTTTATTAGAAAATCTCAAAATAAATTACACCTTTGGGTTTTTGGATTTTAAATTATTTTTGAAATTTAATATTTAAACTATGTAGATGAAGTATAATTTATGCATGTATTTTCCATTCATATCAGTTGGTATTATTGTTTATTTTTGTTTTTTTTTTGATTATGTTAAAAGAACCCAAATTTAAAGAAAACCAAATGTAATATAGGTTGAAACTAAAGTGTCCTAGTCTATAATTAATGTGTGTTAGAATAATACATCTATAATAATGAGTATTAAAAATTATATATATATCCACACTGATTATATTATTGTGTTATTATTTATTACAGATCCTAACTGCTTTTGGTTTTCCAAAATGGATAGCAAAAGTGGAACTGAGTTAATTATTAGGGTGATGGAAAGTGTAATAACCACCCAATTGAGAAACCAAACAGGATCAAAATTGGATGAAAAAATATTTTATGTTATTTCAAACCTATTGTCTACATTTATTATATATATAATAAACCATTAATAATTTCTAAAACATTTAATAAGATAAAAAAAGTAATTTCATGGGAGTTTATGAGATAAATACCATGGTGGAAAGGAGATTTAACTTCTTATGTGTTAAAAATATTTTAAAAATCACAACTAGAAATACATTAAATGAGTGGGAAGATGTTTTATGTATATAAAATTAGGGAATCGTGCAATAATATTCTTAAGATAACTAAACAGTTTTATTAACATGATGGTGGGAAATAATTTCTTTTCTAAGTTACCACGTAATATTTCTATGATTCAAATTCAATGGTTTGGGGAATTATGAATATTAACACCCTACTACAAGGGATAATGAGGATAATAAACATCAGAATCCTCTAAGACTATGGGAAAAAACATTATCCTTTGAAATCATAACCAATTAAGACGTTCACTAAATGAAGTGTTGTCAGGTAAATTTAAATTTAATTTAAGAACTAAATATGTATGATTCTAGGAAAATGCACTATATTCTAACAAAACCTCTCTTGGGACCCTCTACCCCATGGGAACTTGCCTAAGCCCATGGTTTGGCCACCATGGGCCTCGCTAGGGATGTTTATTGGGAAAGTGGGGAGGCCATCCCAATTCCTTGTTACCCAACAACAGGTTTATTCCTTGGTGCATGATTCTTATAAAGGATTTTTTTGTGAGATGAGATCCTCTCGGGGATGGCGATCAGCGAACCCTAGCTAATGGTCGAGGACGGATCCCCTCCCTCTCTTTGAGGAGGATGGGGGAGGATGACTAGGCTCCACCTCCTTTGGTTACACGGGCGGTGTTTGTTCCTTTCGCTAACCCTAGTTTTCTCCCAGAGTTCCCATCGATATCCTTAAGCATGAAGGTCCCAGATCTTCAACTTGGGGATCCTCAGCAATCGATTTCACTGGTGAAATTTTTCAAGGCATCGAGTCTCTGGGATTTAACCTTGGTGGCCCACATAAACCATAGAAGGCCTTCAGTGGATGAATTTGATAGTTTTTTTAGGAACTTGGATTTTCAAGATTGTGCGGTTGTGGGTTTGATTTATAATATTAATCTGATGATACTCTTTTCTTCGGAGTATGATTTCATTTTTTCATGGTCTAGAGCTCCTCACATATGCAATGGACACAGGTTCTTCCTCCTATGATGGTCGTTTGACCTTTATATGAATTGTGACTCACCTTCTCTTGTGACTTGGGTAAGTCTTCTCACATTCTCATAATGTTTCAAAATCCAGCAATAATTCACATGTTAAGAAATGTGGTCAGTCATTTCCTTTTCTCAGATGACCGCACTACTCTTGTGAGTCATACAGTTAATCCACACTTCTATGTTGAGATTAATACTTTGAAGTATCTGATTATGGTTGTTGAGGAATTTATATGGAGTAAAGCGGTTGTATTTGAGTTGTTGGTTGATCACTGTCCCACATCTAATTATCAAGGTCATCTTGATGATATATGTCACAATGGATCCAATAACTGTTCTTTGATGAGGATGAATGGTATGGTCTCTTATCGGGAATAGATATGCATTGTTTTTGAGAATATTTTCTTTGGATTGAGTGATTTCGCCTTGGGAAAATAGGCATAAATACATTTTAATTCGATAGTTACTAAGGTTTCAGATAGATTGAATCAATAACGTGTCTTGGGAGCTTCTGTAAGTCATGATTCTATTTATTCAGTTCATCTTGGAGGCAGTACAATACATGGAGGTAGTAATGGGGTGACAGTTCCTGCAGGTGAGTAGCCGATTTATGGGGAAAGTGGAGTTGTGTAGTGTTTTTCTAGCAGGGAAGATGTTGGAATGGTCAAAACTGATGTTGATGGGATTAGTGGAAGGTGAGATTCTACTAAATTCAGTCTGTGTTGAAAAAATAACTATTGAAACCAGTCCTTTTCAGGCTGTCAAAGTGCCTACTCTATAGCTGTAACCCGAGGGTGGATTGAAGGATGCAATTGCTACTTGAAATTGATTCCAAGAGATAGAGCATGATGAGACTCCTTTTGAGGAGGAGAGTTCTCGTATTGAGAATGATGAAAATATGCATCTTGTTTTTGTAGGTGAAATGCAGGTGAAGAATGGGCCTCTCTCCCAAGCGGATGGTACTCTAATGGGAGTTCTACAGCAGGGGATACTGGATAGTCATGATGTTTTGAAAAAAACAATGTGTTTAGAAATAATTGAAAATAATAATCAAAATCAGATGGGACGGGGAGGGAAAGATGGAAATAATGAGATGGATATCCTGGGAAAATGGGGGGTGTTCTCTGATAGTGACAAGAAGAATGATAGTGGACTGATCAGTCCTTTATATAGTGAAATTGTTAAGAGTGGGAGAATGAAGATGAGCGTGAATACGGGTGTTATGACTGTTCCACCACAAAGATGGCCCATAAAGGACTACTCCTATCTGCCAATGCGGGTGTCTACAAGGTCTCCTACTAGAAACATAGAGTTTCAATCCTTGGATTGACTGAATTTAATAATTATGCTAAGGTCCTAAAGCCTTATGAATGCTCAGAATGGGAATCAATGACTACAGAAGAAGATTTTTACCATGGATGTGGTGACGAGTAAGGTTTTTATGATATGTAGGTTTCTATTTTGGATTGTGGTACTTGTTTACTCTCCTTTTCTTTTATTATATTAAATGGTTAGGAGGATATCCTCTGACTAAAATTTTTTGGTATATCAAATAATTGGTAAAAAAATCCATCTGCTATGATGATTTCATCCCATGCTAATAACATATCATAATTTTTGGATAAATTAATTGCATGAATTGATAAATCATATTTCATATAATAAATGTAATTTTAATCTTCTATCTATTTATGAACTACTATAAACTCATTATCATGTTTATATGTATGATATAGCCCTCAATACCAAATCATGAGGGATGTTTAGCTAACAGGTTTGGGGGGAAACATAGTTTTTGGGATATGCCTATTATGATATAAAAATGATTTTTTATATTTTGGATGATATATCAGAATAAGATATATATTGAGTCCTTTATATTTTAAAGATTCCATTTTTTCTATTCATTTTGGAGTGATAATTAAAAATGAAATGATGTAATTTATTTAATGGGGCTTGAAAATAAAAACATCATGCATTAATAAGTATTTTACATTAAATAAATATTATGTTGTATATAGTATATCGCATAAAACAAATAATTTATAATAACCACAATAATTTTTAATGAGATAAACTATTACAATGCAAGATAATCATTAATATATTATAATAATATAATATAAAAATAATTTAATAAAAATTTAAGTGGGATAAATCCTCACATAAAAAAATATAGTAATGAATTATTATTATTAGATTCCTTAAATATTATTATTACTTTTTGTAAATAATTTTTTTATATTTTTTAATACCCATAAATTGATGAAATCTAATATTTTTATGATAAATAGTAAGTGGGGTTAGTTAAAATCAATTAAAGTTAAAAATGGTTATAATTCATAGATCATTTTTTGACGGGTTTTATATATCATATAAAGTCAAATTGAAACATTATAAATTAATTTTATAAAATAGTTTTAAATATAAAAAAATATATATAACCTATTTTAATTAGTAATTGATGAAAAATAAAATAAAAAACACTAAATATTTAGAAATTAGTTTTATAAATAAAAATAGTTTTTAACTACTTTTTATGTTTTTATTTAAATGTTGAATTCCTAAATTATAGAATTTTGAACATGATAAAATAAAATTCATTCTAAATTAATCATGATAAAATTATATTATGGTGAATCTTTTTGATTTTTTCTTGAAAAGGATAAAAATTTAGTGAAGTGGGAAAATATAGTTTTTAGAATATAAGTAAAATTTATGCCATCTTATTGATGTGGGAATTAATTATAAATTTATGGAAAAAATTACTTGAAAAAATATGTATTTAATATGTAATATTTGAAATTTTAAAATGATTTTTTAATTAAAAAAGAATGTTTTACATTTTGTAACCTATGTTTCAATTTAGTCAAATAAAAAACTATTATTGGTCATTTTCTTTTAATTAAGTAACCACATGATTCCATTCCTTTTTTGAAAGGTTTGAAAACAAAATATTCACCCATTTATTTAATTATAATCTAATAAATTTCATGTTAATCGATAATATTCATGAATTATTTCTGAGATAATTTCTTATTATTTTTTATGCTTAAAAAACATGTTTTCTAAAGAATATTATTGGTTCTCTTTGTTTTGTTATATTAAATTACATTTATAACAATTATATAATTTGAATAAAATAAAATGGATTTGAAATTTTCAATCATCATAATATATAATAGTTACTAAGATAAATTTAATTTTATTCCATAAAAATAATCTTCCAATGTAATAATTAATCTCCACAGTAAATTTTAAAATGAGTTAACAAAATTAAATAAAGAGGTATTGTAAAAAATATATTGCAAAAAAAATCTCTAAATTTTAGGATGATGGATTTCAAGAACCATAAAAATATCATTTTACCAAATCATTCTTTTTGGGTTATATTTACTTTAAAATTACAATCCTTATAATATTAAGAAATCTATATTTAAAAAATTACCACCCAATTAACTTATAAAATGATCATTTAAACCCCCCCTCCCCCCCCCCCGCACCTCACAACAAAATCTTCACAAATCCCGGAATTTATTCCAGAAACCATTAATAAAATTCTTAAAAGTATAATAACTGTTTTTATCATCAAAATGAGGAACCAAAAAGGATTAATCCTACTATAAATAGGGTCATACACTAGAGTAAGGTAAGAACTCATAATTTATATTTTTCATTTATATTATTTTTTTCTTTTTTTACAACTAAAACCCCATTAAAATATTTTAATATAATTAAATTATAATTATAAAAATAAAAAAATGTTACTATTTTGATAAAAACCATCATAAACATTACACACATTTATTCTATAATGAAAATGTTTCATGTGTTATAGACAGTTAAACAACTCGATGATTAATAGATTTTATTTTCTGTCACCACATTGAATGGGAGGTAATGAAAATATATTTAATGAATAAATATGATATTTTTCAAATTATTAGGAATTTGGAAATATAAATTGTATATAATTTTAATAATATTATCATTAAATTATTGTATACATTTTAACCACTTAAAAACACACATACCCTGACATCATTCACAAAATGAATTTATTTAGAAACAAATCTTGATATTTAAAAAAATCTAATAGAATTAAAGGCAATGTATAACTCTATAATTAGGTAAATTATTGAACTATTTAATTTCACTATTTAATATGTTCAAAATTTCAAAGCAACTTTAAAGAAAATAATCGAACAACCCCATATAGAAGATGTGAACAAATACTGTATAATAAATAAATGGAACATTATAATAAATAGACCATAAATATAAATTTTAAATGTGAAAAATTATATAATAAATTATCAATTATTTTTATTTTAGTATACAAGGGGTTAGTGGATGTCTTCCTAAACTGAAATCCAACGTATACGATTTTTTCACTCAATTTCATTTTTATTAGGTAAGGAAATTTCTTCCATGATTATTGTCATCAATTTTTAATTTATTCATTCATTTCATATTAATATTTTTTATTGGTAATTATGAAAAAATTAATTTTTTTACTTCAAAATCATCTTCATTAATGAATTCTACACTATTAAAACTATGATGTTATTATGAATAATTCTTATCCTATTCTAACGATTCCATGTCATCTATGTCTATATTATTTCATAAAAAAATTCTCTTCTAATTAAGATATATAAATATGTTTTAAATTTTAAATTCTACATATTTCTCAGTAACACAATTAAAAAAATCAACTCTTTCATCAATATGAGTTTTTCATAATGACAATCTAAAACCTAAAAAGAAGTTTCTTTTCATACCTGTTGATTATTATCATCCACATAACATTTATTTAAATAAAATTTAATTATATTGAAAAATTTAGTATTGATGATTCAATTTAAAGTATTTTTTAAAAGTTATTCCATCCATACTAGGGAAAAGGATTTCGTGAAGGTCACCTATAACATTAGTTTTTATAAAATGATAAAATTTGTAAAAAAAACCTTTTTTTCACTTTGGTTTTGATCTATATCTTCTAAAACTACATATACCAAGAATTAATGTTCATTATCATACTCCATAATAATTTTTAATTAATTTTATTGAGAGTATGAATTATCTTATCCACTATTCTACTCTTTATGTCATCTTTTGTGATACCATTTACAAATGGTATGAATCTAAGATTCATCCACTAGGTCTTTCATGATATGTATTTTCTTATTTAAATGTTGCACACATGTGTATATTTTATCATTATTATATTGGATGGTCTATTATATCTCTCCATTTAATTCAATAACACTTTATATCTCATGATATAATGATGTTATGTGTGGATATCATTGTCATTAGTTATGTTAACATCTTTATCTGTGAATATAATCACAGTCAGTTATTACCCAAATTTTATGAGTGGATATCATTTAAAATAACTATGTTCGCAATGTTATGAATTCTTAATCTTATTAATTCTCAAAATTTACACATTATTTTATATTTTAATGTGGTGTTTCCGTGTTTTATTATTATATTCACATGTTTATATGGAATGGTATATTTTTTTTCAAATATTTTATTTTTATGGTCATATTATTTCATTAAATGATCTATTATGTTTTATGATTACTTATGATTATATCCTATGATTCCATGGTCCTTTTAATTAGATATTTTCTCATTATTATATTTTTGATCTACCATTTTATATTTCATTAACAATGTTTCCCTTACTAATTATTTGAGCTTACTCCCTATGAAAATGTTGTAAAATATATTCATCTTTACCTTGGGTTGCCTGGAATCCAATAAATAATAATTAATACCTATCTATGTACATTATAATTTATATAAATTAAAAATAAATATTATGTGAAATATCTTATTTTTTGATTTTGGGTCTTTCAATCATCATGTTCTTAGGAGAAATTTGAAGAAACATGTGGAGAAACATTGTTTGTAATTGGTCCAAATTCTTCCTCTATTCCTAAAATCCTTTAAGGGGTATCAATACGGAAACATAGTAACTTATAATTATTTATCGATCATTGATTACATTCCTCTTTTTTGATACTTTTAATCTTGATTTTAATTAATTTTTTATTTCTAAAAATATATAAATTTGTATTTTACCTTCAAATGTCCAAAAATATTGCATGAAAAAGTACGAATTGATGTCAACCATGTATATAAAGAATTCATATTACATAATTTTAGAAGAATATTCAATATATCTCACACTATGTCTCACTGAATATCCTATAGGGATAGTGTTTTTGAATATCGGATTTATAATAAATTCATTTCAAAACAAAATCAATATTTTAGAAAAATACTCTAAAAACATGAATCCCTTCAATAAATATAATGATTAAAACACTATATTATAACATAGGGAAATGTAAATAGGAGAAGGCATGACCTCAGATTCCTAGAAAGGGTATACATTAGCTCTAATAACAAAATATCATAATTGACTATAATAAAATTACAGGGGTATGAGAACACAATAAAGGTAGAAGATCTTATCATTAAAAATTCGTACACAACAATTCAAAGATAATAAATCAAGAATCATGGAACAATTCATTGGTATAGCATAAGTCATTATTCATAACAGTTATGGAATATAAATCAATCATGATACCTGAGAGTGTAATATAGGAGTAAGAATAAAGAATAAAATTCTTCCATATATATAATAATACAAAGTTATTTTATTTTTCTTTACTCTAAGAAATTTCCATATTTATACATTGAATAGATTCTCAAAATAGATTGATATCAATCATCATTCCCCATATACCAAGGTGGATAGAGATTCATATTATATTTGGTTCACTCCCCATTCCATTTCATGTTATCTCATGAAATATAAATATTTACCCAATTCATTAAAGGTTTATAATAAACCCACTCATCACATAATAACAAACCACAAAAATGTATTATATAATAAAATAAAAGCATTCGCCAATCCTCTATAGCTTGATTAAAACATGGGAAAGATATTTTGTTCATAAATGATTCATTAAAACCCCATTATAAGAAATGAATAGAAATATGGTTGATGGTATAATTAGATCATATCATAAATGAATCATAAAAAACAATAAACTATGTTGTCATATAAAATAATTCTTTTATAAAATAATTAGGACGATGGTTTTAAAAATAATATTGATTTTTATTTTCTTTTGGGAACCCATCACAAAAAGAAAAAACTAAAAGCAAAAATGAATACAATTTTATTTAAAAATAATGATAATATGTAAATAAATCCTAATAATGATTAAAATTCATTAATATAGGAAATGGGGTTCAAGAAATCAATGTTAAAAAAATATCCTTTTCACACTTTCGAAAAGAAATCCAAAACTGACCAAAAGGGAAAACTATGAAAATATTACATTTAGTGACATTGAAAATAAAATCAAATATATCTAAATATTAATATCTAATATCATAGAAATCTATATAATAAAATTCTTGAAACAATACAAGTATCATGGATACATAATTGAAAGACATGGGTAAAATACTTACCAAATTTAAGAGTAATGTTTTTAAATAAATCCCCTCATAAATCTGGTAACATTAAAATAAAGTTATCTAGAACGATAGAAAATTATATAGAATTTACATCCACTTATATTTCATTATACTTTTTGTAATATTAATTTATGTTCAGTATATGCACCACACAAAATAAACAAATTGGGGAATATATAACATATCTCATTCAAAGAAAATTAAGATGAGAAATACTCTTACCTCAACATTCATCTCGGTAATATAAAACCTAAACTCATATATAATAAATTTATAATTATTTTAAAAATATTTAAGAACCAAATTTTTATTTATCATAATAGCAACCATTAATATATAATTTATTATTTCATATTTAGCAATAATTCTTTCATAAAATCAATATTTTTATTTTAACTATTCAATTATCCACAAATGTTTCGATTTGAAAGTTCTGTTTCATATACCATGGTCAAGGTTTCCTCATCTCCATGATTTTATTATTTGATTTTATATAGTTATGTAGTCCCATAAATGTTTCAAGGAAGAAATGGTGATTATTTTTATGGTAAGCATAAAAATAATGTTTTTGAAAATTTCAATTATAAAACAAGAATTGATTTGGTGAATAAAATTATGAATATAAAAATTAAATAATAATAAAACAATGTTAAATATAGAATTATTACATATTTTTATCATTATATAATATTATATCAACATTCATGACATAAAAATTATAACATTGTTCATGAAAGTTGTAGAATCTTAAAATACGAGTGTTATAATGACTAGATGAGTAATAACAAGAAATTATACAAGTATAATATACTTATACATAGGATTATTAATTTTTTAAATACCATAAATATTCATTTAATCTATTTGATGAACCATTAACATATTATAGTGTTAAAAAATGAGGTATGTCGTTCAAATTGGAGGGAGTCCATACATTCACATGAGAAACTACCTAATTTTATAGAATATGTACATAATGTTCATAATGGTTTATTTAAAATTTCCTATTATAGGTCATGGAAACATAATGTCTCTGATTTTTTCTTGTGAATCATGGTTTCTAACTAGGTCTATCTTACTTAAAGAGCTTCATAGTTGACTCTTTTACTTAATCTAATTCACCAAGAGTTACTTGTTTATTTTGGTTATCATTATTTTCATAAAACAATGATATTTTTGGGTTTTAATTATTTTATAAAATTATAAAACTACTCTTAATTATCAATTACATTGTAATAATAAATAATTTGAATTAGAAAATATAGAACATTCCCCATTAGGTTTGGTTTAGGGGTTTCATAATTATTCTTCATTATTTTTTAAAATTTGATTTTAATAGCTCAATCATGAGATATCATTAATTAAAATTTACTCTTTTATTTATTAGTTTTGTAATCTTCAATGGATAAGAAATATGAGTTAAAACTTCTACTATAATTACATTTTACTTCAACCTCAATTGTTATTTTTACACCTTCCTTAATCTTTCTCCATCATATATAAATTCATCCCTTGAAGGATTAAAAACCACCATGCCATGATTTGGTGTCCAAAATAAGAAAGGTTAAAGATTAAAATAATAGAATATAAGTTGAATTGAGTAGTATTTAATTGTGTAAAATATCCACACCCTTTCATGTCACTCACATATATCACACGGATAAAAAACATGAATAATTTGATAATATAATTCAAGAACACCTAACCTCCCCATGGTTGAGCCTTTGGCTAACCACATATTATTAAGAATAGGAGATCAAAATGGTGAGAAATAGTAGGGTGTAAGAAAAATAAAAAATAATAATGACATAGAGGGAAATAAACTTAGATGAAAAATATAATAAAATAAATGGGGGATTAATAGAACTTAAAAGTTAAAGAAGAAGAAGAAGGGTGAATATGGGTAAAAATATTGAATAAGAGAAGAAAAATTCAAGAGTTAAATTAATAAAAGTATCTAAGTAAGGATTATAATAGAAATAAAAATATATATGAATAAAAATTAAATGAAAAATTATAGAAAATAAATAACAATATAGTATCAATGATATTGGTGTCTAGTCTTTTGTAGGGATCTCCTCTAGAGAGTGTACAAATCCCATATTTTTATATAGGGATTAATAATCCATTAAAGTGTAAAAAATACCTCAATTATTTCTATTTGAAAATAACACATATTCAAATAATTAATTTCTTCTTTTCATAATATATCTCTAATTATTTTCAGTTTATTTTATATTGGAAACACCGGAAGATTAATAGTGTTTCAAAATATGCATTATGGACATGAGTATCCTCTATTGTGCATGGTGTACATAGTGGAATGGAATGTGTAATTCATCCATGGTGGTTATATAGGTGTGGTATAAGAAAGTAGTCATCAACACCTCCAATATTTATAGTGGTCAAAGGGATATCTGATTATCATCCCTGTAATTGGCTCATTTCAAAAGGGATCATAAAGGTTGTATGAGGTGATAGTGTCAATAAAAGATATTTTAGAGATGCGGTAGTAGTAGATGGATTGATCTGATCTCCCCTGGGAAAGTACCATGGTGGTTCATATATTTGATAATGTTGGAGGGTTGGTATCGAGTGGAAGAAAAAACCAAGGATTGAAGTGGGCTATCTATGTGCATGAGGGGTCACGCGGCCAATGAGTTATGAAGTTGTTTAATTTATGTTGAAATCTAACCATGAACGGTTATCCCATATCATAAATTATGATTGGGGAAACTCTCATTGTTTAGTAAATGCATTGCATCCCTGACAGAGAGTCGTGCTCATGGGATGGCCTCTCAGTTAACTTCACTAACTGTACAAGGGTTGTGTCTCACCATTTGTCTTGAGTTGTCTTAGGCCCACATATACTCCAGGATGGATCCTCTTCACAGGACACATGCGTCATTGTCCGGATCCCCCTGTTTCTCACACAAACTGTCAACTAGAATAGGCCATCCTTTGGGCTTTTTTGGCATGATGGGCCCACTTAGTCCTCTCTCTGTGGCCTTCAATCCTCTAAGGATGAGGCCCCTCCAAATTTCCACATATTATATAAACACATGAGAATATTAAATATAATTAAATAAACTCAAACATAAATTCAGAACAATATCCCAATGTTTTAAATTCATCACTTTTTATCCATTTAAATCCACATTTAGGTCTCAATTTCAATTCATTGTAATTTAATAAAAGAAAGAATTTAATGGTCATATTGATTAAAATCAATCTATAATACTTATAACGATTTATAAAATTATTCATGAAAAATGAGTGTGTAAAATACCCCCACACATAAACTAGGATTTTCCACAATCATAAAACAACAATATTGAATTAAATAGGTCACTAATTCCTCCAATATTCAAATTTAAATGAAATAGAATAAAATAGTTATCAATGGTAAACCTAATTTCCAACTTCAACATAAAATATAAATTTATATTTATCACTTCTCAAAATAAATCTATCAGTTTACTTTTTCCCACTAAAAATGATGGATATTTTACATTCATTCATTTATATTCCTCGGTTTACTTTTAATAAATTTTCCAAATCAGGATCTACCTCACTTTTGAATCTTTAATCACATCACCAATGATAAAAATTAAAGTATTGTTATAGTCATATCATGATAACAATATCTTTATACATAATATGGAAAAGGAACCAATTTCTTCAAATTGTAAATATAAAAGTCACAAAAAATCGCAAGGACTTTTTAGTCATGTATCAAATGATGCTGAGTTATTAGGTTGGTAGAAATTGATATTAAAAATTATAACCAAAACAAGAGGTTTAGCTCTAAATAATATATTTTAATATAAGAATTAAAATATCAATAAAATTATCCCATTCAATGTTTGAAAGCATACACTTCCCAATATCATAGTAATGTCATGATCTATAGAGTCGTAATGAATCAAATTTTCTACATCATAATTATTTTTAATTATTTTTAAAATATGTTCATCGATTTTTCTTTAATTTTTTAAAATTAATTATTTAAAATAAACTCATGTTCCTAAACTAACAACTTATGATTCAAATCATAATTATAGTAATAGTGAATTTATATTATTCCTATCCACACCCCATTACAATTTTTTCATTTTCTCTCTTTCTTATTTTTTTAAGAAGGGAATACAATAATGTATAGTGGATGAATCATAAACATTTCGAAATATCCAAATTGGATCAATGACACTTTTTCCTTAAAATTTATATTATCCCTTTTCAACTATGATTTCCCTAACACCCCTACACTTTAACATTAAAATATCAAGAAAAATACTAACAGGATAATAGGAATGGATAAAAATGGATTCAAATATGGATCATCCCTAACATGTTAATTCATTTCATCGATGGTAAAAATAATGATAAATTAAAACTGTGGTATCAAGGATAATATTTTATCAATAAAAAAACCTCAATAATTTTAAATATGATTTTTCGCAGTTATATCTTCAACAATTTCCAAGGCAAGTTCTAGCAGCTGGAATGTCCCCTCATCACTAAAGAAATATGCTCCTAATAAAACAATATGTATTTGGTCTAAAACTATTCTCTATGATGGAACTTATCATTTTGTCCAATCACTCATAGAATTAATAATAATAACAAAAAATTTCTCATAAATTTTAGAAATTCACACCATGGAAAATGGTTGTAAATTCTTATTTGCAGGATTCAACTAATTACTAAAATTCATGATTCATCATTTAAATATCTATTATTAAATTTAATAATTCAATTATATATTTTACATTGTCAATATTTTTATAATTTAATTCTTAAAAAGGCATCATATAGTTCCTAACAAACTCATGTCTCCATGATAAGTCAAGAAAATTAAAATTCATGTATGGGGAAGTAATTTTCAGTTTAAAAATCGAAATAGGTTTTTTAGGAAAAACAATTTCCGGATTTTAAAATATATAAATTAAAATTAAACACCATTTTCCCATGAAGTATTAGTACACTTCCTCAACTATTTAATGGAATATTTATTCTATCATGGTCCTAAAAATGAAAAATATTCAATTAAGAACCAGAATAAATTCATTAAACATAAAAAATAATGAGAAGATTGTGATGATTTTAATTCATATGAATAGAATGGAAATATATATTATTAGAAATAAAATAGAAAGATATGTCTTGGTTTATTCCCCCAAGTGGTCCATTGGTTTCTGACTACCTCTAGAAGGGATATACCAGCTATTATTCACAATCGGTCATTCGGTGGTGAAACTTAGATTTAAACCACCACATATGGATTTTCCTAACATCCAATTCTTCTATTTTTAGAGGACTCCAAGGATAAAGTGCACCAAATCCACCACTTCACAATGATAATTATCTTGCATCGCAATGGTAGGATTAAGTATATATTATCATTAAGCTTGTTTTCTACCCTTGGAGCCTCCTCATGTTTTGACTCTTTCTTTCTCAAATTAGGCTATATGATTTAAATATTTAAAGGGTAAGTGAGTAAGTAATTTAACATGTAAAAATTTAATTTTTAATTATCAATATAAAACCTCTCCATTAAAATTTGAATAGCTTCTGTCTTTTTTCATCTGCATCAATCACATTGACTTTTGCACATGCTTCCTCAAATTCTGGTTCATCATAATTAAAGAGATCCATATGTTCCCCATGAGGTTCATGTTTAGGTTATTATTCTTCCTCCATGAAAAAATAAGGATTTTACAAATCGGAAAATTTAAAATATTATGCATTAATACTGAATTCATATTGAATAAAATAAAATCATAGTTATTTTATAATAAGATCAAGTCCCCTATCTGGTTCATATGAAATATATTCTTTAGTGGTATGTTCTTCTTGATGGTGGATCTCAGTGGATGGATTCCAGTAGTCGGTATTATCTATATATTCCAAAAATTTCCCCAAATGGGCTTGGGTTTTCAAGGATCGCTATATAAGAAATGGGGTTGGATATTTTATTTTTTATGGAATGGGGAGATAATTTTGTACCTCATACTAATTCTAGCAGTTGTACATATCTTGGTGTTCTCTCATGAGTAGCTCAGTAGCTCAGTATTATTTATCATGAATACACTCACTCTATTAATTTTCATCAACGATATAGTCCTTTAAATGTTTGTTCTATTGATATTCCTTTTTCTTGGTCTCAAATTCATTAGTGTATTTATTAAAATTTGGGAAAACTTATGGTACTTCGTCCTTAATCTCCTCAGGTTCATTCACAATTTGAAGTTGATTCCTCAATGAATAACAATATTTTAACTTTAATTCATCTTTTATCTTTTGTTGTTATATGTATTTTAAATGTTCTGCCACTCAGAAATTATAATAACCAGTATCTTCTTCTTGTTTATCTTGAAACTATGAGTATTATACCCATACATGATAATGTAAATTTAGTTAAATCATTGGAAACATCATATAATAAATTTTTATAGGATTTTATATTTATAAAATGATGAATCATTATGTAAAATGTGAAAAAGAATAAGCAAATAAACTATAGAATGGAACCCGGAAAGCGGTTACAGTTTTGACGCAGACCTATCATATGGTGCAGAAAAATGAAATTGACATTTTTTATAGTATAAAACAATATAATAAAGGTTTTTATTTTATTAAATTTTAAAAAAATATTATTTTTTAAAAAACGCATCGGTTTAAAATATTTTTAAAACTGTGCCTTGAAGGCGGCATCGCAGATGCCGCCTTTGTCTTCCGTTGAAAGGGGGCATCTGTGGTGCCTCTATTCCACTAAAACCCAAAAGTTGTTTTTTTATTTTTTTTCATTATATATATATATAAAAAAAAAAAAAAATTCAGCAGAATTTATCCGCTATTTAAAATCCAGCAGTACTGTCATTACAGTAGCCTCGATTCTAACAAAAGATCTCACCCAGAGCTCCCTTTTATAAGAGATCCTACCCTGAAAATCATTATACATTTCTGATGTGGGATTCTCATTCTCCATTTCCTATGCAGATCATTCGGCATTTCTGATGTGGGATTCAGTTTCAAGTACGTGACTTTGAAAAACTATAAAATATAAACTATAAGAAAAATATAAATGAAACTTAAATCATGGATTAAACATATAAATAATATTTTAAAATAAAAATAATTTCATAAGAATGATGATAATAAATAATTTACAAGCTTTCAAAACCACCTACTTGAAATTTAAAAAGTTTTAATTACTTGACTTTAGAGGCCTATAAAATATAAACTACCAGACCAATATAAATGAAACTTAATACATGGATTAAAAATATAACAAATAGTTGAAAATAAAAGAATATCGGAAAAAAATATTGATGGAAAATAATTTATATGTTTTCAAAGACCCAAAACATGAAACATAAAAATGTTTCAAGCACGTGACTTTGAAACCATATAAAATATAAACTATAAGACCACTATAAATTAAACATCAAACATGGATTAAACATATAACAAATAGTTAAAAATAAGAAGAATTTTGTAAAAAAAATTCATGAAAAATAATTTATAATCTTTCAAAAGAACCTACATAAAACTTAAAAATGATTAAGTATGTGGCTTTGAAATACTACAAATTATAAACTATAAGGCTGATATAATTTAAAGTTAAAACATTGAATAAACATATAATAAATTATTAAATTGTTAAATTAATATTATTAATAATCAAATATTAAATAATTAATTAGTTAATTAGTAATTATTAATAATTATTTAAATAATAATTAACTAATTAATTAGTAATATAATGACTTTTAGTAATTAAAATATAATAATAATAATGAAAAATTATAATTTTTAACTATATTATTAATTATATAATTAACTATTATAATTAATAATTATATAACCAACTAACTAATTTGTTATTATAATAAAATTTTTAATAAATACTAATTAATAATTATATTGAATAATTATAATTTATAATTATTTTACTAATTTACTAACTATAAAAAGAGCCTTAGCTCTATCTTTCTCAAAAAAATCAACTAATTAACTATTATATATTTAATAATTATATTACTAATTATCCAATTAATTAATATATAATTATAGATTAATAATTACTGATTAACTAACTACAATTTATATAATTAATAATTATATTACAAATTAACTAATTAATTTTTATATAATTAATAATTTTATTTCTATGTAACTAATTAATTATTTAATAATTAATAATTCTATTACTAATTAACTAATTAATTATAACATAATTAATTATTAATAATTACTAATTAACTAAATAATTATTATATAATTAATAGGTATATAATTGATAATTATATTATTAATTAAATAATTAGTAATTAATAATTAATAGTTTAAAGTTATAATGAAAAATTATAATGAAAAATTATAAAGAATAATTCTAAAGAATAATTATATTAATAATTAACTAATTAATTATTATATAATAATTTTTAATAATTACTAATTAATAATTATAATGAATAATTATATTAATAATTACCTACTTAACTATTATATAATTAATAATTATATTACCAATTAACTAATTAATTATTATATAAAAATTTTAAATATATACTAATTATATATTATAATGAATAATTATAATTTATAATTTTATTACCAATTAACTAATTATAAAAAGGGCATCAACACTATATTTCTGAAAAAATATCTAATTAACTATTATATATTTAATAATTATATTACTAATTAACGAATTAGTTATCATATAATTAATGATTAATAATTACTAATTCACTAATTATAAATTATATATTTAATAATTATATTTCTAATTAACTAATTAATTGTTATTTAATTAATAATTATATTACTAAGCAACTAATTAATTATTAAATAATATATAACTATACTAATAATTACTAATTATATTACCAATTAACTAATTATATTAATAATTAGGTAATTAATTAGTATATAATTAATTATTAATAATTACAAATTAACTAAATAATTATTATATAATTAATAGTAATATAACTAAAAATGATATTAGTAACTACTAATTAATAATTAATAATTATAATGAATAATTATAATGAATAATTATAAAGAATAATTATATTACTAAATAACTAATTAATTATTATATAATAATTTTTAATAATTACTAATGAATAATTTTACTAAATAATTAGATTACTAATTAACTAATTAACTATTATATATTTAATAATTATATTACCAATTAACTAATTAATAATTATATAATAATTTTTAATAAATACTAATTTATAATTTTAAAAAATAATTATAATTTATAATTATATTACTAATTAACTAATTATAAAAAGGGTCTCAACTCTATCTTTCTCAACAAATTAAATAATTTACTATGTAATAATTAATAATTATACTACTAATTAACTAATTAATTACTATATAATTAATAACTAATAATTAAAAATTACCTAATTACAAATTATATAGTTAATAATTCAATTAATAATTAACTAATTACTTAATATATAATTGATAATTATATTACTAACTAACTAATTAATTATCAAATAATTAATAATTAAATTACTAATTAACTAATTATATTACTATTTAACTAATTAATTATTATATAATTAATTATTAATAATTAATAATTAAGAAACTAATTACTATACAAATAGTATTTATATTATTAAAAATTATATTATTAATTATTAATTATTAATTACTAATCAATAATTAAAAATTATTATTAGTAATTAAAATGAATAATTATAATTAGTAATTATAATGAATAATTATAATTAACAATTATAATAAATAATGATAATTTATTATTATATTTCCAATTAACTAATTAACTATATTATAATTAATAATTATATTACCAATTGAGTAATTAATTATCATATAATAATTTTTAATAATTACTAATAATTAAGTATAATGAATAAATATAATTTATAAATATATTACTAATTAAATAATTAACTATACCATAGTGAATAATTATATTACTAATTAATTGGTTAATTATTATATAATTTGTTATTAAAAATTACTAATTAACTAATTAATTATTATATAATTAATTATTAATAATATTAATTTAATAATATAATAATTTATTATATGTTATTCCTTGTTTTAACTTTAAATTATATCAGTATTATAGTTTATATTTTATAGTATTTCAAATCCACATACATGAATCATTTTTATGTTTCAAGTATGTGGTTGGAAAGGTTTCAAATTATATTTCATGAACATTTTTATGAAATTATTTTTATTTTAAACTATTTTTTATATGTTTAATCTATGTTTTAAGTTTCATTTATATCGATCTTATAATTTATATTTTCTATGCTTTCAAAGTCACGTGCTTGAAACATTTTTAAGTTTCATGTAGGTGTCTTTGAAAACTTATAAATTATATTCCATCAATATTTTTTAGGAAATTATTTTTATTTTCAACAATTTTTTATTTGTTTAATACATGTATTATGTTTCATTTATATTGGTCTTGTATTTTATATTTTATAGCCTTTTATTGTCACGTGCTTGAAACTTTTTAAGTTTCAAGTATTTGGTTTTGAAAACATATATATTATTTTTTATCATCATTTTTTATGAAATTATTATTTTTAACTATTTTTTTAATCCATGTTTTATGTTTACTTTATATTGGCCTTATAGTTTATATTTTATAGTCTTTCAAAGTCACATACATGAAAAAGAATCCCAGATCAGAAATGCAGAATTTTCTGCACAGGAAATGGAGAACCTGAATTCCAAATCGGAAATGCAGAATGATTTCCAAGGTACGATCTTTTATAAAAGAATTCCCTGGTTGAGAGCTTCTGTCAGAATCCAAACTGTTGTAATGTTATTACTCGTAGATTTTAAATAGCGGATAAATTCTTCTGAAAATTGTTTTTTTATTTTTTCTTTTTTGTTTATATATATATATATATGAAAAACAAAACAAAAATAAAAATAAATGTTTTTAAAACAAAAAAGTAGTAATTTTATTTGTTTTAGTAGAAAGGCGGAAAAGGGGTTGTCGCCTTTCCACTTAATTCGAAAACCGGCAGCACCGATGCCGCCTTTCACCCAAAATATAAAGGCAGCAACTGCCCTGCCACATTTAGGTATTATTCTTAAAAAAATTAACCTAACCAATATTTATAAAATAGTATTTATAAAAAAATAATTTTTAACAAAATTTATTCCCAACATAAGACCAATTTATATTCATTATAGGAGCCCCACAATTCAGCCAATTATTTAATCTAATTCACCTAAGAGACATTTGTTTGTTTTTTTTTATTTTCATAAAACAATGATAATTATTGACTGTGAATTTTTTATAAAAAAATAAAATTAAATGAAATTATAAATTAATATAAAAAGCGAAAATAATTTTAGTACGGAATTAAAAAAAATTATTTTTAAGGATTGATTTTAGGGTCCCATCATTATAATTATTTATTTTTTAAAATGTGAGTTTCATATCTCAATCATGGGATCTCATTCATAAAATAATATTATTTTATTTATTATTTGTGGAATATTAAATTCCAAAGAAATATAATTTTAACCTCCCCATTTAGTCATGGTTTATTGAACTCTGAAACCAATAGTGGTTCACCATTAGGACCCATCACCATCGTATGTCATTTCATCAATTTAATCAGTCGACTCTACCATTTGAAGAGTGGGTGTCTAAATAATAGGTGGGAAAACATTAAAAAGTAATATATATATATATATATATATATATATAAATTAGTTTAATTTAATTGTGGAAAATATAAAAACCTATGAATGACACTCACTTTTAAGATAAACATAAAATAAAACATTAAAAATATCAGAAATGAATTCAAGTACTTCTAACCTCCCCAGATGCCAAGCCTCGAGTCCACATCCTATTATCTAATGTGAGAGATCTCAGTGGTGATAATTAGAATTAGAGAATAAAAATATAAATAAAAAGAAGAATGAGACAGGGATATATAAATAAAATAATAACAATAATAAAATTAAATAAAAGTGGGAAGAAGAGAAAATAAAATAATAAAAGGATGAAGAAGAAGAAGAAGAAGATTAAAAAGAAGGTAGAAGTATATGGGTGTAACTCTTTAAAAAGAGAATAAACATTCATCAAATAAATAATTAAAATATGTATATTTTGAATTAAAATATAAATAAAACTTTTTATAATTAAAATAAAAATGAATATAAAAAATCAAAAAAGTTAAAAGAAACATGGAAGCCCGATTTCTACTCCCCACTGGTAAGTTCCCCTCTGTAGTGGACATATCCATTCCTTTTATTGAGGGAGTAATAATCCCTTAGAAAGAGAAAACAATCACTTAACCATATATCTTTCAAAATATCCCATACGCATAGGATTTCATTATTATTTTCACCATATCTCTCTAAATAATTTTGGTTTGAATTATTTTGGAAACATTTGAAGAAATTAGGTGTTTAAAAACATACAACATGGACTCAAACTTTGTCCTGTGTGCATGGTGTTCAGGGAGACATGAAACAATGAATTCATAAATGGTGGTTCTATAGGTTCAATATAGGAAATCCTTTATAAATCCATCTAGACATTACAATGGTCAGAGGGATCTCTAATTATCGTGCATGGTGTAGGCTCCATTGAAAAGGGGTTATAATAGTCTCTTGAGGGTCCAATGTCAATCCAACTTGGTTTGGAGGAGAAGGCTAAAGCATGACCACCTCCGGGTTCCATCCATTATGGTTCCCACATTTTCATATGGAGGTGGGCCAACATCGAGTGGTGGTAAGAGAAAATGACAGTGGTGGGTAGTGTATGAGCATTAGTGTTTACTAGACTAAGGTTCAATGGAACAATTTAATTTATGTTCAATAGTAACCACAGAAGGTCGTACCACATCATAAGTGGGAATGGGTTCTCTCTCATTTATTAATTAAAGTGCTCCATCCCAACTTATAATCAAACTATATGGATGGGATCCTTATACACTTCACTCACTATACAGGGTTTACCTAGCACATCATGACCTGAGTAGGATGTGGCCCACCTATATTCCCTATGGGTTCCTCCCCACGAACAACAGGTTCCACAGGCTTGATCCCCAATGTGGGTCTCTCAAACTAGTGGTTGGGTATGTCCTTCCTTAAATATTTTTTTTGGCTGGATGGGCCCACATGTGAATAACTAAGTGGATTCGATGCCTTTTAGGTTGAGGGTCGGCCTGTTTTTCCAAAAATATTTGAACACATGAAAAAATGAAGAAAAAATTAAACTCAAACATAATTAAATAAAAATATCCCTATTAAAAAAATTCACAAATAATTAAACATTTAAATCCATTTTTTACTCATTTTCAATTCCTCATAACTTAATAAAAGATTTAATTTCTTGTTCAAATTGAATATAATCCCTATAAAATCAATACAAGTGGTTATAAAACAATGAATGAAAAATGAATGTGTTATTATTCCCAAAAAAGATAACATTTTAGTGTAACATTAATAATAATTTTAGTAAATAAAAAAGGGTAAAATAAATTTATTGTATGTTTAAGAAGAAATAAAATTGAACAAATTTTGTTAAAAAGGTTACCTCTTCCTTGGGTGTCCTCCTTTGGATCCCTCTATAAGCCTTCAAAGGTTAGTGTCTCGGTGAGTCCAGAATCTCTTTTTCATGTATAATGGTCATGTGATTTTATTATTTTCTAATATTGTTGAGATAAGTTTCTAAAAGTTTTTTGTATGATATAGGGGTTAAAGGGCTCCATATATAAGTGAGATGAGTGGCGATCTTGTAAATATTTACCACTTTTAAATATAATAAATTTTATTCTTTTATAAAGTGCATAACATTTTTCCGAAATTAGAATATATGATGATGGTGGTTGAAATACAGTCAAATAATAAAATAAATATTTTTTTTCTATGTTCTAATCCTTATCACTTATATTTTACCACTAACGCATTTTCACCATTATTGATCCAACTAACCTTTTCCATAGAAAAATAATTTTATGAAAAATAATTAAATGGATCTTAGTATCATATTTTAATATTATAATTATAAAAAGAAGAACCATTATATTTTATACAATATATATTGGTGAAATTTTTTAATTTTAATATATGTACACATAACGCAACAAAAATGCTTACTGTAAAAATGGCCTTTAAGCATAAAAATGATTTTACACCAAAGTCAAATTTTTTATTGATTATCATGATATTTATTGATTTATATTTAAAAAATAATACTTCATGACTTTCCAATAATTCTAAAAATAAATGCATCATTTCAAATACATAAGTAATGGAAAATGATTAAAATAGTTTATTATTAAAATAAAATATAACTTAGATTCCAAATATCCAAGAATAGATTTCCAAACTCAAAACATTATTTTGATTTATAATATTTATTTTACTCCTTAAATAGATATTATATTTGGGAAAAAATTCATATATTTTTATTTAATTGTTATAACAAAATGATGTCATAAAATATATGATATTTGTAACAATTATAGCTTTTGTTATTCACCACAAAATCTAGCATTTTTTAAAAATCCTAAAAATCACCCTAACATAATTTTAAAATATTAAATTAAAAAATAAATTCCATCTATTAAAATTTAAATTAAGAAATTTGAGAAATGTTTCCTTTCATTAAAATATATAAAATATAAAAAAAATTAAAAATTTATTTTTTATCCATGAATAATCACATTAGTAGTAATTATAATTAATAGATTTATTTTATTAAGAAAGTTTCATTTTCATATAAAATATTTGAATTTTATTTATAATATGGTCTTATTCTCATTAGTTTAGTGTTTCATGCATCAAAATATATCAAAAAATGAATTTATTCCCAAGGGGTATACATACTAATATTTAGGGGTGTGATATTATTCCCCCTTAAACGTATTTTTCTTTAGAAATTACATTATTATAATAAAAACTAAGGTTTAATCTACCAAATTACATAATTTTGTCCCATATTCCTTCCTCTAACTTATGATTCCTTTATAAAACTATAATTTGGTGAGTGAACTTGTTTCATTGTACTTTATCTCTTTGATTATAGATTTATAACATTTTCTACTCATAATAATGGTCATGATATTTCTTTATAACAAAAGTTTTTAGTATATGTGATGCGTTAATTAAATAATTCAAAAAATTTGGTAAAAGGAACACATGATGCAGACTAAAAAGGTTTAGAGTAAGTATAGGATAATATTATAAGACTCCCACAAGATCAAGTATTTAGAACGAGCCAATATACCTAGAGCTCTAGTTTCCCTTATATCCAAATCTCATTACCTTCTTCCAATGATATATTCAAAGGAATCCATTTTCATTGAGTTAAAACACAAAATATCATTTATTATTATCAACATATATTTTAAGTAGAATTTGTGTTTTTTTAATTTTTCAATTAGTGGTTTGGATATTCTATAAAATATATTCAGAAAAATCTAATTCTAGATTCTTACACTCTCTAAATTATTCCTAACATGTTGGAGATACAAACATCATTCCTTATAGATCCTCAAATAGTTTCATTTTAATTCATGGATGAAAAAAATTATTATATGGAACTATTTATAGGTAAGGTATTTATCCCAAACACCCTAAAACCCCATTGAGATGATTCATCCCATTTGATTTATAATATTACACCTAATAATTTTTCCATTTCAATGATAATTATACTGATTTTACAATATTCCATTCATTTTTTCATTCGGAATTAATCTTTTATATGCCTATAACTATTTTTAATTATATGTTAGATAAAGAATAATGAAAAATGTGCTTCAACCAATATCTCGGCTTCATTTATAGTATTGATGGAGCACATATTTCAGTCGTGAACATTATAATTTTGTTGGGGTCACAATTGAGCTCTCCAACATTGCAAAACATCTTTCACTCCACCATATCTTCATTCAACACCATTTTTAATCTACTCAATGGATGGTTTTTCATAAATTTGGGAAATATAGGATTACTCCACTTACCTTATTATTTTAATATACATCCCCCACAAATCCTTGAGTATTTTATATTTTTCAATCCTCATTATACCAAGAAATCCCAGTCAGAGGAAGACCACTGACCCTTTATTAAAATAAAGGGAAAAGTAAAGAAAGTGAGGAACGAGAGTAAATAAGTAAGGCTCAGCCACATCCAAATATGAGTTCCAACAAGAAAAGAACAACATAATATCATAGTAATCACAATCCTCAACAAATCCATAATAAGGTGCATCACCCACAGTAGCTGACTTCTATTCAGAGCTCGTATCATATATCGTCAATACCTTGGAATACTTCCTTCAAAGCTCTAGTTTCTCTATAGATAGTTGGTTATTATATGATTTTTTGATAACACGACTCTTTTTTGGATCAGGGGAATCCATTTTCCCTTCATGGATGAGGACCTGGTGGATAACAACTTTTGTAAGTAAGAGTTGTCCTATCTTGGTCTCCTCTTTCTTGGATCAGTCATAGTGCCTTCACTTTTAGACAAATTATTTCAACCACATTGAACAATATAGTAGTAAGAAGTTATTGCAACCCCCTATCATTATCATTGTCACTATAAAAGACATTTTTCCATTTACCAGTGAGATTCACATGGATGATGTTTTTGCAACAAACTTCTTTACTCACCAATACACCATCTGAGGGTGTCAGAGACTCTCCTCCAATCGTCTGAGAGAGCCTGTTGTGATAAATAAAATCAAGGCATTGAGGGTTCACCTCATAGAAAAGATCTGAAAGAGTCCACATCCTTGAGAAATCAACTGCATTCTTTTCTGGATTAGTGGAAACAATTTTCTTGTTCAAGAATGTATGAACTTTTAGGTAAACCATCACAGTGGGTGGATCCTCCTACTCCAGGCCCGCGAACCTGTTACCTGAGAGGACATGCCAACTCTGTACACCATCCCATCCTTTTTCTTCTCAGTTTAGACTGTCAGGTATTGACTACACTTGACCTGCAGCACCCTCCATCATTGGAAACTCCTCAACATCAAACCCACATTTTATCCGCTCAAAGTCCTTCTTCACCGATGGATTGAGTGACTTACACACCTCTTTCATTTAAAATTCTGGCTTACTCACCTCTATGAAAATAAATTCCCGCACCTCCCACTCCATGCATATACCCAGCACTGCATCCCTGAGATATGGGCTTCCCACCTAATCACCACGCTCAACAGAAATTGCAAGGCCACCACAATCTGTAAGGCCAACCCTGCCTCCATTATCATTCCCTCACACAATCATAGGTACATCATAATTGGTTGTTCCCAGAACTAGATCCAATCTAGTTGTTGAACCACCTTCGTTTCTTCTCCTTTCAACTGGTTGTGAACTGCTACACACCCTCCCACCATGACAAACTATATCCAGATGACCAATTCAGGAACAAGCAACGCAATAATGCTTCCATGACTCAAAGACGACACCCTTTATCCAACAAAACTTCTTGTAGTCCATGATCTAGACATAGTCCACCGGTGGCCTTGAGACAACAACCTCCATACAGATCCATGGAAAAATTTGGTGACACATGGACTCAGTTTGACGATCATATCATAAGTATCAACCGATCATATTACTGATTTCATATAAAATATGGGGATTCTGGAAAGAAAGAGGTAATCCAGGGAGACTTACCCATGTTACAATCGTCGTGCGATCATGCCACATGTGAAAATCAAAGCTCTAGTGAAACATAATGAACGCAAAACCATTGAATCTTTGAGTAGATCGAGACCAAGCCACAATCATGTTCACTTCTGAGCCAAAACAGATCATTATATGCTATCAATCAAGAATACCAATAACCACGTGCACCTGTAGCTCCCAATATTATGAGACAAATCGCTCAAACTCATCAACCAATGGGAATTGGGGACGAAACCGTTCAAGCAGTGTTAGATTGCATAAATCTTTGGTGCTATTGATCTTAGTTGGGAGAAAGGGAAGCTACGGTGCCTCCTAAAACAGATCTAGAACATTTAGGGAGAGATCTATCCTTGAGAAAGGTAGAAGAATGCCAAGTTGAGGGGTACCCTTATCAAGTAGTCACAAAACACCCCCCTCTGATAGGGTGGGGGAGAATATCTCATCTACATCAGATCTAGGGCATCATTACAATCACCTCTGAGATCCAAAGACATGGAAGTATATCTTAATTATCATTATATATATGGCTGTAAGATCATTTATACTTAGAAAATGATCCACCTTGTTTTCCCTATGGAGGTATTGTTGTGAGAAATCATAATCCTCAATGAACTCTAAAAATATCCTTTGGTTCACATTCAACTCATTTTTAATATATAATCATGATTTTATGATTACTATATATATCACACCCTTCACTAATCAGATATTACCTCTATATATTTTTGTAAAAAATTAATATTTCTATATTTTCATCCAATTTTTTTCAATTTTTCGCATAAACCTTCAACTCTAGAGATACCTATCATACCATGACATCATTTTACAGAATGAAATATTAGAATAACTTATTCTAAGAATCACTACACATAATAAACCCTTGACCACTACAGGGTATTGTAGGTATAGTTATAGTGGGGAATCCCTTCTTAAGATCAATGAAAAAAATTTCATATTCCTATCTATATAGAATCTTTACTCCCTTTTGATTTAACATGATAATTATTTTTGATATCCATGGGAATTTATCACAATCATCAATGGTATCTACCAGATATTAGAAGACTACATATCACAATCACAATGGTTGGGATGGGGTATTTTTTAATAATCCTCTTTTTTGAAGTATCAGTAGATACACTCTCACTTTTGATTACATGGCCCATGAATTTGATTCTCTAAAACAATAATTTACAATTTAAAAATTTGTAATATAGCGCCCCCTTCCTCAAGGATGTGAACACAATCCTCAAAATATTTTCATGAGTTTCCTTTCTCAAGAATATATAATAATGTAAGCTATAAAACCCATTTAAATTTTATAAGGTAATATTTTAAGACAATGATCATTAGATCTGTGAAGATTTTTAGGTAATTATTATGTTTGAATAGAAATAATTGAAATTCAGAGTGTCCATAACACATAAAAAATTAATAATTAGGTATATATTCCATTTTTCCATTAACTAATGATACCTAGATCAGATATGAATCTTAGGGATGTATTGAGACTACAACCCAATGAAATTTAAATTAAAACACAATGTTTTATAGTGTATACAACATGCAACACTGAGCATAAAAAAAATAGAAATATTATTATGACCATTATTAAATTTCCCTTGAATTAAAATTTATAAATAAAAGTAACTAAATTATTAAATATGTATAAATATATTAAATAATAAAAAATTATTGTTAAATACTGAGGAAATAAAAAGTTATGTTTTATTAAATTCATTTTATTCTTCAAAATATGTTTTCATCAAATGTGGGTCTCACTAGTTTTTATGTGAGAATATTATATATAATTTGTGAAACATTTAGAAATTTTATTTTAAAATAAAAATCCAATTTTTCAAATCATCATTTCAATATTATCATTGAAAAATATTTATAGAATTTTCCAAAAATGTTAATTTTTTAATAAATAGTGAAAATTTAAAAAATTTATTGAAAACGATAATTTAATTCAATAATATAAAAATTGAAATTATGTTTTCTATTTTTTAAGAAATTTTAGTTTTATTTTATTATAAATAATCCAATTTTGTTAATTGAAATAAATTTTACTCTTTAAATTGTTAAAAAAAACATTATTATACTTAAAAATGAATTTTCTAAAAATTTATTTTACATTGCCTTTTTAGGATTTAATTTTATATTAAATTACACCACTATATTTAATATAAATTTGTAGAAGGAATTCTAAATTAGTAATTATAATAATTAATAATAGGTATTATGGCCAACATAATTTTTGGTCTCTATGAAAATTAACCGTAGTAAATTTTTGTTAGCATGTTAAATGTAAAATTGGTTAAGTAGGGTTACATCAAATATAAACTGTCATAAAATAAATTAAACTGTATGAATTTATTTAATTGGATATTTTATTTCATATTTAATCATTAAAATTTTTAAAAATTTATATTTTCTCAATTTTCATTGATTTTGACTTTTAAATTATTTAATTAAAACATAAAGTAAAAAATGTGACATTATTACTTTAATATCAAAAACAAATTATAGTAGGGATACAAAGAGCTTATGTTAAATTATAAATGGTTCTTTTCTATATGAAATAAATTTTTTATAATGGTATTTTTTTAATGTTTCCCACATGTTTTGAAGATATTTTAACCATTATAGATAGGTTTAATGATTTATATTTTAATTTCATTATTGTAATATTGTTTTGAATGTGAAATTTTGTGAATAGTTTTTAATATGACATTAATAGTATTTTCTTTTAAATATATTTTATTACAATATCTAAATATAATAAAACTTTTGAAAGAGGAATATTAGGATTATAAATGGTCTAAAACATTCTCAATTCTTTATATTGAGCCAATTATTATATTATAAGTAAAATAATAAATGTTAATATTACAAATTTCATTATGACAGTTAAGATTAAAATTTTTTAAATAGGGGTTTAAACCAAAAAAGAAGGTTTAAAATTATAACTAAACCTATAAACATAACATTTTATGATTATTTTAACACCATATATTATATATATTTGAATAAATGTTTTTTAAAACCATTTTAGATTAGTTATACACATACTATTTTATAAAATTTCATTTATTTCCAAACATGAAATTATTGATACATTATAATAAAACATAATTTATTAAATGATATGAAATTCATAACTAGATTTATATTCATAAAATTAAATTTTATATGTTTTAAAATATCATACATAGTGTATTTATTAGTCACTTTCCCATTAATAATAACTTTCTTGTCCCCTAAAAATAAACTAAACTCTAATATTTCCGTAATGGTCAAATTGGTTATTTTTCCCTGCTCGCCTCCTCTGTAATTTTTGTTTTTATTTTTAATAAATTTTTAAAATATTTTCTTCTGGCTAGACTTGTCTGGTAATTGTCATAACGGTTAACACATGGAAAAAACAGAGAGATAACCCAGAAATCAGAAAAAAAATTTCCATATTTTATTGGATTATATTATTTAGAACAATAACCATATAATAATATAATAATATCAATTTGGAGCTATTTTTTCATGAAAATTAATCTTTATTAATTTAATATATTATTCAATTCCAAGAGTTCTCCTCCCCTCACTAATAAAATGGAACCTCCTCTCCTTTATTAACCAATATGATTGAAAATTATTTATAAAAAAACACAAATAAATACTCTTCTCAAATTACATATTCATTAATTAGAGAATATATTAATCTTAAAATAACAATACAAGGTTCATTAAAAAGAAATATAAATGGAGCACATCTAGGATGAGGTAATCATGTTACCTGAGCTCTTTCAGATTACATTTTCTTATACCACCTATAAATACAGGGTATACATTCAAAAATAATGATGTAATTAACATAGATATAATTAATTATTATTAATATTCAACAACCATAATACATATTATTGAATCTTTCATAGAATTATATCTTTTCTCCTATGTGCGTATAGACTACCACATCCACAAAGCTATGTGATTCATTTTTACATTATGTTATAATGGGGTGGTAAAAAGGTTATATTTAATTATAATATAATATAATATATATAAATATGATATTTAAAGGATCTTTGAAATTTGAATTATTATTTACCTTTCTTTCAATCAATATGTCGGAAAATGAAAACAACGTTTATGCGTACATACGACCTACCGTCTCCATGAATGATGTAATTCATTTTTCTATCTATGAATTTTATTGATGAATATATATATATATATATATATAATTAATATATTTGATAATATAATAATTTATAAAATTATGTAGATGATGTAACAATAATCAAGATATAGTTACTGAAAAAACCGAACCCATAATATCTTGAAAAGCAAAACACTTAACACACGAAAATGATGGTCTTAATAAATAATTATTAATAAATGAGATATGAAATGTTATGATGGTATAATATGTGAAATAATAAAAATATAAATTTTTTTAATCTAATTATAATAAATATAAATTTATTATATATGAGGTTATATCAATTTCTAAGAAAATCAAACATTAGGTTTTGGTTTCTCATCTCACAATTATTTATGTGATTCCTATTCCATATTCATCAGTTTTTTCATCTATGTTGGGTATATACTACAGTTTAATATATTTTATGTAATTATATTAAAATAATGGGGATTTAAAAATCCCTCAATGGTTCCCTATTTTTGGATATTATGATACAAAAATTACCAATATATTAACGGTTCTGTGTAACAATCATATTATTTTCAGAGATTATTTATGATTAATGTTCTCATTGATATATTTTATGATATACCTCCCAATTAACATCTGGATTTTCATATTATATGGTTATTTATAGATATTTAATTTTTTACAATTCAATTCCTTCTCTTTATGTACTCAAGTGGTCAATAGAATATTTTTAATGAAAACTGGATTTATATATCTCTTGAGTCAAAAATACTTTTTCATTTATATCAGTTTCTTATAAAAATACTTTCACAAATTTTTTAAAATTCTCCAATTAAATTTTATGTAAATACCTATAATTTAATTTTTATCAATTTTTTTTAAAATGAATCTTATACTATTTTTCAAATGATTTACTTTTTACTTTTTATTGAAATTTTATAAGGAATATTTGTTTTAATTTCCATTGAAAGAATATAATTTCCTAATAAAATGAATGGTAAATATCTTAAATATTATATTAATCTTTTTAACGTTTTTTTAAATAAAATATTTCTATATTATGTCGGAAATTTTTATATTTTAAAGAAGTGATTTAAAAATTTAAAGGGTATTTAGAAAAGAAGTATATAAAGTAAACTTTTAAGAGGATTTTTCATCAATGATGACATACTTTGATGTTAATATATTTTTATTGGGAATATTAATCAATGAAAAAATCCTTATTATTCCCCTTTATGGGTTATAATTGTGATTATGAGATATTTATGAAACTCGTTTATTTTTCAATGAGTTTTTCTATGATGACATGATGAAAGGTTTGTGAATCTAGTTTTCTTTTTGTGGGTTGTGATATATGATGAATCATTTATGATATTGCGTTACACACATATATTATTTTAGTTATGTGGTTGGTGGTCCAAGAATTATTTATCCCTCCAATATATTAGGTAATGAATGAAATCTCATAATATAATAAGGACTTGAATAGAGAGTGAACCTAGTTCAGGAAGTGACTCTATATATAATGAGAGGCCTGGGAGTGAACCTAAACTAAGAATATGAAGTAATGGAGAGTCAATCCAATACAATATGATATTCTTAGAAATAATCCTTGACTAGATGAATGATATTCCATGATTATATGTATGCTATAAACTTGTGTCATATGCTAATTTTATGCTTTCATAGCTCATTCTCATTGATTGATTTCTGATTCATGCAATTGAAAATTCCAAATTATATTGCATGACTCATAATTATTATCTCTGATATGTAGTGTATAGTTTTCAAATGATTAGATCATGTTATCATTCCATTATATTCATGTTATTATTAATTGATCAATTATATCGTCCTTGTTTACACTTACTGACCATATAATCTCACCCTTTCTTATGTTTTCGTTCCATAGGTTATAAAAAAATGTTTTAAGTATGATATGTCTAAGAATTATTATAGTTATGAATCACTTAATGTGAGGTTATGTAGATATTTAATGAATATGTTTTTCATGTATCCATGTTTCCAAAGACACTTAACCAATATGATTTTGGCATAGATCATAATGTAATGTATTGTATATTCATTTAAAAATGTAATATTTACGATTAAAATGTTTGGTTAAATATATATACCCTCATATTTGATCGAATAACCATCAATATGGGTTAGAGGATATTTTTTAATGATTTTGGTCTTGTTAAGTTCTAAAAGAATAGGTGAATCTAACGGTGAAAGACTAAGAAGACCAAATCACCGCCCAGGGATTCAAAAAAAAAAGAAAAATTACCATATATTAATTCATCAACAAAATAGAAAAATGTTTTCTCATCTCTAAGAACTTATCAGGGAGGATAAAAACACTAAAGTTAATACTCTGCACTGCGAATTATATATAGTATTTGAATCAAATAATATTAGTCTTATGTTTAATAATTTTGTGAGCTCTTTCCCCATGTAGTGGTCCTTGTTTTGTGAACTATTGTTTCCCACTTTCCTTTAAAGTGTCTTAATAAAAATTTACATTTAGACTAATGGAGAAACACTAAGGTTTACAAACCCCATGTCTAGATTATATTGAGTTTTCTTATTTAATTACTACAAGTCTATTGGATTTTTTATATAAGGAATAATTATAATATGTGTAGGATCAAGTATATAGGTGATAATGTTTCCTCACTCTCCGGACTCCACTGTCACTCTTAACGTCTCCCTCTCTTAAAGATTCAATGTGCTACTTAATTAGAAAACATCTCTCTATATGACTACCATGATCTAATTATGTATCTATTTTATAAGATTATCTTACTTCTTTTATTTCATTATCTATGGTTATGTCTCATTTTTCTGGATTTTGACCATATATAATGACTTCTCTACCGACCGGATCTACCTTTCCAGTCCCCATTTTGGTCCTGTTTGGCATTAATTTCGGTGGTTTTGGATGTGATGGTGGTTTTAGTCAGCTCTTTTATTCTTGTATTCATATTTTTGCATGATTTGTTATCTTTGATTCTCTTCATGTTCATGTATCTCTAATAATCCCCTTGACAAGAAAAAATTGTTCTCTAGATCCCAAATCATTTATTGTAGGCTATATTTCATCCATTTGTAGTGGATTTTGTGGGGGTATTGGGATGTGTTTGTTGTTTGTTCACTGGTGTTCTAGGATCCATGCCCCTTGTTGGTTCTATTTATTTCTTAAAGTTATTATTCTCCCTAGTAATGTAGGTTTTGTCTTTGTGTTTTTTTAGTTCATCCTCATTAATGATGAAAATAACTCACTCGGTGTTCCTGTTTCTTCTTATTTCTTATAGATTTTTTTGTTTTTTTGGTTCTGGTCATGATGGTTGGAATCATTTTTAGTTTGGTGTGGTCTTAATCCACTATGAAAGACTTTAGATTCATATTCATGGATCAGATGCATTTGATGTCGGTGGTGGTGGTCTCTAATTTCTTTTTGGTTGATACGTGGAATAGTGGAGGTTCCTATGTAGTTGAGGCTCATTGTCAAGACTATCTGCTTAATGTTTCCCTCACATTAAGGTCCATGTCCCCATTCCATGTAAATCTGGTGAGATGGATCAAAATGTGGATTGGGGGGTTTTGTCTGAGTGTTCAATGAATTTATAGGATGCTCAATAGTCAAAGGATTATTCTCCTTTATCTTTTTTTCTAGTTTTTAGTTTTTTTGTAGGGTCACTAATGGTGGATTGTTACAAATGTCGACATGCTGATGACTATGATGGAAAACTGATGATGGGGATATATTGAAAGGGATGATTGTATGGTGGATGATGTGGACTCAATGTGACATACCTTAAACTAGGTGGTAGTTATGGGACCAGAATATCTTGACCTTAGGTGGTTGGTGGTGCTAGGATCAAGCTGCAATTTAAAATTTCGAATTCCATAATTGGGTGATGTCTATTTTTAATTTTTCATTTGTATTATTTAAGTTTGATAAAGAATTTTAGTATATGTGGTGTTGTTGTATTTAATTTCATTAATGTGTGGTTCCCACTAAACCATAATGTGTATTTTTTAAAATATTAAAAAAGGATTGGATGTATAGGATCATGTATAATTCGATGGGAAAATAAAAATTAGGATTCATTTAAAGAAAAGGGAACTCTTTAGGAATTATATCAGTATACTCCCACACAATAGGAAAATATGTATTTTACTTCCCAACTATTTAAGAGACATACCCCTCATGGTTTATTATTAAGACTCTTATACTGGCGGAAAATTCCATTTGGATGACATAGTCATCCTCAAACCTATATTTGGGATACCAAATGTGACTTCCCTAGCATAAACATTGAATTGGAATCTATATTGAGAGATCCAATACATTCCCCAAATTAAATCAAACTCAACTATATGGAGAATAATAAGATTTATAGGAAACTCATTCCCATTAAAACTATCATAAATGAGTTGTAGACTTGATATTAAATACATATTAAATTAGAAGTTTTCACTGGTAATCCAATATCTAATCGTTAAGGTGGTGTTGTGACACCCTTATAAAATTATATGGATATTAATGAGTAGGTAGAACCATAAAAATATAATATATTAAAAATCTATGAATGGATAATAACCATACCTTTCCCTATTTAGTTCTATTTATAATTACATGATTACACAAAAATGGTTAGTGTAAGTATCAGGTTATAATAAACTGGTAACACATATCATAGGTAAAATACTTCTAACAAAGTCCTAAATTATGAAACCTTCTTTCAACCCATAAATTATTTTTTTATTATTTCATTACTAGTTTAGATGATGTTTTTTGGGTCTCTATCCTCTTAACAATTATAACTTAATCCCAAATAATAACATAACTCTTCTATGATACAAACTGGGGTGAATTGAGTATAACATACATTCACATTACATAATTTTTTAATCAATATTAAATACATATCATGGTGATATTTACCCAATATAATAATGGTTTAGTATCATTAAATATTAGATACATAATAACTATAGTTTAAAAATATTCAAAAATAGATTTTACAAATGATTTTCAAACATGGTACCCTTCTAGACATATCCCAGATAACACTCATCCTTATAACATAGTGAAATGAAAACAAAAAATGAGTGAGCTCATATTCTTAGTAAGTGAAAAAATATATTTCAATAATTTAAGATAATAGGTGTTTATATTATGAGAAAAATAGAATGATAACTTATAAATGTAGGTGATCAAAACAATGGTAATTCATACCCAACATGTCAAAAATACTAAATAATGAGTCATGGAATAAGAATGTGGCTTAAATATTTTTGGAGTTATAAAAGTGTCAAATATCTGTAAATAATACACCATGAGAGAATAACGTAGGAATAAAGTTATACTATAAATTTTTCAAACATAAATAATCATAAAAATTAATTTCCTTTATCATTACTAATTACTAACAATATTTCCACACTATGGATGGAGTCCCATTGATGACTGGGTTCACTCATCTTTCCCTTTAAAACATTGTATATTGAATCCCATAGTGGATTAGGTTCACTCCCAAATCCCTTAAATGATATACCATGAGATATAAATCTGTACATAATTAATTTCATGGTTATAAGGAACCAACCATTCACAAAACTAATAAACCAAACATATAAATTTTAACAGAACATAATAGAATTCATTATTCCATCATAATTTTATAAACTTGTGGGGATGAAATTTTTCATAACAATTTTCTAAAAATATATTAATAAAAAATCCATAGAAAAAAATTGATTATATCATTAGTGAATATCATCAGTGAATCACATTAATTATTAAATCATGTTAACGTAAATTAAAATTTATTTTATAAAATCATTAGAACTATTCTATGAATAAATCAGGAACTATCATTTCCTTTTTCTATCATTAAAAAAAACATAAATTCATAGGAAAATGTGCATAATATTTTCTCAGAAAACAATAATGAATAATAAATTAATTTAAATAATTAATAATGTTCATTATGGAGTGAAAATGTGAACTTGTAGTTAGTGTTAAAAAAAATTTCACACTTTTTAAATAAAAGTAAAAAGTGACCCATATGAAATTTTTTTTAATGGTTCTGTTAAATCCATCATAAAGAAATTAAAATATATATGAAAATTAATTTGAAAAATATTTTAAATACTGAGAAAGAAAATTCTTAAAACAATAAAATAAATAGGGATACATAAATTAAATATTTGGTTAAATGTATTCAAGGATTTTAATGTACATTTTTTAAATAAAACCCATTACGACCAAGATAGCCATTGAATCAAAATCCCTCGGAAGAGAAAATATTATGTGGATTTATAACTAAAAATAATTTAGATGAAATTTTTTAGAAAATAAATTAATTATAATTTTATACCTTATACAAAATTTAGAATTTGATCAATATATATAATATCTCAATAATGGGAAATTGGGATGATAAAACCTAACACATCAGACTTCTACATGGTCAAATAAGCTCTAACCTATTTGTGAATAAAGATATAATTATTACAAATATATATAAGAACAATATTCATTTTCACCTTACAGCATATAATTCACTTATAAATTCTTATTATTAATTTATAAATAATTATTTGTTAAAATCAATATTTTTGTGTTAGCTATTCATCTTTCCAAGCATGTTATGATTTGTTAATTCTGATCCTTCTAACTTTGTCATGGTTTCATTATCTATGTAATAAAAATGATAATGTAGATTATTTTTTTTATATATTTTTATTTCCCTATGATACTTTTAGGGGAATTATGGTAGAAGTTTACATGGAATGCATAAAAATCAGTTTTTTTAGTTATTCCATAATAATAATTGATTTTTCAGTGAATTAAAATATTTATATAAATAATTAAAAAACATTAAAACATACTAAATAAATAATTATTACATATTATACCCATTATATGACATTTATTATTCATTCATAAAAAAATTATAGCATCATTCATATATAAGGTGAAAATTAAAAAAAATAATGGAATAATGAGTACAAATATGCTACTATATTATGAACATATAAATTTTTGAGTATTAATCAAGACATAAATATCAACTATATTCACGAAATCTATTTTTTTGAACGGTCTAGTTATGGTGGTGATGAAAAATGAAATATAACATTCATGGAGGTGGTATTCATCCCATACACTGTGGTAACATCTTTATTTTACAATGCATGGAATTATGATAGATAACAGTTGATCTATAAACGTAAAAAAATCATTATAATAATTATATTTATTTTATTATATTATAATGGATAAAATATATTTCAATGAGTTTAAATAAGAATTATTATGGAAAGAACTCGATTAAGAAGATAAGCTCTTCCCAGGGTTGATTCTTTTAGATCTCTACATAATCATTCAAATATTGGTATTTTGGTGAGACCAATAACTATAAGTCATGAATAATGGTGTTTGGAAGTGAATTAGTTTGAACATGGTAGAGCTAAGGTGATCACAACTAGTGGATATTTGAGTGGAGAGGTATCCTTTTATCAGTGAGTGGAATGAAACCCATGTAAATATATGTAACATTAAAATATAATAAATTTAATTCTCAACCCCAATTTTAAAATAATATTATTTTTGTATAAATCCAAACAATATATAAAATAAAAAAAATATTTTTGATATTTGAAGCCTTATCCCCCAGTTTTTAACCCTTTTAAGTTATATAATCTTTTACTTGGGTGGCTAATTTATACCAACGTAACATAATTTTATGACAAAAAATGAAATGGAATTTTTATAAAATAATTATATAATGAATAAAAATATAAAATTAATTTCATAAAATGAAATTTCTATTTGTGAAAATTTAATTTTAATATATGTACGCACAATAGAAAAAAATAGTTTTTAGAAAAATCCATTTTAAATAAGAAAATGAATTTAAAAAAACATGTATAGTATTGATTCAAATAGAATTTATTGTTTATTTATAAAAAAAGATGATTTTTCTTACTTTAAATGTATTTAAAACTAAATGGACCATTATACGTACCAAATTAAAGGAGAATACAAAAATAGTTTTTATTAGAATACAATATAACTTAGGATAAAAAAATTAAAGCTTTGGATTCCAAAGTTCAAATATATATATATATATATATATTTAAATTTTTTATTTTACAGATTATAATATATATTTGATTATGACTAACATTCCCTGTATTTCTAATTTAATCAAATATATTAATTATGTCATAAAAGTTTTGAAATTTTTAAAAATATATTTTTCCACTATTAAAATAAAAAAAATACATTTTAGAAAAATAATAAAAATTCACCCAAAGATAAATGTGATAATATAACATAAAAATTAATTTAATTTTGTTAAATTCCAATTCTAAAATTTTAGAAATTTATCTTCTAAATAATTTTTATATTATATCCAATAAAAGTAATGATTTTAATAAAACATTTTTATTTCGCCATGAATAAATAATATAGCACTTCTTATAATTAAATTATTAATTTTAATAATTATGTTGCATTTAATTGTATTGTAATGAATTATATGTTTTATTATGATAAATTATTACTTAATTTAGTTCACTATTGTGTGAATCATAAGCAATCATACACGTCGAATTTATTTAAAGGGGAGATATATACTAAAATAATGTGGTGTAACAAGAATAAATAGATATTGTATCATGATCTAATAGACATTTCTCAAAGATAATATAGATACCTATTTTTTAATTTCAAATTAAATTTCAGGTACCCATATTCTCTACACCCAGACATGCACGTGCTGTAAAACCCTATGATATCAAATTATATTTTCATCTTTGTTAAATTTGATTAGTTTTACATTTTGTAATGAATCCAACAAAAAATTCAATAAATAATGAAATTATTTATTAAAATTATATAATAGATGATTTTATAAAATAAAATGGGGTTACATTTTCTTAATAAAAAACCATTGATTCTATTGAAATTATATTGAACTTTTGGTTGAATTTTGATTTATTAATAAATTTAATAAGCTTGAGGAATGAGATAAATAATATTTATTTATTAAATAACAAAAATAACATAATTACATCCCTGGAAGGTTTATTCAATGATGAGAAATTATAATCAAATAATTCTTGGATAAAAAAATTTTGTTTAATAAGGTTAATTACTTTATATATGTTGTTATTTAATAGATAATTTATCTTGATTTGGGAAATAAATTTAAGGAATATTATCTTAATACATATAGAAAAATTAATTATCATTCATACATAGATTATTAATTGGTTATAAAATATGGGAAGATAATTTGAATGTAAAAAACAGATGTTTTTATGAAAATTGTTTTTATTTATGCCCTGTATTTTTTATACTAAAAAATTACATTAATCACTATTGATGAGTGATTTTAATGAAATGTTTAGATGATATATTAAATAAATAAAATTAATATTAATCACATTTTTCACTAGAATATTAATGATAATAAAATCTTTTTTACACAAAATGAAAAAAAAAATATTTTATTAAAATGGATTTTACTCATTTTCGGTGAGAGTATTAGTATTTTTTTCTATGGAAATTGGTAATGAAATTTGATAAAATGTTTTAAATATTTGTATTAATAATTTTAAAACATTTTATGACATAAATGTTACATTTTTTCATAATAAAAATTTAACAAGTAGAATATATAGTCACTACGGTAACAGTAAAATATAGTCAATATTAAAATTAATACATAAGATGAAAAATTTCACTAAAATATGATTTAATTTAATTATATTTGTATCTTTAAAGACAAAAATATCATATATTCAATAATTTTGAATTTTTTCCACTTATATTTGTTAATTTCATTTATTATCTTTAAAATTTCTTAATATTTATAATGTTGTCACTATTATCCCTTATAAAAGGGAACCTACTCACCTCAAACATTTACACACATTGAGCACCTCATATTGAGATATATAAAAAAATATAAATTCTTAAATATCCATCCAAAACCCTAGTGATTAAATTGTCAATAAAATAAAAACCCAAGATGTTTTAAAGGGATATTGACAGAGGATTCCCAAGGAATAAGTAAATTACTTAATATAGTTTTGTATGTTTCCTTCTACCCCCACCTACAAAAAATATTATATAGACACCTAAAAAATTTAATTAGTATAATTAGTATATTATTATTTTATTATATTAAATGAAAAAAATATTATCTACCCTTTTTCAGTTGAATTTAAAATAAAAATATCACTTATGGGTGTGTGGGTACTACCACCTCCATTAGTTGATCCATTTCATATTTCATCACCATCGTTCATAAATTTCTATATAAATTTATTAAATGAATATATATGATAATTATTAAATAATTATGAATCAAATAAGATAAAATATTATCTAAATTATTTCAATCCCATTCCTTGGTAATTGTAAACGCATCTCATGGGTACTTGTGGACTATGACCTCGATGATTGACATGTCCATTTTTCTTCATCATGATAAACAGATGGTTATAAAAGTGTATATAATAGATAAATATTATATTTATGAAATGATTAATATTTTTTATGAATAAACATGTCCCATGGATCATAACTATCAAACCAAAACATGCATCAAGAAATTAATAGATAAAACACAAATACTCACTTTGACAAAAAATTATTTTGAAATATTTAATAATAAATTATAAATGAATGGAATATATTATGACAACAAAAACTTATTCTAGTATTTATTTATTATTAATTTAAATTTATTATATATTAGGTTACATCTTTTTTAATGGAAGAAAAATATTGAGTTAAGGGTTTATATAGAAATATAACATTTAATTAGGGATATTCATGTTTAAATTCCAATTTGATAAATTTTATGTTATTTATCATATAAAACCTATCAATTTTATTCTAAAATTATTATTTCTTGTTTTTAAATTTCTTATTATTGTTTACATTCCCTTTCATGTATGACAAAGATACATTATCCCTTTTTTTAGTCAGAATCTTTCTCCTCCATGTCCATATTCTTTATCATGTCACAATAATCCTGTTATATAAAAATAAATGATTTTTAAACGTCATCATAAAATATCTTCTAATTTATTTTCAATTTTAATTTAAAATTAATCATTTACATGTTTTCATTATATATTATTTTGATTATTTATTTAGGCATAAAAATATTTATCAATTTACATTTTTCTATTGACCGCCTTTTCCCGTGATTATGACCATTATTTCATAACATAATTCCATTCCATTTATCAATGTTTTTTCTTCAAAAAATATATTCCCACTATTCCGAGAATTATTACTTTATAAAAGTTACTTACGAAATTGATTTTTCTTAATTTTTTGAATATATTATAAAAACATCATAGAGAACATCCCTTGATGATAATTAATCTTTAATGATGATATTATATAAATATACTGCACACATACATTATTAGGGTGGATCATGATGATATTTTTTAAGAAAGTTTCATGAAATTAGCCAATTTTCAAAGGGTTAAATCTGATATGAAGGATTTATATAAGCTCTTATGTTCTTATAGAGTACATGTGTACAATTTATCAGGATTAAATGGTTTGTTCCATCATAAAACTAAAATTAATTGAGTAATTTATTATTTATCATGTGATAAAAAGGGTACATATATAGTTAATCGAAGTCTAAGAGGTCACATGGGTGGTTACCAAAATCCCAAGAAGGTAAATGGATGGTTAACCCAAGCCTACTATGTGATTAATATTATAATGTGTAACAATGAAATATAATTCATTATACCTATTTATATTCTAGACAATTATTCCATATTATTATGCCTACATAATGCTAACTATATTATGATATTGTGGATCATGATCTATATTTTGTTAGGTATGAATAGCTTTGGTTATGACCATGAAGTCTTCTTATTTTCTAATATCAGTATGGTCATCCTAATATCATTTATGTTTTTTGATTTTTATGTTAAAAAATATTCTTAATTCTTCAAAACTATAAACCTAATATAGCTTGGGTATATTGTTGAATCAATGGTGCTTAATGACAATGTAATTATGGACGGTCAAATTTTGATTCCTTTAGTCAGTATCTAAGAATGTATGGAAAGAATATGTTTTTAACACAGGATCATACTATATGGGTATCGGGTTGTCTCACATGGGAATCATGACTCATCATATTGGTAGGAGTATACAATGTTATTATATTTCGTATTTTTTATCGGATGGAAGGAACATATTTTACAAGACTATACATTGGGTAGATACTTAACATATTGTGTAACCTAGACTATTTCATCCCCAAGGAACACATAATATGCGAGGTCAAAGTATAAATAATTTTTTAACTATATGTCATGTATTAATTGGCAGCCAAGAAATATAGTTCAGAAGAAATTACAAAGTACTTAGTGTACACATTGTGTAACTCATAAATGTTCACAAAGATTTCATTTTATTTCCCTAAGCACGTTTTGTGTATGTATAAGTAATAGTTTACATGGTGTTTAACTGGTTTTACATTCCACGTAATGAACACCTTATTTTTCTATGATCATACTGATATATATTTTACACCATGTATATTAATTACATAAAATTGAAATTAATCGAAGCACTATAATAAAATACTTGTCTTGTATCTATTATACACAACATTGTGAGAGGGTTGAAAATTTATTAAATTTATAATTAACTACTACATTAATTTGATAACAATATGATTTCTATGGTCTATATGCATGTTATGTACCTCCCAAGCATTAAAAGTTGTACAGTTTATGTATATTAATGAATAACGTGTGTTATAAATGTTGAGTAGACTACTGGCATTGACACATGGAAATATACAACATCTAATATCATGAATTAAATGAACAGTACTTATTGTATCTGTACATAGTTCAAGACCAGGACAATAGAAGACAATATGAAGTTTAGAGGGGAACATTAGGTGTGGACTCCTTGTATACACCATGCGCAAAATTGGTTTCAAATTAAATTAAATTATATAACTTTACTTATGATTGGATTATATATAACCATTTGGATTGATAAATAAGGTAAATTTATTATTTAATAAATATTATTTTTATTTTATTAATTTGGGTAATATTTCATAATAAAAATATATATAAAAATGGATACTCCATATTTATTCAACATTATACTTATTTCATGCATGGATGATCATGATCTTGACCGACTTATGTATGGGTTTGAGTTATTTTTCATTGATTATTATTTAAATGATTTTTTAGTAATTATTATTAAATTGAAATGCTGGAATATATATCATCTCCTTCTATTTACTATATACATACATCTGTTTCCTCATATTCATTTATGTAACCCCATTCCCCTAGTTCCCCTAACCTATGTGTGAGTAAAAATGTGTAAAGGATTGAGATAGAAATTTATTGGAGGTCATTTGTGTTGGAGATAAGGTAGAACCATCCCAAGAGATACATAGGATTATAGGTGAAATGATATAGCACAAGACAAGTTCCAACTCAAGGACATATTTCCCTATAGACAAGGTCCAGTTTATAATCTGCTTGATAAACTGATTGATATAAGATCTCATGATCAATCCACATATGTTTATTTTATTTCATTCAATAAATTTGTCAAATAATTATGTTTATAGATTTATTTATCATGATCATATAAAATAAATGAATCAAACATAAATATGATAGAATATAAAAAATGGGTTATATGTGAACTATTTTTTAAGACATGGTTAATCAATTATGTAAAATCAGTATCATATTCAAAATATTTAAAAAGGATAAAGCAATTTATATTTATTAGTAAATATAAAAAACACCTCATGGAAAATATTTTTTTGCTATATGCTTCCATTAATTTAGTTACGATACAACATAAGTTCAATGTATTTATATAGCCCAAGTTAGGGTATGTTCATTTATCATGGAGTTTTGACTAACATTTTGGATTGACATAACATAGTTCACATCATTGGTTGACTATCTAATCAATAACTAGTTCAAATAGTATCGAAGTATTTCAGAAATTCATGTACATGAGTTTTGGATTTGGGATTCCTTGTAATAGAACAATGTGTTGTTAGTTATTTCAATAGGAAAGACCCACAAACCAAAATACCATTGAATTACTTATGAGGACCAAGTTTAGGTTATGATAATGGAAATGTGGACCCATTTTAATATAATATCCTCATAATAATAAATTTCATGGAAAAGTTTGGGGGTTATTAGAAACTTACAAAATAGTAGGTGAATAACGAAAAAATTATTATGACTTACTAATTTTTTCAATCAAGATGATGAAAAAAATTTCTTTTATTTTATTATGGAAAATATAATGAACTAAAAACATTCAAATGCCACTAAAGCCAATTTTGGAGATATATAAAATCCTTACTATAATTAATATCTAGAATTTTTATAATAACAAGCCCATCATACTACACAAATAGTGAAATTCTTAACCACTCAATTCTCTCATTTCTGTTGTTCCTTTTAAGATGGATAGTGAGGAAGAGGACTTTGTATTCCAAAATCACATAGACAATGTGCTAGATTTCCATTGTGTAATGTTATCATCTCTAACCAGTAATTTCCTGGTTATTTATAAGTAAAAATATGTGTGTATAATTTTTTTCACCTCCTTGATCTCTTTCTGGATATCATGGCTATATGAGACTATCACCATACATTGCAAACATGAATGATTAGAGTTATTTTTATTTACCTAGTGTTACTAAAAAATCATTTCCATGTGGAATTTTTAAATGTGTGTATTTTTATTCATTTTTGGAAATAAAATATTGTCATTTTATAAATATTTAATTTGTAATGTCATATCACTAATAATTACCAATTTTATATACTATAATATATTATTAATGTGCTAGAAAACTAGAAACAAATAACACACAATTACAGAATCTTATAATTTTCCACGTAAATGAGAAGTGATTGAAAAATCTCTATAAAGTGGGGCATTTATATTTTTTTCAAACTACGAGAAATTGTTAGATGTGTATCTTGTTTACAAGAAAAATTACCGAACCACTATTATTTGTAAAGGGTGAATGGGTTACAGAGCCTATAGAATTGGTACACAAATATTTTTGTTGTTCTATTCTGGTTGAATAAATATGTGGATTCTCTTAATTCATTACATTTATTGATTAATTATGTGGATATAAATATTTCTACATAATTAAGCATAAGTAAAAAATTATTTGGTAAATGTAAGGAGTTCAACATTAATGTGATGAATCATCACAGTATGTTGATAATGAAACCTCAAAAGGATCAAGGAGTATAATTCCATGTCTAATATTTTAATGATTATATATGGTTTTTTGGGATCATATAATTACTCACTCCTCCTTGTACACTACAGTTTAAGGTCGTTATTGAAAGGGGGAAGAGTAACTTCTAGTTACCCAGCAAATTCATGCATAGAAGGGCTATGAATTTAGGTAGAAGGTTAGGAATTCCACATGGATCCTTTCCCATAGAATACCTGGGAACACCTAGTTCTTCTGGAAGGTTGTCCATTATAGACTTCAACCATGAGGTGAGAAATATTTTAGTTCTCATTCTTAATTTGAAAAACAACCTTTTATCCTTTGGGGCCGCATCCCCCAAGTTAATATAGTATTGTCAGCCATCCTAGTGCATTCACTTTCAGCTACCAATGTTCCAAAGGGTTTGGTTAAAAGCATCTATAAAATAATTTCAAAAAATATTGGGATGCTTTTTCAGAGGTTAAGAGACACTAGGTTTCTTGGGGTAGGATGGCAAGACCCATTCTGGTTGGAGGCATCAACGTTAAAATCATTACATATACTATCCATTATATGCATGCGAAGCTTTCATGGTAAACCATTGAGGAATAAACATTGTGGGTTAAGATCAATTCATGGAATAATGACAGCAATATGGACCCCATTTTGCACATGGGTCTCCCTTGTGGTCCTCGGTTTGCATCCATATTACATATATCCAATAGAACTCACAGTGGATTGTAGGGGAGAGAATAATCTGTTTATGGAATCATAATTGGGCCAGAAATATGATAAGCTACCCAGGATACCCCGTCAATGATATCTCATTCAAGGTAGAAAGACAATTCTCATCCTTCATTAGGTCCATTCTTTACATCAACCATCACGTTTTGTTTGATTGTATTTTCATCAACTCAGATCTGGACAGATTCATCTTCACTCCACCCAACTTGTGGAAGCTCACCTATAAATATTATCAAACGTTATCCAACACTCAGGACCAGAGGGACATATGGAATGGTGTGGTGTGGTGAAAAAAATCCCAAAGAAATATAACTTACTTACTTGTATAATTAGAATCCATTCTATACCCTCAGATGTTAACATTAAAAATTTGGGAATCATCTTGGCTTCTTGCAGTCACTACATCATGTTCAGGCATGAGGAAAGTACATGTCACCAATTCTTTTAAGGAAACTAGGCAAAATATGTGTGGATTTCCTTTGGGTACTTCACTATGTACTCCTCTCATACTGATATCTCCAAACTCCTAGAGATATGGTTTCAGGCGTCCAAATGATCAGAAATGGAAACAATGGCAAGAGATATCATCCTTAGTATATGTTGTTGGTGCTTATGGAAAGCTAAATGTTATGCCAGATTTGAGGCATTCATCTGTACATGTTGTTTCATTATTGTGAAACCCAAGATATTATTTATCAAGTTGGTCCCTCTGGTTGGTATCTGGAAGGAGGCCCCATTTTTACGAACATTTCATTCTACAATATCAGGGCCTCAAGCTACCACTGCTATGCCACAAGGGAATTGGGTCTGTTGGATACCTCCATCAACCAGCCTCAAACTCAACACATATAGATCATGCATTTTGGGGGACATGTGGGGAGGGGTGGGGGTTTCATTACACTAGGGGTAGTGTGGTCATGTATTTCAAGGCACATTACGGTAGTGGAACTTCTATCTAGGTGGAGTCCAATGTGGTCCTTAGTAGACCCACTCTTGGAAGTAAGCAGAATATCCACATTTATCATCTAGAAACTAGCTCCATGATTGTACATGATTACCTCCATGGAAAAGGAAACTCCCTATGGTAAATATCCTACAACATTGAAAATTCATATCTATCCTTAACACCAATAATGCTATCACCCACAACTGTACCGAGGGGAACAAAGTGTCTTACCACCTGGATTCTTTGGCGGATCATGGTACCAAGGATAATTTCCTTTATAATGTTACTCACTTTAAACCTGATAGGTTGAACTTGATTTGAGTGGTTTCCCTTGGTCTCCACCACTTTAGGTCTCCCTAGGTTGTGGTCTCTATTCCCACTTGTACATCTCTCCAGAATAGAAATAATAACAATAATTATGATGAAAGGGATAATTATTAGACATGATGAGTTATATGATGTGTCATAAAGATGTTATGATATAATTTTAGGATTTTTCATTATAAAATAGGACATATTCAAAAAAATTTGGATCCAAATAATGAAAAATTGGGAATCCTTTCAATTTTTAGATTGGACGGAAACATTTATTTCCACATGTATGTCTATGGGGTTTTGAGGCATTTATTAATGAAACATCTCGAAATAATCTACCACCATGGGGCACAATGTGTATATTTATAATATATCCAATTGAAATAAGGGGATATTTTATATAATATCACTAATTAATAATTTAATAGTATAATGAATGATATATTAATTTAGACGGACAATATCTCTAAAATAGAGTATGATAGAACTATTGATTTTGATAATGTTGGTCACCCATATATATAAAAGTTAGGGAAGAAAAAAATTAAGGAGGACTATGTGAATGTGGTTGTTCTAGAGATAAAACTACTTTTTTGGACAACCAATGAGGTTTTAAAATAGTAGAGATAGTTTTATATTCACTAAATATGGTGAATCATTGTCGATATACAATGATAAACTATTATATCACAATTATATAGCAAGAAAATCAAATGTTTCAAGATAAAAATAATACATGAATCCAGAAATACATTCTATATACAAAAAAGAAGATTGTATTCTTCTTGATCCATTGATATAATTAAATCATATAGAGTGAAAATGGGCATACAATAAGAAATTGGACATTCAAGGAAAAGTTACTACATAGAAGGAATCACTAGTGAGTAAAGGGTTCATGAAACACAGAGGAATAGACTATTACTACACCATTTCACCATTTGTAATATTAAAATACAACATAATTTTTCTTATCATATATGTTGTATATTATGATGATATTTGGTTGCTTGTACTTAATAGATATTTGCATAATGAGAACCTTATAAGAGATACCTATATAAAATATAAGAACTTGTGACTTTGAGGAATGAAAAAAATGTACATTTTAATATTTCCCTTTATATATTAATGAAGAATCTGTATCATGTAACATTATCCATGATGAATCGATGCGTTAATTTGGCTTCATAAAATAAATAATATGAGTCCTTCTTATACATTTATTTAGTGGTAGTGATGTTTTTTTCATAGTACTATGAGTTGATAACATATTACATATTAGAAATTAGGTACCAGTATTATAGTTGTTAAAGGGGATATTGAATAAGTGTTTATACATGAGATTTAGAGGTAAAGGAGATGAAATTATAGTGATAAAGAAAATTCCTGATAAACCCAAGTGGAATATTTCAAATGGTCAAGATATATACATTAACCATATACTAAAGACACTCAATACAGAAAAATATAATAGGGGAATGGTTCAAGAATTGTGTGTTATACATCCCACTAAGAAAATATGTCATCTGATACTATATTAGAGAGTTTGAGAGAGGGAGAGGGTATGAGTAGAATAACATGGTATTCTTTGATATGATCTACCATGTATTCCATGTTATGTACGAGGAATGATGCTTCTTATTCCTTGAACATTGTAGAAATCTTTCATTCATCTAATCTTATACTCTATTAACCAAGAAAAGGTGGTTATTCATTGAAAATGGTATAGAATACAAATATAACTACACATAAGATCCATTTTTTTAGTATTTTCATGAACAATATGTATAAATGAATATTAAATTACTTTTAAAATATATTATTCACCAACTAAATACTCTGAAATTTAGTTGTTTATCCATTAAAATACTAATGTCTTGAAAATAGTTCTTCATGGGATAAAAAGTAAATGGGAAAAATATAAAAAATGGTTAGCTAAAACCCTCCGTATATGGTAGTTTATAATACTATCAATCATAGAAATAGTTTGGAATAAATAAAAATATATTGAAGGTATAACATAATATAAAAATTCTATGAAAAATTGAATTACTAGAAAAATATATCCATCAGTGACATAACAAAAAAAATAAACAAATGGATAAAAATAACTAATCTCAAAGTTATAGAATGAATAATATTGAACATATTAGACATACAATAAAAGAATTGTACCATGATATTATGCATAAATCAGTAAGGTATACACCAAATAACCAGGATATCTACTATCATTAGACAAATTAATAGATAAAGAGAATATATAATTATGGTTCTGACCCATCACATAACAATTCTAATACATCCATCGTATAAATAGAATATATTAACAATAAATATAATTATAATCCCTAAGGAACCAGATATATAATCCAAAACAAATAATCACTAGTTATTCAAACAAAAATAATGGATATTTTTAATATTAATATTTCCCCATTCAGTAAAATAGTGTTTCCATATTGTTGAATATCAACCAATAAATATAAAAACTATTTTATATTTACAATGAAATAGAATGTACCGTTATTAAATTAATTTTTTTGAAGTTGTGGTGTAGGGTACTTTAAAGAAAGAAAAATATCAATAAGTGATTTTAATTAACTTTAATAATTTCAAATACTTCGAGCCCAAAGAAATGATATATTCAAATTCTACATTTTGGTTCATAAAGTTTGTGTTAATAATCAAAATCGTATGCTCGCATGAGTGTTAAACTAAGTGTGTAATAATCCCACCTATTTTCTATGGAGTGAAAATTATGTTAATAGAAAACCAAAAAACTTTCATCTTTGCTACCCTTAGGTGCATCTATTCCAGAGTCCCTATCCACTTGTATGTATCCTAAAAATGATTCTATTTTAGAGAAACCATATATTTTTTACTGTACTAAAACTAAAGGATTTTTTAGCATTATGATATTATTTGAGAATTATAATGGAATATTTGGGTCATATAATTAGAGTGAATGGTGATAACTAATTGAAAATATAATAATTAATTTACAACAACTAATTATAAGAACACATCTCATTGAAAAAAAATGTAAATAGAACAATTTTAAATTTAATGGTAGAGAAGAGGCTAAGAAACCTTAATTTTACATTATAATGACTTATAATACATATATGAAGTGAGAGAATATGTAATATCTCTTAAAAATATATATCAACAAAATAATAATACTATATATTTACAAGAATTAGAGTATATGAAAATTAATTTCATCGATATTATAACAAAAGGATTGCAACTAAAAATGAAATTTGGGCGTTAAGAATCCTTAATTTCAAATTATATTATAAAATTATAAGTTTAACATCTTATAACAATGTAAAATATTAGGTGATAATCTTATGTGAAAAAATAATATGTAATATAATATCAATGGATTTTAGTTTTTTATTAATGGGAGAAACGATGGGTATTTATAGAAAATGAGGGGAATATTTTACCAGTTACATAACACCGACCTTAGGAAAATGGGTTAAGGAAATTGAAAAGGGATTTCCATACAAATGGTTATAGTTCATTATTTTTTACATTTAACAAATTTTTTTATATTTTAAAATTTTAGAACCTTACATCGTTACTTTATATTACTTCTGATGTGGGGGAGGTTGTTTTTCCAAAAGAATCATTTTTAAAATCGTAAAATATATTTTAGGTTTGGGAAGATATATTATAGAATTAGAAAATATTTTTTATTATATTAAAAATTATTATTTTTATGAATCAATAAATATTTTGTCAATAAATCCATTTCATTATTTATTACATCATTTTAAGTCCTTATTATGTCATAATACCTCGTGTATACTCTTACAGTATTTCAATTTTTTTCAAAAAATTCACCAATGGGAGAGAATTTTGAAAACATAACCCATAGATAATATTAATATGTTGATTCCAAATTTAATTTATATTTATATAAATAATTTTCTCTATATGAAAATTTTATTTTTTAAATAAAATTGTTGTTGTATTTGAAAATCTTGTGTTTGGTGCCCAAATTTTTGCAACTCTTTCATCCAAAAATATATTCTTTGGTTATGATTCATATGTCTCATTATTATTATATTCATTTATTCATATACATTTTTCAATTACTATTAATTATATTTTATCTAATGATTTTAATCATTTTATAAGATATTTTCTTGAATAACAGTTGCATTCCTATTACAATGGTTATATTTCCAGTCATTAAATTCCAACAGTCAAATACCAACTTTTGCATTATGGCAGTATGATTTTAATAGTCATATTACCCTATACATATAATATTAATTATAATATACTTATATTATTTATATGTTTATCTTCATTTTTATACCATGTTTATTGCATTTATTATTATTTTCTTCGTGATAACAATTTATATTATATACTTTTCATTCATATTAGATTGTGATACTTAGGGGTCATGATTAGAGTGGTTCCATATTTTAATATGTTTTTTCTCAGTAACTAAAATAATTATTGTGAATTAAATTTTTTTGTTTTGGGTTGTAATATGTGTTGAACCATTATGCGGAAATAATAGATTATGCATTGGGAACTATTTTTTACAATAGTATAATCTTAATCATACAATGAAGAAAAAAACAACAACAATGGGATGACCTTATGGATATCATTAAGTATATGAGGAGTAGTGACGATATATTCCTGGATTGTGGTGGATCTATTTATTAGGGGATATATATATATATATATATGATAGTTTTAGGATATATTACAATGATTTGAAATCACAGTCAAGATGTCCCTTTAATCTTAATGGAGAATTTTTCAACATAGAGAGCTCAAAGAAACTAGTTGTCAATGATTTTATAATAGAATATTATTATATTAGATTATTATTATATGGTTAAATAATTACTAAAAAGACAAAAAATATCCACGATCGTGATGTTTTTTTACTATAAAATTCAATATTATATTATATTGTGATTATATTATATTGGGGTCTCTAGAAAAGGATCCAAGGTAACATAAATAGATAAAGTGTATACATCAAAAGTATCACTTACTATAGGATTTTTCTCAATTAGATGATGCCACAGTAATTACATTTTCCACATTGGATAATGTAGAAGTATAATGGACTAAATCCTTATCTCAGTAGAATCATGAACATTATGTAAGAGAAAGTGTACTAAAAGTTATTCTAAGTTGGATCTAGTGAAGGAGATAGTATATTAGAGTTGATTCACTAGAACCAACTACCTTTTTAATTTAATCATCTATATATTAGTGTTTTTTTATATTAAAAAAAATATTATCTATTAGTGATTATTATTTATAATATCATTTATTGTTAGAATGTCACTAGAGTATTTTCTGTTCTGAAATTCCATTCTAGTTATCTACTATGATTAGAACCATGAGGTTCTATATTGATATTACTAAATTCATGTTCTATAATTATATGACTTCATTTTACTAGACATAGTAGATGGATTTGATTAAGGGAATTTTTCTTATAATACATTAGTACTTCTTCAAATTACGTTCTCTCTTGGTAAACACATAGAGAGGAGGTTATCAGAACAAGATATTCCATAAATATTATACATGGTCTATGTGTAATTTGATTTATTATCTTTTAAAGTGTGTATTTTTCCTTAAAATAGTGATTAATATCGATTCATATCATGAGTTTAGTAATTTGATATGTGGAAAACAAGTGTGATGATATATACTGGTTGTGAGTTAGGATACATTGGGTGTTCCTTTATTTATATGAAATCAATGAATAAGTAAATAAAGGATTTATCCATTTAGTTTTATTTTAGGTAGGTATCTATTACCCTTTTATTGGAGTGAAACTTCTTGAATAATTATGTATTCATTCTGGTTTTATTAGTGATTTTATTTCGGGAAAGTACAAAAATAAATCATATAAGTTGATGACACATGTGATGCAACCTCCTTGATTAGATATTGATTCGAAGTGATTATAATAAATAGTGAATGTTTGTAGGATGTTACCCTCATTGTGATATTTAGATTCATTCTCTATGGGTTCCTAGATGTTTTGTTAGATGATTATATATGAGTTTAGAAGAGCTATCCTAATTCCATTTAGAAAGAGGCATGTAGGGTCACACACATAGTGTATCCATAACAATAATTGATTTTTAGATGAATTTTATATCATAATAAATACTATTCTCAAGTTCTGATGTATAATAGAATTTTAGGTTATATTGATTAGATTATATAGTCAATAGGAATTCAAGAGAATAAACATGTAAGTGGAATAGTTAATATAAAACAACCTTAATCTTATGCTACACCTCATTTTTTGTTGTGATACATCTTAAAGGGTGTAATTATAATATTTTAGGTATATTAGTGGTGTTTGGATATTTATATGACAAAAAATATGGAAACAATTATATCGGATATAATTAATGTCATGAATTTATATTCACACCTAGAATGGATTCATTGATGAAACCATAAATTTGTATTTTGGATGTGAAAATACATCTAAAATGTGGGACAATATTCAATGAATGAATGGGTTTTTAGGTTTTTTGAACCAAGGTGGAACATTTTTTGGTGTATCAACCATTCCAAATGTTCATGAAGTGAACCCAAAATTCTAACCATTAATGGGATCTATTACAATGATTATGTTTCTTAAGAACCAAAATACATGTTCATTTTCCTTCCACATCCCTTCCCCAAACCCAAGGTATTCTCTATGATATTTTAGGTGATGCATATTACTCCTAAATCCTTATTTGTTGTCTCAATCACATATCAATCAATTTTCATCAAATAAATTTTTTAGTTCATTTATCTATATGTTCTTCCTTTCTTCATAGAACATGTAGTAGTTTTATGTCATGTTGGGTAGGTCAATAGATTGCTTGATCATTCCTTCCTCATTTCTTGTAGATATAATGTTTTATCATCTATCAAATGTCAAATATCTTGTTGGGTGTGGTGTGATGTGTGATATTTGAGTTATGTGTTGATATATCACATATATTGACGGTTATTCCCATGCAAACATGATTATATGTTATGGTAATCATTTTTTGGTCCTCCTATTGATTTAACATTTGATCCCATTCATTTCAGTGTGTGGATCCCATTATATTTGGTGTGAGATCCTATTTTGGGGAAGGTGGCTCTTTATATAGCTTATGTTTGATGAAACACTTATTATTTTGGATTCTTAAATGGTTCTATAAATGATTCTTTTCAGGATTCTTGAATTATTTGATATGTGTATGTAAATGGGTTTTTGATAAAATATGTATTTCCCCTTATTTTGGTAAATTAATTATTGTTTTAATAGAAATGTGAAGTGGATTCTATAATGGGTTTCCAAATCTTGGTTTTAGTGAAAAGGGTTTTTTTAATTGTATTGTGAAAAAAATAAGTCCTTTTAAATGAGTTTTTAAATAAATTACATGGCAACATTGGATAACTATGTTGAGGGTTTAGTAATGTTCCTTTTATCTTAAAACCATAGGGGTTCACTTTTCGGGGTGTTACTCTATTCTTAGATAAGAGATGAATTAGATATATGAACATGAAATTTACATCATCGGGGGTTCACTCATATGGTTTTTCCCAGTTCCCTAATCTCTGTTTCTCTAGGGAACTAGTATAGTACACACTTTTTATGATTGTATTAGGGAACGAGTTTTCTATCTAACTCAACCAATGTTACCCTAAAGGTCGTATATATTTTTCTTGTAATTTATAGTTTGGATTTTGGATTATATATGCATTAATGGATATATATAGAAGTAGATTATTTTCAATATTCATCAAAACTATATCATTTGGGTTTCATTTTGAACTATAAAACATGAACTTTTATTAAATAAATTTAATATAAATGTAAAAACTATGATTCATTCCATGAATTTTTATAAATTTAGAATATTATGATTTTTAAAGAGGATTTTTATGAAACACATGGGTGGGATACTATTGATCCAGTTTATCTCACACCATTCACACACCCATGGGGGTATGCATGCCTTGTTTTGTTAGATGCAAGAAAGGGAAAGGCTCCACATTGTGGCCATGAGGCTTATATTAGGAGGTTATGGGTGTTTGGTGTTGAAGTGATGGAAAATTTTCTAAATATATTATATAGTGGTGGTTACCATTAGTATATTTCCACTTTTATATGTTTCTAGACATGTTCTTTCAGTTTTGTGTTGTTGTTTTTGGTCATATCACTATCATTGTGACCATTTTTTGTGGAATATTTATATGAGGATATCTTTATATTTTTTTATACCATGTATCTTGTTTTGGGATTGGAAAATAATTCCCTCTATTTGTAGCTTGTTTCTGAAGTTCTAGTCGCTATACCCGGAAGATTGGGAATGAGCTTCAAGTAATTTCATGGTCCAATTTGAAGCCAAGATGGATGAGTTTTGCTAGCCGGGTTGTGAAACATTTTTATCATAGTGTGGTTACACTTAGTATAAGGATGTTTATAGATAAGAGATATGGTTTTGGGGACTTTATTGGTATGTTATTATGAGTTCATGTCCAGTTATTTCCATGGTGAGCCTCAATTCACCATGATATTTTGGGATGTGTGTCTCTTATGGTGGGTTTTAACCAAATATCACAGTTTCTACTCATGTTATTTGAGTTTAAACTAATAATATTTATTTTTAAAGAAGTTTACACATATTTTTAATATTTATAATCGTGTATCCCAGACTGTTACCAATGAATCCATCAGAGGTTTTTGTATGAACCAACCAGAGTTAACATAACCTGCCACCCAAGTCATCATCCCACACATTACAGAGCATGTTCTCGATCACCACGGGCTGGCAACAAGCATCGAACAGAACCAATGAGTATTTGGGAATGGTTTCACACCAGGTAAATAAGAAATATCCAAAACTAAAATATAATTTCCACAATGATATCATTATATTCAACACTAGAAAGTAATTGGATACAATTAATAAAAATATACACCAAGTACAACATACCCCAATAAGACCTATATATATATACATCCTCAAAATAAGTAACCCAAACTCCAAAGAGGGGTGAAATTATTAAAAAGGCCCCAAGTACCACTCAACTGGTAAAAAATACCAAAAATGACCCCATAAGATTCCACCCCTATGAGACCACGTCTCCGATACAAAAAAAACAACAAATGATGGTCATCAAGAAGATCCACCCATTTACATGGTTTTATTGCTATTACTTGTGTCCTACAAAATGAAATCTGTAATTTACTAATACATTTCCATATATGTTGTAAAGTATTAAGCCCTGTAATATACCACCATGAATCTATTTATGGCTTTTACCAATATAAACCAATAAAATAATTCATAAAATAAATATTGAACAACTTTGAAAGTATATTATTTTCAAAAAAAATCCAAAATCCATTTGGTTTTCATTTATCAAACAAAACATGGTTTTCTAAAACACATTCCACACATGGATCAAATTAATAAAAAATCCACAAGGCATAATCTTAGAATATAACTAGGAAGGAATTATCAAGTTGAGTATAAGCATCAACATTTTAAAACCATATATAAATAAATAAAGTAGATACAATACAACACATCAAAACAAAGAGGAACTAATAAAATTCATAAAGAGAGTAAAAAAAGTATCTTGAGTAATTTTCACCTAGGGGTTCTAGCCATCAAGTATTTTGTGAGTGAATAATCAATAATTCTAGCTATCTAGGCAATGTATGTTCATGTAATATTTCTATCCAAATTCACTCTTAGTCCCTTATAAAAAAATAGAGTCTTATATGGTTCTCCCTCTAAAGGATAACCAAGTCCCTCAAACAAACCACTCAATTACATAATTATTAAACCATGTGCTATAACATTCCTAGGAAAACACATACATGTGCCCATAACAATAAAATCATAACACATTATATTTCACAAACAAGATTACCCTATTTTTCAAAATTTATTTCCCAATGTAAAACCATTTATAAAACCACTTTTGTAATCCATTTAAAATAAAAAAACCAATTTGAGCTATTTTATCGTAGACTTGCTGGGCATACTAGCCATGCCCATTTGAAAAGACCCAAATTAGACACCAAAATTTACTTTATAATCCATGATATATATAAAAAATGGAATATTCAGCAAGAAAAAATATTTTGGATTGAAATTTAATCAAAAAGACAAAAGGATATTAATAATTTAAAGGTACTCCATGTAAAACTCCCTTAAATAGAGACACACACCTCAGATATGGTCAAAAACTCATCGCTCATGATGAAGACCAACCATATGAGGTAGAAAAATCCTAACAAACCAAATAAAGAATAAATAAAACCATACCCTATCTTATAAACCCTAGATATGAACAACACCATTCCTATGGATACACAATTCCATAATAATTGAATAACAAGTCTTAAGGAGTAAGAAAGATGAAAAAATTAAAAAACTAACTTATCTCAAAACCAACTACCTATAATCAAAGATAAAATCCAACAAGGTATGACTGGTAGAGATACTTTGTAGTGGAAGAGTTTAAGGCATGGGGTAAAAAAAGAACCCCAAAAACCATAAAAATTTGATTTGTGAAAAGTGTAAATTTACACTTTTAAATGAGTTGGATTGGGTCACATGGTTAGGAAAATTGTTCTCTAATCGTCCAGGTGACATTTTCCACTCAAAATATGATTCATGGTTGGATCTGGTGTGTTATATGGTTCAGAAATCCATTCACAAACTATGCTAGACTACATGGTCAAAAACTATAGCACCCCACTGATGTTTGTAGTATAGTTTATAAATATTGTGAACTAACATAACACCATGGTATACCTCCCAAAAACTTTTTAGTTTCCTCCCATGGAAAATGGGAACTCCAAGAATGAATACAAGGATAAATGAAACTGAAAATTAGATATAACCATGACCTATAAGGTCCACAAACTCTTAGTCATTCAAATCAATTCCCCTGAGAAATTCATAAGGATCCACAGAAGAAAACATGTGAGTCCACTACTCCATCTTCCAACCTTTTTGTTCCTTGTATTGTGGATAATTTTACCATTTTTATGTATTACATGGACTAAGAGGATCACTTTCCCATATAGAACCTTGTTCTTGAAATCCATGCTATGAATAGGCTGCCCCACCATGGTGGATTCAGGCTCTAACTCCAAATCTTCCAGCTCTTGCAAGTGGTATGGTTCTAGATGGTATCTCTTTATCTAGGAGACAATTAATACCTCATGAATTTATGTCATCCGTAGTGGTAGATCCAACCAATAGGGCACAATCCCAAGGTGCTTCACAACATGAAATGATCCAACACAACACAACATAATCTCCCCCTAAATTCCCAAGTGATGACATCCCAAATTAGGTAATACCGTGAGAAACATATGATCACCAATGAAAAACTCCAATGGATAATGACAATAGCCATAAAATACCTTTAAGAGGCTCTAAACAATCTATAACCATTTTTGAGTCAGCAACACTATCTCGGTCATCTCTAAGACGATGCTCGGTCCAACCAAATAATGCAATCCAACCTCATCCAATCACGATAGGGTTTGGCATGGTCCCCCATATAATGTCTAAAACGGGTTCATATAGATTGAGTCCTGAAGAATGTCGTTATATAAAAACTCATTAAATAGAGAACCCCATTCCCATAAACCACTGAAATCAAACACAAACACCCAAAACATATCCTCAAGATTCTAGATGTTCTGCTGAAACTGGCCATCTATATTTAGGTAATATGCAATTCTCAACCTCAATTAGGTTACCAAATCCAATAGTATTACCTTACAAAATAAATATTTATAACTATAATCCTAGTATAACATTATAACAAAGGTCACTCCATGAATAAAAACAAACTATCGAACATACATGCATCTTAGGCCCTCCACTATTAACTCTTTAATTATTATAAAAAGTGATTATATTATAAGACGATTAATAATAACCCATTCGTAATCTTTACCAATTGGAGTATGATGTATCCAAATCAAAAATATATATTTATATCTCATACCACTTCCAAAGTGGGATGGGAAGTAGCTACAAGAACCTGGCAGGTCTCGAAGGCTCATCATTGATCCTCAGGAAGGTAAATCATTTAGTAACAAATTTTTTCAGTACAGATTTCATACTGAGCCACAAAAAATGGCCTATCAAGGAATAAAACATGTTTCTCACCATGATTTAAACAATCCTACTAGAATTATGTTCCTCTTACATCACCTCCTAACTCAGACTTCGAGGAACAAATAGAATCATTCAAATGAAAATTAAACCATTGGGAGACCAAGACTAATTAACAAAGATCTACACATCATTTAAAACACTATTAATCAATTGGAAATTGGGGTTGGACACCTTCATAGTCCGAAACTTATCAATGATAGAGTGAGTAACCATCACACCCGTCAATAATGCATTTCATTTTTCATCCTAAATTTATAATCTCATATTATAAAACAAGATCATCATACCCCAATCATTCATTGATTTTCAAAATACTTATACTGGAAGCTTCCATCTCAATTTTTCACCAACTAGATTTCACGTCCTGGGTGGATACAAAATATTAATAAAAAATTTCAAATTTATCTCTACTTAGAATCCCTATCTGAGGTTCATGTACCAATGAGTGAAAATTTACATTAGAATCTAAGGATTTCAATACAATATAAAACACTCCACAAAGAGGTAGTGTCTCTATTTATTCAACACATTCACGAAAGCTACCAATTTTATGTCATGAGTGGGATAGTTTCCTCTGATGTTGGTGTATATTTCATGATACATAGGCCTTTACATGGTCATACTACATCTTCAAACAATCAAAAACCACACTGAAAGCATCACAAATCATTACATAATCTCTCCAAGTCATAGGTGTAATTAATAAAGGATCATACGTCAGATGGGTCTAAAACTTCTCAAAATATCTATGGATTTTCTCATCTCCCAATAAAATCACCAGTTTCATGGTAAAATATGTAAATGGGGATGTTGTCCTGGATAATTCCTAAATAAAATTCTTATAGTACAAATCCATGCCAATATATATGGGGATATATACACATTCTTGATTTTCTCCTGAGACATGAATACTCTAACCTTCTTTAGATCAACTGAAACTCATACATTTGAAATAAAATGACCCAAAAAAATCAATTTCTAAATCATAAACTAACACTTTTAAAATATTTCATATAGAGGATTATCTCTCAAAAACACATAAGAAACCTTCAGATTGTCCACATGTTTCTAATATACCATGGAATACACCATAATATCTTCTATAAACATGACTATGAATGATTCAAGAAAATGATAAATGTCTTAGTTCATTAAATCCATAAAAACTGTAAGATCATTGGTAAGCCCAAATGGTATAAAAATTACTCAAATTTTCCATCACAACTTTGAATGGTGGACTTTGAAGTATCCTTTCCATATACTCTAAACTGATTTTACCCTAATATTTGGTCAATTATCCCAGCAATAAGGCCCCTATAATCTTGTAAAGAGATCATTAATTATTGCAAATGGGTATTTATTCATTATTTTTACCATGTTAAACATACATGTGTCTATGAATGGTTGAAGGATAGCAAACACCTTTTTTCGAATTGTACTCGAGAATCCCATGTTGAAACATAGGATTGATTGAAACACTTTCTCTTAAGATCCTAAAGCTGAACCATCTTCTATTTCATCTCATCTGAACCACTCAATAAGAAGGAAGGGAAATCAGGCACATCCTAGGGGTTGACCAATAGTATACTGGACCTATCACTATAGCAGAAATCTGAATAAATCATATAGAAACATATTTGGGTACCTTTCCATGACCATTAAAAGTACACCCAAATAATGTTACTCAATAGCCTTAAGGAAAAACCTAGAAAAATGGAATGATACAAACCGTAACTTGAAAGAAACTAATTTTTCCCTCCCTAATAACATATCTCACTATCCTTGGAAGATGTTGGTACTTCTATTCCGTAAAACAATGTAACACCCCGACCCCAGTTTCCCAGATTCGGTTCATTATTATGTAACATTAGAATGATCACAAAAGATCATGTCTCGAAAGAACGATTAGATTATTAGCCTTGGAAACAATATACACATTCATAAATGTTACATTACATACTAAAGTGTAAAACAAAAATAACATAGTCTCCATTGTCCACCCTCATATCCCCATTAGACTACCCCTGCAGTTCAGTCATAAAATATTTCTTCACATCCTGGGAAAAATAAAACATAGAAAGGGGTGAGCTCCGATGCTCACTAAGGATAAAAATATAGCAGAAACTTTCATAAATAATCATAAACATTTAAGTCAATGTATAACTAAAAAAAGCCTTTTAAACTTGAACTTCATCATAATATGGAAAAAATAAAATTAAATAATGCCATTTACTTATTCACATGGATATTCTACTAGTCGAATAATCACATACAATATCAATAACCACTTTCATAATGATGGAATACATAATTCCAGACTATCATAACCACGTAGCCAAGGCCTCGTATCAAGACTACAAATAAGATTTTCTCAAGGCCTAGTGTCAAGACAATAGTTTGTCTCATGAGACCAACCGATGCAGCGAGGAGCTATAGCGGGATCCACCCGTCACTTATTAAGTTTAATTCATTCTTCATATGAACAGGTTTAAACATATCTTAAACCATAACATAATCGTATCACATAAAACTTGCATAAATGAAACATAACATTTACACATTTCAATCACAATATAGAAATAAAACACATTGATAAAAAAACACTGTCAAAACCATTTTCAAAACCAAAAAAATATAAAATTAAAACATGGTATTTGTTTTTCATTTAATAAAAGTTATGGCTTGTAGAGGAAGTCGAAACTCAAATAATGGTCACGACGGCGGAGAATTCATTGTCGCCGCATACGTATGACAAAAAACATACCATTTTTCGTTTAGTAAAATGCTTCATATAAAAAAGATTCCTTTTTAATAAACGTAAAAGTCAAAGGGTTTTATACACCTTATAAAAGAAAGTTGTGTATAAAATAGAATATTCCTCAATGAAAGGAGATTAGGATAAAGTCCCTTACCTTGTGTCTGACTTGACTAGATCGTTCATTAATCTCATGTATAATAAACTAGAGTTAATTTATACTTTATTAAGAACCTTTTTCAAGTTCATTATTCCTTTTATATCACTTATTACCATGTTATGAACATTATGTAATTATTTAAGTTAATAACGGTCATTTTGTTGATCTTTGGTACTCGAGTAAAAAATAAACTTCTTATAATTACAAGATTATAATGTGGTAAAATATCCATTATATCCAGAATTATATTCATGATATAGATATCATATATATCATACATATCCAGTATATAAATTCATTTATAATATTACATAAAATTTAGAGGGAATAAATGAAATGCACTGTTCATTGAGATGGTAATCCGTACATACGCATGAACGCTACTTTCATTTCAATTTCGTATTTAATGGAATGAAATAATAATGATATAAAGGTATATTATAATTCCAGTATAATATCATATATAATATCATTTACTTCATCCTTTATATGTCTCACATATGGCATTAATGATTCAAATCACATTGAGGGGGTCGTAGTCCGCACTTCCTAAAACGAAAATATCGCATTTACACTTAATGGAAATCATAAAGGTATGCCATAAATGAAAAATACAGAAACATACGGAAAAAATAAACATAATATATATCATATATAAGTATAGTGACATCTTAATGGCCACCATGAGAGGTGATAATATAAAACTGAACAACCATCGTTTCGTGAGGCAGAAATTCGCCACCCACAGAAATAGTATGTTCTTTAACCATTAGTCGAAGGTGTGTGTAAGTGTAAATAAAATACTTCTCATAAAAACATCCTATTATATTCAAGATACTGGTGTTGTTACAAAATAAAGGAATAAAAAGAGTTTAAGGGGTTAGAGAAGCAAAATAATACAAAAGAACATAAGAGAAGACATTACCTTAAAATCGGGTAACTCTTTTTGATTTGAGCCAAAGGCTTCCTTGGTAAGACTTCTGCCCAAAGTGAGGCTTCTAGGAGTAATATAGGAAATTTGAGACAGTATATGGGCAGAGGTTTTTCGAGCCAAATGGCTTTGAAGGTGTGAATAAGCTGGTAGAGTTGGGTGCCTTTCATAAGAGGAGAGGAGGGGTACTCTTGGAAAGTCATCAAATGTTACATTATTATGAAATGATTTTCAGATTTTAAACGTCTCAAAATGATTTTTTAGAGGATAAGGTGATAAGGGTTCGAAATACACCCATCCAATAGGCTTTATACAAGTGTAAGTTTTAGATTTTACCTTATCTTTTAATTTAATTTAAATCATTCATTAATGAGGTCATCGCCACATCATCATGGTGTCATAAATAAATTAATTTATTTAATTTCTAAAAATTATAAAAAAAACTAATATGATGTATTAAATGTTTTTATCTTTCCAATGAATATTTATAGTAAAATATATGATTTCTATAACCCAATGTAATTTTTTTTAGTAAAACAGTACATGTTTGTGACACTTTTATTTTTACTTTAAATAAAAATTTATTAATGTCATTTTCTTACCCAAGTGGCTCCATGGGGTCCACAAGTTGACCCATGGATTTTATTGGTCGGCCATGACTCATCCAATAAGTTTTTGACATATGTAAAGGTAATTTCATATTATTATATCATTATATTTACCTTAAATTACACTAATTACCTTTAATCGCGATTAATAGAACTTAAAAGTTACTATTCACCAAATATTATTTTAATCCCATTGAACCAAATTTTACTTCCTAATGAAAATTATGTATGTCTGATTTTTGAAATTAAAATCATAGAGGTGGTAAAATTACATTTAAACGAAAAATTTGTTTTTTAACTACCACTTAGTGGTTTCACTATTCATCAAAAATCGATGTTTTTCAGAAAAATACCAAAAATTCACTCTAATATATATTTGAAATTCCAAATTCCAAAATTATGTCCATTTTATCAAATTAAAAACATAAAAGCTTCATTAATTATTTTTATATTTAATTCCCGCTCTCAAAACGAATACTGTGTTTTTAAGAAACAATATCTATCAAAAGATTGATACTCGTTTATGTCCAATTTCAAAGTGAAAATTAATTATAATGACCACCATTGGATAAAATGGTAATGTTATATTCTAATTATACTTTAAAACCACTCAATATTATAATTAATCACTATAAATTATTTTTATTAAAGAAGTTGTTTTTAAGTATTTTCACTATTCATCGAAAATTGGATGTTCTCAGAAAAATACCAAAAAATCATCATAGGGTAATTTAGATATTCAGAATCCAAAAATGATGTCCATTTTAAAGTATAAATTTTATATAATTTCAAAAAAATGGGTATTAATATTCATAACAGCTACTTTGAATGGTCGCGGTGTGTTAGAATCTTGAACTTGCGTACAATGCAAGCTATTGAATTATTGAAAGAAAAGTGTACCATGGATGCTTGGGGTGTTACATTCTCCCCTCCTTCAATAAATTGCGTCCTCGCAATTTGAAATTGTTCTTGTAAAATAAAAGGTTGAAAGTAAAAAATACCTTTGTGGAAAAGCCACATCGGAAATAAGGTTAATAAAATTTAGCATTAATAAGAGGGAAATGGAAACGAAAAAGTCACCACCAAATTATTATCTCGATTATTTTAAAATTGGTTGAAATTATAGAAATATAATTGGAGGAAGGACATAAATATTTGTAGGGAGTGATTGAGGTCATCAATAACAAGCAAGTGTAAAATTGAGGGCCTCAAAGCCTTCAATCTATGTTGATTTAAAATATCATCACTTCAAGAAAACATAAGGTATTAGGATAACACATTTTTTGTTTTAATATATCTTTCCAAAAGTTTAATAATTAATTTATTCATAGAACAAGAGATAGATAGATATATATATATATATATATACTTGACAAGTGGATTTTTATCCTTTGACTAATTTCTACCACAAACTCATCTTTCAGTAAAAAAAATATTAGAACTCAAAAATATTATATTTATCATAGTCATACATGGTTCAAAATATTAACACATACCATTTAGATTAGGAAAACTATTTTGTAATAACCAGGGAATTCCTGTAGGCTAGTGGTAGGTAATAATGGCATGTCGCACTATGGTTATGGGTTCGATTCCTATAGCTTTGTCTGACACGACGGGTTATCCCCCCGACCTGCAGGTTGTCCTTTTCCTAAAAATATAGTATTATAATATTCCAAAAATAATCATCAGAAATTTTTTAACCTCAAACAATACTATCCAAAGTTCAACTTAATCCAGTCCAACTTTTATAGTTATCCAAAATACCTTTGTCCATACTTTCACTAAAAGGTATCTAAGTTCAAAAATCAATTGTAACATCAGATTTCCCAAACAAAATAAATTTTCTATTATTGTCACATTCTATAAATATGATTAACTTCATTATATTAAATCCATAATGAAAACAACAAGTACTGCAGTACAATCCTTATATATATCACAATATTCTTATAACCAGAATATAATCCTTGAGTCCAAAAGCACCAATACATTAATTATTCAACATCAACTGTAGTAACAGCATAAGATTGGACATGATCCCTTATCCTTTTCTGAGGTCTGTTTCCCTGACGCTTAGGACATTCACTTGCATAATTCCCCATTTCCCTACAATTGTAGTATTCAACATTGATAGCCTATTAATTTCCCTTGAAATCACAAGCCTAGTGGCCTTTTTCTCCACATTTAATACAATCTCCCATTACTTTTATGAAAGTACTGGGGTTATTATTCCCACAATTATCACATATTGGAAAATCCTTCTTTCCCCTTTCCCTTTATCTATCTCTTGTTCCACCATTCGCTTCTTCTCTTGCTTTACTTTATTGTCATAAGATATAGATAATTCATTTTCTATCTTGATAGAACACGAGACTATATGTTCATATGTTGAGAAAGATTTTGATACTAATGCTCGGAGAAGAAATGGTTTTAACCAATCAATGAAACGATCAATCTTACTTATTGGGAAACATATATAATCTACAGCATGCCTATCTAACCTTGTAAAGTTAGACTAATACTTCGCAACATTCTCATCCTCCTTTTGCCTCAGACTCAAAAATTGACTTTCCATATCTGCTCGATGGTCAAGAGGAAAGTATTTTTCTATGAAAATCTCTTTGAACTCTCTCCATTCCATACTTAATACTTCATCAGCTTCCATTGTGTTTTGTATCAGTGACCACCATTGATCAGCATCTCTAGTGAAGCGGTAAACTGCCATGATAACCATTTCCATTTCACTACTCCCCAAGGCATGGAATATTTTCTCTAAAGAATTTATCAATTTCTCATCTACTAAGGTATTTGTACTCCCATTGAATGATGGTGGTTGTTTCCTCATGAAGTGGTCTAACATTGATCCTCCACATTGCGGTTCAGGGTGCTCCATACGAGTAAGGTTATTATTCATAACCTAAGTGAGTTGTCCCAGTATGGTGATAAGTTGATCAGCACCAGTAGTATCACCATCTCCACTATAATTATCTTGAGAAGGAGGTAAATCCTTACATGGAGTGCGTGCATTGATATGGTTTACATTCCTTCCACTAGGAACCATTTGTATACAATTGCATAAACTAGATCAGTTTATGAATCAAAATAAAAAATAACAATCTTTCCAAACACCTAACATAAATTGAACAGTTTATGGATATAATACATAATCATAAAAATTTTTTCTTTGAGGAATTATATACTCATAAACCCTTCATAATGGTTTGTAATGAAAATGGGAATTATCCTAAGCATATCCCCCGGGAGTGTCGTAACCAAGAGTGCAGCAAGGCCCATTGTCGTGCACCAGTTCTTGTTCGAGCCCAGCTCAAAGAGGTGTTTTAGGGTTTTACCCCTAGGTACATCTGTGCTAGAGCCGCCTCTACCATCTCATATCCAGACAGGGATGTATTTCTCAGAAAACTCAAAAAGTCATTATAATACCAAAATTCTAGGATATTCTTCTATACTAATCCTCAAAGTCTATCTTAGGGCTTTGTGATATAATCAGAGTTTATCTAAATCTAGCTTCCAAGGTTAGTACTAAACTGCCTATCATACCAAATGTAAAACCTGGACCCCAGTTACCCAGATTCGGTGCATTATTACGTAACATTGGCATGATCACAAGAGATCAAGTCTTGAAAGGCCGATTAGTTTAGTAGCCTTGGAAACACTAGATACATTCATAAATGTTACATTACATCATAAAGTGTAAAACTACAATAACATAGTCTCCATATTCCATAATCATATCCCCTTCAGTCTAACCCTGCAGGTCATTCATAAAATATTTCTTCACATCCTGGGAAAAATGAAACATAGAAAGGGGTGAGCTCAGATGATTAGTAAGGATAACAATATAGCGGGAACTTTCATAAATAAACATAAACATTTAAGACAATGTATAACTAAAACAAAAGCCTTTTAATCGTGAACTTAAGCATAATATGGAAAAAATAAAATCAAATAATTTCATTTACTTATTCACATGGATATTCTTCTAGTTGAATAATCAAATGCAATAACAATAACCACTTTCATAATGATGGAATGCATAATGTAAGACTATCATAACCACTTAGCCAAGGCCTCGTACCAAGACTACCAATAATATTTTTTCCAGGCCTCATGCCAAGACACTAGTTTGTCTCATGAGACCTACCGATTCATCGAGAAGCTATAGCGAGCTCCACCAGTCACTTATTAAGTCCAATGCATTCCTCATATGAATAGGTTTAATCATATCTTAAACCATAACATAATTGTATCACATAAAACATGCATAAAGGAAACATTACATTTCTACATTTTAATCACAAGATATAAATAAAACACATTGATATAATAAAAACACTGTCAAAACCATTTTAAATAACAAAATAAAATAAAATTAAAATTTGGTATTTATTTTTCATTTAAAAAAATTTATGGCTTGTAGAGGAAGCTAAAAATGAAATAATGGTCACGGTGGCAGAGAAGTCGTTGTCGCCGCATACGTATGACAAAAAAACATTCCTTTTTTTCATTTAGTTAAATGATTCATATAAAAAATATTCCTTTTTAATAAACATAAAACTCAAAGGGGGTTATAAACCGTATAAAAGAATGTTTTGTTTAAAACAGAATATTCCTCAATGAAAGGAGATTGAGACGAAGTCCCTTACCTCGTGTCCGACTAGACTTGATCTTTCTTTAATATCCTGAATAATAAACTATAATTAATTTATAATTTCTTAAGAACCCTTTTGAAGTACATTTTTCCTTTTATATCACTTATTACCATGTTATTAACATTATGTAATTATTTATGTTAATAACGGTCGTTTTGTCGATCTTTGGTACTTGAGTCAAAAATTAACTTCATATAATTAAAAGTTGTTCTTGTGGGAAAATATCCATTATATCCAGAATTATATTCATGATGTAGATATAATATATATCAAACATATCCATTATATACATTCATTTATAATATTTCATTACATTTAGAGATAATAAATGAAATGCACCATTCATGGAGACGGTAAGCCGTACGTACGCATGAACGCTACTTTCATTTCTATTTCGTATTTAATGGAATAAAATCATAATGATATAAAGGTATATTATAATTCCATTATAATATCATATGTAATATGATTTACTTTATCCTTTATACATCCCACATATGGCATTAACGATTCAAATCACTTTGAGGTGGCGGTAGTCCACACTTCCTAAAATGAAATTCTCGCGTTTACCGGTAATGGAAATCATAATTGTATGCCATAAATGAAAAATAAATAAGCATAAGGTAAACATAAACATAATATATATCATATATAAATATAGTGACATCTTAATGTCTACCATGAGAGGTGTTAAAAGAGTATTGACCAATCATCGTTTCGTGAGGCAGTAATTCACCACCCACAGAAACAGTATGTTCTTTAACCATTAGACAAAGGTGTGTGTAAGTATAAATAAAATATTTCTCATAAAAACATCATATTATATTTAAGGTACTATTTTTGTTACAAAATAATGTAATAAAAACATTTTAAGGGGTTGGAGAAGCAAAATAAAACAAAAGAACATAAGAGAAGACATTACCTTAAAATCGGGTAACTCTTTTTTATTTGAGACAAAGGCTTCCTTGGGAAGACTTCTGCCCAAAGAGAGGCTTCTAGGAGTAATATAGGGAAGTTAAGAGAGTATTTGGGCATAGTTTGGCCGATCCAAATGGCTTTGAAGGTGTGAATATGGTGGTAGAGTTGGCGGCCTTTTAAAAGAGGAGAGGTGGGGTACTCTTGGAAAGTCAGGAAATGTTACATTATTATGAAATGATTTTTGGATTTTAAAGGACCCACGATGATATATTTCGAGGATAAGGTAATAAGGGTTCTAAATAAACCCATCCAATAGACTTTAGACAAGTGTAATTCATAGTTATAACATTATCTTTTCATTTTATTTAAATCATTCATTAATGAGGTAATCGCTGCAACTTCATGGTGTTATGAATACATTAATTTATTTATTGTCTAAAAATTATAAAAAAATAAAATTATGTAGGAAATAATTTTAGCTTTACAATGAATATTTATTTTAAAAAATATGACTTGTATAACCTTACATAAAAATTGTTTTAGTAAAACAATACATGTTTGTGACACTATTATTTTTAGTTTAAATAAATAGTTATTAATGTCATTTTCTTACCCAAGTGGCTCCATGGGGTCCCAAAGTTGACCCATGGATTTTGTCGGTCGTCCATGACTTATCCAATAAGTTTAGGACAAGTGTAAAGTTAATTTCATATTATTACATCATTATATTTACATTAAATTACACTAATTACCTTTAATCGCGATTAATAGAACATAAAAGTTACTATTCACCTAAAATTATTTTAATCCCATTGAACCACATTTTAATTTTTAATGACAATGATTTATGTTGGATTTTTGAAATTAAAATCACAGAGGTGGTATAATTTTATTTAAATGAAAAATCAGTTTTTTAACTACCACTTAGTGGTTTCATTATTCATAAAAAATCATTGTTTTTCAGAAAAATACAAAAAATTCACTCTAAGATATATTTGATATTCCAAATTAAAAAATGATGTCCATTTTACCAAATTCAAAAAATAAATGATGAATAATTTTTTTTATATTTAATTCCTGCTGTCAAAATAAATAATGTGTTTTTAAGAAACAATATCTATCAAAAGATTGATACTTGTTTATGTCCAATTTCAAAGTGAAATTAATCCTAATGACCACCATTGGATAAAATGGTAAATTTATATTATAATTATAATTTAAAACCACTAAATAGTATAATTTATCACTATAATTTATTTTTATTAAAAATGTATTTTTAAGTATTTTTCACTATTTATCGAAAATTGGAAGTTCTCAAAAAAATACCAAAAATTCAATATAGGCTAATTTTGATATTCAGAATCCAAAAATGAAGTCCATTTTGAAATAAATAATTTATATAATTTAAAAAATTTGGTATTACTATTCCTAATGGCTACATGGATTGGTCGTGGTGTGTTGGAATCTCGAACTTGCGTACAATGCAAGCTATTGCATTATTGAAAGAAAACTGTACCATGGAAGCTTGGGGTGTTACAAACATTCTAGATGCTAATTTCATAATACTTTAATATATCCTTGAATAAAATAAATCAATCCATTGATATACTGAGGTCAAAAACCGTCAGGTCCAAAACATGGATTTCCCAAATGAATTCCATGTCAAACACCACAACATGAAACTTGGGGAACTTGAAACCTTTCTCCTACCTCCTACCCAATAGGGATATTAATTCCCTAAAATATTTCATTAAACAATCCCTCATACCCAATATTTCAATCAACTTAAGTGAAATGAAGGAATGGGATACTATTATTTCAAATAAAACTAATTCCATATAAGAAGAAATAAAAATTGTACTTAAAAAGGTGATATCTAGGAATATAAGTCCTCTGGAATGTATTCCTCAATATGAATTCTCTAGATATTATAACCACTAATAGTAATATTCCCCTAGTGATAATCCCCCTTTCCATGAGGATGATATCCTCCACCATTATAATCCTCTAACTACACTAGAGACCCCTTTGAGAAAATAAATCCTACACTGCTCCCAAATGAATCCAACTAACAAAAGAACTGGATAATTCTAGACTAACCACACTAGTGGAACATATGTGGAGCGTCTGGTAAATTTGTTCTTGTGTGTGAAGCCATCGTGAACTAATAAATGAAAACTTGTATACGCCTCATAGGAGCCACAAAATATGATCCTGAAGAATGTTTGACAGTCTTTCTATTATCCCTATAAGACACATCCCACTTCTATTACATTTTTAAAGAATAAATCAGGTTACCTCTCACTAAAACAACACCACTGATACCTATTCTATTCAAATATTCCTCTCTCATCACTACCTTTTCAACCACATCTTAATTGGTTGGTAGTCATAGAATAATTATCATAGCTATGATCCCTTCCCCAAAGACCATCTCTAATTATAGATCCTTGGGAAAAGAAATTATGAGGATATCCATAGATATATGAAGCAACTCAGTAAATCTAATAGAATACTCAATCACTGAAGTATCACCCATCAATATCATTAGAAACGCATGGTCTATCACCACTATCAAGGACTCTATGTTGAACTGTGGATTAAAATTCACGTTAAAACTAGTCTATGTGAGATCCTTGTGCTTTCCTGAAATCATCATTAATTCCAACCACTTCCTACCTAGTCCTTATATAATGTATGGATTAAATACCAATTTTTAGATATCAGGGATCTTCAATAACTTGAAGATCCTCTCAATACAGTCCAACCACTCCACATGATAATTGTATCCCTTGTCACTATATAACATCAGTAGATTCTGCAAAAAAAACTCTTTATCATGGTCCAAAGTTCATTTATGGTAATGACTACCAATTTGACCCGTGTTTTGGATCACACAAATCACTGATTTCACCAAATCCATATCAACGTGTGGGTTCCTCAATAGGGTACTCTAGGATTCAACCTCTCTACGCCAAGATGAGGTCTTATAGGAGGCATTGTCTATAATAAAAGAATTACAAGTTTCATATAGTATAATCCAATATAAAATAAAAAACCAAGTACCAAAATAAAACCCCCAACATTACAATCATAAGAAACATCAACAATTATTTGAGAAACATCATAAAACCCCATAATCGATCCCAAAACATAACAACAATCACAAACCACAAATGGAAACTCTATGGTCCACACGATGAAATGTAGTCAAGGAACTCCACCATTCCTACATATCGAGTATCAATGGTCCAAGCTCCAAACTACCACTAAAACTCAAATAAAAAACCTTTTATGATTCCTTTTTCTAACGAATCAACTCAAGACTAACTAACCCACCACCCATGTCAGACCACCATATATCCCGAGGTGCGTTCCTCATCATTGGTGGATGGAAACAACCATAGGGGACAACTAAAATGCATTTAGGAATAGTTTCTACACTAGTAAACCGGCATGATATAACCCTAAAATGAAATTTCCACTCTGATATAATCAAATTCAACAGTCTATGATAAGAATATACTGTAAATAATTCAATAGATCAAGTAAAATAATTACACAACAAATCATATACTTGGTATCTCAAAATAAACAACCAAAACTCAAAATAAAGTGGTAAAATACCAAACAAGTCCTAAGAATAACCCAGCATACATAAAATACCAAAGACTAACCTAAGGTTTCCATCCCCATTAGACTGTGTCTCCTCTAAAAATCAATGGATAACAGCAATCAAGATGATCCACCCTAGTACATGGTGTCCTTTCCTTTACATGTGTCCCGAAAAATGAAATATGTAAATGCCCAAAAAGGTCCCATGAAGGGTGTGAGGCATGAATCCCATTATGATACCACCATTAATCTATTTAAGGGTTGTACCCATGAAAACCAATAAACTAGATTGAAAACATTTTAAAAATTATTTTACATTGAAATTATATTATTTCAAAAAAAACTTTTGAAATCCCATTGGTTTCACTTTTTGAAACAAACCAAGGTTTTAAAAAACACTTCCCAAACATCGATCAAATAAATAAACAATGAATAAGAAACAGCATGCTCTACATAACCAATAATACATAAGTAAAGTGACCATAAAAAACCAAATCATATTATTATATTAAGGGAAATGAATAATATGAATAATATATATCATCACATTAAAGTAGAAAAAATAAAATACTTAAAGCATGTAAACAAATATAGCATGAGTAATGTGCACCTAGGGGATATAATCAATAGTTCTATCATGAGTGGGTAAATAAGAATGAAATAAAACTATGAAATGGATTCCCACATATTATACATACCCAATGTCTTTCTCAGTCACTTTGAAAATAAATGGAGGCCCACATGTTCCTCCCTCCGATGGATCACATGGTCCCTCAAACAATTCACTCACTCTCACCCCGATTAAACCACATTATACTCCATGAAATCACAATCACAAACAAGTACACATAAAAAACCATAAAAAATCCATTTTATAAACAATCATGCCCAATTTATGAAAAAACGTTCCCAAGGTAGAACCACTTCCAAAACAACTTAATAAAATCATTTAAAATCATGAAACCTATTTGATCCATTTTATAAAACACTTTGTGGGCATACAAGCCACACCAATTCATAAAATCTCATATTAAACACCCAAATTTCGATAAAAATCCATGAAACCCATAAGCATGTAGTTTTATCCAAGAATAAATCATTTGGAAGTAAATTTAATAAAAAACCCAAGTTGGTTCATAATATAAAATTATACATGGAAAACCCATAAATAGATACACATACATCAGATTCAGTCCAAATATCATCTCCCATGATGAAGACAACTCGGAGGAGGTAAAACAAAGACTTGGATGCCTAAGTGGCAATAAATCAAACCAAAACCCCCATTAAAACCCATAAATGTTTTCAAAACCACCGTAGGATTAGAAAACAAAACAATAATGGATAAAAAAGTCTTATAAAGGGAAATATAACAAAACATTCGTAATAAATTATCTTTCCTCAATCCCATCCACTAAAATTTCAAGAGGAAATCCACCACGGTATTAGGGGGAGATCTACATGGACAACGAGGAGGATATTAACTTGTGGGGTTGAATAATAACCCCAAAATCATAAGAAACTAATATATGTAAAAGGGTAAATTCACACTTTTCAATGAGCTACAAATGGACACATGGATTAGCCAAACAGTAAGTAAAATTGTACGGGTGACACTCTCCATGCAAAATAAGATGCATGGTTTTCTCTAGGGTGTTATGATGTTCCCGATTTATATATAAATTTCCACATACTTTATTGAAGAAAAGAACAGGGTTTCAGCAATTACCTACTGCATAGAGGAGAAATACTTTGATTTTGGTGGTCTTGTTCATTTTCCAGAGCTTTATTGCCAAATACACAAAACAGGGGAGAACTGAGAAAAATTTACAAGCTACACGGCATGTACTTATGCACATGTTGTGTACATCCAGACTCAGACACGGATTGACCAAGACAATTACATGCCCATTTAATCAGAATCTGGTACATGTCGTGTACACCCCTCTAGAAGCAGTTGGAAGATGAGAAGAAGTCTACATGCCTATGTGGCCATTTTAAGGGAACACGCCATGTTGAACTTTTAAACCTCATATAGACCTTTCTAGAAGTGGTTGGTGGATGAAAATTGGGACTACACGCCATGTGTGGCGGCACTACATGCCGTCTATATCTACCAACCAGGAGGTATAGTTTTCCAAGTCAAAGATGACATGTTAGGCCACCTACCGGTAGAGAAAACAAGGATAAAAGAGTGTTGACAAAATTACACGCCGTGTACTTTTTCTACATTATGTGTGGTTATATTTTCTATGAATAGAGGCCTTACCACCAGAACAAAGGAGGAGAAATTGTGTAGAGAAAAGGGTTGAAGGTCCGAAGGGAGGATGTTTTTCTACCATACTATCGTCATCTTACCGTCTACAGAAGAATAACTCCCTCCTAGAAGTTTTAAATATGATCAAATCAGGTATCAAGAGTTTTGTGGTCATCTTTACCTCCATGTGTAACTAAATACCTAGTGTTTTTGGGTTGTGGGAGATGATGACTTGTAATTTAAATTAGTTGTTATGAATGTTCTTGTTCTATTAACTTCTTTTTATTCTTCATAAATCTCTTAATCTTATCACTGGAAATTCTGAACCCGGACAAGGGAAGAATTTTCAGGGATTCAAAATAAGAATACCAAGGAATAATTTCATGAACATTGGAAGTATTCGTCGACTCAAAATGTACTAAGCCAAATAAAGAACTGTGAAACACTAACTATTGGACCAAGTAGTTATTTTCTTCATCTTTAAATATAAGTTACCAGACCAAGGAAACATTATTAAAAATTGAATCCCAGAGTGTTGGGTTTTAATGAACAACAAAACCTCATAAGTAATTTTATTTATTAATCTAATTCACATAATTCCATAACCCCAATGTATTTCTATCTGTATTTTCATCAAAACCAATTTCCCCATATTTACCTTTATTAATTAATTAAGTTATTAATTAAAGTAAATCCAATTAATATTTTTTATCCAAAAACAATCTACAAAAATTTACTCAAAATTTAGAAAACTCCGCTAAAACAAAAATAAAAACTAATATAAGAAATATAAAATAACTTCTTATTCCCAGTGCATCGAACCCTTACCGGTGCTATACTTATTTGGGTAAAAATAATTTGCGACAACGATAACACACCTTTAGTGAAATGACTCACCAAATTTGGCGTCATTGCCAGGGAATTAATGAAAAGTTAATTTCATTCATTTTTTAATTAGGTTAAAATCAAATTTTAGTGAAATTAAAAATAAAAAATTTTCAAAAAATCCTTTTTATAATATCATTTCTATTTATATTTCTCTTTCCTCGTATACGATTTATTTGTTTCATATTGTGTAGGTATTTAGGTGTATGAGTGGCTACCTCACACGTTCCAAGAATGTTGAGCCGTCAATGTGTTTCCCAACTGACCTAGAGATTGAATGGGAGTTTTTGAGGCACCAACAAGCATTCATGGCTTAGCACAACCAAAACACTCCAATGGCACAGTACGAGGAAAGAAATCTAGATGTTATCCAAGGAGATGGATATTAGTAAGGTCTGGATGACAACCGGAACTAGAAACCTCCACTTGATCTAGGGTATGGCCAGCAGCAGCCCAAACAATTCCAACCAGAGTGGATTCCATTTTTACACCCAGGACAGGGGTCGTACTACTCCCCTCAGAAACAACAATACATGTTGGCCCCACTCCCTCAGCAGCCACCTCCATGCCATACTCTCATGGGGTATGGCCTTTCATCTATCCACGGAGCAAATACGGGGATCTTCCATCCACCAGTGTAGGCTCTACACTTTTAGATCAAGCCTGATATCATGCAACTGATCCATAACACTATTCAATTCAGCAGCTTTCCTAGTGACGATCCCAATGCCCATATCTCAAATTTTCTGGAGGTATGCGACACGTTCTTCTACCACAGAGTGTCTACCGATGCCATTTATCTTCAAATTTTACCCTTCTTTATAAGGGATAAGATGAAATACTAGATTCAAGGATTGTCGTTATGATCCATCCTCACATGGGAGGAGCTAGCCCATTCATTCTTGTCTAATAAGTCTCACCCTCAAAGGCGGTGACATTGCCGAATGAAATCAACAACTTCCAGTAGAATGACTCGGATTCATTGTACGAATCATGGGAGAACTTCAAGGAGATGTTGTGAAAATTCCCAAACCACGGACTTCCACTTTAGATGTAGGTCCAAACCTTCTACAGAGCACTGACAATGAATACAAAATCTGTGGTTGATGCTGCTGTCGGAGGTACGGTAATGAGGAAGTCCCCCAAAGAACTCTTAAAACTACTAGAAGAAGTTTCTTCTAATAAATTCTAGTGGAATTCTGATTGGGGCACATAACAATGAGGAATGCATAACATTGATTCCACTGCCATGTTAGCTGCCCAGTTGGACGTTGTGTCCAAAAATATCGACACACTCAATCTGAATGGTGTGACCTATGTACTTGCAACAATCCATCTAGTGTGTAGAGAATGTGTTGATAACCACATCATGGGAGAATTCCCATGTTCTATTGGAGGACCTAAGACAAGTGAGGTGAGTTATGTGGCCCAAAAACGAGGGCCAAACCTGTACCAGCAGTACCAAAACCCGGCATGAAGTGACCAAAAAAACATAGGCTGGGTCCAATAATAGTAGAATCCACCACCCCAGTGACTGCCTGGCTACAACAAGCCTCCTTATCAAAACCAGTACCAGATGTAGAAATAGACTCAAAAGGGAACGTATCAGAAGCAAGGGTATCAGAAACCTCACCCACAGTAGCCAAGGTAGCCACCTCCTCCACCATCTCAACAACCACCTCAGCAAGATAACACCTCAAGGCTAGATAATCTCATGACCAAATTTATATCTACTACTGAGACCAGGTTCCAAAATCATGAGGCTTCAATTCGAGGCCTGGAAAACCAAATTGTCCAGTTGGAAAACCAACTCTCGGGAAGGAAACCCGGTACACTACCGGGTAACACTGAGAAGAACTCAGGGGAGGAAACTCATGTCGTCACACTTCGGAGTGGAAAGGATCTCCAACAAAACCAACCAACACATCCAGGTGCATTCGCACCCCATGTTGATGAAGAAGGTACCAATATAGAAACCTCCTCATCAAAAATCTCAGAGAAGAAGTTTTGCAAAATAATGGGAAAGAGGTTTTCAAACCCTTTGAACATACCTTACCCTTCCCAGAGAGATTGAAGAAAGGAAAGCTAGACCACCAGTTTTTAATATTCATGGACGTATTCAAGAAGCTACACATAATTATTCAATTTACAGAGGCACTGAAACAGATTCACACTAATGCGAAATTCTTGAAGGAAATACTCTCCAATAGAAGAAAAATGGAGGATCTGGGCACCAATTCCCTAACCCAGGAGTGTTCTACAATCTTCTGGCAATCAATTCCTCCCAAACTTTAGGATCCAGGCAGTTTCACTATTCCATGTACCATTGGACCATGCGATTTTGGGAAGGACCTATGTGACTTAGGGGCTAGTGAGACCCTCATTCCCCATAGAGTTTTCAAGAATCTAGGGCTCAATGATTTGAATCCTACCCAGGTAGCCCTTCAACTTACTGTCTGATCCATTAAAAATCTTAAGGGACTACTGGATGACGTACTAGTCATGGTGGTTTGTTTGATCCTCCGCACTTATTTCATCATCCTCAACATGGAGGATGACCAATAGGTACCTCTGATACATGGAAGACCATTCTTGGCCACTGGGAATGTACTGACAGATGTTCACATGGGGGAGTTGATTTTCTGGGTAGGTGAAGAAAGAGTTTCCTACAATTTCCTCAAGGCTGTCAAGCATGCATCATTGTCAGAGCATGAGGATTGATATGCTATAACCACCGTGGATGATCATTTTATCAAAAAATGGGATGATCTAGTATGTTATTTTACTTCAGATAACTTTATTATTCTAGACATTTTATTTGAAGAAGCACCAGAGGACGTGAAATTCCTAGAAGGCCAGGGCGGCCATTATTGGAAACATTCACTTGTTCCTAATAGTCTGGAATGGGACAAGGTGAAACCACTTTTTCCTATGATTTTAAATGCGCCTGAACTATAAATGAAGCCTCTTCCATCTTCTCCAAAGTATAGTTATTTGGGATACTAGAAAAAATTTCCTATCATACTTAACTTAGAACTGTCACCGGAGTAGGAACATGCACTTCTTCAGGTTTTGAAATAGCAGAAGCACACTATTGGGTGGACAGTCACTGATTTGAAGGGCATCAACCCTACCATTTTCACCCACAAAGTGCTACTTGAAGAAGGTGTCAAGAAATCTCGGTAACCACAGCAGTGCATGTATCCCCCAATGAAACAAGTTGTAAAAAATATGTGATTAAATTATTGGATGCAAGAATCATCTATCCCATCTTGGATAGTCTGTGGATGAGTCCCCTACATGTGGTACCCAAAAAGGTGGGTATCACTGTGAATTCAAATCAAAAGAACGAGCTAATCCCTATACACATTGTCACGGGCTAGCGAGTCTATGTGGATTATCAAAAGAAAAACAATTACACAAAGAGGGATCATTTCCCCGTTCATTCATGGATCAAATTATAGAGCGACTAGTAGGGAAAAACTTATATTGCTTCCTCGACAGCTATTCTTGCTATAACTAGATTTCCATTTCTCTAGAGGATCAGAATAAGTGAACATTCACTAGCCCCTACGGTACGTTTCCTTAACAAAGGATGTATTTTTTAATGTGCAATGCCCCCACCACCTTCCATCGTTTTATGTTGGTTATCTTCCACAACATGGTGGAACAGATCCTGGAGGTATTCATGGATGATTTTTCCATTTACATAAAATCATTCAACACTTTTTTTTGTCAGCAAGAACTAGTTTTGGAATGATGTGAGAACACTAACCTGGTTTTGAACTGGGAAAAGTGTCAATTCATAGTGAAAAGTGGCATCTTCCTTGGCCATATAATCTTATCAAAGGGGATAGAGTTTGACTTGGTAAATATAGAAGTCATTTCAAGACTACCTATTTCGACTTCTGTCAGAGCCATCCACAGATTTCTGTGGCATGCCAACTTATATAGGAGGTTTATCTGCAAATTATCAAAAATATACCAGCCCCTCACTAATCTTCAAACAACATATTCCATATTTGAGTTGGATGAGACATGCGCCATAGCTTTTGAGCATCTGAAACAACACCTGGTGGAAGCTCCAATGATTATTTCTCCCAACTTGGAGGAACAATATGAGGTGATGTGTGATTCCAGTGACTATGTAGTGGGAGAAGTCTTAAGCCAGTGTCTTGATTGGATTTTCTGATCTATATATTATCCCAGAAAGATGCTCAACAATGAAAAAATCAACTACACCACCACAAAAAGTAGATGCTTGTAGTGTTTTTTACATTTCGTTTTCTGTTCTTACTTAGTATTGTCTAAAGTTATTGTTTATACTGAACATGCAACACTAAAATACATACTAAACAAGAAAGATTTGAATCCCCAATTGATCTGTTTGGTACACCTCTTATAGTAATTTGATCTGGAGAACCATGATAAGAAAGGGAGAGAGAAAGTTCTTGCTGACCATCCCTCCCACCTCAAGCTTCCTCATTTAGAGAAAGTGGATGATCAGGAGATCAGGGAGGATTTTCCTGATGAGCACCTCTTTTTAGTCAATGAAACACCTAGACCATGGTCTGCTGATAATGCTAATGTTATGGTTATAAGTGTCATTCACCCCAACCTCTCCTTCCAGTAAAGGAAGAGATTTTTCTCTGATGTGAAGAGGTTCTTCTAGAATGATCCTCTGCTATTCTGATCCTATGGTGATGGGGTGATCTTCCATTGCATCCTGAAGAATGATGTTCATGGAATCCTGGAGTTCTATCACATATCACCTATTAGAGGATATCATGGGCCTAACCGTATGATAACAAATATCATGCAGTCTGGGTTTTTCTATCCCACCATGAAAAAAGATGCATGAGCCTTTGTTTACTATTGCGATCAATGACAAAGGACTGGTAATTTGGGATATAGAGTTGAGATTCCCCAACACCACATCCTGGAGGTCGAAATTTTTGAGGTCTGGGGCATAGATTTTATGGGTCCCTTTCCCCCATCCTTTGCGAACACTTATATCCTGGTCTGTGTTGACTACATCTCCAAGTGGGTGGAAGCCACTGTTACATCACACGGCATATCCAAGGTAATCATGATCATTTTAAACAAAAATATTTCTAGTAGATTCATTGTTCCACGAGTACTGATCTGCGATAGAGGGAGCCAATTCAACAACACACTGATGAGAGGAATACAGTCAAAGTATGGAGTAAATAATCAAATGGGAAAACCATATCATTCCTAGTCCAATGGAAAAGTGGATCTCTCCAACCATGAGCTCAAGACTATTATAGAGAAAAAAAAACATTGAGGAAAGACTGGTCCATGAAGTTAGATGATGCTTTGTGGGCATATCAGACTACTTTCAAAACACCAAAGGGAATGTCTTCGTTCCGCTTCATCTATGGAAGTCCATGCCATCTACCAGTGGAGTTGGAACACAAAGCCTACTGTGTCTTCAAGGCCCTGAAATTTCATCTGAAGGTAGCTGAAGAGACGTCAAAGTTCCAACTATCGTAACTGGATGAAATTAGATTAGAGGCATATGAAAATGCCAAATTGTACAAGTAGAAGATGAGAGCAGTTCAAGACCGGATGATTTCATGAAAATCTTTCGAACCCGGTGATTAGGTACTTCTCATTAACTCTCATCTTCAATTATTCACAGGGTATTTAAAGTCATGATGGTTGGGACAATTCCAAGTTATACGGGTATTCTATCATGGAGCGGTGGAAATTTCTGGAGAGGATGGTAAACCATTAATGGTGAACAGACAGCAGTTGAAGGCTTACTATAACATAGACGACAGGGTGAGAACGTTGTCCACCATACATCTCAGGTAAGCGAAGGTAAGTAGGTCGAGCCAACGACCTAAAACAAAGGCAAAATTGGGAGACAACCTAGAGAATACACGTTGTGAACCCCCAATATACACGGAGTGTACTTTTTTACTTTGTGTTTATTTTATAAATATTATAAATATATAGTATAACTAATAAATAAATAGGGAAGATTTCAGTGTCGATGGTAAGGCCAATGGACTTTATCAAAACTGTCACTTGTTCGAATCCTCCATATCTACCTTCAGCATGGGGTTCCTCCTTTTTATTTTCATTTTTTCCTACATGGTGTGTGTGGTAGTTTTTCATATATTTATATTTTCTTATAAGAAAACTCATGATGTGGATGGATCGGTTAGCCAGGGTCATAACCCGGTTCCAAAAGACTCGGGTTCAAATCCTAACAACCGCCCCATTTCCATAATTTTTCATTTTAATAAAACCACACGGTGTTTCTTTAGATAGACAACATGTGTGCCATGTTGTTAGATTGGTAGAGTCTTGGAACTAGATCAAATAGACCTAGGTTCAAACTCAGATTATCTCCCCGCTTCATCCCCTAATGTACAATTAAAAACCACACGCCGTTCATTTCCTTCCTTCCGTGTAGTATAGGCCATATACATTAAATATATATAAATATTTAATAAGAGATGAAGTACAACATTTTCTCAAGTGGTTGAGAGATTCTATTTAGAATGGTTGATCGCCCGTTCAAACCTCGCCCAAAACACCAGACCAAAGGTTGTACTTATCTTTTTCCAATTTTATAACACCAGATGTGTATTTCCGGATACATTACGTGTATACTTTTAATTTTTAAATTATGTATAGATATATTATTTTACTATTTTAATTATTAATATTAATTATTATATAGTTTACTATAATAATTATATATATATATATATATATTATAAAAAAAATGGATACACGGGATGTAGTATTAATGTACACGTCGTGTACCTCGGCTATAAAAGTCGCAGACCGCTCGGCGTTAGCCCATGTTGCACGGTCTCCTCTTCTCTCCCCGTTTCTTCCCCAATCTGACAACCAGACTCCCACTCCGAAATATGCTGATTTTGGCCATTTTTTCTTCTGATTTTCCCTACATTTTGATCCTTAGTCCAGGTACGCCGTTATACACCCTCTATTTTAAGTTACCATACGCGTTTAGGGTGGTTTGCGGATCGGCTGACCATTCGGATTTTGCGATACACGGGCACCATGTGAAGAACACATGTTGCGTAATATTGTACACAACCACACACTGAATAGTTCATGATTTTAAGATACACGGTGTGTATGTTAGGTACACACCGTATACCATTCCCTGTTATTCCAAGGTATCCTTTTCACACGGCCTCGCAAACCATGTTCATATACACGGCGCTTGTGTTCAGTACACGCCATGTATACCATTTCTTTCAGCCTTCCCGTGTTTATCCCTCCACATGGCCGTGTTACCTCTTCTCCTGCACAGACCCTGTTGGATATATACAGAACATGTCCTATATTTTTATAAGTGATTAAATGGTGGTCTTATCCTTGAAAATACATGACTAAGACCACATTACATGGACACAACGTGTATGTTCAGTACACGTCGTGTAGCCTTGCCTAGTCTATTTCATGCTCACTCAGCGTATCCATCAAGAGAACATGGGATGATAACCCGCATTCATTACACACCATGTACTATGGAAATACACGTGGTGTACTTTTTATTTTTCCATTATCTCACATTTTCTACCTTATCTTTTTCATTTTGTTTTTTTTTTGTTTTTTTTGGGTTTTCCTTCTTTTTCAGGGTATGGTAGATAGAGACCATTCCCTTGGGAAGTGGCCTGCCTCTTCCACTAAGGGAGAAAGGCCCATTTTTCATTGGATCCGACTTCGTCCTACAATGTAGCCAGACCCTGTCTCTCTGATCTTTCAGATCCCTTCGTTGGCGATCCTTACACCACCCACTACTTTTTCTAAGGCTGGTCTTATCACTGCCGCACCTTCACCATCGCGAATAGATCTTCCGAGCACCACCCTTTCTTCCCCCCAGCTTCTACTCCACATGATCCATCCTCAATTGTAACTGGTCCCTCATCGACCACCCCATCTAGCGGGCCTCTGTCTACACCAGCCGATCCGCACCTAGAGTCAGCTCCCTCTACAACACCTCCACCTTGGCTGGGACCTGAAGGAGTTCCCAACCGTTGAATGGTGTTCCCAGTTACTGATTGGGCACATGGTAGGGTCTGACACTTCTCTCGTCACCTGATCCCATTGAGTAGCTGCTATCTGGATAGAAGTTTCCCTCATCAGCTAGGTATCTGGGGCGAGTTGGAGGATCTTCTCAGGCACACTCCCTTAATTTTGATCTTCCAGGTCAACACTCCTATTTTTCACGATTTATTTTTGGGGTTTGCTGCATCGTTCATGTTCGATGAAGCCAAGTATCGGGAGACACTCGGTGATGCCGTAACAGTGGTCTGATTCCAGCTAGGCGACTGACATTTTCCCTTAACATGACCAAGTTCGGCGGATGGTGCAGTTTATATCCTCACCCCATCACCCCACACCATGTCCCCACCTTGACCTGACCTGAGCGCTCTGAGATATTTTCTATGTGGTGGGAGGTTGTAGGGCATGGCCACCATTATACCCCTACCTCCCAGAAGAGTACCCTTATCACTGACCCTATCCTCTGTTTCACTCACCGGTGCTTTAGCACCATCCTTTTCCCCACCAAGAGGATGTGAGGGTCGTGACCAATTGTGACATGGATCCCCTTACTTATGTCATCTAGAAAGAATACCCAGACCTCCATTACCTTACCGCCTCCTATCTTCATTCCATGTTTACTAGCTATGCGAGAAACCTGAATGGTGGGATTTATAACACTCGCCTTACCAACCACCTCGGGGTTTTTTAGCCTTCTCTTCACCATGACCCCCCCCCCCCAAAGATAGACTATCCCATACATATTCACATGGGATTGGTCCAGATATAGGGGGTGCTTAAATCCTTTTCCAGGCTCCACCCTGACCACCTGCTGACCCTCCTGCCCCCGCTGATGCACATGCTCCTCTTTCCACACACCTTTCGGCTTCCCCACCCCAACCCCTTCTTCTGACCCCCCTTCTTCTAACGTACCTTCTTATGTTACACCTCTTACCCTCCCTACCCATACGCCCTCATTTGATCTCACCTCCTCCCTCCGCCTAGCTGCGATGGAGCAGCACTTGGTTCGTATCGACAGTCATCAGGACAACCTGAAGCAGATGTTGGGACTTCATTGTCATCATCATGGTATCCCACTATCCTCACCGCCTTCCCTACTTCAGTTCCTATCACTTCATCCATAGCTCTGCCACCATTTACTGTACAAGCCACATATTCGGTTATCTTATCCACAATGGGCCCAGCTGCTGCTACCACTGCTGCCCCCACTGCTGCTAGTCCAGGGAGTGATGATGAGCTGCCTCTTTCGAGTCTAGTTCCTATGACTCCTACTTCTTTGTATTCTCTTATGAGTTCAGATTCCGCTCCTCCAGTTTCCACGACTCCTGATCCTTCTTTACCAGCTTCATCTATACTGGATGATGTCTCTTTTGAGGCGACCCCCCGACTAGTTTTTGGACACATAATTTTCATTATATATTTGTGTGATCCCTTCTGCCTATGTATGTTGTGTATGCTTGCAGTGTTCTTTCTCCACTCCCTTCACACGCACATAGGTATTCTACGGCTCCTCATTTCCTTCACTCCCTTTTCTCTTTGCCTACACACAAGGGGAGTATTGTTTTTCCACATTTTCCATTGTTTTCTTATCTTCCTTGATTTACGTCTTTTTTTACTTCCCCTCATTCTGGTCCACTGTTGTCTCCCGAAATTCCCTTCTTCACTTTATGTATCCCTTGGTGGACCACGAGCTATTTTATGTATGGGGGAGCGTCTCTCGACCACCTTAGTCTTTTCCCTTATCATTATTCTAGGAGACATCACTATTAGAAAATGTATTTTAAATTTTGAATCCATTTTGGTTAAAAATATTTCCAAATAATAAAGCTGAAAGTGGTAATTTTTAATACAATTTCATGCTTATTTTGGTTTTTACGTTTTTTAAAATGACTTATGATATAGTTTTTATTGAAACTTGTAATCCTTGGATAATTACATCGATTAGACTAATCAATTATTTTAAATTCATGATCTGATTTTCGATTTATTTTATATTCCCACTCCTCGAGGTATTCTAAACCCTTTTTTCATATTCTTTCTAACAACCTCTTTCATGAGAGATTCTTAGGATATACATAACTACCAGAATTTGCGATTTTCATTTTCGAAACATGAAGAATTTTTTAATTACATTAAAATGAGTGAGGCATTAGATTGCTTAAACCCCATTATCATAAGACCTACCCTACATTTTATCTTCGTGAAGCCCATAGATACCATGAATAACCTTTATAGGAAGCCATATTACAAGCCTATTTCCATTCCTTCCCTAATTATTTTATGATATTTCATTATTATTAATTTGAGCTCAAAATAAGGGATTGGAAACACATGGAATGCTTTCGTGAATTGTCAAAAAATTATGTATAGGGGGGTCCTCTTCATCATTCAAGGAAAAAATGGATGCAAACCTCTATTCATGGAAATTTTGAAAGGTTAACTTTTTATTAAAGAAACAAAGGGACTTTATACTCGCTTATTGGTTTGTGAACCCTGCCTACCCAACCAAAGGAGATGGTGGTGAATAGATTATTTGATAAAGCCTGTTGAGGATTCTTTTACATTGAGCTTAATTTCAAATATCATGTAATATTATTTAAATAATATAGCCTCTTTGTTCAAGACTTAGAGTTATTTTTCATATCTTTACCTACCAAACTTTATCCATAGAATCATCTGATCTTTATTGATAATCCCTCATGATTTCTGTAAATCAATTTTTTGAAGTAGAGAATTTGATTTCTTGAAAACCTATGGATAAAGTGTATATATCATTGATTGAGAAAAACTTTTATTTATAATTTTTTGAATGTTGAGTACATTATTGTTGAGGTAGATCATCAAGTGGAATTCTTATTTTTGAAAGGTTAAAACATGTGTTAAAAGAGGATGAAAGTAGTTAATTGAATTATATATGCGGCATGATTAGAGTATCTTTTGAATTGAAATTGTTTTGTATTATTTTTTGAATTTTATCCTGTAACTTATTATTTACATTTATGATTAATTGAAGTCCTTCATTTTAAAATATAGAGTCTGTTAATTAGAATTTTAGATTTTCTCAAGGGAAAGAAAATTAAAAAGTATGGGGGAGTTTGATGCACCCGATTTGTATATACATTTTCACATACTTCATTGAAGAAAAGAACAATTTTTCTACAATTACCTACTACTTAGGGGGAAAATACTTTGATTTTGGTGATCTTGTTCATTTTCAGGAGATTTATGGACAAGTACACAAAATAGGGGAGAACTGAGCAAAATTTACAGACTCTACGACGTTTAATTATACACATGCTATGTATATCCAGACTCAGACATTGATTGACTAGGACAAGTATAGGACCATGTAATCAGAATCTAGTACATGTCGTGTTCACACATAACATGTTGTGGAAACCCTTCTAGAAGCAGTCGGTGGATTAGAAGAAGTTTGCACGCCCATGTGTCCTACTGAAGGGAACACGTTGTGTTCAACTTATGCATGCCATGTAGTCCTTTCTAGAAGTGGTTGGTGGCCAAAAAATGGGACTACATATTGTGTGTGGTGGTGCTACATGCCATGTATATCGTCCTACCAGACGGTGCCATGTTCTAAGTCAAAGACGATGTGTTAGGCTGCCTACCAGCAGAGAAAACAAGGATAAAAGCGTGTTGAGAAAAGTACACATCATGAACATTGTCTACACGTCGTGTAGTTGTATTTTTTATAAATAATGGAATTGGCCACCAGACCAAAGGATAGTAAATTGTGGAGAGAAAAGGGTTGAAGGTCCGAAGCGAGGAAGGTCTACTGCCATACTACCGTTATCTTACCGTCTACTGAAGTATCACTACCTCCTAGATGATTCAAAAAAGATCACATCAGGTATCAAGAGTTTTGTACTCATCTTTACCTCCATATTTAACTAAATACCTAGTGTGTTGGGGTTGTGGGAGATGACGAGTTGTAATTTAAATTTGTTGTTTTGACTTTTTTTGTTCAATTAACTTCTTCTTATTCTTCTTAAGTCACTTCATCTTATCAATTGAAATTCTAAACCACACCAAGGGAATAATATTCATGGATTGAAAAGAAGAATACCAATGAATAATTTCATGACCATAGGAGGTATTCCTCGACTCAAAATGGACTAATATAAATAAATAATTGTAAAACACTGAGTACTGGATGAAAGAGTTAGTTTTTTCACCTATAAATATAAGTTTACCCGACCATGGAAACACTATCCCAAATTGAAACCTAGAGGGTTGGGTTATTATGAACAACACAACCTCATAAGCAGTTTGTTTTATTAAACAACTTCTCATAAATCCATAACCCCTACACATTTCTATATTTATTGGCATCAAAACCAATTTTTTGTTATATAACATTATTCATGATGAAATTTATCAAAGAAACGTAAATCTAATTATTCTTTTTATATCCAAAAAAATCAACAAAAATATACTCTAAATTAAAAAAATTAATAAAACAAAAATACAAACTAAGATAATCAAGATAAAATAACTTTTTATTCCCTATGGATCGACCCGTTATTGGTGTTATACCTGTTAGGGTAAAAATAATTTTGGACACTGATAACATACCTTCGGTGAAATGACTCGCCCTGTCACATGGTTTGATAAAAATTTCTCAAACTACAGGAAACTACACTATCAAATACTATATCACCCAACACACAGTTTTTGCATGGTTTATAAAATCATTTTGCCAACTATGTACCCTAGTTTTACTCCCCCAAGAATTCTTCTTTCGACCCCCGATACATTGAAACACCAAGAACACACCAAAGCATATATAAAACACAAAATTAGACATATTAGTAAAACAATGAGTGTCACAGGTGTAGTGGATATATTATCATTAGGTGAATACTCCCCTTAATTAAAATCTCTTATAAACTATTATAAATACCATTTGAGCCATGGACTAGAATTTAACCATGGTTAGAACTAGGTTATTTCTTCGTAACTAGGAGTCAGAGGAGATCGGGATCGAGCATGGGTGTTCCTATATGATATTTCCACACCCATTATGGGTATGAATGAACCCCAAGAGGTAGATAGTTCTATAGAAAATATTATTTTGTAATTTGACTTCATTTTTGACACATAACAATGTCAAGGTGAAGTGCACTACATTTAGATAATGTTACTTAGTAAAATGTGGTGGAATTTTATGGTTCATGTAAAACAGTATGTAGGAATGGAGTTGAAATGATTAAAAAAATTATTCATGTAGTAGTTCATAAAAGAATCATATAAATTATTTTATTATATATAGTACCTATATCCTTAGTTGGCATAGTGTTTGGTGATACAGCATACCAAAGATTTTGTGAAGTTGGAAAAAATTTCTCCAGAGGTGCTGATGAATAGACAATTGAAGGCTCATTATTATCTACAAGTCTTTTCCTATATGTAACACCCCAAGCTTCCACGATACGCTTCTCATTCAATAATGCAATAGCTTGCATTGTACGCAACTTCGAGTTCTAAAACACCGCGACTAATCAAAGTAGCCGTTATCAATAGTAATAACCACTTTTTAAAATTATAGAAATTTTATATTTCAAAATGGACTTCATTTTTGGATTCGGAATATCGAAATTAGCCTATGTTGAATTTTTGGTATTTTTCTGAGAACTTCTAATTTTTTTATGAATAGTGAAAAATACTTAAAACAACTTTTTAATCAAAATAATTTATTGTAATAAATTATACTATTTAGTGGTTTTAAGTTATAATTAGAATATATTTTTACCATTTTATCCAATGGTGGTCATTAGAATTAATTTAACATTGAAATTGGACATAAACAATTGCCAAACTTTTGATATAAATTGTTTCTTAAAAACACGCTATTTGTCGTAACAGCGGGAATTAATTATAAAATTAATTAATGAAACTTATATGTTTGGAATTTTTTAAAATAGAAATCATTTTTGAATTCGTAATATCAATTATAGCTTCGGGTGAAATTTTGGCCTTGTTCTGAAAAACTTCAATTTTTGATGAATAGTGAAACCACTAAGTGGTAGTTAAATAACTGGTTTTCCGTTTAAATGAAATATTACCACTTATGTGATTTGATTTTCAAAAATCCGACATACATGGTCTTCATTAAGAAGTAAAATGTGGTTCAATGAGATTAAAATAATTTTTTGGTGAATAGTAACTTTTAAGTTCTTAATTGCGATTAGAGGTAATTAGTGTAGTTTAAGGTACACATAATGTTTTAATAATATGAGATGAGCATGAAACTTGTCCTACTACTATTGGATGAGTCATGGCCGACCAAGACAACCCATGGGTCAACTTGGGGACCCCATGGAGCCACTTTAATTGGAAAATGACATTAATATATATTTATTTAATGTTAAAATTAAATTGACACAAACATGAGTTATTTTACTAAAATAGTTTTTAAGTGGGGTTAAAAGAGTCCAAATTTTGACTATAAATATTCATTATATAGATAAAAAGATTTCCTACATCATAGTATTTTTTTATAATTAAATTATTTATGACATCATTATGATGTTGTGATGACCTCATTATTTAACGATTTTAATAAAATGAACATATAATGTAAAATCCAAGGCTTACACTTGTCCAAAGACTATTGGATGGGTAGATTTCGAACCCTTATCACCTTAGACATGAATTATATAAGTGTGGGGCCTTTAGAATCCGAAAAGCATTGTGTAATAATGTAACATTTCAATCTTTCCAAAAGAGCCCCTCCTCTCCACTTATAAAAGGCCCCCACCTCTCCCACCTTATTAATACCTTCAAGCCATTTGGCTCGGCCAACCTCTTCCCAAATACTCTCCCAACATACACCTATTACTCCTAGAAGCTTCATTTTTTGCAGAACTCTTCCCAAGGAAGCCTTTGTCTCAAATCAAAAAGAGTTACCTGATTTTGAGGTAATGTCTTCTCTAATGATGTTTTGTTTTATTTTTCTTCTCCAACCCCATAAACTCTTTTTATTCATTTCTTTTGTAACAACACCAGTATCCTCAATATACTAGGATGTTTGTATAAGAAGGATTCGAGCTACGCTTACACACACCTACATCTAATGGTTAAAGAACATACAGTTTCTGTGGATGGCGAATTTCTGCCTCACGAAACGATGATTGTTCAACACTCATATAACACCTTCAAAGGTGGCCATTAAGATGTCACTATTTTTATATATTATATATAATATGTTTATGATTTACTTATGATTCAGTATTTCTCATTTATGGCATACTTTATGATTTCCATTATGGGTAAAATGCGATAATTTCATTTTAGGAAGCGCGGACTACCGCCCCCTCAAAGTGATTTGAATCGTTAATGCCATATGTGGGATGTATAAAGGATGGAGTAAATGGTATTATACATTGTATTATACTGGAATTATATTATACATTTATATCATTATGATTTTCTTCCATTAAATATGAAATTTAAATGAAAGTAGCCTTCATGCGTACGTACGGCTTACCGTCTCCATGAACGGTGCATTTCATTTCTTATCTCTAAATGTTACGTAATAATATAAATGAATGTATATACTGGATATATATGATATATATGACATATAAATCATGAATATAATTATGGAGATAATGGATATTCTACCACATTAACAAGTTGTAATTATAAGAAGTTTATTGTTGACTCAAGTACCAAAGATCGACAAATCAGCCGTTATAATTACATAATGTTCATATCATTGTAATAAGTGATATAATAAGGATAACGATATTGAAAATGGTTCTTAATAAGGTATATATTAACTCTAGTTTATTATTCAGGAGGTTTAAGAACGGTTGAGGCAAGTCAGACACGAGGTAAGGGAATTTCTTAACCCAACTTCCATTATTTGGGTTAATCTCCTACTTTCCAATTATGTCATGATATTATTATGTATTATTTTGTATTTTTACTTTCTTTATGTGTACCTATAGTGAATACACATAGTAGATCTATTTTATTTTAAAAATGATCTTTTTAAGGACTTCGTCTCAATCTCCTTTCATTGAGTCATATTTGGTTTTATACACAACTTTCTTTTATACGGTGTATAAACCCCTTTGACTTTTACGTTTATTCAAAAGGAATATTTTTTATACCAAGCGTTTTACTAAACGACAAAAAGGGAATGTTTTTCTTTCCGTACTTATGCGGCGACAACGAATTCTCCGCCGCCGTGACCATTATTTGAGTTTCGGCTTCCTCTACAAGCCATCATTTTTTAATGAAAAATACATACAAAGTTTTAACATTATTTTAGTTGGTATTGAAAATGGTTTTGAAAGAGTTTTATTATATCAATGTGTTGTATTTATATCTTGTGATTGAAATGTGGAACTGTTATGTTTCCTTTATGCATGTTTTATGTGATACGATTATGTTATTGTTTATGATATGTTTAAACCTAATCATATGAGGAATGCATTGGACTTAATAAGTGATGGGTGGAGCCCGCTATAGCACCTCGATGCATCGGAAGGTCTCATGAGACAAACTAGTGTCTTGGCACAAGGCCTTGACAAAATCCTATTTGTGGTCTTGGAACGAGGCCTTGACTACGTGGTTATGATAGTCTGGCATTATGCATTCCATCATTATGAAAGTGGTTATTGATATTGCATGTGATTATTCGACCAGTAGAATATCCATGTGAAGAAGTAAATGGCATTATCTCATTTTACTTTTGCCATATTATGTTGAAGTTCATGTTTAAAAGGCTTTTGTTTTAGTTATACATTGTCTTAAATGATAATATTTATTTATGAAAGCTTCCGCTATATTGTTAACCTTACTGAGCATCCGAGCTCACCCATTTCAATGTTTTAATATTTTCCAGGATGTGAAGAAGTATTTTATGAATGACCTGCACGGATAGTCTGAAGAGGATAGAAGTGTGGACTATGGAGACTATGTTATTTTAGTTTTTCACTTTATGATGTAATGTAACGTTTACGAATGTATCTAGTGTTTCCAAGGCTACTAAACTAATCGGTCTTTCGAGACTTGATCTTTTGTGATCATGCCAATGTTACGAAGTAATGCACCGACTCTGGGTAGCTGGGGTCGGGGGGTTACAGTTGGAATCAGAGGCAGTTTAGTACTAACCTTGGAAGTAAGATTTAGATCAACTCTGATTATAGCACATAGCCCGAAGATAGAATTTGAGGATTAGTATAGAAGAACTTCCTAGAATTTTGTTATTGTAGAGATTTTGTGAGTTTTCCGAGCAATACATCCCTTTCTGGATACGAGCAGGTAGAGGCGGCTCTGGCATAGATGTACCTAGGGGTAAAACCCGAAAACACCGCTTTGAGCTAGACTTGAACGGGAACTGGTGGACGACAACGAGCCTTGCTGCACTCTTGGTTACGACACTCCCGGGGGATATGCTTAGGATAATTCTCATTTTCTTTACAAACCACTATGAAGTGTTATGAGTATATACTTTATCAAAGAAAACATTTCTTTTTATGATTATGGATTATATCCATAAATAGTTCAATTTATGTAAAGTGTTTTACAAATATGGAATTATGTATTTTGATTCATAAACTGATCTAGTTTATGCCATTGTTTAGAAATGGCGCCTAGTGGAAGAAATGGAAACCGTATCAATGCACGCACTCCATGTAGGGATTTCCCTCCTGCTCAAGATAATTATGGTGGAGCTAGTGATACAACTGGTGCTGATCAGCTTCTCACCATACTGGGACAACTCACTCATGTTATGAATAATAACCTTACTCGTATGGATCACCCTGATCCAAAACGTGGAGGATCAATGTTAGACCGCTTCATGAGGCAACAACCACCAACATTTAATGGGGGTACAAATCCATTAGTAGATGAGAAATGGATAAACTCCTTAGAGAAAATATTCCACGTCTTGGGGATTAGTGAAAGGGAAAAAGTTATCATGGCAGTTTACCACCTCACTGGAGATGCCGATCAGTGGTGGTCGCTGATTCAAAACACAAAGGAAGATGATGACGTATCGAATATGGAATGGAGGGAGTTCAAAGAGCTTTTCTTAGAAAAATACTTTCCTCGTGACCATCGAGCAGATATGGAAAGGAAATTTCTGAGTCTGAGGTAGAAGGAGGATGAGAATGTCGCAAAGAATGTGGCTAACTTTACAAGGTTAGAGAGGCATGCTGCTGATTATATACATAACCCAAGGAGTAAGATTGATCGTTTATTTGATTGGTTAAAAGCATTTCTCCATCGAGCTTTAGTATCACAATCCTTCTCTTCATACGAAGATATTGTCTCGTGTGCTATCAAGACAGAAAAGGAATTCTCTAAGTCTTATGACAACAAAGTAAAGCAAGAGAAGAAGAGAACGGTGGAACAAGAGACAGATAAAGGGAAAAAGGGAAAGAATGATTTTCCATTATGTGATAATTGTGGGCAGAATCACCCTGGTACTTGCCTAAAAGGAATGGGAGTTTGTTATAAATGTGGAGAAAAGGGTCACCAGGCTCGTGATTGCAAGGGAAAGAAAGAGGCTATCAAAGTTGAATGCTACAATTGTAGAGAAATGGATCATTATGCAATTGAATGTCCTAAGCGTCAGGGAAAGTTACCTCAGAAAAGGCCAAGGGATCAAGGACAATCTTATGTTGTGACTACAGTTGAAGCAGAATAATTAATGTATTGGTGCTTTTGGACTCAAGGATTATATTCTGGTTATAAGAATAATGTGATATATATAAAGATTTTACTTCAGTACTTTTTAATTTCAGTAGGGTTTTAATACGATTAAGGTAATCATATTTTTAGTATGTGGCAATAAGATAAACTTTTCTTTGTTTGGGGAAGCTGATGTTACAATTGATTTTGGAACTTAGAGACCTTTTAGAGAAAGTCTGGACGGAGGTATTTTGGATAACTATTATGGTTGGAATGGATTAAGTTGAACCATGGATAGTATTGTTTAAGGTTAAAGCATTTCTGAAGATTATTTTTGGAATATTATAATACTATAGTTTTAGGAAAAGGACATCCTGCAGGGTGGGGAATAACCCGTCACGTCTGACAAAGCTGCAGGAATCGAACCCATAACCATAGTGCGACAAGCCTCTATTTCCTACCACTAGCCTACAGGAAGTCTCTGGTTATTACAAAATAATTTTACTAATCTAAATGAAATGTGTTAACATTTGGAACCTTATACAATTAAGATAAATAGAATATTTTTGAGTTCCGTTACCATTTGGAGTAAAAGTTGGGTTTGTGGTAAAAATTTATTAACGAATGAAAGTATACATAACAAGTATGTATATTCCCTTACGTTCTTAGTAAATCTCCTAAATAAATTCCTCAAAATATTAAATGGTAACTTAAAACAAAAATGTTGTCGGTTATCTTTTCCAACTAGGGATTCAATGACCGTTTAACCAATCACAAGTTTGTGATTTTCTTGTGGTTAAACTTTCTACTAATCCTGTTTTCTATAACTCTCCATCAGACCTTGATGGTTTGTTTCTCCTCCATATCCATATTTTCATAGAATCCTAGAATGGGCTATATCGGGTGACCTTTGTACTTATCTTGCTTTCTTTTAATGTTATATATTTATTAACCTTATTTCCGATGTGGGTTTTCCTCAAAGGTATTTTCTCTTTTCAACATTTTATTTTCAAAGAAAAATTTCAAATTGTGAGGACACAATTTATTGAAAGAGGGGAGAATGTAACACCCCGAGCTTCCACGATACGCTTCTCATTCAATAATGCAATAACTTGCATTGTACGCAACTTCAAGTTCTAAAACACCGCGATTAATCAAAGTAGCCGTTATGAATAGTAATAACCACTTTTTAAAATTATAGAAATTTTATATTTCAAAATTGACTTCTTTTTTGGATTCGGAATATCGAAATTAGCCTATTTTGAATTTTTTGTATTTTTCTGAGAACTTCTAATTTTTTTTATGAATAGTGAAAAATACTTAAAACAACTTTTTAATCAAAATAATTTATTGTGATAAATTATACTATTTAGTGGTTTTATGTTATAATTAGAATATATTTTTACCATTTTATCCAATGGTGGTCATTAGAATTAATTTAACATTGAAATTGGACATAAACAATTGCCAATCTTTTGATATAAATTGTTTCTTAAAAACCCGCTATTTGTCGTAACAGCGGGAATTAATTATAAAATTAATTAATGAAACATATATGTTTGGAATTTTGTAAAATAGAAATCATTTTTGAATTCGGAATATCAGTTATAGCTTCGGGTGAAATTTTGGCCTTGTTCTGAAAAACTTCAATTTTTGATGAATAGTGAAACCACTAAGTGGTAGTTAAATAACTGATTTTTCGTTTAAATGAAATATTACCACTTATGTGATTTGATTTTCAAAAATCCGACATACATGGTTGTTATTAATAAGTAAAATGTGGTTCAATGAGATAAAAATAATTTTTTGGTGAATAGTAACTTTTAAGTTCTTAATCGCGATTAGAGGTAATTGGTGTAGTTTAAGGTACAAATAATGTTTTAATAATATTAGATGAGCATGAAACTTGTACTAATCCTATTGGATGAGTCATGGCCGACCATGAAAACCCATGGGTCAACTTGGGGACCCCATGGAGCCACTTTAATTCGAAAATGACATTAATATATATTTATTTAATGTTAAAATTAAATTGACACAAACATGAGTTATTTTACTAAAACAGTTTTTAAGTGGGGTTAAACAAGTCCAAATTTTGACTATAAATATTCATTATAAAGATAAAAATATTTCCTACATCATAGTATTTTTTTATAATTAAATTATTTATGACATCATTATGATGCAGTGATGACCTCATTATTTAACGATTTTAATAAAATGAAAAGATAATGTAAAATCCAAGGCGTACACTTGTCCGAAGACTATTGGAAGGGTAGATTTCGAACCCTTATCGCCTTAGCCATTAATTATATAAGTGTGGGGACTTTAGAATCCGAAAAGCATTGTGTAATAATGTAACATTTCAATCTTTCCAAAAGAGCCCCTCCTCTCCACTTATAAAAGGCCCCCACCTCTCCCACCTTATTCATACCTTCAAGCCATTTGGCTCGGCTAACCTCTTCCCAAATACTCTCCCAACATACCCCTCTTACTCCTAGAAGCCTCACATTGGGCAGAACCCTTCCCAAGGAAGCCTTTGTCTCAAATCAAAAAGAGTTACCCGATTTTGAGGTAATGTCTTCTCTAATGTTGTTTTGTTTTATTTTTCTTCTCCAACCCCATAAACTCTTTTTATTAATTTCTTTTGTAACAACACCAGTATCCTCAATATACTAGGATGTTTTTATAAGAAGGATTCGAGATACACTTACACACACCTACATCTAATGGTTAAAGAACATACAGTTTCTGTGGATGGCGAATTTTTGCCTCACGAAACGATGATTGTTCAACACTCATATAACACCTTCAAAGGTGTCCATTAAGATGTCAGTATTTTTATATATGATATATAATATGTTTATGCTTTACTTATGCTTCTTTATTTCTCATTTATGACATACTTTATGATTTCCATTATGGGTAAAACGCGATAATTTCATTTTAGGAAGTGCGGACTACCGCCCCCTCAAAGTGATTTGAATCGTTAATGCCATGTGTGGGATGTATAAAGGATGAAGTAAATGGTATTATACACTATATTATACTGGAATTATATTATACATTTATATCATTATGATTTTGTTCCATTAAATATGAAATTTAAATGAAAGTAGCGTTCATGCGTACGTACGGCTTACCGTCTCCATGAACGGTGCATTTCATTTCTTACATCTAAATGTTACGTAATATTATAAATGAATGTATATACTGGATGTATAAGATATATATGACATATAAATCATGAATATAATTCTGGATATAATGGATATTCTACCACATTAACAAGTTGTAATTATAAGAAGTTTATTGTTGACTCAAGTACCAAAGATCGACAAAACAACCGTTATAATTACATAATGTTCATATCATTGTAATAAGTGATATAATAAGGATAATGATATTGAAAATGGTTCTTAATAAGGTATATATTAACTCTAGTTTATTATTTAGGAGGTTAAATAACGGTTGAGTCAAGTCAGACACGAGGTAAGGGAATTTCTTAACCCAACTTCCATTCCTTGGGTTAATCTCCTACTTTCCAATTATGTCATGATATTATTATGTATTATTTTGTATTTTTACTTTCTTTATGTGTACCTATAGTGAATACACATAGTAGATCTATTTTATTTTAAAAATGATCTTTTTAAGGACTTCGTCTCAATCTCCTTTCATTGAGTCATATTTGGTTTTATACACAACTTTCTTTTATACGGTGTATAAACCCCTTTGACTTTTACGTTTATTCAAAAGGAATCTTTTTTATACGAAGCGTTTTACTAAACGACAAAAAGGGAATGTTTTTCTTTCCGTGCTTATGCGGCGACAACGACTTCTCCACCGCCGTGACCATTATTTGAGTTTCGGCTTCCTCTACAAGCCATCATTTTTTTAATGAAAAATAAATAAAAAGTTTTAACTTTCTTTTATTTTGGTATTGAAAATGGTTTTGAAAGAGTTTTATTATATCAATGTGTTGTATTTATATCTTGTGATTGAAATGTGGAACTGTTATGTTTCCTTTATGCATGTTTTATGTGATACGATTATGTTATTGTTTATGATATGTTTAAACCTATTCATATGAGGAATGCATTGGACTTAATAAGTGACGGGTGGAGCCCTCTATAGCACCTCGATGCATCGGCAGGTCTCATGAGACAAACTAGTGTCTTGGCACAAGGCCTTGACAAAATCTTATTTGTGGTCTTGGCACGAGGCCTTGACTACGTGGTTATGATAGTCTGGCATTATGCATTCCATCATTATGAAAGTGGTTATTGATATTGCATGTGATTATTCGACTAGTAGAATATCCATGTGAAGAAGTAAATGGCATTATCTCATATTACTTTTGCCATATTATGTTGAAGTTCATGTTTAAAAGGCTTTTGTTTTAGTTATACATTGTCTTAAATGTTAATGTTTATTTATGAAAGCTTCCGCTATATTGTTAACCTTACTGAGCATTCGAGCTCACCCATTTCAATGTTTTAATATTTTCCAGGATGTGAAGAAGTATTTTATGAATGACCTGCAGGGATAGTCTAAAGAGGATAGAAGTGTGGACTATGGAGACTATGCTATTTTAGTTTTTCACTTTATGATGTAATGTAACCTTTACAAATGTATCTAGTGTTTCCAAGGCTACTAAACTAATCGGTTTTTCGAGACTTGATATTTTTTGATCATGCCAATGTTACAAAGTAATGCACCGACTCTGGGTAGCTGGGGTCGGGGCGTTACAGTTGGTACCAGAGGCAGTTTAGTACTATCCTTGGAAGCAATATTTAGATAAACTCTGATTAGAGCACATAGCCCGAAGATAGACTTTGAGGATTAGTATAGAAGAACTTCCTAGAATTTTGGTATTGTAGAGATTTTGTGAGTTTTCCGAGCAATACATCCCTTTCTGGATACGAGCAGGTAGAGGCGGCTCTGGCACAGATGTACCTAGGGGTAAAACCCGAAAACACCGCTTTGAGCCAGACTCGAACGGGAACTGGTGCATGACAACGGGCCTTGCTGCACTCTTGGTTACGACACTCCCGGGGGATATTCTTAGGATAATTCTCATTTTCTTTACAAACCACTATGAAGTGTTATGAGTATATACTTTATCAAAGAAAACATTTCTTTTTATGATTATGGATTATATCCATAAATAGTTCAATTTATGTAAAGTGTTTTACAAATATGGAATTATGTATTTTGATTCATAAACTGATGTAGTTTATGCAATTGTTTAGAAATGGCGCCTAGTGGAAGAAATGGAAACCGTATCAATGCACGCACTCCATGTAGGGATTGCCCTCCTGCTCAAGATAATTATGGTGGAGCTAGTGATACAACTGGTGCTGATCAGCTTCTCACCATACTGGGACAACTCACTCAAGTTATGAATAATAACCTTACTCTTATGGATCACCCTGATCCAAAACGTGGAGGATCAATGTTAGACCGCTTCATGAGGCAACAACCACCAATATTTAATGGGGGTACAAATCCATTAGTAGCTGAGCAATGGATAAACTCCTTAGAGAAAATATTCCACGTCTTGGGGAGTAGTGAAAGGTAAAAGGTTATCATGGCTGTTTACCGCCTCACTGGAGATGACGATCAGTGGTGGTCGCTGATTCAAAACACAAAAGAAGATGATGACGTATCGAATATGGAATGGAGGGAGTTCAAAGAGCTTTTCTTAGAAAAATACTTTCCTCGTGACCATCGAGCAGATATGGAAAGGCAATTTCTGCGTCTGAGGCAGAAAGAGGATGAGAATGTCGCAAAGTATGAGGCTAACTTTACAAGGTTAGCGAGGCATGCTGCTGATTATATACATAACCCAAGGAGTAAGATTGATCATTTCTTTGATAGGTTAAAACCATTTCTCCATCGAGCTTTAGTATCACAATCCTTCTCATCATACGAAGATATTGTCTCGTGTGCTATCAAGACAGAAAAGGAATTCTCTAAGTCTTATGACAACAATGTAAAGTAAGAGAAGAAGAGAACGGTGGAACAAAAGACAGATAAAGGGAAAAATGGAAAGAATTATTTTCCATTATGTGATAATTATGGGAATAATCACCCTGGTACTTGCCTAAAGGGAATGGGAGTTTGTTATAAATGTGGAGAAAAGGGTCACCAGGCTCGTGATTGCAAGGGAAAGAAAGAGGCTATCAAAGTTGAATGCTACAATTGTAGAGAAATGGGTCATTATGCAAATGAATGTCCTAAGCGTCAGGGAAACTTACCTCAGAAAAGGCCAAGGGATCAAGGACAATCTTATGCTGTGACTACAGTTGAAGTAGAATAATTAATGTATTGGTGCTTTTGGACTCAAGGATTATATTCTGGTTATAAGAATAATGGGATATATATAAATATTGTACTGCAGTACTTTTTAATTTCAGTAAGGTTTTAATATGATTAAGGTAATTATATTTTTAGTATGTGGCAATAAGAGAAACTTTTCTTTGTTTGGGGAATCTGATGTTACAATTGATTTTGGAATTTAGAGACCTTTTAGAGAATGTCTGGATGGAGGTATTTTGGATAACTATTAAGGTTGGAATGGATTAAGTTGAACCATGGATAGTATTGTTTAAGGTTAAAGCATTTCTGAAGATTATTTTTGGAATATTATAATACTATAGTTTTAGGAAAAGGACAACCTGCGGGGTGGGGAATAACCCGTCACGTCGGACAAAGCTGCAGGAATCGAACCCACAACCATAGTGCGACAAGCCTTTATTTCCTACCACTAGCATACAGGAAGTCTCTGGTTTTTAAAAAATAATTTTACTAATCTAAATGGTATGTGTTAACATTTGGAACCTTATACAATTAGGATAAATAGAATATTTTTGAGTTCCGTTACCATTTGGAGTAAAAGTTGGGTTTGTGGTAAAAATTTATTAACGAATGAAAGTATACATAACAAATATGTATATTCCCTTACGTTCTTAGTAAATCTCCTAAATAAATTCCTCAACATATTAAAAGGTAACTTAAAACAAAAATGTTGTCGGTTAACTTTTCCAACTGGGGATTCAATGACCGTTTAACCAATCACATGTTTGTGATTTTCTTGTGGTTAAACTTTCTCCTAATGCTGTTTTCTATAACTCTCCATCAGACCTTGATGGTTTGTTTCTCCTCCATATCCATATTTTCATAGAATCCTAGAATGGGCTATATCGGGTGACCTTTGTACTTATCTTGCTTTCTTTTAATGTTATATATTTATTAACCTTATTTCCGATGTGGGTTTTCCTCAAAGTTATTTTCTGTTTTCAACATTTTATTTTCAAAGAAAAATTTAAAATTGCGAGGACGAAATTTATTGAAGGAGGGGAGAATGTAACACCCCGAGCTTCCACGATACGCTTCTCATTCAATAATGCAATAGCTTGCATTGTACGCAACTTCGATTTCTAAAACACCGTGACTAATCAATGTAGCCGTTATGAATAGTAATAACCACTTTTTAAAATTATAGAAATTTTATATTTCAAAATGGACTTCATTTTTGGATTCGGAATATCGAAATTAGCCTATGTTGAATTTTTTGTATTTTTCTGAGAACTTTTAATTTTTTTATGAATAGTGAAAAATACTTAAAACAACTTTTTAATCAAAATAATTTATTGTGATAAATTATACTATTTAGTGGTTTTATGTTATAATTAGAATATATTTTTACCATTTTATCCAATGGTGGTCATTATAATTAATTTAACATTGAAATTGGACATAAACAATTGCCAATCTTTTGATATAAATTGTTTCTTAAAAACACGCTATTTGTCGTAACAGCGGGAATTAATTATAAAATTAATTAATGAAACTTATATGTTTGGAATTCTGTAAAATAGACATCATTTTTGAATTCGGAATATCAGTTATAGCTGCGGGTGAAATTTTGGCCTTGTTCTGAAAAACTTCAATTTTTTATGAATAGTGAAACCACTAAGTGGTAGTTAAATAGTTGATTTTTCGTTTAAATGAAATATTACCACTTATGTGATTTGATTTTCAAAAATCCGACATACATGGTTGTCATTAAGAAGTAAAATGTGGTTCAATGAGATTAAAATAATTTTTTGGTGAATAGTAACTTTTAAGTTCTTAATCGCGATTAGAGGTAATTAGTGTAGTTTAAGGTACAAATAATGTTTTAATAATATGAGATGAGCATGAAACTTGTCCTACTCATATTGGATGAGTCATGGCTGACCAAGACAACCCATGGGTCAACTTGGGGACCCCATGGAGCCACTTTAATTGGAAAATGACATTAATATATATTTATTTAATGTTAAAATTAAATTGACACAAACATGAGTTATTTTACTAAAATAGATTATAAGTGGGGTTAAACAAGTCCAAATTTTGACTATAAATATTCATTATAAAGATAAAAAGATTTCCTACATCATAGTATTTTTTTATAATTAAATTATTTATGACATCATAATGATGCAGTGATGGCCTCATTATTTAACGATTTTAATAAAATGAAAAGATAATGTAAAATCCAAGGCTTAAACTTGTCCAAAGACTATTGCAAGGGTAGAATTCGAACACTTATCACCTTATCCACGAATTATATAAGTGTGGGGCCTTTAGAATCCGAAAATAATTGTGTAATAATGTAACATTTCAATCTTTCCAAAAGAGCCCCTCCTCTCCACTTATAAAAGGCCCCCACCTCTCCCACCTTATTCATACCTTCAAGCCATTTGGCTCGGCTAACCTCTGTCCAAATACTCTCCCAACATACCCCTCTTACTTCTAGAAGCCTCACATTGGGCAGAACGCTTCCCAAGGAATCCTTTGTCTCAAATCAAAAAGAGTTACCCGATTTTGAGGTAATGTCTTCTCTAATGTTGTTTTGTTTTATTTTTCTTCTCCAACCCCATAAACTCTTTTTATTCATTTCTTTTGTAACAACACCAGTATCCTCAATATACTAGGATGTTTTTATAAGAAGTATTCTAGCTACACTTACACACACATACATCTAATGGTTAAAGAACATACAGTTTCTGTGGATGGCGAATTTCTACCTCACGAAACGATGATTGTTCAGCACTCATATAACACCTTAAAAGGTGGCCATTAAGATGTCACTATTTTTATATATGATATATAATATGTTTATGCTTTACTTATGCTTCTGTATTTCTCATTTATGGCATACTTTATGATTTCCATTATGGGTAAAACGCGATAATTTCATTTTAGGAAGTGCGGACTACCGCCCCCTCAAAGTGATTTGAATCGTTAATGCCATATGTGGGATGTATAAAGGATGGAATAAATGGTATTATAGACTATATTATACTGGAATTATATTATACATTTATATCATTATGATTTTGTTCCATAAAATATGAAATTTAAATGAATGTAGTGTTCATGCGTACGTACGGCTTACCGTCTCCATGAACGGTGCATTTCATTTCTTACCTCTAAATGTTACGTAATATTATAAATGAATGTATATAATGGATATATAAGATATATATGACATATAAATCATGAATATAATTCTGGAGATAATGGATATTCTACCACATGAACAAGTTGTAATTATAAGAAGTTTATTGTTGACTCAAGTACCAAAGATCGACAAAACAACCGTTATAATTACATAATGTTCATATCATTGTAATAAGTGATATAATAAGGATAATGATATTGAAAATGGTTCTTAATAAGGTATATATTAACTCTAGTTTATTATTCAAGAGGTTAAAGAACGGTTGAGTCAAGTCGGACACGAGGTAAGGGAATTTCTTAACCCAACTTCCATTCTTTGGGTTAATCTCCTACTTTCCAATTATGTCATGATATTATTATTATTATTTTGTATTTTTAATTTCTTTATGTGTACCTATAGTGAATACACATAGTAGATCTATTTTATTTTAAAAATGATTTTTTTAAGGACTTCATCTCAATCTTCTTTCATTGAGTCATATTTGGTTTTATACACAACTTTCTTTTATACAGTGTATAAACCCCTTTGACTTTTATGTTTATTCAAAAGGAATCTTTTTTATACGAAGCGTTTTACTAAATGAAGAAAAGGGAATGTTTTTCTTTCCGTATTTATGCGGCGACAACGACTTCTCCGCCTCCGTGACCATTATTTGAGTTTCGGCTTCCTCTACAAGCCATCATTTTTTTAATGAAAAATAAATACAAAGTTTTAACTTTCTTTTATTTTGGTATTGAAAATGGTTTTGAAAGAGTTTTATTATATCAATGTGTTGTATTTATATCTTGTGATTGAAATGTGGAATTGTTATGTTTCCTTTATGCATGTTTTATGTCATACGATTATGTTATTGTTTATGATATGTTTAAACCTATTCATATGAGGAATGCATTGGACTTAATAAGTGACTGGTGGAGCCCGCTATAGCACTTCGATGCATCGGCAGGTCTCATGAGACAAACTAGTGTATTGGCACAAGGCCTTGACAAAATATTATTTGTGGTCTTGGCACGAGGCCTTGACTACGTGGCTATGATAGTCTGGCATTATGCATTCCATCATTATGAAAGTGGTTATTGATATTGCATGTGATTATTCGACCAGTAGAATATCCATGTGAAGAAGTAAATGGCATTATCTCATTTTACTTTTTCCATATTATGTTGAAGTTCATGTTTAAAAGGCTTTTGTTTTAGTTATACATTGTCTTAAATGTTAATGTTTATTTATGAAAGCTTCCGCTATATTGTTAACCTTACTGAGCATCCGAGCTCACCCATTTCAATGTTTTAATATTTTCCAGGATGTGAAGAAGTATTTTATGAATGACCTATAGGGATAGTCTGAAGAGGATAGAAGTGTGGACTATGAAGACTATGTTATTTTAGTTTTTCACTTTATGATGTAATGTAACGTTTACGAATGTATCTAGTGTTTCCAAGGCTACTAAACTAATCGGTCTTTCGAGACTTGTCTTTTGTGATCATGCCAATGTTACGAAGTAATGCAACGACTCTGGGTAGCTGGGGTCGGGGCGTTACAGTTGGTATCAGAGGCAGTTTAGTACAAACCTTGGAAGCAAGATTTAGATAAACTCTGATTAGAGCAGATAGCCCGAAGATAGACTTTGAGGATTAGTATATAAGAACTTCCTAGAATTTTGGTATTGTAGAGATGTTGTGAGTTTTCCGAGAAATACATCCCTTTCTGGATACGAGCATGTAGAGGCGGCTCTGGCACAGATGTACCTAGGGGTAAAACCCGAAAACACCGCTTTGAGCTAGACTCGAATGGGAACTGGTGCACGACAACGGGCCTTGCTGCACTCTTGGTTACGACACTCCCGGGGGATATTCTTAGGATAATTCTCATTTTCTTTACAAACCACTATGAAGTGTTATGAGTATATAATTTATCAAAGAAAACATTTCTTTTTATGATTATGGATTATATCCATAAATAGTTCAATTTATGTAAAGTGTTTTACAAATATGGAATTATGTATTTTGATTCCTAAACTGATCTAGTTTATGCCATTGTTTAGAAATGGCGCCTAGTGGAAGAAATGGAAACCGTATCAATGCACACACTCAATGTAGGGATTTCCCTCCTGCTCAAGATAATTATGGTGGAGCTAGTGATACAACTGGTGCTGATCAGCTTCTCACCATACTGGGACAACTCACTCAAGTTATGAATAATAACCTTACTCGTATGGATCACCCTGATCCAAAAAGTGGAGGATCAATGTTAGACCGCTTCATGAGGCAACAACCACCAACATTTAATGGGGGTACAAATCCATTAGTAGCTGAGCAATGGATAAACTCCTTATAGAAAATATTCCACGTCTTGGGGAGTAGTGAAAGGGAAAAGGTTATCATGGCAGTTTACCGCCTCACTGGAGATGCCGATCAGTGGTGGTCGCTGATTCAAAACACAAAGGAAGATGATGACGTATCGAATATGGAATAGAGGGAGTTCAAAGAGCTTTTCTTAGAAAAATACTTTCCTCGTGACCATCGAGCAGATATGGAAAGTCAATTTCTGAGTCTGAGGCAGAAGGAGGATGAGAATGTCGCAAAGTATGAGGCTAACTTTACAAGGTTTGCGAGGCATGCTGCTGATTATATACATAACCCAAGGAGTAAGATTGATCGTTTCTTTGATGGGTTAAAACCATTTCTCCGTCGAGCTTTAGTATCACAATCCTTCTCATCATACGAAGATATTGTCTCGTGTGCTATCAAGACAGAAAAGGAATTCTCTAAGTCTTATGACAACAAAGTAAAGCAAGAGAAGAAGAGAACGGTGGAACAAGAGACAGATAAAGGGAAAAAGGGAAAGAATGATTTTCCATTATGTTATAATTGTGGGAAGAATCACCCTGGTACTTGCCTAAAAGGAATGGGAGTTTGTTATAAATGTGGAGAAAAGGGTCACCAGGCTCGTGATTGCAAGGAAAAGAAAGAGGCTATAAATCTTGAATACTACAATTGTAGAGAAATGGGTCATTATGCAAATGAATGTCTTAAGCGTCAGGGAAACTTACCTTAGAAAAGGCCAAGGGATCAAGGACAATCTTATGATGTGACTACAGTTGAAGCAGAATAATTAATGTATTGGTGCTTTTGGACTCAAGGATTAAATTCTGGTTATAAGAATAATGTGATATATATAATGATTGTACTGCAGTACTTTTTAATTTCAGTAAGGTTTTAATATGATTAAGGTAATCATATTTTTAGTATGTGGCAATAAGAGAAAGTTTTCTTTGTTTGGGGAATCTGATGTTACAATTGATTTTGGAATTTAGAGACCTTTTAGAGAAAGTCTGGACGGATGTATTTTGGATAACTATTAAGGATGGAATGGATTAAGTTGAACCATGGATAGTATTGTTTAAGGTTAAATCATTTCTGAAGATTATTTTTGGAATATTATAATACTATAGTTTTAGGAAAAGGACAACCTGCAGGGTGGGGAATAACCCGTCGCGTCGAACAAAGCTGCAGGAATCGAACCCACAACCATAGTGCGACAAGCCTTTATTTCCTACCACTATCCTAGAGGAAGTCTCTGGTTATTACAAAATAATTTTACTAATCTAAATGGTATATGTTAACATTTGGAACCTTATACAATTAGGATAAATAGAATATTTTTGAGTTCCGTTACCATTTGGAGTAAAAGTTGGGTTTGTGGTAAAAATTTATTAACGAATGAAAGTATACATAACAAGTATGTATATTCCCTTACGTTCTTAGTAAAACTCTATATAAATTCCTCAACATATTAAAAGGTAACTTAAAACAAAAATGTTGTCGGTTAACTTTTCCAACTGGGGATTCAATGACAGTTTAACCAATCACAAGTTTGTGATTTTCTTGTGGTTAAACTTTCACCTAATCCTGTTTTCTATAACTCTCCATCAGACCTTGATGGTTTGTTTCTCCTCCATATCCATATTTTCATAGAATCCTAGAATGGGCTATATCGGGTGACCTTTGTACTTATCTTGCTTTCTTTTAATGTTATATATTTATTAACCTTATTTCCGATGTGGGTTTTCCTCAAAGGTATTTTCTGTTTTCAACATTTTATTTTCAAAGAAAAATTTCAAATTGCGAGGACGCAATTTATTGAAGGAGGGGAGAATGTAACACCCCGAGCTTCCACGATACGCTTCTCATTCAATAATGCAATAGCTTGCATTGTACGCAACTTCGAGTTCTAAAACACCGTGACTAATCAATGTAGCCGTTATGAATAGTAATAACCACTTTTTAAAATTATAGAAATTATATATTTCAAAATGTACTTCATTTTTGGATTCGGAATATCGAAATTAGCCTATGTTGAATTTTTTGTATTTTTCTGAGAACTTTTAATTTTTTTATGAATAGTGAAAAATACTTAAAACAACTTTTTAATCAAAATAATTTATTGTGATAAATTATACTATTTAGTGGTTTTATGTTATAATTAGAATATATTTTTACCATTTTATCCAATGGTGGTCATTATAATTAATCTAACATTGAAATTGGACATAAACAATTGCCAATCTTTTGATATAAATTGTTTCTTAAAAACACGCTATTTGTCGTAACAGCGGGAATCAATTATAAAATTAATTAATGAAACTTATATGTTTGGAATTCTGTAAAATAGACATCATTTTTGAATTCGGAATATCAGTTATAGCTGCGGGTGAAATTTTGGCCTTGTTCTGAAAAACTTCAATTTTTGATGAATAGTGAAACCACTAAGTGGTAGTTAAATAGTTGATTTTTCGTTTAAATGAAATATTACCACTTATGTGATTTGATTTTCAAAAATCCGACATACATGGTTGTCATTAAGAAGTAAAATGTGGTTCAATGAGATTAAAATAATTTTTTGGTGAATAGTAACTTTTAAGTTCTTAATCGCGATTAGAGGTAATTAGTGTAGTTTAAGGTACAAATAATGTTTTAATAATATGAGATGAGCATGAAACTTGTCCTACTCATATTGGATGAGTCATGGCTGACCAAGACAACCCATGGGTCAACTTGGGGACCCCATGGAGCCACTTTAATTGGAAAATGACATTAATATATATTTATTTAATGTTAAAATTAAATTGACACAAACATGAGTTATTTTACTAAAATAGATTATAAGTGGGGTTAAACAAGTCCAAATTTTGACTATAAATATTCATTATAAAGATAAAAAGATTTCCTACATCATAGTATTTTTTTATAATTAAATTATTTATGACATCATAATGATGCAGTGATGGCCTCATTATTTAACGATTTTAATAAAATGAAAAGATAATGTAAAATCCAAGGCTTAAACTTGTCCAAAGACTATTGCAAGGGTAGAATTCGAACACTTATCACCTTATCCACGAATTATATAAGTGTGGGGCCTTTAGAATCCGAAAATAATTGTGTAATAATGTAACATTTCAATCTTTCCAAAAGAGCCCCTCCTCTCCACTTATAAAAGGCCCCCACCTCTCCCACCTTATTCATACCTTCAAGCCATTTGGCTCGGCCAACCTCTGCCCAAATACTCTCCCAACATACCCCTCTTACTTCTAGAAGCCTCACATTGGGCAGAACGCTTCCCAAGGAATCCTTTGTCTCAAATCAAAAAGAGTTACCCGATTTTGAGGTAATGTCTTCTCTAATGTTGTTTTGTTTTATTTTTCTTCTCCAACCCCATAAACTCTTTTTATTAATTTCTTTTGTAACAACACCAGTATCCTCAATATACTAGGATGTTTTTATAAGAAGGATTCGAGCTACACTTACACACACATACATCTAATGGTTAAAGAACATACAGTTTCTGTGGATGGCGAATTTCTGCCTCACGAAACGATGATTGTTCAGCACTCATATAACACCTTAAAAGGTGGCCATTAAGATGTCACTATTTTTATATATGATATATAATATGTTTATGCTTTACTTATGCTTCTGTATTTCTCATTTATGGCATACTTTATGATTTCCATTATGGGTAAAACGCGATAATTTCATTTTAGGAAGTGCGGACTACCGCCCCCTCAAAGTGATTTGAATCGTTAATGCCATATGTGGGATGTATAAAGGATGGAGTAAATGGTATTATAGACTATATTATACTGGAATTATATTATACATTTATATCATTATGATTTTGTTCCATAAAATATGAAATTTAAATGAATGTAGTGTTCATGCGTACGTACGGCTTACCGTCTCCATGAACGGTGCATTTCATTTCTTACCTCTAAATGTTACGTAATATTATAAATGAATGTATATAATGGATATATAAGATATATATGACATATAAATCATGAATATAATTCTGGAGATAATGGATATTCTACCACATGAACAAGTTGTAATTATAAGAAGTTTATTGTTGACTCAAGTACCAAAGATCGACAAAACAACCGTTATAATTACATAATGTTCATATCATTGTAATAAGTGATATAATAAGGATAATGATATTGAAAATGGTTCTTAATAAGGTATATATTAACTCTAGTTTATTATTCAAGAGGTTAAAGAACGGTTGAGTCAAGTCAGACACGAGGTAAGGGAATTTCTTAACCCAACTTCCATTCTTTGGGTTAATCTCCTACTTTCCAATTATGTCATGATATTATTATTATTATTTTGTATTTTTAATTTCTTTATGTGTACCTATAGTGAATACACATAGTAGATCTATTTTATTTTAAAAATGATTTTTTTAAGGACTTCATCTCAATCTTCTTTCATTGAGTCATATTTGGTTTTATACACAACTTTCTTTTATACAGTGTATAAACACCTTTGACTTTTATGTTTATTCAAAAGGAATCTTTTTTATACGAAGCGTTTTACTAAATGAAGAAAAGGGAATGTTTTTCTTTCCGTATTTATGCGGCGACAACGACTTCTCCGCCGCCGTGACCATTATTTGAGTTTCGGCTTCCTCTACAAGCCATCATTTTTTTAATGAAAAATAAATACAAAGTTTTAACTTTCTTTTATTTTGGTATTGAAAATGGTTTTGAAAGAGTTTTATTATATCAATGTGTTGTATTTATATCTTGTGATTGAAATGTGGAATTGTTATGTTTCCTTTATGCATGTTTTATGTCATACGATTATGTTATTGTTTATGATATGTTTAAACCTATTCATATGAGGAATGCATTGGACTTAATAAGTGACTGGTGGAGCCTGCTATAGCACTTCGATGCATCGGCAGGTCTCATGAGACAAACTAGTGTATTGGCACAAGGCCTTGACAAAATATTATTTGTGGTCTTGGCACGAGGCCTTGACTACGTGGCTATGATAGTCTGGCATTATGCATTCCATCATTATGAAAGTGGTTATTGATATTGCATGTGATTATTCGACCAGTAGAATATCCATGTGAAGAAGTAAATGGCATTATCTCATTTTACTTTTTCCATATTATGTTGAAGTTCATGTTTAAAAGGCTTTTGTTTTAGTTATACATTGTCTTAAATGTTAATGTTTATTTATGAAAGCTTCCGCTATATTGTTAACCTTACTGAGCATCCGAGCTCACCCATTTCAATGTTTTAATATTTTCCAGGATGTGAAGAAGTATTTTATGAATGACCTATAGGGATAGTCTGAAGAGGATAGAAGTGTGGACTATGAAGACTATGTTATTTTATTTTTTCACTTTATGATGTAATGTAACGTTTACGAATGTATCAAGTGTTTCCAAGGCTACTAAACTAATCGGTCTTTCGAGACTTGTCTTTTGTGATCATGCCAATGTTACGAAGTAATGCAACGACTCTGGGTAGCTGGGGTCGGGGCGTTACAGTTGGTATCAGAGGCAGTTTAGTACAAACCTTGGAAGCAAGATTTAGATAAACTCTGATTAGAGCAGATAGCCCGAAGATAGACATTGAGGATTAGTATATAAGAACTTCCTAGAATTTTGGTATTGTAGAGATGTTGTGAGTTTTCCGTGAAATACATCCCTTTCTGGATACGAGCATGTAGAGGCGGCTCTGGCACAGATGTACCTAGGGGTAAAACCCAAAAACACCGCTTTGAGCTAGACTCGAATGGGAACTGGTGCACGACAACGGGCCTTGCTGCACTCTTGGTTACGACACTCCCGGGGGATATTCTTAGGATAATTCTCATTTTCTTTACAAACCACTATGAAGTGTTATGAGTATATAATTTATCAAAGAAAACATTTCTTTTTATGATTATGGATTATATCCATAAATAGCTCAATTTATGTAAAGTGTTTTACAAATATGGAATTATGTATTTTGATTCCTAAACTGATCTAGTTTATGCCATTGTTTAGAAATGGCGCCTAGTGGAAGAAATGGAAACCGTATCAATGCACGCACTCAATGTAGGGATTTCCCTCCTGCTAAAGATAATTATGGTGGAGCTAGTGATACAACTGGTGCTGATCAGCTTCTCACCATACTGGGACAACTCACTCAAGTTATGAATAATAACCTTACTCGTATGGATCACCCTGATCCAAAAAGTGGAGTATCAATGTTAGACCGCTTCATGAGGCAACAACCACCAACATTTAATGGGGGTACAAATCCATTAGTAGCTGAGCAATGGATAAACTCCTTATAGAAAATATTCCACGTCTTGGGGAGTAGTGAAAGGGAAAAGGTTATCATGGCAGTTTACCGCCTCACTGGAGATGCCGATCAGTGGTGGTCGCTGATTCAAAACACAAAGGAAGATGATGACGTATCGAATATGGAATAGAGGGAGTTCAAAGAGCTTTTCTTAGAAAAATACTTTCCTCGTGACCATCGAGCAGATATGGAAAGTCAATTTCTGAGTCTGAGGCAGAAGGAGGATGAGAATGTCGCAAAGTATGAGGCTAACTTTACAAGGTTTGCGAGGCATGCTGCTGATTATATACATAACCCAAGGAGTAAGATTGATCGTTTCTTTGATGGGTTAAAACCATTTCTCCGTCGAGCTTTAGTATCACAATCCTTCTCATCATACGAAGATATTGTCTCGTGTGCTATCAAGACAGAAAAGGAATTCTCTAAGTCTTATGACAACAAAGTAAAGCAAGAGAAGAAGAGAACGGTGGAACAAGAGACAGATAAAGGGAAAAAGGGAAAGAATGATTTTCCATTATGTTATAATTGTGGGAAGAATCACCCTGGTACTTGCCTAAAAGGAATGGGAGTTTGTTATAAATGTGGAGAAAAGGGTCACCAGGCTCGTGATTGCAAGGAAAAGAAAGAGGCTATAAATCATGAATACTACAATTGTAGAGAAATGGATCATTATGCAAATGAATGTCCTAAGCGTCAGGGAAACTTACCTTAGAAAAGGCCAAGGGATCAAGGACAATCTTATGATGTGACTACAGTTGAAGCAGAATAATTAATGTATTGGTGCTTTTGGACTCAAGGATTAAATTCTGGTTATAAGAATAATGTGATATATATAATGATTGTACTGCAGTACTTTTTAATTTCAGTAAGGTTTTAATATGATTAAGGTAATCATATTTTTAGTATGTGGCAATAAGAGAAAGTTTTCTTTGTTTGGGGAATCTGATGTTACAATTGATTTTGGAATTTAGAGACCTTTTAGAGAAAGTCTGGACGGATGTATTTTGGATAACTATTAAGGATGGAATGGATTAAGTTGAACCATGGATAGTATTGTTTAAGGTTAAATCATTTCTGAAGATTATTTTTGGAATATTATAATACTATAGTTTTAGGAAAAGGACAACCTGCAGGGTGGGGAATAACCCGTCGCGTCGAACAAAGCTGCAGGAATCGAACCCACAACCATAGTGCGACAAGCCTTTATTTCCTACCACTATCCTATAGGAAGTCTCTGGTTATTACAAAATAATTTTACTAATCTAAATGGTATATGTTAACATTTGGAACCTTATACAATTAGGATAAATAGAATATTTTTGAGTTCCGTTACCATTTGGAGTAAAAGTTGGGTTTGTGGTAAAAATTTATTAACGAATGAAAGTATACATAACAAGTATGTATATTCCCTTACGTTCTTAGTAAAACTCTATATAAATTCCTCAACATATTAAAAGGTAACTTAAAACAAAAATGTTGTCGGTTAACTTTTCCAACTGGGGATTCAATGACAGTTTAACCAATCACAAGTTTGTGATTTTCTTGTGATTAAACTTTCACCTAATCCTGTTTTCTATAACTCTCCATCAGACCTTGATGGTTTGTTTCTCCTCCATATCCATATTTTCATAGAATCCTAGAATGGGCTATATCGGATGACCTTTGTACTTATCTTGCTTTCTTTTAATGTTATATATTTATTAACCTTATTTCCGATGTGGGTTTTCCTCAAAGGTATTTTCTGTTTTCAACATTTTATTTTCAAAGAAAAATTTCAAATTGCGAGGACGCAATTTATTGAAGGAGGGGAGAATGTAACACCCCGAGCTTCCACGATACGCTTCTCATTCAATAATGCAATAGCTTGCATTGTACGCAACTTCGAGTTCTAAAACACCGTGACTAATCAATGTAGCTGTTATGAATAGTAATAACCACTTTTTAAAATTATAGAAATTTTATATTTCAAAATGTACTTCATTTTTGGATTCGGAATATCGAAATTAGCCTATGTTGAATTTTTTGTATTTTTCTGAGAACTTCTAATTTTTTTTATGAATAGTGAAAAATACTTAAAACAAATTTTTAATCAAAATAATTTATTGTGATAAATTATACTATATAGTGGTTTTATTTTATAATTAGAATATATTTTTACCATTTTATCCAATGGTGGTCATTACAATTAATTTAACATTGAAATTGGACATAAACAATTGCCAATCTTTTGATATAAATTGTTTCTTAAAAACACGCTATTTGTCGTAACATCGGGAATTAATTATAAAATTAATTAATGAAACTTATATGTTTGGAATTTTGTAAAATAGACATCATTTTTGAATTCGGAATATCAATTATAGCTTCGGGTGAAATTTTGGCCTTGTTCTGAAAAACTTCAATTTTTGATGAATAGTGAAACCACTAAGTGGTAGTTAAATAACTGATTTTTCGTTTAAATGAAATATTACCACTTATGTGATTTGATTTTCAAAAATCCGACATACATGGTTGTCATTAAGAAGTAAAATGTGGTTCAATGAGGTTAAAATAATTTTTTGGTGATTAGTAACTTTTAAGTTCTTAATCGCGATTAGAGGTAATTAGTGTAGTTTAAGGTACAAATAATGTTTTAATAATATGAGATGAGCATGACACTTGTCCTACTCCTATTAGATGAGTCATGGCCGACCAAGACAACCCATGGGTCAACTTGGGGACCCCATGGAGCCACTTTAATTGGAAAATGACATTAATATATATTTATTTAATGTTAAAATTAAATTGACACAAACATGAGTTATTTTACAAAAACAGTTTTTAAGTGGGGTTAAACAAGTCCAAATTTTGACTATAAATATTCATTATAAAGATAAAAAGATTTCCTACATCATAGTATTTTTTTTATAATTAAATTATTTATGACATCATTATGATGCAGTGACGACCTCATTATTTAACGATTTTAATAAAATGACAAGATAATGTAAAAATCCAAGGCTTACATTTGTCCAAAGACTATTGTATGGGTAGATTTCGAACCCTTATCACCTTATCCACGAATTATATAAGAGTGGGGCATTTATAATCCGAAAAGCATTGTGTAATAATGTAACATTTCAATCTTTCCAAAAGAGCCCCTCCTCTCCACTTATAAAAGGCCCCCAACTCTCCCACCTTGTTCATACCTTCAAGCCATTTGGCTCGGCCAACCTCTGCCCAAATACTCTCCCAACATACCCCTATTACTCCTATAAGCCCTACATTGGGCAGAACTCTTCCCAAGGAAGCCTTTGTCTCAAATCAAAAAGAGTTACCCGATTTTGAGGTAATGTCTTCTCTAATGTTGTTTTGTTTTATTTTTCGTCTCCAACCCCATAAACTCTTTTTATTCATTTCTTTTGTAACAACACCAGTATACTCAATATACTACGGTGTTTTTATAAGAATTATTAGAGCTACACTTACACACACCTACATCTAATGGTTAAAGAACATACAGTTTCTGTGGATGGCGAATTTCTGCCTCACGAAACGATGATTGTTCAACACTCATATAACACCTTCAAAGGTGGCCATTAAGATGTCACTATTTTTATATATGATATATAATATGTTTATACTTTACTTATGCTTCTGTATTTCTCATTTATGGCATACTTTATGATTTCCATTATGGGTAAAACGCGATAATTTCATTTTAGGAAGTGCGGACTACCGCCCCCTCAAAGTGATTTGAATCGTTAATGCCATATGTGGGATGTATAAAGGATGGAGTAAATGGTATTATACACTATATTATACTGGAATTATATTATACATTTATATCATTATGATTTTTTTCCATTAAATATGAAATTTAAATGAAAGTAGCGTTCATGCGTACGTACGGCTTACCGTCTCCATGAACGGTGCATTTCATTTCTTACCTCTAAATGTTACGTAATATTATTAATGAATGTATATACTGGATATATAATATATATATGACATATAAATCATGAATATAATTCTGTAGATAATGGATATTCTACCACATGAACAAGTTGTAATTATAAGAAGTTTATTGTTGACTCAAGTACCAAAGATCGACAAAAAACCATTATAATTACATAATGTTCATATCATTGTAATAAGTGATATAATAAGGATAATGATTTTGAAAATGGTTCTTAATAAGTTATATATTAACTCTAGTTTATTATTCCGGAGGTTAAAGAACGGTTGAGTCAAGTCATACACGAGGTAAGGGAATTTCTTAACCCAACTTCCATTCTTTGGGTTAATCTCCTACTTTCCAATTATGTCATGATATTATTATGTATTATTTTGTATTATTACATTCTTTATGTGTACCTATAGTGAATACACATAGTAGATCTATTTTATTTTAAAAATGATCTTTTTATGGACTTCGTCTCAATCTCCTTTCAATTAGTCATATTTGGTTTTATACACAACTTTCTTTTATACGGTGTATAAACCCCTTTGACTTTTAAATTTATTCAAAAGGAATCTTTCTTATATGAAGCGTTTTACTAAACGAAAAAAAGGGAATGTTTTTCTTTCCGTACTTATGCGGCGACAACGACTTCTCCGCCGCCGTGACCATTATTTGAGTTTCGGCTTCCTCTACAAGCCATCATTTTTTTAATGAAAAATAAATACAAAGTTTTAACATTCTTTTATTTTGGTATTGAAAATGGTTTTGAAAGAGTTTTATTATATCAATGTGTTGTATTTATATCTTGTGATTGAAATGTGGAACTGTTATGTTTCCTTTATGCATGTTTTATGTGATACGATTATGTTATTGTTTATGATATGTTTAAACCTATTCATATGATAAATGAATTGGACTTAATAAGTGACGGGTGGAGCCCGCTATAGCACCTCGATGCATCGGCAGGTCTCATGAGACAAACTAGTGTCTTGGCACAAGGCCTTGACAAAATCTTATTTATGGTCTTGGCACGAGGCCTTGACTACGTGGCTATGATAGTCTGGCATTATGCATTCCATCATTATGAAAGTGGTTATTGATATTGCATTTGATTATTCGACCAGTAGAATATCCATGTGAAGAAGTAAATGGCATTATCTCATTTTACTTTTGCCATATTATGTTGAAGTTCATGTTTAAAAGACTTTTGTTTTAGTTATACATTGTCTTAAATGTTAATCTTTATTTATGAAAGCTTCCGCTATATTGTTAACCTTTCTGAGCATCCGAGCTCACCCATTTCAATGTTTTAATATTTTCCAGGATGTGAAGAAGTATTTTATGAATGACCTGCAGGGATTGTCTGAAGAGGATAGAAGTGTGGACTATGGAGACTATGTTATTTTAGTTTTTCACTTTATGATGTAATGTAATGTTTACGAATGTATCTAGTGTTTCCAAGGCTACTAAACTAATCGGTCTTTCGAGACTTGATCTTTTGTGATCATGCCAATGTTACAAAGTAATGCACAGACTCTGGGTAGCTGGGGTCGGGGCGTTACAGTTGGTCTCAGTGGCAGTTTAGTACTAACCTTGGAAGCAAGATTTAGATAAACTCTGATTAGAGCACATAGCCCGAAGATAGACTTTGAGGATTAGTATAGAATAACTTCCTAGAATTTTGTTATTGTAGAGATGTTGTGAGTTTTCCGAGCAATACAATCCTTTCTGGATACGAGCAGGTAGAGGCGGCTCTGGCATAGATGTACCTAGGGGTAAAACCCGAAAACACCGCTTTGAGCTAGACTCGAACGGGAACTGGTGCACGACAACGGGCCTTGCTGCACTCTTGGTTACGACACTCCCGGGGGATATGCTTAGGATAATTCTCATTTTCTTTACAACCACTATGAAGTGTTATGAGTATATACTTTATCAAAGAAAACATTTCTTTTTAAGATTATGGATTATATCGATAAATAGTTCAATTTATGTAAAGTGTTTTACAAATATGGAATTATGTATTTTGATTCATAAACTGATCTAGTTTATGCCATTGTTTAGAAATGGCGCCTAGTGGAAGAAATGGAAACCGTATCAATTCACGCACTCCATGTAGGGATTTCCCTCCTTCTCAAGATAATTATGGTGGAGCTAGTGATACAACTGGTACTGATCAGCTTCTCTCCATACTGGGACAACTCACTCAAGTTATGAATAATAACCTTACTCTTATGGATCACCCGGATCCAAAACGTGGAGGATCAATGTTAGACCGCTTCATGAGGCAACAACCACCAACATTTAATGGGGGTACAAATCCATTAGTAGCTGAGCAATGGATAAACTCCTTAGAGAAAATATTCCACGTCTTGGGGAGTAGTGAAAGGGAAAAGGTTATCATGGCAGTTTACCGCCTCACTGGAGATTCCGATCAGTGGTAGGCGCTGATTCAAAACACAAAGGAAGATGATGACGTATCGAATATGGAATGGAGGGAGTTCAAAGAGCTTTTCTTAGAAAAATACTTTCCTCGTGACCATCGAGCAGATATGGAAAGCCAATTTCTGAGTCTGAGGCAGAAGGAGGATGAGAATGTCGCAAAGTATGAGGCTAACATTACAAGGTTAGCGAGACATGATGCTGATTATATACATAACCCAAGGAGTAAGATTGATCGTTTCTTTGATGGGTTAAAACCATTTCTCTGTCGAGCTTTAGTATCACAATCCTTCTCATCATACGAAGATATTGTCTCATGTGCTATCAAGATAGAAAAGGAATTCTCTAAGTCTTATGACAACAAAATAAAGCAAGAGAAGAAGATAACGGTGGAACAAGAGACAGATAAAGGGAAAAAGAGAAATAAGGATTTTCTATTATGTGATAATTGTGGGAAGAATCACCCTGGTACTTGCCTAAAAGGAATGGGAGTTTGTTATAAATGTGGAGAAAAGGGTCACCAGGCTCGTGATTGCAAGGGAAAGAAAGAGGCTGTCAAAGTTGAATTCTACAATTGTAGATAAATGGGTCATTATGAAAATAAATGTCCTAAGAATCAGGGAAAATTAACTCAGAAAAGGCCAAGGGATCAAGGACAATCTTATGATGTGACTACAGTTGAAGCAGAATAATTAATGTATTGGTGCTTTTGGACTCAAGGATTATATTCTGGTTATAAGAATAATGTGATATATATAAAGATTTTACTACAGTACTTTTTCATTTCCGTAAGGTTTTAATATGATTAAGGTAATCATATTTTTAGTATGTGGCAATAAGAGAAACTTTTCTTTGTCTGGGGAATCTGATGTTACAATTGATTTTGGAATTTAGAGACCTTTTAGAGAAAGTCTGGACGGAGGTATTTTGGATAACTATTAAGGTTGGAATGGATTAAGTTGAACCATGGATAGTATTGTTTAAGGTTAAATCATTTCTGAAGATTATTTTTGGAATATTATAATACTATAGTTTTAGGAAAAGGACAACCTGCAGGGTGGGGAATAACCCGTCGCGTCGGACAAAGCTGCAGGAATCAAACCCACAACCATAGTGCGACAAGCCATTATTTCCTACCACTAGCCTACAGGAAGTCCCTGGTTATTACAAAATAATTTTACTAATCTAAATGGTATGTGTTAACATTTGGAACCTTATACAATTTGGATAAATACAATATTTTTGAGTTCCGTTACCATTTGGAGTAAAATTTGGGTTTGTGGTAAAAATTTATTAACGAATGAATGTATACATAACAAGTATGTATATTCCATTACGTTCTTAGTAAATCTCCTAAATAAATTCCTCAACATATTAAAAGGTAACTTAAAACAAAAATGTTGTCGGTTAACTTTTCCAACTGGGGATTCAATGACCGTTTAACCAATCACAAGTTTGTGATTTTCTTGTGGTTAAACTTTCTCCTAATCCTGTTTTCTATAACTCTCCATCAGACCTTGATGGTTTGTTTCTCCTCCATATCCATATTTTCATAGAATCCTAGAATGGGCTATATCGGGTGACCTTTGTACTTACCTTGCTTTCTTTTAATGTTATATATTTATTAACCTTATTTCCGATGTGGGTTTTCCTCAAAGGTATTATCTCTTTTCAACATTTTATTTTCAAAGAAAAATTTCAAATTTCGAGGACGCAATTTATTTAAGGAGGGGAGAATGTAACACCCCGAGCTTCCACGATACGCTTCTCATTCAATAATGCAATAGCTTGCATTGTACGCAACTTCGAGTTCTAAAACACCGTGACTAATCAATGTAGCCGTTATGAATAGTAATAACCACTTTTTAAAATTATAGAAATTTTATATTTTAAAATGGACTTCATTTTTGGATTCGGAATATCGAAATTAGCCTATGTTGAATTTTTTGTATTTTTCTGAGAACTTCTAATTTTTTTTTAATAGTGAAAAATACTTAAAACAAATTTTTAATCAAAATAATTTATTGTGATAAATTATACTTTATAGTGGTTTTATGTTACAATTAGAATATATTTTTACCATTTTATCCAATGGTGGTCATTAGAATTAATTTAACATTGAAATTGGACATAAACAATTGCCAATCTTTTGATATAAATTGTTTCTTAAAAACACGCTATTTGTCGTAACAGCGGGAATTAATTATAAAAATAATTAATGAAGCTTATATGTTTGGAATTTTGTAAAATAGACATCATTTTTGAATTCTGAATATCAATTATAGCTTCGGGTGAAATTTTGGCCTTGTTCTGAAAAACTTCAATTTTTGATGAATAGTGAAACCACTAAGTGGTAGTTAATTAACTGATTTTTTGTTTAAATGAAATATTACCACTTCTGTGATTTGATTTTCAATAATCCGACATACATGGTTGTCATTAAGAAGTAAAATGTGGTTCAATGAGATTAAAATAATTTTTTGGTGAATAGTAACTTTTATGTTCTTAATCGCGATTAGAGATAATTAGTGTAGTTTAAGGTAAAAATAATGTTTTAATAATATGAGATGAGCATGACACTTCTACTACTCCTATTGGATGAGTCATGGCCGAACAAGACAACCCATGGGTCAACGTGGGGATCCCATGGAGCCACTTTAATTGGAAAATGACATTAATATATATTTATTTAATGTTAAAATTAAATTGACACAAACATGAGTTATTTTACTAAAACAGTTTTTAAGTGGGGTTACACAAGTCCAAATGTTGACTATAAATATTCATTAGAAATCTAAAAAGATTTACTACATCATAGTATTTTTTTATAATTAAAATATTTATGACATCATTATGATGCAGCGATGACCTCATTATTTAACGATTTTAATAAAATGAAAAGATAATGTAAACTCCAAGGATTACACTTGTCCAAAGACTATAGGATGGGTAGATTTCAAACCCGTATCACCTTAGCCACGAATTATATAAGTGTGGGACCTTTAGCATCCGAAAAGCACTGTGTAATAATGTAACATTTCAATCTTTCCAAAAGAGCCCCTCCTCTCCACTTATAAAAGGCCCCCACCTCTCCCACCTTATTCATACCTTCAATCCATTTGTCTCGGCCAACATCTGCCCAAATACTCTCCCAACATACCCCTCTTACTCCTATAATCCTCACTTTGGGCAGAACTCTTCCCAAGGAAGCCTTTGGCTCAAATCAAAAAGAGTTACCCGATTTTGAGGTAATGTCTTCTCTAATGTTGTTTTGTTTTATTTTTCTTCTCCAACCCCCTAAAATATTTTTATTAATTTCTTTTGTAACAAAACCAGTATCCTCAATATACTAGGATGTTTTTATAAGAAGGATTCGAGCTACACTTACACACACCTACATCTAATGGTTAAAGAATATACGATTTCTGTGGATGGCGAATTTCTGCCTCACGAAACGATGATTGTTCAACACTCATATAACACCTTCAAAGGTGGCCATTAAGATGTCACTATTTTTATATATTATATATAATATGTTTATGTTTTACTTATGCTTCTGTATTTCTCATTTATGGCATACTTTATGATTTCCATTATGGGTAAAACGCGATAATTTCATTTTAGGAAGTGCGGACTACCGCCCCCTCAAAGTGATTTGAATCGTTAATGCCATATGTGGGATGTATAAAGGATGGAGTAAATGGTATTATATACTATATTATACTGGAATTATATTATACATTTATATCATTATGATTTTGTTCCATTAAATATGAAATTGAAATGAAAGTAGCGTTCATGCGTATGTACGGCTTACCGTCTCCATGAACGGTGCATTTCATTTCTTACCTCTAAATGTTACGTAATATTATAAATGAATGTATATACTGGATATATAAGATATATATGACATATAAATCATGAATATAATTCTGGATATAATGGATATTCTACAACATTAACAACTTGTAATTATAATAAGTTTATTGTTGACTCAAGTACCAAAGATCGACAAAACAACCGTTATAATTACATAATGTTCATATCATTGTAATAAGTGATATAATAAGGATAATGAAATTGAAAATGGTTCTTAATAAGGTATATATTAAATCTAGTTTATTATTCAGGAGGTTAATGAACGGTTGAGTCAAGTCAGACACGAGGTAAGGGAATTTCTTAACCCAACTTCCATTCTTTGGGTTAATCTCCTACTTTCCAATTATGTCATGATATTATTATGTATTATTTTGTATATTTACTTTCTTTATGTTTACCTATAGAGAATACACATAGTAGATCTATTTTATTTTAAAAATGATCTTTTTAAGGACTTCGTCTCAATCTCCTTTCATTGAGTCATATTTGGTTTTATACACAACTTTCTTTTATACGGTGTATAAACCACTTTGACTTTTATGTTTATTCAAAAGGAATCTTTTTTATACGAAGTGTTTTACTAAATGAAAAAAAGGGAATGTTTTTCTTTCCGTACTTATGCGGCGACAACGACTTCTCCACCGCCGTGACCATTATTTGAGTTTCGGCTTCCTCTACAAGCCATCATTTCTTTTAATGAAAAATAAATACAACGTTTTAACTTTCTTTTATTTTGGTATTGAAAATGGTTTTGAAAGCGTTTTATTATATCAATGTTTTGTATTTATATATTGTGATTGAAATGTGGAACTGTTATGTTTCCTTTATGCATGTTTTATTTGATACGATTATGTTATGGTTTATGATATGTTTAAACCTATTCATATGAAGAATGCATTGGACTTAATAAGTGACGGGTGGAGCCCGCTATAGCTCCTCGATGCATCGACATGTCTCATGAGACAAACTAATGTCTTGGAACAAGGCATTGAAAAAATCTTATTTGTGGTCTTGGCACGAGGCCTTGACTACGTGGTTATGATAGTCTGGAATTATGCATTCCATCATTATGAAAGTTGTTATTTATATTGCATGTGATTATTCGACCAGTAGAATATCCATGTGAAGAAGTTAATGGCATTATCTCATTTTACTTTTGCCATATTATGTTGAATTTCATGTTTAAAAGGCTTTTGTTTTAGTTATACATTTCCTTAAATGTTAATGTTTATTTATAAAAGATTCCGCTATATTGTTAACCTTACTGAGCATCCGAGCTCACCCATTTCAATGTTTTAATATTTTCCAGGATGTGAAGAAGTATTTTATGAATGACCTGCAGGGATAGTCCGAAGAGGATAGAAGTGTGGAGTATGGAGACTATGTTATTGTAGTTTTTCACTTTATGATGTAATGTAACGTTTACGAATGTATCTAGTGTTTCCAAGGCTACTAAACTAATCTGTCTTTCGAGACTTGATCTTTTGTGATCATTCCAATGTTACGAAGTAATGCACCGACTCTGGGTAGCTGGGGTCAGGGCGTTACACTATAACATCTGATCATAGGTGTATATTCTAAATCAAACCACCAATTATGAGATTGAATAAGACCTATTATGTAACATTTAGATATGATTTGAAATATAGAGTTTTTTTATCTTCTATTTTACCCAATGTCACCTCCAATGAAGGATATAAGAATAAGAGGATGCGAAATGATAATTGAAAGAGTAGTGGGTGTATTTCTCAGTAGTGTAATTTTTTCATTCCATTAGAATTATAGAGTACTTTAAAACTAACTATCTACTAGTATGATAATGTAGGGCACACTCAATGATCATTCTATATACCATTAAATAATAAAAAATTTTCTGGTTATAGAGGTCATCGGTAGATATTCTTCCAAGAATTTATATTAACCATTAGGGTAGGGAATTATCTACAGAAAATACTACTATAGGATAGTCAAAAACATAGATGTCAATAAGGATCCATCCATATGACTTAGGAGTATATCATCTTCAAATAATGGATGATTTTTTAGGAAATTTTATGTGGTCCCTACTGTAGTGATATGTACCATTTTTTATTTCATCATTTGTACCCATTAATCTATTTGATATAAGGACCAAAAACTTTTTTACATCTTTATATTTCATTATTGGGTTGAAAAATACATTATAACACATTTCATTTTTATTATAGTAAGAAATTCCACTTCGTAAATGGAAAGAGAAGGGGTTACATTATACTTCATTCTCTCATTTTATAGTTGATGAAGAGCTAGTATAGGATTTTATGGTCCTTTATGTGGATATTTTTTACATCATAATACTTATGTATTGTATAGTAACTCATCATGATGAGATTTATTGTAATAATTTCTATGTTTCTTTCTATTCTTCACATGGGAGATCAAAGGTGTTCTTGTCTTGTGAGTGCTTTTTTCCAATAGCTTAGATCTAGTTGGATGATATTGTGTTTTATGTTGATTATTTTTCTTCTATTTATAATATTCCATTGGTTTTTCAGTAATTCCCAGAGGTCTTCAGAATTCATTATAAAGTTTTTATCTATAGAGGTAGGTTGAGTTATCCCTCTATTTGGTACCAACTACTCATCTGATCTTACATCCCACTTATCATAAGGAATTGGAAAATCTAAAAGATCAAAAGGATATATATAAATACCTATTAAAAAAGGTATTTTTTTCATCCAAATTCTTTAATATGGATATCACATATACTCTTTTCCAATAATTCGGATGGTTCTTTGCATTTATGTGTAGACTACTAGTAGCTGAATCTGGTAAAATACAAGAACAAGTATCATTTTCCCTATATCAAGGATTTGATTGATTAGCTAAAGGGAGAAGGTGGTTTGAAAGAGTGATATTCATTTTGGATATCATCAACTCAGATTTAATGACATGGATATCCTTAAGATTTTTTTTAGGAAAATTTATGGACAATATGAATATCTTGTGATTCCTTTTGGACTCAATAACATTATAGTGGTGTTTATGGAAATGTTGAACTAAATATTCCTCAAATATCTTTATATAAATATTATTGAGTATTCAACATCTTTATAAGAGGTAATAAAAATTCAATTTTTATGTCTGGGAGGTTATATTCTTAAGGAATGTGATTTTAGAACAAGGTTTCTCAGAAGATCCTAAAAACATGGGGATTGTCTTATTTCGAGAAGAATCATAAAATTTCACAGAGATATGGATCTTTTTAGATATAGGTAGATATGTTTAGTGTATTTTTAAGGATTTATAATGTATGGAATCATTTTTACTACTCTAACCAACAAATGGTTAAAATTCACTAGGGATGCAAAGCGATGTGCCTCTTTTTATGGGTTAAACCAATATCTGACATTAGATCCTAAATGGATCTCGATGGAACATAGTAAGTGAAATATGGTATATTTTTATGCTTCTATTATTGTTCATGGGTTTTTACATGTACAAGTTTACTATGTTACGACATACAGTTCTTGATAGATTCAGACACATGTGAACAATTGCCCCATTCATATCCTACAGCTCACCAATATTATGCGTAGTCATCTGGGTTGGTTAAGATATCTTTTTGGGGAGAGGTTCAACATATTTTATACTCATAATATACTTATTTATATATTTTCATGGAATGAGATGAATCCCTGGAAGAGGATACTGGTAAAGTGCCTCCAAAAATATGACTTGAACACCACCTACACCCCACAGATGGTTAATGTCACCACTGACTCTCTCGGTAGGAAACTCCCTTCTCGGGCTATCCTAAAATTGAAGTATGGGTGAACAAATATTTTAATATTCACTAAGTTTCATATATATTCATAATAAGATGATTATGGTATGGTTCAAACAAATTTTAGTTTTCATCATCTCAACTTATGTTGATTTTATAGGTTCAACAGTATGATGATGAGTTGAGAGGAATTAAGGGATCCTTATCTTGTGGGGATACTAACCATAGTTGATCTCCCTCTTTTAATGAGATTATTTACATAGATAATGGGTTTTTATCCCTTCATCTATCAAAAGTTAAATTTTTCATGAAATTCATATTTATTCATGGGTCTTAAAACTATAATTTTGAAAACCCATTATGGAATGATATGTCATTTTTGGTGGTTGTGTTTTAGGAATGACATTACTAATATTTTTTCCCACTCTTACTCCTACTATTAGATTAAGGAAAACCAACTGAAGCCTTCTTGACTACACTATACTATTTTGGTGAAGGTTTGGAAATGGGACAACATGTGTATAGAATTAATAGTTGGATAAATATGGAATCTAAAAGAAAAAAAATAATATATGGATGATGATTGATCAGTTGAGGAAATTGTGATATTTATTTTTGATTAAGGACAAAACAAAGGATGATGATCTGGGTAAGATGTATGAGAGGATATGGTGATGTTATAAGGGGTCTCCTATTCCACTCTATTTGACATGGATCCCATGTTCTTATCTCAGTTCTAGAAAAGTATTCAAGATGAAATGGACACTTAATTCAGATTTAATAGAGCTTACAATGTGAAAATGGGTTGTTAGTGGAATAATATTATTTAGACCTTAGAGGTTATACTCCATTCATGCATCACAGATTTTAATTGATCATGGGATAGCCAAATGGACAATTCATGTTTTTTTATAATAAAAATTACCAGTCATCGATCAAAATAGCTCCCTTTGAGGATTTTCATGTTCACCCATGTAATTCACATATATAATTGATTAGGGGTGTGAGAGGCCTATTTTATGGGACTAAGTCATATTAAATAAAGGATTCAGGATATGAGTTGATGATTTTTTAAAACTAAGGGTATTAAAAAAACATTTTCTAATCATTGAAATTCATAATATTTCGTTTTTTATTAGTTACCTAGACTTATTTAATATTTCCCTTTGGTTCAGCCAAAGTCAACTTGGGAAACAAGGGAATCTAGCTACAATATTTTTCATACCATTAGTAATCCTATAGTGCTTTTCTGGGTTCAATAATAGTTTATGTTACAATATTATTTGATATCTAATAATTATTTTTGACACATTTCTTAGCTCAAGAAGTACCTCTTGATCCCCCATTATTCTGATTTTGGAGGAGTTGAGTTGGATCCAGATGTTTCATTTTTTGATGTTCATGTAAAGATCATTAATTACTAGATGAATGTTCAATGTGGTATGTATATTTTTTTCAATGTAGTTTGGTTACACTTATTTGATACTCAGAATACATTGGAGTGTGAGGCGTTGGAAATGGATAATTGGCATCAACTATTTCTGGAGTATTCTTATTCTGTGTGTCTTTCTAGGGAGAGAAACTCTAGTATTGGGGAGAATTGTAACATACCGAATCATACTTTATACCTCATTATAATCTTATATGGATCATAGAGGGATTAATTAAATTAGTTTATGTTTTTCAGTGGTTTTTAGAGGAGTTGAATAAAAAATTGGAACATTAGATATAGGATTTGATTCATGTCATGAATGTAGATTATAGTCAGAAGACATTAATCTATGTTAAATAAATGAAGTTATTTTCTTGAATGTGAAATATTATTCATAATTTTAATGGTTATTTCATTTTTTAAAAGGATATGTGTTTTTCATCATATTATCCATTCTTAATTCTAGGATGTGAGCCCATAATTCAATCCATGAATGAGATATGTTCTGTTAAATTAAATGTTTTGATCACCCCACTCATTTTTCTTTGACCTTCCTCTTATCATCCCAAAACCCTAGGTATTATTCTAGAAATTTTTGGTGACCCATATCCTAATGAAATATAATAACTTGTGTCTCAATCCTAGATTGATCAGTTGTCATCATATCATTTTTTATCCATTCTCTCTCATTTCTCACATTTTTCGTGGAATTATCAATGGTTCTATTTTATTTTGGATATTTGAAAATATCTATTGATGATTCCTTCTTTATTTATTTGAGATCTATCATTCTTTCATCTCTCAAAGGTTGGGTCACATGTTGGTTCTGGTGAGTTGTGTGATATTTGAGGTATGTTTTGATCTATCTTCTCTTCCAAAACTATTTTTATTGAAAATATGACTCTATGTTATCGGAATTATTTTTTAGGTATCCTCTTGATTTAACATATGCTTCATTTGATTCGAGTGTTTAATCTAATTGGGGTTATTGTGGGACCCGCATTGGTGGTAAGTGGTTTTATCTCTAACCTATTCTTTATTATTAGTTGATTCTCTTTGATTTGTAAATGGTTTTATAAATTGTAATTGGAATGATTATTTAATTTATTGATATATATTCATAAATTATATTTTGATAAAATAGATTTTTCCATTAAATTGCTAAATAAAATATGGTTTTCCAAGTATTACTAAATTTTATTAGAAATGGGGTTTTAAAAAATTGTATAGGTGAAAAGTGTTATTTGGAATGGTAATGTGAAAAACTGTAATCCCTTTAAAATGATTGAATAAATGTATCACATGGGATCCTTGGGTACCAAGGTGTAAAGACCAGTAAAATTCAAGGGAAATTTTTTCTTAATTTTCTTTAGAATTTTACAAGAGCGCGGTTTCAGACGGCACCTGATTCCGAGGCCGGGAGTGCCCGGAATTAATTTCCGAAGTTTGGCTCGGGTACGTTCAGTGAACGAACGAGCGGGAATTCCTAACTTTTGATCCGGTGCTCGGAATTGAAATCCGAGGGCACCGATGAACTCGCAACGCCGATATTCACTTAAAGAGACCTTTTCGGGAGTTGCGTTTATTGCGGGTTGTAAGTTAAGTTTTGGGGTTTTCAGTTGAGTTAAATAAAATTTGTGTAAGACAAATTTTATTTTTTTTAGTTTGTTAAAAACCTACCAAAGGGGGTTGGAAGTGGGACCCACACCCACCTAACCTCCCTTGGGAGGATTAAGTGTGGTGGGGCCCACACGAACCCCTAGACTTTTCAAGTTCCCTTAACCCCCTCTTAATTGGCTTAAGTTACTCTTATTTAATTTTGGGGGTTAACTCTTTTGAATTTCAAACTTTTGAAATTCTTTTATGTTTTGTAATAATAAAATAAGATGTTATCTTATTTTATTATGGGTTGTTTGTTTGTCCCCTTGAGAGCTTTTTTAGAGCTTCCTCTTCATCTTCAAGCTCTGACGAAGAACGAAGAACGCCCAAACTCCGACGAAGAACGACGCCTCTCTTCTTCGTCCTCGGTGTCAACAAGAGGGAACGCCGCTTCCTCTTCGGACCTTCTTCGTCGACATACGAAGATTCGACAACGACTCTTCCTCCGCGACACCGATATTTCACGACTACGTCAACGTGCGACTATCAAGGTAGAGGTTCTTGAGTTCGTTGTTTTCTTTATATTTTGACTTTCCTCAAGACTTGACGAGGAACGCTCTTTTTTCGACGAAGAACGCCGCACCTCCTTTCTTCGTTCACCGTGTCAACGAAGGGGACGCCACCTCTTCTTCGGACAACCTACGTCGGCAAAAGAAGATTCACCAACGACGTATCTCTTCGGGCATATCTCTTCGTCAACGGATTTGACGAACGATGACCGCGACGCCCGACCTCCGCGACGCCGTCTTCCGCGGAACGTAGACGAATCTTCGAATCTTAAACCCGAGGTAGGGGTTGTTGTTTAATTCTTTATTTATTCCATTTCTTGCTCGTGGATCGCATGTCTACGTGAGGCTTTGAAATTTTTTTATTTAAGTGTTATAGTTAACGCGAGGGGGGGCCGGACCGCGTGAACACGGCCGAACCCCCCTCCATCGTTCATGTTTATTTTGCGGAATAAAGCAAGTGGCGTGGTGCCGTCGCACCACGCGGATGAACGTGCTTATATTTTACGCGGCGCCGTCGCGCTACGCCAAGGAAAAATCTTCAAGAACGCGACGTCGTCGGGCCGCATTGAAAGGATTCATGGCACGTCGAAAGGGGCGTGGTGCCGTCGCACCGTGCCGGACGACGAACACCGCGGCCGGTTCCGGGCCGCGGCGGGACGAGAAGACCGCGGCCGGTTCCGGGCCACGGCGGAAGAAAAGACCGGCGGCCGGGCCGCCGGCGTCGGAAGCCGAGGAGGGGACCGGAATTTCCGGTCCCGTTGGAGAAAACCAGCCGGCCAGCTGGCCGGCCGGATGTCTTTAAACCGGGGGAAATAATTCCCCCGGCCAGCACTTAAAACCCCCCTCTTTAAGAGGGGGGCGGTCCATGAAATGGGGGCAGCAGCCCCCCGGTTTGATCCTCCAAAACCGGCCCCCACGTGGGGCCGATTTGTTACCCAGGCGCGACACAAAGGCCGCGCCACCTTGAAGAAGCGGGGGCTTAGCCCCCCGCGTGCCACCCACGTGCAGCGCCAGGCGCCGCCGACGCGGCCCGCCGCCGCCGCCACCGCGTCGCCCAGGGGGTGGTCGGGCCGGGTCGGCCCGGACGCGGACCCCCCGTTTCGAACCAGATATGGTTTTTGGCCCATAAATTGAGCCTCGGACCTCCGAATGACGAACCGTGTGCGGCAACGCGATCCTTGGATCGAGACGGTCGTTTCGGTATATCGCACTCAAGGTTTAGGATTACTTTGAGTTCGGCCGGGTTGGTTCGTTCACGAAACCAACCGGGCCTTCGGAGCGGAAACGCTCATATCTTGAGCTACGAACGTCCGATTGACGCACCGTCAGTCGCGTTGTGTTCCTTTTAGTGAGACGGATCTTTTGGCATACTCCGCCCAAGGTTTGGACGCAGGTGGAGTACGGTCGGGTTGGTTTTGCCATAAAAACCAACCGGGCCCCGGAGACGAAAATACCAATAACTCTCAGACCGGGCGTCCGATCGACGCATCGTCTGTTGCGTTGAGTTCCTGTTTACGATACGGAACTTTTGGTATCCTTCGCCCGAGTTTTGGATACAGTTAGTAGAGGCCGGGTTGGATCGCTCCCGAAATCCAACCGGGCCCCTGGAACGGGAAAGCTAATATCTTACAGACAGGACGTCCGCTTGACGAGCCGTCAGCGGCGTTGGTGGTTACGTTAAGTAACGGTCCCTTTGAGTTTACCCTATGGGAGTTCGGGGTACAGTTGAGATACGGCCGGGATTGGTTTCGCTCTCGAAACCAACCGGGGCCCTGGGACGAAAAGGCTAATAACTCACAGACCGGGCGTCCGATTGACGCGCCGTCTGTTGCGTTGAGACCCCTGTGACGAGACGGACCTTTGAGACACTTCTTCGTGGGACTTTGAGATACTTGGAGTATCGACCTGTAGCTCGTGGCGCGGACCCTCCCAGTGACGAGCGTGCGAAGTACGGAGACCGTGTAGCTGGCTGAGACCTGACGACTGCTTGACCGACTCGACTTGGAGTGAGTCGACTAGCCCAGTGGACGGAGCACTACTTTCTGAGGTGCAGACCCATGGCGGACGGAGCACTACCTGTGTGACAGTGCAGACCCGCGGTGCTCGTCCGGAGAGTACCTCAGCAGGCTACTAGGGGGTGTGCACTACGGTGTTTGGGTGACATACCTCGGCGGGAAGCACTACTGTGTTTGGGTGGCTGGCCCGCAGTACTCGACAGGAGGAGTACTTCAGCAGTCTTAGGTTAGTGAGCAGTACCTCGGAGTCGTGACAGGACCACTGTACACTCTAGAGACGGAGCTTTTCAGCAGTTACGGTTTCGATAATGAAAATCCTGGTTTGAGCTGAGACTTTTGACCTTGTGTTTACCTCATGATTGAGATGGGTCACCTGCTAACTTTTGTATATGTATGGGCATATACCCGGGTAGTGGTTATCCGTCGTTTTCACAATCCCTGTGTTTCCTCATGCTTGAGATGGGTTACTTGATAACTTAGGTATATGTATGGGCATATACCTAAGTAGAGTTTATCTGTTGAGATCTTCTTGTGGTTATCCTTGTTGGTTTTAGTGAGACCTTGAGGGTCTCGGGGTCCCTACTGAGTATCGTTATACTCACCCCTGCACGGGCTATGCCCGCACCTCATTGTGTTGGTTGCAGACGACGGCCAGTACTGACAGAGGCCGAGTGTTCAAGGACTGGATGGTACCTGGAGGTGGACTATACGACGAGGCGGTACCCAGAGGCAGACCACTGGGCGGGACATACTCGGAGCAGACGGCGGGACCCGAGGAGCAGAGGAGCTATCTGTACCCACCCTTCAGGTGGGATTTCCAGTGGTCAGCTCGGCGTAGCAGCTTTACTTTTCAGTTGCTGTTTTTCCTTTCGAGTTGTACTTTACAGTTGGGCTTGTATTTCCGGCCCCTTTTTACTTTCCGCACTTTTAGTTGTACTCTGTTTTTGCTTAGTGTTACTTTCCGCTTTCTTACTCTGTGGTGTTTGTTTACTTTACAAAGGCAATGCCTTCCCTTTTTACCGGGATTTACGCCTTGGTGCTAGTCGCCAGCCCCTGGCCTATGGAAGGCGGGCTTGGGGTAGTCACGACACGGACCCCGAGGGCGGGTCGTGACAAATTGGTATCAGAGGTGGTCGGTTCTACCGCAGACTCTGGTCTTTCTTTCTGTGAAGCAATAGTGTTAAGGGTACCGAGTGTGGTTTTCAGTTCAGGGAGTCCAGTGTTGGTGCGGGCGGTCGACGTATCCATACACCAGGACCCTGACAACTGATTTCCGACTTTGTGCACGAAAACACTGATTGCGTGTGTGTTTTCAAAGGTTTTTCCCCTTAAAACAGCTCAAACCAGGTCAGCTCACCAGGTATAATCGTTTGATCGTGTTACGTTGTTTCTTTCAGGATGGCCCCACGACGGCAGCCAGTTAGGGTTCCGAGAATCGAACGTGACGACAGCCCACCGAGCGACGAGGCCTCGGTGCAGGGCCCTTTGTCAGCAGTGGCACCGACGGTAGCTCTACCCGCCGAGCCCCCGATGCTTCCAGCAGCAGCCGCTGACGATGCACGTCGCCTCAGCGCACTGCATGAGTTTCAGCGCCAGCGACCGCCCAGGTTTCGCGGGGAGACGGATCCCCAGGCTGCAGAGGACTGGCTGGAGGCAGTGGTACGAGTGTTTAGGCTAGTGAGGACACCAGCAGACCTCATGGTGATCCTCGCTGCGAGCCTACTACACGCAGCGGCAGGACGATGGTGGAGCCTGATGCTCCAGGTGCACGATGAGGCATCTCTACTTTGGACGGACTTTGAGAGCCTCTTCCGCTCGGAGTTCGTCCCAGCCATCCTTCGTGCGGTGCGTATCCAGGAGCTTCTGCAGCTGCGGCAGGGCAGCATGACGGTCGCTCAGTACTCGGCGAGATTTACCGATCTCTCGCGCTACTCGACCGACATGGTACGGGACCCATTCTTCCGGGCCCGGACCTTCGAGCAGGGTTTGAGACACGAGATCAGGGCATCGCTGATCTCCCTCAGCTTACCGACTCAGACAGGAGTACTGGAGCGGGCCCTTCTGATTGAGAGCTTCCTTGCTGAGTCTTCACCAGCGCAGCGACCCACCGCAGGGCGGCACGTAGCGGAGTCTTCGGTAGCAGGTAGCCGACAGATGACTCAGGGGTCCAGACAGACCATACCTTCAGGCAGACGACCTCAGGGCACTGGCTCAGCAGTGCAGGGCACACAGCGCGGAGTCAGTCTTTTGAGTGGAAGACAGTGCTTTGCATGCGGCGGGCAAGGCCACATGGCTCGAGACTGCCCGACCCGCCATGCGGAGGAGCAGCAGACGGTTGAGGAACCACCTAGGCAGAGGCAGAGGTTCGACCGTGGCGGTCCACAGGGAGGAGGCGGACGAGGCAGAGGAGCTGGCCGAGCAGCAGGTGGTGGACGACGCTTTGAGGCTCTGCCACCACCACCACCAGGAGGTCCACCCCGACCACAGGGAGTAGGTGAACATGCGAGAGCACAGCTTCAGGCAGCTGAAGCTTACGATCATGGATCTCTGGGAACAGGTGGACAGGAGATGAACTAGTGGATACGTCTTTTGTACTTCTAGTTCCATGTTGATGTTGCTTTTGTGTAGCGTCTTGTATTATGAGCTGCAATAATAAAAGACGCATCCTTTGTGATGTTTTCATTCCTGTCCTCTTTTGTGATGTTACTAAGAGGTTCCAGTTGACTGTTGACTTGACCCTCACTTGTGAGACATCTACTGGAGGAGACCAGTTACCACACACTGATGCCGACAGTTTGACTCAACCCTTGGAGGCGAGAGTAACGGTTGGATCTCTTAGTAGTAGCGTCGAGGCCTTACGACGTCATCCTTGGTATGGATTAGTATCATCCATGTTAGGATTGACTGTTTTAGGCAAAGAATGTGGTTCATCCAGGGGATGAGACCAGGTTTCTCTTATCGGCAAAGAAGAAATCTTGCAGCTCTTGTGGGACCAGAGATGGTCCGGGCCACGTCAGAGGAGTTCCATGTCATCCAGGAGCGGATAAGGACAGCACAGAGCCGGCAGAAGTCATACGCTGACAGGAGGCGGAGGCCATAGAGTTCGAGGATGGTGACCACGTCTTCTTGCGGGTCTCACCTCGACGTGGTATTCGGAGATTTGGCCGAGGCGACAAGTTATCTCCGCGCTTCATCGGACCCTTCCAGGTCCTCAGCAGGGTAGGTGAGGTGGCTTATCGCCGGGCTCTACCACCTCAGTTACACCGGGTGCACGACGTCTTCCACGTGTCTCAGCTGAGGAGATACGTGCACGACCCGACGCACATCTTTGACCATGTGGAGCTTGACGTTGACGATGGGGCGACTTTTACGGAGGTCCCGGTGGAGATAGAGGATCGACAGGAGCGGGTCCTCCTTGGGCGATCGATTCCTCTTGTGCGCAACAGATGGCGGCACGGGAATCTCCAGGAGAGCACATGGGAGCGGGAGGCTCAGATGCGTGCTCAATACCCTCTTTTGTTTCCCTAGTTTTTGATGTATCTTTACGGGGACGTAAAGCCCTGAGGTGGGAGTAATGTAAAGACCCATAAAATTCAAGGGAAATTTTTTCTTAATTTTCTTTAGAATTTTACAAGTGCGCGGTTTCAGACGGCACCTGATTCCGAGGCCCGGAGTGCCCGGAATTAATTTCCAAAGTTTCGCTCGGGTACGTTCAGTGAACGAACGAGCGGGAATTCCTAACTTTTGATCCGGTGCTCAGAATTGAAATCTGAGGGCACCGATGAACTCGCAACGCCGATATTCGCTTAAAGAGACCTTTTCGGGAGTTGCGTTTATTGCGGGTTGTAAGTTAAGTTTTGGGGTTTTCAGTTGAGTTAAATAAAATTTGTGTAAGACAAATTTTATTTTTTTTAGTTTGTTAAAAACCTACCAAAGGGGGTTGGAAGTGGGACCCACACCCACTTAACCTCCCTTGGGAGGATTAAGTGTGGTGGGGACCACACGAACCCCTAGACTTTTCAAGTTCCCTTAACCCCCTCTTAATTGGCTTAAGTTACTCTTATTTAATTTTGGGGGTTAACTCTTTTGAATTTCAAACTTTTGAAATTCTTTTATGTTTTGTAATAATAAAATAAGATGTTATCTTATTTTATTATGGGTTGTTTGTTTGTCCCCTTGAGAGCTTTTTTAGAGCTTCCTCTTCATCTTCAAGCTCTGACGAAGAACGAAGAACGCCCAAACTCCGACGAAGAACGACGCCTCTCTTCTTCGTCCTCGGTGTCAACAAGAGGGAACGCCGCTTCCTCTTCGGACCTTCTTCGTCGGCATACGAAGATTCGACAACGACTCTTCCTCCGCGACACCGATATTTCACGACTACGTCAACGTGCGACTATCAAGGTAGAGGTTCTTGAGTTCGTTGTTTTCTTTATATTTTGACTTTCCTCAAGACTTGACGAGGAACGCTCTTTTTCCGACGAAGAACGCCGCACCTCCTTTCTTCGTTCACCGTGTCCACGAAGGGGACGCCACCTCTTCTTCGGACAACCTACGTCGGCAAACGAAGATTCGCCAACGACGTATCTCTTCGGGCATATCTCTTCATCAACGGATTTGACGAACGACGACCGCGACCCCCGACCTCCGCGACGCCGTCTTCCGCGGAACGTAGACGAATCATCGAATCTGAAACCTGAGGTAGGGGTTGTTGTTTAATTCTTTATTTATTCCATTTCTTGCTCGTGGATCGCATGTCTACGTGAGGCTTTGAAATTTTTTTATTTAAGTGTTATAGTTAACGCGAGGGGGGGCCGGACCGCATGAACACGGCCGAACCCCCCTCCATCGTTCATGTTTATTTTGCGGAAGAAAGCAAGTGGCGTGGTGCCGTCGCACCACGCGGATGAACGTGCTTATATTTTACGCGGCGCCGTCGCGCTACGCCAAGGAAAAATCTTCAAGAACGCGACGTCGTCGCGCCGCATTGAAAGGATTCATGGCACGGCGAAAGGGGCGTGGTGCCGTCGCACCGCTTCAGACGACGAACACCGCGGCCGGTTCCGGGCCGCGGCGGGACGAGAAGACCGCGGCCGGTTCCGGGCCACGGCGGAAGAAAAGACCGGCGGCCGGACCGCCGGCGTCGGAAGCCGAGGAGGGGACTGGAATTTCCGGTCCCGTTGGAGAAAACCAGCCGGCCAGCTGGCCGGCCGGATGTCTTTAAACCGGGGGAAATAATTCCCCCGGCCAGCACTTAAAACCCCCCTCTTTAAGAGGGGGGCGGTCCATGAAAGGGGGGCAGCAGCCCCCCGGTTTGATCCTCCAAAACCGGCCCCCACGTGGGGCCGATTTGTTACCCAGGTGCGGCACAAAGGCCGCGCCACCTTGAAGAAGCGGGGGCTTAGCCCCCCGCGTGCCACCCACGTGCGGCGCCAGGCGCCGCCGACGCGGCCCGCCGCCGCCGCCCCCGCGGCCCGCCGCCGCCGCCGCCGCGCCGCCGCCCGCCGCCGCCGGCCGCCGCGTCGCCCAGGGGGTGGTCGGGCCGGGTCGGCCCGGACCCGGACCCCCCGTTTCAAACTAGATATGGTTTTTGGCCCATAACATGAGCCTCGGACCTCCGAATGACGAACCGTCTGCGGCAACGCGATCCTTGGATCGAGACGGTCGTTTCGGTATATCGCACTCAAGGTTTCGGATTACTTTGAGTTCGGCCGGGTTGGTTCGTTCACGAAACCAACCGGGCCTTCGGAGCGGAAACGCTCATATCTTGAGCTACGAACGTCCGATTGACGCACCGTCAGTCGCGTTGTGTTCCTTTTAGTGAGACGGATCTTTTGGCATACTCCGCCCAAGGTTTGGACACAGGTGGAGTACGGTCGGGTTGTTTTTTCCATAAAAACCAACCGGGCCCCGGAGACGAAAATACCAATAACTCTCAGACCGGGCGTCCGATCGACGCACCGTCTGTTGCGTTGAGTTCCTGTTTACGATACGGAACTTTTGGTATCCTTCGCCCGAGTTTTGGATACAGTTAGTAGAGGCCGGGTTGGATCGCTCCCGAAATCCAACCGGGCCCCTGGAACGGGAAAGCTAATATCTTACAGACAGGACGTCCGCTTGACGAGCCGTCAGCAGCGTTGGTGGTTACGTTAAGTAACGGTCCCTTTGAGTTTACCCTATGGGAGTTCGGGGTACAGTTGAGATACGGCCGGGATTGGTTTCGCTCTCGAAACCAACCGGGCCCCTGAGACGAAAAGGCTAATAACTCACAGACCGGGCGTCCGATTGACGCGCCGTCTGTTGCGTTGAGACCCCTGTGACGAGACGGACCTTTGAGACACTTCTTCGTGGGACTTTGAGATACTTGGAGTATCGACCTGTAGCTCGTGGAGCGGACCCTCCCAGTGACGAGCGTGCGAAGTACGGAGACCGTGTAGCTGGCTGAGACCTGACGACTGCTTGACCGACTCGACTTGGAGTGAGTCGACTAGCCCAGTGGACGGAGCACTACTTTCTGAGGTGCAGACCCATGGCGGACGGAGCACTACCTGTGTGACAGTGCAGACCCGCGGTGCTCGTCCGGAGAGTACCTCAGCAGGCTACTAGGGGGTGTGCACTACGGTGTTTGGGTGACATACCTCGGCGGGAAGCACTACTGTGTTTGGGTGGCTGGCCCGCAGTACTCGACAGGAGGAGTACATCAGCAGTCTTAGGTTAGTGAGCAGTACCTCGGAGTCGTGACAGGACCACTGTACACTCTAGAGATGGAGCTTTTCAGCAGTTACGGTTTCGATAATGAAAATCCTGGTTTGAGCTGAGACTTTTGACCTTGTGTTTACCTCATGATTGAGATGGGTCACCTGCTAACTTTGGTATATGTATGGGCATATACCCGGGTAGTGGTTATCCATCGTTTTCACAATCCCTGTGTTTCCTCATGCTTGAGATGGGTTACATGATAACTTAGGTATATGTATGGGCATATACCTAAGTAGAGTTTATCTGTTGAGATCTTCTTGTGGTTATCCTTGTTGGTTTTAGTGAGACCTTGAGGGTCTCGGGGTCCCTACTGAGTATCATTATACTCACCCCTGCACGGGCTATTCCCGCACCTCATTGTGTTGGTTGCAGACGACGGCCAGTACTGACAGAGGCCGAGTGTTCAAGGACTGGACGGTACCTGGAGGTGGACTATACGACGAGGCGGTACCCAGAGGCAGACCACTGGGCGGGACATACTCGGAGCAGACGGCGGGACCCGAGGAGCAGAGGAGCTATCTGTACCCAACCTTCAGGTGGGATTTCCAGTGGTCAGCTCGGCGTAGCAGCTTTACTTTTCAGTTGCTGTTTTTCCTTTCGAGTTGTACTTTACAGTTGGGCTTGTATTTCCGGCCCCTTTTTACTTTCCGCACTTTTAGTTGTACTCTGTTTTTGCTTAGTGTTACTTTCCGCTTGCTTACTCTGTGGTGTTTGTTTACTTTACAAAGGAAATGCCTTCCCTTTTTACCGGGATTTACGCCTTGGTGCTAGTCGCCAGCCCCTGGCCTATGGAAGGCGGGCTTGGGGTAGTCACGGCACGGACCCCGAGGGCGGGTCGTGACACAAGGTGGAGGGTTTAGTATTGGGCCTTTCAATTTGATACCATATGGGGTTCACTTTTTTGGTTGTTCCTTTATTCTTAGATTGTAGATCATATGGATAAAGGAATATGGCATTGATATTTTTGGGGGCTCACTCAGGGGTGTTTCCTTTTTCTATAGGTCAGGATGTTATATGGATCTTTATTCATTCTCACCCATCATTGTTGCATTGGTATGTGAGGGAACCATCTTTATCTACCAATGTTATCATGGGGGGATCTATATTGTGTTTTTATTATGAATAAATGGATTAGATATGATATAATTTATGATTTTGTATATGTAAAGTGATACTTTGAAATATTTTTAAAATTTATGTCATCTAGTATTGATTTATAACTACAAAAAAGGATCTATATTCCCATTATTTTGATATAAATTTGAAAAACTTTTATCATACAATGTCTTATTTAAAACTGATAATATTTATTTTTTGGATTGTTCTTGTTGAATAATGGTCTTTGATTCTGTACATGATGAACACGAGAACCACCACATATGGGTTTTCTAGAGTCTAGTGTCTTTATGGAGATGATTGGATCCTTTGACCAATTTATCACTATAATAGTCATTGATAGTTCCCAGTATTTTTATATCTTCTTCGTCCATGTGAAATGTTATGCCAATGCTTGAGAATCCCATTGGTGTGGTAAGGTAGCTTTCAAAATGACAGATAAACCATGGATCATGGGTGGTGATGTTAATATTTTCATGGACCCTTTGGATAAGAAGGGTGATGGTATTTTTCTTTTTAATTCTATCCATGATTTTATATGTTTATATCCAATACTGGCCTCATGGATATGGGGTATGTATGATACCACTTCACCAAGTTCAAAACCCAAAGGGGGTGGCCATACTTGGTGGCACATTGATCAATATCTCACAAATTTCACCATGATATCGTCATTAATGGATGAAAAGGTAACTCATATGGTTCTTCCATTATCTGGTCACTCCCCAATACTTGTTGAACTGTCTCTCAGGAAGTAACATGGTGATCAATTCAACTACTACAACCGTTGGTCAGTTATTTTTGGATACTACAAGGCAGTGAGGTTTTCCTGGTCTAATATTTTGAAGGGAAGGTCTTGGATCACCCTCCATAATAATATTATACAATAAAAAATAACCTACAATTGTGTATCAACAACCAACCACCTTATTTATAGGACTTGGATGAGATCAAAGTGGAGATTTATTATATGGTGTTATATTTGGGGAATGGATGGGATGAGGTTATATTAGGTGAGATTGCTCACAAAAAGGATATGTTAACAGAATTCATCATGACGGATGAACATATGGCCCAAAAACAGTCTATTATTAAGCATATTAGATAATGTGATAAGGATACAATGTTTTTTCAAGCGTTTATTATGGAGGAAAAATGGAATATCAGACATGATGTTTTTTAGAGAATAGAAGTTGAACTGATGATGTCATGGTGGTTGGGGAATGGATGATGCGCATTTCTCTTATCATCTTATAGGTCCTAACCCTCTCGTTCAAGGGGGTAACCAAGGGGACCTACTAATATCCTTATCAATATCCCCAACATGGATTCTGAGTATCAATATTATTTATTTGAATTGGTTATATATGTGGAGGAAATTCATGAAGATGTGAAGTTCCAGAACCCAGATAGTGTGTTGGGACCAGATGGCTTATCTTGTTCTTTCTATAATTCATCATAGGATAAGTTCAGTTGTGATATGGTGAATACAATTCAAGATTTTCATCATGGATGTAGCCTTCCTCGTCTGGCATGTCAAACCAAAATGGTGATCATACAAAAATCAAGGACCCATCCTTGCTTCACAACTATAGTACAATTAGAATGTATAATTTCTCCAAAAATGTGTTGTCTAGTGATATCAATGGAATACTATCAAAGAATCTCCCTCGTTGGATTTCATAGGAACTGCATGGCTTCACTAAATTAGAATGATCTATGGTGTAATAGGCCAAGATCAAAAGATGAATTGATACATCAACCATAAGTTCCATGTTTTAATATAGTGATCAAATTATACATGGATAAAGCCTATGATAGTGATCAATGAAACTCCATCCAAAAGGTTCTTTCATTCCAGTTTTTTTATTCATAGACTACTGATATTTTTTTTCAATTTTTCTACTCTACTTGGTTTTCTATCTTTTTTTCGAGAAAATCATGTGTTTTACAAATCAATTCAAGGTCTATATAACGGTGAGCCACTTTCTCCGAGACTTTTTATTCTAACCCTAGACTCCCTTAGTCTCTATATCAAAAAAATTGTTAGATAAGGTTCTATCCTCCCATATCAATACATTCCAACCTCTAGTAGAATATCTTGCCTTATTTTGTAAGATAGTAGAGTTATTTTTATCAATTATAATAAGAGATCTATGTAGGTTATCAAAATAGTCCTACAATAATATGGAAAAGGGAGTTGGTACATCATGAACCATGAAAAGAGTAAAATTTTCCCCTAGAATTAGTGCTTGAACAAGTGTATATCTTACATGAAAGACAATATATGAATTATTATAAGTAACTTCCCAATGGGATGTCATGGTGAATTTATCTCCTCTCACATACTAAAAATTCAAAATTTTTATAAAATTATTAAAAAATCATTGATCGTATCATGAACTAGAAAAATTGGTTTCTATCCATTGGAGGTAAGATCGCTTGGGTGAATCTCTTCATCTCTTCCATCCCCATGAATATTATTTCAAATATCTATTTTCTAAAATGCGTTATTCATGGAATTGAGAATGTTATAAAATCATTCATTTGGGAAGTGAATTTGGATGGAAAACTTCACTAGAATCATGAAAGAGGATGAAAGGGTATCCATAGGAGCTAAGTATTGAGGTTAAAAATATTTCAATCATGATGAAATTAATTCATGCGAAGATGACATGGGAGGTTATCAGGGGTCATACACCCTGAGGATGGCTAATTTTGGACAATTATGGAAGTCATTTGGATACATGGAGGGGGAAATCTTATTATTTGTGTCATGTTTCTCAACTTTGTATTAAATCTACCCAAGATAAATCTAAATTGATCATTGTAAGGGGAAATAGTATTTTATGGCATTGTGATTGGGTCAGTACGAAACTGGATTTCCATGATTTCCAATTCCATATATTACAGTTATATAGTCAATCACGTACCAATGATTCATCCATACCATTATTAATAGTAAATAGCATTACAATTTTGTAATGATTGAGTTGAACTGTGAACTAGGTATGTGCATATTTACAGGCTATCGGTCGGGTTCTTTCTCAATGAAATATTTTCCGAAAGTGATGGAGGCAAAAAATGTCACATATTATTTCTGAGGGGTGTTAGAGTGTAAAGAGACCCCTAAAAATTACAACTTCCCCTTGTGGGATATCATGAACCAATCCATATACATGGATGATAATTTTCACGACCTATCCTCGGGGCCCGTGTCGTGACTACCCCAAGCCCGCCTTCCATAGGCCAGGGGATGGCGACTAGCACCAAGGCGTAATTCTCGGTAAAAATGGAATGCATTGCCTTTGTAAAGTAACAAACACCATAGAGAAAGCAAGAAGAAGTAGACACTAATTAAAAAATTGGGTACAACGGTAAGTGCGGAAAAGTAAGTGGGCCATAATACAAACCCAAACTGAATGTAAAGTACAACTGGAAAGGGAAAACAACATCTGAAAGTAAAGTACAACTGGAAAGGGAAAACAAAAACTGAAAGTAAATCCGCAACATCGAGCTGTCTACTGGAAGTCCCACCTGAAGGGTGGGTACAGATAGCCTCCACAGCTCCTCGGGTCCATTTTTCCACTCCGAGTACGTTCCGCCCAGTGGTCCACCTGTAGGTACCGTCCTGCTTCGCAAGACTCAACCACGATCAACACTGTCTGTCGTCTGCAACCGACACAATGTAGTGCGGGCATAGCCCGTGCAGGGTTGAGTATAAGCTACTCAGTAGGGACCACGAGACCCCTGAAGTTCTCCTAGAATCCACAGAGGATAATACACGAAGGAAAGATACAATCACGAGTAACATCCAACACTACTTAGGTATATGCCCATACATATACCTAAGTCGTCAATTCTCATTCGGCTCCAACATCTGAGCCCAAGTACAACCCAGTCCACACAGGAAAACGCAACCAAAGCCACATAGGAAAGCACAACCAAATCCACACTGTAAAGGCTAACGTAATACACACACGATATCAAGTCAAACTTATCGAAGATAAGGATTAAAAATCAAGACTCAGACCACACAGGTATACTTCTTCGTATGACGATAGAGATGATCAGATGTAGCCACTGATTATCTACGTCGTCGGACCCACAAAGGATCGATAGGTACTAAACCCCGCAATGACCCACAAAGTATCTGACCCACACAAGATCGATAGGTAACTAACCCCCACAATGACCCACAAATGATCGATAGGTAACCAACCCCCGCAATGGCCCACACAGGATCGAACCCACATAGGATCTGTAGGCGCTGGCCCACACAGGACCGCTGAGCGCTGACCCACACAGGATCTGACCCACACAAGATCGGTAGCACTGATCCACATAGGATCACTAAGTGTTGTAGTCATTGTCGTCGAATCCATGGAGGATTTCTGTACAGTCATCATCGTCGTCGCAGTCGTAGCCTGCTCTAGGGTTCCTTCACACAGAAAGATCATTCGAGAGGGTCCGCTCCACGAGACGAAGGGATGATACATCAACTGACACATAGTCCGGAGTTGAAGTATCAAATTGTTCTATATCATCAACAAGAACTCAACGTCACAGATGGCGCGTCATTCGGACGCCCGGTCTGAGAGGTATTGGATTTTTCGTCCCAGGGGCCTGGTTGGTTTTTAAGTCAAAACCAACACGAACGTACTCCATCTGTGTCCAAACCTCGATAGGAGTAATCCAAAAGGTGTGTCTCACTTAGAAGAATCCATCAAATTTGATGGCACATAAATCGGATGTCTGGAGCTCAAGTTATAAGCATTTCCGTTCCGAGGGCCCGGTTGGTTTTGTGTACGAACCAACCCGGCCAAACCCAAAGTACTCCGAAACCTTGAGTATAATATACCGAAACGAACGTCTCAATCCAGGGATCACTACGTAACTGACGGTGCATCAATCGGAGGTACTTAGCCCTGTTATCGGTAACAGACCGAAAAAGTCTGGTATTAGGGGGTTCGGGCCCGGTCCGACCCCGCCCGGTACCCCCTGGGTCGGCCCGAACCGGGTCTTCCCGACCCGGGTCTGGGTCCGGCCCACTTGGGCACAGCCCGACCTGGCGGTCCGGTTGGGCAGCTTGGCCGTATCGGCCGAGCAGTGCGGGGTGGCATGCTGCCCCCCGCCAGCACGTAACCGCGACCCCATGGGGGGTCTCTCCTTGTCAACGGACGCGGCCGAGCACCGCGCCCCACCTCCCTCAGTCCCGTGCGGGCGCGTGACCAGCAACCTACCGCCGCAGCTTGAGCCGTGACGGCCTTTCCCGATGGTGCGCCGGGCGCCGCCGCCTCCTGGCAGCCGGCCAGTGCCGGCCGCCAGCGCCACCGTTTCGGCGAGGCACGCCGACAGAACGTTCTTGCGGACTACCGGACGGGCTCTGTTGGTCGGATTTGCATGCCGTCTTCGCTAACGGCCCTCCCGGGACTGTTTCTTCACTGTGAAGACATAAAAATGCTCGTGTGGCCTGCTTCATCGTTGCCCGCCAAACCGCACACGAAGAATGAAGAGATGATGGGTTCAGACTTGTTTGTTGGTCCGCACCCACCGCGTTAGCGGTTTAAAAAGGCTTTCGAAAAATTTAAACATATGCCGAGGGTATAAATCAAAAAGATTTAATTGAATCAAAACCCATACCTCGTCGAATTCATTGATCAAGGGTTCGTCATGAAAAAGCATGTCGCGGAAGAAGGTGTCCTGGGAGGGGGATCGTCGCATCACGGAGATGGAACGTCACGGAAGAAACGTCATGGAAGAAGCGTCGTTGTCATCTCGGTACACGGCATCGCGTAGTCGATCTCCGAGGATTTGGCGTTCTTCGTCGGAGATCGGTGCATTCGCCGCGTTCTTCGCGTTCTTCATGTTCTTCGTCGAAGAAGAAGGATTTTATCCAAATCCTTTCCATGCAATAAGTTCCCACCTAAATAAAAATAAGTGTTGTCTTAATTTATTAACACTCAAACCAACTATTTTAAATTTAAATGGAAAAGAAACGGTCAATTAATTGAGGAGTTTAAAACCTCCCAATTAATGAGACTTTTAATATCTAGATTAAATTCAAGAGTTGACTTCATTAAAAAAAGGGGGGTGTGGGTGCATTACTTAAGAAGAAAAGAAACGGTGGGGATCGTGTGGGCCCCACCACACAAATATCCTACCAAGTGGGTAGGATGTTGTGGGTCCAACATCATCCACTTAACATAGTTTATGTGTCTTAAAATAAAATAAATTGGTCGCACCATTTTAATTTATTCATTTACATAACCCGAAAAAATTAAAAACCACACCCGAGAAAACGCAACTCCAGGAAAGGGGTTTATAGGAATTTACCAGCACTTCGATTCTAACAGTACCCTCGGTATCCGATTCCAAGCACTGGTTCAAATGTTAGATTAACCCGCTCGTTCGTTCATTGAACGTACCTGAGCTAAACTTCGAAAAATGATTCTGGGCACATTGGGCCTCGGAATTAGGTGCTGTCAGAAACTGTGTTCTTGTAAAATTCCCAAGAAAATTAAGAAAAAATATTTCATTGAATTTTTCGGGTCTTTACATCACTCCCACCTCAGGGATTTACGTCCCCATAAAGATACATCAAAAACCAGGGAAACAAATGTGGGTACTGAGCACACATCTGAGCCTCCCGCTCCCAAGTACTCTCCTGGAGGTTCTCGTGCTTCCATCTGATGCACACTAGAGGAATAGACCATCCACATAGGACCCGCTCCTATCAATCCTCAATCTCCACCGGGACCTCCGAAAAAGTCACCCCATCATCAACGTCCAACTCCCCATGGTCAATGATATGCGTCAGGTCGTGCACATATCTCCTCAGCTGTGATACATGGAAGACGTCGTGCACCCGGTGCAACTAAGGTGGTAGAGCCAGGCGATAAGCCACCTCACCAATCCTGCTGAGGACCAGGAATGGTCCGATGAAGCGTGGAGACAACTTGCCGCCTCGGCCAAATCTCCATAATCCACGTTGAGGTGAGACCCACAAGAATACATGGTCTCCATCCTCGAACTCTAGTGTCCTCCGCCTCCTGTCAGCATAAGACTCCTGCCGGCTCTGAGCTATCCTCATCCACTCCTGGATGACCTGGACCTTCCCTGTCATGGCCTGGACCATCTCCGATCCCACACGTACTGACTCCACATGGTCTATCTAGCACATAGGAGATCTACAAGATCTCCCGTACAACGCCTTGTATGGTGCTATCCCGATGGTGGAGTGGTAGCTATTGTTGTACGCGAACTCCACCAAGGGTAGGTGGTCCTCCCAACTGCGACCAAAGTCGAGGAAACATGCACGGAGAATGTCCTCGAGAGTCTGGATGGTCCTCTTCATCTGACCATCTATCTGAGGGTGAAAGGCGGTCCTCAGATGTAGCTGCGTCCTGAACGCCTCCTATAACCCCTTCCAAAGCAGAGAAGTAAAGTGAGCATCTCAATCGGAGATGATAGATGATGAAACACCATGAATCTGCACAATCTCCTGAACGTAGAGACATCCCAAGCTCTCCGATGTGCCCTTCACTTTGATGCGTAAGAAGTGGGCCGACATGGTGAGTCGGTCAACAATCACCCAAATGGTGTCATGACCTTTGGAAGTGCGTGGAAGTCCATTCACGAAGTCCATAGATATGTCGTCCCACTTCCACTCCGGGACCTACAAGGGTTGTGACAAGCCTACAGGTACCTGGTGTTCTTCCTTCACCTGCTAGAAGGTGAGGCATTGAGAAACGAACTCAGCCACAACCTTCTTCATGCCCAGCCACCAGTGTTGCCGGATGAGATCCTGGTACATCTTTTCCACGCCAGGATGTACTTCCAAAGGGGAAGTGTGAAACTCTCTCAGCACCTCCTCTTGCAAAGCAACCGGTACCATGGTACGTCCTCTGAAAAGGAAATCGTGCTCTCCTCCCACGGAGAATCCATCAGGTGCATGTCCTCAGGATATCTGTGCACACCGTGTCTCATAGTTGGCGTTTCCACGCTGTGCCTATCTGAACCACTTTAGTAGTGGAGGAGTGACTGTGAGTGACTGAAGGAAGGCTGCTCCATCTCTATCCACGAAGGATATTTGCAAAGTGGATAGATACTTTGTCGCCTCCCCATGTAGCTGAATGCCCATCCTCTTGCCGAGTGCATCGGCTACTACGTTCCCCTTTCCAGGAATATAGACTATCTCAAAGTAATATTCCTGGAGGAACTCGAGCCATCGCTGCTGTCTCAGGTTCAGTTCCTTCTGCGAGAAGATGTACCTGAGACTCTGATGTTCAGAATAGACTGTAAAGTGCTCAACCATCAGATAGTGTTTCCATGTCTTCATAGTGAAGACCACTGCTGCTAACTCCAGGTCATGGGTAGCATATTTCTGCTCATGCGGCCTCAACTGACGTGATCCATAGGAGATCACTACCCGCTCCTGCATCAAGACACTTCTGAGTCTGGTCCCGGATGCATCGCAGTAGACTACGTACCCTACTCCCTCCTCCGACAGCCTCAGGATAGATGAGCTTTTCAATCTCTTTCTCAGCTCCTGGAAGTACTGCTGACATCTGTCTGACCACACAAAGGGTTCCCCCATCTTAGTCAAAGCTGAGAGTGGTGCCGAAACTCCAGAGAAGTCTGGCACAAATCTCCGGTAGTATCCAGCTAGTCCCAAGAAACTTCGCACCTCTGTCAGGCTCCTGGGTGGCTGCCAAGCTAGCACTGCCTCGATATTCGCAGGATCCACCGCAACTCTCGCCTCAGAGATGACATGTCCCAAGAAGTGTACCTCACGTATCAAGAACTAAAACATCGAGATATTACCATAATGCTGGTGCTCTCGTAGTGTGTCCAGTACAACCCATAAGTGGTATGCGTGCTCCTCCTCAGTCGTCGAGTATTTCAAAATGTCGTCAATGAAGAGGTATGGCTGAAAGATCCTTTTCATGAGGCCCATGAACACTGCTGGAGAATTGGTTATGACAAATGGCATAACCAAGAACTCATAGTGGCCATACCGACATCTGAAGGTCGTCTTCTGCATGTCCTCGTCCCGAACTCCAAGCTGATGATAGCCTGACCTAAGGACTATCTTCGAGAACCACCGTGTTCCCTTGAGCTGATCGAAGAGGTAATCAATCCTCGGTAGATGATACTTGTTCCTCACTGTCACCTGGTTTAGGCGACGATAGTCAACACAAAGTCGCAAGCTCTCGTCCACCTTCTTGGTGAAAAATATCGGGGAAGCCTAGGGTGAAACACTGGGTCGGATGAATCCCTTGCCCTGCAAGTCCTCCAACTGCAACCGTAGCTCTCGAAGCTCAGAGGGGGCCATATGATATGATGGAGTGGATATCGGGGCTATCTCGGGGTACAGGTCAATATAAAAGTCTACCTCTCTGTGAGGAGGTAGTCCTCGAACGTCGTTGTGGAAAACGTCCGCATACTGATCCACCGCTGCAGGAAAACTAGGACTCCGCGTGTCAACTGCTCCTAGGATGAGGCTAGCCAACTGATGAGTGATGGGATTTCCTCTCCTCTGCGAGATTCCATCATGTGCTACAATGGCTCCCTTCTCACCGGTGAAGGTGAACCTGCTCCCGTCGGTGCGTACACACCACACCTTGTGCCCAATATAGTCAATCTGAGCATGGACTGTAGATAACCAATCCATGCCCAAGATGACGTCGTATGGCCTCGACGCCGCTAAAAAAAGATCCCAGCCGAAACTCTCGTCTCCTAGAGTAAGCTCGCACTGCCAGCACCAGTGTGTAATCATCGAGTCTGCTCCCGTAGGAGTCTCTAGCCACAAGGATCGAGCCAACAGCTCTGTCGTAATCTCCGAGCTCCGAACAAGGGTAGCAGCTATGAAAGCATGACTCACTCCTATGTCTATAAGAACTACATCAAGGGTGTAATAGACATAGATAGTACCTAGAATCATCTCGGGTGTACTGTGGTCATAGGCCTCCGCTTCCTGAAGTTGTGCATGTATCTGCCCACCAGATTCTTGTGGTCAGGGTGGACCTCCTGGTGGTGGTGGTGGTAGAGCCTCAAAGCGTCGGCCACCACTTGCTTCTCGGCAAGCTCCTCTGCCTCGTCTTCCTGCTCCCTGCGGACCGCCACAGTCGACCCTCCTCCTCTGCATGGGTGGTTCCTTAACCATCTACTGCTTCTCTACATGGCGGGTTGGGCAGTCACGAGCCATGTGGCCCTGCCCGGCGCATGCGTAGCACTGTCTACCTCTCGAAAGACTGGCTCCGCGTTGTGTGCCCCGCACTGCTGAGCCAGTGTCATGAGGTCGTCTACCTGAGGGTCTGGTCTTCCTGGACCCATGAGTCATCTGTCGACCACCTGCTGCAGAAGACTCTGGTACGTGCCGCCCTGCGGTAGGTCTCACTGCTGAAGTAGGCTCAACAATTAATCTCTCGATGAGAAGGGATCGCTCCAGTACCCCTGCCTATGTCGGAATGCTGAGGGAGATCATCGATGCCCTGATCTCATGCCTCAATCCCTAATCAATGGTCCGGACACAAATGAATGGGTCTCATACCATGTTCGTCGAATAGAGTGAGAGATCGATGAATATCGTCGAGTATTGGGCGACCGTCAAGCTGCCATGCCGCAGTTGTAGAAGCTCCTAGATGTGCACCACACAAAGGGTGGCTGTTACGAACTCCGAGAAAAATAGGCTCTCAATCTCCATCCAGAGGAGAGATGCCTCGTCGTGCACCTAGAGCATCAAGCTCCACCATATTCCTGCTGCCGCGTGCAGGAGGCTCGCTGCGAGGATCACCATGAGGTCTGCTGGTGTCCTCACTAACTTAAAAACTCGTACAACTACCTCCAGCCAATCCTCGTCTGCCTGAGGGTCCATCTCCCAGCGGAACCTAGGCGATCACTGGCGCTGAAACTCGTGTAGTGCACTAAGGAGACGTGCATCGTCAGTGGCTGGGGCTGGTAGCATCAGTGGCTCGGCGGGTATAGGTACCGTCGGTGCCTCTGCTGTCAAAGGGCCATGTACCGAGGCCTCATCACTCGGTGGGTTGTCGTCACGTACAACGCTCAGAACCCTAGCTGGCTGCCGTCGTGGGGCCATCCTGAAAAGAAACAGGTGTGCCGCGGTCAAACAATATACCTGGTGAGCTGACACAAAGTAATCACAAAGAAAACCCGAAACACACAGGCAATCAATGTTTTCATGCATTAAGTCGGAAATCAGAAGTCAGGGTCCTGGTATACAGATACGTTGGCCGCCGCACCAACACTGGACTCCCTGGACTGATAACCACACTCAACAATCTTAACACTATTGCTTCACATATAAAAAGTTCAGAGTCCTGAGTTCGGCGGTAGAATCGAACTCCTCTTATACCAATTTTTCACGACCCGTCCTCAGGGCCCGTGTCATAACTACCCCAAGCTCGCCTTCCATAGGCCAGCTGCCGACGACTAGCACCAAGGTGTAATTCCCGGAAAAAAGGGAAGGCATTGACTTTGAAAAGTAACAAACACCACAGAGAAAGTTAGAAGAAGTAAACCCTACGTTAAACCTGGGTACAACAGTAAGTTCGGAAAAGTAAGTGGGTCAGAATAAAAACCCATACTAAAATTAAAGTACAATTGGAAAGGGAAAACAACAATTGAAAGTAAAGTACAACTAGAAAGGGAAAACAGAAACTGAATGTAAAGCCACAACGTCGAGCCGTCCACTGGAAGTCCCACCTGATGGGTGGGTACTGATAGCCTCCACAGCTCCTCGGGTCTAGCCGTCCGCTCCGAGTACGTCTCGCCCAGTGGTCCACCTCCAGGTACCGTCCTACTTCGCAAGCCTCAACCACAATCAGCACTGTCCATCGTCTGCGACCAACACAACGTAGTGCGGGCATAGCCCGTGTAGGGGTGAGTATAAGCTACTCAGTAGAGACCCCGAGACCCCCGAAGGTCTCCCAGAATCCACAGAGGATAATCCACAAAGGAAAGATACAATCACGAAGTAACATCCAACACTACTTAGGTATATGCCCATACATATGCCTAAGTCATCAATTCTCGTTCGGCTCCAACATCTGAGCCCAAGTACATCCCAGTCCACAGAGGAAAACACAACCAAATCCACACAGGAAAGCATAACCAAATACACACAGAAAAGCATAACGAAATCCACACATGATATCAAGTCAATCTTATCGAAGATAAGGATTGAAAATCAAGACTTAGCTCACACAGTTATACTTCTTCATATGATGATAGAGATGATCAGATGTAGCCACTGATTATCTACGCCGCTGGACCCACAAAGGATCGATAGGTACTAAACCTCGCAATGACCCACAAATGATCTGACACACACATGATCGATTGGTAACCAACCCCCGCAATGACCCATAAATGATCGATAGGTAACTAACCCCCGCAATGACCCACACAGGATCAGACCCAGACAGGATCTGTAGGCGCTGGCCCACAGAGGACCGTCGAGCACTGACCGACACAGGATCAGTAGCACTGATCCACATAGGATCACTGAGTGCTGTAGTCGTCGCCGTCAAATCCATGGAGGATTTGTGTACAGTCATCATCGTCGTCGCAGTCACAGCCAGCTCTAGGGTTCCCGCACATAGCAAGATCGTTCGGGAGGGTCCGCTCCACGAGCCGAAGGGCTGATACATCAACTGACACATAGTACGGAGTTGATGAATCCAAAAGTTCTATATCGTCAACAGGAACTCAACGTCACAGACGGCGCGTCATTCGGACGCCCAGTCTGAGAGTTATTGGCGTTTTCGTCCTAGGGACCCGGTTGTTTTTTTAGTAAAACAAACCCGACCGTACTCCATCTGTGGCCAAACCTAGAGCGGAGTAAGCCAAAAGGTCTTTTCTACTTAATGTAATCCATCAAAGTCGACGGCATGTCAATTGGACGTCCGGAGCTCAAGTTATAAGCGTTACCGCTCTGAGGGCCCGGTTGGTTTTGTGTACGAACCAACCCTCCTGAACCCAAAGTACTCCGAAACCTTGAGTGTAATATACCGAAACGACCTCCTCGATCCAAGGATCTCTACACAACCGAAGGTGTGTCGATCGAAGATCTGTATCCCATGTTATGGGTAACAGACCGAAAACGTTCGGTATTTGAGGGTTCGGTCCCAGTCCGACCCGGCCCAATACACAATGGGTCGGCCCGAACTGGGTCAACCCGACCCGGGTCCGTGTCCGGCCCGCTTGGGAGCGGCCCGGCCTGGCTGGTGCAGGGCGGCCCGGCCTGGCGGTCCAGTCGGGCGGCTCGGCCGTTTCGGCCGAGCGGTGCTGGGTGGCACGATGCCCTTCACCAGCACGTAACCGCGGCCCCTTGGGGGGCCGCTCTTTGTCAAGGGACGCAGCCGAGTGCCGCGTCCCACCTCCTTTGGTCCCGTGACGGCGTGGGACCAGCGGCCTGCCGCCGCGGCTTCAGCCGCTGCGGCCCTTTCCGGCGGCACGCTGGTTGCCGCCGCCTCCTGGCGGCCGGCCGGTGTCGGCCGTCACCTCCGACCGTCGATGGAACGTTCCTCAGACTACCGAACGGGCTCTGGTGGTCAGCTTTGCCTGCCGTCTTCGTCAATGGCCCTCCTGGGGCCAGTTCTTCACTGCGAAGACCTCACAACGCCCGTGCAACCTGCTTCATCATCACCCGCCGATCCGCACACCAAGAACGAAGAGAATATGGGTTCAGACTTGTTCGTTGGTTCGCACCCACCACGTTAGCGGTTTAAAAAGGATTCCGACAAATTTAAACATTTCCCGAGGGTATAAATCAAAAAGATTTAATTTATTCAAAACCCCTACCTCGTCGAATTCGTTGAGCGAGGGTTCATCGCGGAAAATCACATCGTGGTAGAAGGCGTCGCGGGAGGGGGATCGTTGCTTCACGGAAAAGGAATGTCACGGAGGAAGCTTCATAGAAGAAGCATCGTTGGCGTCATGGTACACGGCATCGCGTAGACGATCTCTGAGGATTTGGTGTTCTTCGTCAGATATCGGTGCATTATTCGCGTTCTTCACGTTCTTCGTCGAAGAAGAAGGCTTTTCTCCAAATCCTCTCCACACAACATGTTCCCAACCAAATAAAAATAAGTGTTTTCTTATTTTATTAACACTCAAAAAAAACTCTTTGAAATTTAAAAATAAAAGAAACGTTCAATTAATTGAGGAGATTAAAACTGCCCAATTAATGAGACGTTTAATATCCAGATTAAACGCAAGAGTTGACTTCATTAAAAAAAGGGGGGGTGAGGTGCGTTACATAAGAAGAAAAGAAATGGTGGGGCTCATATGGGGTATTAACAATCTTCTATAATAAAGTGTTATCAGGAAAATACTTCTTTAACCAATGGTTTCAGAGAGTGAGTAACAACATTTAGAGGAAGTCGACAGTTATGACCATTCTAACTGGTTGTTGGTGCATCTGGCATGAAAATAAAAAAGTTCCTCATGAAGGGACATCATGAACTCAAATGGAACTTTCCTTTAGAACAAAGATCTCATTAATTGATCTGACATGACTTCTCAAGAACAAGGAGGATGTTACCTCCCTCATGTAGTTCTTAGGGTGAGAAACACTCACCTTTATCATAGTAGTTCCCCATAGGGTATATGGATTTGTTGGTATCCTCCCATATTTTTTCTGAAACTCAATATAGATGATGCTTGTGGTATGGGTTTCATACTGAGTGGTGGTTTTATTTAGGATATCAAAGGATCAGTTATCCTATCCTTGTCATCTTTCTTCAGCAGCATAAACTCCCTTGGGTATGAATCCAATTCTAAAATTTTAGGCCTTCTTCTTGTTAGCCATAAAAATATTTCCCAATAGGTGGTGAAAATAAACCCAAAATTTTCACCAGTCTCTATAGGGCCTTACAACTATCAATTGGTCTATCTCTTATAATATTCATAAGTTATTGATCATTATTTATAACCACACACATGTACATCATATTTTTTGTGATGTTTAATGATTTGTGGACTTACTCACTTTCATAGTCTCTACTATACAAATTATTACCTGTTACTGTGGCTTGGGGGAATCCCCCACCCCAATTGCATGAATTTTGTCAGAGGGGATTCTCTCAGTCTTCACTATTTTAGACCTGTATAGTTTAAGTATAGTTCTCATGTCATTTCTGGTATGTGTTTTGGGATTGTATTATCTTGAATAAAATTAATCAATGATGTTTTTGTGATAAATACTTGTTATAGAACACCAATCTACTGAGTATGTTTTTATCATGTACTACACACTCCCTTTATAGCTTATAGACTTTGTTTGTGTAATGTTGGAAAGGAAAAGGAACTATAGTGAGGAGGATACGTTTATGTCAGTTATATATTGTTAGATGGGGTGAGACAATGGGATATTTCCCACTCATCACATATAGTATATATTTGGTTGTTTTGGTTGTCATTTTTTTGGATTTTTTAATGTTATTTCGGTATTATCATACTTCTTATAGTTTCATTTTTATTGGTGCACCCATTTTGTTGATGGAAAGTTTTTTCCTAGTATCCTTTCTCTTTTTGGTTCAATGTATCTAGTTTTAGGTCGGTAAAATCATTCCCTCTAGTTGTAGTTGGTCTTTGTGGATCTAGTCACCAAACCATAGAGATCTGGAATGACATTAGGTCTTTTCATAATCTGATTCAAAGACTATATGGATAAGTTATTCAAGACGGGTCAGGAAAAAATAAATTTTATTTTCATTTTTAGTGAACATCATATTTTTTCAATTATTGAACAAATATTGACGTGATATTCCTTTTTCTAAATAAATATTCCTTATTCAAGGATAGATAAGTAATTATGAGGAATGAGATGGTATGTATAAAGGTTTTATTGGAGTGATATATAAATAATATCAATTAAAAAATATTAATTTATTAATTTATCAAATTGTATTAAAAGTATACATGAGTATTTCTTACATCAAGGAAATAAAAATAAAAATTATATTATTATTCTACAAAGTTCTCACTATGGATTAAGAGATTCCATAAGGGACTATGTGAAATTAAAAATTCTTAACCAAGCTCTATAAACTCATATATATCATTTCTGGGGTTATAAATATTTGTACAAAACAAATCACCTCAATGTAATTATCTAAAAATTATGGATAGCATTCTCTAGAATACTCTCAAGAGAGGAGATCATCGATCCTCTTCCTCACCATCAAGCCATTGAAGTAACTATTAAAATATTTCAATATCTGTAGTGATTCACGATGAACTAAACGGCCAATTATTTAAGAGATGATAATTATTCGAACTCCAACCTGATGATTCAATGATTTGATTTCGAGGTTTATAGAGAATGTGTAGATACTAATAAATGTATTATACACCTGAATATTTTGATATAATGATGGTATGAATATATGTTGTCATCCTATTATATATTGAAAAAATAATTTCAATAATATTTAATTGTTATTTAAATTAAAAAATTATAATTTTTTTGTTAAAGATATTATCTTGTGGATTTTGGAGTTTCTATTTTCCACATTCATAAGATAAATTTGGGGAAATATATGAAAAATTTTGATTATAATGGGACCACCACTTCCATTTCACCCTAAAACATTTGAAGTAAACTAGTGAGATAAAGAACTATGAATGTTTTATTTCCCCCTTGAATTAGTTCACTTGGATGGACATCAGATGGTAGGTTACGTGGAATTTTACTATCACTGTATATCAATAATCAATAAATATGGTGTGAAATAATTAATGAATTAGACTTATATAAATTATGAAGAATATATTTCATGATAACATCAAAGCATAAGAATATTTGTGTAACTTGAAATTAAATCTTCATGTATTCTATAAAGATCACGCAAGTAATTGAATTATGGCGTAACATCTCGAACCAATAAGATACTCAACAGTGTCAAAAGCCCAGTTCACTATATGGCATCAATTGAATCTCCCAAGAGGCCATTGACTATAATTGAGGGCTAGGTGTGTCCGTGGGGATACTATGCCCTATTTACCATAGTATAAATAATAAAATATCAATAAAATACCAATAGTGGAAGCAGAAAAACAAGCAGAAAATTGATAAATGATCAAGACATTAATATATAATAAATCTATAATTGTATCATATAAAATAATGATGATCATAAATGTATCGAATAAAGTATCCAAAATAGGAAAATAGTTGTGAAATATATTAAAAGAGTTGGAAATCAAAAAACAAAAATTATCCCAGTAGCATCGCAAGCCTCATCATGGTCCCATGTTCTCATGCTCTTATCCAGAAATTAACAACCTATGTTAGGGAGATTTTGATTATCGTTACATAAAATTATATAATATATTTTTTTACCCCAAAGGAGGCCCAAACAGGTTGTGATATATCATCTTATTAAGAAACCACCTATGATCTATATAGTTACATGGTGTGAAATATAACAAGCTAACCTGGTAAATAGTAGAGTGGTGACAAAGGTAGTGTGCCCATGTCAATTCTACTAGTGAGATTGTAATATTGAAAAAGTCTCTCAAGTCACCCTGCAAATGATGGTCAAGATTCTTTATCAAGTAATAATAAAGTAATTCATAAACAAATATCATTATATGTCAATACATCCATACATATCATGTCAAATCTGGCCTTGTCGTACAACCAAAATAGTCGGAATACGCAAGACCATGCCGTATAAGTCAAGATTATCACATTTCCACATTTGTGTCGTATAATCAAATAATGAAACAACAATATTTTGGATCCAATGTGTCTAAGACCAAGTCATCCTCGTCGATTCAAAGGAGTATCTTGATGGAAACATGGTTAGGAACTGGTGGGAGGTCATGGAGAATATCATACCGAACATGTCAAAAGCAGGACCAATAAAGCCATATCAAATGGGTAGAAAGTCCCAAGGCATCCCACAGAATCAATACCCAAGTATAATTCTCAATAAAAGTCATCCACTATCACCTTCCAGATCCGAAGAGATTGTCCCTGACATATATTCATACATTTACAATTTCAGACCATTTATCATTTAAATCTATGTCAGTATACCCACTCACATTATCCATTAAATATTCAATATATCACATGATTATACCCTCTTATACTTCACATTTTCCATTTAAATGATACAATAAATTTAGTCAAATAAACATGTATACACACACATTTAAACCCAAACCATTTAATAAATTTTACGAATTCAATAAAATCATAGAAAGGTAGCATTATTTGAGGAGGTAAGACATTTATTAATAATCAATCCATATCAGTTTAATAATATTTGGGATTCCGAAAAGTGGGAGAGTACAATAACTCACCTCATGGGTGGTTCAACCAATTTTTATCAAGTAATTTCAATTAAGAACGCGACATGGGTGGACATGATTTGGGATAAGGCTACCAAAGTATTACAAAAAACCTAAAGACATACCTAACAATTCCAAATTATATCTATTTAAATTAACTAGTTCAAAATCAGGTCCATACCAGAATTTTCGGTAGGAGGCAAAATGGTAGGTAGCCTAATAAAGGACAAAACTGAAGGAAATTTTATAGACCACCTAAATTAGCTCGGTATTGGAGTGCTCATCCAATATTGACTCCTAATTTGTCTTATATCGAGATAAATATAAAGAAAAAATGATGAAGATGATTTTAAGGAATATGATCCTAAATCCAATGAGTATAGTAAATATCCAGAAAAATGAGAAATGACTAAAAAGTAAAGGGGAACTGACCGATGTGGATCCAATAAGACGTTCTTCAATAGAATCAGAGGTTGGGTGGAGATTTTTTCTTGATTCCAAGAGTAGTCGATGGAGTGGGATATATAAATCCTTCATTATAGTACATAGGGTGAAAACGAAATTCCATTTATAAATGGATTTATTTTAATTTAAAATTATAAAAATAACCCAAACTTCAATGGGTCACTTTGTTTTGGAAAACTATTTGAGGAACCATGCACCAAACCGGAAGGTATGTTATAGAATATGGAAAACATTATAGTTTCCTCACATGGCATGAATAACCATGTGGATCCCATGTGATAACCCACTTTTAAGGTCTGAAAAAATTACATACCTATTCACATTGTTATGTGCCCCATTCTTGGCATTTTGTCCAAATCGTGTGTCCATTCCCTTTTATCTATCCATCCTCGCATAGTTATGTCAGACCATATTACCTACCATGCACGGTTTTCACTAACCACGTACCCGGTTTAAATTATCCAGAAACTCAGGTATCGGGCTTCAAACAATCCTTGGACACCTCCAAGACTTCTATGACCTCAAGGGTTACTCACATTAGGCCATAAGTAAACATAAAAATGGAAAAAGGGATATATACCTCATATGAAAACATAAGTTCTTATATATGGTTTAACAATTTCCTAGATCTATATCTATCTTTTCTTCTAAATTCTATAAATTTTTCCTTATATATGAAAGTTCTAGGACTTGTTAGTATATAACTAACTCTTTCCCAAGATTCCTTTTATTAACTTTTAACTAGTTAAGTACTATATATTTTTATATTGGTATTTTAAGGTCATTGAATTCTGAAAAATGAATTTAATGTTTGAGGTTTACAAATTTGATTAAATTTTATTGGGATTTAACATCATGTGGATTAAACTATAATATTCTAGGATTTAAATTCATATAACATCGACAAAATGTTATGAATGGTCATTCTGGTTTCGAATATAGGAAACATTGGCCTTACATGAATTAATATAACTCATGATAGTACAAGATATCTTAAAAGGGGACTACAAATTTAGTTTAGAGTCTAAATTATCATACTAATGTTGGTCATCTTTTTGGAAAAATAGCTCGGACTAACAGATAAGTTATCCAAGATGGATAAACGGGAAAAGTGAAATTATTACAATTATGGTGAGGGACCAAATAACCGTAAGGGAATGACTTATATATTTTAATGTGATAATTCTTAGATAAAAGAGAAGGATGGGACAAGCCTTGTTGCCTTTAATAAATAGGATTATTTCATCACCTTTTAACAAATAATTATAATAATGAAAATAATAAGTTGAGTTTGTTTTAAATGAAGAAATGATTATATGAAATAAACATGATAAGAATTATCCATGACTATATTTGAATGATGAGTTCCATGAAATTTGTTTTATTGAACATGGGGTCAAATGATCATCCCTTAGAGAAAAAAACACACCTCTGGTTGATTCTAAGTGGGACAGATATGTAGATCCTATTATTTCACTAAGAATTGGGGCCCTTTCTAAATCATATAATCTTGTAACCAATAGGAATTAATGGTTTTTTTAGAATTCCTAAGTTATAAGTTGAGGGTTGTGGGAAGAGACTATTTAGAAGTTGATTGTAACACTCAAGTATAGAAGAGTTAAATTTATTACTATAATAAAATTTGTGGAATTAGAAGTGGTGAATTATTTATAGAATGGAATGAATTAGATGGTCGAGAAAATGTTATATACCATAAAATAGAAAGAATCAAGCCACACATATTTATTATAAATTATATACTAATTACTCAACCAAACATATTATTAATGATTGAATACCTAACATGAATTAAGAAACTCAAGTGTAAGGACGGTGGTTGAAATACGTTGGAAATTGAATTGTTAATTATATCCATGACAAGTGATTTGGAAATCACTGTATATCCTAAAATTAAATAATCGATCCACACAATGTTTTTATAAAAGATATTTTCATATATATTTCCCATATAGATGGGAAATGGAAGAGTGTCTAGATGAGATAACGAAAAGAAGTGAGAGAAACCAAACATGTAATAGGTTTTAGAACTAAGTAAAATTGATATGGATCTATCCTAATATAGGAGTGTGGGAATACATGAAATTAATGATTATATATTCAAAACACATTGTCATAGAGAAATTCTAAATTCAAAGGCCTTTAAGGTTTCACCCAGATTTAGGACCAAGGGAATCATTATAGATATTGTATGAACATATATCAAGTAACATGTAGTTCTTAGAAATAGAACATATAAATAACATAGAAAAATAATTGAAATGATATTTTCCCATTGTTGGGCTAGAGAGTGAAAAAACTCACATGAAATGATAAAATCCCATAGATTAAAATGTGGTTCTTGCGAATGGTGTTGATTTTATATTACAATAGTGTTAGAAATAAGGAACCATATGTTGGGGTCCTATAGATGGATCTAAATATCATCTAAAGAAATGAGGTCATATAAATGGATAATCACATAAATATAGGTGTAAGGATGGATCCATAATTTTATCTTTTAGTATAAGGTCATATGACTAGGTCCATATCAAATAATTTTAATGTCATGTAGAATTCACATTCCTGACCCCAATATAAGGCCCCAGCCTTAAACCTTACTTAATATTGAATTAAATGAATAATTCACATTGAGAATCTTTTCAGGTTTAGAGTTTTAGATAATTAGAACATAACTATTACATCTCAAAAGATTACAAAGTAGTCACTTATACTAAGTTTCAATAATAAAAAAAAACTCTTGAAAGAAACATGTCTAGTTCCATGTTTTATATATCATGACACTCCCTTGATCCCATCCTTGACCTTATTCCACATTAAGTCCTGTGAAAAAAATTTCAAAAAAAACTTGGGGTGAGCATAAAAAGCTCAGTAAGGGATACACAAATAATGAAAACTGTTAGTTTTTCAAAATCAAGTAAACCATGTATACTCTATCAAAGTAATACCTTCACCTTCATGAAGTAGTAAAAACTCTTCACTGAATAAAGTATCATTACTTACCTTTTTGTAACCAAAGTATTACCATAAAACCCATATAAATAACACATAACATATATAAAGGTAACTTGGGACATAAACATACTTAAGTGGAATAACCATACGGTCGACTTCCACACTTATCACTTAATGGAATAGCCATACGGCCAATTTCCATACATACTTAATGGAATAGCCATACGACCGACTTCCATACCCAATGCATTGGAGGTTATAACGTAACCACCCGTCCTGGTATTCACGGCACCACCCGTCATATGGTTTATAATGTAACCACCCGTTAAAATGTCCAAGTACCAGTATAAAATCATAAAACATAAAACCAATATAAAGGAATGATAACATTTCCACATTTCAATCACAATATATCATAATTATATTGACATAATAGAATCCTTTATCAAAACCATTTTCAATACCAAAATACATAAAAGAGTATATGGTATTTATTTTATTCTAAAAACATTACGGCTTGTTGAGAAAGCCAAAGATCAAATAATACTCGCGGCGGCGGAAAAGGTCGTTGTCACCGCGTATGTTAAAAAAAACATTCCTTTTTGTCTTTTAGTAAAACGCTTCGTAGAAAAAGATTCCTTTTGTATAAAAGTAAAAGTCAAAGGAGTTTATAGACCGTATAAAAGAATGTTGTGTATAAAACAAAATATGCCTCAATGAAAGGAGATTGAGACGAAGTCCCTTACCTCGGGTCCGACTTGACTCGATCGTTCTTTAACGTCCTGAATAATAAACTTGAGTTAATTTATACTTGATTAAGAACCTTTTTAAAGTTAAATATTATTTTTATATCACTTATTTCCATGTTATAAACATTATGTAACCATTTATGTTAATAATGTTTGTTTTGTCAATATTTTGTTTTTAAGTCGAAAGTTGACTTCTTACAATTACATGTTGTTCGTGTGGTCAAAAGTTCATTATATCCAGAATGAAATTCCCGATTTGGATATAATATGTATCATATATATCCAGCATATACATGTATTTTTTATATTACATAATCATTTAGAGGTAAGAAATGAAATGCACCGTTCATGGAGACGGTAAGCCGTACATACGCATGAACGCTACTTTCATTTCTTTGTCATATTAGTGGAATTAAAACTAAATGAGAGGTATGTATATTTTAATTCCAGATTTATATTCATCATTTAGATATATTATTAATTATATATATACATTATATACATGTAATTTTAATAGTACATTACATTTGGGGGTAAGAAATGAAATGCACCGTTCATGGAGACGGTAAGCCGTACGTACGCATGAACGCTACATTCATTTATATCTCATACTTTAATGGAAAGAAATAATAATGATATAGAGGTATATTATAATTCCAGTATAAAATCATATATAATAACTTTAAATCTATCCTTTACACATCCCACATATGGCATTAACGAATCACATCACTTTTAGGGGGCGGTAGTCCGCACTTCCTTAAATGAAGATTTCGTGTTTACCCATAATGGAAACCATAAAGGTATGCCAAAAATGAAAAATACAGAAGCTTAAAGAAAACATAAACATATTATATATCATATATAAAAATAGTTACATCATAATGGCCACCCTTGAAGGTGTTAAATGAGTATTGAACAATCATCGTTTCGGGAAGCAGAATTTCGCCATCCACGGAAACCGTATGTTCTTTAACCATTTGATGTAGTTTTGTGAGAGTGTAGCTCAAATAAATATTATAAAAACATCCTAGTATATTGAAGATACTGGTGTTGTTACAAAAGAAGTAAATAAAAAGAGTTTAGAGGGTTGTAGAAGCAAAATAAAACAAATGAACAAGAGAGAATGAATTACCTTTAAAAGTGTAACTCCCTTTTGATTTGAGCCTAAAGGCTTCCTTTGAAAGGATTATGCCCAAAGGGAATCCTCTAGGATGAGGAGAGGGATTTGGAGAGAGTAATTGGTCAGGGGTTGGTCGAGCCAAAGGCTTGAGAAGTGTGTGAAATGAGGCAGAGGTGGGGGTATTTTATAAGAGGAGAGGAGGGGCACTTTTGGAAAGTAAAGAAATATTACATTATTTGAAAATGTGTTTCGGTTTCAAAAGGTCCCACATTGATATAATTCGTGGATAAGGTGATAGGTGTTCTAAATCCACTCATCCAATTGGTTTTGGACATGTTTAGTTTATAGATTTGTCATTATCTTTCCATTTTATTTTAATCGTCAAATAATGATGTCATCGCTGCATCATTATTATGTCATAAAACATTTACTTTATTTAATGTCTAAAAATTATAAAAAAAATACTATTATGTAGGAAATCTTTTTATCTTTCCAATTAATATTTATAATCAAAAATATGACTTGTATAACCCCACTTAAAAATAATTTTAGTAAAACAATTTATGTTAGTGTCATTTTCACTTTAACATTAAATGAAAATATATTAATGTCATTTTCCAACTAAAGTGGCTCCATGGGGTCCCCAAGTTGGCTCATGGATTGTCTTGGTCGGCTATGACTCACCCAATAGGTGTAGGGCAAGTTTCATGGTGTTTTAACATTCTTATAATACCATTTTTACCTTAAACTACACTAATTACCTCTAATCGCGATTAATGAAAAAAAGTTACTATTCACCAAAAAATTATTTTAATCTCATTGAACCACATTTTACTTCTTAATGACAACCATGTATGTCGGATTTTCAAAATTCAATACACATTAGTGGTAAACATTCCTTTAACTGAAAAATCAGTTTGCTTGATTACCACTTAGTGGTTTCACTATTCATCAAAAATTGAAGTTTTTCAGAAAATTACCAAAAATTCACCCTAAGCTATATTTGATATTCCGAATTCAAAAATGAAGTCCATTTTACAAAATTCAAAACATATAAGTCAAATTAATTAATTTAATAATTACTTCCCGCTGTCATGACAAATAGCGTGTTTTTGTGAAACAATAAGTATCAAAAGATTGACACCAGTTTAAGTCCAATTTCAAAGTGAAATTGATTCCAATGACCACCATTGTATTAACTGGTAAAAATATTTTCTAATTTAACTTTAAAACCAATTAAAATAATAATCTAATCATATAAATAATTTATATTAAAAAGAGGGATTGAATTAAAATACAACATTTTACACTATTCATAAAAAAATGAACTTTATCAGAAAGGTACCAAAAATTTACACAAAGTAAATTTTGATGTCCCAATTCTAAAGAAGAGTTATATTTGGTCCAAAAGAATGTAAAAGAGTGATCAAAACTATATTTAATGACGGTTCGCCGTCAAAAGGTGATAAGTGAACCTTTAGTGAAAATTAGAGTATATATGCCCTAAAATTGAACTCTTTCCGTATTTTAAGACTTTATCTGTTATTGGGTAAATGTATGAACATTTAAAAACATATCTAATCATATTTTAGTTATTTCTATCCATTCCCGCCAGTACAATGACTACTTGTTAACTAACATTTCAAATAATATTATTTTATTACTAGTGTGCTACGTAAGTTTCAAAGAAACTCATCGTTGCGTATCGGGTACGCTATCGAACATAGCAACCCCTTTAAAATAAAATTAATATTTAATTCGTAAATATTAATAAATATGAAATTTATTTATTCTTTATTTACCTGGGATGTTACATCCGTCCCCCCTTTTGGGAATTGCGTCCTCGCAATTTTATTCACTTATCAAAATAAGTGGGGGTATTTATCCCTCATAGCCTTTTCAGATTCCCACGTTGCCTCTTCAATCACATGGTTTTTCCACAAAACCTTTACCTGATGAATCACCTTATTCCGTAACACTTGCTCCCTGTGGTCAAGAATCTGGACCGGTTGTACCTCATAAGATAGGTTCTCTTCCAGCTGAACTACCTCTGGACTCAAAACATGAGATGGATCTGGCATATACTTTCTCAACATCGAAACGTGAAAAACATTGTGTACCTGATAAACTCGGAGGTAAAGCCACCCGGTATGCAACTGATCCAACTCTCTCCAGAATTTCATATGGTCCAATAAACCTTGGACTCAACTTTCCTTTCTTACCAAATCTCATCACACTTTTCCAAGGAGAAACCTTGAGATAAACTTGATCACCTACCTCGAAAGATAGATCCTTCCTCCGGTTATCCGCATAACTCTTCTGCCTGCTCTGAGCTGTTCTCATGTGCTTCTGAATCAACTGAACTTTTTCTGCCATATCTTCTACCAATTCTGGTCCCATCAGCTTCCTTTCACCCACTTCATTCCAAAATGCTGGAGTTCGACACCGCTTCCCATATAATGCCTCAAATAGTGCCATCTGTATACTGGAATGAAAGTTGTTATTATAAGAAAATTTCAACCAAAGAAAGATGTTGGTCCCAACTTCCCTGATAATCCATAGAACAAGCTCGTCGCATATCCTCCAATGTCTGGATTGTTCGTTCTGACATCCCATCTGATTGAGGATGAAAAGCTGTACTAAAATTTAATTCATTACCCAACGACTTCTGAAGGCCTTTCCAAAAGTTAGAAGTAAACCTTGGATCACGATCTGATACAATGGAGGGAGGAACTCCATGTAACCTGACTATCTCTTTAAGATACAAACGGGAAAGTTGATCAAGAGATAAAGTATCTCGTATAGCAAGGAAAAGAGAAGATTTAGTCAAGCGATCAACAATAACCTAGATTGCATTATTACCTCGAGATGTCTTCAGTAATCTAACCACAAAGCCTATGGATATATTCTCCCATTTCCACCCTGGCATTGGTAAAGGCTGAATCATCCCTTTCGGTAACTGTCGCTCTGCTTTAACCTGTTGACATGTCAAACACTTCACAGTAAAATCAACAATATCTCTTTTCATTCCATCCCACCAGTAATACTCCCTCAGATCTCTGTACATCTTATTACTGCCATGATAAACTGAAAACGGGGAACTATGAGCCTCACATAACAACTCATTCTTCAACTGTGAATCACAAGGCACACATAACCTCTTCCCAAACCTCAAAACACAAACACAAACTTATCCAAGAACTCATGGAAAATTTTATTCATAAGGTCCATGAATACAGCAGGTGCATTGGTTAACCCCAAAGGCATAACTACAAATTCATAATGGCCATATCTAGTACGGAACATAGTCTTCGGAACGTCTGCTTCTTTTACTTTCAACTGATGGTACCCCGACCTCAAGTCAATCTTTGAAAAATACTGAGCTCCCTGGAGCTGTTACCATTTCATTCGATGGCCCAACATCTGCTGAATTTGTTGCAAAGGATTTTACCACCCCTTTCTGCTTATAGTCTAGCTGCATTCCCCCAGTTGAGTTCTTCGTTGGACACTCGTTTGCATAATGTCCCATTTCATTACACTTAAAACATCTTACCGTTGGCTTTTCATTTCCTGCTTGATCATCTTCCTTACAGTTACGAGCAATATGACCAGAATTACCACACCGAAATCACTTACCAGACTTGGATAAACATTCTCCAGGATGAATTTTACCACACTTCTCACAGGATGGAAATTTGGTTTTCTTACCTCCTTGATTCTTTGATGAATTCTTCCCCTTTGCCTGCCAACTAGACCTCTTATTCTATTGTTTGTCATAGAACACCTGATCATCGGCAAACTCCATTTCCACCTTCTCCGCACATCGAACAAGTTTTTCATAACTTTTAAACTCACGAGAAGCTAAAGCCCTTCGATACTTTGGCTTTAACCCTGAGTAAAAATGGTTTATTTTACTATCAAGATCTCGTATGATGTTTGGAGCATACCTTGCCAATCGAGTGAACTTTTCTTCATAAACAGCCACTGAATCATCCTCCTGCCTCAATTCTAGGAACTGTTTTCCATCCTAAGACGAACCACCTTAGGAAAATATTTCTCAAGAAACATACCTTTGATTTCGTCCCAGTGAAGATCCTCAATCTCATCACTATCCCTTATATTTTTCACCATCGACCACCACTGATCAGCTTCACCTTCAAAACGGTAAACAGCAAGACTAACCTTTTGATGTTATGAACACCCCATGACATCAAAAATCTTCTCCAGTGCTTTAATCCACCCTTCAGCATGCACAGGGTCAGATGATCCTCTGAATGATGGGGGATGTTGCCTCATGAAATGTTCCACCACTGACATGTTCCTATGCGGTTGATCTGGCTGATCTCGTGCATGGATACCACCACCATTTATAGCCTGAGTCAACTGTGCCATCACTGCAACAAACTGTTCAGTTCCGATTCCGACCATCTTAGGTTGCTGATTTGGAAGGTTATCTTCCTCCTGATGTCGTCCCAACATAGCTGCTTTGTTTCCTCTGCGGAAAACCATTCTGAACACAGAAATATCTTAGGCGAAGCAACATGGTAATCCGTAAATGCTATATCATTTCAATCATGTTATAATTTAACACTTTTCTAACTCCTAAAGTTGTCTAAACCGACCTCTGATACCAACTATAAGGCCCCAGCCTTAAACCTTACTTAATATTTAATTAAATGAATAATTCACATTGAGGATATTTTCAGGTTTAGAGTTTTATAGAATTAGAACATAACTATTACATCTCAAAAGATTACAAAGTAGCCACTTATACTAAGTTTCCATAATAAAAAAAAACTCTTGAAAGAAACATGTCTAGTTCCATGTTTTATATATCATGACATTCCCATGATCCCATCCTTGACCTTATTCCACATTAAGTCCTGTGAAAAACATTTCAAAAAAAACTTGGGGTGAGCATAAAAAGCTCAGTAAGGGATACACAAAGAATGAAAACTGTTAGTTTTTCAAAATCAAGTAATCCATGTATACTCTATCAAAGTAATACCTTCACCTTCATGAAGTAGTAAAAACTCTTCACTGAATAAAGTATCATTACTTACCTTTTTGTAACCAAAGTATTACCATAAAACCCATATAAAGAACACATAACATATATAAAGGTAACTTGGGACATAAACATACTTAAGTGGAATAACCATACGGTCGACTTCCACACTTATCACTTAATGGAATAGCCATACGGCCAATTTCCATACATACTTAATGGAATAGCCATACGGCCGACTTCCATACCCAATGCATTGGAGGTTATAACGTAACCACCCGTCCTGGTATTCACGGCACCACCCGTCATATGGTTTATAACGTAACCACCCGTTAAAATGTCCAAGTACCAGTATAAAATCATAAAACATAAAACCAATATAAAGGAATGATAACATTTCCACATTTCAATCACAATATATCATAAATATATTGACATAATAGAATCCATTATCAAAACCATTTTCAATACCAAAATACATAAAAGAGTATATGGTATTTATTTTATTCTAAAAACATTACGGCTTGTTGAGAAAGCCAAAGATCAAATAATACTCGCGGCGGCAGAAAAGGTCGTTGTCACCGCGTACGTTAAAAGAAACATTCCGTTTTGTCATTTAGTAAAACGCTTCGTAGAAAAAGATTCCTTTTGTATAAAAGTAAAGGTCAAAGGAGTTTATACACCGTATAAAAGAAAGTTGTGTATAAAACAAAATATGCCTCAATGAAAGGAGATTGAGACGAAGTCCCTTACCTCGGGTCCGACTTGACTCGATCGTTCTTTAACGTCCTGAATAATAAACTTGAGTTAATTTATACTTGATTAAGAACCTTTTTAAAGTTAATTATTATTTTTATATCACTTATTTCAATGTTATAAACATTATGTAACCATTTAAGTTAATAATTTTTGTTTTGTCAATATTTGGTTCTTAAGTCGAAAGTTGACTTCTTACAATTACATGTTGTTCGTGTGGTCAAAAGTTCATTATATCCAGAATGAAATTCATGATTTGGATATAATATGTATCATATATATCCAGCATATACATGTATTTATAATATTACATAATCATTTAGAGGTATGAAATGAAATGCATCGTTCATGGAGACGGTAAGCCGTACGTACGCATGAACACTACTTTCATTTCTTTGTCATATTAGTGGAATTAAAACTAAATGAGAGGTATGTATATTTTAATTCCAGAATTATATTCATAATTTAGATATATCATTAATTATATATATACATTATATACATGTAATTTTAATAGTACATTACATTTGGGGATAAGAAATGAAATGCACCGTTCATGGAGATGGTAAGCCGTACGTACGCATGAACGCTACTTTCATTTCTATCTCATAATTTAATGGAATGAAATAATAATGATATAGAGGTATATTATAATTCCAGTATAACATCATATATAATAACTTTAAATCCATCCTTTACACGTCCCACATATGTCATTAACGAATCACATCACTTTTAGGGGGCGGTAGTCCGCACTTCCTTAAATGAAGATATCGTGTTTACCCATAATGGAAACCATAAAGGTATGCCAAAAATGAAAAATACAGAAGCTTAAAGAAACCATAAACATATTATATATCATATATAAAAATATTTACATCATAATGGCCACCCTTGAAGGTGTTAAATGAGTATTGAACAATCATCGTTTTGGGAGGCAGAATTTCGCCATCCACGGAAACCATATGTTCTTTAACCATTTGATGTAGTTGTGTGAGAGTGTAGCTCAAATAAATATTATAAAAACATTCTAGTATATTTAATATACTGGTGTTGTTACAAAAGAAGTAAATAAAAATAGTTTAGAGGGTTGGAGAAGCAAAATAAAACAAATGAACAAGAGAGAATGAATTACCTTTAAAAGTGTAACTCCCTTTTGATTTGAGCCTAAAGGCTTCCTTTGAAAGAATTATGCCCAAAGGGAATCCTCTAGGATGAGGAGAGGGATGTGGAGAGAGTAATTGGTCAGGGGTTGGCCGAGCCAAAGGCTTGAGAAGTGTGTGAAATGAGGTAGAGGTGGGGGTCTTTTATAAGAGGAGAGGAGGGGCACTTTTGGAAAGTAAAGAAATATTACTTTATTTGAAAATGTGTTTCGGTTTCAAAAGGTCCCACATTGATATAATCCGTGGATAAGGTGATAAGAGTTATAAATCCACTCATCCAATTGGTTTTGGACATGTGTAGTTTATAGATTTTTCATTATCTTTCCATTTTATTTTAATCGTCAAATAATGATGTCATCGCTGCATAATTATTAAGTCATAAAAAATTTAATTTATTTAATGTCTAAAAATTATAAAAAAAATACTATTATGTAGGAAAGCTTTTTATCTTTCCAATGAATATTTATAATCAAAAATATGACTTGTATAACCCCAATTAAAAATTATTTTAGTAAAACAATTTATGTTAGTGTCATTTTCACTTTAACATTAATGAAAATATATTAATGTCATTTTCCAACTAAAGTGGCTCCATGGGGTCACCAAGTTGGCTCATGCCTTGTCATGGTCGGCCATGACTCACTAAATAGGTGTAGGACAAGTGTCATGGGGTTTTCACATTCTTATAATACCATTTTTACCTTAAACTACACTAATTACCTCTAATCACGATTAATGAAAAAAAGTTACTATTCACCAAAAAATTATTTTAATCTCATTGAACCACATTTTACTTATTAATGAAAACCATGTATGTCGGATTTTCAAAATTCAATACACATTAGTGGTAAACTTTCATTTAACTGAAAAATCAGTTTTCTTGATTACCACTTAGTGGTTTCACTATTCATCAAAAATTGAAGTTTTTCAGAAAATTACCAAAAATTCACCATAAGCTATATTCGATATTCTGAATTCAAAAATGATGTCCATTTTACAAAATTCAAAACATATAAGTCAAATTAATTAATTTAATAATTAATTTCCGCTGTCATGACAAATAGCGTGTTTTTGTGAAACAATAAGTATCAAAAGATTGACACCAGTTTAAGTCCAATTTCAAAGTGAAATTGAATCCAATGACCACCATTGGATTAACTGGTAAAAATATTTTCTAATTTAACTTTAAAACCAATTAAAATAATAATCTAATCATATAAATAATTTAGATTAAAAAGAGGGTTTGAATTAAAATACAACATTTTACACTATTCATAAAAAAAATGAACTTTATCAGAAAGGTACCAAAAATTTACACAAAGTAAATTTTGATGTCCCAATTATAAAGAAGAGTTATATTTGGTCCAAAACAATTTAAAAGAGTGATCAAAACTATATTTAATGACGGTTCGCCGTCAAAAGGTGATAAGTGAACCTTTAGTGAAAATTAGAGTATATATGCCCTAAAATTGAACTCTTTCTGTTTTTTAAGACTTTATCTTTTATTGGGTAAATGTATAAACAATTAAAAACATATCTAATAATATTTTAGTTATTTCTATCCATTCCCGCCAGGACAACGACTACTTGTTAAATAACATTTCAAATAATATTATTTTATTACTAGTGTGCTACGTAAGTTTCAAAGAAACTCATCGTTGCGTATCAGGTACGCTATCGAACATAGCAACCCCTTTAAAATAAAATTAATATTTAATTCGTAAATATTAATAAATATGAAAATTCTTTATTATTTATTTACCTGGGATGTTACACCCAATGTTACTATTTGTAATCTATTTCCTGAAATAATTTTTATTAATAATAGGCATGATGAAAAATTCATTCATTTTGGTCAAAGAGTTATTATTATTATAGTATCCCTTGTGTATAATATAAGGTGCTTCCAATTTTATTCTCATGATTTTCGGGTTTCTTTTCGAGTATCATATTTTTAGGTAATGTAAATAAAAATTATTAATAGAAGAGTGATAGGAGGTAGAACATATTATTTAAATATTCCCTAACACAATTTTGATATATCTCATTGTTATAGAAGTTGTATAACATTTTCTCAATGATTTTACCTTATTCATAGAGTTATATCTAAAACTTATCATACTTATATAGTTAATCATGGATGGTGATTTTATGAGAGGATAATTGAACCTTGTTGGGAAAGGTATATTTTTTCCCATATAGAAATGAATATGGTATTTCTTTTATAGCAGCATAGATCAGGGTGTGATTGGAACACAAATCATGCAAGAGTTTAACTTACCATGACATCCAATATATTTCAAAAATCGTCTAAAATATATTACACAATTGTTTTATTTATATATAATATCATATAACCACCAAATAATAATATACAAAGTTGTTAGACTAAATATATTATTCCAAATATAGATTCTTCAGTGACATGAAAAATTTGTGGCATTATCTACAAGGATTTTATGAAGGACTCAATATAATGTGATTATATTAGACTTTTTTAATTTATAATAGCCTTTGTTATAACTTATTTTAGGGGTATATATTTGAACCATTTGAATATTTTTTTGGTATAAATAAAATTAATTTTATATTCATTATCATATCTAGAGGGGTTGTTGAATAAAGTTGTCATGTATATGATATTCATGACACTTATTCATGATTTTAATTTAGTATCACATCATAGACAGACAAAAATATCTAAGCCTCTTGATGTGATATAATAGATGTGTTTCTTATTAGATATTTCAAAAAACTCCATCATGGAATTTAATCATAATTGTGGGTGTAACTCCTATTCAAAAGAACCAATGGAGGGACACATCAAACCCCCATTTTAAAAGGATATTCTAAAAATTAGGGGTGTCCTAATAAATGAAATATTCTATCCATAAACCATTATTTTCCCTATTTGATTGATCTCATTATAGATTCTCATTTTTAAGGTACATCACTATGGGATATATCCTTCTATTTAAGGAGGTTAAAAGAACATCAATTTTGGAGGTATAATAAATTTAATTTTTTTATGACATCCGATTAATGATAAATTTATATACCACCTATAATGTATAATATGAATGATGGTTTCAAATTTATATAGGTCATTTAGGGTATTATCTTTATTCTTTATTTCTTCTTCATGAGCATTGACCTAAAATTAAATGGCTGATATTGTTATATTTGAGGAAAATTCATTAATTAATCCTCACAGATAATAAAGAAATGGAACTACATATTTATTCTTGATGACATAATTACCATTTATCTTATTTATCACCACATCAAAATTGCCATTAATGTTTAATTATATAACTAGTTTTTTAAAATGAATCTCCTCAACATTAATAAGGACTTTTTATTTCAATATAACTTTGACACACAATTCTAACAGTAAAAATAAATAATAAAAAATTTCTTCTTATAAGGAGATAAAAAAAACCTTGACACTAACCTTGGGGTTTTTCGGGTCTTCAATCCTTCTTCAATTTTGGATCATAAATTCACTTCCAAAATATATCCCAATTCATGAAAGAATTTTTGGATAGATCATAATTCTGTATCAATGATCTCAAGATCCAATGAATACTCTTATAATGTGAGGTGTGATCCTAGATAATTTTATAGGACTAATCTCTTGATTTTCTTTTCAAATAGTAATTTGATATCGAATTCATATTCAATGACTTCCCATCACACTAGAAATCCACATAGGATCTTCCAAATAAGGATATAGTTGATTTGAATGACACATAATATCAATTGGACCTCAAGATACTATAGATAACATCAATGCTTCTACACCAGGAAGACCATCATAAACTAGTACTTCTCTATACCTAAATATTATGTGTCTGATTCTAACATTGTATGTCTGATATTTATAGACTATTATCAGTTATCTAAAAAATATTATTAGAAATAGTATCACCAAAAAATCATTCCATGGGTTAAACATAAAAGATGGTATTTTTTCTTCTATATGAGGAGTCAACAATGTAGGGTGTAGAAGGTTCTTCTTGTGGTCATCAAAGTCCATTTGGACGTCCTCAGCCCATTGATAGCCGAACAATTCCATTATTAGCTTCATTAAGGAAATGGCCATGAAATCCTGTATGGATGTATTTATCTTCAATAAATGTTAATTTATCTCTTAGATTATTCCCTCACGATCACTGGTGTGATCTGAACACCTATGGGATTTGACCACCTAATTATTCCCATTATACTCTATTTTGATCCTCAGGAAAGACTTCAACACTTCGTTAAGGGAATGTTCATAAATGGAAATATCATTCTTCAATCTAAATTTAATTACATCTTATCAATATACCACATGATGTTTCCAAAATACTGTGGTGTCTCCATCTTTGGGGAACAATTTAATATAATTCCAAATAGAATACGCATTAGTGAATGAGGGGTCTTAGAAACTAGTCATTGCATCGATTGGTATCTCTATGGTAGAAACATATTAGTAATATTTTACAAAATGATACTTAAAATATCAAAACCTGAAATAAAATATTACCTCCAATTTATTTTACATGATGGGGACAATTATTGCAAGAATCATTGGGTAATGGACCTTTTGAATAAATTTATATTTTATTAACTTATCTACCGGATATTATTACTTTCAATAATGTGTAAAATTCATATTTATTACTATATAATTATAGATATGGTGATTTTTCAATAGAACAATGTGATAAGTTTCTACATGGGGATATAACCAAAGAAAATTTTGTGCATCCCCCTTAAAACACACCTTAATGTTTCTTGACAAAATAGATGAATTTCACCTATTATTCATGAGTTGTATTGTTGATGATTAATGTGTTCTATGGTTATTTTTATGTTTCTAAATTCAGATTTCATAATTAATCTATGGTGTTGAGAAAACATAATCAAATTCTTGTTGAATTTACATGATTTATTCATTCTAATATTCAACATTATTATTATTAGAAGAATATACAACCACAATTAGATATTTAATAGATTATATGAGGGAAATATTAATTCCATTTGGAACCAACTCATCTATAGAGTAACTAGGTTGATCTATTGTAACAGATTCCATGTAAATGGAGGAAAATTTGTCATTTTGATGAGTTATTATTGTAATTTTCATATCCAATTAATCAAATATCATTATATATTTTATATAAATAATATTCAAACCCACATTTAAAAATATCCATTTAGAGTCTATATTGATCTGCATGGTTCACATGGGGGTCTCTTATACTATTATCAATGGATTTTTAATTGACACATTTTACTAATATTCATGCGAGAGGGAGGATATTGGAGGGTTCATGTTAATTTATTTCATGAATAAATTACATTCCATACCGTGAGTTTTCTCCTCAATGAAATTAATGGCCCATTTGAAATCTTTACTAAGATCACTGCAAGAATTGTGAGGAGGAGCTTCAAGTCCATTGGGGGTAGTGATTTATCTCATGTTTTTCACCCAAGGCTTATTCTAATCCCATTTATAATACACAAAATAAATTTATTATGATTCTCATGACTCTAAAAGGGAACTATCACCATAGAGTGCCCTAAGCTTATTTTCAATAAATTATTTTAGGAATTGGTGATATCAAGAGAGAATTGTAGAATGTATATGAATAAATTAACTTATTGGAAGGAAAATAAAATCCATATCATGGTGGAACGTCATAAATTAGAGGTAAGAGTTAGATCAATGAATAAGGATCCTAGAATGATCCTCCCAAGGGTCCTATGTATTCGGTTTTTATACCATTAGATTATAATATCTGATGGTGTGAAGATAACATCACTATAACATAATATCTGATCCATCAAGATTTGGATGATACTGATCAAAGATCCATTTTCAACTAGGGATTAATGAATTTTAACATCACCAAGTTTTCTAAATATGTATCAGTGTCATATTTTCCCATACATTTTAGTTTCCAATATTTTATATGAATGAAATGAACATGTGACATTTAGTGGAGCCTGTTACTATGATAACTGTATTGGTTATAGTGAATTATGGCTCAAGATATTGGTAAATTTATAGGTTATTAATAAAAGAAAACATGACTTATTTGGATAGATTATGGTCAGCCAGAATAAAGATTTTGGGATGGATGATGAAGTAATTTTTCAAAATATAATATTTTCTACTAAGGTTCTCAGTTTTTTCTATGATATTTCCCCCTAAATTTATGTTTTGTGGATAAGGTTACATATTATATATATTTATTTAATTTTAAATAATTAGGCATGTTATTTCCATCCAAGGGTAATGTAGAACTAAATATACCATATCTAGATGTTGATTAGATGATTATTTTTTTATAACTACTATTGAAAAATTATCAGGTTTGACAAACACTAGGACGACTTATGGTCAAATGAATTCCATGAAACGATACTCTGTAAAATGAGTCCTAAAAAATTAAATTTTTATTAGTGGGGTGGTTCTTATCCTCCAAATAATGGTGTAAATAATACCGAATCGGTATAGATTATTTTTGGTGCCAATGAATGTTCATATTCATGTTCCTAATTAGATTGGTAAATATTATGATTACATTTTGTTGATTTTGGTATAAATTATGAAATTTTTGTGGTTACCTAGGGAATTTTAATCTTGAATTTTTTATTTAGTTATTCATTAATGATTATGTGTGTTTATTGTAATGAATTTAGGGTCATCTACTCATTGAATATTTGATCCCATTTATTTGATATTTCATTCCATTCTGCTAGTTCTTTCAAGTGGATGAATAGAGATTCATGTCGAATTGGATATGATATTACACAACTTCAAAGTTTTAATATCTATTATATTTTAGAGTAGGTCTAAATAAGATGTATTCTTATATATTTATCTCTTGAATTTTATGGTAAATGAATTTTTTAGGGAGATTATTCAAACCTAATTCATAATTACTTTAGACGTCCAACTATATAAAATTTTTCTTCTCTATATATGTTATGAAGAATCCTTGAAAATTATATTTTCAGAAGAAAATAACTATATCATTCTAGATTTTTATATTATGGTAATTTTATTTCTTTTTTCAAATATATTTTTAGTTATATTACAATAATTTTTATTGCTAATTAGGAAGAGTAATTGTATTGTAATTAGTGAGATTTTCATCAAGAACAATAATTAGTACTAACATGAGTTTAACCATGATATTCATCACATTTCCAAGATTCATAACTTCAATGGATATTATCAATCAGGATTTTACAACGTAACACCTGATAAAAACTTCCAACTATTACACTATTGCTATGAATTATTGGAACACACTCAGATATTTCATAGGGATAAATAAATGTTTTCTTCTATTCACAAATATTCTATATGTATATCTCTATTTTTATTACTATAACATATTAATAATCATTTAATAGGTAAATCCTATCCACCTAGTAAGGATTTTTTAAACACTCTCAATTAAACATTTTTTGATAGTTTGGAGGTTGTGGAGAATATTTTTCCTCATTTTCAATTGAATTTTCAATAGAATTTTTGTCAAAATTCTTTTAGATTGTGAAGTTGTCATAAACGTAGATTATTATAAAATAATAATATAATTTCATCTAACATTTAAAAGAATTAAATGGTTTTTATTTTACCAACTACTTCATTGTTATCATTATAAGATTTTCTCTAGATGGAAATGAATAATGAGTTGTTCGAGATCCCCTATACAACTAAATTTCAAAAAAAGAAATGTTTATAATTTTCTATGGTATGGGAGTCAATTCCACTCACCTAGGATGGGGTTTTCTTTATGGTTGAACAAGTTTTCACCCTCCTTCTATGGATTCTAATACAATTTTATGTGATTTGATTAATTCCAAAATCTTTAGTGGTATTATTTTATAACTATGAGTATCTAGAGGAGACTGATATGGCTGGACCATGTTCACCTATACATTATAACTTACATGATTCCACCAAGTTTATATTTCCTAAAATAAATCTTCATGGTTCCCAAATAATGTAAATTCCTTGAAGCACATCAGTGATGGGGTTAACCAATTTGACTTCTTAGGCCCTTAGTTCACATGATGACTAGATACAAACCAATAATGCTAAAAAATATATTTATGTTGGTGAGGATTCAATAAAGTAGTTATATTGGTATTGAAAAGCTGTTTCACTCAGTGGGTCTATTATATAAAAAAATTAATTATTAATTTATCTCATATTTTAAAACACATTTTTTATCGTTAAATATTTTACTTCATAAAAAATGGCGTAAACTTATTCATATGTTTGTGGTATTTGGACATAGGTTTTTCATTACCTTTTTCCTCATAATAATCTATCTAAATATATATTATTTTAATTCATGGATGATCTCTAAAGTGATGAGGTTTAATATTTTGTTCAGTTCAGTCACCCACTTCTCAACCCTCATTGAAAATGACAATTTAGGTTAAATCGAATATATAATTTCACCAAATGTTTCTATCTGGACCCATGTTATCAAGGGGTTTCCCATTAGTTTCATTTAAAAACCCTAAACATGTGTCCAAAATAAAATTTTCATATTCATCATAATAGAAGGTGGTTCCTCATTCTATAAATATCACCTGAAGGATATATACCCCTTCACATCCTCTCTGTTGATGGAATGATTTAACATGAAACCACAATAATTTCATCCCCTCTCCTATCAATGCTAAATTGGAAAAAAAAATTATGATTAAATCCTATGTTGTTTCCATTTATAATTCATTTAATTTTCCCCAAATTGAGGGGATGGGTTATAAAAGTTTAATAGAGGGAACCATGACAATTATTTTTGAAAATATGGTCTTAGTCTAGAAAGTATAACATTAATTGAGTAGGTATTTGTTAAAATACCCCTATACCTGAAGTATAGAGTGGACCATGATATTACATAGTCATTTCTAAATATCATATGTATTTGATGGTTCCATGTTTAGTGGTGGAGGTAAAAATTCCCCCACTCTTGTGGGTTCATGTTTCACTAAAGTTGTTTCTTGAGATACTAATGTCACGTTTTTGGTTATTTGGGATTCTATTCTTGTATGATCATTATGTAAAATGTTTTCTAGGAGATAACTTCATATTTAAACATATGGATAAAATATTATATATTTTCCTCTCTTAAAATGGGAGGGAATGTATTATCATCTGGGTAGCCTTGTGAAAAATCGGATCAACAAAAAAATATCATAGTGTTTTCTTTTTACAAGATTAGGGAATGTTTTCATTTTACTAAAAAATAAAAAATAATAGAATGAAAAAATACCATAAAATTTACCATTGTAAAAAATTTTACATGTTATATGTCGTGATGATCATTTTTTAGTGGCTCAGGTTTTCCCATGGGAATGACATAGATCATATTTTAGATTCAAATCCATGGGATATTAATAAGGATAAAACATTAATTTTCCATGGAAATTTACCTCATAAAAATTTTATGATGGTCCCATTCTTTCAATATCGTATTTATTAGCCTCATAATTAAATTTACTGTTATTTTTTATTGGTAAATTTATTCAATATATTTCATATTTAATTAAATAAATATTATTTATTATCATAGGTTTGAAAAAGTATTTATTTATAACTGATTTAGGGATGGAAATTATGACTTTATAACTGAGTTTATAATGATGGGTTCTACCTTAGAGGGGTATAATTTACATATGTTTTTCATGATAGGGTTAGGGCCATTTTATGGGTTTCTATTTTATTAAGTATGTGTATTAAATTTAACCTATCTTCTATCCTATCCTTATATACATGTGAAGGGATTGTACCCAAGTTTTATGATGTATAACAAGGAGAAGAACATCAAATCATTTTATTTCATCTAGGTAAACAACATGTGCATATCAGGGTTAACCGACTATAGATTGTGAACATTAGGTTCATTATTATGAATCATTAGCGATCAATTGTGAGGTATGGCCATTTTCATTCAATTATACCAAATTATTATTCTAAAGTTGATTCTTATTCTTTAGTCCAAAACCAAATAATATATTTTTGTCTTCTATATAGGGTTGGATCACATTCAACAATATTTTTTTAATCAATTTTTTATAAGGAATATGTATCTATAATTTCTAACTATACAACATGAATTCCTAATTACACATGTTCTGTATTTAATTGGTGGATTCGTTATTATAAGTATTTCCATGTACATGTATAGACACCCCTTGTGGGAGATATAGAATGTGGAATGGCACACAATTTTTGGACATGGGACTAGGCCTTGAGTGTGGCACATGGTTAGGTAACTATGCACCATTCACTATGTGTATCATATGGGAACTTTGTGTACATTGATGTAAATTTATGTTTATACTATGTCAGACTAAGTTTTATTCCTAGAGGATTACATTCTGTAGAAACTCCATTTACTCATAGTAAACATCATGCTTTGTGGTTGGGTATTGCCTATTTAATAACTATGCAGGTGGAATTGAAAAAATAAGGTCTGCATTCATGGTATCATTCTATATAGGATGTGATAGTGGGATGATATTCTAAGTATATTATCATTGAAAATTTTAATTTGGGATAATAATGTTTTCAGGACTATGGTGATGAGTAACATACATTCGTTGGTGATGAAAAGTTGGAATAAGAAAGGTATATCCCATTTCAAGTTTCAAACTAACATTAGGGTTTGGGTACCCTCATGAATTTTTAGAATTCAATACCCTGTGAGGGCATAGCAGGGAAGGAGAATATACTGAGAAAATGAGATATGGGAACATGAGTTTTAGTTAACCAGGTGTTATGCCACTTTTTAGAAGAATAGTCAAATATTCCTTGAGGAGGTCTTTGCAACCCATGGATGTTCCATTATTTCTATGAAACCCTTAGTTAATATGGTTTTATAATGTTTGAATTTGGTAGATATAGGAGTTTCTAAATCACCGTTATTTATATAGTGATATATGGCCACACATCATTTTTATAGTATGTGTTTTTCCCTTCCACACATAAACCTGGATTTTTACCCTAAGGGAAAAATGATCTTAGAGAATTTATCTTGGTGACCCCATTTATCTGACCATTGGTTTTAAAGACTATATAGCATGATTAGTAAACATTTTTATATTTGATACTCCACTAGGATTTTATAACAGGATGTGGTTTGGTTTACCCCATAGAAATTGATATAGATTTCCCCCATAGTGATGTATCTTATATGTCCTCTATGATAGTCTATGCCTTTTTTATGCCCCCACTTTGAATGTATTGGTTATTCTATCATGGAAGGTAGTAGTTCTCTTCTTAGTTAGTCTCTATCTTTATTGTGGTGTTAAATACACAATATATATGTTATGTTATCATGGTTTTTGATACCTAAATTTCAATATAGATGGAAATTTGTTTTTGGTATTCATACCCTCATCGAGTTTTTGGTTTATAGTAAGGAATGGTTCCCCTGTGATAGTATCATTTTTCATGGATGTTTTATTGAAATAGGTGATCTTAATTTACAGTTCTTGAACTCATAGGTTTATGGAGAATGTAGTACTATAGTTCGTCCTCCATAAATGTTGTGTTTTGATCAGATATGGTTAGGTAAGAGTATTATATTTATATTGATGGACTATTTTTCATATAAGTGTGATACAAGAAACTTGGTATCTATCTTATGTGCTATTTGTGTAAGGAGGTATTCTTTACCTATGGACGTAGCACATCCTCATGTATATGGTATGGAAATTTATTTATTTATTTGATATATTATATGTTTATAGGATTTGGGTGACAAGGGATTTATTAACCTCATGGTGATGTAGTGCCTCATTCAGGGAATAATGGAAAGACTATAATTTTAGTCACATACATTTTTCATTAGGCGGGTGGATTAGGGAAAAGAATAATAGTTCATTATTTTTTAATTATTATCTAATTATTCTATTTCACTTTGGTTAATTAGAAATGTGTGATGATTCCATTTCATGGACAATGTATATTTTCTCCTTTTCATTATGTCTCATGAGGGAATTTTTTCACTTGAGGATAATGGGAAAGGATGCTTGTTCCTATATGGTAGTGATGATGGGATGTATCCACCCATAGGTAAGATTGCTTGATCAAGGAATCCCTATTTCATTGTATGAGTGTATATATTGGGGTTTTCATTAGAAGAATCCTAAGGGATTGGATGGAGGGACCTATTGGGCAGTGGAGTGATAGTTACCTTACCGGGTTTACACTCATCCCTTATTGAGTTGGGTGGTTTTTTGGATCTTTTGTTCTTGTAATATGACCCTCATCCATTCTTTCCTTTTTTTGGGGGTATGCTAAATGGTATTTTTATAGTATCCTATGAATGTTCTTTTTCCCACGCATATTTTGTCTATGCAGATGGAATATAGGTTGGTGGTCTTTTGGGACAGGTATTGTGGAGATAGAGCTTGGAAAAGATGATTCAACATGGAGGCTCTATTATTTTTTTCATTTTATTTCATTTTTATCCCATGAGATAATTTTCAGATTTATGAATATATATTTTATATTCCATCTAGAATGTATTTCTTTTGTTGTTATTGGTTTTTTACTAGTTTGTGGTGTTTATATTTGATTCCATATATTTAGGATAAGGTCACAAATATATTTATTACTCCAAATTAGTTCTACACACAATATTTTGTCTCATTAGATTCGACCTTGGGATGGAATTATCATCCTATCACCACCCCTTATGGGTCCTACTAGGTCATTTCAAGCCATTTTTATTTGTAAGATGTGTGAAATGAAATGTGTTATACTCACCACCATTACATAATGCATATTCAAGATGGGGCATTGATATCCATTTACATGAGTGTCATTAAATAGTGATGTTTTTTAGATATGTATCATGCTTTCTAAATGGAAAATTCATATATTTGAGATAGTGAAAATTCTTCCTTATGGTATGATAAAGTTGGTATATTCATTCCTACTTCAATATATTGATCATTTCATAATAATAATGTTAAATATGGTATTAAATTACTAGTAATCTATATTACGATATTCATTCACAGATGATAGTGATATTGTTTTCATCATTAATTAGGGTTTCTTCAACCAAGTCCAACCATAAAGGTGCATTCCACGTTATTTTAACTTTGATAAATAATTCATTATGGTTATATTTAGTAACACAAAGGGGTGTATGTTTGGGGTAGTCAATTATAATGATTGTTTCTTCAAGGTACCCAGTTATGGGGATAAAACACTATTAATTTATGATGACATGTGAATTTTATACAACCTTGCCTTTTTGGTTGCCTCTTAGTATGAAAGAATATTTATAATAACCTAGACATGAGGAAGACCTTCATGCTGAGTTGATATATCATCGTACGGAGGACCTTCTAAGAGAAATACATGGTGATGGTCTTTATCGTTATTTATTCTAGGTTAACCATCATGGGAAAGAACATTTATTCTAGAAATTTGTTTTGTCATACAGAGGGAAACTGTAACGTATTCTTGAGGAAGTAAACCAATGTTATTGTCTTTATTGTCATGTGTAGGGTATTATTGGTTTCATATTATTTGGCCCACCTTAGGGGGAGAAACACCATGTTTTTTTTTGAATATTTACTAACTCATGTAGGACCTCTATAGTTATTGTTGTAGTTTGGTTGTGGAGGGGAGTACCTCCTTTATAAATAACTTGGCCCTAGTATCCCATAGTTTGTCATTAATTTGTTGCATTTGATGTAGATAGAATTAATATAATCTAAAAGGACCCAATAGTTTATTATTTTTGGTAAACTAAATATATATATAATTATAATTATATTTCAAAACATTAATTCAACATATTGTTTTATTTAGGAAAATCATTATTCTCCGTAGCATATCCCCACATATCAATCATAAAACATTTACTAATATCCTGGGGTAAAATAAAACATAAAAATGGGGTGATATTAGATGGTCATTAAGGGTATTTTTACATAGAAATATATTAATAAAAACTAAAAATAATCAATATGGAATGGTAAATGACTAAAACGCGTTCAATTTAAAAAAAATTATCATAACATTGTAGGAATAAATGATGATCAAATAAATCCATATAAATAATCACATGAGCATGAAACATATCCCTTTATATTGTTACAAATTGAATAATCGCAAGGAAATCAATAACTAATCTCATAATGATGGAATGAATAATAACTTACATGATAAACATACCATCAAGTCCATGACCAAGAAATGTGAAAATAAATGGGTAATGTCTCGTCAAAATCCCAATCTACTTGTCTCATGAGACCTTCCGATGCATCTAGGGGAAATATCAATCCTCTCCCATTAATTACTAAATCTAATGCATTTGTAAAATAAAAGTGGAAAAAAATAATCAACATAAACATTCATATTGAAAAATATTTTATGAAGTGTTAATACATTACCACAATCAATATACTCAATCATAAAACATATAGAAAAATATATAGGATGAAATCGAAAGAGTACATACCTAGTTAAAACTATCTTAAACCTCCTAGATAAATAAAGTGTATTCTATCATTATATTATATTCTCAGTATATTATTCAACAAAAGGATTTTGTATAGATGAAAATACTGTAAAAACATCATCAAAAAATTTATTGATGAAAATACCCTTTTCACATTGAATATCACATTCTAAAAATTAAAAAGTATGCATCTAATAAAGATATCATTTTATTTGGAAATAACCCTTTAAACTATTATAGAAAGCATAAAATATTTTATACTTTAATGTGGTATAAAGTCCTATTCACGTTTTATATGTTAACAAAACATTATTTCACACTTTGGTAAGAAAATCTAAAATGTACCATAATTGGAATATCTCATACAGATTTATTTTAAAAAAAGTTTGTAAAATTAAAAAATGGGTAAATTTTATGTTAAAAAATTATCGCAGAATAGTAAAAACATATTTCTAAATATTTTTATAAAAAACGGATATGAAAGAGAAATATTCCTCAGATGAGACTTAAAAATAAACAATCGCGAATAAGGATGATATTTTCAAACAAAACAAATAACATTTTGGTAAATTTAGAATCATAATTACCCTAAAATAATAACTTCTAATAAAACCTTAAATGTAATTAATAAAGTATGTTCATGATTTAATATGTTAAATATTTATTATATATACTTTACGTAAAGACCCAAGCTGTAATAAATAAAATATCCCATTTGGTTTGAACTAAATGTATTATTAAGTACTATAGTTATAGAATACACTTCCACTTATTTTGTTTTTTTATTTAAAATACCACTATGTGTAATCATATTTGATAATATAGTTTTTTTACTGTGGTAAATTGATTAGTATAAATATATAGTTTTAACAAATCCAATTGACATAAACAAAGGAATTGGCGACCTCGACCACTAGGATCATACCATATTAGCCAAATTATTTGATCTTCCACATGAGAGAGAATTTCCAGGATCCCCCCTTGACGAAGACCAATATGATATCCAATAACATAATCATGATCGAAACGTTATATGATTTATTTTCAAGGTCACTGAGATCACAGCACAAACCATGTTCACTGAACTGCCCCTTCAATGTCCCACTATCGTACACCTTACTCTTAGGGAATTTTCTAGTGTATTAAAGGGATATGTATCATGACCCTAAACTATGAGTATGTATAATATATTTTATAGAATAATGAATAAATTTTCATCCTATTATTTTTTTATTATAAAGTATTTTTATTTAAATTCAATAAAAGAAAAATCGTATTTTTTGGGTAATATTAAAATTCAATTAATGCATTTATTTTCATAAATTAATGTATTTTATAAATAAATAATATTTTAATAAAATATTATTATTATATAATTTTTATTAAATATAAATGATCATATGGTTTTTCTGAAATCAAATGTAATTTTTATAAGGGTTTGAAAACTGTCATTGTCTAAAACAGAACATTTTTTTTAATAAAGACCTAATTTATTGAAGATCAAATTATCATATTTAGAAAATTATTTTTACAAAATGAAAATTATTTTTGGAATCAAAATTTAAAAATTATCCAATGGTTATTTTTTCATAATTTTTTTGAGGTAGTATAATTTTCAAGTAAAAATTGTGTACCGTATAAATAAACATTAGGTATTATGACATCATAATAACCTAAAAGTGATGAATTAAATACTATAAAAGGTATACAATACTAAATATATTTTCTAAATTTAAAATATTTTGATTTTAATTTTATTTGATTATTTTTATAAATATATTATGGCATGAATGGCCTGAAGGCCTTCATTTTATTGATTTTTTGATAACCCCCAATCAAGGGATGAGGGGAACCCTTACAAGGACCGTAGGCTTATATATTACATGGCACGTAGGCTTAGGATATTACATGACCCAATGGTCTTAGGGGATTCAACTGGACTATCTACAAAGAACTGCCCCTCCCCAGCATTTGCATCATGATAGTAGCTCTCCACCTTTTCATGGTCATCTGTCTAGGCTTCCCATGCAAGAAAAGGTGAGTCCCGATGGAATATTCATACCCTCTAATTCTTAAAAATCCGTTTGGATCTACTCTGGTGAGTGAACTTACTCTGAATCCTTTTCTGGGACTGCTCCTTTTTTATAGTCTGTCTGGGGTAACTACATGTCGCCCGAAGGCCTTGAGGTGGCCCAAAGCCCTTGAGGTGGCCCGAAAGCCCTACAGACCCAAAGGCCCGAGTGGCTCGAAATCCCGAAGGACTCAAAACCCAAACTGGTGGCCCATGGTGAATAGTTCTAATTACTATAGTATTGAGTAGTAACTGCTACAGTACCCGCACAGTGTACAGTTCTACTATACTACCTGTATAGTGTACAGTTCTGCTGTAGTACCTGTATAGTGTATAGTTCTGCTCCAGTACCCCCACAGTGTACAATACTTCTACAGTTCCTACTATAATAACTCGGAAATATATCTCCACCCTGTTTTGAACCTGGGTCATATGGATGCACTTAAGGATACCTCACCAACTAGGTCGAGGCTCATGTGCTATAAATCCATTATGAATACTCCAATACCATTAAAATATTTAAAGTTTTTAAAATAATTTATTTAAAAGATTGACTTTCCTGCACATAAGAAAGGGAATATTTTTTTCATCCCTTGGCCTTATAAAATACTACTCCCATTTGTCAAAAACCAGGGGAAAACCCTTGGGAAGGTTTTTGGTTTTGTAAATTTTATTATGTAGTTTCTAAAACCAAAATATTAAAGAAATCCCCCTTATTTATTATATAAACCACCCAATCTCTCATTTCTATTCACTCAAACTATTTAGAGAACATCAATATTATTCCCTAAACAATCTATAATCCTCCCAAGGCACCTCGAATATCTCAAGAATCCTCTCACAATATTTTGGGGTCACACACTCATGTAAGGGGCCTTCTTCTACTCCTTTTAATTAAAGCACCTTATTTAGAATTTTCCTTCTTAATTACAATTACATAAAATTTATTTTAGTTTTGAACATATTATTAATGACCAATTTATGATATTTCAATGATAAATCATTTATACTCTCTCATTTTTACCTTCATCTAAGTCGTTATTATGCCGAAATTTTGTAAGGGATTTCACTTCTCTCTTTTTATTCAAGAACCCCTTTTTATGTAATTATTCTAAATTTATGTTTGATTAAGTTGGTATATATTATTAAATAATTTAATTACATTAATTTTATATATAAAAAATTATATCTCCATTTCACCCACATTAATTCTGCCATTATCCTTTATGTACACCCATTACCCAAATGAATTATACTTAGGATTCTTCTCATTATTCAAGTTTCTTGATTAATATATGATTTTTATTTATAATTTATAATGTTGGGATATATTTTTCCATGTCCATATTACTTATTATTTTATGTAATAGTGATAATATACCCATTTCACTCTCATAAAACAATTTTATGAGTCTTTAATTGACGTCATTATGATGCCAAAATTTCACTTGGTTTTCCATGAAAAGGTGGTTGTGTGGTGAGTACCATACCCCTTTATTATCAATTGTTTTCACAATTATACAACTATTATTCTTTTATTGATTACTTACATGTATGTATTCCATAATCCTTTACTGTGGAAGAAAATATAATGTTGAATGAATCCATGTTGTATAATATATGTGGCACACATAATCATGATAACTAAATGAATGTGATTGATGGAATTAGAATAATATAGTGATCCAATGCATTAGGTAATTTTTAGTATCATGTTATATCATGTTGGGATAGAGAGTGAACCTGATTACTTTATGGAAATTTTCCATCATAATTTTTGGAGGTTTATCCATGACCTATGTTTATAATGTAGTGTTTCATGTTGTTGCCGCATTTCCCATTTTATAATGGTCATGCTATATCATCCCTTATTATACATGTTCCTTTTATGATACATTGATATTACTATTATCTAACATGTATTATCTTATTCATTTTATGACATTTTTTCCTTACTAGGATTTATATTCCACCCCTTTTTAGGCATGTCCCTAGGTTATCCAATGTGGTTTTAAGTTCGAAGGAGTATTTTGGGCATGTTAAAAAAGTCGTCCAAAAAAGATGTTATATTCAATGTTTTATGTTGTTATGTAATGAACCTAATTCCAAAATACACTATAATTCCCCATAATTCAGGTTATATTAATTTTAGTCTTATATAATAAATCATTTTATATCTTGTAATAATGATCCAAGTTGTTATAGTTGGTATCAAAGAAAAAGTTTTATTTTTTCGGATTAGGATTAGAAAACTCTACAGAAAGAATTTGGGATAATACAAAGTATAAAAAACATCCATAAATTTTGTAAATTATAGAGTTAGTGGTTTATCAATAAAATAAATCCTTATCTGGATACTACATGTAGACTTGGATCTGGAATAGATGTACCTAGGGGTAACAACATTGAGAAGGTTTGTCGGGCCTAACTTGGTGTAACCTAATACACTATAATGGGTCTTATTGTATTCCTGGTTTGACACTCTAGGGGGTATTCCTTGATATTTTCATATGTTCATTCAACATCATTATTATGTAAATACAAAAATTCTCATAGGAATATATGTTAGGAAATAGATCATGGATAACTTATGTTGAAGCTTATAAATCCATAAGAAAAGCTTATACATTTAATTTATATATTATCCCTTTAATGCCATTGGATACCTTTTTATGTTTTTAATATTTAAAATATATCTTCTTTTGATTTCAGTAAATGAGTACAACCAGAATAAAATATTAAAATGAAGGGTTATCTTATATATTTCAACACATTATTTCATATCATGATTGTTTAGTAGAACTATCCAAACACCACCATAAAGCATGAAAGTAGATCTATCGGTGAAAATTGAAAATGAAAAAATTATTTCATCTTATATATATAAATCCTCCCATGTAAACGTTTGTTGGATAAAATTACCATAGAACCATTTCATACTCCCTTTAGTGGAATTTGATGCAATTATAAGCACATAATGTCTTTCCCTATATATAGCCCAGAAAAATTGTCGTAAGAAGGAAATCAATATTTGTATTGCTAATTGACCTTAGATTCTATACTAGTGAAAAGAGGATGATGAATCTTATTTAGTATAATTATATCAATCATGGATATTATATTCCTATGAGAATGAATATATAGCTCAGATAAATGAATCTAAAGAGAGAATCATCTTTAAATACATGCACATTATGAGGGAATACCCAATTTGTTTCTCAAGGAATTGTCTGGTATTCTTCTTAGTGAGAGATATGATTTTTAATCAAGATTATACCTAGAGTGTTACTGTTATCCAAGACACCGTATAAAATGGATTTTTTATGAGTGTTACCATTATCCACAGGGTGTCGTTAAATTCATATAGGGAAACACAAATTTAATAATTTATAAAACTCAAACAACCTAACTAAAAACATAGTATCAATCAAGTGTGAGGGTCAAAACCATAGGTATGATCTGTATGTTCTAAATTAATTAAATAAATTTAAATGAAATTTTTTGATTTTTTTATAGAAAAAATAATGTTGAAAAGATTGGGTTTAATATCCGGATAGAGAGGCATGTCAGGGTTAGTGATTTTGGGTTTATATGCTAGGGATTCAATTGATAATGGATTTATTCAGGACTGGAATTAGATGTGGGTCAACAAGGATCCTGGGTGTGGGAATCCTACCATAATCCTTTTATTTCACCTTTGAAATGGTCATCCACATGGTGAAAAAGCATGGTGACCCAAAACCATATTTATACATATCAAAAATAAATTTCATAATGTTTATACACAAAAAAGGGAAATAAATTGGTCCAAATAAAAAAATAATACTTCGAAAAAAGAAATGGCCATGAAATATGAAAAGAGAATTAATTGGAGTTCATAAACATAATTTCAAAAATAAAAAACAGTAATAAGAAATAAAAATAATCCATAAACTTCACATCCACCAACAATCACATAACCCAAAAAAATAAAACTACTCGCTCAAGATATTTGTAATGAAAATGAGCTGCATGGATACCCAAGAAATAAATGAGGTGAATAATGTTGGTGAAGTAGGGCTCTGGATCGTCACTCTATACGTGCAGCAGTCTGAAATTCATTTATCAGTTCCCTCTAGGTTGAATAATTAGGTGTGCAGTAGTCAAGGCATAAATAAATAGGATCTTCATCAAACCCTCAACTGTAGTGTTATTAGATTTATGTTCATCGATTAATTCATTACATGTAATATATGTACACAACGTGTAATAAATCTCAGTATGTTATTTTCATATGTTTCATATCCCCAACTTTCACAACATGTATTTTTGATACGTGATATGTAAATCCTTTTCACAGTGTAAAACAACTTCATGACATGCACTGGCGGGGACCATTAATTCCAAAATATCACGTCATTTAATCACATACACAACATGTAAATGGTATTTTTCCAATCTTTAATCTTCATACTTCAAAAATATGTTGTTGCGCCATGAGAAAAGAGACACATCACAAATGGTATTTTAGCACCAAAATTCGTCCCTTTTCACTCCTTTTTAAAACATTCATTATTTCCTACCATAAAATATAAAACAAGTCAATCTACTCTGAAATTGGAAAGATTATTCAATTAGATACACAAATCAACACATTAAGACACTCTAAACTGTATGCATGAAATAAATTTATCACCATTCCTCTTTTTCAACAAGAATGATGTGTTAATGCACCTTTGATTCGATTATCGTTTTCTCAAAACGATCAGAACAAAGAATGAGTATCCTCTTCCACAAATTGATAAATTTTTTGATAATAATTGTGGATAATAATACTTATCCAAGGTGAATATTCTATTGGGATTTTATCATGTAATAATAAATAAGGAAGATGTTTCCAAGACTCGTTTTCATAAATGGTAAGGGCACTATCAAATCATTTTCATCCCATTAAGACTCTCTAATGATTCAACAAACATCATGGACTTGAAAAATAGAGTCTTTATAGATTACATTAACAAATTTTTAGTATTATTTATAGATGATATTATTATATACTCTAAAATCCATTAAGTGAGTTAAGAGCATCTAAACACTTTTCTAAAGACCTTACGAAAGGGGAATTTTTATTCAAAGTACAAAAAATGTGAGTTATGGTTGAAGGAAATATCATTATTGGGGAATATCATCACAAGAAATGGGATATATGTGGACTCTTCAAATACATAAGCAATTAAAGGATGGATGAGGCCATCATTTTTTATTGATACCCATATTTTCTTTTGATTAGGTGGGTATTATCATTGGTTTTTAAGAAATTTTTCATGTTTTTCAAACCCCCTTACCATGCTAACTCGAAGGGGGTGAAGTTTTCATGGACTGATGAATGGTAAGAGATATTAAAGGATTTTAAAGTAAGGCTTATCACTACCCCTATTCTCAAAATACCCAAAATTTGATAAATTTTTATATTATTCAGTCATGATTTGATGAAGGGATTCGTATGTGTTTTAATGAAAAATGAAAAAGTGACATCCTATGCTTTAAGTCAGTTGAATGTTCATGAACAGAACTCCCCAAAACATGATCGGGAGTAACCAGTAGTGATCATTGCATTCATAATATGGTGGAGTTTTCTGTTTGGGTAGAATTGTGAAATAAAAATGGATTACAAAAGTGTTAGGTATATATTCACATAGAAAGAGTTAAATATGTGCCAATAAATATTCTTACAGTTGATCAAGGACTATGCTACTCAATTCGCTACCATCTTGGGAAACATAATAATGTTTCAGATTCTTTATATATAAAGGATATATAAATTCTATCATTGAAGATAATTTAGGAGAACCCAATATTTTTAGACTTGAGGAGCATTGAAATGGGAATCCTAAAGTAAGGAACATCATCAATCATTTCACAAATTATTTCTCAACTCTCTCTTTTGAAAAGGTTAAGGATGCTCAATGAGATGATGTGGGAATTCAGAAGAAATTGGAAACTATAATAAAAGGTAAATCCTTAGAGTTCAATGATAATGAATAATGTGTTTTAATATTTGGGTCACTACTATGTGTACCATAAAATCTGAGATAAATAAGGAGTTGATGGATGGTGAAAATAGCTTGACCTTCTCTATCCATCCTAGAATCACAAAGATGTATCAAGATATTTTAAGGCATAGTTGGTGGGAAAATATGATTAAGAGGATACTGGAATATATATCAAGCTAACTGGAAAGGTAGTAAGTTAAGGCTGAAAGGAAGAAGTCTAACAGGATGAAGCCACCATTACTCATACCAATATGGAAATGGTTGAAAATCAACATAGACTTTTTCATCATAATTCTGAAGACATATAGGGGAAATAATTCCATATAAGTTTTTTTTGATCCTTTTAAAAATATACATCACTTTATAAAAATTCTAGAGGACTACTCACTGGATCATCTTGCATGGATATATATTAGAAAAGTTGTAAGAATTTATTGATTACCAATATCTATCATATCTGATCAAGATCCAAGATTCACCTATATGTTTTGGAAAAGTCTCCAACATGATATAAACACTAATTTGAAAGGTGGATGGGAGAAAATCACCCTCTAGTACAATTATCATATATCAATAGTTCCCTATTAAGAAACCAAATAGATTTAGGTGAATCCCTTTATGGGAAGAGGTGTAGAACACCTACAAGTTGGGATAAAGTTGTGGAGACAAAACTACTAGTCCCTAAAATGGTTGAGAAAATGTTGGATAATGTTAAGACCATTCAAAATCACATAAGGCTTCTCAGAGTCCACAAAATACCTAGGGTAACAATCATCGATTAGAAATAGAGTTTGATGTTATAGATATAGTATTAATCTATATATCTACATGGAATAATGTATTTAGATTTGGGAAGAAGGTAAATATTAGTCCATGAAACATTAGGCCCTTTGAGATCCTTGAACACATCAGAGAGGCGGCCTACCGACTTGCACTCCCACCTAACCTATCTCATGTATATAATGTATTACAAGTATCCCTCTTGAGTAATCACATACTACACCCCTCACATATACTCAATCCAAAGGTAGTACCATTGGAGAATGATCCTTCCTATAAATAGTTTTTGGTCAAAATCGTAGACCATTGTTAAATATTTCTAGGTAATAAGACAATGAATCATGTCAAAGTGCTGTGTAGAAACCAAAAGTATAAAAAAGTGGAATAGTAATTGGAGGTAGTTGTGAAATAGATTAATCCACATATTTTTTAATTTAGAACATACAATTTTGATGGTGAAACTTCTTAAGGCGTAAATATTATAACAACCTGAATTGTTATAAATAAAATTCACCCTTTTGTTTTAATTAAATATCCTATTATGTAATATGGTTATAGAAAACACATGAACTTATTATTTTTTTATTTGGATTATAATGATTATTAAGTATCATTATCATTGATAATATAGTCAGTAAAGTGTGATCACGTGATTAGTATAAATATAGGTTTTTCAGAAATCCAATTGACATTGTAAAAGTAAGTGATGACCTCATCCAGTAGGATCATAGACAATGAATCCCACTTATCGGCTCATATGAGGGATATAGAATTTATAGGATTTAAACTTTTACCAATACCAATCTAATATCCAACATTTTAATCATTAGAGAAACCATTTACGGGACATGTTCAAGCTCATCGAGATCGCATCCAAAACCATGTTTTCTGAACCACCCAAAAAACATCCCACCATCACACACCTTACTCATAGGGAATTTTCTGGTGTATTAATGGTATATGCCTAAAGACCCTTTAAATTTGAGTATGTATATTATTTTTTATGGAATATTGAATATATTTTCATCTAATTATTAATACTTTAAAAAAAAATATGTTTATTAAATAAAATAATTATATTTTCTGGGTATTATTCAAATTCAATTATGTAATATATTTTTATGAAATAAGGTATTTTTGAAATTAATAATATTTAAATATAACATGATTTTTTTAATTCAAATTTAATTTTTATAATGGTTCAAAAATTGTTATTATCAAAAACCCATCATTTCTTAATAAAGTTATATTTTATTTTAAAAGTGAAAAGTCTCATATTTATAAAAAATATATAAAATTAATATTATTTTTGGAATGAAAATATATAAATTTTCCATCGATGAATTTTTCATAATTTTATGAGACAGTTACATTTTCAGATAAAAATTAAATATCATATAAATATACTTTGTGTATTATGACATCATAATGACCCAAACGTGATGAGATAACTACTATTATGGGTATCCATGATCAAATATATCTTTTAAATTTAAAATAAATTTATTTTAATTTTTTTTATTAATTTTATAAAGACATTAATGAATCTTCCAAAACCATTAATATATTAAGGTTTTAAAATCATATCAATAATATTGTGACTCACCTCTACATAAGAAAGGTAATTACATTATTAACTTATGTCCTTAGAGATATAAAATAATATAAACCACTACCATTTTTAATAAACCATGGACAAAACCTACGGTACGGTTTTCGGTTTTGGATATTTTATTATGTAGAGTCCAAAAGCTAAATAATACAAAAATCCCCATCATTTCCTATAAAAACCCACCCATTATCCAATATAGCTTCACTAAAACTCATTGGAATGGATCCATACCATTTAATTCTCTCTCTATAGTCCTCTCAATGTTCCTTCAAGCTCTCAAGAAGTTCCTCCCAAACATTTGCAGTCATACACTCATGTAAGGGACCTTCCTATCCTCCTTTTAATTTCAAGCACCTTCTTTAATATTTTTAATCTTAATTATAATTATTTTATAATGTATCTTATTTATAAAGATCACCTTATTATAAAATTGATGTTATTTGAAAGATATATCATTTATCCTCTCTCATTTTTACCTTTATCTAAGTCGTTACTATGATGAAATTTTGTAAGGGATTTCTCTCCTCTCTTTTTATTCAAGCACCCCTTTTTAGGATATGCTTCTTAATTTCTGGTTGATAATGTTGGAATATATTATTCCAAGTTATAATTTTTTTAAATTATATTTATAAATGATTATATCTCCCTTTCACTCTCATTAATCCTTCAATGATTCATTATGTACACATGTTTCCATGTCGAGTTATAGTTTGGAATTGTTTCATTATTCATGTTTCTTCATCACATTAGGCCTTTTTTTTGTAATTTATAGGGATATATTTTTCCATGTACCTATTACTAACCCTTTTATTTAGATGTTATTATATATCCCTTTATCTCTCATAAACCCATTTATGTTTCTTTATGTGATTTAATTATGTTGTCTAAATTTCACAAAAATTTTCCAAGCCAAAATAATTGTGTAGTGGACATCATACCCATTTCCTATCAAAATTTCTCACATTTATAAACTTATAATAATTTTATTGGGGACTTAAATGTATTTATTCACCATTTATTTATCATATAATAAAATATTTTTTTAATTAATCTGTGTTCTACAATCTATGTGGCACACTTAAGCAAGAGAATGAAATGAATGTGATGGGTGAACTCAGAATTATATTGTGCATCAATTCATTGGGTAATGAATAGTATCATGATACATCATGTTGGGATTGGGAGTGAACCTGATTAATTCATGGTACCTTTTGAATGATGAATTCCCTTAATTTTATCCTTGAACTATGTTTATTATGTATTGTTTTATGTTGTTCCCACATTTCCCATGTTATGATTATTATGTTATATCGTGCCTTATTATTCATGTTAATTTTATACTCCATTGACATGATTATTTTCTAACATGTATTATATATTTCACGTAGTTACTTTTTTATTCCCATAATTGGCTTTATAGCTCACCACTTTCTTATGCATATTTCCATGTTATCTCATGATTTTTTAAGTTCTAAAGAGTATTTTTAGCATGCTAAATAATTTTTCAATAAAGGTGTTGTATTCACTATTTTATATTGTTATGTGATGTACCTAATTCCCAAAGACACTATAATTATCTTTAATACATGTTGTATTAATTATAGTCTTTTGTAATAAATCATATAACAATGCTTAATAACGAGAAGTGTTATTATAACTTAAAAAAAATAGGCATATAACATCAAATTTGTCTCAAAGAAACAAAATTGAGATGAAGAACCCTTACCTCAGATTCAAATTCCATTATAAATTTTAAAAAAACCTATATTATAAATATATATTTATTATAAATATATTATAGAACCATAAAAATATATATGATACCATATATGATTTATTAATAATATTTTATCACTCGTTTCTTATCAACTCATTATTAAAAATATTACTTCATATGTGGTCACTTCATTGTTTTTCATTTAATATTTAGTTCAATAGAATCATAAATTGTGCATTAATAAAGTCTAAATAGTATACAGAACATTACGAATGAAATAAATATAAAATATATTCACTATATACATATTTATATTAAACCATAAATGATAGAATAAGAAAATGAATTACACTGTTTATGGAGATGGTATGTCATACATACGCTTAAAAAAAGTTTTCACATCAGGGTGGATGGAAGGAAAGAAATATAAATAACAATTAATATTTTAATAATCATATTTATTTCATAAATATCATATATACTCATCTTTACATCTTTATAACCACCCATGTAAAGTAGTGATGAATAATGAATTATAATGCTATGTGGAGATGATAAGCCATATGTATGCATGTGCGATGTTATCACTTTTATTAGGATGGAAAATAGATTGAATATGGATATAACATAATCATATTAAAATATAATTATATTTATGATATCAGATTTACAATTTTTAATATTTTCATATTAAATTAAGAGGATGTATCAGAAGAAAGAAACTTGAAAGAGTCGGTAAATACGATTAAAAATTCTTCAGAGTATTTCCTTTGGATCTCTCATTAAGAGAAATAGTGTTGCTTTTTCACATGGTTTAGAATTAAGACAAAATTGTAATTTTGTTTTAAATTGTAATGGGAAGGGTTTGGTCAAGATATATCGATCAAAGTGGTGTAAAAAGGTCCGTGAGTTGGTTCCCTTTCATAATTGAGGTGATTGGTTTTTTTGGAGTTTCTTAAAATATTAAGTTACTATAAATTATTCCTCATGAAAAAATAGATAAAATTATATATATTTCAAATATAATTTCTATATTAGTTTAAATCCATTAATTAAAAAAAATTTGTACAAATTTGGGATATTTGTTTACACTTATCATTTAGTTTCAACCCCCTGTCAACCCTTTCGACAATTATCGTACTATTAAACTTTTCTACCCACAGAGGGTAAATAACATTACTATGAAATTCCATAAAACCCTTAAATAGACCTTGGTATATTTCATTAACCATATTGAATTAATTTTGTTGAAACAAGTATTTGAGTGAATTTAAAATCATTTAATAAATTAATATTTTCATAAAATATTAATAATATCATTTTTTAGAACTACTCATTTTGTTTGTCTTTATTAACATCAAGAAAATAAATGAATTCCGGTACAAGGAATAAAACCTTATAAAACATGTAATGTTTGTCTATGAAATTATAGGGTACATTTATTTTTTATATTATAATACTTTAAATACTTTTAATATCATATACTTTATTCTTCCATTAAATAAATAATTACTACATTGGAATTGTGTAAGAATAAAAATTAATTATTTATTCACAAAAAAAATTAAAATTATATTACCATGATGAAGATAAATAATTTATATTAAAAAATAGTAATTATAACTTATCATACACTTTTTCCTATGTTGAAAATATTATACTTATAAGAAACAAGAGTGTGACATTTTTTACCTTTCTTTACATAAAATGTTATAATCGTCAAAATCTCATAAAAATGGAAACAATGGTCATATAACCTAATAGTTGATGATTATGGGTTAAATTGACACATATAATAAAATTTAATCATGGTTTGGGGTCATTTGTTAGTCTTTATAATATACTTTTTAACATTAATTACATGATTTACCCCCTATCGTGGTAACAAAACTTACTATGGTTATAATTCATAATGATCAAAAATAAATGGATCAATTTTATAAAATTTGGGCCTATTGATTATAAATATAGAATCCATTTTTAAATATTCAATTCCAATAAATGGTAGAAATTAATTTTATATTAAATCACAAAGTATAGTGTAATGTAGTTTTTCAGAAAAATGTGTTTTTAGTATAAAAATATTTTTTAAAAAATAAAAAAAATGATTCCAATGAACATAATTTAGTTATTGATGATATTAGAGATCTAATTTTTCTTTTAAAACATTTTGAAAAAAATGGCCTTTATTAATTTATGAAACAAAAATGAAATTTTCACTTAAAAGTAGTATTTCATCACTATTCACTAGAAAATAAAGAGTTTTAGAAAAATACTAAAAATTCACCCGAAAAAATTGATAGGATTATTTAAATAATTATATAACATTTATGAAATAATTTTTCCAATAGTTCCAGAAAATAATATTAATATTTCCTCAAAAAATTAACAAAAATCATTTTACAGAAAACATACTTTTAAAGATATAATTAATTTTACGAATAATTGAGTGCTTATTTCCTAAAAATTAATCAATAAATTTTAATTGAGTATAACCAATATATATTTATTAATATTATTGATCTTATTAATATTCACTGATTTTGACAACTATGTTATAATGGTCTAATTTAAATAATAACATTTCACAGGCTGTTGAAGCACGGTGTTGTGTGTTGTATAAAATATCGAACATAATGTTATTTTAAAATATTAGGGTTTTGTGAACATAAAGATATAAAAGTGATTAAATTAATTTTAAAGAAAACATTCTTTAAAATAATCGGTTTTTATATTCTCTCCTCTTTATTAAATTGAATCCTTATTATTTGAACTTGTGTTTTGAAATCAACGGTTTAACATTTTAAAATTCCTTTATGGTAAAACTAAATCATAAAAAGGGTTAATAAAACATACTCATGAAATTTGGGAAAGTAAAATAAAGAGGCCACCACAAAATTATGTTTCCAAATAGAAGAAAATTAGGGGGAAATGAAAATATTGAAATAGAAGAGAAAACTAATGCCCAAGGATTAAAGAGAGTCATGGATAACATGGTCATGATAAACTTAACATTAAAATAACCATAAGTTTTTTATTATAATAAATAATATTTATTTATCTAAAATAAAATTAAATAAATATCATTCTTGTTTCACATTAATTTTCCTAAAGTCAAGGTATTTCTTTACTATCCAGATAAATCTCTCAAAGAATTAAATTTACTTGACTTCATTCCATGTCATAAGCTTAGTCTCGTCATTTTATTTTTCTTTGATATATATCCACATAAAATATTACAAAATCAGGAATATATTTTAGATTATTTCTTATACACAAAGAACTTTTAACAAATCATATGATCTAAAATTCAATCCTTCACCTACCTACTCTATAAGAAAAAAATGGTTTTCACAATTTATCCAATATGGTATATCATACATTAACCTCAAAAACATAATATTCAATGTTCAACTAAATCCACTCCATAAGTAGTTAACATTAATAATACTTTAAAATATTAGTAAACATATTCAAAACACAAAAATTTACATTAATATTTAACACTAGAAAACGTAAAGCAATTCATTATGTCACATTACAAATATGTAAATACCAAGATCACATATACTAGTTTTCTAACTTACTATTAACTTTATCCCTATTCCATAGAGCCCACATAACACCATTAAACAAAATATTAATGATTATTTTAACCTCAATGGTTATCACATAACCTTCATCCTGTACTTCAAAAAATGTTACGGAATTATTCCCAATAATCCATTATATTAAACTTAAAGGTTAAATATAATTTAACCAATTGAAGTGTCTCCCAGATTTTCATTAATCACATCATAATAAAAAAATATAAATATTTTATCCGATAATATTCTTTACTTATTCAATATATTATTTATCTATCAATTCATTTAATTAAAAAAATATCATTCTAACTAGGAAATCATATAGGCAAATGGTATGCATTGCACCATTTTCACCCTCCAGTCATGGGATCAAGCCCCGCAGCCTTGCTGGGTTCCAAATGTTTTCTCCCAACATGTGATTTTTCTTTTTTTGAAATAATAACAATTCAAAGAATGTGATAAACACCCACAAAAATACCTATACTCATCAAATAATTTTTTTTAACCACTAGAGTTATTTATTAAATATATTACCAAAAAGTTGTAACTCATTTCTCCCAATAATACATAAATAACTAAACCTAAAAATCATATTAACCTCAAAGGATATCAATAACATCAAACATGTCTCGAGAAAATATATAATCAATATTCCCCAAATAACTTTTTTAGTAAAACTTATATAAAACCAAAGGGCTGTATTCTCAGATATACGTCCCTAAATATATTTAATAATGTTAAACTCTCATCACAAAAAACCTAAAGGGATATATATGGATTTTAATTATGTTAAACCATACACTTATCATAAAAAATAATATTTAGGTTTATCCCAATATCAAATACATATTAAGGGTTATCAGTCACTCAATCAAGTGCTTCTATAAAATGTTACATTATCACTGAATTAATTATCATGGTTATCAATAAAATTTAATATATACTTTAAAATAATTAAATAAAAACATCTGGGGGTAAATCCATAGATATATAATTATTCCATTAAGCATACTACTATAGAGAAAAACACTTCTATTATACAAACAATTCAATCCTTTCACATCAACAATTTGTATAGCGTAGTTGACTCTATGTTCCAGGGAGTAACCCTTAGTTTAGGGCACTGGATGGGATAATTTCCTTGTCCCCCACATATAATAAATTTTTTTATTTTGAAATTTATTACTCTATACCATTTATTTCTACATATAAAACACCGTCCCTTCAATTTTAGAGATTCTTCAAGGTGTTTCCTCCCACAATATTGATAAAAATGAATTAAACATTCTTACCTATATGATCATTGCCACCCAAAAATCAATAAAAGTCATGTTTCCACTAATTTTACATGTTATGAATCTGATGGCAGTTTATGTTGTTAATCATATATCTAGAAAGAAGATTTCGGCCTGATAAAGGTATCTTTACATCAACTCATCATTAATTTTCTTGCCCATAATCACCGTATTATTCCTCACATTCAGTGTTAACATGATTTCTACCTGTTCGATACATTTAAGAAAACCATAAATAAAAGTGTAAGTGTCAAACTACAATAATCAATAAAACTATCAAATATATAGGTTATATTATTCCAAGGACTTCTAAATCAGGACACATTCTTCACAATCTACGAGTCCTTAGGTTTAACATATGTTATCCATGGTTATTAAAAAATCTATAGTATGTTATCCCACCACATAAAATTGTCTGATTTACGATAGGACGCCATTGTAAAAAGTAATTTACGAAGGTGTCCTATCATAAATAGTCATTTGTAGAAAATGGCGCCGCAAATAGTTTCTCCGAATTTTTTAAAATACCTACTGCGACTAGACCGTCGAAAATAAATTAAGAAAATAATGTATATTAATTTTATTAAAATTGAATAGAATAATATTAATAATATTAATAATATAATATTAATACAATAATATTAAAAATTTAATATTAAAAAATAAATATAATAATAATTATATTATTATTATTATTATAAAATTATATTTATAATAATATAATAATTATAAGAATAATAATATTAGTAATAATAAAATTAATTATTAATATTATTAATATAAAATAATAAAAAACCTCAACATTTAAAAAAAATTAATAAAAAATTAATATTAATAAAATAATAAAAAAATAAGTAAATAAATAATAGAGTAATAAAATAATAAATAATAAAAGAAATAATAAAATAATAAAAACAACAATATTCACAAAAATATTAATAATGCAGTAAATAGAAATGTAAATATATAATAATACAAAAAATAACATTCTGATGTTTTATCATAAAAAGGAAATACATCACTAAGGAGGGAAGGTCACCTGGTGGTGGTGGAGCTGGATGAGATGGAGGAGGGAACATCATCCTTAAACCATAAGTCAGATGCTACATGTACTCCATCGTACGCATGTGTTGCTACTGCTACCATCGCCACATCTTCTGCTTGTGTTGTTGCTGCTACTATCGATAGACATGTTCCTACTCCCTATGCATAATCTCTATAAACTCACCTTGATCTCGTAGCTACTTTTGATACTATGCAGTATATCATTATGACTCTACACAAACTCCTCTCAAGCTACATTCTGATATCATAGTAGTACCATAAAAACTCACTTCCGTGAATCGAGAGTTGATACCAACAACTCAGCCATTCTCTAAGGTATACTATGTCTCATGCATCTATGTTGCCTCATCAAATCCATTTTCCCTTCATTTTTGATAATCATTCTTGACATGACTCTCAATCTGTGTTTGAGATGTCACAGCCTCATATTATTCCTTCAATTGGAAATTAAAATTAAAATATTTAAAATATTATTTATAGTTAATTTTAAAACTCTAAAAAAAATTATAGTAACCACAATATGACACTAGTGATCACATCTAATCACTTCACTGACAGGATCATCGAATATTTTTCTATAAACATCGAACTATATAATATGAGGTTGTTCGACTGCATGTATGAATATAAAATAAAAAATGTAAATTTAAAGTTATGTAAATTATTTAAAAAAAGGTAAATACCATATATTCCTTATGTGTACTCAATGTGTCACCTCATGTCCCCTCCGATTCTATTGACCTACTATTTATATCCTTTGAAAATGGCCACCCGTCCAGTGTGACCATAATCTATCCCAAAAATGAGATGAAATTTAATCAATCCGAGGGTGAAACAATACTCGTCAAACTATATGACTCGTGTTTTCCTCATTTTGTCCTCCTCAAATTTTGAAAAACCTATCAACACTGATCGAGCATACAACCCTCTTATACCTTCCAGACAGATTCATGCATGCCCTCATCGATGGGATACCATATACCGTACAGAAAATTAACAATACAAATTTATTAATTAAATAAATGTCCTAATAAACATTATTTATTCACATACCAGTTAGTTATCGAACATGTGGTGTTGAACATCTATGGGAATCTGATCTCATATAAATCATGCTTTAGAAAAAAAATCCCAATATAGCACTCCTCTCTCCAAGAACTATATGTGAAATTCTATCAAATAAAGAAAAAATAATCAAATTTTTTTATATAAATAAATTAATTAAAATTAATGGAAATGAACTAAAATAACTAGGTAAACAAACCTATATATGAATGGATAAAAGCTATTATGGGGATGTCACTTCGGGATAGGTTTAAGAATCACCAATCGTGTAAAACCACACCCCCTCGGAGTCCTCCTTGAACCGCCAGTAGTTTAAGGGTTAGCAGGTCAAACAACCTACTCTTCATCAGGTAGACCACCCTCCTATAACTCATAAAATAGACTTGAGTCCATCTAAAACATGAAATCACTATTGTTAGAAAACAGTTGGAAACCACTATTATATATAGATACATATTATATATTATTATAACTAGAATTTAACTATTTCAATATTCTTCTTGATCCTCATATTTATATCTGATGGGTTCAATATCTTCATATTCCTCCTCAGTGTCATCAATTCCCATATGAGTTTCAATTTCATCATCTCTTGTCATTTAAAACTCATTTTTTACATCACTAACATCATCATCACCCTCGACCCTTAACTATGGGGTGTCATCATCAATATTCATGTATCTTTATGAAAAATATGGATTTGAAGTAGTCTTAAAAAATATTAATTACTTTCACTTCAGTAGAACCACTGTCACTTTTAAGAAACAAATTTTTTGAAGATTACATTTTTATTATGCTCCAACAATCAACCAACACTCTTGAAATAGCACAATAACTTGCATAATATATTTTATGTTCTTTATTAACCAATAAATACTATTCATTTACTGTAATAATTATTTTATATTTATTATAAAAAAATTCATGTCTCATATGAACACGCAAGCCTCTCTTAGTATCCAATAAGTGACATTTAAATACCGTTATGTAATTATTCCCCAAATAACACAGTTCAATAATTTCTTCTAGTGTGTCGTAAAAGTAAAATTCAGTTTCCCTATGATGAGATACTCTCAAGAAAACACAATTGTTCCTTTTTTTATTTCCCATATGAATGTGTATGAAATCAAAAATCATTCAACGCATATTCAATATAATATTTAACCCTTTTGGAACATGTGTTACTCAATACACACAATCGATTATCAATTTTATAAGCATGTTGAAGGACCTGAATATTTTTAAAATAATTATCTATATAAAAATTAATAAAATGATTTTACTTGTTGAACCACAAATAATTTATGTTACCAGTTTTGGAAACCAATAGAAAAAATTATTTTTGTCATGTTCTTCAAGAGAAGATGATGTAATTTTAGAATTTTTTTTTTGATATCATTATCATGTAATCTAAAAATAAAATATTATTAATTTATTATAAAGAGGATTATAAAATAATTTATAGGAGAAGTCAGAGTACAATTGGTTTTATTTCTTCATAGTTCATCAGAACATTTGTATGAACTATGTGATGTTCATTATCTAAAAGTCATCGTTTATGAACTCCACCAAATCCATGTTCTGGATGATTAAAAAATGATAATTGGTTGACCAATTAATCATCAAAATTTCCCTCATTATGGCCCATGAAATTTTTTTAGAGATATTCATATTAAAAATAATGATAGCAGAAAAAATAAATTAACTCCTGTAAATAAGCTTATGCAATTGATACTTCAACTAATGATTTGTCACATACTTTATTCTTCAATTTCTTCATGCATCTCTCAAATGGGTGAATCAATCATAAATGTACTGGACCTCCACATTTTTCTTCTTGGGTAAATTTAAATATCAAATGTTCTATTGAGTTAAATAAAACATGTGCAATAGATTTTCTAGTTTACATACAATTAAAACATCATCTTCTAGTAGTATGCTTAGTGCATCATAGTCTATTTTCGTCACACAAATTTCTCAAAAAATGATATGTTTGTTAGCGCATCTCAAATCATAGAATTCAATAAACTTCTCTATCCAATCAATAGATGTATTTATATTGTAATATGAAATTCTTGACTTTATCATCTAGAAATATCAACCTTTCTGACACATATGGTCAAAATAGAATCATAACCATCTTGAAGTCAGAAATCTGTAATCCACTAACTAAATAATAATCAATTTTCTTTGGAAAGTGTATAAGATTCTTTTGGCATTATAAACATATGTTATCTGACATTTTTATACAGCTCAAGTTCTGGTTGCCTTCGAATTTTGGAAAGATCTAATCCTAATTTTAGATTATATTTGGTCTTACCTGGTGTATCCAAAATATATATAATTTAATATCAAAATATTTCCTCCCAATATGCATGACCCAGAACATGTGATGGACTAAAAAATCAGACCAATATGGAATATCAAAAAAAAATAATTGTTTCATCCAATTGTGTTCTTCCACAAAGCCATAAATTTTCTGTTGGTTTATAGTTGGTCCATATATAATGGGAGGTAATGATAAGACAAGTTATTTTAACTCCATACCTAATATCACTATTGGATATTAATTTCTTCCAATTGCATTTTTTCTGAAATGATATTAGTTCCTTCAAAAAAGATGGTCGGTTTGAATGAATCTACGATGACAGAAAAAAACAAGGTTTTTTTCCATTGGCGTGCATAATCCCTTTTTTTCTCATACAATACAAACATTATTTTTTACTATGTTTACTTCATCCAGATAACATTCCATATGTTGGTATATCAATAATTATCTACATCATTGCATCTTTCAGTTGGGAATTATTTTTGTAGAAACATTATATGTACCAACACCATTAATTTAAAATAAATTTTACTTCTCAATCAATGGTTTCAAATAAACATCAATATTCTTTATTGGATTTCCTATAATTCATAAGGAAAAAAAGTTATATGGATACATCATCAACATCCAAGGAGATAAATTGGATGGAGTTATAATGACATGTCAATATGAATACTGACTACCAAAAGAACCAAATGGACCGAAACCGTTAGTAGAAATACACAATAAAAAATTATGGGATTCTAAAGAAAACGACGGATGTACATGGTCAAAATGTTCCCAAGACTCACCATTAGAGGGGTGACTTAATCTTTTACTGGTCTAAATGTTGGTTCTGTTCCATGAAATCAAATTCATCGTGTTTTAAGAAATAAATAATCAAAACAATCTAGGTGTAAGCAGGAAATACCTCAACTATTTTATAGGAATCAATCAAGACTCCCCCATTTGAGCATCTTAACACCTTGATTTTCCACATGTGGGACAACTATCCAATGACTCATTTTCACAATAATATAAGATGAACCCCTTTGATCTTACCTAATTCTTATGATAACCACGTCCCAGATTACGTACCAACCAATTTCTCTTAATGAAATTTATTGGAAACACATTTCTTTCAGTTAATAGTGTTCTAACTAAAGAGTATGTCTAATTAAAATAGCTATTTGACATTCCATTATCTGATTTAATATCCATATATTTTCTAAATTCTTAAAAGTTTCTTATCTTCAAAACAGGATATACTATATCCTCTATGGACCACAATAACTCATAAAATTGGGATGGATCCAACTTGGGAGTTAAACCAATATCATCCTGAGTTTCAGTTTGTTGATAAGATGGACCTTCCAGATCATGTACTAAATTTTAAAACCGTGATGGATCCAGAACCAAATTATTAGTATCTTATCTAGAAATACATTCACCATGTTGATACCAAAAAACATAATCTGTTGGAAAACCAAAAAACAATAGATGGACCCCAACATTATCAAACATGGAAAACATCCCCAGATCACATTTTTTACATGGACACTTAATTTTCCATTCTATAAAAAATTCCTATTTTGATGATGCAAATGATATGAAAGCTTCAACACCATCAAAAATTACAATATGTATACTAGAATCATCAAGATTCCTACGCTGATTTATCCATGTGTGATCATCTAATAATGAATATTTTCAACATCCTTATTCCATATTTCTCTAAAGAAAGTATAAAATAATTAGTTTTTTATGATAAGTTGATATAAGAAAAGCATTATTTAAAAAACGTTGTTAGTTATTCGAAATTAAGATAATTTATTAATTCGTATTAATTACAACTAATTGATTTTTATTAATAGTTATTTCAAATTATTAATTTGTTTTTAGTATTTATTACTAATAATTATTATTTATCAGCAATTATTACTTTTACTAATATTTTTTACTATTTATTACTATGTATTACAATTTATTACTATTTTTTGTATTTATTAGTAATTATTAATATATATTAGTAATTATTACTATTTATTATTAACTATTACTATTTATTACAATTTATTTCTACTTATATCCATTTATACTTATTTGTTAATATTTATTACTATTTATTACTATTTGTTATGATTTATTACTATTCATTACTATTTATTAATATATATTACTATTTATTCCTATTCATTAATATTTATTACAATTTATTACAATTTATTACAATTTATTACAATTTATTACAATGTATTACTATTTATTAATATTTATTACTATTTATTACTATTTACTACTATTTATTAATATTTATTACTCTTTATTACTAATTATTCCTATTTATTCCTATTTATTTCTATTTAATACTATTTATTACTAATTATTACCATTTATTACTAATTATTAAAAATTATTCCTAATTATTACTATTTATTAACATTTATTACTAACTATTACTAATTATTACTAATTATTGTTAATTATCACTAGTTATTACTAATTATACCTACTTATTACTATGTATTACTAATTATACCTAGATATTAATTATTATTTCTAATTATATCTTATTATTACTAATTATTACTAATTATTGCTAATTATTAATAATCATTACTAATTATTGTTAATTATACCAATTTATTACTAATTATTACTAATTATCACTAATTATTACTAATTATTACTAACTATCACTAATTGTACCAAATTTTTACAAATTATCACTAACTATACCTATTTAGTAATAACTATTACTAATTATACCTATTTATTACTAATTATTACTAATTATACCTATTTATTACTAATTATTTCTAATTATTGCTTATTATTAATAATTATTTCAAATTATTGCTAATTATACCTATTTATTACTAATTATTGCTAATTATACCTATTTATTACTTATATTACCTATTTATTACTAATTATTACATATTTTACCTATTTATTACAAATTATTTCTAATTATACCTAATTATTCCTAATTATACCTATTTATTACAACTTATTCCTATTTATTACAAATTATTCAAATTTATTCCATATTATACCATATTATTACAAATTTTTGCTTCTTATTACTATTTATTAGCAATTATTACTATTTATTACTATTTATGTGTAATTATTACTATTTATTACTAATAATTACTAATTATTACAATTTATTAGTACTTATTACTAATGAAACAATATATTTGTAAATATAAGTAAAAAAAATAAAATTATCTAATTCTAATTTAATTTAATTACCTCTAATTAACTATAATTATAACATAAAATTAAATAAATTAACAAAAATAAAAAAGTAATATATAAATACATTAAAACATGATTTTTTGTGCACTACAAGGCTTGAAAAACACATCAATATGAAATTTTAAACTTTTTAAAAAATAAAGAGAAATATTATAGTTCAAAGGGAGAGGAGTTGAGAGGGATGTGAGTGAAAACAAATAGATGAAGTGTATATATAGGTTAGATTATTTGTGATGGGACCCGTCACAAATACTTACCACTATTAATTAAGGGGTAGGGGTTAAAAAAATTTGCGACATGACATGCTGTAAATACCTACGTGTCGATATAGCATTTTACGATAGTAACGAAATCTCGAAAGAATTACTATTATTTGTGACGGGACCTGTCCGAAATGATAAACCCCTATTAATTACTAGGCGGTGGTAAAAAAGTTTTTTGCAATGGGAACCATTTCAAATGCTGAAACCAGAGAAGGGTATTTGCGGCGGGTGAAAACTACATGTCACAAAGAAACTTCCCATGATTTGGCATGCATTACACATCAAACCATTTGTGATGGGGTACCTATTCTCATACGATATTATTAACTATTTCTGATGGGGAGATGCTCCTGCAGTAAATAGTCCCTCAGAATAGACTATTTGCGACGAGGCTCATTCCCATCTCAAATGATGGGTTTTCCATACTTGTTATCAAATTTCTCATTGGGTTATATTACCAAACATATGTTATTTAAATTCTAGTTCCAGAGGTTTTTAATAAACTTCCAGTAATACCAACTACAAATACCCTAACCCCAGTATCCCAGAGTCAGTGGTCACATTATTAAATTGGCACTTGATATAAGAAATTGTGTCCCATAGTACAGAATAGTGAAGCAGTCTAGGTAAATTAGATACATTCATTAAATTTCCATTACATTTCAAAACATAAAATTCAACATAGTATTTTCAAGGATAACACTATATTTCCCATTATCATATCCATGTACAGCAATCATAAAACACTTCCTTGTATCCTGGGGGAAAATAAATCATAAAAATGAGAAATATTAGATTCTTAGTAAGGGTAGTCATACAATGAATGTTATAATGAATAAATAATAATAATAAATATAGAAAGGTAAATAACAAAAACACATGAAATTTAAAAAATAACTTCAGCATAATATGGAAAGAATAAATAATGACCAATTAGGGTCATATAATTAATCACATCATCTAGAAAATTATGTATTGATATTATTACTAATTAAATAATCACATGGGCATCGATAACTAATCTCATAATGATGGAATGTATAATATTTTACATCTGAAACATACAGTTGGGACCCTGGTTAAGATATCTGAAAATAAATTGGCAAGGCCTCTATCAAATTCCTATCTAGTTTGTCTCATGAGACCTACCAATGCATCAAGGGGAGATAGTGGGCCCACCCATTACATACTAATTCCAATTCATTTTTTATAACAAAGTGGTGAAACATAATCAATATAATCATTCATATTGAAAACTAACATAAAAAATATTAATAATTTTATAAATCAATATACATAATCATAAATCATCCTGGGAAATATGGAAAACAGTATCAAAATATTGCATACCTAGTCAATCTAATCATAAACCACAGAGTGAAATAATACATATGGTATCAATGTAGTATACTCTCAAAATAAGATTCAACAAAGGATGTCGACATATAATAAAATACAATAAACATTTCAAAGAAAATATTCATAATTAAAATTCATTTTCAATTTTGACAATCACTTTTTAGAATCCAAAAAACTAAGCACGAAATAAATAAATAATCTTCTTTGTAATAAACATTCATAACATGTAAATAAAGATTCAATGAACTTGGCATTAATGATATTGGGAAACTCTATTCTTTCTATATAAGCTAAAAAAATTCCCTTCGCACATTTTTAAGATATATTTAAAAGTACCATGTTTGGAAAATTATAAGTTGATTTATTTAAAAATATAAAAGTAAAAATATGTGTAAAAATATATTTAGAAAATCATTTTTTATTTGTAAAAAAATGATTTCAGATAAAATTATTGTGAATGAAACCCCTCAACATTTTGGTAACTTTTGAACTGTAATCCCCATGAAATATTAAAATTCAATGAAACATTAAATATCATTGAAATTGGATATTAATTATTTAATATAGGAAATATTCATTATATACACCACATAAACATATATAAGTTCATTCCCTCAAATATGTCCTAATAAAAATGTTGAGATCAAGACCCCATACCTCAAGTCTGTCTTCATTCATACATGTTAGAACCATCTATATAATTAATATATATTTATTATACATATATTCAAGAACCATATTCATTTAATTCATTTAATATGTGATTTAATAATAACATTTTATCATCTTTTTATTTTCAATTAATTTCTAAATATGTTGTTTCGAGTGGTAACTAATTAATTTTTTATTTTTTATTTCGTTCGATAGTTTACATATTTGTACTATGATAATGTTTCATCATATCTAGAATTTTATTAATCCATAAAATACAAAAACACAAAATCAATTACACCAATCATGGAGAGAGTAGGTCGTACATACGCAAGAATATTGTTTTCACTATTCGACAGATGGAATGAACGAAAATGAATAATAATTCATCTTTTCAGAATAATATCTATTTTATAAATATAACATATAATCAATAGTTCAATCTTTATAACCATCCCAGTAAAGTGGTGATAGAAAAAAAGTACACCACAGTGTGGGTAAATTATGTCGTATGTACACAAGAGAAATGGTTTCCCTTTCAAAAGATAGAAAAGAGAAAGAATATGGTTTTCCCATAATAATAATAATAGAATCTCAGTATATTTATTATACTTTAGATTTTATTTTAGGATGTTGACAATAATGAATTGGAAGTAAAATAAGAAATAAACATTAAATAGTCCGTATAGTTGATAACCTCCTCTTTGGTGGAAATCCTTTTGATATCTTATTAAGAGACCTAGGGTTTGTATTCTAGAATAAAAATAACATCAATAATTTGGATTAGTATTTTTTAATAGGAATGGGCTGGGTTTGGTTGAGTTAGTTGCAGCAACTTTCTATAAAGAAGTAACAGAGGAGGTTAACTTTTATAATTGAGGTGTGGTGAAATTTTGGAATTTCATAAACAATTAGTTTAATATGAATTATTTATCCTGTAAAAATGATTCCAAAATGATATAATTATAATAAAAGGTTGATATAATTCAACTAAAATTCATCCAGTAAAATATTGAAAATTCATGGAAATATTTTCACCGTTATCTTTAACTCCCCCACCCACCCTTTAACCCTTTTGACAATTATGTTACTTCTAAAATTTTCAACACTATGTGATTCAATAATGTTACTATAAAAAACCAAAAATAAATGGATAATTATTTATTTAATTAACCATATCTATATCATTTAGATGAATATAATATATTTATGCATTTCAAAACACTTACTAAAATATAATTTTCCATAAATATTAATAATGTCGTCTTTTAGAACTATATGTTTAGTTTTACTTTAATATCATCATGAAAATAAATTAATTCATGTCCAATGAATCCAAAATAATATAATATTTATATTTTACCTATAAAATTCATGCTTCAAATTAATTATTTCAAATTATACAACTTTTAATGATTTTAATATAATTTATTTTTTTCCAATAGATAAAATAAATACTATATCGACACTGTGTAAGCATTTAAGGTAGTTATTTGTTAACTAAAATTTAAAAATAAATTAACATTATGAATTTAAATAATTTATATTTCAAAATTATAATTATAGTAGAATGTAAACTCTGGTTATCCCAATGTTAAAAATATTATAGTTATTATAAACAAGAGTGTTTCTTTTTTCAATTTTCGTTACAAATAATATTTGAATGGTCACAATCTCATCCAAATGTAAAAAATATGGAATATAAATGAATATTGGCTTTCTATAGATGAACTGGACTCATATAATAAAATATATACAATCATTAGTGTTATTTTTTAGTCTTTTTCATTTTATTTTTAACCTTAGTTACCTAATTTGTAATTTATTGTGGTGACAAAATCTACTATGGTTACTAATCATCGTAACCAAAAAATTTACCTTACTACTAAATTTGTTCCACATGATTATAAATATTGAATCCATTTTTAAATATTCAATTCTTGTATGTGTGATAAATTAATTTAATATTTTAACATAGAATGAAATGAAAAACTGATTTCCATTAAAATGCATTATTATATAAAAAGGATTCAATATAAATTAAATCATAAAAAATATTCAAATAAACTCAATAGTATTATTAATTCTATTATAGAGATATTTTTTAATTTGAACCCATTTTCTCATAGAATGGGACATTTTTTATTTTTGAAACAATGATATAGTTTTCAATAAAAAGCATTATTTTACAAAATTCGCTAAAAAATAAATATTTTAAGAAAAATACAAAACATTGACCCAAAGAAGAAAACACATTTATAATAATAATTTATCCAAAATGTTGAGGGAAATACACTTCATTGAGAATAAAAAAAGGATAATAAGAATCAATTTTTAACCGGGTAATGGAAAACTCATTACAAGTCTGTATACCCATAGAGATCAATCCCATTAAAAAACTTAGTACAAAACCCATTATAGTGTCCTGAAATACCAGAGGGCATAGTAGAGATCCCAAACCAAACATTCCACATTACCCAGAGGCCCTGCATCCTGATGAAGATAATAAAAATCCCAAAGGCCTTAACCCTAAGAGAAAGAACCTATTGAAAGGGAACCAAAAAAAAGTACAATCATAGATGTTTGACCACCACACCATATACAGGTCCATCCCTGAATGAACCTTATTCCATCCAGGTTGAACCACCGAGGCACAATCCACCATAAGAGATACGCCTTGGGAATCCCACCAAAGAACCCAACTATGAGAATCCCACCATAGAAACACCCAACTAGAGGATATGATAACTTTTTTAAGAATAGAGACCCGATGCCCGACGATGAAAATGCCTTCGAATACCACTATTTATTGACGTCACCACCACCAAGCCCCGCGACCAGAAATCACCGCCCCCAACCCTCATCGCCCCACACCCACTGCCACCCAAAATCCCCTACACCGCAACATCCCTAACGAGAAATTGCGGTGTTGAATCTGTCTATGAGGACTGAATCAACCGTCTAACCCATGAGGCATCTCCCACCTGTAACTACACCAATATCCTAATATTATTTGGCCAATAGAATGGCCTTAGATGCTGATAATTACATCTTTTATTCCATTAATAATAACTTCATCTTTGTTCATATAATGTCATGGGGAATACTACCACTATAGGTTCATAACAGAGGACCTTAAGATTAATCTATTATAGTGTTGTGAGGAGGCCCTTCACATTTAATTCTCTAGTTAGGATAGCTATATTTATCTATTACGGTACTATAGGGAGGAAATTTTCACCCTCTATTTTTTTATCACATAAATAAGTAGATATTGAAAGAGTAAATATTTTTCAATTCATCAATATTTTTTGATCCCTCATACAGGTGTCATGATACATTCATACAGCTACTGTTAGTTTATATAGATATTCCTTATATATTTGTGCATCCACAAGGGTATAATTATACTCAATGATTTTGATTTTGGGTTTCACTAGGTTGACCCTTTTTTGGATTCTTTTAGATTGGTGAAATAGTCCAAAACCTCAACCATATATTTTATGGAATAATGCGGGTAGTTAAATTTGTTATTAAGATCCCCACTAGGTATCATAGTGGTTATCATTTGGATATTCTAATGTGGTTCTTTGGAGATAAGGGAAAGAAAGGTTTGTCCATATCACCAAGATTCAATAGTAAAATCCCTCCACTAGAGGAAATTATTCATTGTTTTTTCCCTAGAATGTTGGTGTTGGGATCTCCAAAGTAACAAATCTTTCTTATTCTTGAGAATCCATGATGTGTAGTGATGATAGTGTGAGTGGTGAATAGGTTTCCCCATCGACAAAAACCATGCTATTACAGAGATATGTAAACATCCTCCCCCACCTCCATGTGATATGGGTGATGTGTGTTACTTGAATCTGGTAAAATTATCTTAAATTAATTGTTTGTTGAATCAGAGTACATAAGCTTCACCTTAATTATCATTGATCATTCAGCCTATAAGGATTCATCTCTATGAAGTTCTCAAAGAAAACCACTAGGGTTATAATTGACCCATCGAAATTAGAATCCCATATAATGGATTTTATCACCTAGAGTTTGAGGTTATATATTATTGATAGTGTGTTAGGATTGTGTGGCATCAATATTCAATTTGAGTGAGGTAGGGATTAAATCCATTTATTATATATGGGAAATAAACTTGAATAATTTTTCCTCCCAACCTGGCTAGATATTTTTTTTTCTCATATGTACAATGATAGATGATTCTATTTTGGATATTATGGGGATCGTGAAGAAAAATCATAAAATAGGGTCTTATTAGTCCATAACAAAAAAATGCATTGTTAATCATTATCTTTCACATGTAAGGATTTCTCATCAAGTTCACTATTTCTATTTTATTTCATGATAACACCCTTTGTTATCATTTTTTCTTGTCCTACTCTCTAAAATTAGGCATTAATTAGGTTCTTATAATTAGACTTTAAATTGTGCATCGAGGTTGAGAGTATTTGAGGTCATTACATCCCATGAAGGGTCAAAATAAATATTCTGAGACACTTTTATATAAATAATTCTTTTAAATACTGAATGGTAACAATTCTAGATACCTTGGTCTAATGACTCATTGATTTTATGTATAAAAATATGTGCACATATTTATGTATTATAGGTTCTTTATATGTGAGTATCTGAGTTTCTAAATCTATTTTCACTCATTAATTAGTTACAATATGGTTTAATTCTATAAGGTTGGGTATAGTATAATTAATTTCCAATAAAGGAGGCAGTAGCTATTATGAATTTTGGATTAGTCTCATGCGAGGAACTTCTTACATATCATTATAAATGGTACTAAATCCCTATTTTCTAGTTCCACTTAATGAAACACACTATATCTTTTAAATTCGTGTGATAGGGACCAAGATTATTTATTTTATGTTCATGAAACCTTGAAAAATCATGTTTCTTTTAAGTTTAAATGTCAGGGACTGATGAAATACCTATTTAGAAATTTTAACCACGATTGTAATGTGATGTATTTTATGGTAGTATGATGATAAATGGTTACATAAAACTTAGAGTCTTGATAAATTGACTAATTGTTTCATGGTGAAAAAAAATATTTAGTGTGGGTCATAAAACTATTCAACACATTCTGGTTTATCATATTTTTCATTAATTAAATAAGTGAGGGTATGGTTCTGGAGTATAACTAGTATATTCCCCAAGGAATTTATAGATAATTGATCGATGTAACAAACCTAGATTGAGTAACCTAAATATATTGGTTATTTTATTACATTTGAATAGACAAAAGGGTTAAAATCTGGAAGGATTGATCAGTATATTTGTCTTCGTATATGAGATATAAACATGATAACTATTTTATATTGGGAATGAAATATAATTCATAGAACTGGAAGACATTCTCCATCTATGAACCCATTCAAAGAATTCATCTTCATATCCTACGAAAATAAAAAAAATAAGAGTGGTAAAAAATTATCATCATGTTTATTGTACTATAGAATTTATAATGAGTAAATAAGGCAATATGGAAAGAAAAATAAAATAAATATTAATAAAAATAATGAATAAATTGAAAACAACATACATATATGGATAATATAAATGTAATCATTTCAAGGGAAATAAGATATAAGTTATAAATGAATGAAATTCATAATATTAGACATCGTGATATCATTTATATTGATATCTATACTGTCAAGACCTTACACCAAGATAGTTTAAAACTATGTGTAAACCCCATTTAATTTGGTCAATTGATTTGTCTCGTGAGACCTGTCTATGCACTGAGGGGATATATAATTTTATTCCACATTCATCACTACATGTCCAATGGCTTCCCACTATATTTAATATTCAATCTAATTAATTAACAATATACCTTATCAATAAGTACTTATTTAGATCAATGAATATAGATTTATCAAGACTTTCCTATGTCAATCAAATATTTTTAATTGTAAAACACCATATGTAATATTGGTATGTGGTTTATGGAAAAATAATATCCTAGATAAAAATAATATACATATTTAATATAAAGGTAAAATCAATTTAAAAATTATCAAAAAGAACATATTTCTTCATGAAATGTTTGAAACCACAAAACTAATCAAAAAATTAGAGGTTACCATCAGTATATTAAGAATATTTGTTTGGAAATAAAATAATAAACTTTATAGGAATGAAGGGAATAGAAGGAAGATATTAAAATAAAATTTCATAAGATATTTACCTTAGTAAAACCATTGAAAATGTGTAGAATAATATAAAACTCATAAAATTGTCAGAGTTCCAAAAACGTTTTTTATCATCGTATACGGTAAAACAAATACCTTTGGACTTTTTTTAAGTAATTCCCAAATGTTCCTTTTAAAAATTAGAAGAGAAAATAAATTAAAACACCATTTAAAATTCAATTATAATATAAATATTTTCTAATAAATCATTTGAGTAAATGAAATTACTTTTTAAAAATAATTTAGAAATACATGGACGCGGAAGAACAATATATCCAATTAAAAGAGAAATAAAATCATTTTTATTTTAATTTTTTTTAATGAATAAAATAACAAAGTGAAGAAATTTTGGAAGAAAATTTAAAAAATACTCAAATATCACATAGATACAGAAATTATTTAGTCTTTTTAGGAATAAATGATAAGAATCCTTCATTGAAAATAAAAGAAATCCCAAAAGAAAGAAAGATTGCGGAATACATCCATGCCACTATGGTAACATTATAATTGTAACCCACTGAAAGAATAAAACTAAATTGAAATATTAATAATTATTAGTAAATAGTAATTCATTTAAATCACATCAATATGGTGATATATACACTACATAAATGTGATTGTGTGAATAATAACAAATATTTCTCAATGGAGTGTAAATTGAGATGAAATCCCTTACGAGATGCTAGACTTTAGTTAAACATGATTTAAAATTTTGTATAATGGTTTTAAGAAAATTATTAATTTATAAAGAACTATATTCAATATTTTAATATTATATATGATCATTTTATGAAATCTTACAACATTTTTTTTAATAATATTTTATTATTACCATAGTTTTGGGTGTTAAAAACTTATTGTTATCATGAATATTTTTTCAAAAAAGAACCTGTTAATTTAAATTGGTTGTAGATACATCAGATATATAATTATATTAATAATATAAATATCTCATTTATTCATTATAAAAAATTTTATAACCATTTTTTAATGTTAGATATGGAAAATGAATCACATATATTCATGGATATGGTTGGCCATAAAGACGAACGAGCGAGTATATCATTCCCTTAATGGATTAATGTATAAGTGAAGGAATGATATATTAATTTTAAATAATTAATATCATTTTATATGTATCATATATTTTAATTTTTTCCACCACTATGATTGTCCATCTGAGTTGATGATGGAAATCAAATGACATCAGTTTGTGAGGCGGCAGTCCACCGTACACAATAGCGATTTCTATTTCTAATTTGATGAAAAAGAATATGAATAGGTAATATTCCATAAAAATTATAAATTATAATTATATGAGAGATATAATATGTTATAATATTTTAATCTCAAATAAATAATTTAATGGAGGTAAATGAATAAGTTGAAAAGAAATATATTAGTGATGATAATTATCGTCCCTTAGAAGAACCTTCTTTAGAACACTTATTAAAGACCCTAGAGTGGATCTTTAGGGAATAAAAAAGCATCTATAATGTGGGTAATTTATGTAGGGAGATATAGTTTCGATTTGGGTTAATATAAATGGATGAGAGGCGTGATTAATTGAGGGGATGAGGTACTCATTTTAGTGGTGGAGGAAACATTCAAGGAAACCACATGGAAATTTCCTAAAAGAATGAAAAATAATAAATCCATTCCCAAAAAACATATTCTGAAGTAAATTATAATAAAATTTTAAATAGGTTATGGATGAAATATTTTTATCCAAAATTATTTTTTCATGTTACGTTTTAAAACATGCATTTATCTTTTGTTTTATACCCCAGTAAACATGTTTTACGGTTAATTTAGGAAATTAATTTTTACTGTTTTTACTATTAATTTTTTCCAAAAATTTAGTTGAACTTATTACCTAATATTAATTATTATGATAAAAAAGATGGAATAAATTTTACCAAATTCTATTTATATAAGTGGAATAATTTATTTTAAAAATAAACCTGAAAAAGGTATTAAAATTTGTCACTTAAGAAACATATTATTTCGGCAAAAGTTGATATTATATTGACTATATGACTAGTAATAATTATTATAAAATTTTAAATTCATATATTTAGGTATATGATCTATATATTTATAAAAATCATAAATAAATAAGACTTATTCTAATAAATTAAAATGGATAGACTTTATACCTTTTTAAATAAAAACAGTTTTCTGAAAAATTGCCCTTATACCTCCAAATGATATTATCTTTATTTATATTAAATTTATAGTTAATAAATTATTAATTAAAATATTGTTACACATTATTTTAAATAAAATATTTAATATTTAAATGCTATATTTTCAATTTATCATAATATCTTATTTCAATGTGATAAATTCCAATATTTATTCTATGCTTATTTGGACCATGTAAGATCAAAATTGATATTCATCCTATCAAATTAAAATTTATATAAAATCAAATACTAAAATATTCATTGAATTATATTTATATTTAGTTATAATTTTTACATTCTATAATTGAGGATCTGTTGTTACATTTATCCCTACCTAAATAATTTCATCCTCAAAATTTACATGAATAATACATTCTAAAAAAATGGGGGTGGTTCATCTCGTAACATCACATGATTTCCAAATTACGTCACTAATTTTAGGATTAATAAAAATTACCTATTTAAATTTAGTTTTTCAATTCCTCAACACTTTGTATCTAGTATCAAAAATCTAGATAAACTCTTCATTTTAAGATTGGTCAGGTTCCAATTATATTTCTTCAAAGGTGAGAACATGTGTTGGGTATGGCATGTACTTCATTAAAAATGATTTATAGAACACATTGTGTACTTTAGGTAGAATTTATATCATTTATAATCGCTAAAACATTTCCCTAAACCATTCCAAAATTTCATAGAGTTTAATTCACCTTGGGATCAGTTTTTCATTCTAAACAAACCTTATGACCCGTTTTCAAGTAGATACATTCAAGAAAATGTGATTACTCACATGAAATTGTAAATCCATTATCTGATTTTCAGCATAACTCTTTTTTATATTTTTTGAATATTTAATATAATCATGAATAGTATTTAGCTTTTTCATTTTCTACTCATCATGTTCTTTGAAGTAAGTTTTTCACCAACTTCAACCCATTAAGTTGGGGTATGACATCTCATTCCATATAATGTTTTATATTGTGCCTTTCAAATAATTGAACGGAAACTAAATCTCAAAATAATGTAAATACTAATATCATATACCTTAAAATTCAAGTGAACATAACCTCAACATGTCTTATAATGATTGAATAGTCCTTTTAGATGGTATATCAGTTTGTTGATGGTAGGATATGTTAAAATGAAGCTCATTATTAATATCCTTATAAGGACTCTTCTAGAATATTAATGTAAAAAATGGATTATGATCAAACACATTTTAAAGTGGTGAACCATAAAGTATTATAACGTTATTAATATAGATCCTTACGAGGAACCCATATGGTAAATCTTCTTATATAGTGAGAAAATGTGTGATTTGTTTAGGAAATAAACAATAACCTATATTGAATCATTCTTTATAGGATTAAATGGTAATACATTGAAAATGTCCACAGTAATATCATCCAATTTATATATAGAAATAGTAATAGGCATCATGAAATCCCGAGTTTTCTATCACTTGTTGGAAAACTAAGCATTTTAATACATATTCCCCAATTTTTTTCTTCATGGAATCCCACGAAATTTTTTCCTAAAATCCATATACATATTAGTGCTACTTGGGTGAATAAGTTAATTAGATCTATGGGTATCATCCAAAAATTCCCTTTTAAACTCTCAAATTGATGAAACACAGTATATATATGAAAATTTAAAAACCATATCTTCACAAATTAGTTTTACCAACTTTCCATCATTCATGACTTTAATTTTCAATTGAATATTCTCATAATCAGATTGAGAATTATTTATATTTTCTAATAAGTATGGTTTTTGAATAAATTAGAAGAGGAGTGATTCTTACACTTCCTTGATAATTATCATATCCATATTTACTATATCCATGAACATAGGATCCCTCAAAATCCTCATTTGTGTCTGAAATCGATGATCTTTCTTAGTCAATGTATTAATTGACCTAATTTTCATCCCTATGTGGTAGTGTATTGAGAAAGCGTAACACTTGAGTAAATTGAGCCATACCCTTTTACTTTTGTATTGTCCCTTCTATGAAAATATGTATTTAATACTCTTGGGTATGTGTATATCTTAAATCAATCCACATATAAAAAATTTCACTGTATCTTCAAAGAAAATATTATAACTTCCAACTCAATACCATGGTTTGGATAGTCCTTTTCATGGGTAATTAAAAACCTTGATGCATATAAAATATTTCTATCATTTTGTGTATGGAAACTTCCATGTGAATTATTTGATTAATCACTATATATCACAAATCTATCATTTCTTAATAGTAGAAAAAATGTTAGAGCATTGACAATTATCCTCTTCAATTCATAAAAACATTTTTTAAATTTAATTTTACAAATGATCATAACTCGTTTATGTTAAATTTTCGATAACATGTTATCCAATATAGAAATTTTTTGAATGAATAATTGATTGTAACCTTTCAGACCAGTGATATAATGTAATTTAGATGTGTTCATTAATGTATTATATTATTTTAATGTATTTTTCTTTATTGGATCAACTATAATACAATCCATAGAGACAATGAGATTAAGAAAATAAAATTCATGAAGACATAATTCACCCTTATTAAATTTCCAATATATAACTTTTACTCTAAGAGCCTCAAGAATGATCTAAAGAGATTATTATGGTCCTCATCGCTCTTTGAATACACTAAGATATCATCAAAGAATACCAAAATGAAATTATCTTGGTATTCCCTAAATAATTTATTCATTATATCAGTAAAAAATGATGGTTCATTTGTCAATCCAAATGGAATAATTCTAAACCCATAATGTCTATACCACATTTAAAAAGTTTTCTTCATAATATATTACTTTTTTACACATAATTGATGATACTCATAATAAAGAACAATATATGAAAAATATTTAAAACAATAAATTTTATTGAATAATTAATTACTGTGAGGTCTATTATACCTATTATTTATTTTAATAACATTTAATTACTTATAGTAAATGAATTTCCTCATTGATATATCTTTCTACTTAACAAAGAGAACATGGTCTCACCATGATGAAACAACAGGGTAAATGAGTCCCTTATCACTCAAATTTTCTAGTTATTTCTTTAACTACAATAATTACATATTATCTATTCTATATGGATCTTTCGATATTGTTCTTTCATAATGTGTTAAATTAATCAAAAAATCAACTTCATGCTCTGGTGGATGACAAGGTAATTATATATAAAATACATCAACATATTCCTATACAATAATTACATCCAAAATATGAATATACCCCTTTACATATATGTATATTTTTTTCAATTATTCCCCATGAATATTATTTATAAGAGTTAATGGGTTTGTTTCAATAACTAACTCACATGGTGAGGTCTCCAATCTAAATAAATGTAATTTCACATGTTCATCACAAATGGTAACATCCTAATCATTACAATAAATGTTTTTCATTATATTTTTAAATCCATTATATAACTTGGATTATACCAAATTAAACCATCAATCTGGTAATAATTTAAACAAATAGAGAATGTTTATGAGTCATAATGGGAACTACCAAACACAACCTTTTCACAGTGAGATTTCCACATGGAGTTTTGATTTAAAACCCCTTTCTTAAGTTTCTTGAGAAAAAATTCATTTACATAAAAATATGGACGTTATAAAAAATTGTGAGGATATATAATAAATTCAATAAATTTGTAAATTTGGGGCCATTATTAATGTACCTTCCTCCACATCACTGGTAACTACCACCTCGACTGTATTGATCACATAATCTTAGTCATCGCCCTATGGACCATTTTGTGGTGTGTTCCCTTGACCTTGGTGAATTTGTGTGAACAAAGAACCCTTTATCTAAATTTTAAGCATTATAAATAATTTAATTGTCTCCAAACCTTGTAATCACAAGAAATATGACCCTTATCTCTAAACTTATCAAAAACTACCATTACCATAAATCATTTTTCAGGATGTTTCATCCCGTAATATACACATGATTGAAATTGGTTCATTTAATTATTTTGGTTTTATGTGATCCATTTTTTATGGTATTAATCCAAACCATTATTCTCCATATTCCCCTTGAATATATTAGATCTAAAAAATAATTCTACAATTTTAAGGTGTATAAACAAATTCAACATATGATGCAAAATTTTGAGAAACCGGCACTTTTTGGAGACATATTTTAATACTATTAAATAAATGTTTAATATTTTATTCTATATTTAATATAGAATATATAGAATACTAGGATAGTATTACCAAGGTATCCTAATACTCCATAAAACCTTTTCCTTGTTTTTTCTATTAGATAAGGAACTTTATCATCATTTTATTTCATTTATCAAATTGTAAATGTTCTAAAAAAATGTTTACATAAATGATCAGAATTCCATGTATTATATTTCATCTTCCTCCATAATATTATTGAAAAAATTTAACACCCCCATTATTTTATGCTATGTATAGTTTTTAATTTAATCTCTCTGATAGCTTATGTTTCGAGCAACACCTAGCTTAAGAAAAACACGATATACTATTAATATAATAATTTAAAATGAAATTATATCCTAGATATTAAATTAGTTTTTAAGGATATGATTAACTAAATAATGAAAATATATGATTGAATTAATTGGTTAAAAATTAATTAGAAATAAATATAAAACCCAATTTAATAAAAAGGAAATGTTTTCATAAAAAATATTTAAATATGCAAAAGTTTTTTTATATCAATAAAATAAAAAAACAAACTTTTTGGATTATATTAATGAATATATGAAATATCATGTTTAAAATCATCATATGTGTTTTGAATACATAATATAATAAAAATCCAATTTTATGTATAAAAGAAATATTTTTATAAAAAGATAGTGTTGAGGTATTTGGATGGAGAATCTATTTTCAATAAAATTGATGACAATTTTATAAATTATATTTGAGAAAATATACTTCTTATTTGAAATTTGAGTATCAAAATTTTATTCGGTTTAATTTTTGGTATTTTGATAATAAGATTCATGTTTTGATGAATAGTGATAAAATATTGCATTTCAATTGAAAACAGCTTTTCCGCCAAAATAATTTATAGTGTTAAATAATATTTTTAATTAGTTTTGAAGTATAATTATATAAAACTAATTATCATTTAATCTATTTTAGGTCATTTTAATCAATTTTGTATTTTATATGGATATAAAAACATTTGAATCTTTTTGACATTTTTACTTTAAAATCTTGTTTACTCAATCCATAAACGGGATTAATTTTTAATTAATTAATACAAATTATATGTTATGAATTTTAAAAAATAGATTCCATATTTGTAATAATATGTTTCATATTTTGTAAAGAAGTTTGTTACTTTTGGGTAATATGAATTGTAACTATGGTAAAAACAATTAACTACCATAGTAATGGGTAAATCGGGTAATTAAAGGTTATAATAATATTATAAATATTAGAAAATTATCCCAAAAGTTATCATAATTATATCAGATGAGTAGTTTTCATCCCAAATAATTATATTATAGTCTGTGAGACCGTTTATGGCCTTTTATATGAGAATATAACCTTAATAATATTATATTCAAATGAATGTCAATTTTTTAATCCATTTGTTTTTAATAAGAGAAATATTTTTTTAATTTGGAGTTATATAAGGGATATGTTTGTCCATAAATATAATTTATAAATATAAAATGTTTATCTACATCATGGTAATTTATTTATAATTTATAGTGATAATATAATTGCCTTAAATGGTGACATAATGATGATGCAGTAATTGTTTAATTAATAGAAATATCAAATAAATGTTTTTTAAAAAATAAAATAAATATAATTTTATGTAATTAATGCCCTTAATTAGTTTTATAGATTAAAATGAAATATGAGGGATTTATTAAATGATTTTTTTCAAATTTATCTTGTGTAATTATATTTTTCTAATATTCAAGAAATGGATTGTGTCAAAATTGACATTAATTATTCTTTAAATAAATAATATTTTATTAAACGATATAAACTCTTAAAAAATAAAAAACACCCAAAGTATTTGGATAAGATTCATCATATCTTCAATGAATCCTTTATGGTTTCTTTGGAATCTTATAGTAATTATATTTTCCTATAAAGTGTAAAAAGACATGTTGTCACAATAAGTGTTAAAGGGTTTAACTAAGGGTCAAAGACAAAAGTTAAGGGTTATAGTGTGAAATAAAATTTTATAAAAAGTTTTGGTTGAGTTTTTTAGAACCATAATCTTATTATATATTAAATAACTCACTTGAGAGGCATTTTTAATTGAAATTTAAGTCATATTAATTAAATATTTTGGGAGTTTCAAAAATTACCCCTTGCCATAATTATAAAATGGAACCTCATGCCTCACTTCCTCACACCACATAGATCCTTATAAATTGACCCAACCCTACCCGTTTCTCCAAAATAATTCTTTATTTTCATCCTATAAGCCTTAATTTGTGAATAAATCCAATCAATGAAGTCCTTTTGTAAAAATCCAATGGATATACCCAATAAATAAGTAACTTTAATCATGAAATATTTATTTTATTTATTACATAAACCACTTGAATTATTTTTATTTAATTATTATATGACTAAAAAATTATATTTAGTATACTTAGATGTTTTTATGTTAATATTTATACCCATCCCTTCACACATTTCCAATAAAATGGGTAACGAATTTACCATTCGTGAACGGTGAACTACCACCACGTGAAATGATGACCTTTGTTTTTACTTTACCTCCTCTCATGGTTGGTCATTATGATGGAAAAAAAATTTATATGATTTATATGATATTTATAGTATCTATATTCTTAATTTATTTTTATATAACACATACATTCATTATTTACATTTTGTGTTAATATGATAACATCATTTGTGGAAAAAAGGACTACTTCCTCCTCAAAGCGATGTGATTAATTCACACTGTACATTGAACATATAAAGGATGTTTTTTATAAACATATGTGATATGTATGAAATTGATATTATAGTGGCATTGTAATCTACAAATATCCCATTTACTTTTCATGCTTTTAATACGGTAATGAAATGAATACAGCTTTTATGCGTACAAATGGCCTACCGTGTCCCTGAATAATGAATTTCATTTCCTATCTCCAAATTTTGTGGATTATTAAAAATATATATAAATATATACTAAATATATTTGTTATTTTAATAATTTTTAACATTCTATATATGATTAAATCATGATATATTTAATTGGAATAACAAATAACAAGTACACATATACTCGATCCACTAGGTAATTAACATTCAAAATAGTGAAAATGATGAAAATTCGTTAAAAATGGGTGATAAATTAATATTATAAGTTCTGATATGATATCAAAAATATTAATACAGTAATTATATAAAATAATAGTATTCTTTAAAGAATTATATAGGTACATAATTCATGTAAATATAAAAAATAAATTAGATGTAAGGGATTTTTGTCTAACTATTATTTTTGTGGGAAACATGAATTATACACTACTCATCCCTTTTGTATGGTGTAAATAATTTTCATGAATGTATATTATGACTATTATTTGTAATAACATGCTATTTTAATATCCATATATATTTTTCTTTCATGGGGTATGTGATTCAACTGATTATACACTGGTAACAGATTATTTCACAAACTCATGTTTATTTGGTATTGTTTTTTAGTCTCCACTGGGGAATATTTCTCTACCGTGTTAGTTTTGTCTAAAATTGTTTTAAAAAATGTTTTTACTATTTTTAAATAATTTTTAAATTTATTTTTAACATTTTTTATATTTTTACAATATTATTTAAAATGAATCTTTATGTTGTTATACAAAATAAGGTATTTTCTAAATGTTCTTACAAAAGTAAAAGAATTGTTAATTATCATATACGGCATGAACAAAAATTTATACCATCATGATGAACAATTTTTTTAAAGAGTCATTTACAATTTTATATGTTTATTTTCAAATAAAAATTGTTTTTTAAAAGGCATGTAATTTTAAATAAATTTTCACAAAGTGGTAAATATTTTCTCGTCTCACTTTTACTATTTGGAGATATAAGCCTTATTCACAACTTAATTAATGTTTGGAGTGTCTATATACTCATACTTTTGATATATTATATCATTAATAATTTTATATTAATGGAATTCAAATGTTTCAAAGTTGTATGGGACACTTTGATTTAAAAATAACATTTTAAAGTAGTTGTTTGATATATGTGGAATGCCTTAGATATGAATTATATGAGTTTGGGACCGGTTAATGAAATCCCCACAATGCATCAGCGTTCTCATGGGATGAAATTAGTTTATGAAAACCACTTATAGTTTATTTCAAAGAATAATATATGTGTTTCCATCCATATATTTAAATTGCCTTTTGAAAGGTCTTGATAGTAGTATGTTAAACCATTTTGTAAAAGGTCTTCACAGTAAATGTATCATGTTACTAGGAAACATGAAATCCAATAATTAATAATTTCCTTCATTTTGATTCAGTTATTATTATCCATGATATTATTCCTTTACATTATTGATGGAGACAATTCATTCTCGACTTATTGACTAAATAAATATGTTTCAGATAATTACCTTTCCATATTGATTGTTGATTATCCATTTATCTTAATGGAATGTATTGTCTATTATTAACCTTTCTATGTTGATTTATTTTCATTAATTCATTATTCATTTCTTTTTTACATACCCATACTGAGAATTTGAGCTCACCCTTATTTGGTTGTCCTCTATATAAATCTAAGAAGCTTACTAAGAAAGATATACAAGGATAATATAGGTGTGATAAAGTTATCCTCAAAAGAAAAACAATGTTGTAATTAGAGTAAACATTTACAATACAAGACTCAAGTATGTATCCAGTTTAGAAATACTACTAAACTGGTCAGTCCCTTGGGATATATTCTATTGTAATCAAACTAATGAAATAAATTAATTCACCAACATCAATATTTTAGGGTCGGGGTGTTACAGTTACTATCATATGAAGTTTATTAGCAACCTTGGGAACTAGTTTTAGGAAAAAATAGATTTGGGAAAACAACTCATTTGTTTAGTATGTGTGAAAAAATATTGAAGGAATAATTTCTTTCTATTTTATGGATACATATTTTAAGGTAAGGAAACCATTTTTATTTATTTGATCTTTATATTTAATAAAATTATAGGTATTTATATTATTTGGAATAAAAAATTAAATGTATGAGATAACCTTTATGGTAAAAAATTTATTTTATATTTATTATATTTAGGATATTTTTTAGGATGTTTATCACATTTTTAGATAATATTAATATGTTTTTAGATAAATAATAACCCATAGGCTCGATGACAACCCATCATCTCCAACAAGGTTGTAGGGTTTTAACCCACAACCAAAGGTAAACAAGGGTGCATCACCTACCACAATCCTATGTGAATTCGTGGTTAGAATGAATTTTTTTAGTCAAACTATATAATGGATAAAGTATATATTGATTATAGGGACATTTGTTTACCGAATAGATTTTATTATTAATTGATTAACGATGTTCTCCCTTTTTAGAATCCTATTAGATTAAGGTAAACATAATATTATGAGGAATAAAAGATGATTTTTTGTGTGTCGAATATCATTTTATTGTGGATTTATAGTGATTTAGGGTGTTTATATAAATTTATTTCATATCATGTAGAGAAAGTTATTTTGGAAACTAAAATTTTGGTATAATTCATTAAGAGTTCTTGATGAAAGGCAATATGATAAAATACATTTTATTTTTTTTGGTATAAAAATTAGTCTAGAATATTTTTTAGGAAGGATATTTATTTTATGTATGATATATGTTTAACATTAGGTATTACTGTGAAATTTAGAGATTAAGGTTGTTTCTTATCATATAAAGGTTTATTATATTTCGTTAATTATCTTATCTTATCCTCACAATTTTTTTTGGTTAATTTATTAATACATTAGGAATAGATATGTGTTCTATGATGGATTTGTTTATCCATATAAATTGATTATAATTCTTTTGGAATGATAAATACATCTTTAATTATCTTCATTTTTTGAAAAAGTTATGTTTTTGGAGAAAATTGATAAGGAAGAATCATTACTTACCAAGTAAGTATAATCCCTTATGTTCTTTCCCCAGGAAGTAAAAGGATTCCTCAACTATAAGAAAAGTATTATATATTGAAATAGTTGTTTGTTTGATTTTCTTTCTTAAAAATCAATGGAATATTTAACCCATTATAGATTTATGGTTTTGTGATGGTAGAAATTCTAATGATCGTGTTCTCTATCACTATCCATCAAAACTTGATAGATTTATCTTGAATTTCCATGTCTTTAATTCCTCATAATTTTATCCTATTAGAAAGATTATTTTGTGGGTGACATTCTTATATCCCTTTCCCTCTTATTAAGATGATATTTAATTTATTCTATTTTCGATGTGGTTATCCCATAATGTTATTTTAACGTATCGATATTTTAATTCAAAGAAGAATATAAAATTTTGCGGATTTAATTTATTGAAATAGGATATGTTATAACACCCCATGATTTTATGCAATATCTTTTTAACTTTAATATTTTTGATAGCTTATGTTCCATGCAACACTATGCTTAAACAAACCCTGATATACCATTAATAATATTATTTAAAATAATATTATCTCATAGTTGTTAATTTTGTGTTTAAGAATAGGATTAGATAACTTATGAAAATATATTATTGAATTCAGGGGTTACCAAATAATTATAAATAAATATAAAAACTAATTTGATATAAATGAATTTTTTTTTTAAAACTATATAAATGTGAAAATTTGTGTTTTATATCAACAAAATAAGCAAATCACCAATTTTTTATTTTATGAACGGAATATATTCAATATAATTTTTAACATGCATACTACGTGTTTTATTAAAAAAATATAATAACAAAACCAATTTTATGAATAAAAGATATTTGTTTATAAAAAAGGAGTTTTACCACCTTTTGATAGAGAATCAATTTTAAATCCCCTTTTTGACCCTTTTTAAGTTATATTTGGAAAAATAAAATTCTATTTTTAAATATGAGTATAAAAATATAATTTTATATAATTTTTTTTATTTTTCTAATATGTTTCATGTTTTGATTAATAATTATAAAATATTTCATTTTAATTGAAAACAAAGTTTTTGTATAAAACATTAACAGTGTAAAATTATATTTTAAATTGTTTCAGAAGTATAAATACTTATTTTTTAATAATTTAATCCAATTTAGGTCATTTTGTTTAATAAGGATATAAAAATATTTCAATATTTTGTATATTTTTACTTTAAAAACCAGTTTTCTGAATCCATCAATGGGATTAATTTTTAATTAATTACTTCAAAATATGTGTTTTGATTTTTGAATTATAGATTCAATATTTATAATCACAAGTTAAAATTTTATTAAATAGGACCATTTTATTTTTGGACACTATGAATAGTTACTTTAGTAAAAAAAACTTAATTTCCATAGTTAAGGGTAAATGAGGTAATTATGTGTACAAATACTAATATAAATATCAGTAAATTACCTTAACACTTGTCATAATTTAATTATAAGAGTATTTTTCATTCCTAATAATTAAATTATTTTTTATGAGACCATTTATGTCCTTTTGGATGATAATATAACCATTATAATATTATATTCAAAGGAAAGTCCATTTTTAATACTTTAATTCTTAACAAGAGAAATATTTTAAATTTATGGTAATATAAGTTATATTGTTGTTATAAATAGTATTTAGAAATATAAAATTTTTATATACATTATGTTAGTATATGTAAAATTTTTATAGATAAAATAATTACCTTAAATGGTTACACAATGATGATGAATTAATTGTTTAATTAATAGTCATATCATACAAATGTTATTAAAAATATTAAAATAAATAAAAATTGATATAATTAATGTCGTAGACAAATATTTTATATGAACTAGATGTATTTTAGATATATAAAGTATTTTTTTAAGTTATATTGTGTATTGATATTTTGTAAAATGTCATCAAATAAATAGTGTCAAAAATGGCATTAGTGATATTTTCAAATAAATGAAATTTCATTAAATTATAAAAAATTAATAAAAATAAAATATTCATCCAAATTATTGGGATAATTTTCAAAATTTCACCCATTACTCATTTATGGTTCGTTTGTAGTGTTATAGAAAGTATATTATCCCTAAAATAGTAATAAAAGAAGTTGTCATAGTAAGAGTTAAAGAGTTTAACTAAGGGTTAAAGCCAAAGGGTAAGGGTAATATTCTGATCTACAATTGTCTAAAAGTTATTGGATGAGATTATTATGACACATACTAATATTTTATTAGAAATAACCTACTATTGATACATTTAAAATTTAAAATTAATTTATATTCATTTAATATTTATGGAGTTTCCAAAAGTAAACCTCGCCTCAATTATAAAAGAGAACCTCCTCCCTCACTTCATCACACCACATTAAGACTTCTAGCATGATCATTCCATGCCCATTTCTCCTCCTAAATTTTCTATATTAATACCAAAATCATTACATTGTGAATAAATCCAACCAAATAAGTCGTTTTGTGAAAATCAAAAGGAGATACCCAATGAAGAGGTAATGTTCATCAATGAACATTTTTGTTTTATTTATTAATTAAACCACTTCAATTGTTTTTATTACCTTATTATATAATAACCCCATTATCCTAAATGTAATGAAATTTATTTTATGTTAATGTTTAGAACTAAACTTACACACACTTCCATCAAATGGGTAACGAATTTACTATTTGTGTATGGAGAAATACCACCTTGCGAAACGATGTCATTCATTTTTCCTTTACCAACTCTCATGGTTGGACATTATGATGGACATGATGTTTTTATATGATATTTATAATATACATTTTTTCTTAATATACTAAATATAAATTATATTTACATCATGGTTTACATTCTAGATATTTTTAAATCATGATCTATATAATTGAAACAACAAATAATATTCAAAACATACTGGTGAAACATGGTAAATAAAACTTGAAATAATGAAACTAATGAAATAATTCTAACAAACATGTGACCAAATAATATAATAAGCACATATATGATGTCATAAATATTATTAAGGTTTTTTTATAAATTAATTACATTATTTAAACCATTATAGAGGAGGTTAAATTACGTAAGAATAAAAAAGGAAGTGTAAGGTAAGGGATTTTTTCTCACTTTTATCTATGTGGGACACATGCCTTACAAACTACTTATTCTTTTTTATGGTTTATATATTTACAATGAATTTATATTAATAAAATTATTTGCAATATTATGGTGTTTTAATATAAATATAATTTTCTTCCTTTTATGTGTAAAATGATTCTTCTGTTTATAAATTGGTAAGGGGTTATTTCAAAATCTCATCGTCATTTAGGATTGTTTTTGTATAAGTCTCCACTGTGGAATATTTCTATTCCATGATAGAGTCTTATAAAAACATTTTCAAAATTGTTTTTACTATTCTTAAATTTTTTTAAGTTAATTTTACCCCTTTTTAAATTTCTCAAAATTATTTGAAGGGAATCATCCTGTCATTTTCCAAAACAAGGTACTTAATGAATTTTCTTACAAGAGTAAAAGGAGTGAAATTTTTATCTCTTACGACACGAACAAATTTTTTTTTCATAAAAACACCTATTTTTTTAATATTTTTATAAAATTTTATAAGGTTATTTCTAGAGTGTAACACCCCAAGCTTCCAAAGTACGTTTCCCTTTCAATAATGCAATGGCGTGCATTGTACGCAACTTCGAGATTCTAACACCCCACAACCAATCAAACAAGCCGTTATGAATAGTAATACCTACTTTATGAAATTTTATAAATTATACCTCTCAAAATGGACTGCATTTTTGTATTCGAAATATCGAAATTATCCTAGGGTGAAATTTTGGTACTTTTCGGATAACTTGTATATTTTGATGAATAGTGAAAATTACTAAATTTTAATTAAAAACAACTTTTTTAATCGAAATAATTAATAGTGATAAATTATTAATTTGAGTGCTTCCAAATTATATTTAGAATATATTTTTACCATGTAATATAATGTGGATCATTGAACATAATTTCACATTTAAACCGGAAATAAACAACAGTTATTCTTTTGATAGTTATTATTTCTTAAAAACATGCTATTTGTTTTAACAACGAGAATTAATTTTAAATTAATTTCTGCCACTTCTATATTTTTAATTTGGAAAAAATGGATTCCATATTTGGAATCAGTATTTTCAAATTGTGTAAATATGTAACTTTTATTTTTAGACATTTTGAATAATTATTTCGGTAAATATTTTATTTACCATGGTTAAAGGATAAATCCGGTAAATAAGGGTAAATAAATAATATTATAATAATATTAAATTACCATAAAACGTGTATTAACCCTATTTTTTGATACATGGCTAACCATGGGAAGCATTGGGTCGATTTTGGGACCCCATGGATCCACTTGTAAGTGATAATGACACTTTATATTAATTAAGTTAATGTAATTACAAAAATGACATAAGCATATATCTTTTAGAAAACAAATTATTACCTAGGGTAATATATGTTGGATTATAGACTATAAATATTAATTATAAATCTAAAAATAGTTCCCACATAATGATATTTTATTTATCATTTTTATACATTAAATAATTTATTTTATTTATGACATAATGATGATGCAGTAATTACCATAATATTGAAAAATTAAGATAATTGATATTATAAATACCCAAATAAATATAACTTGAGATTTTTTTTGAATTACACTAATTTTATAGGATACTAGGACATGTGAGGATCGATTTAATTAAATTTTTTCTAAGTAAGCATTCTATTATGATTTTTACAAAAATCAAATTTTTAATAGTGTCAAAATTGACATAAAAGAGTTTTTAAAAACATTATTATATTATTAATTGATATTAAATTCCTAAAAATCTAATGTTTAGCCAAGAGACTTATATCATGATAGGTTTATCAATAATGTACCACTTGGGGGTCGCTTGGATGTATACATTATGTTTAATAACCATATAATATAAAAATACAAAGAGACATTGTAAAAGTTAAATTAATTAACTAAGAGTTAATACATAATGATAAGGTTAATATAGTAACCCAAACCTGTATAAATTCTATTGTTTGAGTGGTTTTTGAACTATCCCCACTTTAAACTTTAAATAATTAACTTTGGAGACATTAGAAACTGAATATGAATTTATTATAAAATAATATTTCTACCTTTTCCAAAGGTGCCCCTCACCCCTCTTATAAAAGGGAACTCTACCTTCTCAAAAACTCACAAGTTCAAAGCCTTTTGGTTCGGCCGAACTCTGCACAAATAATCTCTCAACATCCCTCACTTCAACCTAGAGGCCTTCCTTTATCCAAACTAAGAGCCCTTTTTATCAAATCAGAAGGAAGAACCCGAAGAAGAGGTAATGATTTCACCACTCTTTTCCAAGTTCCTTTCTTCTTCCACTTCTTCCTTCTTTGTTTTTACCATTATAAAATAATAAATCCATTAACATATATATATTGTGATGTTATTATAATTATGTTAAAACCATATTCATTGTTCTATCCATCCTTTGAATAACATGTCACCATACGTGCGTACGTACGACTTACTGTCTCCACGTCGTGGTGTAATTGTTATTCAATAAATTATTATTTGGATGGGTATAATAATTATGTGTAACTCATTAAATAATAAATATTACATGATAATGATTTTTTATATATGATATAACATCCAATTATATATTATTTTAATATCAAAAGAATGATTTTGTCGCTCGTGCGTACGTACATACTATCGTCTCCACAAACGCGATGAGATTCATTATTTATCTTATCCATTCAAGTATTATTCTAATTTGATAATTAATAATAGTATGTAAGGACTTGGTATCATTATGGATATGATTAAGATACAACCTATCCATGACAAACATGGCTTACGTAACAAAACATATCAAAGAAAACGAGTAATTAACACCTGAAACGACAATAATACTAAGATATTATTAATAAAGCCATGTTAAAAGATCATAAATGATATCATATTAATATATATTATTATTGTATAATTTAATAACAATTATTTCACCATTATACAGGAGGTTAACATACCGTCAACCAAGGAAAAAGTACAAAGTAAGGGGTTTCTTATCTCACTTTTAATTCCATGATAATTCCATTGTTCACCACTTATTTATTGCATGTTGTGTGTGTACTGCCCATGATTGTACTCATTGTGTAATATACTTTAATTTATCGATATTTACATCATCATGCAATGATCCTTCTTTCATGGGTTTATGTTTCGTAAGTTACCTAATCGATAAGGTAATTTGAAATTTCAATTTCCACTCATTTGGCTTTACGCATATTTCATTGATTATATTACTCCAAGGTTATGTGTGGAATCACTATTAATTTTATTATGTCATAATTTCCACTACCCTTCCTGTGGATATACTATTTATACACATAATAACTCCATTGATAATTTCTCAAGTCATCGATATGAATTTGATAAGAGTAATTTTAACTCATTCTCCATTTGTTGAGTTAAACATCCAATTCATTAGAGTTGTTTTTACAAGATTATGTGTGAATGTACTTTGATTGTTTTACACTAAATATCGAATAATATTTAGTGTATTTATATTTTCCACACATAACTATGTCGTTGACTTATCCTTGATCTAAGGATGCGGCCTTTATGAGGGATTTCATCTCAATTTACATTCCATTGAGACTTCTTTTTTGTTATACACCAAATCACTTTCATGTGGCGTATATAATGTACTTTGACATAGTATATCTTGAATTCCATTATTCTCATGATATTACAATTTTTTTATTACCTCAATTATTTGTATTCATGTGTCTCTCATTTGGTTAGAAACTCTAACTAAAATAAAAATTTTAAATTTTTTAAAGACTTACTCTTCTAAATCATGCTCATGAATGTCCATGTTTTAAAAATTTTTCTAAGGATTTATTTATATGGACATTAATGTTTTAAAATTAAATCTCCTTGTAAATTTTTCAAAGTGGTATGGGACACTTTTATTCAAAAATCTATTTTTAAGGGCTTCTTGACAAATAGTGTGACTTTAAAATGTTTTCAAGAAAAGGGGGATATTTCTCTCAAATAGTTTTGGTGGTTATTTTCATCTATGTCAATATCATTCATTATTATCAATTGAAATACAGTACAATCTTGTATATTGTATTGAATGAGTTATGTTTTACTGTGGATGTGCTATTTCTATACCATTCATGGTTTGTGGTTAAAGTATTGACATTTCGTATGATAGTTTTAATACGAATGTTTATGTTATGTTTAAACATGTTCATATGAGGAATGCATTGGACTTAGTAAGTGACGGGTGGAGCTTGCTATTGCTCCTCGAGGTATCGGTAGGTCTCATGAGACAAACTACTGTCTTGGCACAAGGCCTTAGCAAAACCTTATTTATAGTCTTGGCATGAGGCCTTGGCTATGTGGTTATGATAGTCTGGCATTATGAATTCCATCATTATGAATGTGGTTATTGATATTGTATGTGATTGTATAACTATTAGAATATCCATTTGAATAAGTAAATGGAATAATTTTATTTTATCTTTTCCATATTATGTTGAAGTTCAAGTTTAAAAGGCATTTGTTTTATTTATAAATTGCTTTAAATGTTTATGCTTGTCTATGAAAGCTTCTCCTATATTGTTATCCTTACTGAGCATCTGAACTCACCCCTTTCAGTGTTTTATTTTTCCCAGGATGAGAAGAAGTAATTTATTAATGACCTGTAAGGATAGTATGAGGGGATATGAAGACAAGATGTTGTTTTAGTTTTTTTACCTAATGATGTAATGTAAGACATATGAATATATCTAGTGTTTCCAGTACTACTAAACTAATCGGTCTTTTGATAATTGATCCTTTGTGATCATGCCAATTTTTTATAATAATGTACCGACTCTAGGTATCTAGGGTCGGGGAATTACAGTTGGTATCAGAGGAAGCTTAATAAAAACCATGGAAGATGTATTTAGATAAACTATGATTAGAGCACGTATACCTAAGATGAACTTTGAGGATTAATATAGAATAACATCCTAGAATTTTTCTATTGTAGTGATTTTGTGAGTTTTCTGAGAAATACATTCGTGTTTGGATACGAGCAGGTAGAGGCGGCTCTGGCACAGATGTAACTAGGGGTAAAACCCGAAAACACCTCTTTGAGCTAGACTCGAACGGGAACTGGTGCACGACAACGGGCCTTGTGGCACTCTTGGTTACGACAGTCCCAGGGGATATTATTATGATAATTTAAATTTTCTTTACAAACCAATTTGAAGTAATATATATATAAGATGAGAGTAAATGGCGTTTGTTAATCCTAATATGTTTCAAATTGAGAATATGGTGACATGTTAATCTCTAAATTATTTTATGACTACTGTTACTCACACAATGCTTTCTGGCTTTAGTCAATGGGTGGATTCCATGGAAGTCATTGGGAATTTGAGAATGATATACAAGGTGGGAACAGTGGTAGCAATGAGAAACATAATGGAATGTTGATAGGTGTAAAATATATCATCTTTATGCCAAATCAATTTTCCAAAAATATGATCAATAATATATATATTAACTAATTCCCGGACTCAAAAAAGATGAGAAAAAAGATGAACGATAAGAGCTACAGCAGTGGAGACCATGGAGAAAGGAATCCTCAAATTCTATCATACAGGAAATGTGGATGAGACACCCAGGAAAGTGTCTCAATGGGATAAGGAAATTATTTACATGCGGGAAGGAAGGACATAAAGTGAAGAATAACTGAAGAAAAATGAATAGTTTTATGGTAGAAGATAAAAATGGTCCCAAGAGTCCATTTATAGTCATTTCTCGTAAATGTAGGGGACCTGGCCATTACCCGAGTGAATTCCATATTCTATAAGACATTTTCGTGGTCCAAGAAGAAGCTATGTGGAAATAAATGGTTGGAGAAATGTTTAAAAAGTGATAGTGCTCCTTGTTGATGGGTTTACTTTGGAATAATATTCTCTTGTATTTGTAACCCTGCAGTTTTCCAGGTGATAATGATATTTGAGGAATAATTATCTTTTCTCTTGTGGATATAGTCATGAATAACCATTTGGTTTTTTATGATCATTGGGATTGAGGAAATTATAAGTTATTAAAATTTGGGCTGAAAATGCAAGGTATGACATAAAATTTGGGGTTAAATTATGTTATGATTATTTTGAAGAATCTATCTCATTTTGATAATGTTACAAAATATAATTTTTGAAAAGGGACAACAAGCAGACCGTGTGACAACCCATCAAGTTGGACAAAGCTGTGGGAATCGAACCCACAACCAAAGTGCGATTGGGATTTATCGCCTACCACTGGACTATGTGAAGTCTCTGGTTAGTGTGACTATTATTTTTCGTTAAATTATTTTATTGATCAATAATAATTTGATTTGGGATCTTATGTCTTATCAAATGAAAACCCCTAGTATAGGAAAATGATTTGGTGACTAAGTGATAAATGTTATTTTGGAAGTTTTTCGCTTTGTTGTGAACACTATATGCCCAAGGAAAATAGAATAGTATGGGATTTCATTTGAGGAGTAAGGGAGGATTTTTATCTATGTTTTTATTGTGGATTTATAATGATTTGGGTTATTTATGGAAATCATTTGGTTAATTACTTATAAGTATGTTACATTAAGACTAATTATTGTAATTTGGAGATACAATTTAACGTGGAAGAAAAAATTCTTATAAGTTTTGGGTATCAGTATTAGTTTGGAATATATTGAAGGATTTTAAGGAAAATTGATTGTTGAATGGTATTTATTTAACTTTGGGGTATTGATGGATTAATTTTAGAAATTAAAATTATTATTTTTTCTCTAATGGAATATCCATTTGGGGGATCATCAGATATTATACTAATAATTTTGGTTTTGATTAATCTTTATAGAGAAGGTAATTATGTATTTTATCCTACATGGATCATGTATTTCTGTAGAGGATTATTCTATCACTTCCATTGTGACCATGTCTTCTTGAATACTCATTGTAAAAAAAAATGAGTTAGTGGATAAAATTTATTAAAGAATGAAACTATACATAAAAATTAAGTATATCTCTTTATGTTCTTTGTAAATATCATAAATGAATTCCCCATCCTTATATAATGTAACTTAAAACAAAAAATGTTGTCTGTTTACTTTTCCTACTGGGAGACTAACGACTATTTGTACCAACACAAGTTTGTGATTTTCTTATTGTTAAGTTTCTCCAGATCATGTTTTCTATCCCTCTCCATTAGATCTTAACACTTAGTTTATCATACATATCAATGTTTTTCTACAAGGAATCCTAGTATGGGTTATCTTGGGTGACCTTTTTACTTCTCTTTCTTTCTTTTAAAGTGATTGTTTTATGGACTCATTTTCCGATGTGGGAATTTCCATTATATTCTCAAGAACAATTTTAAAAAATTGTGAGGACGATATTTATTGAAGGAGGGGAGAATTTAACACCCCAAGCTTCCACATTACGTTTCCCTTTGAATAATGCAATGGCGTGCATTGTACGCAACTTCGAGATTCTAACACACCACAACCAATCAAACAAGCTGTTATGAATAGTAATACCAAATTTTTGAAATTTTATAAATTCTATCTCCCAATATAGACTTCATTTTTGGATTCGGAATATCAAAATTAGCCTAGGGTGAAATTTTGTACTTTTCGGATAACTTTTATATTTTTATGAATAGTGAAAATTACTAAATTTTAATTAAAAACAACTTTTTTAAACGAAATAATTAATAGTGGTATATTATTAATTTGAGTGATTTTAAATTATATTTAGAATATATTTTTACCATGTAATACAATGTGGGTCATTGAACATAATTTTACATTTAAACCGGACATAAACAACTATCAATCTTTTGATAGTTATTATATTATTAAAAACACGCTAGTTGTTTTAACAATAGGAATTAATTATAAATTAATTTCTGCCACTTTTGTGTTTCGAATTTTGTAAAATGGATTCCATATTTGGAATTAGGATGTTCAAATTGTGTAAATAGGTAACTTTTATTTTTAGACATTTTGAATAATTACTTCTGTAAATATTTTATTTATCATGGTTAAAGGGTAAATCCGGTAAATAAACGTAACTAAATAATATTATAATAATAATAAATTACCTTAAAAAGTGCCTTAACCCTATTGGTTGATACATGGCCGACCATGGGAATCTATGGGTCGATTTTGGGACCCCATGGATCCACTTGTAAGTGATAATGACACTTTATATTAATTAAGTTAAAGTAATTACAAAAATGACATAAGCATATATCTTTTAGCAAAACAATTTTTACATAGGGTTATATATGTTGGAGTTTGGACTCTAAATATTAATTAGAAATATAAAAAGAGCTCCTAAATAATGATATTTTATTTATAAATTTTAGACGTTAAATAATTTCGTTTATTTATGACACAATGATGATGCAGTAATTACCATAATATTGAAAAATTACGATAATTGACATTATAAATACCCAAATAAATATAATTTGGGGCTTCTAATGAATTAAACTAAATTTATAGGATAATAAGACAAGTTAGGATGGATGTAATTAAATTTTTTCTATGTAATAATTCTATTATGAGTTTTACAGAAAGCAATTTTTGAATAGTGTCAAAATTGACATAAAAGAGTTTTCAAAACAATTATTATATTATTAATTGATATTAAATTCCTAAACATATACAGTTCGGACAAGAGACATATATCATGATAGGTGTATCATTAATGGACCACATGGGGGTCTCTTGGACGTATATAGTATATTTAGTAACCATATAATATAAAAATACAAAGAGACATTGTAAAAGTGAAACTAATTAACTAAGATTTAATACATAATGATAAGGTTAATATGGTAACCCAAACCTATCTAAATTCTATTTTTTTGAGTTTTTTTTTTACCTATACCCACCTTCATCTTTGAATAATCCACTTTGGAGCCATTAGAAAACCAATATGAATTAATTATATAATAATATTTCTAGCTTTTCCAAAGGTGCCCCTCACCCCTCTTATAAAAGGGCTCTCTACCTTCTCATTAACTCACAAGTTCAAAGCCTTTCAGTTCGGCTGAAATCTGCCCAAATACTTTCTCAAAATCCATCACTTCATCCTAGAGGCCTTCCTTTAGCCAACCTAAAAGCCCTTTTGATCAAATCAAAAGGAAGAACCCGAAGAAGTGGTAATTATTTCACCAACCTTTTCCAAGTTCCTTTCTTCTTCCACTTCTTCCTTCTTTGTTTTTACCATTCTAAAATAATAAATCCAGTATCATATATATACTGTGATGTTATTATAATTATGTTAAAACCATATTCATTATTCTATCCATCCTTTGAATAACATGTCACCATACATGCGTACGTACGACTTACAGTCTCCACGTCGTGGTGTAATTGTTATTCAATAAATTATTATTTGGATGGGTATAATAATGATGTGTAACTCATTTAAATAATAAATATAACATGTTAATGATTTTTTATATATGATATACCATCCAATTATATATTATTTTAATATCAAAAGAATGATGTTGTCGCTCGTGCGTACGTACAGACTACCGTCTCCACAAACGCGATGAGATTCATTATCCATCTTATCCATTCAAGTATAATTCTAATTTGATGATTAATAATAGTATATAAGGACTTTCTATCATTATGGATATGATAAAGATACAACGTATCCATGAAAAACATGGCTTACGTAACAAAACATATCAAAGAAAACGAGTAAGTTAACACCCGAAATGACAATAATACTAAGATATTATTAACAAAGCCATGTTAAAAGATCATATATGATCACATATTAATATATATGATTCTTGTATAATTTAATAACAATCATTTCACCATTATAACGGAGGTTAACCTACCGTCTACCAAGGTAAAAGTACAATGTAAGGGGTTTCTTATCTCATTTTTAATTCCATGAGAATTCCATTGTTCACCACTTATTTATTGCATGTTGTGTGTGTACTACCCGTGATTGTATTCATTGTGTAATATACTTTAATTTATGGATATTTACATCATCATTTAATGACACTTCTTTCATGGGTGTATGTTTCGTAAGTTACTTAATCGATAAGGGAATTTGAAATTTCAATTTCAATTCATTTGGCTTTACGCATATTTCATTGATTATATTAGTCCAAGATTATATGTGGAATCACTATTCATTTGATTATGTCATAATTTCCACTCCCCTTCCTATGGATATACTATTAATACACATAATAACTCCATTGATAATTTCTCAAGTCATCGATATGAATTTGATAATAGTAATTTTAACTCATTCTCCATTTGTTGAGTTAAACATCCAATTCATTGGTTTTGTTTTTACAAGATTATGTGTGAATGTACTTTGATTGTTTTACACTAAATATCCAATCATATTTAGTGTATTTATATATGTCACACATAACTTTGTCGTTGATTAATCATTAATATAAGGATACATCCTTTATAAGGGATTTCATCTCAATTTACATTCCATTGAGAGTTCTTTGTTGTTATACACCAAATCACTTTTATGTGGCATATATAATGTACTTCGACATAGTATATCATTAATTCCTTTATTCTCATGATATTACAATGTTTTTATTACCTCAATTATTTGTATTCAATTGTCCCTCTTTTGTTTAGAAACTCTAACTAAAATACCATTTTTAAATGTTTTAAAGACTTACTCTTCTAAATCTTGCTCATTAATATCCATGTTTTAAATTTTTTTTTAAGGATTTGTTTATATGGAAATTAATGTTTTAAAATTAAAACTCCTTGTAAATTTTTCAAAGTTGTGTGGGACACTTTGATTCAATAATCTATTTTTAAACTGCTTCTTGACAAATAGTGAGACTTTTAAATGTTTTCAAGAAAAGGGGGATATTTCTCTCAAATAGTTTTGGTGGTTATTTTCATCTATGTCGATATCATTCATTATTTTCGATTGATGTACAATAGAATCTACTATATTGTATTGAATGATTTATGTTTGACTATGGATGTGCTATTTCTATACCATTAATGGTTTCGGGGTTAAAGTATTGAAATTTCGTATGCTAGATTTAATATGAATGTTATGTTATGTTTAAACATGTTCGTATGAGGAATGCATTGGACTTAGTAAGTGACGAGTGGAGCCCGCTATAGCTCCTCGAGGCATCAGTAGGTCTCAGGAGACAAACTAGTGTCTTGGCACAAGGCCTTGGAAAAATCTTATTTGTAGTCTTGGCACGAGGCCTTGGCTATGTGGTTATGATAGTCTGGCATTATGCATTCCATCATTATAAAAGTGGTTATTGATATTTCATGTGATTGTTCGACTAGTAGAATATCCATTTGAATATGTAAATTGCATAATTTTATTTTATCTTTTCCATATTATGCTGAAGTTCAAGTTTAAAAGGCTTTTGTTTTAGTTATAAATTGATTTAAGTGTTTATGCTTATCTATGAAAGATTTTTCTATATTGTTATCCTTATTGAGCATCTGAGCTCACCCCTTTCAGTGTTTTATTTTTCCCAGGATGAGAAGAAGTAATTTATGAATTACCTGCAAGGATAGTATGAGGGGATATGAAGACAAGATGTTGTTTTAGTTTTTTTACCTTATTATGTAATGTAAGACTTATGAATATATCTAGTGTTTCCAAGACTACTAAACTAATCGGTCTTTCGAGACATGATCCTTTGTGATCATTCCAATGTTATGTAACAATGCACCGACTCTGGGTATCTAGGGTCGGGGCATTACAGTTGGTATCAGAGGAAGTTTAGTACAATCCTTGGAAGCTATATTTAGATAAAATATGATTAGAGAACGTATACCTAAGATGAACTTTGAGGATTAATATAGAATAACTTCCTAGAATTTTGGTATTGTAGTGATTTTGTGAGTTTTCTGAGCAATACATCCATGCCTGGATACGAGCAGGTAGAGGCGGCTCTGACACATATGTACCTAGGTGTAAAACCCAAAAATACCGCTTTGAGCTAGACTCGAACGGGAACTGGTGCACGACAACGGGCCTTGCGGCGCTCTTGGTTATGACACTCCCAGGGGATATGATTAGGATAATTTACATTTTCTTTAGTAACCAATTTGAAGTAATATATATATATGATGAGAGTAAATGACCTTTGTTAATCCTAAAATGTTTCAAATTGAGAATATGGTGACATGTTAATCTCTAAATGATTTTTTGACTACTGTTACTCACAAAATTCTTTCTTGTTTTAGTCAATGGCTGGATTCCAAGGAAGTCATAGGGAATTTGAGAATTATGTAAAAGGTGGGAACGATGGTGGAAATGAGAAACAAAATGGAATGTTGATAGGCGTAAAAGATATCATCTTTATGCCAAATCAATTTTCCAAAAATATGATCAACAATATATATATATATATATTAACCAATTCCCGGACTCAAAAAAGAAGAGAAAGGAGATGAATGATAAGAGCTACAGCAGTGGAGGCCATGGAGAAAGGAATCCTCAATTTCCATCATACAGGAAATGTGGAAGGAGACACCTAGGAATGTGTCTCAATGGGACAAGGAAATGCTTTACGTGCGGGAAAGAAGGACATAAAGTGAAGAATTACGGAAGAAAAATGAAGTGTTCTATGTAAGAAGATAAAAATGGTCCCAAGAGTCCATTTATAGTCATTTGCCTTAAATGTAGGGGACCTGGCCATTACTCGAGTGAATGATCTATTATATAGGACATTTTATTGGTCAAAGAAGAAGCTATGTGGAAATAAATGGTTAGAGAAATGTTTAAAAAGTTATAGTGCTCCTTGTTGATGGGATTACTTTGGAATAATTTTCTCTTGTATTTGTAACCCTGCAGTTTTCCATGTGATAATGATATTTGAGGAATAATTATCTAATCTCTTGTGTATATAGTTAAGAATAACCATTTTATTTTATATGATCACTGGGTTTGAGGCAATTATAAGTTATTATAATTTGGGATGAAAATGCAAGGTATGACATAACATTTGGGGTTAAATTATGTTATGATTATTTTGAAGAATTTATCTCATTTTGATAATGTTATAAAATATACTTTTTGAAAAGGGACAACATGCAGATCGTGTGAAAACCCGTCATGTTGGACAAAGCTGTGGGAATCGAACCCACAACCAAAGTGCGATTGGGATTTATCGCCTACCACTGGACTCTGTGAAGTCCCTGGTTTGTGTGACTATTATTTTTAGTAAAATTATTTTATTAATCAATAATAATTTGATTTGGGATCTTATGTCTTATCAAATGAAAACCCTTAGTATAGGAAAATGATTTGGCGATTAAGTGATAAATGATATTTTGGAAGTTGTTCGCTTTGTTGTGAACACTATATGCCCAAGGAAAATAGAATAGTATGGGATTTCATTTGAGGAGTAAGGGTGGATCTTTATCTATGTTTTTATTGTGGATTTATAATGATGTGTGTTATTTATGGAAATCATTAGGTTAATTACTTTTATGTATGTTACTTTAAGAGTAATTATTGTCACTTGGAGATACAATTTAACGTGGAAGAAAACATTCTTATAACTTTTGTTTTTCAGTATTAGTTTAGAATATATTGAATGATTTTAAGGAAAATTGATTATTGAATGGTATTTATTTAACATTGGGGTATTGATGGTTTAATTTTAGAAATTAAGATTATTGTTTTTTTTCTCTAATGGAATATCTATTTGGGGGATCATCAGATATTATACTAACCATTATGATTTTGATTAATATTTGAAGACATGGTAAATATGTATTTTATCCTACATGGATCATGTATTTCTATAGAAGTTTATTCTAGCTCTTCCATTGTGACCAAGTCTTCTTGAATACTCATTGTTCAAACAAATGAGTTAGTGGATAAAATTTATTAAAGAATGAAACTCTACTTAAAAAGTAGGTATATATCTTTATGTTCTTAGTCAATATCATAAATGAATTACTCTTCCTTATGTAATGTAACTTAAAAAAAATGTTGTCCGTTTACTTTTCCTACTGGGAGACTAATGACTGTTTGTCCCAACAGAAGTTTGTGATTTTCTTATTGTTGACATTCTCCAGATAATGTTTTCTATCCCACTCCATCAGAACTTAACACTTAGTTTATCGTCCATATCCATGTTTTCCTACATGGAATCCATGTATGGGTTATCATGGGTGACCTTTGTACTTCTCTTTCTTTCTTTTAAAGTGATAGTTTTATTGACTCATTTTCCGATGTGGGACTTTCCATTATATTCTCAAGCCCAATTTTAAAAAATTATGAGGACGAAATTTATTGAAGGAGGGGATAATGAAACACCCCAAGCTTTCACAGTACGTTTCCCTTTGAAAAATGCAATGGCGTGCATTGTACGCAACTTCGAGATTCTAACACACCACAACCAATCAAACAAGCCGTTATGAATAGTAATACAAAATTTTTGAAATTTTATAAATTATATCTCTCAAAATGGACTTCATTTTTGGATTCGGAATATCAAAATTAGCCTAGGGTGAAATTTTGGTACTTTTCGGATAAATTTTATATTTTGATGAATAGTGAAAATTACTAAATTTTAATTAAAAGCAACTTTTTTAATCGAAATAATTAATAGTGATAAATTTTAATTTGAGTGATTTCAAATTATATTTAAAATATATTTTTACCATGTAATACAATTTGGGTCATTGAACATAATTTCACATTTAAGCCGGACATAAACAACTGTCAATCTTTTGATAATTTTTATTTCTTAAAAACACGCTATTTGTTTTAACAACGGGAATTATTTTTAAATTAATTTCTGCCACTTCTGTATTTCTAATTTTGAAAAATGGATTCCATATTTGGAATAAGGATGTTCAAATTGTGTAAATAGGTAACTTTTATTTTTAGACATTTTGAATAATTACTTCGGTAAATATTTTATTTATCATGGTTAAAGGGTAAATCTGGTAAATAATGGTAAATAAATAATATTATAATAATATTAAATTACCCTAAAACGTGTCTTAACCCGATTTTTTGATACATTGCCGTCCATGGTAATCTTTGGGTCGATTTTGGGACCTCATGGATCCAAATGTAAGTGATAATTAAACTTTATATTAATTAAGTTAAAGTAATTACAAAAATGACATAAGCATATATCGTTTAGCAAAACAATTTTTTACATAGGGTTATATATGATGGCTTTTAGACTCTAAATATTGATTAGAAATATAAAAAGATTTCCTACATAATGATATTTTATTTATAATTTTTAGATATTAAATAAGTTAGTATATTTATGACACAATGATTATGCAGTAATTACCATAATAGTGAAAAATTAAGATAATTGATATTATAAATACCCAAATAAATATAATTTTATACTTTTTATGAATTAAAATAATTTTATAGGATAATATGACATGTTATGATCAATTTAATTAACGTTTTTCTAAGTAATCGTTCTATTATGATTTTTACAAAAATCAATTTTTGAATAGTGTCTAAATTGACAAAAAGGGTTTTTAAAACAATTATTATATTATTAATTGATATTAAATTGGTAAAAATCTAAGGTTCAGCCAAGATACTTATATCATGATTGGTGTATCTTTAAAGGACCACTTGGGGGTCTTTTGGTTGTATATAGTATGTTTATTAACCATTTAATATAAAAATATAAAGAGACATTGTAAAAGTGAAACTAATTAACTAAGAGTTAATACTTAATGATAAGGTTAATATAGTAACCCAAACCTGACTAAATTATATTTTTTGAGTGTTGATCGACCTATACCCACCATAATCTTTAAATAATCCTCTTTGGAGCCATTAGAAACCGAATATGAATTTATTATAAATCAATATTTCTAGATTTTCCAAAGGTGCCCCTCACCACTCTTATAAAAGCGCACTCTCCCTTCTTACTAACTCACACCTTCAATGCCTTTTGGTTTTGAAAACCTCTTCCAATATACTCTCTCAACATACCTCACTTCATCCTAGAGGCCTTCCTTTAGCCAACCTAAAGGCCCTTTTTATCAAATCAAAAGGAAGAACCCGAAGAAGAGGTAATGATTTCACCACCCTTTTCCAAGTTCTTTTCTTCTTCCACTTCTTCCTTATTTGTTATTACCATTCTAAAATAATAACTCCAGTATATTATATATACTGTGATTTTATTATAAATATGGTAAAACCATATTCAGTATTCTATCCATCCTTTGAATGACATGTCACCATACATGCGTACGTACGGTTTACCATCTCCATGTCGTGGTGTAATTGTTATTCAATAAATTATTATTTGGATGGGTATAATAATGATGTTTAAATCATGTAAATAATAAATATAACATGATAATTATTTTTTATATATGATATACCATCAAATTATATATTATTTTAATATCAAAATAATGATATTGTCGCACGTACGTACGTACGGACTACCGTCTCCACGAACGCGATGTGATTCATTATCCATCATATCCATTCAAGTATAATTCTCATTTGATGATTAATAATGGTATCTAAGGACTTGGTATAATTCTGGATATGATTAATATACATCCTATCCATGAAAATCATGGCTTACGTAACAAAACATATCAAATAAAATGAGTGAGTTAACACCCGAAACGACGACAATACTAAGATATTATTAACAAATCCATGTTAAAAGATCATATATGATATCATATTAATATATATGATTCTTGTATAATTTAATAACAATTATTTCACCATTAAACATGATGTTAACCTACCGTCGACCAAGGGAAAAGTACAATGTAAGGGGTTTCTTATCTCACTTTTAATTCCGTGAGAATTCTATTGTTCACCACTTATTTATTGCATGTGGTGTGTGTACTGCCCATGATTGTATTAATTGTGTAATATAATTTAATTTATGGATATTTACATCATCATGGTATGATCCTACTTTCATGGGTGTATGTTTCGTAAGTTACTTAATCGATAAGGGAATTTGAAATTTCAATTTCCACTCAGTTGTCTTTACGCATATTTAATTGATTATATTACTCCATGATTATGTGTGGAATCACTATTCATTTGATTATGTCATAATTTCCATTCCCCTTTCTGTGGATATACTATTGATACACATAATCACTCCATTCATAATTTCTCATGTCATCGATATGAATTTGATAAGAGTAATTTTAACTCATTCTCCATTTGTTGAGTTAAACATCCAATTCATTGGTGTTGTTTTTACAAGATTTTGTGTGAATGTCATTTGATTGTTTTACAATAAATATCCAATCATATTTAGTGTATTTATATTTTCCACACATAACTATGTCATTGATATATCCTTAATCTAAGGATACGGCTTTTATGAGGGATTTCATCTCAATTTACATTCCATTGAGACTTCTTTGTTGTTATACAGCAAATCACTTTTATGTGGCATATATAATGTACTTTGACATAGTATATCATGAATTCCTTTATTCTCATGATATGAAAATGTTTTTATTACCTCAATTATTTGTAATCAAGTGTCTCTCTTTTGGTTAGAAACTCTAACAAAAATACCATTTTTAAATGTTTTAAAGACTTGCTCTTCTAAATCTTTCTCATTAATGTCCATGTTTTAAAAATTGTTTTAAGGATTTATTTATATGGACATTAAAGTTTTCAAATTAAAACTCCTTTTTAAAGTTTCAAAGTGGAATGGGACACTTTGATTCAAAAATCTATTTTTAAACGGCTTCTTGACAAATAGTGTGACTATTAAATGTTTTCATGAAAATGGGGATATTTCACTCAAATAGTTTTGGTGGTTATTTTCATCTATGTCAATATCATTCATTATTATCGATTTAGGTACAATAAAATATTATATATTGTATTGAATGAGTTATGTTTGACTGTGGATGTGCTATTTTTATACCATTCATGGTTTGTGGTTAAAGTATTGACATATCGTATGCTAGTTTTAATACGAATGTTTATGTTATGTTTAAACATGCTCATTTGTGGAATGCATTGGACTTAGTAAGTGATAGGTGGAGCCCGTTATAGCTCGTCGATGCATCGGTAGGTCTCAAGAGACAAACTACTGTCTTGGCACAAGGCCTTGGCAAAATCTTATTTGTATTATTTGCACGGGGCCTTGACTATGTGGTTATGATAGTCTGGAATTATGCATTCCATCATTATGAAAGTGTTTATTGATATTTCATGTTATTGTTCTACTAGTAGAATATCCATTTGAATATGTAAATGTCATTATTTTATTTTATCTTTGCCATATTATGCTGATGTTTAAGTTTAAACGACTTTTGTTTTAGTTATAAATTGCTTTAAGTGTTTATGCTTATCTATGAAAGCTTATGCTATATTTTTTTCCTTACTGAGCATCTGAGCTCACCCCTTTCAGTGTTTTATTTTTCCCAGGATGAGAAGATGTAATTTATGAATGACCTGCAAGGATAGTATGAGGGTATATGAAGCCAAGATGTTGTTTTAGTTTTTTTTACCTTATAATGTAATGTAAGACTTATGAATATATCTAGTGTTTCCAATACTACTAAACTAATCATTATTTCGAGACTTGATCCTTTGTGATCATGCCAATGTTATGTAATAATGCACTGACTCTGGGTATCTAGGGTTGGGGCATTACATAGAGAAAAGTGTTCTTTTAAAAATTCATGGACTTTTAAATACATTACTACAACATGGTAATGATTTTATCTACTCACTTTTACTTCTATAAGATATAATCCTCATTCACCACCAATTTATTATATGTATTGTATGTATAATTCCACTTTTTATATATTATTATATCATGAATCATTTTAACTTCATGGTTTTAAAATGTTTCAATGTGTTATGGGACACTTTTATATAAAAATATATTTTTTAATCAATTATTAGATGTTTGGATAATGCCTTGGATATGAACTATACGGGTTAAGGACATGTGAATGAAAACCTCCTGATGTATCAGTGGTATCATGAATTTAAATTAGTTTGAAAACCCCCTTTTATATAGTTTCGAAAAAGAATACAAAGGTTTTTACCCACATATTTAGACTCTATAGTGAAAGGTCTTGACAATTGTGTGTTGAACCATCTTGGTAATGGTCTTAACGGTATAAGTATCATATTCATAGGAAACATGATGTCCAATAATTAATCATTTCCTTCATTTATATTCAGATATTATTATCCATTAGATAATTTCTTTACATTATCTATGGATGAATTTCAATATCGTCTTATTGATTAAATGTAATGTGTTTTTAATTACCTTTCCATATTGATTATTAATTATCCAATTATTTGAATGGAATGTGTTATTAGTATTTTAACTTTCCATATTGATTTATTATTATTAATTATTTATTTATTTAGTTTACTTACCCTTACTGAGCATTTGAGCTCACACTTATGTTGTTTCATTCCCCAGAAATCCAATAAGTTCACTAAAAAACATATAAAAGGGTATGCTATATATAAACAAGTTTTACATGAAAGATAAAAAATATGTTGTTATTAGAGTATTCATTTGAAATACAGGACTCATGTATGTATTTGGTTTACCATGACTACAAAACTGATTAATCCTTCAGGATATATTTCCTCGAAATCATGCCAATGTAATCAATTAAGGAACTAACAATGAGCTTACGTGGTCAATATGTTACATCAATGTCCTACATGGATCAACATCACACTTGATTCAATATACTTCCAGTATAAAATTTTCCGCTTCTTCAAATACCAAGTCCATTAATATCTATTCAAGAGACAAAATCCATTTCTTATATACCATAAGATTTTTAGTACCACTAAATTATGGGGGTTTATATTACATGATGTGATCCAAAAAAGGAGGGTCACACTTTGAAAAAAAATTGAGACTAAACTAATGAGGAAGGTGTTTGTTTCCAAATGTTGTCTTTTTTTCAAGAAATTTGATGATGAAAGATGAAGGGAAATCACCTAAATTTTTATTTGGTTAAAATAATATTGACCATTGATCTTAATGGAATTAGAATCGCTTTTTCATTCATAAAAAATAATAAGTCATTTGGAAGAAATTTTTTTTATCAAACTCACCATGGGTCATAAATGGGAGAAGATCAATCATTTTAAGGAAGAATATTACTGGAATTAAGTGGTAATCAGATTCACTATGAATCTACTAAATGAAGAATTGGAGTTTCTATATCTACAATAAATCAAATGTGAGGATGCTTTTCTGATCATGGAGTTCTCATATATCACATGTAAATTGTGAAACATGTGGTGCAAGCTTAATGGAATAAAGGAGAGTAAAAGTGATACTGCATATTTTCAATCATACCCAGATTAATCGAAGCTCGATGGAAATATAACAAGGTGTGGGAAATCGTATTCATCCTACTCAGCATCAGGTAAATTTTATTATGATCAATCAACTTTAGGATGAGCCATAAAAAAGAATACAGTGAAAAAGGAATTGTGGGAAATGTAAAAGTTCCTCGTCATTGTATTCAAAATGTGAAAGTGAGGGGATAATGGGATTTATAAAGGTTGAGAAATGAAAAGAAGTTTCTTCAAGTTGTATTTTATTTATAAAATAAATAAGTCATTGATCGGACTCAGATGAAATCATATTCCGAGATGGAATTTCTTAAGGCCGATGAAAGAAAAGAGAAAGAAAGTAATGATATCAGAAATGTAGTCAACCATTTCCAAAGGGTTGAATTACATTGTAGGTTTCTGACAAGGTAAAGAGAATAATTAAATAAGTAAAAGTGGTTTGAAAGCGTCTATTGTTGAATTAATTTTATAGGGGGAACATGGAATTCAAAAGAATGATTGTATTCAATAATCAGTGGGATATCCATTATTTCATAATCAATATTAAAATTATTATAGAGTATTGTTTTTAAGAAATAGGATTCCAAAAATTAGACTCATGAATTTTAATCATACTGGAAATTGAAATAAAAGTATGAAGAAGAATTGAAGATTTTAAAAGAATCGAGGATCTTTAAGAAGATTTGAAAAATTAAAAATTCACCCAATATTTTAGGTTAAATTTATATTTTAGTGAATTTAATTGGGTGGGAATCATTTTTGGATTCACACAAAAACATCTCATGGGTCACCTATAAAATGAGAAAATTAAATTTTACTTTTCTATTGACTGATGTATTTTACACTATAAAAGAGAGACAAGTTCCATGTTTTTAGTGATAAGAATATGATTTTTCATATTGAGTTTTTGTTGAATATTTTTTAATTAATTATAGTGAATGAGAAGAGACAAGATCACAATTTTGTATTCAGCTGATCATCATATTCATAATTCATCATATTTAGTTTTCCACCATATTCTATTTTTCATCATATTCAACTGGTGATTGGAATTGTCAAGACAATCGGATCTCGGATTTCTGTATTTTTTTTTGGACTTAGGAAGAGTTTATTCTGAATTGTTTCAACCATATTGTAATAGAATATTTTTTTATCGGATTGGTTAATCATAACTGAGGATTTGAGTGTAATGATCATACTGGTAATTGAATTTAATTCTATATCAATTCATTGATGTTCATACCTTCTTAGGGGTAATAAATTGAAAAATTGTATTTTAATTGAATAAATTCATTGAATTGAAAAGAATAATAGGTAATATAAGTTGTTACAAAAATATTGGTTTACACTATTTGTTTTAAGAGGGGAACACACAATATTAAAATTGTTTACATAGTGACACATGAGGTTAAGGATATATCATACTCATAGTAATCCAAGGATTTATTTCTAGTTGATTGTGTGGTCTTTTATTACTTCAAAACCATAGTGCGGACGAACCAATTGTTATTGAATAGTGAACCTTATAAATTCTAGTGTTCCTATGGATGTGGGTTTGATTGGTTTTCAATAAGGAATTTAAAACATTAATAGGACGTGAAGGTTATTTCAAATATGCATTAGAGAAAAATTATCATTAATTCACTCCCTCCCCCTCTCAGGGATAAAATTATCCTGATTGGGAAATTACAACTGGTATTTGAGCATAGGATACCTTCACTTTTTCTTTTATGTTGGAGAATTTGAACTATTTGAATAGTAAAGGCATTCTTGTATTTTATGGAAATAATTATCATATCTAGAATGATATAATGTTTCCATATTTTGTCTCAATTAGATATGGTTTTCATAAAGCGGCAACATATGGCTTTACTCTTATTTATTTTAATTATCCTCTTACATATGTTGATAATAAGAATCTAGAGAATTATGGGAGGGCCATGAATTTTATATTATCATAAATTTTTTTATGGGATAAATTGAAAAACATATATAGATTCAATACAAAAGTGAGGAAGGAAATGTTACAAATCCATAGGTAGAAATATTAAGATTTGAATATGGGTGAGCAACAATTTGTTTGGGAATTCATTACTTGGTTAAATTACATTATGAGAACTATCAGATGTCTTCATGAAAAGATATATGATTCTATAGTTAATGAATAGATATAAAAAATCAAACCCGATAATTTTGATACAAAAGTATCTTTATTGGAATGCAGAGATTATGAAACATTATCTCTTGAGTATTTACATAGAAATATCATTACATATAAAATAATAAGGTCGAAATATATGAAAATAAAAAAAAGGATGATAGAGAAATGTCATTCAACGATGTAATGAAAGAAAAGATAAAGAATATTTTTATTGAAGCTGATGCTGGTGAATCGGATTATGAAAACGAGGGATTTAAAAATATGGATTATATTTTTTAATTATTTTCTAAAATGTTAAAATTTGTATAAGCAATTACAAATGGAAACTTCCCTTTAAATTCTTTTAATGTGGAGGTGTTTCTCTCTTTATGGCTAATTGTCCTTGAAGAAAGAAAGAAGAGGATAGTGATGAATAATAAATAAATATAATAAGATCACACAAGAAATATAATGATACAGGAAAATTGAATTACATAGGGAAAGAACGAAAATTCCTCAAATCCAACAGAATAAGTTTCTTGTCTAAGGTTGAATAATAAGAAGACAATGATATAGAATCTGAAAAATCAACTAAGAATGGTATTGAAAATAATTTTACTGTAATAGTAAATGATGAATAATATGAAAGTAGTAGCTCTTAGGAATAATAAACTGACCATGAACAACATTTGAAATAATATTTGAAAGGATTTTTGAGAAGGATTAGAAGAATTGAAAATAAAAAAAATTATAAGATAAATGTTCCACAACATGAAATCAATAGTGTTTTTCTAATGAGAATGTAAGGATAGGTAAAGGGACTGATGACATGAAGAAACATCTTCAGTAAAAAATTAACCATAATGTGCATCTAAAGGAAAATATAAAGGTAAAAAAATAAGAGCTGGAACATTTTCAACAAAAAACATTAAAATTTTGAACAAAGAAATACAAATTTCAAAAACTCAGTCTCGGAAGTTGGTGAATGTTCTGGAATTGAGAAACTAGAGAATGTTCATCAAAATTTACCTTTAAAGGTTGAAAACAATTTTGAAATTTTTTCTTAAATTAATAAATCATGGAATGTTATGTATCTGGAAAAGACCAAAAAATATGGGAATTCAGATGTCTTAAAAAACCCCGAGTCCAAAAACGTTTTAAAACAATATGAATCAAAAAAAAGTTTCAAATATTTCTCATTAAAATAAATAAGAAAGGAAATAGATGATTTTTATTAATAATACAATTTTTGGTGTCTCCAAAAATAAAGAGAAGATGGTGGAAGATATACGTATTCACAATTCCATCTAGTATGGAAGATTCAGAGGAAAATACTCATTATATCGATATTTCTAGTATTGTTTTAGAAACATACATATTCAATATATGTGTTGGTCTAACCAAAAATATTACTATTATCCCATAGTTTAAGGAAGGAAAATATTTAGGGGATTCAATAACCTAAAATAATTTATTCTAATAAGGTTGTTTGGTAGATACCATAAAATTCGGGAGTAAATATTGAAAATAGGTTCCAACCATTGAAAACTATTTATGAATGATATGATCAACATGGATTCCTGGAAAAAGTATTTCCTCTATTGTTATTGGAATAACAAAAGTTTCATAATAATCTGAAAATTATTAAGGTAAATAAATAAAAAATAAAAAAATCACTTGTTGATGAAAGTGTATTGAAAGCAACAAAAGGAGAATGACCTTGGATTTTTGATATGGGTGTTCTTCTCAAATGACAGGATATTTAAAATTATTGAATAGCGTGAATGATTTTAATTAAGTTATAGTGATAATTGGAAGGGGTGAATCCTTAAAAATGAATGGAATAAATCCAATGACTTAAAAAATAACTTACTCCTAATATCAATCAATAATTTGACTTTAATTCACATTTAAGATCTTTTTAGGTTTAGAGTTTTAGATAATTAGTCCATAACTATTATATTACATCTCCAAAATTATAATTTAGACACTTCTACTCTATCCAATTTTATCACAATAATAAAACACCTTAAATAAAATAATAATTTTTTTCTTGATAAAAATATTCATCAATTCATACTTTCTCTTAACCTTCCTTATACCCTTTGAAAACATTTCCAGAATCGGAGATGAGCATAACAAGATAATTAAGGGAAATAAAATAAGTAAAGAAAACATTACTCCATGAATACATACAAATAAAAGAAATTATACTTTTCAATCATAAAATATATGCTCTTTAACATAGCTCATGAAATTATAAGATTTATGAATAAGACATAGAAATTATAAATCATAAAGGTAACTTTTTCAATCAATAACATACTTACTTTGTAGCTTTCACAACTACAAAGGGAGTTATGTTTGGAATACCCATCAGAGTATATTCCTTAAATCACTTAGGAGAAACAATAATGTTTACCTTCGTCATGTTACCCATTGCTTTGGAAATCTATCGTGGGATCACATTCACATAGTTTTTCACAAAACCACACATATATGTAAATAATTCCCAAGAACCAAAACATATTCATAACAAATAAAATAAGCATAAAGAAAAGATAACATTTCCACATTATAATCACAATATATCATTTAAATATATTAATATAATAAATGTTTTCTCAAACCCATTTTCAATACCAAAAAATGTAAAAAGAGGTATATAGTATTTATTTTCCTTTTAGAAACAATACGTCTTCTTATGGAAGCCAAATATCAAATAATACTCACGACGGCAGAAAGGTTGTTGTCACCACATGCGTTAAAAAGAAACATTCCCTTTGTTGTTTAGATAAATTATTTGTAAAAAAAATATTAAATTTAATGACTATTTATTTAAATGAAAATAAAAAGGTTATGATTTTACACCATATAAAATAAGGTTGTTTATAAACCAAAATATGCCTCAATGAAAGTATATTGGGATGAAGTCACTTAACATGAGTTTGACTTCTCTCGTTCATTCATTATTTTCCTGAATAATAAACTTAAGTAAATTTATAAATTATTCAGAAACAATTTTAGGTTTATTATTCCTTTTTATCACTTATTACCTTACTATAACAATGATATTATTATTCAAGTTTATATTAGTCCTTTTGTAGATGTGTGGTACATGAGACAAAAATGAACTTGTTAAACATACATATTGTCCGTGTGGTAAAAATTACATTATCTCTAGAATCATATTCACGATTTAAATATCATATATATCTAGTATATATGTATTTATATCCAGTATATATTTATTTATAATATTCCATAACATTTGAAAAAAATAAATGACATTCACTGTTCATGGAGACGGTAAGTCGTACGTACGCATAAACACTAATTTAATTTATTTTTTATATTTAAAAGAATGAAAACTAAATGATACATATGTATATTATAATTATATTATAATATATATTTTTTATATGTTACATAAGTTAATTAATTTTATCCTTTTTACGTTCTATTTAAGGCATGAAAGAGCCATATCACATTGAGGGGGCGATAGTCCACACTTCTTCAAATGAAATTATCATATTTACACATCATGGAAAGCATAAAGGTATGATTTAAATAAAACATACATAATAATAGAGATAATATAAATATAATATATGTCATATATAAATATATTTTCTTCATATTTGCAAACATTTGCAGTGGTATGTGAAAATTGAATAATCATCGTTTCGTGAGGCAGTAGTTCTCCTTACACAGAAATAGTATGTTCATATCCATTAGATGGAGGTGTGTGTAAGTGTAGAATGAAACATTATTATAAAAACATCTTATTATATTTAGGATATTTTTTTAATAAAATAATAAGAATATCATAGGGAGTCTTGATGGAAACTAAAGGAATGGAACTTGAGAGAAGATGTTACCTCTAAATAGGGAAACTTCAGTTGATTTGAACCAAAAAGAATTCTTGAATTTTTTTATGCTAAAGGTAAGGATTATAAGAATAATTTAGGGATGTTGGTAGATTATTGGAGTACAATTTGGACAATCTAAAAGGATTGAGAGGTGTTATTATGGGGGTATAGGTGATGGCGTTTTATAAGAGGGAGGAGGGACACTTTATGTGAATGTATTGAAATATTATTTTATCATAACATGATTTTCTATTTCAAATAGTACCAAACTAATTTATTTAAAAGATAAGATGATTTTGGGTCTAAATCCTCATAGACATTAGTATTTATAAAAGTTTAGGGAATAAAATTAACCTTATCTTTTATCTTTACCCCTTAGTTAAAAACATTAACTCTTACCATGTCTTCGTGCATTTTCATAATATAAAGTAACAATATTTACTATAAAATATCAACAAAACCATAAGTGGCTAATTATTGACATTTGTAACATTCTATAAGTCAGTTGGATGAGTCTTAGTGTTTTATGAATTTTATAACATTTAATAAAATTTTATTTGTTTTAAAAACTCATTATGTCAATTTTGACACTATAAATTTATTAATTTTTGTTGAAGTTGTGAAAACATGATTCCTTCAAAACAAATTAATTAACTAAAATATAATATGTCAATATTTTCCAGAAAATTAATGGATTCCATCAAAATAATTGAAATTATTAGTTATATAACCCAATATAAAAATTGTTTTAGTAAAATATACATGTTTATGTTATATTTCTCTTTACATTAAATTAATTCTTATAAACTGTCATTTTCACATTCAAGTGGATCTATGGGGTACCTAAATCGACCCAAGTATTCCCATGGTTAGATATATATCAAAAAATATGATTAAGGCACGTTTTAGGGTAGTTTTATATTGTTAAATTATTTTTTTACCCTTATTTACGAGATTTACTTTTTAACCATGGTAAATAAAATAATTACTGAAATAATTATTCATAATGTCCAAAAATAAAAGGCACCTCTTCAAAAAATTTTGAATTTATGACTCCAAATATAGATTCCATTTTCTCAAATTCAAAATATAGAATTTGAAAAAAAATTAAAATTATTTCTTGTTGTCAAAACAAAAACGCAGGTTTTTAAGAAGTGATAACTATCAAAAGATTGACATGTGTTTATGTCCAATTTAAATATAAAATTACTTAAAATGACCAAAAATGAGTTAAATGGTGAAAATATATTCCATTTATACTTTTAAACAATTAAATAATATTATTTACCCATATGAATTATCTCGATGGAAAAATTTGTCTTCAATTAAAATTTAGTGTATTTTTACTATTCATCAAAACATAATATTTATAAAAAAATATCAAAAATTCATCCAAAGTAAATTTTTTTTGTCTCAATTCTAAATAATAAGTTTATTTTTTCAAATAGAACATATATATGTGTCCAAAACTAAATTTAAAAATGGTTCTCCATCAAAAGGAGGTAAAACTGCATTTTTAGAAAAATACTTCTTTTATCCAAAAAATGAATTTGTTCTTATATCATATATAGATAACATATAACATGAATATAAAGCATTAAATTTAATATATAACATATATTTTTTCATTAAATAAAAATCCATAAAGAGTGATATGATTTCATAAGCACAATTATTCTCTTTTAAATAGGTTTTCATAAAAACACATCTTTTATATTCAATTTGTTATTATTTCTGTTTCTAATAAATTTGTTAACTAATGGATCATTACATTAACCTCTATAAACCATATTTTCATAATTTAGTTGATACTATTTATTCCCGCCATTCCAACGGTTATTCTTAACTACCATATAAAATAATAATAATATTATATTATTTCTTGGTATAACTTAACATTGTGGGAAATGTAAGATTTTGAAGAAACCCATTATTGCGTGTTGGGTACACTATAATAAGAAGCGACCATTTTAATGTAAAAGTAATATCTTATTAATAAATATTAATATATATGAAAATTTATTAGTCTATAAATATTGGGTAGTTACATCATTCCCCCCTTTTGAAAATTGCATCCTCACAATTTTAAAATTTTCCTCAGAAACATCATTGGAAATCCCTCATGGAAAAAAGAGTCAATAAAACTATCACTTTAAAGGAAATAAAGAGAAGTAAAAAGGTTACCGAAGATAACACATAATAGGATTCCATGTAGAAAAAAATGTATATGAAAGATAAACAAACTCTCCTAGACTAATAGAGTGACATAAAATTGATCACGAAAAGTTAACCACCAAAATTAAAAAAAATTATGGTTGGGTTAAAGTCTGATGATAAGATAAATAGTATAATTTTTTTTCTTCAAGATCAATTTCATATAGTTGAATAATTTTATTACTTCCTATACTAATATTATAATTAAATATACATACTTGAAATGTGTAGTTTCTTCCTTTAATCAATTTCCCCCATAAGTCATCTTTTTCTCCAAACGATGAGTATTCAAGATTAATCAATTTCTAGAGAATTGCATAATCCAATAAATATTCACTATTAGTTCATCTTATCTTAAAACAGTTTCCAAAACCAAACTAGTTAGTAAAATATAATATAATCCCCAAGAATAATAATCCTTTAAAAAAATAAATACTACTCTTAATCTCCAAAATTCAACAAACAATACCCATAGCTCTGCAAATACTATTTAATAAACAGTTGTCCTTAAAATTCTTAAAAATAATCCAAACTAAGATATAAAACCAAAATTCAAAAGGATATGATCACATAATCTTCCATTATAAAAATTATTTCAGAATAACATCGATTATTCTTAAATTATCGTACATAAAAGTAATGAACCTAATAACATGTTCTCTATGATAGGTTAATAATTTCCACAAACAACCCAAATTTCCATTTTTCTATAATAAAAACATAGATTCATCCAAAATTGAATTCAACCATTACACCTCAAATAAAATATCATAGTAATCTATTTTCCGTAGGAAAATAGTGTTCCCAAAAGAGCGATCATCTTCCAAAATAACGTTTATCACTTAATAACAAAATCACTTTCTTATACTAAATATATCCATTTTATAATACATAAGATCCAAAGTTAACATATTCTTAATCCATAAAGTTATTTAACTAAAAGTAATAATTCATACTAACCAAGGAATTTATGGAGGATAGTGGTAGGCAAACAATTCCAATCACACTTTGGTTGTGGGTTCGATTCCTACTTCTTTGTCTGATGTGACGGGTTGTCACATAATATGTGTGTTTTCTTTTTCAAAAACTATATATTTTTATAACATTCCCACAAATGATATATATTCCTCAAAATTAACCATAACATATTTTACACTCAAATTTTATCTCATAATTCTCATTTTCATCAGAAAAAGTAATAACCTATAATTACCTCAAATTCAAGTATCATATAAACCCAAATGGTTATTTATTACTATATCCAAAAACGAAAATATAATTCTTCCTCAAATATCTATATCATGTAACAAACTTTAGTGTTACACATACTAGAGAAAATTCTTCCAAAGTAATCACATCATCAAAATAGCATTAATATTTTTAATCATTTCATCACCCATATATCTAAAATAACTCAATAATTTATAAAATGTAGAAAACATAATTATATATTATTATTCATGATCCCTTAACCATTCTTTCCAAATTAGTTCATAATAATTTTTTTCGAAAAAAAATCATGAATCATATCTTAAGATTCAATAATGTCAAAACATTATCTAAGAAACAGTCCATAACTTTAATAGGTCATTTTCATTTTACTCATCCACAATTGGAATGATATTAGGTATCAGTAAGTATATATTTGTATGGTCCTGCTGATCCCATTCTCGAATGTTTTTCTTAGAAAATATATTTTCGTAATGACCATGCAAACCACATTTAGAACATTCAATTGATCCCTTGAAAAGAACTTTCTTCCCTTTCCAAGAGGCAATTAGATGCTTCCTTTTTCCATGGCATGTTATTGCTTTATGACCTTCACTATGACATATATAAAATCTTTCCATCCCTTTGAATCATTTTCCTAGGTGTTTCATTCCACATCCTTAACATATATATATTTTTAATATACTTACTTTTATGATTATTACCTAAAAATCCATAGGGATTCATTTCCAACATATATGATTCCTTGGAAAAAATAACTAATGTTCAAGTGGTCGATCATGAATCCTATTAGTTGGTTAAAAATAACCACAATTGTTCTCATTTCAGCTCCCATTTCATTCAGTTACTTGTTCAGAAAACACCATAGTTTCCTTCACATCCATTATTACATTGGTGCTTGCTATAATCCATCCATTTACTACAACCAAAAACTTTAGTGTGAGTATATCAGTAAAATAATCATATATTATCTTATGAGGAGGGTAAAAAAATATATACTTATTCAAGTTATCTTAAACTCATTCAATTTATCAAAAATAACTATGACTCTTTCAAATAAGCTTACCATTATGGTTGTGTCACTTATGCTTACATAACACCCTAACCTCTAAAGGTATCTAAACTGTCCTTTGATAACTATTATAAGACCCCAACCTTAAAAAATTACTTAATCTTGATATCAATAAATAATTTTACTTTAATTCACATTGAGTATCTTTTTAGGTTTAGAGTTTTATAGAATTAGTCCATAACTATTACATTACATCTCAAAAATTACAATGTAGACACTTCTAATCATTCCTATTATTTCACAATAATAAAAATCCTTAAACAAAAAAATAATTATTTTCTTGATAAAAATATTATTGAATTCTTCTTTTATCATATCCTTCCTTATACCCTATGAAAAAATTTGAAAAACTTCGTATGATAATAAAATGTTCTGGAAGGTATATAAAATAAGGAAAGATAACATTCGTCCATAAATATATATAAATAAAATAAATCTAACTTTTCAATCATAAAACATAATATCTTTATCATACCGCATGAATCCATAATATTTATGAATAACAAATAGAAATAATAAATCATAAAGGTAACTTTTGACGTCTATAACATACATACATTGTAGCTTTCACAGCTACACAGGGGGTTACATTGGAATACTCATCATATTATATTCACTAAATCTCTTAAGAGAAAAATTAACATTTACCTCTATCACGTTAACCAATGAATTATAGAGCTATCTTGGGCTCCCTCACCCTTAGTTTATCACAGAACAACACATATACGTAATCAATTCCTAAGAACCACAACATATTCATTTCACAAAAAACAAGCCTAAAAGAAAGATAACATTTCCACATTGCAATCACAATATATCATTTCAAGATATTAACATAATCAATGTCATATCAAAACCATTTTAAATACAAAAATATATAAAAAAATTATATGGTATATATTTTCCTTTAAAACCATTACATCTTGAAAAGGATGTCAAATATCAAATAATGCTCGCAGTGGTAGAAAGGTCATTCTCACCACGTATGTTAAAAAACATTTCATTTTTATTTTAGTAAAATGCTTTATAAAAAATTTATTCATTTTAAAAATTATTGAATTAAATTAAAAGAAAAAGGGTATTATTATACACTTTATAAAAGAAGTTTGTGTATAAACCAAAATAATCCTTAATGAAATGAGATTGAGACGAAGTCCCTTACCTTGAGTCCGACTTGTCTCATTCATTCATTATATTGCTGAATAATAAACTTAAGTTAATTTATTATTGTTTCAGAACCATTTTCTAGTTTATTATTCCTTTTATATCACTTATTAACATACTATAACAATCATGTAATTATTCAAGTTAATATTGTTCATTTTGTCGATGTTTAGTAATTGAGTTAAAAATGAACTTATTATAATTACAAATTGTCCATGTGGTAAAAAGTCCATTATCTCCAAAATCATATTCATGATTTAAATAATATAAATATATTATATATGTATCTAGATCCAGTAAAAATTTATTTATAATAGTCCAAAAAATTTGGAGTTAAGAAATGAAAATCACTGTTCATGGAGACGGTAAGGTGTGCGTATTCTTGAATGCTACTTTCATTTATTTTTCATATTTAAAGAAATGAAAACTAAATTATAAATTGGTATATAATAATTATATTATAATATATATGATATATATTTTAAATATGTTTATAAATTATATCCTTTATATGTTTCACGTATGGCATTAATGAGTCATATCACTTTGAAGGGGTGGTAGTCCACACTTCCTCAAATGAAATTACCGTATTTAAAAATTATGGAAAGAAGAAGGGTATGTTGTGAAGGTAAAATAAATAATAATATAGACAATAAAAATATAATATATATCATATGTAAATACATTGCCATCATAATGGCCAGTATGAGAGGTCATAGTGGAATATTTGAACAATCATCATTTCATGATGCAGTAGTTCGCAGTACACAGATGTAGTATGTTCATATCCATTATATGGAGGTGTGTGTAAGTATAGTTCAAATAATTATTTTTATGAAATAATAGTATATTGGGGATACTATTTTTTATCTAATCAATGAATAATAATATCATAGGGAGTTGAGAAGGAAAATAATGGAAGTGAACTTGAGAGAAGATGTTACCTCTAAATCGCGTAACTTTTTTTGATTTGAGCTAAAAGGATTTCTTGATTTGACTTATTCCCAAGGTAGATATTCTAGGAGGAAGTTAGGGATATTGGAAGATTATTTTAGTAGAATTTGGATGATACAATATGTTTTAGAGGTTTGGGTAAGTGGGTAGAGGTGACAACTTTTTTTAAGAGGGGGGGGGGGGCACTTTATGAAGGTATTGAAAAAATATTTTATTATAAAATTATTATCGGGTTTAAATGGTCCCATGTTCATTTAGTTCAAATATAATATTATTCTGGGTCGATATCCTCCCAAAAAATAGCTTTTAAATAAGTTTAGTGCACAAAATTAACTTTTTCTTTTAGTTTTATTCCTTAGTTGAAAACATTAACAAATAGCATGTCTTCATGCATTTTCATAATATATAGTGAATATATTTACTATGAAATCTAAAAAGAACCATAAGTTGGTCAATAATTAAATTTTAAACATTATATAAGTCATTTGGATAAATCGTATATTTTTAGGACTATTATATCATTTAATAAAATAGTATTTGTCTTAAAAATTCATTTATGTTAATTTAGACACTATAAAGTAATTGATGTTTGTTAAAGTCATAAAAACTTTATTAATTTAAAAATAAGGAGATAATTCAAATATAAAATGTCAATATAATCAATAAAATTCGTGTATGTCATCAAAATATTCAAATTACATTTTATTATTATTTAATATACCATTTATTAGAATCTTTCATTAGAGAAGCAATCACTAAAGAATTATTGTGTCATAATTAAGTATATTTATTTAAAGTCTAAAAATTATAAATAAAATATAATGATGTAGGAAATATTTTTATCTTTATAATTACTATTTATAGTAAAAAATATCAGTTATTTAACCCCATATAAAATTTTTTTACTAAAAGATACATGTTTGTGTAATATTTCCCTTTACCTCAAATTAATTCTTATAAAATATTATTTTCACATCCAAGTGGCTCCATGTGGTCCCAAAATAGACCCACAGATTACCATGTTCAGTAATAGATCACAAATGATGATTAAGGAATGTTTTAACATAGTTTTATATTATTAAAATATTAGTTTTTTTACCCTTATTTACCAGATTTACCGTTTAACCATGGTAAATAATGTAATTTATGAAGATACTATTCATAAGGTCCAAAAATAAAATTTACTTATTCACAAAATTTTTAACTTATGATTCTGAATATTGAATCAATTATTCCAAATTAAATACATATAATTTGTAGAAATTAATTTAAAATTAATACTTGTTGTGAAAACCAAAATGCAGGTTTTTAAAAATTAATAACTATCAAAAGATTAACATGTGTTTATGTCCAATTTCCATGGAAAATTACTTCCAATGACTAAGATTGGATTAAATGATGAAAATATTTTCCTTTTATACTTTATAACCATTAAATAATATGATTTAACCATATAAATTACCTCAATGGAAAAAGTTGTTTTCAATTAAAATTTAGCTTATTTTTACTATTCATCGAAATCATATAGTTAACAGAAAAATTTAAAATATTCATCAAAATTAAATATTGATTCCCATATTCAAAATAATAAGTTTATGTTTTCCAATATAACATATAATGGTTTCAAAAATTAATTTTTAAAGGGATCTCCATCAAAAGTCGGTAAAAATGCATTTTTGAAAAAATAATTCTTTTATCTGAAAAATTGAATTTGTTCTTATATCATATCTAAAAACATATAAGATGAATTTAAAACATTAAATTGAATATATAATATATATTTTTCATTAAAAATAAATCAATAAAGTGTGATATGATTTTATAAACACAATTATTCTCTTTTAAATAGTTTTTCATAAAAACACATCTATTATATTCAATTGGCTTTTATTTCAATTTCTAAAAAAATTGGTAACCAATGAATAATTATTTTAACCTTTTGAAACCATATTTTTATAATTAAGTTGATACTATTTATTCCTGCCATTCCAATGGCTAGGAGTTAACTACCATTAAAAATAATTATAATAATAATATATTATTTTTTAGTATCACTCATTGTTGTGTGAAACCTAAGATTTTAGAGAAACCCATTATTGCGTGTTGAGTATGCGGTCAAAAAAAATTCCCCTTTAAAATAAAATTAACATATTATTCATTAATATTAATAGATAGAAAAATTTATTATTCTATAAATACTTGGATCGTTACAAAAGGTGATGGATCAACCATCTTTGGGAAAGAAAAGAAGAATTCCAAGAAAACATTATATGTTGATGGGATAAAATTTTTTTAAGTGTTTCACAATTGTGTGATAAGGATAAAAAGGTAATATTTATAAAATATGGGTTTTTTTTGAGAATTATGAAAAATGGAATGATTTTTACAAGAGGCTAATGTACAAAAATAAACTTGTTTTATGTTAGTGAAATAGAAAACTCTTATTACATGAGTATGGTGGTATAGAATCAATTGTGGCATAAAATTTTTGAACACATGTTTCAAAAAAAATATAAGAAAGTTATTTAAAAGAGATAGTGTCTGATACATTCCTTACTTCCCAAGAAGAAGATATTGGTTTTGCACTATTTTCCATAACGGAAAGACTAAAAACTCAGTGCATAAGAAAGTTATGATTTGTTGAAGAAAACCCCAAGAGCTGATTAATTCAGATATTTAAGGGCCGATGAGAAAATTAAAAAAAATGGAGATGATTATTTCTTAACTTTCTTTGATTATTTTACTCTAATTACTTTTTATATATATATATGAAACATAAATCATACACTTGGAAAACGTTTAAAAGTTTCATAAGGAAAGTTGAGAAGGAATGTGAGTATTGTGTGAAGAAGTTGATAACTGATAATGGCGGTGAATATAGAAGTGAATAATTTTAAATTTATCTGTAGAATCATGGAATTAAGAAAAATTATAGTTCTCCATATAATCCCCAACAAAATGGGGTTTCTAAAAGAAAATATTTATGTTTGGTGGAAATGGAAGGAAACACGTTACATGAATATAACCTCTCTCGTTACCATTGGATTCAATCCTGGAGTACTTATTTTTATATAGAGTACCATTTTTTCTATAGAAATAAATATGATATGACTATATATGAATTTTGTTTACAGAAAAACTCCTAGTTTGAAACACTTTAGAGTTTTCAGGATTTTGTTCACTATAAAGAAGAAAGGTGGAAACTGTGGAAAGTTTGAGCAGAAAGGTGAAGATGAAATCTTTAATGGTTATACTCTAAAAGTAAAAGCATATAGATGATTAAACCAAGAGACAAAAATAATTTTTGATTATTTTTATGTGAATATAATTGAAAGAGGTGAGAAATAAAAATATATCCAGGTAGAAAAGAATGTTGCCCATGTGGAAGAAAACAATTCTGATAAGGATACAGACAATTGAATTCCAACTCAAGAAGAAGAATCAGAATCATTAATTTCCAGTGATGAGGATGATATTTTAAAATCTCATCAAAGGATAAGGAAGGAAGTAGAACCTCAAAATATAATTGGGGATCCACATTAGAAGGCTCAAACAATAATAATAAAAAATGTTGCTACACATATTTATTTGTCTTCAAAAGTAGAGTCAAATGATTTAAAAGAATATTTTGAGTATCTGGAATGGGTTCGATCGGGAAGTAAGAGTTGGTTCAGTTTGAAGATATTGATACATGGGAACTCCTACCCAAGCATAAAAAACATTATTAAGAAAATATGGGTATTCTAGAATAAGCTGAATAAAAACGGTGAAATGATAAGAAACGTAGAAATATTTGTGTGCAAAGGGTGTCACAAATTTAGGGTATTGAATTGGATAATACCTTTTTCTCTGACTGTAAGACTTGAAACAATTTGAATTTTTCTTGTTATTACTGCACACTGAGTATGCCATATATTTCAAATGTACGTTAAATTTTCATTCCTAAATAGTGATCTTGGAGAGAAAGTTTATATTGAACAACCTTGTGGCTTTATTATTGGGAAAAATGAAAATTATTCATTGGGATTGAAAAAGGCTTTGTGTGGCCTAAAATAAGCTCAGAGGGCATGTTATTCCAAATAAGATACTTACTATAAGAATATAAGGCTCAAGAAAGTAAGAGTGGATAGAAATATCTACATTAAATAATGTCAAGAGTTTTCCATCATTCTAATTTTTTATGATGATGAAATTGTATTTGTTGGGAATTATGGAAGTACTTGTAAAAGGTCTCCTAATGAAATTAAGAAGGTTTTTGAAATTTCCATGTTGGGGGAAATGAAATAATTTTTGGGGACAAAAATACAACAAAATAAGTAATAAATTTCTATTTCTCGATAAAATTATGCTAAGGAAATTATTAATAGGTTAGATATAGAAAAATTAAAACCTATTTCCACACTTATAACAATGGGATCAATGTTTTCTAAATATGGATTAGTAAAAGAAGATGATCAGAAATAATTTTGAAAGCTGATTGTAATTTTATTTTATTTGACTACGTCAAGACCCGACAATTTTTCTTTTGTTACCTTATGTGATAGCTTTTATAGTTTTCTAAAATAAGCACATTAAATTTGTGGAAACATATTAAAAATATACATTAAAGGCACAATAGAATTCAGAATCAGGTATCACAACTCAGATAGTATTGATTTTGTTGGGTATTTAGATGCTAATTGGGTAGGAAATGTTGATGATATAATATCCACATCTGATGGAGTATTATTTTTGGGATAGAATTGTGTTGGTTTTCATTCAAATCAACATAATATTTTCTATCAGTATGGATGAATCTAAGTATATTTCTACCACTAAATCCACTACAGAACTTATGTGGATGAAAACTCAATTGTAATATTTACTTATTGATGTGAAGTTACACTTGATCTTAGGTTGTGATAATAAAATTACAATATGTCTCATCTGGAATCTAGTTCAACATTCACATTCAAAACATATTGATATCAAATATCATTTTATTAAAGAGAATGTGGAGAAGAATGAATTAAAGCTGGAGTATGTTCCAATATGAGAACAAGTTGCTGACATATTCACAGAACCTTCACCGAAGGAATATTTTTATAAATTGATTTTAACAATGGGAATCCAACCTCCTTCTCATCACGTTTGAGGTATGTTTTTGTTCCTCTCACTAATATTACAATTTTATATTATTTCCAAGTGGAGAATTTAATTATTTCATAAATCTGTCAAATTTATGCATTTAAAATGGGGAGATATGGGTAAGGTGTGAATTCAGAATTATTTTGTGTATGAATTATTATAACTATTTTTAGAGTTTTTGTATGAAAGAAAATTATTTTTTATTCTATGGAGGATGAAGATAAATTATATTGAGAAAGAGATGAGGAAGGAAAAAGGAAATGGTTTTCAAAATCACTACTATTCGACATCTTGGATTTGTTACGAATGATTCTTGTTTACTATAGTGATTTATCTCACATAGGCCCAAAATCATTGATATGTAATCCATTATTTTAGGTTACAATTTTTAGTGATTTATGAAACTTTATTGACAAAAAAATAAAAAGGGGGATGAATTTTTGGACTAATCTGATGAGCAAGGTGTTTGTTTTAAAATGTTATCTTTAGTTGGAAGGAATGTTTAATATGAAGGATGAAGGGAAATCACCTTAATTTTTATTTTGTGAAAATCATATTGAACTATGTTTTCAAATGAATCAAACTCAATTTCTATATCATAGTGAGAAGAATCTATTTGGAAGAAAATGTTTTCATCCAACTCACCATGGGTCCGAAATAGGAGTGGATCGGTCGTTTTCAAGAATAATCTTGCTAGCATTAAATAGTCATCAGATTCACTATGAATCTAGTAGACAAATATTTACATTTTTTATGAATATGATAAATCAAATGTTATAATGCTTTACTGATCATGGATTTCACATACATCTCAATTAAATTGTGAAAATTATAGTGCAATATTGAAGAAATAAAGGCAAGTGAAAGAGATGCTATTGATTATCAATTAGATCTAGATTAATTAGAGATGTATGGAATGAGAAAAGGATGATGGAAATCATATTTAGCCTAATCATATTTTTGGAAATTGTATTCTGAGCAATCAGTTTCCAGATAATCAGAAAATAAGAATATCTCTAAAAATGAAATATGGTTACTCTATCATTCAATATTCCTCATATTCAAAAGGTGAAAGTCATGGGATCAACATATTCATAAAGGATGAGAACGGAAAAGAAGATTCTTCAATTGGTGTCGTATTCAAAAAAGAAAGAACCTTCGGGTCAGACTCGGATGCCAACATATTCAGAGATAGAATTTCTTGAGACTAATGAATGGAAAGTGAATGGAAATAATGAGATCAACGTTGTAGTAAACCATTTCAAATGTGTTGAACAATTTTGTAGGTTTCAAAATGGGCCAATAGAATAAGTAAAGAAGTAAAATTGCTGTGAAAGTAAATATTAGTAAATATAATTTCAAATTAGAGATTGGTATATAGCTTTGTTTTCAAGAAACCAGATTCATAATATCAGACGTGGGAATTGAAATCAGACTGGAAAATGAAATGAAAGTTTAAATAAGAAGATAAGATTGTAGAAAAATTGAATTTTTTTAAAAGAGTTGATTAATTCAAAATCACCTGATATTTTATGTAAATAGATATTTGCATGAATTTAATTGAGCGGGAAATATTTTGGTGTTCCCACCATAACATCTCATGGATCACTCATAAAAGGTGAAAAGTACATTGAACATTTCTATTGACTTATGTAATATTCACCACATAAGAGAGATAACCTAGGTGTTTTTAGAGAGAATAATAGGATTTCTGCATTGATTTTTTTTGAAATGTTTTGACTGATTTAAGTGAAAGAGAAGAGACAAGATCAAAACATTGTATTCAGATGATCATCATATTCATAATTCATTGTATTCGTCTATCTATCGTATTCTGATTGTTACCATATTCGGTTGGTGATCAGAACTGGCCAGACAATTGGATCTTGGATTTCCATATTGGGATTTCTAAACTAAGGAAGAAAGTATTCTGAATTGTTTCAATCATATTTAAATGAATTATTTCAATCTTATTGGGAAATTGGAATTGAAGATTGGACTGGGAATATTGGATAGGGAAATGTATTAAATTATATATCAAAACCTTGAAGTTATTACCTTGTTCTGGATAAAAAATTGAATAATTGTAGTACAATTGAATACATTTGAATTGAAAATAAGCACATGTAACATAAGTTATTAAACAAATATTCTTTTACCCTATTTGTAATAAAACAGTGCACACTTAATATTGGAATTGTTTTCGCAGTGTTACATAAGTGTATGGGTATATCCTACTCATTATAGTCCAATGAGTGATTTCTAGTCGATTTTTTGGAATTGGATTACTTTAAAACCATAACAAGTACATATATATATTCTTATTGAACAGTGAATCTTGTAAATTCTTGTCTTCTTGTGGATATGTGTTTTATTGGTTTTTTGACAGGAATTAAAAATTTTAATAGGAGGTGAAGGTTGTTTCAAATAAACCTAAAATAAAATTTATCACTCATTCACCCCTCCCCCTCTTAGTAACACAATTATCCTAATTGGGTAGTTTCAAAAAATTGGTAGCTCCATTAAGGAAAGGTTATTTGTCATAACCTAATTATGCTATCCAAATATAGCCATGATATGATCAGTTCCAATACTAGCTCTATTGGATTTATTTGGAGGGAAATTTATACATTGAAATTGAGTTATGAAACCATTATTTTTTCTACATTCTATTTATAAACAATGGTATACACTAGATTAGATAATTTCATTATGAATTTTAAATCACAATATTTAATTCTGAATCTTTTGTGATATATAACATAAATAAAAAAATGCATGCATTGTTAATCTTCGAATCATAAACTTGGTTTATTTGGGGATATCTTTTAATCATAAAAATATTTTCAAATATTTTATATTGATTTTATTGAAAATGGAAATTATCCTATTTATGTCACCCTTGAGTGTTAAAAAGGTTTGTAGTAAGTTCTATTATTTTACACTAAGTGATGAGATGGTCAAAGCCAAATGCACAATTTCAAAGTTATTACCACAATGTAGAAATATTATGGGACATTTTTCACAAATAGTATCTATATAGAGATATATTGGTAATAAAAACAACAAAATGTCTCTATTAACAAAAATTTAGTATATTATACCACAATTTTACATAACATTATTTTCTATGAAATGGTTATGTTTCCTATTCTATGTTTTCCATAACCTAGATCACATGACATTTATTAAACCTCATTAGATGACAATTGTAATAATAAAAACTCCATATGCATAGATCTGGTGGTAATTTTATCATATTTTCGTTGTTATAAGGGGTCAAAAATGATTGATCATTCCAGTAGTCTTGGATTTATAGATACATTCATGAAACCAATTTTAAACTATGAATAAAATATAAATCATTGAAATGGTAGATAATGGGAATCCTTGAATTTATTCGAAGAATTATTCTTCATATCCTGGGTAAAGGAAAAAAATAAGGGTGATCTCAAATACTTAATAAGGTTTATGTATAATAAAATCAATCATCAGTAAATATGGAATAATCAATATGGAATGTTAAATAATTGAAAACATAATCCATTTAATAAATAAAGAAAGAAAGAAATTCTTCCATGGATAATATCAATACAATAATATGATGGATAAAAACATTAATTATCAGAAAACAAAATCTATAATATTGGGAATCATGTTTATAGATATCATGATATCTATACCATAAAAAATTTATGAAAACATGGTTTAAAACTATGGGTAAAACCCATATAATTTTGCCAACATTTTTTTATAATGATAGTTGTTGATGAATCTCATGGATATATATTATTGGACACACCGATCACTTTATTTCTCATGGATTATTAATTTATCAAAATATTTATTTAAATCAGGATCAATATACTATATCAATAAATATCTATATTGAGTAAAGAATATATATTTAACAATATTTCCCATAGTCAATCAAATTGATTCTTTATTGAAACACCTTATGTAAAAATGGATTACAATTTAGGAAATAAAAATATCCACGATACAAAGTATTTTAAAATTTTAGACAAATCTAGTTACCCTGGAAAAAATTTCATAATAATGTGATTGTATAATGATAAATTTAACACCAAAAAATTAATAAAGAGGTCAGAAGTGAGCATTGGTTCATAGAGAATATTCATTTTGCAATAAAATTTTGTGCTTTTGAAGAATAATGCTAATAAAAGATAAATATTAAAATAAAATTTCCTAAAATATTTTTCTTATAAAACCATTGAGAATGTATAGAAAATCTAAAATTTTATAAAAAGGTTATAGTAACAGGGTGTTCATTTTTCTCCATATATGTTAAAAACATTCCTTTTGAATTTTTGTAAAGGAAATAAAAAATGTACCTTTTGGAAATTAGTTGTAATATTACTTTGAATACATTTTTAATCATCATTGAAAACATAAAATATTCTTCAGAAATAATTTTATTAAATAATATTATTTTTTAAAATAATTCAGGAAAACATGAACATGGAATAAATATATATCTGATTAAAAGAGAAATAAAATTGACTTTCCATTAAAAAATGCATCTGCATGATTCAAGTAAAAAATAAAGGAAAAGTTAGATGAAAATATTTAAAATTATTAAATATCAAATTTATATGAAAATTATTGGATCTTATAAAGGATAAATTATTATATTCCTTCAATAAATATATAATCAATCCCAAAAGAAAGTGATATTGTAAAATTGATTCTTACCTATTTTGTAACATTAAAATTATAACTCGTTGATAGATTAGACATGAATTTTAATAATATTCATTATAAATAAATAGTTATTCACATTAAATAAATCAAACGGGATGTATAAACACCACATAAAAGTGAATAGGTTCATAATAACAAAAAATTATTAATGGAGAGTGAACCAAGATGAAATATATTAACCCACTCTTCCCTTTAGTTGAACATACTTATACTCATATATAATAGTTTTATTTATATGTTATTAATTTATAAAAAACCCCATAATAATGTTAATGATATCATATATGATCCTATTATAACATCTTTCTACACAATTTTTAATAATATCTCTCTATTACCATTATTTTGGCTATTAACTGCTTTCTTTTCTCTTGCATGTCCTGTAATGGAAGTATTGATTCATTTTAATATGATATAGATTAATTTTCTCAAGAATTATATAAGTGTTATAAAAATAATATTTATTCATTATAGAACTTTTGATAACCATTATTTAATATTTTACATGAAAGTTCAATCACATCGCTTCGTGGAGATGGTAGTTCGTACTTACGCACGAACAATGATATCATTATGTTAATGGGTGAAAGGATAAGAAATTGGATGTTATATTAATTTTAAAGAATTATTATTGTATAATATGTATCATATATATAAATTCTTTCTATCATTATGATTTTCCATGTGATTCTGTGTTTGGAAAACAGATTACATTGGTTTGTGAGTCGGTATTTAGTCATAAACATGAGCAATGTATTTTTACCCATTTAATGGAGAAAGAGATAGATAAATAATATTCCATAAAAATAATAGAATCTAATTATATGGGATATAATGGTTTTGTTATATTTTAATTTAGAATTCATAATTAAATTTTTATAGAGAAGAAGTAAAAAAAGAAAGAGCTTAATGAAGAAAATTACATTCACTTTGAGGAACCTCCTTTGGATCTCTTTTTAAGGACCCTAGGGTTAGTATTTTGGGAATACCATCACATCTAAAATATTTATATGGATATTGGGGAATGACTTCGGTAGGTTTTCGTTGAAAAATATGGATTCATATGTAAGAATAATTTAGGGGTTGAAGTTACCTTCTAGATTATAATTTTCGATATTATAGGGATAAAATATTTCTATAAAATAGGATTTTTATGGGTTTAATTGGAAAATATATCCTTATATTTTGGTATAACCCCAAATAACCCTATTTTAACCTTATCCAGGGTAATTAATTTTTATTATTTTTACTAATAAGTGTGAAAAAAACTTATGTTGAAATTATTAACTAATATAAATTATATTAATATTAAATATTCAATCCATTTTACTAAATTCATTATATATAATTTGTAGTATTTATTTTAAAAATAAACTCAAAAAACCTGTCAAAAAATGAGTATTCAAGGAACTCATTTTTCATGCACAAGTAGATCTTATATTAACTATATGACTAAAAATAACAATTATGTTGTTTTAAATTAATATATGTTGATATACAGTCTATAAATAACCTTTAAATATTTCATTAAGAAATATTGTTTTAATTAATTTAAATAGATGGACATTATTCCTTTTTTAAACTAAAACATTTTTCTAAAAACTAAAGTTTATTGAAAAATACCCATTTTACCTCCAAATGATCTTATCGTTATTTCTATAAAATTTTTAGTCAATAAATTATTAATTATACATATTGGTGAACATTATTATAGATAAATTTTGTAATATTTAAATGGTAAATTTTATACTTTTCATAAATAAACTTATTTTTAAGGGAAAATTTAAAAAAATCCGTATGGGATTATTCTAACCAAGTAAGATAAATACCAATACTCACCCTATCATATTTAAATTTTTGTGTCCTAAAATTTTAAAATATTAATTCAATTATATTTTTATTAAAATAGAATGTCCACTTAGAATAATTGAGGGTCTTGTGTTAAAATTGGGCATAGGGATGAGATTATTATAGAGGACATCCACTACGCCAACATATTTTAGGATTACCATATATATTAACCTATTATAAATTGTTACTATATATGTAATAATGATTAGACAATTAAACGATGTGAACTATAAAAGTGGAATTATGAATTTATTCTATTGAAAACCCATTCATGTGGTTGTTGATAATAAATTAGGCATATGGGTGATAATAATCAATGGGGCATGGTCAAATAATAGACCTAATACATGGGAAATAGTATATCAATTACTCAATGATTATATTTTGGATTTTAATTAAAATATTGAACAGGTGACTAGTAAACATGGTGATAGTTTAAAACATCCAGGTTTGGTGATCCAATAGGGTTGGTCCATAAAGGCTTCCAATGATCCTCCAAGAAAGAGTATCATGCTCACCAAGTATATGGTTGACTATATCATGACTCTCTTATTGGTTTAAAAGGAAAAGTAAGGGAAAACTTTTAATGGATGCATGATTATAGTTATTGTTGGAATAAATTATCAATATGAAGCACTCTGGTGTTCATAAACCAATATATCTCAGGTGGAACGGTGTAGGCCTAGCAAATCTGAGTCAATAATTCGTTGCCTTGGGGTAATAGTGTCAATACGGTCATTTGGGAAAAAAATTTTCTCAATTAGGAAACATGAGGAAATGGAACATCTATATTTACATTATGTGTTTAAGGATAATGACATTATGTTATGGGTAAAATGGGTGATATGGAGACCTAGTATACTGATTCCGGTTGCCACAATAGAGTGGCACGCTCTTGGGTGGCCCAAATAAAGTTTTGACATAGCAAAAAACTTGGTAGTATAGTGATAGTGGTTCCCTAGTGGTACTACCCTAGACAGCCTAGATGAAATGCATTCATAGTGTGATTATTTGAGTGGATTTGATTAATTGTCACACTATTGTGATTCTCTTGGGTAGCCTGGGTGAATTGATTCCCTAGTATACATCTCCATGGTGGTATGGGTAAAGTAGTGAACTAGTGTTCCTATCCTAGGATGGTCCCTCACCCTTGTATTGAGGAAGTATATGGGAAGTTTTCTTTTAATTAATAATTGGAGTAATAAGAATATAATAATAAAAATACCCTTAATAGCGATTATTTCACAAAGGTTCTGACATATTAAGTCACTTGAAGGTGGAATGTGTGTTATTTTCAAATGTAAGTGCAAATTTTGGTGTCACTTTCTAAAAAAACTGATATGGATGCTTTAAATTAGAGGCATGATGTAGTTTTATAGAAAAACTAGGTAGGGTATAGAGTCAATGGGAATAACCACTCGTAACCACATCATGCCCCATAGATTATAATATGGGTTTCATTGGGAGAGATGTGAGGTGGGATAAATTAAAAGTTAAGAAAAGGGATATGTGACTAGATGTGAGGAGGGTTGGAAAATGGGAATTATTGCAAGTAATCCTAGGTGAAAAGTGTGGGAATATTGGATCCAATCATGGTTTCTAGGGGGATTTAGTATGAGGAGTTCATATGAAATGTAGGTAAGGTGCAACATGATACTTCCACTAAAATTCATATCCATTCAACTAAATTCTCCCATCATATCATATCAAATACCTAAAAAATTAAATTAAATGAATATGGGAATAATTTTAATGACAAATAGATCCACTAAGAGTCAAATAGGGGAAATAATTGGCGTCTATATGGTTTTATTTGGGAATGGGTATATTAGGAAAATGATAAATTTCTATTTTTTGGGTAGCATGAAATCTTTGAGAAATTATGCACCAACAATGTGAAAACTTCTAGGAAACCTAAAAAATGTTCCATGTTTCATCTCAAAGTTTCAAAAACAATGATCCTACATTATTAATAACCTTTAAAAGTCCCCCATATAGCATATTTGGGCCAAACAAATGGTATTAACCATATCCTAACCATGTGACATGAACTGTTCCCCCTTCCACAAATTTTTAATAAAACTCAACTAAAAATTAATAATAAAGTTATAACCATAAAATCATAAATTCCACAATAAAATATGATAATTAGGTTCAATAAATAGTAAATATAGTGTTGGATATTGAGGTGTCTCTAATGATTCTTTAGTGGAATTTATTGGGTATTTCCATAATGGTTGTGTACATGTAATGACTGTAGAAGTGATGATTTGTAATAAAACAGATGTAGTGAATATTTACAAAAATAGATGTTTATATATAGTATTTATCAAGTTGTACTCACTTATCCTACTGAAAGGGATGAAAATAAGTTGTGTTGAACTTCATGGTGGGTCACGTCTCATTGGACATGTTGTAAATAATTTCTGTTGTTTATGGAGTTTACTATTTTTCAAATTTATATATATTATGATTATTTAATTTATTACCTCATTAATATATTATTGGTTAATAATATTTTAATGTAGATATATTTTATTCCCTTGGATTTAGTTCAAATAGTTATGATCGATAACTATTATTTCACCACAAGTTATCTCTTATGATGTTTTCTAATTAATTGTATACAAAATTTGGAGTTTTTGACTCCAAATATTCTCTATATATTATTAATATTATTTTATATGGTCTAGATAAAATAATTGTTATTTGAGATACTACTGCATAACATAGAGATTAGGGGTTTAACCCCTGATGGTTTCCATTACAAGGGATTTTCTACGGGTATTATAATGCTATATTAGGGGGTTCTCTAGTATAAAATCATATAATATAGTTATAAATATAGTATATGTAGGTATTATAGTATCACATGAATTATTATAAATGTTGTGTTAGAAAGGGTGTTTTAATTATATTATTCCCTAAAGGGGGATTTGGTAAAAAAATATTGGATCTTTAGAAAAAAGTCTTTCAAGTGACAAGTTCATTGGGATATAAAACAATAATGTTGAATATTCGGTATGAGGATATTAATAGTTGGAATGAATCATAATCCATGATATCCCAAAACAGGTGTGTTTTTTTCTATTTGGTTTTGGTTTCAACCTTATTGGGGATGCATAGAATATGGAAACCCATATCTTAATACATATTATTTCATGATTTATTACATAAAATCACACATAGATTAACCCAAAATGCTATGAGGTCAAGTTAATTTTTGAAATTATGTAAATAACATAATAACTTTATTGGGGATTCAGCATCATTATTTTATAATCATTTGACATGCTCTTAAAATTGAACTGCTCTTCCAAAATAGAATGGGATAACCTGGGGGTATACATAAGAACTGGGAGACCTATAAAGACCAATAATGGAATAATAAAGGATAGAATAAGGTTAATTAGTATATGTGATCCAAGAGTAATATGAAGTTTACATAATTGGGGTGAGAACCATAATATTGAACAATGATGCATGATATAACATGACAGTATAAAGGCAATATGGGAATGTTAAAACAACACAAGGCATAACATCATAAACATAAGTCAACACTTACCGCTATGACATCATAACATGGTGTTCTTAAGAAAACTTCTCTTTTCCATACATTCCTTATCATGAAATTAATGCATGACTAAATTAATTTTTGGGATATGTAATTATGTTCCCACACATCACTTTTTGATATTCTACTTGCATGAGTGTCCTGTATATATAATCCAACAAATGATAATATTTCATCAAATTTATCACCATGATTAAGGAGTGTGGGATACATACATTAAATTCAACAATAAAATAATTATATATATATATATTTATATAAATAACATAGAGTTGAAATAGTGATGGGTATTCACAATACAAAATTTTGGCATGGAAAAGTTATAGGATAATTTCAGTTATCTAACAAGGTTACATAATGAATAATGGGAGGGATTAATAATAAATAATGGGGTCTATAATCAATTGGAATTCATAATTTTAGTAATATTGATTTTAAAAAACCTATCTCAATGAGATAATGTATAAAAAAATGCATAATATAAAGGACGATCATAAATAAAGATAAGAAGGAGATGATCCCTTACCATAAAGGGGTGCCTCTAAAATCTTGATAGGATCTTATTGGGATATTGGGGGACCCTTTTGGGGGATATAGAGAGTTTATCAAAGATTAATATTGTTATGTAAGATTTGTTACCAAAGAGGAATGGGTGGATGGGTGGGTTTATATAGAAAAAAAGACAATAATTCACTATTAATTTCCAAATTTTGGTTTTGGACTCTATATAATAAATTAATAAAAATGACAAACCAACCCATGATTTTTCCCATGGTTTTAGACAAAGTGTGGACATTTTAATTTTTTTACATGTCTACAAACCGGTCTAATTAATATAATATCCATGGTGATGTGGAATTGAGTCATGTTTATAAATAGTTGATTTTAAAATCTTAAAATATAATATAGGTTATTAATAATTCATAAAGGGTTTATAAATTTAATCATAAAACATCAAAAACACATAATACTAAAGTGAAAAAAATATTTTGTCCTTGGATAATCTTCATATTATTTATTACATCACTTTTGAACATTTTATCATGCCATATAACACATCATATATTTATATTGTATTTATCTTTTACACAAATATTCGACATTATTAGAAAATTATTAAAAATTTATAGTTAGATAATTTCAATAAGCTGATTTCAAAAATAATATTTCTTTTATCAAAATTATTCTCTAAATATTATAATTTACATTTTTTTAACACCCTATTTTTTAAAATATAATAATTTTTTACAATAAAAGTTTTCTTATTAGAATAATAAAATTATTTGTCTTCATAAAATTATATTATAATATAAATTTAATAAATATTATTTAAAAATTATATATTAATAAAATATTTTTTAAAAATTAAATTTAATGAAAATATAATTTATTTCATAAATTATTGAATTCATAAAATATATTGTCTTTATTGACACTATATATTTTCTAAAAAAATTGCTTCTCATCGTATCTAAATATATTTTATATCAAATTAATTATTTGATCATTTATAAAGTAATAAAAAATGGGGAAAATATAAAAAAATTTTATCAAATAATAAAATACAAATTCATATAATTAAGTTCTGTATATATATCCCTTTATTAAAATAACAAATTCTCTAAAGGTAAAGTGTTTGATTGTATGATTTTCGTTGGGGGTTTAACATACGTGGTTTGTTCTATGATCTGGATGAGCGTGAACATATCCCATAAATTGATTCAATTATATTGTAGTTGTGGAATCTTGGATTTTCCTTTGTCGAGGGAAAATCCTAGTGATGGTATCTTCTTAAGAAGCTCTGATAAATGGTTATCATAGGGGATGATTCCACTAGTCAAGGCCATCACATCCATTATATATGTAAAATGGAATTTATCATAACAATTAGTATACAAATCTTAATTCTCATCGTAAAATAGATATATTATCAAAGGTTATGATGCATAATGGTATATGGAATTTGTTGGACTATATAACTGTGAATAAATGAAAATTTAGATCATGTTTTTTCTATAACTTTATTTAATAATAATGTATTTACTAAGTTAAAATGATATTTCATTTATAAATGATCAAGTCATTACATTATTCCCCCCTTTGATAATTTCACTAGAAACTTTTCCATTTCATAAACTAAATAAATGTGGTTACTTCAATTTCATCACCTCTACTTGTTCCAATGTTGCTTCCTCAAACATTATGTTCAACCACAACACTTTGACTAGATTAGTTGTTTTGTTTCTTAAAAATTTTTCTCTACAACCTAAGGCCTTCACTAGAAAATACTCATATGAAATATTATTCCCCAATTGTACCAACTATGGATCCAGTTCATGTTATTGGAATGATATATAATTCCACAAGATGGATACATGGAGCACATCATGTACATGAGATAGGATAGCTGATAGTTAATGTTAATATGTCACCACATTGATGTGATCAAGGATAAAAATGGTGCTGATGTATCTAGAAAAAAGGTTTCTATCATTATAAATCCTCATTAATTTCTTATATAGTTGTATACAAAGGAAAACTTTATCTCTAATAACAAACTCTAGATCACATTGAAGGTTTTATAAAAAATATTTCTATCGAATTTGAGAATATTTAAACTAAAATCTAATATTTTAAACCATAAGTATCATCTCTTGGATAAGATTAGGGTACATCATCTTTCACTCTCCAAATTCATCCCAATGTGTCAGATTATAACACCTCTTCCCAAATAGAACCTCAAAAGGTTCCATTTAAATTCTATAATGAAAACCATTATTATATGATAACTCCAATAGAAGAAGTTGTTGATCCCCACATCCTTGGAAATCTGTTGAGAATAATCTCATCCTATCCTCAAGTGTTTGAATTTCTCTTTTAGACTAACCATTCATATGAGGGTTATAAACAGTTTTGAATCTTAGTACTGTATCCAATGATTTCGGAAGGCTCCCCCAAAACCACAAATTAAACAATTCATCATAATTATAAATAATGGATATTGGCACCAAATTAGTCTTCCCACTTACCTTAGGTATATCTTAGTGACTTGGTTAGAAGGGAAAAAAATCCTTGAGTCCTTAAAAAGAATAGAATTTTTTAGGAAATGAATTGAAAATAAATGTTCTTATTTTTGTAAGATGTCCTTGGGAGTCATATAAAGAAATGTAATATTATGTTTTCCCATTTATATACATATATATGAAATGGGTTCAGTGTAGTACCCATGGAATCTGGAATGTAACCTTTAATTTTTTCATTTTATATTTAAAAATTTTAAGGTTTAAGAATATAATAGTTATTGAACTTTCAACATGTTTTTGGAGCCAAAGGAGAGGTGCACGTGCTGCGATGGTTTGTCTAAACCGTGCATAGGGCCTAGTCAAAATCATGTGAAGTAGCAGATTCTGGACAGTAGCTTCATCATAGTGTGTGTAAAGTTATGGATACCATATGAGGATTCCATGTGGATTTATATGTATTGCATTATCTAAAACATAGTTAGTGCATAGCTTTTCTAACCGTGTAGACTAACCATGCACTGGTTAAAAACCACCTCCATAAAAATTGGATCTAGGTCATACTGTCCATTAATCCACTAATTTTTTCCAAAACTATATATTACTCAGTATTTTTCTTCTTATAAGTCTAGATAAGGTTATCCCATTGATCCCAAGGAAATCTGAAGACTTCAAATGTGATTCAGAGCTAGATTCTAGAGGTATTTGATCATTCATCACTGTTTTTATCACGTTTTCTTTGATATAATTCTACTCTACTCTCAGTTTCTAAAATATATGCATGTTATGGGTAGATCAATGATTTTTTATTCAAAATATGTTGATATTTGGCCACGATATGATAAGAGAATATATATAATGATGTTTTATGGAGAATTGACCCAGTTTCCTAGAGTATTCTTCGTCTGCTCTCAGCTTTCATCAAAACGGTGGATTTAGGTGGCTTCACTCTAAAATCCTATTTCTATAATTGATTTTTTGGGTCTCAAATTGGTTCATTTGAATGGAATTTATTATTAAAATCATATAATAAATATTATTTAGTGATTATTAAGGGTTTTATTGAAATTGTGTAATCTTGGTGAATTGTTGTGCAATGTGATTTAGTTTCATGAATTTAAAATCGTAATTTAAAATTATAGATTTTAAAGAATTTATAAATAGTTTTATTAGAAATGGGATTTCAATAAAAAGGTTGTTTTATTGAAATGGTTTTGATTGGAAATGGTTTTTTATAAAAATGTGATTTTATTAAAAGGGTTTTTGGCATGATTATTGGGAATAATTGGTGTTTGTGTTCATGTTTCATTTCTGGTTCTTAGTTGAAATATGACAATCTTCTTAGTGAAAAATGGATAATGCCACATGGGATATAATTACTTAGTGATGATTTGGTAGATCGATGAGAAACTGCTCATGAGTATGTCATTGTCATAATGAATCATGAATAGTTGGATGTGTGAATAAGTTGAATGGAATGGTTATGCGAAAACGTTGTTGAGAAATGGTTTTGAAATCCTTGTTTGGTTGTTTTTCTAAATATGTGAATTGTAGAAAATTTGTTTAATATAAAACTTGTTTACATTTTGTTTTAAATGGTTTTAAGACTTACTTATATTTATCTATAACCTATTTTGATAAGTTGTTTTATATAAAATATTTTATATAAATTTTTTTAAACCATTCAATCCGAGTGGAATGAGTAGGGAAGTTGTTATGAAAAGTATACTAATTTTTATACTCACCTATTCTTTGGCACTTTGGTTCTTTTGTAGATGTTATCTTCTGGGACATGGGATATGGTAAATTATCACACTAATTGAGCACCACTTAATGATACCTGGGATATTTAGTGATTGGAGCATTGAGCTTGTGGGTCATGGAGTCCTTTTTTCATTTTTTGAGTTTATTAGTTGCCTTTCACTATTTACTTTGATGTTTAGGTTGTCTTCCGATGTTGCAAACTTTTTTTGGTTGTTAAAATGTAAATGGTTGAGTGTTCTTGATTTATAATGCATCATATTTTGGGTGTTTGGTTGTGTGTCTCGGTTGGTGGTTTATTTATTAAAGGGTAAATTGTCCCCCACTTGAATTAAAATCTTTTGGTATTTATTTCTAGCCTTTGGAATCTTAGGGATGTTTTCCAAGGACATCTAATGATTAATTGTATTATTAACCCGGTGAGAATAAGTGTTTCATTACATTAATTATAACCTTATACTTATTTCACTCATCATTGACTTGTTGGAAAACCAAAAATTGAGAAACAAACTCCGAAATATCAATCTTTATGTTATCATACCATAATATTTCATTAAAATATATATATATCATAGTGATTAATGGGTTAATAGAAAAGGATGATCTATGTTCATCATAAATAAGTTACATCTTTAGTTTTTTTATTTATAGTACACATATCTATGTTCCAAAAAATATTACTCCATCTCTAGAAATGTTAAATATTGGGACCACTTTGTGTATAATGTTGTATTTGTTGTCAATAGTGTTCAATGACGATCAAAATAAAGGAGATCAAGAAGTACTCCAATGAAATGGAGGAATGTAAATTCAGATGATTATTGTACTGATCATAAAATGAATGAAATTGTATCAAAGGTGAAACATTGTTTACAATAGTGGAGAATCGTGAGGTGTAATCCATCTTATGTTGATTGAAGAAGAATGGGGATTTGATGAAGACCATGCAATTCTCCATTATTTCATGAGAACCATGGAAGAGCCGACTTGAATAATTGAATCATATGTTTTGCATGAAGTAGAGAATGACGGTTGAAGAAGAAGAGTTGTTGAAGAAGGAAAATCACTGAAAAAAGCATGAAGGTTACAGCCGAAGCATATAATGAAGGTGGCATTGTTTCCCAGTATTTAAAAACTTTTTGGGCCTCAAAATCAGAAAATGAAGAAACTAGTTTTTGGCAAAAAGAAGTGCGCGCAAAGAGAAAGTGGTGTGCAAAATATCGGGAGGCGTGCGTGAAAAATCAAGGGTTGTTCGAAAAATGGTGGGTTTGCGTGAAAAAAAATGGCGTGTGTGAAAAACAGCATGGTGCGTGAAATAGCGGAGCATGAATTTTCACGCAAGAGGTGTCTCGAATTAGAAATAATGAAAATCAAAAAAGTCAACATGCACGCAAAAAATCTAAGAAGTTCGTGCCATGTGCGCGGAAAATCAAATGTGTCCGCGAAAAATTGGTTGTGCGCAAAATGTGGGTTTGATGTTTTACGCGCAAGAGAGGATTCATGTTCAGAATGATGAAAAATGGTGAAGTAATGAGATGCGCGAAAAACCAAGGTGGTGCACGATAATAGAAGGAAGGTGTGCGTAACTCAAAGAACTGAGAGATTTATTTACGCACAGGACAACGTTTTACGCGAAGGATCAAAAACGCCAATAAAGATGAGGTGAACCCCTCTCATTCGGCACGGCTCGACACATAGAAAAATCCCAATCTCTAGCACAAGGAAAAATTGAGGTATAGAGTGGTTCATGAAAAGTAGAAGGGTTCCGAGAAAAAGAAGGTGTTGTGCGAAAAGGGAAGTTTTGCGCGAAAAAGAAGAGTTGCACGAAAATCCTTTTTCGCGCCAAAAATAATTTTTACGCGCAAGGTTTGAATTTTACTTGCAAGATGCTGGGAAGGGTGTGTGAAAACTTTAGGGGTCCCACATGCCTTTGACAGGTGCATATCACTCTCAAATCTTCTTTGTGAATATCGAAGAACAGTGAACCATTTGGTTTTGTGGAGAGAATTAGTACCGCACACACAAGGCTGGTGTTTAACACCCTCGTTGTGCTGGGTGAAGAGAAGAAGAATAGTTTGTGCAACTAAACTCAGATCTACATTGAAAGATGTAAGTATAATGATACACTCAGGTGTTGGTATTGGAAATTACAGTAAGAGAAGAAGAAGATTTAGTGCATTCAATTATTGCATTAAAGTAGAAGATTGAAAAAAAGAGCCTCAACTCAGGAGTCTGATGAAAGCATGTCTCATGCTGAATATGGGTCAAAGACATCAATACGAATCTGTTGACGAGTCCCTCACATCTATAAAAAGACTGGGACTTCTCCAAAAGCAGTGAGTCAGGGAGAGTCAATGGGAGTGACCCGAGGGATGCATTGTGCTATCCCTAAACATTTGAAAAGGCAGTGAGCCTAGGACATAGTGACTATTCTCGAACCATTGTAATCAACAACTAGTGAAGAATAGTGGAATTAGGTATGACTGGACACCTTTTGGTGTATTCTCATTAGATGTAGCACTTAGTGGTGAACCATGTAAAAGTGTTGTGTCGACTCAATGCATGTGAATGTTTGATTGCTGACAATATCCATCATACATGTTTTACAAGTTCCTACCAATGTGGGGATAAGATCTATCACATTAAGAGGAAAAGTTGACACCCTGATTCACCCCTCCCCTCTCAGGGTGTCCCGAGGACCTACAATAAAATCTACAATATTCACTACCTTCTTCTATATCACCTTATCATCTTTCTAGTCCTCCTTGAACCACTCAATAATGTATGTTTGATTAGTTTTTTTAGAATGTATGAATAAGATCCTTTTATTATTTCTATGTATATCCTTTTCTTGTCCAAGATGATTGGATCCCATGCAATCCTCATCATTGATAGGGTTGCAAGATCTTTTCTATTCAAAGCATATGTTACATTGTATTCCTTCCTAGGATTGTAATTGATTGATCTAGAATAATCCTTGATTATCTAAAACTATATTCATTGGTGCATTTTAGGATCCTTTTGTGTGATTATATGATTGAGGCTTTTTTGGTCTGTATATATGTCACAATTATACACTTAGAGATAATGTTAACAAATCATCAACATGAAGATCACGTCAAATAGTTTTATATCATGATTTAGGCGGTTCATCACATGGATCATTTATTAGTTGGAGACATATGCTATAATATTTTTATCTTTCATGAGTACACAACCCAATCCATTTTTGGAAAAACTGTTATTAATCATAAATCCTTCCCCACTAGGGGTAATGTGAGCATAATTGTAGTATTTAGACACTTATTCATATCTTCGAAAATTTCTCTACATTAAGCATACAAGAAAAACTCCACTCTCATGTGAATTAGTTTGGTTTTTCCACTTGAAAATAATCATAAGTTTCTCACAAAGAGATGAGATCACCCAACTAATCCAAGGAAACTATATATATCCATCACATATTTTTGTCTATCCCATTATTTCATTGCCTATATTTTTTAAGGGTATACATATATCCCTTTTCATGTGATAACAAACCCATGTAATGTTCATTTCTCCAAAAATAACATAAAATTACTATATGTTTCATATATATTTTCTTTCCTCAAGGTCCTCAGTAAGATATTTAAATGATCCTCATGTTCCTCTTTAATTTTGTAGTAGATAAGAATATAATATAGAAATACTATCAAAATTTGACGGAGGTAATATCTAATGACTCTATGCATCATGTACATAAAGATTGTTGGATCATTAGTGAGTCTAAATGGAATCACTGGGAACATATATTTTGAATACCATGTATGAAAAGAAATATTAGGTATATCCTCCTTCTTCATAATTACATTACAATATCCCAACTGAATATATACAAAATAAAAAAAACTATGATCCACATATCTAATCAAACAATTCATAAATCCATGTAAGAGGATACATTTTCTTTATCATGATCCAGTTGAGATCATGTAATAAATATAGAGACACATTTACCCAAAATTATTCTAGATGAAGAGGACTAGTGAAAACCATTGTGAACCCCTTGGGATTATAAACCCTTTATCCATATTATATTGCAATTATTTCTCAAGATCATCATGTTCAAAAACAACAATTATATTTGGATTCTTGGATATTGGAAGAGATATAGGTATAAGATTGATGAAAATTAAACCTCTCATATTGGATGAATAATAAATTATTTATAAAACACATCATAGTATTTATTTATAATGTTAATTTCATTATGGATGGTATCTTTATTAGCCTTAATCATTTGAGAAAGTTATTCTTTCTAATAAATAAATATTAATCAATCCTAATATGATGATACAAAGAGATATTCATCCTTATCCTTACACTTTTATAGAATCATAGGGTGGTTCATGATACCGAGGGTGATTTCTATTTCACATAAATATATATTTTCACTATATAAGAAAATAAATACATACATAGATTTGAATTTAATTATTCTAAATGGAATATCACAATGTTCGTTGTGAATCTTAACCCAAAATTTTGATAGGGGGGAGTATTATACTTATGATGAAAAATTAACCTATTTTTCATTTTCAACAAAATCTCTACTTACATAATTTTTAGTGGTGTTTTAATAGTTACACTAAACTAGTGATATATAATATAATACATAGAACCATTATCAAAATTTATGTTCAGTATTCTTGAATGAATAATTAGCATACATATCACCACTTCATTCTTGGGATCTAACTCTATATTTGTGATGGAATAAACTCATCATTGATCTCTAGACCATGAAGGTTGGAATCATCAGTTTTTTCTAATTCCCTTGTCTTAAGTAAGTGGACCAAAAACTATCATTTTTCTATGTATTTAAAACAATAGATAGAAGTTTGAGGGTTGAAAGGATAATTCCATTCTTCTATCACATTATTGGGTTTTTCTCATCCGAAATCACTAGCTTGGTACCCCTCCTTCCCACAAATAAATAATTACCTCATCCTATTTAGAAATTTTTAGAGATTATTATTACAACACATATGATTGGTGGAATGTTGTAATTTCGTTCCACCATTAGATTTCACCATTACACTGCCATAATGAAACTTCATTTCCAGCTTCTTATCACCATAAAAATTCTGACATTCATTGATCTCTATTTCAATTTTTTTGGAACATCATATAGTTTCCACATAATTTGAATTGTAATTAATGGATAATGATTATCAAAGGCGCAATTTTATCCCACCAATAAGTGGAAAATAATGAATCTTTGAGAAACTATAACAATGGAGGATTATTAAGGAATTATTTTTATGTTTTACGCCTATACTTGGATGGAAAATTCATACTTTTTATTATCTATAAGAAAATACCTCTCCATTTTTATTCCATGATTGTGATAAAAGTATTTATTTAAAAATTATTTTAGAATTCCATACACCCCATCGCTTTGATCTCCTCCTCAAGATTTGTATTCTTTACCAGCATCCACCATTTATCGTCTTCTCCTATCATGCAATAAACAACTAGCACAATCTTATCCTTCTCCAAGAATTGAGGGATGGAAGAGGTATTTTCAATGGATTTGATCCATTTTTCCATGATTAAACTATAAAAATATGTAATTATTTTTTAGGCATATTTTATAAAGGTATAAATTAAAACATTCTCTTACTTAGGGGAATTTGGGATTTTCTTATAATTCATGTTTTGTATTAAATCATGTGTAAATTAATAAATTATTGTTAAGATGTTAACGAATTCTTATCCCATTGGGTTGGTAATATGAATTTGAATTCATCACACTAACTCCCCAACATTGGTTGTTGACATGGTTCCTCCTATGTCTAGAAATATACTAAAATAAAGGGAAAAATATTGATGGGTATTATTAAACTATTCAACTCATAAATGCGAAATCAAGAACATTAATGGGGTAAATCAAAAAACATTATTTAACATGTCATTTTTTAGGATTCAATCTATATTAACATTGATCTATATCTTAACATAATGTATTATGATCATTTATTCCATTAATAATGGTTCATAAGGATCTTGTAAATTTAGGAATGTGTATCCACAAAGTGTATCAAACTATGTGTGTAACAAGTCCCATTTTTATCCACCAGGTGATGATTTATTCCATATAAAGGCACCCTTTTGGGGTTATTAACCATAGGTATATCTCTTCTAGATCCACATACACTTTTTGAATCCGGATAGGAAAGTATTTTTATAGAAACTACTTACTATAAACTAAAAAAACATTAGGGGTATTTTATAATGTTTACTCTTATACCAATTTCTTTCTCTAGAGTTTTCTAATATTAATCCCAAAATATTACTTAACCATCATCGGACACCATCTATGAAAAAACATATCCTTAATACACTATATTCCATGATTGAATACATAAAAAAACACCTAGTATAACCAAGAATATCATGAGGCAGAGTTTCAATAGGAAATTTTATACATAATATAATAACTTGAATGGAAATACAATATCATTATTTTAAACTCCTTTAACAAGATCTTCAAAGTATATTTCTATTTTAAAATTATGTATTATAACCTGGTGATGTATATAAGAAAGATGTAAGATATAATGTCGATTAATAGAAAAAACATATAGAATAAGGTAAAGTAATATATGTGATCCAATTGGAATATCAAGGTGACATTACATGTGTGAGAATAATAAAATTGAACAATGAGGCATGTTATAACTAGATATCATAAAGGCAACATGGGAATGTGAAAATACATAAAAAATGGAATCATAAACATAACTAAAGAATTACCACCAAGACATCATAATATATAGTTCTCAGGATAAACTCTAGTGCACTATAAAAGGAATATCATGAGATTAAAACATTACCCAATAAATTTTAGGGATATATATTGCATACACAAATTTTCACATTTATAACATTTACATGCATAAGTGTTCCACATAGATCACTCAACAGTTGTTCATATTACATCACATTTAATTCCACAATTAAGGAGTGTGGGTTATAATCATTGAGGAACCAATTCAATTAATTTTAGGAATATCTAGGTGAATACCCTTTATTTCAAATGGATATGTGTATTCAAAATACAAAATCTTGGCATGGAAAATCACAAAATAATTTTACAAACATAACGTGGTAGAATAATAAATCATGGGAGGGATTAATGAGAGTAAAACAGGTCCATAATCAAATATAAAACAATAACATAGTAATAGGTATGTTTAAAAACATATCTTCTCGTGATCAAGTGGAATAAAATAAAGGAGGTGTTTGAATGAAGTGGAGAAGAATAGAATCCCATACCATTGGAGGGTGATTCTAAAAGATGTGGAGAAGCTTCGTGAGAGCTTGGGGAATGTTGGGGGGTCTATAAAGAGGTAATTGTAGACTAATTTTAGGATATATGAGATACTAGTGTACATGATTTGGATTATGTTAGGGTTTATGTAATAAAAGAGATAATGATTCTTTATTAATATTCAAATTACGGTTTTAGACTCTCTAGCACCCCGAGATTTGTTAAATATTTGTTTCAAATATATTCAATATTGTTGATGTTTTAAATTTCATGAAACACTAATTTTATATTTCATTACACGAAACACTATTTTTTTCAAGTGTTATACAAAATTGTGTGTTTATTTTTAGTTAAACCCAACACCGAGTTTAAATGAAACATGTCATTATATTAAAATATCTTTACATGATAGTTATAACCCAATTGTCAGAATTTTCAGTATGGATAAGATTTTCTAAATTATGAAAATATAGTTTAAAAATGTTTATGTAATTATTTTTTTGTGACCACTAAAAATAGATGAAAATACAACCCTTTGGATAAAAAAAATAAATATTTTGTGCAAAAACTACTTTCATGCGCATATATGTGTTTTATATTAATAAATTAACCAAATAAATTTTGATTAATTTTTTTAATGAAAATAATATACTAAATTAATTTTTTTAACATTCAACTTATATTTATTATGATAATAGATAATAATAAATCCAATTTGATTATAAAATACTACAATTTTCTAAAATGTTGTTTTGTCGCCTTCTTACGACAAACTTATATTAAAACAATCTTATTAAAATTCTAGAGAACTAATTTTAAAAAAAATAATAATTTCTGATATTTTAATATCAAAATTATCTTATTCTAAATTCTTGATATTCTTTCTAAAAATTTAAATTTTATGATAAATAGTGAAAGATACTCAATTTTAATTGAAAATTTCCTTTTCATCTAAATTATTTAAAATGTTGAATTATATTTTTATTAATTACTGTTGTATAATTAATTAAATAATACATATATTAATCTAATATAGGTTATTGGAATCAATTTCATATTAAAATTTGTTATAAAAACATTTTGAGCATTTTGTGCATTTTCACTTTAAAAAATTGCTTTCTTATCGCATATGCGGGATTAATTTTAAACTAAATTGTTCCAATTATGTGAGTTGAATTTTAAAAAAAAAGGTTTCCATATTTATAAACAGAATAATTTATAATATATAATAATGTTAACAAATTTTTTTACCATAATAATTATAGAGAAATGATAAAAATAATTAAACTAATTAATGTTAAAAGGGGTTTTCACATTACATGGGCTTGTGTTATAATTACTTTTACACACAAATATGATTTCTATTTAATGAATTTGATTTAATATTTAGATTCATTAGATATTAATTTGATAATAATTATCTTTTAATCATATTCATAAATGATAAATTACGTAAAAAACTAAAAAGATAAAACGTACATTAGTAAAAACAATAAGGATAAAATTGAGTAAACATAAAGTATAAGGAAAAACATGATTAAAATGTGTTTATTTTATGTTTTTAAGGTGATTATAAAAAAATTAAGGCCTTATATAAATTATTAATCAATTTTGCATCAACATTATATATATTATATCTACCAAGAGTGAATACTTAAACATATATACAAAAATGACACCCCTCCGCAAATATAAAAGGGAACTCGCTTTCCCCATTTATTCACACCAAAAAATATATTTGGATCAACAAATAACTACCCAAATCACTTAAAAAATCACTCCTCTCATCCTAAAATCCTTAATTTTGACATAAATTCAACCAAAAATGGAATATGTTCAAAACAAAATGAAGATACCCGAAGAAGAAGGAACGTTCCTCATCGAGCGTTTTCATTTTATTTCTTCCTCCATTCCCATAAATTATTATTATACCATGATTATATAAAATAATAAATATAATAAATATACTTATATTTGTATTTGATAAGTTTATGATACAAAACAACACACACTTCTATTAAATGGGTTGCAAAATTATCATTTCGGCGAATGACAGACTACTGCCTCACAAACTGATGTCATTCATTTTTTACATTAATGAATTTCATGGTAGGTAATATTGATAGATTTATATTTTATATATGATATTTATGATGTTATTATTATTCTTTAATTTTTATATCACACTTCCCTTAATGCTTAACATTTTTTGTGAATGTGCTAACTTTATTCGTGTGTACAGTGTATAATAGCCTCGTGAAGCGATGCAATTCATCCATGATTTACATGGATGTATTAAGGAAAGATTTAATAGAAAATTAAATATATATAAAATAAACATAATTATGAAATTAATATATATAAATTAATTTTCCTTGTTTTAAATAAATAAGAAAATAAAATAAATCATGCTTACGTACAACCTACTATCTCAATAAACAGTGCATTTAATTTATTATCATGAAATTTTATGGATTATAATAAATAAATAAATAAATATATATATAATATATGAAATTTATATAATGATTCTAATTATTAAGTATATTAAATAGTTCTTAAATTAAGAGGGCCAAAATTTTAATGAATCAAAATATATATGAAAACTAAAGCAGTTATTACCCAAAATATTACATTAACATGGTATTGATAATAAATAGGAAAAACAAGGTCATAAGAAAAAATTGGAATGATATATATTAATATAGTTCTTTCATATATGAATAATAAACTTATATTTATTATAATTTACTTTTTAATGCTTATGATACAATTCAAGACTTAAGGTAATGGATTTTCGTTACACTTTTTACATCTAGGAGACACATGCCATGTTCACTGCCCATTTATTTTCTATGGTGTTCATAATACATGTGAATTTATTTTATTATTATTATGTTTATAATTATTGGTATTTAAATATCCATTTTAGGATCTATCATTCATGGGGTATTTGTTTCAAAATTCAAGAAATTTGTAAAGGATTTTATACTCAATTTTCCTTCTAAGAGACGTATGTTATGTTGTGACCAATATTATTTCATGAGGTGTATATAAAAAATATTTTGAAATGTAATATAATGAATTTCTTAATACCCATGGTATTTTAAGTTTCATTTTAATATATTCTTTCATGATTCAAACGATTCAATGTTACTAACCTGGTAAAGATGTTATTCTATAATGTTATAATTTATCAAGATTATTTATTATTAATTCTCCATTGATGAAATCTAATGATATACCTCTTAAGAAATATAATTAATTGTATTCTACTCTATTTAATCATGATATCTTAATCTAATGCTTCTATTTTCTAATATTTTGTACTCAAATAATTATGAATTTTTTTAACAAAATATGACTTTATTTCTCTCTTCAATCATTATAATGTTTTCTTCCAAAACCATGTTTTCTAAAAAAGTGGTTAAATGATATTTTTCGATAATTTTAAAATAATTTTCATTTTTTTAAAAAATAGTATTTAAAAAGTGGTTTTAATGATTTTAAAATATTCCTTAATAAGTTTCAAGGGATATTTTCAAAGAAAAGTATTTATAAAATGTTTTATACATTAAGAAGGGTTTTAAATGATTTTCCAAGATTATTTTATAAATCTCCAATGTTTTTTTCAAATAAAAACTTTTTTGAAATGTTTTATGTTTTAAAATGAATTTTTGAAATTGAAAAGTATGTTTTTATAAAGAAATTGTTTAAATGATCTTTCAAATTTATTTTCCATCTATGATGACATCTGTTAAATTTAGTTATGACTTACTCGGGATATGATCCAAGGATACCATTCAAATTCTTTCTTAGACTAGTTTAGGTTTTTATGGAAGGAATTATCTGAAACGTGTTACTATTCCATGGGTTATGCGATGCATAAATTATTATAAAATGACATTTTTAATTGGTTATTCTATGCTGAAATTATTATGAAACCTATATCTTTTCCATAGGTTATAATGTGATAAAATGTTTATGTTACCCATTTAATTTCAAGGGTTATGATATAATGAATGTTTATGATCTTTAGAAATACATAAATATAGATTACATTATGTGATCGGTGCGACCTATATCTACCTCCAATTAATTGGGTAAATATTTATATCTTATTAGAAAAAAAGGACAACAATAGGGGGAGAACCTCATTCGGTAAGACATGGATGTAATGGGGAGTGATCTCGGTTCAATAATATGGGGATAGAATGGGGAGTGAACCATGCTTAATATGGTAATTTTTTTCACTATGATGATCTTTGGAGTGAACCTTGATTAATATGGAAATGGGTGTCTACACTTTTGTATATACCAAAAATCCACGTCTTATCTAACATTCATGGTCTCGTGACTCGTGTTCTGTGATCATCTTATAATTCCTACCTTATTAACTTCCAATATTTATCCATGAACCAATATTATTATCTTTATTATATAGGGTATGATTTTTAAATGTTGAAATAATAATCTCATAAACCTATGCTCATGTTATGATTATATATATCCACTTTTTACCCTCACTGAGAATTTGAGCTCACCCTTTCATAAGATTTGATTCCCCATGATATGAGAAAGGTTTAATGTGGGGTATGTTTATAAAGAGTCCTAAGGATGATTTAATGTATAGAAAAATTTCCTATAATTTTATTAAAGGGTCGAGTGAGTGGATTCCAAGAAATTACAACCTAATATAGATACTACAAGTGGATGTGGATATGGTAGGGATTTACATATAAGTAAAAACCATGAAAACATTGTATTTAGATAGAAAGTATTGGGAACTGGTAAACAAAAATGGGTATTGATATACATGTTGTTTAATACTCCTATAGGATATGTTTTTGAAATTCAAAAACTCAATACGAAACATCATGAATGATTTATATAGAATATGACTATGAATTACCATGTATAAACCTAAGGCTATATATATTAAAAAATAAAGTATCATGATTTAGATATCCCAGAAGGAATTTTCCATGATTATGAGGTTTCCACTATGATTTTTATTATGCACGCTGTGCTTATTATTTTATTCAATGATCATAATTAGAATTAATTTGATTAACATTAAATATAACAGATGATTCATTGATGTGCATCTAAATGGGATGATGGAAGGAGTAAAGGATGTTGTGATTATGCCTAATTAATTATTGATGAACGTGATTAGAAACATGCACCTTATCCATCTCTCAAACAAACCAAAGAAGAAAATGAAATCGAATGATGAGAGTTTGGGGGATTGTAAACATGGAGGAATAATGATTTAGTCTCAAATATATTTACAATATGGGAAAAAAACACCGAAGTTAATGTCTTAAGGGAACATGAAGATGTTTTTATTATAGAAATAAAGGGCATAGAGTAATTAACTATAAATGAAAAATGAAGAGTCTAGTTAACATAATGGATTAGAACATTGGTCTCACTAAAATATCATTGATTGTTGAATGATTTAAATATGAAATGGATGGTAATGATACAAATTGATATCCTTAGGGTAAATCTCATGAATAAAACCAAAATTGTTCTATGATTAATGGTTTTATTTTTTATTATGAATAGAATACAAACGACTTATGAAATGAAATTGGTATTAAGTAATAATATGAAGAATCATAGTTAATAGTTAAATAATTATGTGGTATGGCTGAAGATTTTTTTTAATTGGATTCAATAATTATTAAATACATAGGAATTGTTCAATATTGGTTTTTTGTTATGTATTTGAAAGAATGTTTTGAATAATGAAAATGAACAAGAAATTTTATTTAAAGAAATGTTAGGGAAGATAACCCTTAATATCTCATTGAGTGTGAGAAAATGGTGTTTATTTTGGATAAACATATAATTGATGTTGATAATCAAAATTGGATAGAAATGATAACCCCAGAACTAATAATAGATTTGTTGAAAAACAATTATGTAATAATTGGAAAATTTTACAACATTATGGGATCTTGGTAATATATTCAATAATAGATGGGTTTTTTTTTCCAAAAATGAGAAATCAAGAATGTTTTCAATGAGGTTCTATAGTAACTCCAGTTTTAAGATAATATAAGATGAAGGCATTCAAATGTTTGGTGCAACTATTTCATGCTCTTTCGAGGATTAATTATAAGTTAATTTTAGTGATTGGGTGACCATATTTATAAATATTTGGATTTTAATATTATTCAAGTGTTAAAATTATAACCATTTACAAAATATTTTACATTGAAAATTGTATAAATATTTATAGATTAATTTATTATTTCACCATATGAAGATTTATGCATAACTTTTTCTTACCAATTTGATCTGATGACAAGTAAAGATAGACCAAATGAATTATCATGGATCATATCATCTAAATAGTCATAAGGAATAAAAAATCCACCTTCATTTCATGGTGTATGAAATAAATGTTATATTTATCAGGGAACAACATAAGTGTGATATTGTTCTTTTAAAATGGAAATAAATCAAGTAAGTATATATTCTCTAGAAAATTCTTCAAATTTTGGTAAAAGATCTTGTTTAAAATATTTAATCAATGTACCTTCAATTTTTATGAATAAAATGGTATAATAAATCAACATATATTTATAGTTTTTTTGTTTTTAACTTACTCTAGATCACCCAATATATTTTCATCAATGATCATTATCACTCTATATAATTATTTATTATTTTCTTCTTTGTCTGCATCTTAATTTCCTGCTTTTTTTATCGTATGTGGAAGCCTGGTTGTATATTAAATTAGGTAAACATTATTCTTCCAACAATCCATTTTTAAAGGAAGTATTATTATTCATTTATAATATGTGGGTTTCTATGAATTACATTTAAAATTTTTAAACTTTGAGGACCAAGTTGAATCTCAAGGGCGATGTTCATTTGTGGGGGGTGGGTGTAGAATGTAAGACACCAAGATTTTTGTGAAATACATTTTTAAAATATATTAAATATTTTAGATATTTAATGTTATGCAAAAAATATATTTTACCATAAATTTTACACAACACAAATTTTGGCTAGTGTTACACACAATACCAAGTTTAGCTTGAGTTTCCAGCAAATCCATGTATAAACGAAAAGTGTCATAAAATTAAAATATTATTATATAACAGTTATCACCATGCCCTTGGAATGGTGGGTATGAATAGTATTAGCTAAATTATCAAAATATGGATTTCACTTTTTTATATTATTAATTATTTGGAGACTAATTAATTATAAATGAAAATAAAACTCTGTTGAAGATAAAAGCACATATTTTTCTGAAAAGCTAATTTATTATGTAGGAAGTGTGTTTTATATCAATAAATTAAAAAACAATCTAATACTTTAAATTAAATTTATATATTCAATAAAAAATTTATCATTCATATTATATTTTTTCAAGAAAATTGATAAGAATAAATCCAATTTTATGCTTAAAAACTGTATTTTTGTTAAAAAAACAGTTTTTCCACCTTTTTATAGAGAACATATTTTAAAAATATATATTTACATGTATATAAAATTAATTTAATTATATAAATGTCACTTATAAATTCATAATAACAAAAAAATATAGGGTGACTTTTTGATTTTTTTTTAAAATTCTTCCTTTATTGTCGAATGGTAAAAACTAATGAATTTTCATTGAAAACGGCCTTTTCGCCTAAAATATTTAAAATTCCAAATTATATTTTATCAAAATTGAACTATAAATAGTTAAAATATACATATATTAATCCAATTTATGTCATTGGAAATAATTTGACATTTAAATTTTGTATATAAAAATTGTTAACTTTTGAACATTTGCACATTAAAAACCTCTTTTCTCATCGTGTTTGTATGATTAATTTTAAATTAAATTATTCCATTTATATTAGTTGAATTTGGAAAAATTTATTATATATTTTTAATAATCATAATTATATTATCAATTTATCTTAATTTGTTATCATAATGATTATTTAAAATAGTGATAATTAATTAATGTAATTATGGTTAATATAAGGTTTTGTGCATTACATGCGCTTCTGATAAAATTAATTTTACACACACATATGATTTTTATTTAAGGTATTGTATTTAATATTTAACAACATTATTTAAAAATTATATAATTAATCTCTTTTTAAAATTATTCTTAAAATATAAATTACCCTAGTAAATAAAAAGATAGAAGTTGTCGGGGTAAAAATTATAAGAATAAAATTGACTAAACGTAAATATTAAGAAATAAATTGATCAAATAATGTTTTTATATTAGGTTTTAATGTTTTTATCAATAAAATATTACCTAAACTAAATTATTTATCAATTTTTGAGGAACGTGGGGTAACAAAGATCTCACAATAGTGAATTCTTTTGGGTATTTAAAAAAATATATCCCCTCGTCAACTATAAACGGGAACTCACTATACAAATTTATTCGCATATGTAATGACATTTTTGTCATCCAATATATTCCCAAATGATGTAACATATTCCTTCATCTCATTCTATTTTACTTGTTTTGTACAAAAATTCACCCATGAAATGATTTTGCGAAAACCTTAGAAGGATGCCTAAAGAATATGTAATGTTCATCAAAGAGTGTTTTTTATTTATTTATTCCTCAATCACCTTAATTTATTATTATTACATGATTAAATAATAAACTTATTATAATATTTATACTAAGATGTTTTTAAGGTAATTACATATAACTATGCACATGTCCATCAAATGAGTTAAGAAGTCATCCTTTGGGTGTACGGTGGATTGTTGCCTCACGAACTGATGTTGTTCATTTTTACATTACCACCTTTTAAGGTGGGTAATGGTTGTATATTAATAGTTTAATTATGATATATATGATTTTTATAATATTATTATGATTATATTGTCTTTATATGACACATACCATCAGGCTTTCTATTTTATGTAAAATCGTTAGCATCATTTCGGTGTACGACGGACTACCATTTCCCGAAGCGATGTGATTCATTCATAATTTACATGGGATGTATTAAGTATGTGATTAATGAAAATATTGGACATATATGAAATGAAAATAATTATTTAAAGATAGTATATTTTTTACATTTATTTCTTTTATTAAAACAATATAATGAAAAGTAACATTCATGAATATATACATTCAACCATCTATATAAATGGTTCATTTCATTTCCTATCAATAAATTTTATGGATTACACTAAATAAATATATAATTAATATATATGATATTTATATAATTTTTTATATTATTGAGATTATGAAATCCTGATAAATATTATAGGAATTTTTTTTTCAACAAATCATAACATATACTTAAAACAAAGCGGTTATTACTCGAATTGTGACATTGACATGGTATTGTTAATAAATGGGAAATAAAAGTGAATAATAAAACCATATATGTTATGATATGAATGAATATGGTTATTTAATAGATTCATAATATACTTATATTAATTATACATGAGTTTTTAATGTTTGTGAAGGATTTCATTACTTAATGTTTGTGATTTTTGTCATAATTTTTCATTTCGTGACACACATGTCACGTTCACCACCTATTTATTTTATATGGTCTGTATAATAAACATGAATTTATTTTATTATTATTGTACTGATAAATATTTGGATTAAATATCCATTTTAGGATATCTCTTTCATGGGGTATATTATTGAAAATTTAACAAGTTTTTATGATATTTTAACTCAATTTTTCTTCATTGAGACGTATGTTAGGTTATGAACCTATATTATTTAATGATGAGTATATAAATACCCTTTATAATGTAATATGCGGAATTTATTCATCCCCGTGATATTTTATGTTTCAATTTATTTTATACCTTCATGGTTCTTTTCATTCAATGTCATCAACATGGTAAATATGTTACATAACAATCTCATCATTTTTAAAGATTTTCTATGATTGAGTCCTAAATATTGAAATCTCGTGATATATATCCCAATAATTCTAATGTTTTCAAACCCTTATGCACATGTTATGCTTACATATCTACCTTTTTATTCTTACTAATATTTTGAGCTCACCCTCTCTTATGTTTTCTTTCCCCATGTTATGATGATATGTTTTAAGTAGGGTCTGTTTGTGAAAAGGACTAAAGGGGTATATCATAATAGGATATTTTGAATATTTTTCCTAATTTTGAAAATTGTGTACCTATTATCCAAAGTCACTAAACTATTATGACCCTTGGGGATATACTTTTTGTATTTTATTGGATATTCTTCTAAAATATGTAATATTTATGTATGTGAATCATGGGTCCCTATAGAATCTTTATGATAAAGTAATCAAACCACAAAACATATAATATTTTTTCCCATTAATTTTAAAAAAGTTTAGTGTACTATATTATTTTACATGTATATTAATCGATCACATTAAAATAATACACTTTGTGATGTGTACATGATTCATGTCTATAAATAATTGATTTTAAAACCCTAAAATATAATAAACATGTTTAGGATTCATAAAGGGTTTATTAAATTAATCAATTATAATCAAAAATGGATTATTTTGATGGGTAAAAATATTATTGCTCATGGATATTGTTTATAGTATATATTACATCACTATTTATATTTTACGGTTTTATAATACAAACCATATTTATATACCGTATTTAATTTTTTCCCAAATATTTTTCTATCTCATAAAATATTTAAAAACTCACAATTGAATAATTTTATTATGATGATTTCAAAAACAAATATTGAATTTACTGAAATAATTATCTAAATATGATAATATAAACTTTTTAATAAACAATTTCAATTTATTTAAAAATACATGTTTTTTTTAAATAATAGATTTGTGGCCTTTAAAAAAGTTATATCCAACTTTATTAAAAAATTGTCACTCAAATTTAATAAAAATGATTTATTAATATGATTTTATTAAAATATGTTTTTTTCAAAAATTATTGACTTTCTCAATTGGAGTTTCTTGATTGAAAATATATATTTCCCAAAAAAAAAAATTCGGTATCGACTTATCAAAATATAATCTTTAGAAAACTCCTTATTTTATCATTTATAAGGTAATAATAAAAATGGTTAAATATAATAATGTTTTATTACTGAAAAATATACAAATTAAAATTGTTTGGGTCTATATACACATCATTTTATTACACTACTGAATTCTCAAAGGGTATGTTGTGTGGTCGTGAGAATTTTTTGTGGTGTTAATCGATGATATATTAGGTTGTGATATCAATTATCTTGAATCTCTTTCATTAATGGTTTCATTTTTTATTTAGTTGTTGAATCTCATACTTGTCTTGGTCAAGGGAATATCTCAATGATTTTATATCCCTCAAAGGATTTCATAAATAAACTGCATAGTGTATAATCCTACTAGTTGAGTCCATTGCTTACATTTTCAATGTCAAATGGACTTTATCATAACACTTAATATAATAATCTTGATGGCCACTGTACATTGGCTATATTATCAATTATTATGTAACATAATGGACTTTTAAATTTTATAAAATCTATAATAGTTCAAAATATCCAAATTATTTCTTTTTTTTTCTATAACTTTATTTTATTATAACGAATTTACTCATTTAAAATGGTAAATTCATTGAAAATGTTCAAGTTATTATAGAGTCATGATGGTATAGAAATACATGATCTGTTCAGATTAGAGCATAATGAGTGATAATATACACATAAGAATGTGGGATTAGGGACAATCAAACTCTTCACCTATCAGGGAAACTAGTTTGTTGATGTTTAATATTATAGGGTCCAATCATAAAATAATACTTGTCCTTTAGTTATTATTAATCAAGTATTTTAGTCTAAAAGATATTTTTGATTTTAAATTCATTGTTCTCATGGTCCACATAAGAACATATTATGATTTTCGTTGGTATTTTACAATCCCTGTTTAGAGGGATAAGGCTTAACACACTTTGTTATCTTATACGTGTTTAATTTAAGTTTATAATCCAAAAAATGAAATAAATGTTATTTTTAATCTTATATTTTCTATAAATTATATTTTCTTGAAGGAATGTGGGATCACGGATTAATGAAATAACTAAATGGGGGTTCTCATCCCCTTTTTCTCTTTCTCATACCATATATCATCATCTAGTGGACCATTTGGTATTGAAATGATAATATTTTTTCCTTAAGGGGTTTCAATAATTTATCCAAATACAACTATTGTATTTTTGTCAAGTTGTTCTCTAATTCAAACAATTTAGGTTATTGAAAGGTCATTTTAGTGGCGTGTTTCAATTTTATTTTTATTTTTATTTATAGAGTTTAACTAGAAGATGATATATTATATATGTCCTTTTATTCATATATGAGAAAAATATCTCTAACCCTTTTCGATTGTTTCAATATTTTCAATCTGTTTATGCTATATAAATTTTTTTAAATAAAAATAAAATACTATAAAGGGTTCCTCAAGTATCTTATATTTTATAAAAAATTAGTGTAACATGATAGAATCAATATATAATCATGGTAATATCAATCATATACTATAATATATACAATCTCTTACAACCAATGATATCTCCATTGGAAAACATAAGTTATATTTTACAACACTCATCGGTATCACTGAGGAGATATGATCCACTCTTTTGTGGCATAAAATAGATGATATCATCTTCTATGAGTAATATTATCATAAACTTTTATAAGTTACACTAATTAATGTAAATTTTATCACTATTTAGGATATCTTATATCGTTTGGGATGGTTAATTTTCTTAATATTAAAATATTATCCAATTAATAAAGATTCATGACATGCCTCTAATGATAATGAAAGTATTATTAGGGTTTTATTACAATTATTCATGTAATATATAGAAACAATAAACCCTAAAAAATATTTATATGCTATGAAATAAAAACCATATATAATAAAAAAATAAAAAAATATGTAACTTAGACAATAGAAGGTTGATCCTCTTATCGGCGGAAATGATTTTGGTGAAGATTAATAAGAAGAAAACAATGGGATTCTTCTTCTATATAGTATTAATTGGTCAATATGAATCACCAAATAGTTGGGTAAGATCCTAAACGACTATTAGTTATGATGGTACATATTTAATTAAAGAAATAATTTTATAAGGGATGTGAAATATTGGATGAGATAGAATAAAATCATGGTTACAACACCATGCCATGTGTTTCATCATACTTACACAGTCCATGATGGAACTAGGGGTTCTTCAATGAATCTAATTATAAGTTATATAATTTATGAGTAAATATATTAATATTTTTACCCTAGTATCTTTGAATTGGGTTTAGTTTATTTTAGGGGCACTAGATTCATGAAATCACATCTAAAAAGGACCATATAGTTTAGTAGTCATAAAAAACTACATAAATACATTAATCATACATTACATTTGGAAACATAAAACAAATTTCCTTGAGAAAAACAATATTAAATCTAGTATATCCCTTCATATCAATAATAATAATCTTCATGTCATTATAGGTAAAGGAAAAATAAGAAATGGTTGGGATCATATTTTCATTATTGTTATAATAGAAGTCAATAATTATTGAATAATATGATTGGAATAAACGAAGATCCAGTTATCCACATATATTATAACATAAGAATGAATCTTTTACATAGATATCATAATTATTCAAATAATAACATGGAAATAAATCATTTATTTCATCATTATGTAACTCATACATCATAGACATACTGTCGTGGCCTCCTGCCAATGCATCTTATTTAAATGGGTAACACATCATCCAAATATCCAACATTTTTTGTATCGTGAAACCTACTGATGAATCATGGGACTATATAATTATATGACCCTCCTATTAATTAATAATTCTAATTCATTCATTGTATGAATAAATAATTCAACTTATTCAACATGCCATAATAGTAAAAAAATTACCTATATTGAAGAACTAGCATAAAATATGTCAATACATTCCCCTATAAAATTGATAACAAAATATATAGATAAAATCCATAGATGGAAAAATTATAATAAATTCTAAATTAACTATAATATTCAAAAAATGATGTTTACATAGAAGAAATTATTTAAAAATATCACTTGAGGATTTTCTGAGGAATACACTATTTTCATTTTGAAATAACTTATTTAAAATCTAAAAATATATAATATAATAAGCAATAAATTTCATTGAAAAATTATTTGGAATAATGTACTGGAATATATAAATCATTGATCGATAATGATGGTGGGAAGTTCTATTCAGGTCATGAATGTTAAAATATAGATTCTTTCATATTTTCTACAAGATTCAAAAGTACCTCTTTCATAAAATGAAAAGAAGATGACTTTTTAAATCATTTATTAAAAATTAAAACATAGTAAAATTAGAAATTAAAAAATAATAGGTTAATAATAATAAAATTATTCAAACATTTTTAGAAAATATGGATATGGACCAAAAATGATTTTTGATAGAGGAGATAGATAAATTCAATTTTCCATAAAAATATTCTTCGAGACTCTTGTGTTTATAAAAATAGGAAAATTAAAGAAAAACATGTAATATATAGAAATAAATATATGATATGAAAATCTTTGTGATTAAATATATAAATATAATTATCTTAATATAATCATAGACATAAACAATCTATAAGAAGGATGAAATTATGAAATAAACCCTTATCACTATGTCAACCATCATATCAAAACCTAATAAAACACATAAACTTACATGGATTTGTGAATATAAACAACTTTAATTATAATCATTATAAAATATATTCATTTTTATTATCTACATCACATAAATTATTCAAGTGGTGAATGTATATTTCTCACTGAAATAATATTGAGACGAGAAACTCTTACCTCAAGTCTAACATGCTTCAAATGTGATTTTAAACTCATGTATAACAAATTTAAATTATTAATACATATATAAAGATAATTTTAGTACTTATAATATCATATATTATCCAATTATAATATTTTAACACCATATTATTAAAAATTAATTAAAAAATATCATTTTTAGGTGTTAACTATTCCATTTTTCCTGAGAGTTTCGATTTAGCAGTTCCTATCCTTATAATTTAATCGTGGTTATATAATTATCATAATTCTAATAATTATATAAATACAATATATATTATTTATATATATAGATATTATGTTTCATACATGAAATTTAGAGATATAAAAATTAATTACATCATTCATAGTGATGGTAGGTCGTACCTTTTGATGAATGATTTTTTTACTTTTCAACGGATGAAATTAAAGAAAAGTAAATAATAATTTGACTTTCATGAATAATTATTATATCATATATAAGAGATATATTCACTAAATCTATCCTAATAATCATTCATTAATTTTGAAATGAAAAAATAATCACATCACTTCGTGATGTTTGTAGTCCACACATACGAACAAGTGACATTATAATTTTATAATGGATTGGAAGGTAAGATGATAGATATGATATTTTAATTAAAAAAGAATAAATATTTCATAAAAAACATATATAAAATTTAAGCCTAATATAATAACCCTCCATAAAAATGGTGATCGAAAATGAATTTTATCACTACGTAATGGCGATGGTCCACTGGCAGTAATGTGAAATATATTCACTTAATATTTGATTTTATATAGGGTTTATAATAGTTGTTACATGATCATAATAACATTTAAGTATTTTTAGGATACTAAATTTATTTTCTAATGATTAATATCAAATAATTAGAGGGATTATAATGAGAAATAAATTGAAATAGGTCGGGCGTGTACATTACATGTTCCTTGGTAGACCTCCTTTATATCCCCTCTTATGAAACATTAAAATGGTCTATCAAGATGGTTAAAACCACTAATTCGTGTAGAGGTAATTTCAAAAGATAATTGAGCTGGATTTATTGAGACGTATAGGTCAAAATGGTGTAAATAAACTACATAAGGTGTTTCCTTTTATATTGGAGGGAAATGACACACACGGAATTACCACAAATATTGAAATATAATTAAGCCATTATCAAAGAAAATGAATGAAAATGGATAGTTATTTAAAACAATATAGATGTTTATATAAAAGTATCATCATCTAATTAAATTTATACCATTTTTGGTGTCATTTTAAACCTTATCATTTGGTTTCACACCTTGTTTTAAAATTTTTAATCTAAACGGACATAATTCATATTTTTTTTGAAAAGGGTTATAATTTACCTTAAAAGGTATAAACATGATAATAAATGACCATTGGTTTAAATTTGATACTATTTATAATAATAATTTTCATCATTAAAGTATTTTATGATTTGTAAATTATTTAATAATATTTTCTTATCATAAAATGCTATCATTGTCACTTTAAGAACTATTCACATAATCTGAATTTAAAAACCAAATGATTTTGTTAAAAAAAATACTATTAATTGTTTTTAAAAAAATTAGAACAAAACATATCCTTTTCTCTCATTATGAATAAAATAGAGCTATTAAATTCAAGAGAGGAACACTTTTTAATTTTTTTTAATTAAAATAATATAAATTTCGATATCAAGGGAAATGGAACATAAAAGCCATATATTCAAATTTGTTATTTCATTGGTGGAATTAATTCAAACCAATGAAATAAAGGCAATTGTTGGGTTTCTTTTTAACCTTATCCCAAGATTTTAACTCTTTTTTACCCATTTTACGCATACCGAGGTGATAAATGCTTACAATAATTGATATTCATTCTGATGAAAATATAAGGGGCCTATTTATCAATTTTTTAAATCCTAATTCCAAATATGGTATCCATTTTTCAATATTAAATCTATATATGTTGTAGAAATTAATATTAAAATAAATGTGTATAAGTTAATGAAACCTAGTTTTTAGAAAAATGTATTTTTAAGAAAACAATTAACTTACATCAAAATCATGAAATTTTTTAGGTAAAATTGAATTATTTATTTTATTCTAAATCAAATAAATCTTATTTAATTTTGTGAAAAATATATAATATAATTTATCTTTTAAGTTACTTGATAAAAGGGTAAAAAATGAGAGTATTTACAAAATCCTTCTTTTTTGTATTATTAACTTAAAATACATTATTTATTCAAAGTCCCAAAAATATCCCTATGATAATTTTGATATTTTATATCATAAATAATGTTTATTTTTTCAAATAAACTTTCCAAATATAGAATAAATTAATCATATTATTTTCTCACCTAAAGAAAAAAAATATTTTTGAGGAAAAATATATTTTTAACATATAAAATGACTATACTTATAATTTATTACTTATTTATTATTAATCTATAAATTATATAAAACATTAATATGTATTTTAAATAATGTTTTTAATCTTAAAAATTCCCTCCAATCCAACGGCTTGGAGGTAACTATCGTAATAAATAGTAATATTTTAATAGTATGTCATGGTTTGTTTAAAGCATGGTGTTATGATTTAAAAAAAATACTTGGAATAGTATTGTAAATTTTAGTGGGGTTTCATTATTATCCCCTTAAATAAATTCCACCATTGCAATGTTATATTAGTTAATATTGGTACGATATTTGAAAATGCATTTTTTTCAAACACAGATCATAGAGATGTTTTATAAAAAATATATTTGAAAACGAAAGTGGGAAAGAAAATGGTAACCTAAAATAACATAAAATATGAATCATAAATAAAGAGAATATTTGTAAGATGTTAAATTAATCACATGGAGGAGAAAAAAACATCCAATTACAAATAGTGAGTGATATAGAACATAGTCATGAGAATGTAAATGACAGAAAAACTATACGTTATTAAGGGGTGAAAAGACCACCAAATCATTGTAAATATAGGTAAAATGATATCATTTTTATTTCAAGATCATTATCAAAAATCTTGGGGAGTCATCTACTACCCTGATAGAGAACCCAAGAAAATTTACTACATGATTTACATACATTTCATATGAATAACATCATACAATGGTTATGCTAAAATAAACTTCCACTTATATTATTCTAATTAATGGATATTTAAAAAGAATTTCCAATTCCTATAGTAATATAATTAACATTTAATGGATAATTAGATCAACAAATGAATGAAAATCATTCTTTATTTCCCTAAATATTTTATAAAACATAAATGGTTTTCATGACTTGTCCCATTCTGTTGGGTTTATTCAGCATAGTCGGAGGGTGCAGAGACAAAAGGACTACTCAACCTTACCTAGTCCTCCTATTACAAGGGATTATATCAAAGGAAAAATACCTCAAAAGAGTTTGGATGTTGCTGATAATATCTCAAAGAATAAGGAGTACACTGAATCAGATAACATCCAAGAGATTCTCATGCATTCTAATGAAGAAATGCTAGAGGAGTCTTTCCTGGTCAAGGTATCAGAAGGGGATGCTCATAGAATGTTAGAAAGACTGCTGCATGTTGATTTAAATGAAGAACAATGATCTTGGATAGAGAAATAGAATAGGATTTTGATACGTGTCTTTAAAGAGGGGGGAAAACCATAGAGGAGCATGTGGTTACATGGGACAGGATGGCATTTCACCTCAAAGATCTCATCAAGGATAACCTGGATATGGAGGTTACCTCCATAGAATGGCATCTATTCAAGGTAAAAAAACATTAACATCTTTAATTTGTTCTATAATGGCCTAAAATTGTTTTATGAGGTTTAACTTTTTCTGTATTTGGAACTGGTCGGTTTCCCACTTTTTCCATAAAAGTGCTTTCAGAAAAAAAAAATTATTTTATTTGGGACCTCAACATTAAACCACGATGTTTTATATAATTCATTTTATAAATATTTAACCTTAAGACTCATCTAATATATGTCAATCCAAATTCAAAACCCAAAAATCTAAAATATTTGATCACATGTTTTTTAAGATCACCTTTAACATTTATTCTAGGATAACATAAAGTAGCTCATAATATCTAATACCAAAAAATGTGAATAACCTGATCATATATTCTATGATAATAATAACTAAAATCACCATAAAAACTTAATAAAATAATGAATTCATTAATAATTGACATAATCCACTTTCCTCAAATAAGAGCACATATTTTTTAATATATTACAAAAATCCAAAAATAAAATAAACTTAATCAAATATGACCTATATCACATTATCAACATATAACTGTCCATTCTCAATGTTACCAACACTATAAAATTCTCTTAATCAACTAAAATCATTTATTTTTCAAAATTACACATAATTAAAACAACATCATTCATAGAGGCTATATTTCCCATAATCATGTGTTCTCTAATAATATAGTGAACTTATTTAGAAATTAATTTCATCAAATAGTCACCAAATAAATTTTCAATCCCATGGTTATATATATGATAAATTAGATATTCCCTAATTTTCATATCTCATATTACCTCAATATTAATTATAATTTAACACTTGTGGTTATCAATCACATTCCACACATATTTCCATAAGTAAAATTTGATAACCCCTCCATACAACACTATTCCATTAAATATAGGTAGAATAATACTTGGATATAAAAATAAAATCAATAATTACCAAGACATCTTAATTTTCAAAACCCGACACATAGATAAATAAATCATTCATATTACTTAAAAATATTTTAACCAATATTTTTATTTTTATTCTATAATACTTCTTTTCTATAATTAGAAAAATGATTCATATCTCAAATTTCTTCAACATCAATGTAATCATATTTTGATTTAACGAAAAATACTATTACAATTTATACTGATTATATTTTACTCTTATATTCTTCATCTTCCACAATATAAAATATAAATTTTCTAATCCTTTATTCACATAACCATGATAATCCTTTTCCCTGATATTTCATCCTTTAACCTTTTCAATGGGTATACTATTATTGGAAACCCTCTTTCTACACCAATAAAACATCTTCCTGTTTCATTAATAAATTCCCCCAAGTTCTTCTTATGTCATTCTATACATATAAGATGTTAATGCTTTTTCATGGTTTTTATTACTTGACCTTCTTTAATATTCCATATTAATCATATTTTGGTGTCATAAAACTAACACAGGTTTTAATTCTCAATCCTATAAGATGTTAGATAATCAGGAATTATCACAAGGTTTCACATTCCATATCTAGTTTCATTTGGTTTCTCATAAGGAAAATCACCTCATTGTTCATAACATTTAATATTACGATGATTTCCCATGGTTTTATTCATTGAACAAAAGAAAAAATGAATTGTGTGAGACAAAAATAATCAAATAGGGATATCATGTGATCAAGAGAATCATTTAAATGATATTAAATTCATAACATATTATTTTGAATATATTGTCCCTAGGGTTTAAAATAGGCCATTATTGGTTATCATCTATTTAAATCCCTAATAAATGATCATATATAAAATACTAGTGAACCTAATAATATCCCTTGGGAGTATCAAACTAGTTTCACAATAAGGGAACACTCTTCGTGTACCAAGATAATGGTTGAGATATATTTAACCAACTATTTTTGGGGTTATTAGCTATAGATGCATCTGTTCCAAAACCATTCCCACTTATTTTATCTTGATATAAATATCTTACTATGGAAACCTCACAATATCTACATTATAAAAACATTTAAAGATGTTTTTCTATAATTAGATATATCATCATTGTTTGTCATAGGGTTATGCTCCACAATCTATATTTTCTTAAATATTGTTCCCATTGTTTCCAACAAACTCCATCTGATACCGGCTTTAAATACCCTAACCAATTTATCCTAGAGTTTGTGGTTATATTATTACATTGGTACTAGATATAATATCTTACATCTCGAAAGACTGAATAGTTAATTATTATTGTAAAACTGAATACATAATTGAATCTCAAAATACAATTGGAAATATATAATACAACAAAATATTTTATTTTTTAATTCCATTATACCCATTAGAATATTACGACATAGCAATAATAAGTAATTTCTAGGCATCCTAGTGTAATGAAAAAAAGGGATTAAGTCATATTCTCAGTAAGGGTATTAGTATAGTGGAATATAATAAGGCAAAAATAATAAGGAAATAATATATATTGATAAAATAATTACATATAAGAAAAAACATGATCTTGAAAATTATCCATGGGTATCATAAATTTATAAATAATCAAATATAAATTAGAAACTAATTGTATAATGAAGGAATGCATAAATTTGGTAATATTAAACTTACTCTCGATACCTTAGGCTAAGAAACTATACTTGGGTAACGAATCTTCGAAAAACCATCATATTTTCTTTGGTTAGGCCTATCAGTTCATAAAGGGATATATAATTCTATTATGTACCCATCACATAACATGTCCAATCCATTGTTTATAAAAATAAAGAAAACAACTTAAACATCATGCCTTAATAATAAAAAACTATTAGTATTGGAAGAACTAGCATACATAATATCAATTCATTTCCTATTCAAACTAATCATTAACCATTAAGATATAAATCGTTTATGGTATCATTAGAATATATCTTCATTAAAACAAAATATTCAAAAAATTATGTTGACATAAATGAAAATATTTTAAAATGATAACTGGAAGATTTATTGTGGAAAATAACCTTTTCATTTTGAAATCACTTTTTTCAAATATAAAACTTTCTAAAATATAAATTATAATATTTTCTATAAAATAAATTCCAATTTAGGAAAATAAATAAACTATAACTTTTATAAGTTGGGATGGAAGGATGTTCCACTCATACTATGTTTTTTACAACAAAGATTGCATTCACATTTTCGGTAAAGGTCAAAAGTATGTATTTTTGTAAAATAATAAGAAAATTACATTTTAATTTTTTTTTAAAAAAATAAAAAAAAACTGGTGAAATGAATTTAAACCATCATCAGAAAATATTTTAACCATTAATGAAACATTTTCATAAACATGGATATGGAAAAAAATGATTTTTGACTGAAGTGATTGATAAAATCAGCTTTACATAAATATACTATTTCAGAAAGATGAGTTAATAAATAGATAAAATTTAAATGAAAAAAATTAATATGTATAAATAACCATAGGATAAGAAAATATACATTGTTAAATATATAAATATCATATAATTCTATTAATGGATATTTAAACATAAATAATCCTAAAAAGGATGAGATTTTGAAACAAACCCTTAAAACATTGGCAACATTCGAATCAAAACCATACTAAATATAAAACCTTATATGGATATTTAAATCCCTATAATATTCATGATAATCATCATAAATGATATTCATGGTTAGTATATAAACCACATAAAAAATCAAGTGTTCAATATGGAATATGTCTCATGGAAACAAAAGTGAGATGAGAAACTCTTACCTCATATTTTACTTGCTTCATAAGTTATTTTAATACCCAATATATTAAATTAATATTTATTATAATTCTAAAAAAATCATGTTCAAACTTATAATAAAATATATTATAAAATTATTATATTTCAAAAACCATTTATAAATATTTATTTTAAAAGTGTAGTTTCTGGATGTTTACTATTTCATTTTTCAGGATAGTTTTAGTTCGGTGGTTCTGATACTTGTACAGTAATTGTGGTTTTGTAATATATAAAATTATAATAATGATATCTATACAATATATATTAATTATATTCAAATTTACAATTATCCATCAATGTTAGAGTTATAAAAATGAATTAAATCATTGCTGGAGACGCTGGTCGTATGTGCCCTTGAACGATGTTTTCACTTTTCAAAATATGGAACGAAAGAAATAAAAATAACAATTTACCAATTTATTATCCTTATTATGTCATATATATTCATTAAGTATCATTATTACCACCCATGTGAAAAGTAAATGTAAAACGAATCGCATCGTGTCGTGAAGGTTTTTGACCACACATATGCATGTGAGACATTATTCATTTCTAATTGTTTGAAAGTTAAGATGGTAGATATGAAATTAAAATCTTATAAGAATATTTATGTAATATATATAATATATAAGCTTTAAACCAATAATAATACCCATAAATTTAAAATAGTGATGGAAAATATATTTCATCGCTAAACAGAAGTGGTAGTCCACAAACACACACATGAGTGATACTTTCATTTCCCATTTTATGGAAAAGACAGTGAATAATTGTGGTTTTATAATCATAATAATATTTAAGCACACTTAAGATACTTATGATATTATTTTATGATAAATATGATATAATTATATGTGGTATAATAATAAATAATTTAAAGAGGTCAGATGGGTAGATTACCTCTCCTTTGGTATGCCTCCTTTAGATCCAGTCTTAAAGACCATTGGAAGAGACTTTCAAAAATACCAACAAATATAATTAGTTACTAGTTATTTTTATAAAATAATTAGGTATGTTTTTTATATATATGGATCAATGTGGTGTAAATAAAAGGATACAATAGGTGTACTTTTATAAAGAGAGAGGATGCACATTGAATTACCAAAAATATAAAAATAGTATTAATTCGTTCTCAAGAAGCATTCTTAAAAATGGATAGGTATTCCAATAATATATAATATGGTTGAAATATCAACATCCAGAAAAAAACATAAACATGATTTTTTTTATTTTAAGCCACACATGTTGGAACCTTATCTCATGGTTAAACACTTTTTACCCATTTTAACCTTACTATGGTTAAAAATAATTACCTCAGTTACTATTTATTATAACCAAATATAAAAGGGTCCTATTTAAAAAAATGTAAACTCATGATTCGAAATATGGTATCAATTTTCTATGATTAAAAATCTACATTTAGATGAAATTAATTTTAATATAAATGAAAAAAATCAATGAAAAATTGTTTTTCAAAACATGTGTTTTTAAGCATAATAATCATCTTATATCAAAATCATGAATATTAATCATTGAAATGGAATTTATTATATTGATATAAATAAAATGGTTAATATTTCACATTAATATCAAATACATAATATAATGGGAGTGTTATATTACATGACGTAATTAAAATAAATTGGAGTATTTGAAAAATGATATCTTTTTACTATTCATAGAAAAAAAAACTTATTTGAAAAAGAAACAAAATTTCACAAAAAGTTAATTTTGATATGAGGATTAGAGAAATGAGGTTTATTTTTTCAAACATGGTTTTTACAATTGGTAGAAAATAATTACCTTAATTTCTCAAAAAATAAATAAATAAAAACCATTTTTCAAGAAATATGTATTTTTGAAGTATAAAATGACTTTTAATAAATTTGATTGCTTATTTATTATAAATAAATATATTATATAAAACCATTATATGTATTTTTCATAATTTGGTTAATAAAACACATACCCACCAATCTAATAGATAAGAAATAAGAGTCATATTAATTAATAATATTTTATAAGTATATCACTATTGGAAATAAAGGTTATACCAACGGTTTTAAACTATTGTTATAGGATGAAAACCATTTGTATAACCTATACCAATGGTCTTCCAAACTGTAGGGAGGTAAGCCGTAAGGAAATCCCTATACCAACTGTTTGATTTAAACAACTGGTATAGGCCGCAGGATGTATTGATTTACCAACAGTTTTAGGCTAACTGTTGGAATATGATTGTATAGCATTTTTACCAACGATTTCATTGAAACCGTTGGTATATATTGAAGAATAATGACTATACCAAGGGTTCTAGAACCATTGGGATAGTATTTAAATTTCTCTAAAAGTATTCCAAAGGTTTAAAACCGTTGGTATTGTGTATTTCTAGAATTATTGCACAGTAGCCCCTCCAGTAGCCACTCCAGTATACACCTGCATAAAAAATAGGACAAAAGACACATAAAAAAACTTAAAACAGCATAAAAAACACCTAAAATAGAAAAAAAACACCTAAAACCATCAATATCTCCCAAAAATGTAATTTACTAAAATTCACTATTTAAATCGTCATATGACACCAATCATCCGTTAGAGTTGAATAACAGTTTAAATAACTCAAACATTATTTACACTCATATCAATCTTTATAACACAACCACTCATCCGTTACAAATTCACCTCACCCCTGCACAACCCCCCCAACCAGCACAACCCCCCCCACCTCCCCATCAAATTATAATAGGCGGAATAGTCTGAGAAATACTTATTAGAGTTGAATAAGAGTTTAAAATTGGCTCAAATCCCAATTTTTTCGGAACCTAGATTTGGGTATGCAAGGATTTGTGATGAATTTTTCAATGAACTTGTATTTTTTATAATATATAGTGAAAAGTTATTTTCATTGGAGTCTCATCACTTAAGACCCCATGAGTTAAACTACCCAACTCATGATAAAGAGTTTGCAACTATCATTGATGAGTGTAAATTTTAGTTGTTGTATTCACTTAAAATGATATCCTTTTGAAACAAAAGAGAGACACTTCGAGTGGTGTCGGCCACACCATGCCTCGGATTGAGGCGGAGTTAACTCATACACATCAAAAATAACCCATGTATGGTTTTCCTAAAGTATCAACACAATCCGAATGTGTTTGGTCAGTTTTTTGTATGCTAGTTGTTTTTACTTAAAAGCATATCCATTTTAAACAAATGGAAGTCACTTTTAGTGGTATCAGCCACACTATTCCATGGATTGATATAGGGTTTACTCTTAAACATCACAAATGACCAATGGATCCTTATCCTAAAGTATCAACACAATCTTAATCCGTTTGGTCGATTTTCAGTATGTCAGTTGTTGTTTTCCCTTAAAATGTTTTCCGTTTCAAATAAAAGTGAGACACTTTGGGTTGTACTGGCCACACCGCACCGCGAATTGACATGGGGATGACTTGTACACATCAAAAATGACCCATGGATCATATTTATAAAGTTTCAACAAAATCTGAATGCGTTTGGTCAGTTTTCTGTATGTCAGTTATTGTTTTCACTTAAAATGATGTCCATTTAAAAAAAAGAGAGACATTATGAGTGGTGTCAGCCACACCGCTCCTCTTATTGGGGTGGGTTGACTCTTAAACGTCACAAATGACCCATATATTGTTGTCCTAAAATATCAACACAATACTAATGCCTTTTTTAGTTTTCCACATTCCAGTTGTTCTTTTCACTTAAAATCTTGTCCATTTCAAATAAAAGTGAGACATTTTGAGTGGTTTAGGACACACCAGCCCTCTGATTAAGGCGGGGTAGACTCATAAAAATAACATATTACCAATGGATAAATGTCCTAATTTTTCAACCGAATATAAATGACTTTGGATGGTTTTCCGTATGTCAGTTGTTGTATTCCTTTAAAATGTTGTCCTTTTGAAACAAAAGAGAAAAACTTTGAGTGGTTCTGGCCACACCGCACCTCAAATTGAGGCGGGGATCAATCTTACACCTTAAAAGCGACCCATGGATCATTTTCATAAAGTATAAACACAATCTGAATGTGTTTGGATAGCTTTCTGTATGCCATTTGTCTTACTAAAAAGTGTATCCATTTTAAACAAAAGAAAGACACTTTGAGTTGTACCGGCCACACCATGCCTCAGATTGAGGTGGGGTTGACATGTACAAGTCACAAATGACCCATGGATCCTTTTCTTAAAGTATCCACATATTCTGAATGCATTCGGTCGGTTTTCTATAAGTCAATTGTTGTTTTCACATAAAATGTTGTCCATTTCAATGAAAATTGAGACACTTTGAGTGGTTCGGGCGACACCGTACCTCGGATTGAGGCAAGGATGAATCTTACTCGTAAAAAATGACCCAATAATTTTTTTCCTAAAGGTTCAACATAATATGAAGGTGTTAGGTTGGTTTTCAATATGTTAGTTGTTGTTTTCACTTAAAATGATGTCCATTTTAAACAAAAGAGAGACATTTTAAGTGGTTTCAACCACACCGCACCTCATATTGCAGCGGGGTTGACTCATACATGTCACAAATGAACAATGGATCGTTTTCCTAAAGTATCAACACAATCCAAATGCATTTGGTCAGTTTTCAGTATGCCATTTGTTGTTTTCACTTAAAATCTTGTCCATTTCAAATAAAAGTGATACAGTTTGAGTAGTGTAGGCCACAATGGCCCTCATGTTGAGTCATGGTTGAGTCGTACATGTCACATATGACCCATGGATAATTTTCATAACTTTTGAATAGAATATGAATGCCTTTGGTCAGTTATTCATATGTTAGTTGTTTTATTCACTTAAAATGATGTCCTTTTGAAACAAAAGAGAGACACTTTGAGTGGTGTCGGCCACACTGCACCTCAGATTTAGGCAGGGATGAATCTTACATGTCACAAATGACACATGGATCGTTTTCCTAAAGTATCAACAAAATCTGAATGTGTTTGGTCAGTTTTTTGTATGCCAATTGTTTTTACTTAAGAGAGTATCCATTCTAAACACAGGAAAGACACTTTGAGTGGTATCGTCCACCCCGTGCCTCAAATTGAGGTAGGGTTGACTCGTACAAGATCAAAAATTACCCATGGATCCTTTTTCCTAAAGTATCAATAGATTCCTCATGTGTTTGGTCAGTAATATGTATGCCAGTTGTTTTTAATTAAAATTTTATCCATTTTAAACAAAAGAAAGTCACTTTTAGTGGTATCGGTCATACCGTGCCTTGGATCGAGGTGGGGTTGACTCATACACATAAACAATTACCCATGGATACTTTTCCTAATGTATAAACATAATACGAATATGTTTGGTCGGTTTTCCATATGAAAGTAGTTGTTTTCACATAAAATGTTGTCCATTTCAATGAAAAGTGAGACACATTTAGTGGTTTCAGCCACACCGCACCTTGGATTGAGTCTAGGATGATTTTTACACATCAAAAATGACCCATTTATCATTGTATTGATGTATCAACACTATCCAAATGCCTTTGGTCAGTTTTCCATATGCCATTTGTTGTTTTCACTTAAAATGTTGTCCATTTCAAATAAAAGTGAGACACATTGAGGGCTATTGGCCACACCATGCCTAGAATTGAGTAAAGGTTTACTCGTACAAGTCAAAAATGACCCATACATCATTTTGTTTAAGTATCAATACAATCCAAATGCGTTTAGTTGGTTTTTTGTATTCAAGATGTTGTTTTCACATAAAATCCTGCCCATTTCAAATAAAAGTGATACACTTCGAGTGATACTGTCCAAACTGTGCCTCCGATTGAGGCGGGGTTGACTTGTACAAATCACATATCACCCATGGATCATTGTCTTAATGTTTCAATATAATCTGAATACCTTTGGTCATTTTTATGTATGTTAGTTGTTTTATTCACTTAATATGATGTTCTTTTGAAATAAAAGAGAGACACTTTGAGTGGTTCCGGCCACACCGTGCCTCGTATTGAGGAGAGGTTGACTCGTACACATAAAAAATGACCCATGGATTATTTTACTAAAGTTTCAACACATTCCGAATGATTTTGGTCAGTTTTCTGTATGCTAGTTGTTTTTACATAAAAGAGTATCCATTTTAAACAAAAGAAAGACACTTTTAGTGGTACCGGCCACATCGTGCCTCGGATTGAGGCGGGGTTGACTCGTATACATCATAAATGACTCATGGATCATTATGAAAATGTATCAACATAATTTGAATCTGTTTTGTCGGTTTTCAATGTTTCATTTTGTGTTTTCATTTAAAATGTTGTCCATTTCAAATAAAAGTGAGACACTTTGAGTGGTACTGGCCACATCGTGCCTCAGTTTGAGGTGGGGTTGAATCATACACGTCACTTTGAATTTTGAGTTCCATAAAGTGTGGATTGAAGATCTAAGTGAGTATAATCCTCTCTTTGCTTCCACCATTCGATTAGGTTTTACACTCTTCTCTCATCTTCTTCTGAAGCTCTAAAACCCTCTTTTACGTTGGAATTTTAGCTGAATCTTGAAGAGATCATAGATTGGGATCTTGGGTACATGAGAGAGGGTTGGGGGGGATGTCCGAGGGGCTATCCAGGGGATTGTCCGGGGGCGGTCCAGCATACAGGGAGGAAGGTGGGGGGCTATTCGGGGGGGGGGGGAAGTCTGGGGTCCAGGGAGGAGGTGGGGGGTTGTCCGGGGTCTAGGGAGGAAGGTGGGTAATGTATCTAAAACTCTATCTAGGTATCATACATCAAATTCTGACAGGACTGCGAACCATCGCGGGGTGTCATCCTGGAGCAGGGCCAAATCACGACATTACTGCGGCATGACCGCGGCGTGACCGTGACATGTTTTCCCAGTCCAGCGACATCTGTGGGGCAGCATCTTATGACAAGGAGTGAAGGGTGCGGGAGGAAGCAGGGCAAAATTCCAGCCGTCGCCACCCTCCCTATTAACTATAGTTGGGTAATGTATCTAAAACAATATCTAGATATCATATATCGAATTCCGACTGGACAGAGAACCGCTGAAGGGTGTCGTCCTGGAGCAGGGCCAAATCACGGCATTAACGCGGCGTGGCCGCAGTGTGACCGCGGCATGATCGCGGCGGTATCGCCGCGTGACCGCGGTGTGAGTGCGGCTTGGCCACGGAATGACCGCGACATGTTGGCCCGGTCCAGCGACATCCACGGGGTAGCATCTTCCAGCCCGGAATGAAGGGAGCAGGAGGAAGTGGGGAAACATTCTAAATGTCGCCTCCCTCCCCATTAACTATGGATTGGTAATTTATTTAAACTCTTTCTAGGTAGCATACATTTAATTCCTACAGGACTATGAACCGACGTGGGGTGTCATCAAGGAGGACGGCCAAATCCCAGCATTACCGCGGCTTGACTGAGGTGTGACCGTGGCGTGTTGGCCCAGTCCAGCGACATCTGTAGGGCATCATATTAAGGCCAGGATTCCAAGTAAATCCTATGTATTTGTCCTTCACATTATAGAAATTGATCTTATGTTATAAAAAACAGACTCTTGATTCGGGATTGTGGTATGATAAAGGTATATATTTTATATTCTTTGTTTTTAAAAGTGGTACTAGGAAGTTGAAACTACTGATTGAGAGTCAAATTATCACACCCTAAACTGTCACTGTGAGTTTTTGCAGACAGTGCACCTATTTTGGAGGGGATTTATTATAAAAACATGACTTTATTTATCAAATGAAACTATTATATTAGGAACACTTATTCAAGATATGCAATTCAATATAATTAAGTAGAATTAAGAAAGAAGATAAATTCAATTTAAAGCATTCTTAAATTAAATATTCTATGAGATGGACTATACATCAATGTGGAACCAAGACGCCCACTTTGGTTATTGGAGCTTTCTAACTAAAAGCTTCTACTCCTAAACTCGGTATACGAACCTTTACAAACATTCAAGGACACCTATCCCCTATGCACACACCTACATGAACATGAGCATGTGCAAGGGGATCCTTACACATATGCTTATATGCATATATCAGTCTCCACTCACCTGTGTATTCATTTATATATATATACATGGGAACATCTAGCCCCATACGTGTATAATCATTGCCATGGGTGACTATACACGTAACAGGGGAACCCACATACATATACTTACTTATGCACACGCAGGCGAGTCACCCATGACTTGGTGACTCGAAACCAATGATCAGAGATCAACGCACTACAAAATGTATATTATGAACTTGAAAACACATCAAGGATGCTACATAACCAGTGAGAAACCAACCAATTGAATGAAAGCCTTACTTAGATTGGCAATGGAGAACCGAATCCACCCAAACCAACATGAAACGATCCAACGCCCTACCAAAAACATAATATGGAGTATAAAACATTAAATCCCCAAATACATGAGGTGTGAGACAAGTAGTAACTATATAATCTTACCTCAGATCATAGCCGGTGGAATTAATCAATCTGAACTCCTTCTGGCACCCTTTGCAGAATATAACTACCCTCTGTCCATAGAAAGTAGTCAAATATATAAGTGACTAATGCGATAAAGAAAATAAAATTAAATCTAAAATAAAACATACCTATATCATGTGACCATACCTGTCGCCACCCAAAATATAAGTACCATAGCGCCACATGGGTCAAATCATGGTCCTGGAAGCAAAAGGGAAACAGATCAATGTTTCAAAATGATACTATCAAAATATACATTCCTATTAATTAACAATTAATCTTATTATTAATGAAATATAATCAATTTGGCCCAAGTTTAAACATCGTTTGGTTTCATTTGATTCAAGGGATGAGGTATTATTATTCTTGGTTTTTATGTTTACACATGAGATATTAATTTAAAAATGATGCATGTATTTGGCATTATTATTTATGGTTTTTTTTCTTAGCATATTTCCATGTGGCCTGTCCACATGAATAATTCATGAAATGTAGGGTCCAGTTGAAATTTATGTGCTTTAATGTGATTGATGTCCCTAACGATGAGGATTTAGATCAAGTAAAATATTCCTTATAGGATTGGTCCTTGTAGTGATCGGTGTGGCGATTGTACATCTAGCGCTTGATGAGGAAAAAGTTATGAGGATGTATTGGAATCTTGGAAGGTTCTTAGAGTGGGATGGTTCCTCAGAGTATATAAAATTTATTATGGAAGGTTTTACTTCACTTAATGATTCAAGAGTTCAACTAATGTGATGAAGTATGAGATTCTAGTGTGGGTGTTCGGTATTGTTAGACAGGTTGGCATTATAATGCCAATAGGCTTGGTGTGATTTATCTTAGGATGGAACCTAGTTAGTGGGGCTGAGTTATATTACTTTCTATTGATGAGGTTATTGACCGTAATATTGAGAATATAATGTAGATGGGTTCGACATGGTGTACTTTTGTGACTAGGAAAATCAATAGGGGAATAATCCTCTTTGTCTAGTTGGATTATGAGATGTGCATCGAGGCATGGGATAATCCTCATGAGATGAGTCTAGATTGTCTGACTGAGAGGATAGACTGGGATAGGTCTGATAGGATTGGGTGAGTGGCCAACCCATGTGAGGATGATATGATGTATGGAGACAGTTTGAGTTATTTATGCTATCTTATGGAGACACATGGGGTTATTTCATGACTCCAACATACTCCAGAAATGATCCCACACAATGTTTTAGAAAAACAATTCAATCACATGGAAGACCCCATGGTTACTCTATCTTCTAATGTTTCCTCATACTCACACCTCATGGTATTACAATATACAAGTGATCTATGTCAACTAGTTTGGATAGCATCACTACCCTCCATCCGTAGAAAGAATTAAAATACCTAAGTGGGCAATGTGACAAGGAAAATAAAATAAAAACTAAACAAAAATATACTTGTATCCTGTGATTATTCATGTCACTACCCAATATATAAGAACCACACCGCCCCATGTGTCAAATCATGTTCCTTCAAGAAATGGGAAACAGTTCCATTTAATAATCTCTTCATTTTTCGTTATGTTCTTTATATAGCATGTTCTTGGAAACACCATACGAGTAAAATTAGCCATTGAATATGAACTTATGCTATATTAGTTGAATTGAATATTGTGCACATAGCCCTCTTCACTATGGAAAGAATCTCAGAGGGACTACAATCAATGTTTAGTAGTTGATCATACTCTTGAACCTGGTTAGGCACCAGTCCATGAACCAGATGGTCTACTTGGTCATGAGGGTGTAAACCATTTCATTATATTTTACTAAGAATAAAGGTGTTGGTATCTTTTCTACTATTAATGGGAATTTCTCAAGGCTTGAGTGCCAATCGACTTCAGTTCCTAAGTCAATGTCCGCTTAACTATCCATAGATGCCACGGGGTGTCTCCCATGGGTGTCTTGTGGTGTTTAGTTTCTATATATGATCTTTTTGTGCTTCTTTATTGTGAGAAATGGGTATTGCATGGTCAGTTTAGTAAATACATTAGTGAATTAGAAAATACACCCATAGTCAATAGAGATATACCCAATTTTTATAGAGAATACTATCCAAATATTCAACTGGGAAATCCAAGACCAACATTTTACTTTACCAATTCTAATTACAAAATATATACAACATCAATTTATGTTTTATTTACCAATCAATTAAAGGGAATGAAAATCCTCATAATAACCCATAAAATCTCATATATCATCACTCACCTCCAATTAAACCACATCATTTCACATCTTAATGATGATACAACCACATCACATATAAGTTAAATCAAAACAAAAACAAAACCATATACACATCAAAATCAAAACTATAAACTGAAACATTAGATAAAATTCAATAAAAATAAGGTACCAGTTATGAAAATACTTAATTTAGGATGGGTTAGATGACGATTCAGTAGGAGATTCAGCTTCTTGGATGGGATGGAGGATGAAGAAGCTGAAGGAGATCCTAGATCGCTGAGAGAGAGGGGGAATTTGAGGAAAGTACTACGGTTTAGGGTTTTGTATCGCAAATGGGGTAGAGGAGGGCCTGCAGTTAATTTGGGTGAAACTTTTACCAATGGTTTTTAAAAACCGTTGGTAAAAACTTCCATGCCACACTTATACCAAAAGTTCTAAGGTACCATTGGTAAAATGTCCCCTAAGGAATCCTTTTACCAACAGTTCAATTTAAAATGTTGGTAAAGGTTGCTTCAGACTTGATTTACCAATGGTTCTATGAAACTGTTGGTAAAATTATTCTTTACCAATGGTTTTATGAAACCATTGGTATGGAATTGTTAGAAAAGACCTACATTCCAATAGTGTATCACGGCTATCATAAAGCTCATTGTCACATGTTAAAAAATATATTGAACACAATACTTTAAATTTTCATAGTGTTATAAAGTATAATGCAATATTAAATTTATTTTTCACCCTAATCCATTCAATTAAAATTTCTGATTGTTTGATATTCTATAACAAATTTAATTATATGAAACATTAATCATTAGTAATAAATTAATTGGAAGATAAATTGAATGTTAACACCTAACATTAATCTACCATATTCAATAATTGACTACCAAATGAATCATAATAAACAATTAAATATATCATAACGCTTCTGATATGATCTTATGATATTACAATATAAACTGTGTAAATACTCTAGGTAGAGGCACGATATCATGTATATTTGGCATCACGATATACACAAAACAAGGCATATAGTGTGACCTGTTTTCATTTAGGTCATACCATAAAACAAACTCATATCAAAAAATATTATATATCTAAATAGGTCATATTATTTACATTATATTTAAATCATATACTTATCATAACATACCCATTTGTAGAAATATCAACCATGTCAATGCTTACAGAAAATATGTACAATAGGTTCGTATATAATCAAATATGATAGTTATTTCCAAAAACTATTAGGATATCATTATAATTTGGTAAATTATAATAATACATCATATTTAAATAATATAGCTTCAAAATATTTTCAAAAATATATTAAAATTCCATTTTAATTCCTTAAAAAAATTAAAGCATAAATTGAACATATCTTTGATATAATTTGATGGATACTTAAATTCCAAGAGGTGTTAGGATCCTCATGAATTCACAAAGTGGGTGACTAAATAATTGAATCTTTTTGTTTTAATTCACACCATATAAATACCTTTTTCATCCATTAATGTGGTTAAATATTTTATTTTTATCAATTTTCAACCACTTCATGGAACTCTAACATTGAGGGAATAATGAATTTTTAAGGCATGCCATTCAAACTAAATTACTACATTCTTGACATAATATTTAATACCGAATATAATACGATCCACAAATTATCTTATAGATGAATGAATTGGGAAAATCCTTGAACAAATGTTATATAAAAATGTCTCCAGGATAATATAACATGTTATCTCACCAGTTATCCTATACATTTTAATAGATCAAATAATGGAAATTTCCAACCTATAAATGTGACTATAATTTGTAGTAAATGAACGTTTCCTTTACCTTTTCTCTTCCCATGTAAAATTTATCTCCAAATATAGAGTGCACACAATATTAAAAACACAACATAATATTTACATATACTCTTCAATAATATAATAAATTTTGATACATTGATTCATAAATAAAAATGAATATACTCATAGAATCACTGATAATACTATAGTTGTGTTCATAATCGTAAATAATAACCTCTATCTATACATCCAAGTGTTTCATATTTATGATATATTGTGATCATGTTCTTCATTATTATTCTCGCTCACATGTGTCTTTTTTTATCTCTTACTCTATTGCACTCTACAAAAATTCTATAACACTTTCTCATCCATTATTTCTATGTGTTTTACATTTTATTGTAATCATACATCTTATATTGTTGAAACATTAAATTCAACTTCAAATAAAAATACCAAAAATATATTCAAAATTAAACCTTGTTAAATTAGTACATAAGATATTTTTATAAATTTTTCTCACCATTACGTGTATTAGGATTAAGAAACATCTACTTCAAATAGACTCTGATTCATCCTTGAATCATGATATAAAAAACAATTAAAACTAAAATTTTCCAAAAATTAGGATGTGGTCATATCTATTACTATGTTGAAATTCAAATCTTGGCATTAAAAGCTATTTTATGATATGACATCTGTTGTTACTAATGATTTAACAAAAATTACTCACCTTTTTGAGGAACTATGGAAAGAAATTTCTCATTATAGTGTGACCTCTGAAAACATTAAAAAATATTGAAACACAATTTTTACATGGTATTCAGATTTCATAAAGATAAGATACTTCATGGTATGTCCTAACTTCCTCATGTAATAATCTTATTTACCATAAAAAATATAAAAAAATATCATGTCCCCTATGTTGAGGCGTGATCCTTGTGTGGTGAAATATTAACAAATCATCATAAAATTTGGGAAACAAATCATGATTAGATAGAAGACATTGTAGTGTGCTTCTCCATTCACCCCCAAAACACATTATAAACTACAATCATAAAATTAATTATTTATCAATACACTTAAATATTCAAAATACCCTTCCCCTCATCTAAATTATCTACATTCATGTAGGTTTGAATGAAATTCAGGTGTTGGTAAGGATTTGATAAATATATTGAAAAAAAGACAACACAAATGTCATACATCATATAAACTACACTTCCCTAAAACTACTAGTCAAACTATTTTTAAAAAACACCCCTTAGGGAATGATTAATTTGAAAAATATTCTAGCTCTCAATAGTATACATGTCTTCAGCCTATCTGTCACTATGATCTTTTAATGTCATTTCAACACAGGAAGAAATTTCCAATTTATTTAAAGTGAATTAGAGGATTTAATTAATAAAAATTAAGATATATTAAGCAGAAAAATTCCATAATGATATAAATTTAACAAATGATCAATATTCATAAACTATTATAACAATGATAAATGGAAAAGATCTTCAAAAAATTAAATAACTACCCCCACTAAATGGGTCTCAAGCTCCAACCCTATTTAGTTGAACACCACACCTATAATGAAACAACCGAGGTTGACATAACATGTTACCTGGGTAGGCTCACCATAATTCGCAAATCATTTACCCAATAGAAAAAGGTTGGTGGAAATCACCTATCCATCAACACACATAACCTTGGGAATTATTATGCTCTGAAATAAAAATATGTATGATGTATAACAAGATATGATAATCCTTAAGATCACATCATAAAATAAGATGGTACGTAACCAAGAGTAATAAAAACACAATCCAAAAGACAAATATTATAATGAAAACATATCCAAGACCAAGTCCAAGTCTACATGTGAACATCTTTCACCACCATCCAAACCCACTATGAATGAAACATCAACCAATAGATGACATGAAGCTATATGAAACTATTACCAATACATATATCCTACAAAACCAACTTTTCATACACTATAAGGAATATATAGTGTGTGAGGGAAATTCTTAGTGGGGTAACACTAGGAATATGTATAATGCCGATGAGTGGGAAAATTTTTGTTATAGAATTAAAACAAAAAATTATAATAAATTTCAGTTAACAATATTTCTCAAAAGACATCATTTAGTTTACATTAAAATATTTTATATTCAAATCCATTGAAATATTGAAATAAAATTAAATGATAACATATAGGTTAGTAGTAAAAAATGATCATTATCTCAAAATATTACTACATCAACTATCAAATCTTGAGAATTTCTATAAATAATAAAACAAATAATATATTAGAATGTAAAAAAATTGGATCGTAGATATGAGATTATATAACTATGAAATGAAAAGAACAGTAATGAATCATAATTTTTCTCTTAATGATACTAAATCCTTCCACTATATAATTGTAACACAACTACACACCATAGTGGTGCGACATTAACTATGGTTTGTATATTTCCATAACCCAACACACCCAAGGTACCAAATGTGCTATTTTTTCTCAAAAAAATAAACTAAATCGTTTTAAACATTTAATAAAACATTTCAGAAAGTAAATAATTACCCAGACAATGCTTGAAAAGTTAGTATTGAGTCAAAACCATCTTTGAGGAATTTCTTCAATCATCTAATGTGCATAAAACAAATTAATTAAAATCAATTAGAGTCCATTTTTTATGAAATAAAAAATGAATTCCAACAAAATATACTTCATAGATATAAAATCATAAATCTTTACATTACAAACCAAATAAAAACATAATAACATAGATTTATTCCTTTTGGAATAACTTTTCTATAGAGACACATACCTCACTAATGGAGGAAACCTAGTGGCCTTTGAAACAAGTGGTTGGAAATGAATAGATTGTGAGCCCATAATCCTATTAAAATAATAAAAATTCCAAGATTGAGTGAATATCCATAAGACACAACTCGATGAAAAATTAATACCTGAAACTCTTCAAAGAATTAGCTAAACTAAAATCCTTAGAAAGGTGAGGGTGTAGAACAACTTAATAGAGGGTGAAATTAGGTTTGAGATTGCTTGAAAATCCCATAATAATGATTGTGTGTGCCTTCATTAAGGCATGAATCTTACCTCAGAAGGTATATGGATTAATCATCCATTTCAAATTCTAAAATTACTTCAACCATGGCTTGGTTCTACCCACTAAGACATGGTTTCCTCAACTACACCAAGCTCAAGCATCCTGAAAATTTAACACACTATAGTGTGGTGTATGAAACATGGTTATTTTATACCCACCTCACATTCCACCAGACATGGTGGTGACCACTCTAGTCATGGTAAATTTGAAAATCCACAATGTCCCACTCCTCAATCCACACCCACCATGGGTGTGTTTAATCTATATGTTTCACATAGGTGTTCTATCATCTCAAAATAGATTGGATTATGGGATGGTATAGCCTGTATTGCATAGAGAAAGTCCAAAATCCCATTTTATACTACCAAAAAAAATCTAAAACATCCCAAAACTAAATTTAACTAACTTATGGCTCAAGATAAAATATACACATGACTTGGAGGGTGTGACGATTAATTTTTATTAGATAAATTGGTTCATAACATTTCAAATCAAAATTATGTTAAGGAGAAAAATCCAATGTGCACATTGATACAAAGAGTAGGTTTACATGATGAGATACTCAATTATAATAATGGTTTACTGAAGAAAATTTAATAAACACATTCGTCAAAGTAATTAAAAATGGATCCTTACACCCAATGGGTTGACATGACCCCTACATGAATAGTTTTTTAAATCCCAAATTTTATTTATTAAATAGGAATGGTGATCTAAGGAATCACCATACCCACATTTCTTTATATTGTATCCCAAAGTAGAGAACCTATCAATAATATAATGATATCAAACATGGATTTATTTTTAAAACACCACAAATCCATTCCTTTGAGAAATATACAACTATGCTTCCAAGTTACTCATTAGTTAGGAAGATCATGATTGATAGCTATTGTATAAATTTATCTTAATGCTGGATTCTCTTTAGCAATCAAATGATCTCATAAAGTCCCTTATTGTGGCCCAGATGAACCTCAAGGAGTTTGAGACTAAATTATATACCACATACCAATATTATTGCATGTAAAATAGACATTTAATTTCATATGATCATATGTATTTTAGATAATTAAAAGAGATCCATAGTTTAAGGACACAACTTAGTCCTTTATATGTCATAAGGAAAAATGATTTGAGTGGTTATGAAGTATTCATGGATAAGGTTTTAAGGAACAAAAACATTATTTATTTAACCATTCATTAGATCAAATTCAATGAGTATGATTTATCCTCATCAAACATGATAATATAAGGTCATAATAATATAGAGAATAACATATTTTGAAAGATAAATCCAAGGAAACATTTTTTAGACCATGTGTAAGATACTGAATTCGAGGTTTTCATATAGGATATAGCATTTAATTTCCTAAATTTCAGACCCTGGATACATCAATAAGATGTTGTACCCTCCATATACCACCATTGACAAAAATAATTCACTAGTGGGAAAATAGAGGTGATTTTTTGTGAATGTTTCATTTATAACTTCAATAACCCCAATACATCAATAGAAAATTATATTAGAGGGAGGGAGAATATTCTAGAAAATAAACTATCAATGTTAGTTTACTACTGAAAATTGATATGAATTATCCCCCATGGTCCTGAGTATAATGAGAATAAAATATTTCTACTCCATATTCATAAATTTTTGGTGATGAAGGTGAACAAAAAATTACATCTCCCACACGTATGAAATGGAAAGGACCCACTGAAAAACATCTTATATTATAATGTTAAACCATGTCTATATTTGAATCTCCCTTGTTATGGGAGAGAAATATGATTACTCTGTGTGGTTTGAGAAATTCGATCTTGTGATATAACACATCTAAATAAATGTGTTTTTAAATAATAGTCAGTCAACCAATCCATGGCACATCAATACTCTGTATAAATTACAAAAATAAATGACATTATTGGTGGGAGTATTCTTTTATCAAACCAAAATCTCATAAACAATATCCCACATATACATAATAAGATTGGAATCAAATTCAAGTCACCACATCCCAAATGACTGTTTAGTTTTCTAGTCATGGAACACTAGATTCATACTTTAATCTCACAATATATATAAAAATATAAAATGCATCACTATATTTTTTTCAACATCATTATTCACTATATAATATCCTAGAAAATAAATCATAGCAAGAATCATGGGATCCTAGGGAAAATGAAATAAAATAAATGGGTGAGATAAAATACTTAGTAAAGATTTAATATAGTGGAATATATCATGAATACATAAGAAGTGATTAACATAGAAATGGAAATAACTGAAAATACATGTCATTTAATTAATAACGTGATCATGAAATGCATACATAGATAATATCAACGTCATAATATCATGGATAATAATAACTGAATTCTCAATGAAATAAATTATTAATGTTAGAAGACATGATCTCATACATTATGATATATTTATCACAAAATCCGTATACTAAGATATTTTAATTAATGGATAGGTATACAGAAAAAATTCATTTAATAAGGCCATCAATAACATAGTAATTCAGAGTATAAAATTATATGTACTTATAGTATATGGTCTAGAAAATAAGCATATCTGTTATAAAAATAAAATGGTAATTTAAGAGAAATGTATTTTCTAAAGAAAAATAATGATTTGAAAGTTAATGTTTCAAATAGGATTTTAATGACCATGAGATTAATAATAGATAAATGATGACTATTAATTTATAAGAAATACAGGTTTTATTATAAAATCATGTCGTTTGAGAAAACAATGAAAATGGAAGGAAACCATTATAATAATTTTTAATTAAAGAGTTTTCCTTGTAAAACCATTGAAAACTTGTAATGTAATATTAATAGTATAAAATGATTATTATGGTGGGAAAATCTATTATCATTGCATATGTTAAAAATAAACATTCCTTTTGACTTTTTAACAGAATGTTGAAAATGAGCCTTCCAAAAAAATAGAATGATTCATTTAAAAAAAATTATAATATCAAGGATAACATAAAATTTCCTTAATAAGTCATTTTATTAAATTAAAAATAGTACTATAAAATAATTATGAAAAATATATACAAGGAAGAAAAATATACCCGTTCAAAAAGAGAAATTAGACCGCTATTTTTAAGCATTTATTTTCTTGGTTCAAGCTCCAATGAGAGAAAAAGTGTGAATAAATCATTGTAAAATCCCTGAATATATAGAGTAGAGGGAAAATAGATGGATTTTAAGAAGAATAGATCACAATATTACTTCACTGAAAATTATAATCATCCCCAAAGAATGATATTTAAAAATAAACTCATACCTCTTATGTAACTATAAAATCGTAACCCCGTGAAAGATTAAACATAAATTAAAACTTTAATAATCATTAGTAATTTGATATTTTTTCACTAGATTAAAGGGTAAATATGTGAACTGTATAAAGTAAATATGTGGATAATACCAAACTGGTCTCAATTGAATTACAATTGAGAGTAAATCCATTACAAATATTATATCATAGAAGTGAGAATTAATTAATGAACTGATTATGTGTAAAAAATAAAACCCACAGAATAACACGTACAAATACTGTATAATATAATTATATCTCATTTAAAACATAATCTTGCAAAACCATAGTCAATGAAGTAGTAGTATAATGAAATGAATGGAAATTGATTAAAAGATCCCCTTACCTAATGATTGAATTATTTAAAAAGAGATATAACCTACAATATAGTACGTATAAATTTATTATATTTATATTCTATATTCATGGATATAATTATAATTTTTCAAACCCATTAATTAATATATCATTTAAAAAATAATTGTTTTTTGGTGTTAAGTTTTCATTTTCTATGAGATTTTGGTTCGGTAGTTCACGTATATGTACTTTGACTTTGGTTCCACTATCTCCATATTGTATATAATGATATAAATATAATATATATTAATTATACATATATATTTATATTTATTCATCCATTAATATTATATAAATAAAATTGAATTACACTGTTCATCAGATGGTTGGTCGTACATACGCATGAACATTGTTTTTACTTTTCGAATGATATAATAACTGGAAAGTAAATAATAGGTCACATTTATAGACTAATAATAATATTGTTATAAAATATATAATTATTTAATCTATTATTATATCCATCCATTTAATGTGGTGAAAAAAACAATTTTCTATATAAAAAGTGTTTTCTTAAGTAAAATATGTTTTTATACCAATATCCATAAAAAATTAATTACATAGATAAAAACTAGATTATTAATAATATAATTGAACTAATTTTGTAACACCCCAAGATTTTATGAAAAATATTATTTTTGATTTCATTAATGTATTGTGTTGTACGCTACACCAAAAGGAGCTTGCAAAACATTCATCCTTGACTTTCCTTGCATTACATGCAATCACGACCTTCCTTGATAGTGTGTGTAGTACGCAATAACGAGTTTCACTAAACAACAATGTGCTACTAAAATATTATTAAAACTAGCCGTTATGAATAGTAATAACCACATTTTGAAATTTTGTAAATTTTATTTTTCAAAATGGACTTCATTTTTGGATTCTTAATATCGAAATTAGCTTAGGGTGAAATTTTGGTACTTTTCGGGAAACATTCATTTTCTGATGAATAGTTAAAATTACTAACTTTTAATTAAAAATAACCTTTCTAATTGAAATAATTAATAGTGATAAATTATTAATTTGAGTGGTTTTAATGTATATTTAGAATATATTTTTACAATTTAATACAATGTTGTTCATTAGATGTAATTTCACATTTAAACCAGACATAAACTAGTGTAAATCTTTTGATAATTATTATCTCTTAAGAACACGTTATTTGTTTTAACGACGGGATTAATTTTTAAATTAATTAATGCAAATGATTTGTCTTGAATTTGGTAAAATATACATCATTTTTTGATTTCATAATATCACATATAGGTCAGGCCAAAATATTTGGTATTTTTCTGGAAACATTCATTTTTTTGATGAATAGTGAAACAACTAAGTGCTAGTTAAAAAATGAATTTTTCATAAAACATAATTTTAACGCTTCTGTGAGTGGAATTTTAAAAATCATAGAGACATGGTTGATGTCAATAAATAAAATGTGGTTCAATGAGATGAAAATAAATTTTGGTGAATAGTAACTTTTTACTTTTTTTTACCGCGGTTAAAAGAAAATAGGGTAATTAAGGGTAAACGTGTTATTATTATTACCGTAAAACATGTCCTAATTATATTTGATAAGTGTAATTAGACAAAAAACAACCTTAGAAATAAAATATGACCATTTAGGCCCACATGGATTAGATTAGGACATTTATTATTAATTTATTTAAAGAAGGGTTAAAATAGTTAAAATCAATGTTTAATAAGTATATAATTTTTAATATAGGGTTATACATAAGATACATTCGACTATAAATATTCATTATAAATATAAAAAGATTTCCAAGATAATGGTAGTTTATTTGTAATTTTTAGACATTAAATAATTTAATTTATTTATGACACGACGATGTTGCTGTAATTATCTTATTAATGAAATATTCACATAATTGATGTTATAAATACCCAAATAAATGTAATTTGAGCCATTTTATGAATTCCACTAATTTTATAGGTTAATATGACATGTTATTATTTATTTAAGTAACTTTTTTTGAACTAATCATTCTGTTATGATTTTAAAAAAAATCAATTACTAAATAGTATCAAAATTGACATAAACTATTTTTTAATACATATATTATTTTATTAATTGTTATTTTATTCCTAAAAATATAAGGTTCGGCCAAATGACTTAGATAAGGTTTTATATGTTAATAATAAACAACTTGGGGTTCTTTTGGGTTGTTATAGTAAGTTTATTAACCTTATAGTGTAAGAACACAAAAAGACACGGTAAAAGTAAAATTATCTAACTTAAAGTTAAAACTAAATGATAAGGTTAAAATAGTAACCTAAACATGTCCAAATTCTATTGGATGAGAGGGTTTAGACCCCTCCCCACCTTATCTTCTAAATAAATAAATTTAGAGCTATTTAAAACCGAATTTGGCCTTATAATAAAAAAATATTTTTAGTTTTTCCAAAACAGCCCCTCTCCTCCATTATAAAAGGGCACCTCCACCCTCTCTTCCTCACACCACATTGAGACTTCAGGCTCGGCCAACCCCTGCCAAATTCTCTTCTCCACTTCCCTAGAAACATCTTAGAGGTCCTGGTCTTCTTCAAAGACCAATTTTTGTTCCCTAAGAGGAGGACTCAAAGAGGCGCTTCAAAGAAGAGGTAATGTCTGTTACCGATTCTTTAAACTTTATTTCTTCTTCTACTTCTTATTATTATGTTGTTTCATTATGAAGTAATAACATCAGTATAACTCATATACTGATATGTTATTATAAGTATGAAACATCCCTATTTCACCATCTATTCATCCTACGGAATACGAAATCACCGCGCGTGCGTACGTACGGAATACCGTCTCCACGCCGTGGTGTAATCTATTTTCCACCACCACCTTACTTGGATCGATATAATGGTGTACATAATAACTATATATGATTATTTCAAAGAGATATTTATTCTGAAATAGTATACATACACTCAAATACAATTCCACGATCCTGAGAATGATATCATCGCTCGTGCGTACGTACGGACTACAGTCTCCACGACGGGATGAGATTAATTCTCCACGTTAACAATTCATGAATGATTATAAAGTATATATAAAAAGTAATAATGAAATATATGACATAATAATGATACTGGATTAATGTGTATATATATGTATGTCATCTACTTAATTCCATTCAACTCAATAAGGAAACAAAAACAGCGTTCATGCGTACATACGGACTACCGTCTCCATGAATGGTGTATTTCTTTCCATTTAATGATCTATTATATATATGTATATTCTGAATATATATTATATATAAATCATGTTTTACATTCGGTATTTATGTAATCATGATCTAAGTAATCATATGAATAATTACAAGTTAAAACACGAACGGCAAATGAGACGATTTTACCCAAAACGCTCTTTAACATGGAATTTACAAAAGAATGGGTAATATAAAGACAAAAGTGAACCATATATGATATCATAACAATTAGTATGATTCTGGAATAATTCAATGACATTATTTAAATCATTATACAGGAGGTTCGGACACTTACGAAGCAAATCAGATCTATGGTAAGGGAAATATCACAATCTCATTTTTATCCAAGATTGTTTATACTTTGTAATTTACTGGGGTGCATTTTATCATAAACATCCATGTTTCCTCAATATGTAATATTTACATCATTCTACAATATTTTATATCAAATTTTACTCTTCGGTGAGTTTTTAGTAAAAGATATTAAAGGAATATTCTGTTGTTTTTTGTACGAAGTACTTCTTGAGTTTTCAGACAAAAGTACGAAGAATGTTTTTTTAATTTATACGGAATGAATGGATTTTTAAAACATTATTTCCAAGAAGCTTCCTTTACATGTTTTAAAGTTTATTTTTAATCAACTTATTTTACTTTATAATTGTATGACATGTTATGAAATGAAATGTGTTTTTGAAGTAGAAAGTATATTTTCCTCAAAAATGGAGTTCAAGTGTTTTATCAAAATTATTTTCCATCTAAGATAATAAAGGGTTCTGTTTCTATCCCTATTTTTACATTGATTTGACTATGTTGTGATGGAATTATTTTAATGAATTCCTTTATTTTATATGAATTGTTTTATGATGTCATGATGTTTAAGATTCCCATTTTTATTACATGGGTTATGCTATGATGTATGGTTTATGATTTTGTGGCACACATAAGAATGGTATCATTATGATATGGGTGGGACCTATATCTCCCTCCAATGCATTGGGTAATGATTTTATATCTCATGATATAGACATGGTTGGAACGACAGGTTAAACCGGTTCAGTAAAATAGGACTGAAACGGGAAGTGAACTCGGTTCAGAAATGGACTTTTTCCACTAAGATAGTATTGTAAATGAGTCTTGACTAATAAGAAATGATTCTCTTTGATTATGTGTGTATTACTCAAAGTTTCATGGTTTATGTTAAGATTTTTGGGATTGCATTTCACTACTATAATTTATCCCATTTTATGTTATTATGATCTCTTTTGCAGGTTAAGATTTCCAAAATGTCATGTTATTATGAATATGATGTGATTGATATTTCTTTTGCTTACCCTTACTGAGAATTTGAGCTCACCCTTTTATGTTTTATTTTCCCCAGGATATAAATAAAGGTTTTAGGTAAGAAAAAAAGTGAAGATCCTTATGGGATATGATCAAGATCTTTCACCACGATTAGAAGATTATATTCCGAGTTTCCAAATACACTAAACTATTACGGTCCTTGTGTGTGTGTTTTTGTTATGTACTAAGTAATCCACAAAATTAATGTAATGTAAATGTACGTCGAGCTTCGGGTCTCTACAGTTGGTATCAGAGGAGAGGTTTAGTCATCCTTTGGAAACTAGGATGCGAAAACTTCAGTGAGATCCCTAGAGATATTTCTAAGGTATGTCTAGGGATGTCTCTAATGATAAGTATACGTATAGGTTATAGTCCTAGAATTGCGGTAACGATCTTAGAATTTAACCTAAGATGTTAGATATTGAGGGTACTCCCCCTTTGCTACGTTGTTTTCTCTAGCATGATTTTTTCCTCTCACAGAATTCTTTTTTTGTTTTAGTTAATGGAGGGAACCAGAAGGAATTAGGTTAACATTGAATCCAATGAACAAATTGGTGACTATGAGCAAATATATTGTGTAATTCCTAAAGAGAAATACATTGTTATTATGCCGAATCAGTCATCGTGATATATGATTAACAAGGTGAAATTTAGTGGTATGCCTAATTCATCAAAGAAGAGGAAGATAGACTATTATGCATGTTCGCATGTTGAGGAGCATAAAGAAAAGAAGATTGAGATTTATAAAGAAGGGAAGAAGAACCTTGAGGAATACCTCAAATGGAGGGACTGGTGTTATCTGTGTGGAGAAAAGGGTCATACAGTGACATATTGTTATGGAGTTCAACATATTATTTGTGGAGATCATGGGCATTACCCAACTCCATGACCTGATCTCAAAAGATACTTCTATATCATTGAAGGACATATTCGAGGAAAATAATTGAAGAGGATGGATTGAAGTGTTTATATTCAAGAGTAATGTTGTTGAGGTACTTTTATTGTGTATTAGAAATTTTTTGTATTATTCTATTGTGGTTTTTAATAATTTTAAGGTATCGATAACCATGAAAAGTGATTCAAATATTTTGGAAAGCAGATGATATGCGCATCATGAAGGGATAAGGAGAAAATGAAATGTTTGACAGTATTCATGAGCTCATGATTGATATAAGGAATAAGTGATATCTTGGTTTGAGTATATAGAATTTTGAGGATTTGGTATGTGGAATGTGTTAACTTTTAACTGCATTCATGTTTTTACTAAGGTTCAATGGGTATTGATTTTTCAATAGAATACATGATTAGTGCCTTAGAATGTTTGGAATGTGACCAACAAGACATATCTTATGATATATGGGGATCAACGATGGTTTTAAATCTCTGGTAATCGTTTTCACTATGTTATGAGAGTGGACTACAATATTATGGATAAGCCTAAATATTTGAATGGGTTATGTTGGACATAAGTTAGTATTGTTTAAGGATAAAAGTTTTTTTGATATTATTGAGGGGATGTTATAGTAGTATAGTTTTAGAAAAAGGACAACCTGCAAGACGTGCGACAACCCATCGCGTCGGACAAGGCTGTGGGAATCGAACCCACAACCGAAGTGAGACTGGCCTTTATCGCCTACCACTGGCCTACATGAAGTCCCTGTTTAGTAGAAACTAGTTTTATTATATTATGCAGTATGATATATGTAGTATAAGTCCATTTTAGGAACAATTTATGATTAATCTCACTATAGATGGACTAATGAATGTTTTGATAACTTTTTAACCTTTTGGTTGAGACAGATGGAATGACCCATCATTCTATCACATGATCTGCTAACACATCACGAATGACAAATTCAACTTCATTTCTTTAAGAGATGAAGTGGAAATTGTCCAAAAAACGACCAATGGTGAGACTATACCAAAATCATGAAAGTATTTCTTCTAATTCCAATTTCAACAACTTTAGGAAAAATGATCTTGAAAACCAAAAATGTTGTCCAAGTGCTCTTATATCTGATGATTCAGATGGTACCTTAGATCATCATAAATTTATGGATTTGAGATTGCTGGATTTTCCATAGCCATGTTCTCTACCACTCTCCATCAGAACATGATGATTATATTTCTCTTCCATATCCATATTTTCACCTATGTCGAAACCCAATGATTAGTTTATTTGGGTAACCATTACGTTTCATACTTTCGTTTTTATAGCCAAGTTTTCGTATTCCTTTTTACGATGTGGGTTTCCATTAAATAAACTTTAGAGTAGTAAACCATTTATAACCCTGACGAATTTCGAGGGAGAAATTCATTTTAAGGGGGGGTTGAATGTAACACCCCGAGATTTTATGAAAAACATTCTTTTTGATTTCATTAATGTCTTGTGTTGTACGCTACACCAAAAGTAGCTTGAACAACACGAATCATTGGCTTTCCTTTCATTACACGCAATCACGACCTTCCTTGATAGCGTGTGTAGTACGCAATAACGAGTTTCACTAAACAACATTATGTTAATACAATATTATTAAAACTAGCCGTTATGAATAGTAATAACCAATTTTTGAAATTTTGTAAATTTTATTTTTTAAAATGGACTTCATTATTGGATTTGGAATATCGAAATTAGCTTAGGGTGAAATTTTGGTACTTTTCGGATAACTTTCATTTTCTGATGAATAGTGAAAATTACTACTTTTTAATTAAAAACAACCTTTTTTATTGAAATAATTAATAGTGATAAATTATTAATTTGAGTGGTTCTAATGTATATTTAGAATATATTTTTACAATTTAATAAAATGTTGTTCATTAGATGTAATTTCACATTTAAACCAGACATAAACAAGTGTCAATCTTTTGATAGTTATTATCTCTTAAGAACACGCTATTTGTTTTGACGACGGGAATTAATTTTTTAATTAATTAATGCAACTGATATGTTTTTAATTTGGTAAAATAGACATCATTTATTGATTTCATAATATCAAATATAGCTTAGGCCTAATTTTTGGTATTTTTCTGGAAACTTTCATTTTTTTGATGAATAGTGAAACTACTATGTGGTAGTTAAAAAATGAATTTTTCATAAAACATAATTTTACTGCTTCTGTGAGTGGAATTTCAAAAATCCGAGAGACACGGTTGATGTCAGTATGTAAAATGTAGTTCAATGAGATGAAAATAAATTTTTGGTGAATAGTTACTTTTTTCTTTTTTTTCCACGGTTAAAAGTAAATAGGGTAATTAAGGGTAAAAGTTTTACTATTATTACCCTAACACATGTTCTAATTCTATTTCATAAGTGTAATTCGACCAAAAACAACTTTAGGAATAAAATATGACCATTTAGGACCACTTGGTTTAGATTAGGACATTTATTATTAATTTATTTAAAGAAGGGTTAAAATAGTTAAAATCAAAGTTTAATAAGTAGATAATTTTTAATATAGGGTTATATAAAAGATAAATTCGACTATAAAAATTAATTAGAAAGCTAAAAATATTTCCAACATAATGGTATTTTATTTTAAATTTTAGACATTAAATAATTTAATTTATTTTTGACACGACGGTGATGCAGTGATTATCTTATTAATGAAATATTGACATAATTGATGTTATAAATACCCAAATAAATGTAATTTGCGATAGTTTATGAATTCCAATAATTTTTTAGCTTCATATGACATGTTATTATTGGTTTAAGTAACACTTTTTAAAATAATCATTCTGTTATGATTTTCACAAAAATCAATTACTAGATAGTGTCAAAATTGACATAAAATAGTTTTTAAAACAAATATTATATTATTAATTGTTATTTTATTCCTAAAAATCTAAGTTTCAGCCAACTGAATTAGAAAAGGTTATATATATTAATAATAAACAACTTGGGGTTCGTTTGTTTTGTTATAGTAAGTTTATTAACCTTATATATTAAGAACACAAAAAGACACGGTAAAAGTAAAATTATCTAACTTAAAGTTAAAACTAAATGATAAGGTTAAAATAGTAAACTAAACTTGTCCAAATTCTATTGGATGAGAGTATTTCGACCCATCCCCACCATAGCTTCGAAATAAATTAATTTGGATCTATTTAAAAACGAATTTTTCTTTATAATAATATAATAATTTTAGTTTTTCCAAAAGAGCACCTCTCCTCCCTTATAAAAGGGAACCTCCTCCCTCTCTTCCTCACACCACTTTGAGACTTCAGGCTCGGCCAAACCATGGAAAATTCTCTTCTAAACTTCCATAGAAACATCCTAGGGGTCTTGGTTTTCTTCAAAGACCAATTTTAGTGCCCTAAGTGGAGGACTCAAAGAGGCATTTCAAAGAAGTGGTAATGTCCATTACCGATTCTTTCAACTTTATTTCTTCTTCCACTTATTATTCTTAAGTTGTTTCATTATGAAGTAATAACATCAGTATCAATAATATACTGATATGTTATTATAAGTATGAATCAACCCTATTTCACCATCTATCCATCCTACGGAAAATGAAATCACCGCGCGTGCGTACGTACGGAATACCATCTCCACGTCGTGGTGTAATCTATTTTCCACCACCACCTAACATGGATGGGTATAATGGTGTACATAATAACTATATATGATTATTGTAAAGTGATATTGATTCTGAAATATTATACATACACTCCAATACAATTCCACGATCATGAGAATGATATCATCGCTCGTGCGTACGTACGGACTACCGTCTCCACGATGCGATGAGATTCATTCTCCATGATAATCATTCATGAATGATTATAAAGTATATATAATAAGTAATAATGAAATATATGACATAATAATGATACTGTATTTATGTGTATATATATGTATGTCATCTACTTAATTCCATTCAACTCAATAAGGAAAAGAAACCAGCGTTCATGCATACGTATGGACTACCATCTCCATGAACGGTGTATTTCATTCCATTTACTGATCTATTATATATATATATATATTATTAATATATATTATATATAAATCATGTTTTACATTCTGGATTTAAGTAATCATGATCTATGTAATCATATGAATAATTACATGTTAAAACACGAACGACAAATGAGACGATTTTACCCAAAACGCTCTTTAACATGGAATTTACAAAAGAACGGGTCATATAAAGTCATAAGTGAACCATATATGATATAATAACAATGATAGTGATTCTGGAATAAGTCAATGCCATTATTTAAATAATTATACAGGAGGTTTGGACACTTACGAAGCAAATCAGACCTAAGGTAAGGGAAATATCACAATCTCATTTTCATCCGAGATTTTTTATACTTTGGAATTTACTGGGGTGCATTTTATCATCCACATCCATGTTTCCACAATATGTAATATTTACATCATTCTAAAATAGTTTATATCCAATTTTACCCTTCGGTGAGTTTTTAGTAAAAGATATTAAAGAAATCTTTTGTTGTTTTTCGTACGAGGTACTTTTTGACTTTTCAGACTAAAGTACGAAGAATGTTTTTTTAACTTATACGACATTAATGGATTTTTAAAACATTATTTCCAGGAAGCTTCCTTTACATGTTTTAAAGTTTAATTTTAATCAACTTTTTTTAGTTTATAATTGTATGACATTTTAAGAAAAGAAAAGTGTTTTTGAAGTAGAAAGTATATTTTCCTGAAGAATGGAGTTCAAGTGTTTTATCAAAATTATTTTCCATCTAAGATAATAAAGGGTTCTGTTTCTATCCCTATTTTTAAATTTATTTGACTATGTTGTGATGGAATTATATTTATGAATTCCTTTATCTTATATGAATTGTTTTATGATGTCACGATGTTTAAGATTCCCATTTTTATTACATGGGTCATGCTATGATGTATGGTTTATGATTTTGCGGCACACATAAGAATAGTATCATTATGATATGGGTGGGACCTATATCTCCCTCCAATACATTGGTTAAATATTTTATATCTCATGAGATAGACGTGGCTGGAACAGCAGGTTAAACTGGTTCAATAAAATAGGACTGAAATGAGGAGTGAACTCGATTCAGAAATGGACTTTGTCCACTAAGATAGTCTTGGAAATGAGTCTTGACTAATAAGAAATGATTCTCTATGATTATGTGTGTATGCCACAAAGTTTCATGTTTTATGGTATGATTATTGGGATTACAATTCACTACTATGATTTATCCCATGTTATGATATTATGATCTCTTTTGCATGTTATGATTTCCAAAATGTTATGTTCTTGTGAATATGATTTGATTGATATTTCTTTTGTTTACCCTTACTGAGCATTTGAGCTCACCCTTTTATATTTTCTTTTCCCCAGGATATAAATAAATGTTTTAGGTAAGAAAAAAAAGGGAAGACATTTATGGGAGATGTTGAAGATCATTCACCATGATTAGAATATTATATTTCGAGTTTCCAAAGACACTAAACTATTACGGTCCTTGTGTGTGTGTTTTTGTTATGTACTAAGTATTCTGCAAAAGCAATGTAATGTCCATGTACGTCAAGCTTCGGGTCTCTACAAATTTTATATTTAATAACATTTTAAAAAAATAAAATAACATTGTAAATTCTTGAATCAAAAATAAATTTTTCAACAAAAATCTATATTTTTCACTATTTATTGAAATACCAACTATTTAAGAAAAATCTCATAAATTCTATCTAAATTTTTTTAATGTATATTTAAAAATGATAAATTTTTATCAAATGTAAATTATAAATGTTATACAAAAAAAGTATAATATTGTTTCACAAAAATCAATAAAACCCTTTTTTAAAGAAAATGTATTTTTAAAGAATAATATTAATTTACTTAAAAACATGTACTTATATTCTATGAATTATTTAAAAACATTTATGGATTATTACCCTTATATATATTTCATAATTTTAGTTAATCATATTCATATAATTCAATCTAACATCTAGGTTATAATAGATATATTTTAATAGTAATATTTCATAGTTCATTTAAGTTTAGTGTTGTGAATCTTGTACACTATTATATATAATTCTATTTAAAATATTAGGGTATTATATTTTACCCAGCTAAAATAATAATATCCCCCAATTTTAACTTATTAAAAAGTTATTCAAAAAAAATTGAAAACCAACATCTTACCAATGGATAATAAAACCACTTTTGAAAATTGAAAGTGGCAAATATAAAGGTTTCCTAAAATATCATATATTTGGGTTTCTGGATAAGGAAAAAAAATTTGGGAAGTTAAAATATATACATCTAAAAGAATTATAGTGTCTGATTAATAATATATAGTGATAGAGAATATGGGTGTGAGATAGTCAAAGACTAAAAAATCATAAATTATTGAGGGGTAAAAAGACCATCAATTCTACACAATTTTTTTTAAGGATAACATTTTTTCAAGTTCCATTTTCTAATGTTGAGGAATTAATTTATCATATAGGATAAGAATATATGAAAATATTCATATTTAACAAGTATAACTTCAAACATTAATAAATTTATACAATAATCTTATCCTTTTCTCCAAATTATGAGTATTCCTGATGATTTTTTCATACATGAAGCGCTCAAATCAGCATCTAACAGATCACATAATCCAAAATATAATAACAATATATTTCACATTTATTTAATAAAACCAAAATAGATGACACAAAATGAGATAATAAAAAAATTTTATAAACCATCATATTAAGAAATAAAACATTTATATCCAAAATTCGATAATGAAAAAAAATGTTTGACATAGATTATTCCATGAAAAAATAAAATTATCTCCCAAATGTCCTCAATAATAGCAACATTAAATAAAATTTTAACCGAGATGATTATATCATACCCTTCAACTTTTATCTCCAAAAAAACATTATTGAAATATTCCCAAATAATATTTTATAAAAAAACATAAACATTATATATACCATAACCTTATAAAACATCTACCAAATTATCATTAATCACCTAAAAATACAAAAAATTAAAAAAGTTTTCATCCTAAAATATGATTCCCAAAATAAGCTTAATATTTTTCCATAAAAATATTTAAGTAAAAAAATTCATTCTAACGAGGAAATCACATATTCCAGTCATAGATGTTTCACCCTTATCACCCTTTGGTTGTGGGTTCAAGCCCCACGACATTTCTAGATGTGTTGTGTTGTCGCATGGATTCTGGGTTTTACATTTTATAAAAAAATATTAATATAATTCAAATAAAATTACAAAAAAATATGATGAAAATCCTCTGATGTAACATTAATTGTCAAATAACTTTCTAAACATAATAGTTTTTTGTATAATATATTCATTTACAAAAAATAAAATATAATTAGTTGACTATTATTACCTTAAAAATAATGATCACATTAACCCAAATGGTTATCTATAAATTTAAAAAATATCCCCAAAATATAAGTAATTGTTCCTCAAATAACCTTCTTTGTAAAACATATACTAAACCAAAGGTTTTTGTTCCCATAAATGCCTCCCAAAATATCTTTAATCGTATAATACTCCAATCATATAAAACCACATAAGAGGTGTCTATTCCTTTAAACATATAATAAACCATAGACTTATCAACCCAAGACACATTATATTTATCACATATCACCATTGAATATCATATGTTTCCATAGATTCTTTTCTATAATTCATCATTATTATTCATAAAGGAAATTTTAATTTGGCCAAGAATATCCCCTGGGAGTGTCAAACCAATTGTGTAGTAAGGGAAAGTGCTCTAGAAATAAGCATGGGATATACTCAACCAAATTTTATTGTGTTTATTTCCCCTAGATGTATGTGTACCAAGACCATATACAATTTAACTATCCAAATAGGGTTGTATGTATAAAAAAATTTAGGATATTATTCAATACATAGACTTATCCTTAAAATGAATAAAAGGGGTGTGTTCTATAATTAATGTTTTGATAAATCTAGTTTTAAAGCTTTGTACTAAAAAAATTGTGATACCAACTGTAATAAATCCAGCTCCATTAACCTATAGTTTGTGTCCACTTTATTACAATGGCACTAGATATAAGTAATTTTCAAGACAATTCACAAATTGTTATGTAGTACTGATAAACTATATATATATATATATATGAATATCACATTACATTTGAAATCATAAAAAAACACAATATTATTTTGAGAACATCATTATTCAATCTAGAATATCCTTGCATATCATTCATATTAAATATATTGGGATCTTAGGGAATATGAATCCTAAGAAATGGGTGATCTTAAATTCTTTTTAAATTTTTTATTAATGTAACATATTATGAATAAATAAGGTATAATTAATATTTAAAATTATATTACTAAAAACACATTCAATTTAATCAATATCTTGAATATAAAATGAATCCACAGATAATATCAATGTAGTAATATCAGGAATAATAATAAAAATAACATCATTATCAATGAAATAAATTCTTAATTTTTGACACCATGAACTTAGACATCATGGTAACTTTAATAAAAAATCCTTATGCTATGAAGTCTTAATCAATTATGTAGTATAAACCAAAAACCTTTTAAAAAGTGAAGCCAAATTATTTATCTCATGATTCTTATCGATACATCAAGTGTCTATCTATAACCAAGTCTCCCATTTACCTACATATGAAATTAATTCCTCATATATTTAAGTATCAATTTCATTCATATACTATATTCCTTATCAAAATTTATTTATTGAGTAATGAATATAGAATATCAACATTTTCTTAGTCAAACAAATAACTTTTTAAGTAAACCAATGTATATTGAAATGGTATATAATTTTAGAAATAATCATATCATTGATACAATGAAAAAGGATGTTTATGGGAAGTGTAATTTCGAATGAAACATTACCACAAGAAATTGAATGTTTGAACACAAAGATAATTACAAAAAATAATAATAAAAGATTAAATATTATTATCAATACATCAGAAATGTAGTTTTTATAATAAAATTGTTTCTATTATAGAGATAAATAAAATGGAATAAAACAATTACAAAATATTTCATTAAATATTTTATTTTTAAAACCATTGAAAGCATATAGAATAATCTAAATAGTGTTAGACATTTATTGTAGTGGGAAAATACTTTATCACTATAAAATTTAAAAAAGAAAAATTCCCTTGGACTATTTGTAATGAATATTGAAAATGAACCATTCAAACAAATTGAAATATTCAATTAAATCCTTTTATAATTATAAGTATAACAAAAAATTTTCTTATAAATGATTTAATAAAAAGGGTATTTGTATAATAATTTTAAAAATATAGACATGGAATAAAAAATAAACTTTCAAAAATATAAATAACATCAATTTATTTTCAAACATTTATTTTTTTGATTAATGTTACATGGGGAGGAACAATTTGAATAAAACATGGGAAAATAATTAAATATCCATTGGATAAGTAAAGTATATGGAATTTAGAAAGGATGGATTATAAGTTTCAACTAATTAAAAATATATGCAAACCCAAAGAATGAGATTGTAAAAACAATTCTTACCACTTCCGTAACTCTTAAATTGTAATCCCTTGAAAGAGTAAAAATAAATTAGAACTTAAATCCTCAAGAAAAAAATTATAATGATGTTAAATTCATCAAATATAAAGAATATATAACACATAACGTACGTAGGTATATAATACCAAAAATATCTCAATGGGGTGGAAATTGAGATAAAATGAATTTGAAAGATTATATCATTTAAGTGAGGATTAATAAATGAAGTGATTAAGTGTAAAAAATTTAAATCTAAAAAAAGTTTAAATACAGGATAATACAATCATAGTTCATTTCATATATAATCATCAAATAACATATTCAATAAAGTAGAATTGTAATTCAATGAATAAAAATTGATTTAGGAAACCTCTCATATAAAGTTAGGGCTATTTTAAAATTTATATAACCTCATGTTTAAAATATTTAATTTATCATACTTCTATATCAGACACATGAATATACTTATAACATTACAATAAATATTTATTAACAATTCCATATTAAAATCATTAGTTTTAGGTGTTAACTATTTCATATTTCATGAGAATTCGATTCAGAAGGTCTTGTAATTTTAAATTGAATATGGATCCATCATCTCAATAATTATAATAATTAAATAATAAATATATATATATATATTCATTATATATATATAGAGTCTTTGATAAATGTTTTCCGTAGAAAATTGAATTACAATATTCATGAAGATAGTGGGATGTACATATGCATGAATTCTTTCTTCACTTTTCGATGAAAAGAATGAAATCAGCTAAATTCATAATTAACCATTAAAAAATAATGATAATATCATAATTAACTTATATATTTATTAAATCAATCGTTATAACAATCCATGTATAGTGGTGATGAATACCAAATATCTAGAAAAAAAATGGCTTCTAAAGTATAAATTGTTTTTACACTAAAATCCTTATAAAATTATGTCCAATGGCCTTAAATGAATTATTTATAATATAAACGAACTAAATTTAAATTTTAAACAATTTTAAATTAAATTGAAAATTTTTAAATTCCTAAAACAAAAATACCATTTTTAATAAAAGTCTATTTTTCACACTACTCGTTGAAAAATAAAACTTTTCAGAAAATTACCATAAAATACCTCTAAGATAATTTTTAAAAACTAATTCAGAAAATGATATAATTTGTAAAAAATTTAGAAAATAATAATAATATTTCCCTTAAAAAATTAAAAAACAATTTGAAGAAAATTTATTTTTGAAAAATATAATGAATTTACTAAAAAGTAGTTCTTATTTATTGATCATTGATAAATAAATTTGTATTGATTCCAAACGTTATATATATTTATTAATTTTGGTTAATGATATTAATACTAACAAATTCAATGGTTAGGTTATAACAGTCATATTTTAACAAAAAAATCCATTCATTTAACCTCATTGTTGTGTATCTTGTGTACAATCACACATATAATTATTTTAATATATCAAAATATTACAAATATCCACTATTTAAATGCTATCCCTAAAATCCAAATGCACTCTATTACCTATAATTAACATTCCCTTAATTTATATGTATATGAGGTGATACACTCCATTAATGTTTTAATGGAATATCAATCCTCCATGTTCACAAATCCTTCGGAATACTATCTTTTTGACACTTCTTAAGCCATTAAAGAATGAATTTTTGCCATTGTTGATAGACTCAAACAACTAAAACTGGTCATTAAAAAATATCCACATCCAAATATAATCAACATTTCCATATCAAATTATGAATATTATAAATACATAAATGTTTTCAATAAAAATTATGATATACTCGTGAATAATTATATATAACTAAAAAATCTAAACCCCCATGTAACCATTAACCTTATTAGTCTCCCCACAAATAAGTAAGGTTACAAATAAGCATCATGGTGGATGAATCTATTTAATAGAATCGTGGTAGGTTATAATTTTGAGAAATTATAAAGGTAACTTTCATACATGAGGTTTAGTACTAATAATGGAAACCTAAAATTATCCTCATCAGGAATAAGAATGAGTATAATTGATTCGATATCAAATTATAAAACATAAAATATCATTATTAAAGGTGTGATTTTCATGTACCAATCTTGAAATTATTAAACAATGTAATTGAAAATTTCAATGAACTTTCCTTTATTAATAGGAACTCATGATAAAATAAAATCCTAATATCCCTCCAAGGATGAAAAATTTGCTACCTTCATGGAATCCAAAGGGGTATTTCTTTCCATTAGGTCATTCCATTCAACATAAACAATGTATAAGCCACCTATAAATAAGAAAATTGCTATATTTTCAAGAATTACAAGGTAAAATAGTGAAATGTTAGGTTAATTACTAGTTAGTCAAATCGTGTTAGTATTTTTGCATATCCCTTGTCATGAGGTAGTGTTCAGAATTCCATGACAACAAATCCTGAAGATTAATCCAATAAACTATGAATTTTAAAAAAAATTGGGATTTAAAGGATTATTTTTTATATAATTGTAACAAAATAAAGAAAATATATTAAAATATGGAGGATAGAGAAATAAGGAGCACAGCCAAGGGGGCCTATAAAAATGGAGGATGATAGTATCACCTTTGACAATTCTAACAACTGATGTTAACTCTAGATGGACTAAGGGGACCTAGAAATATCCCAAACTTGGAACCTCCAATAATTAATAATACTTTTATAATAACTCACCTATATTCAATTATTTACTTCAAACATCACTGATATAATTTTACCCATCATGAATTTTATAAAGAAAGAAAATTCCAATTATTAGGAAAATGATTGATAAAGTGTATATGATAAATGCAAAATATTTCCATGCACACCATATCCATTATTCTACAGGTCGATAGAGGAATCATTATCCACTATGTGATATCTCTATATCCATCACTCAATACTCTCCTTGGATAGGAAGAAACATAGGTAGAGATAAGTGACTCTGATATGCCTGCCATAAAATTATGGAATCTCAGAAGTAGATAAACCACACTTGAGAATAACTTCCTCATTCATATCTTTATGGTGTAAAATTAATAACCCTACTTATATAATAATAAATTACACTTTTCATAACACATGGATCCATTTTAAATACAACCAAAATTTATCTACGTGGAATTTGAATATGGGTAGATGTGTGTTTTAATTCAAAAATTCAACATTTTTTTCTTCTATTATAAGTAAGACAATGGTAAAATGCTCTCATATTTCTTTACCACTCGTCTAGATTTATATAAATAACCCGAACACAAGGAGTCACAAGATAAATAATCCATCTCCATTAATGAATCATATAAAACATATAAAATTTAATATGATTGAACCTTCATAATATAATTTCTTGGGCACTTCTTAACCACAAATTTATGAGTATTGAGAATTAGGAGCCTTGATATGGATTGGAGGAAGGGAGAAGAGTAATCCGAGATAGATCTATAACATTAGGTGGTGATTCACAATGAAAATCATTAATTAACTACATTTAATGTTTCACATGATGGATTTATAATTTTTTCAAGAATATTTACTTTGTCAAATTTATAATGTGAAATATTGATCATTTCTTGATTTGTTGTGAAAATGTTTTTTGGTGTTAATTTTATGGATAATTCATTTTGTGAAATGTTTTTTCATGGTGCCAAAATGCACAAGAGTTTGTTTTATAGTCTCCCTTTTTGGAGAAGGTGAACTGTGTGAGGTTCACATCATAAAACATCGAGTCACACCATGAATAAGATGATTTCATAGATATATATAAATTCCTACCACCCTCTTATTTCACTCATTTTCCCATCCTTAATATAGAAATTCAGGAGATTCTGAAGTAATATTTTGAGTTCCAATATATAATGATATTTATCATTCACCCTTTGATTTTATATATTTTATATTTGTGATTTTAGGGTATTTACACTTATCATTCTCTCTAAGTTCATCCTTATATCTTTGGATATTTGATATTTGATATGTTGTTTGTAATTTGAGGTTTATTGATCTAAAGTTTTGATGATACATGACAACATTTCACAAATTTTCTAGGATTCATTGTGTTGTTGTGGCCCAAAATATCGTTATCTCTTTTTTTTGAATTTCATAGTGAATCAAAAATATTCTTTTCAGGTAGGTAATTCATGTTTTCTCACTTTTATGTTCATATATGATATTATAAATATTTTTCATTCCATTTGATGTATTTTATTAATTAAAATAATAAATATAATAAATCAGATTAATGAAAACGAAAGGGGATAGTTTGATGTGCATGCAGATACAAATTTTATAGATTGGTTTTAGGCACATGAGCCTCAGCCTTGTTGGTGAGGAATCGGTAGGTGCATCCAAGAGACCCGAGATCAAATACGGGTGGAGGAGGATTTTTGGTTACTATAGTTGCACTGTAGCAAACATTGTTTGGTACTGTATAAACTGGAACTATTCATTCATCTGGTCCTTTGGGCCACCGGTTTGGTCCTCGTATCCTGTAAGCCTTTTGGGCCACCCAAGGCCATCGGGCCACCTTAAGGCCTTAGAGACATCCCAAGGCCTTCATACCACATGGAATGCAGATGTACCTGTCAGACTACATGGGACAAGGCTTCAGAGGAGGATTCCGAGAAGGCGCATCCATTAGAGCAGAGCTAACCCAAATTGGAAGAATGAGAGGGTATGGATTTTTATCGGTACTAGGCCTATACATCTTTGCATAGGACTACTCGTTGACCAGCCCTGTGATGGAGGAGTGCTGATATAATGACATATACTGGGGAGGAGCAGTTCTAAGTTGTCTTTTTTGGGTGATTCCCTCTAATACCTTTCGTTCATGTAATTATCTCTGTGCTTTCGGGCCTTGTAAGGGTTCCACCTCACCCCTTGAAAGGTGGATTATCAAAAAAAAAAAAAAAAATTGAAGGCCTTTGGGCCATTCTGACTGATAGACTATTTTTAGAATACCCTTTAAATGATTAAATACTTAAGTGGGGTAAATGGAAATAATAAATTGAATATTCCTATTTATATATGATTTTATGTGTGTTTTTTGGTGGCACTGGTTGTGTGTAACATGGTGGGTTTTGTTGTTTATAACACTATAAGATTATTTTTATTGATTGGTAAACATGATGGTTTCTTGATATGTGTTTAGGGTTAATATAATATTTATAATATATAAATATGGATTTTAATTATGAATTCATGGGTGGGAATATTAAATAATAACTAAATAGATAATACTTTTTAGATGTTTTTTTCGATATAATAATATAAAATAGAACCTAGGTAGTTGATTTTTCAGTTATGCGTGTTCTTCATTTTTCTATATAATAGGAATTCCTTTGTGGAACAATATAATTACTAACTTGATATTTCTTGTGGTGGTGTATCTTTTGTGAACCAATGGGGGAATACATATTTGAGACTATCATGTACTTTTATTCTTTCATGACATTTCTAAGAATAGAAACTGATTTGGGTAACTTGATTGACACCAATAGACCCTATCAGTGTTTTCCCAAACATAAATGATTGGGAGAGTATGTACGGATGAATAAACCATATTATTTGGTATCCCTTTATGGGTGGATTCTTCTGATTCTAGTGGTAGATGATGAGATATCTGGTGGGCATCATCAGTGGAAGGAGGAAGACACATACATGATGTCATACGTGTTGATGATACCCTACTTCATATGATATGTGATATTTTATATGTTTCTAGCACCACAAGGATTGATATTTATTAGGTTATATTATATATAAATTATGGTTAGCATTGTTATTGTGGGATATAGAATGGATGAAAGCAAATGACTTATTCTCATTGGGTGAGAGTGGAAAATTAGTATAGAGCTGGTTGTGGGGATTCATTATATAATTATTATGATATTAACATACTACTCAAGGATAAATTATTTGATACGATAGATTTGTAATTTTGTGGGAAACTAGTTCACATATGTAGGTTTTGGTTAGTTTTTTAGTTTTTTACTCGGGAAATAGTATGATCTTTTCACCTTTTCATTAGAGACCCTTGGTAGGATTCTACTATGTATACTTATTATACTCACCCAATTTATATATAAACTATTTTTCATATTTCTAGGAGTGATATGGTGATCATTATGGACATTAATTTCTGAAGGATTAGGTTTTTTAGTTTCATTCCATGGATATACTTTTGGTATTTCGTTATCATTAGAGATGTTTTCATTTATATTATATTCATGAAAATGGGATATTTTTTATTGGATTTCAGCTTATTTTCATTTATAGTATGGATAACTGGTTATAGTATTGAAGTTACGATCTAGGTATATTGAGGGTAATGCCTCCCATTTGAGTGTTTTATACCATCAGTACTAGACACCAACTCAAGGACCACTGGAGGCAGGACTCATGGGTTACTCATTCTCTACACTACCGGACAAGTAAGTGAAATAGTGTTGGGAGGTGGGGATTTTCATGAAACAGAGGTATCATGGTTTTGTTTAAGAGATAAGGTGTATTTTGGATTTGGGTACCAGTGAGGACTATATAGATTTGTAAGGAAATAATTATATTTGAACATAGTACGTAATAATAGTTAGGGAGACCAACTATGACATAGGATTTTAGGCCCCCCAATGATCTAATATATGGAAATTAATCTCTCTAAATTTACATGGTAAAGTGACACAACATGTAGATTAAAGACCAAGAAAATTTATATGAATCAAACTTTCTTAGGTTCTTTTTTGAATTGGGTGCTTCTAATATTAAAAAAATTAACTAGTTGAATAAATCTAAATAAATATAGTACTAACAAATATTGGTGTCTCTATATTCATTAAAAATATTCCAATTGGTAACCACTCACATGTGGTCTGATTTGGGGAGGTTTGACATGCTATCCTGGATTCATGTCAGATGTTTGATCCTGATCATGAGGACCTAATGTGGTAATAGAAATTGCACACCATTAAGCATAAAAGTCTGGAATAATATGATGGTATTATCTATGATCTATAGATATAGAACCGGATGGAGGATATAGATATTTCATTCAGATTGTCTCAATACCATACTATGTATTGTGTTCCGCTACACATTAGCCAACTAAGGGAGTAATGAATCTGTGGTTGATGTTGTATCATAGAGAGTGGAATGAGACGAATGTATCATGGGCCAACCACTAATAGGATTTTAGGGATGTGTTCTTATCAATGATGGTGATGTCCAAAAAGAGGCGGGAGTGTCTCTTCCATAAACTGGGGAGTATGAGTTTTTAGGGGAATAGTATTATGTTTAAGGACCTTATATTATTTTCCCCTGGCATCCTTTAAGACGAGGTCTCCTATGAATTCTCCTTAGAGGAGGTTCTACTATCCACCCCTTATTCTATAGTTTTCTAATTTATGATACCTATATATTTGGAGGTATATAATAACGAATATGTGATGGGGAGGGTGTATGATCAGGATTTAACATCTCTATTCAAGAGTGTAATGGACCATCCATGTGTAGGGTGTCATATAGAGGCTAGAAGATGACATACCTATCGTGATTCTTATAGGAAAGGAAATAGAATGAGCAATCTTCATCTCATTTCCTTATGGTATTCAATTAATGTGTGTCTACTAAGATCTCTCTTTTTTTGTTATTTATATGAGTAGGGTGTGGTCACTATCAGTGGAAGTCTCCTTTAACCTCATTGTTTTGATATGGCATGGTGGTCAGGAATCTTCTAGAAACAGTGGTGGAATTCCTTAATCCAGTTTCAGTAGATGCACATTTTTCTTAGTTAAAATATCATATTTATCAGTATTATGCACATATAAGAGGAGGTGGTTTTGAAATAGGCAACCCTTATGATATCCCCCTCCATCAGGTACTCATACTAGAGAATTTACATAGAGGTCGTCAATAGTGATGTCAAGGATCTAGCCGAGGATAAATTCTTATGAAAGAGACAATAATTCCAAAGCATCCAAAGTTCATTTGAGATATGATTAGTGTATCATCAACCTTGGTTTATAATTTTTTATTATTTAGTAGCTTTACATTCCTTTTTTACACAATCCGTGTTCTATTCATTGAGATTGTATATAGAGAGTACTTCCACACCCCTGGTGTTATCCACACTAGTTAAAGGCCTAACTAGTTTGTTTGATGTGTGCTGATAAAGTAGACTAATGATGGGGAAACATCAGTCAATTGGAAATTTCTTTAAATTTTAGATACAACCACAAGATTTCATTATTTGAATGGATTTATTGTATTATATTCATGCAATGGTTGATTGTTTCCCTGTGAGACTTACGTTTTCTAATATAGAAGGATGGAATGTGGGGTAAATCTGGATGTGAGGTTTTTATATGTTTAGTAAGTGAATGAAACCCCACCTTTTCTTCATGTATGAGTCATTGATAGATCCAATTGTATTTTAGGACATTTGGACCTATAGAGTTATTAAAGAGTTTCTAGTTCTTTTCCCTGGGGAGTTTGTAACACTACCACCTCAATGCAAAATCGAGTTTGAGATAGATTTGTAGTTAGTGCAACACTAATTTTGATATCACCATACTTGATGGAACCCTCAAAGATGCACGAGATGAGGATCTATATTTATAACCATATATATAATTTCATTATCACTCCTAGTGTGTCATTATGGAAATCTCTAGTTTAATTCACCAAAAATAAGAATATTAGTGAGAGTTTGTATAGATTATATCAATGGTTTAACCATGAGAAGATTGTGAATCATTACCCTCTTCTATAAATTTATGTCCTCATTAACAATTTTATTAGAGCATACTATTTTTAAAATATTGATATGTGGTCTTGATATCATCAACAAAGGTTAAATGTGGTAGATATTCAAATGAATACTTTTTAGTGATTTTATGGGAACAAAAATTTCATTTCCATACCATTTGGTTCCACAAAAATTCTAGTTGTGTTCATGGGACTCAACAAATCAATGATTCATGTGTTCTTGAAAAAATTTGTAGTTGTGTTTATTAAATACATTCTTATATACTCAATATTAGAGGATGATCATATTTATAACCTAAGGATAATTTTTTATATTATTAAATAGAACCTCTTTTATGGTAAAGTATCCATGTGAATGTTTTTGACATGATAGGTATATTTCCTTAGTCAATTAGATTCTCAGTAGTGAGTGGTAGTTGATCCAACCAAGGTTGATGTGGTTGATTATTGGGAAGCACCCATAATCATTTGGAAGGTTCATATCATTCATGGTCTATTGGGTTATTATATGATATTTTTATCCTATATCTCTTGAGTTATAGCCTCATTTACCCCCCATGCCAAGAAAGACTAGGATTTTCTTTAAACTAATTATTGAATGGGATATTTCGACTACTTAAAGAAGTACTTGAATAAGTTACTATTTCCTCAATTTTTTTATGATGTTGTGATTATTGAGTTGTTTTGTGATACATCCCTCTTGGACTTATAATACGTCTAAATAAAGAAGTGAGAATTGATCTCCTATTGGTCTTGGTTATCATTCCCCTATTAGTGTAACTACACCACTCATGATCTAGAGATAGTGGAAGTGGTGTTTTACCTAATGTTTTTATGAGATGACATTACCAAATCAGGAAATGATTTTTAGTATTCACATATTATAAATGCTTGATATACATTTTTCCTTATTGTGATGTAAATCTATGTAATGGAATTTGGATTATTTTATTTTTGATGAATATTTAGATATTTATTACAAATCTGGAATGGGAATGTCATGGAATAAAAATAGATTAGGAAATTATAGTAATCCATTCAAGAATATGGGGATTCCTGGAAGGAGATGTACGATTAAGCATATTTTCATCTCATAGTAAATATGTATAATGGTAGAGGATTCATGTACCATATTATGATAGATCCCACTTTTTTATGTCAAAAGTTGTGTCATAGTGGGGAGTCTCTAATTTGGAGGTAATGTGTAATTAATCATTGACATTGTTACCTTAAGGGATGTTTAGAGGATGGCCAACATCAGGCTATGTTCATGGGAAGGACATCATTACCATTAAAAATATATAAAGGATTCCTCTATGAGTTTCATATATCACCTATATGAGTTCAACCTATTATATCATAACTATATTATATATTGAGAAGGTAGTTTTGGTGGCTAATGATGAAGTTTTTATTGGATAATTTGCGGCCTAATGTCTTCTCCTCTAGTATGTAAATGTAGAATGTTATGTCCCTATTAGTTTAATGAATCCTTTGGATGTTCGCAAGTATAATTTCGAGAAACTATTGAGGTATTTCAACACCATTTTACCAAAAAATAAATGGATATATGATGAAATCTTTATTATCAAGTATAAAATGATGATGTTCCCTCACTTTATAGATATCGAGGAGTTATGTGTTGTGGCTGTTTTTGACAGAATGTACATGGGAGATGTAGTGAGACTTCAAGGAGTCCTTAGGACCATAATTTCTGTATGTGTCCACTGGTTTACTTCATGAGACTGGTGAGGATTATAACATGTCTTTAGAACTAATTTATTCTTTATCATAGATTCCCACCCCCAGATGGATGGGATGACAAAGAGAACTATCTTGATTCTGAAGGATATATTTTGGGTATGAGTATTAGATTTTGGTTGATCATGGTTCTGACAACTCTCTTTGGTTGTGTTTTATTACAATGACAACTACCATTCATATGTTGTTATTTTTCTACTTTTAGTTGTTATATATGATATTGTGTGAATCTTCATTAATCTCGAATGAGATTGGAGTAGCATTAGTTATTTTTATCAACATGGTGCAGAGAATGTCATAGAAGATATAGTTGGTTTGTGAGAGGATAAAGGTGATCCAGATTTTCTATAAGTTTAATAATAATCTATGGTGGAGTCCTTTATAGTTTATTTTGTAGACCATGTTTTCCAAAATTATTCCCCTTGGTGCTGATAGTGGATTTTTGGTTAGATAATATATTTATCACCCCTGTTTTTAGACCCTTCTATGTGTTAGATTGTTTTGGTTAGGTGTGTAATTAGTTATTTTAACCCCTATAGATTGATATATTTCATTATTTTTTCAACATGTTCAATATCCATAAGTATATCCAATTTGATTCCCTTTTCATTTAATGGAGGAGTTAGATGCTAAGGATGATGCGATGTTTATGGAATGATTCATCGATATTCAAGACCAATGGTAGATAGAAATTTAAGGGCATGTTATTATAGTAGTCATAGTCCAATAGAGGAATGATCACCTATATGATAGAACATGGGAGCAGAAATCACATATAAATCAGCAATACCCAAATTTTTCTACTCCCTAATATTTTTGATGTTTTGATATTAGAATTTAGTGCAGGTCATTTGAATTCTTTCCATTATGTTTTCAATTGATTTTTTGTATTGAGTAATGGTTTCTTCCTTTGTTGAGAGGTATATCCTATGGAGAACATCAATGGTTTTTGGAAAATATTTCTACTCTTATAGTTGGTTTTTATTCTTGAGGAAAATAATCATTTGATAGGTATCTAATGTAATATCCTTGACACCTTTTTCATGTTACTTTATGTGTTTTGAGTGTTGGGATCCTTGGGATAGGTACAATGATGGTATAAGTGAATCAAGAGAGAAATATATAACTAAATGTGGTGATTCACACCATTAATACTTGATTCATACATTGTAATGTTTCATAGGGTGGATTCACATCATTTTCTTGATTTAATTCCTGGTAAAATTCATGGAGTAAAATGATCTTCATGTCATGAATGCTCATGGTGTTGTTTTTTGGGGTTCAACCTTTTCATAATTCATGGGATGAAATCCCATCCACTTCTTTGGATCAAGATTCTTATTTTTACTGTATGTGAACCATGTTAGATTTATGGAATAAACCATACATTCATTCCAAAAAGAATTCAATTACTAAACTGTCAATAAATTCACACCACCCTCTAATTTTCTTAATTATCTCATATTTAATCATCATATTAATGTTATTAAAATGTTATTTTGGGATCTCTAATAGCCTTTGGTCACCGTAATTCACAAAGGGATTTTGAATATTTTGAATTGGTGATTTTGGGAGAGTTATTTTTCTCTATATCTTTGATATCTCACTTTTTTATTCAAATATCTCGCAAAAGTTAATTTTTTGTGGAATTTTACATTGTTTATTTATGATTAAGATCAGATACTTCTATGTTTCATATTAATTTGTGGACTCTTTTGTGGTTATGGAATTTTGGTTCATTCTATCATTATTTGGCTTCTATAGTGAACCTAAAAGCTTTTTTATTATTGGTGATTCATGTTCTCTCTCTTTTATGTTCATAGGTGCAATTATCATTAATTTTCTTTTCATTAAGTATATTTTATTAATAGGAATAATAAAGATAAATAAATTAATAATTAAATTGAAAAGGGAAAATTTGATGTTTATGATGTTATGAGTTTTCTCGATGTTGTTGATGATGTTTCATACTATATGATTGTTATGTGATAGTTTCTTGTGGTGATGGATTGATTTGAGATTCCGTTTAAATAGATAAATTCTTAAAATCAGTAAATGAAAAGAAACAAATTAAATATCAAAATTTATGTATGATTTTATTTGTGTTGATCAGTAGATTTGGTATTGTATATATTATTTTTCTTAATTATTATCGGCTTCGTGGTCGCGGTTTTGATATGGAAGTTTGACATGATTGTTTATTGATATGTGTTCGATAGAAAACGAATTATTAAAATAAATAAATAGAAATATGGATAAATAATTAGTTGGTCTGAATTTAAATAATATCTAATTGTATCAGTCTTGGTGGTTGTTTTGTTAAATAAAATAATGAGAAATGGAACCCTAATTTTGGACCTTTATGTGATTAGTGAGGTTGGTCATTCTACATTGGAGGTAGTTCTTTGTGAAATGATATCAATATCGACCCGAAGGTTCTTTTTTGTGTCTTGTTTGAAATCATAGGTGTGGGATTTTTTGATAAAATTATATACTTTTATTCCTTTATAATTTTTTTATACACCCCACCTGAGTTGGGTAACCTGATCGACACCAAGAGATAATGTGGTTTCTTTCCCTAACATCTATGTTGGGGAGGATATGTATGGATAACTGCCCAACATCCCATGATTTCCCTTAATCATTGACTTCTAAAGAAACCAATATTTGATGATGAGATATTTGATGTGTGTAATTCATGGTAGTAGGAAATGAGGTGGATGTATTATGCTTTAAAGACACCCTATTGCCTAGGATTTGGAATACATGAAATGTGTTTGGTTTTGTAAGACTACATATGTGGTTGGGGATGTGAGATAAGACATATGATTGGCGTCATTGATGGTGTATATGGAAGATACTATAGAAAATTTTCTCCGCTCATTGGGTGATGGCAGTAAATCAGTGGGATGTGGTTTGGTGGATCTTTTTTATGAATTCTTATAAAATTAATTTTCTACTCTTGGATGAGTTATTTTAAGGAAGTTCCTTGGTGAGGCTGGGGGTAGCTAACTTGTCTAGGTTCTGGTTAGTTCTGTATTTTATTCATATGCCTTTGGAAAAATTTCAATAATTCATATTTTTATGAAAGTATTCCTCAAGATCCTCCTTTAATGTTTCTTTTATTAAAGCATCAATTGAAGTTTTTATTTTATTTGTTTTAAACATAACTTTGTGTATACACAACATAATAATTCCATCTTGTACCACTTCTTGAGAAAATCTAATAGAAACTTACATAAATTGGAGGACCTCCTTTTACCTTAATTTCATATTCATTCTATCAATGAAATCAGGATTTACTGTGGATTTAATATTGAACAAAAATTCAAATAATGTTAGAGTAATAAAAAATCAAAATATTTTCATCCCTTTAATACCACACGTTGGAAATGACAAATGTACTATGCATGAGATTACCTTGATTGGGGGTGAATAATGGTATATAGTGATTAATGAATTAAAAATATTTCTCTTCTGACTACCTCACATACCAGATAGGATCTTGAACTCTCAACATAGTAGGTCAATTGGATTCCTAACTACATATAAATTAGTTTTCTTAATTTACTTTTGTGGGATGCATAATTAAATATATACATGAGTTTTTAGTTGGATCAACCTCACTAGGTTACTCTATGGAGCATGAAACGTAGATTTTCCATTCCCCATTATCAATATGAACTCAATGAACATCAAAGGTTCAGTATATGTCTCACCTATTCCAAGTCTCACTATCTTTAAAAATTTTATGAATAGCTCACTTCATCCCAGGGGTCACTCCCTGGAATGTTCCTTCATTAGCTCACAATATATGGAAAGGATCACCTTCACGGTTTATCGATATATAGTTACCTTCTCTAGTAACTCTAAATACATATTAAAACAAGGTAGATGATGTGATATAGTTCTGATAGGATGGTTTTTCACCTCTATGAAAACACCTTGATGCAACTACCTTCTTTCTAGAATCTCCCTGGGATAACTTCTTCTTTGATGTCAATATAGAAGTATCCTTTTTCTACTTCGAAAAGATCCTCATTATTTTTCATACATTCTATATTATATCCCCTCATTTGGAAAAAAACTCTCTTTATTATATGATAATTGGATATATAAATTTTTTTCTCTATATATAGGAATTACCTATAACTTAAATAGGTATTTTTACAAATAAATTCTTTATTTCCATTCATTTTAATGGTTATAATTTAATCTCCCTTTTCCTAGGATAACACCAAGAATCCCATTTAATTAATGGTATCATAATGTTAATTTAAATATGAGTAGTTCACCTAGAAATCCAAGAAATAAATTGCATTATCATAGTTTCTAGAGACAATTCCATCTAACTGAAAACCACCTAGTTTTGGCATGGTCTGAAGTGCTTCAGGATAACACCTACAATTTTAAAACTTCTATGATATGGTAATATCTACCATGGTGTAGTCTTTATTTTTTAGAAATAACTAGGGATTGGTCTAGAGTACTATATCATGAACCATTATTATTAAAAAAAACCCACAAAACCTAACAATTAACTCCTCTGTTACTCCCTCACAATCTTTGGGAGGATCTCCTATAATTGTTTGACTCATTGAACTAACTATGCTGTAGAATCATATAGGATTGGATATTCCAATTTTTTTACTTATTTTCAATGTGGACCCACAATGAAAAAAATGAAACATGTGGTGTGGAATTCTTCTTCTATAAGATGATGGTAGAATAACATTTTCTACTATGGAATGGACACCTCAAAAGTTCTAGTATAACCAAAATTCCTATGAATTAATGTTTATTTAATGGTGAACCTAACTATGTTTTAGCTTGAGAATAGCACACCCCACATTAAAAGTTACTACAAAATATCCATGGATTATAAGAAACTTACCTTCATTGATTTTCTAGTTATGAGTAATAGGGTCCACTCCCAGTCTCCTCAAAGTTGTTTCCCAATAATGTTGACTACTACCTCTATTTTTTCCCTACATCATATACCACTAATTTCATGTCTACAATTCTAATCGTGTACGTGATATCCAACTCCCTGAATCCTTTGTGGTGGGTTGTCTCTACTATTTCACCATGTGTGGTCGATCATTCTACAACATTTTAACTTTTTTTATAGCTTGTCTAGGGAACCAAGTTTGGAATTTTTTTATATCCTCAATCTTTATTAAGGAATAACCATAAACACAACGACATGGTCATGATGGCTAAACCATATAGAATCTTTAGTCTTACCCCCCCCCAAATATCCTCTAAAATGTAGTTGGATAAAGTATGGCATAGTCCACTCTCCAACACCTTATCTATGGTGTAGAGGATAATCTTCAGTATAAATGAAATTACTGTAGAGTATCTACATGAACTCCCTTCACAACATTCCCATTATGACACAACATATTATCTTCCAAATATATATCATCTAATCACTAAATACTGTGATGAATAAATAAATATACAAATATTAGAAAACTCTATCTATTGTGTTAGCGATCCCAAAGGATTAGAGTTCTTTATTCAACTATATGTTCCAACCATATTTACAAAAACAACTCTAATCCTTTGTGATCGCTAACACAATAGATATAGTTTTCTAATATTTGGATATTTATCTTTTCATTATAGGATTTAGTGATTAGATGATATATATTTGGAAGATAATATGTTGTGTCACATCTTTATATTTTCAATTCTAGAATACCCAAGATGACTTGGATAATAATATATCTACATGGTGGTGCTAATTTATTGAAGGAGGATGAAAAAATTTATATATACATTTATCTATAACCTATAACGTTCTATCAATATTATACGAGTTTATTAGAATTTTTTAATTCTTATTATGTTATATTTCATGATTTTATAGACTTTTTATGTTATAATAGGCCACATAGGGGTGATTATAAAAATATGAATATTTTTTATTACATAAATAAGTAGGAGCATAGTGGGGTGTCATATAAAAATAAACGATGACATATGCTGAAATTAAATTGGATTATTTTAACATAGTGACATATACATTGTGAGAAAGATATCATCACAACCAAATTGAATGTGCTAAATTATTATGTAGAATTTTTTAAAGAAGAAGTAATAAGTGAATTTGATTCTTAGATTTCAAATGAGTGAATTCCACATGAGATGTGTCGGTATGATTTTTTATGTAGATGTGGTTTTTTAATATAAGGTTGTTTAGTGATTAGGAATTCACTATAAAGATTCGAGTGAGGATTGTTGGAAGATGTATTATGAATATTTTAATATTATTTTTATTTTTTCTCTACTCTCGTCATATATTATTCTAGGATATGTACTAGATCTATTTTGGCCAACAGTATTTGTATAAGACCTTCTAATTAATATATGGTGATATAGATTAGAAAAAACTATTAACCATTTAATATAATGTCTAAACGAGTAAAGATCCATATATAATTCATAATTGAAAGTATCTTTTGCAGCAAAGCGACTATGAGTGGAAAAAATATTTTCCTGGTAATTAAGGAAATATAGACTGAGCAATTTTAGTATTGGTTAATTTTAGACAAACCATTCTCAATCCAATATATTCTTTCAAAAAAAACCTAATATAACATAAATCTTGAAAATATAATGTATATATTTTGTAAAAATTATAGGGAAAATTTTGAGTGAAAAAATACCATTATTTGAAAATCCGTAAATAGAGTCATGAATAATTCATATAGATACATATTATACCTATTGAGATTAATCAAATTTTCATGAATTTTTTAAAATTTAATACATGGGTTTTGAGAAATATTATAGAGAAATGTTATGATTTTATTCGATAATGTTAATATAATTTATTAATCCAAAGGAATCATGGTAATCAACCATATATCACTGGAAAGAAATGGAAGATTATAATTTAGTTAAATTATAATTTAGTTGATTAGATTTATGGTTTGATATAACATCTATAGATAAATTTTATATAATTTCTCTCGTAGACTTGGAATAAAAACATAAGAATTTGGGTGGAAAAGAGACCATATTATGGATCATTTTACTGATAAGTAGATATTTTGAAAGTTTGGTGATCATCAAATAAGTTATTTCTTAAAGGTTCCTCTTCAAATAGTGGTCATTAGTAGAGCCCAGTGGGGGGTTACCTGATTAGGTATAGGTGCAATATGAAGATGAGGATTATACCAATCAGTATCAAATTTAATATGGAAATACATGTGTTGTCCCTTTTATATGTATAATATATATTGTGGGGGAAATATGTAGACGTCCAATACTTGTATGGGAATATGATCCATGTATCTATAAAGAGTAAGTGATAAAACTCACAACACGTATAACAAACTAGGATTTTAATATATAAATGTTACATCCTAATAAATTTTATATATTAAAAATGATAATGATGGTGATGAAGAATAAATTAATATTCGATTCTTTGTATAAAAATTACACCTCATGACCATATATGTTTTGGGTATTTTGATATTAGATATCATTATTCTTATTTTATGAAATATCTTGAACATATCTGACAACCATATTCCCTCATGGTACTCTTTATAGTCATATCCTATAAAAAAAATATTTCATAACCATAAGTCATACATCCTTTGAAATTTCTTTAACCTCCTCTTCTTTGAAACTACTCTATTAAATCTCCTCTAAAGGACTCTAGGATTGGTCTTTTGAAAATCGCAGCACCTCAAAAATGTGACTAAAGGAGTTGAGAAGAAAATATGTTTGGGTATGTTTGATCTAGAAGGCTCAAAGTGCTCTAATGATGTGAGGGAGGAGGTTATCTTTTATAAATGATGTGAGGGGAACTTTTGGAATTTTTCAAAACATTAAATTATAATAAGACTATTCTAGATCCAAATGATTCCAAATAGACAATAAATGAACTAGTTATAGACTTTTAAACCACAAATTTTCCTATTTTTTCATATTCAAAATATTTATGATTTTTAAATAATCTAATAATATATTATTTTCATAAAATATCATTATCATCAATTTTAACACTATTCATTACTTTGACTTTAATAACATGATTAGAAAAATATAAATTCAAAAAAAAATTAATAAATCTATAACCAGTCATTTTAATTTATCAAATTCTAGTATCCCATAACTTATCTCATACTATAATAATTTTTATTTATTTAATATCATTTATTTGAATTTTCCATTAATTGAATAATTATTTTGTCAATGTTGTGTAAAACTTTAAGGTAATTAATTCTTCTCTAAAAATTAAAAATAAATTATAAGGATGAATATTATGATTTTAAATTAAAAAATAATATTTATAGTCAAATATATTCTTTAGATGACACCACATTAAAATATTATCGTTGTTAAAAACAAGAGTGTGACATGTTTGGCTTTTGTGGAAATAAAAGACTATAAAGGTAATAATCTCATTCAATTGAAACCAAAACGTCCTATATCCAAAATTTGGATGATTATATAATAAATTAACTCATACAGTAAAATTTATCATCTTTTGGGTTATTAAATATTCCTTATAATTTTATTTTTATCCAAAATTAACTAATTTACCCTTATATAAAATTAATACAGTTACTATTCTTAATGACCAAAAATTAAAGGGTAATATTTACAAAATTTTGATCATTTGAATCCATTTTTTTATATTCAACTCACAAAATTGGTAGAATTAAATTTAATATAAATTTTACAAAACACAATTAAAAACACTTTTCCGGAAAAATGTGTTTTTAAGCCCAAAAATGTACTTACATTAAAAGAAGTTATAAGGATTATTAAAATTTAATTAATTAGAATATATCTATATAAATAGTACTTAAGTTACATTTATATAATTTTCAAATCATAATTGGTTATTTTAATATAATGAAAATGATTATTATATAATAATTAGTATTTTTCACTATTAACTAGAAAATTTATCTTTTTAGAAAATTATAAAAAAAGATAATCCTAAGATAATTTTGACATAATAAATTCAAATATAAAATTAATTTTTAAAAATAAATCTTCAAAAACCTTCAGAAATTAATTATAATATTTACTCACAAGGGAAACTATTTTTGGAGAAATCGCATTTCTAAAGAATAAAATGACTTTACTAAAAATTGAATGATTATTTAATAAGGATTTATCAACAAATTTTCAATGAGTAAGAAATTTATATATATTTAAAAAATTAGATAATCATATTTATACCCTCCAGACTAATGTCTAGGTTATAGCTATCACATTAAATAATAATATTTTATTAGTGTATCATAGTAAGTTTAAACTCGGTGCATCTTGTGATGCAAGCCATTAAAGATGTAAAAATATTTAAATAGAAATATTTTCTAAAATCTAGGAATGTTTCATTATGTCCCCACTATATAAATTTTCTCCTTATATTTTTAACTTGTTCTCAAAAATAAAAGGTTTGTCATTTTAAAATTCATTTGTGGAAACCCATATCGTAAAAAGGGTTAATAAATAATTCTCTTAAAAAGAGAGAAAGAGAAATATGAAGTTCATATGGGATTAAAAAAACTAGGTTTCCAAATATAAGAACATTAGTGGGAAGTAAATATATTGAAATAGATGAAATGAAATTTTCTTTTACCATTGACCACAATAAAGTGAATTTTCATGAGAAAGTTAAAAATCATAAGACTATAAGCCAAAGATATTGAAAAAACCATCAATTCATCTACATTGAAAGTTATAGGAAAATAATTTTGACGAAATATCTTTTTCCTATATTTGAGTAATTCATTTACAGTCAAAACTAGTAACATAAGACAATATACTTACTTGACAAGCATAATTTTATCCTTTAATCAATTTCCAACACAATATTATATTTTTTCCCAAACAATCAATAAGATGAATATTTTATACATCAAGTACAAATATTAACTTCAAATGGATCACATAATCCAAAAAAGGATAACAATATACACACCATATATTTATATATTATCCAAAAATAAAATGGTTAGAATAAGTTACCCAATATGTATAAATAAATTAGTTAATAAAATATAAAAAATAATTCTGAAGGTTCATATTGATCCCATACATAAGTAGTTAATCATAAAAATCCTACAAAATATGTCTAACCAAATTCAATACCCAAAATTTTATATATAAATACACTAATATTCCAAAATAAACTTAACATTGATCACAGAAATTTTTTATCAATGTCGCATACCTAATATGTAAATGCATTGGTCATATATTCTCCGGAAACATGGTAAAAACCTAATTTACCATAAAACCCCAATTAAAAAGTGCATGTTTCTAAAAAATAATATTATCCTTTTTCTTCAAAAAAACCACAGACTATTGAATTTATTCTTTACACCTAAAATGTAATAAACATTACCAAATATGAATTCAATCCAATTTTCATCAAATAACTAACCAATTTTTAGGTAACATACATGATCACATCAGTGTCAATCATCTAATTATCCCAACTAAATATTATTATCTTCACATTGGACACATATTAAGGGTTATATTTCCCTCAATCATGTGTTTTAAAAATCAATTTTCTACTAAATAAATTTTTTGGTTCTTGGTAATATTCAAAATATAATTTCAATTATTTAAATAAAACCAAGTGAGGAACAATCCGTAAATGGTTTCTAGATTCTTATAATCCATAATATTGTCGATAAAACACTTTTACAACATATTTTTTAAATACAAATACATAATGATTTAAATCATTCCACTTCCTTTTTAAAACATTAACCAAGCTCCGTTAACATATTCCTTAACACTAATTTATTTTCATAATTAATTCATAGTCACATTATTATTAATTACAAAACCATTACTTGTACGAAATTTATAATCATTTTTATGAGATTTACCCCCCTGACATCTATTTACATAATGCTCATAATATCCAAATTTAAAACATTAAACTATACATGATACATTATTTAGACCATTATTTCAATCCATTGTGTTAATTGAACCATTCAATTTTACACAAAAATTAATTTCTCTATTTCTTTATTTTCCACATCCAAATCATCATTCAATTCCATTAAATCATTCCCCTCCCTTATTCTTCCCACATTCTTCACATGGTGAATATTGAACATTATTTCTGCTATAGTCACCAGGAAACACCATTTTCCACTTTTTAGGTGTTTTAAGAATCTCACCTAATTTGAAATTGTTGATCATAATATGAGAGTTTTCATTAGGAATAATAATAAGGTTTTTAATTAAAATAATAATTTCATTTGGTTACTCAAAAGGAAAATTATTACATTTTCCATCATATTCACCATTAACTTCAATCCCCTTAGTCATATCCACTATCAAAAACCAAAAGGATGCTGTGAGAAACCATAATCAAAGAGGAAAAAAGCATAATCATCTATGGTATTTCTAAATTATAACACCTTATTTTAAATCTATGACACCATATGTTTATACTAGGTCATACATGATTACAATCTATTCAAATAATTAATAATGGTAAATTAAATATGGACTAACACAAATCATATCCCCTTGGAGTGTCAAACAATGTGTGCAGTAAGGTTCATTTTCATATACCAGAAGTTGATATAGTCAACCAAAATATGCCCTATTAGGGTAATTACCCTTGTTACAATTGAGCTATAGCCATATCCACTTATAGTATCCAATTAGGGATTTAATTTCTTATAAAATCACATAATTTCTTCCTAAATAAAAATTTAGGATGTTATCCTAAACTTAGAAATATTCCAAGGGTTTTCAAAAGAAATTTCTAACCCTCATATTCAAACTTTTACTAAACATTTCATGGATACCAACTATACTAACCCAGTCTTTTCATACATAAATAATACATCATAATAAATGAATATTCAATACATTGTATAAAAACTTACGCCTGAGGATCATATAAGTTTAGTTTATTTGAAGATTAGGTATTGTCATTATTATTTTATGAAATATCTTAAACATATCCCATAAATATATTCCCTTTTGGTACTATTAATAGAAATACCCTACTAAAAACATTCATTGAAACCTTAGGTTGTACTTCCTTTGAAATTTATTCAACCTCCTCTTCTTTGAAATGACTCCTTTAGATCTCCTCTAAGGGGATCTAGGATTGGTTTTTTTTGAAATACCCTCACCTCTAAAATGGGACTAAGAAGGTTTAAAAGATAATTTATAAGGGTATGACCGATCTATAAGGCTCAAAGTGGTGTAAATAAGTGAGTTATGAGGAACCATTTTATAATTGTGGTTAGGGGAACTTTTCGAAATTTTCAAAAGATTAAATTTTAATAAGAAAATTCTAGAGTCAAATGACTGAAAATGGACTATAAATAAATAATGGGTGACATTTTAGACCATATATTATCAATTTTTTCATTATGTAATGTTTTTTGTTATTTTTAAATAATCTAATAAAATATTATTTTTATAAAATATCATTATTGTCAATTTTAACATTATTCATTGCTTTGACTTTAATAACATCAATACAACAATATAAATTAGAAACAATTATTTAATAAAACTATAAAAGTTCATGTTCATAAATAATATTAATGGAACACATATATTATCTCAAATTATAATAATTATAATATTTTCAATATCATTTAATTTTTTACATTAATGGAATAATTAATTTGTCAACATTATTCAAGCATTTAAGGTATTTATTTCATCCCTAAAAACTAAATATAAATTTACATAATTAAGATAAATATTTTTATTTAAAAATACTATTTATATTAAGAAATATTATTAAGATAACCCTATATTAAAAAATTATAGTCATTAAAAACAAGAGTATGACATGTTTGACTTTTCTTGAAATAAAATAGAAAAATCTCATAATCTAATCAAAATGGCCACAAAATGTAATATAAAAAAATTGGAAGCTTATGGATTAATTTAAACCCTATAATAAAATATAGGAAGGTTTTTCTAATATTTAACAGGCCTTATGATTTTATGTTTAACCTAAATAATCCAATTTTCCCCTACCATGGTAATAAAATTATTATAGTTACTATTATTACTAACAAAAAATAATATGGAACTATTTAAAGAATTTATACCAATTTATTCAAAATATAGAATCCATTTTTTAGGATTCAACTCACAGTATTGGTAGAATTTAATTTAAAAATAATCCCATAAAATGTAATGAAAAACTGTTTTCCTGAAAATACATTTTTACCCCCAAAAATGTACTTATACTAAAAGAACATATGGGGATGATTGAAATGTAATTAATTATAATATATCTAACCAAATAGTATATAAGTTAATTTAAGTTAATATTTAAATCATAAATGGACTTCTTAATATAATTAAAATTACATCTTTATAAAAATCTGTATTTTCTACATTCACTGAAAAATTAATCCTTTCAGAAAATTCACAAAAAATAATACAAAGATAAATTTAAAATAATGATTTTAAAAATTAAATTAATTATTTAAAATATATTTTCAAAATAAATATAAATTAATTATAATATTCCATTATAAGGATAACCATTTTTGGGGTGCATGTATTTTTTATGAATAAAATAACTTTACTAAAAATTGAATATTTGTTTACTAAGAATTTATAATCATATTTATGTTGAGTATGAAATTTATAAATATTTCATAAATTACTTAATCATATTCATACCATTCAAATTAACAGCTAGGTTATAAGTGTCACATTAAATAATGATATTTTAATATCGTATCATGGTTCATTTAAACTTAGGGTCGCTTGTAATTCAAGGCATCGAAGAAAGAATATTATTTAGAGAGAACTATTTTCTAAAATCTTGGGGTGTTATAACATGGTATGAGCTATGTTAAAAAAGACTAATTGATCATAAGATTAGATGGAACGAGATTTTAAGGTTGAAGTAGTGAAAATTTGGACATGGAATGACCAAGGTTGTTTAATTAGAGAATCAAAGTCCATGTTGGGTTTATGGATTGATGTGGTTGGAGTGAATATGGTGCATATGGGGGTTCCATAGGGAACCTATTCATTTTATCAAAATATTAAGGGCATGAGGAGCACATGGGACCTGTATCTGGGGAAACAAATTTTTTTGGACCTGTATAAAAACCCCCAACATAATATAATATTGTTTGGGTAAGTTGGGATTGTTTGGTTTATTCATAAAGTTTTTAGTATCTTAAATTATGAAAAATATTATTATTAAAATAATAATAATTTTTTCTTTAATAATTTTATGTGTTTGTATGAAATAATTAACCCAAAATATCATGAATTGTTTAACGGAGGTTATAAAACAATTGATGTGGTTATTTACTAGAAATGGGAACCAGCTTCCTTTATGATAAAAATGTAAAATATTGTCCTAAAAATATAATAATATTACATACAAGATATCATGGGATGTTTTAAATTATTAATTTAATGAGATATTTCAAATAATTACTAAGGAGTTCAGAATAAATATCATGATGAAGTCTACTAAATGGTGGATTTCATTTAATGAAAATTAATGATTTAATGGATTATGACTAGCTGTGTAAAATTCACTAATAAAAAATTTTGGGTATTAGTTAGAATGGATATACTTAATCCTTAGATGTGTGGATTTCCCTAATCCTTTTGTTGGCATTAGTGGTAGTGTGTACCCCCTTCTTGTAGGTGTGGAAACTATCACCTCATCTTGGTACAGATCCATCAACATCCTAGAACCATCTAATGATATATGAACATGACACCATCCCAAAATATTTTTAAAACATGATTATTTGTTTTTACTAATAAAAATTGGTTATAGGTTTTTTAGAGAAATGGGTGTCCATATCACTAAATTATTTGGTACTCAGGACACATGTGAAAATTTTTCTTGAATTTGGGTAGCTCGAATTTAGACATCCATGGTATGATTCACCAATCTCCTATAAATCAAGATAGATTTCTCATTCCTGATCCATTGAAGAAAAAAATTTGACTTCCTTTGTTTAAAAAATTTATATTGATAAATTCTTAGATAGTGGTAATTCTATCTCCCACAACAATCACATCATAATTATTAGATCTATTTGTTTTGTTTAAGTGAACCAAAATATTATCATGGAGAACTTGGAAAAATGTAAACTATCAGTTATTACAAGGTTTAATTATCATAAGGGTTCTATTTGGAATCTCAGTGATATTAAACACCATTTTTAGCAAATATAGTGATTTATTGGATGGAAAATTACACCACTTGTTAAGAGAATTTTCCATATTGTTTTCCATTATAATGAGCTCAAATAAAGGGTATAGGGATTTGGATTCATCTCCCTTATAATAGAGATTGATAGAATTCTAGATATGGACCCTTATTGTCATCTTGTATTCATTAATAATTAAATTGTTCGGTCATATATTCAAATTGATGGTCTAAATTGGATCTTATGGAACCCAATGATCCTTCAAAATGCATTCTACAATTAGAGATTCGAAAAAATTTGAAAAATAAACTATAAAATCCTTATATGTGTAATTTTAATGAATTTTTGTATATATTAATGTATCCTATACATTTTTTGTGACTGTCTTTTTTGTTGTTACTGATAAATAGTTATAAATTTTGATTGTATATGAAAATATACTTGTATTTTGTATGAATTATTTCTTCATTGGAAACTCCATTAGATAATGTCTATGAAAACATTTTATCATTAACTATATAAATATTATAAATAAAATTGATTATAGAAAATTAAATTTGCAATATATGGTGTTGAATGTTGTTTCTGGGTATAATACAAGTGTCCTTTGATTGTATTCATAACTTGTATTTTAGTCTTAATTTACATGTAATAATTTCCAAACATGACTAAAATGTCATGTACAATTAAAAACATAGATTACTTGATGAGATTAAAATGTTAAAACTAGAATTGAAGGCTAATCACATTCAATTTATAATTAATTTATGATAATATATAGAATAACCTAAACATGTAATTCTCTATTTGTTGATTATTCAGTTAAAAAGATTATATCATAATGTCCAAGTGTTTTAGGATCCAAGGGAAAAATACCTATAGTAGTGATTCAAACGAGTACCACAATCTTTCATGGTCAACATAGAATCATCAAGTGTTAGAACATCGGATTTGGATTACTTTCGTTGTTCTCGGATTATAAAAAAAGTATACATCTCGATGGAGGAAGAACCCTTGATTCTCTCTTGATCACTTGGGGGAGAAGGAAGAGATATTGTACTATAGATCTCTATATCTCTCTATATAGAATTATGGAGTCGTTATATATATATTGTGAACACAAAAAGATATTTAGAAAATATTAATTGAAGGTGATATAATAAGATATTTATTAAAACATGTTTAGGGTTGGAAAATTGCACAAAATTTCCTTATCATAATTTATAATCTTAGTTGACACCATTTATATCAACAATAATAGTATTATTTTTATTCTGTTGACATTTCAAATGTATTAATAATATAAATAAATATCATCTTCACCATTTTTAATCAGATCATTAAAATCAGTCCACTTTATCTCGTCAGCATTTACTGATCCTTGAATAATTAATATTTAATAAATAAATGTCAATAGATTATTCTATTATATATTTAATAAATTTATTATTTTCTAAAATTGGAAAAAAAATTATTATTATTTAGCTCACTTATTTGTTAGAATAGTGTGTTATTAAATTATGGAAATAAACCAACCTGAATACATATTATTTATTCTATCTTGTTAAATTCATTAGTAAATTTAACTAGGATTTTTAATAAACTAAATATGTGACCCTCTAGACCTATTTCTACGTGTAATTACGAATACCCACCTAAATTTAAAGGTTATAATCGAAAAAATGACAAGGATCTTTTAGAGAAAGAAGCTAATTTCTTAATGATATCAAACCCCCTCCAAATTTTTACCATGTAATATAATCCCTTTATCATGATATCTCAAATCAAGAAGGTTTTTTTCGGTTCCATCAAACTATATGCTAGATGTCTTATTCTTTAAATTTATATAAATGAACTCACCCACTAAACACCATGGCCATGGATTTCTGTAGGTAGTTCAATTACCATCAAAGGGCCTAAGATATCAACTTTTATAAAGGGACATAAAGGATAAATAGTTTCTCGATTTATCCATTAATGTTATATCACTTATGGTGCCCCCAACATATCCTACCCCACTACAAGCATATTTCATCATGGTTTTCATCAATACAGCAAATAAAATGCATCATTATATCCATTAATTATAATAATAAATTATAAGGATCAATACATAAATCTGTAAATAGGAACATCTAATGACACATGGAAATGTGGATTTCCTACTAACGAGTCTCTTCTCAATACCTTATAACTTAGATATTACTAAACCTAAAACTATAAAAAGGCGTCTCAATGACTTCTGAGCCTCCTACCATTGATATCTTTTATATTCTATTTCTCTTCAAATAATATCATTTGTATATAGAAAATGGTTTAAGAATAATCATGTGGAACCTTTAGGTGCTCATCATAGTGGAGAAATCATGTGACCATTCAGCATGAAATATACTCTTAATACATTATCATATAAAAATTTCATAAATAAGAACAATAATAATATTATCCAAAAACGTTATTAATAATAAAAACAGGTAATCAAGTACTAAACAAGTTAGTTCTAGGAAATCAACTCTAAAAAATCCCACATTCACTAAAGCCAGCTGACAACAACTTTCATTGATTTATCTCTCCCATGATACTCATGCCTCTTCCAAGATAAATCCTCAGTCAAGGGAATTGTCATGTTTTACTACATAGATACTCACCTCATTGAGAAAAATCTATCAATACATGAAACTTCCGAAGTCTATGATTTGTCCTTTTGTGTGACATCGGCTCTTTGGGGAGATCCACCGTTGTAGTGAAATCATAGTAAATTATATAAGGGTCATTAATTATATTCACTATATTAAGCACTTGTAAAGAAAATTGAATCCATATTACTTATTTGGATACATATGAAGTCCCAATGTACTCATAATCCACTATATAATTGGTGAAAACTAGAATCTTTGAACTCTTCCAGATCAAAACATCTCAATTTAAAGAAAATATATATCCAGACTACAACTTAATTGCATTATAATCTATATAAAATACATAATCAGTATAACCCTTGATGACTAACCCTTCATCTCCTCCATACACTAGGAATATATCATTAGTTAACCTTATATTCTTAAGGATAGTCATAACAGCAGTACAATATTCTTCACTTAGATATCCCTGATATTTTCCTACCATACTCAAAGAATAAGAAACATTAAGTCTCGTGTATAACATGTAATACATGATCGATGATTTTGTAAAATAATAGGGGATCTTACTCATTCTCTCTGTTTTATCTTATGTTTGAGGATACATTTTATTAGAAATATTTATACCAAGTGACAATGGAACCAATCCCCATTTGGATTGTTCTATACTGAACATATTTAGTATCTATTCAATTTATGTAACATGATTTATTCTAAGAAACTTGTTGGATCTATCATGTATGATCTTGATCCCTATAATTTATGGTAATTCATCTAATTCATTCATGGTGAATCACTTAATCAACATTGACTTAACTTCTTTTGAGTATACTATATCATTTCCAATTAATAATATTCCATCAAAATATACTATTATGAAAACTAATGTACTCCCACAAATCGTTTGTAAATAAATGGATCACATTAATTATTAATAAAACCAAATTACTTTATGGATTCATCAAATTGAATGTTCCATGATCTTCATTATTTATTAAATCTCTAAATTGATCGCTACAACTTGTATACATTTTTTCATTTCCAAGAGTCACAAACCCTTCTAGTTATGTCATATACACATACTCTTTAAGGCTACCATTAAGAAAAGTGGTTTTGAAATTCATTTACCAAATCTCATAATTATATTAAGCAGTTATGGGGAAAAAATGTGATGGATTTAGACATAGAAACTAGAGAAAATGTTTTATCATAATCAATTCATTACCACTATCTAAAACCGTTATCCACTAAATATTTTTTATAGGTATTTATTTTACCTTTTATGTTTATATTTCTCTTGAATACCCAATATGATTTACATCAACAGGTGGATCGATTAGAACCCATGCATGGTTTTGATACATAGAATCCATCTCAAAAATTTATAGATTCATTCCACCTTACATCTAATGAGATCTATGCTTACTCTTTTTAGATGATAGGATAATTATTTTCAAACAATAATTATTCACCATAATCAGTGACAAGAAAACCATATCTCTTTGGTTCTCTTATCTCTCTAGTACTCATGTGTAGAAATTGTGTTTCAAGAAAATCATCTTCAAGTATGACCTATAGAATTTATTCTTGTACCAAATCTTGCATATATTTAGAATATATTTCATCAAACTAAACATTTCTATAACTATAATCCTTGAGTATGTGTTCCCTCTCCCAAAAAATGACATGTCTTGAAATAGTTACTTTCTTGTCGGAAGGGTTATATAGGTAGTGTCCCCTTTTTTCTTTGGTATACACTATAAAGTCAAACTCCATTCCATGGTGTTATAGTTTTTTTCTTTATATGGCCATAATAAATACCTCATAACCCCATGCAAAAAACATGTTACAAAATATGTTACTTTCCACTCCATAACTCAAAAGTAATATCATTTTCAACATTATTCAGTAATATATTTAGTCAGTATGATGTTTTTTATAATGTCTATCCCCAAAAGGATAACAGAATTCTTGAATGAATCATCATCTACCTAACCATTTCCAACAAGGTAAATTTCCTCATTTCACTAACACCATTCCACTGTGGTGTATAAGCTATATTTAGTTGAGATAAAATCTCATACTCCTATAGAAATTAAATAATGTTTTTGTAAAGATATTCACCACCTCGATTCAATTAAATATTCTTTATCTTCTTTCCATGTTGATTCTCAACCAAATTATTGAACTATTCAAACTTATCAAAGGATTCAAACTTACACCCTATAAAATTTATATAACCATACCAACTCAAGTCATTGGTAAAGGTAATAAAGTATGAAAATCCACCTCTAACCTCTACTTAAAAACGTATATACACATGTGTGTCTGTAAAATCACTAATCTCTATGGCCCTTTCAAATTGAACATAGAATGGTGGTTTGGGAATCTCACCTTTTAAACAAGTGTGACATCTTTCAAGTGTCTTAATCTCAAATGAGTCTATATAACCATATATATATATATATTTCAAATGCTCCTTATTCAAGTGAGCAAGTGTATAATTCAATAACTGGGTGTTATATGAGTTGCAAAAAAAAATTTCATTATCAATTTCCAATATTTTTTTTATAATTTAATACACAAAGACCATAATTTAATTATTCCATACCATAATATATTGTATATTTATAAAAGTATCAAACATTACATTGAAATATGAACAAAACATCATCTATATCCAAATAAGAAATGGAAATAATGTTATTGGTAACACTAGGGAAATAATAAAAATTCATTAAAACCAAAATCAATCATGTAGAAAATGTGATATTGTAGTCTTTAATGGATAGATCAGCAGCCCTTGATCCATTGGTATCTTATAGATCCACCTCCTCTCAGATAATTTTCTAAAATATACTAAGTTCTTGTTTTTGGATACAAATGTGAGCACCACTGGAAATATCTAATTCACAACTTGTACATAATGAACGATAATAATAAATAATTAATTCATGTGAAGATTTCCCTTGATTACTTTTTAGGTTGAAATTTATCTTCCAATACCCTTGCTTTTATAGGAAAAACATGTTGTATCTCATTCCCCTTGTTACCTTTGGATATTATTCTTCTTTAAAGGATAGTGCTCTCAATACTTAGTCTTAGAATGATTCTTCATCCCATTTTCCTTGTTATTCCTCTTCTTATTAACCACAAGGACAATGGGTTTCTCATACCCCACGTCTTTATCAACTTGTGTAATATTTCTACAAAGTTCTCAAAGTGGTTAATCACTATTTCTCATATTATAAGTCACAATAAAATTGGGGTTTTTTTAGGTAATGAGGATAGAATAAAATTTGTGCCCAATACATCAAGGATATTAAAACCCAAGATGTCTATATTCTTAATGTATCCAATAATCTTGACCACATGTACCTCATCTAGCGCTGACCTTTCAAGCATGTTGGTGAATAGTGCATTAGATATCTCATATCTCTCTGATTTCTCCTTCTCTTGATAGATATCCTTAAGGAGAGAAATGGTGTCATGCGCATCCATATCCTCATATTGATTTAGAATCACATTATATTTTGGAGGACAACATGAGACATTTGAAATATTTAGATTCATCCATATGCATCAAATTTAGAGATAATTATTCCTTATTATCTTTTTTGGAAATGAACTCAATAAGTGGGGTTTCTAGTATGTATAATTTTTATTCATGGAATAGTATAAGACGCAAACACCTATACCATCCATGAAAATTCAAAATATTGAGAAGGTGTTCCTTTTCAAGTATGGATCATAGTGATATTTTTAAGTAATTTTATTTTCCACCAATACAAATTAAGATCAGATAATTAGTACTTGTTTTTATAAAAAAATTGGTTTAACATATTTAAATTTAATTAAATCCCATTAATATACATCTATTTTTTGATACGTGATACGCCTAACCATATATGTCGGAATATATTATATCTTATATATTCTATTATTAAAGATCTATATTCCCCTACTCACACCCATACTTGGGCCAAACGATTTATTTTATGGATTTTAGGTCTTTGTAACTTGACAACTACATTAACATATAGTTCCTTGATCTATTGAGTGGACTCCCCAATCTAGAAATCTTATTTAACATTTCTTAAAATATTTCATCTTAGTTACACCAAGTCCTACTATGGAAGTAAAGTTGACCCAAAACATCAAGCTAAAAGATCCATGATAATTTAAAGCACCCCAAATTGGGGATTTCAAGTACTTGGAACTATGAGGTCATTTCTTACATAATTAGTGGAAGACTATGCTGAATTAATATTTTAGTTTGATGTATTTTTTTATTTATGCGTAAATTCCCATTTTATTATTTCACATTCCCAATAAATAGTAACGGTATTTTACTTAAGTGAGTAACAATGTTTGATAAAACTTTTACACAGAATCTACTTATATTTTAATCCATCTTATATGTTAATCAATTCATTAATTAGGTGATCATGATGAATTAAAAAACATAAATAATTAACCATGAAACTGATATAAATAAAATATAAGTGGCATGTTTTTGAGATTATATAATGGTTAATTTATCTAGTGGATGATAAACTAACCCTTGACCCAATGGGGAAAACACCTTGAACTGCAACTTGGTTCAGGTTATAGCCTTATACATTTTATCATATGTATTTCCTTGGTTGGTTTCACCTTGGATCCTTAACACAGGTTTCCTCCTGTCAATTAATATATCCATCCATGCATAAGATTTTACACACATGCAGGTGTGTGGGTCTAATGTATTTGATAAAGGGGGTTTACATAATAAAATCATGGGCATGCATGCCTTTTAAAATCGGGGAAGGGGAAGACACACATGTCATCAATTTAATATAATCAAAATAATTTTAAATAAATCAATCATATATAAAGGGATGGTTTGATCTCATTATCATCCCTAAAACATGTAATGAGCATAAATTTTCTATCTTCTTATCAATTACATTCATTTATTCTTTAATTAAGATAATGTGTCCTGAATAAATCCAATTTATTCAATTTATCTTAATTTCATCGAAGCATCCCTAACTCATCATCATCTATAATTTTTTAGAAAATTAATTACATTTACAATTAATGATGTTTGTAAGTGTACTTGTAGGTGACTTCATGTTCTCATCGAAAATTTTAACATGTAATAAATTGTTGACGCTCCTTTCCATCGTAGAGTCTAACAACTGAAAAAAGGAAATACATTAGTCCAAAGTGATTCATCCTTTGATGAAACATAAAAAATAGACAAAGGTAATTTCTTAACTATAATGGAAGATCTAAAGAGAGGGAGGAAGGCCTAAGTGTTGAAACTCATCAACACTTGCGCGCCTGAGTGGCCAGCCCTTAAGGGAAGTGGCCACACTTGTGCGCCGCATTCTTTCTTCGATAGAACTTGTGCATCCCATTTAAGGAAGAATATCAAAAGGATCCTAAAGGCTTTAATAAAGAGTAACTCAAGTATTTCAATGCTGGCTGAATATCGCGCAAGTACCCACCATGTCGCGCAGGTATACTTGTGCGACCAATACTTGCGCGCCCCTGCAATACTTGCACTCCTTCCAAGACTTGTGCGCCCCTTCCTTTTTGGGTGCCTTTCTTGCCCATTTCACCCCTCTTAGCCATTATAAATTTCCTTTTCAAGATTCAGTCTTCAAGACACTCTTCAAATCCATTTATGGCATGATTTCTTGATTTGACTTCCTTATCTGAAAGGAATTCTGTGGAATATCTCTCAAAACCTAGTGATTTAAATATATTTATGTCACTAAATATGGAGAATTAATTCATTCAACCTCATCCTATAAGATGAGAGAATCCTTAACCTGGGTCTCCTTTTCAGGAATAATCCCCAGTCATAAGTTCTCTATTATGGGCATCCTTCTTAGGAGTAAGCCCCAGATCCTCAAATCTGGGTCTCATTTTCAGGAGTAAGCCCCAGTCTCTAATATGGGCATCCTTTTCAGGAGTAAGCCCCAGCCTCCAATATGGGCATCCTTCTTAGGAGTAAGCCCCAGATCTTAATCCTTATCATGGGCTTCCTTTTCAGGAATAAGTCCCAGTCATAATTCTTGGGCTTCCTTTTCAGGAGTAAGCCCCAAGTCCCTTAAATTCTCTTTAACCAGTCCTAATTTACGTTTAATCTGGGATTCCTTCTCAGGAGTAAAACCCAATTATTAATCCTCTCATAATTTGTGTTTCCTTTTCAGGAATAAGTCCCAAGTTAGAGTGTTCAAATCTCCATAAAGCACATATACCTTTATGGACCATGTTCCTGGATTTTCTCCTTAAAATAAATCCTAAAATTTATCTCGGCAATCATACATACATAAGCCCCACATTATTTCTTATGATTGCATCTTTCATGGCACAATTGTCTAAATTTTATGAATACCTATTGTTTCTCACACCGAGCATGACTCACGTGAGCTTAGAGTGTAAAGTAATTGTGACATCCTTATTTGATTCATCAATCATAAATATCATATTCACCACTCGAACTACGTGGGTTCTGATTCCTTTTCCAAAACAAAGGATACATAGGTATCCCATCTATGGGTTCGATCCCAACTCTGAAATAATTCATGTCGTTCTGAATGACAATAAACTTCAAGTTCCCAACTGAGTGGCTTTAAAACCAGCCTGGTCATCATAATGACCAAGAGAATTTTATATGAATATTTTGAAGGATACCATTGACCAAGAATCCCTAAATAGATATAGATGATTCTCTATTGATGAAGAACGTCGAATATATATAAAATATTCTATAAATTTCTTACATATTTAATCATTGATTGTTAAACTGAAGGAAATCTCATTTTATACTTGGTAATATAATAAGGATTCACGAACATAACATAAATCTCTAAAGAGAGTCCCGGAATAGACAATAATTCCCCTCAAAAAGGTGTGATGAGTCCGACCTCCCATCCTCTCGGCCAATGCAAATTTCTAAGCCTCATTAGTTCACAAACTAATGAAGCACCTACCTTTAGAATGTAGGTCCAAGTGGATGTGGAATCATTGGATGTTTCCGGTTCTACGAAAAAACCTGTTAGAAACCGATCGAAACGTTTGAATCTCCCAATCCAGGAGGTCATCCCCGAATTCCGAGGGAAACAAAAAATGGTGAACCCGACGTGAATCCTTAACCATGTTAAAATGATGTTTTACCTATTTGTTAAGCCCCTATTTAAAACTCAATAAGAGGGCTAACAAAAACAATCATTGACATGTGTTCTCATCCAAAGGATGAAGTGGCTGAATTTTATCTTGATTACGTCTGTTATATCAAACATGAACTCTTTTCCAAGATCTTCTGTATTTCCATAATTTATGCTCTCAAATTCACACCTGTGAATACAGATACTGCAAATACCACTGCTGCTATTCCTACTGGATCGTCAGCTGCTCTGAGGATGACATCACCTACTCAGCGTCTTCAACGCTGGGTATCAAATGCGCTGGTTAAGGAGTACCATCAACACGATACCATCCCAACTCTGGAGGCTGCCCGACAGGCCCTCCAAGTGAACAACTCACACAGGTCGTCCGGACAACGACGACCAGTAATCAAAAGGCAGGCGGTGCTGACTACCGTCTCCAACCGTTTCAGGTCGTTATCCCCGGAACGCAATTTTCCATTCACTCCCTTACTCTGAGGAAGTGAATGAGCAGGTCCCTCAGGGCCTTAATTCAAAAATACATGAGTCATTCCCGAGGGCTCCCATCAACAATCGCTTCCAGACTCATGCGGCAGTGCACCCTCAACATGATGAGGGTACTGGCTCCAGGAATTCGGCTCAGGTTCCTCGAACCCAAGCAGGCAAGACGAACTTCCAGAGACGGAATCTAGTTAACAATGGGCAGGTTTTCATCCCTGCCATCTCCGGATAAGTCCACTAACCTAACTTGGTGGCAAACAACGAGCTGGCACACACACCTGTCAGTTTTAATTCCGCTGTCCAGCAGACTCGTCTGGCAGCATCACGCCAATCCCGCCAGGCAATTCCGGCGGAGTACTACAGGTAGGAACATACACCTGCTTATACATCACCAATTAGTTAGCAGGCTCGCCTGACTACATATGATGGATCTTGTAAATCACGTTTGGCGAAGTGTAATCAGCAGGCACATACACCGGCTAGTACTAATCAAGCCTACCAACAGTCTCTCTTGGTAGCACACAGAGAAGTCAGTCGAAATGCTCCGACGAAAAACAGGAGGCAGACTCAACTCTCTGCCTCCACACTTGAGTACTGTCAGTATTCACTGACAGGAAAAGGAGGGAAGGAGCAAGCACATACACCTACTCCAAGCCCGGAATGGACGTATATTCCCGTTCCGGCGGCTGAAGTCACCAAGCATATTTTGTCAATGGTGAAAGAGTAGAAGCAAATTCCTGCTCATATTTTGGATGCTTTCCAGGATATCATAATAGCTTTAGCATCATCTCAGGGAAAGACACATAAATCTATCCCTAGCAGTGGAGTGACACATCAACGATTCACTCCGGAACAGACACACACATCTGTTCCAGTCCAAGAGGGTTATGGGGCATACTCCCCCATATCATACGGACAACCATGTTTGGCACATACACCTGATTTGAGTGGAGACCGTCAGCCTAACCTAGCCATATTTCCTGATCAGTCACATACACCTGCTTAGAGCAATCACTTCCATCAACAAGTGATTTCTAAAGTGAGTAAGAAGGAATATAAGAAAAAGATCCGCCCAGCACGGTCAGGATATCAATGGCCAATATGTAACCAAGCCTTTCTTGATGCTGGAGTTCTTCAAGCCCTCATACATTTATCTGTCGGAATTCAAGATTCTACTCCCTCAGTTCCCAATAACGGGATCATTAATTATGAAGGTCTTCAATATACACTTCCTCATGAAGGCTTGCTTTGTGACAATTCGGTCAATCTTGAAGTTCTATCTTCAGATGAGAGCCACATGGACCCTCTGTGTGGTCAGAAGACCAAGGAGCAAGAGATCTCATCTTTTTCTGTAATCCATTATGGTTGTCCTCCCCATAATATTGAATTTCGCTGCGAAAGTCATCTCCACAGTAGTGATTCACATTGCCTGGAAAATACTCCAATGGATAATGTAGTGCTGAGAAATCCATCATATCTTGAGGCACTTGCAAATGTGAAACCAGTCATGTCTGATGCTTTATCACTAGCAAGTGAAATACTTTCTCAATCAGAAGATATCCCAGGGTGTAGGTCATTCTCCGAACCACCCCTAAGTCATGCATCTTCTAGTTTGATCAATGATCTCTCTACCAATCTTGTTGAATCTGATGAAGCAACAAGGAAACACCAACTCTGGTAAAAATAGGTAGAAGAATCATCATTTAATGATGAAGAGGAAATGTTGAACATGAGGAAAAAACTGGCGAAATGTGAGGTACTAGTCATGTTTTGGCCTTTGGCTGACTCCCAGTATGACATTCCAAAGATGTTGACGGAAGATGGAGTCCATGATATTCGTCTCAACATATGGAAAACTCTATTTCAATTGAAAAAGAAGGTATTATCTTATGATGAATATGAAAATCATCTTAAGATAATAGAAGGGCTACAACGTTAGATTGATTTGGCATCTCTATCAGTCTATAGGTATCCGAAGGATGAAAAGCAACAGAGAACCCTTTAACATTCATGACTTGGCTCACTAAGAAAATTGCGTCAGTTAATTTCCAATGCTCTATCTGGTGTTCATATCATAGGATGGGGTGTTCACGGAGCACTAAATTTCACACTGCTTCCCAGTCAGCAAAGCCCGCCGAAAATGGTCTCATGCAATGTTATTTCCCATGGCCGGCCACAGTCAATGGGCTTTGTTCATAATAAAAAGCTTTCTCAAGAAGAGGCTTCAACTAGTTCCTCTCAAAATTATGAATATAGAGAACAAGTTGTTGAATTTCTCCTACATCAAGCAGGCGAGAATATTTCACAAGCCTCTCGTATGGAGCAAACACATCATCAAATGACAGAAGTCTCAGAAATCATCCAATGGTCTGTTAACCCAGGTGATAAAAGTGGATACAGGATAATGCATCCAGCTAATTTCCGAACTAAGATTCACAAGATCAAGAGAGATTTTAAGAAAGTCTCAGTCATAGAATGTCAAGAACCACCTTAGCTTATCAGACTGGGGACTCCGTTAACCCAACCCTTAGAGTCAACAAATGGGATTCGAGGAGTTGAGAGGAAGTAGAAGGAACATCCCCAGTTCACAAGACTAGGGACTCTTTCAAATCATCAATCCCCTTCTCAGAGAATGTTGGTCTTTTCACGATTGGGGAAGAAGCCCCAAGAGGAATTAAGAGCCAAATTATCAGGAGATTCCCTCCAAGTTATAGCTCGTCAAGAAGTTCCCAAAGTATTGAATCAACAAAAGGCAATGTCTCGTCAATGATATGAAAGAAGACAATATCATAGAAATGTTGAAAGAAGGGATGAGATGCATTATGCATCAATCAATGTCATCAATGCCGTTGTTGCTAATCCACCAGAGGAGACTCACTCAGGGGACTCAGATGAAGAGAATCCTACTCAAGAAAATGTACTCACTGATACAAATGAAGAAGGTGTGCATACACGAAGTAAAAGGATTACTCAGAACCTAGGTAATCCACTTCCCTCTCTCCAAAAAGTATCCAACAAAGGGAGGGGAAAGAATTAGGTTACATATCCTTCCTCTGGAGAAGGTCAATCGCTCTCATTAGAGAAATGTTTTTCACAACAAGAGGAAGAAATGAAAGAATTATGATGTTTGAATGCAGAACTAATTTAGATTAGTCTTTTTCTTAAGAATGATGAAGTCTGACAGCCGAAGGAATTTGTTGCAGTTACTGAGATGGATCAAAAATATCCTCCTTTATCAGTACACCCTCAGAGGTCTAATCATGTGGGTCAAGTGCAACAAAGGTTGGAAGTGCTACCATCAGTTGTAGCACCAACCACCACATCTGTCCAAACTCCATTAATTTCACCTACTCAAGACCAAATTCAACCAGATGTTTCTCAAAAGTTAATAACTACTATTGAGTCATTAACAGCTCGGTTAGAAACTATGGAAGGCAACGGGAACAAGTTCAACCAGAAAAGAAAGTTTACCCTGAATGGGTAGATTCAATTTCTCGTCCATCCAGTTTTGGAAACCCTGTTTTTCTTACTTTCAATGGATCAGGCGACCCTGAACAACATTTGACACATTATGTGTCTTGTTGTGATCCTATGATGGGAACTCCAGAGCAGCAAGAAGTAGTGAATCTCATATGCTTCGTGTGAACCTTGCAAGGACCGGCTTTTGTCTGGTATACAAGCTTGCAATCCCGGTCAATCATCGGATGGGAGGATCTTCGCCAAAAATTCATTCTTTAGTTCAGCTCAAATTTTCCAAAAAATGACAGTTTTCGATCTTACAAACAGCAAGAAAAGGGAGAATGAAAGAGTCTATGATTTCATTGCTCGTTGGAAGGGATTAACATATTCCCTGAGTTTAGCACTCCCTCAGGAGGAGCTGTTGCCAATCTGTGTGGAAAATCTGCGTGAAGAATTACGCACACCATTAATCCCTGTGAAATACACTGGAGGGTTTCGAGACCTTACTTCAATCACTCAGCAGATTGAAGATTCCCTTATACAGGCTAAGGTTAAATCTCGTGTAATTCCATCCGCTCCAGGAAGAAGAATGGGTAAAGCAAAAACTGCTACAATTATGCTTAAACAAGAACATGTACCTATTTCTACATCAAAACCTTCATCTTCTTGAAGGGCTACACCTCCTGAACGCCAACAAAAAAGGTCGTTTCTTCCAAATGATCAAAGAGATCAACGACAAAAACAATTTGAGGATTTTAAGAGTAAAACATACTCTTTCCGAAATGAGCATGTTCCTGGTTACTTCATTTCAGCTCTGGAAAATAATTTGGTTCAATTACCAGTGCCCAAGAGGTCAAACAAGGAAGGATATGAAGACCGTCCCAATTATTGTCCCTTTATTCAAATGTTAGGGCATCCCATCCAAGAGTTTTTTGTCTTCAAAGACCTCCTGCAAAATATGGTCGACTTGGGACAAGTCAAGTTGAAAGGTTCTTCAACTCAGGTAGCATTTGTTACTGCTACAGTTCCAGAGGAGGAAGGTGAATGGCAAGAAGTCAAAAGCAGAAATGCACAGAAATATGATGATTGGATGGTCAGAAAGAAAATCAATCAGACTCATGCCATTTTGCGAACACAATTAAAGAAACCAATTGTGTCTTCTGCCATGAATATTGCGGTAAAACCCTCTTTTTCAGAGGGAATGTCCTCAAAGAAAGGGTTTGATTCAAAGAAGGAAAAAGAATCAGAAGAAGTTGAGTATGTGTCAAAGCCTAAATTGTCTTTGACTATCGCAGACTTTATGCCATCTACATCAAAACCACGGGCACTGCCCCATCAAATGGCACAGCCTAAACAGGCTAGTGAGGCAGAGTCTTTATTAGACGAAGAGTTAATCTTCGGTTCTGTTAATATTATTCAATTAACAAATCCGTATTCCAGTCATAATTTCAATTTTGATGAGCATGAATTCCCTGTATCATATAAGGGAACCCGAGGAAGTTCTAGAGGTTCAGGATAGAGGGGAAGACATGGATCTTTCCGAAGCCACTACTCCAATTCTACCACTGCTAGCACTGTGTATGCAGCAGAAACTCGTGGTAGAGCCCTTCAGCGAGCTCAAGAAGAATAAGCAAGTTCTTCTGCCAATAGTCAACTCAGTCTTGGCACAGTTATTTTGTAAGACCGATTGAAGATTCCATCTTCTTTATCACAGCAAGTAAATGGATCTAATCGGTCCAATCTTCCAAAACCAATGATGTTTCCAACTTCTATCCCAATACAAGATGCATCAGCTTCCAAAGAATCTACTTCCAAGGTACCTTCTAAACCGCATATTCATGTTGGGAAACACAGACCTTTTGATCAAAAGTATGATATATTGAAACACTTGGCCCAAGTACCAGCCATGTTATCAATTTTGGATGCTTTGAATCTGTCAAAAGATCTTCGGGAATCACTAATCGAAACTTTGTCAAGTCCTCAAGAGTTTGAAGCTGAAATTGTTGTAGCTGAAGTCTATCACATAGAGAATAATCCTGAAGAATGCCATGCAGAGATATCTTTTACTGATAAAGATGAAGATGATGTTGTGCATGGGCACATAAAACCTCTCTACTTATCTGGAAAAGACAATGGTGTAGATATCCGAAGAGCTTTCATTTACAATGGTTCAGGAGTCAACCTCATGCCCAGTCGTACACTTCGTCGATTGGGCCTCACGGAATCTGATTCATCTCCTTCTACCATGATGTTACAAGGATATGATAAAAATGAACAAGAACCACTAGGTGAAGTTACACTCAGAACTCAGTTTGGAGATCTTGTATCCAATTCGGATTTCATGATTGTTGATCAAGACTCAGCTTTCAATGTCTTTCTTGGAAGACCCTGTCTACATCAGCATGCGGCTATCCATTCATCAGAACATCAATGTCTCAAATACTATTTCAATGGTCAATTTGGAACATTGTATGGTGATAAGACCCCGTTCAAGACATGTGAGTCTCAGTAAATTGAGGTGGAATTTTATCACATGAAGGGAAGAGTGAAATCTCCAATGAAGGAAATTAACAAAGTTAATGCTCCATATGGTTTGGAGAAGATTCCAATAAATCCATTTACACATGTGAGTACAGATTATGTGTTACCTATCAGTCAAATTGACAAAATAGGCCGAAATAAAAATACACTTATGGAAAGATCCATAATGTCAATTATGGAAATCGAGCCAGACAACATGGGAGAAATTGGTCACCTACCAAACAGTGATGAAAGCACAAGTGGTGACGTCTTCATTTCATCTGCTGAAATCCAACAGGTCTATACTTTTCCAATCAGGCCAGAAGAAGTTATAGCAACATCGGAGGTGAATAATGATGTCAATTCTCAATCCATCATCTCTTCTTTATTTCCCAAAGAAGTCCCTTTATCATCAATAGGGTCGGAAATGGAAGCGTCTTTTTCAAAATGTACAAATTTTGACATCTCTTATGATCATCAAAATTTCGTTTTGTCGTCTACAATGCAAATGGAAATGGAAGAAATAGCACATGATGAAGAGGAAGGGGAAGATCTTAGAGATGCTCCTCCAGCATTTGAAGAGGGTATATCTACCACTGTGGATGAACTCAGAGAAATAAATCTGGGTACAGAGAAATATCCACACCCCACTTTAATTAGTGCGACCATGACCCTTGAAGAGAAAGAGATGTATATTTATTTTCTAAAGCAAAATAAAGATATTTTCACTTGGAACTATACAGAAATGCCTGGGCTTGATCCTAATATTGCTAATCATCATTTGGGTTTACCAAAATAACATCGAGGATTTAAGCAAGCCGCGATAAGAACACACCCAACTTATGCTTCCAAAATTGAAGCTGAAGTTGATAAGCTGATCAAAGCTAACTTCGTCAGAGAAGTTCAGTATCCCAATTGGTTGGCTAATATTGTCCCTATAAAGAAGAAGAACGTACAAATTAGGGTTTGCATCGATTTCAGAGATCTTAATCGGTATTGTCCTAAAGATGATTTCCCAGTTCCGATTAAAGAACTCTTAATTGATGTGACGGCTGGTTATGAAGTAATTTCCTTCATGGATGGATATTCTGGATATAATCAGATCCGTATGGCCCCATAAGATGAGGAATCTACAGCCTTCAGAGCCCCTCAAGGTGTGTTTTGTTACCGGGTGATGCCCTTTGGTTTAATGAATGCAGGTGCAACATATCAACGCGCCATTCATCGTACCTTCAATACTTTTTTAGGGAAATTTGTTGAGTGCTATGTAGACGATTTGGTGGTTAAATCCAAACAATGTTCAAATCACTTGGATGATTTGGAAGTCATATTCCACAAGCTTCGACAACATAATTTGAAGATGAATCCCTTAAAATGTGCTTTTGGGGTAACCTCAGGAAAATTTCTCGGCTTTGTTGTACGCCATCGTGGTATTGAAGTCGATCCTGAGAAGACCAAGTCAATCCTTGGTATGTCATCTCCTCGGAATGTGAATGAATTAAGAGGACTTCAAAGACACTTATCCTATATTCAGCGTTTCATTTCCAATTTGGTAGGAAAAAGTTTACCCTTTACCAAATTGTTGAAAAAATGAGTCACTTACTAGTGGACAGAAGAATGTCAAGAAGCGTTTGATGTTCTAAAGAAATACCTCTTGATTCCACCAGTACGCATGCCACCTGTTGAAGGAAGACCACTTATCCTCTATGTGACAGCTCTAGAGCTATCATTGGGGGCCTTTCTTGCTCAAAAGAATGATGCTGGGAATGAAAATATCCTCTACTATCTCAGTAGAACTATGATTGAAGCAGAAACCCGGTATTCAAATGTTGAGAAGTGCTGCCTGGAATTAATCTTTGCTGTCCAAAAACTAAGACACTACCTGCAACATCATGAGGTCCAACTGGTATCTCGCAATAATCCGCTCAAATTCATCCTTAGTCGTCCAATGCTTACAGGACGTCTAGCAAGGTGGGCAGTTATTTTGCAGCAGTTCGACATTCAGTATGTATCTCAAAAGGCAATAAAGGGCCAAGCTCTGGCTGATTTCCTGGCTGAACATCCTTCAGTAGAAGACACGTCTTCGGATATTGAACTCCCTGATGAGGCAGTTTTCTCTATTCAATAGAGTCCTCAAACATGGGAAATTTATTTTGATGGTGCTTCCAGAAGTCCAATAGGGATGAAAATGTAAAATACTAAATTAAACAAAGTTGGTTTAGGAATTGTACTCATTTCTCCAGATAAGGCATTGTTTCCTTATTCCTTTTTATTGTGGGAAGGTGGTACTAATAATGAATCCGAATACCAAGCTCTTTTCACATGCTTGGAGTTAGCACTTCAAGCACAAGTGAATCACGTAAAGGTGAAAGGTGATTCAGACCTGGTAATCAAACAAGTCAATGGGTATTATGCCATCAGAAATGAAGAATTAATCCCTTTGTATGATTACGTCAGAGATTTAATGGCGGAATTCCCTTCAGAACCGACATTTTCTTATGTCCCAAGATCACAAAATGATCAAGCTGATGCGCTGGATAATATAGCCACAGCTCTAGCAGATCCAAATCCGGATGAAAAAACCATCAGTATTGCCCACCGTCGTGCAATTTCACCTTATGTTCAAGCCAGAACAGAGGAAATTAATGAAATTAGTCCCATTCTTGAACCGTATGGTCATACTATAGGATGGATGTCACCTATCAGGGATTACCTTCAAAATGGAACACTTCCACCTGATAGAGCCGAGAAAGAACAAATCTGGCGACGTGTGGTCAATTTTACTCTTCATGATAGCCCAAACCACCTAGAGAAAATTCTCTACAAACATTTTTTTTTGATGGAGTTCTCTTCAGATGCATTGATAGTGAAGAGACAATGGCTGTCATGAAAGAAGTGCATGTAGGAGTCTGTGGTGCCCACCAGTCTGGACATAGAATGTCTGATCAAATTCTAAGGCTTGGATACTTTTGGCCTTCAATGATACAAGATTGTGATAATTTCACAATGAAGTGTCATTCATGCCAAGTATATGCCAACTTCATTCATCAACCTCCAGAGTTTCTTCAAACAGCTAAATACTCGTGGCCATTTTCCACATGGGTAATGGATGTGGTGGGACCTTACCCTTCAGCTACGACCAAGCAGTTTAAGTACATTCTTACTGATACTGATTTCTTTTCCAAATGGGCAGAGGCAGTACCTCTCAATGAAGTCAGTTCTAAATGTATTTTTAGCTTCATCAAGTCTAACATCATTAATAGATTTGGTGTCCCTCATACCATATTGACAGACAACGACACCAACTTCTGTTCTTCTGAGGTGAAGAAATTGTGTCAAGAATATAACATTAAATCCAACCATTCATCTCGGTATCATGCGGCGGCCAATGGCCAAATAAAATCCTTTAACAAGACTCTTTCAAATATACTGCAAATGATGGTGGATAAAGATAAGAGGTCATGGCCCGATAAACTCTTTCATTCTTTATGGGCTTATCGAACTACCACCCGCAATGCAACGCGGTCAACTCCATATTCGTTGGTTTATAGAACAGAAGCAGTCTTGCCAATTGAAGTTCAATTTCCCGCACTCATATTAGCCATTTGTGATCAGTTATCTACAGATGAGAAATCCCAGAAGCGATTTAATGAATTGGAACGGTTAGATGAGAAAATATTGTGCACTTTACACCATTTGGAAATCTATCAAAATCGAATAGCACGAGCTTTTAACAAAAAGGTTCGTCTTTGCTCATTCATTCAGGGAGAATTGGTATTAGTTCTCATAAATCCAATGATACCAGGAAAGAAACCTCCCAAGCTTGATCCAAAATGGGAAGGACCTTATTCAATACATAGGGTCTACTCCAATCGAGCTTATTCATTAATTGCGATGGATGGTGAACTCATTACTACTCCAACTAATGCCAGATTTTTAAAGAAGTATTTTGTATAAACTAAAATTTGTTTTCCCTTTTTGTCCTCGTAACATGACACTAAACTGTATGGCACCAGTTCGTCCTTGCTATATGACGTTAAACTATACAGCAACGGTCTAAGCATATGACCCTAAACTATTTTTACATACGTCCAACATGACGTTAAACTGTGTCACCCTTTTTTCCCTAGCATCATGACACTAAACTGTACGACACCAGTTCGTCCTTGCTATATGACGTTAAACTATACAACAACAGTCTAAGCATATGACCCTAAACTATTTGAACATACGTCCAACATGACTTTAAACTATGTCACCCTTTTTTTCCTCGCAACATGGCACTACACTATACAGCACCAGTTCGTCCTTGCTATATGACGTTAAACTATACAGCAATGGTCCAGTATGACCTTAAACTCATCCATGGTCCATGCATATGACCTTAAACTATTTAAAAGTCCCTTACACCCGGAAAGACGTTAAACTACAAAATCATCAGTGGTCCTGTATGGCCTTAAAACAACACCACCGTCTAGCAATACATTAAACTGCACCATCCACGGTCCATTTATATGACAATAAACTATTTGCCTTTTTTTCCAACATGACACTAAACTGTAGAAAAAATACCCAATGCGTCCAACATGACGTAAATGGTGTGTTATTTTGTCCTTACTGAATGACATTAAACTGTGCAGTCCCCCCTTTTTGTCTAACATGATGTTAAACTGTATTGTCCCAACCGTCCAAAATACATGACGCTAAACTGTACATAAAGTCCTTGATATGTCCTATATGACATTAAACTGTATTTTGTCCCTACTACATGACACTAAACTGTGCAGCACCAATAGTCCTAACTGCAAGACTTTAAACTGCATAGTCCATTTATATGTCCTACATGGCATTAAACTATGCATCGTTAAGGTTGTTGTTACCTCTTGTTTCTCACACCGTGTATGACTCATGTGAGCTTAGAGAAAACCTCAACTGTAACACTCTCTTTGGGCCGCTAACCATGTATAAGTCCCAACAACAATTTTTTTACGTTGTTGTCCCCAAGAACAACTTGATCATTAATTCATTCTTTAATTGAACTACACGGACTTTGATCCTTGCCTTCCAGGCTGGGTATGTAAGCAACCTCCCAAGGTTGAAGCCCAAAAAACAATCTCTTCACTTCGGTTCACCTTCATCTCATATGATGTTGATTTGTGAAACTGCCTTTAGAATCAATATCTTTACATTTGATTCACTTTCTTCCTTGTTATACAACGTTAAACTATACAAAACTTTTTTCCGTTACAACAATAAACTAAAATACTCTTTGATTTACTCATTTGATAGGGAACCATTATTTACATTGATTTTTCAATCATGTTTCATTTCAAAAGACTACGTGCATACATGGTAATGCCTAAAATTTTTATCTCGGGTTAGACCATCATTGTACTAAAGTCCCCTTTCACCCTTCACATGTACGAACCAAATTTGTACGACGGGTATTTCTAGAACTACATAGGCTTGATTCCCATCCTTATGGGATACGTAGGAACGTTTGAGTATCCATCGAATCCAGCCCCATGTCTTTTGGGCCTAACCACAAATTTCACTTTTAGTCCCTTGTCTGAAAAGTCCTCATGAAAACACACACTGTGTATTCATTACTATGGTCTGAACTCTATGACCCTAAACTAAGATCTCTCTTACTTTCATCCTACATGACGTTAAACTACATTTCAAGAACTACGTATGGCTTGATTCTCATTCTTATAAGATACGTAGTGAACTCCAAAATTTCAATTCAGGACCCAGCCACAACATAATTATGGTTATCATTGACCTATGTATCTCTATATACATTGGAAAATACCCATCTTTATGTGTTATAATCCTAAACTTAAATATTTTCAGATCTTCATAACCCTTTTCATGACTTTTAGTGACAAAAATGTCAAACTTCTGAGAATTATTTTGCCTGACTATGCAGTACGTGCCCATATGTGGCCTTGCATAAACAGTCCACATAACAGACTTGTTAGCCAAAAGATACTATTTTATTTAACTATGAAACCAATGCACTTAGGCGGCGCTGCATAATTCAACCCCCTTGCGGGTTTGTTAAATGATGGTAACTTCATTCTTGGGAAAAATGCCTCTTTTGTCTTTATTGTTCTTAAACGACAGTATGTAGGGATACACAAAAGAAAAAAAATGGCCATCCTTAACATATTTTTCCCATATTTTTTTTCATGATCTGAAAGTATTCAAGTCTATGGTTTATACTCTCCATATTCTATTTCCCTACGTTTGGGTCAGACCTTTGTAGGAGTGATATTTATTCAATTCTCCGAAATTCTTTTTCGGAAATATCTTCTCCATATTCAAGTACCTCTTTCCATACAACAAACTCTATACCTTAGAAAATTTGAATCTCCATAAACATTCACTGGCTTTTAGCACTAGGAAAGTAAATTTCTGAGAGTTCTTTTTCCTGACTATGCTGCACGTGCCCATAGGTGGACTTGCATAAACAGTCCACATAACAAACTTGTCAGCTGAAAGATGCTATTTATTTGACCATGCAGCCAATTCCCTTAGATGGCCCTGCATAATTCAACCCCCTAACAGGTTTTGTTAAATAATAGTAACTTCATTCTTGGAAACAACATCTTCTAATGCCTTTTAGTTATCTTTCATATCATTCCTCAAATTCAAATATTCTTAAGTCATAGCTTACATTTTTTCCCTAATACTTGAGTATGGTACTATGTTTTCAGATGAGTTGTCAAGGAATTGAGTCAATTCTAATCCATTTCGGTCAAAGCTATTTCGACCTTAAACATTAGCCTTTGTATGTCCGACATGCATGACTTTAAATTGCCAGATTTCTTGTTTTTCTTTTCACCTCAGAGTCAAATACTCTTTTCTCTCCGGATCCAACTCTGAGGGGGGACTTTTTCTGACGCTCATTTCCGTCACAGAGTCTAACGACTGAAAAAAAGGAAATACCTTAGTCCAAAGTGATTCATCCTTTGAAGAAAAATAAAAAATTGACAAAGTGATGAACTAGGAGAACATTGCTCATAGGTCGCGCAAGTTCCCTCATGATCGCGCAAGTACACTTGCACGCCGCCTAGTGGTCGTGCATGTCTACGTGCGCGACGCCTTATGGTCATGAAAGTGACTTGCGCGACCTCAGTGATAACTACCCGGTAACCGCTCGGGGTCTTCTCCTGCTTATAAACAGACCCTGTGGGACCCCCATTCGAGAGGATATTTTTTCCAGAAACTCGGATTGAAGCTCCCGACGCCCAAGTCTCCTTTCAAAGCATCTGGAACACTTCTAAGGTAATTTCTTACCTATAACGGAAGATTTAAAGAGAGGGAGGAAGGCCTAAGTGTTGAAACTCATCAACACTTGCGCGCCTGAGTGGCCAGCCCTTAAGGGAAGTGGCCACACTTGCGCACCGCCTTCTTTCTTCGATAGAACTTGCACGTCCCATTGATGGAAGAATCTAAAGAGGATCCTAAAGGCTTTAATAAAGAGTCACTCAAGTATTTCAATGCTGGTTTAATATCGCGCAAGTACCCACCATGTCGTGCAGTTATACCTACGCAACCAATACTTACATGCCCCCGCAATACTTGTGCGCCTTCCAAGACTTGCACGCCCTTCCTTTTTGGGTACCTTTCTTGCCCATTTCACCCCTCTTAAGCCATTATACCTTTCATTTCAAGATTCAGTCTTCAAGACACTCTTCAAATCCATTTATGGCATGATTTCATGATTTGACTTCCTTATCTGAAAGGAATTTTGTGGAATAGCTCTCAAAACATAGTGATTTAAATATCTTAATGTCACCAAATATGGAGAATTCATTCATTCAACCTCATCCTTTAAGATGAGAGAATACTTAACCTGGGTCTCCTTTTCAGGAATAATCCCCAGTGATAAGTTCTCTAATATTTGCATCCTTCTTAGGAGTAAGCCCCAGATCCTCTAATCTGGGTCTCCTTTTCAAGAGTAAGCCCCAGTCTCTAATATGGGCTTCCTTTTCAGGAGTAATCCCCATTCTCAAATATGGGCATACTTCTTAGGAGTAAGCCCCAAATCTTAATCCTTAACCTGGGCATTCTTTTTCAGGATTAAGTCCCAGTCATAAATATTGGGCTTCCTTTTCAGGAGTAAGCCCCAAGTCCCTTAAATTCTCTTTAACCAGTCCTAATTTACGTTTAATCTAGGATTCCTTCACAGGAGTAAAACACAATTATTAATACTCTCCTGATTTGGGTTTCCTTTTCAGGAATAAGTCCTAAGTTAGTGTGTTCAAATCTCCATAAAACACATATACCATTATGGACCCTGTTCATGGATTTTCTCCCTAAAATAAATCCTAAAATTTATCAGGGTAGTCATACATACATAAGCCCCACATTATTTCTTATGATTGCATCTTTCATGGCACAATTGTCTAATTTTTACTAATACCTCTTGTTTCTCACACCGAGCATGGCTCACGTGAGCTTTGAGTGTAAAAGTAATTGTGACATCCTTCTTTGAGTCATCAATCATAAATATCATATTCACCACTCGAACTACGTGGGTTCTAATTCCTTTTCCAAAACAAAGGATAAGTAGGTAGCCCATATATGGGTTCGATCCCAACTCTAAAATAATTCATGTCCTTCTGAATGACAATAAACTTCAAGTGCCCCACTGAGTGGCTTTAAAACCAGCCTGGTCATCATAATGACCAAGAGACTTTTATATAAATATTTTGAAGGATACCATTGACCAAGAATCTCTAAATAGATATAGATGATTCTCTATTGATGAAGAACCTTGAATATATATAAAAGATTCTCTAAATTTCATAAATATTTAATCATTGATTGTTAAACTGAAGGAATGCTCATTTTATACTTGGTAATATAATAAGGATTCACGAACATAACATAAATCTATAAAGAGAGTCCCGGAATAGACAATAATTTCCCTCAAAAAGGTGTGATGAGTCCGACCTCCCATCCACTCGACCAATGAAAATTTCTAAGCCTCATCAGTTTACAAACTAATGAAGCGCATACCTTTGGAAAGTAGGTCCAAGTTGATGTGGAATCATTGGATGTTTCTGGTTCTACAGACAAACCCATTAGAAACTGATCGGAACATTTGAATCTCCCAATCCAGGAGGTCATCCCCGAATTCCGAGGGAAACATAAATTTAACATATAATTATCGATCCTATGACATTTTGTGTACTTTTACAAATAAGTGACATAGAAAACACATTTGAATTGTTTTGATAATATATATTTAATTTTTATTCAAGAAAACTCGGAAATTGTTTTGTAGAAGAACAAAAGGTGTGTATAATAGTACACAACATATATTATCCTCTTCCTGTGTCCATTGTACATTAAATGGGTTTGATCATGTTTTCTGCCACAGAAACGCATGTGGTACACACTGTGTAGTCCATCTTTCTTGGAATGTGACCTCAAAGTTGCATAGATCATTTGTCCTTGTGTTGTGTATTTAACACACAACAAGCTAGGAAACTATATTTTATTTTCCTTGGAAAAAATGGGGCTACATATCATGAACTATGGTTAAACGATGTGGAATTCTTCAAGTCATGTATCGATCTATCTAGATCAATAGTAAAATAAATTTTTAGTGGATTTTAGATCCGATTACCATGGATATATATGAATTTATCAATACTTCCAAACATGAAAAAATACAAGATGTGTATACAGGCGGTACACTGCCAATCTTAATCGCTTGTGTTGATCGCAGTTGATTGATGAGGTATTATTTTCAAATGAGAACGAAGACTTGATGATCTCATGAAGTCTTGATAGATAAGGAATAGAGATTGCACTATAGATCTCTAGATATCTCTCTAGGGATTCATAGAGACTCTATCAGTCTATTTTCCACAACAAAAGTAATTTAAGAAAACATTATGGATTGTGATCGAATTAGATAATTATTATGGAGGTTTTAGGGTCATAAAATCAAAATTTATCCCCCTAACATCTTTAATATTCTTAGTTGAACCCATATCCATTAAAATTAATATTATTATTATTAATCACATGAAATGTGAAATACATTAAGAATATAAATAATTATCACTTATACCTTTTCCAATCAGACCATTACGTTCGGTCTACTCTCTCTCGTCAATGAATACCATTACTTGAATAATTTCTATTTAAAAAATACATATAATGAATTATTATAAAATAAATATAATAAAAATATATTATCTAAACATGAAAAGAAATATTTATAGTTATTATTTTACATTATTATTCTTTAGAATAACATGTGATTAAATTATGATGATCAATCCAACCGAATAAATCTAATTTATTCGAACTTGTTAAATTAATTACTTGAATTTAACTGAGATTACAGATACATTGATTTTGTGACCCTCTAGATCTCTTTCTCAGTGGAATTAGTAATAACCACCTAAAGTATAGGGTTATCTCCTAACAACATGCCAAGTCACCTGTAGAGAACGAAGAGAAGGTCACAAGGAAATCCAACCTCTTATGAACACTTTCCATGTTATATAATCCATTTAACATGATATCTCAAATAAAGCATGTTACATTCCTTTTCCATCAACCTATATGCTTGGTGTATCTTTATTTGTCCTTATAGAAATGAACTAACCCACCAAACACCATGTCTAAGGATTTATGTATCCAGTTCTATTCCCATCAAAATTCCTGAGATATCAACTTTGGTCATGGAATAAAAGGGGTAAAACATTTCTCTCATTATCAATTTATGCAATATCACTTGTGACACACCCAACATATCCTACCGCATCATGAGAATATGTTTTCAGGGTTTTGATCAATACATAAAATAATGTGTGTCATGATATCCATTAATCGTAATCTTAAACTCTATGGATCAATACAAACATCTGTATATCGTCTATGTCCTATCATAAAATACCATCTGACCATCAAATAATGTTCAAGAATAATATCATGGAACCTATAGGTTCTCTTCATAGTGGGGAAATTATATGACCTTTTAGAAAGACATATATTCTTAATACATTATCACATACAAATTTCAAATAGAGGAACTATATTTATATGATAAGAAATATTTATTAATAATGAAAAAATGTAATAAAGTACTAAAAACTGAGTTTTAGGGCACAAACTCTAACATTGAATGCAAAATGATAGCCCAGTATCCGGATAGTCCCATGTGTAAGGGGATTGTTTCTCCAAAGACCATTTTGAATTTTGTTAATGAATATTCTCCTATTAGTGAGACAAGGGGGAAGAATCCACATGTGACGGGCCCTGTGTCAGAGAAAAATGGGGCTTATAAGAAATCCATATGGAATGAGGTAGCTAGGAATGTGGCTAATAGTGAAAGGTTTGACAACCAGACATATATTATTGATAGAAAGGTATGATTTTCTTTAAGAATATCCACTAATAAAAAGATAAATAATGGGATGAAATCGTAGGAAATGACTTTAATAGCGATACCTTACAACAATCACTCTAGACATAGAGAATAATATTCTTAAAATACAATTGACACCATGTGTGGGAAGTACAAGTAGAAACGTGATGTCACTATAAAGACTTATATGATTAAGGATTATGTTAGTCCTCAAGAGAATTCAGAATCCAAATACAACAACAGTGAAAATTGGAATGCTAATTTGAAAAGGGTTGATGTTCTTACTAATGCCCATGTTGCTTACAGTAATGGGTTCAATGATGTCGATATGATCTATGAGGGAAAAGGATAGAATATTGACGGTTTTTCTCCACCCAACATCTTCACCATGCTAGATATTGTCAACAACCCTGACATTGAAATGCTCTACCATAAGGTCCTTGAAAGGAAGGTTGTTAGAAATAAATATAGGATTAATGAAACTCTTAAAGATTATGTTCCAATACTTTAAATAAATGATATTTTAGCTTCTTATGTGTTTAATGTACAAGATCCAAATGAATCCATTCACAATTCTATGTATGTTCTCTATGAAGAAAAAGCCCTTATAGAAGATGTTACTCATGCGCATGATATGACTAGATAATAACCTCCCTCTAATGAAGTATTTGTTGGGGATGATGATCTAAGAGAATATGTGGAAGAACACAAAAGCATTGATGGATTTCAAATCATGCTTGCTGCTCTATCTAAAGGTGGAAGAATATCATAAGAGAAACCTGGAAGATATCCAAAAGAAGCTGCATAAGCTCCAAGATAAAAGGAAGAATCATTGGATGATCAAATTACAGCATCGCAACCTCCTAAATGGAGAATATGTTTCCATCATGCAATCCTGGGTGGATCTTAGGGCAGAGGAGGTCATCATAAAATAATACAAACTCTATTTTTTGGAAGATTTTGGGGTTATGAGGGAAGACATGCATTTTTTCTCTTCTGGTGGCATTGTTTATGCCACACATTCTGAACATGAAACCCCTTGAATATTTTTATGTGTATTTTCTTTTTTCAAAAAAATTCTTAGGACCATGGGTTTTGGAATACCAAATCCATCGTTCAAGCCATTTGAATTTGAATTTCAGAAATTCCAAAATATAATAAAAAACTCAACTCAAGACTCCATTTTATTAATGAATAGACAATGAAATCCCTTATTGATTTTCCATGTGGGATTCAGTTTCACTGTTCATGTATTAAAAAAATATTATATTAATAATAATATTACATAAGTAATAGAATATAATAAAATATGAAACTAATTAAAATAAAATACCATTAATATAAATAAAAAATGATAATTTACTTAATATATCTAATTATTGTTATGTCATATAATAATTACTAATATAATTATTTATTAACAAAATTCATTATTTTATGTTAATTATGTTATTTCTTATTAATTATATATTAATTATTACTTATTATAAAAAATTAATAATTATGAATAAATACTATAAATAATAAAATGTAATAATATAATTAATAATTAATAATTAATATATGATAAACAATTAGTAATTAAAAATTTATATATTATTAATAATTAATAATTAATAATTTATTTTTTATATTATAATAAAAATTAATAACATAATAATTAATAGTATAATTAGTAATCAATAAATAATATATTTTCAATAATTAAACATTAATAAAATAAATAATAATATGTAAAAATATAATTAATCGAAATTAATTGATATAATATAAAAAAATTTTAGATTAATTATATATAATAATAGGTAATAATGTACTTAATTAATAATTAATTAATTAATTAACACTTATTATTATCAATATATAAATAATTAATAATTAATAATTAATAATATACTTAATAATTAACATATTATTAATGACTATAATTTTCAATTATTAATAATATATTAACTATAAATTATTAATTATATTATTACATAAAAATTATTATTTATTTCTTATTATAATATAATAAATATTATTAAATATTAATTATTAATTCTATTATTACACATTGATGTTTATATTATTAATGATTAATTATTAGTAATATATTAATAATTATTTGTTAATAATATATTAATTATTAATTACTATCAATTGTTTTTTTTATTGTTATTTATATTATTAATTGTTAATTAATTATAATATATTAATGATTAACTATAAATTATATTATTTTTTATTATATTATTACTTATTATTATAATATAATAGCTATATTATTAATTATTAATTATTAATAATAAAATAATTTTAAATTATTAAATATATTATTACTTATTAGTATTTATATTATTAATTATTAATTATTACTTATTATTAAAATATTAATTAATAATTTTTAGTAATAAGTAATATTAAGTAACAATTAATATATTATTAATAGAAAAGCCTTATGATGACTCGTGCATGGCAGTCAGAGTTTCTCTATCTAGAAATCCATGGAGATTAGGTTTTTCAATGGCCAAATCATTCGATCCAACATGGTATTTTGACCAGAATGATGTCTTTGTAAGTCCGAAGATGAGGGGTGAACCTGTTCTTGGGAGAGATCCCTCAGTTCAAGCTTTGGATGATAAAAATTCTGATCATCAAGATGATGATAACATTGGATGGAAAAACATAAAACATGGAGGAGGGGCCTCCATTCGTAGGGTAGGGATGGTGGTCATTTTATTTCTACAAGACGACGTCTTCGGTTGTGGTGTAGGGAGGATTTTTTTCTATTTTCAAGGTTTTATTGGTTGTCTCACCATTTCTTTGCCATTGCGTCCTCATGTACTTGAACTTTTATCTTCTAATAAATTTAATAGTGTGGGATGGGTTACCAACCCACACTCAGATCTATTCGGTAATATATTATTAATATGTAGTAATATAATTTATAAATAATTATTATTACTATTAAAAATTATTGTATTATTAGTTATTATTTATCATGTTAGTTATCAATTATATTAATTTCATTATTATTTTTTATTATTTTTATTGATCGTACTTTAGTTTAAATAGTTGGATTTTTAATTATATTTTATTATTTATATATTTTTATTATTATTGTAATGCTGGAAATGTGAAATTAAATCTCACATGGAAATCCATAGGGGATGTCAAGTTTCCTTCCCAAATAATATGGAGTGTTGGTTTTGGTTTTTTATTGTAGTTTGGAATTATTGAAATGTTGGTAATTCCGAATAACAAACAGTACTTTAAATTTTGTTTAAAATTTGGTTAAATATGAATTATATAACAAAAAAAAATAAAAGTTAAAGAAAATATTATTTTAAATACTATGTGTCTGTTTGTGTAAAAAACAACCATTTAAATAATTATTTTTAAAAGGGGTGAATGTGGAAAAATATTTGGAACACTCTCCCTAAATAGTGGAGGGTATGGATACTCCACAATAGATTTATTATGAGATGGGTATGAAGTTATTCCTCCAATATCATAGGATAGTTCATCTAGGGTGACTAATTGAATTGGAAAATATTGTAAAGGGATGTGAGATAATTTTATATTTTTGATATGTTATTTCCCTACATGACTAACATCCAAATGTGGGGTTGATGAGTTGAAAAATCTAACAATGGAGGTGTATGGAGATTCTACTAATAACTAGAGTGTTATTGTAGTTAATTCCCTTAGGAGGGATGGATTGTTTCAATGTGGGGCTTAGTACTAGTGTATTATTAATACTCATCATGATCTAAAGATCCAAATAATAGCACAGTGGGGCTAGAAACCTCAGTATCTGGTGTCCTATAATAGGACGTAATTTTTAGGGCCCTTTTCATTATGATATTCCTGAAATATAGAGACTATATATCTATACATATAAAAACATTGTTATTTAGAGGTCACGATGGATGTGAGATACATGTAACATGATAAAGATTGATTATAAATGTCATTATAATTGATGATGATGCATTTTTGTCTTGAATTTTTCTATAAATTTTTATTAATGCACATATAAACTAGTTATTTGTGGTATTAGCTCTCGACATGAGTAAACCATACAGAGTATTATTTATCACCCCCTAAATGTTAACTCATGTATTGTAAGCTATTATGTTCATATATATCTTCATAATTTGATGAAGGATGAACTCTAATGTCAGATATATACAGGATATATGATATTTTTTAGCTTGTAGTACTCACTATGATGGTCACCCTCATGTTTTCAAAATTCTAGTTTACCCGTACTTGAGATGTGTTATTTATACCTGGGTTTTATTTTATTATCTTATAATATATTATGGAGATGTTGTTATGTATGTGTGGGTTGTAGTATATGGTTTTTGATTCATTTATCTTATGTTGGGAATATTTTCATAACAATAGGTGACATGTTATATATAGAGGTAATATCTCCCATTATTTGAGAAGATACCTCAACAGAAGTCGTTGTCCTTGCCCTATTGGAGGTAGGATTTTCATGTTCACTTATCATAATCTAATGTCATGACATAATACATGGGATATTATATCCCATGATTTATAAAATCAAAATTTTTGAAATGCCTATACGTGTGTTATGAGAAAACACATGTATTAATCTTTATTCTATTAATGTTATCATAATTGTTTTTAAATATTTAAACCATTTAAAGTATTAAATGATTCAAAATAATTATTTAAGGAATTAAAAATTTTCTAGAACATTTACAATCAATTAAATGCTAGAGAAATTATTTATTTGAATCACAATGTTGAAACATGCAATATAATAGTGGACCATACAAGGGTCCCCACTGCTTATAAAAAATTATTTATATCATAGTGATGTGAATATAAATGTTAGTGTTCAACACACTAAACTAAAAATATAAAATTTAGGCCCTCTCTTTTTTTAATCATTATTCTAGAAAACTACAGTCTACAAGAAATTCATTCATAGTATTGAGATATTTTTTCAACTTGTGGATGTCATAGGTGGAAGGAGTTCACTAGCTACTTTTTGTAATCTTCATCAACCATAGTGAATAAATAATAATGATGATCACAACATCCACAATGGAAATATATGTTCTTTGTTTTTGGTTTATTTATTTTTATTTCAAATTAAATGATTATATTAGTATTATAAGGTTTCTACATGCTTCGAGTGACTTGGATAAATGTTTAACATCCAATTATAATCCTAACCAATCATTCTTCTTATAGAACTATACTATTGAATTTTTTATCAAATAAAAACAAATTTATTCTAATATATTATAAGAATATTTTGTAAATGATATCAATAATATTAAAGTAAGAGGTATACTATTTGAAATTATACTATAGAACCCTGGTTTTATTCATGAACATAACCAATGAAACATCTCAATGTTAGGTGTTCAATTTTTTAATTCATGAAAATTAGTTCATATGGGAAAAATAAATATTTACACCATTTACTTTTAAACAAAAATAATAATATTATGAAATTATTTGTATATATATTTAATGAATTATGTAGGATATTGAGTATAAATTTTTATTTTAAAAAGTACACATATATTAAAAAATAGAATATTATAAAGTAAAAATTTAAAAAAAAAATCTTGATCTAATAATACTATGAAATTAATTTAATAAAAAATGTAGAAAAATATTTCGTGTAACTTTATTAATGAAATTCAAAATTCTTGTAATATAATCCAACATGTTTTTAATATTAAATATAAGAAGAATAAAATATGGGCCTAGATTTTCTTTAAGGACTACGTGACATTATTGTATGATATTAGTAAATAAAGGGGTTTATAATTCATTCAAGTGACATAAAGTGGATCCAATGATTGGGCATGACTATGAGAAAAAATATTGAAGAAAAAAACATCAGTAGAGGGAGAAAACGAGATACGTGAATGGTGAAAATGAAAATGAAAATACCGAGAGGGATAAGTTTTATTTAACAAATATTTCACATTGAAAATTATAATAATGGACATGGAATTTTGTCTCTTATGGATTTTTAACATAATTTATTTTAATAAATTATGTAAACAAATAGTTTGTTGAAAATTTTAGCTTTTGTTATCGTAACACACCCAAATTATTATTCCTTTAATGTGTTGGATTACTAGTTTTAAATAAAATATATATGTAAAACAAAAAACATTATATTTCATTAAGGTAAAATATATCTATAAAAATAACAATGAATACATAATGAGAATACTATATGAATCATATTCATGAAAACCAAAAATGGAGTAAAACCACATGTAAATAAAAAGACAATAGATAGGAAATATTCAATATTGTGGTTTTCATTTAAGTTCAAGCCACCGATTATAACTATAGAAAGAATGTAACATATTAAAAATATGGTAGAAATTTGGAGTGATAAATGATAGGTAGGGATGAATTAATTTTGGAGAAGTAAATAAGGTCACATATAGGGATGAAAAAGATAAATATGATCATTATATGTTAAATGGATATATATAAATTTATGAATTCAAATTCATAAAATTTGTATTAATTGGTTTTTAATAAATATTATATCATTTAATGATTAATAATAAATATTTCAAATAATTATATTTTTAAATGTAACACCATTATATTTAAAAAAACAATATATATCACGGTAAAAGGATAATTTTAATAAATATTTAATTTTTATATGTATAAAAAATATGTTAACACATATGTAATTATTCGAAATTGATATGAAAAAATAATAAGAAAACTTAACGTTTCAAAGATATATTTTCTACAAAACAAACTTTTTTATATAATGAATATTTTTATTTAAAAGTATAATTTATAATTTTTAAAAATCTAATTTGGTTAAATATAGTCCATATTTGAAATAATTTCATCTATATTGGATAATAAAGCATATATTTTAGTTTTTTTAATAATTATTATTGTAATTAATTAAACAAAGTAAAAGAGGTAAAATGTAGTAAAAATTCATCGCATGAATATTCAACGGTAAATAGATATAAAATCATAATATATGTTTTTTTTTATATTTGGATTCTATTATAAAATTATCATAACATTTTTCTTATTAGACTCAATTAACTCTAATTTTATTCCTTATTTTCCATTCACGTAACTGAAGATTACAAAAAATGTACCTCATTTTAACCTATAAAAGGGCCCCTCAACAACCCTCTTTAAACCACAATGATACATATGTTTTCACTTGAATCCAAACCCAAATTTATTCTCCTAATATATTCTCACATATTTAGTATATTTTGGTCCCAAAAAGGATTCCTAAATCCATTATTATAAAGGTACCCATTTCATGAAGGATAGAATTCATAAAAATGTATCATTCTTCTCTATATTATTCAATTACCTTATCATCTCAAATCTTCTCTAATAATATTTTACACTAGTGATATTCTATTAACATAATTATTATTTTAAAAAAATTATTACTATAATATAACCTTATACTCTTACTCATTAATTAGTATTTCATGTTCTTGTTTTGTTCAGTTCAATAAACTACATGAAGAATGTTTGCCATCATCATAATATCCATCATGGATGAGCATAAAGACATAAATAATGAAAAAATATTACCTTAAATTTTAATTTATATAATTATCATAGTGCTTTAAAGTGAAACTAAAATGAATTATCATAATGGATTATCTAACTTCTATTGATAAAATCGCCTAAAACATACATGTTGTAAATTCCATTTTTGAGGACCACAACCATATTATCCATTGAATAAAAAAGGTAGAATGTAAATACATATACAACAATGAGTGTAGAACATTAAATTATCTATTAATTGTGAATTTATTATCAAGGTTAAAGGATTAACACTACCATATTGGAACTTTTATGGAACAATCAAAACTACAAACATCCAACGATAGAAATAAACTATAACTAAATATATATATATACAATAAAATAATATAACATAATAATTTTATGGATCATGGATTTGAATATTTTTCTGAAACAAATGATTAATATGTATGTGCTTATTATATAGGGGTTAAAGATCTTCATGGGATTCGAAAGAAAATATAAGGGTTTAATTTCCAATATCCAAAAAAAGAGATTATATTTGTCCAAATTTCCAATAGAGATTTTTTATCTTATTTCTCTATATAACCCCAACCATTTTCATCTCATCTATTTATTAATATATTTTTTCTTCCTTGTTACTATCTCCCCTATCACTAAACCATAATGCACTCAAAAATAAGTCGATAAGTTAACTTTTTGTGATATATTCTTCAACCTCATTTTGAATATTTATCTTTCATATAATTTTTCATGTTATTACTTTATATATGATTTTATCCCCAAACTATATTAATTATTATTGTTTCTTTCTTTTGACTTTGACTTTTTATGATGTGAAAGAAAGGATTTTAACACTCTAATTGATTTCCTCCTTATTTTATTTCTTACACATATTTTCTCAATATTACTTATAAATATCCTCTTTCATGTTTCATATTGAAAAACTTGTTTAAAAAAATATTTTTATTACCTTTATCCTTCCCATTTTAAATTATTTTTTAGAAAACTATTTTTAAAGCGAAAATATAAAAATTTGATGGATTTTTTATTTCTATTTTTAAATAATTTTTTATCATCCTCGATATGATTTTAATCATAGTTGATATTAATTTATATTATAATAATTAATAATATCTCATATTCACTAGGGATGTGTTTCAATGAAATCATCCTCTTTATTTATCTAGTTGATATATGTGTGCAGATGTAAATTTTCATGAAATTTGTTTATTTCTCCTAGGGGAAATATGTTTTTATGTATTTATAAACATGTTCATGTTTATGTGAACACATATATGCGATTTATAATTATTTTAATAATGGGAGAAAAAATATATATCCCTCTAATGCACTGGGTAAATCTTTATATCTCATATGTTATCAAAGTGATTGGGTAGTGAACTTGATCAACCATGTTTATGGGAGTTGGATGTAAACCCAATATACTATATAAATTTATCAACTATTTAATGATGTTAATTGGAATGAGTCTTTACCTAAGAAATTATTTTCTTTTCATAAGATTTTATGCATTCCTATTTTTTCATTGTTGAAAAATTATTGTGATATAATTTATGACTCCTACAGTATTGGTAATTATTTCCATACATTATATCCATGTACATAGATTATGTTCTCAACCCCACAAGTTCATAGTATGCACACTTGTAATATTAAATTGATATATCTTATGTTTTACCCAATAATAATTGTTTTATTCCACAATTTCTTATGATTCTATTACATGGGTTATAAATAGGAGTATAATATTTGATGTTTCTAAAAGGGGTCAAGTTTATTTAAATTATGTTTTAATTTTCATTGGGTGTGAAATACTATTTTTATGTGTCTTATTTCCAAAACAATGAACCTGTATGTTATAGTGTTATTATATTATTATGATTTTTAATTAATAATCAATGTTAGTGTTTTAATATAAATATATATATGTGTGTGTGTGTCATAGTTCATTTGTCTCAATTTTTATCATAATAGGGTTCTGTTAATTTTGTGTATTATGTTATAAATTTTAGAGGATAAAACATAATGAAATCAAGGTTGAACTGAAAGTGTTATATATTTTTTAAAAAAGTGATATAGTTTGAAGACTAAATGTCATATTTTGAAATGATGATTTTATAATCTAGGATATATTTGGGTTTTATTTAAAAATGGTTTACTATAGATTTTATTATTTATTTATCATGCTAAAAGTTTTGACTTTATTCAATGGATTGAACCAAGATAAATTGAGTGAAAAACAAGTGTGATGGAAAATTCAATGCTTTTACCAATGAGAAACTTAACAGGATGGGAGTTATATTATAAAATTTTCTTATTATTCTCACCCAAATCCCTTGACCTATAAATAGAAAAATTAACTATATTAATATCCTAAATTCCCCAATGAAATAAAAAAATTCCAATGAGTAATTTATATTACAACATCAATTATCCATTACTGTGTATTTTGATTAACTAATTTCTAAATAATATATCAACACCGTAGAAATGTAATTATGTGTTATTTAATAATCACAACATGATAATTTTGTTTTAGTTTTTTATCACTTTGAAGGCACGGTATATCAATTTAGGACTGTCATTAAGAACATGTGTCAAGAGGGGATGAATTACTCTATTAAAAGTGATGAGTTAAATAATATATTTTTAAATAAATATTTCCCCGAAAAATATTGTACTAAAATTGAGACAGAATTCCTAGAGATAAAAAAAGGAAAATGATTCACTTGGTATCTATAAAGAAAACTTCACAGTATTTTATAGTTATTTCTATGGTTTTATAATTAACAATTAAAGAAAAAGTGATAACTTATATATTGTCTTAAAACCATGTCTTCAAAAATTAATAGCTATAAGAAACTTTGGTAACTATGAGGAAATTATTTGATTTTACCTCAAAATGGAAATAGAAATTAAAGACTCATATTATTCTAATTTTTTATATGTGATAAGAAGAGGAAAATTATGATTCTTGAAAACTCAAATGATAAAACACATTCAGGAAAGAATATTATTCTTCATAAATATGAAAAATATTGGAAGAAATATCAAGGAATTTCCAAAACAGAAAAGGGTAATTCCTCAAGTATGGTAGATAAGGTTATCAAGAATATGAGTGTCAAAGAGATATAATTATTATAACCAATAAAATATATAGAAAATAAAGATCAACCCAATACCCCACCTTTAACACCATTAGTTTTAATAGTACTTTTTTCTCAAATAAATTAAATTTTTATTTATGTCTTGTAATGAACTAAATAAAATTCTCCTTTCACTTTCCACTGGATGGGAATAAGATACAAAAAACATATAATGGGTGTATGTTACAAATAAAATTAAATTGTCATGTGTTACATGCAATATCATCTTCGAATACATTACACGCAACACTGATGTTTCTATGAAACATCGTTTTATTGTTATAATTACTTAAATAAGATAATTATATCCTAGCCAGTAAACATAATTACATTAATAGAAATAAATAATTTTCAAATATTTTCATAATTTTTTATATAAATAAAACATATATATAATGAAATATTAATTTTTTGTAAAGTCATTGTATAATTAAAAATACTATTTTTTCAAATAAACTCCGTTTAATATCCTTCTGTGAAAAATAACAAAATTAATTTTAGATGCATTTATAAATTTAATAAGTTAAAATAAATTTCATTTTTTAATTTATAATATTGAAATTATCTTATGAAAAAAAATTGGTATTTTTCTGAGAAACCTCATTTTTGGTTGAATAGTGAATAATACCACATTTTAATTCAAAAATTCCATTTTTTCTAAATTATTTATATGGTAAAATTTTATTTTAATTTGGTTTAAAAGTTTAATTCGATTATTTTTTATCAATTAATCCAATTTTGTCCATAGGAATCAATTTCACTTTGAAATTGGGTATAAAAACATGGCAAACTTTTAGAAGTTTTTATGTTAAACCCCTATAGTGTCATCTCATCAGTGGGATTGTTTTTTATTAATTTTTTCCACTTATAAGATTTTAATTTATAAAAAATTATTCAATAATTTTTTATAATAATAATTTATAATTTATAAAAATTTCAACTTAGTTTTTTACGAAAATATTATTAAATGTGGTTAAAATCAATTACAACGATTAAGAGAAAAATTAGGTTAATAAAGTTCTAAACAATAATTTTAAGATCCAAAAAGAAATATAAACTTGTAAAACATCCATCAGATTAACATTATTCTTCAAATAATCTTCAATTAATGATTTTTTTTGTTTTAATGACTTTTTTAGGTAAAAACGTTTGTATACCTCACTTGTTTTCAAAAATGTCAAGTGTGTCATTTCCCTTCCCTATAAAAGGCAACCAACTCTACCTTTTCTTCACACCTATAAAACCAATTAGGATTATACAATATTTTACCAATACACTTCTCAACATACCTCCAATAATCCTAGAATAATTCTCTTGGGAATAAATCAATCCATGTAATCCTTTTGGCAGAAACCAAAAGGAGTAACCGGATTAAGAAATAACATCTTCTATCAAACTCCTTGATTTTATTTTCATTCTCCAATCCATAAAATCTTATTATTAAATGATTGTATAAAAAACATTATCTTAAATATAATAATATTTATTTATCATAAGGTTTCTAACTACACTTACACACATATTCATCAAATGGGTAATGAACCTATTGTTTATGTGTACGGCGAACTATCGCCTCACTAAGTGATGATTGATCATTTTAAATTACCATATATAATGGTGAAAATTATTATGGAAAATATATTTATATATGTAATATATTACATATATTATGTATTTAATTGTCTGTATTACTTTTACAACACATACCTTTTTACTTTCTATTTGGTGTAAATATGATAATTTCATTTGAGGAAGTGTAGATTTGTACCCCCTCCAAGCGATGTGATTCATTCACACAGTACATGGAATGTATTAAGGGTTTTATTAGTAAAATTATATTATATAAATGATATAATAATTATAATTTAATAATTATATATATACATTTGTCATTTACCATCTTTCTTTTAATAAGACAATAAAAACGGACACATCGTTCATGAGTACGTACAGCTTACCACCTCCATGAACGGTGTATTCAATTTCATAATTCTATATTATATATATTATTATAATACACATATAATAAATATGAATTACATTTATATCATGGTTTAAATTGTGTAAAACATGACATATGTATAAGGACCATAGATATAATAAATTAAGACACCTGTGAAGAACAAAGGGAATATTCCCTCAAGTGAAACCTTAACATAATATTGTTAACAAGAGGGTAATATAAGGACATAATCAAAGAATATATGCTATTATATATAAGAAAATGATTCTATATAAAATTAATAATAAAAATATATTTATTATACATTAATCTTTTATAAGTACAAAAAGATTCAAGACATGAGGTAAGGGGATTTCATCTCATTTTTTAATTTTGATGAGATACATGCTTTATTCAACACCCATTCCATTTATGTGGTGTGTATACTACCCATGTATGTATTCAATGATTATTATACTTATATTAATGGTTATTTACATACCCATTTTATTATATTTATTTCTTGGGGTTTAAGTTTCAAAAGATACCAAATTGGTAAATTAGTTTTGTATCGATTTTCCTTCTTTGAGACTCATGTTTTTTTATGTACCATAAATAATTTTTAAGGTTTATATATTTCAATATTACATGTTATATCATGAATCTAATTATTTTAATAATATTTTAATCTTCATTTAGTTTCTATTCCTTACATTTATAGTATGATATTAAGTTACCAAGTGATAAGAGTTTATTGAAACAATATCATCTAATTTCAAGATTATTTTGTATTATACTTCCTTTGATGAAATATTATGATATATATCTCAAGAAAACTAATGATTTTACATATATGATTATAATTCATGATATATACATGTATTAGTACCATTTTTCACACATTGGTACTTAATATAATAAAGAAAATGCTTTTAAGAATATATGGCAATATTTCTCTCTTCGATCAGAAATCTTCTTTATTTCAAAAACCATGTTTTAAAACGTGATTTCAAATGATCTATGAAGATAATTTTTATATAACAATTATTTTAAAAATGTTTTATTTTTTTCAAATATTACTTTATATGTTTTTCAAATAAATTTTAATAGAAAAATATTTTCAAAAGGTATTATGTTTTAATAGATTTTTTCAAAGAAGAAAGGATACTTTCCAAAATAAATATTTTTAGAAGATCTTTAAAAATTATTTCCCATATAAGATAAAATATTTTGGGGTTACTCATGCCTTTTTGGGTAAATTATTTAATATTTACAGTCATATTATTTATCTTAATGGAATATGTTTTGATGACATGAGGTTTGTGAAACTCTGTTCTCTTTCACATGTTATATGCTTTTGAAACTCGCTTATTTTCATGGGATATGTTTATGATGAAATGATTATGAAACCTTTATTTTTTCACAGGTTACGAAATGATTACATGTCTACAATACACATTTCATTTCATGGGTTATGGAATTATTATTTAAAATCTTATGGAACATGTATATAAGATTCCATTATGATATGGGTGAGACCTATATCACCCTCCAATGCAATGGGTAAAGATTAATATCTCATGAGATAGACATGGATGGAATTATAAAAGTACTTGATTCAATATTATAGGGCTGGAATAGGGAGGGAACATAGTTCAGTAATACAGGGAAATAATGAGGAGTGAACTCAGTTTAGTAATACAGGTCTGGAATGGGGTGTAAAACTGGTTTAGTTATGAACTTTGTCTACTAAGATGGTCTTGGCAGTGATGCCTTGACTAATATTAAAATCATTATAAATGATTATGTGTTTTCTATTATTCCATTTTGTATTCCTATAATATGATTTTAGGGCTTATGTTCTTTATTTTATAATAATTTATGTCTAATGAACTGCCAATATTTATTCTATTATACATATTTATGAACTTTGATATATATGGTATGATCTTATATTTTTTTTATCATGATACCATACCCTTGTGCCCATTATTATTATTACATGTCTCCCTTTTTTACCCAAACTGAACAACTGGGATCACCCCTTTCTATGTTTCCTTTCCTAAGTTATGAAGATATGATTTATTTTTGATGTGTCTAAGAATGGTGTGAGTCAAGAATAACCCAGTGGGAGATAATTTAGCTCATTTATGTACCAGTTTTTATGATTCACTGTTTCCAAATGCACTAAACTAATACGGTCTATGGATGTCAATTTATATAATATTTTATGTATTACACAAAATTTTTTAATGATAATTTACGAAAAGCGAGGCTATTTGTAGTTGGTATCAAAGATACAGTTTAGTTAACCATTGGAATTTAGGATAAGAAAACCATAGTGATAACCCTAAGGACAAGTCTAAGGATAATTATATGGATAAGGAAAATTATATGTAAATTTACTATAACTTTCATAAATGATATATCTATTGGTTTCCTAGAAATGTATCCTTTTCTGGATACTACAAGTGGATGTGGCTCTGCCACAGATGTACGTAGGAGTAACACCTCTGAAAAGATGTTCTGGGCCTGATTTAGGGTAATCTAGTACATAAAAATGGGCCTTCCTACACATTTGGTTTGAAACACCCAGGGAATATGTTTTTGGAATTCACAAACTCTTCATTAACCATAATGAACGATTTAAATATAATTTAGGAATTAATAACCTAGGATAAACCTAAGCGGTCATAGATTAATAAATGTGTCATAACTTAGACCTTATATAAGTGACTTTGCATGATTATGTGGTCCCTCACTATGATAATTGTTTCTTACTCAATTATATTTGGTTTTATTCAATGTTTGGAACCAGAAAGAACCATGTTAATGTTGATTACTATATAAAATGCATTGATTTTCCTCGTGAGAAACTGAATGATATGTTGGTTGGAATAAAAAACCTCATTTCTTTGTTCAAACATCATTCTCAATCTATAAATCATGGTGGAATTTCAAATGAGAAAATGCTGGTACAACAGTTTGTTGTGTCCTTTATAAGGAAACACCCCCCTTATTTTTGAGGTTATTATGATCAACTTTTTGTTGAAAAATGGATCAATACCACTAAAAATATATATTTTTTCCTTTAGTGCTTGGAACATTAGAAATTTATTCTGTTTTTTTATCAATTAAAAGGTGAAGGGGGCCAGTGGTGGACTCAAATAATGAATATGAGGCAGTAAGATGAGATTGAGTCCATTGATAGGGACATGTTCAAGAACATATTTTTTAATAAGTACTGTCCTCAGATTCTTCATACCATAATAGAGAAAGAGTTCCTTGAGTTGAAGAAAGTGTATGATTAATCTGTCGGTACCTATGTGGCTAATTTTACAAGACATTCAATGTTTGTTTAAGGAATTTTCATCCAACCCTAATGTATAGTTAATACTTTATTTAATGGTGTAAATCCAAGTCTCAAAAGTGAGCTGAACATATGAGACTTTAATATATTTGAAGACATTGTGCATTCATTAAACATGGTTAAAATGGAAGTTGGAGTCATGTATCAACCTCATGTTTTTTATAAGAAAAGGAACATGATGTTTAATGGAAAATAAGAAAACATAGAGAAACAAATATGAGTTTAAATTTATGCTCTAAATATGGAAAGAATCATGGAGGAATTTGTCTTAAAGGGTATAGTAAATGTCTTTAGTGTGGAAAGTAAGGTCACTAGGAAACTAATTATCAATGTGATGGGAAGAAGTTAGCTAATAGTGAAAATGTAGATAAAGCTACATAGAATGCAACCCCCCCCCCATGATTTAGTTATATAAGTGTATGATTAATGGGAATTTTGTTAATAAGTTCCCAAACCCAAGGTCTAGTGATGATGATCGATGTCAACAACCTCTTAAGTCGAGAGAAAATAGTAAATATCTTGAAATCTGTTAATATTGAGGGGTGAGATAACGATGTGACAAAAGGTTCACTTCTAATCCACTCTAGAACTTCTATTGTCGTATTTGATTCTAGATCTACCAAATATTTCATATCTAAAGAATTTTATAAGGGTGTTAAGATTCCACAAAAATAATTAGACTTGGAATTATCCACTATAAGAAATTTAGGCTATACCACAGATTAATGAACTATGGTTGGTATTAGATTCGATATAGGGGAAGGCCCATAGCCATGGTTTCAAATTGTGATTAAATCCCTAAATCCATGGTTCAAACTACGGGAAAATACCTATATCCATAGTCCAAACCAGGGATAAATCCCTATAGAAATGGTTTGAAACCATCGCATATGCTTAATCCACACTAGGTTTATAGAAATAGTTTTAAACTGTAACTATAGGGATTTAAATTTCATAAAAAACACCCTCACCCTCCCCCGGCATAGCCCACACCCCCCCAACACCACTCTCCAAGCAGCCCCCCTTTCCCTCCTACAAAGCCTCCCCCCCCCTTTACTCCCCCTAGACGGCACCCCCTCTCTGGACATACACCCCTTCCTTCCTGAACAGACCCCCCTCCTTCCTGGACAGACCCCCCTCCCTAGTAGACACTCCCCCTCCTTCCTGGAAAGACCCCCCCTCCCTGGATAGACTCCCCTACACACACCCTAACACCCCCTCCCCCTGAAGACCCTAATTCCCCCACCCCACCTAGATAGATGCGACCCCATCCCATGAAAACCCCCATCCACACCCCCCTACCCCCTTTCACCCCCTTTCACCCCCACCTTCATAGATAGACCCCCCCTCTCCCTAGACAAACCCCACCCCCTCCCTAGACAGACCCCCTGCACACACCCCTCCTCACTGCAGACCCCCTTTCACCCCCACCCACACACACAAACACACACATAGCTACACACCCCCTTACACACCCTCATCCATGTAGACCCCCCTTGAACCCCCCACCCCCCCCCCCGCACCCCCCCCCCCCCCCCCGCAGACCCCCTTACACCCCCCCCCAATGAACAGACCCCCCAGACCCCCCCCCCCCCTCGACACCCCGCCCATGCACCCCACCTGCACCCTACCCCCTTGCACCCATCTTTCACCCTCCCACCCCTTCCCCCCTTTCTCCCCACCTATATAATGGTAGGTAAATTTACTGTGCCATATAACCACACAAAATACATAAAGAATCATGTCATGTCACTTAACTAACCTCCAAATCTAGATTCTATGGTCGCTTCTGTGACAGTGTGTTGAGGAATTTATATGGAATTTTGTTTTATAATGTAATTGATTGTATGTAGGATCTACAGTCAGTATAGTGACCATGTGACATTATTTTAACCAACCGTGAGGCATGAAATTGAAAATACTATGCATGGGAAAGAAAGTTACCATAAGAAGTGGAGATACAATAAACACTAATCACTGAAATTGGATGAACCGTGGACTCTAAAGATACCATGAGTGAAAATATACCTACTATAATATTGATATACAACCTACCATTCATTCATATTCTAAAGGGACAGTGTATCAGAATAAAAAATTCTTGTTTTTCCTCTGATGAATTAAAACTAATGATCCACCAAAACCGCATCACATATAAACACCAAAAATCACAGGAGGGGAAGACACCACCAATCCACCATTTAAAAACCCCTTAGACTATAATTATTGACCAAAATTCATAAAAGGATGAAATTTAAACCATAACCATGTTTCAATTTGAGGAAAACCCTTCTTAGTAGAAGAATAACCCTATTAAAACTATGAGATCTATGAATATTCAAATATTAATTGAACCAAATTCTAGTAACAATATGAATAAGATTCATGTTGATGTGCTTAATTGAAGCCGACATAGTCTATAGATTGAGGATGGTAGCCTATAGAATCTAGATATATTATTAATTTGATCCTGGATGTGCGCATTGAATGAACATGTTGACGATGAAATCTAGGCATTAAAGAATATGATAGAAAACAAATAAAGATCCTAACATGGAGAATATCATGATCAAACATATATCATTGAGGAGTTATTATGATTATTTAGTGAATATTCATACAACAGACTCAATTTACAATGAAATTAGACTCAAAGTATAAAGATCATGATTAATATGTCGACACCAAATCCACTGACTAAACACAAATCCAAGTTTAACTAAGTGAAGCTTGATCCAAGAGTAATAGTTAAAGGCATATAATATAATGATGAATATTTTTAACTAATGAATAATTTATATTATGTTTTGTTATAACACTAGAATATGGTTCAATTCTATCAAACTAGGGTGATTCAAACAAGTTGAATATGACTTTGCCTATGTGAAGGAATTTTCAACAATGAGAAGTTCAGGTGACATTCATTAATCATGCATGAGTTATAAATCTATTCTTGATCTATTTATTTACAATGATTCAGTTTTTGTATCTAGATGTAGGTGTGATATTAGTGGAGGCCTTAAACCATTCCAATACATTGGTTTAAAGAATGGGTTCAAACGCATTGTAGGTGTTCAGTAATTTTCATGTACAAAGTTGGAATCACGGAATCCACACATTTTGAATGTCACAATATTGTAGTGAATTAGAAGTATTAATATGAATGATGTGATGATATTCTAATGTTTTAGGGAAATCAATTTAATAATTGGTATTTAGTGATCATTGTCCATTTCAATTCCTAGTTTATAGGTGTTGAGATCATATTTTGAGCTTCACTAATGATGTTTCAGATGATTGAGAATGATTTATATGTGCAAGATAACTGGTTATTTTCTAAAAATCAACTAGGGACTAATCAACATAAGTTTAAATATGAACTTATGATTGATATTTATGAATCTGGTTGAGGATAAGTATTCTTATGATTATTTTGAAGATGTATTTTTCACGTGAATGGTAAACCAATGTGAATACTATTGTAGGAAAAATTATCAAGGTATGGGTATTTGGTGTGAGTTATAATTTCACAATTCAAAAATAAAATTATGGGGAATTTGAGTTAGATAAATTTGATATTCTAGGATGCTTCTAGAGATTGATGGAAATTTTCAACAGTAGTGAACCAAATTGGATGCATATCCAGATTCATTAATTATGGATTTTGGAAGGAATGGAGTGGGTTTGTAACATATTGTTTATGGTTTGTCTATATTCATGTGAAAGAGACGATAAAAATTCAATGATTTCTACATGGTAACATAGTAAATGAGTTTTGGGAAGATTTCTATGATAAGAAATGTTAATAGTTATTAACACAGGAGAGTGAAAGATTTTAATATGGTATTTTTTTAGAGAACGCAAAAAATATAAAACAGACATCAAGATATGATCATCAATAGAACAATTCCAAATTATTTTTATAGAGAACTCAAGGTTTTGATTCCTACTGCTATATTAATAAATCTAACATGTGATGATTCCACTTACACTATAATGATGTTCATCTACGTTTCATTTGTGGACTAATCTTGTGGAATCTCATGTTGAATTCCTTTTAAGTGTTATTTCACCAACTATAATCTAACGTTTTTCAAATGAATCGACATTAAATTATATTTTAGTTTTTTTGATCATTCAGTATGACATAAATTTATTCATCATTTTTCTATTATATGACCAATATAGCTTAAATATGATTGTGTTTATCATTGAATGAGTCATGTTAATTTAGCATAAGTATGAGTTTGAAGATTAATATCCCGGTTTAGAATTCTCAATACATAATTAAGGATTGTGATTACAATAATTCACCCCCGGTACCCCCCCACCCCCAGCACCCACTTGCACCCCCCTACACCCCCTCCCATGTTCACCCACTACACACCCCTCTTGAACCCCCTACACCATCACCCTTCCCCCAGTCCCCCCCAACTTATTGAGAATTAAGTTGAGAATATTTTAACTATCTAAGTTGAGTATGATCATATAAAGGTTACCGAAAAAACTCTTAGTCTAGATGATTCAGAAGAAACATTAGTGGATGGAACTCCATTAGCAAAATTACTTGAGAGTTTCAGATCAATCAGACTATTGGTATATGGAGAAATTTAAGGAATAAATGTACCAAAAACAATGTTATAGATTAAACACTCTTTCACTAGGAAGGTAAAAAATCATAAGACTTTGATAATTTTATACTAAGAATAGCAAACAATAACTATATTCAAGACCACTAGTCCAATATATTTAGCAGTATGGTTAGGAATTTTTTCTAAAAGTGAATCATATCCATTCTTCAATAAAAAAATCATAGATTTTGACCATATATACTAACAATGACACAAACCAATATCATGAATAAAAAATAGTCAATTTTATACCTCTGGTTTTCCATCATTAGGATCATCAATATATTCACTCTCAACTCAATCTATAGGTTGTTAATGATAGTAATGAAATGAATTAAAATTAGAAGAAAAAAATAGAAAATCAATATTAAAACAAAAAAGATATCGAATGAATCACAGTATGTAAAACAACCCCCCATACCAGAATGAGAGAGATCTCATTCATCCAATCCCTTGATATTAGAAAAGCATAGATGACGTTTAGAGTGTATCCTTTGGTGTTTAGCTGGTGTAGATTTTTTAAGCTACAGATGTTGCAGTAAAAAAGTTGATGTAGGTCATATAGTGGTCCAATATCAGATTCCATAGGTGGAATGTTTGATCCAATTTCCATCAGGGCCTTCTAGTTTTTAGTTGAAGACCTGATTTTATGAAGCTTTAGAAGTGTATATGTTTAAGATACAAGTAATTTGCATTCAATTCAATCACATCAGCATGTCCCACTATATGAGAAACAAACATACCTTACACCAAGAATAGCAGGACCTAACTCTTCCAAATCACAGTCCACTTCTTTGTAGACTACTTTTCCATACAACAAACTAACTTTAAGAACATTATCAAGGAAACAAAAATATATAATTTACCAAAAAAGCAGTGGAAAAATTTTTATTTGCGCAACTAAAACCGTCTTAGGGAAATAAAAAAGATGACACATGAGAAGAAGAGATGATGGGAAGATCTTGAGGGACTTATCTTGAAGAACCATCCTCAATGATTGAAGATATACATAGAGAATACAATAGATAATGGGAAAACAAACTAGGAGACTCATGGATGGTTTGGGAAAATATAATGTCGAAAATCTAGGACAAAGTTGGACTAAATTGTTTAGGTTAACTATTTTAATTTCAAAACAATTTATATAAAACTAGGATGCTCTCCATGTTTAGTATCATGATTTAAAAAACTATATGCAATCCTTATATACAAATCTAGATCCAAAACCCTATGAATCCTTGATTTATTCTAGCTACATATGATTAATATAAATGGTATCCTCAAAAAATTCTCAATCCAAGTTCCCACAGAAAACCGTAATGTACACATATAAGATTAATTGACTTGGTTTCTTATAATAATGATGAAACCACAAAAACTATAAAATTATAAAATATTAGAGAATTATAAACCATGAATTCATTAAATACAATAATAATAAATCTAAATAAAATAAAAACAATATGTTTCACTGGTGTGTGAATATTATCACCACCATATCACTTTATGAACACATAGAGTCACATTGGTAATTGTTGATCAAATGATGGATGTGGACCAACTCTCTAGTTAAAGATTCAAATATGAATATATTGGGAAACAATGAAACCCATTAAAGTATGTTATATTAAAAACAACCAAATAAAATACTCAATGAACATATGAGGTCGTCACCCAAAACGATATTATTCACAATAATTATGATAGTTGGGTGTACAACATGCATGTGACTCATTTATATATAGACTAACAGAAAATAATCTATATTATTTTATCTAAAATGAATTAGATATAAAAATACTTCAGGCATTCACTCTAAAATGTTAGGTTAGAGAAGTAAATAAATTTATTTTATTGTCTTACATCATCCCCTAATTAAGAAAATAATGATAAAAAACAAGATACAACCACCCATTTCCATGTATCAGTTTTATTCCAATTTATACTACTGTAATCCCCTCACAATCTCATGTATATGGGAAATATGAACCCTTCATCAAGAACTCTAACAATAAATACCTCATCCATGATATCATTCTTCATCTAGACTATCTAATAGGGTAAGATAAATAATGACACATTCATCTGATACCCACCCTGCTCCAGCACCCCACCTTCAACCCCACCTACCCCTAACACACACCCCTTCCCACCTTTCACCCATCCCCCCCTGCCCCATTCACCCCCCCACTTGACACCCTCGTGGACATCTGTCCCCTCCTGGACACCCCACATCCAGCCACTCCCCCCACTGGACACCCTTCCCCTCCTGGACACCCCTCCCCTCCTTACACTCCTCCCACCAATATACACCCTCATTTACCCCCCCCAACCCTCCAACCCCTAGACACCCCCTCCACCCTCATGTAAACCCCTCCCTCCCGATGGAATATCTTATTTTTTATTATTATTATATTAATTAATATGGAGATAAATTTCTCAAAAAAATACTTAAGAAGACACTCATGTGGTAGGAAACACAATCAACTACATTAAGATGAAACCCATGTTTTGATTTTTCAACCTTGCTGAAAATGATTCATATACCCAGGTTTGTATTTCAATTAACCTAAATCAGAACATCATTATCTAAAACTGTATGTCTACAGTTTCAATAAAATTCTAATAAAAAAATTCAGAAGTATCAAGTAAAAAACCAATATGGCTTGAAATTCAATTTAACTAATTAAAAATAAAGACTAACCCATATCAAGATTTTAGACATCATGAGGAGTCTTTTCTACAATAGAGAGTGCATGAAAACAAGTCTTTAGGTGTTGTTTTCACGTGAAATTGATGTATGTAATCCTACCAGTAAGAGTCTACAAGGTCATCTTGTGAAAGTTAAAGTGATGAAGGTAAGAAGTAAAAAATTAAAAAAAGTAAAAAGGATTTAATGAATGGGATGTATTAAGATCTCACCATAATAATTATTAATCTAAATAAGACAATTTCTAGGTATAGATGTTTTCAAACTCAAATCCTACATTTTTACTACGGTATTATACAACAATATTTCACATTTAAATGAGATTTATAATTCGTGGGAGATTTGTAATATATAAAAGGGCTAATTTTAGAAGATTTTTTCATAATTCCCCATGTCCCTATCCTCAAATATCCCACCATGGAAAAAAAATTAATGTACATAGATAATAAAAATTAAACTCACTGCTCCAATGAGTGAAAAACATTATTTAAGTCCCTATATAGAAATACATGAACAACAAACCGCTTTTTTTGGTGAGTATATAAGTATACTCAATAGTTTCCTCCCCAAAAAATATCATTCAAATGTGGAAAATCATAATAAATACTTAGTAAATAATTAAAAAAATGACTCATATCCTAAACCAGATCGACTATAAATCAGTCTCAGTAAGTATTTCTCACCAAATTCCAATACATGATGAATAGGTAGTAAATAATTAAGTTGAATAAAATAATATACCCCACGCCTATTTCTCTATTAAAGTATTAGCACTAATTTCACAATGATATATTTCATGAAAAATACATTCATTTACATTGTTCATACAATAACCATATACCATATCCATTTTCTATAATTTCATACCACAATAATATGGTATACATGCACACCACAAAAATATACCATATACTAAAACTACACTTCCACAAATTTTTAATGCATAATAGAGACATACCACTACCATATAACTACACTCCAAACAAAAGGAAGACGGTCATAATGGGTTTAGATAGCTTTTGGTATATCTCACTTCTTTCATAGTCACCAAAACATGATATGGGCGTCACTAAACTTACTCAACTCATGTGGAAAATTTATGAAGTTAAATAACATAAAATGTTATATAATATAACTCAATCCTAACATAGGGCCCACTTTCAATCATGACCACAACATTAAAACCCCATGATCACAACAACAAATCCACATAACGATAACATCCACTTAAACATCTTAACATGGAACCAATAAACACAATAACCACATAATCTCTTCCCATTTCATACTTCATTATCAATTACACATCACTTATTTTTTTAAATATAATAACATAATTCTCCACATTAATTACATCACTTCTGCTATTTCATTAACTACTTATCATCATCAACACCACTCATATTCTTATACATTTAGTCCATAACATATCTCTACCAATTAAATTCAATGATATTTAAAACTAAATCAATTTAACAAAAACCAATTCAATCCTTTTTCATTAAATTATTTCATTAATTTGTAAAAACATCATATTCTCATTTAACTATAGTACGATAACCACACAAACTTCTAAATCCTCTATTGAAATGAAAAACAAAATACAATTAATCATTAAATCAAATAAAACATGTCAAATCCTTTTCCACAACCTAAATACCTCAACAAAAAAATCAATCATAACAATAATAATGAAATTATATTTATTCATTACTTACTTATGACATTTTTATTTCTTTATTCTAATAACATAAATTAGTCAACTATTTTTAGTTTTTTATCACCTTAACCATATCATGTTACTCAAACCTGGCCCAAATATGAGTTGTAATGCTACTAAACCCTTGGAATTTTCACTTTACCACTAATGGAATAATAGATAAATAAAAACAGCAACCTATAAAATGGATAATTTTATAAAAACAAAAATAACAGGACATCTATAATCTTATATAATGACACAAAATAGAAAATATGAATTTTAATTCATTAAAAAAAATTTTAAATTAAAAAATCATATATATATATATATATATTCAATATATCCTAGCACAAACCCCAAACTACTATTAATAAAACTACCCAGCACTTGTATCCACTAGATATTCTTTGTTACTCATTCCAAAATAATAAAGAGATATATTTTTAGCCTATAGAAAACACAATATCATATATATATATATACCAAAATAAAAATAAATGGTGTGTGTATAAGGCTCAATATAATTTACACAAAACTCTCCATGAAGCCCATCAATGTGAAAACCATCCAAGTAAAAAAATTATTTTTAGTAAAAATTTTCCTATCCTAAGATAATTTATTAGACCTATTTATATAATTAAATAATTATTAATACTAAAAAAACATTATATAAAATTTGACTCTTATAAATATTTCAATAAAAATTTCAATGATTCAAAAACCCACACAAGTTTACTCAATATAAAAATCAATGGATCCATCATTCATTGAGAAACAACCAACTATGGGTATAAACAACTCAGTAGTGGACTGAATACCCCCCACGCCTTACCTTTTAATTGCTAAAAAACTACCCCCACTAATGTTAGATATTTTTAATGTATTTATGTATCATCAATAACAAGATACCCAACCCAAAGTGGGAGTTTTTCAATTTAAGGAATAATTGATCATCTAAATCAAGTCAATAACAGAGATAAATATTGATTAAGAATAACATACCAACCAAGAAATGAAGGGAGGATTTACCTAGTTCCTATGAATGGGGTTAGAGAGAAATCACATTATTGGATTGTGAGGGTAGGGTTGGGTCTGGGTGAGAAATCATAGAGGTGGGGTGGCCATGTCAAAGGAGAAGAGGCTCATTGTGGTGGGGTAGCCTCATTAGAGGAGGACCAAAGAAGATAGTGTAGTAGCATCAGAGTGGTGTCTAGATGTAGCGAGAAACATTGTAGGAGGATCCTGGTTAGGTGTGGGGGGAATCAGAGCTGCATCGATAAGGATATGGGGAGGTCGTGTCATCAGGGAGGTGGGCTGGTAGTGCCGGAGCAGCGTTTGTAGGGAGGAATCGAAGTCGCATCGAAGCTGAGTTGGCGAGGATGTGTGTAGGTTGCATTGGAGTTGATGGTGGAGGATGAATCGTGAGTAGTGTAAGTGGGTATAAGGAATGGCGAGGGAGGAGGAGTATTTTTCAGGGGAGAGGGTCGAGGGAGGGAGAAGTTTTGCAGGTGGTGCCTGATAAATTTATGTTTTGATGAACCCATCGCCACACATAGCTCTTTGGGTGTGGCCATATCTCACTCTATAGCCATGGATAATTTAAATAGTGGGTATAGATCTGTGGATATAGTTCATTTTTCTATTATTTATCAGTGAAAACCCCTAAATATATAATGATTATATCCCAATTCCATGATTCCTCTCCGGTTGATGTTTTTGGGAATGTGAATCCCATAAATCATTTCATTATTCCTTTGATTGAATTTGATGTCATATTAGTCATGGATTTTATTTATCTTTATAAATCCTACATAAATTATCAAGGAAGGGAAGTTACGTTTGATATTTAAATCCCTCCTATGATCATCCATCAATGTGATAATAAGAATGAACTTCCAGTGAAGTTTAAATCCAGTGTATGGGTCTTAATTTCTATTTGAATGGGTTGTTTATCTCAAATGGATAGGGAGAAAATCGACAGTGCTGATATGCCTATTGTTCGAGAATTTGTGTATGTATTTCTGAAATATTTTTCAGTCTTCCACCAAAATGTGAAGTTGATTTCTAAATATAACTTTTACCTATTTCCACACCAATATAAAAGTATACTGCTAGAATGGCCCCAATTGAGTTGTAGTAATTGAAGAAGAAACTCTGATAAAACCTTAATAAGTTATTTATTCATACAAGTGTGTCACCTTATGGTGAACCTATTCATTTTGTGAAAAAATATGAATCAATGCAACTCGGCATTAATTATCATGATTCAAACAAAATCACAATCAATAACAAGTATCTTCTTTCCTGTATTGATGAATTTTTTTATCAACAATATGGATATCAATAATTTTACAAGATTAAACATTATTATGGATATCATCAAATGAGGGTAAATAAGAAGGATATACCAAATACGACATTCTATACAAGGAATGAACACTATAAATATATTGTCTTGCCTTTTGGTCTTACTAATTCCCCTGTTATCTTCATGGATTTATTGAATTTAGTCTTTAAATACTTCCTCGATCAGTTTGTGATAATCATTAACGATGATATTTTTATTTATTCCAAGATCAAGGAAGAGCAGGAAGATCACTTTAGAATTATACTAAATACCCAAATGAAATAGAATATATATGAAAAAATTACAAATGTATGAGTTTTGGATGCAAAAGGTTTCATTTTTCGGTCGCATAATCTCAATAGATGGTATAGTAGTAGATCTTTCAAAGATATATGCTATTGAATGATATCCTAGACCAACCACAGTGAATGAGATCTATAGAATTCATGCTTTATATGGATATTATCAATGATTTTAAGATAATTTCTGAAGTCTATATAATCTTCCAACAATGTTAACTCAGAAGGGTGTCAAGTGTTAGGTTAGAATAATAAAAATACAATATAAAAGGGGGTTGAATTGTATCTTTTTTATAAACTTTAACAATTAAATATTTTAAATATCTTTCTGATTTATAAATATATATAGTGTTATCTTATATGATTAGTATTAGCAGTGGATAAACAAAAAGAATGAACACATCAATTTTATAGTGGTTCGGGGAAAAAATATCCCTTAGTCCACTCCACCAATGCTCTATATTTTTGCTTGGTGAATTTTACTAAAAGTTCCCCTTCAACACTCGCTCAGTTGTAGAGATAAATAGTAAACTCTACCTATACTCAATTATAAATTTATGAAATTGATAATATTATTCAGTAGTTTATTATTGATGATTTGGTTGAGGAACAACCTAATGTCATTGAGCATGAATTTTTGCGTGTTGATCTACAAAATCATATGGTTCTTCCAAATGGACTGAACGAGTTGCATCTATAAATCCTAGAATTGTATCCTCAGGTTGTGGTTCTTATCTATTCCTTGGTGTTAAGACAATTCCTTGGGAGTTCCTTCTTCTGAAACTTATTCATCAAGATATGTAAAATCATAACGAATCTTTATTTTGGTAGGCTGAGCAAAACCTTCTATTCTAGATTCTACAACTTCTTCATTTCTTATTTAAACTGAATCTATATAACTGAGGTTTCCATGATCCCCAAGGAAAAAATATCTACATTTTTTTGTTCACACACACCAACAAGAATTAACTTACCATTTATTATACTCTAAAAGAAACAAAATTTTCCCAGTTTATTATCATTCAAAACATTGTTGTGATAACATTTGATTCGAGAATCAAAAATAATAATCACTTTTTTCCTGAAACAAATATGAGAAAGTGTTTGTCCATAAGGATAGAATGATATAATTACCTCTCAATATAAATAATAACTCAAATATCTCACTATATATATGGTAAAGTTTACCATGATGTCACTAATAAATAGAAACATTATATACATATTTGGGTACAAAATCATCTACATCTCATCAACCCTTAGAGAAATATCATTTTGAATAAACATTACCAAAACCTTATAGTCTACCTCAAGATACTTTAAAAAAAAATTCCTAATATTTTTTGATCCAAATAGAAATGACATGATATCCTCTGAATTGTGATCTTGATTTCCAATTGATCGAATATCAAAATTGAAAATACTTCTTCATGATAGAATTTTAAAATCTGAACGATTTCTACTGGGGAGATCAGAAAAACCTTATCATTTTTTTGAGAAAATATTAAATCCGCAGTTTCCCCAAAAATAAATAGTATATCCATGTAAAACTTCTTTAATTATATATTATAAAGAAAAAATGTATTTTCATCAACAAACAAAAACTCCAAACCTTGAAAAGAAAGAGATTTATTGAGTAGAAGGTTTGTCTCAAACAGCTGTTCAAAATCTACGACTTCTCCATAAATAATATTCTGTAATGGGAAATGTTGATGCTTTGGATTTCCTAGTTCACCTTCAAATTTTTACTTGGTATTCACCAATTCTAAGAATCTTATGCTTGATGGTTTTTAGATTCTAGGGTTTGGGATAAATAAGAGGTATATGGTAGTTGAAACTATTTGAAAACAAAGTGTAAGGAAAGATGAAGGGTTTTCTGATGAATGATGACATTGTATGATTTAACATGACAATTACATTAGGTAATCATTAAATTTTTAATTTTGAAAACACATAGTTTGAAACTAAAATTGAGACAGATATTTAAACAATTAAAAAATTAATTAAAAAAATTAGCAATGAAATTAAAAAAATAAATTAAAATAAAATAATAGTTATTTATTAAAAAATTAAATAAACATAACTCCCCCTTAATAAAATCAAAACCTGTAGTGGGATGTGGTTTATTAAAAATATTATATAATTGATAATTGATATTTAAAATTCTAAAGATATATCCTCTTTAAGAAGATAATCATTTAAAAAATGATATCTTATATCAATATACTTAGAATTAGAATGACTTATATGATTTTTTGAAATATTAATTACAATAGTATTATCACATAAAATATGAATATTATTAAAATTTAGTCTATAGCCCTATTGAGTGGGTTTCATCTACAAAACTTGCGCACAAAAACTACCAGTAGACACATATTTTTCCTCAGCTGTAGATAGGGAAACTGAGTGTTCTTTCTTACTCAACCATGATAATAAATATTTTCATTAAAATTTATAGGTTCCAAAGGATCTTTTTAGGTCTAATATACAACATCCAAATTCAGCATCTGAATATCAAACTAAATTGAAATCATAAGTGTTGGGGAAAAGAATATATTGAAAACAAATCCACTTAAATATCTAAAAAATATTTTAACAGTAGTAATATGGGATTATTTCTGATTTTAATGTAATATAGCACATAAAAATATAGAAAACATTATGTCCAGTCTACTAGTAGTATGATATAGTAAACTTCCAATCATACATCTATATAACTTGTTGTCAACTTGTTTTCCAACTTCGTCCAAATAATGTTTTATATTGGAACAGATAGGAGTTGTATAGGTATTACTATTTTCAATTTATAACTTTTTTAATAAATAAATAATATATTTACTTTGATTTACAAAATTTACATAATTTTTTTGATAAATTTGAAATCCTAAAAATAAATTCATTTCAACCATCATACTCATTTTAAATTATTTTTTCATAAGATTTGAGAAATAATTACAAATATTTTTATTTGTTGAACTGAAAATTACATTATCAACATAAATATGTATTAATAAAATATTAGAAAAAATAGTTTTCTTAAAAATATTAAGATCAAATAATCCTATTAAAAATACATTTTCCAAACAAAAAACATATGCTTTCATACCATGCCCTAGGTGTGTGGTTAAGTCCATAAATTGATTTGGTAAGTTTAAAAACATAATTTTGTATCTGAGGGTTTTCAAAACCAGAGGGTTATTAAACATAAACTTACTACATTAAATAATCATTTAAAAAGATAGATTTTAGATCTATATTATATAATTTAAATTTCCTATGAGATGACAAATCAATAAGGATTCTAATAGATTTTAATCTATATGTAGGGAAAATGGTCTCATCATAATCTATTCCTTATTCCAAATTATATACTTTTTCTACTAATCTATCTTTATTTATATTTATAATCCCTTGATCATCTTATTTATTTCTAATGATCCATTTAGTTCCTATTACTTGATATTCTAATGGTCTTTCCACTAAATCCCATACTTCATTTATCTCGTATTGGTTTAGTTATTCTTGAATTGATAATAGGAAACTTTCATCTTTCAATGCTTCTTCAATAGATTTAGGTTCTAATTAGGATATAATGACAGAAAATTAAACTAGGTTTCCTACATTTCTTCTAGTTCTAATTCTTATGTCTAGGTCTCTTATAACAAATTCTAAATGGTGGTTCATTATGGTTATAGAATTTCTATGTAATACACTTTCGGGTTCTTCAGTTTCACGTTCACTTGAACTAGAATAAATTTTATTTATATCATTTTCAAAATCATCTTTAGGGGTTTTCATTCTCATGTTGTCAAATGAATCAGTAATTTCATCTGTTTGATATTTTTCTTTAAGGAAAGGATCAGTTTCATCAAAGATCACATGAACTGATTCCTCAATAATATTTTGCATTTTATTAAACACCATATAGTCCTTAGAAGTAGGATAATATCCTAAAAATAGTTCTCCATCATCTTTTGGATCAAATATACCAAGGTTTTCCTTAGTATTCAAGATATAAACTTTTCATCCAAAGACTTTAAAATACTTTACTTTTAGTTTTATTTAAATCAAAATTTCATAGTGTGTATTTTTAATAATTGGTCTTATTAAAACTCTATTTGTGATATAAGAAGTTCTTCATATATCGTTTACCCAAAATAGGTAGCACTACTGTATACATTCAACATAGTTCGTTCCATTTCTTGAATAGTTCTATTTCTTATTTTAATAACTTTAATTTTTTGAGTTGTTATTAGTATAGAGAAGGTATTTTTAATACCAATATTTGAGAAAAAAGAATTAAATTCATGATTCTCGAATTCTACACCACGATCACTTCTTAATTAAATTATTTTAAAACCTTTTTCATTTTGAATAATTTTGAAAAGACTTTCAAAGATAGTGAATACATCACTTTTGAGTTTTAGAAAACAAACCCAAGTAAATCTAGAAACAATCATCAATTAAAACATAGAAATATAATTTCCCATCCAATCATATGACTTCGGATGGTCCAACAATCCATATCGATAAGTTATAATATTTTATATGTAGCAAATTTTTTTAATTGATTTGAATATTATTTCTGTTGTTTTTCAATTTGGAACACATCACATAATCATTCATTTTCAAACTTAAGACTATGTAAATCAGAAACTAACAATTTTTAGATAATTTTTTTTAAATCATATATATTGAATTTTCCACGCCTTTTATTATATATCCATGATTCATTTGTATAAACAGTTAAGTAGTTCACTTTTTGTTTAAAAAAGGAATTAAGATACAAAGTATAATGATTTTCAATTATTGGCACTCTAAATGTAAGAAATTTAACTTTGAAAATTGAGTTGGAGTTGTTCGAAAAATCTGAAAAAAAATACATCATCACAAACAAGATAAATACTTATCAGATTGTTCTTTAACCCTTGTGAATAGAATACTTTGTTTATTTATATATTCTTTGGATCTATAATAGATCTAACTCCAAAAATCATTCCTTTTTCATTATCATTAAAAGCGACCAGACCTCAACTCATTTGAGTTAGTTGATGGAAATTTGCTGAGACTCCACTCATCTTTCTAGAGCAGCCACTATTTATATACCGTATAGATTTTCTATTCCAATTGACTTTTTCTAGAAAAATCAATTAAATATTTGTATTTTTTTCTGTATTTTTTTGGGTCCAACAGTGTCAACGAGCAATGATATAAGAATACAGATATACATTATTTTCCAAAAATTTATATCATTTTCTTCATATATATTTTTATAAAATAAACCCTTTTTAATACCACTAATTTAAGGATTTCTCAAATAATGGTTATTAGTTAAATGACATTTTATTAAACAATAATAACAAGTGGCATTTTTTGAATTGGGAATAAAATAATTTTTGTATAGTTTTGATTTTTCACAATTGCTTACTATTCCAAATATTTCATGTTTAATAAAATTATTTCTAAAAGTCTCATTTTGAAATTTTTTTCTCCTTTATTTAAATTTATGATAGTAATTTTATAATATTATACTTCATCCCATAATTATTTTATCCTTTTTTCTTTATTAATATAGTTTGATGTAGAAGAATTGAATTTCTCAATTAGTTATTGGTGTTGTTTTAGCATTTTGTCCCTTTCATGTAAAAGGGAATTGTGAATATTTTTCAACGATTTGTGATTATTTAATAAGAATCATATTTCTCTTCTAACATTGGGCAGTAATTAACTAATTTATCATTTGATCAACTATCAATGTCACAATTAGAAGATAAATAGTTTTTTACCACTTCTACTTCCTTATCCATAAAGCGCATATTGGATTTGTGATTCTATGGCTCTTTTTCTAAATAATATTTTCAAGAGATACTAAAGTCCTAATATACAATCCTTGTAGATTTCATGGATCTTTTTCGTTTATGATCATAATCATCATTATTTTTATATTTATTTTTTTTCTCTTTCTTTCAACTTTTAATTGAGGGTAATCGGGTATAATGTGACCCAATTTGTTACATTCATAGAATCATACATCATGAGGTTATATTTTATCATTCCTGAACGGTTTTCTTAATCCTCTTTTCTTCTTGTAGAAATTACTAAACTTTCTGGCTGGTAGAGCTAGTTCCATTTCAGAATTTCAGGAATCTGATTTAACTTTTTTTGTTATACTTCTAAAACACCACTTTTAAATCATTATATTCCCATTTTACTAAAATTTTGAGATCTTCTAGTCCATCTTTCATTTATTCTTCATACATCATCAATGTTACAATTAAATCCTTCACAGTCAAATTCTTGATAGATGACGATTGAAAAATTGCTACAGATATGCCATTATATTTTGAGGGATGTACTCTATGTACTTTCAGTGCTTACTCTAATTTCCTAATTGGATCTACCAAGGTATTAATATTTTTAACAATATCTGTTAACCTTCCATTCATTTGTGTGATTCATTCACAATCAAAATATATAAATATGTCAAACTTTAGCTCAATGGTAGCATATCTCAAATGTCTAGTATTGTTTGTTCATTCATATGTGACAATAATTGTTTGCCACATTTTATAGGCAGTAGGTCACTTTGATACTCTATCAAACTCATCATGGACATGTCCACAGATTATGGAATTCATTGATTTGGAATATATTTCATATTCTCCCTTGATTGTAGTTTTTGGGCACAGTGTAAGTGTGGGATATGTGTGTGTACCCAACATTACAAATTACTATGATCGATGATTAATCCCAGATCAATACAATGATAAATGCTAGTATCCACAAAATTGAATCAAAGATAAAATACAAAGGATTGAACTCAGTAATAATAAGAGAGGATTAAAATATTTTGTTTATAATTAATTTAATTTAATTAGAGAATTACTTCCAAGGTGATTATTTCTTCATTGATGTTTTTGACTATGGGTCTAAGGTGTGTCTTCATTGTGATGTAGAATCCAAGGATATGAATCCTCTAGTCGTGATCCATGAATGCTCTACATATCACTGTACATTGATGAAAGAGTCTCTGGGTGCTAGCGTAGAAGATCCTTGTGCTTGCGATGTCCACCTTTGATCTCCTTGAGAATCACTTCCAAGTAATTCTCTATGATCTAGTGGAGGAGGATCTGTATTGTTATTGAGAGAGTTCTTGGAGATGAAAGAGTTCTCTAGGCTTGATATTTTTTCTCCAAATATCTTCTACACACAACTATTAGTTAGCCAGTGGAATGACTGCTTAGAAAATTTAATGAATAATAACATAACAAGGAATTTAATGTACCAGGTAATAATAAATAATTATCACAAGTGTCTTTACTTATTTTATGATTCCATGTTAAACCCCATGTCACATAATAATAGTGATGATGTTATTTTCATGACATGTGCTTAACTTGCATGTTATATTAAAATATTATTTAACCAAATAATATTTAATATTATTTCACATTGGACCCATAATTTGGTCTTCCAATCCTCCTCAATATTTATCAGACCTTGAAAAATTAATATTTATTTATTAAATAAATATAACATCATTATTAGCTGATAAATAAATATTTATTACACAATATATTCCCTCGAATAACTAGCGATGAAATAAATGTAATCAGGCATACTTGAATAATTATTAAACCACAATCTAGAATAATATTTATTCATCTTGTTAAATAATGAATTATTTATCCAAGATACTGGTTGCACTTACTGTGTGACCCTCTAGACCTCATTCTCGTTTCCATTAGGTTTTCTTGACTAAAGTCCAAGATTATTTTCTAGAAACGTGTTAAGGAACCCAAGAGAAAAAAATTAATGTTGTAATGACCTATCACCTCATACGAACACTTACTGTGTAATATAATCCCTTTGTCCTAATATCTCAAATCAACTGGGTTGCATGCAAGTCTCATCAACCCATGTGATCAATTCTTCATTCTTTGACTTCATATAATTAAAATTTTCCATAGAAAACTATGTCCATGGATTTAGTTAGACTATGTCATTTCCATCAAATGGAATGAGATATCTACTTCTGTAAAAGTGAGAAATCCTTTCTCACGTTATTCATTAATGTAGTATTACTCATGATGCACCCAACATATCCTACCTCACTGTGAACATATTTCATCCTGGTTTTCATCAATAGTCTATGTATACAATTCATAATACACATTAATAGTAATATTAAAGACTAAGGGCCAATACACATTCCCGCAGATATAAGCATCCAATGACACTTAGGAATGTGGATTTCCTCATGGGGGGTTTTGTTCTCATAATATCCTCCTCAAAGTTACCAAGGGTGCACACCATGAAGTTTCATGATTCCCCACCCCTAATATCATGTATCATTTATGTCCCTTCAAATGATATCATCTGGCCATAGAACATATATTGAAGAATTGTGTCATAGAACATCAGGGTTCTCATCATAGTAGGGATCCACTATGTCCTTTTAGTTTGATAGCTATTCTTAGGACATTATCACATACTATGTTATACAGAAGAAAAATCATGATGTGATAAAGAGTTTTTTTTAATATTCATTCAATGAACATAGTTTTATCATAAAGCACAAATAATTTGGTTTCTATGGAACTAACTCAAACAAACTTCCACTTGCACTAGATCCAACTACTAACAACCTTCATTATTCTAGCTCCCACGTGATATTTATGCTTCTGCTGAGAAAGGCCTTTAGTAAATGGGTCCTCCACCTTCTCTTACATGGACACTCTACTTACGGTAACATCACACCTTTGATACAAATCCCTCAAGAGGTGATACTTTCAGAGTATGTTCTTTTCCCATTGATGTGACCTTGGACATTTTTTCACCACTGAAGTATTATCACAATACAATGTAATGGGATATTTACAGCTAGGCACAACATAAAGCTCCTAAAAAAGTTCTAAATCTAGATGTCTTCCTTAGCTACATTAAAAGAAGATATATATTCTAAATCTGCTATAGAATCAGTGAAAACTATATTATTTGAACTCTTCCTGCTCACAGCTCCTCCATTTAGTTAGATAACATATCCTTATTTCGACTTTAGATCATTCTGATATGTTTGAAAACTAGCATCATCTTACCCTCTGATGACAAGCTCTTCATCTCCTCCATACACCAGGAACATATCCATAGTTCTTCTCAGATACTTAAGGATAGTCTAGAAATTAGTTCGATGATGTTCTCCTAGATCAAATTGATATCTGCCTACCATGTGTAGTGCATAGGCAACATAATGTCTAGTACATAACATGACATATATGATAGATCCTATCTCTGACTTTTATGGAGTCTTACTCATCCTATCATTCTCATGTTGTGTTTGGAGATACATTTTATTAGAAAGATGAATACCATGTTACACTGGAGCCAATCCTCTCTTGCATTTCTCATTACTAAAAATCTTTACTATATAGTAAATATATGAGCTTTGAATTAGTCAAATAAGTCTCTTGGATCTATCATTAATGATCTTAATCCTTGGAATGTAGTCTAATTCACTTAATTCTTTCATGTAGAATTACTTTTTCAACCATTCCTTGACTGAATGCATGAATAGTATGTCATTTCAAAAAATATATATATCATTAACATAAACTACTAGGATAAGGAACGTATTCCCATTAAACATATTGTAAACACAGGACTCGCAACAATTCCTAATGAAACCAAATTCTCATATAACGTCATTGAATCCAATGTTCCATGACATGGATACTTTCTTTAATATATAAATAGATCACTAAAACTTTCATACCGTTTTAGCATCACCTAGTGTCAGAAACCCTTCTGGTTGTGTCATACAGACATCTTCCTGAAGGTTCCCATTAAGGAATTTAGTTTTGAAATCCATCTTCCAAATCTCATAGTCATGGAAATATGATATGGAAAGTATGATTCTTATGTATTTAAACATGGATGCTAGAAAAAAGGTTCCATAATATTCAATTCCTTGATGAAATTTAAAACCCTTACCCACTAGCCTTGCTTTATAGGTACTAACATGACCTTCCATGTCCAGTTTCTTCTTGAATACCCATTTACACCCAACATGCTTTACATCAATTGGAACATCGACCAGAAGTCATACATGGTTCTAATACATGGAATTCATCTTAAAATTCATTTATTTTACCCATAATGTAGCTTCTGATCTCTCTACTACTTTTTTGTAGTGGATATGTTCATCATTGTCCAATAATAATTATTCACCATCCTCAGTGAAAAGGAAACCATATCTCTTTGGTTCCCTTTCCTCTCTTGTACTCCAACACAGTACTTCAGTTTCAAGAACTAAATCTTCCATGGGGACTTGTGGGGTTTTTTGCTTTTACCAAAACTTGTGTATCTTTAGCATCAACATCATTTAAGTCAAGATTTCTCCCACAATCTTTTTTGAGGATGTGCCCCCTCTCAAGAAAGATGGAATGTCTAGAAAAAATCACTTTCTTGTCCAAGGGGTTGTATAGGTATAATCCCTTTATTTACTTGGGATATCCTAAAAAGATACACTTTGTTCCCCAATGTGCTAGTTAATTTCCTGATAAAGCCTTAAAAATGCCTCCCATCACTCTACATGTGTATGCGACAAAGTGGGTTTCATTCCACTCCATAACTCAAAGGGAATCCCATTTTTCACCTTGGTTGGTACTTGGTTTAATGTGTATTCCGCAACTTGTAATGCATATCCCCAAAAGGATAATGGAAGATCTGCATGACTCATCATTGAGATTACTATTTCTAACAAGTTAGGTTCCTCCTTTCACTAATACCATTCCTCTATGGTGTATAAGTAGGAGTGAGTTGAGATAGAATCCCAAACTCATGTAAAAGGTCTATGAACTCTTGGTTACGATATTCTCTACCTCATTACAATTGAAACTTTTTTATCTTATTACCATGATGATTCTCTAATTCATTCTTGAACTCCATGATTCTCTCAAAATACTCGGACTTATACCTCATTAGGTAGACATATCCATTTCTACTCAAGCCATCATTAAAAGTAATGAAGTAAGAATATCCACCTATAGCTTCTACTATAAATGTTCCACACACATTAGTGTGTACCGATCCTATAATACCTATAGAACTTTCACCCTATCCACCAAATTGTGGTTTGGACATTTTCCCTTGTAAAAAAATGTGATATCTATCAAATGGTTTTAGATCCATAGAGTCTAAATAACCATCTTGGTAGATATTTTTCAAATGCTTCTAGTTTACAAGATCAAGATAGCGATGCCACAACTGGGTGTTGTATGATTCATGTCAACTTAGTTCGTTATCAATTTCCAAAACTCATTTCTCATAATTTAATACATATAGAACATTATTTAAATGTGTCATATCATAACATATGTTTTCCTTATAAAGGTAACAAAATTTATTTCTAAACGTGTAAATAGATACATATGTATCTAAACTCGATACATAAATTATGTTTTTTTGTAACAATAGGTACATAATAATAGCTCCGTAAAACCAAAACTTTTTCCATAGGCAATGGGAGGTGGTAGTCACCAACTTCAAGGGCATCCATCCTCACAATATTGGAAGCTCACAGATCCACCCCACCTCTGGGAAATTTTCAAAATCTACTTGGTACCTATATTTGAATATTGATGTGAGCCCCACATGCTGTATATAATACCCAATGTGTATAAATGGAATGATTTCACTTGATTACGAATGCACCTATGTATTCCCCTTACCATTGGGTGTAGTTCCACTTCCAGTGGAATGATTTTCTATATGAAAATCATACTTTATCCTTTTCCTTTTTACAACCTTTGGATCGTATTCTTCTTGGTTGGATGATGCTCGAAGGATTTAGATTGTTTATAAATAATCAGACCCTTTACCTTATACTTCATCTTCCTATTCACCATAAGGAATACAGGTTTTTCACACCCCATGTAGTTATCCCCTTTTCAAATCAGGGTAAGAAGCTCTGATATACTCTTCTCATAATTGTACATATTATCATTCAATTTAAAACTAGATAAGCTCTTAGGTAGTGACGATAGTATTAGATCTGTATTCAACTCATTTATTAATTTAATCCCTAAGATTTCTAGACGCTCAATGTAGCCAATAACCTTGACTAAATGTGGTCCAAATGTAATAGACTCTCCAAGATTAGTAGTGAACAAAGCATTGGGGATCTCATACCTCTTCTGTCTTGCCTTCTCTTGATAGAGATCTTGAAGGTGATACATCGTCCTATAAGCATCCAATTCCTCATGTTGCTTCAAGAGCTCATTGTTCATGGATGATAGCATGAGACACTGAACATTTTTAGCATCATTCAGATGTTTCTTGTAAATAGAGAGTTCCTCACCACTCGCCTAATTTCTTGGAGAAACTAGTAAAGGCTCTTCTTGTATATAAAGTTTCCCCTTATGGTTAAGGATAACATTAAGGCGCTTTTCCACTTCTCTAAATTAGTACTAGTGAGAAGTTGTTTCTTATCGATTATGGGTCACAAAGATATATGTGATGTGTTTTTTGATGTTGTTTCTACAAATAATATTAATAGAGCTTTAGTACTTTATCGTTATAAATATAGGAAAATAAATAAATTAATATTTGTTAGTCTCCAACTATTTTGTTGAAACCCAATATCCCTCACCACTAGATTCGGAATATCTTACTTCTTGGACATTCTAACGGTGAGGATATATATTTCCCTTCTCATTACCCCAACTAGGGTTGGTCAAGAAACTTGAAAGGTTTTAGGTGGGCATTCCAAATTCCAAATGCATTAATTCACAACTCCCTGATCTGCTGAGTGGACTCCCAAATCCAAAAATATTTAATTTTAAATTTCCTCATCCTTTCCATCTTAGTTAAACCATGTCTTGCTAGGGGATTCAACCCTTGATATAAAATAAGTTATGATAACAGAATACCTAAAATTAAAATTCCTCTATAATTGAAATCATCCCGACTAGGGTTGTTCAAGAACTTTGAACTATAGTTCGATTCTAACCGAAGTAATGGAAGGATATACCGACTTAACATTTAATTGAGGGATTTTATCCCTTATGTGTAAATTTAAACTTTTTATATTTTAACAAGGTTTTTAATATTAAGTGGGATTTAATTAGGTTATTAACCGTGTATAGAAAATATTTATGCATAAGTCGTATTTATTTTAGTTCCATCTTTTATGCTTGTTAGTTAATTAATTATGTGATCGCGTCAAACATCCATAATGAATAACTATCCAAATGACAGAAATAAATAAAGAGCATTATCATAAGATTTACTATTTATTATATTTTCTATTGGTTGATAAAATAACCTTAACCAAAGGGAGAAACACCTTGACCCATTCAAGGTTCGCGTCTACCGCTTTCCACCAGTCCACCTTTGTATCTCTTTGGATTGGTTTCACCACGACTCCTAATTGAACCGCCTCTACTAGCTCGGAAGATTCATCCATTACATATATATTTAACTCACATACAGGTGAGGGGTAAAAGGGATTTACATAAAAAAACACAAGCATGATGGCCATGCATATTAATAAGGAGAAGGTATGTAGGTCAATAATTTTATTGTAATAAATAAATTAAAATGGAACCAATCACATACAAAGGTCTCATGTAGATCATGATCATCCACATACATTTAATGAATATATATTTAATAAAACTAGAATTCAATTCTTTAATCATCCCTATTAAAATAAATTATGCTTGAATAGATTAATCATTATCTTTAATTAATCCGTAGTTTTTATCATAATCCTTTTTTAAATTTCTTTGATATTCTCATCAATAACCTTGTAGATAACTTGTACCTTAGAGGAAACCTAGTGAATAACCATCCAAAACTACCCCACATGTATTTATTCTTTTATACACTTTATTCTTTGTGACATGTAGCATGCACGTGGAATTATAATTGTAATAAAACTCATACATGATGTGAATACTATTGAATATTATGCTGATGTTAATTAAATATTTGTATATACATATCAAACACATATCACATGTTGTGTCCCATCTTTACTCCCACACAAAGGTATATGTATCAAAGGTTACATAATATAATAATAAATTTTTATATCTGCGTAATATGGAAGAAGTACATGGAGTGTAGATCCGACTACACGGTGTGTAGATCCGACTACACGGCATGTACCCTCCCCATTGTCCATCCGAAGTACACGCCTGGGGAAAAGGCATGTGAGGTGTACTTCAGAAATATTCAGAGTATATGTATTGTTCAGTATGACACACTCCATGTAGACTTTGTGTTACACGGTCCCCAGTCGGGCAAGCTGTGTATGGGATACACAACTTAACCCTGACCCAAAGGGACTACACACCATGTCTAGTGGGCCACACGATATATAGTCTGGCTGACCGTGAGCCAGTCTATCCTGGTCAATATGTAGTGTAAGAATTAACTATATCTTGTTTCATTAATGTCCATGGCTTGAGTAATTTCTTAATTACTTTAGGTGCATTTAAACAAAACTACACGGTGTGTAATCTAGATTACACGACGTGTGTGGTAGATTACACGATGTGTAATTCTAAATACATGGTGTGTACAATCATGCTACTAGTAAAAAAATTTAAACAACTCTTGATGAGATCATTGATTTTATTTTAATCATAAAATTATTCATTTTTTTAAAATCTACGAGAAATGATAAGGTAGGGACATATCACAAAATTCAGATTATGAGAACGATTAAACATGAATTGACAAAATAAATCATTAAAGCTTAAAAAATCAAAGAATTATTTAAATAATTATAAATGAAAATATGACCACTCTAATACCACTTGTAGGTTATGGGCACAACATAAGTGTGGGATGGGCTTGTACCAAACTTTGAAATTTTCCTTGATCGATAATTAACTCGGGATCAATACGATGATAAATGTCATTATACATGAAAATTAATGAAATATAAAATACAAAATAGAGATCCCAGAACCAAGAATATAGGATCAACATATTTTGTTTATAATTAATTTAATTAAAATAATTAATTACCTCCAAGGTGAATCTTTATTTGTTGATGCATTTGACCATGGGTCTGAGGTGTGGCATTGTTGTCATGTAGAATTTAAGGATAGTAATCATCTAGTGGAGATCCACACGGGCTCCACAAATCTCCAGATGTCACTGAAGGAGTCTCCAGGTGCTAGTGCGGATGATCCTTGTGCCTGCGATGTATTTCTTTGATCGCCTTGAGAATTTCTTCCAATGTGTTCTCATCGATCTGATGGTGGATGATCTCTCTCATTCATGGGAGCGTTATTTGAGAGGGAATATCTCTTTACGATCATGAGTTTTTCTCCAAGGATGTTGTTCACACAACCATTGTTTATCCTATGGAATGACCACTTGTATAATTTAGAGAATAATAACATAATGAGGAATTTAATTCACCAGATAATAATAAATAATTAGCACAAGTTCTATTACTTATGTTATTATTCCATGTGAAATCTCATGTCAAAAAATAAGAGAAATGTTGTTATTTCCATGACATGCTCTTACCTTTTAGGTTCTATTTACATATTATTTAACCAAATAATATTTAATATTATTTCTCACTGGAAAATTAACTTGGTCTTCCAATCCTTCTCAATATTTATCGGGCCATGAATGATGACTATTTATTTATTAAATAAATATAACTACATTACTCGCCAATAAATAAATATTTTATTTGTAATATATTCTCTTGAATATGTAGCGAAAAAATAAATGCGACCAAGCATAAATGAATAATTATTAAACCAAAATCCGGATTAATAATCATTCAACTTGTTTAATAATAAATTATTTAATTAAGATATTGTCTACACTTAGTATGTGATCCTCTAGACCTCTTTCTCGTTGGAATTAGATGGGCTTCACTAAATTCCAAGATTACTGTATAGTAATGGATTAAGGCACCAAAGAGAAACATGTAAATGTTACATCGACATATCACCTCATATGAACAGTTACCATGTAATATAATCCCTTCGTCTGGATAACTCCAATTATGTGGGTTTCATGTAGGTTCCATCAACCCATGTGTCTGATTTCTCATTATTTGACTTCATATAATTGAAATTTTCCATAGAATACCGTGGACCTGGATTTAGTTAGGCTATGTAATTTCTATCAAATGGCATGGAATATCTACATCCGTAGAAGTGAAAAATATTTTCTCTCATTATTAATTAATGTAATATTACTCATGATTCACCCTACATATCCTACCTCACCATGAACAAATTTCTTCATGGTTTTCATCAATACATAAAAGTGTGCGAGTCATAATACCAATTAATAATAATCTCAAAGTCTAAGGATGAATACACACATATGTAGATAAGAAAATACTATGACACTTAGGAATGTGGATTTCCTACTGGATGGTATTGTTCTCATAATATCCACTTGGATATTACTAAGGGTGTACAACATGAGAAGGTAACTCAAAGTTTCATGAGTCCTTACCCCTGATAGCATGTATGATTTATGTCCCTTAAAATGATATCATCTGGCCATAGAACATATATTCATGAATAGTGTCATGGCACATTTGGTTTCTCATCATTGCAGGGATCTTCTATGACCTCTTAGTGAAACATCTATTATTAGGACATTGTCACATACTATGACACATATAAGAATAATCATGATTTGAAAAGGAGTTTATTAATATTAATCCAATGAATACACGTTTATCATAAAGTACAAAAAATTTGGTTTCTAGGGCACCAACTCCAACATCTGTTGCAGCATCCCAAGTCTCTGGTTTCTCAATAATTGCATAAGAATTGATGATATCTAAATAAACATTGAAGCCATGATTTTTTAGATAAATGATCATACATTATTTCCAATATCCATATTTATCACCATTAAAAATATGAAGCATGAACCATATACATGCCTTCTTTAGAATCATCCATTGTCACCTTATTTATATATAACTTATTCTCTTTAATATTTCTATAACTTTATTCTAGAAGCTCGCCTATGATATGAATTATTAGATTGAAATAAAAAAAAGGCAACATAATAGGGGGTGAATTGTGTCTTTTTGATAAACATCACAAATTTTAGATTTTAAATCTCTTTTCGATTTATGCAGATATGTACCATTATCTTCTGGGATAAGTATGAGTAATGGATAAATAGAAATAATGAACACATAAATATTATAGTGGTTTGAGGCACAAATATACCCTATTCCACTCCACCAATGCTCTCCCAACAATCTTGGGGAATTTACTAGAAATACCCTCTTATCACAAGACCTTCAAATCCACAACTGAGTGAAGGTATCTGACACATTTACAATCAAGGCTTAAACAATCCCTTATGTTTCTTTTATATGGAACCAATTATCTACATATTAGTACAAGAATTTGATACTTAAACTAAAACTAAGCATGATTAATTGATACTTAAATAAATCAAAATAATTTTTTTGATTGTTTGGGTTGATATTCACAATTGTAGCAGGATTAATTGATAGTAGATGTATATTATTCTTCATAAATGAATGTCTTCAAGAAAAAATAACTATGAAGTGATCCTGGTTGCAAATTATATTCAATCTGAGTAGTACTAAATTGCATCAACACTCTAACTGTATTATAAGTTATTAGATGTATAACATTAAAAGAATAACCTCTTTCTCTAATAATAGAGTCAATCGTTCGGTGTAGTATCATTGTAAAATATATTAACAATAATACAATCATATATGATAATGTATGTTTCAAAAAGAAATTGTGATATAATATATAGAGAAGATATCTTTCTTCGGAATTCTATATTCAAGAAAATAACATGACAGATAGAGGATATTCAAATATGAAATAATCTGAGGATTGATAAATTCCTTTAATAATAAGAGTGATTTTTTCTGATAAATACAGTTCTTTGATATAATTGTAACAAGATTTGAATCAATTATAAATGATATTTTATCAGATATTTAATTTTCTCAACACTATTTTAGAAATCTTGGATAAAAGCATGAATTTAAACTTCAGGAATTGAATAGTCAAACATATGTTTACTTTATAAAATGAAAAAATACCAAAAATATGGTTTAACTACATACAATTAATTCTCCAAATATAAGGATGAAAACTTAATGTTGATTATTAAAGTAAGGTTGATGAACCATATGTTTTTTTCTCAAATTTAGGGTTACATACTAATATAGGATTTCTTAAGCATACTTTCTTCTCTTAACAGACACAAGGTTCTATCCAAATGTAAGATTCGTTAACTATAATTTTCTGAAAATCTATTGTTGATGATCCATACGTACTATTTTGAAAGTAGGGTACATTCCTTACGAATTATTCTAAGTGTAGTGTTTTTTCCTATGTTACATTTATCAATGCTGGGTATGAAAAGTGTTTCTAGAGAACATAAAAATGTGTTACAAGTGATTTGATGGATAATACTTATTGATTAATACTTTGAATATAATTATAGAATAGATATTGCAAATAATATTAATTTCTTGAAATACACTTAATGTAATATCATTAGTAAAAAAACGGTATTTGTGAGAATTATAATCAATAATATTTATAGAGTATTCTTGAGACAATACATGCCCAACATCAAGTTTCATTGGACAGATGAATGTAAGGAAAATTTCAAGGAATTGAAGAGATGGTTGGTCAGTTCACCTGTTCCTACATTTCCCTATAGTGGAGAAGGGTTTGTAATATATAGAAACTTATCCAAGAAGGGTTTGGAATGTGCTATTATGCATAATAACATGGTTATCACTTATGACTTGCAGTAGTTGATGATTCATGAGAAAAATTACCCAACTCATGATTTAGAGTTAGTCGTGGTAAATTTTTCAATAAAGGTATATAGAAATTATATTTATATAGATTTTATGATATATATACCGATCAAAAAAGTTTGAAATATATATTCACACAGAAGGAGTTGAACATGCTCCAGAAAAGATGGTTAGAGTTGATAAAGGATTATTATTGATCAATACATTACGACCCAGGGAAAGAAAATAATGAGGATGATGCTTTAGGTCAAAAAAATCATGATACATTATCCATGATGAGGATCACAAAAGATCCAATATTTATGGATTTTTAAATTATGGATCTATAAATCCTGAAGGAAGGGTATAAATCTTATCTTTCACAAATAAATGTTCACCCCTATATCCAAGTGATGCATGAGGATGCGTATAAGGAAGAAGAAGAGCTGAAAAATAAAGTTATAAATGTACCTAAGTTTAACCTTGATCAAGATAGAATGATAAGGTTCAGGAACCATGTATGTGTTCCTTCCATAATAGATTTTAAGGATTTGTTATAGGATTCTCATAGTTCTTCAATCTCTATTCATCTTGGAAATATTAATATGTATAGGTAATTTAAATAAAACATCTAGAGCGATGGAAAGAGGAGAGATATTATAGAGTTTGTATCGTAGTGCTTGGTATGCCAACAAGTTACAAAAAATTAAAAAAGTCATAGGGGGTTTTGCATCCATCATTCATACCAGAATGGAAATGGGAGGACATCGTTATGGATTTTTTTGTTGGAATACACAAAACATTTAATGGGTTTAATACTATATAGGGGTATTTGATCATCTTACTAAGTCATCACACTTCATTTCTATCAGAGAATACTTATCTCTAGATTATATTTCTAGGATATAAATTAAGGAAGTAGTAAGGTTTCATGGAGTACAACAATCTATTGTATCATAACATAATTCAAGGTTCACCTCAATGTTCTGGAAAATTATTTTATAAGAACTTGATTCATAATTGAGTTTCAAAACATCATATCATATTCAGATAGATGATTATTCTGAATGAACAATTCAAACTATAGAGGATATGTTTAGATCTTTTATTTGTATTAAAATCATGGTTGGGATCAACACCTTCCTCAAGTTGAGTTTTTTAAATAATATATTTCACTCAAGCATTCAGATGTCACCTTATGAATCCATCTATGGGAAGAAATCTAGATCCCAAATTCATTGGTATGAGGTCAGGGAAAGAAAGATATTGGGGCCTAAGATCACTGAATAAATGGTCGAGAAGGTTAGAACCATTCAGAATAATATCATGGTAGCTTAAAGTTGGAAGAAAAGTTATACTAAAAACTGATTCCATGATCTATAATTTTAAGTTGGTGAATATATGTTTCTATGAATCTTACCCTAAAATAATGTTATGATATTCTAGAAAAAAGGTAAACTAATCCCAATGTGTATCATTCCATTTGAAATTCATGATCTAATCAGGATGGTATCATATCTGTTGGAACTTCCTCCAAATCACTATAGAGTCCATGATATGTTCAATTTATCTCACCTGAGGTAGTACATATATAACCATTCACATGTATTGAACTTTGTGGTCATACCACTGGAGTAGGATATTTCTTATGAAGAACAACTAATTAAAATTATGGACTGATCAGATAAAGTTATATGAAACAAGACCACTCACCTGGCCAATGTTTGTGTGGATAAATCACTAGTTAGAGGAAGTTATGTGGGAACTTGAGGATATGATGAAGTATAAGTATCCACATTTTTTACTCGATTGATGAATTTCAAGGGAGAAATTTATTTTAAGGGGGGTAGAATGTAACACCTTGAGTTTTTATGGACATTTGTTTTCTCTAATATTTAAAATTTTCATTTAGGTCTTGAAATACACTAAGTCAAACATTAATTTCACTTGGAACTGACTCATTGGATGTCACATGGAGCATAATCTTGGATTAAATTACACAGAACATTAACATTGCATATCTTACATGCAACACTAACTTAGCGTACATTACACCAAACACTGATGTTTCTACAAAACAACATTTTATTGTTATAATTATTTAAATGAGATAATTATAAAATTTCCATTAAAAATAGTTATATAAATATTAATAACTAATTTTCAAATAATTTTGAACTTTTATATATAAATAAAAGAGATTTATAATTAAAGATATAATTTTTGATAAAGTCCATATATGTTTAAAAATACCATTTTCTCAAATAAACTACTTTTAATGTACTTCTGTGAAAAATAATAAAATTAATTTTAAATGAATTTTGAAATTGAATTTGGTAAAATAATCTTAATTTTATATTTTATAGTATCAAAGTTACCTTAGGGTTAATTTTTGGGTTTTTTCTGAGGAACATCATTTTTGGTTGAATAGTAAAAAATACCGGATTTTAATTCAAGACTGTCTTTTCTTCTAAATTTTTTAGAATGATAAATTGTATTTTAATTTTTTTTAATTTTAATTCGATTATATTTTTATAAATTAATCCAATTTATGTCATTGTAATCAATTTCTCCTTGAAATTGGGTATTAAAACATAGCAATCATTTCGATATTTTTACATTCACAACCTGTAGTGTTGTCCCATCAGCGGGATTATTTTTAATTAATTTCTACCACTTTTATGATTATAATTTTGAAAAATGGATTCCATATATGTAATAAGTATAATTTAATATTTATAATAATTTTAACTTAGTTTTCGACAAAAAATATTATTGAATGTGATTAAAACTTATTACAACAATTAAAAGAAAAATTAGGTTAACAAAGTACAAAACCATAAAATTAATACCCAAAATGACCTATACACTTGTCCAACACCCATTGAATAACAATTATTATCCAATAAACTATACATTATTAATTTTTTTTTTTAATTAATTTCTTTAGGTAAAAATGTGGGTACGCCAAACTTGTTTTCAAAAATGTCATGTGTGTCATTTCCCTTCCCTATAAAATTACACCTCCTCTCCATTTTCACCACACCCCTCAAACCAATTAAGGACAGACAATATATACCCAATAAACTTATAAAAATTCATCCCTTCTTCATATAATCCATCTCTTGGACATAAATAAATCCAATAAATTCTTTTGGCACAAACCAAGAAGAGTTACCTGATTAAGAGGTAATGTATTCTCTCAAACTCCTTTCTTTTATTTTCTTTCCCCACTACCTCAACTATTCTTATTTCATACTAGTATAAAAAAATTGGTATATTAAATATACTTGGATTTTTTTATGCTAAGTATTCGACCTACACTAACTCCCACTTCCATCTAATTGGTAACGAACATATTATTTATGTGTATGTCGAACTATCGCCTCACTAAAGATGATTTTTCATTTTTCCTTTACCACATCTCATGGTAGAAATTATGATGAAAAATATGTTTATATATGTAATATATTATATTTATTATCTATTTAATATTATTTATTCGTTTTACAACACATATGATTTTTACTTTCCATTCGGTGTAAATACGATAATTGCGTTTGAGAAAATGTGGACTACTGCCCCCTCAAAGTGATGTGATTTGTTAACACAGTATATGGAATATATAAAGGATGGGTTTAGTGAAATTATATTATATATATTATATAATAATACTACTGGAATAATTATATATATACATATATATACACATATTTCATTTACCTTCTTTCTTTCAATACAATAATAAAAACAGAAACCGTGTTCATGTGTATGTACGACTTACCGTCTCCATAAATGGTATATTCAATTTCATAATTATATATTATACAGATTATTTTAAGACACATATACTGAATATAAATTATATTTATATCACGGTGTATATTTTGGAAATCATTATATAATTATAAATACCAAATATATAAAAAATTAAGACACATTCAAAGAACAAAGAGAATATTAACCAAAATGAAACCTTAACATAGGATTGATAACAAGTGGGCAATATAAGTTCATAATAAAACCATATATGGTATTATATATAATCAAATTATTCTTAAAAAAAATTATAATAAACTTATATTTTTAATACAAGAATCTTGTATGAGTATGAAGATATTCAAGACACATGGTAAGGGGATTTCATCCCACATTTTATTTTCGTGAGATACATGCTTTATTCCCCACCCATTCCTTTTGTGTGGTGTGTATTATGATCCTATATATATTCAATTATTATTATAATTATATTAATCGGTATTTTCAGACACATTTTATGATATTTATTTCATGGGGTTTATGTTTCAAAAGTTACAAAATCAGTAAAATAGTTTTCTCACAATTTTCCTTCTTTCAGACTCATGTTTTTTATTTAACTAAATTCATTTCTGTGGGGTATATACTTCAACTTTAAATGTTATATCATGACTATAATACTTTTCATGATATTTTAATCTTTATTCACTTTCACATTCTTTCATGGACATTGTGATCCCAAGTTGCCAAGTGGTAAGAGTTTATTAAAACCATCTCATCACTTTTCAATATTTTTTATGATTATGAATGTTTAAATAAACTTTTATGATCCATATATAAAGATAACTGCTGATTTTTCTTGTACTGTGATTATTAAATATATATCCCTGTATTTGTACCATTTTTTCACTCTTTGGTACTTATGATAATTAATAAAATAAATTAGCAAAATTTGATTGTATTTCTCTCTTCGGTCATAAATCTGTTTTATTTCAAAAACCATTTTCTAATAAAATTCAAATGATCCGTGAAGATAATTTTTAGGAAAAAATTATTTTAAAAATGTTTTGTTGTTTCTAAATATTTCTTTATAAGTTTCCAAATGAATTTTCAAAGAAAAAGGTTTTCAAAATCATTTATGTTTTAAAAATCATTTTTCAAATAAAAAATATATTTTTTTATAAAATGTTTTTTAATGTTATATCAAAATAATTTAAAATCTAATATAAAATTTTTAGGTGTTAATAATTCTTTTGTGAGGAAATGATTTACTATTTACATTCATAAACTTTCTCTAAATAGATAATGTTTTTATGGAATGATGTCTGTGAAACACATTTCCCTTTCATGGGTTATATGATTTTGAAACTCTCTTCTTTTCAATGTTTATGTTTGTGATGAATTGATTATGAAAAATGTATGTTTCCATATGTTATAATATGATTACATGTTTTTAATATCCATATCATTATATGGTTTATGGTGTTGTTATTTATGATCTTCTATAACATGTATGTATGCTTTCATGATGAGATGGGTGGGACCTATATCCCACTCCAATGCATAAGGTAAAGATTCATATCTCATGATATAGGTATGGATGGAATGTGAAATAAACGTTGTTCAATATTAAATGATTGAAATAAGGAGTGAACTCAATTTAGTAATATACTGTTGGAAGGAGTATGGAACTCAATTTTGTAATACAAGGTTGGAATGGGGTGTAAACCTAGTTCAGTAAAGGAAATTATCCAATAAGATGTCCTAAGAAGCAATTCCTTGATTACTATGGATATCATAGTATATACTTATTTGTTTGTCACAATTCTATGTTTTATTCCTATGATATTTATTCATGTCATATGATATTTATTTCCTTATGAATCATGTCTTATTAACTTCCAATCTTTATGAAATAATTTGTGTTTATGATATTTTATATTTAGGGTATGAACATAAATTGTTTTAGTCATGTTCTCATACCCTTATGATCATGATTATTCTTACATGTCTCCCTTTATTACCCATACTTGTCATCTGATCTCACCCCTTTTATGTTTCCTTTCCTAGGTTATGAAGATATGTATTATGTTTGATGTTTCTAATAAGGACACTAGTCAAGAATAACCTGGTGGGAGATAATGTAGATTAATTATGTAACAGTGTTTATGTTTCCATATTTCTAAAGGTACTAAACTAATATGGTATTGGGTATCTATTTGTATAGTGTTTTAAGTATGACACAAAAGTTATGTAATGATAATATATGAAAATATAGGTTTTATATAGTTAGTATCAGAGAAAAGGTTTAGTTAACCATTGGAAGCTAGGATGAGAAAACCTTAGTGAGAACCCTAAGAATATGTCTAAGGATACATCAAAGGATAAGAAAAAGTATAGGAAAATGTCCTTGAATTTTAGTAAAGGATAGATTTAGCTGTTTTAGAGATATAAATCCCTTCCTAGTTACTACAATTGGATGTGGATCTGGAATAGCTGTACCTAGGATTAAAAAATATGAGAAGATGTTCTGAGCCTAACTCAGGGTAATATGGTACATGACAATAGGCCTTATTTTACAAATGGTTTGAAACTCCCAGGGGATATGCTTTATGAATTTATAAACTCTTAACAAACCATTATGAAGGATTTAAATATAATTTGTTTATAAAAAACCGAGGATAAATATAAGGTGTCATATATTAATTAAGGTTTCATAACTTAAACATCCTATAAGTGAATTTTCATGATTATGTGGTTCCGAACTATGATAACTGTTTCTTACTCTATTATTTTTGGTTTTAGTTAATGTTTGTAACCAAAAAGAACCTCTTTAATCATTATTTCAATTTATAATGAAACATTTTTCCTCCCAATGAACCAAATTTCATGGGATCTGGAATGAAAAATCTTATTGTTACTCTGACACAACTTTCTTAAGCTATGATTCATGGTGGACTTACAAATGAAAAATAGTAGGAACAACATTCTATTGAGTTCATCATGAGGAAAAATATACCTTCTTTAAGAGGTTCTTATGATCTATTAGTTTCTTAATAATTTATCGGTACTAAAAAAATATATATTTTCCATCCTTCAGTGTTCGGAACATTAGAAATTTATTCGGTTTTTTATAGTTTAGAAGGTGAAGCTGGCCAGTGGTTGACTCTAATCAAGAATACAATCTAGAAATATAAGAATGAATCCATGATGGATGAGTTAAAGAACTTATATATTAATAATTAATTTAATCAAATTCGTCATACTAAGATGGAGAAATAGTTACTTGAGTTGAAGTAAAGGGATAATGAATATTTCTATACCTATAATACTAATTTTACAAGAATTGTGAGGTACACTTTTGGAATTATTATCCAACCTGAATGTAATTTTAATAGGTTCTTCAGTGGCTTAAATACAATTCTAAGAAGGGTGTTTCTCATAAGATATATTAGAATCTATGAAGAGATTTTTCATTGTGAAGTCATGGTTGGATCGTAAATTGGAGTCACATATCAACCCCATGGTTTTGACAAGAAAATGATGATGGATTTTAAAGGAAAATCTAAAAACCATGGGAAAAAATGTGAATTTTCCTTTATGCTCTAAATTTGGGAAGAAACATAGAGGAATTTTTCATAAACGGTCTAGTAATTTTTTTATGTGTGGAAATAAAGGTCACCAGAATACTTATTATTGAATTGATTGGAAGAAGTTAGATAAAAATGCTAATGGATACGAAGATGAATAGAATTCACCCCCCAGGATTCAGTGGTGAAAGTGTAAGGAGAATGTAAATTATGCAAATTAGGGCCCAAACCTAAGGGCTGATTTTTATTATCAACATCAACAACCTATTAATATGAGGTATAAATGTAAATCTAATATAATCATTATTTCTTATGAGGGTTATAATAACAACATTATTAGAGGTACAATTACCATCCACCCTAGAAATTATATTGTCATATCAGATTCTAGATCAATACAATCTTTAATATGTAAAGAATTTTTTAAGGGTGTTAAGATTCCACAAAACCGATTAGATGTGGAATTAGTAGTGAAAACCACTAATGGTACGATGATTTCATCCCATGTCTATGATACATCTCCAATTAAAGTTTGTTAGAATGTGCTTCCTATAAATCATGTAATTCTTCAGTTGGTTTAATTTGATGTTATCTTAGGATTGAATTGGCTTTCTCTTAATAAAACCCACATTTATTGTCAATGAATGGAAGTTATTTTTGATATTTCAAACCCTTATATGATCATCCATTAATATGATTATAGGCATGAAATTCCTGTGGAGATTACATCCAGTTTATGGGTCTTAATTCCCATTCAAAAGGGTTATTTAGCTCAAATGGTTGGGGAGAAAATAGACATCAATGATATTCCAATTTTTTGAAAAATTTTGGATGTATTTTTAGAAGATTTTACTAGTCACCCATCAAAATTTGAAGTTGATTTCTCAATAAAATTTATACCTATTTCTACACCATTATCAAAGTCTCCTAATAGAATGAAACCGATTGAGTTGTAGTAACTGATGAACCGTATCCATGAAAACCATGATAAGGGATTCAATCATCCAAGTGTGTCACCTTAGGACACCCATTATATTTATGAAAAATAAATGTGTCAATGTGACCCTATATTGATTATCGATATTTCAATGTGATTACAATCAAGAACAAGTATCATCTTCCCTGTATCGATGACTTGTGTTGATCAACTATGCAGAGCCCAATACATTTCCAAGATTGACATTTATTTTGGATATCATCAATTTATGGTCAAGAAGTAGGATATACCCAATATGGGATTCTGTAAAAGCTATAGACATTATGAATATATAGTGATTTCTTTTAGTCTTACTAATTCACCCTATATATTCATGGATTTAATGAATAGATTCATTAGATATTACTAGAATCAGTTTGTGTTAGTCCTTATAGATGATATTCTTTTCAATTAAAAGGGAAATTTAGTGCATGCAGGTCACTTTAGAATCCTACTAAAGACCCTAAGGAATGAGAATCTATATGAAATAATTTTAAAGTATGGATTTTAGATATTAAAGGATTAATTTTTCGGTATCATAATATTAATAGATGGTATAGTAGTATATCCATCAAAGATGGAGGATACTAAATGATGGCCTAGACCAACCATGGTGACTAAGATCCATAGATTTCATGGTTTATCTAGATATTATCGATGGTTTGTGGAGAATTTAACATGAATATCTTATACTCCTACCAAGTTAGCTCAAAAGGGTGTCATGTTCCTCTGGACATATGAATGTGAGGAAAATTTAAAAGGAACTGAAGTGAATGTTAGTCAATGCACCTGCGATTACATTACCCTATTGTATAAAATGGTTTTAAATATATTGAGATGCATAAAAACAGTGTTTATTATGTTTTATTATAAATAGTAACGTGGTTATTGCTTATTCCTTGCGTCAGTTCAAGATTCATGAAAAATATTACCCAACTCATGATTTGGTGTTAGCAGTGGTAATTTCTTCATTAAAGATATAGAGGAATTATCTTTATCAAGAAAAGTGTGATATATATACTGATAAAAAAAGTATACAATATATATTAACACAGAAGGAGTTGAACATGATTCATAGAATATAGTTACATTTAATAACGTATTATGACTTATCAATACATTACCAAATTGGGAAATCAAACAAGGTGGATTATGATTTAAGTCGAAAGTATCATACAAGCTTATCCATGATGAGGATCACAACAGATCCAATATTTCTGGATCTATGATGGATAGATCTAGAAATCCTGAATAGAAAATATTATATTTCCCAAATGTATTTTTAACCATCTATCCAAGTTATGATTAAGGAGGCACAGAAGAAAGATGCAGAGATTCAAAAGAATGTTAAAAATGTTCTTGAATTTAACCGTGATTGGTATGGAATGATAAGGTTATAGAACTGTGTATGTGTTCCTTACATACTATATTTGAAGATGGATCTATTAGAGGAATATCATAGTTCTTCATTATCTATCCTTCCTAGAAGTAAGAAGATGTATAGGTACATGAAAGAATACATATGGTGGGATGGAATTAATAGACATATCGCAGAGTTTGTATCTCAGTGTTGATATGCCAACAAGTTAAGCCTGAAATAAAAAATACAAAGGGTTTGTTTCATCCATTACCCATACCATAACAAAACTTTGAGAGCATCACTATGGATTTTGTTTTCAGACTACCCAAAACCTCTAAAGAGTTTAATGTTATATGGATGGTATTCGATCACCTTACTAATTCAGAACACATCATTTATATTATAGAATACTTATCTTTGGATTATTTCTCCAGCATATTCATTATGTAAGTGGGAAGGTTGAATGGAGTACAACATTCTATTGTATAATTTCAGGATCTAAGGTTCACCACAATGTTACGGTGAATTCTTCCACAAGCACTACGTATAGAATTTAGTTTTAATACTTATTACCATCCTCGAAAATATGGATAGTCTGAAAGAACATTTCAAACCATAGAGGATATATTGGGATCTTGTTCTCTCGATTTCAAATATGGTTGGGATCAATACCTTCCTCTAGTTGACTACTCTTACAATAATATATTTCAATAATTCATTCATATGGATCCTTTTAATGTCCTATATGGGATGAAATGTAGAGCTATAGTGTTTTAGGATGAGGTTGGAGAAATAAAGAAATCAGGACCTAATATCGCTGATGAAATGGTCAATAAGGTAAGAAGAATTTATCATAATATCATGGTTGCTCAAAGTCAGCAGAAACATTATGCTGATAACTGACATTGTGAACAAGAATTTGAAGTTGGTGATAAGGTGTTTCTATGAATCTCATCCTGGAAAAATGTTATGAGATTCTAGAAGAAATGGAAAATAAGCCATAAGAATATCAGTCCCATTTAAAATAAGATCCAAAACTATAAGAAATTGATAAAACTATTGTGTTAAAGAACTGAGGTGAACTATAATGAGAATATAGGAGAATAATTATGTTCATTGATGAAGAATGATAAAAAGATTAGAATATTAACCTTATCTACTATATATTAAAACCAATCCTAGAATGTGAGTTGGCCATACTAAAAATTTCATATTCTTTATAATTCTAAATAATTTTTTGGTAGTTTTTCTGATTACTATAATCAAGGATGAAAATCAAATTTTTGTTTTATAAGAGTGACAAGATCCATCACTAGTGATCATTCCTTCAAGCCTGAAGTCCTTTCAATTTTTATTTGATAGAAAATCTCATTCGTAATTAGTTTGAGTGGTTACCCTTTCGTGGATTAGAGGTTGAGATAACATAGCTCGATGTCCCATTTTCCTATAGGAAATTTTACATTTTTCATTGACCAAATTGTATTAATCCAACCCCTCCCCAACACCACTTTAATGTATGTGCCTAGATCACCACATGATGATGTGGTCAACTTTTCCACACATCAATCATAGTTTCATGAGGCCTAAACCCAGTAGTGTGTCTTCTTTATCCCTCATTTTTCAAATTTGGTTAGATCCACCCAATGAATACTACAACACCAATCCATATTCTTGAGGATTCTCCAATATAATTCAAACCATCATTAATTGATAGACTAGAGTCCTAGTGACTTGGAGGCTCAATACATTACCTAAAAACCCAATTCTGGTAAATGGTACTATTGCTACAATACCCCACTATAGTACCTAATATAGTTTTACAATACTACTATTGTACCTTCAAAAATTTTATCTCCCCCATTTTTTAACTTGGGTTTCATTTAAGATAATGTGGAGTATTTACAACTTGGTTAAGCCCCTAATAATAAAAATATTGATCTTTATTCAATGTAAATACAAGACAACTATTTCGAACAATTAACAAAAAGTTTTTTTTCTTTGTACTTATTCCATTCAAGGATAATAGGTTTAGGGACATACCATTTATCATGTTTCTTTTGCTAAGAAAATATAAGTAATGTGTGTGGGATAACAACTATGAATCATTGGGGAAATATTAATCCATACTAGAGGCAAAATTCATTAAGAAACCCTTTTATAACTTGTTACCTTAGTTTCATGCTATAAGTACATACATAAAAACCAAATGTGAGGATTTAGAAGATAAATCTGTTTACCGAAAACATGAATAGGTAATTAAATGATAAAGTATTAAGGTGGTAATAAGTCATCCTACAATAATTCACCCCCCAGTGTAGGACATATCCCAAGTGATCTAATCACCACTTGTTCTCCTGTGCCTTCATACTGTGTGGTAAGCCTATAAGCTCCAAATATTTATTTACAAACAATGAATCAAACTCATTTCTAATGGATTTCTCCCACATGTTAGAATAATTGGGTCTAACCACTTCTTTTAGGATCTCAGTTCCCCTCTATACATTAAAAGTAAGAATTAAAAGTCTGATATATACCACAAACTAGTTATTTGGATCTTCTTTATCTCTATAAAACTACCTATAGCTCTTTTCTATTTAGAAGTAAAACGTAAAAAGTCTCATCTTAGGGTTCTCTGACTCGAGCCTCAATATCCCTATATCCCTATGGTATGAATTTTTCTCGTCTATCTACTAGACCTACTGTGCTTCGGTTATAATTCTCTAGATCTTGTGTTTGTACCACTATTAAAAAATCGGGTATTTATGGTGGGAAAATTATGATGGGAAACTAGCCCATCACAAATGCACTCCAAAAATAATCTATTTGTGATGGATGATTTATTCTATCGTAAATAGTCATCATTTATTATGAAATAAATCATCCATTGCAAATACTTTTGGGTGGACTTCTAGCCGCCCAGCATGAAAAGCAGTAACAATGGGCATTTGCGATGGACTACTATGTATTTTTCAAATCTCTATTGATTAAAAAGTATTTGTGACGTGAATTAATGTATGTTACAGTAAATTTTGATAGAAATAATATTTTCAATTGAATTAATTATGTAACAAATAGTCTATCCCAAATAATATTAAAATATAACCCTGCACACCCCTTTCTTCCCCTCTCCCATTTTCCTCTCCTTCTCCCGAACTGCCACGATGCACGACGACCAGATCACCCTGCTCCACCTCGCTCTGATATTCTTCTTTGCAGCTATTTTTTTACAAATCTTCCTTTGAATCGCCTTTTTACAGATACCTCTTGTCTCCTGTTTCATTATTTTTTCATTTTCTTCATTTTGTTACATGATTTAGTTTTTTAAAAACCTATATTTAGAAATTTATACAATTTTCATGCTTTATTTGGTATTTAGGATTGATGTAAATTTATTATTCCCTATTTTCATGTTAATCAAATACACAGGAGTTATTTCAATTGAATTTAAGGGTTTTTGTTCATTGTTTAATTTTGCAATATATATATATATGTGTGTGTGTGTGTGTTTAAAAAAACATGTGTGGTTTTTTATATATCTCTCTCTCACTATGTGTGTGTGTATATCTATGTATCTATAAATTTGATATGTATATTTGTTTAAAAAACTGTGATCATATATTTGATGTATTTATATTAATTAATAAACCTCCTAATATATATATATATATATATAATACCTTTTGAATATACATATATAAATGTTTTAAAAAAACATGTAAGGCTTTTAAAATATATTTATATTTATATTTATAAAATATTTATGGTTTTTAAAATATATATATATATCTGTGTGTGTGTGTGTATGTATGTATCTATGTATGTATGTATCGTAACATTTGAATATATATATATATAATTTTTTTAAAACATGCATAGTTTTATATATATATACTCAGACACACACACAGATATATATATATATAAACATTTTAAAAAAACATATACGGTTTATGATATATATATATATGTGTGTGTATGTATATATGTATGTAGGGATGGGATATGTATATTTGTTTAAAAAAATATGTAAAAATATATTTGATTAAGAAATCGTGTAATATATATATATATATATTAACATTTGAATATGTATAGATAAATGTTCTAAAAAAACCTCTATGGTTTATTATATATATAATTGTGTGTTTATAAATATTTTATATGTATATTTGTTTAAAAAAGAGTTAAAATATATTTGATATATTTATATTAATTTAGAAATCGTGATATATATATAGTAATTATTAAAAATGTAATAATAATTAAAATAAATAATAATAATTATTAAATAATTTATAATAATAAATAATTGATTATTCAATATTATTAATAAATAAAAAATATTAGTGTTAATTAAAAAATGTTATTAATAATTTGAAAATTTGAATAAATTGCGAAAAATTGTAAAACATTGTAAAAGAAAAAATATGAAATACCAATAATTGTTAAAAATTGGTAACATTTATTAGAAATCCAGTAATAAATAGTAAATAATTATTATTACATAACAAATAATTTTATCAACAAGTAAAAATTTAAAAAATATTTGTAATAAATAATATGTTTTGTCAAACCGTGCAAAAAAAATTAAATGATGACTATTACAAGTTCACAATAGTTCTTATAAATGTTTTATTAATTAGAATAATCTATTGTAATTATTCATATAAATGTTTTAATATATATATATATAATATTAAAAAATATTAAAAATGATGCCCTAGCATGAGATGTTACCAAACAACCTATGTGCACAAATGTTATGTCGCGCCTATGGTAAACTCATCATCTATAATCTAATGAAGTTATCAGATTTCTGATGCAATACATAATTTCATAGATAGAATTTTTTTTACAAAAATATAATAAAAATTTTAAATGGAATTACCATCATATGTGATGTTACCAAACTATCAACCAGCAAAAATTTTATGTCACGTCTAGGGTAAACTCTATATCATGGATCTAATGGTGGTCTTTGACATTTCATATGATGCACAGTATGAGAGATAGTTTAATTTTTTATAAGAAATTATAATATTATTATTAAATGAATTACCCTCACTTGCAATGTAACCAAACGCCCGATGCATGCAAATTTTATGTCACGCCTAGGGTAATCACAACATCCTAGACCTAACAATGGTCTCATATTTCTCATATAATACATTTTTCATGAGATAATTTAATTTGTAGTAAAAAAATATAATAAAAAATATAAATGAATTGTCATCATTCGTGATGTGAACAAACCCTTGACACACACAAATTTTATGTTGTGACTAGGGTAAACCCCATATCACAGACCTAACGGTGACCTCCAGTTTTATATATAATACATAGTTTGGGATAGGCTTAAATTTTTTTATAAAAAATTATAATAAAAATATTAAATGAATTACCATAATGTGCCATGTAACCAAACACTCGATACACCCAAATGTTATGTCGCATCTAGGGTAATCCCAAAATCCCTGATCTATGTATGGTCTCATATTTCTGATAAGATACACCATTATAGAGATACTTCATTTTTTTGTAAAAAATATATCATAAAAATATTAAATTGAATTATCAACATGTGTGATGTTACCAAACTCTCGATGCACAAAAATGTTATGTCTGATCTAGGGTAACCCCCATATCTCATACCTAACGGTAGTTTCTAATTTTTCATAAGATACATAGTTTGAGAGATAATTTAATTTTTTATAAGAAATTATTATAAAAATATTAAATAAATTACCCTCTCATGCATTTTAACTAAAAACCTGACACACACAAATGTTATGTCGTTCCTAGGGTAACCCAAGTATCTTAGACCTAATGCTGGTCACAGATTTCCCATATGACACACCATTCTATAGGTTCTTTAATTTTTTTAAAAAATATAATAAAAAATTTAATCAATTACCATCAAGAATGATGTTACCAATACGTCCAACTCACACAAATGTTATATCATATCTAGGGTAAATTGTATATCTTAGACCAAATTTTGATCTACAATTTTTCATACTATGTAGAGTTTGGGAGATACATAATTTTTTCATGAAAATTTATCATAAAAATATTAAATGAATTACCCTCACATGTCATGTAACCAAACACCCAACCCACACAAATTTTGTGTCATTCCATTGGTAAACCCAGCATCTTTGATATAACGCTGGTCTCGGATTTATGATATGATACACCATTATAGAGATACTTTATTTTTTTAATATTAAATTGAATTACCATCGTCCTTTATGTTACCAAACTCTTGATTCACAAAAATTTAATATCGGGTCTAGGGTAAACCCCATATCCCAGACCAAACGGTGGTCTATGATTTTTCATAGGAATCACAGTTTGATAGATATATTAATTTTTTATAAAATAAGATAATAAAATTATTAAATGAGTTACACTCACATGGAATGTAACTAAACAACTAATGCACACAATTGTTATATTGCACCTAGGGTAACCCCAGCATCCCAGACCTAACGGTGTTCTTAGATTTCATATATGATACACCATTCAGGAGAAACTTCAATTTGTTGTAAAAAACAATAATTGAAAATTTAATTAAATTACCATCGTGTTTGATGTTACAAACCTCTTGAATTTCCCAAATATTATGTTGTTTCTATGGTAAGCCCCACATCCTGGACCTAACGGTGGTCTCTGATATTTCATATCATATAAAGTTTGGGAGATTATTATATTTTTTATAAAAAATTATAATAATATTATTAAATTAATTACCCTCACATGCCATATAACCAAACGCCTGACACACACAAATATTATGTCACAATTAGGGTAAACCCAGAATACTCGATTTAATGGTGCCCTCATATGTCTGATATGATACTCCATTATGTAGATACATAAACTTTTTGTAAAATAATATAATAAGAATATTAAATGGAATTACTATCATGCATGGTATTAATAAACTATGGACGTTTACAAATGTTATATCGAATCTAGGGTAAACCCTACATCTCACAAGTAATGGTGGTCTGTGATTTTTCATAGGATACATAGTTAGGGAGATACATAATTTTTTAATAAAAAATATTATAATAATATTAAATGAATTACCCTTATTTTCAATGTAGTCAAACACCCAACACACATAAATGTTATATCGTGCATAGGGTAACCCCTGTATCCTGGACCTAAAGCTGGACTAATAATTCCCATATGACACATCATTTAGGATATATTATATTATTTTTTAAAAATATAGTTTGTCTGATATAATATATTTAATATTTTTATTCTATTTGAGTTGATACTCTATAGTCCTCAGATTCTTGTGTTAACATAACTTCTCTCTCTAATCATATTCCATAGAATATTTTAAAGTGTTAAGATAAAAAAATTATTTTCAATTAGTCAAAATGATCAGTAATACTTATTCTTATTTCTATTGTTTTTTTAGATAACTATGGACTCGTGATGTGGACAATGGTTTCTATTAAATGATCATTATTGGATTAATAATCGCAAAAATCCCAAAAAAATGGTATAAATATAGTACACATATGTTGTATTAAAACATGTAAATAATTTTCATCATCAAATTCAGAATTTATATTTAATGTAAAAATTAAATGTCCATGTCAGAAATTTTATCTTCAAATATTTAAAATGTTTGACAATATTGGACTTCATCTAATTAATTTTCATTTTTGGAATGAAAAAAATTGTTCATATAAACATGGTGAAAATAATTCAGTTAAAAACATAAATTTCCTGGTTTCAGATCCATCATTTCAGAATTTAGTACATTAGGATACTGGTCTATCAATTCCAAAAACAAAATCATAGAATGACATTCCAAATCCTAAATCAGAACCTTATTAGTTCTATAACGTTTTGAAATTAGCAGATTATGTCTTATATTCAGGCTGCCAAATGAGAAAAAATAAAGTTGTTAAAAATTTAGAATCAAATTTTTAAATGTCAAATTGTTGTTTTGATTAGATATTATTATTGTTTAAATCATTCTTTATTGATAGAAATATATTTTTTGCAAGTTTATATGAAATTAATAGGTTGATCCATAATTTTGGTCTTAGTTATGAGAAGATTCATGCATGTAAAAATGAATGAATATTATATTTTGGTGATTATGAATCATTAGGTAATTGTATAACATGTGTAAAATTGTGGTATACAGAGATACAATAAGGAATGTCCAGATTTCTTGTGAACAATTTGAGGTATTTTTCAATTACACCTTATTCACTACATTTATTTATATCTCGAAACAAAGTTGTATTAAGACATGGTATAAATAGAATAGTTTCATCAGTAAAATATTAAATAATCCATATAATTGTGGTTCATGGAATCACTTTGATCAGATGAAACCATATTTTTTTTAAACCTCAAAAAATACAGATGGGTTTATCTATTGATCGTTTTTTTTTCTATTTGTCACTTACAGTAGTCAATATTCTTGTTGTCTTGTTTTTGTTACTCCATACAACTTACCTCCTTGGATGATAATGAATTAAGCATATATATATTTAGTGCTATTAATTATAGGGCATACAAAGAAGAATATTTATTTTTATTTTAATCAACTAATTGATGAGCTAATTTCATTATGGAACAATGGTGTGACTACATTTTATTTAGTTACATATTACAATTTTATATATAAGGTTACATTAATATGGATGATAGGTGAAATTTTAGTGTATGGTATGTTATCTAAATTGAGCATACATATTCTAAAACCATGTTTGTTCTGCATGACTGAGAAAAAAATGTTTATTCTTGTTAATGGGATAAATACTTGTTATTTTTACCACAATTGGAGATTTCTTCCTACGGGCAACCTTTTAGAATGAAAAAAAAATTACAAAAGGTATAATTGAAAGAGATAATCCTATGAAGATGCACTTAGGTGTTCATTTAAAATATATCATCTCTACATTACCTCAAGTTACTTTTAGATCAACCATAAATGAACAAAAAATAAATTTTTTTAGTAGAGATCATAATTGGATGAAGTGGATTACTTTTTTTGGACATTCCATATTGGTCTAATTTGTTGGTTCTCCACATTTTAGATGTAATGCATATTGAGAATAAATTTTTTGATAACATATTTTATACTGTGTTAGAAACACCTAATAAGACCAAAGATGATGTAAAAGCACTGTTAGCTCATGAAAAGATTTGTAGATGACCTAAAATTGAATTATTTTACGATAAAAGATCACACACTTTAATGAAGCCAAAATAAGCTTACATACTTTCTAAATATAATTCAGTTATTATTTTTTAAATGGATTCAAAATTTGAGGTTACTAGATTATTAGGCTTCTACATTATCTCACTATGTCCTAAATGAGAATATTATCAGTTTAAAAAGATAGGATTCCCATGTCATAATGGAATGATTAATTCCTTTTGATCATAGAGGGAAGTTTAATTCTTCAATTTGGGACTTTTTAACCAAAATATTATATTTATTATGATATATTTGTGTAGAAACATCAGATTATGATGCATTGTTTATGCTGTAAAGGGATTTTGTTTTAATTTTATGTTAATTGGAGAATATATTCTCACATCCATCAGATTTGTAATGGGCCTACACATTTATCTTCATATGGAAAATTCAATACTAAATGTTCTATTGAGTCAAAGAATCTCGATGAGAATATTATACATATGTTCAACTAAATTAGTTTTGGTGGTTATCTTGAATAATGGATTTTATAAGAATAACTCCAGGAATATTGTACATATGTTCAACTAAATTATGAATATATGAAATGATTTTTATAGTAATCAATAGTTTTTATTATTTTGTTAATGATTTAAAAGATACAGCTTTATTTACATTATTTTTTTTGTAGACTATATGATGACCTTATCAAAAAAATACAAAAATTACATCTACTGCTCATGAAGAACGCCATCAAAAAAAATTCATATTTGTTTCAAAGAATGGTATGTTACATTGATTTTTAGGGGAAAACAAATCTTTTATTCAAGGATATATATTATGAAGAATTTGTATTTTAGGCATGAAACAAAATATGAAAATAAACTTTCCAGTCGATTATGTGTGCTCAAAAATCCTCTATCAAAATTGATAAAATCTTATAATGGGTATGCGGTTAATGAATTTAGATTCCATACATGCATATGTGGTGACTCCAATAAATCAATGAATATTGGTGTTTGTTTGAAAGGATGTCATCATAAATAATGTGAAGTTGACATTTATGGTATACTGGATTAAATAATTGAGTTATGTTATCTAAGAACAAATTATGTAATAATTTTTAAATTGCATTGGTTTGAAACTGATCGAGGGTTGCAAACTCATCCATGACATGGAGGGGTTGACATTAAATATAATAGTCTTATTGTATCAAATTAACCATTTAAGTTTTCATGTAAATCAAATAAATTTTATTATGAAAATTACTATCATGTTTCAAGAGATTTGAAAGACTAGTAGAGTGTGAGAAAAATGAAATCACCTGACAATCAATTTATTGAAAAAAGTAAATGGTTCTGTGGAAGTGAAAAAAATTGAATTTTTTTAATAAACATCCCAAAATATATCTCTTGACCAATGAGATATAAATATCGATGATGTAACCCACAAGTTAAGGGTTGATGATATAAATAATATTGATGATATAATGAGGGATGATGAAATTAAAATTCATATGGAATTTTACGATACATAAGATAAGTATGAATACATTGTACTTGATGAAAATGATAAAGAATATGATGATTAATGTATTATATTGAGTTATTTATTATTTTTTTACATTTTATATTTTTATTAAATATTATTTATAGGTAACATTTTTTGTCTTATATGGATGGACCTGATGATCTATTTTGATTAGTCACTAATTCTTGTGATTATTAATTTTTTCATATTTGATATTTTTATTAAAATTTATCTATAGGTAAAAAATTATATTATGAATTATATTTATTAGTTTTATATTTTATATCAATATTAATATATAATTACAGGTTAAATTATTATGTTCTAGTCTTTATTTATATGTAATTATTTCATTTTAAAATTTATTAGTTTTTTATATTTTATATTTTTCTTAACAATTTCATTTAGGTAAGAGTATTATATTCAGGTATTTATTAGTGCTTTATATTTAATATTTGTATCAATAATTTCTTATAGGTAATATTATTCATTTCAGATGGCTAGAGATTCTCCTCACGATCTATTTTGTCCTCTCACTAATGTTGGACTTCTTGATAATTATCACGATTCATCTGATCTGCAGGATGCTTCAACTATTAAGAGGGAGTGCGGTCTTACTCAATTGATGATTTCAGACCCTATTCTAGAGGGAGTCCTATCTATTTATTTTGATCCTCGTTTCTGGAGACATGTTTAATTATTTAATATATTTATTTTATTTTTACTTTTTGTATTACTTTTGTTAATAATATCTCAGTTCTTTTATTTATTTTCACATTTTTCTTATTTGGATGCTGGGAAGGCTAGTGTGATTCTATGAAATTATTTTTTTGAGACATTGGTGTCATAGGACTAGGTTCTCATCGCCATGCATAACTAGATGTTTGACCACTGGGTTGTATATTATTGAATAATATATACTTTTGAAAATTTATTTAATTACCAGTATATTGTTTTTAATTGTCTTGTACAATTTATTTTCTCCAATTAATGATATCCTAAGATATCCTATCCAAGAGGCATGGGAGATTTGTATATGTGATCACTTTATTCATTTTTACACATCCTCAAAAAAGCACGATATGGATAAAGCTTCTGCTATAATTGTTGACCAGTTGTTCATCTCTCATTGACCTGACAATATCTCAACTTAGATATGGGATGGATTGTGCTCCTATTATCTAGGAGGGACTTTTTGGAGGAACTCAGTATCTCGACGTGAGATCTTATGGAGGAAATAGGTCACACATAGTGCTTGAAGTTGTATATTTCGCATGCAATGATGACATATAGTATGTGATATTATTTTTATTAATGTATACATTCTTTGTCCATAAAATTTTGTTATAATATATGGGCCACCACTAACCAATCTATTAAAGAGTTTTGAATTTTATAAGAATATGTATACTGATCCCCATATAGGAGAACTTATAGGAGAGCAACAGTGCCATATTATGGTTAGTAATTTTTTTTAAAAAAAATCATGAATATTAATATTATTGTTATTCTAATTTCTAATTATATTTGAAGGAAACGTATGAGGATGTGACATCTCATTCACAAGAGATTCAAGTAAAGAGTAAAGAAGATGACATTGGTGATTCAGGTTTTGTTGAGGGGGTTTGGATATAAGTGACTTTTCATGGTGTTAAGAAAGGTCATTTGATTGGTATTAGTCCCTAAATAAAACCTTTGAGTTATTATGTGACATTTATGACATCATTAGTGATCTCAAAGGGAGAACATGAAGAGTCATCATTGATGTCGTCGTCCGCTGCATAGTATGATGAGAGGTTGAGAGTTCAGGATGATATGATACAGCAGATACAAAGAGATAGGGAGCAAGAGCATGAGAAACAACATCAGAGAGATTAGTATATGTTGTAATATATACGACGGCTTACATGTGGCATTGTTATGGAATTTCCACCCCCTGATTCTTTGAGTGATTTTCCTCCACCTAACACCAGTTGATCATTGGTGAAGTTTTATAAATAGTTTTTAATTATAGGTGAAAAAAATATTATGTTTGAAATGATGTATTACTTTTATGTGTGTTAATTTTTTAAATATTTTTTAATATTTTTTAATTTTTTTTATTTTTTTAATTATTTGTAATTTTTTTAATTATTTTTAATTTTTAAAATATTCTTAAATAATTTTGATTTTAATAATTATTTGTAATTTTTAATTTTTTTTATTATTTTTTTAATATATTTAATTATATTTAAGTATTATTAGTTGTTTTCAATTGTTTTAATTTTTTTTTTATTTTTTTTTAAAATTAATTTTCATTATTTAAATTCATTGTAATTTTTTAAAATAATAGTATTTGTGAGGGATGAACAGACTTTCACAAATAATAATAATTGCGACGGACCGTCACAATTGATCTTTTAAAAAAAGGAGAATGATTTTTATATTCTTTCTACTCGTCATAATAAATATCTATTTGTGATGGAACATCACAAATAATTACATTTTTATGTCATTTTTTTCAATAATGCATTACAAACAAACTACCATTGCAAATGACCTTTTTCTATAAATGTCTGTCATAAACGCTCTCTCACAAAAAACGAAATATCAAGGTAGTGTATGTAGTTCCCTTTTAGATCAAATTTTATTTTTCAAGATGAATTTTTTGCATTCAATTTTTTTCTTCACCAGGTTCGAGTCATTATACAAGACCCACTCATTAAAGAGAACATTCCAGTTTCTGATGACTTGATTCTTATCATAATTCCAAAGTCAAAATCTAAATTTTTCATCTCTATATCCAAGAAAAATATGCCTTGGATTTTTCATTGAGTTTTTCTCAATCCATAGAATGCACATGGACATATGTAAGACTACCAAAAAAATTATGTGATTGAGTTCTGTAATTTTACCGGACTATAGTGCTTCTGGAATTTCGTACCCCATTATTGTTAAAGGACATTGATTGACTAAGTAAGCTACACTATTGATGGATTCTTCCCAAATGACATTGAACATTGTAGAATAAAACCTCATGTTTTGTACCTTATATGTTAATATATGGTTCATTATTTTATCATTACCATTCTCCACTAATGTTCCAGGTATTGTTTTATCAATTATTATCCCTCTATTATTGCAGAAGTTTAGGAAGATCCTTCTGGTATACTCACTATGATTTTTGAACCTTAATCATTTCAACTTTCTTCTAGTCTCATTATATGCCATTTAATTCCACAAAAAACACTTCAAATAAATCATATTATTTGTTTTAGAACGTGATCCCATAACTTCCTCGTGGATTCGTCAATAAATATTATAATGTATTTTACCCCTCCATGAGATTAGACCAGGGTATGTTCTTAACCATCTATGTGAACATGTTTTAGATTCCTTCTCTTTAGTGTATTTCCACTTAGATTTAACAACACATTTTGTTGTCTCTCGAGTATGCAATTATCACAACTTTTTGAAATATGTATTATCCTAATTCAACATGCAACATTCTACTATAAATTTCATGTTCTTCTCACTGAGAAGCTAGAGTTGACAATTTCATGACTCTAAATTTTCAAAATATATGGTTCTAGTAGTTATTTATCTATTTGATCATATGATCATATATAATGTTTGAACCTTTATACCTCTATACACAACCATATATACCTGAGTGGTATTCCACATTCTGTTAGTAATGATTTTTCCAAAACATACCTCATCCAGTTATCCAATGAAAAATAATTTTTTTGACAAATCTGGTATGTCTCAAACTAACTTGAGATAAATGTAACTTATATTCTTCATTCGATCTATCACATATCCATTCCTCCATGATTTATTGAGCCTAATAATTAGATAGATACACCTTACAGAACTTCCATGATAAATAATTTTTAGTGCATACCTTCTCTCTCATAGAGTGAAATGATGATCCGAAATCAATGATCTATTATTTTACTAGAACATGAATTCTTAGTAGTAAGTCAATTATACCATAAACTACAACAACATTAATGAATCCTATGATTTCAGATACTACACATTTTGAATTTACCTTTCTTTCCTTTCAATATTTCTGAATATGATCTCTCTTATCATAGTGACAATAGGATGGGCGAGGACTAGCAGATTTACCTCGACTCTTCTCATGGGAATCATTATTTGACTTCCTCCAAATTATTTAATGTGGCAATAATCTTCATATATCTACACTGAGAGAACTTATATAATGGGATTAGACATACCTATTTTTAATAACTTCATTACATATAATTCTCTGAACATCCTCGAACAACAAGTTAAACATCATACAAGAATTACTCAGAGTAGTTTCCACCACCTATCTACTCACTAAAAGGGATGATAACAACAACAGTGCCCAAACATATAATGAAAACCTAAAATTAACTTATTCAATTGAACTTTGAATCATGTTAAATTCATTCACATTATCAATCATTGATTTATCCTTTGACAACCTCATGTTGAAAAATTTCTACATCATGAACACATTATTCATCATTGTTTTCTTCTCATACATGTCCTCTAGTGTCTTCATAAACTCATCAAATTTATTAACATCCTACATGATAAAATCTAGATTATGATACAATTAGAAATAAATGTGAACAAGTTCTTTCTATCTTTCACCTCCCTTTCTTTTTTCCATATTCTTCATATTTATTCTAGTCAATTCTATTTCTAGTTTCTTTTGAATAAGATAATACAGTATCTAAATTCTCTATAATTCAAAGTCCTTCCCATAAAATTATTCTACCCATATCTTGTCTCCTTCAGATGAAATATGTTTTGATTAAATAACACATATTGAATCAAGATAATGTCAATAAAAGAAAATGTTACATGAGTTTTCTACCGAGTGTGTACTGCATAGATTTTAACTAAGAACTACTACTAATTTTGGGGTTTGAAACTCTACCATTGATATACTAGACTCACAGAATTAAACATTACGCGTAGTGGATAGACATGTTCTATACATACCGCTAATTGGAAGTTACCCCTTAAACATTGATGTATCATAAGACTAGATGACAAAAACCCTACACACCACACCATTTCAACTGCTCCCACTCACCCCAATAAACTCAGTATAAACATTAACACAAATTAAAATAACACATAAATCAGTAACACTTCGATTTTACAAGGTTTGTAAAATTAAATCCTACATCCTTGCAAGAGAACTACTACTATATTTTATTATTCCAATAGTATAAATATTTCCAAAACAATTTGTAAATACAACCGATATGAGTTTATATTTGTTTAAATGTCACAGAACACATGTACAAATGTTCCAAACCCACATTTATAAGGGGGACCAAATATTTTTTTGATTGCAATTCCATCTGAAAAAAATGGATGGCATTTTTTTGAACCTCAATTATTATCGATCCCCTATAATATTTGATACCTGACTGCTAATTTCGGTGAACATTACAAGTTACCCTTTCAAGATCCACTGATGTTTTACACTTTAACCCCTTGATGAAAAAAATGTTATCGATGATTTCAAAATAACCAATGATAGACATCATAATTTCCATTCACCTTGTCTATTCTATTTTATGTACATGAACCCATCTATAGGAATATCACACTATCTAATCCTTCCACTACTGGAAAACTCTATTACCTCTTTTGGAACTGAACAGAGGCAATAATCTAGAGTTTCATCTTTTGGTTGATGAAATAAACACATTGATTTAGACTTAACAATCCCAACATATATTACATATCATCTTAGATATTATTTTTTTATTACCAGAGAAGGTGGTCAGAGGTGGACCCCTGACGATTTATTAAAGTAAAAGAAAAGTATAGAATGCATGCAACGCAAGGAAAAAGGCCGATTACATGTCATACATATCATACACATTACCAACTCCATGATAGACTTCCTCCACATCAGGTGACTCCCATTACAAGCTTTCATAGTGCTTAAGGATTTTGGAATACTTCCTTCTGAGGTTCTGTTTCTCCAACGAGATCATCTCTTTCGAAGATTTATTTAAGGAGGACTGAGTCGAATGTGTCTTCGGTAAATCAGAGTAGTCTTTCCACGGCCTTCGACTTGTTGTGACAGACACCTCCTTTCCCAGATTCCCCTTTCCATCCTTTAGAACGGCACTATAAGACAGCCTGTCCATTCCATTTTGTTTGTCACTATCCGAGACATCCCCCCAATTTCCAGCGATGACATCATGGGAACCAGCAACAACTCCCCAGGCTGCAGACATGCTGTTACAATCAACCATCGCCAAGAAATTCGGTTTTCCCTCAAATTCTTGGCCATCATTCATTTACTTCACTACATCAGCTGGAATAATTTGTAAATATTTATCTTCTTTCATTGAGGAACCCACCTCCCCATTAGAATCCTCTTCAGTTTCCAATGCTTGGAACTGATTAGAGGTCTCAACCGTATTTCTATAAATAGTAGATTTCATTTGCATCATGGACCCCTTACCAGGAGGAGATGCAACTTTGGGATTATTCCAACCATCCGAATTCAACAGCCTCCTATCTTCCTTCAGACTAGCAGTGACTTCAACAACACTATCACTAAACCCATCTTCCTTCGAACGAGCAGTGGATTCAAAAGCAGTAACATCACACTGCCTAATTTCATTATCCTCATACCAAGCACTGGAAACACACCCACCTTGTGCCACTACAACATTATGCCCGACACCACCTCTAAAAAACCAGCATCTACGTTCACTTGGCATGCACCATACCTGAGATCATGCTTCAGCCTCTCGAACACCACAATAATAGCTGGATTCCCTGAGTCTGAGCCACCCACGCCATTGACAGCCTTAGAAACATCACCAGTCTTCTGTAACTGGAAAACATCCTTACAACGACGCTCAATCGGGACTGATATTTCCCCACCGTAACAGTGAACGTCCCGATGACCCAAACAATGGCTCCTCGGAAAATAATCAACCCAGGATTCAAAGACCACCGCCTGCTTCCAGTGGAATCCCTCACCAACCGTAATCCAAATCCATTCTACTGGTGGCTTCGAATCATCCTATACTACACAGAGCCGCGGGTTGATAGGATGACTTAAAGATGAGGTGTCAGCATCAGGTCAGAGAAATCGCCCGACCAGATTCCCTATCATATGATTTATGGATGGATTCTGAAATGGAAAAGGAAGATGGGGAAAACTAACCCAGGTAACAGCCGAGGGTGAATCCCGATTCATGAAAAGGTCAAAAGTACATCATAGGAGAATGAAACAGCATCCACCGCATTAGCGAGGAGCTCTAGACCAAGCTCACACTAAATCTTCCTCCGAGGAGAATCATATCATCAGATGATTATTGTTAGGCATACCCACCAACGCGTGATCCTGCAAGCCCCATTTACAAAACACGAACCTATCAAAATCATCAACTGAAGGTCTTAGGTGATTAAATCAAGACACCAGGGTCAGGTTCAGAAGATTCGACACCGTGGAGAACTCCGGAAGAGAAATAGAGAGTTTAGTGTCCCCAAGATGCAGATTTGGAACCTTCGGACTCAATGAATTCGATGGAAATTCAGGGATAAAGTTAGGGTTAGAGAAAGGTACAAACACCAATCATTGATTCGGAGGCCGTGGAAGAACATCCTCCCACCACCCACCTTCAGGGAGGGGGGGGGGGATTCATCTACACTCATGAACTAGTTTTCGTCGCCAATCCTCAAGATCCATCACCATCGCCGATAACAATCGCGCACTCCATCGCATCTATAATTTTTTTATTATGAGCTTATTAATTTGAAAATTATCTGATGCTTATATGGATAATATATTACGTATTATAAAAATATGTTATGTTTGTATTCTTTTTCCAAATTATCAACACTTCTTAAACAAATATCCTATGCATGAAAAAATATGTTATATATTACCTTCCTTAAAAAATTCTCAGTTCTTGTTTGGATAATATATTATGTATGATAAAAAATGTTATGTATCATCTAACTTTTTTCATTTTTAGTTCTCTCTCTAATAAATATCTTAGTATTGACCCACACTTATACAAATTCACTCTATAAATTCTATAATTAATCAAATAAGTGTATAACACCTCTAATATTCCTAGGGAATTTTTAATCACTTTAAAACACCTCATTAAAATTTTAAAATATCCTTCCAAGAATTTTATTGATGGGAGAAAATGAATAAAATCTTCTTTAACAATTCCAATGGATTCTTTAGTCTTGGTTATCATGAACCAACCTGGGATAACCCTGTACAAAGTACTTGAGATGTCCCATGAAAAATCCCAAAGGGAATTTCTGATCACCATGATCTGGAAATTAGTACTTGGGAATTAGGAAACATGTATTCATAATGGTTTTATCCAAAAGAATCATCATCTGGATATCAGCCACAAACCCATCATGACCTTTCCATAACATGTAATGTAATTATCCAAGATTAGTATAGAGAATCTATATTTTATAAAAATCCTATAACATAATAAAAAATCAAAATATCTAAAAGAAATAATCAACCATAACAAAGCCATCAACCACAAGGTATCCAAAATTGATAGTAAAAAGGGGTAGCCAAATATATTACCAACCACATAAGTGGCGACATGGATATCGGGTGGGTGATTCAATATACATCATTGATCTAAAAAAGGAATCAAATCGCTACGTGTATCTATATAACATGTGGGGAAAGTTTATTTCATGTCAAATGTTCCTTAGGATTGCGAAACCCATTAAGAAATGGGGGTTGAATCAGTGGTAAATTATTACAATTTAAATTATCTAAAACTTCACCCATGTAACTTGTTAGATTTTATATCATTATTAAATTTTTATAACAAAATCACAAGAATGAAATGATACGAATGTAAAGCATGGAATTCAATATTTACAAGGTTCTCCCCCAATGTGGGTGACTACATCCTTTCAATGGAAAATTCTATTGGTCCATGTAAATTCATTAAAATAACAAAGTTAAAAAAGTGATCCAAATCCTACTAGACTCATTTTATCACTTGATAGATAAGAATATATTAATTTCCATCAGTGATAAAAAATTTAATTATGTTCCCAAGCCAAAACAAGATGGAAAAATTCAATGCATAGCTCCCTGAAGGGTTGTCTAAAATTTCATTATCTAATATTTCCATCAATTTTCTCCATTCGGTGTTCCTTATTACTCCATATGGTTATCTACATCAGTTGTTACACACAGAACTACACATGTTCTTTGATCTATGTCTGATAAAAAAACTCATACACCTCCAAATATGTTTGAAATATTTATCTGATGCAAACACTTTATAGTATCTATGATCGATGCCTCTATATAATATCTCAAAAATTAATACTCTATCCAATTAATCTTCTTGGTTCCTCTCTTATTCAACTAATTCAGATAGATACTCCCACAGCTCAAAATTTTTGGTTTTGTGTCTTCATCTAGTATCCATTTCTAATACTCTTTCATTAGAACATTGACTTTCTTACATGTTTTAATATTACTTTTGATAATATTTTAATTGCACTCCCTTTTACAGGTGCGCTCAAATTAGAAATAAGGTAACTCAATTTAATTTTCCTACTCATTTTAATTTTGATGGATTCTTCTCAATCCATATAGAGTATTCTAGAATCTTCTTTAAAACATGACACTGGAACCATAACTTCGAACATCCTTTACCTTCATATTATCAAAATTCATAAAACATCCTAATCATAGTTAGATAAAAAAAATTTATTCAACAACTTCACATCTTCATTGGTAAAGAAATTTAAAATTATTTAAAAAGTCTCTCATAACTCCATTTGGTGAGGTATTTCTAATGACTACATAAAAACTTCTTTATCCATCTCTAATATATTTTCCTCTATTTAGTGTCTTTTAAAATCTATCCTTCAAACCCTTAAATAGGTCGTATGAAACTACTACCCTTAAATAGAAATAGGATTACCCTTACATGGGTATTGAAAATCATTATGTACCTTTACATAACACTTAGACCTTTACTTATCCTTCAAACAATATCACAGTCAATGTCTTTATAATGTAGAATTTCATACCCCTTGCAATAGAGACTTATCTACTTGAACATCATAAAAACTATCCATCCAGTAACTTTTCTACATTTTTTGATCAACTTGGTTCATTTGATAATAATTACATTGTTTCAAATTATAAATACTTTTATCACAAAGTATTTTCCCCTATTTTTGGTGGTAACATCTCTAATTTTCCTAGGATTACTTTTTAAAGTTTCCATTGCTACTCAAGTACCAACTTCTTATAAATTAAACATCTACCCCTTTTTATATTTTACATTTTTTAGACTTGTTGAATTCCTCCATCTATCCATAATATTCTTGGTTTTTCTAGTTATATATTGCGCTTCTCTCTCTATGGACTTTATATTGTTTATAAAATTTTGTATAAACTCAGCAGTGAGAACATCACGGAAACCATCGACCAGTAATGATAACCTTGTTCTATATAATAAAATTGTGCAATATTGATAAACATCGTTATCTAGAAAATATGTTTTTTGGTCATATCTGGTGCATTCTACTTTAAATTCTTACTAATATCTATCTAATAACTTCATCCTTATCCCATATGGTGTATATTTTTACTTCCCTTCTCATAAACTAACATGCATAAGCTTCATCTTGGATCATGAGTTTCTTTATTATGTTGGGAACTGTAATAATGACTTAGAATCATCTGAATTCTAGAAATGTCTCCTACAAATTGATAATAAGGTATCATAGCCTTCATAAGGAAAACATTCTTAACAATTTTTAGAAACTCTTTCACAGTTTATAAAAAAAATATTAATAAAAACATATTACATAAAAAAATAAAAAAACATTCCAAATGATATTGAATCTTCTTCTTTTTATTTATTGGAAAAATTCACTAAAAATTTTCAATCCTTTTTTTAAACAGTTCTTTTCTAAACTTTTTAATCATTTATAAAATCACATCCTTTCTCATTGAGAATATACTAACACTAAATTACAGTATAAAGGAATTTTTTTTAGGAAATTCATCCCTAAAAGAAAATAATTTTTTTGTCCATGTTAAGATAAAATCCCCCTCAATTTTTAATCTCCCCCAATTTATCATAAAAACATATTTAAATTCCCAAAATAAATAGTTTTACATCTTCTTTAAAAGTTGTACGCACTCTTCCCCTTTTTCAACATAATCCAAAGAACAGTGGGGGTTACTTCCTTAAAAACATTAGGATGTCTTTAGTAGAGGATAAAAATTAATTTTCAACCTCAATTCTATAAATCATTTTATTGGCATATCTAAGGTGAAGAAATCAGTAATTTGATACTTTTTTGAAATGTAATCAAGTATAAAATCTCCACAAATAATTTTAGCTTTTTTGAAGTGATACGTAATATCAATGGTATTTGATATAGAATGTTTTATAGGATTTTAGGAAAGATCAATGTCTCTTTTATTATAACAGATAATATTTAATGGTTTTCAAAAATTTACTTTCAAATCTTCCACCTGACTTTCATCCATATCATTTTCATACAATCATGTGTGGAAACAACACATTCTACTTCCATTTTTCTCAATGTAACTAATTGTTTTTAATAATATTCCATCTCAAAAAATAATATCCTAAGATAAAGTTTCATCCTAAGATTAAATTTATATTATTATAATCATCATCCCAATTAGCATCAGTATATCCAAGAAACTTCCTGTCATAACATCTTTTATAGAATAGGATATAAGAAGATGTTCCTTTAACATGCCTGAGTATTATTTTTGTTGTGAAAATATGTGTTTACTTCGGATCACTTTGAAATATTACACACAATGTGACTTCAAAAAAATTGTCTATCCATGAATTTGTATGGTATATTGAGCTTCTTATCAACTTTAAAAATACTTTCTAACTGGAAATTTTCATGGATTTATCTTTACTCATATACATTACTATAGAAATGGGAGTAGAAACTTCTTTCAAATACACCATGAAAAACGTTTGTAGAAATTACCTTGCATAATATTGTTGTAAAAGAAAGATATATCATTCCTTCTGTTGAACATGTATGCCTAGAAAGAAAGTTAATTCTTTGAGAAATGACATTTCAACGCTTTTGTTCGTTTTTTTAGTAAAAACTTTAAGAAGTTTTATCCCCATCCCCTATAAAAAATATGCCGGTAACATAAACAATAACAATCACGGTACACGAGTTAATCTACTTCACATATAAGTTTCTTTCAACATTTCCTTTAGAAAATTTCATCTATTTCAGGAAACTATCATGTTTAGATTACCAGGCATGAGGAGCCTATTTCAAACCATACATATCTTTCTTCAGATTACACACCATGGTTTCATATTTATCAAGTACAAATCTACTAGGTTTCTCAACACAAACATCTTTTTCAATTTCCCCATTTAAGAATGCTTTATTAACATCAATATGATAAACTTTGTAACAAAAATGTGAAGAAACTACCAAATACATTCTTTTAGTTTCATGTATCACCATAAGGGAAATTTTTTCTTCAAAATGAACACCATCCACCTATGAGTAACATTGAAAACAAGTAATACATTATTTCATAACAGTTCTCCATGATTATTCATCTTTTTTCTGAATACCCAATTTGTTCATATAACATTCTTTCCAGTTATACATGGAACAAGTTCAAATGTGGCATGTTTCTCAATCATATCTAACTAATCCTTCATGGATTATACCTAGTCATTATGTTCAAAATATTATTAAACTAATTTCAGTTCAACATGTGAGATAAGTGAGGTATGATTCAGTAACATGAACTCTCCTCTAGTCAGAACTGAAGCTTTATAATTTCCAATGATGTTTTCAGATTCAAACGATTTCTTTTGGGTATGAAATTTGAGATATTTTCTACCTACCTCACTTTTTTCATCAAATGATTCCTCAATATTCATATAATTATTTTGGATCACATTCATCTTCTATTTTATTATCCTTATTTGAATTCTTCGATCTATTTTCCATAATATCTTCAGCATATTTTGTTAAGAAAGGTGAATTTTTAGCAACTTTCACATTAAAGAAATACATTGACTTTTATAAATATTTATTTCAACATTTTTAACTTATTTCATCAGCTGAATATCCTATGACACTTCCTTCCTAGAACATATCAAAAAACTTTCCAATATCTCTATTTTTTATCTTAATAAAGAAAGGACTCTATAAATCTTTGAAATATTTTACTGATGGTTTTTAATTATACTACATATCATAGGGACTCATTTTAGATTTTTCAAAAAACAAACACCTATTTTGTACATGAATATTAGTACTAAAATCTTATCTTCATAAAAACATAGAAATTTTTAATTTATCCAACATACTTCTTCCCATTTCTACTGAAGTTTTGTTTTCCTTTCCGCCATTCCATTTTTTTGAGGAGTATGTAGAGAATTGTATTAGTTTTTGATTCTGTGTTTTTCAAATAGAGTTTAAAATCATTACTTTTGTACTCCTTTCCATTATCAGTTCTCAACATTATTATATAAACACACATATCTATTTCAAATTCCGTTTTGAAACATCTAAACATTTTAATAGCCTCTGATTTATATTTTGTGAACATTATATTGTTCATCCGATTGAATTCATTAGTGAAAAAATGAATTATAAACCATCCTTAGTTGATTAATGTCTCTTCATCCAAAAAATAGTAGAGTGAAGATCCCAAGAGGTATGGAGTATTGGATTTCAACTATCTTGTATCTTATAATAAACATATTTCCATTCTAACATGTTTTACAAATAGAACCATCTTTCCTTTTTAGGTGTGATAAGTTTCTGACATAATTAAATTTAGAAATTTTGATTATACAATTCTGACCAAGATTCTCAAGTATTAGATGGAACAACTTATTTTCATCTTATATGAGTCATAAAGATCTCTACTTTGGAAAATACTTCTTCTGGTTTTTTATCCCTTAGTAACAGATTTTCCATCATTCAAGGTTCTGTTGAGATAATAATTTTTCTGAATATAAAATACATAACATCATCAAAATTTTGGATATCACTTAGTAAGTATTGTTTTAACCCATTAATATAAAAAACTTTTATTGATTTTAGTTTCTAATCTTCAGTTTGATAAGTTCTACCTCCATTTATATTTAAGGAAATATCATTTCTGAAAGTAACTCATCCTCCTTCACAGTCTTCAATATCTTTCAATTTCTATATATCACCTTTCATGTGTGACGAAGAACCAATATCAATAATCCATGGTTTGTTCCTTTTGATATATTTTTGATCTATCTCAATAATAAAATCTCTTTCAATAAATTTATTCTTCCTGGCCTCCTTTTCCTTTTTAGAATAATAAATTCTCTCAAAAGAGTTTTCATATGTTTTTCATAAAGGTGACCTAGTTGGTCAAATTATCTATAGATTTTCTCTAGGAAATCAAAATGGTTTTGTATTAAAAAAATTATAACATCTGATGATTTTGTGTTTATTTATTCTTGTAACTTATGAAAGTTATTCTATTTTTTCACTATTTATCCACATTTTCTCATACATATTCCTCAGGAGAGACATGTTGTAAAAATAGTTATATTCCTTGTTCTTATATATACCACAAAACCAACAATTTCCACTGAATTTCGATCTTATACAAAATTAGGATTATTCCTTATATAAAGTATTTTGAGGTTCATCATATTTTTCACCACCTTCATTTCTCAAGCATGTGGAACCCAGTTCATTTAACTTGCTTCCAACTTCTATAGATTTTATGTGTTTATCACATTTATTCTCAATCCATATTTTCGGAAGAATGTTTATAACATTTTCATGGTTTGAAATATTAGTTTAAATTTTATTTATAGTGGTTAATGATGACAACTAATTATTAGGAATAGTTTTCTCTGCTACTCAAGATGTTTGATATTTTAATTTTGATTCCTTGAATAAGTTCTAACTCATCTTATTTAAGTTACCTTCAAACTCAAGAAATTTCAATTTTTTTTAAAACCTAATCATTCATTGAAGAATGATTTTTTAATAAGATCTTCTACCATATTTCCTTTTTTTCAACTTTCAGTTTAAGGCCCTTAATCTCCTCAATGTACACATATAAATTTTTTAAAATGTATTTATTTACTATATTCCTTTTCACACAATATTTATTTGTTATTCTAATTTCTTTCTTGACTTTTTTGTTTTTCTTAATAGATGCCATAAGTTTTGATATAAACTGATATTGTCTATATTTTTATTCACATTATTCTCCTTTGTTATATGAGGAATCTTTCTTCTTCGCATCATTTGAAAAATATATATATAATTTTCTATGTTTTCATATTTTATAAAATTATTTTTAGTTGAATCATGCTCAAATTTCATACTTAACATACTTCAATTTTCAATGAAATTTTTCTTACTACCAGTGGATTTATTATCTTCATTAAAAAATTAAACTTATTACAATAAGGTTTTTCTTCATAATCATATTCATATTTTATAACTTCATTCTTATAAAAATTCATATAAAAATTCCCAATTCCTTGACAATAAAACAATTAAGTAGGATTTTACAAACAAATTTTACTCTACCTCTCTAGAAATTTTTAGATATAAGTGACAAGATTTTTTTCATTCATTTGGTCATCTTCCTTATCATCTAAATAATTGATGTTAAAAATCACAACATCTTGTATTTTAATATTTATCATAGCTTTATAATCAATTTCATCCTTAATCTTATTTTTGAATGTTATATATTTTATCATCTCACATGAAATAAGAATATTATGTAATTCATCAAGAGACAAATCATATTTATCTTCTAATGTAGAAATTTTAGATTCAAACCTATCAAAAACAATTCTCATGAGTTTTTTTAAAATGGATGAATATTACAAGACAACTTTGAATCCTATGATGTAGCAGAAAATTTCATTGACTCTACTAAAGTACTAATAAATAGTTTATTTATCTTTCATTATGATATATTCTAAATTTCCACACCATATTATAAGCTTTTCTTCCTTAACTTTGATATTTCCTTCAAAAATACTTTTGATTTTGTCCCAAGTTTCTTTATCTATTTTGAGACTCATCACCTTCATGAAAAAAAACCTAACAAATACATGAGAACATCATTTCTATCTATTCCATATACCTCAATATTTATTTGGATAGAAAACATTATAGGATCATTTTTATCAATTGGTGGAAACCCAACTATAGATGCATCAATTACCCCCATTCCAAGAGATAGAAGATAGGGTGTAATTTTATTTATCAAACCATGATAATTTGTTCCATCAATGGTAGTAATAAATCTTTTATTCATTGAGTTGATATTTTCCAAGATTATGATCAAATAGGGGAATCATGGTTCTAATCCCGAGTGAATTTCCCTATGATCGTGAAAACCACTAAGAGGGGGGTTGAATTAGTGGTGAGTTTTTACAATTTAAATTCTCTTGAAAGTAACCCATGTAACTTGTTAGATTTAATATACTTATCAAATTTTTAAAACAATATCACAAGAATTTAATGATAAAAAATTAAAACAAGGTATATAATATTTACAAGGTCCCCCCACCCGTATTGTGGGTAGCCACATCCTTCTCAGGTTAACTTCTCCTGGTATGTAGAAATACATTATATTAGAAAATTAAATACAATAATACAACTTCAGTTATACTCTTTTTATCGCCTGATAGGTATGATTATATAAAATCTCATTAGTTAAAAAAGATTTTATTATGTTTCCAAGCAAAAACAAATGGAAAAATTTTATGTACATCTTGCTAATGGTTAATTTAGAATTTCTCTATATAATATGTTAGTCCAATATCTATTCATGGGTTTCCTTTTAACTCCATCTGGTGAACCTCACAAAATTTAGCATGTTCTTTGAGCTCTATCCAATGAAAATAAACTCATGCACCTCCCAAACTGTTTAGAATATTTATCAAATGAAAACATTGTCTAGTATCTATGAATAATGTCTCAAAACTGAATAATCTATCTAATTACTATGACTAATTCCTCTTTCATTCAACTAATTTTGTTGGAAAATTACACTACATGAAACTCTGGCTTTTGGATCTTCATCTGGTATCTATGTCTGATAAAATATTTGTACCACTTAAACTTTCTAACATGCATAAACAGTTATTGTATTCATATTGTAATTTATCCCCTTTTTATAGGTTTTTTATAAGTAGATAATTTGGGAACTCGATCTTATTTTCCTACTCATCTTAATTTCTTAGGATACTTTTTAACCCTTCTAGAGTGTTTTAGAATCTTCTTAAAAACTCATCACCAGCACAATCTATTCAATATTCCTTAACCTTGGCATTAAGGAACTTCATAAAACTTACTTTTCATAACTAAATAAAAAACATTGATTAAATATGTCAACATCATCACTGGTAATGAAATTTAGAAGGATTTATAATTTATCACATAACTTCGTCTAGTGAGGTTTTTTTTGTTGAATTAATAAGAACTTATCCATCCGTCTCTACTCTAGTTTCCTCCTTCAAATAGCATTGATAAGATATCCTCCAGACCCTTACATAGGTCATATAAAACTATTTACCTTACAAATAATTTGTTTTAACCTTATGTGGGTATTGAAAATATTTAGGTACCATTATATAGTGCTCAGACATTTATGAAACCTTCAAATAATAGCACACTAATTATCTTAATAACATCATACTTAATACAGCTTATAAAAAATAATTTTCTACTTAAACATCATACAAACATTCCATTTGGTAACTTATCTACCATTTCAGGTGAACTTGATTCATTGGATAATGATCACATTGTTTCAACTTCTAAAGACATCAATCACAAAATAATGTCCCTTTTGTCTGGTGGATACTTCTTTGCATCATCTGATATAACTTCTTCAATTTTTCACTACTTCTTGAGCATCATCTTCTTAAAAATTAATCATATCCACTTTTTAATTATTATAATCATTATACTTATTGTTCTTCATTTTGTCACAGTGGTCTTCATTCGTCCAATGAAATTTTTTTCTTCTCTATCCTTCGACATTATACAATTTTTACAAGTGTGAACAAACTCAGTATTGAGAACATCATTCAAACCATTAACTAGTAATGACCACTAATGCGTCTCAAAGACATCGTTAAATCCTATAAAGAATAAATTTTTAAATTTATATTTTCCCAAACCACACTAGCTACAAAGTCATTGGATAGAGGAAGTATATGTTCGATCCCATAGAGATAAGGATGAACAATAATAAATTTTGAAAATATATTAGGTCATCCAATTTTAATTAATTAATTTTATTAAATCATTGATAGTAAAATAAAATAAAAAGTGTATAATGAAATTATAGAGGCGAAATAAATTGATTTCCATGGGAAGTTTTACAAAATAGTAAAACCTACTGCACTTGAAAAATAATTGTATCCCTTATCTGTATAATAATTCAGTTATATTAATATGAAACATGGTCATAAATTATCAATCTACCCTATAATATTAATTCCTCATGTCTATATAAATTAATATAACTTGGATTCATTAAGATCAGTTTTCAATTACAGAATATTAATCCAATTCAAAGTTCATAAATTAATTTCCATTATCATGTTGGGATTTGTCTGTTACCAAACACACTTGTTTAGTGATTTAATAAAAAATATATGAACATGAATTGAAACAAAGTACTAATTGAAAAAAACCATCATGAAAGTGAATAAATAAATTGAACAGGTTGGTATATACCAACTATGATGGGTTCAACACACCCCTATGAATTTATTCAATTGTCATTGGGTGATCACTAAAAAATAATCCAAATTCCAAAGAGAGGATAATATAAAAGATATATTTAAGAAATAATAATTGAATTAAACTATAAATAATTAAAAAAATTAGTAAAATTATAAATATGAAAGCAGAAACAAAAAACAAACTATGGAAAATGATATATTGGTTGGAACCCAAGTAGAAGCCTCTCGGTGGTCAAACTCCTTGCTCCTAAAATCCCATTTTCCTTTATCGATAAACCTTTATTTATAATTCACCAAGTCACCCAAACGGTTTCCAGGTCAAAATCCCATCAAAACCCCTGAAAATAGAAAAAATAGTTAATTCTACAAGTGTTGATGCAGAACATTCATGTGGTGAATTGATTGGCAGCCATAAAAGGGAATTTTTAGACATATCTTGAAATTTCATGGTGTGACACATTGGTCACACCATGAATCCATGAATTCTAGATTCCTAGAGTTTTTGTTCACTTCTATGCTCTTCCTCAATTAGTGAAATCACATATTGAATATTTAAAAACATTAATTTGATGTTCATGTCATGAATATCGCTTTCATGACATGAAATATGATCATGTCATCTCTTTTTGATTATCATTATCCATATTTCTCTGATGTATCACCGTGATATTGTCACTTATTTCACCAAATTTTCCCTCATTTCACAGCAATGTTGGGCCTACCAAAAGATCACAAAAAAAATAACATCAAGCAGGAATTTAAATTAAATAAATAAAAACCCAATCCAATAACAAATAAAAACCCAAGAAAATATAGTGAAAAATACATAAATCGACCTCCTTGGTCCTTCCAGTAACATTAAGTAATCTCCTTACAAAGCATCTCCCAGAATATCTTTCTAGTAGTCTATGTCTGGTGACTCAAACTTTAACTTCTTAAAAAAATAAATTTCATAACTTCAACCATGTTATTTTTTGTGTATAGATGTACTTTTATCCCCTTTTAATAACATGTGTAAACTTCATCTAAGATCTGGAATTTATTCATGATGTTAAGATAATTAATAATTTCTTAGTGTCATCTAACTGTAGGAAATATTTTCATATTTAAAGAAAAACTTCCTCAACCTCTTCCAACAAATCATTAGGAAAGTCTCCTACTCTACATAAGTAATAATTTCTTAATAACTGTCAATAAATATTTCTCACATTATGAATAAAAACATTAATAATAATATATGTTGTAATAACATTCAAAATATGTTACAAAGACATCACGAACGATCTTCAATTTCACCATTATCATCCCAAACACCATTAGTAAGACTACTCATCACCTCCAGGTGACACCTTTTCTTAACTTGAATATGTCAATACAAGGTCTACATACACCCATTGGGTGTATGTAGGGAGTGATCAACACTATTCCAATAGGATCCCACCATGAATTTATTGAGTAACCCTTTTTAGATAAATAAATTCATGCTATTTTGAAATAAACAATATGAGTGTAAAAAATGTAACTTTTAGAGGTAAGAAAAAAATTATCCAACATAAGAAATTTATCAATATAAACCAATTTATTAAAATTAATCATTCCATAATAGTTCACCTTCATAGATTCTCAAGACATCTACGGTTATAGGCAACGCAAACCTTTGTATCAATTTTTAATCTAAATGGAAAAAATCCAATGCACATATGTACCCTTTATGAGAACATACCTTAGCCTAGTGGCATGGTACCACCCATCCACATCCCCACATACACAAAACTACTATGGAGTACATGCCTTATCCTAGTAGTGTCGTGATACCCATCCACCTACCATGAACTTTATTTAACTCTGGATGTTTAGTTAGTGTGGGGAAATCAAAAGGGATACTAAATACAGTACTTACCTCTTAGATACTTAGGTTCCCATATTCTATTTCCACTTATAACATATCTAATTTCATTTAAAATAGTCCCTTCTATAAATACACCATAATCCAATTCAATTTATCACATTTAAATCATACCTTTAAAACCATTTTACTTATCAAAGCATGTAATAAAATTTAATACATTGTTATAATGTATAATTAGCCTTCAAAACCACAATAACAAAGCTTGGATAAATTTAAAAACTTTTTATAAAACATTGAAATACAATTTGTTTCATAAAACAAGAGTGTCTCATGAAACCACATACCTTTAACGAATCCAAATCCATAGAAATTGCTGGAAACCACTCACTTATGATGGAAATCCACATAAAATGTTAAGTGGTGTAATATATGTCACAAAACAACTCTGGTCGACCCCTAACTAGTCACTCGAGTTGGCCTCAACTAGTATCCAAATGCATTTTAGATTATCCCAAACTATAAAATAGTGTTGGGAAAAAAATATAACTTAATTGTTAATGATTTATCCCACAAAAGACATTTAAATAAACATGACCAAAATTAAAAATAATGTGGAATCATAAAATAAATCAAAACTAAAAAATATACCTCCATGAAACCCCGTGGGTCAGTTCCAAAAAAGAAACCTTGCTCACCCCATAAGAAATCTAGAAATACTATATCTATAATTTCAAAATGATAATGTTGGTTTGAGAACCATGATACTCAGTAGGTATGTCTTAAGATAACCAATTCCTTATTATTTACCTTTAAAGAGAAGTTAAAATCATGCTATTTTGAAAATAAAACATTAAAAGTAGGTTTTTATATCTCTTTAAAACACAAGTATCAAGCTTCCATTTTTAATAAAAAATACCTTTAATCAAGTTTTTAAAATACTTATAAAACATGATAAAAAGTTTTGTAAATTCTTCTTGAAAGATAAATAGTTCTAAAACATGTGTCTTAGTATGAAAGAACATCATATATTTCTCTTTAAAAAGAAATAAGATAATATAGGAAAGTAGAGTAAACGTAAAATAGGTGTCATGGGATCTAGGGATTTGGCCAGTGCATCCTAGGACAATGCTATACATACTCATATCATCAATATCTACCAACGTTGAATATCATCAACTACTTACAAAATACTCATCAATACCCATTCTGGTTTGAATGAGGGGGTGAATCCCATAGTATTTAGGTTATCTATTTTGGGCCACTAGACATTGTGTAATCTCAACTAGTGCATCGTGTATGCCTTGGCTCCCACCTAACTACCAAAATATTCCCATTATGAATAAATGGAGATGATTTTTTATCAATATGGAATATACATATATATCAAATATTTTCACAAGAAAATATTCCACTTTCTCACCTATAATATCCGTTTTAAATGCATCCCATTTTCCCTTTCTAAAATACACAATAATTCTCAAGCCCCTTTACTAAGGATACATCACATATCACAAATTTATCATACAGAACGTTACTAATAAGAGGGAAATTCCTTAAGGGGGGTTATCCATTTTTCTAAAAAAAATCAACGTTTCAACTAGGACTCTTTATTTTTTAAAGTACCGCTTTCCTTTTTTAAAACACTTTAGACCATGTATTTTGAGTTCTAAAACAACCTCTCACACTTATAACATATACACCAAGATTTATATATGATAACCCTTTAGACCAATGCACATATTCTACTAACCATGAGTTAATATGTTAAAATTAGGCACCCATATATATACCCATATATTTGTATATATGTAAGTCACATTCAAAAAGTCACAAGATTATAAATCCTCTCATGGATTTATAGAAAATTAAATCAATCCATTAGTTATTTTTATGAATTTGGGTTGAAAGGAACAAATCACCTTTGGGAATCACTATCTTTCATGATAAAAATAATTTATAAAACCAATTGTACATTTAAAAATCATTATATTTCAAACAATGTTGAAGATATTCTTAGAAAAATAATATACATTATGGATGTTTAGTTAAATTATAGAAAACAAGTAAACTGACTTTTCAAGGACCATAACCATTTTTCATAGAATATAAATATTATTTGTAGTGAAAATTCCCTTTATAAACACACAAGCAATCATGGAATTCAATTCAAATTTTTGGACATGAGGAACCAACCTAAAAACATGTGGCCTTTGACAACCATCACTCGAATCCACTTAAAATAGGTCCACAAAAGAAAGAGAGACCAAGAAAATCCCCAGTGAAGTAGAATCCCCTTTTTCACTTACGAACATATGCACCAATACATATATATAAGAACCCTTTATTCAAATGTACATATTTATACCACCATGATTGAATAAGTACAAATATGGTATATATATATTTTAGTATATATTTATATGTTTGTAATTTGTATTAAAAGATCCAAAACTCACCATATTCAATGAGAGCTACAAGAATAAGCCTAAACTCGATCTTTATAAAACCTCGGAACCAAAAAAAACAACCAAAAAACAGTAAATTTGGGTTATGTTTTTTCCATGGTGCACACAACAAATGGAAGAGAAATAAAACGAATAAAATAGGATAAAAAGTAAGAGTGTAACAGGATAATATCAACTAGGATGATTACACTAGAGATCATGAGGAGAATTTTCCAAGAATTGAGGGAGGGGTGGATGAGGTTCTGCACGCTGAGATACCCCTATGGGAGAGGGTTGTACAAGAGAGAGGGAAGGAGATGATGAGAGGGAGGAGGAACCCCTTAGGGTTTTATTACTAATAATAATTAATTTAATTTAAATTTTTTTATAACCTAGGTAGGTTGCACAGTTTGGTCTCATGGTCTTCCAGACTATGCCCCAACCATGTGGTGGCATCTTTCCTAAAGGGGATGAGGCTACATGGTCTCATGGGGGACCACATACCTGTGACCCTTACCATATAATCCACCTAGTGCTTCTTCCTAGGCTATATGGTTTATAGGAGGCTGGTGTATGGTTTCCCCTAACTGTGCACTAACACTGCACCACCCTCCTGCCTCTCCAAAAACTCCAAAATTTAGGGTAAACACCTAGGAAATCTCTGAAACAAAAGAAAAACCAAAAACTGAATAAAATAATAGAGTAGTGTTGGGTTAAGTTATGATGTTAGAGAGGCAAGGTAATACCATAAGTATGAAAACCCAACACATAGAAATACTAACCCAAACCATAGGTCTTTATCATCGTAATGAGGTGTAGAAAACCATGTAAAAAGAGATTAAAAATACAAAAGGAAATAATTTAACCACTAGATTTCTATATTTATTGAATTCACTTGAAGAAAAAATATTGGATTCAAACCCTAAAGGGAGGGAATGTGGCTTCATGGTTGTGAAAGAAGATTTTGGGTCAAAATAGGTAGAAGATAGAGCATTGGGGAAGTTAAAACCCACATGGTAAATTTTCTAAATTATAATTTTTGGTTTTTGGTTTGACCACATGTTTTGATCTTATATTTTTTCAAACTATGCACCAACCACGTGGGTCAGTACTGCCTTTCCTGGGAACATCATGGTTGGTCTGCACAATTTGGACAATAATACTCCAACCATACAGAATACCTCTACTAAATTTACAGACCAAATTTCATAGTTGCAACACTGTTACTTATAAGTGTTTGTTAACCATGAAAGAACCTAGTATTTCTAAAAAATCAATTTTTCAAAGGTAAACCACCTAGAAAATAAAGAACCAAAAAAAATATGAAATAAATGATCCATACATAAAAATGGTTTCCTGGGTGTGAAAATTCTCCCCACCATATCACTTTATTCTCCTTAAAATTCAACCCAACACATAATCTATAAATAAATGAGGAAATCTATCCCTCATATAAGATTATTTCACCCGAGTATCAAGTGAATCATGTTTGTGTTTCCATATCACAAAAACTAACTAAAAGGATTTTCTATAGAGAACCTTATCTTAGGGGTCAAAAATTCGAATACGTCACTCAGAAATCAAGGATTATGGATCCAAATTGATCACTTACTAATTAATCGCATGGGGTGAATTGGGTTGGTTTTTATTCAATTGATAAACATGGAATACATTATGAATTATCATTACCTAATGTGGAAAATCCAACATATAAGCAACCTTTCCAACCCATCCAGTGATCTTGAAGGAACCAACATACCCCATGATTATTTCCCCCTAATTCCCCATTATATAGTGACCTAAATAGGGTGATAAAATCAAAAATACCTTGTCATCCATTTAAAATTCAATGGGTTTAGGGATTTTGGAATAAGATTTATAACAACTCTGAGTCATCAAAAAAATTCTAAATATCTTGAATCTTTCTTGTTATTTATTGAATAAGGATAGATCCTACCAAAGAGGTATCACCTACCTCTGTCTAGAATAGATTATAATGAAAAGGTGGTCCATAAATAGCTTATAATAATTCTATCTAACATAGGATCAAATCAAATCTTCTTGAATTTGATCATCATATTATGTTTTTCCATCCATCCAGTATGGTAAGTTATGATCAACTTCACCTTGTTTCTTCTTATAGGAATTTCTAGAATAATGATATAAAATGGGGGTAATATTTAGATATTATGTTAGAATACACACCATGAAACCTCATAGCATACAGTATTTAAAACCTACCAATATCTTCTAGTTTTGTCATATCCTTATTCATTGTGAAGTGGGTAGACTTAGTTAACTGATTGATCATAACCCAAATGTCATTATTCCCCTAATTCATATGAGGTTAGTATAATAATTATGTTCATAGAAACATTTTCCTACTTCTAGTAAGGAATGGAAAGATGATGATGAAATCCGGAGTTTTGTATGTTTTTGGCATATACCCACTAACAAGTATAACACTAAGACACCAATTCTACTATATCTCTCTTCATTCCATGAAACCAGTATCACCTCTTTATATCAAAATACATATTGGTGTCACTGGGGTAGAAATACCACTGAAACTGAAGGAAAATCTCCATAGCCACATTCCTCATATATGAAGGGGCCATGGGCCTACTCCAAAAACAAAAATATCCTTCTAGAGATAGATACCATTCACTGGTGGTACTCCAACCATATAAAGTTCCTCTAAAATTTTGTAAATTTCTATTGTATTCCTTATATCAAGAAATGATCTCAAGGATGGGAGAATTAAATAGAATGTTTCCAACAAATAGAATGTCTTTCACATCATTTGTCATCAATTTCATCTCATCCAGGAGTCCCATGAGCTTCCACAACTCACTGAACTCCACTAGTTCATGATATGAAAACTTCCAACTATGGGAATATGAAATAATATTCTCTTTAGAAAGAAACTAAGAAATATTGAAATAAAATTTCTAGATATATTCAACCCAATGCATCTGCCTGAGGTTTAAATCCATCTATGAGCAAATGTGACCTAAGATTTTATGAAATGATAGTATGTTTAAATTATAAAAAATAGTAATGTAGCTATAATTTTATTGTGTTAATGACAATATCAAACTATAAGTCATGTTTAGGATAGTTCTTCATATAAAGCTAAAGATTTTGGTATCCATAGGTTACCGCATGATCTCCTTTCCTCAAAGCACATCCCAAAATCATTCTAGAGGCATCACAAAAAAACCACATAACCAAGACCCACCATAAAAATGATAAATACAGTTGTTTTGTTCAAATATTGATTCTTCTCATCAAATGAGTCTTTTCATTCCAAATGTCATATAAATTTCACCCCCTTACAGTTGAGAACCATCAAAGGAGATTCTAATTTAGATAAATTCTTGATAAACCACCAGTAGTATCCAGGTAACCCCAAAAATCATCGAATATAAAAGACATTCCTAGTATCATTCCATGAAATAATGACCTTCACCCTGTCATGATCCACTGATATACCTTGTTCGGACATATCATTTCCTAGAAACTTCACTACCTTAATATAGAAACTCTATTTATATGGTTCAACACAGCATCGTTGGTACAATAGGGTGCCAAAAATAATCCTCAGATGATGATCATGGTGTTGGTCTTTAGAATAGACTAATATGTCATCCACAAACACTATAATAAAGGAATCAAGGTGTAAAATGAATATTCAGATTATCAGTGATATAAAGACCAATTGAGCATTAGTCAACCCAAATGGCATCACTAGATACTTGTGTTGACTGTACCTTCTCCTGAATTTCATCTTTTGAACTTCTGTTTTTCTTAACATGAATTGGTGATACCATGATCGAGGATCAATTTTTGAGATACATTTTTCTCCCATAAAATATTAAAAGTTGTCATCAATATGGTGAAATGTGTACTTATTCTTGATGATTTCTTAGTTTATCTTCTAGTAATCGATACACATGAAAAGGGTCTCATCCTCTTTCATAGAAAATAGAACTGGAGTAGCCCAAGGTGACGCACTCAAGAAAATAAAACCCTTATCTTCTAGGTCATAATGATGAATATTTAACACTTTAATAGCTATATTTCCCATGTAATAAGAGGATAATGATGTTAGTTGAGTTATAAGAACCAGATCATAGAAAAATTAAATTCTAATTCTGGGGGTAAACCTGTTAAGTAATATGGTAACACATATAGAAACTCCGTTATAATTGAGGGATATACATCCCCAAAATTTCCCTCATAATCCTTATCTAAGAGATGCTCAATTCTATATGTCATTATTCCCACTTTAGTATGGGGTAGTCCTTCCCAACCTGATCGTGAATCCCAATCCCCTTGAAACATACGGGGATTCCCATCAGGATTAGTGAAGGTCACCTTCCACTAGTAATAATAAACATGGGACTTTAATGAATCCATATAATCCATTATCATAATGATATCAAAAGAATACATCTTATGTATTATGAAGTTCTTCTCCATATCCACTTATGATATAGAGACAAAAAAAGATGAAAATCGAAAGCCTTGCTCCTTCCCCTTCCCAATAGGTGTTGAGATCTCTAAAACATATAGAATGAGATTTGATGGAAGTTTAAATAATTCCATAATATGATCATATATAAATGAGTGAGAAGAACCAATATTAAATAAATAAATCACCATATATTATGAAAAATGTTTAGTATATCTCACATTCATCAACCCTAATTCAGACTCCAGAGAAACTAGATATGATGTGTGAAAATGCCTAGTCTCGATCTATGTATGAGATAGACCACAAACCAAGGATTATATCCTTAGATGTCTCTAACCATATTAATATCAAGTCCTACTTCCACACCCCTAATATATGGGCCTCACTAACTAAGAGTCATATGACTAAACATTAGATTCCTTGAGTGTCAAGGAGATTATGCCACTTCAGAGAGAGGTACTAGCTTTAAAAAACCTTTAAAAATGTCTTAGAATCCAAAATAAATGGAAATAATTAGGGTAATCCTGAAACAATGTCCCTATATACCCATTCCTTCCAAACTGATAACAAATAGGTGATACCCCACCTAAACTCAGTGATGATAAAAAATGAGATGGGTACCTAGGACCATCACTACCTACCCTTCTCGGATCATCCTGATTATACTTATTTTCTTAAGGACAACTATTTATTTCATCGGATAAAGGAGTCACACTAGTCATCCTAAAAATCTATGACTAATCTATATCTCCCATGAGTGCTGGATCCAAAACCTCTATAAAATTTATGAGCTTCAAGAGAAATGTGTAAGATAAGATGTTAGACTAAAGACCCATTCAAAACTCTGATATTTAAATTTATCATTTGATGTTATACCTGGTGAAAAATGAAAAAAATGATCAAATTTATTCACATACTTCATTATTTTCCTATAACCTTATTAGGGAGCAAAAAATTATCAAGAATTCTCGAGCTCCATCCTATTTGGATAAAACTGTTTGGTGACAATCACCCTAAAATCCTTCCATAATAAGTGTTCATACTTTCTAGATTGACAAATTGAATCCTACCATTTCGTACTGGGACCTTCAAGAATAAAGGTGATACACATCACCATGATATAAGCTGGGGTCTGAAGGAACTCAAAAATAATATTATTTTTTTCTTTCTTGTCCTCACCATCTTAAGGGTCATTGGTTCCTTAGATGGATGAATGCCTAGAATTAATAAATTATTGAGCATTCTCCTTCTTGAAACTCGAATTAAATTCCATATCTAAGGTGGGGTTCGAATATAACCATTGGCCTATTACTTAAATATCCCGAACAACTACCTCAATGAGGATATGATCAAGCAATGGGTTTTATCATCAAAAGTTAAATGTGGTGTCTTGTGGAGGGTTCATGGGTCACTTTTGAGGGGGTATGATGCTACATAAAACCAATAAAAGAGAAAAACCATCAAAATCACTAATAAATAATAAATCCATAATTATAACATTTATCATATATCGAATTATACTATAAAAAAGGAAATATAAAAAACTTAATTCTTATTTGAATCTAGGAATACGTGTGTGGTCTATAGCTTGTGTACCCTATACAACTAGGAAGGGTAAAAAAATCAAAAATCCAAAAAACAATTCCTAAATCCCATAGAAACTCAAGGGTAGACACTAAGAGTTTTGTTTAGACACTCCATCACACCTCTTATTTGAGCCCCAAAATTCTAAAATCTGGTCAATACCTACTCCCCAAATAACATATAACTCAAAAATCAGGATCTAATGCCATTTTCTCATGAACCAACTGAAGGTTTGGGTGTATAAGAAGCATCTGGTGTGGGAGATATATTAAAATTTATATAAAATATTTCAATTCCATCTTGTACGTTAAATTTATAATCAATTTATTTATATCAAAAGAAACAAAATAAATTGGCTTAGGATATTTATTTAATGTGGATGTTGATCATCCTAAAAATCCCTTTCAGATTTCCTTTTTTTTCATAGTTAGGATCCAAGGATATAATCCCTCTAGCGGTGATACACACATTCTCTTTTGATCTCCATAAAATTCCAATTGATATTGGGTGCTAGTGCAGCGAATCGATTATCTTGTGTTGTTTGTGTTGGTCATTTTTTATTTTCTCTTGAAGGAATCTATCTTGAATTTCTCATTATTTACATGGAGATAGAATGATGAGTAAAGATTAAAATTTTTGTGTGAAAAAATTATTTATTTTTGATTCTACTCCCTACACAATATACATAACCTTATATTTATAGAGCTAGGGTTTAAGTTAAAACACTATTTCATTTCATGTCAGACCATAGACAATATTATATCATTTAATAAACCCAATTTATCATAATAATAATGATAACACTATTATTATTTGGTGTGTTCCAACTTGCGAAACAACAAAAAATATTTAACCAGATTGTTAATTAATATTTTTTACCAGTTACGGTCATGGTCCTTTCAAACTAAACTAGCATTTATTGAACATCCAGATAAATATTAACTATTTTATTCATTAATAAATATTTTTGATTTATAAAGCGTGAATAAAATTATTACGCGGTCTTGAGAATAATATTTATTCTATTAATTAAATTCAAATTGAATTTAATCAAGATCAACAGAAACAATTAGTGTGTGGCCCACTAGAATTCATTATCATTGGCATTATGTGGGCTTGCATAAATTCCAAGATTACTATCAAGAAATGGGTCAAGGTGCATAATAGAATGAAATTGAGGTCATGACAATGAAAACCACATATGAACGATTACATTGTAATTTAATCCCTTTATCACAATATCTAATCAACTAGGTTTCACATCCATATCACTAGACTATATGCTCGATGTGTCTATATTTGGCTATCTAAATTAACTCATCATTGCACCATGGAAATAGAATTTAGGGTGATGGTTCTATTCTAATCAAAGTGATAACATATAATCTTCTATAGATATGGAGGGGAAAAATTATTCCTCCTCTTACCCTTTAATAACACGTCATTTGTGAAACACCCAACATACCCTACTTCCAGAAAACATATTGTGTGATGATTTTCATCAATAAATCTAAGTGTGAGAGTCATAAAATGTATTAACGATAATATTAAAGTCTAAGGACCATTACACATGCTCGAAGATAGGAATATATGATGACACCAAAACATGTGGAATTCTAATTGGGGGTATGTATTTAAAATCTTCCTTCATAGAGATTACTAAGTGAAAACGCAATGCAAAGAAGCATCATCCAGTTATGATTACTTTCACCTAATATTATATGTACTATTTTTCCTATAATAGTACATTATCTAACCACAATAGATTATTTAATAATATCATCATATCACTTTAAGGTTATAATCATAATAAGGAAGTGATATGACCTTATAAATGTGGTGTATACTCTAGGACATTATTATATTAGATTCTGGAATAATAATGAAAAATATGAAATAAGATATTTTTTTAATCTTCAATACATTGAATATACATGTAATAAAGATACAAACAGTTGGTCCTAGGAAACCAACTCATAAAAACACCCAATTGAACTAGAGTTAACTACCTATTACTTTTAGTTAACAAGACTACACATGGTAATCATTTTTATACTGAGTCAAGGCTTTATTAAATGGGTTCCCCATATTGTTTTCCTTAGAAATATTGCTCACTATAACATAAATTATGTGATAAAAATAAATCAAGATATGATGCTTCTGATGTTTTTTTTCATCTGACGATGTGGCCTTGGATATTTTGCAAGATCCGTCAATATAATATCATCATAGTAAAGTGTGATAGGATCTTTAATTCTACGTATTATGTCAATATCTTGGATGAAATTTTTCATCAATACTTCTTCTTTAACTGCCTCAAAATAAGTAATATACTAAAACTCTATTGTATAATATGATACCATAGCTTTCTTTGAGTTCTTCCAACTCACAAAACCTCTATTAAAAGTGAAGATGTATCCCGTTTGAGACTTGATGTCATCTGGGTCAATTTGGAAACTAGAATCAACATATCCATTGATTAATTGGTCCTTATCTATTCCATGAACTAGGAACATATCCTTATTACTCTGGAAATACTTAAGGATGTTCTTGACATCCATCCAATGGTGATCACCTGGGTCATCTTGATATATTTTTACCTCGATTAATTTATAAGTGACATATAGACTAGTACATAGCATAATATACATGACTGGCCCAATCACTGATTCATATGAAATCCTTCTCATTATATTTTATCCCTCATGTGTCTACGGACACATATTCCAAGAAAGATGAATGCCATGTTACAGTGAAAAAAATTCTCTCTTGGATCGTTCCATACTGAATCTCTTCAGTGTCTTGTCAATTTATATACTTTGACTTAGGTTGAGAAGCCTCTAGGGTCCATCATGATGGATCTTTGTCCCAAGAATATATATTGTCTCACCCATGTCCTTCATATAGAAACATTTATTGAAACACGCCTTAATAGACTTTAAGGCTGGTATTTTGTTTCCAATGAATAATATGTCATCAACATATACTATTAATAAAACGATCGCACTACCACTAAATCATGTATAGAAACAAGGATCACACTTGTTCTTGATGAAACCAAATTTTATTATGGCTTCATCAAAATGAATTTTTTGTGTTCAAGATGCTTGATTTAATCCATAAATGAATTTTTACAGTTTTCATATCTGGTTAGATTCTTTTGGGGTCACAATCCCTTTAGGTTCTATCATATAGAAATATTCATTAAGTTTCTCGTAAAGTTAGGTTGTTTTGATATCCATTTCTAAAATCCCATTTTCATTGTAATAATTAATGGAAAATATAATTCTGATGTATTTTTACATTGAAACTGGTGACAAGGATTCATCATAGTCAAAATGTAATGACCCAATGTTTATCAGTGGAAATTACCTTCTTATAATCATGTCATAAAATCACATGAAAACACAACATAATGAACTACTAAGTGCTAAGCGACCTCTAAACATAATTTTGTCACTTCTGTATTAGGAATTTTGAGAATCAGACATATATGGTTGTGTTCAAGATGATTTTTGGAGTTTAATAAAACAAAAATAATTTTCTGTGAATAGTAACCTACACTTATGAATAGTAACATACCCTTATGAATAGTAATATGTCCCTTATTAACAGTGAATCTTCCAACATAATATTAACCTTACCCTTGAATAATTAAATTATAATTAGACATCTTAGAATGTGAAAATTTGACCTTAGTAAACGTTTTGGAATTTTGTAAGTCATAAATAAATAATTATAAATAATTAATTAATTTAAAAGAAAAATTATTTTCTTAAAACTTGTTCATTAATTATCAAATCAATGTCTTATAGTTTTTAGATAATTTAATAAGACTCTACGTAATTTTTGAAAGCACCAGAAAATTAGTTTTAATTTTGAAAACTGTTTTTTAAGTACATTATAATTTTAATTAAATATTAAATTAATAATATTTGGGAAATATTTTTTGAAAAATGAACCTCATTTTTGGATTATACACATTGATAAATCATAGGGGTAATTTTTTGGGATTTTTCTGAGATACTTGATTTTTGGATGAATAGTGAAATACCGTAATTTACAAAAAAATAAGCTAAATAAGCTAATATAAGAGTCATGTGTGATTTTCTACTGTTGTAAGCCCACTTGGTTCAGGATCACATTATAAAATTACTATTATTGGTCATTAAATACATACAATTCCTTGTTTTAGGGGAAATTAGTAAGCTAATGAATTTTATATTAAGAAAACCCATTTTCCCTCCACTATAAAAACCACCCTTCACACCCTCATTTCCTCACACCTCTCAAGCTCCAAGCCTTATCTAAACTCTACCCAAACCTCTTCTATATCCCCTACCCAACGTTATATAGCTTCTTGTCTCATCAAAATTCCAAGCCTATCTTCCTTAAGGATAATCTCAAGAGGAGGATTTAAGAGGTAATTTCTCTCCCTCTTCTCCTTTAATTTCCTTTGATGTTCATGTTCATTTATTGATCTCTTCCCACCTATATTACACTAAATGGTATTGTAACTCCATTAATAAACATATAATGTAATTTTATTATGATAATGTGATATTATATTATCCAAAGCCTTCCCCTTTTCCTTTTATATTATTATAGAGAACGTTGTTCGTGAGGTGTTAATTTATCACCTTCAAGAACGACATGGTTTCTTCTTCCATTTATACCTTAAAATATGGTCATGAAATCATTATTATGGTTGAACCACAACCTTTTATATGTATTATATCCTATTTAATGTTATTTAACTAACTTTTGACCAAATTTTTATTGATAAAATAAAACAAGTTCACTATGATCGAAAAATCCCTCTAATTAACCCAAACAATCATCATTTAATTATTATCTAATGATACATCCACAAGGATCAAATATAATTCATTATAAGATCATTAAAACTCTTTTAATATCATTAATAACATGTAATATCAGTTCTATATGTTTACCCATGTTCTACCCAAACATCAATTTAAGAATACAAGTGAATCACTCAAGAAAAACATAAAATCAAACATTCCCGAATAATGTTTTTAAAATATATATCTCAGCCAAAGGCACATAAAATCACTTAATGAAACCATAATGAACCATATTAATGCAAAAAAAGGTTACTCATTTCTAATTAATGAATATAATGTCATTATATAGGACATTAAAGAGAAGGAAGCATTTGGATACAAGGTAAGGGGAAACTATCGAACACAAATTTCGTCCTGCGGGTTCTTCCTCCTTCACTCCATTTTTGATATAGTTAATCCTAATGAATAATCTGTTTGTCATTATATTTCATTTTCTGGGATATAAATGTTTACCACAATTCTTTATGTCAAACAATATTCTTTCCAAAATAACTCTCCTTTCAAGAACACACCTTTTACTTCTCATTCAAGATTTACGGTTCTTGTATCAAGTATGTTATTCCCTATTTATTTTGGGAACCAAAAGGTTATGAATGTGTTCTTATGAGATGAAACTCATTACTCTTCATGGGTTAGTTATGTTAATTTATGTTATATTTTCATTGTGGCATGCATGATAAATGATAATGTTATGATGTGACGGGTTCGCCCAGAATTATATAGCGCAATATGAATGTTTAAATGTGATGGGTGCGCCCGGAATTATAAAGAACTCCAATTAATTGGATAAAGTGATGAATCTCATGAGTAAATTTGAAATGATGTTTGAACAAGATTCTATCTTGGTTCACATGTATGTGTAGTAGTTAACCACTACGACCTGATGTTTCATTTTTATGCATTGCCACATTTCGTGCCTTATATTTATGCTTCCTCTCATGTTCATGATCTTTTTCCCATGTTTTTATTATGATCACCCCATCCTATATTGTTCTTATCTATCCTTTTACTGGGCTTCTAGGTCACCACTTTTGATGTATATCCTTAGGTGGATACATGTACTAAGGAGAGGACAAGTTCCATAAGAATCCCGAATAGAAGAAATTAAATAAATGTTTATTCTTGATGTTGTAATTGTTATGTATGGTCCTGGTTTTCCCAAGACACTAAACCTTTGGATCCTCTATGTTTAATACTATTATTTTGTTTATATTTAAATTGATGTAATAGTAATGTATGAAAAGTATGTGATGTTATAGTAGGTATCAGAGGCAAGGTTTAGTAAATTTCGGAATTAGGATTAGTGAACCCTAGAGAAAACCTATAGCACGAGACAATGTACAAATATGAACACAAGAATATATACATAGGGATCCCAAATTTTATGTTTTCTGAATAAATTATTCAAATGAATAAGTTATGTATTCATGACTTGTTTACATATGTTTGTTCTAACCTTTTCTATTTTAGAAAATGGTGGGAACCAGGAGAAATCAGGCCAACAACTATTGCGAGGGCTAATGCAACGATTGCCCGAACGACATCCCCAATGATTTGGGAGGTGGAGTTCAGAACTTCAAGGAGATTATTACCCAATTATATCAGGTTATGAACAATAACAATAATAATGGGGAACATCATCCTTCACCAAATAGGGATCAACTGGCTATCGAATGTTTTATGCAGCAATGACCACCGACGTTTAGTGGATCCTCTGATCCACTCATTATGGAACAGTGGTTCAACTCCATGGATAATATATTTTATGTACTTCACTGTTCTGAGATGGAGATGGTTATGCTAGCCGTTTATCTTCTAGATAGAGAAGCCGATCAATTGTGGGCTTTGATTAAGAACACCAAGAGAAGGGAGGAAATTGAAGAGATGGAATGGGAAGACATTAAGATAATGTTTCTTAACATGTATTTCCCAAGAAATCTTCACACAAAGATAGAGAGATAATTCATAGAGATCATGAAAAAAGAAGGAGAATCTTTCACAACCTATGAAGTGAATTTCACAAGGCTTTCAAGTTACACTTCGGGTTTTGTTATCAACAATGATAGCAAAATTGATAGATTCATTAGTGTATTAAAACCACAACATCGAATGGATCTTGCAATTAGAGACTTTGAGAGTTATTTATAAGTTTTTTGATGTGCCCTCACAGTGGAGATGGAGTTTGGGGAATGGTCCCATGGCTATGGTGATAAGAAATGAAAAATGGAGTTTCAAGTCGGTGGATATAATGATAAAGTTGGGAAGAAAAATCAATGACCCACATGCCAAAAATGTGGGAATTTGCACCATGGGAACTGCCTCAGAGTGATGGGGAAATACTTCAAGTGTCGGAAAGAAGGACACCATGATCAAGAGTGTCGAAAAGAAACAAAAAGGAAGGAGAATTTAGCAGATAGAAGGAGAGAACCACTCATGGGTAAATGGTACAACTGTAGGGAGCTATGTCACTATGAAAACCAGTGCACTAAACCTCAAGTTCTCGAGAGTAATCAGCGTCGGCAGCCACCGAAACCAAAGAAATAAGTGAAGGCTTATGACATCACTATTGTGGAAGTGCAGCAAGATAATGAAGTCGTACAAGGTACACTTCCAATTCACTCGAGAATGGAAAAGTCTTATTTTATTTTGGTATTACGCATTCCTTTATATCTTTCCAGTTTTCTAGAACTATAGAATTGAAGCCTCAAAACCTTGAAGTAGAGATGTCAATAAAAACAAAAGGTGGTACAATCATTGCAACCCAAGTTTTTAACTCTTCTCCTATTGGCGTATGTGGTAAGATTCTTCCAGAAAATCTTGTAATACTTCTATTGGTGGAATTCGTCGCTATATTGGGAATGGATTGGCTCTCGTTATATAGAGCACATATCAACTGTCAGGAAAAGGAGATATCTTTTCCTATTCCGAACCATCCCATGATCCTCTAAAAATTCAAGGAATATCATGAATCTCCTTTGAAAAATCCTTCAATGGTGTGGGTGTTGATTCCCTATGAAGAAGAATATCTCGCCCAAATGGTTGAGTTTATGGAAAGTGCAAGCCTTGAGGAAATGACCATCATGAGGGAATACAGTGATGTATTTCCCAAAGAGTTACTTGTAATTCCCCCGGATCGTTAGGTTGAGTTGTCAATTGAACTCAATCCCGGATGTACTCCTACATCTAAGTGTCCCTATAGGATAAATCCTATCGAACTGGAGGAGTTAAAGAAGTATCTGCAAGAGCATATGGACAAAGGCTTCATACACCGTTGTGCATCACCTTGGGGTGATCCAGTGATCTTTGTGAAGGAGAAGGATGAAAAAATGAAGCTATGTATTGATTATTGGGAACTCCACAAGATCACCATAAAGAAAAAGTATCCTTTTTCAAGGATTGACGACTTTTTTGATCAGTTAAGAGGAGAGAAATTCTTCTCAAATGTGGATCTTCATTCTGGATATCATCAGGTAAAGGTGAAGACGGAAGATATTCAGATGATTTTTATTTGTAAAAGGTATGGGAACTATGAGTTTTTGGTGATTCCCTTAGGACTTAATAATGCCCATGCAATCTTCATGGATTTGATGAATATAATATTTAGCCATTACTTCGACAAATTTTTGGTATTTTTTATCGATTATATTCTCATCTACTCCAATAGAAAGGAGGAACATGAAGAACATCTAAGACTTTTGTTGGAGACATTAATAAAGGAGAAGTTTTACACCAAGTTTAGCAAGTGTGAATTTTGGATGATGCGAGTCACGTTCATGGGAGATGTGATCATAAGTGAGGGAATTTCCACGGATCCTTCAAAAAAAATGTGATTGAGGAATGGCCCAAGCCCTCTAGCATCAAGTAAATCCATAGTTTTCATGGATTAGCTGGGTACTACTGATATTTTGTGAGAAAATTCTCATGATTCTCAAGCCTGCTAAATAAGTTAACAAGGAAAGGGGTAAAGTATGTTTGGAAAAAAGAATGTGAGGGAAGCCTCGAGGAGATAAAGAGAGGGCTGATCACTGCACCTTTACTCACACTACCAAAAAGTCGAGAAAGTTTCGTGATATACTGTGATTCTTCAAAGATATTATTGGGTTGAGTACTCATGAAAAATGGTAATGTTATATCCTACGCCTCACGACATTTGATGATCCATGAGCAGCACTACCCGACGCATGATCTCGAGCTAGTAGCAGTGATTTTTTGCCTTGAAAATCTGGCGACAGTACCTTTATGGTGAAAAGTGTGACATATACACCGACCAAAAGAGCCTAATGTATATATTCACACAAAAGGAGCTCAACATGCGTCAAAGGAGATGGTTAGAGCTAGTTAAGGATTACAATTTCTCTATTCACTATCATCCTGGAAAGGCAAACAAGGTAGCTAGTGCTCTCAGCAGAAAAGAATCTGCTACTCTATCCATGTCGTGGATTAAGAAAGACCCTGTCTTTTTAGATATGAAAATAATGGATTTGGAAATCATAAGGGCAGGGGATACATCCTACCTTTCCCAAATGATTGCGCAACCATCCATCCATGAGAGGATTAAGGAAGCCCAAAGGGATTATGTGGAGATACAAAAGAGGGCGAATTCAGAAAAGGAAGGCAAGTTTCCAGAGTTCCATATCGATGATGATGGTGTGATTCAGTTTGGAGTGTGCATTTGTGTGCCTTCATCACCAGAAATAAAGAATGACCTATTGGATAATGCACATAGCTCAATATTCTCTATCCATCATGGGAGTACCAAAATGTATCTTGATCTCTAAGAACACTTTTGGTGGGATAACAAGAAGCAGGAGATTTCAGAATATATATCAAGGTGCATGGTATGTCAGAAAGTTAAAGCTAAGCAACAAAAGTACAAAGGTATGATGAATCCATTTCCTATACCCATGTGGAAATGGGGAAATGTTACTATGGACATTTTCACCACTCTCCCAAAGACGTTGAAGAGAAATAATGCGATATGGGTTGTGGTTTCCTGACTCACCATGACTTCCCATTTTATCGCTATTCGGGAATATCTCTCACTTAAAAAACATTCAAAGATATATTTGAATGATATTGTGAGACAGAACAGTGTTCCAATATCAATTGTGCCTGACCATAATCGACGTTCACATATAAATTCTGGAGGAGTCTTCAACATGCTTTGAGTACTGAATTAAATTTTAGCATGACCTATCACCCCCAAATTGATGGCCAGTCTAAAATAAATATTCAGACACTTGAAGATATGCTAAGTTCCTACTCTCTAGAATTCAAAGGTGAATGGGATCAGCATCTTCCATTGATTGAGTTATCATACAACAATAGCTTCCACTCGAGTATTCAGATTGTTCCGTATGAAGCTCTGTATGGAAAGAGATGTAGAACTCCAACCTGTTTGTATGAAGTTGGAGAAAGAATCCACTTAGACCTGATCTTATTCAAGATATGACTGAGAATGATCAAGTCATCTAGAAACACATCAAAGCTGCTCAATGTCTTCACAAGTGATATGCAGAAAACCATCGAAGGGACTTGGAGTTTGACATTGGAGATAATTTCTTCCTTCAAATATCTCCATGGTGGAGAGTCATGCGATTTGGGAAGAAAGGGAAGTTAAGACCAAGATATATTGGCCCCATCGAGATCCTTGACCGCATAGGAGTCGTGGCCTATCGTCTTTCACTTCCACCGAATATGGCTCACGTTCATGATTTGTTTCATGTATCACTACTGAGGAAATACATACCAGACCCCTCACATGTACTAAACTCAGAGGTGGTGCAGTTGGAAGATGATCTCTCCTATGATGAGCAGCCAGTAAAGATTCTGGATTGGAGAGATAAGGTTCTACGCAACAAGACAACACATCCTGTAAAAGTGTTGTGGAGGAACTATATGTTTGAGGAAGAAAATTGGGAACTAGAAGAGGCAATGAAGGAGAATTACCCTCACCTATTTGTGTAATGTGAAATTTCGAGGGCGAAATTTCATAAGGGGGGAAGAATGTAACAACCCAAAACATTTCAATGGAAATTACCTTCTTATAATAATGTCATAAAATAACATGAAAACACAACATAGTGGAATACTAAGTGCTATGTGGCCTCTAAACATACATTTTTCACTTATATATTGGGAATTTTGAGAATCAGACATACATATTTCTGTTCAAGATGATTTTTGGAGTTTAATAAAACAAAAATAATTTTTTTTGAATAGTAACCTACCCATATGAATATTAACATACCCTTAAGAATATTAATATTACCTTTATGAATAGTTAATCCTCCAACATAAGATTAACCTTACCCATGAATAATTAAATAAAATTTAGACATCTCAGAAAGTGACAATTTGACCTTTGTAAACGTTTTTGTATTTTGTAAGTCATAAATAATTAATTATAATTAATTAATTAATTTTAAAAAAATTATTTTCTTAAAATGTGTTCATAAATTATCAAATCAGTTTCTTATAGATTTTAGATAATTTTATAATACCCTATGTAATTTTTGAAAGCACCATAAAATCATGTTTAATTTTAAAAAGTGTTTTTTTAAGTAAATTATGATTTCAATTAAATATTAAATTAATAATATTTAGAATATTATTTTTGAAAAATGGACCTCATTTTTGGACTCTACATGTCGAAAAATGGTAGGGTTAAATTTTTTGGATTTTTTGAGACACTTGAATTTTGGATAAATAGTGAAATACCTTAATTTACAAAAATAAATGAGCTACATAAGATAATTATAGAGTCATGTGCGATGTTATGATGATGTAAGCCCACTTGTTTCGGGATCATGTGATAAAATTACTCTAATTGGTAATTCAAGACTCACTATTCCTTGTCTTATGGGAAATTAATAAACTAATGAATTTTATATTAAGAAAACCCCTCTCCCCTCCACTATAAAACCCACCCTTCAAAACCTCATTTCCTCACACCTCTCAAGCTCCAAGACTTATATAAACTCTGACCACACCGCTTCTCTATCCCCTATCTCACGTTCAAGAGCTACTGGTACCATAAAAATACCAATCCTAGCTTTCTTAAGGAGAATCTCAAGAGGAGGATTTAGGAGGTAATTTCTCTCCCTCTTCTCCTTTAATTTCCTTTCAAGTTCAAGTTCATTTCTTGACCTCTCTCCACATATCTCCATCTAAATGGTATTTTAAATCAAGTAGTATACATCTAATGGAATTATATGATGCTAATGGGATATTATATCATCCAACACCCTTTCCATCTTCCTTTTATTTATTTAAAGAGAATGTTGTTCGGGAGGTGTTAATTTATCACCTTCAAGAACTACATGCTTTCTTCTTCCATTTCTACATTCAAATATGGTCATGGAACCATTATTATGGTTGACCATAAAATTTTATATGTATTATCTCAAATTTAATGTTCTTTAACTAACTTATTACCATATTTCTAGTGTTAAAATAAAACAATTTCACTATGATTGTGAAATCTCTCAAAATAACCCAAACAATCATCATTTAACTATTATGTAATGATACATCCAAACAAATATAATATAATTCATTATAAGATCATTAAAACTCATATAATATCATTAATAACTTGTAATATCAGTTTTGTATGTTTACCCATGTTCTACCAAAACATCAATTTAAGAATACAAGTGAATCACTCGAGAAAACCATAAAAACAAACATTCCCAAATAATGTTTTTAAACTCTATAACTCATCCAAATGAACATAAAATCACTTAGTGAAACCATAAAAAATCATATTAATGTAAAAAAGGTATTTTATTTCTAATTAATGAATATAATGTCATTATACATGACATTAAAGAGAAGGAATCATTCGGAGACAAGGTAAGGGGAAATTCTCGAACCCAAATTTCGTCCTTTAGGTTCTTCCTATTTCACTCTATTTTTTTAATTGTTACTCCTAAAGAATCATTTTATCATAATTATATTTTATTTTCTGGGATATACATGTTTACCACTATTGTTTATGTCAAACAAAATGTTTTCCAAAGGAACACTTCATTCAAGAACACACCTTTTACTTCTCATTCAAGATTTACGGTTCTTGTATCAAGTATGTTATTCCTTATTTATTTTGGGAACCCAAAGTTTATTAATGTGTTCTTATGCGATGAAACCCATTCATCTTCATGATTTAGTTATGTTAATTTATGTAATATTTACAATGTGGCATGCATGATAAATGATAATGTGATGATATGGCAGGTGCGACCGGAATTATATAGCGCAGTATGAATGTTTAAATGTGACGGGTGTTCCCAGAATTATACAGAACTCCAATGCATTAGGTAAAGTGATTAATATCATGAGTAAATTTGAAATTATGTTTGAAAAAGATGATATATTTGTTCACAAGTATGTGTGGTAGTTATCCACTAAGACATGATGTTTATTTTTATGCATTGGCACATTTCAAGTCTTATATTTATTCTTCCTCTCATGTCCATGATCTTTTTCCCATGATATTATTATGTTCACCCCATGCTATATTATTCTTATCTATCCTCTTACTGTGATTATAGCTCACATCTTTTTATTTATATCCTTAGGTGGATACATGAACTAAGGAGAGGACAAGTGCCAATAAGAATCTAGAGAAGAAGAAATTAAATAAATGTTTATGCTTGATGTTGTAATTGTTATGTATGGTCCTAGTTTTCCCAAGACACTAAACCTTTGGATCCTCTATGTGTAATACTATTATGTTGTTTATCTTAAAAAATTATTTAATAGTAATATAGTAAAAGGATGGGATGATATACAAATCCATCAGGTTATTTATACCCTTTTGCAATCAGTTGTTCTTTATAGGTACTGACTTATCCTTCCATGTTCAATTTCTTATTGAATACCCATTTTCAAACAATAGACAATAAATTTATTGGAGGATCTATCAAAATCCAGACATTATTTTGGTACATGGAATCCATTTCAGAATTCATGTCTTCATGCCAATTGACTCATTTTTTCCACTTATTGATTCATTATAGGTTAGAGAATCAATATTATCAAATAATAACGAGCCACCATACTCAGTGGATATAAAACCATACCATTAATGATCTCAAACCTCTATAGTAATCTTACATAGTACTTGTGTCTCTAGAATATTTTCTTCTTCCATGGGTATTTGTGTAATTTTTTTTTTAACAACTCCTGTGTACCTTGAGCCTTGACTTCATCGAAGTCTATCTCACTCCCACTTTCTCTTTTAGATATGTGATCCTTCTTAAGGAATATGGAATTTTTTTCCACTATTACCTTTCTTTTAAGGGGTCGAATAGGTAATATCCCCACTTTTCATTATGGTGTCCTATAAAAGTACACTTTTTTCCTTGGGGTTAATGTTTTTTATATGAAGAGGCCTTAAAAAACTCTTCGCTCACCCACAAATGTACATTCAAAAACATAGTTTTTCTTCCAATCCAAAAGTAATATGCAATTCCATTTATTAATTTAATTAGTACATGGTTTATTATATGGGCTTCAGTTTGTAATATGTATCCCCAAAAGGATAATGGAATACTCACATGAATCATCATTGATCTCACTATATCCAACAAGGTTTGGTTCCTCCTTTCTCTTATACCATTCTACTGAGGCATATAAACAGAAGTGAGTTGGGATAAGGTCATGAACTCCTCTAAGTAATGAATTATTTATTGATGAAGATATTCTCCACCATGTTCTAGGTGGAGTTTCATATTCATTTTACCAATTTTGGTTCTCAACTTCATTCTTTTATTCCTTGAATTTATCAAAAGAATCTGAATTATACCTCATTAAGTAGACATATCCACATTTACTAAAATCCTTAGTAAAAGTTACAAAGTATGAGTACCCACCCCTTACATTAATAATAAATAGTCTATACATGTCTATATGTATTAATTCCAGAATATATTTATCCCTTTCACATTTACCACTAAATAGTGACTGACTGAATGGCCCAAAGGCCGAAATTTGTTATTGATTTTGGATAGAACCCATGTTAAGGGTAAAGGAGGAAACCAAGACTTCAACGAAGTAACATCATTAATGATTTTCATTACCTGGTTCTTGTAATATAATTCATAAATTCCATTATTTAAATGTGTATTTCCTTAATAAATGATATCTATATAAAAAACAACATTTATTACCAAATTTGGAAATAAATAATTATGTATCAAGTTTGGAAACAAAAATAATTTTTTTAGAATGGTTGGTACATAATAACAACTGTTCAAAACCCAAATCATTCTGGTTGGCAACATGAGGTGGTAGTTATAGATAGCTATAGCAACAAGTTTATCTTCATTTGATGCTCATAGATATACCTCCTCTCAGACAATCATTCTAAATCTAATTGGTTTCCATATTTGAATTCATATTTGAGCACCATAATATGAATGTAATACCCAATTTATAGAAATAGATAAATTTCAATTGATTATAAACACACCTAAATCTTCCCCTTAATTATTTGGTTGGATGCAGTTTTTATTCCAACGGCCCTACTTGACACATGATAAATATAAAACATCGTATTCCCTTGCTTTCCCCTTGATATATCCCCTCTAATAAGGTTGTTGTCCTTGGACTAAGGAATTTTTTCATGACCTTTCTATTTTTTCACCATAAGGACAAAATGATTTTCATTCTTTGTATCCTTATCTACTTGGAAAGAGAGAGTAAGTAAATATATGAGATAATATCCATGTTTTTCATATTAAAATTTAAAAAAATGGATAATATCTGAGGTTATGATGTAAGAATGATATTGGAGCCCAGTTCTTCATGGAGTTTAAATACTCGAACTTCTATGCACTCAATGTAGCCAATGATCTTGGCTATATGAGGCCCATCTAGGGAAACCTCTCAAATATTACTATGAAAAATATCATTTTAGATCTCAAAATAGTATTTCTAAGCTCTAATATGATAAAATACATGGAGATTCAGAGCATAATATAAGCATCCATGTTTTTATGAGACTTCATGAGTTAACTAGACATAGATGATAGCATCAAACATTGAACATCAGCTGCATGACTCAAATGTTTTTGTAGATAAGTAAAACTTTATCACTTACATCCTCATCAAGAAGATCGGTTTGTGGGGATTCTAGTATGTTAGATTTATATTCATGGAGTAGCACTACTCGAAGGAGTCTAATCCACTCGTGGAAGTTACTTCCAGTGAGGAGGTTGTCTTTACCCAATATTGATCATAGAGATAGTGTGGATGATGAGCTTTCCATTTCATTCAATATATAAAATATTATATTATTATTAATTTTTCTTGATTATAAATTATGTGATAAATAATAAATTAATTGAATTTACTAATTCTCCCACTATTTTATCATATCCCAAAATCCCTCACTATTCAACTCAGAATGTCTAGTTTCTAGAACATTCTAGTAAAAATGATCCATATTCCACTTATCATAACACCAACAAGAGTTTATTAATCTATTTGAAGGTAAATATGTAAAGAAGACTTTTTTAACTATGGGATTTCAACTCCATGATCTGTTGAGTGGATTCCCTAATCCTGCAATCTTGACTTGGATTTCCTCTACACTTTGCTCCAAATTGAAATACGGCTAGAAAGGGATACTACTCTTGATTTAAAATGGTTAATTCAACCCAAAAAAATTATAAGAACTCCCCTTATAAAAGTATGTTTCCGAATAATGGTTGTTCAAGCACATAGTTCTGTTGGTTTTATTCCTAATCAAGTAATGGAAGGAAAATTCTAACTTAATATTTAGTTGAGGGATTTTATTTTTTATTATTCATAAATTTTATCTTTTTTATCCTTTACATGTATTTTTAATATTAACTGGATGTTAATTAATTAATTAACCATGTTTGAAAAACATTTACACATAATTTATTTATTTAAATTCTATATTTTAACATTAATTCATTTATTTATGTGATTGTGGTATTCTATCCATAAAAATAAATAATGATTATAAAAAATAAGATAATAATTTTCTATTAATTAATTAATTAATTCCCTTTCATATTAATGTCCATATAAATCCTCTTATATATAAATATAAAAAATCCTCTAATGAAAAATAAATGGTAGAACCGATAGTTTTAGATTTGTTATAATAAATTAATTGATCATTTAAAATTATTTAAAACCCTTATTAAAATTTCAAGATCTTAAAGTGGAAATCAAAAAAATAATGTTTTTATTATGAAATTTTTAAATTAATATACTTTTTAATTCTTCTATTAATTGGGATACTACGCAATGTGTATTGTCCAGCTATATGTCGTATACCTCAATTTTCGTGTATACGAGTTACGTGACTAGGGATTCAGTTTTTTGAATCAGCTAGACTACATGAAATGTACACTCTAGCTACATTCCATGTATATACATTTCATTTGTTTGAGAAACTCTCCTAGTTCATAGGCATGTATATTGGTAGGACCATATGGCGTGTTCAAGCGAGTTGCACTTCATGTGTCCTCAGTTCTTACTGAATGACTCAATGTGTATTTCGAACATGGGAAATGATGAACTACATAGCATTTCTACTGCATGCACATTGTGTATATCATAAATTCATCAAAATTTTTGTCAAATGCTATTTTACTATTCATAATAACCACATGGATTTTATGATTTATGCCACTAACTTGTGAAGACTACACAATATGTAGGCCAGGTACACACTATGTAATCTGACATTTTGTGTGCTAAGTTGGCATGGCCTACACGCGGTGTGAAATAAATGCACCATGTGTAATTAAATTCTTAACATTTATTATATCCCTCAATGCATATAGGTGTAGTACACATGGGTACACAACATGTACTCAGCTACGTGTCATGTAACTCGGTTTTACTAGCAAAAAATTGTGGTCTTTCCAATGGAATATCTCTTCATTCTTTATCTGTTCTTAGAACTTTAAGAAAATGAAACATTGAACGAGAATGATTAATATGTAGGTAACATTTTAATTTAAATAAGTTTAAATAAATAATAATATGAAACAAAAACATTCAAACATGATTTTTTATAGATCAACAATTAAGTGAATAATTAGAAATTTAAAACATGACAATTTTGATACCACTTAATGGTTTTTGGAACAACAGAATCATGTGGTGTTGGTGATATATTAAAATTTAATTTAATATCTTGATTCCTACAAACCTAATATAGGATCTTACATGTTAAATTTATAAACAATTTATTTATATTGGAAGGATTGGTTTAGTATATTTCCTCAGTGTCGATGTTGAGTGTCCAGAAAAGTTTCATTTGGATTGACTTAGTTGCACTGTGAGTATCCAATGATAGATTCCCTCTAATTGTGATGCACACATTCTCCTTTGATCTCCAAGCAATGTCAATCAATCTGTAGGTGCAAGTGTAGTGAATTCATTTTGTTTCATTGTTTGTATTGGTCACTTTTCCATAAGTCTTGAAGGAATATCTCTTGGGTTTCTTATTCTTGAGAGGGTGAGATAATGGGGAGTCTAGATAGAATTCATTGTGTGCAAGAATTCTCTATTTTTTATTACACACCCTACAAAATAGACATTACAATCTATTTATATAGATAAGGCTTAGGATAAAATATTATTTAATTACATGTTGGCCCTTAAAAAATATTAGAACCACTAATAAACCCCATACCTTATAATAATAATAATAATAATAATAATATTATTATTATTATTACTATTTCATGGTGCATTCCAACTTAAAAAATAAATAATATTTTTTAACCATCTTGTTATTTAATATTTTTCATTAGATGTAGTCTTGGACCTTTTGAACTCCTCTAGAATTTATTGAACATACAAAAAAATATTAAATATTTTATTCTTAAATAATATTTGTGATTGATAAAATGTGAATAAAATTATTCCCCTAGCTTGAGAATAATATTTATTCTATTAATTAAATTTAAAGAGAATTTAATCGAGAATAATGGAAACACATAGTGTGTTGTCCTCTAGGATTCTTCCTCATTGACCTGAGGTGGACTTGCCTAAATTCAAAGATTACTATCTAGAAATGGGTTAATAAACCCAAAATAATGAACTTAATATCAAATAAATGACAACCAAAAATTGAATGTTTATTGTGTAATTTAATCCCATTACTACAATATCTGATCAAGAAAGTTGAACATTGTGTCACCAACTTATATGCTCGATACGTCTTTTTTTGACTATCTGAAATAAACTTATCGTTACACCATTTCCATGGAATTTAAGTCAATGGTTCTATTCAAATCAATGTGATAAGATATTAGATTCCCTAAATAAGGGACATTTCTATAATGACCCAAACTTTTAAATAATATTTGTTCCCAAAATTTGTGTTTTATTTCAATTTATACTCCACAAAACTATATCCTTTATTTAATGAAGTGATATATTTCGGTTTGGACTGTTATATGACCTTTGGTCAATATGAACGTTGGAAACTAAACTCTTAATTTTACAATTACTATTTATAAATACAAGTGATATTGGTTAATTAATACAGAAGGAAGATTTGATGGCCTCATCCAATAGACGCGGGCCGTACAAAGCCCACCTGTCAGATCTTGGGAAGGAGGTAGCATCTATGGGCTTTACTCTGGTCCAATCCCAAGCTGAGCTTCAACTTGTGAAGCTTGAGCGAAATCACCTAAAGGAGAAGTTTAAGCTGATAGAAATCACCACTTGGGCAATTTTGTTCGAGCCGCCCCAATATTATATCACCATAGCACACCTTACACTTAGGTCCTATGTAGGTGTTATAAGGGGCTATGTAATGAGGCCTTAGATACTTTTTGTAATTATTTTGTATTAATAAAAATGTTCTTACTTATTATGTTAAATTTTTTAATTTCAAATGATCGGATGAAGTTCCATATTATTGATGAATTTTGGAAAAAGGGGTAATTTAAAATATTATTGTATACTTTTAATAATTAATACTGTGAAATGATTTTCAAAAAAATTTATTCTACGGTTGTGATCAGTAAAAAATTTAGAGTCTAATAAGGTCGACATAATTTTTAGTGAATAATAATATAAGAATAGTAACATACCCTTATGAAAAGTAATTAATATTAAATCGGCCAAAAAAATAGAAACTTCACCCATGAATGTATAAATACAATTTAGACATCTTAAAAGTGAAAAAACAATCATAGTATAAGTTTTGATATTTTTGTATGTCATAAATATTCTATTTACAATTTTATAATTAATTTAATTATTTAAAATGAATATATATTTTCATAAAATATAAACATAAATTTCTACTTTATTTTCTTATGGATATACGATAATTTTATGGGACCTTGATTACTTTTTCAAGGTGTTATAAAATCGTGTTATAGCATTAGAGCTGTAATTTTTGAATAAATAATGATTTAATTTAAGAATTTAATTAAAAATATTTAGAATATTATTTTCATAAATTCGAATATATTTTTTAATTCAGAGCATCAAATTTAGGTTAGGGTGATTTATTGGGATTTTTCTGAAACAGTTCAATTTTCGGTGAATTGTTAAAATACAGTTTTGAGTTTCGGGTGTATAATGACATCATTAATGATGTATTCAGGGTTTAATCATTATGGTCGGCTTTAGAATAGTAATATATATTATTTAGTCTCCCAATTTTCCAATACCATTGGAAAATACCATGACAAAGCCCATGGTTTTTCAAATACCATTGATGAGGTGTCCCTTGGAAATTAATTAAATATTCCCTCACATTTCCTATAAATACCAAGTCATTCCCTCATTCATTTCATTCCAAAATACTCCTAAACAAAAATATAGTCTTTTTACCACCCAAAGAGTCCCCCCAAGATTCCCTCAATCCCCCAAGGTCCCAACATTCGAGCTTTCGACATCACTCTTCAAGGTAAAGGAATCGTTCACCCTCCTCTTTTAAGTCATGACTTCATTTATGTTATCTCTTCTAGTTTCCATCTTATTATGTTGAGGTATTTTCATCTATATCCTTAGTGATTTTCATCTCATGTCCAATTGATGATATACCCATTCCGATCTCATCAAATGGTTTTCTAAATTTTTAATTGACGTTGTTAGGCTGCCGAATTTTCGTAAAAGAAATCGTATCTTCTCTTTTCTTTCGAGTTTCATTTTCATATAGTATTTCGTTAAAATATTCATACCATGATATTATTTATTTTTATTTTGTATCCATACTGTATTATGTGTTTTTTTATGATTTTGTGACAATTTTTCCCTCTATTTTCAATGTTTTTTAAAACCATGTTATATAGCCATTATGCTGTAGAATTTTCATCTCAAAACCTCTCTCTCTTTTTCTCTAAAATTGACTTTTTTTATTAATGTGAATTCCCAAATCTAGTTTACATTCTATGTGTATTAATAAATACATAAAAGGGATCTATTTTATTCAATAATTTGCATACATATAACCCTCACTCTCTTTCCATGAGTTATAAATGACACAACGATCATGTTTTTAAGTATTTTTAAAACATTGTAATTTTGAAGTGAATCCCATTTCTTTTACTATCTATGGGTTATTTATAAAACTTATTATTATGATCTATTTGGGTCACATGAAAATAAATATATATTAAGGGTGATCCCTAATAGCACTTCAATTCATTGGGTAAATAATTAATCTCTAGATATGACAAGTTTCGTGATACCTTGGTGAATAACCTTGGAAATTGTTTTTTGAAACCATGGGGATGAACCTTGGTGATATGTTCATGAATTTATAAATTAATTGTTGTAACCACATATTCAATTTATTATTCATGTTCGTTTTATTATGATATGCCACTTTTTCCTTTCCTCATGTCATCATATTTTTCATCAAGTTCTTATTGATATCACAAGTAAATTGACTCCCTTGTTTAACCTTACTGGGCCATCTGCTCACTATTTCCATTGATGTATGTCTCCATGTTATGAGATGAAATTATTTTACTTAGTAAGAACACATGATGAAGTCTTATTAGTTAATTAGAATAATGTTTTATGTTTTCATGTTTTATGTTCCTGATTTCCAAGACACTAGACTTTAAAGATCCTTTGTTTGTAAAATGTAATGAAAAGTTATGTAACAAAAATGCGAGATGTTATAGTTGGTATCAAATGGAAGTTTAATTATCTATAGAAATTAGGATATGAAAACATTAGTAATAACCCTTTGTAAAAGTTTAAATATATGAAAACATTATTGTATTTTAATGAGTATTGAGTATGTTGTTTATCAAGAAAATACATCCCTTTTTGGATATGAGAAGGTAGAGGTGACTCTGGAACAGATGTATCTATGAGTTAAAACTCCGACAAGGATTTTCGGGCTTGACCTGATGTATCCTATTCCATGAAAAAGGGCCTTGCTGCACTCTTGGTTATGACACTCCCGGGAGATATGTTTGGTTAATCATAAGCTTTTTATGAATCATTATGAATGATTTATAGAGAAATGTAATTGTTTAATGCATGAAGTTTAAAGACATAAGATCAATTATAGTTAAAAGATTCGTAAACCAAATAAGTTTCTCACTAAGGTTTTATTATTTTTAAAAATGGAGGGAAGTAGGAGGAACTGTTCAAATGGTGACCTCAATGGACCATGCGCTGACGGCCCTCCGATGGAAGCTGAAATTGAAAATTTCATTCAAATGATGAACAAAATGAATCAAGTTATGGTAATTAAATTGAATCAAGCTGATAGACCAGTCTCACCACAAAGGGAAAAAATTTCTATTGAATCCTTTATGAGTCAACGACCACCAACCATCAGTGGATCTACTGACTGATTGATTGTTGAACAGTAGATCAGCTCTACCAAAAAGATCTTTTATGTGCTTCACTATTCTGAATGAGAGAAGGTTTCCTTGGTTGTTAACTTCTTTGAGGGAGAAGATGATCATTGGTGGTAACTGATTAAAAACACATGTCCAAGAGTGTAAGTTGATGCTATGGAGTGGGAAGTGTTTATATGTATATTCTTCAACTATTATTTCCCTCTATCGATGAGAAAAAGACTATAGAAGGAGTTTCTCGAGCTAAAGCAGAATGAGAATGAATCTGTGGGAAGCTGTGATATGAACTTCAAAAGGATTTCACATTAAACCTCTAGATTCTTCATGGATCCAAATGTTAATGTTGATATAATATTCGGTGGACTGAGACCTCATCTCCGGATGAATATAGCCAACCGAGATTATGATAGCTATGAGGAGATCATGCAAAGTGTGATGAAAGTCAAACCGAAGTTTGGTGAGACACAATGGTCTCATAAATCCTATGACAAGAAAATATTTATGGATCCAATCTTAGGGAGGAGCTTCGATTATAAAATAAGAGGCAAGAAAGTACAACATCCCGCGTGTAATAAATGTGGGAAGAAGCATTTGGGAAACTGCCTGCTCGAGATCGGGAAGTGCTAAAAGTGTGGTAGAGACGGACACATTGCATGGAATTTTCATGGTGAGGTGAAGCCACAACTTCCCAACACTAACGACAAGGGGAAGATGGTGTAGGCCCTACCGTATGTCTAATACTATAAGTGTGTACAACTTGGGCACTTTTCCAATCACTGTCCAAATCCAAGGGCAGTGGAGGAGAATCACCATCAGCCTCAGCAATGGCTAAGGGAACAAGGTCGTATATTTGAAATCACTACGGTGGAAGTTGTAGAGAAAAATGATGTGTTGGTAGGTACTCTTGTTTTTCTCTCAAAGATAGAAAATAATTTGTTTGATTATTATTCTACACATTCCATTATTTCCTCCAAGTTTGAAAATAATTTTTAATCAAACCATGATTTTCTAAAAGTAGAGTTATTAGTCAAGACTCCTGGTGGGATTATCTAGGAATCGTCAGTGTTTAGAAACTCTAGTATTTAATTTAGTGAGCACAATCTTATCAAAAATCTACTAGTCATCCCATGCTGGAATTTGACATTATACTAGGGATGGACTAGATCTCAAAGTATAATGCTATGATCCAATGCAGAAGCAAGGAAATCTCAGCAGTCATAAATGGAAAACCTATAGTTATCTTCCAAGTAGAGATATCTAAACCTGGTCTTTGTCTATAAGAACCTCGTATATCCTTTTATATGGAGTTAATCAGTGAAGAAGAATAATTCAATGAGGGTTTGAGGATAGAAAATTTCCCCATAGTCCAGGAATACGTTGATGTATTTCCTGAGTAGTTACATGGACCTCACTCAGAAAGAGAGGTAGAGTTATCCATTGAACTCATACCTGGATCCCATCCGATATCAAGGACCCCATATAGGATGGATAATGTGGAGTTTTATGAGTTAAAAAAACAACTCCAATATCTTTTGGAGAATGGGTTTAACCAACCGAGTGTGTCTCCTTGGGGAGCACAATTCTCTTTATGAATAATATGGATGGATCTATGTGTCTATGCATTGATTATAGAGAACAGAACATGGTCACAATGAAGAACAATTACCCTCTTCCAAGAATTGATGAATTATTTGACTAACTTCATGGGGATCAATTATTCTCTAAGATTGATCTTCGATCTGGTTATCATAAATTGAGGATGAAGAAATAAGATATTCCAAAAACTGCCTTCCGATCAAGAATTTAAGCATTATGAGATTGTTGTTATGCCCTTCGGACTGACTAATGCACCTTCTATTTTTATATATTGGATGAATAGAGTCTTTAAGGACAACCTTGATAACTTTTTTGTAGTTTGTATTGATGATATTTTGATATATTACAAATGTTGCGAGGAGTATGAGGATCATCAAAGGGTTATTTTGTGGACTCTACGGAAGGAGAGGATTTTTGGAAAGTTCAGAAAATCTGAATTTTGGTTACAACAGGTTGCTTTCTTAGGGAACATTGTTACCAATTAAGGAATCACAGTTGACCCTACAAAGAAACAAGTTGTAGAGGAGTGTCCTCAACCTATAAAAATAACTGAGATTCGTGGTTTCCTTGGATTATAATGATATTATAGGAGGTTTGTGAAAGAAAATTCATGAATTTCTAATCCATTAAACAAGTTAACTCGGAAAGGGGTCAAGTTCTTCTGAACAAAGGATTGTGAGGAATGTTTCCAAGAGCTAAATAAGATATTGGTCACTGCACTTGTGCTAACTTTTCCCTCAAGTGGAGAAGGATTTATTATTTTTAGCGATTCATCTCTGATAGGGATTGTGTGCATCCACATGAAAAATGAAAAGGTCATTGCTTATGCACCTCGACAGTTGAAGTCCCATGAGTAGAACAATCCTACGAATGATCTAGAGCTGGCTACGGTCGTTATTTCTCTGAAGATATAGAGGCACTATCTTTATGGAGATAAATGTGATATATACATATACCATCAAAGTATGAAGTAAATTTCCACACAAAATGGATTGAAGATGAGACAAAGGAGATGGTTAGAACTTCTTAAAGACTATGATTTTACAATACATTATCATCCTAGAAGAGCAAACAAAGTCGTTGATGCATTAAGTAAGAAAGACACAGTTTTTATTTCCATGATGAGGATTCAAAGATATCCTTTGATCAATGACCTAGTGAATAAGGAGATGGAAATTATAAGGGAATGGAAATCATCAACCCTAACCCAAATGATTACTCAACCGGCATTACTAGAGAAGATCAAGAAATATCAGAAAGAAGATCCTTTATTACTGAAGAAGTTTGAGGTTGTGAAGGATAGGAGGTTTCCCAAGTTCAATATTGATCATGAAGGTGTAATAAAATTTAGTTCATGAATATGTGTTCCATCTATTCCATAAATGAAGAAAGAGATGATGGATGAATCTCATAGCTATAATTTCTCTGTACATCAAGGAAGCATGAAAATGTATAGAGACCTTCATGATCATTATTGGTGGGATAATATGAAATGAAATATTTCTGACTACACTTCAAGGTTCCTGGTATGTCATCAAATGAAGGTAGAGTGAAAACTTCCTAAAGGGGTATTACAACCACTACCCATACCAGCATGGAAGTGGGAAAATATCACTATAGACTTTGTCACTGGTCTCCTAAGGACATACAAAGGAAATATTGTGATATGGGTTTCCATGGACCGTCTCACCAAGACTGCCCATTTTATCTCCATTTGGGATGATTTATCTCTTGATCAACTGTCCATGATTTTTATGAAGAAAGTGGTAAGGCTGCACGGAGTTCCACTTTCTATCGTATCTGATCATAATCCAAGGTTCACATCAAAATTCTGGAGAAGTCTCCAACATACTCCGAGCACTGAATTGAATTTCAGTACAACCTATCACCCCCAAACTGATGTCCAATATAAAAGGACGATTAAAAAAATCGAGGACATGCTGAGAACATACTAAATGGAATTTAAAGGTGGATGGGATCAACATTTCCCTTTATTCAAGTTCTCTTTCAACAATATCTTCCACTCCAGTAGTCAAATGGACCCCTATGAAGCTCTATTTGGTAAGAGATGTAGAACTCTTACTTATTGGCATGAAGCTAGAGAGAGGAAGCTTCTTTGGTCTGATATTATTCAAGATATGACAGAAAAAGTCCACGCCATCCAACAACACATTAAGGCAGCTTAGAGTCGGCAAAAGAGCTATGCTGACAACCATCTAAGGGACTTGTATTTTGATGTTGGTGACAAGGTATTTCTACATATTTCACCTTGGAATAGATTTATGAGGTTTGGGAAGAAAGGGAAGCTCATACCAAGGTACATTTTCCCCTATGAAATCCTCAATCGTGTAGGAGCAGTGGCATATCGGCTTGCACTTCCTCCAAATCTAGCACAAGTTCCTGATTTCTTCCACATATCCCTCTTGAGAATGTACATACCTGACCCTCCACATGTACTAAATCTAGAGGTGTTACAACTAGATCATGACCTTTCTTATGAGGAGTAGCTGGTAGAGATCTTAGATCGTAGGGAAAAGGTTCTATGAAACAATACTACCCACCTTGTAAAGGTGTTCTGGAAGAACCAAAAATGCGAAAAAGCCACATGGAAACCAGAGGAGTCTATGAGGAATAAGTACCCATACCTTTTCTCTTCTTAGGGTATGAGTAAAAATTTTGGTGAAAAAATTTATTAAGGGGGGAAGAATATAATTATCTGAACTTTTAAATAATATTTGGTCCCTAAATTTGTGTGTAATTTCATTTTATACTCCACAAAACTATATCCTTTAATTAACGAAGTGATATAGTTAGGTTTCTACTTTTATATGACCACTGTTAAATATGAACATTGGAAACTAAACTCTTAATGTTATAATTACTGTTTATAAATACAAGTGATCTTGGTTAATTAATACAGAAAGAAGAGTCGATGGCCTCATCTAGTAGACTTGGGCCGTATGAAGCCCATATGTCAGATCATGGGAAGGAGGTAGCATCATTGGGATTCGGTCTAGACCAATCCCAAGATGAGCTTCAACATGTGAATCTTGAACAGAATCTCTTAAGGGGGAAGTTAATGCTGATAGAAATCACCACTCGGGAAATGTTCTCTGAGCCTCCCCGTGATTATATCACTATAGCACACCTTACACTTAGGTCATATCCCGGTGTTATAAGGGGCTATGTAACGAAGCCTTAGATACTTTTTATAATCCTTTTGTATAAATAAAATTGTTCTTTCTTCTTATGTTACATTTGTGAATTTAAAATGTCTGGATGAATTTCTATATTATTGATGAATTTTAGAAAAAGGTAAAATTTAAAATATTTTTTATACTTTAAATAATTAATAATGTGAAATTATTTTTTAAAAACAGTCTTCTACAGTTGTGGTTAGTAATAAATATAGAGTCTAATAAGATCAAATTTATTTTCAGTGAATAGTAATGTTTGAAGAGTAACATACTGTTATAAATAGTAATGAATAGTAAATCGGCCAAAAAAATAGAAACTTCAACCATGAATGTATAAATACAATTTAGACATCATAAAAGTGAAAAAAAACAATCATAGTATAAGTTTTGATATTTTTGTATGTCATAAATATTTTATTTACAATTTTATAATTAATTTAATAATTTAAAATACAAATTTATTCTCATAAAATGTAATCCGAAATTTCAACTTTATTGTCTTATGGTTATACGATAATTTTATGGGACCTTGATCACTTTTTCAAGGTGTTACAAAACAAGTTATAGTTTTAGAGTTGTAATTTTTGAATAAATTATGATTTTATATAAAAATTAAATTAAAAATATTTAAAAAAACTATTTTAATAAAATGGTTTTAATTTTTGAATTCAGATTATCGACATTAGGTTAGGGTAAATTTTTGATATTTTTCTGAAACAGTTGAATTTTCGGTGAATAGTTTAAATACAGTTTTAAGTTTCGGGTGTTTAATGACATCATTATTGATGTAATCATTGTGGTTGACTTTTGAATAGTAATATATGTTATGATTTTTCCTAAGTGTCCAATACCATGGGAAAATACCTTGGGAAAGCCCATGGTTTTGCAAATACCACCGATGAGGTGTCCCTTGGAAATTAATTAAATATTCCCTCACTTTTCCTATAAATACCAAGCCAATCCATCATTCATTTAATTCCAAAATCCTCCTCAAAAAATCTCTGGTATTTTTACCTCCCAAGGAGTCCTAAAAAGGTTTCCTCAAGCCCCCAAGGTCATAACCTTTGAGCTTTCGAAGTCACTCTTCAAGGTAACATAACTGTTCACCCTCCTCTTTTAAGTGATGACTTCCTTTATGTTATGTCTTATAGTTTCCATCTTATTATTTTGGGTTATGTTATTATATATCCTCATTATTTTCCATCTCATTTACAATTGATTATGGACCATTTCTGCTCTCATCAACCTATTTAATGAATTTTTAATTGACGTTGTTAGGCTACCGAATTTTCGTAAAAGAAACCACGTCTTCACTTTTCTTTCGAGTTTCATTTTCATATGGTACATTATTCAAATATCAATACCATGATATTATTTATTTTTATTTTGTATCCATACTGTATTATGATTTTTTTATGAGTGGGTGACTCTTGTTCCCTATCTTTTCAATGTTTTCTAAAACCATGTTATATAGCTGTTATATTGCATAATTTTCATCTCAAAACCTCTATCTCTTTTTCTCAAAAATTATCCTATTTTATTTATGTGAATACCAAAATCTATTTTTATTTCTAGGGGTATTCATAAATACATAAAATTTATATATTTTATTTTGTAATTTACATACATATAACCCTCACTCTCTTTCCATGGGTATTAAATGACACAACAATAATATTTTTAAGTACTTTTAAAACATCATGATTTTGATGTTAAACCCATTCCTTTTACTCTCTATTGGTTATTTATGAAATTTATTATTATGATATATGTGTCTCATATGAAAATAAATACATATTAATGTTGTTCCCTGATAGATCTCTAATGCATTGGGCAAAGATTTAATCTCTATAGATGACAAGTTTCATGATACGTTGGTGAATAACCTTGGTAATTTTTTTTGACACCTTGGGGATGAACCTTGGTGATATCCCATATTATATATTACTAATTGTTAACTTTATGAGAAGATATATCATCTACTTATGAGTAATCACACCTAAAATTCTATATACTATGTGTCCTATAATAGTATGTCATCCAACCACATAACATTATTTAATAATATCATTATAGAACTTCAAGATTCTTATCACTATAGGGAACTGTTATAGGCTTATCATTGTGACATATACTCTATGAAATTTATACATTAGAGTCATGAAAAACAATGAAAAATATGTTATAAGATGTTTTATTAATATTAAATACATACAATATACATGTAATAAAAATACAAACAGTTGGTCCTAGGAAACCAACTCCAACACCAACCTGGGCCACCCCTAGACTGGGAACCTGATCTGGCCTGTGACAGGGACCAAATGGCATTCTCAATACACATGGTCTGAATATTAGTGTCCATACATCATAAAACATTCCTTGGGAATGAAGTATCCCAAAATTATCACCACATGGGTCTAAGATACAAACCTAGAATGACCATTCCATAACACGACAAGTCGTGCTGCAAGAACAGAATTGATGATCAACTATTTATAGACATCCCATAAAATAATAATAACTCAAAATATAAGAGAGAAAAAATAAACCATAACATAACCATCAATCATAAGGTTTATAAAAGGATATTTAAAAGGAGGTACCACATATATTACCAGGAACAAAAGAGACAGGTTGGATATCAACTAGGTTATACAATATACATAGATGATCCCAAACAAAAATGAATAAAATAGTAACCTATATCTGTGTGACATAATGTCCAATTGTAGGTTTATTTCATAGTGGAAGTGTGTGACGGGTCATTCCCAACTTTAATTTTATCATGATCAATGATAAATCTATGATTTATATGATGATAAATGTTTGGATCAATAGAATTGAATCATTGAAAATAGACAGTAGATAAATTTCCATAACTAGAGAATAAGATCATCACATTTTATTTATAATTAATTAAATAAATTAAAGAATTACCTTGTGAAAAATTCTTTCTTCATGGATGGATCTGAAAAAAGATCTATGTTGTACTGTTATTACATTATAGGAATCAAGAGAATATTCCCTCTAGCGATGATCCACACTTATTCCACAAATCTGTGAACACCGTTGTAGGAATCAATAGTTTCTAGCATGAATGATCCTATAAATATCATAATTCACCTTTTATCTCCATGATATCAGCTCTCAAAGTATTATATTTGATATATCATGACTCAAGAGTTGGGGTGGAGAAATATAACTCTACATTCTTGGGAGTGTTCTTTGAGAAGGGAGATCTTTAGGGCTCAGAGAGGACTCTATGAATTTGTTGTACCTAATAAAAAATTAATTGGATCTCTTGAAAAAATAATATAACTAGGTTTATATACATTTAAGGTTAGAAATAAATAATTTCACAAGTTCCCCATGTTATATTTTTAATACTTGTTGAAACCCATGTCAATATTAATATTAATAATATTATAATTTCTCAACATGCGCTAAACTCATGAATTAAAATTTAAATATTATTTATTCAAATAATATTTAATATATATATATATATTATTTCTCACCAGACCTATAAAATTGGTCCACCATTCCTCCAAAATATTGATTGGGACTTGAATAATGACTATTTATTTAATAAATAAATACAACTCCATTGTTCACAAATAAATAAATAAATATTATTTTCAATCAATAATAAACAAATATTTATTATATATTCCTCTCACATAATATTCTCTAAAATAACTATTGACAAAATATATGTGGTCAAGCAAATATGTCACCAAATGTTCAAGTTTATCATCTATCAATAGGCCAAGTCACCCGTAGAGAATCAATTTAATGTCATAATGAAATAATACCTCACACAAATTATCACAATGTAATATAATTTCTTTATCATGATATCTTTATTCATGTGGGTTGCATACCGGTGCCATAAACCTATGTACTTGATGTCTCTTTCTTTGAATTTTCAAAAATCAAAATTTCCTATAGAACACCATGCTTATGGATTTATTTAGGATATATCATTTCCATCAAAGTTCTTGAGATACCAACTTTCATTCATGAAGAGAAGGGAAAAATCCTTTATCTTATTTTTAATTAATTTAATATTACTCATGATTCACCCAACATATCTTACCTATCTATGAACATATATCTTCATGGTTTTCATCAATACATCAAAGTACGTGACTCATAATACTCATTAATAATAACCATAAATTCTATGTATCAATACACACATCTGCAGATAGTAACATCCAATGTCACGTATAAATTTTAATTTCTTACTAACGGGTCTCAGTCTCATAATATCCTACACTGGATATTACCAAACAAGTACAACATGATAATGTGCATCAAAGTACAATGGGTCTATAACCCAGTTATCGTATATCATTTTCGTCCCTGAAATGATTTCATTTGGATATCGAACATATATTTAAGAATAATTGCATGGAACTTCTGGGTTCTCATCATAGTAGGGAACTACTATAACCTTTCAATGTGATAGAAACTCTTAGGATATTATCAAGTACTATGTTATATATAAGAACAATCATGATGTGATAAGTATGATATTAATATTCAAAATAATGAATTCATATTATCATAAAGCACATACAAGTTAGTTCTAGGACTCCAACTCCAACGGAATCTCACTTGTACTAGAGCCAACTGCTAACATCTTTCAGTCCACTATATCTTACATTATACTCATGATTATGAAGAGATAAGCCTTTAATAAAGGTTTATACCATGTTTTCTTCCAGGGTTACTCTTCTTAATTTAAAATCACCCCTCTAGTAAAAATATATCAAGATGTGATTCTTTCGTATTATGTTTTTTGTTCGTTGGTGTGACCTTTTCTCTTTTATAGGATCCACCATTACAGTATTATCACAATACAATGTGATAGGGTATTTACTAATAAGTACCACATCACAATTTGGGATAATGTTTCGTATCAAAATGGATTACGTGAATATATCATAAGTTTTTATATACTTGGAATCCACTATAGAATCAGTGACAAATGGCTTCTTTGAACTCCTCTAGCTCATTGCTCATCCATTGAGACAGAAAACATATCCTGACTACGAATTTAGATTATATTGATCTATTTGAAAACTAGTATCAGTATAACCCCTGATGACCATCTTCTCATCTCCTCCAAACACTAGGAACATATATTTAGTTATTATTATATACTTGAGGATTGATTTAACAGAAGACCAATGTTGTTCTCCTGGATCTATTTGATATCTTCCTACCATGCATAGTGAATAGGAAACCCCAAGTCTATTTCATAACATGTCATACATGATTGATCATGTCTTTGAAGTATGTGGAATCTTACTCATTCTCTATTTATCCTATTATGTCTAATGACACATTACTAAATCTCTTTAGTATCTCGTCAATGTATGTACTTTGACTTAATCCAAGAAACCTTTTGTATATATTACAAATGGTCATAATAACTATAATATAAGTTGTTTCACCTAATTACTCTAGAGAGAAAAAAAATTTAACCAGTCCTTAACAGGATGTAAGAATATTATATCTTTTACAATTAGAAATATTTCATAAACATATACTACTATGATTACAAATTCATTTCTACTAAACCTCTTTTAAACACATGTCTCACATTCGTTCTTAATGATAAAAAATTCTTTTATAACTTCATGGAATCAAATGTTCCATGACTTGGATACTTCCTTCAATCCATAAATGTAACCCTATAACTTGAAAATATTTTTGGAATTACTTGGAGTCATAGACACTTTTTTATGTGTCATATAGACATCCACCTAAAGATTCCCATTAAGGAAAGAAGTTTTGACATCCATATGCCAAATTTCATAGTCATGGTAAGATTATATAGAAATTATAATTATAATATATTTAAACATGGAAACTGGTGAAAAGGTTTCATAATAGTAAATTAATTGACATTTTTTAAACCCTTTATCCAATTTCCTTTATTTATATGTATTTACATTACCTTCAATGTCTAGTTTTCTCTTGAATACACATTTGTAACATGCAGGCTCTACATCAATTGGTGCATTGAAAGGAACCCAAACATAATTATGATACATGGAATCCATTTCATAATTCATGTATTTTTTCTATCATTCCGTGTCTAATCTCTGTAATACATTTTTGTAGGATAGAGTTTCATCATTTTCAACCAATAATGAGTCACTATCATTGATTACTAGAAACCATATCTCTCTAGATCTATTACCTCTCTTGTGCTATTATATTGTACTTGTGTTTCAGGAACTACTTATTTCATATGGGCTTATGAAATTTATTATTGTACCAACTCTTGTGTATATATGGAATCAACTTCATCAAATTCAATATTCCTCCCACTATCCTTTTTGAGGATGTTCTCCTGGTTAAGTAAGATGGGTTTTCTAATGATAGTCACTTTCCTGTCTGAGGGTTTGTATATGTAGTATCCCATTGTTTCGTTAGGATATATATAATGATAAACATTGTTCCCTGGGTTTATAGTTTGTTACCTGAAAAGTCCTTAACAAATGCCTTGAAATCCCATACATAAGTGTGCGATAAAACAAGTTTCTATCCACTCCATAACTCGAAGGGAGTTCTGTTTTTCAATTTATTTGTTACCCAATTTAGTGTGTATATAATAGTTAGTAATTCATGTCCCCAAAAGGATAATTGAATATCTACATGAATCATCACTGACCTTACCATGTCTAATAAGTTATGGTTCCTCCTTTCAGTAACATGATTCTATTATGGTGTGTAAGGTAGAGTGAGTTGTGATTGAATCTAAATCTCCCATAAAAATTCTATAAACTCTTGGTTAAGATATTCACCACCTCTATCAAATCAAATATTATTTATCTTTATTCCATGTTGATTCACTACATCATTCTTGAATTCTTTTGAATTTCTCAAAGTACTCATAATTATACCTCATCAAGTATACATAGTCATATCTACTCAAGTCATTAATAAAAGTTATGATGTAATAATACCTACTTATATCTTCTATTGGAAATGGTCCACACATGTTAGTGTGTACAAGTACTAAAGGATATTTGGACCTATCACCCGGTCCATTGAATGGTGGTTTGGTAATTTTTTCTTATAAACAAGCATTACATCTTTAAAGTGGTTTTAGCTTAGAAGAGCATAAATAACCATCTTGATAGATCTTTTTCAAACACTTCCCATTTACATGACCAATACAGTTATGCCATGGTAGTGTGTTATATGATTCATGTGAACGTGGTTCATTATATATTGTAAACACTTTGTTTTTTTAATTTAATACAAAAAGACCAGTATTTAAATTCATCATATCATAACATATATTGTCTTAATAAAGGAATAAAATTTTATTTACAAACATTAAAATAAAACTATCATTATTTACACATGACATAGAAATTATGTTCCTAGTAACAATTAGTACATAATAACAATAACTTAAAACCAATATCATTCATGTTGGCAATGAAAGGTGGTAGTCACCAATGCCTAGAATAACCAACCTCACACCATTGATATATTGAAAATCCAACTCTCCTATAAGAATATTTTAAAATCTACTTGGTTCATACTTTTAGATACATATGTGAGCACTACAAGCTATATCTAATACTCAATGTGTAGATATTTAAAGATTACACTCAATAATGAATGAACTTGTAGATTGACCTTATTATAGGTGTCTATATTCCTATAGTTTCCTTGGATTCTACATGAAAAACATTATGCCTCATTTTATTTACTCTGCCTCTGGATCTTCATATTCTTAGAAGGATGGTACTCAGTACCTTTAGACTTTTCATGAGTCTTGGGCCCCTTCCAGTTGATCTTACTTTTCTTATTCATCATATGGATAGTGGGGTTTTTTAGACCATGTCCTTATACACTTGGTGAATCAAATTAATTAGTTATGAAATTCTAATCTAATTATTTCCCATGTTATAATTAATAATTAATCTAGAGTAATTCTTGGGTAGTGATGAAATTATGATATTTTTGTGCAACTCATATAGGAATTTAATATCTAAGATGTTTAAGCATTAAATGTAGCCAATAATAATGACTAAATGAGGCCCAACTAGCACAGACTCTCCAATATTAGTTTTAAATAAAAAATTGGAGATCTCATATCTCTCGTGTTTCTCCTTCTCTTGATATAGATCCCAAAGGTGAGACATCATGTTATACATATCCATATCCTCATGTTTCTTCAAAATATCATTTGTAATGGATAATAGTATGAAACATTGAACATGTATAGAATCGTTCAAATGTTTCTCATAGAGAGTTAACTCTTCATCACTATCATCATTACTAGGTGCATCAATAATATGTTCTTCTAGAACATATAATTTGCTTTCATGGAGTAGGATAATACGCAAGTGCATTTGAAACTCTTGGAAATATGTTTCGGTGATAAGGTTATCCTTCACAAGTATATATTGTATTGATATGTTTGAATTCATTTTTATTGCTATATCAAAAAATAATTTGAGAATATATTTCATTTTTTATCTTATATAATTTAGACAAATAAATATTATATTTATTAATCTCCCATTATATTATCGAAACTCAATAGTGCTCACCATTGGCTTTAGAATATTTTATTTTTTGGTTATTCTAGTGGAAAGGATTCATATTACCCTTATCATTACACCAATATTGGTTGGTCAAGAAATTTTAAGGGTTTTAGTTAGGCATTTCAAATGTCAACTGCATTAACTCATAGTTCCTTGTTCTGTTGAGTGGACTCCCCAATCCTAAAATCCTTAAATTGGATTTCCTTAACTCTTTACTCTCAGTTACACCAATTCCTTATTTGGAAGTCAACACTTTAAGTCAACCCAAAACATCATGTTATAATTTTCTGATAATTGAAATCAACCAATCTTTTGCTGGTCAATCACTTTTAACTATGGTTCGATTTTAACTGAAGTAAAGGAAGTCTATACCAACATAATATTTATAATTGAGGTATTTTATATTTTATGTATAAATTTCCAATTATTATCTGTATTACATGCTTGTTAATATTAATTGAATTTAATTATGTTATTAACCATGACATAGATGATATTTATATATAAATCAATTTATTTGAGTTCTATATTGCATGCTTGTTAATTCATTATTTCATTTGATCATGATAAAAAATTTCATGAATAAATAAACATAAAACATGATAGAAATAAAATAATAAAAAGGAATATTTATTTACTTTTACTAATGCTTAGTTTATATAGAGGATAATATACTAATTTTCGACCTAGGCTATGAATACCTTGAAAATGTTAAGGTTCTTGTTACAAATTTCCACCTATCCACTTATGTATCTCACTTGGATTGGTTTCGCCTCAACTCTAAAATTGAACCACCTATACTCGATTAGGAGCTCCATACATTACATATGATTTTACTCACATTTAGGTGAGGAAAAGGGGTTTACATAAAACAAACTATGAGCATGCAACCCCTCAAATAATATTTGGCCATATGGAATGCAGGAGAATAATTTAATTTAATAATATATTAAGATAAACCAATCACATACAAAGGTCTGGTCAAAGCTCATGATCATCTATATACATACAAAAAATCATGCATTTAATAAATGTGGCATTAAATTATTAATCATTCTTATCTAAGATAAATCGTTCTCAAATAAATTAATTGTATTTTATCTTAATTCTTATCCAAATTTAATTGTGATTCTCATCCATCATAATTTTTAATAAATTAAATAAATTTATTTAAAAATTAACTGTGTACATAAATTAACCGTGGAGGAAACATGATTACTACCCATTAAAAATACACAAAATGTATTATACTCATATACTATTTACTCTTCTGACATGTGGCATACACGAATTATCACACACTTTCATGAAGTGTACTATCAAATTAATGATTATATAGATTACATGATTTTTCTGTCATGTGTTATGCTTCAATGCACATAGATAAATTACTATAATATGGATCATACATGATATGCAGACCCAAATATTACATTAAAAATAATTAAAATTTTATATATATTAAAACCCATTGCATAGAGTGTCCTGTAAACTTAATGACCACCCGGAAGAACATATTGATAAGGTTTAAATAGTATAATAAATTAAATTGTACTTATATGTACACAACATGTACAAGCCAACTACAGAGAATGTACTATTCTCATTGTCTATCTGAGGCACACTCCAAGGGACTCAGCATGTAAACCATACCACAAAAAATATTGGAATACACAACGTGTACATGGAATACACTATAATGACACATATTTTCAATGTATGATTTTTAGATATTATATAGATTATTTTTTTACACCAGACGTTGAGATGGAAGGTAATTCCAAGGCTCTGTGTGCCCAAAATAAATGTTATAAATATATTGAATAGTACACATGCATTGTTTTCCTAAAAAATGGATAACACCCGAATGGAGGATTAGATCAAAAATATGAGGGAACCATTGAGTTTAGAACATGGTTTTTAGCCTAGGCATGACATAATCGTTGCTGGTGCTGGTAATTTGTGAAAAGGTCATCTTGGGTGTAAATATATAAAATAATTTAATTTAATTATGTGTTTTATTTATTTCGACGTAGCAACTAATTTCTCCAAAAAGTTTATGGTTATAGAATTTATTCAGGACTGGTTATTCAAACCCCAGAGATTCATATGACCATTGGAGAGATTTCTTGGTGAATGATGACAGATCAGGATCAGATCGTGGATTGTTTCACCAACGGAGTTCGTAGATCTCATCAATGATACCAACACAACTATTCTTCACCAACGATCAATCTAAACTCCAAGTAGAGTTTTTTTTTGTGATTTCCATATCATATGAACTTGCATAAATTCCCTGAACATAATTGATACATGCATTGTTGGTAGAATTAAATTGATGGAATTGTTTATTTTTTTGTTTTGATTTATCCCTCCTCAATTTTCTTCTTCTATGATAATTAATTGAGGAAAAATGAACAAAGGTCAAGGTTCATTCCTCACATTTTATGGCTTATAGATTTCTCCCCAATTTTCTCCATTAAATCATTTTTGGTATTTCTTTTTTCCAATGGTTTGACCAATACTCGTTTTACAATCGTTGTGTGACCATTCATCAACGCAATGGATCGAAACAACTAGTACAGAATGTGATGGCAGTTGTGGTTCAATAATCGATGAAGATTGTGGGTAGATTAGGGTAAAATGGATCTTAATAATGAGTTCTTCATTTTACCAAGTGGCATATGGTGACTTAGATGATGGTTGATGATTTCCCAATCAATTTTGTGGTTGTAATTTAGAGAATGACCAATGGCAAGGCTAGTTAACCCCAGATCCAGTGTTCTTAGGTGAGATTGATGGTAGAGATGGAAAATCTGGGTGACATGTGTACCAGGCATAGATTTTTAGAAAATATCGATCAACATGATGTTTGAATTGATATTATATGCCATATAGAGCCTTCTATGTGGTGGATTGGGTTTTTGGATAGAGATATTGATCACACATCATATGAATAATATCACAAGGTGTGTGACCCTTCCTAGTTATCTCATCACAAACATCAAGAAGTACATGAACACGAGAAATATTTAACGATCAGTGTAAAGCTATGTACTCAAACATGGACACATCCACTTGTACACGAGTTAGTACACAGGAATGATAAGTACACGAACACAGCCAGAATCACCTGAGTAGGTGTTGGGTAATCTCTACACACAGTGTACTCCTTCTACACACTATGTATTTTGATATTTACATTTCATGTGAGGCTTTACCACACAAGAAGACTTGGTACTGAATGGAAATATTGTCTATCTCATGGTGCACTTTGTATACCCCCTTCAAGAGTGTTTGTACCTCTTAGTTTCACTAGTTTGGACCATTCTTGTTTGATAATGTTCCCTGGTCCATTACCTCAAGGGTACAGTGTGGCATTATATCTACATCACAAGATTTTGATCCCCTCTAGAGGTCAAGTCATAGATAGAGTTGCGGTGTCACTCCATGATACTGGATTGTAATACTCTATCATTTGGGTTCCCTACGTGGGGTTTTTGGAATTACCATGACCCCTCTGAGTAGGGCATTGATCCTCCATCTAACAGGACGTATTGGTAAGGTTTGTGGTATCTTTTACATACGATCCCCTGCACGGTGGGTTGATCATATTGGGTTTGTGGGGACCCCCAGCGGTTCTTTTCATGACCCTTTATCTGTGCATCAGGGTATTCTTAGACTAGTGAGATTTATTTAGTGGTGAAAAATGATTTAGACCTTTTCATCAAGTGTATCTTGTGATATATTGGATCATGGAGTATGATATCCTGGAACGAGTGTTTATTCAGGAAGAATCTTGTTACTGGAACCTGGTATGACTGCCTAGTGGTGTATAGTCTTTCCATATTATAAATGGATGTTTCTATTATACATTGAATATTATATCTTTTATTGAGATGGCTATACTTGGTGATTCGTTTTTAGTGTTTTTGGGGTGTCCTACAAGGTATTGATATACTAACCCCTACATGGGATTTACCTACACATGTCATGTCTTATGAATACGAAGACCCTTATGACGGTGTCCTAGGAGGATTGGGAGTGAGTGGAGTGTAGATGGATCTTTTTAGACTCATGTGTTTACCGAGATCATGTATTGGACTTTATTCCTTTCTCTTGTAGCAAGTTGGACTCATTACAGGTTTTGGTTTGGCTTGATTTCGACCCACTTTCTGCTTTCAGTACTTTACTATCATACTTTTTTGTGGGATATTAGATGTATGCATGCATTGATTTCAAATTTTTTTATAGTTAATCATTTTTTCGGCTCGGAGATGTGTTCATGTGTATAGGTACTTTATGAAAATTCCTCCCATTTTTAGAATATTCCTACTAAGTGTTGGTCGCCAGCCCCATGCCTATTGGCGGAAGTCTTGGGGTAGTCATTGGTTGGACCTCAGTGGGTTGGGCAGTGACAATTTTTTATCAATGGGTTTGATTATAATTTAGTACCAGAGTCGATGAGATTGTATTGAGACAATAATGTTTAGTGTTTCAAGTTCAGAATTTAGGCCAGGGACTCCAGTGTCAGTGTGGTGGCTAACGTATCCATACACCATGACTCTAATAACGTGTCTTTCGACTTGGTGCATGTAAACATTGGTTGCATGTAAAATTTTACTATATGCATAATATAAGAATGTTTTATGTTTTTCATTCCCTTCTTGAGTCATCACCAAAATATACTCTTTTGATTGTGGCATATCTTGTTTTATTTATGGATGCCTCCCCACAGACAACTAGTTTGGATTATACTAAATAATAATGAGGATGATCCACTTAATGAGAAGTAATCAATACAGGGGCCTATATCATATATATAACCATCGAGTGGTTTACCAACTATACCATGATCCATTGAGAAGCAGCCAGTGCTAGAAGTACAAGCTGAGGATGCACACATTTTGACTGTATTGCATGATTTTCAGAGGCAATGACCTCCCAGGATTCAGGGTGATCCAGATGCCCATGTGTTTGAGGACTGGATAGAGGTTTTTACTCACATTTTCTTTCTTTTGGGGACGTCTGCATATCAGATGGTGATCCTTACAGTGAGTCTTCTTTAAGAACCTATTGGGAGATGGTGGAGTTTAGTGACTCAGTCACATGATGAGACATATCTCACTTTGTCATACTTTGAGAATCTCTATTGGTAGGAATTATATTTTTCCACATTGTGATTGGTACACATACAGGATATTAGGCATCTATAGTAGGGTAGTTTGACAATGGAAGTGTACTCAGCGATGTTTACTAATATCTAAAATTACTCCTTGGATATGGTGTGGGATAAATTATTCAATGCTTTAACCTTTGAGTCGGGCTTGCAATGCGACATCAGGTATTCATTGTTATCCCATTTTATTCCCACCTATGTTGGGGTGCTTGAGAGATCCTTGGCAGTGGAGAGATTTTTGGAAGACCAGGAACCGACAGTGGGTAGTAGTAGTGGGAACCCTATAGGTGAGACCTTGGTAGCTGGTATCTGATAGTAGTCATAGGAATCAATGTATGTTATATAATTTATGAGGAGATCCCAAGACACAGGTTCATTAGTGCATGGATCTCAGGGTGGCTCAAATAAACCAAGCGAGGGGGGTTGTTTCTCCTACGACGGACGGAAACATCTGGCTCGGGGTTGTCTGACATATCGTATAGATTGTCATGAGACGATCAAGGGATTAATGAGACAAATAAATAAGTAGAATAAGGTTTATCCATAGGGTAGTGGGTGTGTAAAATGGTTTGAAAAGGTAGCATGAGGTTGTCAGAGGTTTGACCTATTACTAAAACCAGCCCCAGGTGGTCAGCACTAGGCTCAGGGAGCTGGTGGGAAAGGAAGAGACCATTTATATGCTATGGAATCCTATGACCTAGAGGCTCCATAGATGATACGAGATGATATATATGTATTTTATACTTTATTTTTAGTATTTATATACAAATGTGTGAGTTATTCCTTCCTTTCCACTTCTTTGTTTTGAGACTTAGAGATTCTAGTTTATCCATTGGAACAACCCTTACAGTGGGAGACTCTGACAGAATTAGTGATTGTGCACTTATACCGACAGTGTAATATGATGATTGGAGGTGATATTTTCATATGGTATATCTTTTTATCAGTAATTAGGCCTTATAACGTCATCTTATTTAAGGAATTTTTATCCATGGTTTATGGAGAGATTGGCTATTTTAGGGAGAGGATGTGGTGTTTATGTAGTGACGGAACAAGGTTTTACTTTGTGGATGAAAAGGAAACCTTGGTAGAGTGGGATGAGATCAGGCATAGGATATTGTAGTTAATTACTCAATAGTTACATAGAATGACCCTTGGAGTAGTGGATGATTTCGGCTACCACTTTCTTACTGTGGTGGCAGAGTATGAGGAAATATTTCTTGAGTACGTACCATGTTTACCTCCCCATTGAGAGTTACACTTTTGAATCAACTTTTATATTGGGATGGTGTAGATATATACACCATCATATCATATGGCACCCATAAAGCTTCGAGGTTTGAGTGTGTAGTTAGAGGACTGACAGGAGAAGGGCTTTGTGAGGCCCAGTGTTTCCCGTTGGGCAGTCCCAGTGTTATTCGCTAAGAACACTTTGGATGTGGTTCTCAAAGAGATCGAGGGAAGACGACACAAGCACAAGGACCATCTGTGATAGCACCCAAAGACTACGTTGGAAAAGTCCAATGATTCTCAGAGCACATGTGGATTACTGCTAGAGGGGATATAATCTTGATATCTATAAATAAATGAAAGGCTCACCACGGATCTATGGTCACACACATCAACAATGAATGAAAAACCTTGAATGTATTTCATTAATTTAATTAAATTTATTTTAAAAAAAATATGTCGGTCCTCTCTCAAGGTTTTGGGCCTCTTTATTCATTATCTAAATATTTTATTTCATTCCACGAATACTAGAGTTCATTGTCATATTGATCTCAGAATAATCATTGATCATGGTAAAATTTAAATTGGACACTAGCCCAACCATGCTTCTATTGCACCTGTAACCTAAAAGTGGTTTCACAGGGGTTATATTTTGGTTTATAATTATTTAAATAATTTGATGATGATTTAATCTTTAATAATTTAGTTTTTCAATTCATGTATAATCATTCTTGTAATATGAATTTCGAGATCTTCTCTTCATCTTTCATTTCTCGGATATCTAATAGAAACAAATAATTTTATGATTAAAATTAAATTGAGGATCTCATCAGGAGGTGGAAATGATTATGTCTAGGTAACACGATAGTACATGCCATATATTCGGAGTTACACATCATGAAATCTACCAAACACGGTGTTTAATCCTAATCACACACCATGTAGTTGTGTTCAATGCATCGAGAGTAATTTGTAAATTACTTAAGTCGTGTGCATTAATGGAACATGGTGTAGATGATTCTTACACTGCTTGTTGACCAGGATAGACTGGTGTGCGATCAGCCGGACTACATGCCATGTGGCCCACTAGACATGGTGTGTAGTCCATTTGGTTCAAGGTCATGTTGTGTATCCCATACACGACATTCCCAGTTGGTGATCGTGTAACTCAGCGTCTACATAGTGTTTGTCCCACTAGATATACCGTGTACTTTGAATATTTTTGAATAAAACCTCACACAACGATTCCCCAGGTGTGTACTTTTGATGGACGGTGAGGAGGGTACATGTCGTGCAGTCGGATCTACACATCGTGTACGTTTTCCAGATTACATAGATTTAAAAATTTATTATTATATAATATAACCCTTAACACATGTACCTTTGTTTGGGTATAAAGCTGGGACACATTATGTGACAGGTGTTTGATATGTGTGTGTGTGGGTGTTTATTTAACATCTTTGTAATGTTCAATGATCTGTACATCATGTATGAGTTGTATTAAAATTATAATTCCACGTGCATGCTGCATGTCACAAGGAATAAAGTGTATAAAAGTATAATACATGTTGGGTAGTTTTGGATGGGTATTCATTGAGTTTCCTCTAAGGTACAAGTTATGTACACAATTAATTTTAAATGTATTTATTAATTTTTCTAAAATTATAATGGATGATAATCTCTAGGAAATTCAGAAAAATGATTATGATAAATGGTTTGATTAATTAAAGAAAATAATTAATCGATTCGAGCATGATTCTTTTTAATATGAACGATTAAAGAATTGAATCCTAGTCTTATTAAATGAGTAATTTGTTGCATGTTTGTGTATGATCATGAGCTACACCAGAATTTTGTGTGTGATTGGTTTCCTCTTAATTTATTTATTAAATTAAAATTGTTGGCAAGCGTTTCTTCTCCTCATTTATATGTAGGGCATGCGTGCCCATGGTTTCATTTATGTAAACCCCATTTTCACCCCTCAACTGTGTGTGAGTTAAAATCATATGTAATGGATGGTGCTCCCAAACTAGAGGAGGTGTTTTAAGTTAAGTGCTGAGGTGAAACCAATACAAGGAGATGAAAAGGTGGATAGGTGGAATGTTGTACACATGAACCTTAAAAGGTTCAAGGTGTTTCTCCCCTATGTCAAGGTTAGTTTATCAACCGCTAGATAAACAAACCATTAGAAAATATCATCATCATACCCTTTATTTTATTTCTGTTAGTTTCATGGTTATTCATTATGGATGTATTATCACTATCGCATAATTAATTGAATTAATAAGCATATAATATGGAACTAAAATAAAATTTATTATTCATAAATATGATCAAGACATGGTTAATCACTGAAGTATATCTCACATAATATTAAAAATCATGTGAACAGATAATAAGAGGCAATTTATGCATAAAGGATAAAATCCCTCAATAAAATATTACGTCGATAAAGGCTTCTATTACTTCGGTTAGAATCAAACCAATAGTTTAAAGTGCTTGACCAACCAAAGTTGGGGTGATTTCAATTATCAGGGAATTATAATTTGAGGTTTTGGGTTGACTTAACTTGGTTTACATCAAGTGTTGACTGTCAAATCAAGACTTGGTGTAAGTGAGAGGCAAGAGTTGAGGAAATCTAAAATAATGATTTCAGGATTGAGGAGTCCACTCAATGGATCAAGGGTCTATGAGTTAATATAGTTGTCATTTGGAATGCCTACCTAAAACCATTCAAGTTCCTTGACAAGCCAATGTTGGGGTTATGAGAATGGAATATGGATCCTTACCACTAGAATATCCAAGGAACATGATATTATGAATCCAATAGTGATGGATATTGGGTTTTGATAAAATAGTGGGAGACTAAGGAATATTTATTTTATTTATTTGTCTTAACATTATCACATAATGTACTAAAACTTTGTTCATCTTATTTGTATAAATGGCATTAAAAATGAAATCAAACATATCGTTGTGATCTATACTCGAGAAGGAAAACCTTCTCATCGGCACTAATTTCCAAGAGTGGAAAAGGCGCCTTCGGTTAATCCTTCACCATGAGAGGAAACTATATATGTTGGAAGAACCTTTACTAGTTGTGCCTGGTAATAAGGAGAGTGATGAGAAGCTCTCTATGTACAGGAAATATCTGAATTATGTTACAGATGTTCAGTGCCTCATGCTAACATCCATGACCAATGAGATCTTGAAGCAACATGAGGAAATTGATGCTTATAGTATGATGTCTCACCTTCGGGATCTCTATCATGAGAATGATAGATATGAGAGGTCTGAGATCTCTAATTCTTTGTTCACTACTATGATTAGAGAGTTTGTGCCAGTTAGACCACATGTAGTCAAGTTTATTGGCTATATTGACCATCTTGACATATTATGTATTAAACTCTCAGATGAGTTGTATATGGATCTCATAATATCATCATTACACAAGGTCTTATCTAATTTTATATTGAATTATAATATGAGAAATAATGAGAAGAGATTATCAGAACTTCACTACCACAAAACTGGGTTTTTGCAGCGACACCCTTTATTAGCACTAAAAAAAGCACTGATAAAGGTGGGGCCTTTATCAGCTCTAAAAAAAGCACTGATAAAGCCCCCCCCCCTTATAAGCTATTTTTAGCATTGTTAAAAAGGACCACTTTATCAGCACTTTTTTAGTAGCGCTGATAAAGGGGGATTTATTAGCACTTTTTCCTAACGCTTCTAAAGATTATATTTAAAAAAACATGAAAAATAATATTTTTTTATATAAGTATATTTATATTGATATAAATATAATATATATTTTTTAAATATGTTATAGATAAGTATAAATTGAATATTACATTTAATATATAATAAATTTAGTGAAAATGACTTTAAAATATTTTAAAAATATTATTAATTAATAATTTTCTAATCATCCTCGATTAATAATCATTCAATAACAATTTGAAGACACAAATAATCAAAAAAAATAAAAGATATGAAATAAGTTGAAAATGTAACTCAAACATCAATCGACCATAACTTTTGATCTTTGTGTCCTTTTGAGCTCTACAGCATATCAAATCGAAGCTTGCGATGATCTATACGCACCTGTGACCCATGGGAACCTTTTTCACATTTTTCAAGGCTAAAAAAGGCTCATAAGGCCTCCAAAACTGTGTTTTTAGTTAGGATACCCCGATTTTTAACATTCAAACAGGTATAACTTCTGATCCAGATGTCCGCAAGGCCTGTACCACATATCATATTGAATATTATTTCATTTTCTTCGATTTTACTAGTTCTGGAGTTGAAATGGACTTCTAGATTAGAATTTATGGTCATTTTAACATTATATGGATTTTCAAATACACATATATATGTATTTATTCGTAAACATGTGTGTCTGTGTGTGTATCTATGTGTGTGTGTGTGTGTATTGTATATATGTATGTATTTATTTATTTTTTTATATACACACATAAAAAACATATTTATAAATTTATTTAAAACTAATCTTATAAATATATATTAATATACAAATAAATATACAGATAAAAAATTATAACTAAAAATATGTATATAAATAAATATAAATATAAATTAATATATGAATAAATATATAAATATATATATTTACTAATATATGAATAAATATATATGTATTAATATAACTAAACATATCTATTTTAATATGAATCTATATTAATATACAAATAAATATAACTATATATATAAATATATTAATATATATTAATATATGAATAAATAAATATATATTAATATACGAATAAATATATATATATTAATATTTAAAGAAATATATATGTATTAATATAAATAAATATATTAATATTAAGATGAATCTTTATTAATATAAGAATAAATATAACTATATATATATAAATAGATATATCATTAAATAGACAAAAAACTAAATATCTTAGTGGTAAAGGTACAGGTGCGCATGGGGGGAGGTATCATGTTCGAGTTCGGGTGGAAGCAGGGAGGGGCGCGCAGACAAGTGTGGGGCGCGCGTGCAAGTGTGGGGTGCGCGGGCAAGTGCAGCGCACGAGATAGTGGGAGGGGGTCCATCTATCACTGATAAATTGGGGGTTCAAGCATTATCAAAAGCTCCCTGAACATTTTAATATTTTTTTAATAAAATTTACTTTTATCAGCACTAAAAAAGAACTTGTAAAGGACCCTTTTATGAGAACTTTTTTTAGCACTGATAAAAGACCCCTTTTATTAGTTCTTTTTTTAGCGATGATAAAAGGGGACTTTATCAGTGATTTTATGAGCACTGCTAAAAGGGACCCCCTCCCAATCTTCGCCTCAATTAAAAACGCTTTTCTAGCGTTCTTAATGCCCTTTTATGGCGCTGATAAAGGCCATATTTGTAGTAGTGAATTTGAACCTAATTTTCCAAGTGGATAAGGATATGAGGCATGAAAAACCAATTGTTTTTATGGTGAATAGGAAGAGGAAGGAAAAGGAAAATTGGCCTAAGATTTATAAATAGTCTAACGCTCTCGATCAGCGCCCGACCAAGAAGAAGAATATCTAATGGAAGGTCAAGGAAAAGGATGAAGTGTTCTTTGCATGTGTCAAGTCAGACCACTAGAAGAGAAACTGCACCCAGAGGCAAGGGTAAGCCAAAGGTGCATTCATTATAAAGTGAAATATTTCCATTTCTACACATTGGGTATTCGATAAAACCTGTGCTACTCACATCTGTATTCAAATGCAGGAATCGCGTGGATTTCGGAAAATTTTTAGAGGAAAGGTGTATCTGCAAGCTGCCAGTGGTTCGAGGTTGGCTGCTCTTTCCATTGGTGACTACCACCTTTTTTTACTGACCAAGATGATTTTGGTGTTATGATACTCTCATTATATACCATGTGTTACCAAGATCATAATTTCTGTATCATGTTTAGATATAGATGAATTTATTCTCATTCTCAGATATAAATGTTGTTTTTTTTATAAGGAAAACATATGTTATGGTATGACACATTTAAATAAAGGTCTATATGTTTTAAATTAAGAAAACCAAGTGGTAGCAATCAATAACGAATCCTGTTTACATGACTCATATAACACCCAGTTGTGGCATCATTGTATCAATCATGTAAATGAGAAGAACCTAACAAAGCTCTATTAAGATGGTTATTTAGACTCTTCCAATATAAAAATACTTGATAGAAGTTACACTTGTTTATAATGGAAAATTACCAAACAACCAGTTTTTGGATTAGGTGAAAGGGCTATAGATCTTCTATGAATGGTACACACTGATGTGTGTAGAACATTTTTAGTAGAATCTAGAGGAGGATATTCTTAATTCATAACTTTTACTGATGACTTGAGTAGATATGGATATATTTACATGATGAGGTGTAATTCTGAGTACTTTTAAAAATTCAAGTAATTAAAGAATGAAGTATAGATTTATCTTGGTAAGAAGATAAATAATATTCGATTAGATCGAGGTGGATAATATCTTACCCAAGATCTCGTCGACCTTTTACGGGAGTTTGGGATTCTATATCAACTCACTCCATATTATAAACCACAGTGGAATAGTGTTAGTGAAAGGAGGAACCCTACCTTTTTGGACATGGTAAGGTCGATGATGAGTCATGAAAATATTCTATTATCCTTTTGGGGATATGAATTACAAACTGCATCATACACATTAAACCGAGTACCAATTATGGTGGAAAACAGAATCCCCTTTGAGTTATGGAGTGTAAAGAAACCCATTCTATTTCATACAAGTGTATGGGGATCCAAGGTGTTTTGTAAGGATTTCTCAGGAAACAAACTAGTACCTCAGGGAACGAGGTGTATCTTTACGGGGTATCCTAATGAAACAAATGGATACTACTTATACAACCCCTCCGATAAGAAAGTGACGATTTATAGACAAGTTTTCTTTATTGAGAGGGAGCACATCCTCAAAAAGGATAGTGGGAGAAATATTAACTTTAATGAAATTGATGCTCAAGATACACAGTAGTTGGTACAGGAACAAGTTACAGAGGTCCTTGTGTAATAAGTCGTTCCTCAAACACAAGTACTATGTATAAATGTAAGAGAGGTAAGGGAACTAGAGATATATGGTTTTCTTGCCACCAAAGATGATGACATGTTATTGTTGTATAATGATGATTCTCTCTCCTATAAGGAGGAATTAGAGAGCTCATAAGCTGCAATATGGATAGAATTTATGAATTCTGAGATAGATTCCAAGTATCCTAACCAAGTTTGGGTTTGGGTCGAAATATCAGTTGATGTAAAGCCTGTTGGATGTAAATGGGTATTTGATGGTAAATTGGACATGGAAGGTGAAGTATGTACCGATAATTCTAGGGTAGTAGCTAAGGTTTTTAAACAGCATCATGGAATTGACTATGATGAAATTTTTTTCCAGTTTCCATTTTTATATCTATCAGATTCATACTTTCCATAGAAACTTACCATGACTATGAGATTTGGAATATGGATTTCAAAACTACGTCTCTTAATAGGAACCTTCTGGAAGATGTCTATATGACACAAATGGATGTGTTTTTGAGACCAAGTGATTCCAAAAGGGTTTTTCAGTTGCAGAGATCTATTTATGGATTGAAGCAAGCATCTAGGTTATGGAATATTCGATTTGATGATTGCATATGGTAATTTAGTTTCATTAAGAATTAATGTGATCCATGTGTTTACAAAAGGTTTAATGGGTATTCGCTCATTATACTAGTAGTCTATGTTGATGACATATTACTTACTATAAATGTCATACCAGTTTTACAGTCAATTAAGTACTGGTTGAACAAGTGTTTCTCCATGAAAGACTTAAGCGAAGCAGCCTATGTTTTAGGGATCAAGATCATTCGTGATGGATCCAAGAGGCTACTTAACCTAAGTTAGAGTGCATACATTGACCAGATACTAAAGAGATTTAGTATTGAAAAGTCCAAGAGGGTATTGGTTCCAATGTCACATGGCATACATATTTCTTAGAAAATGTGTTCCCAAACACAACAGGAGAAAGATAGAATGAGTAAGATCCCATATGATTCGGTGATAGGATCAATCATGTTTGACTTGCTATGTACTAGACTTGATTTTGAATATACATTGAGCATGGTATGCAGATATCAGGAATATCCAGTAGAACAGTATTGGACTATTGATAAAGTTTTCCTTAAGTATCTGAGAATAACTAAGGATATGTTCATAGTGTATGTAGGATATGAGGAGCTTTTCATCAGAGGTTATACTAGTGATGGTATTTAGACAGACCAAAATGATCTAATGTCGCAATCTGAATATGTTTTATCTCTTAATAGAGGATCTGTGAGTAGGAATAGTTCAAAGTAGCCAGTTGTCATTTATACTATAGTAAAGTCTGAATATATAGCGGATTCTAATGCATACAAGGAAGCGTATGGATTCGTAACTTTTTTTGGCACCTAATGTAGTGCCTATCAGTAGAGACACTATGACATTTTATTCTGATAATACTACAACAATGGCTCTTACAAAGAAGTCAAGTTCACATCAACAGACAAAGCACATACTCTGGATGTATCAGCTGTAACGACCCGAAATTTTAAATAAATCTTGTTTCCTAATTTTATGTGTAATTTTATTTTATTTTTATACTCAACAAAAATGTTTCATTTGATAACATGAGTATAATTAAAATTAGACTGTTGGGTTTTGACTGTTATTTGACCATTGGTCAATATGACCGCTGGAAACTAAACGTTTTGACTATTGTCTCTAAATACAAGAAATCTTGGTTAATTAATATAGAAAGAAGATTTGATGGCCTCACCCGGTAGTCTTGGACCGATCGAAGCCCATCTAACAGAACTTGGGAAGGAGGTAGCACCACTGGGCTTTGTTCTGGACCAAACCCAAGTTGAACTTCATCGTGTGAAGCTAGAATGGGATCGCCTTCGCGAGAAGTTCAAACTGATAGAAATTACTTCTCGTGCGATGTTGGTCGAGCCTCTCTCGGATTCTTTCACCTTAACACACCTTACACTTAGGTCATAGGCTGGTGTGATAAGGGGCTATGTAAGGAGACCGTAACTGCCTTGTGTAATCCTTTGTTTTAAATATAAATTTGTATTTTTTCTTATGATGAAGTTTATGAATTTTCAAATGTCCGGATAAATATAGTATGCATATTTTTGATGAATTTTAGAGAAAGGATATTTTAAAAATGTTTTTGTAAACCTTAAATAAATACAAATGTGTATTGATTTTCAAAAAATGGTCTTCTACAATTATGTTCAGCACGAAATTTCGAGTCTAATAAGATCAACTTGATTTTTGATGAATAGTAAATTATGAATAGTGATCTTATGCTTAGTATTAGTGATGTGACCAAATGGATTAGAAATTTCACTCAAAGAAAGTTTTAATAAAATTCAGACACCTAGATTAAGTAATGAGATTCAATAAAATGGGTAAATAACAGTTTCATAAATTTTTATTCAAGTATTAGTTTATTCAGGTGAATAGTTTTTTTAAATTAAAAATTAAATTAAAAATATTTAGAAAATTGTTTTTATAAAATGGATTTCATTTTTTAACTCAGAGCATCAATATTATGTGAAGGTAATTTTTGGGGATTTTTCTGAAAAAAATGAATTTTCGGTGAATAGTGTGTTTATTTAAAAAATGAATTAAAAATATTTAGAAAATTATTTTTATAAAATAGAGTTCATTTTTGAAATCAGAGCATTGATATTTGGTTAATGTGAAATTTTGGGATTTTTTTGAGAAAGTTGAATTTTCAGTGAATAGTAAAAATACAGTTTTAGGGTTTCTGTATGTTTAATGACATCATAACTGTGTCATGATGATGTCATGAGATTATTTGAGGGATGTTCGGCTAAAGAAGATGAATTATTGTGTGGGGGTCCCCATGTGGCCTAACTCTATGGGAAGTACCATGGGAGGGCCCATGATTTTGAGAAAACCACTTTTGATGTGTCCCTTGGCCATTAATGCCTTGTCCCCTCACTTTCCCTATAAATAACAAGCCCTCCTCTCATATTTTCGACTCCAAAACCATCCTCAACGAAGTTACAATCTCCTTACCTACCAAGGAGTCATCCCAAGGTTCCCCAAAGCCCTAAAGGTCCCAACCTTTGAGTTTTAAGAGTTACGTTTTAAGGTAAGGGATCTGATCTCTCTCTTTCTTTTCAAGAAATCTATTTTATGAAATTTCTTTTATGCTCCATGTTCTTATGTTCAAGGGTGTTCTTTTATACTCCTATTACTTCCCTTTTCATGTTTACATAATGATAGATCCCCTCTTACTCTCATTATTTCGTTTTATGAAGTTTTAAGTGGCGCTGTTAGGCTGCCGAAATTTTTGTAACGAATTCTTTCTCCCTTCTCATTTTTCAATATCTATTTTAATGTAAAGTATTTAAAGTTCCTTTTTATTATGTTGGGGTATGATATCTAAATTTATCATACTGATACTTTATTATCATATGATGAGAGACCCCATTTTTATCTCTTCAATTCAGTATTTTGATGTTTTAAGTGGCGCCGTTAGGCTGCCGAATTTTTAAGTGGTTCTTCACCCTTCTCGTTTTGAAGTTATACTTTAATGTCAATTGTTTAAAGTTACTTTTTTTATGTTGGGGTATGATATCTATATCTATCATACTGATATTTTAATACCATATGATGAGAGAACCCATTTGATCTCTTCAATTCAGTATTTTGAAGTTTTAAGTGGCGTCGTTAGGCTGCCGAATTTTTAAGTGGTTCTTCACCCTTCTCTTTTTGAAGTTCTACTTTCATGTCAATTATTTAAAGTTCATTTTTGTTATGTTGGGGTATGATCTATATATCTATCATACTGATCTTTTATTACCATATGATGAGAGACCCCATTTGATCTCTTCAATTCAGTATTTTGAAGTTTAAGTGGTGTCGTTAGGCTGCTGAATTTTTAAGTGGTCCTTGCACCTTTCTCCCTTTTAAAAGTTCTAATTCCATGTCATATCATGCTAGTTCCTTTTTATTATGTTGTGGTATGATATCTATATCTATAATAATGATATTTTATGTTTATATTATGAGATAACCTATTTGATCACATCAATTCATTTTTGGTTGAAGTTTATGTAACGTTGTTAGGCTGTCGAGTTTTCATAAGAGAAATCTTATTTTTGTCTTCCTTTCATGTTCTTCATTTCATATGGTATATTTTAAAATTTCATTAACATGTTCTTAAATACCTTATATTCTTTCCGTCTACTGTTTTATGGGTCATTTATGAATGTTTGACCCATGTCCCCTCTCTTTTCAATGTTTTCTAAAACCATGTATCGTAGACGTTATGCTGCATAGTTTTCGTCTCAAAATGCCTCCCTCTTTATCTAAAAATTATTTTATGTTATTAAGTGAATAATAAAATCTCTTATTTATACAGGGGTATTCACATATATATCAAAATGTTCTATTTTAAATTCTGGTATTTACATACATGAAACCCGCTTTCCCTTTCCGTGGGTTTAAAGTAATGTAAAGATCATGTCTTTAAAGCAGTTTTTAAAACGTTATGATTATGAAATGAAACCCATTTATTTTATGCTATATGTGTTGTTTATGAAATTATTTATGATGATATATGTGGCTCACATGATAAGAAAGGAAAATTTAACTGTGCGCCCTGATAGCACTCTAATGCATTGGGTAATGATGTAACCACTAGAGATTACAATTTTCACGATATCTTGGTGAATAACCTTGGTAATTTTCAAATGACACCTTGGGGATGGACCTTGGTGATATGATCATGATTTTATATGTTAAATGATGCAGAAACATCTTAAAGTTATGAAAAATTTTATTTTTATTATGATATATCTCATGATTTATTTCTCATGCATTAAAGTTCTTTTCATGACCTTATTGAAGTATCTCAAGTTCACATGTAAAATGCTTCTCTTGTTTCCCTTACTGGGGCTTCTTCTCACCCTTTCTTTTGATGTATGTCCCCAGGTTATGAGATGCAGTAATGAACCTAGGATGGACATGAGGAGAAGCCTTTAAAGTGTTTAAGAATAATGTATTATGTTTTCATGTTTTTTGTTCCTGGTTTCCAAGACACTAATCCTTAAAGATCCTCAATTTTGTGTAATGAAATGAAAGTTTATGTTATAAAAAGGAGGGATGTTATAGTTGGTATCAAAGGATGGTTTAGTTATTTGTGGAAATTAGGATATGAAAACTTTAGGAAGAACCCTATAGAAATGTTTAAATATAGGAAAACTTCCAGATATTTTGGTGATTATTGAGTAAGGAGTTTCCAAGCAAATACATCCATGTCTGGATACAAGCAGGTAGAGGTGGCTCTGGCACAGATGTACATAGGGGTAAAACCCGAAAACACCGCTTTGAGCTAGACTCGAACGAGAACTGGTACATGACAACGGGCCTTGCTGCACTCTTGGTTACGACACTCCAGGGGGATATGCTTTGGTAAATTCATAAGCTTAGTAAGAACCATTATTAAAGGAACAAAGATAAAATAAAATAAAGATTCACATAAGAATATACGATCATGGATAACCTAGATTGGAACCTAGGGGATCGCAAGTTAGGATACTCTTTTATTCTACAAGTTTATCCTTTTATGCTTAAAGATTCCTTTTCATGATTATTGGCGAAGTATTTAAGCCCCTAATTATAATTTATCTTCTTAGTTAATAGTGGGAAATGGAAGAACATGTACCAACAACCAATGTGATAGGAAATGCGATGATTTCCATATTAATATGACAGAGATGATTAGGGGATTAAAAGATGATTATTATTTTGGAAGACGTTCACTATTTTGGGGACCCTATATGATTGTGGTAAATAGATTACTATGGTATTTTCATTGAGGAGTAAGGTTGACTTATATTTTGAAGAATCAATGAATTTAAGGTGGACTTATAGTAATTTAGGTTACTTATGGAAATGATTAACCTAACTTGGGTTAAATATGTTTAGGTTACTTACTTTTGTTATAATATGTTAGGAGTGGTTGATGTTGTTTGGAGATGAATGATAAAGTTTACCTTGGAAGACTATGTTATCAAATCCTTCTTGTATTTGGGTTTTAATCTTAGTTTGGTTTATTTTGAGGATTTTTAAGGAAAGTTATTTACGGAATGGTCTATGATGAACTCTGGGTAGTACCATGGAACTTTGAATATTTAAAAGTAGTTTACAATCCTATCGGATTATTTCTTTTTGAAGAGTTGTTTTACCTTACCTTTCTGTTTTTGGGATAATGTTTAATGATAGATAAAATAGATGGTTAATATTTTGTGGATTATGTGATTCTCTAGAAGATGATTCTTGTGTTTTGATGAGAACAAGTGTTTTTGAATGCTCATCATTTGAAGAAAAGATTATTTTTGGGTAGAAACTTATTAATGGATGAAACTCTACATGAAGGTAGGTATATTTTCTTATGATTTTGTTCTATGAAGTAAATGAATTCCTCAAAATTATGAAAATAAACGTAAAACAAAAATGTTGTTGGTTTACGTTTCCTACTAGGTAATGAAAGACCGTTTACACACATCATAAGTTTGGGATTTTCTTATGGTTAACTTTCTCCTAATCATGTTCTCTATGACTCTCCCTCAGAACTTGACACTTTATTTTCTCTTCCATGTCCATGTATTCCTACATGGAATCCTAGTGTGGGTTAACTCGAGTTACCTTTTTACTTCCCTTTCTTTCTTTTAATGTAATAGTTTTACTGACTCCTTTTCCGATGTGGGAAATTCAATGAAATTTCAAAACCCAATTTTAAAAAATAGCGAGGACGCAATTTCTTAAGGGGGGAATATTGTAACGACCCGAAATTTTAAATAAATCTTGTTTCCTAATTTTATGTGTTATTTTATTTTATTTTTATACTCAACAAAAATGTTTCATTTGATAACATGAGTATAATTAAAATGAGACTATTGGGTTTTGACTGTTATTTGACCATTGTTCAATATGACCACTAGAAACTAAAAGTTTTGACTATTGTCTCTAAATACAAAAAATATTGGTTAATTAATATAGAATGAAGATACGATGGCCTCACCCAGTATTCTTGGACCGATCGAAACCCATCTAACAGAACTTGGGAAGAAGGTAGCACCACTGGGATTTGTTCTGGACCAAACCCAAGATGAACATCATCGTGTGAAGCTAGAACGGGATCGCCTTCGCGAGAAGTTCAAAATGATAGTAATTACTACTCGTGCGATGTTGGTCGAGCCTCCCTTGGATTCTCTCACCTTAGCACACCTTACACTTAGGTCATATGCTAGTGTGATAAGGGGCTATGTAAGGATACCGCAACTGCCTTGTGTAATCCTTTGTTTTAAATAAAAATTGGTATTTCCTCTGATGATTAAGTTTATGAATTTTCAAATGTCCGAATAAATATAGTATGCATATTTTTGATGAGTTTTAGAGAAAGAATATTTTAAAAATGTTTATGTAAACGTTAAGTAAATAAAAATGTGTAATGATTTTCAAAAAATGGTCTTCTACAATTATGTTCAGCACGGAATTTCGAGTCTAATAAGATCAACTTGATTTTTGATGAATAGAAAATTATGAATAGTTATATTATGCTTAGTATTAGTAATGTGACCAAATGGATTAGTAATTTCACTCAAAGAAAGTTTTAATAAAATTTAGACACCTAGATTAAGTAATGAGATTCAATAAAATGGGTAAATAACAGTTTCATAAATTATTATTCAAGTATTAGTTTTTTTTAGGTGAATAGTTTTTTTAATTAAAAATTAAATTAAAAATATTTAGAAAATTATTTTTATAAAATGGGTTCATTTTTGAACTCAGAGCATCAATATTATGTGAAGGTAATTTTTGGGGATTTTTCTGAAAAAAATGAATTTTCGGTGAATAGTGTGTTTATTTAAAAAATGAATTAAAAATATTTAGAAAAATATTTTTATAAAATAGAGTTCATTTTTGAAATCAGAGCATTGATATTTAGTTAATGTGAAATTTTGGGATTTTTCTGAGAATGTTGAATTTTCAGTGAATAGTAAAAATACAGTTTTAGGGTTTCGGTATGTTGAATGACATCATAACTGTGTTATGATGATTTCACGAGATATTTTAAGGGATGGTAGACTAAAGAGGATGAATTATTGTTTGGGGTCCCCATGTCTCCTAACTCTATGGGAAGTACCATGGGAGGGCCCATGCTTTTGAGAAAACCACTTTTGAGGTATCCCTTGGCCATCAATGCCTTTTCCCCTCACTTTCCCTACAAATACCAAGCCCTCCTCTCATATTTTCGACTCCAAAACCATCCTCAATGACTTTCGGGTCTCCTTACCTCCCAAGGAGTCCTCCCAATGTTCCCCCAAGCCCTCAATGTCCCAACCTTTCAGTTTTAAGAGTTACGTTTTAAGGCAAGGGATCTGATCTCTCTCTTTCTTTTCAAGAAATCTATTTTATGAAATTTCTTTTATGCTCCATCTTCTTATGTTAAAGGGTGTAATTTTATACTCCTATTACTGCCATTTTTATGTTCACATAATGAGATATCCCCTCTTACTCTCATTATTTCGTTTTATGAAGTTTTAAGTGGCGCTGTTAGGCTGCCAAAAGTTTTGTAACAGATTCTTTCTCCCTTCTCATTTTTCAAGATCTATTTTCATGTAAAGTATTTCAAGTTCATTTTTATTATGTTGGGGTATGATATCTAAATTTATCATACTGATCCTTTATGATCATATGATGAGAGACCCCATTTTTATCTCTTTAATTCATTATTTTGATGTTTTAAGTGGCGCCATTAGGCTGCCAAATTTTTAAGTGGTTCTTCACCCTTCTCGTTTTGAAGTTCTACTTTCATGTCAATTCTTTATAGTTACTTTTTTTATGTTGTGGTATGATATCTATATATATCATACTGATATTGTATTACCATATGATGAGATACCCCATTTTATCTCTTCAATTCAGTATTTTGAAGTTTTAAGTGGCGCCATTAGGCTACCGAATATTAAGTTGTTCTTCACCCTTCTCGTTTTGAAGTTCTACTTTCATGTCAATTATTTCAAGTTAATTTTTGTTATGTTGGGGTATGATCTCTATATCTATCATACTGATATTTTATGACCATATGATGAGATACCCCATTTGATCTCTTCAATTCAGTATTTTGAAGTTTAAGTGGCGTCGTTTGGCTACGGAATTTTTAAGTGGTCCTTGCACCTTTCTCCCTTTTCAAAGTTCTAATTACATGTCAAGTCTTGCAAGTTACTTTTTATTATGTTGGGGTATGATCTATATTTCTATAATAATGATAGTTTATGTTCATATTATGAGAGACCCTATTTGATCTCATCAATTCATTTTTGGTTGAAGTTTATGTAACGCTGTTAGGCTGTCGAGTTTTCATAAGAGAAATCTTATTTTTGTCTTCCTTTCATGTTCTTAATTTCATATGGTATATTTTAAACTTTCATTACCATGTTCTTAAATACTTCACATTCTGTCCCTCTACTGTTTTATGGGTCATTTATGAATTTTTGACCCATGTCCCCTCTCTTTTCAATGTTTTCTAAAACCATGTATCGTAGACGTTATGCTGCATAGTTTTCGTCTCAAAATGTCTCCCTCTTTATCTCAAAATTATTTTATGTTATTAAGTGAATACTCAATGCTCTTATTTATACAGGGGTATTCAAATATATATCAAAATGTTCTATTTTAAATTCTGGGATTTACATACATGCAACCCGCTTTCCCTTTCCATGGGTTTAACGTGATGTAAAGATCATGTCTTTAAAGCAGTTTTTAAAACGTTATGATTATGAAATGAAACCCATTTATTTTATGCTATATGGGTTTTTTATGAAATGATTTATGATGATATATGTGGCTCACATGATAATAAAGGCAAATTTAAGGTTGCGCCCTGATAGCACTCCAATGCATTGGGTAATGATGTAACCACTAGAGAATACAATTTTCACGATATCTTGGTGAATAACCTTGGTAATTTTCAAATGACACCTTGGGGATGGACCTTGGTGATATGTTCATGATTGTCTATGTTAAATAATGTAGCCACATCTTAAAGTTATGAAAAAATTTATTTTTATTATGATATATCTCATGATTTATTTCTCATGCCTTAAAGTTCTTTTCATGACCTTATTGATGTATCTCAAGTTCACATGTAAAATGCTTCTCTTGTTTCCCTTACTGGGCCTTCTGCTCACCCTTTCTTTTGATGTATGTCCCCAGGTTATGAGATGCAGTAAAGAACCTAGGATGATCATGAGGAGAAGCCTTTCAAGTTTTTAAGAGAAATTTTTTATGTTTTCATGTTTTTTGTTCCTGGTATCCAAGACACTAAACCTTAAAGATCCTCAGTTTTGTGGAATGAAATGAAATTTTATGTTATAAAAAGGTGGGATGTTATATCATCTCTTAATGGATTTTTATCATAGGGGTGAAGTTGAAGTGAGCATACTGTTAATGGAAGAGAATGTGGTGGACCAGTTGACTAAAGGTCTATCTCAGTATAATCATGAATATCATGTGATAGATTGCAAATTGAAGGTTGTTAGTAGTTGGCTCTAGAAAAAGAGGGAGTCTACTGGAGTTGGTTCCCTAGAACCAAATTCTTTTTAATTTCTAATAAACTTATATTCATGGTATTGAATATTAATAAATTCCTTATCATATCATGATTATTCTTCTGCATAACATATCAAATTATAATGTCCAAAGATTATCTGTCACACTAAAAGGTCATAGCAGTTCCCCGCTGTGGATACTAGAGTTCATCGTCGTATTGATCCCAAAATAATCCTTAATCATGGTAAAATTTAAATTTGGGAGCCGGCTCAACCACGCTTCCACTGCACCTTGAACCTATAGTTGGGAGGATCACCTACCCTTGGAGGAGTTCTCATACAACAACAATTATCATTCCACCATTGGTATGGCACCATTTGAGACTTTGTATGGAAAACCCTACAAGTCACCACTTTTTTGAACTAATTTAGGTGAGTCAGCACTCACGAGCCCGGAGTTGTTGTGAGCTACTATAGAGAAGGTGCATATATTCTAATAGTGGATGAGGAATGTACAGAAGATAGAGGCCTTTGTAGTTCTAGAAGGGAGACCATGTGTTCCTAAGGGTCTCACCTTGACGTGGATTGAGGAGATTTGGCAGTGGCGAAAAGTTATCTTCAAGATTCATTGGACCCTTCTAGATACTACATAGAGTAGTCAAGGTGGACGGTTGTTTTATCACTACCATCATAGTTGGACCGGGTACATGACGCCATCCACGATTCATAGTTGAGGAGGTATGTCCATGACCCATCACATCTTATCAAATGGGGAAAGCTGTACATCGAGGATGGAGCTACCTTTTTAGAGTATCTGGTGGATTTTGAGTATCCTAAAGAGAGGATCATTCATGAGAAATTGATTCCCCTTGTGTTTGTCTGGTGGCATCATGGGAAACTTTAGGAGAGCACCTAGTAGTGGGAGACCTAGATACGAGCCCAGTACCCTCATCTTTTTTAGTAGGTTTTTCTCTTATTGGGGAACAAATCCCTGAGGAGTGGAGAATTTAATGACTCAAATTTTACATTTATTATTTTTAAAAATTATATGGATTATTTTCGAGACCATTCATTGATACATAGTGTGATTCTGTGTCCCAATGTGATCGGAATAAATGATTGAAAAATATTATATATATTAAATAGCACACGTGCATATTTTTACTAAAAATTTGTAATAACTCCTGAATGGGGGTCCATATCAGAAATCTGGGGCCATAGTTGAATTTAAAACATGGGTTTTACTATATGTGTGACATAATATTTTGTGGCATGTTCCGTTTGTGAAAAAAAACATTACAGGAATAAATAAATTAATTAAACAAATTTAATTATGTGTTTTCTTTATTTCGATGTAGTGACAAATTTCTCCTGTAAGTATATGGTTATAGAATTTCCCCATGATTGGCTGCTCAATCCTTGGAGATTCATGAAATAATTTGAGAGCTTTCTTAGTGAACAATGACGAATCGAGATTGAATCATGGATCATTACACCATTATTTTTCATCAATCTTTCCAATTATAGCAAGAAATCCATTCTTCATCAATGAATGATCCAAAATCTAGGTAGGTTGTTTTGTTTTGTGATTTTCATCCTGTTTCTTAATCCAGGATGAACTTAAATCAATTTCATGAACAAAATTGATACATGCATCATTGGTAAAATTAAATTAATGTAATTTTTTATTTGTTTATATTAATTTCTCCCTCTTCATTTTTCTTCTTCTTAAAACGATTTGAGACCAAATGAACAATGGATGAGGTTCATTCCTCACATTTTATGTCTTATTGATTTCTCACATATTTTTTTTGTTATATCATCATTGGTATTTTCTTTGGCAAACAGTTCAACCAATATTCGGTTTCTGATCATCCTAGACAATTCTTTGGTGAAATTGATTGAAACCATGAGTATGGCACATGATAGTGGTTGTGATTCAAGAATTGATGACAACAGTGGGTAGATTGAAGGAGAATGGAACTGAATCGAGAGTTCTTCATTTTCCCGAGAAGTGTATGGAAATACTAACGACGGTTGACTATTTCTTGATCTATTTGGAAGCATGAATTCAGTGAAAGGACGATGGAAAGTTTAGTTGACCCTAGATCTAGTGTTCTTGGGTGAGATTAATGGTGGAGATGGAAATCCATGTGACGTGTGAACCGAGCATGGATTTTGAGAAAATACCAATCAATACGGTGTGTAAATAAGAATTACACACTATGTGGGTCCCGATAAATGGAGATTAGGTTTTCAGGATGAAGATAAGGATCACACAGCGTGTCACCCCTATTACATGGTGTGTGAACCATTTTTATTGGCTCGGAATGTACTTTGTAAAGTACACAGACACGGGAAAAAGTACACAACCAATGTAACTTTGTATACTTGGACACAACTAATACAAAAACAGGATTTATCAGTGCTCAAAACGGGCTTTAACAGTGCTAAAAAATCACTGTAAAGTTCAGAACTTATAAAGGGGTCCCCTTTATTAGCACTGATAATGGATCCCATTATTAGCACTAAAAATGTGCTGATAAATTCCTTGCCTGCTGTAACATAAAATTCTGTAGTAGCACACCCAAACAAGACCTGCAAAAAAATAGCATATCAACAATTATAACCATCAAAAATTAACACATAATTCATAAGGTAACTACAACATGTATAAATATACAAAAATTATACCCATACAAAATGTATACCCATACACCATTAACACATAATGAATAATTTAATTAAATATATAAAGAATTCAATTCAGAATTCAGGGGGTTGGGGGATTTTCAGGGGTTTGGGGTGGATTTCCAATAAGGGTAGGGGGTGTCCGGGGGGTGGGGGTGCCTGGGGGGTAGGGGTGTCTAGGGGAGTGGGGGCTGTCTAGGTTGGTGGGGGTGGGGTTGTCCATGGTGGTGTCCAGGGGGGTGGGGTGGTCTTTAGGGGGTTGGGGAGCTTTCCATGGGTGGGGTGTCCAGGGGGGTGGGGGTCCAGGGGGGGGGTGGTGTCCAGAGGGTGGGGGTCGATGTCCATGGGGGTGGGGGTGTCCAAGTGCGGGGTGGTGTCTAGGAGGGGTGGGATCCATCCAAGGGGTGGGGATATCTAGGGGGTTGGGGTGTCCAGGGGGTGGGGGCTCTCCAGGGTGGGGGGACTATCCATGGGGTGTCTAGGGGTGGGGTGGTGTCCATGGGGTGGGGTGGTGTCCATGGGTTGGGGGGATTTCTAGGGGTTGGGATGTCCAAGGGGGTGGGGTGTCTAGGGGGTGGGGTGGTTTCCAGGGGGTTGGGGCAGTCTAGGGGGTCGGGGGTTGTCCAAGGGGGGTGGGGTGGTGTCCCGGGGGAAGGGGTGGCTGTCCACGGGGATGTGGGTTTCTAGGGGTGGGGTGTCCATGTGGTAGGGTGGTGTCTATGAGGGGTGGGGGCCGTCCATGGTTGGGGGCTGTCCAAGGGTTCGGGGTGTCCAGGGGGTGGGGGTGGGGGTTGTCCACGGTGGTGGACTATCTATGTGAGTGTCCAGGGGGTGGGGTGGTGTCCGGGGGGGGGGGGTGTCCAGGGGGTTGGGGGGGCTTTCCAGGGGGTGGGGGTGTCCAGGGGGTGGGGGGTACAGGGGGTGGGGTGGTTTCCAGGCGGTGGGCGGTCCAGGGGGTTGGGGGCTGTCCATGGGGGGTTTGGGTGGTGTCCAGGGGGTGGGGGTGGTTGTCTATGGGGTGTGGGTGTCTAGGGGTGGGGACTGTCCAGGGTGGTGGGGGTGTCCAGGTGGTGGGGTGGTGTCTAGAAGGGGTGGAGGTCGTCCAGGGTTGGGGGTCGTCCAGGGGGTTGGGGGTGTATAGGGGGTGGGGGGTTGTCCAGGGTGGCTGTCCATGGGGGTTTCCAGGAGTGGGGGTGTCCAGGGGGTGGGGGTGTCCAGGGGGTGGGGGGCTTTAATGGTTTTAATGGAATGAATTTCATAGATTTTATGGTCATTGGTGGTTTTAAAATGGTTTTGGAATATTGTTTATTTCAATAGTATGTGTTTATTTAGGAAAAAATCAATGCTTTTGGTGTTTATGGTAGGAAGGGGGATTTCTGTATGTCAGTTGTTGTTTTCACTTAAATTTTTTTCTATTTTAAAGAAAAAGAGAGACACTTTGAGTGATAATGGCCACACTGTGCCTCATATTGATACGGGGTTGACTCGTACACGTCACAAATGACCCATAGATCATTCTCCAAAATTATAAAGACAATCTGAATGCGTTTGGTTGTTTTTTGTATGTCAGTTGTTGTTTTCACTTAAAATTCTATCCATTTTAAACAAAAGAGAGTCACTTTGAGTGATACCGGCCACACCATGCCATGTATTGATGCGAGGTTGAATTTTACACATCACATATGACTCATGTGTCATTTTAATAAATTATCAACCCAATAAGAATGTGTTTGGCCAGTTTCCCATAGGTCAGTTGTTGTTTTCACTTAAAATTCTGTCTATTTTAAACAAAAGATAGATACAAGAGTGATACCAGCCACACCGTGACTAGTATTGAGGCGATTTTGACTTTTACACATCACAAATGACCCATGTATCATTCTCCTAAAGTATCAACACAATCCGAAGGCATTTGGTCAGTTTTCCGTGTGTCAATTGTTGTTTTAACTTAAAATTCTTTCTGTTTTAAACAAAAGAGATACACTTTGAGTGATACAGGCCACACCATGCCTCAAATTGATGAATAGATGACTCATACATATCACACATGACCCATGTTTCGTTCTCATAAAGTATCAACTCAATCCTAATGTGTTTGGTTAGTTTTTCCATACGTCATTTGTTGTTTTCACTTACAATTCTGTCTATTTTAGACAAAATATAGACACTTTGGGTGATGTCAGCCACACCGTGACTCGTATTGAGGCAAGGTTGACTTTTAAACATTAAAAAATGACCCATGGATAGTTCTCCTAAATTATCAAAACAATAAAAATGTTTTTGTTTGGTTTTCCGTATGTCAGTTGTTGTTTTTACTTAAAATTCTATCGATTTTAAACAAAAGAGAGACACTTTGAATGATACCGGCCACACCATGCCTCATATTGAGGCGGGGATAGCTCTTAAACGTCAAAAATGACCCATGTATTGTTCTCCTAATGTATCAGCACAATATGAATTCATTCGGCTGGTTTTACGTATGTTAGTTGTGGTTTTCACTTAAAATTCTGTCCATTTTAAACAAAAGAGAGACACTTTGAGTGATACATGCCACACCGTTCCTTGAATTGATGAGGGGTTGGTTCTTACACATCCAAACTGACACATGGATTGTTATCCTAATGTATAAACACAATACTAGTGTGTTTGGTCAGTTTTCCATACGTTAGTTGTTGTTTTCACATAAAATTCTATCCATTTAAAAAAAAAGATACCCTGAGTGATACTGGCCACACCGTTCCTCGGATTGAGCCGGGGTTGACTATTACACATCACACATGATCCATGTATCTTTATCCTAATGTATAAACAAAATATAAATTTGTTTGGTTAGTTTTTGGTACGTCAGTTGATGTTTCACTTAAAATTATGTCCATTTTAAACAAAAGAGAGAGGCATTGAGTGATACCGGCCACACTGTGCCTCTAATTGAGGAGGAGTTGGCTCTTAAACATCGAAAACGACTCATGGATCATTCTACTAAATTATCAATACAATCTGAATGTGTTTGGTCAGTTTTACATTTTTCAGTTGTTGTTTTCACTTAAACGTTTGTCCATTTTAAACAAAAGAGAGACACTTTGAGTGATACCAGCCACATTGTGCCTCGTATTGAGGTAGGGTTGACTCGTACACACCACACATGACCCATGTATCGTTCTACTAAAGTATAAACATATTCTGAATGTGTTTGGTATGTTTTCCGTATGTCAGATATTGTTTTCACTTAAAATTATGTTCATTTTAAACAAAAGAGAGACACTTTGAGTGATATCAGCCTCACCGTACCTCAAATTGAGGTGGGGTTGACTCATAAATATAAAAAATAACTCATGTATCTTTATCCTAAAGTATCAACAAAATCTAAATGAATTTGGTCAAAAATTAAGGTATTTTGGATATGCGACTGGTAAAAGTTGTTGCATCAATAAATTACAATCCTGATATTTGATACCTATTATTTTACAATCCTTTAATGACACTAAATTCTTCACATTTCAATAATAAACACTGGGTACTTTAATACCATGAAGACATTGACAAAAATTCATCTTCTCAGTCTTACTTAATGTGTGACAAGATATAGGTAAATATGTTATGTTTCCTTTCATAGTGGGAGCTAACTCTAAATATATTCCCATTTATATCAAGTCCAATCTTGCATGAAATCCATATTTTGTCTTTCGTTTTATTTCTAATAGAGTTCCAATAAAACAATCACATATGTTTTTCTCAAAATTCATAACATCGATGTTATGTTTTATCTCTAAAAATCTCCAATAAGGTAGTTCGTAGAAGATAGACTATTTCTTAAAGATATTTTTATGAAGGCCATAAATTATTTTAATTATAAATTTCAATTTAATATTTTTCACACTTTCGTAATATTCTTCAATTGACAATGGTCGTGGGGGAAGATTTTATTCCTCTAAACTATTAAATAATTAATTCAATCTATGATAAGGAAGATCAATTCGAAAGAAATATTTGATGTCTCATGTACACTATCTTTCTTCCAATCTACAATTGATAATGTGAAGTCTCTTCTTCAAAAATTGGATACGATTTATGACCCTTAACACTGTATCTAGATAAGTTTTCATATGTAAAAAATTCATTTATAGTGAACAGTATAATAACACACAAAAGAAAATAATTTTTCTTGTATGCATCAAAAACTTTAACACCTATCTCCCATATCAGATTCAAATCATCAATCAATGTTGAACGATATACATCAATATCATTTCCTGGAGGTTTTGGACCAAAAATTATCAAGCTCATCATAACATATTTTTTCTTCATACATTTATGTGGTGAAAAGTTGTAAGCTACAAACAAAATTTTCCATGAACTATTATGGATACTTAGGCTCTGATATGGATTCATTCCATCAGTAAAAACCCCATTATAATATTTCTAACTTCACTTCCAATATTACAATTTTTTTATCAAATCTCTTCCATTGTGGTGAATCAGAAGGGTGACATGAGTTAACATCATAGATGCACTCATATTACTTCCATCTTAACTGTTTTGCGTCAATTGAATTTGTAAATAGACGCTTCAAATAAGGAATTATTGTAGGGTACCAAATTTATTCAGTAGGAGATTTAATTATGGTACCTAATAATCAATCACAGTTGAATTATGAAAATTGAATGAAACAATTATGTGATGATATCATTAGAATGTACAATATTGATTTTTATGAGGTTAGATGTCAGTACCTGAAAATAAATCCCACATGTAGAATAACATGATAAATATTCATATTCTTTACCATACAACACACAATAATTGGGGAAAATGTATCTTTTTATACTTTAATCCCATTGGTAATAATATTTTCTTTTCCTCATAATTGGAATATAGAGGCCCATTGCCTTCTGAAAGCATCTCTTTTAAAAGCTCAAGTAGTTTGGAGAAACTTTTATGACTCCACCCATTTATTTCTTTCAAGTTAACTAATCTCAAAACTTTTGTTAACACTTTATATTTAATGAAACATGGGAATAATGGTTTCTTATTATATCCATACAATCATTCAACAATTATTGTTTTCTTGATGGATTCAACACCAAAATCATGAATTAATTCTTCAATACGATCCTATGCCTCATTATGAATAGTGTCATCAACATTAAAAGTTGAATTTGTAGTTTTTTCACCATGAGATATCCAACGGGTATAATTAAGGATAAAACCATTGAAATGAGATGATCCTTGATTTCTTTAGTGTTTAACTTTCTCATATATAAACTCTTCACACATGGACAAAAAATCAAATCTATGTTTTGAAGATTTTGTTTAGACAAATACAAGAAATCATTAAATAATTGTTCATATTCACTTGGAGTTCTTCATAAATTTATCCAATTACGATCCATACTTTACCTAATATCATAATATAATAGGTGAATATATTAAAACATATTAACATTCAAATATATATACATAAACAAATAAATTTTAAAATTAATCACATTTAATAAAAATGATTAGTAATCATGGTATGAATCTTTAGTCCATATATACAACAATTATACACATGCACTAAATCATTATAGACATTATGAAAAACATAATAACTCCTTTTATTATATTGAAACAAATTTACATACAATTAACATACAAAATCACTCATATTGGAAATAAATCATACTAAAATCAATCATTAATCCAAAGCTTAATTGTCTGACCTTATAGTAATTTATTTCTACAAAAATAATTATGAATTCCTTAATTCAAATTCATAACCCAATAAATCCCACTATCAAAACATTTTATTATTCAAGATGACAAATTATTTGGCATTTTATTTTTTAATAACAGTCATATCTTTATATGAACTTGTCCATTAGATATATCTCCATATATTATATGAATACTCATATAGTCTCTATATCCAAAACATTCAGACTAACCATTGGAAATGAAATATTTTAATAGTCTGGAAAAACTCATACATTCTTAAATTTCTCATTAGACTGAATAATCTAAAATAATATATAACATGTCAACCATATAGGTAAATAAGTACATTTCATGTCACTTATCTAATAATGACCATGAATTAACATCGGGTTTACTAAATTGTGGTCCTATATATTTTTATAATAAGATAAATGTCATCATGGATAAATAACAACTATATAGACATGATTAAAATAATAGCTCAAATAAATAAGAAATGGTAAATAATTTATCTTCATAATTGAAAAAAACATACAAAATTCAGAGTTCAATAACGAAAATGGATCCTTAATCTGGAATTCGCTCCCTTGAATGAGTTTATAGAATAAAATCTGGAAGATATAACATATTTTTTTTGTAAAAACGAACAATAAATAAGAACAATAAAACAAAATCAAAGTATGGCGGATTCTCATCCAGAAAACGATTTCTGTGATGAAAATATTCACTAGATGACAAAACATTGAAATAGGAAGTGTAGTCAAGACTAACAAAAATGAAAATAAAAGAAAATAAACACCAATGGCCATTTATGATCAACATATTTCCTTTAGATTCATTACTATTTGAGATAATAGTTTCACATATCCAAATAAATGAGTGTTTCGGGAGCTAAAATATTTTTAAATGGTTTTAGGCATTAGTTTTTATAGAAACTGACACTACAAATTCCCAATTAAAACTTCTTAATGTTGGTTTCTAAAAAACCGACGCTGAAAATCATTCATTTTAGAGTTTTTCTAGTCATGTTTTTTTAAAAATAGATGCCAAAAAAAGATATGTAAAATTTTTTGTGTCATTTTATGTTAAAACCAACTAAAAAAGTCCCTATAGTTACATTTTTCATCAATTTATAAAAAACCAACATCATATATCCAAAATTTAAGATTCTGTTTCTACTAGTGTTATATCACAAGAATATAAAAAATATGAGAAACATATAAATTTCTCATTAACAAGAATATGAGATAATAATATTTTTCTATAAATCATGAAGGAATGTTGTGTAATATCAAATGAAAAAACATTTACCATGAAATAAGAGTGTGATATATTCATGGAAACAAGTAATATAGAAATTATATCATAAAATCATGGAATCATAAATATGTATAAACAATATAAAACATGAAATTATATGGGTAAGTGAAGTCCCACTACCATGACTATAATAGTGGATAAAATCCCATTATAGATTGAGTTCACTCCCCATTAGCATAAACATAATGGATAAATTCCCATAGTATATTAGATTCTCCCCATAATCCCATGCATAAAATATCAGGATATATAAATATTTAATCAATGCATTAGCGGGATATATAATTCTCGGTGCACCCATCAAATAGTATAATGTGCTCAGGTTAACTACCTACGCACCATACAAGGCATCTCATGAGATGAAAACATTACCCAAAACATTGGAAGACTATATAATTTAAATACCATCCATAATATATTCAAAATTATAATATGTATATACATACCTATTCCACATAATAAAAATAAACCATTCATAAAGCATAAGCATGATAAAACCCATGACAATGAAGTGGGTTTAATAATCTTATCTAAAAGAAAAACCTAAAGATATATCAGAAGGATTAACAAGATTGGAAGTAATTAAATATTTTTGGATTTTCATATTTTAATAATGAAACATTTATCTTAAACACTATGTTCTAATATAGGATAATTCATGAGAAGGATCAAGGAAAAGTACGTATAATATGGACCATATATTTGACACTTTTTCAAATATGAAAATTATATTTTAAGACTGAAAATAGAAAATTATTTACCTTTAGTACATATGTAAACTAATATGGTCCTATACTTAGACATAACCCTAGGGTTTTCACAAAATTTCTCTAATCCTAATTCCCAAATGACTATAATAATCCTAAAAAATAACTAAACACTCTTCTCATGTTGACTATGGAAAATTGAGATAAGAATATATTTATTTTACATCATTACCAAAATTTAAACATTACATCTCAAAATAATCTCACACAACTCAAATGTAACACCCCATAATGTTAAAGGGTTAAAGTACTAAAAGATACGACTCATGTCAACAAGGCAATCCTTTATTTTTGGGACCCTACCTAATTATAATTTCATAGTTAAGAATGATTTTCCTGGAGTAGAGATCGATATGGGTAACCTACCAGGAAGTTTCTTAGGGTTTTCATGAGTGAGGAAAAAGAACACTCAAAAGAACATGTGATGTCTGGTTGGGATAATCATTAGTATAATGACCCATTTGAGCATATGGGTTTGACCCAGGGAGGGTACCATATGTATTTCATGGAAATTTGTGTTAACTTGTGGGATAAGACTTGATGGATATGTTAATACATTGTTCTTTTACTATCATTCGGGACCAGTTGTTACACTAGTATGAGACCATGAACCCATCCTTAAGTGCGGTGGCACTTCTTTGGTTGAGATGTAGGGTCTATAATGAGGATGCTTTACTCTGGGGGGGGGGGGGGTATAGTGACCAATTTTTACGATATTAATACAACATAATTTTAATGATAAAAAACATAATCGTTTTATAAATCCATGATCAAGAGTTTTAGTGTCTTAGGAAAATTAGTCTTATAAATTACTTTTACAAAATAAAACATAAACATTATTTAATTTCTTTTTCTCTAGATTCTTATTAGACTTCAAATTCTACATAGTACAAGTAACCACTTAGTGATATACATAAAAAAAGGGGTGATCTAAAACACCAGTAAGAGAATAGATAAATAAATTAATTAAAATAACTTGTGTGATCATAATCATCATCATAATATCTTAATCATTATAGGAAACATTTTATAAAGGCATGAAATGTGGAAATGAAAAATAATAAAACATCATGTATTAGTGGTCAAATACCACACGTAGGTTTCTATAAATATAACATCATGTTCATTCATATTTAACTTTTATCATGATATACATCACACTATCCAATTCATTGGAGTGTTATATATTTTTGGGTGCACCCATCACATTATAAAATTTACATTATCATGAATGCCACATTGAATGTATATAAATATTGGACATAAAATAATGCTTGGAAAGAAATGGGTTTAATTACTAAAATAATACATTCATGAATAAAATTTGGGGTTCCCAAAAGAAATAATTAATAACATACTTCATATAATAATCATCAATCTTGAGTAAGGAGGACACAATCTCACAATAAAAAAGACGTGTTTTTAGAAAGAAGAGTTCTTTTTTGGAAAATTCATTGAATTTCTCATAAAACAAGATTGAAAAAATTTATTTAGTGAAATTAAAAGGGAAAGATAAATTAATGATATTTATTGAACATTAATGGAATATATATACTGAAAATGGAGTGAAAGAGGGAAAACCCCATGAAAAAGAGTTGGGTTTGAGAATTCCCTTACCTTATTTCCAAATGATTTATTTCCCTTAATATCCTATATCATAACATTAGATTCATAAATTACTATATAAAAACCTATTATACATGAATTTTATTTTTTATAATTTAATTTAGTAAATTTATGGAATTTTAGATGAGTTATGAAGCTCAACTCAATCGTTCGAGAGTGTTTATTTTCTTGGTTTTCTTGATCAGTTTACTTGAATTTGAGTATGGAAGTTCATGTGGAATGCGTATAATTATCCATAATTGAAAATATATGTTATTAATAAACATAAAGAATTTTAAATTATAACATATATAATTTGGTTTTTTATAAGGATGAATCATTAGATAAGATGTTAGTGATAATCGTTTAGATTATTTTGAATGTTTTTCGATCATCAAAAACTAGTTTTGTTTAATTATTTATTATTGTACATATAAGTTAGTTCCCTAACATAAAAAATTTTATAACAGATACTTTATAATAATATTCAACCATTATAATGGTTTTATGGCCATCCTCGAAGGAATTAAATGAAAATGAAAACACATCATCCACGATGTCGTTAAATTGACACATCATATGCGATATTTTAATTTTTAGAATAAAATAGAGAGGGATGGGAGTTTTATTATTGATATACCATTAACAGAATAAAATTACAGTATATGAAGTATATTGGAGTTTTCATACAACTTGGATAAGTGGAGGTGAGGTGTGAATAATAAAATAAAATAAATCGAAAAGAAATTAAAAGAAAAAGAATGAGGATTTACTTCTTGAATTCTCCTCCTTGAGAACCACCTTAGGGGGATTGGTTTTGGTATTTTTTTGCGAAAAAAATCTTATTTATGCGGGGAAGGGTCTTAGTAAGATTATTGGGTAGATTTTGGATAAGTAACAATGATTTGAAGGCGTGAGGAGAAGAGGTAGTAAGGTGTGGTATTTATAGGGGAGGAGAGGGGTGTTTTATCATTATTTTATTCATTAGTTTATTATTTTGAATCATGACTATGAATAGTTTGAGCCTTATCACTAAATATATTAAAATAATAATGTATAATTCATTATTTTTGGTCTTACATAATCCTTACATCATCTATGACTCAATAATTCATGTATTTAGTTTATATCGTAAATTATGGTATTTTACTATTCACCAAAAATCATATAATTAAGAAAAATACTAAAAATTAACCTCGACCATTCTTTGATGTGTATGATTAAAAAATGAACTCTATTTTATAAAAATAATATTATAAATATGATAAATTTAATTTTTAATTAAAATCCTCATTTATTCAAAAAATACAAATTTTAAAATTTTAAATGATTTTTTGACAATTTGAAAATTTAATTAAGGTATCATAAAATTATATTATAATCATAAGATAAAAAAATATTAATTTATGAACTAATTTTTAAATACATCAAATTATCTTTTATAAGATACATAATTTTTATTTATACTTTTATAGATGATGTTACTGTTCTATTTTCTGGTTTTATATTCCTATGGTTCATATTTCTATTCTGAAGGTCAGGTTATTATTTCATCAGTATCGATTCCTTCAATTTTAGAAATAACTCTTAATTATTTAATTATTCATTTATAAAGTTTGTTTTCTGTTATATATGTTATTTTATATGGTTTATAATATATGACAAAATTATAATAAGGGAATTTCCATGGATAAAATTTTTGGTCGTTACATTCATCCTCCCTTATGAAATTTCACCCTTGAAATTTTTTTTACATACTATAGTGAATACAAGTGAGGGTACTTCTCTTTAAAACCTTAATATTGTTTTCATGTTGCCTCTTCTTACTTATGGTTCCACCATAGTACTTTGATGTGGGAATTAGTCTTGTTACATAGAAATTTATCTATATGGACCAATATATTCACTGGTTTCTCCTCGTAAGAGATATCATTTTCCAAATGTATTACCAAGGATTTAGTACATGTGAGGGATCTGGTATGTAATTACTCAAGAGGCATACCTAGAATACGTTATGTACTTGAGACATGGTAGGTGGAAATGCTAGTCGATAGTCCACATCTCAGAAATGATCAAGAATCTAAATTGGTTGATGTACCTGGGTGGTAGCTTTCAATTATTTCCAAATTTTATGATCCTATTACATAAATATGTGAAATGGAATACCATGTCTCCAGCCTTAAACTCTAGGCCCCATTGATGATTTTTTACATAGATCTTCTATCAACTTTGGGTTACCATTATGTTTTTTTGGATGGTTTTCACCTTCTCCACCATTTCTTCAACCATTTCCGATCCTAGTAGCTTATGTTCACCAAATTCGTCCTAGAACATTGGTGTTCTACATATTTTCCCATAAAGGGAATCATATGGATAAATTTGGATATTCAAGAGGAAATTGTTTTTTTATGAGAACTCAGATAGAGGTAGATGTTGGTCCCTTACTCCTTTGAAAACCATAAAACATACTCTCAATGTGGCCTCCAGTGTTTGAATAGTTTATTCAGACTGGACATCAATTTGAGGATGATAATACATACATAAGTTCAGATCAGTGTTTAGAGCATGTTGGATAATTTTCTAGAACTTGTAGGTGAATATCAGATCTCAATCAGATAAAATTGATAGCGGAATTCAATAAAAACTTACCAATTATCTGATTTATATCCATGTAAGTTGATGTAGTGGAAAATCATCTCAATTTGTAATAAAGTGACCTATCATTGTAAGACGATCCAAAACAACCCATATAGCATTCTTTCCTCTAGATGTCTTTGGAAGTCTCTTTTCAAAGTCCATGGTGACGTTTTCCCATTTCCATATTGTTATGGTTAATGGTTGCATCATCCTATTATAATTTTGTTTATTCAACCTTCACTTGCTGACATACCAGGAACCTTGATGTATATTTAGATATCTATTTCTTCATATTGTCCCACTAATAGTTCTCTTAAATATCTGAAACATGTTTGTGCTCCATGGGTGAATAGAGAAGGTTTATCTATGTGCTTCATTCAAAATATCTTTCTTTATCTATGGATTTGATTGTATATATAGTCATGAAACAAATATTACGACTACTTCCACATAAATTTTAAACTATGAGGATTTCCACTTTCTCATAGCTTCCAACTTCTTCATAGTTTCCACATCATTTATTTCAGCAGCCTTTATTTTATCCATAAGGCATGGTTGAGAAATAATTTTAGAAATTATTGAGGATTTTCCACCTTAATGATTACCATGTACATCCTTTTCAAATATAAGAATATTGGATCCTTATCAATTCTCTTCATTGATAATATTGGATGATCCTTTCTATTTAGATCGTCCCCCACCTTATTTTCCTTACCAGAATGGTAATAAATTGACTAGTCATAATTCTTGATGAGATATAAACATCTTCATTGGTGTATATTAATCACATTATGAGTTAATATATACTTGAGACTCTCATAATTAGTATATATTTCACAATTCTCCCCATAGAGATAATGCTGCTAGATTTTCAACACAATGATAATAGATTCCAACTCTAGATCATGCATGGGTTATTTTTTCTCATGAATTTTCAACTTCCATGAGGTTTAGGCTATCAATTTATTATTTTTCATTAGTATGAAGCCTGATACCTTCTTTTAAGAATCAATGTGTCCCACAAATAGTTCTCTACTTGTTAGATATCTGGGTACTAGCATAGCAACAAGACCTGTTTTTAACTCATTGAAGTAGTCTTCACATTCACTGGTCTAGAAAAACTTTTATACCTTAAGAGTTAGCTTGGATTGTGGGTTTGAAAATCTGGAAAAATTATTCATAAATCACTGTTAATACCCATTTAGACCATGGAATGTTTTTATCTCCATTATAGATGTTTTCTTGGTCCACTATTCGACTTATTCTTTCATAGAAGGATCCAAATATATTCATTTATTGGTGATAACATGACCCATGAATGATACTTACTCCATCTAGAACTCACATTTACTATACATTGCATATAGATTATCTCTTCAGAATGTATTTAGCATAGTATTAAAATGCTCCTCATGTTCCTCCTTGATCTTGTAGTATATTATAATATCATTGATAAAGACTACAATAAATTTGTTGAGGTAATATCTAAAGACTCTATTCATGACATCCCTGAATATTGTTGGAGAATTAGCGAGTCTTAAATGATTCACTATGAAATCATAGTATCTATAACTAATTCAAATGATAATGTTAGAAATATTTTCCTTCCTCATATTTAATTGGAGATATATCAACTGAAGTTAAATCTTATTGAAATAGTTGGACCCATATAGATGATCGAACAATTCATCTATCCATGGAAGGGTATACTCACAATTTTATTGAGCTAATGATGATCAATACAGAGGCACATTGATCCATCATTATTATTGATGAATAAGACTACTGTACCCCATGGTGAGGCTCTCGGGTGTATATAACCCTTTTAAATATTATCTAGTAATTTATTCTTCAGTATCTATAACTCAATGGTGGCTATTAAATAATGTGTCTTTGATATAGGCAGAGATCCATAAATAAGTTCAATTGAGAACTCAACCTCGTCGCCAAGAGGAATACTATAAAATTATTATAGGAACACATTATTATATTCCTTTATAATGGAAATGTCTTCAATAATGATTCACTCCTTTATCTCAATCATTTGAGCTAGATATTCATACTCATAAGGGAATAATATCAACAATTTAGATGATGGCTTTGAAGAATATTCATCCATCACCTCCTCACAGATGTACAGAATATGAGGATTGATTAGGATGTAAAGAGTAATCTCCCTTTCCTAATAGTTGATTCCATTTTTTTAGAAATATAGAAAATCCATGCCCAAAATAGCATCAAACTCCACCAAAGGAAGTAAGATTAGATTAACTGGCGGGCTTTAATCCACAAACATTAATTAGGGAGGAGTTATATAATTTGGAAGAAATAATTTCCCCAATTTGTATTCTCACAGATAAATCAACCTCCATATTTTGAGGTGGTGTTTTAATAGTTTTACTAAACTTGTAGGATATAAGAGAATGTGTAGAACAAAAATCAAATAGTACATTTGCTATTATTGTATGAATAACTACCATACATTACACCATATAATTTTGGGCATCCACCATAGTGGTAGTGATGGAAAAAAATTTCCATTTTTCCATTGTCTTTGGTGGCTGTTGACACTGATTACCATTAAGAACTCGATGTTTAGTTCACTATCGTGTATTGTGCCCTTTCTCCATATAATTGAAGCATTGAAACATATGTGGTCCTCTCCTTTCCTCCATGACATTATCCTACTTCCTCATTTCATTTTGACATTCATGAGATTTGTGGCATTCTATCCCACACTTATAGAATTTCCCCACCCATTTTAAATAGTTCCCATGATGCTTCTTCCCATATTTTGGCATGTGGGTGGTTGATATTTCTTCCCGCATTTCTCATTATATATCTCAGCTTGAAATTCCATCATTCATTTCTTATCACCATATCCAAGGGACCATTCTACAAACTCCATCTCCACTTTGAGAGCACATAGAATAACTTCTCCATAATTCCCAACCTCTCAAATTGATAGAGCCTTTTGAAGGCTTGGTTTTAAACCACTAAAGAATATATCAATTTTTCTATAATTATTGATTAAAAACCGGAAGATTACCTTTCAATAATTTTAATATTTTCTTTTTAGGCCATAACATTTTCACCTTCCTTTTTTTATTCAGCTCTATAATTTCTCTATCCATCTTTTTATGAAGATTTTTAGGGAAATAATTGTTAAGAAACATTGTCTTAATGTATTCCTACTCCATCTATTCAATTTCATCCCTTTGGTTGGTGTTATTAATCAACTCCCACCATTGACCGACCTCTCCATCTAAACGATAAACGACCAGAGTCACCTTATCAATCTTAGAATAACAAAGAACAAAAAAGATATTCTCCATTATGTTGACCCACTATTCCATGACGAGTGAATCAAAAGATACACAAAATGTCAGTGGTTATTTATACAGAAAAGAAATGATATCCAGTTTCTCCCTCTTAGGTGAAGGAGGAAGTTCCACATTCTTCAGGTTATTTTTCATAGCTTGAGGCAGCTGGGTAGGCATATCTATGAATCTTGGAACTCCACCTTCCAAAGAATTGGGGATGTTATTTGAGAAATCTCCGCATTATCTCTTTCATGGATTTTTGGCCCATGTTTTCCTAGTTCCCCCCATTTTCCAATACATTAATGGTTTGAACAAAACAAAAGTCAACAAGTCATGAATAACTAATTTATTTCATTGTTAAATTATGTATAAATGCCTATTTTGTTTAATCCCTTTGTTTATAATTTTGTAAAACAAGGATTCTTGGGTGCTTATAAATACTTAGTCTCATACTAAGGATTTTCACTAGGGTTCTCTAGTCTTAAATAAAAAATTAACTAAACTATGATCTGATACCAACTATAGCGGCCCAATTTTTTCTTAAATTATAGTTTCATCATTTTAAATATAAACAAAATAATAGTGTTAAAAATCTTGGATCATAAAGTTTAGTGTCTTCAAAAAAGTAAGATTATACATAAATTTTACAAAATAAAAAATAAACATTATTTAATTCCTTCTTCTGTAGATTCTTACTGTCCTTTTCATTTTAATTAGTACAAGTAATAATTTGAGGATATACATCAATGAAAGGGGGGATCTAATAGCCCCATAAGAGAATATATGGGTAAATAAATAAATATGACATGGGTGGGAATAATTAACATCATCATATATTAATCCTGATAGGAAACAATAGATAAAGTCATGGAATTTGGCCATGTATAAAAATGAAACATCATGTCTTAATGGTCAAATACCAAAAATTGTTTTGATCAAAGATAACAATATTTTCATTCTTATTTCACTTTTTTCATGAGATACATCACATTTACCAATTTATTAGAGTTATATATAATTATGGGTTCACCTATAACATCATAACATTTACTCGTGCTATATAATTCTAAGGGCACTCGTCACTTCATAACATTTACATTATCATGCATATGACATAGAACTTTTATCAATAATGGACATAGAATAACCCATGTAAAGGAATGTGTTTCATTAAATAAATAATAAATTCATGAATAAACTTTAGTGTTCCCAAAATAAATATGTAATAACATACTTGGTAGAATAATCATCAATCTTGAGTGACAAAGAATCAATCTCATGAGAAATAAAAGTTGTGTTTTTAGAAAGAGGATTTATTTTAAAAAAATATCTGTATTTTCCATAAAATCACATTGGATACATTTATATCCATAAAATAAAAGTAAATGATAAATAAATGAAATTTATGTCACATTAATGTAATATCTATATTGAAAAAGGTGTGAAATAGGGAAAATCCAAAGAAAGAGAGTTGGGTTTGAGAATTCCCTTACCTTATGTATGAATTCTTCATTTAATTTAATATAATATATCATAACATTATATTCATTAATTGGTATATAAATAAACTTTTATACATGTATTTGATATGTTATAATTTAATTACGTTCATTTATGACCTTTTAGAAGACTTATAGAGCCCAATTCAATAGTCCAAGAGTGTTTATTTTCTTGGTTTTCATGATTGGTTTACTTGAATATGACTATTGATGTTCATGTAAAATGGGTATAATTATGAATAATTGAAAATATATGTTATTAATAAAAATAAATTAGTTTAAATTATTGTATATATCATTTTTATATGGTATGGGGATGAATCATTAGATAAGACATTAGTGATAATCGTTTAGATTATTTTGGTGGTTTTTCAATATTCACAAAATAGTTTTGTTTCGTTATTTATTATTGTGTATATAAGTTAGTTATAGAAGGGAGTTTTATTATAGACATACCATTTGAATAAAAAATTTACATAATATAATATATAATAGAGTTATCATGGAACTTGGATAAGAGTAGGTGAGGGGAGAATAATAAAAGCAAGTAAATTGAAATGAAATTTAAAAACAAAGAAAGAGGATTTTACCTCTTGAATTATCCTCCATGAAAACCTATTTAGGGTGATTGGTTTTGGACTTTTGTTGATAAAACATGGTCCTAGACATAGGGTATGGGCTTAGAAATAATATTTTGATGAATTTGGACAAGGATAAAATCGTTCAAGTGTTATTTCTGGGTGCAGCAGAAGCATGTGGTGGTGGGTGATATATTAAAATTTATTTTAATAATCATTGCACGAAATCAAATGTGAGGATCTTGCACGTCAAATTTATAATTAATTTATTTAATATCTAATGAAATAATTACCTGAGAAAAGTAACATTCTTTGTTTATTATTATTGATCTTCCGAGATGACCCTTTTGGATTTCCTTTGTTGCACTTGTGAGGATCCAAGGGTAGAATCCCTCTAGAAGTGATCCAGACATGCTTCAATGGTGTCCGAGAAATGCCACTCATTATCCAGGTTCTAGAATAGTGAATCAAATGTCTTGAGTTATTCGTTCTTGATCACTCATTCTCTAGTCGTGATGAAATTCTCTCTTGGGTTTCTCATTCTTGAGAGGGAGAGAGGAGTAGGAGTCGAGAGAGAATTCATTGTGCATAAAAATTATATATTCCCAAACATTGAATTGGTTTCGAATGAATTACACAATAGACATAGTTGTCTATTTATAGATCCTGTATTTTAGTTATAAAATTAAATTTTATAACAACTATTAAATATAATTATAACCAATAATGAAATCCACCGCAACATAATAATATCAAAAACAGTATTACTATTTCATAGTGGGCCAACCTGTGAAAAATGGATTAATAATATTTATCAACTCATAAATAATTATTTTATCATCAGACACGGTCTTGGTCCATTCGAACTCCTATTGTATTTATTTAACACTCAAATAAATATTTTATTTTCATAAATAAATATATTATTCATAAACAGGTAAAAATATATTTATTAAATATTCAATAAAATAAATAATAAAATTGTATTCCCAATTCGGTGAATAAATATTTATTTAATTTATATGATAATTATAACATAAATAAAATTATTACTCATTATTGAGAATAATATTTATTCCATTAACTAAATTAAAAAAGAATTTAGTCTATACCACCAGAAACACTTAGTGTGTGACTCTCTAGGATTCTTTCTCATTGGCATTAGGTAGGCTTGCCTAAAGTCCAAGATCACTATCAAGAAATGGGTCGAGACATGCAAGAGAATGAACTTAATGCCACAGTGATAAAATCTACATATGAACTCTCACTGTGTAATATAATACCTTTTTTACATAATCTCACCAAGCAGGTTGCATGACGGTGTCATCAACCCATATGATTGATATATTATTCTTTGACTATATGAAGTAAACTCATCATTACATCATGGACATGGAATTTGGGGAGATGGTTATATTTCAATAAAAGGTCAGAGATATCAAATTCCATAAATATGGAAGGGACAAATCATTTTTTTACTTATCCATTATTAATGTGTCATTCACGGCACACCCAACATACCCTACTTCTTGCCAACATATTGCATGACGGTTTTTTTTTTCAGAAAATCTTAGAGTGTGAGTCATGACATGCATTAATGATAATATTAATGTCTAAGGAGTATTACACACACTCATAAATAGAAATATCCGATGACACCAAAACATGCAGAGTTCCTACTGGTGGGTCTATTCACATAATATTCCATCATGTATATTACCAGGAACAAAATTCCTGAGAAGAAGTCTCATCTAAGTACATGTACTCACACATGATGGTATATATGTTGTTTGTCCCATCATAGTATGTTATCCAATCACAATACTAAATTAAGAATTTTTTCATAGCACTTCAAGGTTCTCATCATAGTGGGGAACTACTATGACCTTATCAATGCGACAAATACTCTAGGACATTATTAAATTTTGCTCATGCAAAAAATGAAAAATATGTAATAAGGTTTTTAATTTAATATTTAATACATAAAATATTCATGTAATCAAAGTATAAAGAGTTGGTGCTAGAACACAAACACTAAGAAACACCCACGTTGAGTATTTCCAATTGTCTATGACTTTTAGTCTTCTATACCTCACACGATAATCATTTTTCTACTAATTCAAGGATTTAGTCAAGGGTTCTTCCACATTTCCTTCTATGCAAATACAGTTCACTACAACATTACCTCTCTAAAAAAAATCCCTAAAGAGATGATAATTCTGAATTATGTGCTTTATCTCCTGATGTGACCTTTGATATTTTGGGAGAGACACTGTTGCAGTATTATCACAATATAGTGTGATGGGATCTTTACTTCTAGGTGCCACATCAAGATCCTGAATGAAATTGAGTATCCAAACTACTTATTTAGATACAAAAAGGTTTCAATATACTCAGACTCCACTATATAATCTATAACCACAACCGTCTTTGAGATATCCTAGATCACAACACCTCCATTAAAAGTGAATATGTATCTCTTTTGTGACTTTATGTCATCTTGATCAGTCTGGAAACTAGCACCCACATATCCACTGATTACTAGATCCTCATCTCCACTATAAACTAGAAGCTTATACTTAGTACACCTCAGATATTTAAGGATAGTCTTGAATTCCATCCAAATGCGCTCACCTGGATCAACATGATATATTTCTACCACACTTAATGCGAAGGATATTTTGAAATCCATTTTTCAAATATCATAGTCATGATAAGCTGCAATGGAAAGTAGATTTATGATGGATTTTAGCATTGCAATACCTGAAAAGGATTCATCATATTCAATACATTGATGCTATTAAAATCCTTTTTTAACTAGTTGTGCATTATAGGTACTAACATTCCCTTCCATATCCAGTTTATTATTGTATACCCATTTGTAACCAACAGGATTTACATCCACTGGAGGATCTACCAAAATATATAGTTAGTTTTAGTACATGGAATCCATTTCAGAATTCATGGATTCTTTCACCTTGGATATCTGATCCACTTACTACTTCTTTATAGGGTAGAGGATCATTATTATCAACTAATAATGATTGATCATCCTCAATAACTAGAAAAACATATCATTCTAGTTCTATAACCTCTATTGTACTCCTACACAGTTCTGGTGTCTTTGGAACAATTTCTTTTTCCATGGGGCTTTGGGGAATATGATCCTATACCAACTATTGTGTGCCTTGAGCCTCGATTTAATTTCAGTTTATCTTGCTCACGATATCTCTTTTGGATATGTCCTCCATATCAAGTAATATGGTGTGTCTCTACACAATAACCCTTTTGTATAAGTGCTTGTATAGGTAATATCCCCTTATTTTCTATGGTTATCATATAAAGGTACACTTTGTGCCTTGGGATGCAATTTTGTTACCTGAAGAGGCCTTAATAAATGCTTCACTTCCCCACACATGTAAATTTGATAACATGGGTTTCCTTCTACTCCAATTTTCAAATGGAATACCATTTGTCAATTTACTTGTTACATGGTTTAGTATATGTTCCACTGTTTGTAAATCATATCCCCAAAAGGATAATGTAAGACTTTCATGACCCATCATTGATCTCACCATGTACAATATGGTCCAGTTACTCATTTCTCTTACACCATTCCATTGACGTGTATAAGGAGGAGTGAGTTTGGATAGGATCCCAAAATACCATATGTAATCAATAAAGTCTTGATTAAGATATTCTCCACCTCAGTATAAGTGGAGTTTCTTAATATTCTTACCAAGATGGTTCCCAACCTCATTCCTGTATTCCTTGAATTTATCAAAAATAATCGGACTTATACCTCATTAAGTAAATATATCCATATACACTAAAATAATCAGTAAAAGTTATGAAGTCTGAGTACCCACCACTTGATTCAAGAAGAAATGTTCCACACACATCAGTATGAACTAATTCAAGAAGAGATTTAGCCCTTTCACCTTTACCACTAAATGGTGATTTGGCCATTTTTCCCTATAAACATCGGTGACATACACCAATTGGTTTTAGTTTGAAATAATATAAATATCCATCTTGATATAATTTTATCAAGTGTTTTTCATTTACATGACCTAGGTAATGATGCTAATGTTGGGTGTGGTATGATTCATGTGAAGTAACTTCAATATCGATTTCCATTACGTGGTTCATGTAATCCAAAATTTAAAGGTCGTTATGTAAATGTTCCTTACCATAAGAAATGATATATTTATAGGTGAAGAATATTTTTTCCAAATTTGAAAATGATTCCATATATATCTAGTTTGGATAAAAAAATAATGTTTTTGGTAACTGAAGTAACATATTTAAAACATTTAAAAAAAGATTATTCTTGTCAGAAATGTGAGGTGGAAGTCCCTGATAGCAACAACAACAAGTTTAACACTGTTGGATACTCTTATATCTACCTCACCTTGATCATTTTTTATGACTCTACTTGGTTCTTGTATTTGAATACATATGTGAACACCACAACCTATACCTAATACCCAATTTTTAGAAATAGATAAATTGAACTCGATAACAAATGCACCTGCAGCTTCCCCATTCTTCTCTAGATAGGTGTAATTTTTCTTCTAGTGACCCTCATTGCCACATATGAAACAGGAAAAATCTTATTCTCTTACTTCCACTTTGATATTATTCTTCTTGGAAGGTCATGGAGAATCATTGGGCTTAAATCTCTTGATTTCCCTTTCTATTTGTTCACCATGATAAGAGAAGCCTCTTTTCACTTCATATCTTTATCTATATGGTGAAGGAGGATAAGAAGATCTGGAAGAGACTTCTCAATGATGTTCATATTAAAATTGACAACAAAACTAGAGAAGCTCTGAGGGTGTAATACTGGAATGAGATCAGTGCCTATTTATTCACAGAGTTTAAACCCTAGAACCTCTATGTACTCAATGTTGGAAATGATCTTGACTATTTGAGGCTCAAATAGAGAACCCTATCCAAGATTACTTTGAACATGCACCTTGAAAATCTCAAACTATTCATGTCTATATCTCTCCTCATACATACCACAAGGTACTTAAGCATACTATATGAATCCATGTTTTCATGAGACTTCATGAGTTCACCAGACATAGATGAAATCATAAAACATTGAACATCAACCGCGTTGTTCATATGTTTTTCTTAGACTAGGAACTCTTTATCACTCACCTCTTGAGTAGGCCGATCAGGCATTGGGGATTCTAGCACAAAATATTTCCATTCATGACGTAAAACAACCCGAAAGCATCTAAACAAATCCTAGAAGTTACTGCTAGTGAGGATATTGTTTTTATCCAATATCGATCATAGAGATAGTGATCATGTCATTTTATTCTACAATTAGAAAAGCATATTATTATTATTTTCTTGATTAAAGAATTTGTGAGAAATAATTAATTGATTTTATTAAATCTCTCACTATTTTATGAAGTCCCAATATCCCTAACCATTAAACTTGGAATATCTAGTTTCAAGGATATTTAAGTAGAAACGATCAATATTCCCATTCTCATAACCCCAACAAGGTTTGGTAAATCTATTTTGTAGGTATTTAGGTTGGAAAGTATTTTCCAACTCTGGGTTGCATCTCCTTGATCCATTGAGTGGACTCCCCAATCAAGAAATCATAACATGGATTTGTCTCAACACTTTCCTCCAAATTACACAAATTCTAGCAAAGGATACTCCTCTTGATGTGAAATGGTTAAGTTAACCTAAAAATTTCATAAGAACTCCCCTTATAAAATTATGTTTCCCAATAAGGGTTGGTCAAACACATAGCTCTATTGAGTTTTGTTCCTAATCAAGTCATGGAAGGATTAGTCTAACTTAGTATTAGATTGTGGGATTTTATTTTATTATGAATAAATTTTTATCTTGTCTTATCCTTTACATGTATTGTTAATATTTAAGTAGATGTTTACTTATTTAATTAACCATATTTGGATAAAATATTTACGCATAATCAATTTTATTTAAATTCCATCTTTGAATATTAATTTATTCATATATGTGATTGTGGTCTTGCATTAATAAATACAATTTTAATACATTCAATCGAAAATAAATATGTAATTAAATGACCCGATCATGATATTTTATAATGATTTATCTAATGAGGGGACATTAAATCAACCTATGACCTAAGGGATATAACACCTTATGGTAGACTTGGAATGAGATACAACATTCAACAAATCCACCTATGTATCACTGAGTTCATGTCATTATGGTTCCATCGTGAACCATCCCCATGCACCTTAGGATGCTCTTTTAATTACAAATATTTATTACTCACATGTAGGTGAGGGGAACCAAAATATTGGTTAAAGGGAATTACATAAATATCATTGGAAATATAGGTCCTACATAATAATGGAGGGACAGATGACTCACATTCCATCTTTTAATTTAATATTAAAAAATTGAAAAACCATGCAATAAATTTAATTAAATAAATTCCAACACATACATATGTCTTAGTCAAGCTCATGAATGGTCACACATGCAATGAATACTCAAAAGTAAATGGCTAGAAATCATTTCATTATTCATTCTTTTATTATTTAAGATAAATGAGTTTTCATTAATTAATTAATAAATTTATTAATTAATTCTATTTCATATTAATTATAATACGATCATATTTGGAGACACTCAACATTAATGTAATTCATGGAAAATAAATGACAAAACAAATAATGACATATTAATCACAATAAATTAATTGATCATTTAAAATTATTTAAAACCATTTTTAAATTGTTAAACACAAAATGGTGTGTTAATCAATAAAAAAATGTTTTAATGCTACAATTTAAAAGAATGTAATTTTAATTTTTCCCCTTAATGGGATACTACAAGATGTGTATATATAGCTACACGTAATGTACCTCGGTTGTTGTGTATTCCAGTCATAGGTTTGGGGATTCAATGTGTTGAATCGGCCAGACTACATGGTCTGTATATGCCAATTAAACACCCTGTATCTACATTCCATGTGCTAGTTTGTCTTGATCAACATGTGGTGTTCAATAAAACCACCTCATGTAATTAATTACGTATCACATATTGATTCGTTGTGAATAGGTATACAACCTATTCTCTAGCTAGATGTAGTGTAACCTGGTATTACCTGCCAATGATTTGGAACTTACCGATGGCATCTATGGTAATTATTAATTTGTTCTTAAACCTTTAGGAAAATGAAACACTGAACGAACATGATTAATATTTCAATAACATGTTATTCAAAATAATTTGGAATAATGAATAACATGAAAAAAATCTAACCAAATTTACAAATAGTTCAACAATCAAATAAATAAATATAAATTTAAACATGACTACTCTAATACCACTTGTTGGTTCTGATCACAATGGAAGTGTGTGGTGGTTGGTGATATATTAAAATTTCTTTAAATAATCATTTTCTAAAACCAAGAGTGAGTATATTTCATATATAATATATAATTAATTTATTTAATATCTGAAGAAATAAATACTTGGTCTTAAGAACTTTCTTCGTTGATGATTGTTGATCATCTGAAACAACCCCAATGGATTTCCTTCATTGTGCTTGTGAGGATCCAAGGTTATAATTACTCTAGCAGTGATCCACACATGCTTCAATGGTCTATGAGAAATGCCACTCGTTCTCTGGGTGCTAGAACGACGAATAAAATGTCTTGCATTGTTCATTCTGGATCACTCATTCTTCAGCCATGTAGAAATTTTCTCTTGGGTTTGTTATTCTTGAGAGAGAGAGAAGGAGGTGGAGTCAAGAGAGAATTCATTGTGCACACAAATTCCCTGTTACCAAACATGAAATTGGTTTTGAATGAATTACACAATAGAAGTAGCCATCTAGTTATAGAGATGAGATTTCAGTTACAAAATTAAATTTCATAACTACCATTAAATATAATTATAACCATTAATGAAATACCATTACACATAATAATAATAACATTATTGTTATTTATTGTTGCACCAAATTGTGATAAATAGAGATATAATATTTATTGACTCGTAAATAATTATTTTATCACCAGACATGGTCTTGGTATGTTAAAACTCTCCTTATATTTATTCGATACCAAAAAATATATTCTATTCTCTAAAATAAATAATTTATTCAGAAACTAGTAAATAAATATTTATTCAATATTAAATAGAAGAAATATATATAATTTATTCACAAACAGGTGAATAATTATTTACTTTATTTATGCGATCAATATAACATAAATAAAATTAGTCCTTAGTCTTGAGATTAATATTTATTCCATTAATTAAATTTAAATAGAATTTAATTGAGACCACCAGAAACACATAGTGTGTAACCCTCTAAGATTATTTCTTATTGTAATTAGGCGTTCTTAACTAAATTCTATGATTTCTATCTAGCAACAGGTCAAGGAACTGAAGAGAAATAACTTGAAGGCGCAATGATGAAAACGACATATGAATGTTCACTATGTAATATAATCCCTTTACCACATAATCTGATCGAGAAGGTTACATGACTGTGTCATCAACCTATATGCCTGATACATAATTGTTGGACTATATGAAGTAAACTCATTATTACACCATGACCATGGATTTTAGGGTGATAGTTCTATTTGAATAAAAGGGAAGAGATATTAACTTCCATAAATATTAAAGGGACAAATCCTTTCTCCAATTATCCATTAATAACAGGTTATTCGTGATGCACCCAATGTACCATACTTCCCTCCAACATATTGCATGCTGATTTTCCTCATAAAATATATGTGCGTGATTTGTGACTTGTATGAATGATAATATTAAAGTATAAGGACCATTACACATTCTCGCATATAGGAATATTTGATGACAACAGAATCCTCCGTCTTAGAGATTACAAAGTGCTAAATTCATGAGAAGAAGTCTAATCTAGTTACGATTACTAACACTTGATGGTCTGTATACAGTGTATCCCATCATAGTATATTATCTAACTATAGAACTATATTTAGAATATTTTTTATATCACTTAAATGTTCTCATCATACCAGAGAACTACTATGACCTTATCAATGTGAAAAATAATTTTGGAAATTATTACATTATTATCATGAAGAACAATGAACAATATGTAATAAAATGTTTAATTTAATATTTAATACATCAAATATTCATGAAATAAAATTACAAACAGTTTGTTCTAGGAAACCAACTCTAACAAAAAGGTGTGAGGAGAATAGGTGATGGGAGGTGATATTTTTAGGGGAGGAGAGGGGTATTTTCTCATTATTTTATTCATTAGTTTATTATTTTGGCTCAAGACTATGAATAATTTGAGTATTGTCATGATATATATTAAGATAGTGAAGGTTAGTTTGTGATGTTAAACTTACATCTGCTTTACAACATCCATGACTCAATAATTCATGTATTTAGCATTTATCATAAATTATCATATTTTAGTATTCACAAAAATTCAACTATTTTATAAAAATCCCAAAAATTCTCCCAAATAATTTTTAAATGTTTTTTTAAAAATAAACTCAATTTTATAAAAATAAATTTTGAAAAAAGAGAAATTTAATTTTTAATTATAATAATCATTTTTTCAAAATATACATATTTTAAAATTATGATAGCTTTCTTAACACTTTGAACAATTAATTATGGTCTCATTAAATTATATTATAATAATAATACAAAAATAGTTCATTTATAAATTTATTTTATGAAAATAAAATTTATTTTAAATAAATATATTAATTAAAATATTATAAATAAAAATTTATGTTTTATAAGAAATACCAACACTTAACTAATAATTTTAAAAATATTTATTTATATATACTATGACATAGTGGCATCATATTATCATTTATATGATGCCTACATTTTTATTTATACTTTCATATATGGGGTTACTATTCCATTGGCTGGTTTACTATTCATAAGGGTCGCATTACTATTCCAAAGGTCATGTTACTATTTCATCGGTATTTTTTCCTTAACTTATATAAATACCTATTCATTCATTAATTATATTTTAAAAATATTATATTGTGTTCTCCAAGTGATTTTATGTGCTTTATACTACATGAAATAATTATAATAATGGAATTTCCATTGATAAAATTTTCGGTTGTTACATTCTTCACGCCTTATGAAATTGTTCCCTCCAAATTCCATTTTACACAATATGGTGAATAAAATTGAGGGTACTTATCCTTCACTAATTTATCTAGTTACCATGTTGCCTCTTCATACTTATGGTTACACCATACTACTTTGACCGGGTGAGTAGTCTTGTTACATAGTTCTTTATCTATATGGCCCAAGATCTTCACTGGTTGTTCCTCATAAGAGAGATCATATTACAATTTTACCACCTTTTTATTTAGTACATTGAGGGATCTTGTATGTACTTACTCAATATGGATACATGGAATACATCGTGTACTCGAGACATGGTAGGTGGAAGTGACAATCAATTGGCCACATCTTCGTCACGATCAATAATCTCGAAGGTGTCGATGTACCCAGGACTTATCTTTACTTTATTCCCAAATCTCATGATCCTCCTCCATTGAGATATGCAGAGGAATACTATGTCTCTAGACATAAAACCTAGGTCCCATAAAAATTTTTATACATAGATATTCGGTTGACTTTGGGCTTCCTTGATGTGATGTTGAATGGTTTTTACCTTCTCCACCATTTCTTCGATCATTTCAGGTCCTAGCATCTTAAGTTCACCAGCTTTATCCCATAATTCTAGAGTTCTACATCTTTTCCCATAAAGTGATTCATATGGATCCATTTGGATTCTCAAGTGGAAACTATTATTGTAAGAGAAATAATCCAGAGGTAGATGTTGGTCCCTTCCTCCATTGAAGTCCATAGAACATGCTCTCAACATGTCTTCTAGTTTCTGAATAGTCTATTCAGATTGGCCATCAGTTTGAGCATGATAATCCATACTAAAGATCGACTCAATTTTTGGATCTTGTCAGAGACTTTTCCAAAACATAGAGGTGAATCTCATATCTCGATCAAATAGAATATATAGTCGTACTCCATACAGCCTTACCTCTACCCCAATGTGTACCTGTTCAAGTTGGTATAGTGGAAAATCCTCTTGAATTATTTTAAAGTGGGATGTATTTGTAAGATGATCTACAATAAACCATATAGCATCATTTCATTTGGATATCATTGGAAGTACAGTAACAAAGTACATGGTTATGTTTTCCCATTTCCATTTTGGTATGGGTAATGGTTTCATCATCCCCTTAGAATTTTGTATTTCAGTCTTCACATCCTAACATACTATGTACCTTGATGTATATTCAGTTATATCCTTCTTTATATTTCCCCATAATTAGTTCTCTCAGAGATATCAATATATCTTTGTGCTCCATGGGTGAATAGATAAGGTTGAGCTATATATTTCATCTATAATTTCATTCATTATCTTTGGATTGGATGGTACAAATAGTCATGACACAAATCATAAAGCTCATACCTAATCAATTTTAAACTATGTGGATTTCCCCATTCTCATATATTCCACCTTCTTTAGAATTTCCAAATCATTTCTTTGAGCATCCTTTATTTTGTCCATGATTTATGGTTGAGAAAACATTTGAGAAAGGATTGATGATGTTCCTTCCTTAATTATTCCCTTGTCTATCCTCTTCAAATCTAAGAAGAATGTATCCTTCTCAATTCTCATAATTGATAATGTTTCAGGATCCTTTCTACTTAGAGCACCAGTCACCTTATTTTCCTTACTAGGATGGTAATGGATTGAGTATTCATAATCCTTAACGAGCTCTAACCATAATTGGTAGCACATATTAATCTCATTCTAATTGAATATATACTTGAGTATGTGATACTCAATATAAATTTCTCACTTCTCCTTATATTGATAATTCCACCATATTTTCAATACACAGATCATAGCTTCCAACTCGAGATCATGCATGAGATATTTTTTCTCATGGATTTTCAACTGCCTTGAGGCATAGACAATCTATTTATCATTTTTCATCATTACCTAGCCTAATCCATTCTTTTAAGCATATATGTATACTAAAAATATTTCCCCACTTTTCGGAAGTGTGAGTACTGACATGGTGATAAGAATATTTTTTAACTCTTTGAAGCAGTCTTCTCATTCAATAGTCCATATAAACTTTTATACCTTTCGAGTCATCTTATTTAGTGGGTTTGAAAATCATGATAAGTTATTCACAAATTTCCAGTAATACCCATCTAGACCAAGGAAAATTTATATATCCATTATATATGTTTTCCTAGGCCTATCATTTATTGCTTTTATCTTAGAAGTGTTTAGAGATATTCCTTTGATGGTGATAAAATCCCCCAATAATGATACTTCCCCCATTGAGAAACCACATTTATTGTACTCTTCATATATATTATCTCTTCGAACAGTATTTACTATAATATTCAAATTCTCCTCATGTTCCTCCTTGACCTTGTATTATATTATAATTACATCGATAAAGACTACAACAAATTTTTTAGGTAATCTCCAAAGACTCTATTCATTAAGTCCATGAATATTGTTAGAGCATCAGTGAGTTCGAAAGGAATCACTATAAACTCAATGTTTCCACACCTCGATTAAATGTCAGTCTTAGGAATATCTTCCTTCCTCACCTTTAATTAGTGATAGTCTGATTGAAGGTCCAACTTAGAGAAATACATGGAACCATGTAGTTGATAATAAAATTCTTTTATCCATGGAAGGGGATAATTGTTCATTATTGTTATTTTTTTGAGATAACGATATTCAATGTATAGGAACATCGATATATCCTTCTTCTTGACTAAGAGGACTGGTGAACCTCATGGTGAAGCACTAGGTCTTATTACAATTATCCAGATTCTCTTGCATCTGCTTCATTAGTTCATCCAAATCAATGGTGTCCATTCGATAAGGTGTCTTCGATATAGGCAGATATCTAGGAATGTGTTCAATTAAGAAATAAACCTATCATTTAAGAGGAATACCATGTTATTCTTCATAGAAAAAATCATTATAGTCCCTTATAATGGGCATGTATTTGAGCCTGATTCTATCCTTTATCTCATTAATTTGAGCTAGATATGATTTCTCCTAAGGAAATAATATCCATACATGAGATGATGGATTTAAAGAAGATCCATCCTCCTCATTACACTTGTATATAATTGGAGGATTCATTAGGATGTGAATACTAATCTCTTTTTCCCAACAGTTGAAGTTGGCTTTGTATAAAGATAACCAATACAAGCCCTAAATTGCATCAAACACCACCCAATGAAGTAAGACCATACGTTCTAGGAGGTTTAGTCTAAAAAAATTAATTTGGGTGTATTTATATACTTTGTACACAATAATTGCACCATTTTTTATTCTCATAGATAACTCATCCTCCATATTATGAGGTTTTGTTTGAATATTTCTACTAAACTTGAAGGATATGAAAGACTGTGCAGAACTAGAATCAAATAGTATATTTCTTTATCTTTGAATGAATAATTGAGATACCTATCACCACATCATTTTTAGTTTCCACCATAGGTGTAGTGATGGAATAAAATTTCCCTTTCTCCTTTGGCTGGGTGGAAGCTGATGCTAATTACCCTTGAAGACTCAACGTTTAGTGCACTAGTGTGTATAGCGCCCTTTCTCCGTACAATTGAAGCATCAAACCATATGTGGTGATCTAATTTCCTCCACCATATTTTCCCGCTTCCTCATATATTTTCTACATTCATGAGATTGGTTATATTCTCTCAAACACTTATAGAATTTCCCTTTCCCTTTGAGATAATTACCATAATTCTTCTTCCCACATTTTTGACATGTGAGTGGTTTAGGGTTCTTCCCACCTTTTTTATTAGATCCCACAGGCTGAAACTACATCCTTCGTTTCATATCACCATATCCATGTAACCATTCTCTAAACCCCATATCCACTATGAGAGCATATGCAAAAACATATTCATAACTCCCAAAGTCACAAATTGATAGAGCCATATGAAGGTGTGGTTTTAAACCACTTACGAATCTATTAATTTTTATATCATTGTTGATAACAAAACCCAAAACATACCTTGCATGCCTCATGAAATTTTATTTGTAGGTTGTGACTGATTGAATTTTCTTTTTCTTCAGATTTATGAATTCTTTATCTATATTTTTATGATGATTTCTAGGGAAATAATTATGAAGATACATTTTCTTGAAATATACTCACTTTGTCTCTTCAATTTTTTCCTCAGCATAGTGTTCTTAATAAACACCCACCATTTATTGGACTCTCCATATAGATAATAAATTGAAAGAGTCACATTTTCCATCGTAGAATAGTTAAGCACATAAAATATATTATCCATTGAGTTGACCCACAATTTTGAGATGATTTGATTGGACGATCCACTTAATGTCAGTGGTCGATTCTGCAAAAATGACTCAATATCAATTTTCTACCTCTCAGGTGAAGGTGGGTGTACCACATTATTTAGGTTATTGTTTCATGTCATAAGAGAAATTGGTAAGCATCACCATGAAATTTTTATCTCCACCTCTCAATGAATTGGGGATGTCATTCAGGAAATCACTACATTATCCCTCGTATGGGTTGTTGGTATAGTTTCTTCTGGTTCCCACCACTTTCTGAAATATAAAAGGTTAGAACAAAACATAATCCAACAAGTAATGAATAAATAAATTATTCATTTCTGTAGTTATGTATGAAGGCATTTATTTTGGGATCCCTATGTTTAGAATTTTTTAAAATAGATAATTTTGGGTGCCTACATATACTTAGTCTCATACTAAGGGTTTTCACTAAGTTTATCTAATTATAATTCCCAAATTAACAAAATTATTCTTTGATAACAACTATAGAGACACAACTTTTTCTTACATTAATAATACATAATATTAAAGATAAATTACATAATAATGTTAAAAATCAATGATTAAGCACTTTTGTGTCTCAGGAAAATTAGGCTTATGCATAAAGTTTACAAAATAAAACATAAAAATTATTTAATTCATTTTCTATAGATTCTTAGTGTCCTTCACTTTATCCTTAGTGAATGTAATCACCTAAGTATATACATTAACAGAAGGTGTGTGATAAAAGTACAATATGAGAATAGAAGAAGACATGAATAAATATAATTTGGGTGAGAATAATCATTATCATAACATTTTAATCATGATAGGAAACATTAAATAAAGTCATGGAATGTCAAAATGCATAAAAATGAAACATCATTCCTAGGTGGCCAAATACCACACATAGTTGTGAACAAGGATAACATCATGTTCACACATATTGAAGTTTTATCATGAGAAAAATCACATTACCAAATGCATTGTATCTCTATATAATTTCAATCGCACCCATCACATAATAACATTTACATGCACTATATAATTCCATGCTCACCCGTTACATCATAAAATTTACATTAGCATTCTTTCCATATAGAACGTATATAAATATCGGACATAAAATAACCCATAAAAAAGAATGGTTTAAATTAAATAAAGAATACAATAATGAATAAACTTTGAGGTTCCCAAAATAAATAGGTAATAACATAATTATTATATGAATCATCAATCTTGAGTGAGGAAGAAACAACCTCATGAGAAATAAAATACGTGTTTTTAGAAAGAAGGTTTATTTTGAAAAAATATTTGAATTTTGACATAAAATCATATTAGAAACATTTATATACATAAAATAACATTTAACTATAAAGAAATTTTTTTAAGGAACATTAAAGTAATATAAATACTGAAAATTGTGTGAAATAAGTAAACCCCAGAGAAAGAGAGTTGGGTTCTAGAATTACCTTACCTTATATCTGAATGGTCCCTTAACTTTAATATCCTATATAATGAAATTATATTCATTAATTACAATATAATGAACCTTTTATATATGTATTTAATTTTTTATAATTTAATTAATTTCACTTATGACCTTTTAGATGAGTTATAGAGATCAATTCAATCATTCTAGAGTGTTTATTTTCTTGGTTTTAATGATCAATTTACTTGAATATTAGTATGGATGTTCACTTGGAATGATTATAATTCTATAGAATTGAAATTATATATTATTAATGAACATATATGACTTTTAATTATTATATATTTTATTTTTAAATGGCATGATGATGAATCATTAGATAATATGTTAGTGATAATCGTTTAGATTATTTTGGCGGTTTTTCGATCATCACAAACTAGTTTTTTTCATTATTTATTATTGTGTATAGAAGATAGTTCAAGAAAATAAAAAAAGTTATAAAATAAACATTATAATATATTTCAACCATTATAATGGTTTTATTACAATCCTTGAAATTGGTAAAGGAAAATGAAAAAACATCGTCCATGATGTTGTTAGATTGATACACCACACACAATGTTTTCATTTTTAAAATAAAATAGAGAGAGAAGAGAGTGTGATGATGAATATACCATTAAGATAATAAAATTATATTATATAAAATATATTTTATTTATCATTAAACTTGGATAAGTTGTGGTTATGGGAGAATAATAAAATTAAGAAAATTGAAATGAAATTAAAATAAAAACAAAGAGGTTTTTACCTCTCCAACTCTCCTCCGTGAGAACCTCCTTAGGGGGATAGGTTTTGGTATTTTATTGATAAACAATACTCCTGTACATGGGGGAGGATATTGGGAATATTATTGGTCATAATTTGGATAAGTATCAAATCTTTAAAGGTGTGAGGAGAATAGGTGGTGATGGGTTGTAATTATAAGGGAGGGGAGGAATGTTTTCTCATTATTTTATTCATTACATTATTATTTTGTCCCAATACTATTAATAGTTTGAGAATTATCACTAAATATATTAAAATAAATAAGTATTGTTCTAGATTTTGGGCTTACTTTAGCCTTAAATTATCTAGGACTCAATAATTCATGCATTTAGCTATTATTGTAAATTATCGTATTTTACTATTCACCAAAAATTAAAGTATTTTAAACAAATCCAAAAAATCCACCCTAACCATTTTTGAGTGTGTATAATTAGAAAATTAAATCAATTTTATAAAAATAATTTTCTAAATATTATAAATTTAATTATTAATTAAAATCATCATTTATTTGAAAATTACAGAATTTAAAATTATAACTGATTTTATAACACTTTGAAAAATTATTTATGGTCTCATAAAATTATATTCTAATCACATAATTTTCATAATTTAAGAATTTATTTTATGAAAATAAAATTTATTTTAAAAAATTATATTAATTTTAAAATTATAAATAAGAATTTATTTTCTATAAGAAATATCAACACTTAACAGATATTTTTTAAATTATTTATTTACTTATACTATAGTCTAATTACATCATATTATCATTTATAAGAATCCTAAATTTTATTTATAATTTCATAGATGAGGTTATTATTCTATTGGATGGTTTAATTTTCATAAGGGTCACATTACTATCCAAAAGGTCAAGTTAATATTTCATCAGTATTGGTTCCTTAACTTCTAGAAATACCTCTTAATTCATTAATTATTCATTTATAAAGTTTTTATTTTTTTCTATAAGTGATTTTATGTGGTTTATAATACATGAAATAATTATAAGAAGGGTATTTCCATTGATAAAATTTTGGGTTGTTACAGGGGTGAATGCAATACACCAAAATGTGAAAGGGTCAAATGACTAAATGATACGACTCGTGTCAACAAGGTGCACCTTTCTTTTTGGTAGCCTACCTGATTAGAACTCGATAGTATACCATGGTTGTCCTTGATTATTGACTAGCATGGGTGAACTCCTGGGAAGTTTCCCAAGGTGTGTGTGAGTGAGGAAAAAGCACACCAGAAAGAACATGTGTTGGCATCTGGGGATAGTTGTTAGTCTAATGACCCGTTTGGAAATGTGGATGGGCCCCAGGGAGGTAACCATGTGTCTATAGGGAAACTGGTGGTACTTAGTGGGCCAAAACCTTATTACAATTTTAAGGTGGGGTGATTGTGCTATCAGTAGGGCCTAATTATTACATCAAAGAACTATTTTCTTTACTTTATTTGAGGACCAATGAAATATGGAACGTACTTTAAAAAATTTTGAACTGTTATCTATAATAAAACTCTTCTAGACCCCCTTCTAGAAAATTATCATTAGTTGTACTTATCTTCATGACCTGGGAAAAGGAAACATAAGAAATGGGTCAGGTCAAATGAACAATAATGGAAAACATACAAAGATTTCATAAAGGTTTAGATCATAATCATATGAGAAAACATGAGAAATTCATAAATTACATGTTAAAAACAACATGGGACAATAATATTTGTCCATAAATCTCGAAATAAAGACATATAATCTCAAAATAAGAAACATATACCAAGACATAAGAGTGTGGTATAATAATAAAATCATGTAAAATAAAATGATATCATAAGATCATGGAATTTTAAATATGTGAAAACAACATAAAACATGATGTCATAAGAATAAGTTAAGGCTCACTGACAAGACTATCATAGTGTAAAGTGTCCCATTATGGATTGGGTTCACCCCGCATTTCCATAAACATAGTTTTCCATGTCTTATAGTGTATTATGTTTAATCCCTAATACCTTAAATAACAACTCATTAGATTTAATTATTTATCTAATTAATTGTAGCGATATATAATTTTTTTAACCCACATATCAAATAACATAGTGTGCATAGGATAACTGCTCATGCACCAAATATGGTATCACATGAGACGAAAATAGAAACCAATCGATTAAAGGGTTATATAATTATAGGAAAACCCATAACATAATGAAAATAATAATATATAAATTCACATATATTCCACATAAGAAATAGAAACCTTTTACAAATCCTAAGCAAGATAAAACCCATGAGAAATAAGTGGGTTTCATAATATTATTTCTAAAGAAAAAATGATTGCTATATCATAAGGATTCCCCAGATAACAAGGAATTAAATCATTTTTATGTTAATATTTTAATAATGAAACATAAGTGTTTATTTTGGAGTTCAAATGTAGGAGAATTAATAATAAGGATAAAGTATAATTAAGAATAAAATGAACCGCATAGGTGATGCTTTTCAAAATGAGTATATGATATTTTAAGTAAGGAAATATATGATTATTTATTTTTAGAATATAAATTAACAAGGATGATTTTAAATAAAATAATTATTTATTTATAAATATATTCATGGTAATTTTTTGAGGAGGTGACACTTTTTATGAAATAAGAAATTAAAAAGTTCTCTTAAGTTGGGTTTACTTGAAAGTGGGAATTTTTTAGGGAACCTAAAAAGATTTATTAACCCAAAAACATAAAGGTATAGTACAATAGGTATATATATATAAGGAACATATATACAAAATAGATAATAAATACATGAGAATAATTTAGATAAAATGGTAGAAAAATCAAGAGAATCCATTGCCCAAAAGTAAAAAAGGGTTGTTTTAGAAGATCCCTTTTTAGGTTTTAAAATGAATTTTGTTGAAATTACACATCATAAAAAGGAAAATAAAAAATTATTTAAAAAAATGAAATAATGTTACATGATATAGAATATAATTAGGTTTCCAATTAAAATTTAGAACATCAATAAGAGTGAAAATTATGGACAAGGAGGGGAAACCATCGTTAAAGAGTGTGAGAATTATTATCAATAATTATATGATTTATGAGTAATAAATACATCAAGGTAAAATAATTGAATTAAAAAATAATTATACCCATATATAAAGATAAATAAAAGTTAAATAAAATATTTCGGTAGAATTAATCAAATATTTGATGAATGAAATTCAATATGAATCAATTTAAATCGAAAAAGGGAGCAGAGTTAACAATGTCACTTACATCACCATTATATTTCAAATTGAAAACCCATAAAGGTAGTAAATGAGATTTTTTTTAAATAAACCAGATTAAATAAAAATTATTACATAAAAAATATATTTCCATTATATATACCAGAAAACTCAACTATTGGTGAATACGATTCATATCTTAATGAAACAAAAATTGAGATAAAAAACTCTTACCTTTAATCGTTATTTCCCCGAATGAGATCTAACCCCATATAAAAAATACAATCTCAATCTCTCATTATATAAAATTATTAATTAATAATATTATATATAATCATAATAAAATATCATTATTTATTTTTATATTAACTACTTATTATCTATTTTCAAAATGGGTGTGAGTAATCTTGATTGTTTTGAGCTAGTTTTGTAACAACATTGTTAGTATTTTTTCTTCTAAAAACATTCATCATTATGAGGCCATTAAATTAAATTAAATTTATTATTTATAAATAAATGTTTATATATAATTTCATTATATTTAATTTTGTGTTACGATCCATGAAGATGAACTTAATGACGAGTATGTTTCAGTGATTTTAAACAAACGATTGGTTGTATCTTGATTAATGTGTTTTATTTTAGTTTTACCATTAAAAAGAAAATATAAAAAAAATTATTTCACAATTTATATCATATATTATAGGTATTAATGTTTCCCTATTCATCTATGATATTATTTTACATCATTGTTTAAAAGGGTGGTCAAACAAAACCAAACAAGAACATACCATAATATAATGGGTGGTTATGAAGTGGATTAATTGTCATATCAGTATAATATAATAAAATGATATTATTTAGTGTTTTTAATGTTATATATCATAATTTTTTATAATTATAATAATAATATAGTTTATGTAAATATATTACTTATAACAATGATATCATTTTCCTTGTAGTATACATGTTTTAAATTATTAAAGTTGTAGAGATTTTTTATTGTATATATTATTAATAGGTCATCCAATTTTTTTAATAAAACCTTAATCATTTCATAAACATAATAATTATCTATTAAACATATTTTTATAACCATCCATTAAATGTGGTAATGAAAATTAAATATGTTGCTGCATGGAGGCAGTAGTTCGCCCAAACACATGATTGATGTTTTTATTTTTCCTTAAGGGATAGGAAGAAAGGTGGTTAATAATAATTATCATAGAATAATAATATTTAGTATAAAAATAGTAAATATGTAAATATATATTAATTATAAAATTATAATTGAAAAATTAATACAAAAAGGAAGAAACTTTAGAAAAAAAATGAATACTCAAATTGAGAAATTTTGAATTTTCCTGGGAGGATTCCATGATAATTGAGAGATTATGCTGATTTATTATGAGAATAATATTATGTAAGTGAAGAATAATTCTAGGATATTTTAAAGGGGTATGGTTTCAATTAGAAACATAAATCTTGGAGTGCCTTGAAGGGCCAGGGAAAGTCCCCTTTTATAAGTTTTGAGAATACCATTTTTTAAATATCATTTACTTTACAATAATGTAATTACATTATTCTGGGATAAAGAATAAAAAATGAATAAAAATGGTGTGTGTAATTTTATAAGTTCAATAATCCATCCACCACCCATTATATCACATGTTTTAACATGTTTTATCCTTTTTCCCAATGTTAAACCCCCTCTACCCAAATTTACCCATACTATGGTAACTCTATTTCCACCTTAGGTAATTAATTTTAATGAAAACATATTAAAATTAAAATTTTTTAATAATTTAAATACTCTGATATAAAATATAAAAGTTATTTTATAAAATAAAATTTCAATGTTTGGAAAAAAATTAATTTTAGGATTAGTGTAGATAATGCTTAAAACCACATTTTTAGAAACAATGAATTTTTAAGCTTAAAATTATAATTAAGATAAAATTATCCATGTTATTATTTTATATGGATTTACATTGTGTATTATTAAATAAAATAATATTTATACTAATTTAAAATGAATAAAAAACTAAATTATATGTTGATAATTCTTAATTATAAGATAAATTAAATATAGTTTTTATTATAATAAAATATTATATCAGTTACAAAATGCTAAATTTGTGTTTTATAGATTCTTAATAGTATTTTGGAATGTATAATTTTATATATTACATAAATAAGTGTCCATTAAAAAGTTTTTATAAATATTTAAGATTTATTTAGATAATTAAAATGGAATTAAAAAATTATATTCATAAAATAATGCTTTGTACTGTTCACCTAAAAATCAATCTTTCCTGAAAAATCCTAAAAATTCATAGTAAGATAATTTTAAAATTATAAATACAAAAATGAAATTATATTTTTTAAAATTTATATTCTAAAATTTATAAATTTATTTTTAAAATATTAATTATAAAGAAAACTATTTTTTAAAGAAAAATAAACTTTCATTTTCTTTAAAAGCAAAAAATTTCAAATATGTAAAATTAATGTGATAAATAACTAATTAAATTAATAATTACACATTTATTTCATACTAATTTTAAGTTACATATCCCTTAAATATCTATGATTATGATCTAATTATAATGTACTCTTTAGTGGTAGTTGAGAGTGGAGATTCTGTTAGCTTGAATCTTGGTGAAATTTTCACAAGATTGAATTTATCTCACATATGATTTCTATCATACCATAATTGTTGGAGTTCATTATGGTCCTGGTCTTAAGAAAACCTTAGTAATGATACATCCTTCCCAATATCAGTTAAATGATCTTTGTAAGAGATACTTCTACTACTCGATTCCATTTCTTTCCTTCGTAGATTTCATGATATGGTTAATTATTTTTTACTTGCTAATTTCATGACTATATTATAACAATGAAAATTTATTTTAACATATCACTACGTTGTTTTATTTCATAATTGCATGTATAACAAGATATGAACATAATATTTATTCAGGGAAAATACGTTTAGGCTGTTAAATTATCCCCCCTTAAATAAACTACATCCTCTAAATTCTAAAACTCAAAAGATGAGAGTAATTTACATAGGTATATTCCAATTAACTTTTCACTAATAGTTGATCATAAGTTATTTTAGGATATGAAGTGAGGTTTCCCAATACAAAATTTTATATGTTCCCTTTTTAAAAGGAGATAATAACTTCTTAATAGAATACCAATGAGTGAATAAGAGATAAATCCATAAGAAGAAACTTTTTACTATCCTTACAGAAGATTCCTATATTGTGGATATAAAAATTATACCACTAATTTTTTATTTATAATTATATATCTAATAGTTTAAAACTTACAAGATATAATTGATATGAAAATATAGAGTTAAAAATCACTTTCTACTTCAATTGTAACCATTTCATAATATTTTATATATTCCAATATTCTAATAGGATGTTGGTGTTGATTATCATTTTAATCCCTTGGATTAGTGCACTAGTTTGTATATTTCTTAAATTTATCAGATCTAAAACATTGAATTTCTAGTGGATCCTTAGGGAGAACATTATTTTTCACATATTTTTAGCTAAATGATTTCTATTTTTCTTTGAAATATATTTTTTTAATCCCTCTTCAAGCACATATCAAACATCTTCTAGTTTCATTGAGACTTTCTCCTATGTGCCACTTCCCTGATTTTTGGCATTACAGAAATTGAACATCATTTTATTCATTATTTTTTCCCCAGAACGTCAATGAGACTCCATCCTTATCTTCTTTGGTTTGTTTGGTATTTGAACTACGTACACATTTTTAATCATATTTCATGAGTCAGTTTGGAATAATCATAAGATTTCCTAATCTATCTCCAATTCCGATGGGTTATTAATTCAAGTAATCGTTGAATTGTCCCTCTTACCCATGGGTGCTTATAGTTACAACAATTAATAGAACCAAAAGAGATTAACATGATTGATCATCACCGTAATAGAATTATCATAAACAATCTCATGAAAAATTAACCTAGAAATTTCTTATTCTTAAGAACCATAAAATTAGATTTCAGTTCAACCTAAATCACTCTTGGTTTAATCTAGGATTCTTTAGGTCAGGTTCTCCCATTATCCATAAAAAACATACTTAATATAATAAATAATTCATAATGAAAAATAATATAATGTGATTAACCAAATCATATCCCCTGGATGTGTCGAAACATGTGTTCAATTAATCCACTTTTTCATAAAGTAGGTGATAATTGAGTTAATACTCAATACACAAATTTTAGGGTTACTACCCCTATGCACATTTGTTCTAGATCCCGAATCCACTAATTGTATTCATATAAGGATTTCATTTTTAGAAAAACCACATACTCAAAATTTCACCAATATTTGAGGATGTTATGTTATACATAGATACATCCCTTGGGTTTTCACTAAATTTCTCTAATAGTAATTCCCAAAATGACTAAGCCAATCCTAAAAAATAACTAAACACTCCTCTAATAAAAAATATGAAAACCCAAGATAAACATATCTTTATTTTAAAATATTACCATTAGCTAAACATTAAATATTACAATAATATGACATATCTCAGAGTACATTTTGGTTCTATCGTTTTGTAACAACTAAGGCTTTTTAAATGATATTTGATTTCCCAAAAACCATGTGTTGTATTCAAGAAAACAACATATATTTTATAATGAAGTTGTATTTATTGAGTATAATGGTAAATATGATCCTTGGTCAATTTTAACATTGGGAAATATACCCTTCGTAATAAATTTAATATTATTTTTTTTCAAAAGGTTGGGGTCGAAGCCTCATTTATTATTAAAGCAAAGAAAATACCACTTTAACTGGGTAGAGGGAGACCCATTACATATCCCGAAGGCCCAGTGGGTATTTATCCCATTACATGGATAGTAGGCCCATGTTTTTTCTGAAAATCCCATTCTGTGAATAGAACTGCTACAGTACCCATGCTGCTACAGTTTTGCACAGTACCCGTCACTCCTATATTACTCTGCCACCGCTTCATTTCCCTTCCACCGCTATAGTGCCCGCCATTACTACAGTATTGTCGCTGCTACAGTACTCCTACAGTACCTGCGCCCAATGGGTTTTGAACCCCCATTTTCATGTAGAATTTAGGGGTTCTTACCACTAAGTCAAACCCCAACTACAATAATTTTAATATTATAATTATTGTTTATAAGTAGTATTAACAAAGGATAATTAATACAGAAAGGAGAGGTGATGACCTCAACTGGTAGTGTAATGCCACTTGAATCCCATTTTTATGAACATGGGAGGGAGGTAGTATCAGTGGGATTCTCCCTTTACTAAGACCAAGATGAGCTTCAACACGTTAATCTTGAACGAAATCACCTACGGGAGAAGTTCAAGTTAGTGGAAATTACCACTTAGCTGATGTTAGAAGAGTTACACCATAAATTTATCACCAGTGTACACCATACCCTTAAGTCATATATATGTGTTATAAGGGGTTTCATGTCCCTAATATAGTTACTTAAAGTTTATTTGTTTTATAAATAAATTTTTTATTTCATAAATTCAATTTTAAGAATAGTTTTTTTAATATAGGTTTAATTGGGATAAAATTTAATAAATCAAATTTTGAAACACAATCATTACTTTTCATAAAAGATATAAATTATAATAATAAATGGTGGTTTTCTGAATAATTTTTATTTTTAATTAAAAATAATATTAACAACAATTTTATTTAAATATAAAAGATAAAATAATTTTATTATTTCCCAAGAAATATTAATGTGTTAGAAATTTTACTATGCCTTAGAGCCTTCTATTTTTTTAATAAATAAGTATTCATTATATTTAAAATATAAAATTTTCATATTTAGAAAATTATTCTGATAAAATAAACATCATAATTCCAAAATTATGTTAGGGTAAATTTATGATAATTTTCTAAAATACTTTATTTTCTCATGAATAATAAAAATATAGTTTTGGGTTTTCCGTATATTTAACGACTTCATAATTATATCATATTTATGTAATAAATAATTAAACACAATCCATTAATTAAAATAAATTATTATTAATATTAAGTATTATAATCGATTTTAATCAATTTCCAATCCTATAAGTGACTTTGCAAAGTATAAAATGGATACTTTGATTTAAAAAACATTACATATTTTCCATGATAAAACAAGTAATATAAAATGATGCTCGTTATTTTTGTTTAAAATAAATTAAAATATAACCCAAATGTACAAAACCATGGGTAGGCCAATGGTTTTTATTTTTTCACAACCAAGATTTCCAAGTCCTTTATTTGGAAATTATTAACAAATACTCTATTTTTTCATTAAATAACCACCCGTTTCTCCATTTTATTTGACTCCCAATACATCATCCACCAATTTATGGTAGTTTTTCCTCCCCAAGAGTACCTCTAAGGTGTCTTGAATCCCGTAAGGTTCCATTAGTTATGTTTAGGAGTAACTTTTCAAGGTAAGGGAATTATAGTTATGTTCTCTTCAATTCAAGAACTGATTTTTATTTGTTCTTCTAATTATAGGGATTACTCACTATTATTACCCTTTTGTTGATACCATTTCCACCAAATTATGTTTTATCAGTGGTATAACCTTTTACCATCTCATTTTACCCTTTTCTAAAACCAAATTTTATATCTGTTTTTCTAACGGATTTACTTCTCTTAGTTTCTCTCTTCTCCTCTAGAATTTCTCTTTAATTTTCATTGTGTGAATACCAAATCCATTTTATTTTCCAGTGGTATTTACATATATATAGTAATTATTTATTATATTTGGGTATTTAAGCATAATAAACTGACTTTATTTTTCATGGGATAAAAATGATGTAATAATCACGTCTTTATGCAGTTTTGTACACTATAATATTTATAAGAAACCCATTATTTATTCTCCAAGAGTTATTAATGAAATTATTGATTATTATCAATGTGGATCACATTAATTAATAAATATTAGGGGTGTTCCATAGTATTACTCCAATTTATTGGGTAAAGAATTTAATCTTTAGAGATGAAATGTTTTTATGATACATTGGTGAACAGTCTTGGTAATTTTCATTTAGGACCCCTTGGTGATAGAACTTGGTGATATACTTATGAATGAATCATTTAAATATTATAGTTACATTTACATTTAATTATTCATTTTATTTTTATTATTATATGACTCATGTTCCCTTTCTCATGACATAATGATATTCCTCATGTTCTTATTGATATTCCTCATGATCACATGTAAAACGTTTCCCTTGCATTTCCTTAACTAAGACTCAAGATCACCCCTTTACTTTGATATATATCCCTAGGTTATGATATTTATTAAATATAACTTAGGATAAACCCATTAATAAACCTTTCAAGTGTATTATAATAATGTCTTATGTTTTCATGTATTATGTTCCTGATTTCCATGAAACTAAACTTTAAAATATACTCTATTATGTATAATATAATAAATGCCTATACAATGAAGACGTGGGATGACATAGTAGTCATCAACGAATAGTTTAGTTATTTTTGGAAATTAGGATTTGAACACTTTAGGAATAATTGTAGGGATAAGTTTAAATATAAGAAAAAATCTTGGTATTTTTGTGTACTATTAATTAAGTGATTTCTGAGCAATTAAATCCCTATCTAGATTCGAACAAGTGGATGTGGATTTGGAAGAGATGTATATAGGGGTAACACCCAAAAACCCGTATTGAATTGGAATTTAATGATAACTAATGCATGAAAATGAGACTTATTGTACTTTTGGTTTGACACTATAGGGGGATATGTTTGGTAAATCACCATATTTTTATGAACCCTTATGATGGAGAAATAGAAAATGTAATTATTGTTAAAGAATAACATATTTATGAATGTTTTTTTAAGACATGAAATTATTTTATAATTGTAATGTTCTTAAAATGAACATGTTTCTCATGAATTTTTTATTCTTTTATAAAATGGTGGGAAATAGGAGGAACTACATAAATGATAAGCGCAATGGACGATGCTCTGATGACCCTCCAATGAAATTCAGAATGGAAAAAAGTTATGATAATTATGAATCAACTATATCAAGATGTGTGTTATAACTTGAAACAAGTCAATATTATAGATTCACCTTTATGGGAACAATTTTCTATTAAGTCCCTCATGTGTTAATGACCACCTTCTTTCAGTGGATTTTCCAACCCATTGATTGCTAAACATTGGATAAGCTCTATAGAAATGATATTTTCTATACCATATTGTTCGGAGAAAGAGAAAGTCACCCTGGTAGTATACTTCTTAGATGTATAATCTAATTAGTGGTGGAAACAAATTAAAAACATGAAGCCAATAAGGGAGATCAATGCTATGGAGTGCGAAGAGTTTAGAGGAACATATTTCAATAAATATTTACCCTATTTGTTGCGAATAAAAATGGATGAGGAATTACTAGAACCAAAGAAGAGGGAAAATGAATCAGTAGGAAGCTATGAGATTACCTTTACAAGACATCTTTGTTGATCCTATAGCTTTTTTATAGTTCCAAATGAAAATGTAGTTAGATTCTTTAGTAGAATGAGACCCCATCTATGGAGGAATCTAGAAAATCATCACTATAAAATTTTTTAGGATATAGTGTGGAATGGTATGAATATTTAATTAGAGTTTAGAGAAATGTAGTGGTCATATAAGTTGAATGAATAGAAGAGATATATTGATCCAAACTAAGGGTGTAATGTTGATCACATAAGAGGAGAAAAGAAAGTGGAACTTCCCACATGCAACAATTTTGGGAAGAATCAATTGAGAAACTTCTTATTCAAGAACGAAAAATATTACAAGTGTGGAAGAGATAGCCATCACTCAGATCGTTCATGGTGACGTGAAGCCTCAAATTCTCAACACTATCAAAAAAGGGAAGATGGTGTAGGATCAACCAGAAGTTCATTTCTTTAAGGCTAGAAAACTTTGTCACTTTTCTAATCATCATCCAAATTAGAAGATAGTGAAGGTAAATCACCAACAACCTCATATTATCCTTGGTGATAAATTTTGGGAATTTTATATCTTGAAAGCTAAAGTATAGGCTCTAAATTATGTGGTGGGAGGTACTCTCGCTATTCTCTCAAGTATTTCTTGTACTTGGTCTGATTCTAGTTCTATACATTCCTTTATTTCATCCATGTTTTCAAATAATATAAAATATGTAGCACCCTAAACACTTCATGGTATGTTTTTCTTAAATACATTCTAGTTAAAGGCTATATTTCATGAATCAATCAGCCTATATGGAACAAAACATGGTTACTTATAGGAGATATCCATAATCTAGCCATTAAACTTAAATTTTCCAACTTTGTGATTTGAATTTTGAAAATTAGACATACACGGTTGTGTTCAAGATGATATTTAGAGTCTGATAGAATTAACATAATTTTTAGAGAATAGTAATGTACCCATATTAATACTAACCTACCCTTATGAATATTAACTTAGCCTTATGAATAGTAATATGACTCTCATGAATGGTATCCTTACCCTAGAGTGTATAAGTGAATTTAGGAACCTTAAAAATAATGATGAATATTTTAAAAGTTTATATTTTTCTATTAAATAATGAATTTAATTAAATATTTAATTAACCATATATAGGAAATTATTTTTAAAAAATGGACTTCATTTTTGGATTCTACATGTCGAAAAATGGTTACGGTGAATTTTTTAATTTTTTCTGAAATACTTGTATTTATGATGAATAGTAAAATTCGATAATTCACAATAAATGCTAAATAATGGATTAATTGAGCTATTGATGATGATCTTATGATGTAGGAACAATTTATTAGGATTGATATAATAAAATTTCTATTCCTGGTCATTGAAGACTCACTATTCCTTGTATTCTAGAGAAATAATAAGTTAATGAATTTTATATTAAGAAAACTCCTCTCTCCTCCACTATAAAACCCCCCTTCACTCCCTCTTCTATTCACTCCTCTAAAGATTTTTTCCTTGCCAATATTCTGCCCAAATCACTTCCAAAGATCCTCCCCATATCCAAAATCTCCCAGCCTCTTCAAAATACCAAATCCTATCCCCTTAAGAGGTTCTCAAAGGAGGAAGTCTTAAGAGGTAAATTCCTCTTTCCAATTCCTTCATTTCTTGTAAGTTCTTTTCTTTTTATTTCTTTCCTCAACTCCCTTCACCCAAATATTATTATAAATATAGTAACATAAATATACTATAATTTTTTCATGATAATGGTATATTTATTTACCTTATCTCCTTTTCCCCACCTTTTATTTGAATTATATTAAAGCACCGTTTGAGATGTGTTAATTTAGCACATTCAAGGACAACGATTTATCAATTTCTATTATAATATCTAATTCATGTCATGAAACCATTTGTGTTATGGTTGAAAATATTATTATATATGTAATATATCCTATTTTTAGTTCTGTAATCCTTTATATTACAAATGGTATTATGTTCTTAAGAAAAACATGTCCACTGTAATCAAACCCACAGATTAATCAAAACGGTTGTCACTAAGGTTATATATATAATAATTCAAATTCACTCAGAGTAACCAAATTAAAATTAAAACCATTTAATCTCCTGGATGATCACTAATAGAATATAACTTCATTTCTGGACAACCACTTCCATCTTTCATATCTATCCGAACATGAATATAAGTGAACCGATCTTTCAAAACCAAGTAAACAAACGAGCCCAAACAATGAAATTGAACCTTATAACTAATCAAAAAGGCCATAAATGAACTAAAAATGGTTATAATAAATAATTTACATAAATAATAGGTTATGGAATTATGAATTAATAAGCCTAATTTGTTTATTCTGGTCTTTAATAAGAAGTCAAGAACACATTCAAGCATAAGGTAAGGGATCCTCTCTCTCACTTTTGTTCAAAAATCTCCCCTATGTTGTGCTCTTTTATTTTTAATACCTAATGTTGGGGTATTTTTTCTATCCCCCCCCATATTTCCTTTATGATGTATAAATGATTTTATACCCATTTACCTCTCATTAATCCCTCACAAGAACACTCGTTACCGTGCCGAAATGTTTGTAAGGTCTTTTCTCATCTCAATTTCAATTCTGTGGGATTTACATTGTCTGCATATTATTTATTTTATCTGGTATAGTAGTAATTACATTTGATATATATTATCATGATTATATAGATATTCGTGGTATTCCATTATTCATTTGGTGGTTATAAACTTTTTGTCGTACGACTCAATTGATTACAATGTGGTAACGAGCGTTGTCTAAATTTTCACTTCGTTATGACTTGTTTAATATTGTGCACCTACCCCTTCTTATGTGGTGTACCTAATTCCCATTTGAGATCACATTTAAATTGAAATTATATTCTATTTAAATATCCATATTCTCATATCATGGATATTATTAATATCTAGGTTGTATAACATTTTACATACAATATTTATTTTGAATGTTGTTTTGATTGTGGAAATATTGAAGAATCCATATCCTGTCATCTATACGGTTAATTTTAATTCATATTTCACTTGTATTGAATATATTTATAATATTGATTTGGATTTAGAGGTTGGTGGGGCCCACTATATCCCCTCAATGCATCGGTAGGACTCATGATAACAATCAGTTTGGCAATAAACCCTTCGAGTTTGTTTCCAAAAAAAATCAAACTGGTTTCTACCCATAGAACTAAAACATTTTTTCGGTATTATGGTATCATGTTCCAGATACATGAAGTCCAATTAATAATAATTCTCTTTATTTATTATGAGTTATTACAATCTATGAGGTTTTCACTATGAAAAAATCTATGGATGCAGCTTCATTATCAGTTTATTAATTGCATGAGTTTTTCATTTATTCACCATGCCATATTGATTATGTCAGATTGATAATGATTCAATTATTATTGTATTCATGATTCCACTATTTTTAACCCTTACAGAGTGTTTGATCTCACCCCTTTTATTGTTTAACTTCAATAGGTGATGAAGAGGTGATCGTTTGTTGAGATCATGTGGTTGCAGTTTTTAGTTATTGTTATGTATTGTATTTTGTAACCTTTCCCAATGTAATTTGAGTTTCACATATGTATCTAGTTTCTTCAAGACTACTAAACTAAAAATTCTTTGGGATATTCATTCTTTATAATTATTCCAATATCACAAGTAATGCACCGGCTCTAGCCTAGTGGGTTCAGGGTGCTATAGAATCAATCACTTAACTACTAGAAGTAGAGTTATCATCATGACTCCTAGAAGGATTATCCTAACATCAAAAATGTATAAATAATCTAGTTTTAACTTTTGCGTGTATAGTTTCATCTCAAATATATTAGTCATTAACATGGTGGAATTCCACACTATACTAGGGATTGACTATCTCTCAAAGTACAATGCTATGATCAACTTCTGAATCAAGGAAGTTTCATTAGTCTTGAATGAAAAACCAACAATCATTTTTAAAGAAGTGATATCCCAATCTGAGATTTTTCAAGAAGCACCCCCTTATCCTTGTTTATGGAGATGATCATTTAGGAGGAAGAAGTAAATGAAAATATTATAGTTAAAAATGTCCCCATAATTCAAGAATAAATTGTTATATTTCTTTAGGACTTACCTGAACCACCCCCATAAATAGTGGTAGAGTTATCCATTAAACTCATACCTGATCAAAGATGATATTAAGGAACTCATATATAATGGAAAATATAGAGTTAGAGGAATTAAAGAAAAAACATCAAGATATATTTGGGAATGGATTTATCCGACCAAGTGCATCTAATTGGGGATCACCTGTTCTCTTTGTGAAGAAGAATGAAAGATCAATGCGACTATGAATTGATTATAGAGAACCTAACAAGATCATAGTAAAGAACAAGTACCCTTTCCCCATGATTGATGATTTATTAGAACAGCTTTGTGAGGCTCAATTCTTATACAAGATTGATCTTAGATATAATTATCATAAATTATGGGTGAAGAACGAGGATATTATAGAGACTACCTTCCAATCAAGACATTATAATTATGAGTTTGTTTTTATTCCCCTAGGTTTGACTAATGATCTCATTGTATTTATATATATGATTAATTGAGTCTTTAATGACTAACTTTATATATTTGTTGTACTTTTTATTGATGATATTATGATATTTTTCAAAATTTTGTGGAGAATTAGGATCATCTAAATGTTATATTTAAAACTCTAAGGAAGGATATGATATTTGAAAATTTCAGAAAATATAAATTTTGGTCACACCGAGATTCTTTATTAAGGAATATTGTAACCAATGAAGGAATCTCAGTTGAACATACCAAGAAAAAGGATATATATTAGTGGCCTTATCCCACAATAGTTATTAAGATTCATAGTTTCCTTGGATTTCTAATATATTATAGGAGGTTTGTGAAAAAAAATTAATGAATTTATAATCCATTAACCAAATTAATTTTAAAAGGGGATAAATTTATCTGGATAATGGAGTTTTGGTAAAGTTTCCAATAATTGAAGAAGTTATTGGTTACTGCACCTATTTTAACTCTACACTCTATCAGAGAAGTATTTGTTATTTATAGCGAAGCATCTCTTAAAGGTATTGGGATAGTGATAATAAAAAATTATAAGGTGATTACTTATGCATATCAATAATTAATGTATCCTGAGCAAAATTTTCCTATGCATGACCTAGAGCAAGTTTCTTTTACTTTTTCTCCAAATATTCAGAGTCACTATATTTATGGGGATTAATGTTATATATAAACATACCACCAAAGTATAAAGTATATTTTCACACAAAAGGAATTAAACATGAGACAAAGGAGATGGTTGGAACATATCAAAAACATTGAATATTCAATTAATTATTACCCTAAATGATCAAACAATTTTACTAATTCATTATATTGGAAATATGCTCTTGTTTTTTAAATGACGAGGATTCAATTAGATCCATTGATAATCAACCCAGTAAGGCTACAAATGGGAGTTATGAGGGTAGGGACATCATCAATCATATCTCAAATGATTTTTCAACAATCATTACTAGATATGATCAATAAATCTCAAATAAAATATCTTTTTTTATAAAAAAAGATAAAATACGTAAAGAATAAGATGTTTTCTGAGTTCAATATTGATCAAAAAGGTAAAAGTAATTTTTTTATAAGGCTATGTTTCCCACATATTTTGGGAATAAAAACGACCCTATAGAAGAAATTTAGATATCTAAATTCTAAAAATATTATGGAAACAATAAAATGTATAGGGTACTTCATGATCATTAATATTTTGATAATATGAAAATGGAGACGGCTAACTGCACTATATGGTTCTTGATGTGTCAAAAAGTGAAGTGGAGTGAAAATTCATAAAGGGGTATTACAATCACTACCCATACCAACATGGAAGTGGGACAATATCACTATTGAATTTTTTGCTAGTCTCCTGAGAACATCCAAAGGAAACAATGTGATATGGGTTATAATGAATTCACTCACCAAGACTGCCCATTTTCTTACTATTCGAGAAGATCTCTCCTTTGACCATCTTTCCAAGATATACGTGAAGGAAGTAGTGAGGTTGTATGGGGTGACAAATTCTATCATTTCTGATCATGATCTAAGGTTCACATCAAAATTATGTTGAATTATTCAACATTTTATGAATAATAAATTTAATTTTAATACGTCATATCACCCCCAAACTATTGTCCAATCTAAAAGGACTATTCAGAAACTCGAGAAAATACTGATAACATTCTCAATTGAATTTATAGGTGGATAAGATCGACATCACCCATTAGTTTAGTTCTCATAAAATGAAAACTTCAACTCAAGTATTCGAATGGAACCCTTTGATGCTTTATATGATAAGAAATTTAGAACCCCAACTTATTAGGATGAAGCTGGTGAGAGAAATATTCTTTGGCCTGATCTTGTGCAAGAGATGATTGGAAGGGTTCATTCCATCTAAAAGTATATAACATATGCTCATAGTCGGTATAAGATATATACTGAAAACCATCGAAGGGACATGGAGTTTGATGTTGGAGAAAAGGTTTTCATTCATGTATCATCATGGAAGAGAATCAGATAGTTTGGGATGAAAGGGACACTTATCCCTAGGTAAATTGGCCCCTATCAAATCCTGGATCACGTAGGAGCAATGGAATATCAGTTTTCACATCCACAAAATATAGATCACGTTCTGGACATATTCCATTTATCTCACTTGAGGAATTATACACCTAACCCCTCCAATGAACATAATCTGGAGGTGGTACAATTGGAACATGTCCTATCTTATGAGGAGCAAATGGTGGAGATCCTGGACTATAAAGACAAATTTTTATGCAACATGACGACTGAACTTGTCAAAGTGTTTTGGAGAAACCATAAATATGAAGAAAAAATGTGGTAATTAGAGGATTCAATGAGAAATAAGTACCCACACATTTTCTTTACTGAGAGAACGACATGAAATTTTGGGGATGAAATTTTTAAGGGGGGAAGAATGTAACGTCCTAGTGTTTTTAAATGATATTTGTTTTCTGAGAAAATGTGTGTTATATTCAATAAAATAACATCTGTTTTATAATGAAGTGGAATTTATGGAGTATAAAGGGAAATATAACCGTTTCTCAACATGACCATTGGGATATATACTCTTGCTAATAATTAGTGTTTATAAGTAGTAAGACAAAGTATAATTAATACAAAAAAGAGAAGTGATGGTCTCAAATAGTATATTCATGAAAAATGAAGCCCATTTTTTAAAACATTAGAGGGAGGTAGCATCACTGTGGTTCTCCCTTGACCATGCCCAAGACAAGATTCAACAAGTAAAGCTTGTATGAAATCACCTACATGAGAAGTTCAAGTTAGAGGAAATTACTAATCAGTCGATGTTAGCTGAGCCGCCCCATGAATCGATCACCATCACACACTTTACCCTTATGTCATACGTACATGTTATAAGGGGTTACATGTCTCAAACATAGTTACTTAAAGTGTAATTCCATTATATAAATAAAATTGTTATTTTATAAATTTCATTTTAAGATTAGTTTTTATTAATATATTATTAATTTAGATGAGATTTGAAAATTCGATTTTTCTGAAAGAAATCATAATTTCTAAAAAAATATATTTTTTTATGATAAACTATGTTATTATGAATAATATTTATTTTTAATGAAATAGTATGTTATAATTTTTTTAGTAAAATATAAATGATTAAGTAATTTTAGTATGTTATGGAAAGTGTCTGAAATTTTACTATGCCTTACAAACTTTTATTATTTTTAGTAAAAACAGATTTTTTACATTTAAATGTTAATATTATTATATTTATATAATTATAATGACAAAATAAACATCATCACATCAAAATTAGGTTAGGGTGAATTTCTAATAATTTTCTAAAATACATTATTTTTTCCCGAATGGTAAAAATATAGTTTTGGTTTTTCATTATTTTTAATGAATTTATTATTATGTAATAATGATGTTATAACTAATTAACCAAAATTAAAGACCTAAAATATTTTATTATTAATATTTAGTATTTTCATGGATTTTAATCAATTTTCAAACCTATAATTGACTTTATAAAGTCTAAAATGGAAACACTGATTTTAAAAACATTACCTTGTGGAAACATTAATTTTAAATGTCAAAATAATTAATATAAATTGATGATCGGATATTGAGGATTCTAATAAATTAAAATATTTCCCATGTTTCCAAAACCATGTGAAAAAACCATGGTTAAGTTATTGGTTTTGTTTTTTCCATAACCCAGATTTCCAAGGCCTATATTTAGAAATTGTTAAAAAAATACACTTTTTATCTATAAATGAAATATCCCAAGATTCCATAGTATTCTAGTTTTTAAATAATTCATAAACTTGCATTGAATGCAACACCAAGTTCAATCACACTATGACCTATCAGACTAGCCATTTAAAAGCGGTTATGAATATTATTAACCAAAATTTAAAATATTATTACTTTTATTTTTCAAAATAGACTTAATTTTTGAATTAGTAATATAAAACTTTTCATAGGGTAAAATTTTGGTAATTTTCTAAAAGTTTCAATTTTTAATGAATAGGGAAAAAATATTGCATTTTAATTCAAGATTGAATTTTTGTATAATTTATTTATATATTTAGATTATTATTTTAATTTATTGTAAGTATAATAGTATTATGTTTTTATCATTTAATCAAATGTTGGTTATTTTATGTCTTTTCTTATGGAAATTTTATATAATTACATGTTAATCTTTTGATGGTTTTTACTTTTGGAATCTCGCTTTCTCGTTTTGACAATGAGAATTATTTTTAAATTAATTTCTGCCAATTTTGTGTTTTAAATTCGGTAAAATTTATTCTATATTTGGAATCAGAAGGTCGAAATTATATAAATAGTCTCATACTATTTTTGGATTTTATGAATAGTATCTTCCGTAATTATTTTTATTTACCACGGTTATAAGGAAAATTGGGTAAATAAAGGTAAGAATAATATTATAATAATATAAAATGTCCCTAACATATTGCCTAATCCTATTTTATAAGATATGTACCATAAATAAAACCCTTGGGGTGAAATTTTGGCCTTTTTAAGCCACTTGGATGTGATTATGAGACTTAAAACTTTTAATTTATAATGAAAGAAAATATGTTCTAAACATGTATCTTCCTACTAAAAAAATTTAATATGGGTTTATATAAATTATATCTTAGATTATAAATATTAATTAGAAATATAAAATTATTTCCTACATCATGTTAATTTATTTATAATATTTAGGCATTATATAAATAAATTTATAAATGACACAATGATGGGGTAGTGGCTGCTTCATTAATGAAAGTTTCAAATAAATGATATTATAAATATTAAATTAAATATTATCTAATATTATTTATGTTATGAACAATTTTTATAGGTTAATATGACATGTTATAAGACTGTGAAATTATTTGGTATGTAGTTAATCTCTGTTTAGATTTTATTTAAATCCAATAAAGTGAATAGTGCCAAAATTGACATAATTGATGTTTTATAAAATTAATAATTATTTAATTATTTAAAAATAATAAAAATATTATAAAACTAAAAAGTGAATATGATATGTTCTAAATGTTCATTATGTTTCCATTTAGGGAAAATTGACCCCATATAAGTAAACTTATTTGTTTCTTAATAATTAAAAGGTTGTTACCACTCTTAAAATTTAAAGAGAATAGTTAAGGGTAAACAAAAAAGATAATGTTTAAAATAAATAAATATATGTTTAAAATTATTATATGAGAGGATTTAGAAATAAAATGTTATTATATTGAAAATATCTCATTTTGTTGGCATTTTTTTTAAATAATTAATTTATTTTAATTTAATATTTTAATACCTTCCAAGGGTGACCCTCCCCTCTCGTCTAAAAAGGCCCTCATTCGTCTATTTTACTTACAATATAAATTCCCTTTGTTCTGCCAATACCAAATAAAAACTCTACTTATAATCCCTTAACTAATCCTAAAATCCTCACATAGGTCAAAAATCTTCCCAAAGAAGCCTTTTGATATAAACCAAAAGAGGTTACCTGATTAAGAGGTAAAACCTTCTCTCATGCTTTCTAGTTTCATTTCCATTCTCCAGACCATATACTATTCTTATTATATTATTACATAAAAACACAAGTATCATCAATATAATATTATTTTTTATGCTGATGCTTTGACCGACTCTTACACACACCTCCATCTAATGGTAATAAATATATTGTTTCTGTGTATAATGAACCACTACATCACAAAATGATGATTGGTCAATTTTCTGGTATCACCTCTTATGGTGGAAATTATTATAGAAGATATATTTATATATGATATATATTATATTTATATTGTATCTATGATTTTTTAATTTTTATATAAAACATACCTTTATACTTTCCATTTTGTGTTATTACGACAATTTCATTTTGGGAAGTGTGGACTACCGCCCCCTCAAAGCGAAATGACTCGTTCATGCCATACATGGAATGTAAAAAGGATGGTTTTAATAAACATATGTAACATATATTATATATATATGGTACTGGAATTTAAATATACATATCTATCATTTAATTTTAATTCTTTTAATACAACAATGAAATGGAGGTAGCGTTTATGAGTACGTACGACCTACCAGCTCCATGAATGGTGCACTTCATTTCTAATATCCAAATAATATAAACTATTTTAAATTCGTATGAACTGAATATATATGATTATTTATTCATGGTTTACATTCTATAGATTATGTAACCATAAAATATTTAATAATAACACCAAATAAGAAGTAAAAACATACTTGAGAAAACTAGGCAATTAACACAAAAAAGTTAAAATAATGAAAGATTGTTGACTAAAGGGTAATAAAATATTGTAAGAAATTAATATATGGTATTATAAACATGAGTTTAGTTTTGGTATTAGTTATTAACATATTTTAAACCACTATATAGTAGTTTAATGACCAAAAAACAAGAGGAATGATAAGGTAATGATTTTCATCTCACTTTTTAAATCTGCGCGATTAATGTCATATTCACTACATAATTATTTTGTGTTTTGTACCTACTGGACATTTTGATATTTTTTATAATGAATCATATTAATATAATTATATTATATGATTAATTTAATATCATACCTTTCTTGTGATTATGGTTTAAATGTTTCAAAGTGGTATGAGACAATTTGGAATGTTTAATGATTATTCTCCTCAAGAGCACTCTTAATCTCACATTCTTTTGTGATTTTTATCTTTCCCTCAATACAATCACTTTATTGTAAACATATTTCACTAGAAATTTAATTGAATATACCTACTCTCGTATAATGGATATTGGTATTGCCTAAACTATATACCATTATTCATATGATGGTTACTTTGACAATTATTTGATTAATTGGGGAATTATTGATAAGTCTGTATTTCTCATTCAATATGGTTATTTGGTAAAGAAAATTACTTATTTTGATTATTAAATATGAATAATTATTTGGAATAGAAATACAGGGTGGATCCTGGACTTTATATAGCTCCTCAATGAATCAAAAAGATCGTACGAGACAAGTAGGATAGCCAAATTAAACGGGTTTGTATCAGTGTTTTAAACCATATTGTGAAAGGTCTTGATGGTAATATGTTTTCATGTGCCTATGAAATTACATCTGATAAGAAATAAATTCCCCTCATTCAGTTTTAGTTATTATTTATCCATGATATTTTTCATCGATATATCTAGGGAATTAGTTCATTCCTAGTTAATTGATTTATGACACATGATATAATATCTCACATCCCATATTATTTGTACATTATCTAGTTTTCTAAATGGAATAAGTGCTCAGTTATTTAACTTTCCATATATATTGGATCATTACTGCTTCCATTGTACTTATCCTTTCTGAGAATTTGAGCTCACCCTTATTATGTTTCTCTCCCCAGGTTATGAAGAAGAGAACTTTGATTAAGCTTTCAAGGCTGCAGTTTATTTAAGTTCTTGTGTAGCATGTCTGATTTTTTTTCCAATTTATTATTGGTATCATGTATGTAATCTATATTTCCAAGACTTCTAAACTGAATGGTCCTTTTGTATTTTCTTCTTTGTAATAGTGCCAATGTAATGTAATAATGCATGGGCACCAGGCTTCTAGGGTTAGGGTGTTACAATAAATACCCACCCATTTCTCCATTTAATTTTACTAAAAATACATACATCATGGATTTATGGTATTTTTCCTTCCAAGGACTCCCCCCAAGGTTTCATAAATCCCCTATGTTTCCATTCCTCTAGTTTTAAGACTAACTAATTAAGGTAAGGGAATTGTCGTTCTGTTCTCTTCAATTCAAGAACCTATTTTTGTATGTGACTTTTAATTATTATGATTACTCTATTTTATTACCAATTTGTTTATACCCTAACTTCCAATTTATTTTTTATCTATTTTATACCCTCCAATCTCATTTTACATTTTTCTGAACCCATGTTTTATACCCATTATACCGTAGAATTTACATCTCCAAATTTCTCTCTTCTATTAAAGATATTATCTATTATTTTCATTATGTGGATACCCAAATCATTTTATTATCCATGGTTATTCAACTATATGTAATAATTATTTAATTTTTTTTTATTTTATCATAATAAACCCACTTTCCCTTTTCCTAGACTAAAAATTACATAATAATCATATCATTAAGCACTTTTTCACACCATGATTTTGATAAGAAACTCTTTATTTGTTCTATGTGGGTTATTAATGAAATTATTTATTATGATCTATGTGGCTCAAATTAATTAATACATATAAATATAGAACCTTTATATTGATATAATGAATATGATAATGAATTTAATCTCTATATATGACATGTTTTAACGATACCTCAGTGAATAACCTTGACAATTTTCATTTACGAAACCTTGGTGATAAAACATGGTGATATGATTATGAATTAAAATTTTAAATGTTGTAGCCACATTTAATTTTTATGATTCATGTTACATTTATTACTATATACACCATTTTCCCTACTACATTCCATAATGATATTTCTGATGTTCTTATTGATATTATTAATGATCGAATGTAAATTGTTTCCCTTTTTTATTCCCTTACTAGGACACATGATCACACCTTTACTTTGATGTATATTCCTAGGTTATGAGTTTTATTAATTGTAACATTGTATTAATCCATGAGGAATACTTTCATGTGTATTATAATAATGTTTTATGTTTTCATGTATAATGTTCTTGATTTATAAGAAACATAACATTAAATGATTTTTTTAGTACCATGTTATAATAATATAATGTAATAAAATGGATGTATGCTATAGTATTTGAGGAATAATTACACATGAAACTTATTTTATAAACATGGGAACAATTATTTGCAATTTAACTCTTTTATAATCCCTTATATAACATTCTCATAAATTATTATTATCTTCATAAATTGAAAAAGTGGAACATAGGAATGGGTAATATAAAATACCTAGTAAAGGAAAACTTATCAACATTTAATCAAGTGTTATATCATAATAATATTTGAAAACATTTTCATAGGAGAAATTTATTATTAAAAAATCATGATATAGAAATATTTTCCATAAATCATGAAGGAAATAAATGAAATCTCAAAACAAAAAACATGTACCATGACATAAGAGTGTAAGATAATCCTGGAAACATGTAATAAGTAAATGAAATCATAATATCAAGGAATCATTAATATGTGTCATTAACATAAAAGATAACCTCAAAAGTATAAGTTAAGGCTCACTACTATGACTATCATTGTAGATAGAGTCCTATGGTGGAATGGTTTTACTCCCCATTCCCATAAAAATAGTGTAAAAGGTCTAGCAATGGATTATGTCACTACCTAATCCCATATATAACATATAAAAACATATAAATCTTTAGTCAATTAATTGAATAGATATATAATTATGGGTCTATGTATCACAAATCATAGTATGCTTCGACTAACCACTTGTTCACCATACATGGTATCCCAAGAGATACAAGCATTACCCAATTCATTATAGGGATATATAATTTTGGTTCGACCAATCACTAAATAGAAATAATATATGTTCATCAATACATGTTCTGCATAATAAAAATAAACCCTTTATAAAGAAAAAGCATGATAATACCGATGAAAAAATGGGTTTCATAATCCTATATCAATGCATAAATAAAGGATATATCATAAGGATTCCTAATTGAAGAATGAATTAAATCATTTTGGGTATTTATATTTTAATAAATAAATATAGGTCTTGAAAAATAAGTTCTGATTTATAAAATCTCATGATAAGTATCAAGGAGAAGTAAGAATAAAATGGACCACATAGCTGAAAATTTTCAAAATTTATATAAGATATTTTAAGAAAGGAAATAGATTATTATTTACCTTTAGGAAATAATTGAACTAATATGTTTTTACATAAAATAATTATTCTTTTTATATTCTATTCATGGGGAAAATCATTTAATGGAGGTTACAATTGTCATGTAATAAGAAATTAGAATGTTCCCTTAAGATGAGTTTACTTAAAATTTGGGATTTTTAAGCGAACTTAAAAAAATGTATTGTTCCTTACAAAAAGTTATATAAAACTAGGTTTATAGTTAAGGAATATATATAAAATATATGGAAGAAATAAATGGTAATAAGATAGATAAAAGAGGATACAAATAAAGATAGTTCCTAACCCAAAATTAAGGAGGGTGGTTTTGGAAGATCCATTTTTAGGTTTTAAAATACATTTTTCTGAAATACCACAAAATTAAATATGATAATAAAAAATTATTTTGAAAAAATTATAGGGGAAATATTAATATCACATGATAGGAAATAAAATTTTGTTTCTAATTAAAAGGGAGCACATGGGTGGGAATGAAAATTATGCACAAGGAGGGGAAACTGTCGTTAAAGAGAATGTGAATTATAGTAACGACACCAAATCTGGTAACCCAAAGACAGTGTAGAATTTATTAAATTAGAATAAATACATAAAAAATAATCCTAAATAACCGATGAATTTAGTGTTATTTGAGAGATATAATCATACATGATACCCATTTTACATTGGAAATAAAATATAAAACATAACAAAAGTAAACGTTATGAATCCTTAAAACTCATTCAAATAAATATTCATAGTATCCTAAGGGAATGAAAAAAATATGTATGAACTCAAATTATTAGTATGGATTACATACAATGGAATATATAATGATTAAATATTTCATAATCAATATGGAAAGTTAAATAATAAAAAATAAATGTTATTTATATAAATACTTGAACATAAAATGAATCTATGGATAATATCAATGAATCCATCTCATGGATAATAATAAATGAATTATTAATGATGGAAATTAATAATATTGGATGTCATGATCTCATACATCAAGATATCTATAACATCCAGTCCTTACTCCAAGACAATTTAATCAATGGGTAGGTATACATGCAAAACCCATTTATTATGGCCAACTAATCTGTCGCATGAGAATATTGATTCATCAAGAGGATATATATAACGTGGACCCACCTTTCACTGCATGTAAAATACATGAATAATATATCTAACTATCAATTATATTTTTAGAAAATATTCCTTATCGATAAATATTTATATCGAGTAAAGAATATATATTTATCAATATTTCCCAAGAAAATAAAATAGCATTCCTAGTAAAAACTATATATAAGAATTTTATATGGTTTGGGAAATAAGAATATCCATGATTCAAATAATATTAATATTTGAGATAAATTTAATATCTAATGTTCAAAATAAATTGAATATTTCATGAGAAAGTTATGTTGGAACCATGGCTGTTCTATGCAGGAATATGAGGTTGGTTTGTGTATGTTGTAAATCCTCAGTGGAAGTTGACAATGTGAGCCAGAAAAGTGATCATACAGTTCAAGTAGACAACAATATTGAAGGTGGCACTGTTTCCCAGTGTTTTCCAATTTTTTGGGCCTCAAATTCGGAAAATGAAGACATAGAATGTTGTTAAAAGAAGCTGCACACAAAGAGGAAGTGGTGCGCGAAAATTAAGAGGCATGCGCGAAATACTTGTGTTGGGCGCGAAAAACAATGGGATGCACGAAATAGTTAATCAAGGTTTTTCGTGCAAATAGTGTTTCGAAATCAGATCGGCGAAAAATGGCAAAGGCATGGGCTGCGTGAAAAATCTGGTGGTGTGCACGAAAAACAATACTTGCATGAAAGATTACGCGCCAGCTTAGAGGTTTTACACGCCATAGAGGTTTTTGCGCGCGGGTGTCTTAGACGCCTATAAATAAGAGGTGAGCCCCCTCATTCGAGACGGTTAAAGACTTTGAGAAGATCCGAGGTCTGATGTGCGAAAAGGGTCACGTAGAGGGGTTGGCACAAAATATTCGGTATTGCGTGGAAAATTTCGGGATGCCTGAAAAATGAATAGTTGTGTGTAAAAATTGGGTTTGCACGTGAACTATTCAGTTGAGTGAAAAAGTGGGTTTTTGCGCGAAATATTTTTCTGCACGGAAATTAATGTTTGCGCGCAAAAGGAAGGTTTTGTGCGCAAAGGGTTGGTGTTGCGCGCAATTGTCAGTGATGTTTGTCTGCACGTTCTGGTTATCCGGTACAGTGGTTCTATGCATTCTAGTGCATCTATTCCAGACATCGATGAAACAACCATCTCATGCTGAGAAGAGGCAAATACGTCAATGTAAATCTATTGAATAGACCTTCCCGTCTATAAACTGAGTGAGACTTCACCAAAGGTAATGAGCCCGGGGCAGTCAACGGAAGTGACCCGAGGGAAGAAGTGAGCTATCCCTAAAGCTTTCTAAAGGCAGTGAGCCTAGGATAGAGTGACTATTCCCGAACCATTGTAATCTACAACTTGTAAAGATTAGTGGAATTCGGTACAACTGACAACCTGTCGGCATATGCTCCTTGGACGTAGCCCTTAGTGGTGAACCAAGTAAAAATTGTTGTGTCATCTATTTTGCATGTGAATGTTTGATTGCTGATCATATCCATCATACAGGTTAAACTAGTTCCTACCAATGTGGGGACAAGATCCCATGGTTTAAAAGAAAATGTTGACACCCTGATTCACCCCTCCCTTCTCAGGGTGTCCCGGGGTCTTACAAGTGGTATCAGAGGTAGGATACTGGCGTTGAATGTGTCCTTTGTCGCCATGGAGAATGCAGTCAATGTTAGGTGAGTCCCTCTATTCGATGAGAGTAATTTTCTAATATGGATGAATAGGATGAGATCTCATTTAAGATATCTTGTAATGGAAGTTCTATTTTCTACTATGTAAGGAATACATCTCACTGGTCCAACAGGCTAGGCTATGACTGACATAGACAAGAAAATTCTTGATGCAGATGCTAAAGCAAAACATGCACTCACCGCAACACTTTCTGATCAGATATATCTAAATGTAATGAGTTTCACCTCAAAAAAATACATGTGGGATAAACTAGAAAATATTTATGAAGGAGATAACAAAGTGAAGGGGGAAAAATTACAAGTCCTGCACAATCGGTTTGATGATTTGATGATGCACCCAGACGAGAATGCAGACTCATTATTCAATCGAATTACTGAAGTTTTTGGAGCAATTCGAGGTCTAGGAGAAGAAATCAAAGAAATTGATATTTTAAAGAAAATATTAAGAAGACTTCCACCCCTGTACAATGCAAAGGTGTCAGCCCTTGAGGATAGAGATCTTTCCAAACTTTCTCTCGATGATCTACTGAGCAGCTTGGTAGCATACGAAATGAGAGTCCAAAAAGAAGATGTTATGACTCCTATGAGAAAGTAAATGGCGTTCAAGGGCATGGATAAACTGAAAATATCAAAATATAGTAGCGTTGAAGATGACTATGAAAAAGAGATTATTTCTCTCATTGCAATGAAGTTCCAGAATGGAAAAGGGAAATTCAATGGAAAGTTAACTCTTGCATGTTTTCATTGTGGAAATGTTGGGAACAATGCCTCTCAATATTTAAGAAAGATCAATGATGAAGATATTGAAGATGAGAACATCGAGAAGCCTCGAAAATGATTTTTCAAAAACAGAGACTTCAAATCTGGAAAGAAAATACAGAGGGAGAGTTTTGTCTGTGAATAGGAAGACGAGGATACTGAATTTTGTGAAGAAGAAGAACCCGAATTTAAAAAAGGAAAGCATGTTACCATGATGGCTACAGTTGAAAATACATAACCCTTGATCAAAAATGATAGAGATAATCAGATTATTTCTAATGGTGATTCAAAGATTCAAATTAAAGATTCTTTTTCAAGCTTCAGAATAAATGTAAGAGATGTAATAAGTGGAATGAAATGGTGGAAGAATCATCAGAGTATGTTGATGAGCTTGAAGCAGAGATTGACCTTCTAGAAGAACTAGTGAGAGTTCAGTCATCAATCCTTGAAAGCACAGATGATGTTGTGGAACTAAAGCTTAAAATTAATGAACAGGAAAAGGTCATATATAACCTTTCATCCAGACTGGAAGAGAAGTCCAAGACTGTTGAGGGAATTGAGGAAGAAGTTGTTCCTCATTGAAGTGAAATTTAATGTCATCGACGATAAATGAGGGAAAGAATAAAATTCATTTCAGAAGATTCTCAGATGCAGAATTACTAGCAAGAGCCATGTTTGGTTCAGATGGGGTTGGAAAAATATTAAGTAATCAAAGACCCACTTTCATGGTAAATAGTTGAATTGGCTGTGAAGCTGAGACATCAACTACTGGAAGTAAAGAGAGCCAAAGGAACGACAAGATGAAAGTTGGACATGCTGAAACATTACCTGAAATGCTAAAAAAGGAACCCTCAATCCAAAATAAAATAACAATTGAAAATTATCCTCAAACTTTTAGAAATTACAGACAGTTCAACTATTCTCCCAAGGAAGAAAGCATGTGGAGAAATTCAAGTGAAAATATATTTCCTCTGATGAAGTGTCTGTTCTGTGGTTATCTGGGTCATACCTTCTCATACTGCGAAGATGCAAGGAGCTACTTGAATGGGGAAGATTTGGGATGTCAACAAGAGAGACCGATTTCATATCCTCCATCTTATTGAAGAAATAGCTTCTATTGTTACTGTTTTAATTGTTCTAACATTGGCCATAAGCTATGTATTTCATGCAGTGGTAGGACAAGAGAAATTCATACAATACTCAAAGACAGGCCACTTTTTATCCTCCTGATGATGTTGTTCTCACATACAGTTTTACCCATCTAGAAGAAGATTATGGATATGAAGAATCATATTATGTAGAAGAAAGTATTAAAAGGCCATCAATATCCTATGCTCAATCCAATATCTCATGGAAATAGAAGAAGAAGATCGAGAAATACAATCTTACAGAAGTAGCCCTCAGAGCTTCAAAGAGCAGCAGCACCTGGATCCTTGATAGTGGATGCTCTTCCCATATGATGGGAAATGATGACCTTTTGAATAAAATCGAATATAAGGTTGATGGAATAGTACTGTTTGGTAATTATGGTGCTTTTAATATTAAAGGAAGTGGGAATACTGCTCTCACCAACAGGGAGCTGGAGAAGAATGAAGTTCATTATGTGGATGGTCTATGCCACAATCTCCTCAGTGTAAGTCAACTCTGTGACTCTGGGCTCATTGTAACCTTCAATCAAAAAGGTTGCACTATAAAAGGAAAAACAGGGAATTATCTTATGAAAGGTTGTAGAGCAGATGGAAACTTATATCAGGATGATTGCAAAGTGAACTCCTGTTATTTATCTGTTGAAGAAGAAAACAATTTTTGGCATCAAAGCCTGGGACACATTAACCAACAATACATGGAATGGATATCTAAGCTGAAGATAGTCATGGATATTCCCATTCTAAAACGTGAACGGGAAATGTTTTGTGATGCTTGTATTCGTGGGAAGCTGGTATGTATTTCATATCGTCCAAAGAATTAAATGGCATCACATCTTCTTGATCTCATTCATACAGACGTATGTGGCCCAATAAATGTTGCTGGATCCTATGGAGAAAGGTACTTCTTTCTTTTCATTGATGATTAAAGCATAATGGAATGTGTAATGGTGATTCATAGGAAGCGACAAGTACTTGATTGCATGAAAACTTATCGCCAGATTGCCAATAATGATACTAGACGGACAATAAAAGTTTTGAAATTAGACAATGGAGGGGATTAAACGTCCATTGAGTTTGAACATTACCTAGAAAAACAAGGAATACAACATGAGGTAGTTGTTGTGAGAACTCCACAACAAAATGGAGTTGTTGAGCATCGGAATCAACGGTCAACAATATGGCCATGACTATATTGATTGAGAGTGGCATCTCTCACCATTACTGGAAGGAGCTTGTTGAAGCTGCAGTACACATTCAGAATTGAACATGGATCTATATGGGAGAAACAAATACACCTTACAAATTGTGGCATGGAAGGAAGCCTTCTTTGAAATACTTTCGTGTTTTGGGAATCAAATTTTTCATTCGGAATAAAGAAGGAAACCAAGGAATGTTTGGTGACAATGCTGATGAAGGAATTTTTCTTGGGTATCCAATGAACAAAAAAGATTTCAAGGGTTTCAATAAATGCTTGGGGAGGATTGTGGAAATCAATGATGTTAAAATCATTGAAGTAAAACCCCCAAATTCTTAAAATATTACCTATGCAAATGAGATAGAAGATGAGAATGAATGTGAACATGGAATAAATACAAATACAGAAATAGATGAAGGTGTACAAAACACTCAGGGGTCACATCATGATGTTGACTCAGATGATGAATTTGAAGAGGAAATCTTGGATGGCGAGGATGCGACTGAACCTCATAGGAGAAATTGAAGAGCATAGATTGATCCATCTAACATAATTGGAGATAGTAATACAACCACACAGACACAGAGTATGTGGAATAACAAACCTTCTGTATTTCAATCAGTTGTGGAGCCATCCCCATTTGAAGAAGCGGAAAAGGATGAATCCGTGGTGAAATCCATGAATGAAGAGTTAGATCATATTGACAAGAATCAATCATGGGATATTGTCCAGAAAACCAAAGGTCACAATGTGATTGGAACAAAATGGATATTCAAAAACAAGTTTGATGAGCATGGAAGTGTAATAAAAAACAAGGCTCGACTGTTATGTAAAGGGTATTCTCAGATTAAAGGTGTAGATGTTGAAGAAACCTTTTCTCCAGTGGATAGACTAGAGTCAATCAGGCTATTCCTTTCCATGGATCTCCAAAGAGGATATAAAGTATATCAAATGGATGTCAAGATAGCATTATTAAATGGTGTACTCGAAGAAGAAGTCTACATTGAACAACCAGTGGGTTTTCTTCTTGGTGCTGATGAATCAAAGGTTTGCAAGCTAAAGAAAGCACTTTATGGATTGAAACAGGCACCATGGGCATGGCACTCCATACTAGATTCTTATCTCAAGAAGTTGGAATTCAAAAGAGGAGGATTTCATCACAATCTCTATGTGAAGAATTTTCCAAAAGATCAGTTCATGGTTCTCGTTTATGATGATGAAATTATATTTGGTGGCAGCAGGCAGAAATAAGAGGATGAATTTCCCAATAATAAGAAATCGGAATTCGGAATGTCAATGATTGGGGAGCTCACATATTTCTTGGGACTGCAGGTGACTCAAAGGAAAGACAACATTTTTATCTCTCAGGAAAAGTATGCAAGAGTGCTACTGAAGATGTTCAATATGCAAGACTCCAAACCAATGTCAACTTCAATTTCAGTTGGAACCAAACTTAGAAAGCATGAGGATGGGAAATTTGTAGATCCCACGACGTACAACAGGCTCATTGAGAGCCTTCATTACTTGACAGTGACACAGCCAGATATTGTCTTTGCCATATGTCATGCAGCCCTCTTTCAGAGTAATCCAAAGGAGGAACATTTGGCAGATGTAAAAATAATCATGAGGTATATTCAAGGTACTCAAAATTATGGCTTATACTTTGCTGCAGGAAGGGACTATGAATTATCATAATTTTTGGATACTGACTGGACTGGCGATGTTGTGGACAGAAATTCCACCAGTGGTGGATCATTCTTTATTGGTAATAACTGTGTCGGTTGGTTGAACAAGAAACAAGAAAGTACTTCTCTTAGTACTGCTGAAGCTGAGTATATATCCGCTACAATGTCATGCACTCAACTGTTGTGGATGAAACAAAAACTTATAGATATTGGTGATAAGGTGAATCAACCAATGGTAATTTTCTATGATAACAAGAGTGCAATTGATGTTACGAAGAATCTCGTCCAGCATTCTCATACAAAACATATTGAAATTAGATATCACTTTATTAAAGAAAAATTCAAACAAGGCATGATTAGAATTGATCACGTGGGAACTGCTGAGCATGTAGCTGATATCCCGACGAATCCACTATTAGCAGCTGTGTTTGAAAATCATCGGTTGAACCTCGGTGTTCAACCACCTCCTACTGCATAAGGAGGTTCCAAAATTCCCCTCTCCCCAGTTATACTAACTGTTTTTAATTTGTTTTTGGATGAGATATTGGTTTATGTGGGAGATACTATCCAAGGGGAGTGCATTTTGAGCTGAAAAATGATCAATTACCGGTCTTTGGGTTTATTGTAAACTGGGGAGAAAGGAAAGGACTAAATTTAGGAATTTGAATAAATTTAGGAATTCAGGATTGTCAGTGGACATGTAATGCTTTTGTGACCTGATTAGAATTCCCTGTCAGTGATAGGATGTGACGGAATTAACATTGTAAGAAAATTTCTTTAGCATTCCAAAACATGGGAACCCAATTCAAGCTTCCTCCCTTGATTTCTACATCGACCATTGCTCACGTAGACTTAGAGTGTTGGCTGAGTTGATCCTTTCATTTTTTTATGCATGTGGATGGTGATTTATTGAATTTATTTGGTGATTTCCAACAATACCAAAGAGGGAGATTGTTGGAACCATGGCAGTTCTATGCAGGAATATGAGGTTGGTTTGTGTTTGATGTCAATCCTCGGTGGATGTTCACAATGTGTGCCAGCAAAGTGATCATACAGTTCAAGAAAACAACAGTATGGGTAAAATCAGGCATGCTCAAAGAGGAAGTGGTGCACGAAAAATAAGAGTCTTGCGCGAAATACTTGAGTTGGGGGTGAAAAACAGTGGGATGCGTGAAATAGTGGATCGAGGTTTTTCGCGCAAATAGTGTTTTGAAGTCAGATCGGTGAAAAATGGCCAAGGCATGGGCTGCATGAAAAATCTGGTGTTGTGCGTGAAAAAGAATAATTGCACGAAAGATTACGCACCAGCAGAGAGGTTTTACACGCCATAGAGGTTTTTGCGCGCGGGGGTCTTTGACGCCTCTAAATAATAGGTGAGCCCCTCAATCGAGATGGGTGAATACATAGAGAAGATATGAGGTCTGATGCACGAAAAGGGTCGTGTAAAGGGGTTGGCGCAAAAAAATTCGGTATTGTGCGGAAAATTTCAGGATGCGCGAAAAATGAATAGTTGCTCGTAAAAATTCGGTTCACACATAAACGATTCAGTTGAGAGAAAAAGTGGGTTTTTTGCGCGAAATATTTTTCTACGTGAAAAGTAATGTTTGCGCGCAATAAGAAGGTTTTGCGCGCAAAGGGTTTATGTTGCGCGCAAATCTCAGTGATGTTTGTCTGCACGTTCTAGTTATCCGGTTCAGTGGTTCTGTGTGTTCTAGTTCATCTATTCCAGACATCGATGCAAGAAGAGTCTCGTGCTGAGCAGAGGCAAAGACTTCAATGCAAATCTATTGAAGATACCTCCACTTCTATAAACTGAGTGAGACTTCACCAAAGGCAGTCATCCAGGGGGACTCAACGGAAGTGACCCGAGGGAAGCAGTGAGCTATCCCTAAACCTTTGTAAAGGAAATGAGCCTAGGATAGAGTGACTGTTCGCGAAGCATTGTAATACACAACTAGTGAATATTAGTGTAATTTGGTATGACCGATAACCTATCGGTGTTTTCCCCTTGGACGTAGCCCTTAGTGGTGAACCAAGTTAAAATTGATGTGTCATCTGTTTTGCATGTTAATGATTGATTGCTGATCATATCCATCATACAGGTTCAACTAGTTCCTACCAATGTGGGGACATGATCCTTTGGTTTAACAGAAAATGTTGACACCCTGATTCGCATCTCCCCTCTCAAGGTGTCCCAGGGTCCTACAAGTTAATGACTACAAAATTAATAAGAGATAAGAGATTTCCATCAGTTCATTAAAAATATAGGTTTTGTAATATAATCATGTCCTTTGGAAATATAATGTAAATAAAATTAAAATATCAAAATAAGTATTAATTTTATAGTTTTCTTTATAAAACCATTGAAAAGTGTATAAGAGTATAAATATCATAAAATAATTACAACAATTTGGAAGTAAAATAACAGTTTATACGTTAAAAAACATTTCTTTTGAATTTTTTGTAATGAAAGTTGTAATGAATAATTTAATAAAAAAATTAGATATATTCCTTTAATTTTTTTTAAAAAAATCAAGGATAAATTAATGTGTCCTTAATAAATCATTTGAGTAAATAAAATTATCTTTTTAAAACAATTTTGGAAAATATGGACATGGGATAAAAACATACCTAATCAAAAAGAGAAATAAGATTAGGGTTTATTTTAAACATTTATTTTCTTGATTCAATTACTAAATAGAGGATAATTTAGAATAAGATAATGAAACTCCTTTAATATCACGATGATAAGAAAATATACGGATATTATTAATTATGTTTTATAAGATTCCTACAATGAAATAAATGTAATCCCAAAAACAATGTGATTGTAAAATAAATCCTTACCTCTTTGGAAAATATTAAATTGTATCCCATTTAAATAAATTGAATTGAAACATTAATAATAATGAAAAAATAGTTATTCTTGTTAAATATACCAATGTTTATGTATATAAACCATATAAAAGTATATAGGTTCATAATATCAAATTTGTCTCAATGGAATTGGAATTAAGATGAAAACCCTTACCTCAAACTTTCCAATAGTTGAATGTGAGTTAAACTCATGAATAATGATTTTTATAATGTTATTATTTTATTATATAAGCATATTAATATTTATAATATCATATATGATCCTCCTATAACATCTTGTCACCTGTTTGTTAATGATATTTCATTATTACCATTGTTTTGAACGTTGGCTACTTCGTTTTCTTATGAATGTTTTGTCACAGAAGTTCTAGTTCTTGTGCATAAGATATAATCACATATTCAACATAATGATATTAATTTTATAAATATCATATTTATTCATTAGATATATTTTAATAATCATTATTGGAATTTGTACTAGGAAAATGAATCACATCGCTTCGTGGAGACTGTAGGTCGTACGTTTTCATGAGCGACGTTGTAATTTATTTTATGGGTGAAAGAGTAATTATTTGGATGATATGTAAATTTTATAGAATAAATATAATTTCATAAGTATCATATATATTCATTATTTTCATCATTATGGATTTATTTGTGAGTCGGTGATGGTAAACAGATTACATCAGTTCACGAGGTGGTAGTCCACCGCACACACGAGCTGTGGTTTTGTTTTCAATTTAATGGGGGAAGGAGGCAGATAAATATTATCAAATCATCATTATATCATATCATTATATGATAGATAATTATTTTATTATATTGAAATTCTTAAGACATATTTTATGATGGTATAAGAAGAACTAAAAAGAAAGAGCTAAATAAAGAGTTCACATAAAAAAACCTCATTTGGACCTCTTATTAAATACCTGAGGGTCAGTCTTTTGGGGCAAAACCCTCTATAACTTGGATAAGGATGTTTTAGATATATTTTGGTAGGTTTTGGTTGAAATAAATGTATTGATAAGTTTGAATTAGTTATGGGAGGAGGTACACTTTAATAATTGAGGTGAGCGGTAAACCAATAATTTTTCAAAGTATTACAATAATGTTAAGTTACTTTTTTGGAAATATTAAAAAATTACATAAATTTGATGGGAATAATGGAAATATAGAAATTCAAAAATCTAATTGGGTTTTATCAGGTTTCGAGGTTATTTTTTTAAAAGGTTGGGACCGAAGCCTCATTTTATAATTAATGCAAAGAAAAGACCTCTTTAACTGGGTAGGTGGAGACCCATTACATAGACCAAAGGCCCAGGGGGAATTTATCCCACTACATAGCCCAAAGGCCCAAATATTTGGCCCAAAAACCACTCGGTGAATAATACTACTACAGTACCCACACTGCTACAGTACCACACAATACACGCCACTGCTACAGTGCCCCTGCCGCTGCTAGAGTATCACCATTGCTATAGTGTCTCGACTGCTATAATGCTGCTACAGTGTTTTTACAGTACCCTCTGCCCAATGGGTTTTGAACCCCTGTTTCTATGTTATTTTAAAACTTATAGTTTTAGGATATCATCATGGTAAACTCATTTTAACCGTAACCATAGTAATTAAATTTTTTTATTTTTACAATTCATTATGAAAAAATTATGTTGAAATTATTACTAATATTTATTATGAATATTAAAATATGGAATATGTTTTATAAAATTCAATTCATAGAAGTGAAAAAAATTCATTAAAAAAACCCACAAAACATACCGAAAAAATGTTTTTTCAAGAAATACCTTTCTCAGGAATAAAATGATATTATATTAACTATATGAATAATAATCATCATTATATGGATTTAAATTAATATAGTTATATACATAATCTATAAATTTCATTTAAATTATTCATATTTAAATATTATATTAATTAATTATAATGAAAATACATTATTCCTTAAAAAATAGTTTTCTGAAAATATCCCCCTCCAAATGATGTTATCTTTATTTACAACAACATAATAGTAAATAAATATTTCATTCTACATATTATAACATATTATTATAAATAAAATAAAAAATAGTTTAATAGTACATTTTCAATTATTTATAAAATCTTTTTTCTAATGGAAACTTTCAAAAACCAATTCTTGGATTATTCTGGCCACGTATGTTCCTAATCGATATTCATCCTATAAAATTATAATTTTTTTCCATGATGTATTACATTTTTTATTTTATTATATTTATATTAATATATAATGTTCACTTAAAATAATTTAATATGGGGTGTTTCATTACTTCCTCCTATAAAAATTTCATCCTAAAAATTTTCAGGGATGTCACTTTCTAAAAAAACGAGGTTGGTTATTCTATATAACATCATCTAATTAACTCATTTATTCATCCATTTTATGTTTTATTCAAATTAACATTACCATTCGAGTCATCAAATTCCTCAACACTTGATCTATAGTTTCAAGAATCTAGATAGACTATTCAAAGTGAGACAAATTGGTTTCAAATTATATTTCTTCAGTGCTGATCACATGTGTTGGGTCTGGAATGTAATTACTTAACAATGATATATAGATTACACCATGTATCTTAGAGAGACTTGGTGGAATTTCAAATTGGTAACCCACAAATCCAATTATTTCCAAAATTATAAAAGGTCTAATGTACCTAGGGATCATTTTTCCTTTCTTACCAACCCTTATAACACCCTTCTATAGATAAAATTTAAAAAAGACATAATCTTTCACTTGAAATTTCTACTCGTTCTTCTGATTATCCACATAACTCCTTTCCCTACTTTTTTATAGTTTAATATGAGTCTAAATATGATGTAACCAAGGTTTCTCACAGTTGGAAATAGATTTCATTTTTTGTTTTTTTTTCAATCCACATAGGGTTGACCAAGGATTTTACAAGCCACATGATCTTATTGTACATGAGGATTCAATGCTGAAGTAGGCAACATTTTCCAATGTTTTCCAAATTTGATGGTGCTCAAAAGCTATAGTAATAGAAAAGATTTTTGTATAATGGATTTGAATGAATGGATCATTAAATTATATAGAATTAAAGGATTTTAGAAGGTTGGAGTTTCATGAATATGTGGATCTTTGTGAATGAATATGGTGTCTTGAAGGTTTGAAGGTTTATGAAAGTGGTTTAAATAATAATGGATGAGTCATTATGGATATATGGATTGTGAAATTATGTAGTTTTATGAAATCTAAATGATATTTGAAAAAGGAGGTTTTGTGAAGTATAGAGTGTCGTGAAAAGTACTTATGAAAATACCAGGTTTTGAACATTAGGGTTGAGTAAATAGTTCACTCAAGTGCATCAACTAAGGACTATGGTGTAAGAAGAGTCTCGTACTAAACAAGGGAAAAGACTAATGTGTCCAATATATTGATGCAACCTTCAAATCGATAAACTCTGTAGGAATTAACCCAAGGAATCCTGGAAGGGGGAATCAAAAGAAGTTATCTATGAGAGGTAGTGTGCTATCCCTAAAATTATTATAAAGGAAGTAACCCTGTCATGGGGTGATCATGTCTGATGTTTTTTAAATCACCATATCTATTAATGCTTATTGGATTCACAGATGACTGAAACACTATTGGAGTAGGATTCATGGACTATCACCTAGTGGTGAACCGAGTAAAACTACTATGTAGTTTTTTTATTTCTGCATATGGGTGTTTACTAATTTCATCATTCTATCATATAGGTTTAACAAGTTCTTACCAACATGGGGAAAAGGCCAGCCTCATTGAAATAAAAATTTAACACCTTGATTCAACCCTCCCCTCTTAGGGTTTTCTAGGTTCTTACAATAGGATTCATATGGTACATGATATAAGTGTTAAATATGTTCTATGGGGTTGTTTTCAGGGAGAATTATTTGAATGTTATGGGATATACCCTTTTTGATTAAAGAAACTTATAGATCGAGAAGAATATAATGAGGTCTCATCTATAATCTCTTCAGATGGATGTTATATATTCCAAAATTCAAGGGATTCCGGTTAGTGATGTAATAATAATTCCTATGACTGAAACATATAGGAAAATTCTTGATATAAATTACAAATATCAAAATGCTCTTACTGAAGCACTATATGATAAAATTTATTTGAAGGTCATGAGTTTCACTACACCGAATTCCATTTTAGGGAAATTGGAAAATATATATGAATGTGAAAAAAATGTGAAGGTGGATAAACGTCAAGTTTTTCACAATAGTTTTGATGATCTGAAAATACATCCATATGAAAATACATATAGTTTCTTTTATCACATTACTGACATTTTTTGGAGCTATTTGAGGAGTTGGGGAAGAAATTAAGGATATTGAAATTATCAAGAAAATATTGAGAAGGATACCACCATAATAAAATCAAAAATTGTAATCCCTTGAAGAAAGGGATATATCCACGATTTCTCTTAAAGATATTCTAAGTAGTCTGGTGGCTTTTGAAATTACACTACTATAAATATGGGATTTTACTGCACTATTAAAATGGTTTTATTAGAACATCAAAAGTGGTGATAATGGGAGTGATGTTATATTTTTTGATTTAACAGCACTCATAAAAATCATTGATAAAGCCCCCCTTTAAAAGTGATAAAACATCACTGATAAAGGGGGCCTTTATCAGTGTTTTTTTTATAACTTTTAAAGGCCTTCTTTATCAATGATTTTTATTAGCACTGTTAAAGGCATCATTTATCATCACTAAAACATAACTAATAATGTCCTAAGTGATAAAGAGGGATAATTTTTTTGAACCACCTTTTATCAAAACTCTCCACCCCATCTGTTTCAACACTTATCACACACTCACCCGAGAGCCCCCTTATCAGCGCTTTGGAGAATTCTACCCTCTCGCGCATGCCCCTACCTCGAGCGAGTTTCGAACCTGAGATCTCCAACTCATACGACCACACCTTTTCTACTCCCCAATATTGTTTTTTCCAATTTTAGGATATATCAATATATTTATATATATATCATTACATTTTTATCCATATATTTATATATATGTTTATATATATATTTATATATATTTTTAAATACATATATAAAATATGTTTGTGTGTCTGTGTGTTTATAAATATAAATATATATATATATATATATATATATATGTTTATCTATAAATATAATTATAAAAATTTATATTTATTTACATATTTTATATATTAATATTTATATACATATATTTGAATATATAGATAAATATATATCTTTTTGTCAACAAAGACACAAATATATATATATATATATATATATATATTACATATACATTAATTGAATATGAATATATATATTTATAATTTTTTATTTTAAATAAAATGGGTTTTATGTTATATTTAGTTAAGGTTTATACATTGAGAAATGTATTATATATATAAATATGTTTATATATTTATTGATAAAATTATATTTTTATGTGTGAATATATAAAAAATCGGTATCTAATTCTGTATATTTGATTATATATAAGAGTATAATGAGAAAAATGATAAAACTATTAAACCATAATATCAATATGAATATAAGACTTGATAATAAATTTATTCTCCACTGAAAAAAAACAGTAAGTCCCCTTAAAAAAGGATGAAAATCCATTGAATGTTAAAATATTGGGGTACCCTAACTAAGAAATACGTTTTGGGGGCCTTCTGAGAATTTTCATGCATAATATAATGCGACCATGGTTTCTTTAGGCCAATAGTGCATATCTCTCGTCAGAATATTTGATTTGATATATAGTAGAGCCCAAATGGACACTAGAATCAAAATTTATGACTGTTTGAAGTTCGAGTTACGTTTTCCACATATTTTAGATATTTTATAATTTTCTTGATTTTTTATCTTCAAATTGTTATTAAATGAATGTTACTTTATAATAATTAGAAAATTATTAACTAATAATACTTTTTAATTATTTTAAAATCCATGTTCTGTAAATATATTATATATTAATTATAAATTCCTATTGATAATTATCCAAAAAATATTTTAAAAATATATATTATATTTATATCAAAATAAATACATTTATATATTAATATATTATTTTTAATGAAATATATATTTATTGAAATATACTATTTATCAGCGCTAGTAAATAATGAATTGATGGGGGGTGAGGGGTGGGGTGAGGTGGGGGGTTGGTCTTTATGAGTGGTTCTAAAAAAGCATTGTTAAAGACCCCCCTTCATTAGCGCTTTTTTACAAGTGTTGATAAAGAACATCCCTTATCTGCACTTTTTTACTAAGACTGATAAAGGCCCCCCTTTATCATTAGTTTCTTATTATCATTGACAAAAGGATGGGATTAATCAATTAATTAATTCAAGCACTGATAAATGTTCCCCTTTAACAACACTGTTTTAGCACTATTAAAGTCCCCCTTTAATAGATCTTTTTCTAGCATAGATAAAGGGGGCCTTTAACATTCCTTTTAGCTAGTGTTGTTAAATCCCTAATGCCAGATAAACCCATTTTTTATTAGGGTGAGATTCAAACCAAAAGAGACAAAAATTTATGTAATCAAGGAAATGGAATTCAAATCCATAGAAAAAATTATCATTTCCAAAGTTAGTGATGATGTGGATGATGAACTAATTTCTATTTTTTCCAAAACAAAATCAACTATTAAAAAGGGATATTTGAAGACAAACTTCTGTTGGATTTTTTTTTTCTGTTTTAAAATGTATGGAAAATTTCTTCTTGGTGTTCAAGGAGATTCGATGATGTGGATAGTGATGTAGAAATCATTCAGAGTCCTTATAGAAGGTTCCCACAAAAGGGAGAATTCAAATCATGAGTGAAATTATAGGGAAAGTGATTCTTCTACATAGAGGAGTAGGATAATGATGAATTTTTGTAGGATATAGAACGAGAGTTTAAATTTGATATTGTAGATTCCATGATGGATATAGTTGAAAAGGTAGAACCAATGAAAGATGAATTCAATCAATGAAATGGTGTTATAAATAAAATGGTGGATCTTGAGGGTTCTCTTAATGTGATTGAAATTAAAAAAAGAAAAGTAGAAATATGGGATATTTTGTTAAAGATTCATTAGATTATGTGGATCATCTTGAGGCATATGTTGATTGACATCCATAAGAGGTATAAGAACATCTAATAATTATTGAAATCTTAGAAGAGGTTATGGATTTTAAACTCCAAATTTTAGATCAAGAAAAAATCATCAATGAACATGAAAAGAACAAATAAAAATGGTGATATTGAAGTGATTAAGATAATTCATGCTGAATTAATGTTTTATTTGTTGTCAATATATCATAAAGTCAATATATGTGGATGATTTGTGTGAGGAAATGGGTAATCATGAATATTCATAAAGAATTGATAAATATAAATTGGTGATGTCTAGAGATTTATTATGGATCCATCTAATGGGATTGGATGTCATGCTTGGAAAATCATCCTTAGTAAATCTTATGATTTTTGAAGTGATCTTAAAGGTAAAGACAACATGTACTAAGAAGTTTTCACATTGTTTACTACAAGTGAAGAGCATGAAAACATTCATTTTCCCAATGATTTGAAGATGCCATGAATTATTATTTGAATAAAATTATATTAAAGGATAAATTCATGAGGGTGATTTATTGAATATGATAATTGATAAGAGAAGAATATTTGTTTGAAACTTTTTGAATATGAATTTGAATTATATTTCAAACTTACATTTTTGCTAAGTATTTTAATGGGCCTCGTATAAATATGAAGGTCAACCCTTGGGAATGCCTAGGCCAGATTAACATGGGACCATGTGGGATCCAAAGTTCATCCATGACATGGATGGAAATGTATAATCTCTCAATGGTCCTATGAATAAGGAAATAAAAATGCAAGCCTGAAGGTGATATAGAGTTTGGTCCAGAATACCGGAGGGCCAATGATCAGTGGTGTGTGCGTGTGGTACAGATTACCTGTAGCCAATTTTAGGGGTTGTGGTTGCAGTTATCTAATAAGTTAGATTGAAGCTGACTTGATAAATCACTATGGGATATAGGGATGTGGCTACTTCACCTGCATCTTAAAAAATATAAATATTGGTGTCCATACGATCTTTTCGATCATTTGAATGTGAGATGTTTGATTAATGTGGGAGATATTCTTCTTCCTCAGACACATGATCCCTTCATAAATGAAGGATTGTTGATCTGAAAAACAATAAATTAGATGAATTTTATTTGGGATCATCCTAAACTCTTTAGATGGTTAAAAATAAACAAAGTATTGATTTCATCAAATTATATAAATGATTTGTGATGATGAGTTTACGGATAGGAATAGTATGTAGAAGATGCATTGCAAACATGGTTTTTCATTCATTGACCACACATTTGTTCAACCGCATTAAAATATTATACCATGCTTTAAATAGTTTGGATTTTATTTCTATGTGTGATTTACTGTAAATAATTTTAATGATTTTTTATGGTGGTTCATTGGTGAATTGTTTTCTTACAGTGACTGATTTGTAGGAATAATTGTCTGCAATGAATATTTTTCAAACATCTAGTATGTGGAAATGAATATATTATAAGTGGAGATGAATTGTTTTGAGTACACAGGAAAAATATTTTTCTGTATTGCAATGAGTATCAATAATTCTACAAAAATTATTCCATGTTGAATAATTCTTTGCAGAGAATGTGAGTATTATAATTCTGTGAAAACTGTAAGATCAGTTTGCGATCCGAATGAGAACCTAGTTCTATGAGGTAATATGGAAATGATTTCTGGGTATTGCTACTTTGAGGGTTAATCTAATATAAAAATAGTGTTCATTTTCATTCATGGAATGTATGAGGGACAAATTACACGGAGATGATATTCTAAATTGAATAGAACATGAATCTATATGAAACAAAATTAAAAAGGATTTGTGGTGAGTGTTTTTGGGGTTGCTATGCGGATATAATATAGATACATGTTTCTTTGTTATGAGTGTCTAAAGATAATACATAAAATTCATTGTGTACATGAATAAAAAATTCTATGATAAGATGGTTAAAAATTTTATGGTGAGATGCTATGAGGAAACCACTGAACTACTTTAAACTGTTTACCACATTTTCAGAATTATCGTGTAGTAACTGCTCCAATAACCCACATTTTTTTCCAATAAATTATTGATTGATTTCATGATTTATGTGGTGTAGTGTGTGAGTGTCAATGAGAATTTCATTTAAGATAATATTTGTAGAGAAATTTTATTTTCACTATTAGTGTAGAATAATACATGTGTGAGAGCACTAAAGTGCTGAGCAGGTGTTTAGAGAAAATAGAAGCTCATGAATATATCAGGTTGCAAAGTTGTAAGCTTTTTTGTGCAAGTATTATACGACATAACGAATGTGATATGAAATAATTATTTTATATACACAATGATTATTTTACAAACTATTTTAGCAGCATATATTTGGGACTAAATATTGGTTGAATATTAAAAGAGCTTACAACCAATTTAGAATTGTTTGTGAATTAAAGAAGATAAAGTGAGTAGATAGTGTGAAAGATCATTTTTACATATAAATATTCTTGTATAAGATGTTCTCACCACATTAACACATAGTATTTTTTTGTGAATTCGCCATCAGAAGTAAGAATAACATGAGTATTTGTTTCTCTAAGGAAATTGATCAAATACATGCGATCAGAGATTTGTGAGCGAGACTAGAAAGTCAGAAAAAGTTACTTTAATAGGTACAAGATCAAGTATGGTATAACAAGTTTAGGTAATAAGATCAACAAATAAACTGGGAATGGATCAAGCCTTGAATAAACGAGGATATCTCTCATGTGGATTTAGGAGCATGAATCCTCTTATGTGATTTAGGAGCAGAAGTCTCTAGTGAGGGTTCTAGAGTAGGCTAGTATGGATTTTATAAATACTATGGGGTTTAGTATAAATAATATCCTATGTCAATTCAGGAGAAATATAGTGTGACTCTGCATTGTCCATTTTAATTGATTATAATATCATTGGGGAGAATCCATATTGGGGATAATAACCAACACAATAAGGAGTATGTATTTGTAATGAACCTTGAAAATCCTTGTATTATGCTCTTTTAAATTTAAAAAATAATTTGAGGTAAGTCTAAGAGAAAAAATAAGAGTTGATCACGGATCTAACCAACCATATGGATTCGACTGAAAAGAAACAATTTGTAAGAAGAAAAATGGATTATTGATTCACCCCTCACCCTGTCAGTGGTCTAACACTAACCTGGTCACATCAAGTGGTATCAGTGCCAGGGAAACCTCTAAAATACCCGAAAAAATTATAAGGAAGGATAATATAATTTTCTTAAAATTCAGGGGTATTCACATCTTTAGTGATGATAACTATGATGGATGAAAAAACAAAATGAAACAATATCTCCTATCTCAGGTTATAAGTGAAAGATGGAGTTACAATGAGATATCCACCCAACATTGAGAATGATCCTATTACATTTTAAGATAAGAGGAACATGGATATAGATGTAAAGGGTCAAGATATAATATTGATGGATTTATTAGAAAAGTTATACACAAAATCTATGGGACTCCAAACCACTAAGGCAATTTTGGATAAACCAAGAAGCACTTATGAAAAAACCCTTAATGTTAAAGAAATTAATCTAGAACTTCAGAGAAGAATATTTAAAGATATAAAAATGGGTTATGATTAAAGTGTTGATGAATAATTTACAAGAGTAAATGAGATTTTTATTGGCCTCCTAGGTTTTTGGTGAGAAGATGGATAATTCAACCATTGTGAAGAATCTGATAATAAAATTTCCAGATAGATTTGATTAAAACGTTTTTACACTGGAAGAACATGAAGATATATCACTAGATAAACTCAATAACATTCCCATAGCATGTGATATTATTTACCATGATGTATAAAATAGATAGAATGGAAAAAGGAAAGAATCCACATAAGTGATTATACTTTCATGGGTTTGAAAATTTCTCATATGACTGTCCAAAGAAGAAAGATAATGTCACTGAATCTGATGAAGAATAATACTACTCAAAGATAAGTCTATGAAATAGTAAAATTGTTACTATAAAAGGAATGATAAGAAGTAAAAAAATAAAAATAGAAGGAACCTGATGATAAGGGAAATTGATGAATCTTATTTATCAAGAAAAAATATATAAGATGAATGACATTATATAAATTAAATAATTTTATGGTAAATTTTTTTATCTAAATACACATTTGAAGATTTTGAAGGTGAAGAGTGAATAAAGATAGAATAATACTTGAAAGATAATTTAAAAGATACTGTTGAGAATAACTTGAATATCATGAAGGAGAAAAGAAAACTGATGAAAGAAAATGAAGAACATGTAAAGAAATAAGAGAAACATCTTAATGAGATAAGGGAATATATGAAGGTGGAATTTGATATTGAAATGAAAAACAAATATTCTGAATAAAATTCATCAAGAATACAATAATTTAACAAGGAAGATGGTACTTTCATTAAAGAGAAAAAACATATGGAAGATAGATGAACATGAAAATATGGTGAGAGATATTGAAGAAAAAAATTCCAATAAAGTGGTAGAGTTATATGAGACATGGTCTGTGTTGCTTTTAGAATAAGTTAATGAATATGAAAGAATAATTCACTAAATATTTTGAGATTAAGGTTGAATTTTATAAATCTAATGGGAGTAAGGTTCCACAGAAATAGGTTGTTTCTATACCTAATGAATCTTAATGTCCATGTTTTGACTTCTGAAAGTATAGGCCCAAGTGACAATGCTGGATTTGGATGGAACAAAAGAAAATGAGATAAAATCATTCAAAAAGAAATATTGTACTAATTCATCCATAAGGTTTCCTCATAATAAGAGACACCCAAAATATATGAAAAGAACACCATAATATTTCTAGTAGAACTATTATCAATCTAGAATATCAATATTGAGAGGCTAGTATTGGTGTTGTAGAGTATTTGTTCATAAATATTATCCATACTAGAATAACATGTCATTACTAAGAATGAGGGATTAATCAAGGGGGAGTAATGATAAACAAATGAAACCAAATTATTAGAAAAATAATATTGTGAATAAGACATCATCAAAACTATAAACACATAACAAATATTAATTATTGAAGAATTTTTGTGGAAGATGTCGTCAAGAAGGACATAGAGTTGATTAATGAAAAGTTATCTCACCAAGTGAAATTTCACACATTGTAAAAGTGAAGACATGACAATTGACGAAGGAAGAAACAATCACAAGTTTATTATTTTAGAAACCCAAACAACCTGAGAACATCAAGAATGAATGTTTAGTTATTTGGCATGAAAAATTGCAAAAAGGCTAAAAAAATGGTGACATATTATAAGCTTACTAAGGAAAATGGAAAGAAAGTGGTGAAAGTTTTAGAAGATAAAGTTTTCAAGAAGTAATCTACATTTGATGACTTGAAAATCATTAAGTTTGGAAGGTGTGAAATAACTGGTTCTGAAATATGATATTGTTTGATAATTATACTAGCCCAATAATAAATCCCAAATAAGACATGTAAAGTAAAAAAAACAATACATATGATACTAATACTGAAAGTACATCAATATCAGAAATGTCAATTGATGAGGAAATATCAATCAAACTTTATAAAGAATATAATAAGAAGAAGTCTGGATTGAGGGAAACCTCTAAGTATAAATTTTATTTCTATGAAAAAAATAGGTCCCTTCTAGTTCCCTTATATATGAATGATTTTTTTACTAAAATATAAGGAATTTAAGGATATGGATACATCCATTGGGGGGGATTATTGATGATATGATGCTACCAAATCTTCCTTATATAGTGAATTTTAAACTTCAAAATAGCTTTATATAATTTGAAGTTTAGGTATTCCAGTCACAATTTCATACCATGTTCATAATTGTGTTAATCATATAAATTAATGGGGAGTTAATGGTGGATGAAAAGATGAGACAATGGGTGATATTTTTCTTTTTCACCTAAAATTTATATTGTGTTTGTTGAAGTATGTGTAGGATATATCATTTCATTGATAAATATAATTATTTCTAATCCTTTTAATGAGAATTGTGAATTTCGGATCATGATTTCACATTCATGGTATTTTATGGATAAATTAAACTTCCTTGGTTGTATATCTCTTGTTTTCTACATTGGGTTACACCATATAGTGTTAGGGTTGATTAACTAAAAGGCTATTTTCTAAGAGAACCATGTGAATTATTTCCTCTTTTATAAGCGATCATGAAATTTTCATATAAGGGAGCGAATAAGTTTTTGGGAAGAAATATGTGATGATAAGGGCCCAATTACCTTTTGAATTTATTTTTTATAAGGAGGAGAAAAATGTTGAATTTATAAAGTGAAGAAGTATCAACAAAAAATACAAAGGAAACGATTGAAGAGAAAAAATATAAAGGGGGATATTGAAGAGAACTAGTTCATGTGTGATGAATGATTTTTTTATTTGTTGTGATTATATCATAAATTCAATACATGTGAAACAATTATTTGAAGAGTGAGGAGGCTTGAAGATGCCTAGAGAATTTTTTTTGATGAAGTGGTGATGCCTAAATAATTTTTATAGATCCTACTAATCGAATTGGATTTTATGATTGGATAATTCTCCTTTGTAAATATAACAATTGTTAAATTGATCTTAAAGGTGAAGTAAACACATTCTAAGTAGTTTTACATTGTTTTATACAAGTGAATACCACTAAAACATTCATTTTTTTAATGATTTGAATTTTACATTCAATATTATTCGAAAAAAAATAATATTAAACAAGAAATGAATAAGGGTTATTTATTGAAGAAGATATTTAAGTTGAGAAGAATTGTTGGTTAGCACATTTTGAGGATGGATTTTAATTACATTTCACACTTAGCATTTTGATATGTATTTTAATGGGCCGCATATAAAAATTAAGGCTAACCCTAGGAACTAGCTATAATAGATCGACTTGGGAACATGTTAGCCCCAAATGACAACCATGTCATCATAACCATCCATGTAATGCCCCAATGCATTATGTAGGGCCGTGTGTGAGCCCCCAGTGGGATGGTGTATAAGGCCTATAGAGTGAAACCCTGAAGGTGGCATAGAGTTTGGTATAGAATCCCATAAGGCCAATGTGAGTAGGTATGTGTGTGTGATACTGATACCCATTAGCCAATTTGAGGGTTTGTGGCAGTAGATATCTATTAAGGTAGAGTAAATCCTCTTTGAGAAATTGATGTAGGATGAAAGGATGTGGGTACTTTTCCCACATATTCAAAAAACCAGAAATAATGGTGGTTGTCCGATATTTTTGATCATTTAAATGTGAGATGTCTGGTCAATGTAGGGGGTCTTCTACTTCCTCCCATGTAGGAGACCTTCTCAAATTAAGGATTACATATCCAACAAAACAAAAAGAATAGGAATTCCATGTTGTATCATCCTACAATCTTTAGATGTTTGAAAATCAACAAAGTATAAATTTTCAAATAGAATAGAAATGATATTTGATGATGAGTTTACAGAAAGGAATGCGATGTTTAAAATTCTATGTAAACGTGGTTTTCCATGTAGTGGCAACATATGGGTTCAAATTCTAAGAAAGATTATCCTATGCTCGACAGATCTCTAATTTTTTAGATAATTTTGATTTAATTAAAATAATTTAAATGATTTTTAATTGTGGTTCATAAATGAATTGTTTCCTTATGGTGAATGATTTGTAGGAATAATTCTATGAGAATAAGAGTTTACAACCATCCAATATGCAGCCATAAAAATATGGGAAGAAGAGGTGAAGTAATTTGTGAATACATGATAAATAATATTCGATATCACAAAGTAGAACAATAATGATATGAAAATGATTACTTTCATGAGAATGATTTTTGGAGAAGTTGAGTATGTAGATGAAATGAAAAATTCTAGATCAGTTTGCAAACCAAATGAGAACCTAGTGATATGTGGTCTTGAAAATATGATTTTTGGGTGTTGATGCTTTGCGAGTGAAGCTGATATTCTCATAGTGTGAGTTTTCATGCATGGTAATTATGAGGAAAGGATTATTTAGAGATGCGATACTAAACTACATAACACATGAAATGCTATGTGAGAAATTAATATTCTTTACTGTGAGTGATTGCAGTATTACTATACATATATTCTATGCAGACATGTCGCTTTACAATGACTATTTGAAGAGAAGAATTAAAATTATTTTCCTACATTAATAAAATATTCTATGTGATGATGGTTCAAAAAGATATGTGGAGATTCTATGGGGAGACCATTTAGTCGCTTTAAACTACATACTATTTTTTTCATAATTATCAGCAAATAACTACTCTAATAAATGGTGATTTTTTTGCCTATAAATTAACAGTTGATTCTATGATTAATGTGGTGAAGTATTTGAGTGTGCATGAAAATTGAATTGAAGATCATATTTGTAGATAAAATTATTTTTCACTCATAGTGTATAAAAATATGTGTGTGAGAGAACTGAAGTGCAAAGCTGGTGTTCTTAGAAAATATTTTGACGCTCATGCATATATCATTTTGTGAAGATTTAAGAATTATTGTGAAGATAGTATGCAGAAAAATTAATGTGATATATGATAATTATTTTACGTATGTAATGAATATTTTACATAATATTTTATAATCATATATTTGAGACTAAGGCAAAGAATAATATCAGATGAGTTTAAATCCGAGTTGACAGTGCTTGAGAATTCAAGATGATTGACCCAGAAAATATTGTGAAAGATCATTTTTGCTTATAAATATTCTTGAAGAAGTGTTGTTCATTGATTTCACTAATATTTTTGAGGATGGTACTTAATTATCAGAAGTAAACATAACCCAACCATTTGATACATTGAAGAAACTAATCAAATATAGGTGAACATATATTTGTGAGCAAGAGCATCAAATCATGCAATGGTGCTTGAATAGGTAAATGAGAAAGTGTGATCCATCAAGATCAAAGAGGGAGATCAAAAACTAAAACAATAGTGGATCAATACTTGAATAAATGTGGAATTCTCTTATGTGGATTTAGAAGTAGTAAGTCTCTTTTTTTTTGTTTAGGAGTAGAAGCCTCTAGTGCGGATTCTGGAGAAGGATAGTGTTGATTATGGTATCCCTATGAGATGCAATATAATTAACCTCTTGTTTGGATTTAGAAGAAATATTGTGGGAATATATATTGACCATTGTAATTGATTATAAGATTATAGTGGATAATCTGTTGGGGATAATAACAATCACAATAAAGATTATATCATTGTACCGAACCTTGTAAAGCCTTGTGTTCTATAACTTTGTATTTACATCATTATACAAAGTAAAGCTGAGATAAACAAGAATTGTAGTTTGAGGATTTATCCAACCAAAACGTTTTAATTGAGAAGAAACATTTTGTAAAAAGAAAAAGGGATCACTGATTCACCCCTCCCCTCTCAATTATCTAACACTGATCTAGGCACTTTAGACCCTACATCAATACTAGAGGAAAATAATAATATATTCGAGTTCCTTGAGGAAAAATTAATTTATTTAAAGAGTAAAATGGAAACTTAATTAAAATCAAGGTAAATAAATTAAAAATTATACTTTTTAATGTTTTTAGATCTAGAGATTTTGGAAAGATTTAAACATGGTTTCGAAGGAGTAGAAAAGGCTTGAATGGTCAAAGGTATAAATTTATGGGAAACATTGGAATTAACTTTGATAGACAAACATCAAAGGATAGAAACACAATGAGAAAAAGAAAATGGAATTTGAATTTTGAACATAGTTTTCAATGATTCCTAATGTCCTAACAGAGAAAACTTCGAACTAATCAAAGAATAATGTTAAAAATAATCCTAAATTATCCAGAGAGGATTGATGGTCAAATACCTATACGAAATAAATAGATATAAGGAGGAATGGAAGTGAGAAGATATTTTTTTCTTATGAAATATAAATTATTTGTATTTTTGGGCTATACCATGTGTTTACTATGAATAGGAAAAGAGCTATCTAGATGGGGAAGCACTTGGAAGTGAACAAGGGAGAATGAGATCATATCCTTAATCATATAGAAGAAATAATTTCTATGGATATTTTATTCAATGTTATAACTTTGTCTAAATAGGTATCCATTACAGGCATAGGAAAGGCGGGGTCAATAAATGAAGAACTCTAATACAATTCAATACTAGTCAACCAAGAAGAATAACCCTTGAAAATAAATATTTTCCTCTAGAATAAGAATATAAGTTTGATTATACTAGGAATGTAGAAAGTGATTAGAGAGAATATATTTTTCCTTCACTCAATTAGGTATATCATGGAAGGAAAAAAGATTATAATAGCCAACCTAGAAGAAATAATTATCAAAACTACAGAGAAGAGAAACACCTGGATTCTTGATAGCGGATCATCATCCCATATGATAGGATATGATTTTTTTTTGAAAAAATTAAGGAAAATGGATGATAGAATAGTGATAATCAATCATGATAGTTCCTTTAAAATCTAAGGAATTTGAAATATAGAATTACAAAATGATGAACTATTGAAATTAAAAGTTCACTTTTTTGATTTTATACGTCATAATCTCTTTAGTGTGAAGTAAACATTAGGACTCAGGACTAGAAGTGAAATTTAATCCGAAAGGGTGAACCATCAAAGGGAAGACATGTAATTCATCCATTAAAGGTATAAGGTAAAATGATACTTCATTCTCAGTAAATAGTAATGACAACACCTTTTTATTAATAATTGAAGAAGAAAACAACTTGTGGCACTAAAGGTTGGGTCAAATTAATAAACAGAGCCTGAAAAAATTATCCCACCTAAAGGATATTATTGATATTCCCATTTTAAATCATTATTGATAAAAGAAAATTGATTCTTTCATATGACAAAAGATAGTCCATAATTATTATTGGATAAGGAACAAAAGAAAAACTAATATGCTTAATCTCATCCACATAGATGTGTGTAGTCCAATGAATGTGGTGAGAAAATATGTAGATATTAACTTTATTTTTTTATGCATTATTATAGTAGAATGGTATGTGTGAGGTTTATGTAGCACAAAAAATAAGTGATTGACCACATGAAGAGATATCTTTATATAGTTGACATTGTAACAATATGCATAATCTAGATATTATGATCTGATAATGGAATTGTATACACATCCATTGAATTTTAAAATTACCTAAAAAATGGGACCAATCATGAGGTGTTTTTAGTAGGACAAATCAAAAAATGGGGCCATTATACATAGAAATCGACAGGTGATTAATATGGAAAAAATTATGTTGATTGAGAGTTTTTTCTCATCATTATTTGAAAGAGACTATTCATGTTTTAGTGTACACTCAAAATATAACAGATTTATATATAGAAGAGGACATAACACCATATGAGATATGGAATGGAAGGAATACCTCAAAAACATATTTTAGTATTTTTTGAATTAAATGTTTCATTTGATACAAATATGTAAATCAAGGTACTCTCTTCCGGCTGTTAATTATAATATGATGTTGAGAATACCTCAAAAAAGTATTTTAGTATTTTACAAAGAATGACTGAGGTGAAATTGAATGATGTCAAGTTATGCTATTATGATATGATTTCTGAAATAGAAAATTTTACTAAGGGTTCATGAAGAAAATGAGCTACACAAAAATGAATGAAGTGGTTCATGAAAAGGACATGGTTATATTGAAATCTTCATTAAGGAGGTCATGTCTATAAATAGTCGGACTGTTATGATATGAGACATCAAGAGAGTTAATAAAAAGGGATAATCACTCTAATTTCATGAAGGTCTTACTCAAAGGTAATTATTTTGAGAATTAAGAACTTTTCACAAAAATAGGATTCAAAAAAGGATTGGTTAAGAACTAATTGACTGTAAGTAATTTTGGAAAAATGTGTTTCATGAAGGTTTTGAGTTTCATGATAGTTTGGATTATTTTGAAATCCTAGAATTTCAAGAAGGTTTGGAGATTCATAAAAGTATTTAGATTTTAAAAACTTGAAATATATTTGAAAAATTGTTCGTTTCATGAGGGGGGAGAGTTGTGAAAGGTACTTATGTGAACAATAGGTTTTGAACATATGTTTTGAGTAAACAGTGCATTCAAGTGCATCAATTATGGACCATGGTGAAAGAAGATTCTCATGCCAATTTGTGATAAAGGGTTATGATTCCTCTCTATTTTTTTTACCTTCAAGGGAATAAACTGAGTAAGACTTTCACCTAAGGTAGTGAGAAAGGGGAGTCAATAGAAGAGATCTGAGAGAGGCAATGTGCTATCTATTAAATTCATGTAAAGGTAGTGTGACTAGAATGGAGTGACCATGTATGATCTTTTTTTAATTCATAATATCTTATAAATCTTAGTTTATTTTGGTACAACTAGTACACTATCTGCGTATGATCTTTGGACTAGCCCTTAGCGATGAACCAAGTAAAACTGTTGTGTTTTATTTCTATTTATGATTATGGGCGATTAATAATTCAAAGTTTCTCTTAGAAAGGTTTAAAGAGTTCTTACCAACTTGTGGACAAGATTCATCTCATTGAATGAAACATTGTACACCCTAATTCCCCTCCCCTCTACGGGTGTTCTAGGGTCATATAGATTTGTCTTTACCTTTTTCATTGTCTCCTCAACAAGTTCTAGACCTACAATATTCCTTTCACCAACTTAATCTCAACAAGTTGGTGTATAGTGACTCTTTATATATAATACTTTATATGGCTCCATTTTATTACTTGAATGGAAGCTATTGTTATTGAAAAACAATAAAAAAGTTAAATACAAATTCCATATACATTTATGGTTAAGTGGGCATGACCAAAATTTGTTTTAATGTTTGAATAGTCCTTCTGAAATTACCATCAGTCTATAGATGAAATTTTGTGATCAAATCAACCCTGATATTAAAATCCTTTTGAATAATTATCTAAATTTTTTATGTAAACCATAGATAAAAATCAAAGAAAATTGAAAGAGGTGAACCATGATGTATCCCAACTTAATTAATGTTGATCCGTGTAAGGTGTTCAAGAGGTAAATCTTCGATTATAGCAAGGAAATTAATAGATTTTTTAGGGTGGCCAAAAATAACCCATATCCCATCATTATTTATAAAAGTATTTGGTAATCTAGTGATAATTTCTATAGTAATTTTATCCAATTTCTATATATAAATTTTTAGAGGTTGCATGAATCCTTTAGGATACAATCTCTCAACCTTCACCTATTGAAAAGACAAGCATGTAGATACATAATAAATAATTTAACACTATAGATTATCCGACAAAAAATGTTCCTTCAAATACCTATACATCTTGGTTATATAAGAGTGTATATAGAAATTTGAGCTATGAGAATCATATAATAATTCATTTTTTAGATCAGGTAGAAAAGAATCACATAGAATGTTTCCAAATTATAGAATTCCACATTCATAAATGATGTATTCTAGATTTCCATCATTCATAAGTTTAATTTTATTTTGAGCCTTCTCATCACCAGGATGAGAAATTTTTATCTTCTCCCATAAATATGGTCTGGAAATAATTTTAAAAAGTAGTGATGTATCCCCTTCCCTAATAATTTCCATATCTATATTTACTAGATTCATGAACATAAGATCCCTATCAAACCTCATTTTGGTCAGAACGCAATGATATTTTCTTCTACATGAATCCAATACCTTATTTTCCTTCCCTAGTTGGTAGTATATTTATCAATCATAATACTTGAGTAACTCATGTCACCATATTTGTATCATGTTGAACTATTTATATGAAAATATATTTTTAGGATATTATATCATGTGTATATCTCATATAATTCTCCATAGATATAATATCTCCTTATCTTTAAAGAAATAATTAAAATTTCTAACTCAAGATCATGATTTAGATATTTCTATTCCTGATTCTTTACTTACCCTGATGAATAGGAAATAACCTTATCATTTTGTATAAGGACACAACCAAGTACCTTCTTCAATGAATAAATATGTATCACAAATCCATCATTTTCTGATGGTTGATTCAAAATCAGATCATTGGCCAATATCCTCGTCAATTCTTCAAGCATTCTTCAAATTACATTATTTATAAAAACATAACCCCTTTATGTATATGCATGGTTAATGGGTTATCCAATTTGGATTTTTTTGGAAAGACCCTCAACCGTAAATTGCCAGACCAATAAAACTATGTACCTCAGTTATGTTCATTGGTATAATCCATTATTTGAATTCCTTTTTCTTTGTAGGATCATATGGGATTCTATTCTTGGAGAAAATATGTATAATAAAAGAAACTTTATGATTCGAAAATTCACATATTCTAAATTTCTCATATAACTCTTTTCTTAGAAGAGTCTCAATAATGATCCAAATGTTATTATTAAGGTCTTAGTATCTTTTAGAATACACCAATATATTATCAATAAATACCTCAAATAAATTATCAAGATATTACATGAATACTATGTTCATTAGAACTAATAATAGTGGGTAAATTATTCACTCCAAATAGTATTATTATAAACTAGTAATTTCCATACCTTAAAAAAATAATGTCATTAAAATATCTTCTTCTTTATTACAATTGATGACACCTCGAATGACGGTTAATCTTGGAAAAATATTAATCTACATAAAGTTGATCTAATAAGTCATCAATGCGAGGTAGAGGATACATTTTATTTATTTTAATATCATTTATTTCCCAAAAATCAATGCACAATCTCACTGATCCATCTTTCCTCTTCATGAAAAGAATGGGGCTCCCCAAGGCAAAACACTAGGGAATATAAATATATTATTAGATAAATACTCTAGTTATTTATTCAATTCAACTAATTACACTATGACCATTATATGGGGAGTATTTGATATTTTCATTTCATTATGGATTAAATTAATGGGAAACATTACTTCACACTTTGGGTGATGTCTAGGAAATTCCTTAGGCAATACATCAATGTATTCTTGTATAATGGATATATTCTAAATTTGAAGATCACCTTTTCCACTAGTATATTTTCATTACTCGTATTCCTAAATAATATTATTCAAAAGATCCATTGGATGTGTATCTAGACATGAATAAAGTAATAAAGTCTCCACTCTAAAGATAAGGAATTAATCATCTTCGTCATGAATCATGATTTCATTTTATTTATAACAAATATTTTCATCATATTTAGAATGAAATTCAATACCAAGGATTATATAAAATTAAAAAATGGTATAATAATAAAAATAGTAAATAGAGAACATTTATGTGTCAAAATGGAAACTTTCTAACATATCCTTATTACACTGATATTTCTACAAGTTGTGTTGACTGATGACACTATTTTTATATTTATAGGGAAATATCTAATTTAATTATAAAAAATAAAAGATATAATAGAGTGTGAGTATAAGGGATCAATTGTACAATTATCTAAATTTTAATATATGATTAAAGTAACTTCTACATCATCTTCAGTAAATTCAATGTTTGCTGTAGTGATTTCATATGCTTGGAATTATACCCTTAGCCTATTTTGTGGAAGAATCCCACGGCACTTACGATACTGGTTTTGATAATGTACCATTTCATTAGAGTTGAAACTCTGAATAATAGTGATCTCTTTATTTTCTTTACATTCATTAGCCAAATTACCCTTATCTTTGCAATTGTAATAAATTCCCATTCCCTTCAAGCATTTTCATGGATGTTTCTCTCCACAATATTTAAATGATTTAAATTTCATAATTTTATTCTTCTCCTTTGATGAATTTACTTTTTATTTTTGTTTAGATTACATGTTATTCACTTGATTTCCCTTGAATATATAGTATCAATAAAATTCATTCTCTATTTTGTATGACACATAAAACTATTTCACCATGTGATGAAAATGTTTGAGAATCCAGTTCCCTTTAGAGACATATCATAAGCCCTTAAAATAAATGTCAAGTCTTATATTATTTATTAATTATGTAATCCTTATTATACCTTTATAGTCTTTTCATGGTAGCCTCATGCACCATAACACTTTCATCTTCCATTTTCATTAGGATGAAGAATATTCTCTTCTTTTTAGTTCATTTCTCATGAGAAAAATATTTTTCGAATAATGTTTCTTTAAAATATCACCATTCCATGTGTTATATTTATTTTTATTCCCTAGTATACTAAATACCACCGTTAATCAACATCAAATTTTAGATAATATATTACAAGTATAACATTTTCCCTTTCATCACACCCAATGGATAGAAATATATTTTCAAGGGAGTTAATCCATTACTCATCTTTCATTGGACTCCTAGTTCCACAAAATTATGGGGTATTCAGTCACATGAAGCTATCCAATATAGGATAATCACAAAGGGGAATAACAATATGATCCACTTTTCCATGAGTATTCATCATAACCAGAGTAAGCTTCCCTAATATGGCCATGATCTGCTCAACTCCAACACAAGTCGTATTGGCTTGATCAGTGGGTGAATTTCTATATTATCCAAGAGTACGGATACCATTATTTCTTATATCAAAAATTTTAAAAAAAATTGAATATACTAAATTAGATCATGTAATTATTAATTTTAAATAATAATGTATAATTATAATTATGGTGTAACACTTAACATAAATTAAAAATTCATGCATTGTTAATCTGATAATCATAAGCTTTGTTTCTTTGGGAATATATTTACATTAAAAAATTATTTTCAAATAAAACATATTAATTTTTCTATAAAATATAAATTTACTAAATCATATACCCCAGGAGTGTCAAAATAGGTGCACAGTAAAGGGACTCACCTTACACTAGAATGATATATGATATATACTCAACCAACTAAATTTAGGGTTATTACACCTAGATGCATCAATTCCAAAACAACGTCTACTTATAGTATATAGATAGGGATTCATTTCTTGGAACAACATAGAATATTTAACTTATCAAAACTTTATGATGTTTTTCTATTCTTAATCTTATCTTCAAAGTCTGTCATTGGGTTATGTTCTCTAATTTATGCTTTCTGAAATCTAATTCCCAGTGTTTCTAATAAACTCTATATAATACTAACCATAAAATCCCCAACTACTCTAACCTAGATATGTATTATTATTTATTACATTGGCATTGATAGAAGGGATATAATCCAAAATATCCAATCAGTTTTTTAGTCTTTGATAGCCAGATATATATATGATACCCATTTTACATTGGGAGTAAAATATAAAACATAACAAAAGTAAATATTCTTCATCCATTCAACTAATTCAAAGAATTATTATTCATAGACAAGGGAAAGGAAAAAAATAAGGGCAATATAAAATAATTATTAAAGGTTACATGAAATAGAATCAATCATTAATAAACAATACACAATCAATATTGTAAGTTAAATAACGGAAAACACATGCCATTTTAACAATAACTTGATCAAAAAATTCATCCTTGGATAATTTCAATTATGAAATCTTAGAGATAATAAGAAATGAATTATCAATGAAAAAATATACTATTTTTTATGTTATGATCTCAGAAATCATAATATCTATACTATCAAGACCTTGCAGCAAGACAGTTTAATCATTGGGTAGGTATAGACAAAAAACCCAATTAATATGGCCAACCAATTCATCTCATGAGTCCATCAATTCATCAACGGGATATCTATAACTGGGACCCACCCATAAATACATGTGTAACAACCCAGGTAATGATAGAATAAACCATTTTCATATTTATTAATATCAATTAGATAGTTATATTAGTGATAAAAATATTAAATATATTTAATCAAAAAATGAAATTATTTTATGGTTTTATTTAAAAGAATAATTTCATAATTTTAGAATTTTAAATTTGATAAAATTAATTTAATTTTTTTTAATTGGTATATCAAAAATTACTTTGGGTGAATTTTCTTGGTTTTCTTAGAAAATATTGATTTTTAGTGAATAGTGAAAAATACCAATTTTTTATAAAATTATTTTATTTTAATAAATAAAGTAATTCAGAAGTACCAATATGTTTTGAATATATTTTAATGTAAAATAAGTATTATTTAGTTATATTAAATCCACTTAATTACTTTTGAATCAATTTTATATTGGTTTTTAATGTATGTTTGTTTTTTGGTTTTGAAGATGATTTTTTTTTCAAAACTATTATCAAATCCATAATGTTTTTTCTTTTCAATTAATTAAAATAATACCAAATTATAAATGTTTTAAATAAACATTATATAATATATATATGTAAATATTAATTATTATTTATAAAATGATTATTATTATTCATAGAGTTAATATAGAGTCATCTTTTTCTAAAAAAATACTCTTATTAAAAACTCGTTGTCTCGCCGTGCCTGTAGGATTAATATTATATTAAAATTTACCAATTATGTGAATTTAATATAGAAAACTAAATCATAATAATTTATAATGTCTAATATTCCTGAAATAGTTTTTACCCAAGTGCGTAGTGAAAACAATTAAAATCAAATATAGTGATTATGGTAAAAACAAGTTTACTAAGTGGTCAAACTTTAATATTAGGGGAAAAAATCACCTAGAAACATATGAAAAACCCATTTTATGACTATGTTTCAAACTTATCATTACTAGGATCTATTTGGGTTCATTATTGAGGACTGTTGACATGAAAAAAACATGGATGAGATTCTCTCTTTAAAAAAATTATAAGTTTTCAACTCACCCCACTTTTGAAAGGACACCCCATATCCTCCCCTCTTCACAGATTAAAATCCAATTGTTATGGAAAATACACAAAAACATAGCTTCTAAAAATTCCTCCAATAATTTTATAGTCCTTAATTTGGGTATAAATCCAACCAAGAAATGTCACTCCTACAAATCAAAAGGAGTTACCCAGGGAAGAGGTAACGTTCATCAATGTGTGTTTTTTGTTTTATTCATTTATACACCTCTTAAATACTTATCAAACCATGATTATATGAAAACATAAGTATCCTAAATATACTTATATATTATTATTTTAATGGTATGAACTACAACTACATGATCTTCCATCAAATGGGCTACTAAAGAAAAGTACCTGTGTACAGCAAACTACCCCCTCGTTTACCGATGTTGTTTATATTTCCATTACCACATCTCATGGTGAGAATAATGATTGATATATAGTTTATATATTATAATTATAACATAATTATACCTATGGATTCATTATATCATATATAACGTTTTTATATTCTAATACGCAAGGGATGTGATAACATTATTTGTGTATACAATAGACTACCTCCTTGCGAAGTGATGTGATTTGTTTTCACTAACGCATTACATGGAAGGAAATAAGTGAAAATATAACAAATATATGTGATATAAATGACATGTGTTTGATATTAATTACATATTTATCATTCCATAATTATAATCTTTCATTTTCTTACCATTTCACACATAAAAAATGTGATAATGTTGTTCTTGGACCTGTGGACTACTGCCACCTCCAAGCATTGTGATTCCATTTTTTCATCACCACATCACAATAATGATGTATAAAAGTATATATAATTAAATATAATGGTATTTATGATTTAATTATAATTATATAAAGATAAATATTACTTACCTCTTCTCTATAATGGTCAATGGAAAAATAGAAACATTACTCATGGGTACGTACGACTTACTATCTCTATGATTGTAAAATCAGTTCATTTTTGGCAACCATATTTCATAATTAGATTTAAATTTTAATTTATTTATAATGATTATAATTATTTCATGATTATTATTCTGGATATGATTAAATAATTACCTCTTTTGTCATATTCGACCTACGAATGTTGTTTTTCATACATAAGCCGAATATGGTCAAAACATCTGAATTAAATTTAATTGATTAAGTAATTATATATAAATTATTAAAAGATGAAATAAAAGTAATAATAAATTTTAAAATGTTTATAAATCAAGTATCTAATTAATATAAATTTATTATTTAGGAATATAATGACAGACATGTAAAGTCAGACTCAAGGTAAGGGACATTATCCCAATTTTCCTTTATTGAGAAATATCTTGATTTTGTACATATATATTATTTTAAAAAGTGAATATAAAAACTATTTTACATGTTATATCATGAATATTATTTATTATCATGTTATTTAATGTTTTTTTAATGTTAATATTTCATGGTTCTTATGATTCATGTTTTTTCCAAGTGATAATGGACTTTTCCTTTAAAAACCCATATTTTAATGTTTATGTATAAAACTATATTTCTATACTGCGTATATGTTTTTTTTAAATAATTTTATTAATGTATTAATATTGAGATAAAATATTTATAAGGTACATTTTATTATTTATTTTCAAAATTTTTAAAAGGAATATTTTTACATGTTTAATATGGAACATTTTGGCAAACGAAAAAAGGAATTATTAACATACATTAAGTCAATGAATTTTCAACTGTAGTAACCATTATGTGATTTTTTAATTTCATTAGAATATTTCATGTTTACTTCAATGAAATCAAATTTTCTTTTTTTAGGGTATTTTAGTATTGAAAATGTTTTTCTAAAAGAAAATGTTATTTTTTTAAAACTGTTTAAAAAACGGGCATTTGGTATCCAAATGTTCTTTGTTTATGATTTTAAAAGAGTTTTTCGATTGTTTAATGGTGGAAAGGTTCAATAATAATTTTTTTTATTCAAGATATGGTACATGATCATTATAAGATGGGGTGTCCCAGATACCATTAGGTGAGCCTGTTAAAACATATATTATGGGGTGGACCAAATAGCTTCAGGTGAGCCTGTTAGAACTTATATGATGGGGTTCCCTAGATAGTGTTAAGTGATCCCATTACTAATTATACATTGGGGTGGCCCAGATAGCACTAGGTGAGACCATTATAGCTTAAATAATGGTTGTTCCTTGATATTATTCCAATTCATTGGGTAATATTCCCTATTTTAATAGGAATGAAAAAGTTAGTTACCAAAGGGATTTCCTATGTATTTAACTGGTATCCAGTTACTTCTAACATGAGTTTAAAATGGATTGGTAATTTTATGGTCTAATTTACCTATAATGGTTTTTAATTTATTACTATGGGTTTTAATGATTTTCTTTAAGAAAAAAAGGTGTATGTGTTTTTCATGCGAAAATGTTTTATTTCATATTCTCAAAAAAAAATTAAGATAATGGAAAATGTTATATGAGTTTACTTGTTTCCATAAGACTAACATTTTTCTATATTTTTGTTTCCCTTAATGATCATTTTTTTCTCAACCTACCTTTTTAATGTTTTTACAGGTTTTATGGATGGGTAAGGGAAAGGAATTGGGAAAGTTGAAATTCATGAATATTTTCCATGAAAAAAAACCATGATTATTTTTAAAACTTTTATATTATATAAAAATGAATAATAATAGAAATTTTACAATTTGTATTATATGGTTTTGTAATGTATGAGTTATGGCCTAAATCTCTAAAACTCTAAAAGTTAAAAGATCCTCAAAGTGAAAGGAATTAAATTATTGACTAAAGCTGAAGATTATGTAATATTGATGGAAAAGGACTTATAGATGTTATTTAAGGAAAAATTGAATAACTTTATAGGCTTGGATAATTCTAATAGTAATCCCTTGAAATATTTTACATTTTGGTCAAATTAATAGGATATGGAATTTGAAGATCGACATATTGATTTATATTAACTATGTCTGTTCTGAATGGTTCTCCATAGAGGTGATTGAGAAGATGTAGTGGGAAGGAAATTAGAGGAAAATATTCTTCCAAATCAACATTCTGAGGTGGTGGGATTTAGAATACAGAATCACAGTTTTCTTGGATTAGCAGGTTACGACCGATGAATTTTTAAAAACGGTGCTTAGTTTTCTATCCCACTAACTTTTTTAACTCGAAAAATAGTTAAATTAATATGGATAAAATAATATAATGATTGTTTTTAGGAATTGAAAAAATATTTTTGAATGTTTCAGTTTTGGCCTTGCCTTCCAAAAATGTTGAATTTATCATCTACAACGATGCTTCATTGAAATGACATGGTTTCATCCTAATACAAAATGATCAGGTAAATGATGATGATTAATGTTAGAAAAAACCTCAAGAGTAAAATTATATTAAATATGATTTGGAATTAACTATTTTGGTTATTTTCTTTAAAAATATGGAGGCACCATTTGAAGATTCCCATGTTCATAACCAGACTGAAATATGGAAGTTTTTGAACGTCTTCATTTACCAAACCAGTTGTTTTTTACACTGACCATTGAAACAAAATTCTAAGGGTTGGATCAGTCCTAATTGATGTTTTTAGACATGAGATATGGCTTGAGAAGTTTCCCAAGTGGATCAAGAAGTTTCAGACTCGAAAAACATTATGTTTTAAATGACAGCAGAGGGAGCACAGTTTGCGCACAGTCTGCGAAACCATGTGTCCCACAATAGTAAACCGTGTGGACCAATTTAAAAAGGGTCAGTGGCTTAGTGCACGGGCTGCCCATATTTTCCGAAGCTATGTTCCTAGCCTGTGTTGGTTGCACCTTGGGGGTAGAAGACTTTTCATGGTTTACGCACAGTTTGGAAAATAGTGTGAGGCATCCAGTTTTTAGATTTTGATTTTTTTTAATTTAATTTAATTAAATTAAAAGAAAAACAAAATAAAACTAAACCATCATCCTTACCATATCTCAAACATGAATCACTATTCTATGGGGAACTCCCCTTTAATTAAATACCCTCTTCTTCATCCTCCTCTGAGATCGAAGCTCTTCTGCCATTTCCTCTATTTTCTTCTTTCATCCTCCAAGGTAATGTTCTATCCTCCCTTCTATCCCTTTTTTCCCATCCTCCCTTCGACCTAATAGGTACCTAGTGCGGTGTGGATGAACCCTAGGTTTTGGATTAATGTTTTTCTGGTTTTCTTTGGTTCGTAGGTTGTCAGGATGGTCTCATGGGGCCTAAGGGTTCGATTTCTGGCAACCTCCGCCGAAGGTGAGGCAGTTTGGGTTCTCTCGGTCCACCGAAAAAATCTTGGGGTAATTTTTATACCTTCTCCTTTATTTCTAACCTCTTGAATAAAGATATTTATGTTTCCTAGAATCCCTTTTATTAAATTGGTAGGTCTTTGAGTTATTCCGGGTGGTTTCACTTCGTTTTGGTCCTCACCGAGGTACACATCTTGGTTCCACCTTGAGGCCGAGTCACTTTCCAAGTCCTCAAACATTATTAATGCTTTAATAAAGTTGATTACTAAATTTTTTTATAATTAATTAATGCAACAATGTATTATTTTCAATGGCTATTAAATTTTATTTTAGCATTTTTCATGTTTTAAATGCTAAATAAGATAAGTGATTTGTTGATAAACAGTATAATGTGTTTATAATAAAACCCCTCCGACGGAGGTGCGATACCTTAAATATAAAAATTAGAGGTTATAACTTGCTTGAATGACTTGTAATGTTTTTAATCTTTATTATTGATGTTATATTGAGAAACATCATGCATAGAACATGGACCTAATGACATTAGAAACAATGATTTTCTCTTTTTAAAATGATTAAAGGACCGAAGCACCATTTAAGTGTTGTTCTAGTTTTGGATTTCAATTACCCATGTAGGTAATTTCCCTTTTATGGATACTTTGATACCTTTAAATGCAATTGACATGTTTTGGTAAATGGAATGAGTTGAGTTAAATGAATGGTTAATTCTTAATGATTGACATCAATACAAGTTACCAAATTGTTTTCAAATGTTTCAAATACTAATAAAACCTTAACAGACATGTGGGTTACCATGTAGGAATTCCATGATGGAATCAATGGGTTTTCACTCTCATACCTTGGTAGATACATGGATTCCCATATATGAATTCCATGGATAGACTTGGGTTGATGAGACAAGGATTGGTTCCACGTCCGTGGAAACCCTTACCATGCTAAGGGAAGGTAGCGGTGTGGACCTTGCCCTTTGAAAATACCTTAATGATTTTTACTAATTGGTTGCAATTCTACTTGACCTTTCCAAACTAATGGAAGCCATGGTTTGATCCAATAAATGGATGGTTGCAATGTTCTTTGGCCTATCCACACTAATGGAAGAAAAGGCTTGGACCAATAAATAATCGATTCAACTATACTTGACCTATCCACAGTAATGGAAGGAAAGAATTGAACCAGATGAATCATTACATGACTTCTTTATCAAATAGGAATGGAATGACTCGAGCTCAACTTGAATTCTAAGAGGATAATACCTTGAGTCTTGGGTACCCAATTTAGATTCAAGAATACAGTTTTGTTAGGATTATAACCACCTAGACTCTGATTCTTGTCTATTCCTTGGATGCCCAGTATACTACTTTTGGTTCACATATTCGTACAGGATACCTCGGGTACACTCCTTGGATCCATCATTGACTAGTAGGTTCCATGGTTAAAGAACATCAGACCCTATCATTGCCTACATCCGTTTTACCTTGGTCAAAAACAATGGACTTAGTATGAGAATTATCATGGAATGTATTAGATTACACTCCTTAGATTATAATATTAGCCCTTAGCTGGACTCAGATACTACTAAGTGAACATTTAGTGAGTTTATGTTACCTTGGTTATTTTTCTGGAACACCGTCACTGGATATCTTTTTTAGGTTTCCTTTTTATGTCTTCGAACCTTCATTACTTATACTATTACAGGATGCCTTGGATACACTTCTTGAGTACAGAATTGACAAGTAGGTGCCATGGTTAAAGCCCATTGGGCCTAGTCATTGCTTAGCCCCATTTTACCTTAGAGGAAACTCCTTGGACTCGGTAGGTGACTCATTCACTTGTGACATCTAAATGTAATGGTAATACTCAGTTAATGAAATTGTTACATGTTCAGAAACCATCTCAGGGATGAAGAAGGTACTTAGGAATTTAGTTACATTGAACTGCTTACTTTATTTATTCATTCTTTCACCATGTTTAATTTATATTATATTATTAGGATTGGTTTAGACACCATTTTTTCGGGCTACGAAGATTTATATCTTACACCCTACTCGGGCCACCATTACACTGGGGTAACGGAGTAGTCCTTTATTGTTCACAGGGCCTTGGACCTTGTTTGTTGTTGTTTGCATGTACCCGGAATAGGAGAAAAGGACCGAGCTAGGGCTCAGGATTATCATAGAGATTTCCTTTGGTATTTTTGTTCTTTTCTTTAGTTTAGTCATACATTTCATTGTGTTTAAAAGCATGTTTTACTATTTACTACGTTTCATAATGTATCAATCCCATGTCATGCATTCATTTATTGTATAAACTAGCATTATCTAATTTGGTTCATTTATATGAAATATATATTCCACTATTGATTGTTATTTACTATGTTGTACCACTACGCAACTCTGATAATAGTGTATAGTCTCCCCACTGACTATCCTTACACCCTCTCTGCTAGTCGGCAGCCTCTGGCGTACGAGGAGGCACGCTTGAGGTCATGTGGCAACCGTTCTGGCCACCAACATTATGGTGAGTTGTGTTGGGATGTCAGAAAGTGGTATAAAAGGTGGTTTTTCCTTTTTTATTACTATTTAGGGTTGGTAGACAAGAGACTAGGAAAATGTTGGCGCTTGGCTAATAGTCATGCCTAGTACTGATCACCCCATGTACATGGAATAAGCAAGTGCCCATGGTTCGAATTGTTGTTTATGTTGTTCTCTGTTAAAATTGATATGATTTCACCTAGTGTGATTGTTTATATAACACTGCTTATGATTTATGGAATTTTGAACATTACCCTTTTCCTGTTATGGTAAGTATGAAACATACATGCATCATATTCAACACTTGGAAATTCACATTCCATGCATATATGCCATGGCGTGTAGTTTCATTAGTAGGTTTCCTACTAAGTATGATTCAATTCCTTATTAATACGCCATGATTAAATTTATAACTATTTAAGTAATACATTATCATGCCTCCTATTCTTAATGCTCATTATAGTTGGATCCTGTTATTAAATTGTATTGTTGTTGTGACTTCATCTTGTTTCTCTCTGTTAAATACTTGTAGTGACAAGACATGATAACTTACCTTGATACATGTACCTGATTTCATGGGTTATGTTTTCTGGTTATGGTTATAAGAAGATACAATTTTTAGTTATAAATATTATGTGTGCCTTATAGTTGGGAAAAAGTAACTAGTTTAGTTGAACCATTGTAAAAAGGATGCTAAATTAAATTGTTAAGTGAAGTTGTTTTTGAATAAAGGGTGCGAAATTCCAAACTACAAAGTGTATGGGTTCTTTTCAGGTTAGTAGATGGCCACCCATATAATTTGGTCCATTATATTGATCATGTTTAATTTTTGATTGGACATTTTTATCGATTAATGGGATCCAATTTTCAATCCATAGAGTGTATGGGTGCTTCAATAATTTGGAAATGACAACCCATATTAAATAAAATGGCCTGATGCTTTTTGAAATAATTATATATTTTAAAGATGTTTAGTGCTGATATAAAAACAAAATATTTAGTTTTTAAAATGAAACTGGACCGAAGAAGGTCAGTTGGGAGATGTTTTTATTTGATGACATGTTTGGGTGTTTAAAATTTTTATGATTTTTGGAAACTGCTATTGGGTTGCTTGATAATGAAAGAAGGTCGGTTAATATGGGACCCTTGTAGGTCTCCTTATCTACTTAAAAAGGAATTTATTTTTACAAGTTTCTTTAAAATGATGGGATGTCAACTAATGTAAAATGTTTTTAAATGGGTGTTTTATAAAACTTGCATGTTTTTCCATTATGGCATTGGTTAAAATCAAGTACCTTGTGATTTGTTTTTAAAATGGTACTTTGATGTTTTGATTCATTCTTTGATGATTAAATATTAAATTTGGATTCATATAGGGGGCTTGGAAATTGAACCCATAGTGGTTTCCACTGTTAAAATACCTCGTGTAAGAGTAGTTCAAACTTCTCTTGACATTCCTTGGAACGGAACTGTGAGTAATATTTGTAGGAGATATTTTTCATAGAAATGGATTTATGACCAGATTTTGGGACTATTGACTTTGGTTTTTCATGAACTGGTTTTAGGGTTGAAACTTGTTCTTTTTAAGAGGATAACCCGTGGTAGGAAGTTCCATCAGAACATAAATGCCCTGCTAGTGAAGAAGCTTTTCTCACTCTTAGTGACATTGGGTGTCGTTGTCCCTAGTAGGACTCTCAGTTTTAAAGTGACACCTTTGTTTGTATGGGTGGTCATTTCTTTCTTGAAGTTTTTTTGGGATTGATCATTGAGTAATTATCTTTTTCAGCTGGTTAGACGTGCTTAGGGCATGGTCGGCCGCTTCGTAGGTCGTCTGACTTCTCCTTCTTAGTGATGAATGACTTGGTATAGCGTCGTCCAGGAAATTGTTCTTATGAGGTAGTATGACTCCGAAATAAATCATCTTGTACCGTTGAGTAATATCTCAGGTCATATCCATGTATAGTGAATAGAGAAATAAAGAATCAGTTTATTCCAATACTTGGGATGGTTTTCAAAAAATGAGGTGTTTTGACTTGCCAATCTTGTTTTTATATTCAATCCCAATTTTGAGTGGTTAGTTTTCTTCTACTTTGACTAGGACACCCATAAGGTGGGTAGTGTCCTATTGAGATGGTTACCATTCCCTTCCATGTAGAAGGAAACCCTAATTGTACAACTGGGAAATGGTTGGGTTTCTTGAATTCTATTGAAGCTTGCAAGTCTTAAATAGTGTTGGTGCTTTCTTGGAACCACAGCATTGATTTGGTTCGATTGCTTTACCTTTTAGTTTTTGGGTGAATTTGACTGGAAACCATATCTTAACTCCTCTTAGTTTACTCTTCTTAAGTGAATAGAATGTCCTTTATCTTGACTTCATCCTCGATATACTAAGAGAGTGTCGGTCTTACGCCATGCTAAATTATTAAAAGTTGTTGAGCTTGTTGGATGATCTTTTTCAGTGTTACACATTAAAGCATGGTTCAGTTTGAGGATCGGTAAGTTCTGAGTAATTCCTAGGTTCCCATGTAGGAACACCTTGTATGGACTCATGGACTCCAGCGATTTCTTTTGAATTTCATTGGCTTCCTAAGCTAGACATCTATGAGATACGTCGACCAAGTCACTCGACTCATTCTCTTTCATTTAGTTTGATGTTTACGGTTGTAAGGTGATATTGTAAAGCACGTTTCCAGATGAAGGAAAGTTTGATCTCAAGGTCAGATGTTTCTTCTAAGAGTGCTTGCTCGACCATATCTATTAGGTAGATCAGTATTCAACCATATTATTTTTATGAAATCATTCCAAGAGTGTCGAAGTAACACTTAGAGTTGTGCCTTGTAAAATAGTTCCAATGGTGGAGGTACATTGGCATGGAATTGTCCCCTTCTTAAGTTAAGTCCTATGGTAGGAATCACCATCAGTCGTGTGTTACTTAGAATTTGATATGATCTTGTATCTATCTAAACGATCTCATGTAATCCATATTTCTGTGTTTTAGATAAACTTTGAGTGCTGGATCGAGTTGTAAAGGCAGATGTATAGAATTCTTAAGACATCTTTAAAGGTGTATCAGACATTGGTAATGCAATTAAACCGTTAGACAGAAACATCATGAACATTGTAGGATGGGTGGTGTTTATGTTGTTCTCGAAGGATTCTCGAGGATGAGAATTTTTTAAGGAGGGTAGATTGTAGAATCCCGTTTTCTGAACTTGACTGTAATACGAAATTTTTTGAACTTGTTCATTTACTAAATCGATCGTTTTTAAAACCGCCATTCAGAAAATAATTCCGAGAGTTGGATCACTCCTAATTGATATTTTTGGGCATGTGAGAAGGATCAGAAGTTTAATGAGTGGCTCAAGATGTTTTGGGAGTTTTGAACCCAAAAAACATCAAGTTTTAAATGAATGCCGGGAGTGCACTGTTTTCATATGGTCTGTGAAACTGTACGGCCAAAAGTAGTTAAATGTGCCACCCTATTTTAAAAGGGGTACCCGCTTAGCACACAAGCTATGCACAGTTTCCTAAATCGTGCTCCTAGCCCATGTGGGGTGCACCTTGGAGGGAAAAGACTCTGCACGGTTTGCGCATAGTTTGTAAAACCGTGTAAGTCAAACCGTGCGCGACACCATGTTTTAAGATTTTGATTTATTTTTATTTAATTTAATTTAATGAAAATAAAAAGAAAATAAAACTAAAACCTCATCCTCACCATCTCTCAAACATTGCGTAGCTGCCCAAGTGGGATCTCCCCTTCAATGCATGACCCACTTCGTCGGCCTCCTCTCGGATCGACATTCGTCTGCCATTTCCTCATTTTTCTTATCTGATCCTATAGGTTAAGGTTATCTCCTCCCTTATCTCCCCCTTTTCCGTTCTCTCTTCAAACTAATCGGCACCTGGTGAGGTGAGTCCAAACCCTAGGTTTTGGGGTTAATGTATTTATAGTTTTACTTAATTCGTAAGTTGTGAGGATGGTATCATGGGTCCTTAGGGTTCGAGTTCTGGAAACTGCCACTGAAGGTGAGGGGGTTTGGGTTGTCTCAGTCCTCCGAAAAGGTATCGGGTTAAGGTTTATAACATCTCTTTTATTTCTCACCTCTTGAATGAAGATCTTTAAGTATCCTTGACTTCCTTTTATTAAATCAATAGAGTGTTTAGTTGTTTTTGGTGGTTTGACTTCTTTTTGGTCGTTGCTGAAGTGCACTGCCTGGTTCTACCTTGAGGTTGGGTCCTTTTCCAAGTCCTCATACTTTATAAATGCTTTAATAAAGTTTCTTACTGCACTTTTTTATAATTAATTCATATAATGATGTATTATGTTCAATGAATCTTAAATTAATATTTAGCATGTTTCCTATTTTAAATACTAAATATGATAAATGTTTTTTTGATAAACAATATCATGTGTTTTTAATAAAACCCCTCTAACGGAGGTGCAGTGCCTTCAAGCTATAAATTAGTGGTTAGACCTTGATTGCTTGACTTGTCATGTTTATAATCTTTATTATTGATGTTATGTTGAGATATGACATACTTAGGACATGTCCCTGATGATATTAAAAACACTAAGTGTCCCTTATTAAAATGATTAAAGGACAAAAGCACCATCTAAGTGTTGGTCCTGTTTTGGATTGGAGTTACCCATGTTGGTAATTTCACTTTGTTTGGATAATTAGATCCATCTAAATTCAATTGAAATGTTTTGTTAAATGGAATGAGATGAGTTAAATGAATGGTTAATGTTTAATGATTGACCTCAAAACAATTTAGCAAAAAAATTTCAAATGTTTTGAATACAAATAAAACCTTGGGTGACATGTGGGTTCGCAAGTAGGAATTCCATGATGGAATCCATGGGTTTTCATGCCCTTACCTTGGGAGATACATGGATTCCCATGAATAAATTACATGGAAAGACCTGATATCATGAGACAAGGATTGTTTCTACATCTTTGGCAACCCGTTCCATTATAAGGGAATGTAGTGTTGTGGACCTTTCCATTTGAATATTCCATAATGGTTTTTACTAAATTGATTCAATGCTACTTGACCTTTAAAAACTAATGGATGGAAAGTATTGAACCAATAAATGAATGGTTACAATGTTACTTGGCATATCCACACTAATGGATGACAAGGATTGGCCTAATAAATACTGGTTTCAACTATACCTGACCTATCCACACTAATGTAAGGAAAGACTTGAACCAGATGAATCATTAAATGACGTCTTTATCAAATAGGAATGGACTAACTCGAACTCGCCTTGTATTTTGAGAGGAGAACACCTTGGGTATCAGGAACCCCATTCTGATTCAAGGATATGGTTCTTAGGTTCATACCCACCTAGACTCCAGTTCTTTTCTATTCGTTGGATGACGTGTATACTACTGTGGTGTCCCTTATTCTTACAAGAAAAATCAGATACACTCCTTGGATCCAGCATTGTATTGTAGGTGCCAGGGTAAAATCCCATCAGGCCCTTAATTTTACTAGATCCATTTTACCTTGGTCAATCACCTTGGACTCAGTAGGTGACTTATTGTGGAATTCATTGGATTACGCTCCTTGGATTACACTCTTACACCTTATCTAAACTCAGATACTAATGAGTTAGCGTTCCATGAGTTTACGTTACCTTGGCTATTACCTTGGAAATCCCTCACTCTATATCATTGTCAGGTTTCCTGGTTATTTCTTGGAACCAACACAAGTTATACTATCACATTATTCCTTGTATGCACTCCTTGGTTCTAGCACTGACAAGTAATTTCCATGGTTAAATCCCATCGAGCCTGGTCATTACTTAGTCCAATTTTACCTTGGAGAATACTGCTTGGACATAGTAGGCGTCTTACTCACATATGACTTATAAATGAAATTGTAATACTCAATTAATGAGCAGGTTACATGTTCAAACACCAGCTGAGGGCTGAATCAGGTACTTGAGAATTTAGTTACATTGTACTACATACTTTATTTATGCATGCTTTCACCCTGTTTAATTTATATTATATTGTCATGATTAGGTTAGACACCGGTGGTGATGGCATACTGAGATTTATATCTCACATCCTACTTAGGCCACTATTGCACTGGGGTACTCGAGTCGACCTTTCTTTTTCATAGGGCCTTGGAGCTTGTTTGTTGCTGCTTTCTTATACCTGGAGTAGGAGAAAATGACCGGGATGGAGCTCAGAATGCTCGTGGAGAATTCCTTTGGGATTTTTGTTCATTTACTTACTTGAGTCCTACATAGCATTGTGTTGAAAAACATGTTTTACTATTTACTTCTTTCCGTAATGTATCAATACAATGTCATGCATTCATTTATTGTATAAACTGGAATTGGCAAATTTTGTTCATTAATATGAAATATGTGTTGCACTGTTGATTTTTATTTACTCTATTGTACCGCTGCACAAATATAATAAGAGGTTATATTCTTCCCCTGAATATCCTTACACCCTCGCTGTTAGTCAACATCCTCTAGCATATGGGGAGGCGCGCTTGAGGTCATGTGGTGACCGGTCCTTCCACCATCTTATTGGAGATCCATGTTGGGACATTACACCATTTTTTTGGATTAATGTACGAAATATATATTGATCAAAAAATTTTGAAGTATATATTTACTTATAAATAATTGAACATGATATCGAGAATATGTCTATAATGGATCAAGGATTATGATTGCACTATTTATTGTCATCTTGGAAAGGAAATAATGTTTCTAATGCGTTGGGTCAAAAAAATAACGCTACATTAACCGTGTTACTTTTTGAATCTGACCCTTTGGTTATGAATTTGATATATTTTTCCCTATAAGTTGTGGATTTAGTGACATCCTCTATTTTGTTTTAGGTTCCAGTACAAATGACTTTGTTTGAAAGATTTATGAAATCACAGAAGGAGGATCATTATTGGAATGAAAAGGTGGAATCCATTAAGAAGGGTATGTTTCAAAATTTTAATATCGATTAAGAAGGTGTTTTACATTTTGGAAAAAGATTACGCGTGACTTGTGATTCCTAGTTGAGGAAATAGTTTTTGACTATAGCTCAATGTTATCCATTTTCCACTCATCTCAGTGACACTTCGATATACAATGTCCATTGATATTATTTTTGGTGGGATGGAATAAAAAGATATATTACTGACATTACAATGAATTGTTTAAATTATTAGCATGATAAAGTAGAATAACAGTTATCAAAGGGGATGCTTCAACCTTTTTTAGTGACAGATGGTAAATGAGTGAATATATCCATATATTTTGTGGTAGGATTGGCAAAGGCATCAAGAGGTAGAAATGTGATTTGAGTTATTGTTGATCAATTAACTAATTCTAAACATTTCTTTTCCATTCTAGATATAATGTATTTAGATCGACATTCACAACTTTATATAAAGGTGATATTCAGGATACATGGAGTGCCTCTTTCTACTATATCAAGTCGTGATCCCAAGTTTACATCCAATTTTTGGAAAGGACTTCCGATGTTTTTGGGTACTGAATTAAATTTTTATTATTCTTTTTATCCTCAATATGATGGGAAGTATGAGTGAACAGTTCATACCATGGAAGTTATTCTTCTCTCTTAATCAATGGATTACTAGTGAAGATGGGATCAATATCTTTATTTTGTTGAATTTTCATATTTTAGTAGTTTTTATTCTAGTATAAACATGGAAACATTTGAGGAATTATATGGAAAGTAGTGTTGGACACCAGTATTTTGGGATGATTGTAATGCCTCGACCCTAGATACCCAGAGTCGGTGCATTATTACAAAACATTGGCATGATCACAAAGGATCAAGTCTCGAAAGACCAATTAGTTTAGTTGTCTTGGAAACACTAGATATATTCATAAGTCTTATATTACATCATAAGGTAAAAAAACTAATACAACATATTGTCTTCATATCCCCTCATAATATCATTCCAGGTCATTCATAAATTACTTTTTCTCATCCTGGGAAAAATAAAACACTGAAAGGGGAGAGCTCAGATGCCCAGTAAGGATAACAATATAGCAGAAGCTTTCATAGATAAGTATAAACACTTAAAGCAATTTATCATTAAAACAAAAGAATTTTAAACATGAAATTTAGCATAATATACAAAAGATAAAATAAAATAATTCCATTTACTTATTCACATGGATATTCTACTAGTCGAACAATAACAAGCAATATCAATAACCACTTTTATAATGACGGAATGCATAATGCCAGTCTATCATAACCACATAGCCAAGGCCTCATGCCAAGACTACAAATAAGATTTTTCCCAGGCCTTGTGCCAAGACACTAGTTTGTCTCATGGGACCTACCGATGCATCGAGGAGCTATAGAAGGCTCCACCAACCACTTACTAAGTCCAATTCATTCCTCATATGAACATGTTTAAACATAACATAAACATTCGTATTAAAACTAGCATACGAAATTTCAATAATTTAACCACAAACAATGAATGGTATAAAAATAGCACATCCACAGTCAAACATAACTCATTAAATACAATATAGAAGATTTTATTGTACATCAATCGATAATAATGAATGACATTGACATAGATCAAAATAACCACCAAAACTATTTGGGAGAAATATCCCCCTTTTCTTGAAAACATTTTAAAGTCACACTATCTGTCAAGAAGCCGTTTAAAAATAGATTTTTGAATCAAAGTTTCCCATACCACATTGAAACTTTTAAAAAGAGTTTTAATTTTAAAAATTTAATGTCCATATAAATAAATCCTTAAAACAAATTTTAAAACATGGACATTAATGAGCAAGATTTAGAGGAGTAAGTCATTAAAACATTTAAAAATGGTATTTTAGTTAGAGTTTCTAACCAAAAGAGAGACACTTGAATACAAATAATTGACGTAACAAAAATATGGTAATATCATTAGAATAAATTAATTCATGATATACTATGTCAAAGTACATTATAAATGGCACATAAAAGTGATTTGGTGTATAACAACAAAGAAGTCTCAATTGAATGTAAATTGAGATGAAATCTCCCATAAAGGTCGTATCCTTAGATTAAAGATAAATAAACAACATAGTTATGTGTGGAAAATATAAATACACTAAATATGATTGGATATTTAGTGCAAAACAATCAAAGGACATTCACACACAATCTTGTAAAAACAACACCAATGAATTGGATTTTTAACTCAACAAATGGATAATGACTTAAAATTACTCTTATCAAATTCATATCGATGACTTGAGAAATTATCAATGGAGTGATTATGTGTATAAATAGTATATCCACTGGTAGGGGAGTGGAAATTATGACATAATCAAATGAATAGTGATTCCACACATAATCTTGGAGTAATATAATCAATGTAATATGTGTAAAGGCAAATGAGTGGAAATAGAAATTTCAATTTACCTTATCGATTAGGTAACTTACGAAACATACAACCATGAAAGAAGGAGCATACCATGATGATGTAAATATCCATAAATTAAAGTATATTAATCAATGAATACAATCATGGGAAGTACACCCACCACATGCAATAAATAAGTGGTGAACAATGGAATTCTCACGGAATTAAAAGTGAGATAAGAAATCCCATACATTGTACTTTTTCCTTGGTAGACGGTAGGTTAACCTCCTGTATAATGGTGAAATAATTGTTATTAAATTATACAAGAATCATATATATTAATATGATATCATATATCATCTTTTAACATGGCTTTGTTAATAATATCTTAATATTATCGTCGTTTCGGGTGTAACCTTACTCGTTTTCATTGATATGTTTTGTTACGTAAGCCATGTTTTTCATGGATAAGTTGTATCTTAATCATATAAATAATGATACCAAGTCCTTATAAACTATTATTAATCATCAAATGATAATTATAATTGAATTAATAAGATGGATAATGAATCTCATCACGTTCGTGGAGACGGTAGTCCGTACGTATGCATGAGCGACAATATCATTCTGTTGATATTAAAATAATATATAATTGGATGTCATATCATATATACAAATTCATTATCATGTTATATTGATGATTTACATGAGTTACACATCATTATTATACCCATCCAAATAATAATTTATTTAATAACAATTACACTACGATGTGGAGACGGTAAGCCGTACGTACACACATATGGTGACATCTTATTCAAAGGATGGATAGAATACTGAATATGGTTTTACCATATTTATAATAACATCACAGTATATATAGGATACTGGAGTTATTATTTTAGAATGGTAATAACAAATAAGGAAGAAGTGGAAGAAGAAAGGAACTTGGAAAAGGGTGGTGAAATCATTACCTCTTCTTCGGGTTCTTCCTTTTAATTTGATCAAAAGGGCTCTTAGGTTTGATAAAATAAGGCCCCTAGGATGAAGTGAGTGAAGTGTAGAGAGTATTTGGGCATATTTTGGCCGAACAAAAAGGCTTTTAATGTGTGATTTAATGAGAAGGGAGAGTACCCTTTTATAAGAGGGGTGAGGGGCACTTTTGGAAAATCTGGAAATATTATTTTATAATAAATTTATATTCGGTTTCTAATGGCTCCAAAGTGGATTATTTAAAGGTTAAGGTGGGGATAGGTCGAAAACCACCTAACAAATAGAATTTAAATAGGCATGGGTTACTATATTAACCTTATCATTATGTATTAACTCTTAGTTAATTAGATTCACTTTTACAATGTCTTTTTGTATTTTTATATTATATGGTTAATATACATACTATATACATCCAAGAGACACCCAAGTGGTCTATTAATGATACCCCCATCATGATATAAGTCTTGTGGCCGATAATTATATTTTTAGGAATTTAATATCAATTAATAATATAATAATTGTTTTAAAGACCTTTTTATGTCAATTTTGACACTATTCAAACAACGATTTTTGTAAAAATCATAATAGAATGATTACTTCAAAAAGGTTAATTAAATCCATCCTAACATGTCTTATGATCCTAGAAAATTAGTGTAATTCATAAAAAGTCTCAAATTATATTTATTTGGGTATTTATAATATCAATTATCTTAAGTTTTTACTATTATGGTAATTACTGCATCATCATTGTGTCATAAATAAACTAAATTATTTAATGTCTAAAAATTATAAATAAAATATTATTAAGTAGGGAATCTTTTTAGCTTTCTAATTATTATTTATAGTCTAAACTAAAACATATGTAACCCTATGTAAAAATTGTTTTGGTAAAAGATATATGCTTATGTCGTTTTTGTAATTACATTAACTTAATTAATATAAAGTGTTATTATCACTTACAAGTGGATCCATGGGGTCCCAAAATAGACCCAAAGATTCCCATGGTCGGAAATGTATCAACCAATAGGTTTAATACAAGTTTTAGGGTAATTTAATATTATTATAATATTATTTATTTACCCTTATTTACTGGATTAACCCTTTAACCATGGTAAATAAAATATTTACCGAAGTAATTATTCAAAATGTCTAAAAATAAAAGTTACCTATTTACACAATTTGAACACCCTAATTATAAATATGGAATCCATTTTTCCAAATTCAAAACCCTGAAGAGGCAAAAATTAATTTAAAATTAATTCCCGTTGATAAAACAAATAACGTGTTTTTAAGAAATAATAAATATCAAAAGATTGACAGTTGTTTATGTCCGGTTTAAATGTGAATTTATGTTAAATGACCCAAATTGTATTACATGGTAAAAATATATTCTAAATATAATTTAAAACCACTAAAATTAATAATTTACCACTCTTAATTATTTCTATTAAAAAAGTTGTTTTTAATTAAAATTTAGTAATTTTCACTATTCATCAAAATATAAAAGTTATCCGAAAAGTACCAAAATTTCACCCGAGGATAATTTCGATATACCAAATCCAAAAATGAAGTCCATTTTGAGAGATTGAATTTATTAAATTTCAAAAAGTAGGTATTACTATTCATAACGGCTTGTTGGATTGGTTGTGGTGTGTTAGAATCTCGAAATTGCGTACAATGCACGCCATTACATTATTCAAAGGGAAACGTACTGTGGAAGATGGGGGAGTTACATTCTCCCCTCCTTCAATAAATTTAGTCCTTGAAATTTTTTAAAATTGGGCTTGAGAATAAAATGGAAAGTCCCACATCGGAAAAAGAGGCAATAAAACTATCACTTTAAAAGAAAGAAAGAGAAGTACAATGGTCACCCAAGATAACCCATACAGGGATTCCATGTTGGAAAACAAGGATATGGACAATAAACTAAGTGTTAAGTTCTGATGGAGAGGGATATAAAACATGATCAGGAGAAAGTTAACAATAAGAAAATAACAAACTTGTATTGGGACAAACGGTCATTAGTCTCCCAGTAGGAAAAGTAAACGGACAAATTTTTTTTCTTTAAGTTACATTACATAAGGACGAGGAATTAATTTATGATATTGACTAAGAACATAAATAGATATACTTACTTTTTATGTAGAGTTTCATTCTTTAATAAATTTTATCCACTAACTCATTTTTTTTGAACAATGAGTATTCAAGAAGACTTTGTGACAATAGAAGAGCTAGAATAAACTTCAATAGAAATACATGATCCATGTAGGACAAAATACATATTTACCTTGTCTTTAAAAATTAATCAAAACCAAAATTGTTAGTATAATATCTGATGATCCCCCAAATGGATATTCTATTAGAGAAAAAAACACTAATCTTAATTTCTAAAATTAAACCATCAATACCCAAAAGATAAATAAATACCATTCAATAATCAATTTCCTTAAAATCCTTCAATATATTCCAAACTAATACTGAAACCCAAAACTTATAAGAATGTTGTCTTCTATGTTAAATTGTATCTCCAAATGACAATAATTACTCTTAAAGTCACATACTTAAAAGTAATTAACATAATCATTTCCATAAATAACCCAAATCATTATAAATCCATAATAAAAACATATATAAAAATACACCCTTACTACTCAAATGAAATCTCATACTATTATATTTTCCTTGGGAATATAGTGTTCACCACAAAGTGAACAACATCCAAAATAAAATTTATCAATTAATCACCAAATCATTTTCCTATACTAAGGGTGTTCATTTGATAAGAAATAAGATCCCAAATCAATTTATTATTGATCAATAAAATCATTTAACTAAAAATAATAGTCACACTAAACAGGGACTTCACGTAGTCTAGTGGTAGGTGATAAATCCCAATCACACTTTGTTTGTGGGTTAGATTCCCATAGCTTTTTCCGATGCGATGGGTTGTCACACGGTCTGCGTGTTGTCCCTTTTCAAAAATTAAATTTTATAACATTAGCAAAATGAGATAAATTCCTCAGAATAATCATAACATAATTTAACCCCAAATGTTATGTCATGCCATTAATTTTCATCCCAATTTATAATAACATATAATTGCCTCAAAACCAATGATCATATAAAACCAAATGGTTATTCATAACTATATCCCGTAGAGAAAATATACTTATTCCGCAAATATCATTATCATATGGAAAACTGCAGGGTTACAAATACAAGAGAAAATTATTCCAAAGTAAACCCATCAACAAGGATCACTATCCCATTTTATACATTTCTCTAACAATTTATTTCCACATAGCTTCTTCTTTGACCACGAAAATATCCTATAGAATAGGGAATTCACTCTGGTAATGTCCAGGTCCCCTACATTTACGGCAAATGACTGTAAATGGACTTTTGGGACCATTTTTATCTTCTTCCATAGTACTCTTCATTTTTCTTCAGCAATTCTTCACTTTATGTCCTTCCTTCCTGCACGTAAAGCATTTCCTTGTCCCATTGAGACACTTTCCTGGGTGTCTCCTTCTACATTTCCTACATCATGGAAATTGAGGATTCCTTTCTCCATGGTCTCCACTGCTGGAGCTCTTATCGTTCATCACCTTTCTATTATTTTTTGAGTCCAGGAATTGGTTAATATATTTATTGTTGATCATATATTTGGAAAATTTATTTGGCATAATGATGATATCTTTTACGCCTATCAACATTACATTTTTTTCTCATTTCCACCACCATTCCAACCTTGTACATCATTCTCAAAGTCACTATGACTTCCTTGGAATCCAGCCATTGACTAAAACCAGAAATCATTTTGTGAGTAACAGTAGTCAAAAAATCATTTAGAGATTAACAAGTCACCATATTCTCAATTTTAAACATATTAGGATTAACCAAGTTCATTTAATATCATCTTATATATATTACTTCAAATTGGATTGTAATGAAAATGTAAATTATCCTAAGCATATCCCCCAGGAGTGTCGTAACCAAGAGTGAAGCAAGGCCGGTTGTCGTGCACATGTTCCCATCCGAGTCTAGCTTAAAGCGGCGTTTTCGGGTTTTACCCCTAGGTACATCTGTGCCAGAGCCGCCTCTACCTACTCGTATCCAGACAGGGATGTATTGCTCGAAAAACTCACAAAATCTCAACAATAACAAAATTATAGGAAGTTATTCTATACTAATCCTCAAAGTTCATCTTAGGTATATGGGCTCTAATCAGAGTATATCTAAATCTAGCTTCCAAGGATTGTACTAAACTTCCTCTGATACCAACTGTAATGCCCCGACCCTAGATTCCCAGAGTCGGTGGATTATTACAAAACATTGGCTTGATCACAAAGGATCAAGTCTTGAAAGACCAATTAGTTCAGTAGTCTTGGAAACACTAGAAATATTCATAAGTCTTATATTACATCATAAGGTAAAAAAACTAAAACAACATCTTTTCTTCATATCGCATCATACTATCCTTGCAGGTTATTCATAAATTAATTCTTCTCATCCTGGGAAAAATAAAACACTGAAAGGGGTGATCTCAGATGCTCAGTAAGGATAACAATATAGCAGAAGCTTTCATAGATAAGCATATACACTTAAAGCAAGTTATAACTAAAACAAAAGCCTTTTAAAGTGAACATCAGTATAATATGGAAAAGGTAAAATAAAATAATTTCATTTACTTATTCACATGGATATTCTAATAGTCTAACAATCACATGCAATATCAAAAACCACTTTCATAATGATGGAATGCATAACGCCATACTATCATAACCACATAGACAAGACCTTGTGCCAAGACTACAAATAAGATTTTTCCAAGGCCTTGTGCCAAGACACTAGTTTTTCTCATGAGACCTACCGATGCATTGAGGAGCTATAGCGGGCCCCACCCGTCACATACTAAGTCCAATTCATTCCTCATATGAACATGTTCAAACATAACATAAACATTCGTATTAAAACTAGAATAAGAAATGTCAATACTTTAACCACAAACCATGAATTGTATAAAAATAGAACATCCACAGTCAAAAATTACTCATTCAATACAATATATATGATTTTATGGTACCTCAATCGATAATAATGAATGATATTGACATAGATGAAAATAAACACCAAAACTATTTGAGAGATATATCCCCCTTTTCTTGAAAACATTTAAAAGTCACACTATTTGTCATGAAGCCGTTTAAAAATAGATTTTTGAATCAATGTGTCCCATACCACTTTGAATCTTTTAAAAGGAGTTTTAATTTTAAAACATTATTGTCCATATAAATAAATCCTTAAAAAAAAATTTAAATCATGGGCATTAATGAGCATTATTTTGAAGAGTAAGTCTTTAAAACATTTAGAAATGGTATTTTAGTTAGAGTTTCTAAACAAAAGAGAGACACTTGAATACAAATATTTGAGGTAACAAAAACACTGTAATATCATGATAATAAATGAATTCTTGATATACTATGTCAATGTACATTATATAAACCACATAAAAGTGATTTGGTGTATAACAACAAAGAAGTCCCAATGGAATGTAAATTGAGATGAAATCTCTCCTAAAGGCCGTATCCTAAGATTAAGGATAAATCAACGACATAGTTATATATGAAAAATATAAATACACTAAATATGATTGGATATTTAGTGTAAAACAATCAAATGACATTCACACATAATTTTGTAAAAACAACACCAATGAATTGGATATTTAACTCAACAAATGGAGAATGAGTTAAAATTACTCTTATCAAATTCATATCGATGACATGAGAAATTATAAATGGAGTGATTATGTGTATCAATAGTATATCCACAGGAAGGGGAGTGGAAATTATGACATAATCAAATGAATAGTGATTCCACACATAATCTTGGAGTAATATAATCAATGAAATATTCTTAAAGCCAAATGAGTGGAAATTGAAATTTCAAATTCCCTTATTGATTAGGTAACTTATGAAACATACACCCATGAAATAAGGATCATACCATGATTATTTAAATATCCATAAATTAAAATATATTACATAATGAATACAATCATGGGCAGTACACACACCACATGCAATAAATAAGTGGTGTACAATGGAATTCTCACGGAATTAAAAGTGAGATAAGAAACCCCTTACTTTGTACTTTTTCCTTGATCGAATGTAGGTTAACCTCTTGTATAATGGTGAAATAATTGTTATTAAATTATAAATGAATCATATATATTAATATGATATCATATATGATCTTTTAACAGGGCTTTGTTAATAATATCTTAGTATTATCGTCGTTTCGGGTGTTAACATACTAGTTTTCTTTGATATGTTTTATTACGTAAGCCATGTTTGTCATGGATAGGTTGTATCTTAATCATATCCAGAATGATACCAAGTCCTTAGATAATATTATTAATCATCAAATGTGAATAATACTTGAATGTATACGATGGATAATGAATTGCATCGCGTTCGTGGAGACGGTAGTCCGTACGTACGCACGAGCGACAATATCATTGTTTTGATATTAAAATATTATATAATTGGATTGTATATCATATATAAAAAATCATTATCATGTTATATTTATTATTTAAATGAGTTACACATCATTATTATACCCATCCAAATAATAATTTATTGAATAACAATTACACCACGACGTGGAGACGGTAAGTCGTACGTACGCACGTATGGTTACATTATATTCAAAGGATGGATAGAATACTGAATATGGTTTTACCATATTTATAATAAAATCACAGTATATATAAGATACTGGATTTATTATTTTATAATGGTAATAACAAATAAGGAATAAGTGGAAGAAGAAAGGAACATGGAAAAGGGTGGTGAAATCATTACCTCTTCTTCGGGTTCTTCCTTTTGATTTGATGAAAAGGGCTCTTAGGTTGGCTAAATTAATGCCTATATGATGAAGTGAGGGAAGTTTATATAGTATTTGGGTTGAGTTTTAACGATCCAAAAGGCTTTGAAGATGTGAGTTAATGAGAAGGGAGAGTTCCCTTTTATAAGAAGGGTGAGGGGCTCCTTTGGAAAAGCTAGAAATATTATTTTATAATAAATTAATATTCGGTTTCTAATGTCTCCAAAGTGGATTATTTAAAGGTTAAGGTGGGTATAGGTAGAAACCCACTCAAACAATAGAATTTAGATAGGTTTGGGTTACTATATTAACCTTATCATTATGTATTGACTCTTAGTTAATTAGTTTCACTTTTACAACGTCTCTTTGTATTTTTATATTATATGGTTAATAAACATACTATATACAACCAATAGACCCCCCAAGTGGTCCATTAATAATAAAACTATCATTATATAATCCTCTTGGCCAAACCTTAGATTTTTAGGAATTTAATATCAATTAATAATATAATAATTGTTTTAAAAACTCTTTTATGTCAATTTTGACACTATTCAAATATTGATTTTTTTACAAATCATAATAGAATGATTACTTCTAAAAAAGTTAATTAAATAGATCCTAACATGTCATAGTATCCTATAAAATTAGTTTAATTCATAAAAACACTCAAAATATATTTATTTGGGTATTTATAATATCAATTATCTTAATTTGTCACTATTATGGTAATTACTACATCATGATTGTTTCATAATGAAACAAATTATTTGATGTATAAAAATTATAAATAAAATATCATTAAATAGGAAATATTTTTATCTTTCTAATGAATATTTAGAGTCTAAAATCCAACATATATAACCCTATGTAAAAATTGTTTTCCTAAAAGATATATGCTTTTGTCATTTTTGTAATTACTTTAACTTAATTAATATAAAGTGTCATTATCACTTACAAGTGGATCCATGGGGTCCCAAAATCGACCCAAATATTCCCATGGTCGGCCATGTATCAACCAATAGGGTTAAGACACGTTTTAGGGTAATTTAATAAAATTATAATATTATTTATTTACCCTTATTTACCGGATTTACCCTTTAAACATGGTAAAAAAATACTTACCGAATAAATTATTCAAAATGTATAAAAATAAAATTTACCTATTTACACAATTTTAACATCCTGATTCAAAATATGGAATAAATTTTTCCATATTCAAAACACATAAGTGGCCGAAATTAATTTAAAATTAATTCTCGTTGTTAAAACAAATAGCGTGTTTTTAAGAAATAATAACTATCAAAAGATTGACAGTTGTTTATATCCGATTTAAATGTGAAATTATGTTCAATGACCCACATTGTATTACATGGTTAAAATATATTCTAAATATAATTTAAAAGAAATCAAATTAATAATTTATCACTATTAATTATTTCGATTAAAATTTTTTTTAATTAAAATTTAGTAATGTTCACTATTCATCAAAATATAAAAGTTATTTGAAAAGTACCAAAATTTCACCCTAGGATAATTTCGATATTCTGAATCCAAAAATGAATTCCATTTTGAGAGATATAATTTATAAAATTTTAAAAAGTAGGTATTACTATTCATAACGGCTAGTTTGATTGGTTGTGGTGTGTCAGAATCTCGAAGTTGCGTACAATGCACATCATTGCGTTATTCAACGGGAAATGTACTGTGGAAGCTTGGGGTATTACAATGATTTTGGAGAATGGATGTTAATGTGACTATAGATGGTAGAATAAATGGTAAGGAATGTGTATTAAATTCATAAACATACAAGGATATCTAATAGCAGACAGAAATTCTATGCAGATAACTTGAGGAAATATATTTCATTAGATATAGGTGATCATGGATTTATCAAAGATTCCACATGGAAAGGTGTGATACATTTTGTTAATAAGGGGATGAAGAGTCTAAATTTCATTGGACCATATGAAATCTTGGATAAATTTATATTATTTTCCTACCGAGTGGATTTTCTCTAGAGTTTATCTCTTCTACAAATTTTTTTTCATGTTTCAATGTCAAGGAAATATATGTAGGATTAATCAAATTTTTGAGCCTAGATTTGTTAAGTTGAAATATAATCTTTCTTATGAGGAAAAGATACTTTATATTCTTTACCGTTGAGAGAATGTTTTGAAGAATAAAGCGATTCACCTGGTTATTGTTTTTGTAAAAACCATATGGTAGAGGATACAACATGGGAATATGAAAATGCTATGAGGGAAAGACATCAAAATTTTTTTGTCATTAAATTAAATTAAGAGGATGAAATTCATAAATGGGGGGAAATATGTAAAAACCCATGTAATGATATATTAAATCAGTTTCATATTTATTAATATGAATTAGATAGTTATATTAGTTATAAAAATATTAAGTAATTTTTAATCAAAATGAAATTATTTAAGATTTATTTAAAACAATAATTTATAAATTTTAGAAGTTTAATTTTTTTAAATTAATATAATTTTTTAAATAAATATATCAAAATTTACTTTGGGTGAAATTTTGAAATTTTTTGGAAAATATTGATTTTTCATTGAATGGGAAAAATAAAAAAAATAAATGTTTTTTATTTTAATAAATTAAGTAATTTAAGAGTCCAATTGTGTTTTTAATATATTTTAATATTACCTAAGTATTATTTAGTTATATTTAATCCACTTAATAACTTTTTAATAAAATTTATATTGATTTTTAATATAAGTCTATTTTGGGGTTTAAAGATGGGTTTTTCTAAAAAATATTTTAAAATGCATAATATTTATCCTTTTTAACTAATAAAAATAATATCTGATGGATTTTATTATATTAAATGTATAAATTATATATTATTGTTTATTTATTTATTTTATTACAATGACTATAGTTATTCATAGAGTTAATATAGAATCATCCTTTTCTAAAAAACACTCTTCTTAAAAATCTGTTGTCTCGCTGCGTCTGTGGGATTTATATTGCATTAAAATGTTCCACTTAAACGAATTAAATTTGAAACAAATGGATTCTGTATTTTAATTAAGAATAATTTATAATTTATAATATTTTCAAATTAATTTTTTACAAAATTTATTAGTGAAATAAAATAAAATTAATTACAACGATTAAGGTAAAAAATAGTTTACTTAGTTGTTAAACTTTAATCTTAAGGAAAAAAGGCGTAGAAACTTATATAAAACCAATATTATGACAATATTTAGAACTTATAACTTATATTATTATTTTTCATTATTGGGGCCTAGTTATATGAAAAAATATGTGTTGAATTCTTTATTAAAAAAATTTACACGTTTTCCACTAACCCCACTTATTAACGGACATACCCTATCCTCTTAACTTCACACCCTAAAAACAAAATGGCTTGGAAAATTGTTTCCCAAAGCTCCTATAAAATTAGTTACTATCATCCTAGAATCCTTAATTTTGGAAAAAATCCAACCAAGGAAGGTCTTTGGTAAAAACCAAAAAGAGCTACCTGAAGAATCAGTAACATTCTTCAACATGGATTTTTGTTTTATTCTTTTCTCCACCCAATTAAATTCTTTTTATACCAAGATTATATAATAAAATAATTATACTGAATATGATTTTATATTTTTAGATTACATTTACAACCTCAAACCACAAAAACATAAATTTAATGGGTTACAAAATCATCGTTCATGTATACAATGAACTACATCCTTGTGAACCATTGTCATTTGTTTATTAATTACCCCTATAAAGATTGGGAATAATGATGGATCTAAATTTCAAATATATTTTCTTATAAAATAATTAAACCTATTGAGTGATTATATCATATATACCCTTTTTATATTCTAATACGTAAGGGATGCGATAACATTTCTCGTGTGTACAACAAACTACCGCCTCGTGAAATGATGTGATCATTTTCATTAACGCATTGTGTGGAAGGTAATACGTTTAAGGATGGTAAATATATGAGATAGAAATGACTTATTTATTATATTAAAGAAATATTTATCATTTTTCAAGTATAATATATTATTTTATTACCTTTTCACTCACCAAAAAAGAGATAATGTTGTTCTTGGATGTGTGGATTACCGCCTCCTCAAAGTGACATGATTCCATATTTTAATCACCACATAAAAATAATGATATAAATAAGTATATATATTAAATATTATGGTATTAATGATATAATTAGCATTATATAAATATAAATACAACATACCTTATTTCAATAATGATTATTGGAAAGAGGAAAACATTATTCATGCGTATATACAGTCAACCGTCTCCATGGTCATAACATTATATAATTTTTCTCAACAATATTTAATAATTTGTTTTAATATTTTAATTTATGTATAAATATGATAATTATTTCATATTTATTATTTTTTATATGTTTAAAAAATGACCACTTTGACCATAATCTACCTACCAAAGTCGTGTTTGACACATAAAAACAATTTAGTTAAAACATATAACTAAATATTAATTGATTAAGTAATTGTATATAGCTTGTTAATAATGGAAATAGAAGTAATAATAAACAGGAAAATGTTTATCAAGAAATTAAATAATTTACATAATTTTATTATGCATGAAGATAAATACACACAAGTCAAGTCTGACATAAGGTAAGGGACTTCGTCTCAATTTCCTTTTATCGTGGCATATCTCGATTTTATACACCTATATTATTTTATGAGGTGTATATAAAACCCATTTTACATGTTATATCATGAATATTATTTATTATCATGGTATTTAGAGTTTTCTAATGTAAATATTTTATGAGGCTTATCATTCAAGTTTTTCCAAAGTGATAAAGGACTTTTCCTTTAAAAACAATCTTTAAATGTATTTCCGTCAAACTCTCTTTATCTTCCTTGCCCATGTATTTTAAATTATTTTATGAAAGATTTCATATTTACATAAAAAAAATATATGTAAAATTTATACTTTATTTTCAATGGTTTTCATGATGAATATTTTTACATTTTTTATAGGAAATGATTTTGCAAATGATAAACTGAATTCTTAACGTATACATTGATAATGAATTTTCTGACACCATAACCACTATGTGATTTATATATTCCTTGGAAATATTTAATGTTTATTTTAATTATAAATGTTACCTTTTTGGGGTATTTTGCTATTGAAAATAGTTTCTTCAAAAAAAAACTGTTAATTTTATATTGAAAATGGGTTTTTTATAGAAAAGGGTATTTTGATATCCAAAGTTAATTTGTTTATAAGTTAAAAGTAGTTTTTAAAATGTTTTATGATGGAAATATGAAAGACTAAAAATGTTTTATTCAAGATATGGTACTTGAACATTATATGATGGGTCGAACCATATATCACCAGGTGAGCCCGTTATTGCTTAAACGATGGGTATCCAAGATAACACTCCAATGCATTGGCTAATGTTCCTTATCTTAAATGGAAATAAAGAGGGAGTAACCAAAAGGTTATCATATGGATTTAACTAGGATATAATTACTTTTCATGGGTATAAAATGGCTTATTAATGTGATTATCTATGTTACTGAGAAGGGTTTTTAATTGGTAGTTATGGGTTTTAATGATTTTATTCTAGAAAAAAGTTGTAGGTGATTTTCATGTGAAAATATTTTATATAAAATTATCAATGAAATTTTAAAATTTAGTTAAATGGTATATATGTTTACATGTTTTCATAGGACATACGTTTTTTCCTTCTTTTTGTATCCCTTATTGACATTTTTTATTCTCATCAAAGGTGTTCTAATGTTTTTCACTAGTTCTATGGATGGGTTAGGGAAAGGAATATGTAAATTTAAAATTCCTGAATATTTTCAACAAAAAGATATCATGCTTTGTTATAAATGTTTTATATTATGTAAAAATTGATACTAATTGAATGTGATCACTTTTCATTATATGTTTTTGTAATTTATGAGTTATGAACTAATTCTCTAAAATCCTAAACATAGAAATATCCTCAAAGATAAGAAAAGTAAATTATTAACTAAGAATAAAAATTATGTAATTCTTAAGGGCAGTTCCTTATAGTATTTTCAATGAATTCATCATATAGTGACTTCCTAATTCAATTTATAAATAATATTCCTTATCAAAAAATATTTATATCGAGTAAAGAATACATATTAATCAATATTTTCCCCAGGAAATCAAATACGTTTCATATTAAAACACTATATGTAAAAATAGTTTATAGTTTTTGAAATAATAATATTCATGATAAAATTATAGGTATATTTTAGAGAAATGAAATATATATTGTTCATAATAAATTGAATATTTAAAGAGAAAGTTAACGAACAAAAAACTAAAAAGAAATATGACATTGACATTGATTCATCATAAATATAGGTTCTGTAATAAAATTTGGTAATTTCAAAAAATATAGTGTATGGAAGTGAAATATTAATATAATATTTTATTAAATATTTTTATTTGTAAAACCATTGAAAACATGTATATGAAACTAACTATTTTAAAATGGTTACCATGGCAGGGAAGTTTGTTAATGATATATATGTTGAAAAAAACATTCTTTTTGACTTTTTATAAAGAAAGTTGAAAATGAAAATTTCAGAAAATGTTGGAAAGATTCATTTCAAAAATATAGAAAAATTCTAGGATAAATTAAAATATCCTTAATAAATCATTTTATTAAATAGATGTACTTTTGTAAAACAATTTTGAAAAATATGGACATAGAAGAAAAATGTACCCAATCAAAATGAGAAATAAGATTGGATTTTATTTTAAAGATTTATTTGATTTATTATAATAAAAAAGAGAGAACAAGATGGAATAAAATATTAAAAATATTAAAATATCCAATTTATAAGAAAATATATTAATTTTATGAATCATGGATTATAATATTAATTCAATAAAATTAAGGAAATCCCAAAAAAATGTCTTTGTAAAATAAATCCTTACATCTTTAGTTACTCTTAAATTACCATCCCTTGAAATAATAATCTTAAATCAAAATATTTATCATTTGTAATAAGTTGTTTTTAATGATAAATATAACAAAGTGTTAGTATATACACCCCATATAATGAAATAGGTGTAAAATATCAAATATGTCTCAATGAAATGCAAATTAAAACTTGTACCCTTACATTATGCTTAATTTTAGTTAAATGACATTTAATATTACATATAAAGGATTCAAACAATTTATTAATTTATACAATTAAAATATTTTTTTTATAATATCATATATTATACTCTTATAACTTTTTATCACCTGTTTGTTAATAATATTTCATTATTACCATTGTTTCGGGTGTTAACTAGATCATTTTCCCATGCATGTTCTATCCTGGAATTTCAATTTCATATGTACAGAATATAGTTCCATCATAAAAAACTATATTTCTGTTAAGAATATGATATTTATTCATTAAATTAATTCTCATAACTATTATTTAAATTTGGACATGAAAAATGAATCACATCGCTTCATGAAGACGGTAGGTCGTACGTACGTACAAGAGACATTATCATTTTTTAAATAGGTGAAAGGGTAAAAATTTTATGATATAATAGTTTTTATTACAAATATAATTTCATAAACAAATATATATTCATTATTTCCATCATTATGACTTTCCATGTGATTTGTTGATGGAAAAATTATTACATCTCTTCGTGTGGTCGTAATCCTTCATACACACGAGCGATGGTTTTGTTTCCCATTTGAGGAAGAAGGAGGTGGATAAACATTATTACATAAATATAATAATATTTAATTGTATGTAATATAATTGTGTTTTTATACAGTAATATTTAAGACATAATTGGAGGTGGTAAAATTAGAAGTAAAAAAGAAAGATCTTTGTGAAGATGACTACATTTTCATTGAAAATCCTCCTTTGGATCCTTTATTATGGACCTCAGGGTTGATATTTGTTGGAGTAAAATAACCTATATAACATGGATAAATATGTTTAGGAGATATTTTATTATATCTAAATTACATTAGAGTTGTGATGATGTGGGGGCAGGTGGTGGCCTTTTATAATTGAGGTAGTGGGAAAGTTATAATTTTTCAAAAATTTAAAATAATGTCAATACACTTTATTAGAAACATGTCATAAAAATTCATCATATTTGAAGGGTATAATATTCATGTCTAAATATAAGAAACCAATGGGGTTTCATTATTTTTATGGGTCATTTGGTAAACCCCCAGTAAACCCGGTTTAACCTTAACCATAGTAATTAATTTTTAATATTTTCACTATTCATTGTGAAAAATATTATGTTAAGATTATTACCTTATATTAATTATGGTGATTAAAAATGTGGAATCAATTTTATAAAATTCAATCAGATAAGTGGATTAATTTTATTTTAAACCCACAAAACATATCGAAAAAATATTTTTTCATGAAATGAATTTTTCAAGCATAAAATGATCTTACATTAAATATTTCGATAATAATCATCATTATATATATAAACTCATTTATTTAGATATATAATTTATATATTATATTTAAATAATTCATCATTAAATTTTATTTTAATTAAAGAAAATGGGAAGACATTATGACTTAAAAAACAGTTTTTTGAAAAACATACTTTTTAAATACAAATGATCTTACATGGATTTATATGAAATTTAAATTAAATAAATGGTTAATTATTAATATTAAGACATATTACTATAAATTAAATATGAATAATTAAATTCCCCCTTATCAATTATTCATAAAATATTATTTCTAAGGGAAAAATTTCAAAATCTCATTCTAGGCTTATTTTGACCAAGTAAGTTCAAAATTTAAATTCGTCCATTAAAATTTGATTTTTTCCCGTGAAGTATTAAAATGTGAATTTTATTATATTTATATTAAGATATAATGTTTTCTTAATATAATTGATGCTTAGGTGTCACAATTATTCTCAATAATGATATAATTTTTGAGCAATATGTTTGTTAAGGAAAAATCATTGAACCAAAAAAGAATTAAACCTAGAATAGAATAGTAAGAAATATAAAATAAAAAATTATGTGTGAGAAATATTGATTTTTTTTAAACTCGTTTCATGATAATATTGTCAGTATTCATTATTCTCACAATGTTTATAATTATGATACCATTCAAGGTAATGTAATTTATTATTTTTAATTATTTATAACTATATAATTTCATTATTTTGGAGTTTTTATTATGATCCTTAAAGATAAAATCAGTGGAAATCAAGTTTAAGTGAGTTTTAACAAATAAATAGTAGAATATTTATTAATGAGTTTAATTTTATTGTTTCCACTCTTGATGCAAAAGTAAAAACATTATTTACTTATTTATATCTTATATTATTAATAGTAATGTTTTCATAGTCATCCATGATATTATTTTATATCATTGTTCAAGTCGGTGGTCAAACCAACTCAAACAAGACAAATCCATAATTTCAAGGATGGTTACAAAGTAGATTGGTTATAATATCACTATACCAAAAGAAAAATTACCTTATTTAGTGTTTAGTATGTGATATATAATAATTTAAAATAATTATAATAATAATACAATTTATATAAACCAATTAATTTTAATGAAGAGATTGTTTTCCTTTTATTATACATATTTTAGAGGGTTAAAATTATAAGGATTGTTTATTGTTCATAATGTTAATAGGTTGTGCAATTTCTCTTATGAAAACTATAATCATTTCAAAAAAATATTTATCTCTTAAACCCATTCTTATACCCCTCCATGAAATGTTGTAATCAAAAATAAAGATGTTTATTTGTTGATGTAGTAGTTCACACAAACACATGATTATTATTTTCATTTTTTATTAAGGTAAAAGAATCAAGGTGGTTAATGAACATTATATATCATAATAAAATTCAATATATAACCAATAATAATTTTATAATATAGTAATGAGAAAATTTTAATTTAAAAATTAAGATATAAAGGGATAAAATTTTGGAAGGAAATGAGAACTCATGTTGATAATGTTGAAGTTTCCTTAGATGATTTCACATAAATTGAGGGATTATGTAGATTACATGCTACTAGAATCTTATATAGTGAAGGAGGATTAATGTATAAGGATAAGGGTATATTTTAGAGAGGAATATGAAAATTTTAATTCTATTTAATGGGTGTTGGATGTCCCCTTTTATAAGTCTTGATAATGACATTTTTTTAAACAACCTATACTTTATAATAATTTCACTACATTATTCATGGTTAAAGGCTCCAAAAATGAGTAATAATGGTGATGGGAAGAATATAAGGTAGAGAATCCCTCCAAATCCCATTATCTAACATGTTTTTAACATGTTTTATCCGTTCCCCAAGGTTAAAACCCATTTACCCTAATTTTCCATTACCATGGTATCTCTATTTCTATCCTAGGTGACTGATTTTAATGTCCAAAATTGAATACAATTATTTTATTATAAAATAAAATTTTAAGGGTAAGAGAAATTAATTTTATTATTAGAGCACATAATGTTTAAAGATCCATTTATAGAAAAGGGGGTATTTTAAAATTAAAATTTTGTTTTGGTAAAAATTATAGTGACCTAGGATTAAAATACATGGATACTACATCATTTTTAATGAATATTCATCCCATTAAAAATGTACATTCTTGAGGATCGTAATAGTTTAGTGTCTTTAGAATCTTGGAATAAAATATTCTAACTTTTTGAATGATATTAAATGTTTCCCATAAATATCCTCTCATTTAGTACTTATACTCTAAACCATTCATCATTACATGGGGAAAGAAAACATAACAAAGTGGGGATATTAAATGATCAGTAAGGGTATATAAATGAAATACATATACATTACATGAACTTAAGGGTATGAGAACATGATAATATAATTTAAGATCATACCGTGCATATAAAATACTATAATCAGGAGAGATTGCATAAATATTTACTTTTAATAAGACATGAATTATATTGTAATCATGAACATGAAACATTTGATCATCTCATAGGAATAAGATATAGAATTTGTGGAAAATGAAAAATATATATAATATATTTCCCTATAATTCAAGTCTCATCGTCGAAATCTTATGATGGAACTTCATGGGGACTAAACCTACTAGGAAGGACATACAACCATCCCCAATCACATTCGTTTTCTTATAGGGGATTTGGTTTCCCCATCTTCCAATAGTGGGTCATGTTTCCCTATTTTCCCATAGTGGATCTGATTTCCCTGTCTTCCTTAGTGGATCAATCCCATCAACGTGATTACCATCATTATCTCATTAGATATTAATCATTACCAAATTAATTGGAGGAGATATAGGTCCCTCACATCTCATAATTAAATCATACATACATGTGACAAAGATTCATAAAAAATCTTATCATAACCCTTGAAATGGAATGGGTGTAAAAAACATGTAATCATATCTTAATCTATAATGAAACTAAAGGTTTCATAATCATTTCATGAAACAGTAACTTCATAAAATAAGTGGGTTTCCTAAACATATAACCCATGATATAGAAATGGTTTTCATAAAAATAATTACATCAAGTCTTAAAACATGCAGATAATTAATAGGAATTGTTTCCTTGGATCATATCCTCAGTAAAGGCTAAATTATAAGGAGGTATGTTATCTTATATGGAGAAGGATTTGGAAATGTCACTCAGAACATATGTTTTTTTTAAAATATAACATTTTGAAAATATTTTTCTTTGAATCAACATTGAAAAAATATTAAGGCATAATGTAAAATTGTTTATAAACATTTCTTGAGGTAAATATTATTTCAAGCTTGAAACAAAATTCTCTCTAAAACATAAAGCCTTATGAGAATTTTTTCTTTGAAAATATATTTTAAAACTTATAATGGAAGCTTAAAAACATAATGAAAAACTTTTTCATTTAAAAATTATAAAATAAGATTGATTTTTTAAAAAAAATTAAATGTAAAACATTTTTAAAACCTTTTTCTTTAAAAAATGATTTTAAAACCTTGAATAGAAGCTTTAAAAATAATTTGAATTTATTCTTAAATATTTTTTTTCAAAACCTTTTTATTTGAAAACCAATTTAAAAACAAGGAATTTCTCGTTTAGTAGGGAAAAAATTAATCGTTAAATTAAGTAATCGGTTAAAATTTCCAATGAAGTTTCAAATAACGACGGTCGTGATGATGGATAAATACATAGATGTCAAACATTACTTTTACACTGTAAAATGTTTGGAAAATTTAATTGAAAAAAAATGATAAGAAGATTAATTTTTTAAAATCCAATTTTTTGAAATAGTAAAACATGGGTAAAAATTTATTTTATAGGTAATAATAAAATATGATAACATTTTTGAAAAGATTTTTAGAAAACATGGTTTTTAATAACACTAATTTTTGACCAAAATAATAAATAAAGTTGTATTTTCATAAAAAGCATTTTTTTTAATTATCTCAAGTACAAAATACTGGAAAAATGGTAATAATGCATGAAGATACCATAGAAGACTAGATTATAAGAAACATAATGAGTGTTATTGATATATGGATCAAATGATTTCATTTTTGGATGAATGATCATCAATAATCCCGATAAATGATGAGAATGTAGTAATAAACCTTTTCCACGTTGGTAGATTTGAATCAAAATACACAAGAAAGAATAAAATTAAATGAATTTTTAAATTTCATGAAAATAATTATTATCATGATATAACATATCTATGGGAATTATACACACCCCATGGAAAAATATTGGTGCATAACATACAATTTATCTAAAAAAAAGAAAATTGATGAATCATTACTTTACCAATTTAGTAACATTTAAGACATAACCCCCATGAAAGAGATATCATAAAATGGATATGTAAATAACCATAAATTTAATAATATTTATAATATAATAAAATTATTGTAATTATATACACCACACAAAATAAATTAATGGTGAATAATGCACAAGTCTCACAAAAATAAAATTGAGATGAGAAAACCCTTAACTTAAGACTTTAATTTCTTTGTACACATTAAAACCTCATATATAATAAATATAAGTTTATTATAAATCCCCCAAGGAACCATATTATTATATATATTACCATATGTGATTTTATAATGACTTTATATTACCTTTTTATTAATAATTTAATGTTAACGTTAAGATTTGGGTAATATCCACATTGTTTTTCATATATGTTTTGACTTTATATTCTTGATCCTTTTAAATATATCATGATTTACATATTTCAAGAATTTAAAAAATGATATAAATATAATATATATTCATTATATATGAATTATAACAGTCTAAAATATATATAAGATTGAAATGGATTGCACTGTTTATTTAGACGGTAGGCCATACATACGCATGAAAGCTAATTCTGTTTTACTATCGTATTAAAAGAAATAACGTAAATGACATATATATATATATATATAATATCATTAAATTTTCATTATTATTTTATATATATCATGTAATTTTACTAAACCCATCTTTAATACATTCCATGTAATTTTCGAATGAATCAAATCGCTCTAAGGTGACGGTTGTCCGCACGTCCATAGACGAAGTTATCATATTTACACAAAATGGAAAGTATGATGGTATTTTTTTTATAATAATTAAAAAAGAATAAATAAATTATAACTATAATAAAAATAATATAAAATTATAGTGTCTATCAAAATTCCCATCCATGGAGGTGGTCAAGGAAAAACAAACAACATCGTTTTGTGAGGCGGTAGTTCATCATACACAATAACGGTAATTTTGTTACCAATTAGAAGGAAATATGTGTAAGTGTAGGTATTAAAATTATAATAACAAAATATATGTATATTTATGATAAATATTATATAATCATGTAATAAGAGAAATTGTTGTGGTGGAGAATGAGAATAAAAGAAAGGAGCTTGAGGAAGGATGTTACCTCTTCTTTTGGCAACTACTTTTGTCTTTCAACAAAACGATTCCTTGGTTTTCAGAAAATGGATTCCTTGGTTGGATTTATTCCAAAGAATAGAATTAGAAATTAATTGAGGGATGTTTAGAGCTTATTTGGGTATATATTGGGTGATAAAAAGGGATTTACTGTTCTGAATAAGTGGGAGGGGCTAGTGCTTTTTTACAGTGGAGGAGGAGTCAAATTCTTGTAAATGTTTTATAAGGGAATTCCAACTATGGTATTCCCATGAAAATGTTGGAGCCGAGGATTTTCATTGTTAATGTAGTATGTTTTGTGTTTCTTTTCAATCATCTAACAGAGGATCAAGGAGTATTCATGGATATGGTTTTTACCATTCAAACTGACAACAATTTTGAATGTGGCGTTGTTTCCAAGTGTTTGCCAGTTTTTTGGGCCTAGAAATTAGAAAATGGAGAAATGTGTTTTTGGAAAAGGATGTCGCATGAAATATAGTAGGTGTTTTTGATACTTGAACTTATGTTTTGTTTTGGGAGCCTCAACTCATCATATGGAAAAGGAAAAAAATTCATGAAAGTTTGAGGTATGTGTGTGAAAGATACGGGCTACATGGAAGAGAATTTTGTACTAAATACGATGTCAAAACAGATCTTGCATGCTCAAATAGAATCTTCTACACCAAAGTAGTTATTTATAGAAAAAGGAAAATCTTGCATGAAAAATTAATATCATTCATGCTACGTCTTAAGGGTCTATAAATAGGAAGCTACCCCCCAGAAGACATAAGAAATTATAATGAAGAATGGGTAGCTCTCTCACCCGAAATATTTCTACATGAAAGGAGAAAATTGTACACCAAATATAATCTTTTGTGCAATGGGAAAGTCTTGCACGATAAAGAAAATCTTGCATGCCAATAGTGTATCTTGCATGAAAAGGAAAATCATGCGTGCAAAAGGAAGATCTTGCGTGCATAGGTTAGGCATTGCATGAAATTTTCAATATAAGATGATTATATGTTCTGAATATGCAGTTCAGTGGTTCAGTTCCTTCAAGTGCATTAACTCAGGACATCGATTCAACAAGTCTCTCATATTGAACAGAGACAAATACATCAATGTAAATATGTTAAATAGACCTTCAAGTCGATAAATAGAGTTAGACTTCTCTCAAGAAAATGAGCTAGGGGGAGTCAACAGAAGTGATAAAAGGGACAAAATGGGCTATTTCTGAACCATTATAAAGATAGTTTGCTTAGTATAGTGTGTCTTTGACCGAAACGTATAATCCAAAAACTAGTGAATAGTAGTGGATTTAGGTTCGACTGATACACTGTTGGCGTATGCTCCTTGGTTATAGCCCTTAGTGGTGAAATATTAAAAATTGTTCTGTCATATCCCTGTATGTGATTGTTTGTTTTCTTTTCATATCTTTCCTATAGTTTTAACAGGGTTTTACCAACATGGGAACATGATCTATAACATTAAAATAAAAATTTAACACCTTTATTCACCCCTCCCCTCTCAGCGTATTCTAGGTCCATACATGTGGTATCATATGGAGGTTTCCAAAAGTTAAATATGTTCTTTAGACTACATAGAGAATTCAATGAATGTTAGGGGAGTACCACTCTTTGATGGAAACAACATCCAGATATGGAATCTCAGGATGAGATACCATTTGAGATCACTCGGAATGTAAGTTATGTTTTCCACTCATCAAGGGATTCAAATCATTGATACAACATGACATTCTATGACTAATGCAGATAGGAAGTTGCTTGATGTTGATGCTAAAGGACAAAATTCTCTCACCACAACACTCTTCGATCAGATATATCTGAAGGTGATTAGTGGAACCATAGAAAATTCTATGTGGTAAAAGCTAGAGAATATTTATGAAGGAGATAACAATGTAAAAGAGGAAAAACTCCATGTTCTTCATAATAGATTCGATGATCTAATGATTCATCCTAATGAGAATACAGATTACTTGTTCAATTTCATTACTGAAGATGTGGGAGAAATTAGATGTCTTAGAGAGGAAATCAAAGAAATTGATATCATAAATAAAATCTTGAGAAGACTTCCTCCAATGTATAATATAAAGGCATCATCCCTTGAAGAAAGAGATTTATCAAAACTGTCTCTAGATGATATGTTAAGCAGTCTAGTGGCATATATGATGAGAGTCAAACCAGAAGATGCTACGACTCATGTTAGGAATGAAATGGCATTCCAAGCCATTAAAAAATTTATAATTTTAGGAGATAGTGGTGGTAAAGATGATTAGGAAAAATATACTCTTTCTCTCATTTATAATAACATCAAGAAGGGAAAATGTAAATTTAAAATGTAATATTCCTCTGGCATGTTTTTTTGTAGAAGAGTAGGGGACATTGCCTCTCAGTTCCAAGGAAAGTTCGATGATGAGGAGAGAGAAGCAGAAGACATTGGGAAACCTCAGAAAAGGTTTTTCAAAAAGGTAGACTTTGAAACTGGAAAGAAAGTATAAAATAAGAGTTTTGTATGTGAAGATTAAGATGATGATAATGAATTATGTGGAGAAGAAGAACCAAAATTTAAAATCAGAAACCATGCTTCCATGATAGATACCATTAAATATTCACAACGTTCAATCGATAAAGACAAATATAATCAGATGAATCATAATGTTGATCCCATGATTCAACATAAGGATTCATTTGGAAATATTGAGAATAAATATAAGAGATTCAAGAAGTGGAAAACAATGGTGGACGAATCATCAGAATATGTTGATGAGATTAAAGTTGATATTGAATGACTAAAAGAACTAGTAAGAGTACACTATTCAATCCTTGAAAGAACATATGATGTTGTGGAACTAAATCTGATAATTAAATAACAAGTACATGACGTTAATAACCATAAATATAGACTAGAAGAGAATTCCAATACTATTGAGGGTCTTGAGGAAGAAGTTGTTTCATTTAAAAGTGAACTTGAGAGTCAATAAACTAAAAAAGAGGGAAAGAAGAAAATAATGTTTGGAAGATTATCAGATGTAGAATTATTGGTAGAGATAATCCTGGTTCTGATTGTATTGAAATTATTTTAAATGATCAAATACCTGCATGCATGGGAAATAGTGGAATCAGTTCTGATGCCGAAACATCAAATGCTTAAAATAAAGTGGACCAGAATAAAGGAAAGGATAATGTTAATAATGTTGAAAAGTCACCAAAATTTTTAATGAAGAGACTCCTAAATCAACATTGAAGGATAAATGAAGGTTTTTCATGAGCTCCTAAAAATGATGGGAGGTCAAACTATTTTACCATGAAATAAGTCCTAAGGAGAAATAGAAATGAGAACGCATATCCCCATGAAATGTCAGTTATGTGGATATCTAGGTCACACCATGGAATATTGCAATGAAGAAAGGATATATTTGAATGGTGAAGAGCATGGAGTTAAAAAAAAGATAACGAATTCATATCCTACATCTTATAGAAGAAATAATTTCTATGTATATTGTTTTCGTTGTTCTAATTTTGGCCATAAAGATGTACATTGCTGGAAAAGGAATGTATGTATATTTTCATACAACACTCAGAGGCATGTGAATACTCACCAAACAGAACATGTTGCTATCTCAAATAGGTTTTTGCCTTTAGAATATGAGTATGAACATTAATAACCCATGTACATGGAAGTTAGATTTTATAGGCCATCAATTCCCTAAACTCAATCCAAATCTCATGGAAAGAATAGAGGAAAATTGAAAAATCCAATTTTTATAAGTAGCACTAAAAGATACAAAGAAAAAAACATATGGATTCTTGATAGCGGATGTCCATCCCATATGACGAGGAATTCAGACCTCTTAACAAATTTCATGAAAAGAGACGATAAAACAATAAGTTTCAATAATGATGGTACTTTGAAGATTAAAGGTATTAGAAGTATAGAGCTAGCTAATGGAGAGATCAAGAAAACTAAATTAATTTATGTGGATGGTTTTCATCACAGTATCCTTAGTACAATTCAACTCTGTAACTCAGGACTTATAGATTCTTTCAGTCAAAAGGGATGCACTATAAAGGGAAAGGCAAGGAATTATATTACGATAGACTTAGAATAGATGAAAATTTACATCAGGTTGATAGTAAAGAGAAAATATGCTATATTACAGTTGAAGAAGAAAACAACCTATCACATAGAATATTGGGGCACATCAATTCGCAAGACATGGAAAAGATATCTAAAATAAACATAGTCATGGATATACCCAACCATAATCATGAACGATAAAAGGAATGTGATGCTTGTATATGAGGTAAGATGGTCTGTAGTTCCTATATTCGATAGGAGAAAAGAAAATCTAATCTTCTTGACCTCATTCCTACAGACGTATATGGCCTGATAAATGTTATAGGAATGCATGGAAAAAGTTAATTTTTCCTTTTCATAGATGATTATAGTAGAATGGAATGTATGATAGTCATACACCAGAAAAAACAAGATCTTGATTGCATGAAAAAGTATCGCTGGCTCGCTGAGAATGACACTGGATGGAAAATACAAGTTCTGCGATCTAACAGTTGAGGGGAATAAACATCTATTGAGTTTGAAAATTACCTAGAGAAATATATAATATGAAATTTGGAGTCTTTTGTGAGAACTCCATAAAATAATAGAGTAGTTGAGTTCTAGAATCGACAGGTGAACAATATGGCCAGGACTATATTGATAGACAGTTGTATCTCTCTTCATTATTGGAAATAGGCTGTTGAAGCTACAGTTCACATTCAAAATTTAACAGCTATTTATATGGGTGAGACAAATAAACCATATGTGTTTTGGCATGAAAGAAATCCCACTTTGAAATATTTTTGTGTTTTCAGAAGTAAGTGTTTCATCCGAAACAAAGAAGGAAATCACGGGAAGTATGGTGACAATGAAGACAGAAGAATATTCTTTGGATACCCAATGAATAGAAAATCATACAAGTGTTTCAATAAGTACTTTGGAAGGATTGTGGAAAGCAGTAATGTTAATATCATTGAAAAGAAAACCACAAAGGCTTCAGGGAATTCCTCTGCTGATAAGATTGATGATGAGGTTGTATGTGAACTTGGAACAAATGGAAATAGAGAAGTAGAGTATGGTGTAAAAACTATCAAGATTCACATCCTGATGTTGACTCAGAAGATGAATCAGAAGTTTAAACCATGGATGAAGATAATTCGACTGAACCTCACAGAATAAATCAAAGAGTTGATATTGATCCATATAACATAATTGAGGACAAGAGTACACCCACACAAAAAAGGAGAATGAAGAATAATGCACAATATACATTCTTATCTATGGTGGAAACATCCTCATTTGAAGAGGCTAAAAAGGATGAATCTTGAGTGAAAGCCATGAATGAAGAGTTGGATCAGATTGAAAAGAATCAGACATGGGATCTAGTCAAGAGACCCTAAGGTTAAAATATGATTGGAAGAAATTGTATTTTCAAGAAAAAGTTTTATGAGCATGGAAGTGTTATCAGAAACAAGTCATGACATGTATGTAAAATATATTTACAGATTGAAGGTGTTAATGTTGAATAAACCTTTACTCCAGTGGCTAGATTGGAGTCAATCAAGATTTTTCATTCAATTTCAATACAAATAGGATATAAATTATATCAAATGGATGTCAAGATAGAATTCATGAATGGTGTTCTCGATGAATAATTCTACATCGAAAAACTAGTGGGTTTTCTTCTTGGTACAGATGAAACAAAGGTCGAAAAACTAAATAATTCCCTATATAGTTTGAACCAGGCACCTAGAGCATGGTATTCCCTACTGGATTATTATCTCATGAAGATGAAATTAAAAAGCGTAAGAGTATATCACAATATCTATGTGAATACTTCTCCGAAAGATCAGTTCATGGTTCTATTTTACGTTGATGACATTATATTTGGTGGCAGTAGGAATAGATTAGTGGATGAATTTCCTAATCTCATGAAATCAGAGTTTGAAATGTCAATGATAGGGGATCTCGCATTTTTCTTGGGTATGTAGGTGATTAAAAAGAAGGATTTCACATTCATTTTTCCGGAAAATTATGTAAGGTAGTGTAAGAACCCATGTTTTGGGACTCTGAGACATTGAAAAATTTCTTGATGTTATTCCATAGTAGGGCGTTCAGACGGCGTGCAATTCCGAGGCCCGGTGTGTCCGGAATTAATTATATAAAAATTTTAATTGTTTTTATATTACCCATGAGTGGTTAACTAAAGAAAATGTGATATCTATTATAAATTTGATCAGATCAGAAATCCGAGTCCACGGTTGGGTCCAGAATACGGTGTTTATCCTAAGCGTGACATAAAATAAGTCGGTGAGGGACGTTCATACCCCTCGCTCGTTAGAGGTGTGTTAAATGGATAAATTGAATTAAATTATTCATTTAATATCACAAACCCGAGTAACACCTAAACGGTTTCTCTGATGGGAAAACCGAGGGCTCCGTTGTGTTCGTAGCATGCCGTTTACCCTAGGCAGGGTGTAAAAGTTGCGGGCGTAGGCCTGCTGTGAGAGATGACACCCAGGGGAAAAATGGTCATTTCAAAATGACGAGTCAGTGATTTTTATCACTGGTGTTCAATTTAAATAACTTTTAAACCAAGTCTCGGAATTGAAATCAGAGACTTCTTTTGAGTTTGAAATGGTGTGTTTTGCCTAGGCATGTGATAAAAGAGGGGGGTGCAGAGGTTTCAGAATCCGTGCCCGTTGGGAGAGTTTTAGTGATTTTTTATAAATTCACGAAGTGTTGAGAGAAGACCCATTTCTTCCCCCCCCCCCCCTCTATCTCTCCCTCTCTCCCTATCTCTCTATCCTTTCTTCGTCGTTCTTGGCCAGATCGAGGAACGATCATCGTCGAAACTTCGGTGATTCGAAGGTGGAGCCTCGCGGATGCATAACCTACTACGCGCATCAGAATCGGGGTAGGATTTATTCTAAATTTCCACACCTTTGTCAATTTCCACTACTTCTTTCAATTCCGTCGTTTTAATTTCCTATAATTATTGAATTGGGGGAATGTATGAACGAACACGGCCATCGCCCGAGCCACATTTTAAAACCGTTCTTGAGCATTCTTCGTCCAAAAATTTTGGACGTACAATCTTTGACGGATCGTCAAGCGAGGGGCGGCGTTGTGAAACTCCATCCTCGAGGATCTCGAAACCGGGGTCAGATAATATTTCCAACCACCGGAGTGGTCGGAAGGACCAGGCGATGTTTCGGCTCCGGTGAGGGAGGCGACCAGAGGAGATGGGCATGTCTGGTGTGGCGGTGTCAGGTGTGGCTGGGGCGTAGCCGGAGGTCAAGCCAGAGGGGGCGGCTGCGGCATGGTGATCAGGAGGAGCCGGGTGGAGCGCGGAGGACCGACTGGATCAGAGTGACAAAGCCAGGCGATGCTGGCGGCTTTGCTCGGGCGGTGCACGACCTGTCTGTATATGGGATGCAGCGGTGTCGAGTGGTGCGTGCGGTGGCTGTGGCGTTCAGCGGAGGTGGCGGCGAGGGGCCTCATCAGAGTTGGCGGGCGCCGACCTGGCACTGTCAGCAGGGGTGCCCGAGGCAACGACCATGGGAGTGCGGAGGAGAGCAGGACCCGCCCTTTGCGGGTCCTGCGGATGCTACGTGGAGACCAGCTTCGGCCGGTCTGATTGGGAGAAGACAGGTCCCAAGGCAGGTCCGATGTGTTCGGAGCATGCCGCGGCCAACGGGACGCGGCGGTTCGGACCGGTCCGACCGGGGTTAACTGGCCCTGTTGGCCCCCCTACGTTCGGGGGGCCGTATCTTCAAAACGGTGCGTTTTTTTGATGCACCGTCTGCAGATGTGTGTCTGCCGCTACATGAATGACCTTTTTAAGATGGGTTTTCGGGATTTTGGGTTCCATGTTCAATGACGGGAGACCCAGAACACGTCAATTTAATAATATTAAATTTTCATTAAAGTTGCGACGGACGTGGCTCGCGAGCCGAACATCCGTTTGACGTGCCGTTAGAGGAACGGTGGCCCCGAGGCTGAGACGGTCCTTCCAAGGTTGGTTCAGAACCTTTGCGGGTTGGTTTCGTTTCATGGTGGCACAAAACGCTAAATGTGAATAATTAATTGATTAATTAGTTAATGAATTAATTGTTGAGTCGAACCCAACTCCTGCTTGGGATGTCAGATTGACACGCCGTTAGTGGCAGCGTGACCCCGGTCCTCGTGCAGACTTTTTGAGATGCTTTTTGAAGCATTCTGGTTGGAGACAAGGTGCGGGCCCCATAGGGCCTATTTCGCACGTTATGCGGTGAAACACCACTTTTTCATCCGAAATCCATTTGGGGTGTTTGAGTACTCATCTCTGAGTGTTTTTCAGAGAGGATTGTAATGGTATAATCCTCCCCCTTAAATTGGGGCCCGAGGTGTGGGCCCCACGGGGTCCCGTTTGCGTATAACGCAGGAAATGGAAGTTCCTACATCCAGAGTCTGTTTTAGGCGCTGTTAGTGGCGTTGTGACTTGGGCATCGAGGCGAAATTGACCAGGGTGGTTTCAGGCGTTGAACCCAGAGTTGAGGCGTGGGCCCCACGTGCCGCCTCTTAAGCTGTGTGCATCTTACTGCAACGTTTTCATCAAGCGTCCGCTTCGGGCGTATGAATAGTTGATTTTTTGTGTTTTTCCGAGATCATCATGATGGCACAGTTATCCCGATGAGTATTGAAGTCAAGGTGCGGGCCCCAAATGGGCTGGCTATGGTGAATTGTACCATATTCAATAGTTGGCCGTTTCGGGCGAGTAAATGCTCTATCTCACGTGTTTTTTCACGAGGATTGCAACGGTGTGATCCGTTTGGGTATATGGATCCTCGTTTGGGATCTTATTAAATGTGGAATCATTAAAGGGTTTTGGATGGAGTTCCATTTGATGCACTCCAAATCAACGCACAATAGTGATGTTGGTAAAACCCAGTGATGTCAATTGCAATGTTCAGTTATCAGACCAATCCTGGTTCTACACTCCAGCAAGGCTGGGTAGTGGGTTTCCTTTTGACTTATTCCACGTCTACCCTCCAGTAAGGCTGGGCAGTGGGTCGCCTGTCAACTTATTAAGGTTTACCCTCCAGCAAGGCTGAGCAGTGGGTCACCTGTGGACTTGTTTCGGGTCTACCCTCCTTTAGGGTTGGGCTGTGGGTCTCCTGTTGACTTCTTAGGTTCTACCCTCCAGCACGGCTGTGTAGTGGGTCGCATGTCGACTTCTTATGGTCTACCCTCCAGCAAGGCTAGGCAGTGGATCACCTGTCGACTTATTTTGTGTCTACCCTCAAGCACAGTTGGGCAGTGGGTCGAATGTCGACTTATTCTAGGTCTACCCTCCTGCAAGACTGGGCAGTGGGTCGTCTATCAACTTATTTCGGGTCTACCCTCCAGTAGGGCTGGGAAGTGGGTCTCCTATCGACTTATTAGGGTCTACCCTCCAGTGAGGCTGGGAAGTGTGTCACCTGATGGGTTATAAATGTTTACCCTCCAGCTGGGCTGGGTAGTGGGTCACCCGTTGGAATTTCAGACTCGGTTCTTATCTATGAGGTTAGTTATTGACTTTTTCTCCGTGACTACCCGAGCGGAATCCTTGGTTGTACGGATCAGCGATGTTATAGCTTTGACGTGACCTTAACAAATATGAGAACGAGCAGCGCTTTTCCCCCCGAGATGTGTCCTTGCGTCGCAACCTAAATGCCTTGCAGGCGAGTCAGTGACGCCCAAAGCGGATAGTATCGTGGTGCGGTGAGTGATCCCCTTTGACTTGAACATCCAAGGATGGCATGCAGGACATTTGGTTTCAGTGTTGGATATCCTTTGAACTATTGGTGACTCTTCTTGGGCTGAGTTTGGAGATAGAGATCCCCTTACACACTCATTTGGGTTTCGTGTTGAGCAGATATAGACACACCCTATTGTTGTTCTCACTCCATGGGTTCGGTTACTCTCCTTCTAGGAGGGGCAAAGACATGAAGGGTATTCCATGTTCTTTCTGTGTCTATCTCCTCTTGGGTGGATGAGTCTATTATCCTGCTATAGGGAGTTAAGACTCGACGAGAAGTTCGTCTTCTCACCGTCTCCAGCTCTTTTCGTCTGGACAAGTATGCTTCCTTTCTCTTGTTGGGTCGAGCTGCACTCTCTCCTTTTTTTCACTCTTACACTATTCTTTACTCTGTCTACTGATCACCATTTTAGTACCTCCCTTGTTTCTCCCTCGAGCTTTCGGGGCATCCTACTGAGTATTTTTATACTCACCCCTAGTTGGGCATTGACCGCACTTGGTGTGCCCTTGCAGACGACAGACAGGTCGGTCTATACTATGGAGGAGCGTAGAGTACACTGGAGCTTGGGCTGCATTCATTGGTCGTAGCAGGACATTCTGGGCATGAGACTGACCAACGGTTTACCTTTGTTTTACCTATTTCTGGTTTGTGGAACCTTTCGGGTTGGGCCCATGTTTTCTCCCTTTTACTGTTCATTTTACTTGCTAGTACTTTTCAGTACTTTTCTTGTACTGGTTATAGATCGATGCATGTATGCTGGTTCCCCTTTTTTATCAGTTTTATCTTTCTTTCCTTTCTCTGCACTTTTGCATTCAGTTGGCTGTTTGTGTGTGTACAGTTTTTTAGTAAAAGACCTACCCTAGTTTGTTGTGCCTTCGACACAAGTCGCCAGCCCCTGGCCTATGGAGACAGGCTTGGGGTAGTTGCGGCTCGATCCCCGGTACGGGTCGGGTTGTGAAAAAGTGGTATTAAATGTGGTTCGTTCCTTGGTCCGATGTTCGGACATCCCTAAAAAGGGATTGATTGAGTTTTATTAGAATAGTGTCAACGTGTCTCGAGAGCGGCTCTCAGGCCAAGGAGTTCAGTGATGGTGCGTCGGCTGACGTATCCATTCACGAGGACCCTGATAACCAGCTGGTCTACTCGGAACACTAAGACACTCGTTGTAATGAATTTGGTTTATGCATCATATAAGATTGTGTCTTTGGCTGTCCTTCTTGAGTCAGCTCCCCATCGTTGTTGTTATATATATTCTCATTTGACTACGGTGCTCCTTGATCGGGTTTAGGATGTCTCTGCGATGATATCCATCCAGTATACTAGCTCCGGTTCGTGACGACAATTCTATGAGCGAAGAGGCCTCAGTTAGAGATCCATCATATGATTACCCTTTCTCCAGGAGGACAGGCAGTAGCACCTCCACATGTTCAGTAGTGGATAATACCGACAGTGAGGGTCGATGACGAGCATAGTATTGGCATGCTACATGAGTTACAGTGTCATAGACCACTGAGGCTTCATGGAGAGCCATACCCTCAGACAGTGAAGGGGTTAATAGAGTCGGTGGTTCGCCTCATCAGGCTTATTCGGACCCTGAATGGTTAGATGGTGGATTTGACAGCCAGTCTTTTCCACCACGCTGTTTGGTGTAGTATATATAGGGTTACTCAGATACACGAGGAGTTTGTACTCTCGTGGGATGACTTCTAGAAGCTGTTTCATGAGGAGTACTACCCCTCCTACTTACGCTTTTTTGCGGTTTCAAGAACTGCTAGAGCTTTAGTGGGGAGTGATGGCAGTGGATGGGTACCTGACTGGGTTTGCAGACCATACTTGGTACTGTTTGGATGTGGTCCATGATGGAAACATCCGAGCACAGATGTTTGAACGAGATCTCTATAGAAGAGATTTGTGCCAGTGTAGTGCCCTTGTTCATCCTCACCCATCTTAGGGTATTATAGCAGGCACTGGTGATAGAGAAATTTATGGCAGAGGGACATCGATTGGAGGTGCCTCAACGCCAGAGGATTGCCCTTAATGAGACTCAGGAACATGGTCGAGGATAGCGTAGAGCACCAAGATAGCCCAGGGAGGACTAGAGTTATGTTTGTGATGTGTGAGATCACATGGAGTGAGACTACTCGACCAAATGTTCTGAGTCTTCCAGATAGTTGGTAGATTCACCGCCACGACAGAGGCCGTGTCGTGATAAGAGAACTCCCAGGTGAGGACAGGGTGGTCCCCAGGGAGGTGGTTTTGGTAGAAAGTAGTAAGAAATGTGGTTGGCGGATGACATTTCACAGTCCTTCATCTAACACTAGGCAGCCCATGTTAGGCTCAAGGTGCTGACCGACGGGGCCATGGGTGGTTGTGTGTTGTGGTTCTTTACAATCCAGCTGCGCAAGAGATGATAAGAGGTACGCTATGTGTATTTTTCTAATTTTCTCAGTAGAACATGTTATACATTGTGTGAGGTACTCTTTCATCTAACTCCTTGCTCGAGGGGTTACCGAGAGTGATGTGGGGTGTCGGTGTAACCCTGTATTGGTGCTGCCGGTGGTTGTTTTTCCGTAAGAATGTGGAGACACTATCTTTAGGGAGAGCACTTTGTGGTTTGCTGAGACCACCAGTTTATCAGGTGTGTCCCCACACAGAGAGACTTGAACCGGAGACGATGGTGCTGGCTGGAGTTTCTACAATAGGGTAAAACTTGTTTGTAGTTGATGAAGCCGACTCCTTCACTGGTTGAGCGTGTAAGATAGTCTCGGTCATGATGCACCGACTATGAAAACTTGTGTGACCGGATATCCTTGGGTGTTGCAACAGATGGGTATTCCGAAGGAGGGAATCACGATACCATGTTTGAGGAACAAACCGTGATTTCGGTCACGACGTGGAATGTAGAGGTGCGGCCGGGAAAGACCACAGAGTTTCTTTGGGCCATTCGGGAATCGTGCAAATGGTTGAGAGGTTGCCTACCATATAGTCCTACACACCCAACAATAGAAGTGGTCGCACGGTGTCTTCCACGTGTCGCAGCTGATGAGGTGTGTGCATATTCCTACGCATGTCCTCGAGAGTAGCAGACCTTATAATAACCATCCCTTTGGTTCGCGTGTAGTGTTAGCATGGTGATGTGCAAGTTTTCTTTGGCGGGGAGAGCTAGGTGTGAGCACTGTATCCTGAGTTTTTTTTCCTAGTTCTACATTTTGGGGATGAAAATATTGAAGGATGGAATGATGTAAGAACCCAGGTTTTGGGACTCTATGACTTTGAAAAATTTCTTGATGTCATTCCAGAGCAGGGAGTTCAGACGACGTGCAATTCCGAGAACCGGTGTGGAAAAAATTAATTATATAAAAATGTTAAGTATTTTTTTATTACGCACGCGTGGTTAAATAAATAAATTTTTATATCTCTTAGAAGGTTGATCAGATCATTAATCCAAGACCACGGTTGGGTCCGGAACGTCGTTTTTACCCTAAGCGCGACATAAAATTAGTCGGTGCGGGACGTTAAGACCCCTCGCTTGTGAGAGGTTTGTTAAATGGATAAATTGAATTAAATCATTTATTTAATAGAACAAACCTGAGTAACTCCTAAACGGTTTCTCGGATGGGAAACCCGAGGGCACTATTGAGTCCGGAGCATTCCCTTTACCCTAGGTGGGGTGTAAAAGTTGCGGGTGTGGGCCTGCTGTGAGATATGACACCCATGGGAAAAATGGTCATTTCGGATTGACCACTTAGTGATTTTTATCATTGTCGTTCCTTTCAAATAACTTTTAAACCATGTCTTGGAATGGAAATCCAACAATTTTGTTGGGTTTGAAATTGGGCATTTTTCCTAGACGTGAGATAAAATAGGCGGGCGCATAGGTTTCAGAATTCGGGCCTGTTGGGAGAGTTTTAGTGAATTTTTATAAATTTACGAAGTGTTGAGAGAAGACAAATTTCTTCCCCCCCTCTCTCTATCTCTCTCCCTATATCTCTATCTCTCTAGACATTCTTCATCATTCTTCACCGGATTGAGGAGTGATCTTCATCGAAACTTTGGCGATTTGAATGTGGAGCCTCGCGGACGCATCACCAACGACGCGCATCGGAGTCGAGGCTGGATTTCTGCTAAATTTCTTCACCTTTGTCAATTTCCACTATTTCTTTCAATCTCAACGTTTTAATTTCCTATAGTACATGAATTAGGGCACTGGCCAAACGAACACGACCATCACACGAGCCCCATTCTAAAATTGTTCTTAAGCGTTCTTCATCCCAAAATTTGGGACGCACAATCTTTGAAGGATCGTCGAGCGAGGGGCGACGTTGTGAAGCTCCGGCCCTGGGGATCCTGAAACTGGGGTCAGATAATTTTTCCGACCACTAGAGTGGTCCGGAGGACCGGCCTAAATTTCGGCTTCAGTGAGGGCGGCGACCGGAGGATTCGGGCCGGTCCGGTGCGGCGGTGTCTGGTGCGGCCGGGGCGCAGCCGAAGGTCGAGCCGGAGGCGGTGGCTGTGGCATGGTGACAGGGAGGAGCTGGGCGGAGTGCGTAGGACCGGCTGGCGCGGAGCGGCAGAACCAGGTGGCACGAGCTAATTCGCGTGGGCGGTGCACGACCGGTGTGTATCTAAGATGCAGTTGTGTCGGTCGGTGCGTGTGGCGGATGCGCCGTTCAGTGGAGGTGGCGACGAGGGGCCTCAGTAGAGCAGGTGGGCACCGGCCTGGCGCGGTTAGCGGGGGAGCCTGAGGCAACGAACTCCGGAGTATAGAGGAGACAAGAATCCTACCTTTGTGGGTCATACGGACGCGATGCGGAGATCGGCTACGGCCAGTCTGATTTGGAGAAAATCGGACCTGAGGCGGGTTTGGTGTGGCTGGAGAAGGCCGTGGCGAACGGGCCATGACAGTTTTGACTGGGCCGGCCAGGGTGAACCGGCCCGATTGTCCCCCTTATGTTCGAGGGGCCATATCTTCTAAACAGCACGTCCCTTTGATGTGCCCTATCCGGCTGTGGGCTTGCCTCTACGAGACAGACCTTTTATGATGGGTTTCGGTGATTATGGGTTCCGTGCTCAAAGAAGGGAGACCTGAAACACATCAATTTAATAATAATAAATTATCATTAAAGTTGCGATGGACGTGGCTCACGAGCCGGACATCCATTTGACGTGACGTCAGATGTGCGGTGGCCCCGGGGATGAGAAGGTCATTCCAAGGTTGGTTTGGAGCCTTTGCGGGTTGGTTTCGTTGCTCGGTGGCACAAAACGATCAATGTGAATAATTAATTAATTAATTAATTAATTAATTAATTGTTCTGTCGGACCCAAGTCCTGCTTGGGATGTTCGATTGACGCTCCGTTAGCGGCAGCGTGACCCCAGTACTCGTGCGGACTTTTTGAGATGCTTTCTGAAGCGTTCGGGATTGAGAAAAATGTGTAGGCCCTACAGGGCCTAGTTCGCACGTTTTGTAGTGAAACCCCACTTTTTCACCCGACATCCATTTGGGGTGTTTGAGTACTCATCTCTGAGTGTTTTTCTGAGGGGATTGTAACATTACAATCTGCGCGCTTAAATTCGGGCCCGAGGTGTGGGCCCCATGGGGCCCCGTTTGCATATAACGTGGGAATGTCATTTCCTACATTCAGAGTCTGTTTTAGGCGCCATCAGCGGCGTTGTGACCCTGAAATCGAGGAAAAATTGACCAGGTTGGTTTCAGGGATTGAAGCCAGAGTTGAAGCGTGGGCCCCACGGGCCGCCTCTTAAGCTGTGTGCAGCCTACAATGACTTTTTCATAAGGAACCCGCTTCGGGCGTATGAATAGTCGATTTGATGTGTTTTTCTGAGAGCATCACGACGGCACAGTTTGCCCAATGAGTATCGAATTCGGGGTGCGGGCCCCAAACAGGCTGGCTATGATCAATAGTACGATATTCACCGGTTGGACGTTTCGGGCGAGTACATGGTCTATCTCATGTGTTTTTCCATGAGGATTGCAACGGTGTGATCCTTTTGGGCATGTGGAGCCTCGTTTGGGATCTTATTAAATGTGGAAACCTGAAAGGGTTCTGGATGGAGGTCCCTTTGATTCACTCCAACCGAACTCATGGTACCGATGTTGGTAACACTCGGTGATGTCAGTTGCAGTGCTGAGTTATCTGACCAATTACCGGTCTACCCTCCAGAAAGGCTGAGAAGTGGGTCGGCTGTTGACTTATTGTGGCTCTACCCTCCAGCAGGGCTGGGTAGTGGGTCTCCCGTCAACTAATTAAGGTTTACCCTCCAGCAAGGCTGGTCAGTGGGTCTCTTGTCGACTTATTCTAGGTCTACCCTTCAGCAGGGCTAGGCAGTGGGTCGCATGTGGACTTCTTAGGGTCTACCCTCCAGCAAGGCTGGGCAGTGGGTCACCTGTCGACTTCTTAGGGACTACCCTCTAGCAAGGCTGGGCAGTGGGTCGCCTGTCAACTTATTCTAGTTCTACCCTCCAGCAAGGTTGGGCAGCGGGTCCCCTGTCGACTTATTCCGGGCCTACCCTCCAGCAAGGCTGGGCAGCGGGTGGTCTGTCAACTTATTCTGGGTCTACCATCCAGCAGGGCTAGGTAGTGGGTCTCCTATCATATTATTAGGGTCTATCCTCCAACAGGGCTGGGATGTGGGTCACTTGATGTGTTATCAAGGTTTACCCTCCAGCCGGGCCGGGTAGTGGGTCACCCTTTGGCATTTCAGACTCAGTCCTTATCTATGAGGTTAGTCAGGGACTTTTTCTCTGTGACTACCAGATCAGGATCCTTGGTTGTATGGATTGGAGATATGACAGCTATGACGTGACCATATTAAATACGAGAACGAGGGGCGATTTTCCCACTGAGACACTTCGTTGCTTCACGACCTAAAAGTAATGAGGGTGAGTTAGTGTCGCCCAAAGCGAATAGTATCGAGGTGCGGTGAATGATCCCCTTTGACTTGTACCTCCAAGGTTGACGTGAAAGACATTTGGGTTCCGTGTTGGATATCCTTTGAACTGTTGGTGGCTCTTATTGGGCTATGCTTGGATATAGAGATCCCCTTACACACTCATTCGAGTTTCTTGTTGAGCATATATACTCACACCATACTGTTGTTCTCACACCATGGGATTAGTTACTCTCCTTCTAGGAGGGGCGAAGACCCACGAGGTATTCCACGTGCTTTCCATGTCTAGATCCTCTTGGTTGGACGAGTCTACTATCTTGTTATAGGCAGCGAAGACTTGATGAGAAGTTCATCTTCTCACTATCTCTAGCTCCTTGCGTCTGGATGAGTCTTCTTCCTTTCTCTTGTTGGGTCGAGTTGCACTCTCTCTCTTTTTCACTCTTACATTGTTCATTGATCTGTCTACTTTTCACCATTTTAGTACCTCCCTTGTTGTTCCCTCGAGCATTCAGGGCATCCTACTTAGTATTTTTATACTCAACCCTTCATGGGATTTTCCTGCACTTGGTGTGCCCCTACAGACACGGATAGGTCAGTCAATACTAAAGAGAAGCGTAGAGGAAACAGGATCTTTGGCTGCATTCTGTGGTCGTAGAAGGACTATCTGGGTGTGAGACTCACCAGCGGTTAACCTTTGTTTTACCTGTTGCCGCGTTGTGACACCTTTCTGGTTGGGCACGCGTTTTTCCCCTTTTACTATTTTGTTTACTTGTCAGTACTTGTTATCACTTTTATTGTACTGGGTAGAGGTCAATGCATGTATGTTGGTTCCCCATTTGTAGAAGTTGTATCTTTCATTCCTTTCTCTTTACTTTTTCATTGAGTTGGATCTGTGTGTGTGTACAATTTCTTTGGAAAAGGTCTCCCCATGTTTTTTGTGCCTTCGGTGCTAGTTGTCAGCCCCTACCCTATGGAGACGGGGTTGGGGTTGTTGCGGATCGAGCCCCGGTACGATTCGGGTCGTGAAAGATAGATAGTAAATAAATTTAATATGCATGAATCTAAACTAATGTCATGTACGATTGCGGTTGGAATCAGACTTATAAATCATGAGGATGAGACCTCTGTAGATCCCACCATGTACAGGAGGATTATTGGAATCTTACTATACCTAATGGCGATACCACCCAATATTTTCTTTGTAACATGCTTAGTGGTCCAATTTTAGAGTAATCTGAATGAAGAACATATGACAACAGTAAAAATAATCATGAGGAACATTCAAGGTACTCATAATTATGGGTTATAATTTTCTATATGAAGGGACATTGAATTATCAGTGTTTTCTGATTTTGATTGGGACCGAGATGTAGTGGACAGAAAGTCCACCAGTGGTAGAGCATTCTATATTGGGATGAAATGTGTTTTCTGGTTGGATAAGAAACATGAAAGTAATTATCTTAGTATTGCTGAAGTTGAGTATATCAACGCTTCAATGGCATGAATTCAACTATTGTGGATGAGACAACAACTGACAGATATTGGTGATGATGTTAAACAACCAATGGTGATTCACGTGGATAACAAGAGCCCAAGTGATCTTATGAATAATCCTATTCATCCTTCTCGTATGAAGCACCTTGAAATCTGGTATCAATTTATCAAGGAAAATGATGAACAATGGGTTATTAAAACAGATCATGTTGGAACTGATGATCAAGTGGATGACATATTGACTAAACCATTGTCATCACAAGTGTTTGAGAAGCATCAGTTAAACCTAGGTGTTCAATATCCTCCCAGTTCATGAGGAGGTTACAATTAATCCGCTATCCCAGTTGATTTAACTGTTTTAATCTGTTTGAGAAAGTGATTCATATTTTTGGAGGAGATATGATATGGGGGGAGAATGTGTTTTGACCTCTATAATGTCTAAATAACTGTATTTTGGTTTATTTCCAGTGGGGTTGAAGGATAAATTCAACCCATACGTTTCATGAGAAATGAGAAGGTATACTAGTGTTTTAAAAATGTGGGAGAATAGTGAGTGAATGAGTGGTAAAATGATAGAGAATGGAGAACATAGAAATTAAAAGGTGATATTCAATGGTACAAAGGTTGGTGGAGAATGAAATAAAATTTTTCTACTGAAGAATGGAAAATGAATAATGTATTTGCAGGTTGTGAAATGATCAGAGCTTAGCTTGGACGTCTTTTAGCATTCCAAGAAACGAGGACCAAATTCATGCCCTTGTTTTATACACCAAGAATTTCTCACGTAGACTTAGAGTGTTGGTATAGTTGTTTCGTATGTATACATTTTTGGTTCGGGTTGGTGCTAGTTTGAGTTTATCTGCGGATTACCAAAAAACTCAAAGGGAGAGATTGTTGGAACTAAGGATATTTATTTCTTAATGGATTATGGTTTGTGTTTTTTGTCAATCATCAGATAGATGATCAAGGAGTTTGCATGTAAATGGTTTTTAACATTCAATCTATCAACAATTTTGAAGCTGGCGTCGTTTCCCTGTGTTTTCCAATATTTTGGTCCTAGAAATCAAAAAATGGAGAAATATGTTTATGGAAAAGGAAGTTGTGTGCAAGATTGTAGGAATTATGGAAACATGTGCTCAATTATTGTTTTGGGAGCCTCACCTCAAAATATCGAAAAGGAAAAATGTGTGCAAAAGTTTGAAGTTTGTGCATGAAAGATCAAGGATACACATAAGAGCCTTACACGCCAAATACAATGTCAAAATGAATCTTCCGTGCTCAAAGAGAATCATAGGCTCCAAATTGGTTCTTCTGTCAAAAATTAAAATATTGTGTGCTAAATTCAGATCTTGCACAGCGCACCTTAAGGGCCTATAAATAGGAATATACCCCCACTAAAGACAGAAGAAATTCTAAAAAAGAATTAGGGAGCTCTGTCATGAAAAATATTTCTGTGTGAATGGAGAATCGTGCATACCAAATCTAATGTTACATGCAAAAGGGAAATATTGCATGCCAAAGAAAACCTTTTGCGCTAATAGTGGATATTTCGTTAAAATAAAATTCTTACATGTAGAAGTAAGATCTTGCATGATAAATGTACGTGGTACAAAAAATTTTTAGAATAAGATGATTACATTTAGACACTTGGAATTCATTACTCTTTGTTTTTTAATAAAATATCCTTAGTTATTTTACCAAAGGATCCATGTGAAAAAATATATTTACTCAACACAAACTATAAGACCACATGATCCAATCTCAACATGAGATATAATATTAGAATGAAAATTTCATCAATGAAACACTTCATTCCAAAACCACTCAACTTATTTCATCACGAACCTCATCTATCATGATAAATAACCTTTGATCTATTAAATTTAGAATTGTTTTATTTAATGATACCCCTATTTATCCACTCCCCCAATCATCTTCTACCCTATCTTATTGAATAAATTCCCCCCTTTTATATCCACCATTTATCCCCTTTTTTTAACAAACACTAAGGTTACTTCGTTGTGGTCTGAAACAGGGCCAAGAACACAAATTAACATATTAGAGAAAACACATCATACCTTAGGGGGAGGTTGACGATAGGGTTTTCAATCATTGTATCCAAGTAAATAATTTATTTACTTATGTATACAATATAGCATGCACACCGGGGTCGATCTCTCGAGGAGGCCACTTACAACACACCATCTTCCAGTTGTCACTATTATAAACTAAAAAAATATAACAATTACATTTATAGTAATATATATTGGGATTTTTATTGTGAAATAAATTTAATATAATATATATGATAGTTATAATTCAAAAACAAAGAAAGGAAAGAATACACAATTAAGTGAACACAAGAAAAATCACCGTTCTCAGGGTTTCATGGTGGTTTTATCCTTTTTATTGAAAATATATTTCTCATTATTTTGTTCAATGTAGAGATCCAAACCATTAACTATACGCCCTCTCATTTTAATTGTATTATTCTACATCAAGACCTATTCCTGTAGTATTCAACTTTTCCACATCAAAACCTAAGACCAACTCCACCGTTTGAATGACTTAGATATCAATGCGAAGGATAATAATTAAATGAGGAAGAAGAAAACAATAGTAGAGAAAGTGGAGTGACCACTCACCATAATAATTTTTTCCACTAATGAAACCTTAGAATAAAACATGAAAAATAATTAAAGTTAACAAAACTCAAATACCACCATCTCCCCCCCCCCCTCAAACAAGAGTGAGGGTAATCTCTCCACAATCATGGATTTAAAGAATCAAGATGGGGGAAACACATAAAATAAAGAAATAGTATAATAAGAAAAATTCGTAGAATAATAAGAAAATCTACACTAATATATATTTAAAATATTAAAAACTATTATAGAAAGTCAAATCCACCATAGCCCCTTAAAATGACTACATTCTGAAATGTGAGAAGAGATGCTTATTTATAAGTAGAAGGCGTGAATAATTCTCAATCAAAATTTTGTCTCTGAAAGATTATGAGTTTATTACATATTAAAAGGAATTATTTTTAATGAGTGACTTCCTAAAATTTGTTCCATAATTTCTCTTACGTATACCCACACAATTTCAGCAGAATTGGCCACTAGATGAAGGAGCTATAACAGATTTACTCCACGATATTAATTCTATCATTTTGACACTTCATATTAAAATTCTTCATATTTTCATGCCATAATGGCCATAAATCCGACCGATTCACACATTAGACCCTTAATAAAATTTATTTCTTAATTTTTTCTTCATCCCTCCGCTAATTTAAAGTCATTTTGGACATGTTTTCCAAAAGATATAATCTAATTACAAAATGGAACCGTTTCTTGTCCAAGAGATTTTTCAACTTCCAGTAGTGGTACATACCCATAGACTACCTTAATGAGTGAAGTTTCCCTTGAAAAACACCATGAACATGTTAATTTGGGTCCTATTATATATAAAGTTGTAAAAATATCATTTTGGAAACATATAACCAGAGTTATGATTCAATTTCAGATCACTAGATTTGGATTGTCAGAAACATATGTAGGAAACTATCATCATAGGCCTAAAAATGGATTACCTGATTTGGATCAATATAGTAAGTGATATAAAGAAGTTATGGAAGTAAATAAATGAAGTTAAAATTCAAGAATTATGCCATTTTTATTTCATCTAAAATTTCTTCTAATACATAAAAATGTGACAATGTTCCATAAAATCAAACTATAGTGGGATTATAAACATTGAATTACATTAAAAAAAAATATAAAAATATTTTTTTCATCCCTCCCCCACACATAACCATTCAACTCCCAGCCAATCATCATATATTCAAATCAAAATCAAATCAAAAATCAATAATGAGAAAACATAAATTATCTTTTCCAAAATAAAATCCCATCATGTCTCATATATGAAATATAATTCACTATAATTTTCATTTATCACATTTAAATTCATTCATCCTCATAAATTCGTCAATTTACCAATCAAAAGCTACCTCAAATTGAATATTAAGTCACTATTCAATTAATAAAAAATTAAATATGGATTTATGATCATATTTGGAAATAACATATATCACTATATGCTAGTGACAATTATCATCTATCCACAGCCTAAAACCTAACTATAATTTCAATCATTAGTAAATTTTCCTGGTGAATTATATGGACTAGGTTAGGTTAGTAAAATCATCAAAAACATTAAGGCTAGAAAGAGGAGGTTTGAATCTTAAGTGAAATGCATTAATAATCAAGTTAAAATATTGGATAAACCACACTCAATTCCCTTGGAAAATGTGAGACACAAAACCACCATTTTTTGGAATTGGACATGATTTATGAAATGATTACAATGAATGATATCATCTAATTTATCCTCTCTTTTTGTCTTTTTTTCAATCAATAGAAATGAACAACTTTATTTTCTTTATTTTTGATTTTTTGTTCAGGGTTGACAAGCTGACAACTGAATATAGTGAATGAATAAAAATTAATTCCCTTTAATTTTTAGTGGGATATGAGCCACAAAATAAGTTACAATGTGGAATTCAAGATCATTTATTTTTTTTCATTTTCTATTTTTTAGAAGAGAAACAGATGAAACTAATAAAGCACAATGAAAATATGAGTCAAGACTAATTATATCATTATCTACTTCTCAAAATGTTGACACACACCTCACACCACCCACAAATGAAACACATCCCAATGAACACACATGAAAGGACCATACACCACACTCAAACTTTTAAGTACATATAATATAACATATATGATAATTATAATTCAAAACACAAATAAAATAAAGAAGACATGCTGAATTCAATAGAAGAAAAACCATTTTACTGGGGTTTCATGGTTGTCCTATCCATATTATTTAAAATATATTTCTCATTATTTTTTTCAATGTAGAGATACAATCCATTCACTCCAAACCCTCTCATTTGAATTTTATTATCCTACACCAAAACCTATACATGTTTGATTAACCTTTTCCACCTCAACATCTAATCGAAAATCCATCATTTGAATGACTTAGATATCAACGAGAAGGAAATTAATTAGATGAGGAGGAAGAATTTATTTTAGATAATGTGGGGTTACCACTCACAAAAAACATTTTAACCACAAATTAAATCCTAAAATAAAACATGATAAATAATTAAAGTGCATGAAGCTCAAATACCACCACTTCCACCTGAATAATAGTGAGGGTAATCTCTCCATAATCATGGAGTTGAAAAAAACATGGTGTAAGAAACACATAAAACAAAAGAAATAGGTGATGAAGAGAAATCCGTAGAATAATATTAAAAAAAAACTAATATATATAGAAAATATTAAAAACTAGTAATGAAATTAAACTCCACCTTAGCCCCTAAAAATGACTAAATTTTCTAATGGGAGAAGAACTACATATTTATAGGGAGAAGTGGTGAATATTTCACACTAAAAATAATGACTACAAATATTTCTGGTTTTATGAAATATTAAATGGAAGAACATGTGATATGTGTCTTCATTAATGTTGTTACGTAATGACTCTTCTATTCACCCTCAAAAGTTCAGCATAATTGTCCAAAAAAATAAAGAGTTATGCCCAAATTATGTTAAGATATTAAGTTTATCCTTGTGACTCTTCATATTCCAATTATTCACATTCCCATTCCATAATAACCATTAATCCATTTGATTCATGGATTTAATACTTAATTAATGTTTTTCCCTAATTTCGTATTTGTATGTCCACAACTTTTCAGACACATTGGATAAGTTTTGAAAATCAAATAATCATATTACATAATGGGTCCATTTCTTCCTGAAGAGACCTTTCATCTTACACTAGTTGTACCTAGCCAAAGACAACCTTGATGAGTGAAACATCCCATGAAACTCATCATAAACACATTCATTTTAGTCCAATTCCATCTACATGTTGAATAATTTCATTTAGAAACATATACCCAGTGTTATGCCTCAATTATAGAGGCAGGGTCCACTCTTCTGGATAGAAAAACATTCCCTAAAGAATTTATTATTTGGGCCTCCATAAGTCCAAATCAATACTTGGACCAGTTGAAAAATATGTAGTCCACAATAATAAGAATCCTAAATAAAGGATCACTAGATTTGGATCTATATAATAAATATTATGATCAAAATATAGATGTGATGAAAAGTAATTAAAATTCCATAATTAGCTCATTTTTTTAATTAAGATAAAAATACTTCAAAACATCAAAAAAAGGTACATTCCCATAAAATAACACTATGGTGGGATTATAAACATCAAATTACATAAGATAATATATGAATATATTGGATTAATCAGATGGGGTCCCACATCCACATTTTTTTATGTGCAGGGAGTTGAATAAACACCATGATCCAGTCGATGATGTTCAAACACTTCTTTGGGTAAAGCCTTTGTTATAATGTATACAACCTATAGATATAAAGGAACATACTCTAGATTCACAAGCCCTTGATCCACATTCTAAAAAAATAAAATGTTACTCGATGTAAATATGATTTGTCCTTAACGGATGGACTAGAGTTTTACTCAGATTTATAGGAGTTGAATTATCACAATGAATTATAATCAGATAATTCGCTAAAATACCATATCATCAAGTTGTTGCTTCATCCACAATAACTACCTGAAAGCCTGAGTGGATGTAATATATTAAGCTTCCAAGGTTATCAATGAAATGAAATTTTGTTTCTTACTTATGCATGAAATACACAAATCATTAAGATAGAATGAACCACTTGACATTTATTTCCTATCATCTGTTGATCCGATCCAATCTGCATCAATGTAGCCTAAAATCTCTTTCTAAGATTTATCATTGTACAACAAACCGAAATCTAATATAACCTTGAAATCATAAAGTATTATTTTCATCAAAAGGAAGTGAGTTTCCTTAGGATTGATCTGATACCAAGATACTTGACATGTATCAAAAAAAATATCTTCTCTTATTACTATCAAGTACAATAGACTACCAATGATTTTCCTATATTATATGAAATTGACTACATTGCCTTCATCATCCCATGAAAATTTCATCCATGTTTTCACCGAAGACATCATCTCCTTAGATTTATACATTAAAAATCTTCTCCAAACTTCATTTTCATATTTATATTTAGAAATGAATGTTCCATTCATTCTTTACATGACATGTAAAGAAATAATTTTTTTTTGTTCACCTATCATTAAAATATCAAACTCAATTTTCATGAATTCCCTGAACTAATTACAGTGCTCTTCATTTGATCCACCAAATATTTTGTCATCGATATATAACAACATAATCGACCTTTGATTACTCTCATTTTTGACATATATATTGTAATAAAGTCCACCACGCTGGAAATCAAGTTTCTTCCAAATCTGATCTACCCTTGAATTATATGCTTTTAGTGGATATTTAAACCCATATAGCTCCTTCTTCATCCAAAACAATATGTTCTATTCTTCATGAATAATAAAACTATTTAGCTGCTCAATATAAACTTCTTCTTCCAAAACCCCATTACAAAATGTTGACTTGATATCCATCTAGAAAACATTGAAATTGTTTTGCACTACTATAGCCAAGAATAATATGATAGTCTTTAGCCTTGAAATAGGTGAAACTTTTTCATCCACATTGATAACCTCTATCTAGTGGTTCCATTTTCACACTAGTCGTGATTTGTTTGGGAACCCTGCATCACCTCCATACATCTTATTGTGAAATACTCATTTGGTCTTAATGACATTCTTATTTGTGGTATTGAATGAATATCTCAAAAAAATCCAGTATTGAACTAATATAAATCATTAATACAAATTTTTTCTATTGATTATAGATGTTGAATTACTCATTTTAATGGTTAGATAACATTTTGGAAACACTTAACTTCTCATTATCATAAAAATAGTCAACATATACCAAATTGTGAGAAAAAAATATTTGATCATGAAATACATGAATGGTTCAAATTAACCCCCAATCAATCTTCTTTATTTTAGTCAATATAAAATTTCATCCTTCCTATACCATTGAGACATTTCATCTAATTAAGAGATATAATGATCCCCTATGATGTGAAACTCTTCCTATTATTAGGACCACTTTTATACCCACAAAAATTCTTCTAATCTTTCATCATTTAATCACATGTGGCACTATGAAATGAGAAATCAAAAAGACCTATTATCCAACTGGGTTGGAACATCATGTAGGAAACAAGATATAATGTTAATAAATACATCACTTTCCATTGAGATAAATTACATCCATGCATATCAAGAAACCATAAACCATTAAATACTTCCAAGGAATTCCTCTAGATTTATTCATTAACTATTTTAACTTATTTTAATCTGTTGGACATTCTAGAGCACATCACATCACCACTTTACATCTTTTTATGCCACTTCCCCTTATATTGTATCTCCCCTTTAATGGGAACCACTTCAACATCATTAATTATCATTTATAAACACAGGGAGAGGGGAAAATATGAAATCTTAAATAAGAGGATTGGGTCAATATAAATGGATCAACCCTTTTATACTTTCTTGAAAAGAACTATAATGTGTTTGTGCTTGTTCCAATTTCTAAACCAACTTCCACTATTCTGTCCATATAACTAAACATTATTTACCCACATGCTGAGTTTTCTTATATTATTTATATTCTGTAGGTATGGCATGTTTCACAATTTTGGGATTAAATCTATTTTTAGAAATTCCATTCCTTGATGCTTTTTCGATATGCCATTTTTCATGACTGTTTATTTAAGCAGGAATATTTCCATTGGTCATCTAGTCGTAATTTTTCCTCCATTAGAGGAATATTTATCTTACATTTTCTTCTCACCATGTGGCATGATATATAATTTTTTCAAGGAATTCTTTATTCTTTTTTATTTTATTGCTTATCCATGTCACATAAGTCCTTCTTGTTGGGGTTGAGTCTTTTACTGAATTTATATTATTCTTAATCATAATTGGATAATATCCTCCCTTTTAATTGAGGTTCATTAGTATTATTTCCATGAAATTTCTTGTGAGTGCAATATAGGAGTTGATTGACATGCCTTTTATTGAGTTCCTTGTGATTAGCCTAAGGCTGTAAAACTATTTTTCAACATATCATGTTCTCTTACAATATTGGATTTTTCATTATACACTTCCATTGTTGGAAATCCCCTTCTGGGTTCCTTTTCCTTTCATTATTTATTTCTACTGCAATATCGTTCCCAATGAAATTGATTACCACATATAAAATATCTTCCATTAAAGTCATACCTCATTTTATCCTTTCTCAAATGAGATGTTTATGTGGGAATAGTTATTATAACATTTATCCCTCATGATTCTTGAAATGTACTTATGGTGTGTCCCAGTGTTCCTTAGAAATATCATTTGTTAACTACTTTCCTCTGATATACTTCTCTTTCATACTTTTCAAGAATATTTTTATCATCAACAGATTTAACACTACTTTTTGAAGGTTTCGAGTGCAGCGGAAGCACGTGGGTGGATGTTCCCACATGGATTTTTGTCATTAACAATGATCAATCCAGGTCAATACGACAATAAATTCTAGTCTTCATGGATCGAATCACAGAAATGGACAAAGAAAACAAAAGTCCAGGAACCACAATGTAGGATCATTACAAGTTGACTATAATTAATTTAATCAATTGAAAAGAAATACCTTTTGGGTGTTCATTCTTCATTGATGTTCTTTATCACGTTCCTATGTGATTCTTCGTTGCGTCACAGAAGCCAAGTGTAGACTTGCTCTAGTGGTGATCCACGTGTGTACCTCGTATCTCGGAACATCGCCAAAGGAGTCTCCAGGTGCTAGCGTGGAGAAACCATTCTTGTGTTGTATGCCTTATATCATCTTGATCCGATGGAAGAGGATATCTCTAGGTCTTGAGAGAGTTCTTGGAGGAAGAGGTGCTTTCAGGCTAGAAATAATTCTCCAGAATTGTTGTGCACAACGATTCTCTTGTGTGTTGGAAAAGAGTTGGGGTTGTGAGGATATTTATAATCAGGTTTGAGGTTGTAGAGTTATGAAAATAAATAAATGTGTTATGCATTTTATTTTTTTTCATTCACTCTTATTTATAACCCACATGTCGAATAATTAATTCCTTGACATGCGCACATGATGATTATAATAAATATCGTTTAAAAAAATATTATATCCTCAAAATCCCAACTAGAAAAACTACACTGTGTGTATTAATAAATACATGGCGTGTACTTATTTTTCATTGATAACTACACGGTATATATATTCAATGTACATGGCATGTATATCTTGTTTTCATTTATTCATTTCCATTCCATAAAGAAAACTACACGGCGTGTAATTATTAATACACAGAGTGTACTTGTTTTCAATGAAAAACTACACGGTGTGTAATCTTTAATAAACGGCGTTTATATCTTGTTTTTAATTTCTTTATTCCTCCATCATTAAAATGATTTAGGCTTCCTTGAATAATTATTAAACCACGTATGGGAATAATCTTTATTCTTCTTGAGATACTTGAATACATTTACTGTGTGACCCTCTAGGCCTCTTTCTCATTGGTATTAGGCGAGCTTGCCTAAATTAGATGATTACTATCTATCAACGGGTCAAGGAACCTAGGAGAATGAATTTGAAACTGCATTGATGTATCACCTCATATGAACAATTACTATTTAATTTAATCCCTTTGTCTCAATATCTCATCAAGATGGTTTCATGGAAGTTTCATAAACCTATATGCTTGGTCTGTAATTTGTGGACTACCTGAAATAAACTCATCGTTTACACCATGGCCATGTAATTTAATGCGAAATTTCTATTTCAATCAAAGGGTCGAGATATCAAATTCCATAAATGGAAGGGAAAAATAATTCCTCGACTAATCCATTTACATCATGTCATTCGTGACGCACCCAGCGTACCCTACGTCCTGCCAACTGTCTGTATAACGATTTTAGTCAGTAAATCTAAGATCGTGAGTCATTACATGAGTTAATGATAATATTCTAGTCTAAGGACCATTACACAGACTCGTAGATAGAAATGTCCGATGACACCAAGACATGTGGAATTTCTACTGGCCGGTCTGTTCTCATAATCTCCCATCTTGAAGATTACCAAGTGCGAACTCCATGAGAGAGAGTCTCGTCTTCGTACAAGTACTTGCACATGATAGTCTGTATAATATGTGTCCTATAATAGTATTTCATCCAACCATAGAACATTATTTAAGAATATTTTTATAGCATTTCAAGGTTCTCATCATAACGGGGATCTTCCATGACCTCATCAATACAACAAATATTCCAGGACATTATTATATTATAGTTATACTAAACAATGAACAATATATAATAAGTGAACATTCATGTAATCAAAGTACAAAATAGTTGGTTCTCAAGACACCAACCCTTACAAACTCAAACTTGGACTAGAGCCAACTACCTACGACTTTTAGTCCGCTAGACCTCACATGATGATCATGTTTCTGCTGAGTTAAGGCTTTAGTCAAGGGGTCAGCCACGTTGTCTTCCATGGAAATAAAGCTCACTACATCTTTACCTCTCTGAGAAAAATCCCTCAAGAGAAGATACTTCCGAAGTCTGTTCTTTTTCCGCTGATGTGACCTTGGCTCTTTTTCAAGTGTCACCGCTGCAGTATTATCACAATAGAATGTGATATGATCTTTACTAAATGGTACTACATCCAGCTCTTGGACGAAGTTTCGCATCCATACTACCTCTTTAGCTGCCTCAGAAGCTACGATATACTCTGACTCCACTGTAGAATCTGCCACCACACTTTTCTTTGATCTCTTCTAGCTCACTGCACCACCATTCAAACTGAAGATGTATCCATTATGTGACTTTATGTCATCTTGATCAGTCTGGAAACTAGTATCTACATGTCCAATGATGACTAGTTCCTCATCTCCTCCATAATCTAGGAACATATCCTTAGTATGCCTCAGATACTTGATGATAGTATTGACTTCCATCCAATGGCGGTCTCTTGGATCAGCTTGATATCTGCCTACTACACTTAATGAATAAGAAACATCTAGCCTCGTACATAGTATAACATACATGACTGAACCAATCGGGGATGTGCAAGGGATCCTTTCCATTATCTTTCTTTCCTCATGTGTCTGAGGACACATTTTCTTGGAAATAATAATGATATGTGACACTTGAAACAATCCACTCTTGGACTGTTCCATACTGAATCTCTTCAGTATCTTGTCAATGTATGTACTTTGACTCAGGCCCACCATTCTCTTGGATCTATCACGATGGATCTTGATCCCAAGAATATATGTTGCCTCACCCAATTCTTTCATGGAGAGGAATTTATGCATCCAATCCTTAACTGACTGTTTGATAGGTACCTCATTTTCAATTAGTAATATGTCATCAACATATACAATTAAGAAAACGACTGAACTTCCACTAAACCTTTTGTAGCCACAAGGCTCACTTTCATTCTTAACAAATCCAAATTACATTATAGCTTCATCAAAACAAATGTTCCAGGACCTCGATGCTTGATTTAATCCCTAAATGGATTTCTGCCAATTTCATAACTTGTTGGCATCCTTTGGAGTCACAAACCCTTCAGGTTGTGTCCTGTAGACATCATCCTGGAGGTTCCCGATAAGGAAAGCTGTTTTGAAATTCATTTACCAAATTTCAAAGTCATGGTAAGCAGAAATGACCAATAGTATTCTGATAGATTTCAGCATCGAAACCGGTGAAAAGGTTTCATCATAGTCAATTACATGATGTTGTTTAAAACCTTTTGCAACCAGTCATGCCTTATAGGTGTTGGACATCCCCTCCATGTCCAGTTTCTTCTTGAATACCCATTTATTACCAATAGTCTTTACATCAACTAGAGGATCTACCAAAATCTAGACATGGTTTTGGTACATGGAATCCATTTCAGAATTCATGGCTTCTTTCCACGTGGCAACATCTGTGCCTTAAACTTCTTCCTTGTAGGTAAGAGGATCACCATTGTCAACCAATAATGAGTCACCATCCTCAGTGACAAGAAAACCATATCGTTCTGGTTCTCTCACCTCTCTCGTGATCCTACGCCGTTCTTGTGTCTCTGGAACTGATTGTTCTTCCACAGGGATTTGTGGAATCTGTTCTTGTACCAACTCCTGTGTATATTAAGCCTCGACTTCATCAAAGACTATTTCGCTCCCACTACCTCTTTTGGAGATGTGCTCCCTCTAAAGGAATATAGAGTGACTTGCCACTGTAACCTTTTTGTCTAAGGTTTTGTATAGGTAATATCCCATTGTTTCCTTGGGATATATTATAAAGATACACTTTGTGCCTTAGGGTGTAAGTTTATTACCTGAAGAGGCCTTAACAAATGCTTCGCTACCCCACACATTTAAATTCGATAACATGTCTTTGCGTCCACTCCATAACTCGTATGGAATACCATTTATCGATTTAGTTGGTACTTGGATTAGTATGTGTGCTGCTATTTGTAATTAATATCCCCAAAAGGATATTGGAAGCCTCGCATGACTCATCATTGACCTCACCATGTCCAACAGGGTGAGGTTCCTCATTTCGCTTACACCATTCCACTGTGGCATGTAAGGAAGAGTGAGTTGAGATAGAATTCCAAACTCCCGTAATAAATCAATGAAGTCCTTATTAAGATATTCACCTCCTCTGTCTGAGCGGAGTTTCTTAATATTCATACCAATCTGGTTCTCAACTTCATTCTTGTATTCTTTGAACCAATCAAAAGAATCTTACTTATACCTCATTAAGTAAATATATCCATATCTACTGAAATCATCAGTAAAAGTTATGAAGTATGAGAACCCACCCCTTGTTTCAACTGGAAATGGTCCACACACATCTGTGTGAACTAATTCTAGAAGCTCTCTAGACCATTCACCTTTCCCACTAAATGGGGATTTGGTGATTTTGCCTTGTAGACATGCATGACAAACACCAAGTGGTTTTAGTTCGAAAGAATCTAAATACCCACCTTGATGTAATTTTGTCAAATGTTTCTCATTGACATGACCTAGCCAGTGATGCCAAATTTGGGTGTGTTATGAGTCATTTAAATTTATTTTGTCATTGATTGCCATTACATGGATTTTGTAGTCTAACACATAAAGGTCATTATATAAATGTGCCCTAACAAAGAAAATGCTATTTTTATAAAATTAGCAACATCCACTTCCAAACTAGAAGATGAATCCATCAGTATCTAATCTGGATACTGAAATATTTTTTTTGGTTACAAAGGGTACATAATAACATCCTTTCAAAACCAAGACCATCCCAGTAGGCAATGTGAGGTGGTAGTCCCCGACAGCTACAGCAGCAAGTCTGGCTCCGTTGGCTGCTTGTAGATCTACCTCCCCTCGATCAATCTTCTTGAATATACTTGGTTCTTGTATTTGGATACATATGTGAGAACCACAATTTGTATCTAATACAAAATTTGTAGAAACAGATATATTGCATTTGATGACAAACACACCTGAAGCTTCCCCTTGCTTCCTTGGATGGGTGCAGTTTTTCTTCTAGGGGCCCTTCTTGCCACATGCGAAACAAACAACATCATGTTCCCTTGACTCCCCTTTGATCTTCTTTTTCTTAGAAGGACATGAAGAAGCTTTGGGCTTAAATCTCTACACCTTCCATTTCCTTTTACTCATCATATGGACAAAAGGAGTTTCACGCTTCATGTCATTATCTACATGGATAATAAGGATAAGAAGAACAGATACAGACTTCTCAATGTTTTTCATGTTGTAATTAACAACAAAGTTTGAGAAGCTCTGGGGGAGTGATGCAAGAATGAGATTGGTGCCCAGTTCTTTAGGGAGTTTAAACCCTAGAACCTCCAAGTGCCCAATGTACCCAATGAGCTTGACTACATGAGGCCCGGTTGGGGAACCCTCTCCAAGCATGCTCTGAAATAGAGCCGTAGAGATCTCAAACCTTTCATGTCTTGCTCTCTCCTGGTATAGACCATGGAGGTGCTCGAGCATGCTATAAGCCTCCATGTCTTCATGACACTTCATGAGTTCACTAGACATCGATGATAGCATCAAACATTGATCGTTGAGAGTGTTGCTCAAATGTTCATCATAGACCAAGAAATATTTATCACTTGCCCCTCGGGTAGGAGAATCAGGATGTGAGGACTCCATCATGTAAAACATTCGTTCATGGCATAGGATAACCCGAAGGCTCCTAAACCATTCTTGAATGTTACTACCGGTGAGGATATTGTCTTTATCCAGAATTGATCGTAGAGAAAATGTGGTTGATGAGTTTGTTATTTCGATTCTAAAAATTAAAAGAGCAGATTTATCAGTACCTTTTGATTACATTTTATGAAAAATAATAAATGGATTTATTAATTCTACCACTATATTATCAAGTCCCAATGGCCCTCACCATTGAACTCAGAATGTCTAGTTGCTTTGAAATTTCTAGTGGCAAGGATCCATATTTCACTTCTCATAACCCCAAAAAGGGTTGCTCAAGCTATTTGAAGGTATTTAGGTAGGCATGTCTTTTCCAACTGTGACCTTACAGTTCCTGGATCTATTGAGTAGACTCTCCAATCCTAAAATCCTTACATGGATTTCCTCAACTCTTGCATCCAATATTACATCAAGTCTAGAAAGGGCTACTCCTCTTGATGTAATATGGTTAAGTCAACCCGAAACCTTTCAAAAGGGTATCCTTTATAAAAGTATGTGTCCCAATAAGGGTTAGTCAAACACATAGTTTTATTGAGTCTTTCCCTTAAACATGTAACGAAATCCTTGGTCTGACTTAATATGTTATTGAGGGATTTTAATCTTTTAAGCATAGTTTTGCATTATCACATGCTTGTTAATATGAAGTGATGCCAGATTAAGGGATTAACCATGTTCTGATAATGTTAACGCATAGTCTCGTTTTATTTTATTCTACCATTGCATGTTTTTTTATTTCAATGATTATGTGATGGAAACAGCACATACATAATAAATAAACCATTCAACCAGACAGTAATAAAATAAGATGGCATGATCCAGAGATTCTATTGGTTAGCTTATCTAGAGGTTTTGATAAGCTAACCCTGACCTAGGGAAAACACCTTTAACCTGATGGTACTTGTTTTGCAGCTCCCACCTATCCACCTTTGTATCTTCGTGGGTTGGTTTCACCTCAGCTTCGGATTTCGAACCGTCTCCTCTAGCTTGGGAGATACTCCATTACATGGGTTTTACATTAATGAATCCATGGTCACGTAGGCCCTAAATTTTATTAGAAAAAGGATTGCAGGCCAAAAAATTCAAATTAAACAAATTTAAATGAAACTATACACACATACAAAGGGTCTTTTTTGTAGATCATAATCATCCATAGCATGCAACGACATTTACGCATATTTAGAATTCAAATTATTTTAATCGTTCATTCATTTAAGATAAGTCGCTCTCGAATTCAATTAATTATGATCTTATAATTAATCAATTCTTTATGTTAAATTCCTTTATGAATTTCCATGAGATTATTCTCATCCATATGCCTTGTATAGGTATTTTTACTTTTGGAGGAAACCTAGTGAAATTTCTGGAAAGTACACGGCGTATAGTTTATATTTACACGGCGTGTATTTATTTTCACCCTTTATCCAAAGTACACGCCAGGGGATTTGGCATGTTTTCTCTACATTGGAAATTTTGGAGTACAAGATGTGTAGATGAATCATGCACGACGTGTACTTCCTTGTTATATGGTAACCGGCATGGAAATCCTGTGTATGCAGAACACGAATTCTCCTTGTACACGGTTTCACCTGGATCGAATCGGACTACACAGTGTGTTGATTTAACATACATGTCATGTATTCCTTTTTTCAATGCGCCATTCATTTCTAGTCAACACGGCGTAATCAATACTTAGGCATAATCAATTAACATGGTGTGGTTTGGCGGACCAGTGCCGGTTCATTGTACCTAAGTACACGACGTGTAATTTTTTATTACACGCCCTGTATTCCTGTTTTTTACAGACAGAAAGAGTGGCTCCTCCGGATGAGTTCCTCGTTTTTATTTTAATCAAAATTAAAATTAAAAGGCTCTATCTGTGATATGAATCAAGAAATGAAGGAGGAATAACAGATCTCGTTTATTCAGATTTAGAGAACGATTTATTTTGAATTGAATCAAATATAATTGTGCAAGTTATAAACGATAATTAAATAACTATAGTAAACGTTGTAACCTCCCTCTGATACCATTTTAAGGTTTCGGGCACAGCGGAAGCGCCTAGGTGGATGTTCCCACTAGGATTTTTTTCATTAACAATGATCAATCCAAGATCAATACGGCGATAAAAGCCATTCTCCACGGATCGAATCACAGAATTGAACAAAGAAAAAAAAATTCCCAGAACCACAACGTAGGATCCTTACAAGTTGATTATAATTAATTTAATCAATTGAAAAGCAATAACTTTTGATTTTTCTTTCTTCGTTGATGTTCTTGATCACATTTCGATATGATTCGTTGTTGCATCACAGAAGCCAAGTGTAGACTTCCTCTAGCGGTGATCCACATGTGTATCTCGTATCTCGGGATGTCGCGAAAGGAGTCTTAGGGTGCTAGCGTGGAGAAACCATTGCTTGAATTGTCTACCTTAGATCATCTTGATCCAATGGAAGAGAATCTCTCTTGGTCTTGAGATTGTTCTTGGAGGAAGAGATAGTTTCGGGCATGAAAGAATTCTCCAGAATTGTTATGCACAACGATTCTCTTGTGTGTTGGAAAAGAGTTTGGGTTTTGAGAATATTTATAATCATGTTTGAGGTTGTAGAGTTATGAACATAAATAAACGCTTTATGCATTTTATTTATTTCATTTACTCTTATTTAGAACCCCCATGTCGAATAATTAATTCCTTGACATGTGCCCCGCTGATTATAATAAATATCATTTAAAACATTATTATATCATCAAAATCTCGACTGGAAAAACTATACGGTGTGTATTCATAAATACAAGGCGTGTACTTTTCTTTCATTGAAAACTACACGGTGTGTACATTCAATGTACACGGCGTGTATATCATATTTTCATTTATTTATTTCCTTTCCATAAATAAAACTACATGGCGTGTAATTATTAATACACGACATGTACTTATTTTCCATTAAAAACTACAAATCATGTAATATTTAATACACGGCGTGTTTATCACGTTTTTCATTTCCTTCTTCCTCCATCATTAAAACGATTTAGGCTTCTTTGAATAATTATTAAACCAGGTACGGGTATAATCTTTATTCTACATGAGATACTTAAATACACTTAGTTCGTGACCCTCAAGGCCTTTTTCTCGTTGGCATTAGGCGAGCTTGCCTAAAGTCCAAGATTACTGTTTAGCAATGGGTCAAGGCACCCAAGAGAAAGAAGTTGACACCGCATTGACGTATCATCTCATACAAAAGCTTATTGTGTAATTTAATCCCTTTGTATCAATATCTCATCAAGAAGGTTTCATGGAAGTTTCATAAACCTATATGCTTGATCTGTCGATCTTTGACTACCTGAAATAAACTCGTCGTTTACACCATGGCCATGGAATTTAATGCGATAGTTCTATTTCAATCAATGGGCCAAGATATCAACTTCGATAAATGGAAGGGAAAAATCCTTCCTCGACTTATCCATTTACAAAATTTCATCCGTGACGCACCAAACGTACCCTTCTTCCTGCCCACTGTCTGCATGATGGTTTTCGTCAGTAAATCTATGTGCGTGAGTGATGACATGAGTTAATGATAATCATCCAGTCTATGGACCGTTACACACGCTCGAAGATAGCAATGTACAATGACTCCAAGACATGCTGAATTGCTACTGGCAGGTCTGTTCTCATAATCTCCCGTCTTAGAGATTACCATGTGCGAACTCCATGAGAGGGAGTCTCCTCATCTTACGACTACTCCCACATGACGGTCTGTATACTATGTTTCCTATCATAGTATGTCATCCAACCGTAGAACTTTATTTAAGAATATTGTTATATCATTTCAAGGCTCTCATCATAGCGGGGATCTTCCAGGACCTCATCAATGCAACAAATATTCAATGGCATTATTATATTATAGTCATACAGAACAATGAACAATATATAATAAGTGAACATTTATGTAATCAATGAACAAAACAATTGGTTTTTAGGACACCGACCCTTACACTTTTGTCTTAATTATATGAAATATATAACAATTATTCAAAAAAAAATTAAATATGACCACGCATCCTAAAAAAATAGCACATGTTTTCAATGCTTCTTGTAAAATCATTTTTAGGCCTGTTTGAAGTGTTTTCAATATTTTTAAACTGTGTTGAACCGTTCATGGATATCTTACTATCATGTATAGGAGAGGGTTAATCATATCCAATAATATATTTTAAAAAACCACACGACCTTTGGTATGAGACAATCATTTCATGTTTTTCCTTTTAGGTAGAATATTTTCATTTCATTTCATTATCACCAACCAAAGGATAATGAAATAGTAAGTGATATGCATCCTTCAACTTGGGTTTTCATTTGGTATTATATTTCGCAACTTCTTTCCTAACTGATTCTATCTTTTCTCACAATTGATGAATCTTATTATCCCTTGCTTAATATTGAGCATTAAGTTCTCTCTTGATATTAATCCATCTAGTCATCTCATCATCCAATTATTGGGAGAGATTATCCATTATGTCATATTTCACATTTAACTTAGAATTCATCTGAGAAACATAATCATTACATAATGAATTATCCTCTTGTTGCCTTTGCTTATCCTGAAGTAGTTCAGATAGGTGTTTAAAAATATCATCATTTCTATATTTCAAATTCAGAATTTTATATTAGTCCAGAATATTTACCATTTCATCATCTTTCATTTTTTGCAGTTCTTCACCTTGACAATCATTCTTATCTCTTAGATCTATGGCCACTTTATCAAGACACTACTACAAAAGGCCTTTACCATCTCTTTTATTTTTCATTACAAGAATAAAAAACTGATTAATGACATATTTATCACCGCTAAAGAAAGAATTGATAAATCTAACCTTTTATTAGTGGATTAATTTTTTTTCACTGATAAAGGGAAACGTTACAACACTTTATTTCCAGCACTAATAAAGGGTATCCGTTATCAATGATTTGTTTTTAGCCCTCGTAAAGGGTATGCTTTATCCACACTTTATGTTGTTCGCTGATAAATGTTTCTTTTATCAATGCATTTTTATCGCTGATAAAATGAAATAATGAAATAAATAAAAAAAATAAAAAATTATTTTTATTAAAAAAATATTATAAATTTTATCAATTAAATAATTATTGATAAAAATGAAATGATTGATTTTACATTATTAAATAATAATAAAATAATTAATTAGATAGTTATGATAATTAAAGTTATTATATTATATATATTAAATACATTGATATATATTAATGTATATATATATGATTTATATATTATAAAATATATATGCACTTTACATTAAATTGTCATATATTTATTGAATAATGATATATAATTAAAAATTAATACGAATTAATAATACTGACTAATTGCATAGTGCTCGACAAATAATTGAATGTTGTCTGATTTTTCAATTTAATATAGATGAAATGTGTTTTATATTGATTTGACATATACCTAAATAATTAATTTTTATATACAATATGCATAGACACAGATCTTATCCATTTTTTCAATATCGCTAATGTGTACCAATATTCGTAATTTATTCAATTACACTCATTTTGAACATATATGTATGCACTCAAAATTAGATATTTAATAATAATGTTAAAAATATATTTGTAAAAAAATATTTCTAAATAAATATGTTAATAAATGTATATTCACTATATTTATACAATTATATAATCTAATTATAAATAAATAATTTTTTGAAAGTATTCATATAATTATAAATAATTAATTATGTATATATAAATAATTATTAAATTTATAATAAATTTACATAAATAATGATTATATTTAATATATTTATATTTAGATATATTAATTAAATAAATTTCTTTATAATCATAAAAATATATATAATGAAATAAATAATAATTTTTAAAAATATTTCTATAATTTTAAATTAATAATTAAAAAAGTATAATAAATATATTTAAAAAGGAATATTATTATTATATTTATATTTATATATATTTATTAAGTATTAATTAATATTTCTAATTTTTTTATTTATAATTATAATTATAAATCTTTTAACAATACATTAGTAATAAGAACTGATAAAAGAGTCATTATCAGCTTTTTTTGTGCTAATAAAGATGAGGAGTTATCAGTAGTAAACAAAGCACTGAAAAAAATGAACATTTATCTATGCTACAAGTTTAGCACTGATAAATATTCGTTTTATCAGCTCTTATTTTTAAGCACTGGTAAAAGCGTCCCGATATATTTTAAAAACCCTAACAATTTGCGAACCTGTCGCGATATACAAGCTTTCTACGAAAGCCATTTGCTGTAGGCACTCCTCCTCGGTGAATCGAAGGTCGAATCACACCGCTCGACTACACACGTACATCTCGTACGACATCTAAAGAGGGTCTCATATTTTCTTCAACCTAGAGATGTTGGCCTTCCGATTTTCTTTTTGTATTTTTGGTTTCATTTTTGATTTCTACGTTTATGATTTTTTATGATATTTTGTTTACAATTTGTTTTTGATCCATTGTTTAGGGAATTATTTTTGGTTAATTGTTTGATTTTACTACAGATGTATGATCGATTGTTTATATCTAATAATAAACCTTGGATTTATTCATTGTTGTTTTATTTCTATGTTTTATATCTTCATACTAAATAACGTTTTCATATATTTATATAAATGTGTATAAAATTTCATTTATATTATTGTTTATTGACTTCTAATTTGAGGCACGTTGGGGGTTCTGTAATGATTATTTATATTCTGACACCTTTCATGGACACCTCAGTGGGAATGCATCTACATATTCTATTTTTTGGAAACCAAGTTAGTGGGGGTGATGTAAGTTCCTCTATTGGTGATTTGTATCACAGGATCTAGTTCCTCTTATAATTAACTATGGTCCTTATTTTTCTTATGGAGAGGATTGAAAGGGGCCATCCCCAGTTAAGCACATGAGGTTTTATCACATCAATGCTTCAATTTTTGAATCATTATGGTGCCTTTAGTTAACGTTGTGTTTGAATATCAGGTTTTTATCTATTTTATATTTCTTATAGACTATTATTGAAGGATTTTTTATAATGGCATGACATGTATATGTTTCTATATAGCTACTTAATCATTTATTTCCATTGTTGTTTGTATAATAGGTATGCATATACCGGGTAATGATGATTGTGGGTATGTATATCCATTGAACCCAAGGGCCATATTATAATTTTTTTCGAACTCTAGTATAAATTGTTTCTTTTTGGGGGACCACCTCTCATTTATGGGTTTTTATGCACAATGTTTAAACCATCCTTTAGCGACTTTGAGGTGTGTTAGAGGTCATAAGATGATCCGACCTGTTGATTTTTGGGTAATTCAGGCTAGGGACATTACACTATATATCTTCCAGTTTACACCTATAATTTTTTGTGATAATATCATTTATTATATTTCTTTATCTCCCTATATTTTTTAAAATTCCCACAACCCTTATTATGGGATTTAGAATAACAATGAACCCAAATATTCTAGTAGAAATGATCTATACTCCCCTTATTAGAATTTTCTACAACTTTTACTTTTGAAAATGAATATATTCTGTGTATTTATTTATATATTATAGAAAATCAATATTTTATGATCCCAATATGATGGATATGAACCAAAAATTGTTGCATGCTAATTGTTTGAAAATTGAATACAATGATGCTGTTAAAGAGTTCATCAATTTTGTGAGGGAGCATGAAAAGGACCCTTCTAAAATCCTTTATCCATGTTTACATTGTTTTTATCCAAGTAAAATTAGTTCAAAAGAGTTGGAGGAACATTTGATTTATCACATAATAGATCAAAGTTATAAATGTTGGACTAAAAATGGGAAAAATACATAATGTGGGAATTGGATGAGATGATACTATGGTTTATGAATCATTTGATAAAAATAAATTTGTAAAAGATGATGGAAATAACATGGAAGAAATGAAAATGGAAATTTAAGATGACCATACTGATTATTCTATGTTTTTTGAGGAGTTAAATATCTTTTCTAAGAAACCATTGTATCCAGGTTATACTAAATACACAACATTTCTAGCTATATTGATGTTATATAATTTGATATTTGGCAATGAAGGGAGTGACCCGAGCTTTACAGAACTACTTAGTATTATAAAAGTTATGCTACTAGAAAAAAATTAACTACCATTATGAACAAATGATGCTAAATGATTGTTACATTCAATGGGAATGATCTCTAAAAAATATATACTTTTCCAAATAAATGCATATTGTTTCACATGGGCCATAAATCACTCATCAAATGCCCTAAGAGTGGCACATATTAATACAAGAAAAATGAATCAAGTGCTTCAAAATATGTATGGTACATTCCTATCATTCCATGGTTTATAAGACTATATGGATACTAGGAAACCACAATATAATTAACATGGAATTCATATATAAGAATTTAATATGAGATGCTATGTCATCTAGTAGATTATCATCAGCGGAAGAAAATTTATTATGTGTTTACTAAATTTAGAGATGATCCAAGAAACATTCATATTGCATTATCTAGAGATGGAATAAATCCTTCTGGTGTACATATTATTACTTACATTATATGGACCATCATGTTGGTAAATTATAATTTTCCTCCTTGGTAATGCATGAAGCGCAAATACATTATGTTGTCTCTGCTTATATCTGGACCAAAGAAACCCAATAATGATATTGATATCTATTTGGATCGGTCGATCGAATATCTAAAATTAATCTGGGATACATGTGTAACAATTTATTATGCTCATATAAGTGAAAAATTAAAATTTAGGTCCATTTTTTATAGAATTATAAATGACTTCCCTGCTTATGGAAATTTATCAGGATATAAAATTAAACGTATGTTGGGGAGTCCCACTTTTGAAAAGCGCACATACATAGTTCAGTTGAAACATTTATCAATATCTTTATTTTTAGGAAATCAATTTTTTTACCTTGATGACATAAATTCTGGTCCTAGAAAACAACATTTGATGGGAATATCAAAAAAGGTACAACACCATCTTCAGAAACTGGCGATCAGCTGTACAAAAAAGTAAAAAAGATCGATACAATTTTTAGTAAACCATTTTCAAAAAACCATACAAAATTAGTTTTGAAGAATAGATCAGTCTTCATTGAATTACCATATTGGAATTGTATTTATGTTATAAATTTTCGTGATGTCATGTATTTAGAGAAAAATGTATTTGATAGTGTTATTGGAACATTACTAAATGTTCTTGACAAAAATACCGAAAGAGGGAATGAATGCTAGTTGGAACTGGTGAAGGGTAAAATGTGAACTTTTCTTCCTCCAGCAACTTATACTCTTCCAGATAGAAAAAATTGAAAATTTTCATTTTCTTTACGCGTGTAAAGGTTCCACAAGGGTATTCATAAAATATCAAGAATGTCGTGTCAATGGTTAATTTGAAGCTACAAGGAATAAAATCATACAACACTATCATGTTTTGATTCCAAATCCAATTCCTATTTCTATCTATTGTATTCTGAATCAAAATGTAGGACATAAATTAATTATACTATGCGTATTTTTCAATTCCATATATAGTAAATATATAGACCCAATGAAGTTTCCCATCATGAATAAGGAGATTTTAATCATATTAAATGAATTAGAAATGTTTCTCCCACTATAATTCATTGATATAATTGTCCATCTGATGGTTCAGTTAGCCAGAGAGGTTCAACTATGTGGTCATATCCATTATATATGGAATTACCCCATTTAATAGTTTATGATGATTTAAAAGGGGTATGTCAAGAATCAAAGTCGGATATAAGGTTGTATTAGAGAACGATATATTTTTGAATAGTCTATTGATTTATATATTGATTACCCATCAGATGTTGAAAGCATCAGTCTCCCAAAGAATCTTCCCCATGAATGCCTTATGGGAAAAGGGATTTCTTGAAGAGATGATGTTAAAATTACCTTGACATAGAATGAGTAAGCACATCTCTATATATTACATAATAGTGAAGATATTGATCCATACTTTGAAGCCCACAATGAAATTCATATAGATTTTAATCCATCAAGGGATGAAAGATGGATATTAGATACACGTAATGAATACATTATATAATGGTTCAGAGATAAAATTTATACGGAGCTATCTGAAAATACGAATTAAATTGTTGAAACACTTTAATGGTTAGCTATAGGACCGAATAAAAATTTTATATCTTACACTGGGTTTGAAATCAATGATTATACCTTCTATACAAACGAACGTGATGACTTCAGTACGATGCAAAACAGTTCTGTTACATTTTTGGCTAAAGCAATTCACATATATGGTTCCATGGATAGAAATACAATTTATGAAAATATATATTATTTTGGCATTATCAAAGATATTTACACGTTGGATTATACAACACTTCATGTGGCGCTTTTCTATTGAAAATGGGTCGACAATATCAATGGATTGAAATTTTATGAAATGGGATATGTAAAGGTGAATTTTAGTATAATATGGGAAAAGACTAGTTGTTCCTAATTCCATCATATGTAGTGCAAGTATTTTATGTCTCTGATCCAATAAACATCAATTGTTCGATTGTCTTACTTGTGACTAAAAAAAATGTTGAGTCCGATGAAAATTCAATCAAGGATGACCCTTTTATTGAGACCTCACAGTCAGTTCATACCGGTCCCAATGTAGACAACGTCTTGTATGTTATAGGGGACCACAAATATGGGATTTGGATTCTATAAAGAGGAACCAAATCCTTGAAATCTTTAAAAAAATAAAGAGAGTTCAATTAGAAAGTAAAAGTGTTTTTTAATATATTATGTCTTTCCTCATAATATTATATGTTATGTACTGTACTAACATAATCTAAATTAAATGTTTGACTACTCATGCAGACATTGTCTTCTATAGATGACGATGTTACCAATCCATTGGATTAACAAACTATAATGAAACAAACCCTTTGGATATGTGAACCTTGTGAACATGTTATGTTCCCTCGTGTTGGTGTGTGTTTTTGTGTGTGAACCTCAAACATGACTACATTTTAATAGGAATCAAAGTTTTTATTTTTTGATAAATAAAACTAGATCTTATCACTAAATCACCCCCTCTCAGCAATGTTTCATTGATCATATAGTGGTGATTCAATGTGTTAGTGGACCTTTTCAACATCTATTTATGGTTTTGTGGTTTTACATATCCACTTATGAAATTTTATAGCTCCTGGTATTTTCCTTGAAGTTAAATGGTAGCTACATAGATGGTTTCTCACCATGGTAGTCCTATATGAGGTTGGTAATGTGGTTTGGTTGGATACCTTCTATGGAAGATTCTAATGCATGTAGGTGTTGGATGCTATGGCGATTCTTCATCAGTTTTGGAGTATTAGGTAATCTATGTCCTATGGGGGATTAATGGATTTCCTATGTCGATTCCTTCAATGATAGGAAATGTTGAGGCTTTTTTATTGATGTTGTGTTTTATTTATGTTGTTCATGAATTAGATTAGAGAGATGATAATGATGTATTGCGATCGTGATATGACTTATAAAAAGTTCAAATTATGCGACCATGGTTGGATATGGTTTGGTTAAATCTTTTATGGGTTTTAATTTATTTACTTTATGTTGGTTTTGTGAAAACATTAGTCAATATTATCAGTGTGTCTTTCTCATCGACGTTAGGGGTGATGATTTCAATGATTTCATTATAGGGGAGAGTCTTAAAGCATCCTCTCATAGTTAGATGTATGATATATTGGTGATGGAGCTTTCAACAGGGATAAATGGAGATGTTGTGATTCTTAAATGACTTTAGAGATGAATTGGAAGTGATATTTTAATTTTATTTCTTATGAATTTTTACGTTTTTTAATTTTTTTGATAAAATTTATGATGTGTTTCCTACAATTTGAAATTTGAATTTGTTTTTGAAGGTGTACATTGATTATTTTAAAATTTATCCCCTTATTTGCATATATTATTAATGGTTTTTTTTAAGTTTGTTTTTTTATTTTTATAGATAGTCTATAATATTATTATTAGGTAGACACATAATTAAAAAACTTATTTTTATGAAATATTAAAAACGTAAATTTTGATGGAATTCGATTTTGCTAATTCAGATTATGGATATGGAAAATATTAAGCATTATAATAAATTATTAATATGGTATAATTATAGGGAACAATTATCTCTTATTGATAATAAAATAATTGATTAAAACTAATTAACCATAATGACATTTCATATCTAAATGAAAATTAATTGTTAAAGATAACACAATTAAAAGAAAAGTAGAGACTGAGAAGCCTTACAATATAATGTAGATTCATAAATCTCAAGAAATAACACCATAGATCAATAAATACTTCATTGGTGAATTCATTCGATGTAAAATGAGAGCTATATTCTCACCAATTTCTGAGTGAAGATGAATTGGGGAGTAGGTGGTTAATAGTTTATTAATATTGTATTTGTGGCATTATAATTCAATGATTTAGAAAATTAAAAACCATTAGATTACTCATGGGTTTATTTCATGGTTTTGTATAGTTAACACATGTTTTTTAAAATTTCTATGCTTTAAAACCTAAATCTGTTATTTTTTTTTACTTATTTCACGAATAATTATTTTATTGATAATTATTTTTTAAACTATAATTTCAATTTTGATCTTTGGAAAGATCAGTATATGTTTCAAAATTGATTTTAAAATATTATAATTCTTTATTTTTATAAATTATCATGTTTTTGGTTGAGTATTGACTTATATTAAAGATTAAATCATTTTGACTTCACAATGTAGTTATAATAATTGTTGAATATTCATAATGTATTGTAATATTTTCCTAAAAAGTTTACAAAATCAAAAAATTATGACAAATTAACCATGAGAAAATTTCAATGTGTTGATTCTAAATTTAATGAAATTATTAGGAAAATATATTCTATATATGAAAATATAAATTTTTGAATAGAAATATTTGTGTCTTCCAAAAAATATGTTTTATACAAAAAATTTAAAAGACACACTTTTTAATAATATTATTTCTATGATAAAATAAATGTGCATGGTTATATTAATAAGATATAATGAATATAAATTATTTAAAAATATAAATTATATTTTTCAAAAATATTTTTATATGTTTCAATGGAAACTTTTATGTATAAATATCACATTATAATTAAAATGGTAATATTGTGTGGTTACTATTCCAATATTCACCTTTCTCTTCCAATGGACTTATTACCCCTTATAAATATAATTAATTCTAACTTATACAATCATTCCCTTAATTCTATAATCATGTCTATTCTATTATTTTTTTTTCATCACTATAATAATACATATTATGTATGATAAATTCTTTTTAGAGTATGATCCTATAGAGTTGATGATTATGATGGTAATTTATATAGTAATTTGTTTTTTATAACTTGTTGTAGATATTATAATTGACAATATTTTCTAGTTTATATTTATAATATAATATAAAAATAAAATGGATTATGTTTTCTGAATAATTTTCTAATAACATTATTATATATTGTAGTCATATCTAGGGTCATTCATTATACTCACCTTAAATAATCCTATCCATGAATTTTGGGATATAAAACAATCTATGAAAAAATATTGGTAATTATTCCTCATTGATTCCATGGTTTCCCGTGTTACATATATAAACTTATGATTCCTCCAATCACCAGGTGGGTTATTTGATTCACTGACACCCGCTCTCTTCTTTCATGAATATAGGTAAGTTAATCATCATGTGACAAGTTAGAATCCATCACTATTTTTTGTGGTGAGTATATGTATTGGTTTTGAAATGTACATTATAATAATGAGACATGGAATATGTCATGCACCTTAGAGAGGTTGGGTAGTAATACAAACTATAATCCACATCCTCAATTCCCTATAATATATCAAAAGGACTAACATAACTTGTAATTTTCTTCCCATTATTTTCAAGCCTTATAACTCCCATTTATAGTGACAATTTCATGAAAAACTGATACACTAATAAAAATTCCAAGTCCTTCCTATAATTATTAACCTATTTTCATCTATCCAATTTGTAGAGACCCGAAGCCTGATGTACATTGACATTACATTACTTTTGCGGAATACTTAGTACATAACAAAAACACACACACAAGGATCGTAATAGTTTAGTGTCTTTGGAAACTCGGAATATAATATTCTAATCGTGGTGAAAGATCTTCAAAATCTCCCATAAAGATATTCCTTTTTTTTACCTAAAACCTTTCTTTATATCCTGGGGAAAATAAAACATAAAAGGGTGAGCTCAAATTCTCAGTAAGGGTATACAAAAGAAATAAAAATCATATCATATCTTTTTGAAAATCATAACCTGCAAAAGAGATCATAATATCTTAACATGGAACAAATCATAGAAGTGAAAATGGGATCACCATAATCATAACATGAAACTTGAAACTTTGTGGCATTCACACATAATCATGGAAAATCATTTCTTGTTAGTCATGACTCATTGCCAAGACTATCTTAGTGGACAATGTCCCTTTCTGAATCGAGTAACCCTCGTTTCAGTCCTGTTTCACTGAACCGGTATAACCTACCGTTCCAGCCCTGTCTATCTCATGAGATATAAAATCTTTACCCAATGCATTGGAGGGAGATATAGGTCCCACCCATCTCATAATGATACCATTCTTATGTGTGCCACAAAATCATAAATCATACATCATAGCATAACCCATGAAATAAAATGGGATTCTTAAACATCATGCCATCATAACATAATCCATAAACAATTGATATCAGTTCATCATAAGAAAATTGAATCCATTTAAATCATAGAGAAATTTTACTTGAAACATACACATATGAAATAATGTCATCTTAGATGTAAAATAGTTTTGACAATACACTTCAAATGAATTCTTGAGGAAAATATCCTTTCTTCTTTAAAATCATGTTCTTTTCACAAAATTACATGCAATTTTAAAAGATAAGGGTTTTATTAAAAATAATCATGCAATCTTGTAGAGGAAGATTCTTGAAAATGAGGGGTTATGAAACCGTAAAAATCCGTTCACGCCGTATAAGATAAAAATAACATTCTCCTCATACTTTTGTCGGAAAAGTCAAAAAGTACCTCGTACGAAAAAAACGACAAAAGATTCCTTTCATATTCTTTATTAAAAACTCACCGAAGGGTAAAATTGGATTTAAACTAGTGTAAGTGGATGGAAACAATATTACATATTGATGTAACATGGATGTGGATGATAAAATACACCCCAATAAATACTTACGAATAAACAATCTCGGATAAAAATGAGATTGTGATATTTCCCTTACCTTATGTCCGACTTGCTTTGTAAGTGTCCGAACCTCCTGTATAATGATTTAAATCATGTTATTGACTTATTCAAGAATCATACAAATTGATATTATATCATATATGGTCATATTATTAGCTTCTTGTTAGTAATATTTCATTGTTACTTGTTACTCGGGTCTTTATAACTTTTTGTTCTTATGCGTGTTTTGTTGAATAAATTCTTATTCTTATCTTTAGGTTATAGATAATTCATTTCCAGAATGGTATTATTTTATTATATACCATATTCATTCATTCAATTCATTTATATAATCATAATGAAATGAAGATCATGTAGAACGAGTCGCATCACATCGTGGAGACGGTATTCCGTACGTACGCACGAGTGATGATATCGTTCTTATGATCGTGGAATTGTATTGGAGTATATATATATATTATTTCAGTATCAATATTACTTAATAATAATCATATATAGTTACTCATTACAACATTATACCCATCCTTGTAAGGTGATGGTGGAAAATAGATTACACCACGGCGTGGAGACGGTATTCCGTACGTACGCACGCGCGGGTGATTTTATTTTTCCATAGGATGGATAGAAGGTGAATTAGGGTTGTTTCATATTTATAATAAAATATCAGTATTTAAGTAATAATTATGTTATTACTTTATCATGAAACAACTAAAGAAGAAGAAGTTGAAGAAGAAAGAAATTGAAAAGATCGGTAATGGATATTACCTCTTCTTTGGAACGCCTCTTTGAATCCTCCACTTAAGGAACTAAGATTGGTCTTTGGAGAAGACCAGGACCTCTAGGATTATTCTAGGGAAGTGGAGAGGAGAAAATGGCAGGGGTTGGCCGAGCTTGAGTGCTCAAATTGGTGTGAGGAGGAGGGGGAGGAGGTGCCCTTTTATAAGGGAGGAGAGGGGCACCTTAGGAATATCTCAAAATATTATTTTATATTAAAGTAAAAATCGGTTTATAATGGTTCCAAAGGGTCTTATTTCGAAGATAAAGTGGGGATGGGTCTAAATCCTATCAACCAATAGGATTTAGACAAGTTTAGGTTATTATTTTAACCTTATCAATTAGATTTAACTCTAAGTTAAATAATTTAACTTTTACCGTGTCTTTTTGTTTTCTTTCACTATATGGTTAATACACTTACTATAACATGCCAAAAGAACCCCAAATTGTATATTATTAATAAATATATCCTTATCTAAGTCATTTGGCCGAACCTTAGATTTTTAGGAATAAAATAACAATTAATAATATAATATTTGATTTAAAAACTATTTTGTGTCAATTTTGACACTATTTGATATATGATTTTTGTGAAAGTCATAACATAATTATATGTTTGAAGCAAGTTTATTAAATCAACACTAATATATCATAGTAACCTAGAAAATTAGTGTAAGTCATAAAAGGTCTCAAATTACATTCATTTGAGCATTTATAACATCAATTATGTTAATATTTCCTTAAAAGGGTAATTACTGCATCATCGTTGTGTCATAAGTAAATTAATTTATTTAAAGTCTAAAAATTATAAATAAAATATTATTATGTAGGAAATCGATTTAGCTTTCTAATTAATATTTATAGTCGAATTTATCGTATGTATAACCCCATATTAAAAATGTTTTAGTTATTAAACATTGATTTTAACTATTTTAACTATTCATTAAATAATATAATATTAAATGTCATAATCTAATCCAAGTGGACCTAAATGGTCATATTATATTCATAAGGTTGTTTTGGGTCGAATTACACTTATCCAATAGAATTAGGACATGTGTTAGGGTAATAGTAATATCATATTTACCCTTAGTTACCCTATTTACTATTAACCGTGGTAAAAAAAAGAAAAAAGTTACTATTCACCAAAAAATATTTTCATCTCATTGAATCACATTTTACTTACTGACATCAACCGTGTCTCTCGGATTTTTGAAATTCCATTCACAGAAGCGGTAAAATTCAGATTTAGGAAGAAATTAATTTTTTTAACTACCACTTAGTAGTTTCACTATTCATCAAAAATTGATGTTTTTCAGAACAATGCCAAAATTTCATCCTAAGCTATATTTCATATTCCGAATTCAAAAATGAAGTCTATTTTACCAAATTCATATCATAGAATTTTCATTAATTTATTTTATAATTAAATCCCGCTGTTAAAACAAATAGCGTGTTTTTAAGAAATAATATCTATCAAAAGATTGACACTTGATTATGTCTGGTTTAAATGTGAAATTACATCCAATGACCAACATTGTATTAAATTTGTAAAAATATATTCTAAATATACTTTAAAACCAATCAAATTAATAATTTATCACTATTAATTATTTCGATTAAAAAAGTTGTTTTTAATTATAATTTAGTAATTTTCACTATTCATCAGAATATGAAAGTTATCCGAAAAGTACCAAAATTTCACCTTAGGCTAAATTCGATACTCCGAATCCAAAAATTAAGTTCATTTTGAAAAATAAGATTTACAGAGTTTTAAAAAGTGGTTATTACTATTCATAACGGCTAGTTTTAATAATATTTTAATAGCATATCGTTGTTTAGTGAAACTCGGTATTGCGTATTACACACGCTATCGAGGAAGGTCGTGATTGCGTGTAATGCAAGGCAAGTCAAGGATGCGTGTTGTGCAAGCTCCTTTTGGTGTAGCGTACAACACAAGACTTTAATAAAATTAAAAAGAATATTTTTTTTATAAAATCTTGGGTTGTTACACAATTTGAGGAATCATAATATTATTAATGATTTTATAGGCCCAGACTATCTTATAAGGAAATATAATTCTGATTAACCTGATGTCATGTTGGGTAATTTATTATAGAATAATATATCTACACCTTAAATTAAAAAAACAATTCATTGAATTAATATAATATGATAAATTTAAAACATGATATAATTAAATAATAGTGCTAAAAATTTTGAAATAAATGTTTGATACAATGAATTCATACTTTTATTTTTGGTTCATGATATATGTTTTATTTTCCTTAAAATATATTATTATGAAAATTTAAATTTTTTAATTAAATTTTATATTAATACAATAGTATTTCAACGATTTATTAATGTATAATGATAATATAATGTTTTTAAAATTATAAATATTTTTTCTAAAGGCCATAAATTTGATTATGTCACAAAATTCGATATTTCTCAATAAATATGGGGTTTTAATTAAAAATTAAATTTGTCATGTTTAGATAAATATTCTTGTAAAAAAATACTTGTTTTGGAAGTAGCACATTGAAATTAGGTCTTGGGGAATATTTGTATTTTTCTAAAAAGAGGTCTTCCATAGTGAATAGTAAAAAATGCATTTTTTATATACAAGACAAGTTTTATGGTACCATAACAATATAATAATGGTCTAAAATATTAAAACCCATTTTCTCATCTGACTATGCATTTAAAGAGTCAAAAATGCATATGAAATGTTTTTAAACCTATTTATTTTAGTGATCAAAAATCATGATTAATATATTTCGAATAAGGTTAATGTTTTATGAATGTATATCACATTATAAATAAATTGGGTAAGAAAAAGTATGCTACCAATAGTTCAAATGTACTACTATTATTTTACATGTGCCACCATTAGTTAGCATGTGCTACCATTAGTTTAACTATAGCACTGCCAGATATGTAACTACCAAACATGATACCGCCAGTCATGTAATCTCTAGACATGCTACTTCTAGATATGCTACCACAAAACATTCTACATCTTGTCATACTACTACCAGTTATGCTACCACCAAACATGCTACAGCCGGACATGCTACCTCCAGATAATATACCACTGAATGTTCAATTACTAGTTTGTGATTCCGCTAGGCCGTGCTACCCGTAGTTCCTGCAACTATTAGGGATGATCCCCATTTAGTTATTTTTCCATTTATAACCCAATGAATTTTAATTTAAAACATTCAACAACTAGTTTATTGGAGTTAATGTAGATTGTCTCACATCGTTTTATTAATGATTATTCCTAAACCAATCTATGGATACATTGAAGACCATGTCAGAGTTTCCTAATTTTCTAATTAGTATAGGGTTTAAAGATATATTTAATAATATTCTTAAATGTATAAATAAGCCTATGGAGATATATATTCTATAAGACTCTCTAATTTTTGATGTTACATGATACTGGTTGGTCTCAACTAACATAATGAACATCATGTGAGAGTGAAAGTGTGGAAGACATAATAAATCAAGTTCATTTATCACACCGAATAATGAGTTCAATACAGGATATTATCATATCATCTACATAAAGAAAAGATATCTCTTCAACACTTTGTTTTTCTATAATTTCAGAGAAACTTTTTTGAACTCCTTACCAAGTCAAATATGGGGTCACTAGAGCATCTAAATCTATTCATACCAATAATCATGAAATCATTCATTCTATTCATATTTTTCTCAATCTGTTTTATGATTTAATTTCAATTAGTGTGATATTTTTACTCTGTTTAAATATACGCCCTAACTCTTGTTCTTAAACATGAGAACACATGATATTCTCTAAAACTCCTTTATCTGTATACCCATAGAAACTATGGAAGAGGTCATGCATGGATTGTATTTTATATCTTGCCACTTATAACTGTTAAAGAGGATTTTATCCTATAAATCATTTGTGCTATTATTTTTATAAACCCAATCTAGGCTATGGATGGGATTATTGTCATAATAATTTTTTGGTAGTGGGTGATTTCCAAGTGGAGTGTATTAATTCTTTACTTGAGACTAAGTCCATTGTTTAATCCAATGTGTGTCCAAATTTTGTTTTTATATATTTAAAATCTAAAGCTATATTTCTTTAAATTCTTAAATAAAACTCATACTTTGGATGTTAGTCTTAAACTGTGTTTATATAAAGGGTTTGATTAAGTAAATTGGTTTCAAAAGTTAATGCGATTTCAAATGTCATTTTATCTAATCCATAATCCCAATTTAATAAATCTTTTAAAACATTTAAATTAATTTTTTCTACTATTTTGATTAATTGGAAATATTTAAATAACTTGGGCTTTTATTTTCAAGTATTTTTAATAGAAATTTCAATTGGTAACGCAATTCACCTCCCCCCTTAAGTTACTCACTTAGAACAACATTTGATATCAATAGATTTTCATAAACAATTTCAACTTTCATTTAGTTGTCTATTAAAGATCATAAATTTATATTTTTTCTAAATTTAGTTATTTATAAATAAAATATAAGATAGTTATAATGCCAATAAGTCTCTTTATTTTAATATAAAAAATTATTCTCAGTGGAAAATCAAAATGAAAATTCCTCTAGAGATCATGGGATTTGAAATCAGGAATCTTATTGAAGCCAAAATTGAATTACCCAAAACTGCTATAACTACTTCAACTGATCCTAATATAGAAGATTATAATAATAATTTTAAAACCTCGAATATTAAATAACTTTATTTGGGTGATGAGTAATTTAATATAATTTCTTCTTATACATCTTCTTTTAAAATTTGGAATACATTAATTGTTTCTCATTTGGGAACACATTATGTCAAAGAAATGTTATTAATAATTATATTATTAAATGTGATGTTTTTAAAATAAAACATGATGAACCTATTTATGATAATTATGATAGGTTCAATGAGATAATGAACAAAATTAATTCATTGGGGAAACCTATTTTTGACAAACATCATGTGATGCGACTGTTGAGCTGTTCAATAGACATATAGAGAGGAACCTCAATCCTAATTATAGAATCGTGTTACATTATCAAGTTACCTTTTAAGTAAATGATAATAAATATGTTTATTTATGATGAAAAAATAGTAGTGAATAGATAAAATAAGGATTAAACAAAAATAAAATCTATAGAATTCAAATATAATACTTCAAAATAAAGGGATAAAATCTGTGTTGACGGATCAAGTAATGTAGAGTCACCAACTGATTTTGATAAAGATATGAACCAATTTGACAGAAGATTCAAAACGTTTTATATAATGAGTAATTTATTTAAGAAACCTTATTATAAAATAAAATATGATAATATACGAAACCAAAGAAAATATTGGAAGAAATATGATACAATGAAGGAAATAGTTTAGTATGCGTGTAAAAGATAAGGTCATGTCAATGATGAAATCCCTAAGATGAAGTTTTAGAGAAAATATGATGATATGGGTAATAGATATAAGAAATATTTGACAGTAAATTTGCGTGATTCGGAAGATATATTATATTATTTAAGCTCATCCCATGAGGATAAGTATGATAGATCCAATAAGTTTTTTATGACAAACACTTATTTGGTATCCAATGTTTTCTTGCTTCTTCTGTGAATGTTTATAATCATTATGGAGATGGAAAAAATGATGATAACATGTAAAATAAATAACTTTTTTAGTACATTAATATATTTTAGGATACTTTTAATGACCCGAAAGACAAATACAAGTTTTAAATAAACAACATTACTTGACTGCTTGTTTTACAATTGATATCTCTATTGAGAAAGATAAAAATGCTCAGATGTTAAATGTGAAAAATGAGTTAAAGTTATCCAATTAGAAACTAAATGGATATATAGAAAGATTTAATAATGGGATAAATTCTCTAACAAAAATGATTGAAAAAAACGGATCCCAAGTACACTACCAGAATAGGATATGGGCTTGGTCAAAGAAGAATCATTAAAAATAGATTTATTCGTTTTTCTAGGTCCTTTAGTTCTACTGCTAATTATTAATCTTACAGACTTAAAAAGTGTGTATTTATAAAATTTTTAAATATTCCTATAGTAATCCTATTAGGAAATTTTGGGTTCCTAATTATTTGATGACTAACATTTTTGGAACCATGAATATGTGAGTACCAAATACATTTTTGGTATAAAATTAGTTTTGTAGGAAACTTGCTTGAAAATATATAATAATAACATATGGTACTTGTATATTGGTTGTTACCATAACATGACTAGAGGCTATTTATGTTTCATGAATTTGATCAATGTGGATGGTGTACATGTTTCTTTTGGTGACAATTCCAAAGCGAAAATTGTTATCCTTGTCCAAATCATTAATTCAAACATTATTTTAATTTATAAATTTTATTTGTTAATGGGATAAATTATAATCTAATTATCATATGACAAATATACGATGATGGTTTTCATTTCAAGTTAAGAAATAAATCCTACAGTGTTTTTGATTCGAAAAACATTTGTTTTTACAACTTTATGAAATGAAAATGACTATTCTTGTTTCCTTCATCTTTCAGGCCCCATAACAATTTCCTATTTATGAATGGTTTCCAATAGGCTAATTCATGGAACCAAAAACACACAATGGTTTTATATCCATAGCGAATTACTTTCTAAAGGCATATTCTCATTAGGGATTTTGACCCATAAAGCTCAAGATCTCACATTGGTTGAGAGGATGAGAGGTCGGGCTCATCACACCCTTTTGGGGGAGTTATTTCCTACATTGAGAATATATTATATATTTATGATATGTTTATGAATTCTTAATTAATTTCCAAATATGATGTGGGTTGTGATAAATTAACAATCAATTATTTGAATATATTGAATTAAGATTCATTCGTATGTAATCTAGGTTCTTCATCAATGGAGATGTCTTTAAATATTTGAGGTTCTCCAATGATGGAATTATATTATATTCAACTTAGAGATTTTTTTGCCGTTATTACGACAATGCTAGTTTTCTAACCACACATTGAGGCACTATGGAATTTATTGTCAACGAGGTAGATGAATTTCACTCTATAGTTTATAGTCATCCAGGTAGAGGAAGGTCACTTTGTAATTTATTATTATCTAGAGAGATGAGATTTTTCTGATGTTGGGATTGAAACCAAGAATTACCCTCCTACGTATCCTTGTGATAGTAATAAGAACCCACGTAGTTCTGTGGTTCATAATGGGGAACATAATTCCTTTTACAGTCATGCGATGAGGACCTAACCGTATAATTTAATGTTGTTTGGTAATGATATATAGGAAGATGGTTCCTGGTCAATGTTTAATGTAAAACTTATTCCAAATTATCCCAAGGAACCTGGAAGGGATATGAGTTTCCAAGTTGAATTAGAACCTATTGGGATATGGCCCAAAAGAACTGGGTTGGTTTTAGATGTTGGGTTTGAACCTCATTAAGGCTTCATAAATATCATATTTGGATGGGAATAAAAGCCCACATATTTCATTAGTGAGTAACCTTGCCTATGGAGGCCCATATGGGTATGTATCTCAGGGGAGTATGGCCCTTTGAGATGATAGGATGGGGATTACATCTGAGAAGGATATACCCTATGAAGGGACCATGAAGGATGTTTTGATTTATGGTAATTTGGGGGATTAACTGAGGGTTTACTCTTTAGGAGGATACATAAGTTATGGGAATTATTAATGGGATAATTATCAAGGAGGATTCCCATTGAGCTCGAGCCCTGAGTTGGCTTTCTATTTATCCCAGCTAGTAGGAATTATATGTCTCATAGTTCAAAACTTCAGGTAGATTGTCTGGATGTCATGATTATAATTAACCTCTAAGCCAATATGATTCATTATTGGTGTGAGAAACAATAGGAACAAGAATATTTGACAAAACATACACTTTTCCTATATCCGTTGATGGATGAGTGATAGGGAATATTGTGGATTACTCATATAGAGGATTACCGACTAACGTGAGTGAATCCCGGATCATGATTTTCTCGGTTTCTGATTTCACAATGTTTTATTCTAAATTTTGAATATCGAATAGGTATTATGTATCCCACCTGATTTATCATGCATGTGTCCTGGTGTGATGTTACTCCTCACCCATAATGCGGGTTTTAAGAAAATAAAATAAAAATGAATTTTTAGTCAGTCCATAGATGTAACACCCCGAGATTTTATGAAAAATATTCTTTTAATTTCATTAATGTCTTGTGTTGTATTCTACACCAAGATTACCTTGCGCTATACGCAACACCGTATTAGCTTGCAGTATACGCAACGCTATTCTTGGATCGTGTTACACACAATTTTGATAATAGTTATTCTACGCAACATTGAGTCTATATATATATATATTAAATGTATAAATGAAATATGGTTGGATTCTGTTATACGAAACAATGAAGGATTCTTTCACAACACGCAACCCTGACTTGGCTTGCATTACACGCAATCGCGACCTTCCTCGATAGCGTGTGTTGTACGCAATACCGGGTTTTAATAAACAATGTTATATTATTATAATATTGTCATGAACTAGCCATTATGAATAGTATTAACTAAATTTTGAATTTTAACATTATTATTCATCTTACACATTTCTAGAACATGGTATAAGAACAAAATAAATTTTTCGGGTAAAATAAGTATTTTTAAAAAAATGCAGTTTTACCGCCTTTTGATGGCGCACCCACATTAAATATAGTTTTTGACATGTTTATATGTTCAATTTGACAAAATAATATTCTTCTTTTGAATCAGGATGTAAAAATTTACATTAGATAAAGTTTTGATATTTTTCCGACAACTTTCATATTTTAATGAATAGTAAAAACACGCTATATTTTAATTAAAAACAACTTTTTTCATCTTAAAATATTATGTGGTTAAATTATAATATTGAATGGTTTTAAAGTATATTTAGAATATATTTTTACCACTTAATATAATGTTGGTCATTAGACACAATTTTACAATTAAACCGAACATAAACAAGTGTCAATCTTTTGATAGTTATTATCTCTTAAAAACACGCTTTTTGTTTTGACAGCGGGAATTAATTTTAAATTAATTTCTGCCACTTCTGTGTTTTGAATTTAGAAAAATGGATTACATATTTGGAATCAGGATGTTCAAATTGTGTAAATAGGTAACTTTTATTTTTAGACATTTTGAATAATTACTGCGGTAAATATTTTATTTACCATGGTTAAGGGTAAATCCGGTAAATAAGGGTTAACAAATAATATTATAATAATATTAAATTACCCTAAAACGTGTCTTAAACCTATTGGTTGATACATGGTCGACCATGGGCATCTTTGGGTCGATTTTGGGACCCCATTGATCCACTTGTAAGTGATAATGACACTTTATTTTAATTAAGTTAAAATGAATACAAAATTGACACAAGCATATATCTTTTAGTAAAACAATTATTACATAGGGTTATATATGTTGGATTTTAGATTATAAATATTAATTAGAAAGATAAAAAGATTTACTACATAATGGTATTTTATTTGTAATTTTTAGACTTTAAATAATTTAATTTATTTATGACACAATGATGATGTAGTAATTATCTTATTAATGAAATATTGACATAATTGATGTTATAAACACCAAAATAAATGTAATTTGAGCCTTTTTATGAATAACAATAATTTTATAGGTTACTATGATATATTAATGTTGATTTAATTAACTTGATTCGAACATTTAATTCTGTTATGACTTTCACAAAAATCATATATCAAATAGTGTCAAAATTGACACAAAATAGTTTTTAAATCAAATATTATATTATTAATTGTTATTTTATTCCTAAAAATCTAAGGCTCGGCCAAATGACTTAGATAAGGATATATATATTAATAATAAACAATTTGGGGTTCGTTTTGCATGTTATAGTAAGTGTATTAACCATATAGTGAAAGAAAACAAAAAGACACGGTAAAAGTTAAATTATTTAACTTGGAGTTAAATCTAATTAATAAGGTTAAAATAATATCCTAAACTTGTTTAAATTCTATTGGTTGATAGGGTTTCGACCCATCCCCACCTTAGCTTCGAAATAAGACCCTTTGGAACCATTATAAACCGATTTTTACTTTAATATAAAATAATATTTTGATGTATTCCTAAGGTGCCCCTCTCCTCCCTTATAAAAGGACACCTCCTCCCCCTCCTCCTCACACAAATTTGAGCACTCAAGCTCGGCCAAACCCTGCCAAAATATCTTCTCCACTTCCCTAGAAACATCCTAGAGGTTCTGGTCTTCCTCAAAGACCAATTTTAGTGCCCTAAGAGGAGGTCTCAAAGAGGCGCTTCAAAGAAGAGGTAATTACCGTTACCAATTCTTTCATCTTTATTTCTTCTTGCACTTCTTCTTCTTAGGTTGTTTCATTATGAAGTAATAACATCAGTATTACTAATATACTGATATGTTATTATAAGTATGAAACAACCCTATTTCACAATCTATCCATCCTACGGAAAAAGAAATCATCGCGCGTGCGTACGTACGGAATACCGTCTCCACGCCGTGGTGTAATCTATTTTCCACCATCACCTTACATGGATGGGTATAATGGTGTAAAGAATAACTATACATAGTTATTACAACATCATATTGATTCTGATATATTGTATAATTCACTCCAATTCAATTCAATATTTATAGAAATGATATCATCGCTCGTGCGTACGTACGGACTACCGTCTCCACGACGCGATGAGATTCATTCTCCATGTTAACCATTTAATAATGATTAAAAAGTATATATAAGAAATAATAATGAAATATATGACATTATAAAGCTACTGGATTTATGTATATATGTATATGTATGTCATCTACTTACTTCCATTCAAGACAATAAGGAAAGGAAAACAGCGTTCATGCGTACGTACGGACTACCGTCTCCATGAACGGTGTTTTTCAATTCATTTATCTATCTTATATATATATATATATACTGAATATATATGATATATAAATAATATTTTATATTATGGAAGTAAGTAAATCATGATATAAGTAATAATAATGTCAAGAACAACAAGTCAAAACACCTACGATAAATGAAACGATTTTACCCAAAACGCTTCTTTAACATGGAATTTATAAAAGAACGGGTAATATAATGTCATAAGTGAACCATATATGATATCATAAAAATGAATATGATTCTGTAATAAGTCAATGACATTATTTAAATCATTATACAGGAGGTTCAGACACATACGAAGCAAATCGGACCTAAGGTAAGGGAAATATCACAATCTCATTTTTATCCGAGATTGTTTATACTTTGAAATTTACTGGGGTGTATTTTATTATCCACATCCATGTTTCCTCAATATGTAATATTATTTCCATCCACCTACAATTGTTTAAATCCAATTTTACCCTTCGATGAGTTTTTAGTAAAGGATATGAAAGGAATCTTTTTTCGTTTTTCGTACGAGGTACTTTTTGACTTTTCCGACAAAAGTACGAAGAATGTTTTTTTTACTTAAACGGAACGAATGGATTTTTATGGTTTTATAAAGCCTTATTTTCATAAAGCTTCCTCCAAAAGATTTCATGACTATTTTTAATAAAATCTCTATCTTTTAAAATTGCATGATGTTTTGTGAAAAGAAATTGATTTTGAAGAAGAAAGGATATTTTCCTCAAGAATTCATTTCAAGTGTTTTATCAAAATTATTTTCCATCTAAGATAATAAAGGGTTCTGTTTCTATCCATATTTTACATTGATTTGACTATGTTGTGATGGAATTATGTTTATGAATTCCTTTATCTTATATGAATGGTTTTATGATGTCATGTTGTTTAAGAATCCCATTTTTATTACATGGGTTATGAAATGATGTATGATTTATGATTTTGTGGCACACATAAGAATGGTATAATTATGAGATGGGTGGGACCTATATCTCCCTCCAATGCATTGGGTAAAGATTTTACATCTCATGAGATAGACAGGGCTGGAATGGTAGGTTATACCGGTTCAGTGAAACAGGACTGAAACGAGGGTTACTCGATTCAGAAAGGGACTTTGTCCACTAAGATAGTCTTGACAATGAGTCTTGACTAACAAGAAATGATTCTCTATGATTATGTGTGAATGCCACAAAGTTTCATGTTTTAAGTTATGATTATTGGGATTACATTTCACTTCTATGATTTATCCCATGTTATGATATTATGAGCTTTTTTGCAGGTTAAGATTTCCAAAAGCTATGTTCTTATATATATGATGTGATTGATATTTCTTTTTTTTACCCTTACTGAGCATTTGAGCTCACCCTTTTATGTTTTCTTTTCCCCAGGATATAAAGAAAGGTTTTAGGTAAAAAAAGGGATGACCTTTATGGGAGATATTGAAGAACTTTCACCACGATTAGAAGATTACGATCCGAGTTTCCAAAGACACTAAACTATTACGATCCTTTAGTGTGTGTTTTTGTTATGTACTAAGTATTCCGCAAATGTAATGTAATGTCCATGTACGTCAGGCTTCGGGTCTCTACAGTTGGTATCAGAGGAAAGGTTTAGTCAACCTTTGGAAACTAGGATGTGAGAACGTTAGTGAGATCCCTAGAGATATTTCTAAGGTATGTCTAGGGATGTCCCTAAGGTTAAGTATACGTATAGGTTATAGTCCTAGAATTGCGCTAACGATCTTAGAATTTAACCTAAGATGTTAGATATTGAGGGTGTTTTCCCTTTACTATGTAGTCTTCCCTAGCATGACTTCGCCTCTCACAAAATTCTTTTTGTGTTTTAGTTAATGGAGGGAACCAGAAGGAATTTGGTTAACATTGAATCCAATGGACAAATTGGTGACTATGAGAAACAAAATTGTGTAATACCTAGAGATAAAGATATTGTGATTATGCCGAATCAGTCATCGCGATATATGATTAACAAGGTAAAATTTAGTGGTATGACTAATTCATCAAAGAAGAGGAAGATAAACAATTATGCATGTTCGCATGTTGAGGAGCATAAAGAAAGGAAGATTGAGATTTCTAAAGAAGGGAAGAAGAACCTTGAGGAATACCTCAAATGGAGGGATCGATGTTATCTGTGTGGAGAAAAGGGTCATGGAGTGACAGATTGTTATGGAGTTCAATGTCTTATTTGTGGAGAACATGGGCATTACCCAACTCAATGCCCTGACCTAAAAAGTTACTTCTAAACCAAGGAAGGACTTACTCCAGGACAATCATTGAAGTGGATGGACAGAAGTGTGTATGTATTGGTATTCAAGAATAATGTTGTTGAGGTACTTTTATGGTGTACTGAAATATTTATGTTTTGGTCTATTGTGGTTTTCAATAATTTTATGGTACCGGTAACCATGAAAAGTGATTGAGACATTTTTGGTAAACAGATGATATGAGCATAATGAAGGGATAAGAAGATAATGAGATGTTTGATTGTATTCATGAGCTCATGATTGATATAAGGACTAAGTGATATCATGGTTTGAGTATAAGTAATTTTCAAGATTTTGGTATGTGGAAAGAGTTAACTTTTAACAGCACTCATGTTTTCAATAAGGTTCAATGGGTATTCAAGAGAATACATGATTAAGGCCTTTGAATGTTTGGAATGTGACCAACAAGACAAATCTTATGATATATGGGGATCAACGACAGCATTAAATCTCTGGTAATCGTTTTCACTATATTATGACAATGGACTGCAGTATTATGGATAAGCCTAAAGACTAGAATGGATTATGTTGGAAATAAATTAGTATTGTTTAAGGATAGAAGTTTTTTTTTCAGATATTATTGATGGGATGTTATAGTAATGTAGTTTTAGAAAAAGGACAACCTGCAGGACGGGCGACAGCCCATCGCTTCGGACAAGGATGTAGGAATCGAACCCACAACCGAAGTGCGACTGGCCTTTATCGCCTACCACTGGCCTACAGGAAGTCCCTGTTTAGTAGAAACTAGTTTTATTATATTAAGCAGTATGATATATGAAGTATAAGTCCATTTTAGGAACCATATATGATTAATCTCACTATAGATCGACTTATGTATATAATTTCTTGCTAACCTTTTGTTTGAGACAGATGGAATGACCCGTCATTCTATCACATGATCTGCTAACACTTCACGAATAACAAATTCAACTTCATTTATTTAAAAGATGAAGTGGAAATTGTTAAAGGCACGAACAACAGTGAGATTGTACCAAAATAAAGTAAGTATTTATTCTAATGGGAAACGATCTTGAAAACCAAAAATGTTGTCCTAGTGATCTTATATCTGATGAATCAGATGGTACCCTAGATCATCACAAATTTATGGCTTTGTGATTGTTGGCTTTTTCATAGCCATTTCCTCTACCACTATCCATCAGAACATGATGGTCAGATTTCTCTTCCATATCCATATTTTCACCTATGTGGAAACCCAGTGATTAGTTTATTTGGGTAATCGTTAAGTTTCATACTTTTGTTTTTAAAGATAAGTTTTGGTATTCCTTTTTACGATGTGGGTTTCTGTCAAAGAAACTTTCAAATAGTAAACCATTTATAACCCCGACGAATTTCGAGGGTGAAATTCATTTTAAGGGGTGTAGAATGTAACACCCCGAGATTTTATGAAAAATATTCTTTTAATTTCATTAATGTCTTGTGTTGAATTCTACACCAAGATTACCTTGCGCTATACGCAACACCGTATTAGCTTGCAGTATACGCAACACTATTCTTGGATCGTGTTACACACAATTTTGATAATAGTTATTCTACGCAACATTGAGTATATATATATATATTAAATGTATAAATGAAATATGGTTGGATTCTGTTATACGAAACAATGAAGGATTCTTTCACAACACGCAACCCTGACTTGGCTTGCATTACACGCAATCGCGACCTTCCTCGATAGCGTGTGTTGTACGCAATACCAGGTTTTAATAAACAATGTTATATTATTATAATATTGTCATGAACTAGCCATTATGAATAGTATTAACTAAATTTTGAATTTTAACATTATTATTCATCTTACACATTTCTAGAACATGGTATAAGAACAAAATAAATTTTTCGGGTAAAATAAGTATTTTTCAAAAAATGCAGTTTTACCGCCTTTTGATGGCGCACCCACTTTAAATATAGTTTTTGACATGTTTATATGTTCAATTTGACAAAATAATATTTTTCTTTTGAATCAGGATGTAAAAATTTACATTAGATAAAGTTTTGATATTTTTCCGACAACTTTCATATTTTAATGAATAGTAAAAACACGCTATATTTTAATTAAAAACAACTTTTTTCATCGTAATATATTATGTGTTTAAATTATAATATTGAATGGTTTTAAAGTATATTTAGAATATATTTTTACCACTTAATATAATGTTGGTCATTAGACACAATTTTACAATTAAACCGAACATAAACAAGTGTCAATCTTTTGATAGTTATTATCTCTTAAAAACACGCTTTTTGTTTTGACAGCGGGAATTAATTTTAAATTAATTTCTGCCACTTCTGTGTTTGGAATTTAGAAATATGGATTCCATATTTGGAATCAGGATGTTCAAATTGTGTAAATAGGTAACTTTTATTTTTAGACATTTTGAATAATTACTGCGGTAAATATTTTATTTACCATGGTTAAGGGTAAATCCGGTAAATACGGGTTAACAAATAATATTATAATAATATTAAATTACCCTAAAACGTGTCTTAAACATACTGGTTGATACATGGTCGACCATGGGCATCTTTGAGTCGATTTTGGGACCCCATTGATCCACTTGTAAGTGATAATGACACTTTATTTTAATTAAGTTAAAATGAATACAAAATTGACACAAGCATATATCTTTTAGAAAAACAATTGTTACATAGGGTTATATATGTTGGCTTTTAGATTATAAATATTCATTAGAAAGATAAAGAGATTTCCTACATAATGGTATTTTATTTGGAATTTTTAGACTTTAAATAATTTAATTTATTTATGACACAATGATGATGTAGTAATTATCTTATTAATGAAATATTGACATAATTGATGTTATAAACACCAAAATAAATGCAATTTGAGACTTTTTATGAATTACACTAATTTTCGAGGTTACTATGATATATTAATGTTGATTTAAGTAACTTGATTCGAACATTTAATTCTGTTATGACTTTCACAAAAATCATATATCAAATAGTGTGAAAATTGACACAAAATAGTTTTTAAATCAAATATTTTATTATTAATTGTTATTTTATTCCTAAAAATCTAATGTTCGGCCAACTGACTTAGATAAGGATGTATATATTAATAATAAACAATTTGGGGTTCTTTTGGCATGTTATAGTAAGTGTATTAACCATATAGTGAAAGAAAACAAAAAGACACGGTAAAAGTTAAATTATTTAACTTGGAGTTAAATCTAATTAATAAGGTTAAAATAATATCCTAAACTTGTCTAAATTCTATTTGTTGATAGGATTTCGACCCATCCCCACCTTAGCTTCGAAAGAAGACCCTTTGGAACCATTATAAACCGATTTTGACTTTAATATAAAATAATATTTTGAGGTATTCCTAAGGTGCCCCTCTCCTCCCTTATAAAAGGACACCTCCTCCCCCTCCTCCTCACACCAATTTGAGCACTCATGCTCGGACAACCTCTGCCAAAATATCTTCTCCACTTCCCTAGCAACATCCTAGAGGTTCTGGTCTTCCTCAAAGACCAATTTTAGTGCCCTAAGAGGAGGTCTCAAAGAGGCGCTTCAAAGAAGAGGTAATTACCGTTACCAATTCTTTCATCTTTATTTCTTCTTCCACTTCTTCTTCTTAGGTTGTTTCATTACGAAGTAAAAACATCAGTATTACTAATATACTGATATGTTATTATAAGTATGAAACAACCCTATTTCACAATCTATCCATCCTACGGAAAAAGAAATCATCGCGCGTGCGTACGTACAGAACACCGTCTCCAGGCCGTGGTGTAATCTATTTTCCACCATCACCTTACATGGATGGGTATAATGGTGTAAAGAATAACTATACATAGTTATTACAACATCATATTAATTCTGATATATTGTATAATTCACTCCAATTCAATTCAATATTTATAGAAATGATATCATCGCTCGTGCGTACGTACGGACTACCGTCTCCACGACGCGATGAGATTCATTCTCCATGTTAACCATTTAAGAATGATTAAAAAGTATATATAAGAAATAATAATGAAATATATGACATTATAAAGCTACTGGATTTATGTATATATGTATATGTATGTCATCTACTTACTTCCATTCAAGACAATAAGGAAAGGAAAACAACGTTCATGCGTACGTACGGACTACCGTCTCCATGAACGGTGTTTTTCATTTCATTTATCTATCTTATATATATATATATATACTGAATATATATGATATATAAATCATATTTTATATTATGGAAGTAAGTAAATCATGATATAAGTAATAATAATGTCAAGAACAACAAGTCAAAACACCTACGATAAATGAAACGATTTTACCCAAAACGCTTCTTTAACATGGAATTTACAAACGAACGGGTAATATAATGTCATAAGTGAACCATATATGATATCATAAAAATGAATATGAGTCTGTAATAAGTCAATGACATTATTTAAATCATTATACAGGAGGTTCGGACACATACGAAGCAAATCGGACCTAAGGTAAGGGAAATATCACAATCTCATTTTTATCCGAGATTGTTTATACTTTGAAATTTACTGGGGTGTATTTTATTATCCACATCCATGTTTCCTCAATATGTAATATTATTTCCATCCACCTACAATTGTTTAAATACAATTTTACCCTTCGATGAGTTTTTAGTAAAGGATATGAAAGGAATCTTTTTTCGTTTTTCGTACGAGGTACTTTTTGACTTTTCCGACAAAAGTACGAAGAATGTTTTTTTTACTTAAACGGAACGAACGGATTTTTATGGTTTTATAAAGCCTTATTTTCATAAAGCTTCCTCCAAAAGATTTCATGACTATTTTTAATAAAATCTCTTTCTTTTAAAATTGCATGATGTTTTGTGAAAAGAAATTGATTTTGAAGAAGAAAGGATATTTTCCTCAAGAATTCATTTCAAGTGTTTTATCAAAATTATTTTCCATCTAAGATAATAAAGGGTTCTGTTTCTATCCATATTTTACATTGATTTGACTATGTTGTGATGGAATTATGTTTATGAATTCCTTTATCTTATATGAATGGTTTTATGATGTCATGTTGTTTAAGAATCCCATTTTTATTACATGGGTTATGAAATGATGTATGATTTATGATTTTGTGGCACACATAAGAATGGTATCATTATGAGATGGGTGGGACCTATATCTCCCTCCAATGCATTGGGTAAAGATTTTATATCTCATGAGATAGACAGGGCTGGAATGGTAGGTTATACCGGTTCAGTGAAACAGGACTGAAACGAGGGTTACTCGATTCAGAAAGGGACTTTGTCCACTAAGATAGTCTTGACAATGAGTCTTGACTAACAAGAAATGATTCTCTATGATTATGTGTGAATGCCACAAAGTTTCATGTTTTAAGTTATGATTATTGGGATTACATTTCACTTCTATGATTTATCCCATGTTATGATATTATGAGCTTTTTTGCAGGTTAAGATTTCCAAAAGCTATGTTCTTATATATATGATGTGATTGATATTTCTTTTGTTTACCCTTACTGAGAATTTGAGCTCACCCTTTTATGTTTTCTTTTCCCCAGGATATAAAGAAAGGTTTTAGGTAAAAAAAGGGATGACCTTTATGGGATATATTGAAGAACTTTCACCACGATTAGAAGATAACGTTCCGAGTTTCCAAAGACACTAAACTATTACGATCCTTTAGTGTGTGTTTTTGTTATGTACTAAGTATTCCGCAAATGTAATGTAATGTCCATGTACGTCAGGATTAGGGTCTCTACAATAGAGGAATACCATTTGAGTTTTTGTTGTGGATTACTTCTAAATTGGATTCCAACATATGATTCAACCTAGGATATGTGCCTGGTGATGAGGTTTGAGGAATTCTGTGAGTAATGTATTGAATCAAGTTACTCATTGAATAAAAGAGGAGAATCTGATATCACAACATGATAATGGGACCAAGATAAGTAGGTCAACTAAAAGAATTTTCAGAAGTATGGAGGAGTATCTCAAATCGTGGTATTCCAGAAGGGGATGATAAGTCCCGATAAGGAACAAGCCAAAATTTCCTCGACCCTGCCTGAAACTTTCGTAGTGTGACTCTCCATTTTTCATGGGATTTAATGACGGAAGGAAATGGACTGACCCAGAGGTCTGAGACCACAACCCATAATTTATCATGAGTAGGGATGTGGGGGAAAAGCCCCTAGGGCATGGAATAGAGGGTTTTTGTAGGTGGGTAGCACAGATGGCTCGCATAGGTGTTTTCCAAGATGGGTTGTGTGGGTACTCTACCAAGTTGATTCACCTAGGTATTGGTCAACCAGGTGTGGGTCACACAAATTATTGGTTGGGGGCCTTTCCTTAGAAATGGTGGGCCATAGAAGGTTGCCCAAGTAGTGGGATAATACTTTTGTGAAGGACATGCATGACTATAGCTCTCTCTGAGTTTCACATCTATGGAGGTCAGCCATCCTATGAAAATTCAATGTGAAGGGTCCTATTTATCGAACATGTTGGACCTCGGTGGATAGACCTCTGTGGATGGGCATGTGCGGATGGGCATGTGCGGATGGACATGTGTGGTGATACCATTCTTTTATAACATTTTTACATCTTCCGAGTGGAATAACTTTTGATCTGTGTGTTTTTTTGGGTTCTACTATCAGCCAAATAAAATATATCAAAGAGATATAAACTAAATTATATGGTAAATAAACCAAATCATATCGGAATATACTCAAAAATTGTATTTTAATCCATCGGGTCCTTTTCATCATTTATCCTAGAAATATACAACCATCTCATGGCATGGAGGGTCCTCATATCCCTAATTCCGAAGTAGTCTTCTGGAACATGGAAATTCAACCTACATCTTTTTCTATAATACAGACACATTACTAAAACTTGAAATTTTTTGTGTAGGTGAGGATCACATCATGAATTTTGTAGAAAAGTACATGAAATGCATTTTGTGGTGTCAACAATGCTATTATTTTAGATTCACCAATTTCACAAAACATTTATTGTCTAAGTGCCTTTCACAATGAATATTTTCTTTTACATAGGAGACTAGGTCATTATAATATTTATTCACATATAAATCTAACTAAGAAAGTGTTAGTCAAATATCTTCCTAAACTAGAATTATCGAATGAAATGTTTTGCATACCTTGTGCAAAAGGGAAACACTGCAAGATCTATTTAATATAATAAAATAGGTTTTATATTCTCTACAATTACAATTTTTTCACATTGAATTGTTTGGAACATCTAAAGTTTTTGCTATCAACGGGAAGAACTATGTTTATGTTCTTGCAGATGATTTTTCTACCTATACTTGGGTATTATTTCTAGCTAACAAGAGTGAATCCTGTTGTTATTTTATCATGTAAGATAAATAGGTATAAAATATTACTGGGCTCAGAATTAAGACCTTAAGAAGTGATAATGTCCATGATTTTTGAAATCAATACTTTGAATCTTTTTTCTCACAAAATGGATATAGTAATAACTTTTTTGATCCTAGGACCCCATAGCAGAATGGTGTGGTATAAAGAAGAAATAGAACCCTTCATAAAATTTCTATGACCATGCTCAATATTTATGACTAGTATTTATATTTTTTGTTTGAAACTATGAATAAATATTATTATATAATTAATAGAGTTTTAATTAGACCACTCTTAAAGAAAAATCCTTATGAATTAAAAAATGGATGAAATCCTATGTTTAATTATTTTACAGTTTTTAGTTGTAAATTATTTATTCTTAATAGTAAGGATAACCTTTAAAAATTTTCATCCAAATGTGATGAAAGAGTTTTACTTTGTTATTAAACATATAGTATATATTGAACCTTACTTTACATTCAATGATATTAACTCAAAATTGAAAAATAGTAATTACAAAATATATCAAATCCATAACAAGACCACATAGGTATAGTGTCTTTAGAAACTAGGACACATAAAAAATTGGTTCATAAGACATCTTCATTGTCACCCACTTTTTTCATCATAAATAGACAATTTTTTGGATATATCTTACTTCATACCCTTCTCCCTGACCCGGGGAAAAGAAACATATAAAATGGTGACCTCAAATTCTTTATAAGGGTAAAAAGAAGATATCAATCATATCATTGTCATTAGACATAAGAAAATAACATTTGAAAATATTATTTTTCATATGAAAGATCACGATATCATTCGATGGGATAAATCATAAAACATTATAAGAATCAATGAACATAATTCCAAAAGTGATAACATAAGACATGAAATTTTGTGGAATAAACTTAAGCATAGAAAATAATTTTTTATTAGTCATGGATCACTGTAAAGTCCATAATTGCATAAAAAGTCCATTGGTGAACCAAGTTAACTCCTCATTCCATCCATGTACTACTAAACAGAGATCATTCCCAGTTCCTACTATGTCTATCTAATGTGATATAAATATTTACCCAATGAATTTTAGTGAGATATAGTTCCTAACCAACTCATAATGAAATCATTCATACATGTTCCACAAAAACATAAATCATAGAATAACCGAAGGAATAAAATGGGTTTCTTAAACATCATATCATCATAACATAATCCATGTAAAAAAATCTATTTCATAAATATCCTTCCATAAAAATCATAATAAAAACATTACAATAATAGGGATATTATACTTGAAACATAACCTTATTAAAGAGTTCCATCATAGATGGAAAATAATTTTTATGGAACACTTGAAATTAATTCTAAAGGAAAATATTATTTCTTCTTCAATTTTTTTTCTTTTCTCAAAATTCCACACAATTTTAAAAGAAAATAATCTCTTTGAAAATAAACTTGAAATCTTGTGAAGTAATATTCCTTGAAATATGATATTATAAAAAATGTAAAAACTCATCAAGTTGTATAAGATAAAATAAATCACTCTTATCATATTTATTTCAGATTAATCAAAAAGTACAAAGTATTAAAAGAAGAAAGAAGTTTCATTTCATAACATTTAATTAAAATTCAACAATGGGTAATATTGAAATTAGAAAATTATATACAAATATAAATTATATTACATATTTAGGAAAAATGGACACAAATGATAAATATAATCCAATAAATAGTTAATTATAAACAATCTTGGATACGAATGAGATTGTGAAATTATACCTTACCTCAGGTCTGATTTCCGTTGTATGTTTCCAAACCTCATGTATATTGATTTAAATATTTTTTTCTTTATTTCAGAAGAATTAACATTTTTATGATATTATATATGGTCATATTATCTTCTATTTGTTATTAAAATTATTACACATCCATCAAGTGTTAACTTCTTAATTTTCTTACAGATGTTTAGTCAGATATTTTTTTTTCATATTCATAGGTTATAGTTATATCATTTAAATAATGATTTTAGTATAATATATATCATATTAATTCATTAAAGTTATTTACATAATCATTATTTAATGAAAAAATGGCCCCTACCCCCTGTACTATATCCTATCAGGAATTAAAAAACATCATTGACGACAATGATCTAACTGAAGTAAACCCTGTGGGAGATAAATACACTTGGTATAGAATGCATGTTAATAGAGTGGTTTCTAGTAATTCAGATATGAAATTTGTTAATAATAAACCCCTCAACAAATGGGACACCATTTCCAGCATCGCAGTCCACAAATTCAACTTTAACCATCACCCGATCTTGGGAACTATCTCCACTAGAACCCATAAATCTAATCTACCTTTTAGATTAAACAATTCTTGGACGACCAAACCTGACTGTGAAAACACCGTCAAAATCATATGGAATTCCATGAATTTCTCCAAGGATTATTTTTCTTTCAGTATAAAATTAAAATTTGTGATGCAAAAACTTAAAGGATGGTGTAAACATAAATCCATGAAAATTGTAAACTAGATCGATACTTTAGAAGATTTTTTCACCCAAATACTTATAGAAATAACTATTTCCAACTTTAAAAATGATCCTTATCATGGATGTAACCTCACAAGTAGTCCAAATACTCGGCTCTCTATTAAGGATAACATCCAAAAAATCACTTTTAGAGCTAAATGGATAAAATAAGGATACAATAATGCTAAGTTTTATAAATATATTCAAATAATTAAAAAAGTTATCATACCTCTATCCTTACTTAAAGATGGAGACTACATTATCAACATGGATGATGGTATTTCCATTTATATGGTATCTTATTTTGACAATATTTTTAATGTCCCTAAAACCAATAAAGAAATTATTACTGATGTTATTACCAATATGGTTAATGATGTGGATAATTATTTCCTCACCAATATTATTTTTAATAATAAAATTAATGAAATGGTCTTCATTATTAATGCTGACAGTGCCTCGAGACCTGATGGTTTCAATAATGGATTTTTTCAACACTATTGGGATGTCATTCAATTTGATTTCAGAAGGGTGGTTAAAATTTTCTTCGTCAATGGTAATATTCCTCATTGTATCAATGTCCAATTTCGTATTTTAATTCCTATAGCTAAGAATGCCTATGAGATTTATCTCTTCAGACCTATCATGCTTATCAACAACCTATATAAAATCATTAGGAAGCTCCATGCCAATCATATTTATGTTTTAGAAAATAAAATTGACTCATGGAATCAATTATGTTTTATTAAGGGTATAACCATTCATTACTACATCTACCATGCCTCCAAAAGCACTAATATTTTAAGAAAACCCAACAAGGGAGGGAATATTTCAATTAAAATTGGCATTAGAAAGGATTTTGAAACCATTTTTTAGAGGATTGTCTTCATAGTCCTTCAGTATTTTTGATTCTATAATCTATTAAATAATATAATAAAAACACATTTCACATCATATTGAGTTTTCATTCTAACAAATGCCTCTCTGAGGGGATACTGTTACTGCACTAAAGGTGTAAGAAAAGGTGATCCCCTATCTGCCATTATTTTCTCTCTTACTAAGGACTATTTAAGTAGATTTCTCACTCGTCTAGTGTAATAGAAGAAAATTTTTCCTATTATTAATTTGACTAATTTGATCATGACCATGCACCTCCTCTACATTAATGATATCATAATTTTATTATAAGGAGGAAAAATAAATATCCAAAACCTCAAGAATGATCATTCAAATTATGAATTGATTTCTGGTCATGCCATTTTCTAGGATAAATCCTTTGTTTTCATTTTAAAGATTTTCCTAAATAAGAGAAAAATTATTATTAATAGTGATTTGGGATTGATGGAAGGTAATTATCACTTAACCTATCTTGGTGTTCTAATTTTTGGGGGAAGACCAAGAAATAGGTACTGTTTTATGATTTTTGATCAAACTCAAAATCAATTATCCACTTGGAAAGGAAAATCACTCTTTATAGTTGGTACAATTTGTATTTTTCAAATATACAATTATCTCAAAAATGGTATTCTCTATGATGGTCTAAAAATAGACCATGGGCTCCTTATGAAAATTAATACATACATAATTAATTTTGTGTGGAGTGGGATAATTATTAACAAGAAATGTGTGATTGTTCCTTGGTCCTCCTACTATAAACCTTTAAAAAGTATTGTATTGGAATTTAAAATATTAAACTTTTTAACAATTCCCTAAAATCTAGACTTAATAGGAACTCTATTCATAATGATTCCATTCCATCAAAGTTCATTAAGGAATGAATCCATGACAAAATGAAGAAAGGTAATATGAGGCACATGGATTCTTCTATATGGCCTCCCATTTAAAATGATTTTCCAATATTTTATTGGATTCTAGGTGGATGATGAACAAAGAATCTTATATGAACTTTTGGTGAGATAACTGGTCATGTTTCCCTCTGATTTCTATGGTGGATCCTAATATCTTCTTGTACAAACTAATATCTATATTAAAAATGTTTTTAATTATCCCAAAAAAAAAACATTCCTAATAATGTTAATAGTGTTATTTCTAATTATTTCTTCACTCACATTGATTATTTTCTCTTTTGGGAACCTTCTCAGAATTCTTTACTTGACTCAAAAATCTATTATAACCATTTTTTCAAAAATATTGATAATATTTATTATTGGTTAATGTTTTTTTGATAATCATTGGATAAAACATTGAAGACTCAAGATTATCTAGAGAATTGTGCCCAATTGGATCCCAACTAACACTTGAATCCAATATTTTGGGATATAACCATGCTTTAAATGTAATCTATGCTATCAACATATGGAATAAAATAACCATTTTTTTCATTCATGTGATACGACCTCTACACTTTGGATATATGTTCTTGATCTTTTTGATTTATGATGAATACTTTTGGATTCTGTTAAATATAAACTTCAATAGTGTGTAACTATGGATACCTCGCATCAGATCAGTCATCCCTTTCTGGATGTGGTTGCTAATATTCTTCATGAAATCTGGTATGATAGAAATTCTTATTTACATTGTAATTTCTCATTAACTCTTTAGGCATGTAAGGTGAGGATTCATCCTTCCATACACGAAGCTTCCTAAATTAAACAAGGGAACAACAACTACTCTATCTGGGACTTCAGTATATTATGGTGCCTCAGAAGGAATGGAAATTAAAATCATTCATGACATACATTTGAATTATTTTGGCTATTTCATCTCCCATTTTGTATCAAATTCAATATTGTTGGCACTTCTATAGTCAACTCGAGTCCGTTAGGATATGGAGCGGTGTACATAGACCACTGTGGGAAATTATTTTATTGTTTCTATGGATCCTATGACATTGATACCTCTATGGATGTAGAAATGTTAGGTGTCATTCCTGTAATAAAATTTTCTAGGACGAATGGACGGAACAACCTATGGATTGAATGAGATTAACCACCATCGTGAAAGACTTAGAGAATGGAGTGGTACATCTTGCATGGATGATTACTACTTGATGGATGAATTGCCTCTACTCCCTCTTACATAGTAATCACATCATTACACATATGTTTCATGAAGTGAACATGGTTGTAGATGGGATTTAAATAAGGGGATCAACCATGACATCACTTGTTTGGAATCCATCTCCATGTATATAACTCCACTACATGAAAAAGATTGTAAAAGGATTCCCTCTTTTAGACACTTTTAATTTATTGCTCTTTGTTTTTTTACTAAAATATACTTAGTTATTTTACCAAGGATCCATGTAAAAAAAATATATTTAATCAACACAACTCTAAGCCCACATGATCCAATCTCAACATGAGAAATAAGAGTATAATGAAAATGTCATCAATGAAACACTTCATTCCAAAACCACTCAACTGCTTTAATCACGAACCTCATCTGTCATGATAAATAACCCTTGATCGATTATCTTTAGAATTGTTTTATTTAACGATTCCTCTGTTTATCTACTCCCCCTATCATCTTCTCCCCTATCTTAATGAAGAAATTCCCCCCCACCCTTTTATATCCACCATTTATCCCCTTTTGTCAACAAACCCTAAGGTTACTTCGTTGTGGTCTAAAACAGGGTCAAGAACACAAATTAATATATTAGAGAAAACACATCATACCTTAGGGGAGGGTGAAGATAGGGTTTTCAATCATTTTATCCAAGTAAATAATTTATTTACCTAAGTATAAAATATAGCATGCACACCGGGGTCGATCTCTCGAGGATGCCACTTACAACACACCATCTTCCAATTATCACTATTATAAAACAAATAATATAAAAAATACATTTATAGTAATATATATGGGGGTTTTTATTATGAAAATACATTTAATATAATATATATGATATTTATAATTTAAAAACACAAATAAAGGAAAGAATACACAATTAAGTGAACACAAGAAAAATCACTGTTTTCAGGGTTTCATGGAGGTTTTATCATTTTTATTGAAAATATATTTCTCATTATTTTGTTCAATGTAGAGATCCAAACCATTCACTATACACCCTCTCATTTTAATTGTATTATTATACATCAAGACCTATTCCTGTAGTATTATCCTTTTCCACATCAAAACCTAAGACAAACTCCACCGTTTGAATGACTTAGATATCAATGAGAAGGATAATAATTAAATGAGGAAGATGAAAACAATAGTAGTGAAAGTGGAGCGACCACTCACCATAATAATTTTTTCCACTAATGAAATATTAGAATAAAACATGAAAAATATTTATTGTTCACAAAACTCAAATACCACCACCTCCCCCCTCAAACAAGAGTGACGGTAATCCCTCCACAATCATGGAGTTAAAATAATCACGATGGGGGAAACACATAAAATAAAATAAATAGTATAATAAGATAAAACCGTAGAATAATAAGAAAATCTACACTAATATATATTTAAAATATTAAAAACTACTATAGAAAGTTAAATCCACCTTAGCCCCTTAAAATGACTACATTTTTAAATGTGAGAAGAGATGCTTATTTATAAGGAGAAGGCGTGATGAATTCTCAATCAAAATATTTTCTCTGAAATATTATGAGTTTATTACATATTAAATGGAATTATTTTTAATGAGTGTCTTCCTGAAATTTGTTCCATATTTTCTCTTACGTATACCCACACAATTTCAGCATAATTTGCCAATAGATGAAGGATTTATAACATATTTACTCCAAGATATTAATTCTATAAATTTGACTCTTCATATTAATATTCTTCATATTTTCATGCCATAATGGCCATGAATCTGACCGATTCACCCATTAGACCTTTAATAAAATTTATTTCTTAATTTCATCTTTATCCCTCTGATAATTTTAAGTCATTTTGGACATTTGTTCCAAAAGATATAATCTAACTACAAAATGGAACCGTTTCTTGTCCAAGAGATTTTTCAACTTCCACTAGTGGTAACTACCCATAGACTACCTTAATGAGTGAAATTTCCATTGAAACTCATCAAGAACACATTAATTTGGGTCCTATTATATATAAAGGTGTAAAAATCTCATTTCGAAAACATATAACCAGAGTTATGATTCAATTTCAGATCACTTGATTTCGATTGTTAGAAACATATGTAGGAAACAACCATAATAGGCCAAAAAAAAGGATTAACTGATTTGTATCAATATAGTAAGTGATATAAAGAAAATATGAAAGTGATTAAATGAAGTTAAAATTAAATAATTATGCCATTTTTATTTAATCTAAAATTTCTTCCAATACCTAAAAATGTGACAATGTTCCATAAAAGAAAACTATAGTGGGATTATAAACATTGAATTACATAAAAAATATATGAAAATATTTTTTTCATCACTCCCCCACACATAACCATTCAAATCCCAGCTAATCATCATATATTCAAATCAAAATCAAATCAAAAATAAATAATGAGAAAACAGAAATTATCTTTTCCAAATTAAATTCCATCATGTCTCATATCTGAATGATAATTCACTATAATTTCCATTGATCACATTTAAATTCGTTCATCCTCATAAATCCATCCATTTACCAATAAAAAACTACCTCAAATTGAATTTTAAGTCACTATTCACTTAATAAAATTTAAATATAGATTTATGCTCATATTTCGAAATAACATGTATCACTATATGCCTGTGACAATTATCATCTATCCACAGCCTAAAACCTAACTATAATTTCAATCATTAGTAATTTTTCCTGGTGAATTATATGGACTATGGTTGGTTAGTAAAATCATAAAAAATTTAAGGCTAGAAATAGGAGGTTTGAATCTTAAGTGAAATGAATGAATAATCAAGTTAAAATATAGGATAAACCTCACTCAATTCCCTTCGAAAATGTGAGACACAAAACCACCATTTTTTTGGAATTGGACATGATTTAGGAAATGATTACAATGAATGATATCATCCAATTTATCCTCTATTTTTGTCTTTTTTTAAATCACTAGAAATGAACAACTTTGTTTACTTTATTTTTGATTTTTTTTTCAGGGTTGATCAGCTGACAACTGAATACAATGAATGAATAAAAATTCATTCCCTTTAATTTTTAGTGGGATATGAGCCAAAAAATAAGTTACAATGTGGAATTCAAGATCATCTATTTTTTTCATTTTCTATTTGTTAGAAGAGAACTAGATGAAACAGAAAAAGAACAATGAAAATATGAATCAAGACCACTTTTATCATTATCCACTTCTCAAAATGTTGACACACACCTCACACCACCCACAAATGAAACACATCCCAAAGAACACACATGTAAGGACCTTACACCACACACAAACATGGAAGTACATATAATCTAATAAATATGATAATTATAATTCAAAACACAAATAAAAGAAATAAGTCATAATGAATTCAATAGAAGAAAAACCATTTTATTAGTGTTTCATGGTGGTCCTATCCTTATTATTTAAAATATATTTCTCATTATTTTTTTCAATGTAGAGATAAAACCCATTCACTCCACGACCTCTCATTTGAATTGTATTATCCTACACCAAGACCTATACATGTTGGATTAACATTTTGCACCTTAACACCTAATCCAAAATCCATCATTTGAATGACTTAGATATCAACGAGAAGGAAAATAATTAGATGATGAGGAAGAATTTATTTTAGAGAAAGTGGGGTGACCACTCATTAAAAACATTTTAACCACAAATTAAATCCTAAAATAAAACATAATAAATAACTAAAGCGCATGAAGCTCAAAGACCACCACTTCCACCTGAATAATAGTGAGGGTAATCTCTCCATAATCATGGTGTTGAAAAAAACATGGTGTAAGAAACACATAAAATAGAAGAAATAGGTAACGAAGAGAAATCCGTAGAAGAAGATTAAAAAATAATTGAATATATATTGAAAATAATAAAAACTATTAAAGAAATTAAAAACCACCTTAGCCCCTAAAAATGACTACATTTTATAATGGGAGAAGAAATACATATTTGTAGGGAGAAGTGGTGAATAATTCTCACTCAAAATAATGAATAAAAATGTTTCTGTGTTTATGACATATTAATGGAAGAACATGTGATATGTATCTTCATTAATGTTGTTACGTAATGACTCTTCTATTCACCCTCAAAAGTTCAGCATAATTGTCCACAAAAATAAAGAGTTATTCCCAAATTACGTTAACATATTAATTTTATCCTTGTGACTCTTCATATTCCTATTATTCAAATTACCATGCCATAATAACCTTTAATATATTTGATTCATGGATTTAATACTTAATTAAAGTTGTTCCCTAATTTCGTATTTGTATTTCCAAAAAGTTTCAGACACTTTGGACATGTTTTGAAGAAGCAATAATCATATTACATAATGGGGCCATTTCTTCCTGAAGAGACCTTTCATCTTACAGTAGTTGTACCTAGCAAAAGACAACCTTGATGAGTGAAACATCCCTTGAAACTCATCATAAACACATTCCTTTTAGTCCAATTCCATCTACAGTTGGAATAATTTAATTTAGAAACATATACCCTGAGTTATGCCTTAATTATAGGGGTGGTGTCCACTCTTCTGGATAGAAAAACATTCCCTAAGGAATTTTTGATTTGGGCCTCCATATGTCCAAATAAATATTTGGACCAGTTGAAAAATATGTAGTCCACAATAATAAGAATCCTAAAAAATGGTTCAGTAGATTTGGATCTGTATAATATATTCTATGATCAAAATATAGACGTGATGAAAAGTAATTAAAATTCCATAATAAGGCATTATTTTATTTAAGGTAAAAATACTTCAAAACCTCAAAAAAAGATACTTTCCCATAAAATAACACTATGGTGGGATTATAAAAATTTAATTACATAAGAAAATACATGAAAATATTGGATTCATCATATGGGGTCCCACATCCACACTTTTTCTAGTGCAGGGAGTTGAATAAACTCCAAGAGCCATTCGATGATGTTCAAACACTTCGTTGGGTAAAGCCTTTGTTATAATGTATACAACCTATAGATATAAAGGAACATACTCTAGATCCACATGACCTAGATCCACATTCTAGAAAGATAAAATGTTACTCGATGTAAATATGATTTTTTCTTAAAGGATGGACTGGAGTTTTTCTCAGATTTATATGAGTTGAATTATCACAATGAATTCTAATCAGATAAATCACTAAAATAGCATATCATCAAGTTGTTGCTTCATCCACAATAACTACCTGAATGCCTGAGTGGATGCAATATATTAAGATTCCAAGGATATCAATGAAATTCGATTTTTTTTCTTTCTTATACATGAAATACACAAATCATTAAGATAGAATGAACCACTTGACATTTATTTTCTATCATCTATTGATCCGATCCAATCTGCATCTATGTAGCCCAAAATCTCTTTCGAAGACATTTCATTGTAAAACAAACTGAAATCTACTATAACCTTGATATCATAAAGTATTATTTTCATGGAAAGGATATGGGTTTCCTTAGGATTGATCTGATACCATGATACTTGACATGTATCAAAAAAAATCATCTCTTATTACTAGAAAGTATAATAGACTACCAATGATTTCCTATATTCTATGAAATTAACTACATTTCCTTCATCATCCAATCAAAATTGCATCCAGGTTTTCACCGAAGTCATCTTCTCCTTAGATTTATACATTAAAAATCTTCTCAGAACATCCTTTTTATATTTATATTTAGAAATGAATGTTCCATTATTTCTTTACATGACTTGTAAAGAAATAAATTTTTTTAGTTCACCTATCATTAAAATATCAAACTCAATTTTCATGAATTCCATGAACTAATTACAGTTCTCTTCATTTGATCCACCAAATATTATGTCATCGACATATAACATCACAATCGACCTTTGATTACTCTCATTTTTGACATATATATTGTAATAAAGTCCACCACGCTGAAAATCAAGCTTCTTCCAAATCTGATCTACCCTTTAATTATATGCTCTTAGTTCTTATTTAAACCCATATATCTCCTTCTTCATCCAAAACAATATGTTCTATTCTTCATGAATAATAAAACTATTTAGCTGCTCAATATAAAATTCTTCTTCCAAACCCCCATTAAAAAATGTTGACTTGATATCCATCTAGAAAACTTTGAATATTTTTTGCACTACTATAGCCAAGAATAATATGATAGTATTTAGCCTTAAAACAGGTGAAAATTATTCACCAACATTGATACCCTCTATCTAGTGGTTCCATTTTCACACTAGTTGTGATTTGTTTGGGAACCCTGCATCACCTTCATACATCTTATTGTGAAATACTCATTTGGTCTCAATGACATTCTTATTTGTGGTATTAAAAGATTATCTAAAAAAACATCTAGTATTGAACTAATATAAATCATTAATACAAATTTTTCTATTGATTATAGATGTTGAGTTTCTATTTTTAATGGTTTGATAACATTTTCGAAACACTTAACTTCTCGTTATCATAAAAATAGTCAAAAGATACCAAATTGTGAGAACAAAATATTTGATCATGAAATACATGAATGTTTCAAATTATCCCCCAATCAATCTTCTTGATGTTAGTAAATATAAAATTTCATCCTTTATATACCATTAAGATATTTCATCTAATTAAGATATAGAATTATCCCCTATGATGTGAAACTCTTCCTATTATTAGGACCACTTTTATACCCACATAAATTCTTCTTATCTTGTATCATTTATTCACATGTGGCACTATTAAATGAGCCATCAAAAAGACCTATTAGCCAACTAGGTTGTAACTTCATGTAGGAAACAAGATATAAAGTTAATAAATCCATTACTTTCGATTGAGGTAAATTACTTCCATACATATCAAGAAGCCATAAAACATTAAATACTTCCAAAGAATTCCTCTAGATTTATTCATTAACTATTTTAACTTATTTGAATCAGTTGGAAATTCTAAATCACATCACATCACCACATTACATCTTTTTATGCCACTTCCCCTTTTATTGTATCTCCCCTTGAACAGGAACCACTTCAACATCATTAATTATCATTTATAAACACATGGAGAGGGGAAAATATGAAATCCTAAATAAGAGGATTGTGGTCAATATAGATAGATCAACCCATTGATACTTTCTTGAAAAGAACTATAATGTGTTTGTGATTGTTCCAATTTCCAAACCAAATACAACTATTCTGTCCATATAACTAAACATTCTTTACCCACATTCTGAGTTTTCTTCTATTATTTATATTCTGTAGGCCCGACCTGTTTCACAATTTTGTGTTTAAATCTGTTTTTAGAAATTCCTTTCCTTGATGCTTTGTCGATATGCCATTTTTCATGACTATTTATTTAAGTAGGAATATTTCCACTGGTCATATGATTGTGATTTTTCCTCCATTGGAGGAATATTTATCTTAACTTTGCTTCTCACCATGTGGCATGACATATAATTTTTTCAAGGAATTATTTATTCTTTTTTCTTTTTTTTGTTATCCAAGTCACATCTGTCATTCTTGTTGGGGTTGAGTCTTCCACTGAATTTATATTATTCTTAATCATAATTGGATAATCTCCTCCCTTTTAATCTGGTTCATTAGAATTATTTCCAGGAATGTTGTTGTTAGTGCAATATAGGAGGTGATTGATATGCCTTTTATTGAGTTCCTTGTGATTAACCTGAGGTTGTAAAACTATTTTTCAACTTATCATGTTCTCTTACAATATTGGATTTTTCATTATACATTGCCATTGTTGGAAATCCCCTTCTGGGTTACTTTTACTTTCATTATTTATTTCTACTGCAATATCTTTCCCAATGACATTGATTATCACATATAAAATATCTTCCATTAATGTCATACCTCTTTTTATCATTTCTAAAATGAGATGTTGATGTGGGAAGAGTTATTATAACATTTATCCCTCATTATTCTTGAAACATACTTATAGTGTGTCCTAGTGTTCCATTGAAATAGCATTTTTTAACTACTTTCTTCTGATATACTTTTCTTTCATACTTTTCAAGAATATTTCTTATCATCAACAGATTTAGCACTACTTTTTGAAGGTTTCAGGTGCAGCAGATGCGCGTTGGTGGATGTTCCCACTTGGATTTTTGTCATTAACAATGATCAATCCGGGTCAATACGACAATAAATTCTAGTCTTCATGGATCAAATCTCAGAAATGGACAAAGAAAACAAAAGTCATGGAACCACAGAGTAGGATCATTACAAGTTGATTATAATTAATTTAATCAATTGAAAAGAAATAACTTTTGGGTGTTCTTTATTCATTGATGTTCTTGATCACATTCCTATGTGATTCGTCTTTGCGTCACAGAAGACAAGTGTAGACTTCCTCTAGTGGTGATCCACACGTGTACCTCATATCTCGGGAAGTCACCAAAGGAGTGTTCGGGTGCTAGCGTGGAGAAACCTTTCTTGTGTTGTCCGCCTTAGATCGTCTTGATCCGATGGAAGAGAATATCTATCGGTCTTGAGAGAGTTCTTGGAGGAAGAGGTTCTTTAGGGCTTGAAATAATTCTCTAGAATTGTTGTGCACAACGATTCTCTTGTGTGTTGGAAAAGAGTTGGGGTTGTGAGGATATTTATAATCAGGATTGAGGTTGTAGAGTTATGACAATAAATAAACGCGTTATGCATTTTATATATTTCATTTACTCTTATTTAGAACCCCCATGTCGAATAATTAATTCATTGACATGCACCCATGCTGATTATAATAAATATCCTTTTAAAAAATATTATATCCTAAAAATCCCGACTGAAAAAACTACACGATGTGTATTAATAAATACATGGCGTGTAGTTATTTTTCATTGAAAATTACATGGTGTGTACATTCAATGTACACGGCGTGTATATCTTGTTTTCATTTATTCATTTCTTTTCCATAATGAAAATTACATGGCATGTAATTATTAATTAACAGAGTGTACTTGTTTTCCATGAAAAACTACACGGCATGTAATCTTTAATAAACGGCGTGTATATCTTGAATTTAATTCCTTATTCCTCCATCATTAAAATTATTTAGGCTTCCTTGAATAATTATTAAACCACGTACGAGAATAATCTTTATTCTACTTGGGATTCTTGAATACACTTACTGTGTGACCCTCTAGGCCTCTTTCTCATTGGCATTAGGTGAGCTTGCATAAAGTTCAAGATTACTATCTATCAATGGGTCAAGGCACCCAAGAGAAATAAGTTGACACCGCATTGACGTATCACCTCATACGAATGCTTACTATGTAATTTAATCCCTTTGTCTCAATATCTCATTAAGCAGGTTTCATGGAAGTGTCATAAACCTATATGCTTGATCCGTCATTTTTGGACTACCTGAAATAAACTCATCGTTTACACTATGGCCATGAAATTTAATGCGAAAGTTCTATTTCAATCAAAGGGCCGAGATGTCAAATTCCATAAATGGAAGGGACAAATCCTTCCTCGACTTATCCATTTACAACATGTCATTCGTAACGCACCCAACGTACCCTACTTCCCGCAAACTATCTGTATGATGATTTTAGTCAGTAAATCTAAGTTCTTGAGTCATGACATGAGATAATTATAATATTCTAGTCTAAGGACCATTTCACACACTCGTAGATAGAAATGTATGATGACACCAAGACATGTATAATTTCTACTAGTCGGTCTGTTCTCATAATCTCCCATCTTGAAGATTACCAAGTGCGAACTCCATGAGAGAGAGTCTCGTCTTCGTACAAGTACTCGCACATGACGGTCTATATACTATGTGTCCTATCATAGTATTTCATCCAACCATAGAACATTATTTAAGAATATTTTTATAGCATTTCAAGGTTCTCATCATATCGGGGATCTTCCAAGACCTCATCAATGCAACAAATATTCCAGGACATTATTATATTATAGTCATGCAGAACAATGAACAATATATAATAAGTGAACATTCATGTAATAAAAGTACAAAATAGTTGGTTCTCAAGACACCAACCCTTACAAACTCCCACTTCGAATAGAGCCAACTACCAACGAATTTTAGTCCGCTAGACCTCACATGATGATCATGTTTCTGCTGAGTCAAGGCTTTAGTCATGGGGTCCGCCACGTTGTCTTCCGTGGAAATACTGCTCACTGCAACTTCACCTCTCTGAGAAAAATCCCTCAAGAGAAGATACTTCTGAAGTATGTTCTTTTTCTGCTGATGTGACCATGGATCTTTTGCAAGTGCCACCACTGCAGTATTATCACAATTGAGTGTGATATGATCTTTACTCCTTGGTACTACATCCAGCTATTGGATGAAGGTTCATATCCATACTGCTTCTTTAGCTGCCTCAGAAGCTATGATAAACTCGGACTCCACTGTAGAATCTTCCACCACACTTTGCTTTGACCTCTTCCAGCTCACTGCACATCCATTCAAACTAAAGATGTATCCAGTAGGTGACTTCATGTCATCTTTATCAGTCTGGAAACTAGTATCTACATGTCCTCTAATGACTAGTTCCTCATCTACTCCATAAACCAGGAACATATCCTTAGTACGCCTCAGATACTTGAGGATAGTCTTGACTGCCATCCAATGGCGGTCTCCTGGATCAGCTTTATATCTGCCTACTGCATTTAATGCATAAGAAACATCTAGCCTTGTACATAGCATAACATACATGACTGAACCAATCACAGATGTGCAAGGTATCCTTTCCATTCTCTTTCTTTCCTCATGTTTCTGAGGACACATTTTCTTGGAAAGAAGAATGCTATGTGACACTTGAAACAATCCCCTTTTGGATTGTTCCATACTAAATCTCTTCAGTATCTTGTCAATGTATGTACTTTGACTCATACCCACCATTCTCTTGGATATCTCATGATGGATCTTGATCCAAAGAATATATGTTGCCTCGCCCAAGTCTTTCATGGAGAAGCATTTATGAAACCATGCCTTTACTGAATGTATGATAGGTACATCGTTTCTAATTAGTAATATGTCATCAACATATACAATTAAGAAAATGAATCCACTTCCACTAAACCTTTTGTAGACACAAGGCTCACATTCATTCTTAACAAATCCAAATTACATTACATCTTCATCAAAACAAATGTTCCATGACCTTGATCCTTTCTTTAATCCATAAAATTATTTATGAAACTTGCATACCTTGTTGGAATCCTTTGGAGTCACAAACCCTTCAGGTTGGGTCACGTAGACATCTTCCTAGAGTTTCCCATTAAGGAATGATGTTTTGACATTCATTTGCCAAATTTCAAAGTCATGGTAAGCAGCAATGTCCAATAGTATTCTGATGGATTTCAGCATCGTAACCACTGAAAAGATTTCATCATAGTCAATTCCTTGACACTATTTAAAACCTTTTGCAACTAGTCGTGCCTTATAGGTGCTTTCCTTCCCCTCCATTTCTAGTTTCTTCTTGAATACCCATTTATTACCTATAGGATTTACATCAACTGGAGTATATACCAAAATCTAGACTGGGTTTTAGTACATGGTGTCTATTTCAGAATTCATGGATTCTTTCCATTTGGAAACATCCGTTCCTTCAACTGCTTCCTTGTAGGTAAGGGAATCACTATTGTCAACCAATAAGGATTCACCATCCTCGGTGACAAAAAAACATATTGTTCTGGTTCCCTCACATCTTTTGTGCTCCTACGCAGTTCTTGTGTCTCTAGAATAGATTTTTCTTCCATAGGGATTTGTGGAATCTGTTCTTGTACCAACTCCTGTGTATCTTGAGCCTCGACTTCATCGAAGTCTATTTCGCTCCCACTATCTCTTTTGGAGATGTTCTCCCTCTCAAAGAATATGGAGTGTCTTGCCACTGTAACCTTTTGGTCTAGGGTGTTGTATAGGTAATATTCCCTTTTTCATTGGGATATCCTATAAAGATACACTTTGTGCCTCATGGTGTATGTTTGTTACCTGAAGAGGCCTTAACAAATGCTTCGCTACCCCACACATTTAAATTCGATAACATGTCTTTGCAACCACGCCATAACTCATATGGAATACCATTTATCGATTTAGTTGGTACATGGTTTAGTATGTGTGCTGCTATTTATAATGCATATCCCCAAAAGGATAATGGATGACTCGAATGTCTAATCATTGATCTCACCATGTCCAACAGGGTGCGGTTCCTCATTTCACTTACACCATTTCACTATGGCGTGTAAGGAGGAGTGAGTTGAGATAGAATCCCAAACTCCAGTAAGAAATCATTGAAGTCCTTATTAAGATATTCTCCTCCTCTATCTGAGAGGTGTTTCTTAATCTTCTTACCAAGATGGTTCTCAACTTCAATCTTGTATTCTTTGAACATATCAAAATAATCTTACTTATACCTCATTAAGTAATTATATCCATATCTACTAAAATAATCAGTAAAAGTTATGAATTATGAGAACCCACCCCTTTCTTCAACTGGAAATGGTCAACACACATCTGTGTGAACTAATTATAGATGCTCGTTAGAGCTTTCACCTTTCCCTCTAAATAGGGATTTTGTCCTTTTTCCTTGTAGGCACGCATGACATACACCTAGTGGTTTTAGTTCGAAAGATTCTAAATACCCACCTGGATGTAATTTTGTCAAATGTTTCTCACTGACATGACCTAGTCAGTGATGCCAACGTTGGGTGTGGTATGAGTCATTTAAATGTACTTTTTCATCGATTACCATTACATGGTTTGTGTATTCTTACACATAAAGGCTGTTATATAAATGTGCCCTAACAAAACAAATTATATATTTATAAATGTAGAAACATCCAATTCCAAACATGAAGATGAATCCATCAGTATCTAATATGGATACTGAAATAATTTTTTGGTTACAGAGGGTACATAATAACATCCTTTCAGAACCAAGATCATCCCATTAGGCAATGTGAGGTGGTAGTCCCCGACAGCTACAATATCAAGTCTGGCTCCGTTGGCTGCTCGTAGATCTACCTCCCCTCGATCAATCTTCTTGAATCTACATGGTTCCTGTATTTTGATACATATGTAAGAACCACAAGCTTTATCTAATACGCAATTTGTAGAAATATATAGATTTCATTCGATGACAGACACACCTGAAGCTTCCCCTTGCTTCCTTGGCTGGGTGTAGTTTTTCTTCCAGTGGCCCTTCTTTCCACATGCAAAACAAACAACATCATATTCCCTTTCCTCCACTTTGATCTTCTTTTTCATGGAAGGACATGAAGAATCTTTGGGCTTAAAGCTCCCCACCTTCCCTTTCCTTTTACTCATCATATGGAAAAAAGGCTTTTCACGCTTCATGTCATTATCTACATGGATAATAAGGATAAGCATATCAGATAGAGACTTCTCAATGTTGTTCATGTTGAAAGTAACAACAATGATTGAGATGATCTGGGGGAGTGACGCAAGAATGAGATAGGTGCCCAGTTCTTCAGGGTGTTTAATCTATAGAACCTCCAAGCGCTCAATGTAGCCAATGAGCATGACTACATGAGGCCCGGCTGCAGCACCCTCTCCAAGCATGCTCTGAAATAGAGCCTTGGTGATCTCAAACCTTTCATGTCATTCTCTCTTTTGGTATAGACCATGGAGGTTCTCGAGCATGCTATAAGCATCCATGTATTCATGAGACTTCATGAGTTCGCTAGACATCGATGATAGAATCAAACATTGAACGTCGGGAGCATTGTTCAAATGTTGATCATAGACCAATAAATCTTCATCACTTTCCCCTCTGGCAGGAGAATCAGGAAGTGAGGACACCAGCATGTAAAACTTTCGTTCATTTCATAGGATAACCCGAAGGCGCCTAAACCATTCTTCAAAGTTACTGCCGGTGAGGATATTATCTTCATCCAGAATTGATCGCAGAGAAAATGTGGTTGACGGGTTTGTTATTTCGATTCTACAAATTAAAAGAGAAGATTTATCAGTACCTTTTGATTACATTTTATGAAAAATAATAATTGGATTTATTAATTCTACCACTATTTTATCAAGTCCCAATGTCCTTCACCATTGAACTCAGAATGTCCAGTTTCTTTGACATTTCTAGTGGAAGGATCCATATTTCACTTCTCATAACCCCAACAAGGGTTGGTCAAGCTATTTGAAGGTATTTAGGTAGGAATGTCTTTCCAACTGTGAGCTTATAGTTCCTTGATCTGTTGAGTGGACTCCCAAATCCTAAAATCCGGACTTGGATTACCTCAACTCGTGCCTCCAATATTACATCAAGTCTAGAAAGGGCTACTCCTCTTGATGTAATATGGTTAAGTCAACCTGAAAACTTTCATAAGGGTATACATTGTAAAATTAAGTGTCCCAATAAGGGTTAGTCAAACACATAGTTTTTTTGAGTCTTTCCCCTAATCATGTAATGGAAGGATTGGTCTGACTTAATATGTTATTGATGGATTTTAATCTATTATTCATAGTTTTGCATTATCACATGCTTGTTAATATTAAGTGATGCTATCTTAAGGGATTGACCATGTTCTGATAATTTTTACACGTAGTCTGGTTTTATTTTATTCCATCTTTGCATGTTTGTGTATTTCATTAATTATGTGATGGAGACAACACATACATAATAAATAAACCATTCAACCAGACATTAATAAAATAAGATGGCATGATCAAGAGATTCTATTGGTTATCTTATCTAGAGGTTTTGATAAGCTAACCCTTACCTAGGGAAAACACCTTGAACCTGATGGTTCATGTTTTGAAGCTCCCACCTATCCACCTTTGTATCTTCTTGGGTTGGTTTCGCCTCAGCTTTGGATTTCAAACCATCTCATCTAGCTTGGGAGATCCTCCATTACATGGTTTTTACATTAAAGAAACCATGGGCACGCATGCCCTAAACATTATTAGAAGAAGGCTCAGAGGCCAACAAATTTAAGTTAAACAAATTTAAATGAAACCATACAAACATAAAAAGGGTCTTTGTTCTAGCTCAAAATCATCCATAGCATGAAATGACATTTAGGCATATTTAGAATTAAAATTCTTTTAATCGTTCTTTCATTTAACATAAGTCTCTCTCGAATTCAATTAATTCTGATTTTATAATTAATCAATTCTTTATCTTAAATTCCTTTATAAATTTCCTTGAGAATCTTCTCACCCATATTCCATGTATAGGTCTTTGTACTTTTGGAGGAAACCTTGTCAAATTTCTGGAAAGTACACGGCGTATAGTTTATATTTACACGGTGTGTATTTCTTTTCACCCTTTATCCAAAGTACACGCCAGTGGCTTTGGCATGTTTTCTCTACTTTGGAAATTTTGGAGTACACGATGTGTAGATAAATCATTCACGGCATGTACTTCCTTGTTATGCGGTAACCGGCTTGGAAATCCTGTGTAAGCGGAACAAAGATTCTCCTTGTACACGGTTTCACCTGGATCGAATCAGACTACATGGTGTGTTGCTCTAACATACATGTCGTGTATTCCTATTTTCAACGTGCCATTCATTTCTGGTCAACATGGCATAATCAATAACTATGCATACTCAATTCACACAGTGTGGTTTGGCGGACCAGTGCCGGTTCAGTGTACCTAAGTACACGACGTGTAGTTTTTAATTACACGTCGTGTATTCCAGTTATTTATAGACAGAAAGAGCTGCTCCTCCGGATGAGTTCCTCGTTTTTATTTTAATCAAAATTAAAATTAAAAGGCTATTTCTGTGATATGAATCATGAAATTAAGGAGGAAGAACTGATCTCGTTTATTCAGATTTAGAGAACGATTTATTTGGAATTGAATAAAATATAAATGCGAAAGTTATAAACGATAATTAAATAACTATAATAAACGTTGTAACCTCCCTCTGATACCATTTTTAGGTTCTGGGAGTAGCGGAAGCACCTAGGTGGATTTTCCCACATGGATTTTTGTCATTAACTATAGAGACCCGAATCTTGATGTACATGGACAATACATTAATTTTGCGGAATAATTAATACATAACAAAACAGACACACAAGGACCATAATAGTTTAGTGTCTTTGGAAACATGGAACGTAATTTTCTAATCGTGATGAATGAACCTCAACATCTCCCATAAAGATCTTCCACTTTTTGTTTCATTAGCTAAAACCTTTGTTTTAATCCTGGGGGAAAAGAAAACATAAAAAGGTTGAGCTCAAATGCTCAGTAAGGGTAATCATGGATAAAATAAAACATACCATATACATTTGAACATAAAAACATGAAATTAATGATTAAACATAAAAATCATGAGCAATGACATAAAACATGGAATTACATAAGGCATAGATCATAATGGAACATAAATCATGATAAAATAGCATGGTAATAAAACATGTAATTGTGTCAACCATTAAGAACATGATATGATTTCCATATTAGCACAGGCATTGTTTCCAGGACCATCTTAGTGGATAAAGTTCCTTTCTGAATCGAGTTCACTCCTCGTTCCAGTCCTGTATTATTGAACCGGTTTAACATGTCGTTCCATCCATGTCTATCTCATGAGATATAAATCTTTACCCAATGCATTGTAGGGATATATATGTCCCACCCATCTCATAATGAAATCATTCTTACTTGTGCGAAAAAATAAACATAAAACATTCATCATAACCCAAAGAATAAAATGGGTTTCATAAACATCAACCCATCATTTCATAATCCATATAAAACACAAGGAAATTTCATCAATAAAAAAGTGAAACCATGTAAATCATAGAGACATTAAACTTGAAACATACACATATGAAATAATTTCATCTTAGATGTAAAATGGTTTTGATAAAACATTTGAAATGAATTCTTGAGGAAAATATCCTTTCTTTGAAAATCATTTTCTTTTAAAAAAAATGCCATGCACTATTAAAATAAAATAAATTTGTTGAAAATTTTCATAAAATGTTGTAGAGTATGCCTCATGAAAATTAGTCGTTATGAAACCGTAAAAATCTGTTCATACCATATAAGTTAAAAATAACATTCTTCTCGTACTTTTGATGGAAAAGTCCAAAGGTACCTCGTATGGTAATCAAAAAAAAATCCTTACATACCATGTAGTAAAAGTCAAAATGGGAAAAAGGACATTAAACATACATGAATAAATTTTTATAAAACATGGACATGGATGATAAATATTACCCCAGTAAATACTTACGAATAAACAACCTCGGATAAGAATTAGATTGGAATAATTATCCCTTACCTTTGGTCCGATATGCTTCATACGTATCCAAACCTCCTGTATAATGGTTTAAATAATTTCATTGACTTATTAATAAATTATATACATTGTTATTATATCATATATGGTAAATTTATGACTTTATATTACCCGTTCTTTTGTAAATTCATGTTGAAGTAGCGTTTTGGGTAAAATCGTTTCATTTTTCATTCGTGTTTTAACTTGTAATTATTAATATGATTACTTAGATCATGATTACTTACATCCAGAATTTAAAACATTATTTTTATATAATATATATTGAGAATATACATAATAGATCGATAAATTGAATGAAATACATCGTTCATGGGAACGGTAGGCCGTACGTACGCATGAACGCTGTTTTCGTTTCCTTATTGAATTGAATGGAATTAAGTAGATGACATAAATATATATATATACATAAATATAGTATCATTATTATGTAATATATTTTATTATTACTTATTATATATACTTTAAAATCATTCTTGAATGGTTAACATGGAGAGTGAATCTCATCGCGTCATGGAGACGGTAGTCCGTACGTACGCACGAGCGATTATATCATTCCCAAGATCGTGGAATTGTATTAAAGTGTATGTATAATATTACATAATCAATATCACTTTACAATAATCATATATATTTATTACTTTCACCATTATACCCATCCATGTAAGGTGGTGGTGGAAAATATATTACACCACGACGTGGAGACGATATTCCGTACGTACGCACACACGTTGATTTCGTTTTCTGTAGGATGGATAGATGGTGAAATAGGGTTGTTTAATACTTATAATAACATATCAGTATATGAGTGATACTGATGTTATTACTTAATAATGAAACAACTAAAGAATAATAAGTGGAAGAAGAAATAAAGTTGAAAGAATTGGTAACAGATATTACCTCTTCTTTGACACGCCTCTTTGAATCCTCCTCTTAGGGTACTAAAATTGGTCTATGAAGAAGAACAACGCCTCTATGATGTATTTAGGGAAGTTGAAAAGGGAAATGGGTAGGTTTTGGCCGAGCTTAAAGGCTCAAAATGGTGTGAGGAAGAGAGGGAGGAGGTGCCCTTTTATAAGGGAGGAGAGGGGGACCTTTGGAAATATAAGAAATATTAGTTTATATTAAATCCCAAACCCACATAAAAACTTCAAAAATGACTCATATATGAATACTAGATGAGATACAGTTGTAATCGCATCATCCAATAAAATTTAGACATGTTAGGAATTATTTTAAACATTATCAACTTGATTTATCCTTATTTAATCAATTTAATTTTATTTGTTGTAATAACATTTTAAATTTTAAATTATGACCAATAATTACTTATTTTTTGTGAATTGTCCATAATTGGATTCATTATAACATTTTAGACAATATAAATATAAATTTATAATTTTTAAATATTTTTGGGATTTTTAAACAATTTTATAATATGTTATTTTTATAAAATAACAATAGTGTCAATTTTGACACTATTCATTTAATTGAATTTAAATAAAATATATACAGAAGATATGTTCGAAATAAAAGCATTAATAGATTCATAAAATGTCATATGTATAGATAAAAGTTGTGGAGAACATTAAATAGTTCATATAATATTTATTTTATTATTTTTAAAACAATTTTTTTGTTTTATATCTTAATAAAAAAATTACTACAACATTTTTGTATAAAATTTTAATATACTTATTTGTTGCATAAAAATTAAAAATAAAATACTATGATGAATATAAATCTATTAAATTTTACAATAATACTTTTACTCGAATTTATCATCTTAAAATCCCAATATTTAAATTTTTATATTTATTAAATTATGAAGGTGACAACTTTGGCATCATTTAAAATAAAATAATATAAGTGTCATAATCACTTTTTTAAGGCTCCCAATGGTCAATTATTCTACCATTGGATGATTAGAGTTTACATGTACATGATCAATAAGTTTGGTTAAGGGTTTTGTGCATTTTATGGTCACTATTAGTTTAATAAAAACTATATTCTTGATTTTTCACTAGATAAACAATTTCTGCATCACTATTGTGTCATAATTAATGATAATTATTTAATTCCAAAAAATTATAAATAAATTCATATGATGTATATACATTCATTATATTTATGAAGAATATTCATTTTTGATGATTCATGAATTTTATCAGTAAATTAAAATTAATATACTTATAAGATTTAAGAGAGTGACGTGTTGTCACTTTCATTCGTTTTAATAATAATTAAGTTATTTTCATGGTAAAAGTCCATTAAATGATTCTAATATGACCCTTAGGTGATATTTGTCGACTTTGAGTCATCAAATATGATTTGGATAGGTTTTAGGGTAATTATGTAATCTTATATTTACCTTTAATTACCCATTTTACCTTTAACTATGGTAAATAAAATTTACCGTAGTTACTATTCATAATGCCCAAAAATAAAAAGTATCTTATTAACATAATTTGGACCCACTGATTCCAAATATGGAATCCATTTTTCCAAATTATATACACAAAAGTTGCAGAAATTAAATTTAAATTAATCATGTTGTCGAAAAAAAACAGGTTTTTGTTTAAACCATTGCAAAATATTGAATTTATTTAACCTAGGAATTCAAGGTAAAATCAATGCTAATGACATAAATTATATTAAATGGTAAAAATATATTATATTTATAAGTTAAAACCAATCAATATTATAATTTAACCATATAAACTAATACGATGAAAAAAGTTGTTTTTAATTAAATTATAGCGTGTTTTTACTATTCATTAAAATATGAAAATTATCGGAAAATTATCAAAACATTATCCAATGTAAATTTTTATATCCTGATTCAAAAGAAGAAATTTATTTTTTCTAATTGAACTTATAAAAATTTCAAAAACTAGATTTAATGTGGGTGTGTGATTAAAAGGCGGCAAAACTGCATTTTTTGAAAAATACTTATTTTACCCGAAACAAATATTTTTTTCTCATACCATGTTTTAGAAAATGTGTAAGATGAATAATAATGTTATATCATTCAAAACATAGTAAATATTTTTCATAACGGCTAGTTCTTGATATTATTATAACCATATATCGTTGTTTAGTGAAACCCGGTATTGCGTACAACAAAGGCTATCGAGGAAGGTCGTAATTGCGTGTAATGCAAGCCAAATCAGGGTTGCGTGTAGTGAAAGACTCCTTTGTTGTTGCGTATAACAAAATACAACCATATTTCATTTATAAATTTAATATATATATATATATATACACTCAATGTTGCGTAGAATGACTATTATAAAACGAACATGAAATTGTGTGTAGCACAATCTAAGAATAGTGTTGTGTATACTTCAAGCAAATACAGTGTGGCGTATAGCACAAGATAATCTTTTTTTTAGTATAAAACACATGAAATCAAATCAATTAAAGAGAATACTTATCATAAAATATCGGGTTATTACATTCTACCCCCCTTAAAATGAATTTTCCCCTCAAAATTTGTCGGGGTTAGAAATCGTTTACCATTTCATCAGCTTTCAGTTTTTGTTGTTCTTCACCTTGAGAATCATTCTTATCTCTTAGATCTATGGCCACTTTAGCAAGACACTACTACAAAAGGCCTTTAAATTCTCTTTTATTTGTCATTAAAAGAAGAAAATGCTGATTAATGACATATTTATCACCGCTAAAGAAAGAATTGATAAATTTAACCTTTTATTAGTGGTTTAATTTTTTCACTGATAAAGGGAAACTTTACGACAGTTTATTTCCAGCACTAATAAAGGGTATCCTTTATCAATGCTTTATTTTTATCTCTCGTAAAGGGTATGCTTTATCCACGCTTTTTTGTTGTTCGCTGATAAATGTTTCTTTTATCAATGCATTTTTATCATTGATAAAAATAAATAATGAAAAAAATAAAATAAATAAATAAAAGTTTTTATTAAAAAAATATTATAAATTTTATCAGTTAAATAATTATTGATAAAAATGAATCGATTGATTTTACATTATTAAATAATAAAAATTTTATTAATTAGATAGTTATGATAATTAATGTTATTATATTATATATATTAAATATATAGGTATATATTAATGTATATAAATATGATTTATATATTAAAAAATATATATTCACTTTACATTAAATTGTCATATATTTATTATATAATGATAAATAATTAAAAATTAATACGAATTAAAAATACTGACTAATTGCATAGTTCTCGACAAATAATTGAATGTTGTTTGATTTTTCAATTTAATATAGATCAAATGTGTGTTATATTAATTTGACATATACATAATTAATTAATTTTTATATACAATATGCAAAGACACAGAACTTATCCATTTTTTCAATATCGCTAAAGTGTACCAATATTCTTAATTTATTCAATTACACTCATTTTAAACATATATGTATGCACTCAAAATTATATATTTAATAATAATGTTAAAAAAATATTTGTAAAAAAATATTTATAAATAAATATGTTAATAAGTGTAAATTCACTATATTTATACAATTATATAATTTTATTATAAATAAATAATTTTATGAAAGTATTCATATAATTATAAATAAATAATTATATATATTTTAATAATTATTAGATTTATAAAAAATTTAAATAAATAATGAATATATTTAATATATTTATATTTATATATATTAATTAAATTAATATCTGTATAATCATAAAAATATATATAATGAAATAAATAATAATTTTTTAAAATATTTCTATAATTTTAAATAAATAATTAATAAAGTATAATAAATATATTTAAAAAAGAATATTATTACTATATTTATACTTATATATATTTATTAAGTATTAATTAATATTTCTAATTTTTTTATTTATAATTATAATTATAAATATTTTAACAATACTTTAGTAATAAGCACTGATAAAAGAATCATTATTTGCATTTTTTTTGTGCTAATAAAGATGAGGATTTATCAGTAGTAAGCAAAGCACTGATAAAATGAACATTTATCTATGCTATAAGTATAGCACTGATAAATATTGGTTTTATCAGCTCTTATTTTTAAACAATGAAAAAAGCATCCTGATGTATTTTAAAAACCCAAACAATTTGCGAACCTGTCGCGATATACAAGATTTCTAAGAAATCCATTTGTTGTAGGCACTCCTCCTCGGTGAATCGAAGGTTGAATCACACCGCTTGACTACACTCGTACATCTCGTCCGACATCTAACGAGGGTCTCATATTTTCTTCAACCTAGCGATGTTGGACTTCCGATTTTCTTTTTGTATTTTTGGATTCATTTTTGATTTCTACTTTTACGATTTTTTATTATCTTTTGGTTACAATTTTTTTTGATCCATTGTTTATTGAATCATTTTTGGTTCATTGTTTTTTTCGACTACCGATGTATGATCCATTGTTTATATTTAATAATAAACCTTGGATTTATTCATTGTTGTTTTATTTTTATGTTTTATATCTTCATACTAAATAACTTTTTCATATATTTATATAAATGTGCATAAAAGTTCATTTATTTTATTGTTTATTGACTTCTAATTTAAGGCACGTTGGTGGTTCCGTAATGATTATTTATATGCTGAAATCATTCATGGACACCTCAGTGGGAATGCATCTACATATTCTATTTTTCAGAAACCATGTTAGTGGGCGTAATGTATGTTCTTCTATTGGTTATATATATCATAGAATCTAGTTCCTCTTATAATTCACTATGGTCCTTATTTTTCTTATGGAGAAGATTCAAAGGGGTCATCCCCTTTTAAGCACATGAGGTTTTCTCACATCAATGCTTAACTTTTTGAATCATTATGGTGCCTATAGTTAACATTGTGTTTGAATATCAGGTTTTTATCTATTTGATATTTCTTATAGACTATGATTGAGTGAGTTTTTGTAAGGGAATGACATGTATATGTGTCTATATAGCTATTTAATCATTTATATCCATTTTTATTTGTATAATAGGTATGCATATATCGGGTAAAGATGATTGTGGGTGTGCATATCCATAAACCCCAAGGGCCATGCTATAAATGTTTTCGAACTCTAGTACAAATTTTTTCTTTTGGGGGGACCACCTCTCATTTTTGGTTTTTTATGCATAATGTTTAAACCATCCTGTAGCGACTTTGAGGTGTGTTAGAGGTCATAAGATGATCTGACCTGTTGATTTTTGGGTAATTTAGGCTAGGGTCATTACACTGTCTATCTTCCGGTTTACACCAATAAATTTTTGTGATAATATCATTTATTATATTTCTTTATCTCCCTAGATTTTAAAAATTCCAAAAACCCTTACTATGGGATTTAGAATAACAAGGAACCCAAATATTCTAGTAGAAACGATATATACTCCCCTTATTTGAATTTTCTACAACTTGTACATTCGATAATGAATATATAATATGTATTTATTTATATATTATATAAAATAAATATTTTATGATCCCAATATGATGGATATGAACCAAAAATTGGTGCATGCTAATTTTTTGACAAATGAATATAAATATGGTGTTAATGAGTTCATCAAGTTTGTGAGGGAGCATGAAAAGTACCCTTCTAAAATCCTTTATCCATGTTTACATTTTTTTTATCCAAGTAAAATTAGTTCAAAATAGTTGGGGGAATATTTGATTTATCACATAATAGATCAACGCTACAAATTTTGGACTAAACACGGGAAAAAACTTAATGTGGGCATTGGATGAGATGATACTATTGTTTATGAATCATTTGATACAAATACATTTGTTAAAGATGAAGGATATCACATGGAAAAAATGAAAATGGAAATTTAAGATGACTTTACTGATTATTCTAAGATGTTTGAGGAGTTAAATATCTATTCTAAGAAACCATTGTATCCAGGTTGTACTAAATACAGAACATTTTTAGCTATATTGATGTTATATATTTTGAAATCTGGCAATGAATGGAGTGACCCGAGCTTTACTGAACTACTTGGTATTATAAAAGTTATGCTACTAGAAAAAAATAAACTACCATTATGAACAAATGATGTTAAATTATTGTTACATTCAATGGGAATGATCTCTAAAAAAATACCCACTTCTCCAAATAAATACATATTGTTTCACATGGGCCATAAATCACTCATAAAATGCCCAATGTGTGGCACATATTAATACAAGAAAAATGAATCAAGTGCTTAAAAATATGTATGGTACATTCCAATCATTACATGGTTCAAAAGACTATATGGATACTAGGAAACCACAATACAATTAACATGGAATTCATATATAAGAATTTAATATGGGAAGCTACGTTATCTTGTAGATTATCCTCAGTGGAAGAAAATTGATTATGTGTTTCTTGAATTTAGAGATGAGCCAAGAAAAATTCGTATTTCATTATCTAAAGATGGAATAAATCCGTTTGTTGTACATATTATTACATACAGTATATGGACCATCATGTTGGTAAATTATAATTTTCCTCCTTGGTAAGGCATGAAGTGCAAATACATTATGTTGTCTCTGTTTATATCTGGACCAAAGAAACCTGATAATGATATTGATGTCTATTATGACCGGTTGATCGAATATCTAAAATTAATCTGGGATACATGTGTAACAATTTATGATGCTCATAGAAGTGAACAGTTAACATTGAGGTCCATGTTTTATAGAAAGATAAATGACTTCCCTGCTTATGGAAATTTATCAGGATATAGAATTAAAGGTATGTTGGGGAGTCCCACTTTTGAAAAGCACACATACTCAGTTTGGTTGAAACATTTATCAATATATTTGTTTTTAGGAAATCAATCTGTTTACCTTGATGACATAAATTATGGTCCTATAAAAAACATTTGATGGAAATATCAAAAAAGGTACAACACCATCTTCGAAAACTGGCGATCAACTTTACAAAAAAGTTAAAAAGATTGATACAATTTTTAGTAAACCATTTTTAAAAAACCATACAAAATTAGGTTGGAATAATAGATCAGTCATCATTGAATTTCCATATTGTAATTTTTTATATGTTATAAATATTCTTGATGTCATGTATTTAGATAAAAATGTATTTGATAGTGTTATTGGAACATTACTAATTGTTCATGAAAAAAAACTGAAAGTGGGAATGAATGCTAGTTGGCACTGGTGAAGGGTAAAATGTGCACTTTTCTACCTCCAGCAGCTTATACTCTTCCAGATAGAAAAAATTGCAAATTTTCATTTTTTTTTACGCGTGTAAAGGTTCCACAGGGTTATTCATAAAATATCAAGAATGTCGTTTCAATGGTTAATTTGAAGTTACAAGGAATAAAATCATACAACACTATCATGATTTGATGCCAAATTCAATTACTATTGCTTTCTATTGCATTCTGACTCAATATGTAGGACCTAAATGTACCATACTATGCGTATTTTTCAATTCCATATATAGTAAATATGTAGACCCATTGAAGATTCCCATCATGAATAAGGATATTTTAATCATATTAAATGAATTATGAATGTTTCTCCCACCATCATTCTTTGATATAATGTTCCATCTAATGGTTCAGTTGGCCAGAGAGGTTCAACTATGTGGTCCTATACATTATATATGAAATTACCCCATTTAATAGTATATGATGATTTAAAAAGGGTATCTCAAGAATCAAAGTCAGATATAAGGTTGTATTAGAGAACGATATATTATTGAATAGTCTATTGAATTATATATTGATTACCCATCAGATGTTGAAATCATCAGTCTCCCAAAGAATCTTCCCCATGAATGCCTTACGGGAAAAGGGATTTCTTGAAGAGATGTTGTTACAATTACCTTGACATAGAATGAGTAAGAAAATCTCTATATATTACATCATAGTGAAGATATTGATCCATACATTGAAGCCCAAAATGATATTCATAGAGATTTTAATACATCAAGGGATGAAAGATGGATATTAGATACAAATAATGAATACATTATATAACGGTTCAGAGATCAAATTTTTATGGATTTATCTAAAAATACGAATTAAATTGTTGAAACACTTCAATGGTTAGCTAGAGGACCGAATTAAAATGTTATATCTTACACTGGGTTTGTAATCAATGATTATAACTTCTATACAAAAGAACACGATGACTTCAGTACGATGAAAAACAATTGTGTTACATTTTTGGCTAACGAAATTCACATATATGGTTCCAAGGGTAGAAATCCAATTTATGAAAATATGTATTATTTTGGAATTATCAAAGATATTTATGTGTTGGATTATACAACACTTCATGTGGCACTTTACCATTGAAAATTGGTCGACAATATCAATGGATTGAAATCTGATGAAATGGGATTTGTAAAGGTGAATTTTAGTATAATAGGGTAAAAGACTAGTTGTTCCTAATTCCAACACATGTAGTGCAAGTATTTTATGTCTCTGATCCAATAAACAACAATTGTTTGATTGTCTTACTGGTGACTAAAAAAAATGTTGAGTCCAATGAAAATTCAATCGAGGATGACCCTTTTATTGGGACATCACAATCAGTTCATACCGGTCCCAATGTAGACAATGTAGAAAATGTATTATATGTTATATGGGACCACAAAGATGGGATTTGGATTCTATAATGAGGACCCAAATCCTTACAATCTTTAAAAAAATAAAGAGAGTTCAATGAGAAAGTAAAAGTGTTTTTTAATATATTATTTCTTTCTTCATAATATTATATATTGTGTACTATAATAACATAATCTAAATTAAATGTTTGACTACTCATGCGACATTGTCTTCTGTAGATGACGATGTTACCAATCCATTGGATGAACAAACTATAATGAAGTAAACCCTTTGGATATTTGAAAAGGTAATATTAGGATATACTTTCTCTATTTTACCGAAGAATACATAAGTGAATGATGATTTAATTTTCATTATTCCTTGGAGATTTTGTCTATTTTAGAATATTTTTATCCATATGTCATGATTTTGAAAGAAGAACAATGATGTTGTCTCTACTCAATCATAAAGGTAATATTGATTATTTCATTTTATAATAATTTTCCATAGAATTAATGCATTGTTTTATATTTATATTTTTTTTTCTTTTAGTATTAATTATATAATAATTGTTTCATTATATAGGTTGATTTTTTTTTCTTGATTTGGGGAGCTCTGTAAGACATTCATGCCCTGTCTCCCTTAAATCCTTTTCACCTCTATAGTGGTGCATTTATCACTTTCTTTCATGTTACCTCCACTGCATTTGTAGGAAGAGAAACGATGCTACATATTCTCAATTAAAAAGTTAATCTCGTTGTTTTCAAAGTAAATTCATTATCCATAGAATTAATGTTTTTTTTCATATGTTTGTTTAATTTATTTTAGTTTTAGTATTACTCACATAATAATTGATTTCTTATACATGTGGATTCTTTTGTTCAAGTTTGGGTGCTCTATCCAACATTCATGATCCTTCTCCCTTAAAACCATTTCACCCATGCATTGGTGCATTTATCACGTTATTTCAATTTACCTCCACTACCTTTGCAGGAAGAGAAAAGAAGCTTCCTCTACTCAATTACATAGTTCATCTTGATGTTTGAATAGTACAATCATTTTCTATATAATTAATGTATTGTTTGACATGTATGTTTAATTTATTTCATTTTAGTATTACTCAAATATTAATTGTTTTCCTATACAGGTGAATTATTTTGTTTTATTTTTGGTGCTATTTCCTTCTTTCATCCCTTTTTAAACCAAAAATTCTGTTGTCTTCTTCTCTCACAAAACCATTCACTCCAATAGTGTTGACATTTATCAATTTGTTTCATATTACCTCCACTACTCAATCATAGAGGTAATCTAGATATTATCACATTAATATCATTTTACATAGAATTAATTTATTATTTCACATTTATGGTTAATTTATTTCTTTTTAGTATTACTTATAATAATTTTTTTCATATAGAGGTGGATTTTTTTGAGTTGACCTGGTTTTTTTGAAACTACACATGCAATGATGTCTGTTGAAAAATAAATCCAATGGAAATCGTGGTAACATTGATAGATAGAATTGTTTTTGAATGTATGTAATAATTTATATTTATGTTATTGTATAATCCAATGTTTAAAATGTCTGTAATGGTGTTTTTTTCTTGTATTTGTGTTTTAAATTTCATTTCATTTAAATTTTGTATTGGGACTTCTTGTTTTTGATATCTGATGTGTTTCTGTTGTGTTTCTAGAGGTGTAGTGTACTGTAACAACATACTACATCATGTATTTTTATCATCTATTTTAAAATACATGATAAAAAACACATTTATCAGCGCTTCTAAAATTATTGATAATGGTACTCTGTCCGCATTTTTATAAGTGCTGATTAATGGTTCCTTTAGAGGTGCTAAATCAAATCATTGATAAATGGGTCATTTATCTTTGCTGATGAGGGTCATATTTATTAAGACTTTTTTAGCAAGAATAAATGACCCCTTTATCTGCAATTTCTTAGTAATTAGAAAATTCATGGGATTTTAACGTTTCTCATGTTATCATTGATTTTCTAGCACTGATAAAGTAAAATTACAGTGTTGGTAAAGGCCATTTTTTCTATTAGTGAGACTATTATTTAATCCTTTAATCTTGTTGAATTAAATTTATTGTACATGGTTCCAAATATATTTTGAATTAATTTCTTCATCCAATTTATGATCTAATTCCACTTTTTCATGGAAAAGTTGAAATATTGGATTTCTTTCAATTTCTTCATCCTCATTACTTCTAGCATCACATAGAATATAAGGTTCTTCTATCATTCATCAAGAATCATTGAATGATTATATATTCTCACTATCTAATTCATCCAAAAATTTCTTCAGTACATTTTTTGTTTCCTTAAGTTGAATCCCACGGTTTCTATAGACAATTCTGCATTGAGGAATACCACCTAACTTCTTCTTCTTATTTGTAGTTCTTCTATTTTCTATGCCACAAAAATATAATTTAAAACTCATATTTTAATTACAATAATACAGTAGGCCATTTTAGAGAAAATAATTTAATTAAAGTAACTTTACTATGATTCCAATTGTCAGGACAAAAGGGTCGTAGATACCCTGGGGGGTGGTGGTGGGGGTGGAGTGGGGGTGGGGTTGACTCTAGGTATGGATATTCTTTTGTAAACTATTTCTTACCCATTGGATGTTGAACTTTTTATAATAACGGTCACATTATATTATATTTAGTGTTTATATTTCTCTTATTCTTTTTAAATCTTTCTGATGATGATGTATCGAAAGTAAAGCAGGAAAACAAACAAAAAGTCACACATATTTTACTTGGCTCATTCTCACTGGGCTATATCCAAGGTGTATGCAATGATAATTTTCCGATGTACAAAATCCACTAAGACTCACTTCCAAAATACATGGTTAGGGTTATGTCACTTCTATGCATTTTTTCAATACCTTTACAATGTTTAGGGACAAATCAATACTTTCCCTAGGGTCACTCCCTGAGTCTCATTATCTGGATAACTACTGGTGGAAATCATCACCATTGTTCTATTTCTTTTCTCACTCCTCTTAAAAGGGATTCAAACACACATTATTTACATATAGGTCCCATCATTATCACCAATGAATGCGTCCTCAATTTTTTGTATATGCTCTGTTAAATCTCTTTCTGGTTTTCTCCTTCACTTTTGTGAAAACACAGGGATGTAAAACATCCACTTTCCAAAAAATTGTGAAAAAAATTCTCTTTATATATACAAAACAATTACCTCCTCTTTGTAAATATCATTAAGTGATTCTATGTATTCCTCTCAATTATTTGAATATTGAAATGAATGAATACCATCTGCAAGTATCGTCAAATGGTGTAGATCCTATGTCTTCTTATTCAATTTGAAAATATAAATAGGAAAATGATATTACTCATAGGGAAATGTAGGAATTTATATCCATATGCAAGATTCTAGTGTGATGACCCTGTGTGATGTCCTAGCACATAAGACCTTGCGTGAGATCCTAGCGCATACCCTAGTGAGAGATTCTGGTGTGAAACTCATTATGCATGATCCTAGAATGAGACCATAGCATAAGACCATGGCGTGAGACCCTGACATTATACCTTGGCACAATACCCTAGTGGGAGTCCCTTATGTAAGACAAATTTCATGTTGACCACGAGTTCTTGGTGTCAGGCTGATTTTTCCCTTTGCACGAGATCCTGGTGTGAGTCCACTTTTGGGAGTCCCCTGGAACGAACACTGTTCAGGTTTTGTGAGAGCCTCATAGAGTGAACCCCTGGCATGATATTTATTTGTGAAAGAACTTATTCAGATAAAGCATAACACTTATGGAAGTCAATCAGATAGATTCCTTCATGAGACCTCTCCATGAGCCTCTTTCACAAGTTCTCTCTTCGAACTTCTTTCCCAGACTTTGATTTAGATCAATCCATTATGTAAAACTTCATAAATGTTTAAGGAAGGGTTAAGGAATATTTTTAGGCATAAATAAACATCCTTAACAACATAAAATGTGGACAACCATCCACCAAATGGTCATCATGTGCTTTGTATGAATTGAGTGCGATATCAATTTGCGCATTGTGAAAGATCTGGGGGTGAGTCCAATTTTTACTTTGTGCAAGATTCGAGTATGAGATCCATGTAAAAACCTGATAACTTCACAAGATCCCTCCAAGAGTTCCAAATATAATCATACATTTTCATCTTAAACATTGAAATATCTTGAACGACCATGACATACCTACATTACATCCATCATGTTCTTTATCTTCAGGTTCTTTCAGAAGATCTAGGCCTGAGTACCAAAGAAAATCATGATCTCTATACAAGATCTCATTAAAAGATCAAAAGAAAATCAGGAGCGATACATGAGATCCCATCGTGAAATCAGAATTCACTCTTCCTATTGTCAGTGTTGTTGTCCTCCAGTACTTTGTGTGATCCATCATGAGATCAAAACACAATCATGAGCACTTTGTGGTATCTCAATTCTAGACCAGTTCATACATTCTTGATTTTTGTGATATCATACATTTATGCTCTTCAGGATTAGTTCATCAGTAGAACTCTGGGAGTTCAGTTCAACATTTATACTTTTCACAAGATCAAAAATTCAATTAAAACTCGTTATTCCTTCTTTGATAACCAGCCTTCATCAACCACCTCAAACATTGTCAAAAAAACACAATCAACCCAAAATAACCATCATGAGAGATTTTTCCCTAACAGATATATATGATATTTATATGTTGATTAACATTATGATATTATGGAATCATGATAAAAGTACAAGAACCTAAACTACCAAACCAAAATATAAATGAAAAACGAAGGAGTTATCAACAAGAACAGTGATTTGAAAAATGAATTATTATTCAATGGTTGATAAAAGGTTATAATCAAATATTTTATGTCATGATATTTTTTATTATGGTAATGTAATAGATTTACAATAAATATAGATTTATTATATAGTATGTGTGAACCCATACAAAGAAGTCAGACTTGAGAAAAGGTATTATGTCTCAAATTCCACTCCATTGAGACATATTTGGAATTGTGCACCAAATTTAATTTTATGTGGTTTATATAATGACTCTTTGAAGTATTTAACCTGAATATGTAATTATTCATGATGATTAATTATTCAATTAATCTTACACTTTTGACATCAAATTTCAAAATAAAAAAATGATCTTATTTATCTTTTTAACCAGGAACATTTTTATTCCATGTCCATATTTTTCAAAATTATTTTTAAAAAGTGACTTTATTTAATAAAATCATTTATTAAGAAAATTGAAATTTGTCTTGTAATTTTTAATTTGTTTGAATATAATATTAATAATTTTTTCAAAAGGTTCATTTTGGTCATTCTTTATAAATATTTAAAAGAATTTTTTTTAATGTATAATGTGTTATTAGATTTTCCCACTGCCATAACTATGTTATGATCTTTGATTCTTATATCTGTTTTCAATGAATTTACAAGGAAAGTAATTTAATAAGAGATTATTTTAATATTTAAATTATATTTTCTTTTTTTATCTAAAAGACATTATTTTATTAAAAAACCTATATTTCTGATCAATCGATGGTTATATCTTATTTCTTATTAATTTTATAGTTATTAACTTCCTATTGAATCATTCACTTTCTTATGATCACTGGGAAATTAAATTTCTGTTACATATATATATTCTTTGTAACATGGATATGATTTTATCCCAAACGTCATACCAGTTCTACGTATGGTGTCTTAATTTGAATGTTATTTGATTAAATGAGGAAATATTGATATATTGCATTCTTTAATAAAAATAGATATTTGTTATAAGGTATATTTTAATGAAATAAATGAAATATATGAGGAATTCATTGGATATTTTATGAAAGGTTGGGATTGAAATTCTATGACCCTTGATTCATCAAGAGGTCTCATGAGACAAACTATTTGACTAGCCTTATTAAATGGGGTTTTGTTGTATACCTACCCATAGTTTAAAGTTTATTATCATAATGTGTTGGAAGTAAGTTCCAGATGTATGAAATTATGCATTCCATCTTCGTGAAATTAGTTATTAATTTCCTCATGGTTATTTTTAAATAACATCTATTGATAAGTTTTTAGATCATGTGTTTGTTTATATGACATATTTTTATCGTCACTTACTCCCACTATATTATTCATCATGCTTTAGTTATTGTTAATAAGGTATGTGTTTGTAGTTATTTTCACTACCTTATTTATTATTCCTTATTTACTCATGATTTCTTTCACAATACATAACCACTTATAAGAATCAGATCTCAACCTTATTTTTCTTCATTTCCCAGGACTCTGAAGAAGTAATCTTTGAATATGTTCCAGGATGAAAATTATTTACTCTCACTTTGTTTTTTCTTTTATATTTTTCAAATGTAATGTGAGGTTCAAGTATGTATATTTTACCAAGTCTACTAAACTATTATGAACTTTGGGATAATATCTCATGTATCTTGTTTCAATATATTTATGTAACAATAAACATTGCGATATTAAGGCTATGGTATTTACCGTTGGAATTATAGGAAGTTTTGTAGAATCCATGGGAACTAGATTTAGGAAAACATCGATTAGGGAACATAAAACCATGAATGACTTCAGAAATAATTTAAAATAGAAGATAACTTCCTAAAAATTTATTAATTTAAGTATTGTGTGATTTTTCTAGCATTACATATCTGTCATTATACTATACGTGGATGTAGTTTTGGAAGAAATGCATCATGGGGTAATAACTGAAAAAAGAGTTTATCGAGTATAGATAAACCATCATATTTGTGAATGGTGAGAGTTACCTTGCTGAAAACTTGGTTTTAAACTCAATTGGGATATTCTTGGGTTAATCCATATTTTTTTTATAAACCATTATGAAGTATTAGAATAGATGATGACCACGAATAACCTAGGTAAAACCTAAGGCGTCTTAGATTGAAAACAAGGTGTTATGATTTAAACATCATATAAATTATTTTCATGGTTATGTGGTTTCCCAATATGATTATTTTTATCCATACTATGCTATTTGGTTTTAGTTAATGGATGGAACAATATGGAACCTTGTTAACATTGAATATGAAGGAAAATGTGGTGATTGTAAGAAACGAAATGGGATAATGACTAGAGTGAAGGATATTGTGATTATTTATAATAGGTATAATGACATATGATTAAATACCTACAACTTAAACCACTCTCAAACTAAACAAAGAAGATACGAATGGATTTTTTTGAGAGCTCAAGTGTGGGAGACCTTGGGGGAAATAAATCTCCATTTCCTTCACGTAGGAAATATAGATGAGAAACCCCATGGAGGGATCTTATTTCATATATCTGAGGGAATATGGTAATTATCCAATACAATGCCCTAATCCAATGGTTAACGCCTAGTCCAAGGAAGATCCTATTCTATGAAAATCATTAAAGTTAATGGATTGAATATTTTATGCATTGGGATTTGATAATTATGTAATTTAAGTATTATATCAATGAAAATCTAGATATAAGAATCACGATACATACAAGGAATATAACACAAAATATTTCCCTTGATGATTTGAAAACGTATTTTTAAAGGTAATGACATCAAAGAAAATTGATTTACTAGTAATTTCATGACTGAAAATGATGAAGTAAATGATATAGTTTTGGTAATCTTGAAATTGGAAAGTCATTTGATGAAAAAGTGATTTAGGACATCTTTTATAAATTTTATTTCTTTTTTAGTTTTATAAAAATATCATCTTCTTTAATTTGAGGAATAAGGCACATGTAAGTTTTTGGAAGAATATCTATTTATATATGAGGATAACATAATATTTATGAATAACATCATGGTTTTTTAATTTCAAGGTTGATCATAAGTTAAAAATCATAGATACACACTTTGATGTTTTTACTGATGGAATTTTGAGGCGATTTAAAATTTTTATTGGGGTTTAAGAATAATACTCTATTAAATTTTGAATAAACCTTTGTGAAAGTGTATGATTTGATGTTATGTTAATTATGTTCTATTAGATATTGGAATATAGAAAATATTTATTGTTAAAAATCAATTCATTAAATAGGAGATATTTTCTGAGATATTTATATTTAAACCAAGGATTACCTTTTAAGTTAGTATCTAAATACGATTAATGTAATTATAGTGAAGTTAAATAAAATATAAGATTATGGAGTGATTTATCCTGGTATTTAATTATATTTTTGGGATGATTTATTGGGCTTAAGTATTTGTAACCTTTAGGTTTAACATGTGGTTTAACATGAAATATTATTTATGATGAATGAAATTAAATTTTTGGACTGTAAGTTAAATAGTTTTAGATATCTGATTGGGTTAAATAATTATTTAATATTGAGGTTATTAAAGTTAATTGGGATGTTGGATTATTTATTTGTTAAAGAATGTATGTTATAATTTTTGTGGTAATTTTGAAGTAAAATATATAATTCATTCATATGAAGTATTCTAAATTTTGGGATATTATCTTACCTTATAGTAACCATTTTATTTTTAGTTAAAATTTAAATACATGATGAATAGATTGTTATCCATTTATGGATTATATGACCTTTTATACGTTGATTTTTGTGATTTTGGTATAAAAAATTTATCATATATAATCATCATTTGTAGAATGGTTGATATTGTGTTAAAAATTGATTAATGGATGAAATTATAATTTTTAAGTAAGTATATATCCATATGTTCTTAGTATAGATGGTAAATAAATTCGTCAAATGTAGGAAAAGGATCTTGAAAAAAAAGTAATCCTATTCTGATCATTTATGAAGAATTTATGGGTTTTTCAACCATCATAGGTTTATGGTTTTTTTGTCATTAATTATATCATAACCATGTTATCTATCATTCTCTATTGGTCTCTGGAAATTAGTTTTCTCCTCCATGAAAATAATTTTCACTTCCCACTAGTGTTCTCATATTTTAAATCCGAGTTTTGTGTAATTCTAGATGACCATGGTATTACCCTTTACTCTTTGTAAGTGGAATCTTTATTAAGCCTTTTTAGGATGAGGGTTTTCCATAAAGTAAATATTAAATGTCCAAACCTTGATTAATGAGAAAATTTTCAAATTACTAGGATATATTTTACTAAAGTTTGTGTACAGGGGGGGGTGAGAATATAACACCCTGATATATTAGAAAACACTATGTTCGATAGTGTATATAACTCAACACACCGAGACTAAAAGAACTGTTAATATTTTTATTTAAATATGATCATTATACCCTCTTTTTTTGATAAAAAATTGAATATAATTTTGGAAAATTTTGAATAACTTGAACCAATAGTGTTTTTAGTTTCATAGTTATTGATTTTGCTGGTTTTAATAGCCAAATGAGATTTCAGATCAACATTTATGGCTGTTTGAGGTTAGACTTATGAAAATGGCTAACCAAAACGATTCTAGAGAAATGTATGGAATTGTATAAAATTTTCTAAAATTGTGAACTATCCCTTAATGGTATTGAAATTCAGTTTCATGAGAAAGGCTGCATCAAACAAAGATGCTCCATGCATACATGATCTATCCTCCAAAAAAATGTAATTTTCAAACAACTTTATATATTAATGTGACATTATATTAGTTGCATAAAACGTAAAAAATGATTATAAATATAGAATAAACCCCTTATTTTAGGGATCATGTATGGGATTAAGGTTACATTGATCTCAATCATTCCACTTGATGTTATGCACTTCACACGATCCCAAAAAAATCCTAAACTTGCATGGGGCCCCACAACTTCAAATTTCCAAGGATTATCAAAGGTGAAGAACTTGTGTGATTGACTAAGAATGAACCCCCACATTTCATGGATTGGGTTTTTATATTTCCTCATTAAAATTTTCTCAAAGGAAAAGAGGTTCCATGTAAGAGTACCTGCCTTCATGTAATCCAAAGCTTCATGAAACTCCAGTAGTTTCATGAATGAATTCCTTCAATGTTCATGTAATGGACTTATGCTATATCCCATGTCCATTTAATGTCCAAACTTTTTAACAACCCTATTTATGAAAAACTCTAATGTTATGTGAGACATTGTTTTCTAAAATTACACTCATTGGCCAATCCTTGCATAAACCCCTTTTCATGCAGCACTGAAATTTGTGTGACACAACACCTAGTTGCATGACCCAATTCTTAGTTGTGTGAAATAATGTTCAAACATGTACTCACTCGTGTATTATATAGGGGATTAACCTCACACGCCCACTCAATATCAGTTCTAAGCTATAGTCTCGGGCCTTTGATCTGACCCCTTCAATTCAATCACTAACCCCCATAAAAATAGAGAGTCATATCGTCAGTTTCTATAGCCGAGTTAAGGAAATTTTTTGTTGTTCCCTATATATAACTAACATATATCCCTAAAATACCATGAGTCGATATACACCTCTAGGATCCTTAAAATACCTTGAGTTGAGTTATTCCTCTTTGTGTGTTTATTTCACCATAAGTTGATATATTCCTCTAGGTCACTTTGTCATTCCATGAGTTGATATTCTCCTCTTGGTATCTTCGAATACCTTAAGTTGAAATACACATAAAGAAATTTTCTAAACCTCATCACCTAACCCATTTTCTGGGTTTAACAAGAACGTGCCACTTCATTATAAGTCCCACACTAGCCATTGTTAGGAATGTCCTTCCTAGAAATCCCCACTACATGAAATTAAAATATAGTATACCATATGGGATGATAATAGGATGCCTCATGTGAAAATCATGATATTCCTTATGTGTTAAAAATCTTATTCCTCATGTAATGATCATTTAATGATGACGAAACACGCACCATGGTACTCTTACTCAAATTTAATTCCCAATCATATCCCATATCTTATCAAAATGCCTTGATTATCTCATGACTCGAAATGAGGAAGAGGAATGGGAAGCCTTAGAGAGTAAGCCTTGCATGTATCCCCGATACCACCAAATATCCACCATGGGAATCTTCATCAGGTTTAATCCCCAAATCCTATTCCTTGACCCTTCATCTGTTCAATATTCCATCAAGAATTGACATGATAAAGAAATAATTGGAATATAGATGTGTAATATCCACACATCATCTTCACTACATGAAATTAAATTTTAGTATACCCTATATGACATGCATAGGGTGCCTCCCGTGATAAAAAACGTGATGCCTTATATTTCTATTAGAATTTGTCTCATGTAATGATAATGAGATAACCAAAAAATAGGCCCCATGGGTCTCCTCCTCTGGTTTCATTCCCAATCATGTTCTTTTTTCCATCCATGGGTCGCTATTCCCTCAGGTATTGACATGAGGAAAAATGAATGGCCAGATCAATGTGTAACCCCACACACAAATTCCTTTTATATAACGTTAAACTATCACCTTACCCAATAAAATGATCTTGGATTGATCTATGAAATAAGTAAAGGATTCCTCATGAAACACGAATGTTATTCCTTATATGATATGCATGATATGATACCCCCTATCATCATGGGAGGCTTCCACATGTAAGCTCCAATCACACTATCGCTGGTCCTAGAAGCACATAGGGTGCTTCGACACATAAGCCCCAACCACACCATCACTGCTCTTAGTAGCAACCGGGAAGATTATACTCCTAATCCCCAACGAAACCATTTTTACACCTATAAGAACCCATCTATATTCAATGCATAATACCCAATATCACCATTTAATCTCCCAGAAGCACATGGGTGGCTTCCATGCATAAGATCCAATCACACAATTACTCCTCCAATAAGAACTCAATTATCATACACTTATAAACCCTAATCACACCATTCATGCTCATAGCATCACCTAATAATATTCCATGTGTAAGCCTTAATCACACCATTTCTTCTCCTCATATAACCCAATCAACTTCCAATTATAATACCTAATCATACCATCACTACTCCTAAAATCACCTCAGATTACCCTAGAATAATTCCCTTCCATGTTTGATTTTCTTGACATAAAACATCAAATCCCAAAATCCTAGTCTTCTGGTGATAAAATATATGATAAAATCCTCATCACATGATTTAAAACTATAGCATTATCCTATATGGTGAACCTAGGAAGCACCAGATATTACTGGAATGGGAGACCCCACACCACTTACCTTGTGTGATGAAAAAAGGATGCCTCATGTGTGATCATCCTGATATTCCACCTTCTTCTATTGAATGTAATGAAACACATGCTTTGGGAAACCTCTATGCATAATCACCATACCATCCCTCATCATATCTACCCCAATTACGTGATCATCCTTACCGCATGACATTAAACTACTCAGTCTGGCCCTATCACATGAACCTAAAATAGGGCATTGAACTGTGTTGGTTTTGATCCCTATTTCCCAATAGGATACCTAAGACACACACTTAATGTTTGATCATGACATCTAGAAAAATCTAGGATACAACCATAGGGTCCAATCCCAACACCCCCAACATTAACACAAAATAACAAGTGTGAAAGCTTCCCCACTAGGGACACACTTAACAAAACCCTCAAGTGTGAAATATTCCCCCTGGGGACACACTTAACTAAACACTAAAGTGTGAAATATTCCCCCATGGGGACACACTTATCTAAACCTCAAATGTGATCATATTCTACCCTCATGAAAACACTTAACCGCCAATGTTTAACTAGGACACAATAAACCTATTACTCACATGAATCCACTACCCCATACAATAAACATGGGATGTCTATGGTAAAAATCCATATATTCTTTAAAACCCTAGCATAAACTACCCCGTTCCTAACAAGGGATGACTTGGGTTCCTAACCTAAGAAGCCTTACACATGAGATGAAATTGAATTAAAATGAGGAATAATTTATTAGTTACCAATATAAATAATGTCTAGAAATTAATTGATATACCCAATTATGTCATATAATCTAAACACAAGTTGCCGCCTTTTCGAGAGATAATCCGTTTAATTACCGAGTGTCCATTACGAGATGGAATTATGAATAAATTTCTTGAACATGACATAAATAATTGAGGGAGGCACAAAATAGGCAATGATCTATAAGGAAAAATCTTTGTGTGGAGGAACATACATCCCATCAGACTATTTTTATTAAGGAGACAATATCACCAATAAGGGTGGTAGTAGCCACACACCATTGGAATGTTGTAATGTAGTGATAAAGAACTTGTGATGTGCATCACCAGTGAGAAATTTTCAGAAATAAAAATGGGAAACCTAACATGAAACTCTTATCCTTCAACTATGAGTAAATGGATAATTTTGGGAATTTCCTAATTGAGGCATTACCAATGTTAATCCCCTCTCCTTCATGTGAATGTGGTGAGTAATATTGGGAGCATAAAGAACTGGAGGCTGAATTGAAATTAAAATGCTACCAAAATCATGGGTCATGAAGGAGAAACCCCCAGGTCATGATAGAAATTATTTTTGAGATAGTCTCCGTGAAATTTCATAGAAACTCGCCCCCTATACTGAGTAGGTGCGAGATGTTTGAGTTGTTCCAATCTCGGTGGCTATCCAGGAGCCACCCAAAAGGGATACAACTCAGACGCACCAATAACACTGATTCACATAATATGCTGAAGGGTCGACTGATTCCTTCTTGAATCCATTAACACCAGACTAGAATACCTAGTTCCAATGCTGAGAGATGGCTCTGAACCCTACTAGATAGGAAGAACCTCCAACAGCTCCGGTAATCCATGCCACCGTCAATTCACTTGCATCCCTCAAAATTATTTCATGGGGGTATGTCTTTGAATGAGTGGGATTAGGACCCAAGATGCTCATAATGTAGGATGATATGACTCTCCCTATCACGGGCGCCATCATAAACCATCATGGGCCATCCTATGCTAAATATTTTCACTATGGTGGCCCTCCTCAGGGATCCATCAGTTGAAATATGAGGTCTTATTTTGAACAAAACTAGAAACACTACCTGTATGCCTATCAGTTAGGGCATATTCATTCTATTTTTCCCCTGATTCCACCAGGGATAATCCATGATAGGTTCTGCCACCATGAAGCAGCACCAGTGTCGGGTCTCTTAACACCAACCCAGGGTTAGTTAGATGATAACCCTGGTCCAGGTTCTATGGTCTAGGATCTTTCATGCCAACACTTGGGGAAGGTTAATCATATCATTGCTCTATTTTAATTCTTTATGATATTCCCCTATGATAAAAAATCATAGTTCCTGGGTGACCTCACCCCATCATTTTGCAGAGATAGGCATCCACAGCTCCTGGGTGTGCTCACCCCATAATTTTGATGAGACATGAAGCCATATCCCCTAGGTTACCTGACCCCACTTATCTAGAGAGATAGTATTCAACACTTCTCGAGCATCATCACCCCTTTCATTCAAAGAGACAGAGTTACGAATATCTTGGGTGCCTTTTCCATATTCAACCATGTGTTAGGCTTCCACACCTCTGGGTTCCATCACCCTGTTCATCCAGAGAGTTAGGCTTCTATGCACCATGGGTGTTGTACCCTATTAATACAAATAGATTGGATTCCATGAATCCTAGGAACCTTTTCCCCATTCATTCAAAGAGTTATCCTTCCATTCCTCCTGGGCGCCATCACCTTATTTATCCAAAGAGTTTTTCTTCCATGCCTCCTTAATGCTATTTCCCTTTTATTCTTTATAGTTAGGCTTTCACACCTCCTAGGTGTCATAACCCCATCTATCTAGAGACTTAGGCTTCCACACTTCCTCTATGACATCACAGTATTCATACAAATAGATAGAATTCAATGCTTCCCACACATCGTCACCCCATTCATTTGGAGAGTTAGGTTTCTATTCTTCCTGGACACCATTACCCCATTTATCTAGAGAGTTTGGATTTCACGCCAATAGGGAATCGTTTTCCTATTAATTCAGAGAGATAATCTTCCATCCCTCCCAAGCACCATCTCTATATTCATTTTGAGAGATAGGCATCCATTACTCTTAGGATTCATCAACCCATTTATCCAAAGATATAGTATCCCATGACACATGACTATCATCAACCAATTCATCCAAAGTGTTAGGCTCCCATGCCTCTTGGGAAGTATCTCCACTTTCATATATAGTGATAGGATTCCACTTCTCCCAGGCATTGTCACCCGATTCATCCATAGAGTTAGGATTACACACCTAATGGACTTTATCACCCCGTTCATCCATAGAGTTAGGATTACACACCTCCTTGGTACCATTTACCCATTCATATGTATAGATATATTTCCATGACTTTTGGGTGTTGTTTCCCAATCCATCCATAGTGATAGTCTTGAATGCCTCCCAGGAATCATCGCCTCATTCTTCTAGAGAGTTAGGCTTCAATGACTCCTGGGTGATATTTCCATGTTCATCTAGATATATAGGCTTTCATTCCTCCCAGGCATTGTCTTACTATTCCTTGGGAGAGATAGGCTCTGATGCCTCTATGTAATCATCTCCTTATTCATCCGGAGAGATAGGCTTCCACATATCCCATACATCATTTCCCCATTCACCAAGAGAGATAATATTCCACGCCTCATAGGTGATATTTCCCAATTTATCCCCATAGATAGTATTCTATGATTTTGAGGATCTATCATCCCATTCATCCAATGGGATAAGCTTCCATGACTCCTGGGTGTCGTCACGCCATTCATCCATAGAGTTCAGCTTGCATGCCTCCAGGGCATTGTCACCCCATTCATCCAAAGAGATAGGATTCTATGCCTCTAAGGCACCCACACCCCATTAATACAGAGAGACAAGACCCCCCACCTATCAGAAATTATATCATTTTTCATCAAGATAGATAGGATTCCACACCTCTCGGGTGCCATCACCTCGTCAATTTAGAGAGATATGCTTCCATTAATCTTGGGTGTCATCACCCCATTCATCCTTAGAGATAGGATTCCATGCCTCCTAGGAACTATCACCCCATTCTTCTAAATAGATATGATTACAAAACTTATGGGTTATATCACCCAATTCTTCTAGATAGATAATATTGCACATATATTCGGAAACATTCATCCCATCCAAATGGTAAAATAGGACTCCAAAAATCACTATTGCCCTCTACCGATTTTTTGAATAGATATTATATATAAGTGAGTCACAAAATCCTAGTACAACATTATAAATATCATAATGGGTAATATATTTGGGGAACCAACCCCACGTTAGGTGTAGGTCATCATCCATTCTCTATAACGAGCCACCCCGATAGTCATTTTCCTCATAGAAGTTTAATTATTGGGGAAAGGCAACCCTAAATTCTCTAGGATACCATGATCCAAAAGATAACATGGAACCTATCACCCTTGGTTTACTCCCTATCATCACAAACACTATGTAGAGAGGTGTGTAAAGGTACTAGGGAATGCAGTAAAAGCTAGTGGGCTTGAGTTTTTAAAATTTCTATCACCAGAGCGACGTACCTTTGTCATAAAAAATGATTCATACTCTGATAGAGGTCTTAATATCTCATGTGAATATTTCAAATAGAAAAACTAGTTAAATAGATACCACATTTTATTTTACCAAAGTTTGAATATAGCTTATACCCATCGATCGTTTCTCAAAGGATCCGATTTTAAACCTCTATAGATCATCTACAGAAAGATAAATAATACACAAGTATTTCGTTCATAGAATTCTAGGTTCTATCATGGATCTTCGACGATATCTTCGATGTTGCAATGATCACATCGATCCTGTTCCTTCAATCAAAAAAGGGATTCTTAGATTTCTTACTCAGATAGAGCCTTTATCTGTCTAGAATGTAGGGGGGAGGGGGAGAGGAGATATCAATCCATTGGAATGAATTGTACACTATAAATTAGATCCTCATCTATTTATATAGTGGATGTACAAAATAACATATTAGGGTTCCCCGACCTGTTTATATTTAACATCCACTAGATAAGTGATAGATAAATAATTATGATGAACTAACTTCATCATAAATATTATTGATATTTTATCACGTACTTAAAATATGTATTAAATATATTATGTTATAAATTTGATTCATTAACTCGACTCTTAATTCATTCTAATAATAAACAATCCTTGAATATTAAAATCATATTCATTCATATAGTATAATTCAATATAATTTATAACATACCATACTTTACATACCTGGACATTATATTACTAATATAGAATAATTAATACATTACAAAAAATGAATCCTAAAAACCTTATTAGTTTGGTAAATTTATCAACATGTAACATATTATTCTAAATTGGTGAATGTTTTTTAACATCTCCCATAATGATCTTCCCCTTTAGTTTTCCTACCTAAAACATTTCATTATATCTCAGGGAAAAGAAAACTTAAGAAAGGATTAGCTCATATGATTAGTATGTTTAAACAAGGGAGATATAAATCATATCATAATTATTATACATAAGAACATAACATTATAAAATCTTATTCATTATACAAATAATCATGAAATCATGTCATAGAATAAAAAACAAAATTTCATTAAGAATCAATGTACATATTCAAAAAATTCCTTACATAATACATGATATTTTTGGCTTACACCTAAACATAGAAAATTATTTATTGTTAGTCATGTATCAATGCTATGAAAATTATGGTGGAAAAATTCCACTACTAAACTGAGTTCACTCCTCATTCCAGCCCTGTATTACTGAACTATGTTTACTTCTCGTTCTATCCCTGTATTACTAAGCTGATATCATTTACAGTTCCATTCTCATCTATTTCATTAGATATTAAAATTTACCTAATTAATTGGAGGAACATATTGGTACCACCCCTAATATAATAAAAACCATACATATGTGTTCCACAATAACATAAATCATTCATCCTAGAATAACAAGAGGATTAAATGGGTTTTTAAAACATTATTCCATCATAACATAATCCATGTAAAATAAATATATTTCATAAATATAATTTCACCATAATCATAATAAAACCTAGTAAAAATAAGGATGGTATAAATGAAAAGCATACATATTAAATAATTTCATCTTAGAGGGAAAATAATTTTGATAGAACACTTGAAATTAATTTTTGAGGAAAATATCTTTCTTCTTCGAAAATATTTTCTTCTCTTACAATGCCATGAAATTTTAAAGGAAAATAATTTATTTTAAATAAAATTGAAATCTAATAAGGTACGATTAAATAAAATAAGGAATTATGAAATCGTAAAAATCCATTCATGGTATATAAGTTAAAATAAAACATTCTTCTCATATTATTGATGAAAAAATAGAAAAGCCTCTTGTTTGTAAAAGGAATGAAAGATTCCATTCAGACCGTGTAGTAAAAAGTAAAAAATGGATAGAAATGACTTTAAACATCCTTATTATAATATTGAAAATTTTATGAAAACTTTTTTTAGAAAATATTGAAATGAATGATTAATATACCTCAATGAATAATAATATATAAACATTCTTGTATTATAATGAGATTGCAGATTCCGTATCTTAGGTCTGATATCCGTTGTAGGTATCTGAACCTATTGTACAATGATTTAAATAAATTAAAATATTCCCTAATAATATTCATTTATATGATTTATATATGATCATATTTTCATTCATTTGTTAATGACATTTCATTATTACTTGTTATTTAGGTACTAATGGCTTCATTTTCTTATGCATATTTTATTGAATAAGTTTGGATTATCTTTATTAGGTCATATTTATATCCTTTAAAAATGATATTCATATATTATATATGATATTTAGTCTTTATTTTATATAATCACGATTTAATGGATATCATGTAGAATGAATCACATCACATCGTGAAGATAGTAGGACGTACGTACGGATGAGTGACGATATCCTTCCCATAATTTTGATGTGGTATGGAAGTGGATGGTTTATATTTTGTTATAGAATCCATATCATGTTATAATAATCATATAAAATTATTATTTTCATCATTATACACATCCAAGTAAGGTGGTGGTGAAAACAGATAACACCACATCATGGAGACAATAGGATGTACATACACACACATGGTGATCTCAGTTTTAATAGGATGGATAAAAGGTGGAATATGGTTGTTAAATATTCATAATAATATATGATTATATATTTAATACTACATTTATTACATTATAATGAAAACAACTCATTAATAGGAATCATAAGAAGAACGAAGTTTTAAATAATCGGTAGAGAAGATTAACTCTTCTTCGACTCACTTCCTCTAGATCTCCTCTTAAATCACTAGAGTTGGTATTTGGAAAAGAAAATAACCTTTATAATGTGAATAGGGAATTTTATAATTTAAATAGGTAGGTGATGAATGATATTGGTGGTGAAAAATGAAGTGAATAAATGAGGGAGGAAGTGGCCTACAATAATTGAGGGGAGAGAAATTTTGGAATCTTCAAAAATATTAATTTGTAATATATTAAACCCAAATAAAAAGTCTAAAAAAATGCCATATTTTAAAATATGTGATGAGATAAGGTTGTAATATCATCTACCAATAAATGTTATGCTAGTTTTTCTATCAATTTAAATCTCATCATTTTAATTTACTCATAGTTATTCAAATTAATTTTTAATTAAGCTAAAACTATTTCATTATTAAAACGATTAAATATTTATATATTTGATGTCAATTAGTCCATAAATGAATAATTTAGAACATTGTATGCCATATAATAATTATTATATAATTTAAAAATGTTTTATTATTTTTAAATAATTTAATAATACATTAGTTTGGTAAACAATAAATTGTGTCAATTTTGAAACTATTTGATTCATTGATTATTAAAAATATAAAGATAACTAGTTAACTTCAAAAAAATATTTTATTATATTCTTAAGAGGTAAAGTTAAAAAATAAAATTCTTTTTATATATTTATTATAATAAATTATATTTATTTTTATATTTGTAATAACATTAATTTGATGTTTCCATTAATAAAATAATCACTACATCAGTTTTGTGTAATTATTTAATATACATCTTTATTTTATAAAAATTAAAAATAAAATACCATGAAGAATATAAATATATTTTATTTAAAGGGAATATTTATAGTTGAATTTATATTTTGGAAAATCATATATAAAAAATCTTATATTTTTTGGAAAATGAATTTTACCACCTTGACATCACTTTAAAATAAATATTATAAGTGTCAAAATATTTTCCATGTGGCTCCACATGGGTAATAGTTAGTGCCTTGGAATATTATGGTCATGATTTATTCAACTAATAATATTTGATCAAGTTTTTTTGTATTTTAATGGTTATTATCATTTTAATGAAAAATTATTTTATTTATTTTTCATCAATTAAATAATTTCTGCATCATCAATGTGTAAGCCTTTAAGGTAATTATTTTTTCATAAAAATTACAAATAAATTACAATGATAAAGACAAAAAATTTAGATTTAAAATGATTTTTTGTAGTCAAACTTAGATTCTGTATATCCTTAAATTAAAAATTAAATTTTTATTTAATTTGAGTAAGACATATTTGACTTTTCATTAAATAAAATATATTAAATGTATTAAAATCATCCAATGGATTGAAAAGGACACAATATCTATTCAAGAATTATTTAGGTATAAAAACATCATCCAATAAAATTAGTGCATGTTTTAGGTTATTTTTATAATATTATTGTACCCATAATTACAGAATTTATCTTTTTACCGAATTAATAAAAATTACTGAAGTTACTTTTAATAATTCCAAAAAATAAAATATATATATTTACATAATTTAGACCTACTTATTAAATATATTTAATCAACTTTTAGAAATTAAAAATACAGAAGTTTCATTAATTAATTTAAAATTAATCCCATTTTCGGAATGAAAGAAATAAGTTTTAAAAGTTAAAACATGTAAAAGATTAAAATGATTTTACATCTAAATTCATTGTAAAATTAATTAAAATGAACTAAATTATTTTAACTAATAATTATAAAATATATTTATACTTTTAAACCATTCAAGGGTATAATTTATCGCTATAAATAATTTTGATGAAAAAGTAGTTTTCAATTAAAATGCATTTCCTTTTTACTATTCATCAAAACGTGAAACTTATCCAAAAAATATCAAAAAATTTAACCTAAGTAAATTTTGATAAAATTAATTCAAATAAAAAATTTATTATGTCAAATTGAATATAAAAAAGTTTCAAAATAGGATTTAAAATGGGTGCGTCATCAAAAGGAGACAAAACTGCATTTTTTGAAAAATAGTTCTTTTATCTGAAAAACTGAGTTTGTTATTATATAATGTAAATAAAACATATAACATGAATGTTAAATATTATATTTAATATATTAAAAAATTTATTTCATTAATAAAATCAATAAAGAGATATTTTATTCTAAACTCACTTATTTTCATTTAAATAGTTTTTCAAAAGAAATTTTGTTTTTATTTAAAAAAGGTTTTGATTTCCATTTATATTTAAGTTATATCCAGATAATTAATTATATGTACATTTTTGAATACTATTTTCATAATTTAGTCAATACTGTCATACCCACCATTATAATGTCTAGGTAATAAGGTAACATAATCATTTTTAGTTTTTCTCTTAAACTCGGTCTTGTGTGAAATGAATTCTATCAAAAGAAATCTTTCTTGTTTGTAGCACAATAAAAGAATAGTGTTGCATATACCTCAAGATAATTTTATGCTCTGTGTAGAATAAGATTATATTGGATAATCATACACCACAATAAATAAAATTAACTAAAAAAATCAAACTAAATGAAATATCAGGGTGTTAAATTTGATCTCCCTTAAAATTAATTTCTCTCTCAAAATTCATCTAGTTTATAAAAGGATTAATACATAAAAGTTTCTTTCATAGATAATCACATCTTAAATATGAGTAATAAAACCTTCTATTAAAAAGTAATGTTAAAAACATAACAGTTACCCAGAGTCACACATAACTAGTTTTCTACATAGGATAACAAAGGTGAAGATTTGGGCCTGGTGTAAACACTTAAATAATCATAGATATTGGTAATGATCACAAATAAAATGAAAGAGGGTGATTATAACACCCCATGTTTCCATGGTACGCTTCTCTTAGAACCATACAATAGCTTGTGTTGTACGCAACTTCGAGTTCTAACACACCACGACCAATCAAACTAGTCATTATGTAAATTAATACCCACTTTTTGAAATATTATTTTTCAAATGCACTTCATTCCTGGATTTGAAATATCAAAATTAGATGAGAGTGAATTTTTGGTATTTTTCTGAACACTTTCAATTTTTGAGAAATAGTGAAAACACTCCGTTGTTGTTTAAAATAGACTTTTTATTTAAATAATTTGCCATTTTATTTAAATTTATTTTAGATAAAAATATATATATATAATACCTATATATTTTTAATATAATTCATTGGAGTAATTTTATAATAATATTATATATATAAAATTTTATTGAACTTTTTACCGTCTTTTACCCACCTTCGAGGCACATTTGTAAATTTTCATAAAACATAATTTTACCACTTATGTGAATAGAATTTAAAAATATCAGAGATATGGTTGACATCAGTAAGTTAAATTTGGTTCAATAATATGAAAATAATTTTTGGTGAATAGTAACTTTTGACTTTTATTTACCACAGTTAAATGTAAATAGGGCAGTTAAATGTAAAAAATGATATTATAATTACCCTAACACATTTACTAACTCTATTGGATAAGTGTGTTTCGACCACAATTAACCTTAGAAATAAAATATGATCCTTTTGATCGAATTGTATTATATTAGGACTTTTGTTATTATTTTATTTAAATAATAGTTAAAGGTGTTAAATTTAATGTTTGATTTCTTCAATGTCAACATCCTTTGATGGATTTTACACTTTTTTGAAGTTGATTTATTATGATAAAATCTTCCATGTTGTAATTAAGGTTTTGGTATATGTTTTATTGTGGATGTGTTATTTTTATACCATTAATGGTTTATGGTTAATGTATTAAAATTTCATATGCTATTTTTAATACGAATTTTTATTTTATGTTTCAAGATTTTCATTTGAGGAATTCATTGGACATAGTAAGTGACGGGTGGAGCCTTCTATATCTCCTTTATGATTATTTATTATAGTTTCTGCAATATTGTTATCCTTACTGATCATATGAGATCACCCATGTCTATGTTTTATTTTTCCAAGGATGCGAAGAAGTGTATTATGACTGAAATGTAGGGATAGTATAATGGAGAGGAATATGTTCAAAGGAGATTCAATGTTGTTGTTTTTCATTTCATAATGAAATGTAAAATTTATGTATGTATCTAGTACTTTCAAGGCTACTAAACTGGTCGGTCTTTTGGGATTTGATCCCTTGTGATCATGGAAATGTTATGTAATATTGAAAAGACTCCGAGTCACTAGGGTAAGGTCATTACAGTTGGTACTAGAGGATGTTTAGTGTAAACCTTGGAAAATATATTTATAAAAACTCTAATTAGAAAACATTACCCTACGACAGAATTTGAGGATTAGTATAGTAGAACATCCTAGAATTTTAAAAATGTAGAGATTTTGTGAGTTTTCAATGAAATACATCCTTGTATGGATACAAGAAGGTAGAGGCAGCTCTGACACTATTATACCTAGGAGTGAAAACTCCGACAAGGAGTTTTGGTCTTGACCTAGGGTATTCTGGTACATGACAACAGGCCCTGCTGCACTCTTGTTTACTACACTCTCAGGGGATATGTTTAGGATAAATCACATTTTTCTTACAAACCATTATGAAGGATTTATTAGTATATACCTACTCAAATAAAACCTTTTTATGATTATGGATTATATCCATAAACTGTTCAATTATGTTAAGTGTTTTAAATGTTTGGAATTATGTATTGTGATTTATAAACTAATATAGTATATGGCATTGTTTAGAAATGGCGCCTAGTGGAAGGAATGGAAAATATATCAATGAACGTAATCCATTTAGGGATTTACCTCCTACTCAATATAATTATAGTGGAGCTAGTGATGAAACTAGTGCTGAACAAATTATAACCACACATGGACAAGTCACTCAGGTTATGAATAATAGCCTTTCTCGTATAGAGCACCCTGATCCACAAGGTAGAGAATCAATTATAGAACACTTCATGAGGAAAAAAACCAACATTCAATGCGAATAAAAATCTATTTGTATATGAGAAATGTATAAATTCAATAAAGGAAATATTTTATGCTTTGTGGAGTAGAGAAAGGGAATAATTTGCCATGGCAGTTTATCTCCTAACAGGAGATGCAGATCAATGGTGGTCAGTAATTCAAAACACAAAGAGGATGAAGAAGTATTAAATATAGAATGGGGGGAGTTTAAATAACTATTCATAGAAAAATAATTTTCTCGTGACCATCAGGAATATATGGAAATTCAATTTTTGAGTCTGAGGAAAAATGAGGATAAGAATGTTGCAAAGTATGAGGCCAAAATTACAAGGATAGAAAGGCATTCAGCAGATTATATACATAACCCAAGGAGTATGATTTATCTATTCTTTGATTGGATAAAACCATTTCTCAATCTAGCATTAGTCTCACAATCCTTCTCATTGTTTGAAGATATAATCTCATGGGTTATCAAGATAGAAAGGAATTCTCTAAGTCTTGCCAATTTAAAGCAAAGAAAAGAAGAAGAGATTTTCTAAACACTCTGGAAGTGGATATAAGGGGAATAAGGGAAAAGATGAATTTCCATTCTGCAGTAAATGTGTGAAGAAAAACCCTGGTACTTGCATGAAGGGAATGGGGGTCTGTTACAAGTGTGGTGAAAAATGCCACCAAGCTCATGATTGGATGGGAAAGAAACATGATATCAATGTTGAATGATACATTTGTAGATAAATGATGCATTATTCAAATCAATGTTCTCATATATAAGGAAACTTACCTCAGAAAATGACAAGGGAGAAAGGACAATCTTATGTGATCACTACTTATGAGGTTGAAGCTCAGAATGACATGGTGGTGGGTAATTTAATGGTTTCTTCACATTTAGCTAATGATTTATTTGATTCTGGATCATCACATTGTTTCATATCTTACTTTTTGCTAGGAAAATTAGATATTTCCAATTTGACATAAAAAAGGGAGTTTTTAGTCAAAACTCCTATGTGAAGTATCATTGAAACAAATTTTTGTGTATCAGTTCCCACTATGACATATAAATGTGCTTTATCTACTGATCTTGTCATAATAACCATGATTTAATTTGATATAATCCTCAGTATGGATTGGATTTCAGACCATGATGTGAAAATTTATAGTAAGAATAATGAGGTTACAATTTTTAATGATGATAAGGAGTACCTTTTCTTTAGAGCAGAAACGTCACCATGTGATTCTTATCTATATACACCCCCTATAGCTCTAATAAATTCAATTATTGGGGAGGAAGAGAATGAAAAAACTCTGGGTGAGGAAAGAAATGTTCAAGTAGAGGATGTACCTATTGTGGAAGAATATATTGATGTGTTTCTAAGGGATTTACCTGGACATCCTCCAGAACAAGAAATTTAATTTTCCATTGATTTAATTCTTGGTTCATGGCCCATATCAAATAACCCTTATATAATGGCCGCTGTGGAATTTTTTTAACTAAAGAAACAACTAGAGTAATTGAGTAATAAAGGACTTATTCTCCCTAGTGTTTTTACATGGGGATCCTCTATTCTTTTTGTAACGAAGAAATATGGATCTATGTGGTTGTGCATTGACTACAAAGAGATCAATGCTATAAAAATAAAGAACAAATTTCCCCTACCACTCATTGATGACTTATTCTATCAACTTCATGGCACTCAATATTTTTCAAAGATTGACCTTCGATCTGGATATCATCAGTTGTGTGTGAAGAAGGAATACATTATAAAAACAACATTTTGAACCAGGTACGAGCATTATGAGTTTACAGTAATGGATTTTGGACTGAAACATTCACCCTATATCTTCATGGATCTAATGAATAGAGTTTTCAAGGATTTATTGATGACATTGTAGTTGTATATATTTCTGATATATTTGTTTATTCCAAAAGCGACGAAGATCGTGAAAATCACTTCTTCACTATTCTTAAAACCCTCAGAAGAAATGAATTATATGGGAATTTTAGCATGTGTGAATTCTAGCATCATGAAATATCTTTTCTTGGCCATATTTTCTCTAAGGATGAAATCTATGTCAATCCTTCAAAGACCAAGGAAATATAAGCGTGTAAAACACTGACGAGTACAACCGAGGTACGCAGTTTTATTGGTTTAGCAGGTTATTATCGGCACTTCGTTCAGAATTTTTCTTGATTGGCTAACCTATTAACTACGCTCACACATAAAGGGGTATAATGTTTTTTGATAAAAGAGTGTGAATAATGTTTTTAAGAATTGAATAAAAGATTATTCAATTATTCTATCATGACACAACCATCAGGGAATTATGGGTTTGACATTTATAGTGATTCATCAAAGAAAGGAGTTGGTTGTGTCCTTATGCATAGTGATAGAGTTATTGCCTACATATAACGATAGTTAAAAATTCATGAAAAAAACTATCTCACTCATGATCTTGAGTTAGATACTGTAATCCTTTCTTTGAAGATATAGAGACACTATCTCTATGGTGAAAATTTGAGATATATACCGATCACAAGAGTTAGAAGTATATTTTCTCACAAAAAGAACTCAACATGAGGCAAAGGGGATGGATTGAACTAATCAAAGATTATTAATTCTCCATACACTACCACCTGAGGATATAAAATAAGGTGGCAGATTCTTTGATCAGAAAGGATCATGGAGTTATGAACAAGATGATAGTTTAAAGGGATCATATGTTCAAGGATCTTTTAATGATTGATATGGGAATAATCATGGAAGGTGAAATAGCTATACTTTTTCAAATGGTCGCCAAACCATCATTACTAGAAAAGATAAAAAGTTCTCAGACTGATGATGAAGAGTTTCAAATGAATATTAAAGATATGAACGATGGGAGACTGATTTACTACATATATGAAAATGGGATTTTGAAATTTGGGATGAATGATTTGTGTTATAGACAAACATGATCTAAAAAGTGAATTTTTGGATGATTCTCATAGATATAATTTCTCTATACACCTTGGTAGCACTAATATGTATAGAAATTTGAATGAACATTTTTGGTGGGAAAACATAAAGATAAAGATTTCTGATTTTGTGTCAAGATGTATTGTTTTTCAACATGTGAAATCTGGAAGACAACATCCCAGAGGAGTCATGAAACCTCTTCCCATACTTGAGTGGAAATGGGATGATATTACGATGGACTTTTTCATGGGGATACCAAAGACTACTAGAATGAATAATGCAGTATGGGTCATTATTGATCCTCTTACCAAGTCATAAACCTTTCTTGATATAATAGAAGATTTACCACTTGAACATTTAAAAATACTATATATTAATTAAGTTATAGGACTTAATAGAGTACCTCTATCGATTGTTTATGATCGTGTTCCCCGTTTTACATCAGGATTCTAGAAAAGCGTTCAGAAGGCCTTGGATACTAAACTTCATTTGAGCACTGCCTACCACCCTCAAACAGATGGAAAATCTGAACAAACTCTTCAAACCGTAGAAGACATGTTGATATATTTCTCATTTGACTCTCAAGGTGTGTGATATCAATATTTACCTATGGTGGAATTTTCGTATAACAATAACTTCCATTATAGAATTCAGATGGCACCATATGAAGGATTATATGCAAAGAGATATCACACACCATCTTATTGGGATGATGTTGGTGAAAGAAAACTAGTAGGCCCAGAACTTGTTATGGAAACAATGGAAAATGTGTATATTATCCAAACCCACATCAAAGAAGCTCAAAGTAGGAAAAAAGAGATATGATAATTATAGAAGGAATGATTTCGAAGTTCATGTAGGATATCATGTTTTATTAAAGATATCTCTATGGACAGGTGTTGTATGATTCAGTATGTAGGGTAAATTAAGTCCCAGGTACATCGGACCTTTTGAAATTATAGAACGAATTGGATATTCAGCCTACCGTTTGGAAATGACGCCATGTCTCTCCAAAGTTCATAATATGTTCCACATATCACAGTTGAGAAAATACATTTCTAACCCAATGCATGTACTCACCTATGAAGAAAAAGAATTGGAACCCGAACTATCTTATTGTGAAGAGCATATCAGAATTATTGATACCAGATAACAAGTGTTGAGAAACTGGATGACTCATCTGATGAAAGTTCTATGGAGAAACCAAAAGATGGAAGAGACAATGCGGGAACCCGAGGAACTTATGATGAAGAACCAACCGAATCTTTTTATGAAGTAATATTATAAAATTTTCAAGGACTAAATTATTTGAAGGAGGGAATAATGTAACACCTCATGCTTCCATTGTACACTTCTCTTTGATTAATACAATAGCTTACGTTGTACGCAACTTTGAGTTCTAACACAGCATGACCAATAAAACTTGTCGTTATGAATAATTATACCCATTTTTGAAATTTTATAAATTTTATTTTTCAAAATGGGCTTTATTATTGGATTGGGAATATCAAAATTAACTTCTGGTGAGTTTTTGGTATTTTTATGAAAACATTCAATTTTTGATGAATAGTGAAAAACACTAAGTTATTGTTTAAAACCAACTTTTTATTTAAATAATTAGTTATTTTCTGTAAAAACATTTTAGGTAAAAATATATACATAATACCTATATAAGTTCAATTTATTTCATTGGAGTCATTTTATAATAATATTAGATATATAAAACTTTATTGAACTTTTTATCGTCTTTTACCCACCCACTAGGCACATTTACAAATTTGCATAAAACGTAATTTTAATGCTTCTGTGAATTGAATCTAAAAAATCCAATAGACATTGTTGGCATCAATAAGTAAAATGTACTTCAATATGATGAAAATAATTTTCAGTGAATAATAACTTTTGACTTTTATTTACCACGGTTAAAAATAAATAGGGTAATTAAAGGTAAAAAATGATATTATAATAACACTAAAACATGTCCTAATTTTATTTTATATGTGTATTTCCACCAAAATAAACCTTATAAATCAAATATGATCCTTTTATTCCACTTGTATTAGACTAGGACATTTATGATTTTTTTTATTTAAAGAAGAGTTAAAAGTGTTAAATTCAATGTTTAATAAATAAATCATTTTTAATATTAGGATATACATAAGATAAATTAGACTATAAATATTTATTATAAAGCTAAAACTATTTCCCACATAATGGTAGTTTATTTATAATTTTTAGACTTTAAATAATTACATTTATTTATTACACAATGATGATGCAGTAATTACCTTACTATTGAAAGATTAAAATAATTGATATTATAAATATTAATATAATTGTAAATTCATAATTTTTATGTACTAAAAGAATTTTCTAGTTTAATATTACATTCTAGTGTTGATTAAATATTTTTTAAGTTATAATGTTGTTTTGACTTTCACAAAAACCAAATACAAAATTGTATCAAATTTGACATGAATGAGTTTTTAAACAAATACTATATTATTAATGGATAAAATATTTCAAAAAATATAAGGTTCATCCAAATTACCTATATAATAATATATATTCCATTACTGAATCACTTGGAGTTCTATTTAAATTTTATTGTAATTTTATTTACCATGTAATAATAAAATACAAGAAGACATTGTAAAAGATAAAATATTTAACTAAGAGTTAAATCTAAAATATAAAGATAATATGGTGACCTAAACCTATTTAAAACCTATTGGATGAGAGGTTTCTGACCCGTACACACCTAATCCTTGAAATAAATCATTTTTGAGACATTATAAACCGATTATTATTGCATAATAAAAATATATTTCATGCTTTTCCTAAAGTGACCCTCACCTCTCTTATAAAGGGCTACTTCCCATTATCTCAAAATCACACCTCCAAAGCCATTTTGCTCGTATGAAACAAGCCCAAATATCCTCCTAAATACCATAAATTCATCTTATAGGCATTAATTGTATCGTAATCCAAACAAAGGAGCCCTTTTAATCAAATCAAATAGAAGAACCTGAAGAAGAGGTAATAATTTCACTACCTCTTTCCAAGTTATTTTCTTCTTACACTTCCACTTTCTTTGTTGTTTCTATACCAAAATAATAATTATAGTACCTTATACATACAGTGATGTTATTATAAATATGGTATAACCATATTCATTATTCTATCAATCCTATTAATGAAAAGTCACCATACGTGCGTACATACGTTTACCATCTCCACGTCGTAGTGTAGTTTGTTATTCAACACTTCATTATTTGGATGGGTATAATAATGAGTATAAATGGTTTAAATAATAAATATAACATGTTAATTATTATTTATATACTATATATCATCCAATTACATATTATTTCACCATCTACATAATGATATTGTTGGTCGTGCGTACATACAGATTATTGTCTCCTCGAACGCGATGAGATTCATTCCCCATAACAACCATTAAAGAATAATTTTCATTTTATGATTAAAAATAATATTTAAGAACATAATAAAATTTATGACATAAATCAAATACATCCTATCCATAACAAAAATGGATTACGTAAAAAATCATATAAAGGAAAACTAATTAGTTTACACCCAAAACAATGATACTATTGAAATATTATTAACAAAGGAGTATTAGAAGATCATATATGGTATTATATTTATGTATGTGGTTATTTTAGAATTTAATAACAATTATTTAACTTTTATAAAGGATGTTAACATACCCTCAATCAAGGAAAAGTACAAGGTAGGGTTAATTTTACAATCTCTTTATTATCGAGGTTGTTTATATGTGAGTATCTACTGGGACCTCTTTATCATCCACATCCATGTTTCTAAAAAATGTATTTCAAAATATTTTTACAATTTCATAGATTATGGGTTAAATTAATTTATACCCTGGTTTAAATTTTTATAAAATGTTTGAAAGGAATATTTCCGTCTCTTTCTAAAGAAGGTAGTTTATGAACTTTTCAAAAAATTGAAGAATTAATGTTTTTTTAACTTATATGGAGGGTGGAGCTATTTTACACTATTATAACACCTTAGAAGCTTCCCTTAGAAGATTATATTTTTATTTTAAAAAGAAATTTTTCTTGTATAATTATGTGACTTTTAAATTATTTCAAAATAGAAAGAGATATTTCTCTCAAATTGTTTTGACTTCATCTATGTCAACATGATTTGATGGATTTTACACTTGTTTGAAGTTGATTTGTTATGATACATTTTTCCATATTGTATTAAAGGTTTTGTGATATGTTTGTTTGTGGATGATTTATTTTTATACCATTAATGTTTTATGGTTAAAGTATTAATATTTCATATACTATTTTTAATAATAATGTTTATGTTATGTTTCAACCTTTTCATATGAGGATATCAATAGACTTAGTAAGTGATGGGTGGATCCCACTCTAGCTCCTCGATGCATAGGTAGGTCTAATGATACAAACTAGTGTCTTGGTACAAGGCCTTGACAAAACATTTTTTGTAGTCTTGGCACGAGGCCTTGAATATGTGCCTATGAATTCCGACATTATGCATTCTATCATTATGAAATTGGATATTGATATTACATGTGATTATTCAACTACTAGAATATCCATGTGAATATGTAAATGGAATTATTTGATTTATATTTTATATATTATGCTGAAGTTTATGTTTAATATACTTCTGTTTTATACTTATACATTTCCTTAAATGTTTATGCTTATTTATGATAGTTTCTACTATATTTTTATCTTTACTGAGAATCCGAGCTCACCCCTTTCTATGTTTTATTTATCTCAAGATGCGGATTATAATATTATGAATAACATACAGGGATTTTCTAATGGAGATGAATGAGTTCAAAGGAGAAACAATTTTTTTGTTTTTCATTTCATAATTTAATGTAAAACTTATGTATTCATCTTGTACTTCTAGGGCTACTAAAATTATCGGTCCTTTTGGATTTGATCCCTTTTGATCATGACAATGTTATGTAATATTGTACCGACTCTGGGTAACTAGGGTTGGGATGTTACATTGATCTAGAGAAAGTTAACAATAAAAAAAGTAAAATAAAAAAGTATTAAATATTGCATTTATATCATAAAAATTAATGATAATAAGACACCCTTTTACATCATGATTTTTTTATAATGTTAAAGAATTTTCATGAGAAGACATACTTTTACGATTTTGGAAAAATCTCACCATTTTTCATCCCATGATCAATTGCCACATCACCTTTTAATCCAATAAATGAAGTTAAATTTGGAATTCCTGAAATACTAACAAATCATGAGATACATATATATTTTTTCAACCGTTGATCAATTTCCACTTCACCTCTTATTCCAAAAAATGAAGTTAAATTTGGATTTCTGGAAATACTAACAAATCATGAGATACATATATAGATTTATAAGTCATTACTTTAGTATTTACAATAATAAGGTTATCACGTGTTATCAAATATGAGAAAACCCACATATGATGAGAAAATACTTTAATCCCACAAACATTATCCAAATTTTAACTAAAGAATTTCATAAATTTATAACCTTAAAATATATCCAAAATATTAAAATACAAAATATTATAAAGTGGTTAACAAAACCAGCTTATCATTTATCCCCCATATATCATAAACTATATATAATTGGTCACATTCCAAATATATTAATTCCTTCATCATTTATCATCTTGAAATGTAGAAATAACCAGAATTACAATAAATCATTTTATAAAACATGGATGTTTCCTTATTCCAAAGTTTATTGGATATATTCCTTATGTCCAAAAAAGTTGTATACTTCATCCAGGATAAAATAAACCTCTTGAAAACAAATCTATAATTAGTTCCTAGGAAACTAGCAATATCCAATTTACTCATTCATATCCACCATATCTTTATCCAAACATCATTATATTAATATAAGGGACATATTAATGGTTATCGTTCCATTAATCATGTGTTCTAAAAATATATCCCCATACCCATAAATCACTTTTCTAGGTCTATAGAACTATTAAACATATCCTTTAAAAATCTTAATGAAAAACTAATTCTGAAAACAATTATATATTTCATGATTAGTATAACATAATATTTGAATTACAAAACTTATACGCCACAATAATCCAACTTTATTCTTAATCCATTTCTCGTGATCCATCATTTTAGTCATTTTTAAAATATTAATTATGTATTAAGGTTCATCAACCTTAATCTAACCAACATTCCTAGGTTTAATGTAAAAAAACTCTAGAACATCCCATACCTTTTATAATCCATTTAGAATCTCTTTATCCTCAGTTGTATAACTAATACTCGTATAACATTCATGATTCTCTTTATGATACTTTCACTTAGGAAACACGTTTTCATAATTCCCATGCTTTAAAAATCGAAAACATTAAATGTAAATTATGTTTTATCTAGATTCAGCTATTGAATAAGACTAGAAAGAAAAGTGTGTGATTTTTTTATCAAAGATGAAAATCACATAACCAAGGGAAATTGCTTATAATATTTCAATTTGATGACACCTTAGGTTCAATACTAGGTTTTTCAGAATTGTTACTAAAATTATACGCTTTTAAAATATAGTTAGACTTATATTTAGGATATACCTATACATATCCATATAAATATATCTAGGGATATCACTGAAGTTTCTGCATCCTTGTTTCCAAAGGTTAACTAAACCGTAACTCTGATACCAACTATCATCGTCCATACATTACATATGTGTACATTAAATTAGTTTTTTGGAATAATTAATTCATTAAAAAAATAATCCCAAAAACTATATTGGTTTGGTGAATTTTTAAATGTGGAACACATTATTCTAATTGGGAGAAATATCTTATACATCTCCCATAAATATCTTCCCCATTAGTTTTCTTACCTAAAACCTTTCTTTATATAATGGGGAAATAAAAACACAAGAAAAGGTGATATTAGATGATCCGTAAGGGTAAAAAGGGGCATATAAATCATATCAATATCATAAGAGATAATAACATAACATTTGAAAATCTTATCCTATATACTAAAGATCATAATATCATTTCATAGAATAAATTATAAAATTTCATAAAGAATCAATGAACATATTCCAAAAAGTCATTACATAAGACATAGAATTTTTAGAATTCAAATAATCATAGAAAATAATTTCATATTAGGCAAGGGTCATATAAAACACCATCATAGTGAAACAATTCCAATAAGGAACTAATTTCACTCCTCATTCCAGCCCTATATCACTAAACTAGGTTTACTTCCCATTCCAGCCCTCTATTACGGAATTGAGATCATTTCCCATTCTCGACCTATCTATCTCATGAGATGTAAATATATAACCAATTAATTGTATGGAGATATTGGTCCAAACCATAACATAATTAAAACCAAAAATATTTTTTGTAACACCCCAAGCTTCTATAATACACTTTTTAAATAATTCAATAGTGTGCAATATACGAAACACCGAGTTCAAGCACATCACAGCCTATCAAACTAGCCATTTAAAACGTGGTTATGAATATTATTAACAAATTTTTTTATTTTGAATATCCCATATAATTTTAACATTCATATTCTGTGTTTTGTATACATAATATAAGGGTAAATTTATTTTTTTCAGATAAAAGAAGTATTTTTCAAAAAATTCAGTTTTTCCGCATTTTAATGGTGAACCCCTTTCAAATCCAATATTTAAAACTTTTATAAATTACATTTTTAGAAATTAAATTCTTATTTCTATGAAGGACATAAAAATTTTGTTTTATAAATTCTTGATACTTTTCTGATAACTTTCATATTTTGATGAATAGTGAAAAATACTAAATTTTAATTGAAAAAAAAAATTTTTATCGAAATAATTTGTAGTGTTAAATAAAACCACTGATAGGATTTAAAGTCTAATAACATTTTATTTTAATAATTTAATATAATTTAGGTCATTATAAGTATTTTTACTTTCAAACTGGATATAAACACATTTCAATCTTTCGATATTTTTTACTTCATAAAAACCCACTTTCTTGTTTTGAAAACGAGAATTAATTTTAAATTTACATATCCCAATTCTGTGATTTGAATTTTAAAAAATGTATTCAATATTTTTAATCAAAATGTCCAAATTTTTTAAATAGGTACCATTTATTTTTGGACATTATGAATAGTAACTTCAGTAATTATTTTTATTTACCATGGTTAAAGTGAAAATCATATAAATGAGGGTAAAAATAATAATATTGTAATAATATAAAAATTCCCTAACACATGTCCTAATCCTATTGGATGATATATATTAGATCATTATAATCCTTATGATTTTTTGGGACCCCATGGGACCACTTGGCTGTGATAATGATATGTTATAAGAATTAATTTAAAGTAATGATAAATATAACAAAAACACATATCTTTTACTAAAAAAAATTAATATAGGGTTATATGATAGATATCTTTCACTATAAATATTAATTAGAAATAAATAAATATTTCCTATAACATGTTATTTTATTTTTAATTTTTAGACATTAAATAATTAAATTTATGTATGAGACAATAATGATGCGGTATTTTCCTAATTAATGAATGAATCAAATAAATGATATTATAAATATTAAAATAAATATAATTTGAACGTTTTTATGCCATCCAAGAATTTTATGGATGCAATTGACATATTAGGTATTATTTAATGGATTTTTTTCAAAGTAATAAAGTTTTTATGACTCAAAAAAAATCAATTACCAAATAGTAATAAAATTGACATAAATGAGTTTTTAAAACAAATGTTATTTTATTAAATGATATAAAACTCCTAAAAATATGAAATTTAAATAAATAACTTATATAATGTTAAATATTTTATTTAGTATCGACTTTAGGTTCTATAAGAATTTTATAGTAACTAAAGTAATCCTATAGTATAAAAATACAAGAATACATGGTAATAGTTAAACAATCTAACTAAGGGTTAATCCCAAAAGAAAAGGACCATTTTATGACCTAAACATGTATAAAACCCATTGGTTGATAGGATTCAGACCCATCCTCATCTTATCCTTGAAATAAATCAATTTTTAGATATTATAAATCGAAAACCATTATATTATAAATTAATATTTTAATATTTTCTTGAAGTACCCCTCACATCTCTTATAAAAGAGAACCTTCCTTTATCTATAATTAAAACCTCCAAAGCCCTTTGGCTTGTCGAAAAGAATCCCAAATATCCTCTAAACCTTCCTCAATTAATCCTAGAGGCAAACGTTTTGGATGAAATCCAACTTAAGGAGTCCTTTTGGGAAAATCAAAAGGTGACCCCCGAAGAAGTGTTAATCATTTTATCCCTTCTTTCAAAGTTCTTTTCTTATTCAACTTCATATTTCAAATTTTTTACCATACATTAATAATAACTCCAAAATATAATATACTCTTAGATGTTTCTAAGATTATGGTACAATCATATTCCTCTTTTTACCCATCCTTTTAAAAACAATACCACCATGCATGCGTACGTACGACTTACCGTCTCCACCCCTCAGTGTAAATTGTTTTTCATGAACACTTTCATTATATGGGTATAAAAAAAAATATAATGAAATTAAATAATAAATATAACTTGATATTGTTTATTAAAAATTCATATTCCATCCAATTTCATACCATTTAACCATTAAGTAAAAGATAGCGCTGCTCGTGCGTACGTACGACTTACCATCTCCACGACGCGATGAGACTCATATTCCATGTTCACCATCCTAGAATGATTATAATAAAAAATATTATTAATAATTATGAAATATATGAAATTATAATTCTATTTTGATGATATATATATATACACACACATACATTTATGTCATTCACTTACTTCCATATGATATGAAAACGGAAGCAACATTCATGCGTACGTACGGCCTACAGTCTCCATGAACAGTGTATTTCATTTCATATAGTTATTTATTATATATATTTATATTTAACTATTATATATAAATCATATTATAAATTATGGATGTAATTAAATTATTTTATAAGTAATATGATCAAGAATAACAATACAAAACACGTACAATAAACAATGCAATTATTACCTGAAATGTTGCCTTAACAAGGAATTGTTAATTAACTAGTAATATAAAGTCATAAATGAATCATAAATGATATCATAAATATTATTATGATTCTTATATAAGTTACTAATATGTTTAAACACATCATACAGGATCTTCGGACACGTATAGAGAGTATTGTACCTGAGGTAAGGGTTAGTTCTTCAATCTCATTATTATCCAAGATTATTTATGTGTAAGTATTTACTAGGACATATTTATCATGAATGCCCTAGTTTCATTAAAAATGTTTTCAAAATAAATCTTATAAGTTTTTATAGAAGCTACACTTTAACTATATCATTATTTTAAATGTATTAAATATTTATTTTTCTAAATCCATTTAATTAATGTCCATGTTTTCAAAATGATTTTAAGGATTTATTTATAAAAACATGATTGTTTTAAAATGTCAATTACTTTAAAAAGATTAAAAGTGGTATGGGAAAATTTGATTCAAAAATAACTTTTAAATGACCTCATTTATAAATTATGTGTCTTTTAAATGATTTCATGGAAAATGAGATATTTCTCTCAAAGGGTTTTACTGATCATTTTGAACTATGTCAACATCCTTTATTGGATATTATTCTTGATTGTGGTTGATTTATTATAATACAATATTTCTTATTTTATTGAAGGTTTTGTGAAATTATTAGCTATGGATGTGCTATTTTTATACCATTCATGATTTATGGTTAAAGTATTATCATTTTCTTTGCTAGTTTTGATATGAATGTTTTTGTTATGTTTGAACTTTTTCATATGAAGAATGCAGTGGACTTAGTAAGAGACAGACAAGGCCTGATATAAACCCTTTGATACATCGATAGGTCTCATGAGAAAAAAAATTGTCTTGACATAAGGCCTTGACAGAATATTTGTGAATGATCATGGCACAAGGCCTTGACATAGTATTTATAATGTCTGACATTATGTATTTCGTCATTATGAGATTAGTTATTACATGTGATTATTTTACTATTATAATATCCATGTGTATGTTTATATGGTAATGTTTGATTTATTTATTTTTGCATATTATGTTCATGTTTATGTTTAAGAGGCCTTCTATTTTTTATAAATCTTTCTATAAAAGGTTTATAGATTCCACTGAATTATTTACCCTTACTGAGCATCTAAGCTCACCCCTTTCTTATGTTTTATTTTCCAAGGATTGCCAAATGTGTATTATGAATGATATTAGGGTTTAATATACGGTAATAATTGTGTTCTCAAAGGATTATTTATGCTGTGTTTTATGTTATAAAGTGTAATGTAATGTCCATGTATGTAATATATTTTCCAAGACTGTTAAATTGATTGGTCCTTCGGGACATGATTCCTTGTAATCATTCCAATGTATTAATGCACTGGCTCTTGGTAACTAGTGTTAGGGTGTTACAGTTGGTATCATAGGATGTTTATCAATAATCGTGGAAATAGATTTAGAAAACTTATATTAGAGATCATAACCCTATGAGAGAATTTGAGGATAAGTATTGAAGAAAATCATATAATTTTATAATAGATATTATGTAGGTATTACTAAAAAATATCGCAATATCATGATAATACAAGTAAAAGTGGTTCCGGAACATAGGTACCAAGAGGTAAAAACTCCTATAAGGCATTCCGAGATTTAATTGGGATAACCTGGTACACGACAATGGGTCTTACTGCGCACCTGGTTTGACACACCCGAGTGATATTATTATAATAATTCATATTTTTTTTATAAACCATTATAAAGGATTTATAAGTAAAAATGTCCTCAATGGTACCATATTTATGATTATGGATGGAATCTGTATAAAGTTTTCAATTTATGTTAAGTATTTTACTTATTTGGAATTATTCATTATGATTCGTAACCTAATCAAGTGTATGAAATTATTTAGAAATGGTGCCTAGTGGAAGAAATGGAAATCGTATCAATGCACATAATCCATTAATGGATATCTCTGCTATGAAAGATAGTGATAGTGGAGTTAGTGACATAACTGGTTCTAAACAACTTATAACCATACTCGTATAGCTGACTCAGGTTATGAATAATAACCATACCCGTATGGAGAATCCTGATCCACAATGCGTAGGATCAATGTTAGACCACATAATGAGACAATAACCTCTAGTATTCAATGGGACTACGAATCCCTTTTTCTACTGAGCAGTGGATAAGTTCCTTGGAAAAAATATTTCTTGTTTTGAGGATTAACAAAAGGGAAAAAGTTGTTATAGAAGTCTATCTTCTTTCATTTGATATAGATCAATGATGGTCATTGATTAAAAACACAAAGGAGGATGAAGAAGTTGCAAATATGGAATGGAGGGAGTTTAAATAATTTTTCCAAGTGAATTAATTTCTTAGTGAACAATGAGCTGATATGGAAAGGAAATTTATGTGTCTGAGACAAAAAAAATAGGCTGATAATGTAGCAAAGTATGAGGATAATTTCACAAGGGTAGTACGGAATACTGTAGACTACAGAAGTAACCCAAGAAGTAATATTTATTAATTATTTTATGGGTTAGAACCATTCCTCCAATAGGCATTGGTCTCAAAATATTTCTCATCGTATGAAGATATAGTCTCATGTGCTATAAAGACCGAAAAGAAATTATCTATGTCTTATGACATTATATTAAATAAAGAGAACAAGAGAATGATGGATCAAGGGATAGATAAATGGATAAACAAAAGAAGAACTTTCCCTTATGTGATTAATGTGGGATGAAACACCCAAGTATTTTCCTAAAAGAAATGGGAGTTTGTTAAAAATGTGGAGCAAAAGGCCACCAAGAATGTGATTGAAATGGGAAGAAAGAGGATATCAATGTTTTGTGCTATAATTGCGAAGGAATAGGACATTATGAAAATAATTATCCATATAACCAGAGAAATATAGCATAGAAAAATAAAATGGATCAATGTCAAGCTTATGTTGTTACTACAATTGAAGTGGAATAATTGATGTATTTATGTTTTTGGATTAATGAATTATATTAGGGTTATAAGAAGAATGTGATATATATAAGGATGGTACTATAGTACTTTTTGATTTCATTAAGTTTTTAATATTATGAAGCTATTCATATTTTCATTATGTGATAATAATATCAACGTTTCGTTGTTTGGGGAATCTGATGTCACAGTTGATATTGGAAATTTAATGACCTCTTAGAGAGAGTTTGGAAAAAAGTAATTTAGATAACTCTAATGATTGGAATGGATTAAGTTTAACTTTGGATTGTTTTTTTATGGTTACCACATTTATTGATATTATTTATGGCTTATAATAATAATTTAGTTTTAGAAAAAGGACAACCTGGAGGTTAGGGAATAACACATCACGTACGACAAAGCGGCTGGAATCAAACCCACACTCGAAGTGAGACAATAATTTATCACCCAACACTGGGCTACAGGAAGTCCATGGTTATTATAAAATAGATTTATTTTTTAAAATAGAATATGATTATATTTGGAACCTTATACGATTAAGATAAATAGAATATTCATGTGTATTATCTTTTGAAGAGAAAGATGAGTTTGTGGTGGGAATTAGTAAAATGATGAAACACTAAATATCAATTTAGTATGTTGTTATTATATGAAGTAAATAAATTCTACAACACTAGGGAAAGTACCATAAAACCCAAAAAAAATCCAGGTACATTATTTTGTGATGAATCAAATGGTCCCTTAGATCATCGCAGATTTATGGATTTCAGATTATTAAATTTCTCCTAATAATGATCTATATCAATATCCATCAAAAATTGATGGTTATTTTTCTCTTCTTTATCCATGTTTTCCAACATGGAACCCAAGTATGTGTTATTCCTAGTAACATTCTTACTTACCTTTTTATATTTTAAAATAGAGGCATCATTAATCCATATTTCTATATGGGATTTAATATAATATAATTTAAAATGTAAAACACCTAGTTTTCAATTATGATTTTAAATTGCGAGGATGAGATTTATTGAAGGACCGGATAGTGTAACACCTGAAGCTTCCGTGGTACACTAGCTTTTTAAATAATTCAATAACGTGTGATATATGGAACACCAAATTCAACTGCACCACGACCTATCAAACTAGCCGTTTAAAAAGCGGTTATGAATATTATTCAACAAATATTACATTTTATATATCCCATATAATGTTAACATTCATATTTTGTGTTTCTTATACATAATATAAGGCCAAATTCAATTTTTTAGATTAAAGAAGTATTTTTTTAAAAAAATGCAGTATTACGCATTTTAATGGAGAACCATTTTAAATACAATATTCAAAACTTTTATATATTTTATTTGATTAAATTAAATCCTTATTTTTAACCAGGACATAAAAATATATCTTGGATAAATTTTTGACACTTTTATGATAACTTTAATTTTTTGATGAATAGTCCAAAACACTAAATTTTAATTGAAAACAAATTTTTTAATCAAGATAATTAATTGCGTTAAATTATAAATATGAGTTGTTTTAAAGTATAATTAGATTATATTTTTATCATATAATATAATTTAGGTCATTATAAAAAAATTTACATTTAAATTGGACATAAACACATATCAATCTTTTGATAGTTTTTTCTTTTTAAAAACATGATTTCTTGTTTTAACAACGAGAATTAATATTAAATTAATTTCTTCCAATTATGTATTTTTAATTTGAAGGAACATATTACATATTTGTAACCATAAGGTCCAAATTTTTTAAATACATACATTTTATTTTGGACATTATGAATAGTAACTTTAGTAATTATTTTTATTTACCATAGTTAGACGGTAAATCAGATAAATAATGGTAAAAAAATAATATTATAATAATATAAAACTATACTAACATTTGTCATAATACTATTTAATGAGATATATTAGACCATGACCATCCTTAGGACTATTTTTGGACACCATGGGACCACTTGGGTGTGATAATGACATGTTATCAGAATTAATTTAAAGTAAAGATAAATATAACACCAACAAGTATCTTTTATTAAAAAATTTCATACAAGGTTATATGATTGATACATTTGACTATAAATATTAATTATAAATATAAATATATTTCATACATCATGGGAGTTTATTTTTATTTTTTAGATATTAATTATTTAAATTTTTATATGACACAATAATGATGCAACATTTTCGTTATTAATTAAAGAATCAAATAAATGATATTATAAATATTAAAATAAATATAATTTAAAAGTTTTGACATTATACCAATTTTTTTGGATTAAATTTATATATTAATTATGAGTTAATTCCTTTGGATCAAACGAATCATGTTTTTATGACTTTAACAAAAATCAATTACTAAATAGTGTCAAAATTAAAATAAATGAGTTTTAAAACAAAATACTATTTTATTAAATGATATAAAAACCATAAAAAATATAAAATTTGGCCAAATGACTTATATAATATTACAAATGTCATTAATAATCCATTTTAGGTTACATTGTAATTTTATAGTAACCCAATTAACCATAAGTATAAAAATACAAGAATACATGGTAAGAGCTAAACTGTTTAACAAAGGGAAAATCCCAAAATATAATTACAATTTTATGACCTAAACATGTCTAAGGCATATTGGTTGATAGGATTTATAACCATACTAATATAATACCTTGAAAAAAAATCAAATTTCTGCTATTATAAACCAAACAATACTTTATAATAAATTACTATTTCATGATTTTTCTAAAGTGCCCTCAACTCTCTTATAAAAGGGCACCTCCCATTCTCTTTAATTAACACCTCCAAATCCATTTTTATCACCCAAACCCTTCTAATATCTCCTAAAATCATCTATAAATTCATCCTAGAGGAAATGTTTTGGAATAAATCCAACTTAAGGAGTCCTTTTGTGAAAATCAATAGAGACACCTGAAGAAGAGGTAATCATTTTATCCGTTCTGTAAAAGTTATTTTCTTTTTATACTTAATATTACAAAGTTTTTATCATAATAAAATAATAAAACCATAATATAATATATAATGGGATGTTGATAATATTATGGGAAAACCATATTCCTCCTTTTACTCATCCTATGAAAAACAATACCATCATGTGTGCATACGTACGACTTACCGTCTCCACGCCGTGGTGTAAATTGTTTTTTATGTACACATTATTTTTATGGGAATAAAGATGAATAATATGGATTTAAATAATAAATATAACATTATATTGTTTCTTTTAAATCCATATTCAGTATAATTCAATACCATTTAACCATTAAGGAAATGATACCGTCTCCCGTGTGTACGTACGACTTACCATCACCACGACGCGATGAGAGTCATAATCCATGTTCATCATTCGAGAATGATTATAAGAATAAATATTATAAATAATTATGAAATAAATGACTTAATAATTCTATTTGGGTTATATATAAACATATATTTCATTCACTTACTTCTATACGATACCAAAACAGAAACAGTGTTCATGCGTACGTACGACCTACCATCTCTATGAATGATTTATTCTATTTCATATATCTATTAATTATATATATTTTTATTTATATATGATATATAAATAATATTATACATAATTTCTGTATGTAAAATAGTATATAATTAATATTACTACTAATAATAATTCAAAACGCGTACGATAAACATAGAAAATAGTACCCAAAATGCTTCATTAACGTGGAATTGTTAATAAAATGGTAATATAATGTCACAAAAGAATCATATATAACATCATAAATATTATTATGATTCTTATATAAGTTACTAATATGTTTAAACACATTATACATGAGTTTCAGTCTCTTTCAGAGAGTATCAGACCTATGGTAAGGGTTAATTCCTCAATCTCATTGTTATCTGAGATTGTTTATGTGTAAGTATTTTCTGGGACATATTTATCATCCATGTCCATGTTTCATAAAACTATTTTAAGAAATAATATTTTAAGGTTTTATGTAAGTTAATACTTAACTAGCTCAGTATTTCAAAATTTTTAAAGATTTATTTTTCTAAATCAATTTAATTAATGTCCTTATTTTCAAAATGATTTTAAGGATTTATTTATATAGACATGATTGTTCTAAAATGTTAATTACATTAAAAATTTTCAAGGTTTAATGTGAAAATTTTATTCAAAAGTCTCTTTTAAATGACTTCCTTTATAAATTGTGTGACTTTTAAATGATTTCATGAAAAATTGATATTTCTCTCAAAGCGTTTTAATGATCATTTTCGACTATGTAAACATAATTTGTGGAATATTATTCTTGATTGAGGTTGATTTATTATAATACAATATTCCAAATTTTATTGAAGGTTTTGTGTTAATTTTAACTATTGATGTGGTATTTTTATACCATTAAAGTTTTACAGTTAAAGTAATAACATTTCTTATGCTAGTTTTAATATGAATGTTTATATTATATTTCAATCTTTTCATATGAGGAATGCATTGGACTTAGTAACTGACGGGCGAGGCCCGATATAGCCCCTAAATTAATTGTTAGGTATAATGAGACAAACCTGTGTTTTGGCACAAGTCCTTTGCAAAATATTTTTGAATGGTCTAGGCACAAGGACTTTACGTAGTAGTTAAAATGTCCAGCATTACACATTCCCTAATTATGAGAATTATTATTACATGTGATTATTTTACTAGTATAATATCCTTGTGTATGTTTATATGGTAATGCTTGATTTATTTTTTCCATATTATGTTCAATTTTATGTTTATTATGGTTTTTGTTTTATTATACATCTTTCCTTAAAATTTTATAGCTTCCACTAAATTATTTATCCTTACTGAGCATCTGAGCTCACCCCTTTCTTATGTTTTATTTTCCTAGGATTATAAGAATTGTATTATGATTGATATGTATGGCTAATATTCGTGGAATAATGGAATTATAAAATTATTATTTATTCTGTGTTTTATGATAGAAAGTGTAATGTAACGTTCATGTTTGGATTTGATTTTCCAAGACTATTAAATTGATCGGTCATTGGGGACTTTATTTCTTGTAATCAGGACAATGTATTAAATAATGCACTTTCTCTAGATAACTAGGGTCAGGGTGTTACATGTGTGATAAAATAATATAAATCATTCATTACAGCATATCCCAAGGAATAAAATGGGTTTCTTAAACACCATTCCATCATAACATAATACATGTAAGGACCCGACCCGAGATTCTCAGAGTTGGTGCCTTGTCGCATTACATTGGCATGATTACAAGAAAGTCGCATCCGGAAAGAACTAATAGTTTAATAGATTTGGAAACAAGATACATACATAATTTGAAAATTACAACATGAAATAAAATTCAACATAATTGTTTTATGGGAACATACACAACTATAATCTTATCCTTGCAGGTCAATCATAATAAACTTATGAATTTCCTGAAAAAATGAAACTTAATAAAGGGGTGTTCTCAAATACATAGTAAGGGTACGAAATACGGCAGAAGATATTGTAAACATAAACATCTGGAATGGGGAATAACTAAAACACATTCCTTTAAAAATAAACATGAACACAATATGGAAGGATTAAGAGATGAATAAATAATTCCATAATAAAACATAATCATGGGTATTGTACTAGTCGAATAACCGCATGAACTACGAATTTACAGATTCATAATGAGGGAAAATCATATGCTGGATATTATGAAATATACTGTCAAGGCCCCAGCCAAGACATCTAAAAATGATTAAGTCCTCAACCGAAACCATAACTAAAAAATGGGCAAGGCGTTAGCCTTGTCCATAATTATTTGACTCATGAGACCTATTAATGCATCCAGGGGCTATAGCCTGCCCCAACCATCATATAATAATTCAAATTCATTCCTCATATGAGTGAGGATAATCACAAACAACTTATACATTCGTATTTAAACTAACATATGAAATGTAAATAACTGTCCCCAAACATTAAGATTAATGAATAACCAATCAGATTAAATTAGCGAATGGTTTTAGGATAGAACATCCATTATAAAACTATTCATAAACCATTCAATTAAATATGGTAGATGATATCATACATAAGAATCAACAAGATTATTGAAATAGATGAAGACACTATTATAAATTCATTGAGTAGTTATTCAGATAAATACCCTTTTACATTGAAAATAGTTATTTTAGAAAGATAATGGTCACTAAAAACATATTATATAGTTCCCTTGAAAATATGTAAGAATTTGAGAAATTCCCTTGAAATGGGCTTGTATTTCAGTTAGAATTTTGAAAGTTCCCTTTTAAAACGTGGGAATCCCCATATAATAAACTAGGATTCTAGTTGGTAAAAATATATAGAAGACTCACAAATAATTTATGAGGAGTACATAATAAAAAATAAGAACCTCATTGGGGTAAGTGGACAATAAAAGTAACCCGAATGAAAATGGAGGTTCAGGTGGAAACCACATTCCTTAAATCCCAATATGTTCCTCTCTTGACCTTATGGTTCTGGAATATGAAATTAGACACCTGAATAACTTACTTAAGAACCTATTATATATGTATTTATTTTATCATATTTTTTTAGTTCATTTATTTCCTCATTGATAAGTTATAATATTGAATTCTGTCATTCTGGAGTGTTCGTTTTCTTGATTTTCATAATCAGTTTGCTTGTTTTCAAGTAATGGAGTTCATGTGGAAGGGATTTAAATCTCAATAATTGAATTTAAAAATTATTTATGAACATACATAGGTTTTAATGGTCATTTATATCATTTGGTTACATGTAATTAGGATTAATCCATAGATGAAACATTAATGACAATCACTTAGATTATTTTAGCGGTATGTTGATTATTATGGACTAGTTTTGTCATATGAATGTATATTATGAAAATATATTGGTTCTTGGATATTAGTTATGTAATAATATATATATATATATATATATATTATAGTCTAGTTAAACAATCAAAATGGTTTCATGCCATGTAATGAAGGGTAAATTGAATAAGGAAACATCGTCATCCACGAAGGTTGTAAATTAGAACCTCATGGACGATGATTTCATTTATAAAAGAGTGAGAAGGAGTAAGAATATTGATAATGGTTATAATATTAACACGGTATAATTCTATTATATATATTTTAATGGAGTTATAAGTATATATTGGATGGAGGATGTTAGTATAGAACAATAAAAGAAGATAAATTTAAATGAAACTAAATGAAAAAGAAAGATGCTTTACCTCTTGAAATAACCTCCTTGAGAACCTCCTTAAGGGAAGGGATTCAGGTCTTTTGTCAAGACCAAGAGCTCCTATATGTGGGGAGTAACTAACAAGGTATATTTGGATAGAATATAGAGAAGGAAAAACTATTTAGACGAGTAAAGAGAAGGGGTAGTGTGGGGGTTTCTATAGTGGAAGAGAGGAGGGTTTTCCCATTATTTTTCTTTTTCTTTTATTATTTCTCTCAAGAAAACCAATAGTGTTGATTGATGTGACCCATAATAATAATAAGTGCATTTGATTTCGAATGTAGTGGGACTACATCACCCTTACATCACTTATGAACAAATAAATCATGTATTTAGCATTTATCGTAAATTATCATATTTTACTATTCACCGAAAAGTCAAGTATTTTAGAAAAATACAAAAACATTACCCCAACCATGTTTCAAAGTATAGAATAAAAAATTGAATCTATTATTTGGAAATAAATTTAAAATTTTTTTAATTTAATTTTTAATTTAAATCAAAATTTATTCCAAAAAATAACTTTAAAACTATAACTCATTTTATAACACCATGATAAATTAATAAAGGTTCCATAATATTATCTTATAACCACAATACAATAAAATAAAAATTAATTATTACATTTTCTGAAAATACATTTTTATTTTAAATTATTAAATTAATCATAAAATTGTAATTATAATATTTAAAACATATGAAATACCAATACTTATACTATGATCATTTTTCATTTATAAGATCTCAAAATTGTATTTATACACTCATGGGTAAAGTTTATATTTTTTTGGCTGATTTAATATTCATAACTATTCATAACTATTTATAAGGGTATGTTACTATTAATAAGGGTATGTTACTATTCATCAAAAATTGTGTTCGTCTTATCAGAGTCTAAATATCTTACTCCATGCAACCGTGTATGTCAGTTTTTCAAAATTCGAAACACAGAGGTGGAAAATATATGATTACTAGCTATATTATAACAAATGTGTGTTTTGGAGAGACTCGATGTTTCATGCATTCAATATTAAATTTATTTGAAAAATTTTAGGGACTTACAATCCATGTAAAATAAATTAATTTTATAAATATTATTCCATCATAAACATAATCAAACCATTGAAATAATTGGAATGGTATAGAAGAAACATTTCCCTATTAATGAATGATATCTTAGTTGGAAAATAATTTTCATAAAACACTTAAATTTAATTTTAAATGAAAATGTCAATTTTTCATTGAAAACATTTTCTATTCTTAAATTTCTGTGAAAGTTTAAATGAAAATAACTTACTTGAAACTAAAATTGAAATATTATAAGGTATGATTTATGTAAATAATGTGTTATGAAAGAATAAAAATCCATTCCTTCCATATAAGTTAAAATAAAACATTCTTCTCATACTTTTTGTCAGAAAAGTCAAAAAGTACATCATTTGGAAAATGGAATAAATATTATATAAAATCAAGTTTAAAATTACAAAAAACAGGTAAAAATGAATTTAAAAATCTATAAAAGAATATTAAAAATTTTAGGAATATTTATTTTTAGAAAACATTTATATGGATAATAAATATACCCCACCAAATACTTGCGTATAAAAAATCTCAGATAATAATGAGATTATGAAATTATCCATTAACTTAGGTCTGATATACTTTATATGTATACAAATTTCATATATAATGATTTAAATAATTTCAATGACTCATTCTAGAATCACAGTCATATTTATGATACGTATATGATCATATTATCAACCGTTTGTTCATAACATTTCATTATTACTCATTATTCGGGTATTAAATGCTTCGTTTTTATGCATGTTTTGTTGAATATGTTTTGGTTTTCCTTATTAGGCCATATTTATATCATTCCAAGATGATATTAAAATAATATATATCATATATATTTAATATCTTATATAATCATGCTTTGAGGGATAGCATGTAGAATGAATCACTTCACATTGTGAAATTGTATGGAAGTGGATAGTATATATTTTGTTTTGGAATCCATATCATGTTATAATAATCACATATAGTTATTATTTCCATCATTATACCCATCCTAGTATGGTTGTGGTGAAAACCAGATTACATCACAACATGGAGATGGTATGTCGTACGTATGCACACATGGTGATTTCATTTTACATATGATGGAAAAAGGAGGAGCATGGTTATTACATATTCACAATTAAATCTCATTATATATTTGATTTCGTCTTTAATACTTTATAATGGAAAAAAATCACTAATATAAAGTAGAATAAGAAATATATTTGAAAGAATCAGCAGAGAAGATTACATCTTCTTCGACGCACTCCCTATGTATCTTATCTTAAAGCACTATATTTGGCCTCTAGAAAAGAAAATAACCTCTATAATGTGACTAGGGAATTTTATAATAGAAATATGTGGGGAATGTCTAAACATTAAGGCTAAAAGTTAGGTTAAGAAGTTAGGGAGGAGGTACCTTTTTATAGTTGAGGTGAGGGGAACGTTTCCAATCTCCAAAAATATTAATTTATAATAAAGTCAAAACACATCTAAAAGCTGCAAAAATTTAATATTTTATAATATAAGATGTGGTAATGTTTCAATATCATCAACCAGTAAATTTTAGAAATTTTTTTATAACAATTTAAACATTATCATTTTAATTAACACTTAGTTATTATATTTATTTTTTAACTAAGGTAACAAATATTACAATATTAAAAGGGTTAAATATTTAATTATTTGTTATAAATTAGACCACAAATAAATAATTTAGAACATTTTATACCATATCATTAATATAATACATTTTAAAATTGTTTTATGTTTTTAAATGATTTAATAATACATTATTTTTATGAACAATCAATTGTGTCAATTTTGACACTATTAAATTAATTTATTAATAAAAATATAAATATAAGAAGTTAAATTTGAAAAAATTATTTTTATTGTACTACTAAGAGGAGATGGTAATATATAAAACTCATTTCTTATATTAATTTTCCAAAATTATATATATTTTAATATTTTTAATAAGATTAATTTGATATTTCCATTAATAAAATAATTACTACACCAGTTATGTTTAATTATTTTATATAATTTTTTCTTTGAGTAAAAATAAAAAATAAAATAAAATTTATAAGATAACTCTTATATATTTTAGGGGAATATTTATAGTCAAATATATATTCTGTGAAATACTATATTAAAAATGTTATATTTATTAAAACATTAATTGGAAAACTTAGGCATCACTTTAAATAAAAATATTAGAAGTGTCATAATTTTTTCATGTGGTTCCAAATGGTCAATAATTATACCTTTGGATGATAATGGTCAAGATATACCTGAGCAAGAAGATTTTTTTAGTATCTTTTCTTTTAAAGTTTATTATCATTTTAATAAAATTTATTTTGATAATTCTTCATCAAATAATTAATTTATGTATCATCAATGTCTATGCCTTTAAAGTAATTATTTATTTCGTAAAAATTAAAAAAAAAATTACCCTAATAAATAAAAATATTTTATATTTAAAATTATTATTAATATTCTAACCCAGCTTCTATGTATCCTTATATTAAAAATTAAATAGTTATAAAATATGATTGATACATATTTAACTTTTCTTTAAATAAAATATATTATATGTCTTCTTCTCATCCATATTGCTTACGAAGGATACTATTTCTACACAAGGATGATTTTGGCCAATACACACTAATATAATTAAATTAAGACACATGATAGAGTAATTTTGTAATATTATTTTTACCCATAAATTCTTAATTTACGTTTTTATTGTATTAAGATAAATTACTGAAGTTATTGTTTATAATGACAAAAATAAAAGTAATATATTTACATAATTTAGAACCATTGATTATAAAAATAGAATCTATTTTTAATAATTTAAAATACATAATTTTCATTAATTAATTTAAAATTAATCCTCTTATCGGATTGAGAAACCCATGTTTTAAATGTAAAAAAATGCAAAATATTGAAATGTTTTTATATATAAATTGAATGTAAAATTAATTATAATGACCTAAAATATATTAACGGATAATAATAAAATATTTTTATACTTTAAAACGATTTAAAAATATAACTTAACACTATAAATAATTTCTATTCGAAAAAGTCATTTCCAATTAAAAGACATTATTTTCTTACTGTTAATCCAAACGTGAAACATTTCAGAAAAATACCAATAATTAAACCAAAGTAAATTTTGATTCTCCTACTTCAAAAAATAAGTTTATTTTTTTCAAATTGAATATAAAAAAGTGTCGATAACTTGATTTAAAATGGATCTTCCATCAAAAGAAGGAAAAATTCTTTTATTAAGAAATACTTCTTTTATACAAAAAATGAATTCTGTCTTATATCACGTCCAAACAACATATATAAAGAATTTAAAATATTATATTTAATATATTAAACGTTTATTTCATTAATTAAATCCATCAAGAGTGATTTTGTTACATACTCGCTTAATTTCATTTAAATAATTTTTTAGAAAAAACATTTCCTTTTATTTAAAAAAGGGGTTTCTTTTCATTTTTAATTAAATTCTCACAAAATAATAAATTATTTATACATTTTTAAAGAATATTTTCAAAAATCTGTTAATATTATTGATACCTACCATTATAATGGTTAGGTTATATGGTACCATAATAATATTTAGCTATTCACTTAAACCTAGTCTTAGGTGACATGAAACCTATCAAAAGAATTCGAACTTGTGTTTAAAAAAATCCAAGAATAATATTGCATATTCTGAAAGATAAGCCGGTTATTCATGTAGTGTAATATTATCTTGGTTCATCATACGACACAAGACATCAAAAAATCCGAAAACATCTATCTCATAAAAATCTCAAGGTGTTACATAATTACATAGAGACTTCTAAATAATTTTAATAAATAAATTCTACTGTATTATTTTAAAATAAAATAATAATGAATATATATATTTTTAGTGGTCATTATTACATGTAAAACACTCCAACGCATGATGGGGCCCACCATGTCGTATATACCAATTCACCATAATAGAGAAGAATATTTAACGTTCTACTATATGTGATCCTTTAGCTCTTTATCTCAATTATAGTGAATAATATTTACAAACCACGAGTATAGTCTAGAAACCCATAAAGGCCCCTAAAGAGACAAGTAATAATCATACCAATGAAAACCATCCTATATACAGATACTGTGTAGCATAATCTCTTTTTCATTAGATATCTCATAAATTAGGTGGCACACTTATTTCACCACCCTTTATTTATTTATTATTTGTTGATATATCTAGACGAATTTACCCTAGACAGACATGGTTATGGGTTTTTAAATATACAATTATCAAGATCATCTAGCCCTAAGGTATCACTTCCATAACATAGAAGTGACAAATTTTATCTTGACCATTCAACCAATATTATACCACCAATAACACACACAACACTAATTACCTCTCCATGACTTTATTATCATGGTTTTTCCTTACAGTATAGTTTGCAATTAATTGGAACACATTGATAATGATCTCAAGTAAGGAGACCAATAATAATGTTCATATATAGGAACAATAAATGACACTTGAAACATGTGGTGTTCCTATAAGAGGGTATCTCCTCAGGATCTAACATACTAGAGATCACAATGTGTGAAATTATTTAGAAGAAGTATCAGTGATTTTGATCAGCTAACACCATATAGTCAAGCATCAACTATGTCTTTTCATAATATTGTATCTAGACCATAATATGTATATTTAAGATTAACGCCATAGTATCCCGAGGTTCTCATTATAGCTTGAGATATGATATATAATTTTCATACAATAATTATTATTTAGAAATAACCATTTAAATAGTTTGTCTAGAAATATATACAATATAATGGTAAGTGTACATCATGGATAACTCTCTCTATCCCTAATATGGTAATCAAAAGATGATGATGAAGTCAGGTCTAGGGTACCCACTATTATAACACTCCCACATGAACTAGTTCAAACTTGATAAATACCACATTTAGATGTCACATGATAAACTCATGTTTTTTTTGAGTTATGGATTTATTCATGGTCCTACCATGTTTCTGCTTCATAGTAATTCTTCTACTTACAACTATACCTTCTTGAGTAAAACATCTCAAGAGATGATATCACTGAGTATTTTACTTTTTTCTACTATAAAAAACATAACACATTGTCCATTAATACTAGTAGAATTATCATAATTTATATTATGATAAACAATTTCATATTTCATACAATTTTAAGAACTAAACACAATCATTGTGTATTATATACTACTTATTTAGCTTCCAATAAAGCTGTAACACTCTCAATATTTGCAGACATGGCTATCAAAAGATTTAATGAAATTTTATTGATCATTACCATGTCTTAACAATGATATTATAATATATTTATTTAAAGGAAGACTACTTTGTGTTTCCTTATAACTGGTATCCCTTATATCCACATTCTAGGTACATACCATTATACTTCCTCAAGTATAATCTGATAGTTCTGACTGCCTCCCATATTGTTCTCCAAGATATAAATGATATTTTCCTACCATAATGTTTATGTTTGTAATATAATTTCTTTTACATAGAATGGCATATGTTATTGATCCATTAAATAAGAACATGGAATTTAAATTACCACATTAATCTCTTCATATGTCATATACATGTCTTCATGTAGAGATTTATTCCATGTGGCACTAGTAACAATTCTCACTAAAATTGGTCTAAATTTTATTTTTTAATACATTTTTAGTATATGTACAATTTTCTAGGACCAAGAAACCATTAGATCAACCTCAGTAAATCTCATTACCTAGAAAATTGGTTGCTACGTTAAGTCAATATCTAGATATATAGTTTCATTTTGGTCTCAACTAACTGTAATATTAATAGCTGTTTTCCATATGTTGTCAATCATATTTTACTTGGAAAATAGTGTCACTCCCACTATCCTTTTGTAGAGACATGAAAAAATTCATTACTAATGAAAATTAAATGATCTTGTTTCATAATTCATTCCTATACTAGATTTCAGAAACTTTTATCCCTTAATAAAATTCTATGGTTTCACCATCCCTTCTAGTTTTTTCATATAGACACCTTCAAAGATTGGGGGTATTAACATCCAATACTCAATAAAATTGATCACAAAAAGTATCCATGATAAGTAAAATTATAATGGATTTCTGTATAATGAATTTTTATAACCAACAAAGCCTTATTGGTACCATACATATACAATCCATTTATATTTGAATTTCAATACCCACCATAGTATTCAAAATAATAAGACCATGTACATTGATACATGGAATCCATTATTTAATTTTAATTGACATTTTCAATATTATATATTTTCCATATTCTAATTGTATGATTTATTTTTATCCAAGAATAATGTGTCACTGACCGCGATGAATAAAAACCGATAACATGGTTTTGACCTTCATATGCAGTACATGTATATGGAACATTATATTTCCACAGGCTCTTGTGGAACTTCTTCCAATTCAAACTACTTGTGCATCTTCATCGTTGACTAAATCCAAGTTGATTATGCACTCACTAAATCAAATAGAGATGTTGCAACACCCCGAGATTTTATGAAAAATATTCTTTTTAATGTCTTGTTTAGTAAGCTACTCCAAAATAAGCTTGTTATATACGCAAAACACCATATTTTCTTGCAGTATACACCACACTATTATTGGCTCATGTTACACACAATTTCAAGTTTTTTTTAAACTATTCTACGCAACATTATGTATAGATTTTGTTTAATGTATAAATGAAATAAGTTTTCATTATGTTATACGCAACACCAAACTGAGCTTTCACTACACGCATGCCTGACTTGGCTTGAATTAAAAGCAATAAAGACCTTCCTCGATAGCGTGTGTAGTACGCAATACCGAGTTTCACTAAATGAGATATTATTATAATATTATTGTGAACTAGCTGTTATGAATAGTAATAAAAACTTTTTGAAATTTTATAAATTTTATCTTTTAGAATGGACTTCAATTTTGGATCTGGAATATCAAAATTAGCTTAGGGTGAAATTTTGTTACTTTTCGGATAACTTTCATATTCTGTTGAATAGTGAAAATTAATAAATTTTAATTAAAAACAACTTTTTTAATCAAAATAATTAATTATGATAAATTATTAATTTGAGTGGTTTTAAAGTATATTTATATTATATTTTTACCATTTAATTCAATGTTGTTCATTTGATGTAATTTCACATTTAAACCAGACATAAACAAGTGTCAATCTTTTGATAGTTATTATCTCTTAAAACACGTTATTTGTTTTGACGACAGGAATTAATATTTAAATTAATTATTTAAAATTATATGTTTAGAATTTGGTAAAATAGACATCATTTTTTAATTCATAATATCAAATATAGCTTAGGCCAAATTTTCGGTATTTTTCTGGAAACTTTCATTTTTTGATAAATAGTGAAACCACTAAGTGGTAGTTAAAAAACTGAATTTTTCATAAAAGATAATTTTACCGCTTCTGTGAGTTGAATTTCAAAAATCCAAGAAACCCAGTTAATATCAAGGAATAGAATTTGGTAAATGAGATGAAAATAATTTTTTCTGAATAGTAACTTTTTACTTTCTTTTACCACGGTTAAAATTAAATAGGATACTTTAGGATAAAAATGATATTATTATTACCCTAACACATGTCCCAATTCTATTGGATAAGATTAATTAGACAAAAAAAACCTTAGTAATAAAATATCACCATTTAGGCCCACTTGGATTAGATTATGACATTTAATATTAATTTATTTAAAGAAGGGTTAAAATTTTTAAAATCAAAGATTAATAAGTAAATCATTTTTCATATAGGGTTATACATAAGATAAATTCGACTATAAATATTCATTAGAAAGATAAATATATTTCCTACATAATGGTAGTTTATTTATAATTTTTAGACATTAAATAATTTAATTTATTTATGACACAAATATGATTCGGTAATTATCCTATTAATCAAATATTGATATAATTGATGTTATGAATACCCAAATAAGTGAAATTTGAGACTTTTTATGAAATTCACTAATTTTATAGTTTAATATGACATGTTATTTGTGATCTAATTAACCTTTTACGAACTAATCATTCTTTTATGATTTTCACAAAAACCAATTACGAAATAATGTCAAAATTGACATAAAATAGTTTTTAAAAAAAATATTATATTATTAATCGTTATGTTATTCCTAAAAATATAAGGTTCAGGAAAATGACTTAGATAAGGTTATATATATTAATAATAAACAACATGGGGTTCTTTTGGATTGTTATTGGAGTTTATTAACCTTATATTGTAAGAAAACAAGAAGACAAAGTAAAAGTAAAATTATTTATCTTAAGGTTAAATATAAATGATAAGGTGAAAATAGAAACCTAAACTTGTATAAATTCTATTGGATGAGTGGTTTTCGACCCATCCGCACATTAGAATCCAAATAAATCAATTTGGATCTATTGAAAACCGAATATGACTTTATAATAAAATAATAATTTTAGTTTTTCCAAATGTGCCCCTCTCATCCCTTATAAAACGGCACCTCCTCCCACTCTTCTTCACACAAAACTGAGCATTAAAGCTCAGAAAACCCCATCAAATTCTATTATCCACTTCCATATAAACATCCTAGAGGTTCTGGTCTTCTTCAAAGACCAATTTTTGTGCCCTATGAGGAGGTCTCAAAGAGGCGTTTCATAGAAGAGTTAATGTCCGTTACCGATTCCTTCAACTTTATTTCTACTTCCACTTCTTCCACTTTAGTTGTTTTATTATGAAGTAATAACATCAGTATAACTCATATACTGATATGTTAAAATAAGTATGAAAAAAACCTATTTCACCATCTATACATCCTATGGAAAACGAAATCACCACGCATGTGTACGCACGGAATACCGTCTCCACGCCATGGTGAAATCTATTTTCCCACCAACACCATAAATGGATGGGTATAATGGTGTAAAGAATAACTATATATGTTTATTATAACATCATACTAATTCTGATATATTATACCATCCACTCCAATTCTATTCAATATGTTTGGGAACGATATCATCGCTCGTGCGTACGTAGGGACTACCGTCTCCACGACGCGATGAGATTCATTCTCCATGTTAACCATACATGAATGATCATATTGTTTATATAGTGGATAATAATGAAATATATAAAATAATAATTCTACTGTATTTATTTATATATATATATTTATGTCATCTGTTTAGTTTCATTAAATTCAATAAGGAAACAAAAACAGCGTTCATGCGTACGTACGGCCTACCGTCTCCATGAACGGTGTATTTCATTACTTTTATCAATATATAATATATATATATCTATATATTATGAATTTATATTATATATAAATCATGTTTTACATTATAGGATTATGTAAATCAGGATATAAGTAATAATATCAAGAACGACAAGTCGAATCACATACGACAATTGAAATGATTTTACCCAAAACGCTGCTTTAACATGGAATTTACAAATGAACGGGTAATATAAAGTCATAAGTGAAACATATATGATATCATAACAATGAATATGATTCTTTAATAAGTCAATGACATTATTTAAATCATTATACATGACTTTTGGATACATACGAAGCATATCAGACCTAAGGTAAGGGATAATTTTGCAAATCTCATTTTTATCCGAGATTGGTTATTCGTAAGTATTTACTGGGTTTATTGATATCATCCATGTCCATGTTTTATAAAAGTTTATTCATGTATATTTAATGTCATTTTTACCCATTTTGACAATTACCCCATGGTATGGAAGGAATCTTTATTTTATTTACCCTACAAGGTACTTTTTGACTTTTTCGACAAAAGTACGAGAGGAATGTTTTTCTAACGTATACGGCATGAAAGGATTTTTACAGTTTTGTAAAGCCATATTTTAATGAAGCTTACTCCAAAAGATTTCATGACTATTTTCAACAAAATCCTTTTCTTTTAAGATTGCATGATATTTTGTGAAAAGAAAATGATTTTGAAGAACAACTGATATTTTCCTCAAGAATTCATTTCAAATGTTTTATCAAAACCATTTTAAATCTAAGATGAAATTATTTCTTATGTGTATGTTTCATGTATAAAGTCTATTATTTACATGGTTTCACTTTTCTTATGATGAAATATCCATTTGTTTTATATGGATTATGTGATGATGGGATGATGTTTATGAAACCCATTTTATTCTTTGGGTTATGATGAATGTTTTAAGTTTATTGTGTGGCACAAGTAAGAATGATTTCATTATGAGATGGGTGGGACCTATATCTCCCTCCAATTAATTGGGTAAAGATTTATATCTCATGAGATAGACATGGTTGGAATGGTAAGTTAATCCGGTTCAGTGTTATACGACTGAAATGAGGAGTGAACTCGATTCAGAAAGGGAATTTGTCAACTAAGATGGTCTTGGAAGCAATGCCTTGGCTACTATGGAAATCGTAACATGTACTTAATGGTTACCACACTGACATGTTTTATTCCCATGATATTTTATCATGATTGATGTTCCCTTATGATATATGCTTTAAGTACTTCCACGATTCATGTCTTTGCTCAATATTTTGATTATTAGATTTTATGTTCAAGTTTTTTGCATTCAAATGTTAATGGATTGTTTTATGTTCACTATGTTTACCCTTCCTAGGAATTTGAGCTCACCCCCTTTTATGTTTTCTTTTCCCCAAGATATAAAGAAAGGTTTTAGGTAAGAAAAAATGGTATGATCTTTATTGGGATATGTTGAATATATTTTACCAAGATTAGAAGATTTTATTCCGAGTTTCCAAAGACACTAAACTATTACGTTCCTTGTGTGTTTGTTTTTGTTATGTACTAAGTATTATGCAAAAGTAATGTAATGTCCATGTACATCATACTTTGGGTCTTTACAGTTGGTATCAGAGGAAAGGTTTAGTTGACCTTTGGAAACTAGGATGCGAAAACATTAGTGAGATCCCTAGAGATATTTCTAAGGTATGTCTAGGGATGTCCCTAAGGATAAGTATACGTATAGAATATAGTCCTATTATTTTTGGGTTTTAAACAATGGCTGGAATCATGAAGATTCACGATAATGGTGGATATGATGGACAATGGAATGATATTATTCATAAGAAACCAAATGAAATTGGATCTGGAGGTCCACATATAGTTATTATGGCTAATCAGCAATATCATAATATGATCAATAACCTCAACTTTGGTAAGTTTCCTGACTCATCTAATAAGAGAAAGATGGAGTTTCATGATGATCATAGAGGAAAGAAAGTTCAATTCCCCTCAGATCAATCATGTGGCAAGAGGCATGAGGGAGAATGTTTCAAAGAAACTGGAAGATGCTTTGGGTGTGGAAAAGAAGTACACAAAGCCAGTAATTTCAAAGGATAGGGTTTAGTTAACACCATGGACAAGGATAACGGTATTTCTAACACATCAACAATGGTTAATTGTTTTAAATGTGGAATGTACGGGCATTATGCAAACCAATTACCTATGGGAAAATCTCGTGAAGAGAATCAGCATGGTCATATGGGTAGTATTTATGTGGATGATGATGAGGAGACTACAATTGATATATGAGATGAAAGAGGTGTTGAAGCTCCGTCAGTTGTTTAAGAAGGTATTGGAATGATTTCATGTTTATCAAGAGTTATGTTGTATAGTTAATGGTATTATGGAATAAAGAATCATCTAAGGATTGTTACACTATTGTTCATCCTAAAGTATTTGAAAGTATATGTTGAAGGGTACCGGTAACCATGAAAGGTTATTCAGATATTTTGGGAAAGTAGATGATATGCACATAATGAAGGGATAAAGAAGATAATGAGTTGTTTTATTTTATTCATGAGCTCATGACTAATATAAGGACTAAGTGATGTTATGGTTGAAGTATATAGAATTTTTGGGATTTTGGTATATGTAATGTGTAAAAATTTAACAACATTCATGTTGTCACTAAGGTTCAATGGGTATTCATTCTTCAAGAGAATACATGATTAGGGTATTCACATGTTTGTAATTTGACCAAAAAGATATATCTTTTGATATATGGGGGATAACTGATGGAATTCATGTGATTGTTATATGAAATTTAAAGTAATAATTTTCTTTATACTATGAGCTTGGACCGAAGTACTTTAGATAAGCCTAATGATTGGAATGGATTATGTTATTATTATTTAAGGATATAATTTTTTTCGATATTATTGATGGGATGTTATAATAATGTAGTTTTTGAAAAAGGACAACCTGCAGGATGGGTGGTAGCCCATCGCGTCAGACAAGGCTATGGGAATCGAACCCACAACTGAAGTGAGACTGGCGTTTATCGCCTACCACTGGCCTACAAGAAGTCTCTGGTTAGTAGAAACTAGTTTTATTTTATTAAGCAGTATGATATATGAAGTATAAGTTCATTTTTTGAATCGTATATGATTAACCTCACCATATATGGACTTATGTATATTTGATAACTTTTGATAACCTTTTGTTTGAAACAGATGGAATGAGCCATCATTCTATCACATGATCTGTTAACACTTCACAAATAACAAATTCAACTTTATTTATTTAAGAGATGAAGTGGAAAATTTTCAATGCACGGACAATAGTGAGATTGTACCAAAATCAATCAAGTATTTATTATAATTCAAAATTTTCAACTTTAGGGAAATGATATTGAAAAACAAAAATGTGGTCATAGTGATCTTATATCCAATGAATCAGATGTTACCTTATATCATCACAAATTTATGGCTTTGTGATTTATGGCTTTTTCATAGCCATGTTCTCTACCACTCTCCATCAGAACATGATGGTTAGGTTTCACCTCCATATCCATATTTTCACCTATGTTATCCTATGTGGAAACCCAGTGATGAGTTATTTGGGTATCCGTTATGTTTCTAACATTCCTTTTTTAAATGATGTTTTAGTATTCCTTTTTACGATGTGGGTTTCTATGAAATAAACTCTCATGTAATAAACCATTTATAACCCCGCCGAATTTCGAGGGAGAAATTAATTTTAAGGCGGGGTAGAATGTAACACCCCGATATATTATGAAAAATATTCTTTTTAAAGTCCTGTGTAGTATGCTTCTCCAAAATTAGATTCTGATATTCCCAACACCGTACTATCTTGCATTATACGAAACACTATTCTTGGCTCGCGTAACACACAATTTCATGTTCTTTTTTTAGAAACTATTCTACGCAACATTATGTATAGATTTTGTTTAATGTATAAATGAAATAAGTTTTGATTATGTTATACGCAACACCAAACAGAGCATTCACTACACACAGCCCTGACTTGGCTTGCATTACACGCAATAAATACCTTCCTCAATAGCGTGTGTAGTACGCAATACCAAGTTTCACTAAATGAGACATTATTATAATATTATTATGAACTAGCCGTTATGAATAGTAATACACAATTTTTGAAATCTTATAAATTTTATCTTTCAATATGGACTTAATTTTTGGATCTGGAATATTGAAATTAGCTTAGGGTGAAATTTTGTTACTTTTCGGATAACTTTCATAGTTGGATGAATAGTGAAAATTACTAAATTCTAATTAAAAACAACTTTTTAAATCAAAATAATTAATAGTGATAAATTATTATTTTTAGTGGTTTTAAAGTATATTTAGAATATATTTTTACAATTGAATAAAAAGTTGGTCATTGGATGTAATTTTACATTTAAACAAGACATAAACAAGTCTCAATCTTTTGATATTTATTATCTCATAAAAACACGCTATTTGTATTGACGACAGAAATTAATTTTTAAATTAATTAATTCAACAGATATGTTTTGATTTTGGTAAAATAGACATCATTTTTGAATTCATAATATCAAATATATCTTAGGCCTAATGTTTGGTATTTTTCTGGAAACTTTAATTTTTTGATGAATAGTGAAACCACTAAGTGGTTGTTAAAAACTGAATTTATCATAAAACATAATTTTACAGCTTCTGTGAGTGGAATTTCAAAACTCCAAGAGACACGGTTAATATCAAGGACTAAAATTTGGTTCAATGAGATGAATGTTTTTTTGGGTGAGTAGTAACTTTTTACTTTTTGTTACCACGGTAAAAAGTAAATAGGATAATTAAGGATACAAATGATATTATTATTACCCTAACTCATGTCACAATTCTATTGGATAAGACTATTTCGACCAAAAACAACCTTAGGAATAAAATATGACCATTCAGGACCACTTGGAATAGATTTGGACATTTAATATTAATTTATTTAAAGAAGGGTTAAAATAGTTAAAATAAATGTTTAATAAGTAAATAATTTTTAATATATGGTTATACATAAGATAAATTCGACTACTAATATTCATTAGAATGATAAAAATATTTCCTACATAATGGTATTTTATTTATAATTTTTATACTTTAAATAATGTAATTTATTAATACACAAAGATGATGCAGTAATTATCATATTAATGAAATATTGGCATAATTGATGTTATAAATACCCAAATAAATGTAATTTGAGTCTTTTTAGGAATTTAACTAATTTTATAGATTAATATGACATGTTATTTTGGAATTAATAAACTCTTTACGAACTAATCATTCTGTTATGAGTTTCACAAAAATCAATTACCAAATAGTGTCAAAATTGAAATAAAATAGTTTTTAAAACAAATATTATATTATTAATCGTTATGTTATTCCAAAAAATCTAAGGATCGGTAAAATGACTTAGATAAGGATATAAATATTAATAATAAACAACTTGGGGTTAGGTTGGCTTGTTATAGTATGTTTTTTAAACTTATAGTGTAAAAATACATGAAGACACAGTAAAAGTAAAATTATTTATCTTAAGGTTAAATATAAATGATAAGGTTAAAATTGAAATCTAAACTTGTCTAAATTCTATTTTAGGAGAGTATTTCGACCCATCCACACATTAGATTCTAAATAATTCAATTTGGAACTATTAAAAACTTAATATGACTTTATAATAAAATAATATTTTTAGTTTTTCCAAATGTGCCCCTCTCCTCCCTTATAAAAGGGAACCTCCTCCCTCTCTTCCTCACACCACTTTGAGAATTCAAGATCGGAAAACCCCTATAATATTATCTTCTAAACTTCCATAGAAACATCCTAGAGGTTATAGGATTCTTCAAAGACAGATTTTAGAGCCCTAAGAGGGGGTCTCAAAGAGGTGTTTCAAAGAAGAGGTAATGTCTGTTATCAATTCTTTCAACTTTATTTCATCTTCCACTTCTTATTCTTTAGTTGTTTCATTATAATGTAATAACATCAGTATAAAACATATAAGGATATGTTATTATATGTATGAAACAACCCTTTTTCACCATCTATCCATCCTACGGAAAACAAAATCACCACGCATGCGTACGTACAGAATACAGTCTCCACGCCGTGGTGAAATCTGTTTTCCCACCAACACCTTACATGGATGGGTATAATGGTGTAAAGAATAACTCTATATTGTTATTATAACATAATATTGATTCTTATATATTATACCATCTACTCCAATTCTATTCAATAATTATGGGAACGATATCATCGCTCGTGCGTACGTACGGACTACCGTCTCCACGATACATTGAGATTCATTCTCCATGTTAACAATACATGAATGATCATAATGTTTATATAATGAATAATAGTGAAATATATCAAATAATAATTCTACTGGATTTATGTATATATATATATTTATGTCATCTATTTAGTTTCATTCAATTCAATATGGAAACAAAAACAGTGTTCATGCGTACGTACGGCCTACCGTCTCCAGGAATGGTGTATTTCATTCGTTTTATCAATCTATAATATATATATATATATATACGTATATGATAAATATATATTATATATAAATCATGTTTTACATTATAGAATTATGTAAATCAGGATATAAGTAATAATATCAAGAACGACAATTCGAAACACATATGATAAATGAAATTATTTTACCCAAAACGCTGCTTTAACATGGAATTTACAAAAGAACGGGTAATATAAAGTCATAAGTCAAACATATATGATATCATAACAATGAATTTGATTCTGTAATAAGTCAATGACATTATTTAAACAATTATACATGAGGTTCGGATACATATAAAGCATATCAGACCTATGGTAAGGGATAATTTTGGAAATCTCATTTTTATCTTAGATTGCTTATTCGTAATTATTTACTAGGCTTATTACTATCATCCATGACCATGTTTTATAAATGTTTATTCATGTATGTTTAATGTCCTTTTTACCAATTTTTACTTTTACCCCATGGTATGGAAGGAATCTTTCTTTTATTTACCCTACAAGGTAATTTTTGACTATTCCAAAAAAAGTACCAGAAGAATGTTTTTTAACGTATATGGCATGAAATGATTTTTATGGCTTTATAAAGGCTCATTTTCATGAATCTTCCTCCAAAATATTTCATGACTATTTTCAAAAAAATACTTTTCTTTTAAAATTTCATGACATTTTGTGAATTGAAAATGATTATGAAGAAAAAAGGATATTTTCCTCAGGAATTCATTTCAAATGTTTTATCAAAACCATTTCCCATCTAAGATGACCTTATTTAATATGTGTATGTTTCATGAATAATTTCTCTATGATTTAAATGGATTCACTTTTCTTATTATGAAATATCCATTTGTTTTATATGGATTATGCGATGATGGGATGATGTTTATGAAACCCCTTTTATTTTTTGGGTTATGATTAATGGTTTAAGATTATTTTGTGGAACAAGTAAGAATGATTTCATTATGAGATTGGTGGGACCTATATCTCCCCCCAATTAATTGGGTAAAGATTTCTATCTCATGAGATAGACATGGCTGGAATGGTATGTTAATTCAGTTCAGTGTTACAGGACTGAAACGAGGAGTGAACTCGATTCAGAAAGGGACTTTGTCCACTAAGATAGTCTTGGAAGAAATGCCTTGGCTACTATGGAAATCATAACATGTGATTAATGGTTGCCACAATTACATGTTTTATTCCCATGCTATTTATCATGATTTATGTTCCCTTATGATATATGCTTTACGTACTTCCAAGATTCATGTCTTTTCTCTAGATTTTGATGTTTAGATTTTATGTTCATGTTTTTGCATTCAAATGTTTATGGATTGTTTTATGTTCTCTATGTTTACCCTTACTGGGCATTTCAGCTCACCCACATTTATGTTTTCTTTTCCCCAGTATTTAAATAAAGGTTTTAGGTAAGAAAAAAAGGTAAGATCTTTATTGGGATATGTTAAAGATCGTTCACCATGATTAGAAGATTTTATTCCGAGTTTCCAAAGACACTAAACTATTACGGTCCTTGTGTGTTTGTTTTTGTTATGTACTATGTATTCTGCAAAAGTATTGTAATGTCCATGTACCTAAAGTTTTGGGTCTCTACCGATGTGATCCCTTTTATAGAAGTATTGGTGATTACTTGACTAAAACTATTGTATGATATTCATTTAAATAACATCCAATATGTACTTTATGATATTAACTGGGATGCACATTGTGTTTTTCTTAATGCAAGTTTGTTTATATTCTTAATGAACTCTTTACATCTAGACAAAATGTTATTAAGAAATAATTAAATTATATCATACTATAACTCACATGATATCTATTTTTTGTTAATGTTTTCATGTTTTTATGGGATACTATCATTATTTGTGAGGCATGTCTTCATAAATAATGGATGTTTCTGTAATGGATGTAAGTTGAAACAGTGATACTCATTTTACTTACATCACAACTATGATGTGTATAAGGAAATTTTTATTTAGGAATTACTCCATGCTACATTTTATTGATCAATTATAAAATGTAATATTCATCATCAATTCTTCTTTCTATAATTATAACTTTTATGTAGATAAGGCAATGCGTATTTAGCAATTACTCCATGCTACACCGTATTAATCTTTAAATTCATAGTATAGATATTTTTTGGTGCACTAGAATAATGTATCTCATATCTCATGATGATGCATATAGAATAATTTACTCTAACATCACATAAACAATTAATGGTATCTTATTAAGTATATTTACCACTAGCTTACCCCTGAAATAGTTCACACTCTCTAGATGAACTAGTTCTCAAATATTTGTGTCTTACCTTTATTTATAAAGGTTTCATTGTATAAAGCTATGTAAATAAGTGTGTTGATATTACCTAAGGTATATATATATATATCCAAAAAATCTAAAATCATATTGGTCATGCCCGTTAAAACTACTATGTTTTTATTGAAAAAGTATTATCTTTTCACAGTTAGTTATATAAGTCTTACATTCTACATTCATCAGGTATTACCAATGATTTGGGAAATAATGAACTATTGGGTTAGTGTCACCACCAAATAAATTCATTATTGATCTTGAGTAATGCCTAATTGTGTCCAGTGGAAATATAAGATAATTTTTTTTATACTCAACAAAATGTATACAAAAATCATTTACTTGGAAATTAGATATTATGTGATTCTTACCACAGAATTACGAACCACCCTTTCCCAGCCACTTAAACAACACATCCTACTTCCAGTAAAGATTGTTTACTTTAATGGGTACTGTATTCAAATACACATATATGATAGGGATATTGTATTAAATCCCCAAAATGTAAAATAGAATCATTACTTACAAGTGAGGAAGACAGTTGATAAAGAAACCACTAATTTCTTCTTCAATTCAGTTTTTGGTAGTTAGAATTTAGTAATTATATTTCATGATATAAAAATAAAATAACCTCATATATAAAGATTCTTTATTTTAAGGATATAGTGAAGGTTCTTCTAGCATGAAACCTTCCTTGGAATTTTCACATTTCCTTTCAACTTGATCTATATAAGAACTGAAAAATTATAATTTCTTCAGAAAACCATAACTTAGAAGTTATTTATGAATTTTTATCTATTCTCATTGTTTTATAATATTAAATGAGAATAAAATATCTGGGTGAAAATGATATAATAAATGGATCTATTGAAAAATTAAAACCCATCTTTAAATTTACACATATCTAGTGTAAAGGTAATTGATTCATATATCGGTCTCTTTCTACTTGAGTGTTTCTTGGAGTTGAAAAAACATAGAAAATTACCCATTTTTCTTATTTTTTATCCACAAATCACATCAGATGTTGATGATAACATTATGAAATAACCTATATATGAATCAAATAGTAGTCGCCTGTAAGCATTTTTCTAACCATCTCTTTCTATAGTGTCTTAATAGGTATTGGGGAAACCAACACCTTGAATTTATGATATCATAGTACTTTTCACATGTTCCTGAACTATCTACTAGAAACTCATGCTAGTATAAACACTTTATTTGTCTATTATTTACCAAAATGTAATTGCAGTATTACATTCCATTTTTGAAAAAAACAAAAATCTAGACGATTAGAATTTTTATCTTGATTAATGATTATAAATTAATAATTATTTACATCCTTAAATACCTCCCACTATTTTATCAATATTTAGCTGCCCTATATAATAAAATAAAAATAATTTTTCACTTGAGTATTAGAGTGTAAAGGATACTTGAACCTCTCATCATTGTCTGCAAGCTATGAATATGCCACTACATGAAGATTTCAATGTTGGAATTTGACTCTCCAAGCTCATTAAATTGTGGATCCTTAATCTATTGAGTGAATTTCAATTTTTTAAAATCATAAATTTTATTCACTCAATTATTTACTCTAATGATGAAACAATATATATTTGAATACTCATTTTATTATAACATTAGTTAAGTCAACCCATCACTATCATATATACTCCCTGTAGTAGGAAGTACCTCCAATTTTGGTTAATCGAGCACCCCATACACATGGTTTTGTTCAAATTTGAACAATGGAATAAGTTTTTGAATTGATATTTTTGTGAATGTTTTTAATAACTTTTTGATAAATGTAATCAATTTCTATTAATCAGTTCATTTTATCTTGTCTTGATCACAACCGAACCATAATAGAAAAAAAATCATCACATCTTTATGAGTTTTACTATTTATTATTTTATATATTTCCCACTATCATGAATGATGCATAAAATAATTAACAATTCATAAAGGAAATAAATTACATGACTAGACCTGAGTATCTAAAAATGGTTGATCTATTTATACTCAATACACCAATCTTGACCTATGGGAATCACACCTATGTCATGTCTTAACTAATGAAACAGATCTTTCCCTCCCATTGTGTCCACTTCTCTTTAGTATAAATTCATTATATTCGGAGGGTTCATTCCTTACAACATCCATGTCATAGTAAAAAAATATAAGCACCTATGGGAGGGTGACTTATGAGTAAAAAATGAAGATAACAAACTTTTGTCTAGGTATACATAACCTTTTACATATTAAACAAGAAAAAACAATAATGCATAGATCATCATGAATTTACTAATTATTAAAAACACTATACATAGGTAATTTTAAGAACCCATATCTTCTTTTCAGGTATGTTAAACTTTCTAGTGTTTTTGAGGAAAATAGGAGTTTCTGGAATATTTTAATGTACATGCCATGCACTTTATGAGTACACGTCGTGTACTCGATTAACCTGGGTAGCTGTGTGCTGCCCATGTCATGGCTGTGCACATAGCTATGTGTAGTGACCTAGAGGCATCCTAAGGCGGGGATCAGTAAGGGTAGGTACACGCCGTGTACATCAAAAGTACACTCAGTGTACTTTTTTTCATTAAATGTAATAGGGTTGCGTCTAACGGTCAAAAAAATCTCTTTCTCGACCTAGTTTATTCTAGAGCATCCTTACGATAACGATTCTTCCCCAATACCCCGAGCAAGCATCTGTTCTTTGAATAACCCTCCATCGATTGTGTTGGGGTCGCCTTAGTAAGCCCTTCCTTATTCTGGAGCTTCGTTTCCTGATTCTTCCTCTTTCAAGAGTTATACTCCTATGAACATTTTAGATGTTTTTATAGATCTACAGTGTTGTTGGGAGATTCAAAGATTGAGGTTCATGTATAACGATCTTACAAAACCAAGGTAGGTGGTTTGTGCCGTTCTGTAGACAGTCTTTGAGTTATTTGATCAAATTTCCACATACCCTTGAACAAGGTATTTCTTGTTTACTATTTATCCCTGTTAATTTCCTTCTATGATTTTATGCTTATGTAGAGGTTAATTGAATGTGAATAGGGTTAATTGCTATGATTTGGAAGTGTTTTCCCATGAATGTCTTGTTTATGATCGTCTGGTACTGCTTAGCCTGTTAGGCTGTCTTGTTTTTCCCGTGCCTAGTATTTTTAGGATGGAGTGATTATTATCTATCATGCTATGATATGTTGTATATTGTTTAGCCAAGTATTTCTAGAGGATTAATTTGGCTACTAATTATCACATGTGCACGATTTCATTACACAGGGTTGCACGAACCTGGTGTAGTGAGACCATAGGGGAAATTGACATTGAGGTCTTTCCCAGAGCGTCTTTTATAATTATCACGCTGCGAGACCATAGGGGGGATTGATGTTGAGTGGTACCTCAGAGTGTCTATAGATACATTATGAGGCCACATGTGGAATTGGTGTTGAGTGCTTCCTCAGAATGCCTATAGGTTATTGTTAAAAGATTATAGCAGAAATTGACGATGGATGCTTCCATATATAGTCTTTAATCAGTTTTGACTATAAGGGGAATTGACAGTGAGTGATTTATTAGGGAATATTTTTTATATCTTTATAAATTGAGCTAGAGTGGATAGGTTGTGTCTACTTCCCAGAGGGTTACCTGCTTTGATTAGCTACTTACTCGATATGTGGAATTGAATGCTTGAAATGAAGGATTGTTTACTTTTGAGTACTCCCCTTCATTACTACTTTGATTATTACCTGACACATATATTCACTGACTATTAGGCAGTGATCTTTTGATGGTTTCCTACTAGGATTAGTCTCACAACCTATTTGGGTCATGCTTTTGGGGAAAAACAAATTATATTTCTACAATAATAGATAAGGAAAAGAGCCCTTCTACTTCAGGTACTTGATTAATGAGGAGTTGGAGAGCATGGGGCCAAGCTGAGGCTTGCGATGCTCAGGAGTTTAAGTGTCTTATTTTGTACTTGTATTATTTCTGTATTCTAGCATTGTGACCTTCTTGGATATTTCCCTATACATATGAATCCTACATCAGTTATATATGTGCTTCATATTATACTTTCAGCCTCCCACTGTTTACCGTTGAATGTTATTTTTATCACTGCTTCTGCTATTACCATTTTTTTACATCCACCATGTTACTCTACCAATGAAGGAAAATTTTTCCCACTATCACACCCAAGGACCTCACTGCTAGTCGACAGCCTCTAGCGTTCAGGGAAATGCGCTTGAGGCCATGTGACCAACTAGGTACGGGGTGCCTCTAGGTGGCTTCCGGAATTGGGACGATACAAAGTGGTATCAAAGAGAATTATTTTCTTTTTTGATTTACTATTTGGAGCCTATATCCAGGGAGAGGAAGTAATAAGTTCTTGGTAATAAACAATTCCTAGGAGTAGCCAACCTGTGTACAGAGAAAATCCAATCTACCTCATTTATTACAATTTTTATGGGTTTTAAATTTTATGGTTGATTTGATTTCACTATTGGGCGATTCAATGATTTTGCAGTTATTGTTAATGTTATTGAGGTTCTATTTTTGTTGAAACCCAATGAGATGAGGGTATTCCATCTCATGAATAATATATTCACTTACTTGGATCACATGTCATACATTCTTGCCATGGCATTTAGGGTGCATTAGCGATTTCATATTGTTGTGATAGATGTTTTGTAAAATACGCATGCTTTTGTGATAGATGCCTTGATAGAATACCTGCTTTTGGGTAGGGTATTTCTTTTGGTAATAATTTGTTCTAATGAACTGCAAAATTTGGTTATTGTGGTGTTATGGGCCCTCATGAATCATAATTTGGTGGATCATTGACTTGTTTTCCTTGTATACGACATGTATAAGATTCCAATATTAGATTCATTGGGAGTATGGGCCCTCGCGGATTGGAATTTTTCACGTTCAATGTTTGTTTCAATGTTTTTGTGGGTTTTAAAGTAGTTTCTGAGGCTTACTATCTGGAAAAACCAAGAATACATGGCATGTAATGTTAAATAAACTCCATGTGTTCTTCTGTTCTGGAAGAAACTTTTTTTCATAAGTACACGACATGTACTGTATGTACACACTGTGTAGTATCTAACCATTTCTCAGAATTTCTGGGCGGGGACAAAAGGTTTGGAATCTTTGGTATGACACACCATGTATTGGATTTACATGACGTGTTGTAGTATCATGTATCCGGTCGTTTCACTAACAACACAGGTCGGTTGAGTCTCTACTAATACACGCCGTGTCTGGCTGAAACACATTGTGTAGTGTAACCCGATTACCCAGCCGTGTAACGAACAATAGGGGTCAAAGAGATCTTCCTATTATATTCTGTTTCAATCCATAACATGCCGTGTAGTGTGAACCTTGTATCTGGCTGTGTCACCAACAACACGGGTCGGTGAAGCCCATCTAAGTACACACCATTTCTATCTTGAACACACTGTGTAGTATTGTTTAGGAGAACCGTTTGGGTTAGCCGTGTAAGGGAACTCAGGTAGGGGAAGAGAAGTAATGTACACATTGTTTGTTTGGAAAACACGTTGTGTGTATGGGGTGTTACACGACCAGTTTTGGCAGAAGTACACGCCCATGTGAAAGGCTTCAGGGAAAATTCCATGTAGGAGTTATACACGCTGTGTATCCATGTTTTGGAAAAATTGAATGATTTATTTCTCATGTTCCCTACTTTTTCTTATAGTTTTCAATCCTTGATAATCTTGTTCTAAGGTGAGAGCTTGACCTTTTAGAGTCATGCCACCGAGATGTCCTCTGGCAGTCTGCCAATTTCAAGGAAGTGATCAGACACTGGACATGACTGCTCAGGGATTACTAACAGATCCTTCAATGGTGCTAGTCTTGGCTCCATATGTTATCCTGAATACAGGTTCCAATGCACAATTCTGAGAGGGTTTCATGAGGATGATCAAGACCTTTCAGGCATCACTGCCTCCTGCCCCGTTGATGGCAGAATTGACGCATGTCTTTCAGTAGATGCATCCTCTAACCTTCTTAGGGGATAGAGGACCCCAGGATGAAGAGTCATTGCTCGAATCCATGCTAACGATCTTCGAGAATCTGGAGATTCCTCTAGAGAGGAGGGTCAGAATTGGTATATATATGCTTCGGGATTCCTCCAGGAGAAGGTGGGATGTGATCTCACATGCTGGACGCCCGCAAAATATGGCTTGGGATGAGCTTCAGTGCACCTTCTTTGATTACTTCAACCCAGAGACCTTGAAGACCGATCGAGCCCGAGGGTTCATGAGTCTAGAGTAGGGTACTCTATCTGTTATGGAGTATTCTTCTTGCTTCACCAAGCTGCAATTCTTTACAACATTTATAGGGGGATATGAGTCAATCCTTTCATAGAATTTTGTGGATGTTCATAGGCAGAATATATGATATCAGGTGAATATCTTCTGGTTGATCTCAATCACTTCTATAGTCAACCAGGAACTAATTACGGAACGTAATCTGAGCGATTTTGGATATGTGGTCCAAAGCGGTTCAGCATCTAGAGTTATTTCTTCTTCGGATGATAGAAAAAAGAACCACAAAGAGGCTACACATGGAGATCCGAGTAGGCGGGATGCACCTTCAGGTAGCCAGGTGGTATTCTACTAGTGTGGAAAAGCCAGGCATATGAGGCCACATTGCCCGAGCTACCCAGTTGAGTGCTAATCATATGGAAAGATGGGCCATCTTCAGTGCTTCTATCAGATATTTTCACCAGCAGATTGTGACATGGGTTCTTCTATGACTCCAGATTTAGGAGCGACACCACCAGTTACTCCTCAGTCAGGGAACAAGAGATCTTCCAACCATTCAAGATGAGGTGGAGGTCATGGACGTTGTAATCAGTTGTCAAGATTTCTCTAATGGTAGGGTGGATCAGCTCAGAGTGGTCAGGTAGGTTCACAAGCACACGGTGTAGGCCATACTTTTACAGTGGAGCAGACCCAACAGGAGCAGGAACCCGAACCCTTGACAGTTCGAGGTACCATTCTTGTTTCCTTAGTTTTAGCTTCTTCTCTTTTTGATACAGGGGATTCCCATAGCTTTATATCTTTTTCTATTGTGGAGAGCCTTGGGATCTGTATATTTTCCTCTGCTGATATCTTGATTCTAGACACTCTATTAGGGACTATAATGACTAGTGTATGACAGTGCAAGGAGTTCTCTCTATAACTTGGTGGGTGTCACTTCTTTTGGGACCTCTATTCCATGGAGATGAGAGGCTATGATTTAAATCTCAGAATGTACTAGATAGTTCCCTTCTAGGATTTTGACGACTAATATTGTCGTAGGGTGAGTTTCACATCACCTAAGGGCAGATTGTTTCTTCATAAGGGTGAATGTGATGTCCAGGAGAGCATAGCAGGACCCGAGCATCATGGGCTGGAAGGAGTTACAACCCTTATTTCTAGTCTATATCTAGTTGACTAGGGGACATCACAGATGGTCTTACCTTCATTGGAGGAATGTTTCAGGGACATCTTTCTAGGGGACTTTTCAGGTTTTCCTCTAGAACGAGAGGTAGACTTTTCTATTGATCTTGTTCTAGGAGCGGTATTGATGTCCATTCCTCCTTATAGGTTCTATACACCAGAGTTGTAGGAGCTCAAGAAGCTATTGGAGGAGTTTCATGGAAAGGGTTTCATCTGACCTAGTACTTTTCCTTGGGTTTTGTTTGTCCTGTTTGCGAAGAAGGCGGATGGTACCCCCAGACATTTTGTGTATTATCAAAAGATGAACCATTTGATGGTAAAGATCCAATATCCCTTACCGAGGATTGATGATCTCTTTTATCATTGTTGAGAAGCTCGGGTGTTCTCAAAGATTGAATTGATGTCTGAATACCATCAGTTGCACGTTAGACAATCTGATATACCTCTTACATCCTTTCGGAGTAGGTAGGGTCTATATGAGTATGTGGTTATATTGTTCGGTCTCACAGACGCGCTTGTAGTCTTCATGTCACTGATGAACTGATTGTTCCATCCATACATGGATTCTTTTGCGGTAGTCTTCATGGATGATATCTTAGTGTACTATCACACTCGACACGACCATTCCATCCATCTTGAGATTGTTTTGAGTACACAAAGAGAGCATTAGTTATATGCTAAGCTCTCAAAATTCCCCTTTTGGATGGACCAGATTCACTTCTCAGGTCATGTAATATCAGAGAAAAGAGTATTAGTAGACCCAGAGAAAATGAAAGAAGTAGCTTTTTGGGAGCAGCCGAAGAACTTATTTGAGTTACGGAGTTTCTTAAGTCTGGCCGGATTCTACAGATGTTTTATACAAGAAATTTCATGCTTAGCAGCACCACTGACAAGCTTGACTAAGAAGGGTGTGAAGTTCGAATGATCAGATTCTTATGAGTCATCCTTTCAGGAGCTGAAAGGGAGGTTGACATCAGTACTGATACTAGTATTTCCAGAGTCGGGCAAGAGGTATAATGTTTACAATGATGCTTTAGGTATCAGGATGGGAGCTATGCTTATGAAGGGAGAAGTAGTCATTGTGTACGGGTCTCGACAGGTGAGGCTACATGAGAGGAATTACTTGATAAACGGTCCGGAGTTCGTTCCTGTGGTTCATGCCTCACGATGTTTGAGACACAATATTTTGGGGGAATTTTTTTTGGTTTTCACTGACCACAAAACTCTCAAGTACATATTCACTAAACATGATCTAAATTTGGGACAATAAAGGTGGGTTGAGTACCTTCATTCCTTTGACTTTGAGATTGCCTACACGCCTAGGAAAGGAAACAGTGTGGCTGATATGTTGAGGAGGAGGACTCAGATATAGGTAGTTCAGGAGGCTAGGAGTGAGTGTAGGCTTATGAATCTATTCTCTAAGATGAATTTGGAGGTTCATGATAGACAGAGACATGAGTTTCTTTCTTTTTTAGGTGTTACCTCTACTCTACTTGATCGAGTGCGAATGAGGCTGCTATCATATTTTGAAGGCCTAGTGCTATGGGGGAGTGTGTCAGGACAGGACCCTATTCCAGTATAGACTATAAAATAGGATCAGATCTAGGGTTTTCATGGGCATGTATGGGTGTCAGCAGACATACACGAGGAGCTCCTGTAGGACTTTCATTCCTCAGTTTGGGCAGTTCATCCTGGTGTCACCAAGATGTATCACAATCTACACTGTCGGTATTGGTGTCCAGGTATGAAGATAGATATTGCTGGTTTCATCATGAGGTGTTCCACTTGTCAGCAAGTGAAGGCAGAGCATCAGCAACTAGTAGGATTTTTCAGCAGTTACCCATTCCCGAGTGGAAGTGGAACGATATCACGATGGATTTAGTAATAGGAATGTCAAGATCGCCTCGAGGGAATGATACTCTATGGGTTTTCATTGACAATCTCATGAATGTTTCTCAATTATTTCCTGTCAAAGAGACCATCAATGTTGATGAGCTGTGAGGGTTGTACATCCGATAGATTATACAACTACATGGGGTTCTGCACTCCATTGTTTCAAATATGGACACACATTTTACTTCTCGATTCTGGCTAGGACTTCAGAAGGCTTTGAGTACAAAATTTATTTTGACTACAACTCACCATCCCATACATATGGCCAGTCCAAGCATACGATTAAGGTGATTAAGGACATTATTCGAGCATGCATCCTGGATTTTGGAGGTGCTTGGGAGAATCACCTACCTCTTGTGGGGTTTTTATACAATAATAGTTTTCAATCCACTATTCAGATGTCACCTTATGAGGCCTTGTAAGGTAGGCCATGCCGATCACCCTTATGTTCGTAGGAGGTAGGAGAGGCCACTATGCTGGGACCTCGTCTTGTCCAGGAGACCATAGAGAAGATAGAGTTGATACCGAAGAGGAGGGCTACTGCATAGTCTTGACAGAAGTCTAATACTGATTGAGAGAGATGAACTCTAGATTTCGAGGTCGGAGATCATGTTTTCTTGCATGTCACACCAAGGTTTGGATGCAGGATGATTAATAGACAGTGTAAGCTTTCATCGAGATATGTCGGGCCATTTGAGTTGTTGGAGAGAGTTGGTCCAGTTGCTTATTAGTTTTAGTTACCTCACAGGTAGAGGTATATGCACGAAGTCTTCCATGTTTCTCATCTTCGACGTTACTTCTCATACCCATCTCATGTTCTCCAACCTGGGGAGTTTGATCTTGAAGTTGATGCATCTTTCGAGGAGTGTTCTATCCAGACTGTTGATCGAAGTGAAAAGGTTCTCCGTGGTCAGTCAGTTCCTCTGGTATGAGTGATATGGTAGCACGGGCGATTACAAGATGATACTTGGGAGAGGGAGGCCGATGTACAATTGCAGTGGCCGGAGCTGTTAAGAGTTTCTTCTTCTATGCTTCCTTGCTAGGGAAATTTGGGGAAAAATTTATTTAATGGGGGAATTTTTTAAGAACCTGGATCTTCTTTTCAGGTATGTTTTTCTTTTTTCTAGTGTTTATGAGGAAAATATGAGTAAATGTAAATTTTTGAAGTACACGTCGTGTACTTTATGAGTACATGCCATGCACTTGGTTACCGCGGGTAGCCATGTGCTGGCCATGTCCCGGCTGTGCACACGACCATGTGTGATGACCTGGAGGCCACCAAATGTGGGGATTGGTAAGGGAATGTACACATCGTGTATTTTTTTTCATTAAACGTACCGGGTTCACCTCTGACGAACATAAACATCTACTTCTCAACCTAGTTTGTTCGAAAGTGTCCATATGATCGTGATTCTTCCCCGAGCCCCAGATCGAGCATCCATTCACTAATTCAACCACTGTCTATTGCATTGGGATCGCCTCAGTAAGCCCTTCCTTCTTATATGGATTTGTTTCTCGATTCTTCCTATTTCATGCGTTATCCTCTGTTGAACGTTTTAGACATTTCTATTGATCTATGGTGTTCGTATAGATTCAAGGCTTGAGGTTCACATATAACAATCCCACAACACCGACGTAGATGGTTTGTGCTGTTTCGTAGAATGTATTTGAGTTATATGTGAAAATTTCCCAATACCCTTGAATGAGGTTTTGTGTGTTTACTATTTTATCCCTATTAATTTCCTACTATGCTTGAATTCTTAAGTAGAGGTTAATTGAATGTGAATAGAGTTAATTGCTATGATTTTGAAGTTTTTGTCCATGCATGTATTTTTAATGACCGTTTGGTACTGCTTAGCCTGTTAGGATGCCTTGTTTTTCCCATGCCTAGTATTTTTAGGAGGGAGTGGTTATTATCTAACATGCTATGATATGATGTATATTGTTTATCCAAGTAGTTATAGTGGTTTACTTTGGCCACTGATTATCGTTTTTTTATGGTTTCTTTACACGGGGCTATGGGAACTTGGGTTATTGAGACCATAGGGGAAATTTACATTTAGCGCTTTCTCAGAGTGTCTTTTATAATTATCACGCTGCGAAACCACATGGGGGATTGAAGTTGAGTGCTCCCCCATAGTGTTTATAGATATGTTACGAGGATACATGAGGAATTGACATTGACTGCTTCCTCAGAGTGCCTCTGGTTACAATTAAAATACAATTGGGGGAATTGACGGTGAGTTATTCCTTATAGAGTAATTTTTATATCCTTGTAAATTGAACCATAGGGGGATAGGATGTGTGTAATTCCAAGAGGGTTACCTACTTTGATTAGCTACTTACTTGATATGTTGAATTGAATGTGTGAACTATAGGATTGTTTACTTTTGAGTAATTCCTTGCTTTAATTTTTTCTTATTACCTTCCATATATATTCACTAACTGTTGGGCACAAATATTTAGGTGGATTCCTACTGGGATTAGTCTCACACCCTGTTTGGGTCATAGTTTTGGGTCCATACAGATTATATTTCTACATTTATAGAAAAGGGAAAGCACCCTTCTACTTCAGCTACTTGATTGGTGAGGAGTTAGAGAGCATGGGACTAAGGTGAGGCTTTTGATGCTGAGGAGTTTATCTATTTTTTTGTACTTGGATTATTTCTATATTCCTGCATTGTGACTTCCTTGGATGTTTCCCAAGACATATTCATCATGCACCATTTATATTTGTGCTTCAATTTATACTATCTGTCTCCTGTTGTTGACCGTTTAATGTTATTATTATCACTGCTTCCGCTATTTCCATTTATTTTACTTACACTGTGTTACTCTAAAAATTAGGTCATAGTTCCCCCACAATCACACCCATGGACCTCGCTGCTAGTCATAAGCCTATGGAATTCAGGGAAATGTGCTTAATTCCATGTAACCAACCGGGTACAGGGCACCTCTGGGTGGCTTCTAGAACCAAGACTTTATAGTAATAAATAAGTAAATTATATTAACAAGACAGACATCAGTTCTATCAATTTTTCCAGACCAGTTAGATTGAAAAGTAAATGCGTGATAACATTAAATTAAATGAATTTAAAGTAGAGGGATATTAAATTAATTAAATGACTGATATATTTCAAATAATTTATATTTTTAATACATAAATTAAATTTATCTACTTAATTTAATGAAATTTAAGTTTTTTCTTGTCTTATAAAATTTACATGAACACTCTGATAATAGTTGAAGGTACCGGGGTGAGCAGTAGAAGCCAGAAGGTTGGGAATTTTCAAAGTTTATTCACTAAAGTGACATAACTTCATCATCTACAAGTATCCATGCCTTAGTAGACGTATAAGGATCTCATGTAAATATTTCAAATCATAAAATTAAATAAATGGTTATCTCATTTTATTTGACGTGCATTAAAATTAATCACATTTCCGTCGATCGTTACTCGAAGGATCCCAAGTTGAACCCCTCTAGATCATACACACATGATTTAAGAATCTACATCTATGCCATTAATTGAATTCCAGGTGATATCATGGAGATTCAAATATCACTTTATCATCGTTATGATCACCATGATCCTGTGCCTTTAATCCACAACGATGTTCCTGGATGACTTTCTCAGATAGAGTATTTCTCTCTCTAGGATGTGGGATAAGAGAGGAGATCTCAATCCCTAAGAATGAATTGGACACTTGAAACAAGCTCCTTAGCTACATATATAGTGGATGTAAAAAAATACTTATTTAGGGTTCCCCAACCCTCGTATATTTAATGTACACTTAATAAGTAATTAATAAATAATTATGATGAAATATTTACATCATAAATATTATTTATATTTTATCACATACTTGTTATATATATTAAATATATTACATGAAAAAATTGATTCATTAACTCAACTTATAATTCTTACTAATATTTAATGAAACATGGATATTGAAATAATATTTGTTTATATAATATTATCCCATGTATTTACATAAACACTTCTAAGTAATTTTAAGAAATAAATTCTACCCAATTATTCTATTCTAGAATAATAATGAATTTTTTTTGATGATCATTAATACTTGGAAAATAGTCAAACACCATCATGGTTCCCCACATTTACTATATACATATTCACCGTAATAGGGAATAATCTTGAATGCACTATTGTGTGTGATACTCTAGGAAATTGTCTCAATAGTAGTGAATAATATTCATAGACTAAAAGTGGAGTATAGTTACCCATAAAGGCCCCTAAAGATACATGTAATAACTATAATAATGACAACAATCCTATAAACACTTACTGTGTAATATAATTTCATTCTCTTTAGATATCTCATAAAGAAAGATGCACACTTGTGGTATCTCCCTTTCTTGCTTAATTGTTTGTTGGACTAACAAGAGGAATGTAACATTGAATACCATGAAAATGGATTTATAAAGGTACTACCATTTTTTCAACCAGGCCTGATATATCACTTCCTCCACTCAAAATGGAAAAATTCTATCTTGACCATTCAACCTATTTCATACAACCAATGACACACCAAATAGAAGCTACCTGCCATGAATTAATTATCATGGTTTTTTCCTGAATCAATGTATATGATCAAATGATACATTCTGATAATGACCTCACGTTAGGAGACCAATTCACATGTTTGTATAAAGGAACTACCAATAACAGATGAAACATGTGGTTTTCCTACTGGAGGATCTATCCTCATTATCTCACCTACAATAGATTACCATGTACAAACTTCATGAGAATATGTCTCAATGATTATGATACCCCAATACCCGATAGTTAGAAATAATCTCTATCTAGTATATATAGGGAAACTAGACTACATGACATATATTTAATATTAATTCAATCGTTTCCTAAGGTTCTTATTATAGGATGGGATCTGATATAACCTTTTGATTAAATAACTAATATTTTGATATTACATATTAAAAAATGGAAGGAGAAATATATATGCTATAATGGCATGTGTGTATAACACATAACTCATTATATCCATGATATGGTAATAAAATATTTCTGACCATGTTAGGTCTAGGGAATCCACTATTACAACAGTACAACCCACACTAGAGCAAATATGTTAACTACCCTTATTAGCTGTCAAATGATAAAATAATATTTCTATGGAGTTTAGATTTATTTAAAGGCCTAAAATATTTTAAATTTGCAGGAATTATTTATTATTCAATTGTAACTCAATAAGTAAAACATCTAAATAGGTGATATCCATGAGTAATGTAATTAACATGTGTCCATATCTTGATGGCATTGACGAACATGGCTTAAATATTTGATGGAGACCCAGACTGGGAAGCAGTATCCAAAGATAAATATAGGGAAGGATGAATTATAATTCCATAATCCCATTAAGATCATGGAGCTAACATCACCAATCATGATAACAGAGTCCACACTCCTTTGAAAAGTGGGAATGCTGAGACGAAGCACGCGCGAAGCGTGACACCAATGTGAAAGTGTTGAAAACATACTAGCCATTGAATTGGCTGGTAGGAATAGGATTAAAACCATTATGAAAATATTTATAAAGGGTGTATATAAGATATTTATTATTAATAATTAATTAATTAATTTTCAGTAAAATAATTTTATAAATTAGAAATACATTTTCTTCAAAAATGATTTTATTTTTCATTTTGTGTGTGAGAATCAGAATTATTTTTTTTTCCAATTTTATAAATTTATTTTATAAAACGAGAATAATTATTTGAAATAAATATATCAAAATTTACTTTTGGAGACATTTTTGGATTTTTTTCAAAAATATTTATTTTACAGTTAATTGTGAAAAATACTAATTTTCATTCAAAAAGGTATTTTTTCAATAATTTAAAAAAAATGATTTTTTTGGAATGGTTTAAATGAAAAATTAGTTTTACAATAATTTTAATAATCCAATTACATTTATTTTTAATTAATTTTATGGTTGAATTTATTATAAAAACATTTTTATGCTTAAATGGCCTTTTTTTGAAAAAATGTGTTTTGTTATCTTTTTCATTTTAATCATTAATTAATTTATGAAACTTAATAAAATTTATTCTTGAAAAATATATTCTAAATTTGGAATAAGAAATTACAATTTTTTTAAATATTACTTTTTTATTTTAGGTCATTCTTAATAATAACCATAATAAATAATTGTCCCCATGGTAAGGATAAATTAATTAATTGATGTTAAAAATAATATGATAAGGACTAAAAAATGACCCTAACACTTGAATTTATTCTATTTTTTGGGTGTATTTTAGCCATTTCTAGTGGCCTCTCTAATATATGTCTACTTATTTTCATACTTTAATAAATACAAAATATCAATCTCTTGATTTTGTTAACTCAAAATATTTATTGTAATGAAGAAAATAAAAAATGTTCAGTTATAAGTATTTATTTGATATATATATTTTTCAATCATGGTGATTTATTTATATGTTTTAGTTATTAAATAATTACCATAAATGCACACAGAATGATGATATTGTATTTATTCAATTTATTGAAAAATAAAATAAATTATTTTAATGGTACTAAATGATATATTTTGTGACATATTTATAGTTTCTCCTGATGTTCATAGATATATATGATATATTAGACATGTGTTAAAATTATATATTATAATTACATATTTTTATTGATGACATTAATGTAAAATTAAATGAATATCATCGAAAAGGAAAATTATTGATATTTTGTGTAAATAATATTTTATAAAATTATAGAAAAATGCTAAAAATCTTAGAAGAAGACAATCGGGATAATAAATGGTATTATATTTCAAACAATTTCCAGTTATTGTCCAAATTATATCTTATATGTAAAATTATAACCATTTATGTTCAATACTGTGTTACGACTGTTAAGGTAAAAATAGATAAATTAAGGTGCTAAATCAAAAGATAAGGTTTAAAATACCACTTAAACATGTAATTTTTTTTATTTTTTTAAGGTATTTAAACAATATAATATATTATCGTTGAATTTATACCCATGTTTTTACACTTTAAAATTAAAATAAATTCATTATATTTAAATTTTTTAATTAATTATCTGTTTGTCGTTTCATTCACTATAAAAGGTACCACCTATCCTATCCTCTATACACAACCTAGAGCCTCTTAGATCCATAGAAACATAAAAAATTATATTATAATTATAATTATAAATGTTATAAATGTTATTTTATTTCCATAATACCAATCCGAGGTCTCTTAAGAGAATATTTACAAGAGCTATTTCAAATAAGAGGTAATCGTCTTTACCAAATCTTTCAAATTTATTTATTCTTCCAATTATGGTAAACCTATTTTGAAAATACTAAAATATTAAATACAGTATCATAAATATAAATATATGTTATTATGATTTTTTGTAAATCAATTTCTATATCTTTTTTCATCCTATGAAAAGTCAAAACATCTCTAATGCATACATACAAAATTCCATCTCCACATAATAGTGTAATTCATTTCTTCATCACCAATTTACCTAGACAAACATTAATATGGACACAATTAATATATATAAAATTTATAACATAAATTTTTATCTATAATTATAATATCATGTATACCTTCTTACCTTCCAATCTGTTGGAAAATGATAACGTCACTCATGCGTACATGTGGACTACCACCTCCATGAAGAGATGCGATCTATTTTTCATTTACATTATACATGGATGGTAATATGGATAGATTTAATGAATATATATGATATTTATAACATGATTATAATTACGAGATGATGTAAACATGTTGAAATTACAAGGAAAAAAACTACCGAACCAAAACATACATGAAAAACAAAGTAATTATGCCCCAGAATAATGATTTTAGTAACAAATTGTTAATATATGGGTGATAAAAGGTTATAATTAAATAATAGGTGTTATGATAAATATGAATATGTTTATATAAAATATTTATAACAATTATATATCTATTATATAGGAGTTTCAAATGAATACAATGTATGTCCGACCTAAGGTAAGAGATTTCATCTTAATTTCCACTCCAATTAGACATATTTGGAATTATGAACATATATAATTTTATGTGGTGTATATAATGACCATTTTAAGTATTTAAAATTAATTAATATGTATTAATTATTATTAACGATTCAATTTAAGTTAATCTTTCAGGGATAATGTTTAAAATAAAAACCCGATCTTATCTCCCCTTTTGATCGGGAACATTTTTCTTCAATGCATATATTTTTCAAAATTATCTTAGAAAATTCCATTTGTTTATTAAAATTATTTATTAAAGAAATTTTTAGTTATCCTTTATTTTTTCAAAGGTTTAAAGGAAATATTTCTAATTAAATATTATTTTCATATTTCACTTCTAATTTTTTGTTTATCTAAAGGAGATTATTTTATTTCAAAACCTATATTTACAATGAATTGATGGTCGTATCTAATCTGTTATTAATTTTGTAGTCATTGCCTTCTAATTTAACACTCACTTAAATATGATCATTATGATATGGCATTTGTTATAAATATCCACATTCTTTATATCATAGAAAATATATTTTTCTTAACTATATACCATTTCTACATATGGTATATTACATTGAACATTATTTGGTTGAATATGGAAATATTTATATTTTATATTCTTTATTCAATGAAAATATTTTTTGATAAGTTATATTGGTATGAATTAAATTAAATATACGAGTAATTCATTATACATACATCGATGGGTGGGGCATGAAATTATATACCCCATTAATGCATTGGTTGGTGTCATGAGACAAACTAATTGGATAGATGTATTGAATTTGTTTTAGGTTTATACATACCTATAGTTTAATCAATCATGGTGCAAGGAAATGAAGATATGTTTCAGGTGTCTGACATTAGGAATTCCATCATTAGGAAATTATATATAATTTTACATATGATTTTATTTAATAATACCCACTTATATGATTCAAACTAATGTTTATGATTCTACATAATAATTTTATATTCATTTACTATAGACATATTCTTATTTATGATCATGTTATTGATTAAATTATATTTTCTTTCAGTTATTTAACATTCCATATTAATTATGCCGTATTTATTCATGATAGATTCTATTATACATAAACCATACAAATAATATAAGATCAACTTTATTTTGTTTCGTTTCCCTAGGATATGTATAAGAAATATTTGATTGAGTTTAATGATGAATAATATTATCTTTCACTTTTTTTATTTTATGTTTTCAAATGTAATGGGTGATTCAAATATGTATCTAGGTTACCAAGACAAATAAACTATCTGTTAGTTTATGATGTGATGAATTGTATCTAGTGACAATGAAATAAATTAACCATCGTTTTTTTTGTAACTGGGACTGGGGTATTTACAATATATGGTTTTTGATGGCTAACAGTGAGAAAAAATTAGAAAAGACACAAATTGAAGAATTAGAAAATGGGTATAATTTTTAATTATATGATTCAGATTGAGTTTCTAAAAATTATGAAGGTATTGAAAATTTTGTATTGAGGAATTAAAGGATGAAGTCACGTTGAAAATATAATTATAAATAAAAAGGAATTAGTCCAGACTAGATGAAATTGGAGAATTGAAGCTCAGACTACTCTCATTTAAAAAACAAAAGAAATATTAGTTTTAGAGTTATTTTAACATGAAGAGTGGATTTTTTTATGAAGGGAGTGATATATCAAATTTATAAAATCTCCACCTTGAATATCGAAACAATTAATAAAATAAAAAATCATCTTTAAACCATAATTATTTAGAAGAAAACTCAATGATATAGAACAAGTTTTATGGAAAAAATCATGACTAGATTTCAATTGATACTCTAAAATAGAAGGAATTGATTTTGAAGAAGAATTTTATCCCATTGAAAGGAAAAAATTCATCAGGATTCTATTTTACATGGTAGTTCATAGAAAATATTGATTTTACAAAATGGGTCTGAAGTTTTCTTTCCTTAATAGAGATCTTAAAGATGAATTTTTTATTGAGTAACCTTAAGGGTTTATTATTGACAAATATGTAAAAATGGTTTATATGATTAAGAATGCATTATAGGTCTTTAAAAAGGATCCACGTGCCAAATATTATATTCATACTAACTTTATGTGATATATTCTATAGTGTTGGTAAATAATCTCATTTACTGGTATCAAAGAGGATTTTGAGATATACTAGGGGAATACTTAGAACTCGATTGCTTTATTGAAATATACCTAATGTACATATGTAGGGTTCACAGATGAATTTGGGATAAGAGATTACTGTAATAAGAAGTCCAAATCTGGTTGAATTCTCTTCCTTCATGTGAAGTATGTGATATAGCACAACAAGAAGAAATATTCAATGGATTTTAATATAGTTAAGGTAGAGTAAATCGTAGCTATACCTGAAAATACATAGATGTAGTGGATGATAGTTTATTTGTATGATATAATTGTAGTCATTGAGAAACCATTATAGATTTGTTAGTGACATGAGTTCCATATATTTCTCAAAGAATCCTATGAATTAGTCAAGGTCAAAAAATATTTAGAGTGTGTTAATTGGTGATACAAATCATGATTATATTTTCACCATGAATCATATTAAAGATATTTTTAAAAAGGAAATTCCAAGATATATATATATATATATTTGATATGTTTATATTGAAACTTCTTGATCACCCCTCTCCTATTAATTGAAGAAGTGTAATGATTAACCCCCACTGTGCTTTGAATTATATTAAACAAAGTGGATAAATTGAAACATAAATCATGATGAAAGTGGGTGAGAATTATTATTTAAATTAGAGTGTTCACTACATGGTCATATTATGTAAGGAATATTGAAATATGGGGGAGTCATATTCAAGTGATAAAGGAAGACACATATAATTTATAAGGGATTGTTTAAATTAAGGGAGAGTTCATTCAAGTCACTTGGTTTCACTTTCGGGTAACCAGGAGATGGAATTCTCTTAAAAAGCGACCTTATCCTCTTGTATGGTGCATGAAACTAATTATAGAAAATAGGATTCCATTTAATGATTGTCTTTTTTCCGATGAGTTTATAACTAGTCCTAAGTTAATGTGGAAGATTTGAGTGGTGTTTCCAAAAAATTAAATAGGAGAGATTGAATTACCCATTGAGATTGTTTGTATCATTGATATTTTTATAGCACTTTTGGTTTTTAATACCTATGTATATTAGTGTAGAAAATTTATTTTTTTACAATTTAAATTTTACCCATATGTACAAACTATGAGTTTCTTAAGGTTAAATCATGATTTATGTATGATGGGTAGTGTTAGGAGGAATAATTACGTGTTAGATGAGTGTAAAAAGTATTTTTAATGTGTTTCATAAAGGCCTTAAAGCTTTATATAAGGGTATGGTGAAATTTTAATGTTGATTCAGGGTATAACATCACTTCCATAAGGGTAAGGGACTTCCATAAGGGTAATAATCAATGGTGCGTAAGGATAGAAAACATTCATTAAAAAAATACCCTATGTTGTGTAAGTTTAATGGACCTAAACAAGGGTAATACCATGTGTCCTGTAAGGGTAAGGAACATGGTTAAGTGTAGTTCCCTATATTAGATAGTGGTATCAATGATTTCTAGAGTCATGTAAGGGTATAACCTACTCACGAAAGGGTAAATGATCACTACATAAAGGTAATCATATTTTCCTATATGTTGATTTTGCTTATCATCTAAGGGTTACCCAAGACAAAAAATTATATTTTAGTGTCTTGTACCCATGTATGGGTATTATTGTTTCCCAGTTTCTTTGGTATTTATTCACTATTCACACATATAACTAAACTCAAGGATTTTGCAATGCCTATAATTGTGGGAATTAAATGTATTTTTTCTTTTTTTACCTTAAATAAAATATTTATTGATATTTCAATGATCCATATTCATGATTCGATTAAATGAAAAATTAAATTGTTTATTTAACTTGTGGTTGTGTTTATCATGAAAAGGTATATGGTTTCCTATCATAAAGATATTTGAACCCTTATGATATTAGTGTTTAAGATCCTATCAAGTCCAGAATTTCCATAATTCCATCATTCAAGATTTTTTAGGTTTTCTTAGATGAATAAAAGTTCTCCTTCTAGGTCTCTAGGCATGAGAAATACCATATTTCTCTCCTTTTATTTTGGAATTATGTTACCAATATCTGGGAATTAGTTAATATTTCCTTACATATTTTCATAGTTTGTTTTTGTTAATCCTTTTGAAGAATTTTGGAGAAAAATTGAAGAATATTCTTGAAATGATAAGAATATAGATTTATGGAAAATAATAATAAGAATTATTTTTATTTATACTTGATTATTCTATAGGGAATATGTATCATCACTAGTAATTTTTTGTATTTTTATATAATTTTCTGAAATCACTTAGTATGGCTAAAATGAATAATTTGGGAATTTATTTAGAGTAAGAAAGTTATTATTTCATGTATTATTTTATTTATTTTATAAATAAATTATTTCGAATCGGATCCATTAATACTTGAATAGTGGTTTGATCTAAATAAAACATGGATGTGGTTTGAGTGTCTCTTTCTTAATGAACCTTGAATTTGACACCAGATATGTATTTCGACATGTTTGATCATCACCCTCAATTTTGGGTTTTTATTTTATTCATTAAATTAATTATAATTCATTTATAATTAGCTATTAAGAATTCTTTTTCTTAACTAAGAATATCATGGCGATCAATGGTGGCCCAATGGACATTGGTGACTAAGGCAAATCCATTAGGCTTTGGTTAGTTTTTAGACAACTATGATTGAGGTTCAGCACCTTCGGCGGACGACCATTATTTTTATAACGATTTATGAATAATTATAATGAAAAATTATGTTTTGAGTATTTAATCTTAATTAATTAATGGAACCAAAACTAATTTAATTGAACAAAGTTCCAAGGGTCCTAATAGATGATTGTGAACTAGCTTGATACCAATTTCCAATGGTTGATGTTTGATCACATATGAGTGAATTAGATTCATGGGAACCATGATGTATATTTTTATTCTATATAAAACCTGGTGACCATGATACTATATTTTATTCCTTGATAACATGTGTATGGTGTACATATCACTCTAAGACCATACGTGTTGGTTGTGTCATGAGTATCATTAGGTATCCAGATAGACCGTGTTGGTTTTTATCACATGTGTAGCTTCCATGCCTCATGATGATATTCCATTCATAATTATATATTTTAATATTTTACTTTATGTGATACCTATATTTAAAAAACATGTTTACCATGATTGATTGTGATCACATGTGGGTGTGTGTGTTTCCCATAAGACCCTATAATGTCTTATTTCATGAAAATTATTGTGTATTTTTTCATTCCACATTTGATGATTATTAAATTTATCTGTATATTGATATTAATACTCATGATGTTATTACATATTTATATTTTAATGTATTATCCACCTTACTATGTATGATACCAGGCCATTGTAGGCATCATTCTTGGTACTCAGAATAGGTGGACCATCATGACTTGATTTTTCCATAGTGGGGGTGTTAACATGACTTGCAATGATGGAGATGATATAATTGAGTATAGGGTATAGATATAATGATGACATGGAATTCCATGTTGAGGATGCACTTTATTCTTGGATTCCATGTATCAGGTCAGTCGAAGCCTATTGATTTGTGATTAGTTCACTTGATTCCTAGTGTTATTGTGAGCATCATGACATACCTGAGGTCTGGGAAATGCCGAGTTTGATGTATGAATGAATCTATGAGGTTTACAAGAAAAATATTCATTTTCCCTGAGGATAGTTTCGTTAATTATCACATCCTATGATTATCTCTCTTGCATAGAGATGATGAAATTATGGTCGGGGTTCATGGTATATTGGTAAGTTCCCAACCGTTTGATACATGATTGATAATTCATTTGTGTGATTGGTGTTATTATGATTTTTTTTGTATCTATGTATTTCATATTTTTGTTTTTATTATATTATCACTTTAATGTACACTGCATGATTTTGTTTGGGTACCGGACTACATTTGTGGTGTCCTACTAAGTTTTACTCACCCCCTACTCAGGAATCTATAGAAACGTGGGTTAATCAAAGAGCAATAACATATTTCAAGTATAGGTTCGGTTATGTATCATGTTTGGTTATCTAACGGAGAAAATCTATTTTATTTAGAGACTAGGATGAGTTAAGGTTTGTAGTTTTAGACCCACCTTATACATTTGTACCTTTCTTTATTTGTATATGTGACCCGACCTGTGGGAAATCAACTATTATTTCCTTATTGACTTATGATTATTTTATTTATACATTCCTTAATATTATTGGTATGTTGTCAGTATTAGCGTACATTTATTTTATATTGTTATATTTTTAGTTGTTATATTTTATTTTTCAATTTGATTGAGTTTTTAGTCTCTCCATAGTTCCTCTCCATACCCTTGATTATAGTCAGTAACCTCTAACCTATAGCGACGTTGGGGTGAGGCTATGTAGTATTCTAGCTCAGACCCGGTTATTTTGTTAAGGATGCTAAAAAATTGTATCATAGCATAGACTGTCAAGGTTTTCTATTTGAAAGAGTTTATTAATATATATATTTTAAATATTTCAGATCTTGTGATGAAACTTTTATTAGTTATTTGAAAACACCTTTTCCAATGGATGTCCATGTTCTTTGGGAATGGGATTGATATTCTTGTTTTTTACTATTATCATATGTTTTCATATCATGTGAGGCACATGTATTTTATAGTTTTCATTTCATATGATTTTACACTTTTCCATGTTGGAAAGGGGCATCACATGTATCATATTTGGTATGATTGTTTCTCATAACATGTATACTGATTTGTAGTGAGTGTACTGATGATGGAGGAATCATATTCTTGGTTTTAGAAACTTCTATTATTCTTATACATATGAGATATTTATGATGTTCATTATAATTACCCCTATGAATGTGTACTTTTGATATCATGTCATGTGAGAATATATTATGGTGCACTCGGGTGATGATAGCAATGATGTTGATGATGAAGGTGGAGAGGATTTAGTATCCCACTATGTATGGATAGCTTAGTTTACCATACTGGATCATTTTCAGCCATCAAATGACGTAGTAAGAACCTTGTGAAAGTATCCACTAAATATTTTTACTTAATTAAGATTCCAACTATATTCTATGTGGTGTTATCCATATATCACATAGTGGAATTATATTTAACTATACTTGGTATCTATGGAATCTCAATGTTGATACTCTATGAATGAAGCTGTCATTGGGTGACTTTGGATATGTTCCTCGATGATGTTTCATGGGTTTTAAGCCATTATAAAACTTATATTGGTTTAGTGAATACCTTGTGGCCTTACAAATATGAATCTAGTTACTAGCAGGTTTGTGGATCTTAACTCTTACAGGTAAACTGAGTAAGGATATTCCATGTGATGGTAAAGTCACGTTTAATGCCTTAGGGGTAGTTTACATTGATTAAATATTCTATGCATGTGATTAACCTATGAAATCATTAAAGGAATGTCCTGTAATTTTTCTTTAAACATGAGAGAATGAGAATATTGAGTTATTGTAATCATGATAAAAGGTTGGTCTTTAGGAGCAGTTAGATTGCTACAACATTGAGGGTGGGATAATATGATTCTTGTAATATTAATTTAGGATGATACTATATTTATATGTCGAGTGAAGGCCATAGGTGGTCAGGCCAATGTAGGTTAGATATTGGATATATTTCTAACAACCTGGACTAACACATGTGTGTTGGGTGGTGTACTATGAATCTCAGTATCAAGGAGATGTTATTTTTTAAAAAAGATCACCAAGTGTGCTAAGGTTTTTAGGAAAGGAACCATGTGGATAGTTAAAGTAATGTGAGTCCAGATATGAGGACCATGACTCAGAGAAAAAAAAATTCCCAATTGAATTAAGATTCATGTTTTAATTATTTATTTGGATGGGTTGATGTGTGGATTTTCATGCGATGGTTACACGTGGGGTTGGTTAAATTGTTGGATGTAGGGTCGTGAGCTGACCATTGAGAATGTTCCTTGTTATTTGAGAAAACTTTAATGGAATTGTGATAGTTTCTCACAAATGAATTTAGTGTAGGTTCAACCTTGTTGTTAGCAAATTGCTTGTTGGGATTGAATCTAAAAGGTTTAGTGGCCTAGTAGTTAATACTTATGGAGTGGTTTATATAGTGGAACAATACATTGATAATGGACCAAGGTATTGTTGTGTGGTTAACCCTGGTTTGTTGTTGATGGAGATGCCGATACACAAACTAGATATTTACATAATCTGATGGGATTTGTCTAGGTTAGGGGCCATAAACTATTCTTATTCTACTATAAAATGTTGTGTACTTAAAAAATGTATCAGTGAACATAGTAGAATATGTTCATAGAAATCTTGGTGTGAACGGTGCATAATGCTTACATAGAAATTGGTGAAATAGATGATAACATTTAGTTATTTCTTTTGGTGAAGGATTACTTGGTGTCAAAAAAGACCGATGTTAGTGTTATGAGGTGAACACAAGGATAATATTATGGTAGCTAGTAACAACCTAGTCATGGGTAAAGCGACCTATCTTGTGGAAGGGTTGTTGTCAGTGTAAGAACGACTATTGGATGATCATAAAAACTATAAAAACCAATGTGTAGTGTAACTGATGGTAATTGGTTTTTGTTTAATGTTTGATATTTTATTTATATACAAGACATGATGGAAATCAGATGTGGGCTTTGGACTCAGGATAAAAATTGAAATATACTGAGGAGTTGTATCATTGGTCTGTTAAACCATAGTTGTGAGCCTTGTGGTTGGTGGAAGCTGTTGGTGAAACAACTAGGAGAAAAACAATAAAAATTTAGTTTATACTTCTATTAGAACATTGGGCCATTTAGTCATTGCATTTTATATTTAAGGGATCATGTTTGCTGGTTCATTGAGTGTGAGTAGTTTAGGGCAGTTACCTTTTTAGGAAGTTGATAGTATATGTTCTAAATGGTGTTTCAATGATAACCTGAATGAAAAGGGTTAGAACTAAATCGAGTTCATCGTATCATATATGACTATGGTATTGAGTAGGACCACTAGAGACTCTTATTATAGATGATAAGTCATTGGAGGGATAAAATTGTAATAATCCCGTTTTTATAACACTTTTTTACTTTTAAATTCCAATGTTTCTTAGAACGAAAAAATATTTTTTAAATGTTAATTTTACACTCACATAGGACCTATGAGTTCTATAAGGGTAATTCATGATTTACATAGGTTTATTAATGGTAGGAATAATAATTATGTGGTACATGATGGTAAAAAGTAGTTTTATGATGCAGCTTAAAGGTCATCATGCTTTAACTAAGGGTATGGTGAAATTTTAGTGTTGTGTATGGGTATATATGCACTTGTGTTATGGTAAGTGACTCGGGTAAGGGTAATACGTTGTGCTCCATAAGGGTAATGGACTTTCATAAGGGAAATATCATGTGCTGTTTAATTTAAATGGACTTGTGTAAGTGTAATCCTATACACTGTGTAATGGTAGGGGACTTGCATAAGGGTAATCCCCTATGCTACTAAAGGGTATCATTGATTTCTAGAGTGTGTAAGGGTATTCCTTGCTCATGTAAGGGTAAATTATAACTGTATATAGGTAAACATAGATACCTTTACACATGTATGGTCTATCTTGTAAGGGAAACCAATCCTAAAATTCACCATGTAAAGGTAAATTAATTCAAAATTACATAGAATCATGCCCTCACATATGGGTATTGCTTTTACCCAGTTTCATCAAAAATTCTACCTTATTCACACTTGTATCCTAATTTCATGATTTTAAATGCCTAAAATTGTGGAAATTAAATAATTTTTTCTCATTTTTTATTAAATTAAATATTTATGAATATTTAAATGCTTAACATTATTGATTAGAGTAATCGAAAAATTAAATGGATTATATAAATTGTGGTTTTTATTAACATGAAATATTACATGGTTTCCTATAATAAACATTTAGAAACCATACTACTATAAGTTCTAGAAATCCTATCTTGTTTGAGAATTCCAAAATTACCTCACTCAATATGGGTGAGGTTTTCTTCGATTAATACAAGTTATCCTTTTGGATTTCCAAGCTTGGAAAAGACCCTTTCTCTTTACTTTATTCTTGAAGATGTGTTTTCAAAAGATAGAACTTGGGTAATATTTCCATAAAAAAATTTATATTTATTTTTCCTAAATCATTTTGAATCCTTCAATTGAAAAATTTTAGAGAATTATTGAAATGATAATGTTATTAAATTATGTAAAATAAAAAAGAAAAAATAATCTTGTTTATCTTGGATTATTCTATAGATAGGTTATATCAACAATTTTGGTTTTTTTAATTATTATCTAAGGAATATATTGAAATCCATGGTATGAGTTAAATTAAAAATTTGGGAGTTATTATGGAGGTAGAATTATATTATCACATGTGGTATTTTAATTCTTTTAGAAATTAAATATTTGAAATCTGATATCAGAATCCATGAGTAGTGCTTTGAGCTGAAAAACATGTGTAGGTGGTTATAATGGTGATTCCTTAATGCAAATAAACATTAACACTTGGTAATTATTTAGATATTTATTCCTTTCACCCTTGGTTATATATTTTTCTTGTTTTCATTTAATTAATTATAATTTAGTCATAATTACTTATTTAGAATGCCTTGGAATGACTTAGAATGTTGTGGAGATCGATGGTTGATGATTGGACTTCGGAGACATGGGCAATGAAATTTGTATTTTATTGGATTGGATTTGAATTTTCTTGAGGTTGGTGGTCCTATATAAATTACCCTTTGGTGATTATGCACATTTATTAGCATGTTCTATAAGGTTCACCACCGTGGGAAAACATCGATGATTTTTATAACTAGTTATAAATAATAATTCCTAATTAATTAATGAGTATTTAATCATAATTAATTAAAGGATCCATGATTGATTTAATTTTATAAAGTGACAAGGCCCCCAATGGAATCTTTTGAATTGGATTGATACTAGCCTTCGATAGTCGAGGGTTGGTCATACGAGTGCCTTAGAAAACATGGACACTATGAGGTGTGTTTTTGTGATACAAGGGACCTAAAATCCATGTGAACATGTTTTATTCCTTTATTACTTTTGTTTGGTGTGCATAGATTTATGATACCATTAATGTTGGGTTTGATTCGAGTATTCTTATAAAGCCTAATAGATAATGCTTGTTTTGATCACATGTGTAACTACTATGAATCATGGTAGTATAATATTCTATGTTATATGATAACTATTTTCCATGATTTGATATATTTATTGGAATAAGTTATTGACCATGATTTATTTTGATCCCATGTGGGTGCTTGAGTAGCCCATGAGACCGTTATTATGTTTTAGGTGATGAGTATAAAAATGAAAATTGATGTTCCATGTCCGATGATGATCAAATGTATCTTTATGTTTCTACAAATATTCATGTTTCTATACCATTATATAGATTCATTATATACCCGATATTGGTATATATGACACCATGGCTTTCGATGCATCATTCTTGGTACTCAAAGTAGGTGGACCGTTGTGACATGATTACCCCTTACCGGGGGTGTGCACATGATTTGTGACAATGGATATGATGGAACTGAGAACATGGTGGAGATATGATGATGCAATAGAAAACTATTTCAAGGATTCACCTGATGAATGGATGCCAGGTTTTCGATTTCTTGATGCCTAGTTATTTACGAGTATCACACTCGATGGATTGTGTAATTCCAATAATCATGCCATACTTGAGGCCTGTGAAATGTTGAGTTGCATGTACACATGATTCCATGAGGTCTTCAAGAAATAGATTTATTGGCCCTTAGAATATTTTGCTTACTTCTAAAATCATATTATTATACTTCTGGAGTAGATAGAAAGTAAGTATGGACAAAGTTCATGGAGGATTGGTAAGCACACTACTGCTTGACACATGGTTGATATTGATTATATGTGCCTAGTGATACTATTCCATATTGCATAGTTATGTACTTCCTATTTACATTCTACTGAGCTTGTCACGTTCATGGATAATGTATATTAATGTTTTTGTACTAGAAGACATCATTGGTGTGCTATTGAGTTATAATCACACCCTTCTCATATGACCATGACACTTGGGGACTCAAGTATCTCCCCTTATTATAGGTACAAATTAGGTTAAGGTATGGGTATTATCATCTTTTGAGATATCTCGCTATGATTTGGAGACTAGGATGAGGTGAAACTCATAGTTTCATAGCCTTGTTATACTTTTTTACCTTTCTTTATTTGTATACGTGATTGACCCAGTGGGTGATTGACTATTGTATCCTTGTTAAATTTTTGCGTCCATTTTTTAAATATTCATTTATATTTTTGGTATTTTATTGGTATCTATGTACTATGATTGTATATTTTTATAAATTTAGTTTTTATTTTTTATTTATCACTCTTATTGAAGTTATATTCTCCCTATGGTTTATCTCAAGACCCTCATTTCTAGTGGAATCATCTGGCATACTGGGAGGCGTGCTAGAGGCTACGTGGCATTCTGAATCTGACCTGAAAATTCGATTGAATTCAATTATATCTGCCTTCAAGTGAATTTAAATTCAAATAATCATAAAAATAATTTAATAGTTGTAAGATATATCTATAGAAAATTAATATGATAATATTATTTATGTGATTTATTATGTGAATAAATATTTATTCAAGGAATAAAGATTTTTGTGTAATTTTTTTAACAAACCATCTGGGGTGGTTAGACATTAAGCTCACATTAGATAGAGAGAGAGATGAAGAAGAAGATTCACACACCAAATTTCATTGAATATTATAATTTTATATGCTGATTTATTCAGTATATAAAGGTTTTTTACGTAGTTCGTTGCATTTTATTTGAATAAAATAAGAATACAACACATCCAACAATTATATAATTTTATATAGGAGGAATTCATATCCGTTGTTTAAACAAAATTTTATCATTATAAAGTGATGGATGAGATTGTTTTTTGGATACAAAAAATCATAGTCAAGATACATGAAAATTAAAATTTCATAGTTATACTATGCGCATCACACAAATAAGATGATTGAAGTGGGAAATTTATTCCTAGAGAAATCCATATCACACTATGGACTGAACTTCTAAAAGAGAGATGTGAACCTTGAAAACATGTTATGTCCCCTTGTGTTGGTGTGTGATTGTGTGTGTGAACCTCAAACATGACTACATTATAATAGGAAGGGAAGTTTATATTTATTGATAAATAAAACTAGATCTTATCACTAAATCTCACCCCCTCACCAATGTTTCATTGATCATATAGTGGTTATTCAATGTGTTAGTGGACCTTTTAAAAATTTGTTTATGGTTTTGTGGTTTTACATATGCACATATGAAATTTTATAGCTCCTGGTATTTTCCTTGAAGTTAAATGGTAGCTACGTAGATGGTTTCTCACCATGGTAGTCCTATATGAGGTTGGTAATGTGGTTTGGTTGGAGACCTTCTATAGAAGATTCTAATGCATGTAGGTGTTGGATGCTATGTCGATTCTTCATCGGTTTTGGAGTATTAGGTAATCTATGTCATATAGTGGATTAATGGATTTCCTATGTCGATTCCTTCAATGATAGGAAATGTTGAGGCTTTTTTATTGATGTTGTGTGTTATTTATGTTGTTCATCAATTAGATTAGAGAGATGATAATGATGTCTTGTGATCATGATATGACTTATAAAAAGTTTTAATTATGCGATCATGGTTTGATATGGTTTGGTTAAATCATTGATGGGTTTTAATTTATTGACTTTATGTTGGTTTTGTGAGAACATTAGTCAATATTATGTGTGGTTCTTTCTCATCGACGTTTGGGGTGACGATTTCAATGTTTTCATTATAGGGGAGAGTCTTAAAGCATCCTCTCATAGTTAGAGGTATGATATAGTGGTGATAGAGCTTTCAAATGGGATAAATGGAGATGTTGTGATTAATAAATCACTTTAGGGATGAATTGGAAGTGATATTTTAAATTTTATATGTTATGAATTTTTACGTTTTTGAATTTTTTTTGATAAAATTAATGACGTGTTTCCTACAATTTGAAATTTGAATTTGTTTTTGATGGTGTACATGGATTATTTTAAAACATTTCCCCTTATTTTTATATATTATTAATGGTTTTTTTGTAGTTTGTTTTTTTTATTTTTATGGATAGTCTATAATATTCTTTTCTGTTAGACAAAAAATTAAAAAACTTATTTTCATGAAATATTAAAAACGTAAATTTTGATGGAATTGTATTTTGATAATTCAGTTTATGGATATGGAAAATTTTAAGCATTATAAAAAATTATTAATATTGTAGAATTATATGGAAAAATTATCTCTTATTGATAATAAAATAATTTATTAAAACTAATGAACCATAATGACATTTCATATCTAAATGAAAATTAATTGTTAAAAATAACACAATTAAAATAAAAGTAGATACTGAGAAGCATTACACTATAAAGTAGATTCATAAATCTAAAGAAATAACACCATAGAGCCATAAATTCTTCCTAGGTGGATTCATGAGATGTAAAATGAGAGCTATATTCTCACTAATTTTGGACTGAAGACGAATTGCAGAGTAGGTGGTTAATTGTTTATTAATATTGTATTTGTGGCCTTATAATTCAATTTTGTAGAAAATAAAAAACCATTAGATTACTCCTGGGTTTATTTAATGGTTTTGTATAGTTAACACATGTTTTTTAAAATTTGTATGCTTTAAAACCTAAATCTGTTATTTTATTTTACTTATTTTATGAATAATTATTTTATTGATAATTATTTTTTAAACTATAATTTCAATTTTGTTCTTTGGAAAAATCATTATATGTTTCAGAAAATATTTTAAAATATTAAAATAGTTTTTTTATAAATTAACATGTTTTGTTTGAGGATTGACTTATATTAAAGATTAAATCATTTTTACATCACAATATAGTTATAATAATTGTTAAATATTCATAATGTTTTGTAATATTTTCCTAAAAAGATTACAGAATAAAAAAATTATGAAAAATTAACCATGAGAAAATTTCAATGTGTTGATTCTAAATTTAATGAAATTTTATTAAAAATATATTCTATATATGAAAATATTAATTTTTGAATAGAATTATTTGTGTATTCCAAAAAATATGTTTTATACAGAAAATTTAAAAGACACGCTTTTTAATAATATTATTTCTATGATAAAATAAATGTGCATGGTAATATTAATAAGACATAATGAATTTAAATTATTTAAAAATATAAATTATATTTTCGAAAAATATTTTTATATATTTTAATTGAATGTTTTATGTATTAATATCACATTAAAATTAAAATGGTAATATTGTGTGGTTACTATTCCAATAGTCACCTTTCTCTTCCAATGGTTGTATTACCCCTTGTTAATATATTGATTCTAACTTATACAATCATTCCCTTAATTATTTTATCATGTCTATTTTGTTTTTTATTTTTTTTCATCACTATAACAATTCATATTATATATGATAAATTATTTTTAGAGTATGATCCTATAGAGTTGATGATTATGATGGTAATTTATATAGTAATTTGTTTTTTATGACTTGTTTTAGATATTATAATTGACAATATTTTCTTGTTTATATTTATACTATAATATAAAAATAAAATGGATTATGTTTTCTGAATAAATTTCTAATAAGATTATTATATATTTTAGTCATATCTAGGGTCATTCATTATACTCGCCTTAAATAATCCTATCCATGAATTTTCGGATATACAAAAATCCATGAAAAAATATTGGTAATTATTCCTCATTGATTCCTTGATTTACCGTGTTACATACAAAAACTTATGATTCATCCAATCACCAGGTGGGATATTTGATTCACTGACACCCACTCTCTTCTCTCATGAATATAGGTAAGTTAATCATCATGTGACATGTTAGACTCCATCTCTATTTCTTTGTAGTGAGTATATGTATTGGTTTTGACATGTACTTTATAATAATGAGACATGGAATATGTCATGCACCTTAGAGAGGTGGGGTAGTAATACAAACTATAATCCACAACCTCAATTACCTATAAAATATCAAAAGGACCAACATAACTTGGAATTTTCATCCCATTATTTTCAGGCCTTATAACTCCCATTCATAGTGACAATTTCATGAAAACCTAACACACTAATAAAAATTCTAAGTCCATCCTATAATTATTAACCTATTGTCTTCTATCCAATTTGAGGCATCTTAATATTATTAATGATTTTATTGACCGAAACTATCTTACAAGGAAATATAATTCTGATTAACCTGATTTCATATTGGGTAATTTTTTATAGAACACTACATCTACACCTTAAATTAAAACAAAAAACAATTCATTGAATTTATATAATATTATAAATTTAAAACATGATATAATTAAATTATAGTGCTAAAAATATTGAAATAAATGTTTGATACAATGAATTCATACTTTTATTTTTGGTTTATGATATATGTTTTATTTTCCTTAATTTATATTATTATGAAAATTTAAAATTTTTAATATAAATTTTATATTCATAAAATATTATTTCTACGATTTATTAATATATAATGATAATATAAAGTTTTTAAAAATATAAATATTTTTTCTAAAGGACATAAATGTGATTGTGTCACAAAAAGTTGATATTTCTCAATAAATAAGGGGTTTTAATTAAAAATTAAATTTATCATGTTTAGATAAATATTTTTGTCAAATAAATAATTTTTTTGGAAGTAGCACATTGAAATTAGGTCATGGGGAATATTTTTATTTTTTCTAAAAAAGGTATTTCATAGTGAATAGTAAAAAATGCATTTTTTATATACAACACAAGTTTTATGATAACATAACAATATAATAATGCTCTAAAATATTTAAAACCCCTTTTCTCATCTAATTATGCATTTAAAAAGTCAATAATTCATATAAAATGTTTTTAAACCTATTTATTTTAGTGATCAACTATCACGATTATTATATTTCAAATAAGGTTAATGTTTTATGAATGTATATCACATTATAAATAAACTGGGTAAGTATAAGTGTGCTACCAATAGTTCAAATGTACTACTATTATTTTACATGTGCCACCATTAGTTAGCATGTTCTACCATTAGTTTAACTATAGCACTGCCAAACATGTAACTACTAAACATGATACCGCCAGTCATGCAATCTCTAGACATGATACTTCCAGACATGCTACCACCAAACATTCTACATCCTTTCATGCTACTACCAGTTATGCTACCACCAAACATGCTACAACCGGACATGCTACCTCCAGATAATCTACCACTGAATGTTCAATTACTACTTTGAGATTCCGCTAGAACGTGCCACCGGTAGTTCATGATACTATTAGAGATGATACCCATTTAGTTATTTTACCATTTATATCCTAATGAATTTGAATTTAGATCTTCTAACAAATAGTATATTGGAGTTAATGTAGATAGTCTCACATGGTTTTATTAATGATTATTCCTAAACCAATCCATGGATACATTGAAGACCAAGTCAGAGTTTCCTGATTTTCTTATTAGTATGGGGTTTAAAGATATATTTATTAATATTCATAAATGTATAAATAAGCATATGGAGATATATATTATAAGACTCCCTAATTTGTGATGTTACATGATACTGGTTGGTCTCAGCTTACATGATGAACATCATGTGAGAGTGAAAGTGTGGAAGGCATAAAAAATCATGTTCAATTATCACACCGAATAAAGAGTTCAATATAGGATATTATCATATCATCTATATAAAGAAAAGATATCTCTACAACACTTTGTTTTTCTATAATTTCAGAGAAACATTTTTGAACTACTCACCAAGTCAAATATGAGGAAACTAGAGCATCTAAATCTATTCATACCAAGCATCATGAAATCTTTCTTTCTATTCTTATTTTTCACTATCTGTTTTATGATTTAATTTCAATTACTGTGATATTTTACTCTGTTTAACTATACGCCCTAACTCTTGTTCTTAAACATGAGAACACATGATATTCTCTAAAACTCCTTTATCTATATACCCATAGAAACTATGGAAGAGGTCATGCATGGATTGTATTTTATATCTTACCACTTATAACTGTTAAAGAGGATTTTATCCAATAAATCATTTGTTCTTGTTGTTTTTATAAACCCAATCTAGGATATGGATGGGATTATTGTCATAATAATTGACTTGGTAGTGAGTGATTTCCAAGTGGAGTGGATTAATTCTTGACTTGAGACTAATTCCATTGTTTACTCCAATGTTTGTCCAAATTTTTTTTTTATATATTTAAAATCTAAAGCTATATTTTTTTAAATTCATAAAGAAAACTCATTCTTTGGATGTTAGTCATAAACTGTTTTTATATAAAGGGTTTTATTAAGTAAATTGGTTTCAAAACATAACGCTATTTCAAATATCATTTTATCTAATCCATAATACCAATTTAATAAATCTTTTAAAACATTTATATTAAAATTTTCTACTATTATGATTAATTGGAAATTTTAAATAACTTGGGTATTTTATTTTCAGGTATTTTTAATAGAAATTTTAATTGGTAACACAATTTACCTCCCCCCTTGAGTTACTCATTTCTAACAACATTTGATATCAATAGATTTTCAATAATATTTTCAACTTTCAATTAGTTGTCTATTAAAGATCATGAATTTATATTTTTACTAAAATTAGTTATTTATAAATAAAATATAAGATAGTTATAATTACAATAGGACTCATTATTTTAATAGAAAAAATTATTCTCAGTGGAAAATAAAAATGAAAATTCCTCTTGAGATCATGGGATTTGAAATCAGGAATCTTATTGAAGCCAAAAATGAATTACCCAAAACTGCTATAACTACTTCAACTGGTCCTAATATATAAGATTATAATAATAATTTTAAAATCATGAATATTCTATATCTTTATTTTTTTGATGAGTAATTTAATATAATTTCTTCTTATACATATTCTTTTAAAGTTTTTAATACATTAATTGTTTCTCATTACGGAACACATTATGTCAAAGAATTGTTATTAATAATTATATTATTAAATGTGATGTTTTTAAATTAAAATTTGATGAACCTATTTATGATATGTATGCTAGGTTCAATGATATTATGAACACAATTAATTCATTGGGGAAACCTATTTTTGACAAAGATCATGTGATGCGACTGTTGAGGTGTTCAATATATAGATAGAGAGGAACCTCAATCCTAATTATAGAATCATGTTACATTATCAAGTTACCATTAATTACATGATAATAAATATGTTCATTTATGAAGAAAAAATAGTAGTGAATAGATAAATGAAGTATAAAACAAAAATAAAATCTATAGAATTCAAATATAATGCTTCAAAACAAAGGGATAAAATCTGTGTTGATGGATCAAGTAATGTAGATTCAACAACTGATTTTGATAAAGATATGAACCAATTTGACAGAAGATTCCAAACACTTTATATAATGAATAATTTATTTAATGAACCTTATTATAAAAGAAAATATGATAATATACGAAACCAAAGAATAGATCGGAAGAAATATGATACAATGAAGTAGATAGTTTAGTATGCGTGTAAAAGATAAGGTCATGTCAATGATGACATCCCTAAGATGAAGTTTAAGAGGAAATATGATGATATGGGTAATATATATAAGAAGTATTTGAAATTAAATTTGAGTGATTCAAAAGATATATTATGTGTTTTATACTCAACACATGAGGATAATAAAGATAGATCCAATAAGTGTTTTATGACAAACACATATGTTGTATCCAATGTTTTCTTGCTTCTTTTGTGAATGTTTATAATCATTATAGAGATGGAAAAAATGAGGATAACATGTAAAATAAATAACTTTTTTAGTACTTTAATATATTTTAGGATACTTTTTATGACCCAAAAGTGAAATATAAGTTTTAAATAAACAACATTACTTGACTGCTTGTTTTACAATTGATCTCTCTTTTGAGAAAGATAAAAATGCTCAGATATTAAATGTGAAAAATGAGTTAAAGTTATCCAATTACAAACAAAATGGAGATATAGAAGGATTTAATAATGGGATAAATACTCTAACAAAAATTATTGAAAAAACAGATCCCAAGTACACTACCAGAATAGGATATCGGCTGGGTCAAAGAAGAATCATTAAAAATAGATTTATTCCTTGTTCTTGTTCCTTTAGTTCTACTACTAATTATTAATCTTACAGACATAAAAAGTGTTTATTTATAAATTTTTTAAATCTTCATATAGTAATCATATTAGGAAATATTGGGTTCCTAATGATTTGAGAACTAACTTTTTTGAAACCAAGAATATATGGGTACCAAAGGCATTTTTGGTGTAAAATTTGGTTTGTAGGAAACTTGCTTGAAAATCTATAATAAGAACATATAGTAACTGTATATTGGTTGTTACCAGAACATGAAAAGAGGATATTTATGTTTCATGAATTTGATCAATGTGGAAGGTGTACATGTTACTTTTGGTGACAATGCCAAATCGAAAATTATTATCCTTGTCCAAATCATTAATTCTAACATTATTTTAATTTATAAATTTGATTTATTAATATGATAAATTATATTCTAATTATCATATCACAACTATACGATGATGGTTTTCATTTCAAGTTAAGAAATAATTCCTACAATGTTTTTGATTTGAAAAACTTCAGTTTTTACATCTTTAAGAAATGAAAATGTCAATACTTGTTTCCGTCATATTTCAGGCCCCATAACAATTTTCTATTTATGAATGGTATCCAATAGTCTAATTCATGGAACCAAAAACACACAATGGTTTTATATCCATAGTGACTTACATTCTAATGGAATATTCTCATTAGGTATTTTGACCCATAAAGCTCAAGATCTCACATTGGTTGAGAGGATTAGAGGTCGGGCTCATCACACCCTTTTGGGGGAGTTATTTCCTAATTTGAGAATATCTTATATATTTATTATATGTTTATGAATTATTCATTAATTTCCAAATATGATGTGGGTTGTGATAAATTAACAATCAATTATTTGAATATGTGGAATTAAGAGTCATTTTTATGTATTCTAGGTTCTTCATCAATGGAGATGTCTTTAAATATTTGAGGCTCTCCAATGATGGCATTTTATTATATTCTACTTAGAGATACTTTGGCCGTTATTACGACGATGCTAGTTTTCTAGCCACACATTGAGGCACTATGGAATTTATTTTCAACCAGGTAGATGAATGTCACTCTATAGTTTATAGTCATCCTGATAGATGAAGGTCACTTTGTAATTTATTTTAATCTAGAGAGATGATATTTTTCTGATGTTGGGATTGAACCCACAAATTGGCCTCCTACGTATCCCTGTAAAAGTAATAACAAACCACTTAGTTCTACACTGCTTAAAGGGGCACATAATTCCTTTTAAAGTCATGTGATGGGGACCTAACCGTATAGTTTAATGCCATTTGTTAATGATATCTAGGAATAATTTTCCTGGTCAATGTTTAATGTAAGACTTATTGAAAAGTATCCCAAGGAACTTGGAAGGGATATGAGTTTCCAAGTTGAATTAGAACCTATTGGGGATATGGCCCAGAAGAACTGGGTTGGATTTAGATGTTGGTTTTGAACCTCATTGTGGCTTCATACATATCCTATTTGGATGGGAATCAAAGCCCACATATTTCATTAGTGAGGAACCTTGCCTATGGAGGCCCATATGGGTATGTATCACAGGGGAGTATGACCCTTTGAGATGATAGGTTGGGGATTAGTTCTGAGAATGATATCCCCTATGAAGGGACCATGAAGGATGTTTTGAATTATGGTGATTTGGGGGATTAACTGAGGGTTTACTCTTTAGGAGGATACCTAAGTTATGGGAATTATTAATGGGATTATTATCAAGGTGGATTCCCATTGAGCTCAGGCCCTGAGCTGGATTTCTATTTATCCCAGCTAGTAGGAATTATATGTCTCATAGTTTAATACATCAGGTAGATTGTGTGGATGTCATGATTATAATTAACCTCTAAACCCATATGATTCATTATTGGTGTGAGAAACAATAGGAACAAGAAGATTTGACAAACCCTACACTTTTCCTCTATACGTTGATGGATGAGTGATAGAGAATATTGGGGCTTCCTCATGTAGAGGAGTAATGACTAACGTGATTGAATCCTGGATCATGATTTTCTCGGTTTCTGATTTCACAATGTTTCATTATAAATTTTGAATTTCGAATAGGTATGATGTTTCCCACCTAATGTATCCTGCATGTGTCCTGGTGTGATGTTACCGCTCATCCATAAAGCAGGTTTTTAGAAAATCAAATAAAAATGACTTTTCAGTCAGTCTATAAAGGATTACCATTTGATTTTTTGTTGTGGATTACTTCTAAAGTGGATTCCAACTTATGATTCAACCTAGAATAAGTGTCTGGTGATGAGGTTTGACGAGTTTTGTGTGGAATATATTGACTCAAGTTACTCATTCAATAAAAGAGGAGAATCTGAAATCACAACATGATAATGGGACCAAGTGAAGTAGGTCAACTCAAGGAATTTTCAGAAGTATGGAGGAGTATCTAAAATCGTGATATTCTAGAAGAGGATGATAAGTCCAGATAAGGAACAAGCCAAAATTTCCTCGACCCTGCCTGAAACATTCATAGTATGACTCTCCATTTTTCCTGGGATTTAATGACGGAAGGAAAGGGACTGACCCAGGGTCTAAGACCACAACCCATAATTTATCATGAGTAGGGGTGTGTGGGCATAGCCCATTGGGAATGGACCAGAGGGTTTGTGTAAGTGGGTAGCACATATGGCTTGCATAGGTGTTTTCCATGGTGGGTTGTGTAGGTACTCTACCGAGTTGATTCACCTAGGTATTGGTCAACCAGGTGTGGGTCACCCAAATTATTGGTTGGGGGCCTTTCCTTAGTAATGGTGGGCCATAGAAGGTTGCCCAAGTAGTGAGATACTACTTTGGTGAAAGACATTCCTCACTAAAGCTCTCTCTGAGTTTCACATCTATGGAGTTTATCCATCCTATAAAAATTCAAGGTGAACGGTCCTATTTATAGAACCTGTTGAACCTGGGTGGATAGACCTCTGTTGATGGGCATGTGCGGATGGGCCTATGCAGAGGGACATGTGTGGTGATACCATTCCTTTTTAACATTTTACCATCTTACGAGTGGAATAAATTTTGATCTGTGTGTTTGTTTGGGATCTACGATCAGCCAAATAAAATATATCTAAGAGATATAAACTACATGATATGGTAAATAAACCAAATCATATTGGAATATACTAAAAAATTTCATTTTAATCCATCCGGTCCTTTTCATCATTTATCTTGGAAATATACAACCAACTCTTGGCATGGGGGGGTCCTCTTATCCCTAATTACAAGGTAGTATTCTGGAACATGGAAAGTCAACCTACATCTTTTTCTATAATACAAACACTTTAGTCAAACCTGAAATTTTGGTCTAGGTGAGGATCACATCATGAATTTTGTAGAAAAGTACATGAAATGCATTTTGCGGTGTCAAAAATGCTATTATTTCAGATTCACCGATTTCACAAAACATTTATTGTCTAAGTTCCTTTCACAATGAATATTTTCTTTTACATAGGAGACTAAGTCATTATAATATTTATTCAAATAGAAATATAACTAGGAAAGGGTTAGTAAAATATCTTCTTAAACTAGAATTATCGAATGAAAAGTTTTACATACCTTGTGAAAAAGGGAAACATTGTAAGATCTATTTAAAATAAAAAATAGGTTTTAATTTCTCTACAATTAGAATTTATTCACAATAACATCTTTGGAACATCTAGAGTTTTTGACATCAATGGTAAGAACTATGTTTATGTTCTTGCAGATGATGTTTCTAGGTATACATGGGTATTATTTCTAGCTAACAAGAGTGAATCCTGTTATTATTTTATCATGTATGATAAATACGTATAAAATATTACTAGACTCATAATTAAGACCTTAAGAAGTGATAATGTCCATGATTTTTGAAACAAATACTTTGAATCTTTTTTCTCACAAAATGGATATAATAATAAATTTCTTGATCCTAGGACCCCGTAGAAGAATGGTGTGGTATAAAGAGGAAATAGAACCCTTCATGAAATTTCTAGGACCATGCTCAATATTTATGACTAGTATATATATTTTTGGTTTGAAACAATGAATAAATATTATTATATAATTAATAGATTTTTAATTAGATAAATCTTAAAGAAAAATACTTATTAATTTAAAAATGGATGAAATCCAATGTTTAATTATTATAGTGTTTTTGGTTGTAAATTATTTATTCCTAATAGTAAGTATAACCTTTAAAATATTTCTTCCAAATGTGATGAAGGAGTTTTACTTTGTTATTAAACATATAGTATATATTGAACCTTACTTTACATACAAAGATATTAACTCAAAATTGAAAAATATTCATTACAAAATATATCAAATCCACAACAAGACCACATAGGTATAGTGTCTTTAGAAACTAGGACACATAAAAAATTGGTTCATAAGACATCTTCATTGTCTCTCACTTTTTTCATCATAAATAGACAATTTTTTGGATATATCTTACTCAATACCCTTCTTCCTGACCTGGGGAAAAGAAACATATAAAATGGTGAGCTCAAATTCTCTATAAGGGTCAAAAAGGATATATCAATCATATCATAGTCATTAGACATAAGAACATTACATTTAAAAATATTATTTTTCATATGAAAGATCATGATATCATGCCATGGGTTAAATCATAAAATTTTATAAGAATCAATGAACATAATACCAAAAGTGATAACATAAGACCTGAAATTTTGTGGAATAAACTTAATCATAGAAAATCATTTTATATTAGTCAAGGATCACTGAAAAGACCATCATAGCAGAAAAAGTCCATGGGTGAACCGAGTTCCCTCCTCATTCATGCCATGTACTACTAAACTGAGATCATTCCCAGTTCCAGCTATGTCTATCTAATGTGATATAAATATTTACCCAATGAATTATAGAGAGATGTAGGTCCTAACCAACTCATAATGAAATCATTCATACATGTTCCATAAAAACAAAAATCATAGAATAACCCAAGGAATAAAATGGGTTTCTTAAACATCATATCATCATAACATAATCCATGTAAAAAATCTATTTCATAAATATCCTTCCATAAAAATCATAATACATCCATAAGAATAATAGGGATATTATACTTGAAACATAACCATATTAAATAGTTCCATATTAGATGGAAAATAATTTTGATTGAACACTTGAAATTAATTCTGAAGGAAAATATTATTTCTTCTTCAAATTTTTTTACTTTCTAAATATTCCACACAATTTTAAAATAAAATAATCTCTTTGAAAATAAACTTGAAATCTTGTGAAGTAATATTCATTGAAATATGATTTTATAAAAATGTAAAAACTCATCAAGTTATATAAGATAAAATAAAGCACTTTTATCATACTTATTTCAGATTAATCAAAAAGTAAAAAGTATCAAAAGACGAAAAATTTTCCTTTCATACCATTTAATAAAAATTAAAAAATGGGTAAAATTGAAATTAGAAAATTGTATAAAAATATAAATACTATTACATATTTAGGAAAAATGGACACAAATGATAAATATACTCCAATAAATAGTTAATTATAAACAATCTTGGATAAGAATGAGATTGTGAAATTATACCTTATCTCAGGTCTGATTTCCGTTGTATGTTTCCAAACCTCATGTATATTGATTTAAATATTTTTTTCTTTATTTCAGAAGAATTAACATTTTTATGATATTATATATGATCATATTATCTTCTATTTGTTATTAAAATTATTACACATCCATCAAGTGTTAACTTCTTAATTTTCTTACAGATGTTTAGTCAGATAAGTTTTTTTTCATATTCATAGGTTATAGTTATATCATTTAAATAATGATTTTAGTATAATATATATCATATTAATTCATTAAATTTATTTATATAATCATTCTTTAATGAATATTATACAAAAAATGAATCACATCTAATTGTGGTCATTGTAGGCCGTACGTACGCATAAGCACCAATATCATTCCCATAATTATTCAATTGTGTTGAAGTGTATTATGTATAATATTTCAAATTCAATAAATTTTTTTAATAATCATATATAGTTATTTTTTATTTCATTATACTAATTCAAGTGAGGTGGTGGTGAGAAATAGATTGCACCGCGATGTGGTGACGGTAAGCTGCACGTACACATGAATGGTGATTTCTTCTTTCATAAAATGAATACAAGATGAGATATGGTTATTTTAGAATCATAATATCATTTCAGTATATAATTGATACTGATGTTATATCTTTATAGTGAAACAAATCATTATTATTAAGTAGAAGAAGAAAGAATTTTGAAGGAATATGTAGAGGAGATTACATCTTTTTCGATGTGCTCCCTCTAAATCTCCTCTTAAAGGACTAGAGTTGGTCTTTGAAGAAGAAAAAACTCTAGAATATATCTCTGGAAGTTGAGAAAAGAAATCTTCTATGGATTAATGATCTTGAATGCCCAAAGTAATTTGAATAGGAGAGAAATGAAATATCATATTTAGTAATTCAAAATATAGAATCCATTTTTCAAAATTCAAAGCATAAAAAATGTTTTAAAAGTTAAGAAATTGAATTCAATGTAATATATATCATTGTTGGAAAGTTATATCATTGTTGGAAATGTTTTAAAATTTATATCATTGTTGGAAATAGAGAACTAGTTTTAAAAGTTAAGAAATTGAAAAAAAATGTTTCTACATCTAAATTCAATGTAAAATTAATTCCAATGACCTAAATAATATTAACTGATAAAAATATATTCCATTTATATTTTAAAACCATCGCATAATATAATTAAACAATAAGAATTATTTTGATGAAAAAAATTGTTTTTTTTTAAATTTTGTGTATTTTTACTATTCATAAAAACTTCACAGTTATCAAAAAAATATAAAAAACTCATCTAAAGTAACTTTTTAATATCCCTTTAAAAAATAAAAATTTTACGTGTAAGATTTGGTGTCCTAGAACCAACTGGTTTTACATTGATTACATGTATATTTAATGTAATATTACATATTGTTCATTGTTCTACATGACTATGATGTTATAATTTCGTAGATTATATGTTGTATTGATAAGGTCATGACAGTTCCCCGCTATTATGAGAACCATGAAAGGCTATAACAATATTCTTAAATATAGCTCTATGATTGGATGACATGCTAGGATTGAACAAATAGCATGCATACCATCTGGTGTGAGTACTCATAAGTAGATGAGACCTCCTCTCATGAAGATCACAATTGGTACTCTCCATGATAGAAGATTATGAGAATAGACCTGCTAGTAGGAATTCTGCAAGTTTTGGTGTCAACAGATATTTCTATCTGCAAGCATGTGTAGTGATCCTTATACTTTAATATTGTTATTAATACATTCCATGACTTACAAACTTTGATTTACTGACAAAAACTGTCACGCAGACAGTTGGCGGGAAGTTCGGTATGTTGGGTGCGTCACGAGTGGCATGTTATTAATGGATAAGTTGAGGAATGATTTGTCCCTTCCATTTATGGAAGTTGATATCTCAGACCTATGATTGAAATATAACCATCATGTTAAATTCCATGGCCATGGTGTAATGATGAGTTTATTTCAGGTAGTTAATGAATGACTTATCAAGCATAAAAGTTGATGACACAATCAGGAAACCTTCTTGATGAGATATTGCGAAAAAGGAATTATATTACACAGTGAGCATTCATATGTGGATATCGTTGTTGTGACTTTACGTTCTTTCTCTTGGGTGCCTTGACCCGTTTCTAGACAGTACTCATGGACATTAGGAAATCTCACCTAATTCCAACGAGAAATAATCCTAGAGGGTCACACACTAAGTATTTTTGGTGGTCTCAGTTAAATTGTATTTGAATTTGATTAGTGAAATAAATATTATTCTCTAGACCGGGGAATAATTTTATTCAAGTTAAGATGATCGCATAATTTAAATAAAGTTTATTTTTTTATTTTATTGAACATTTAAAAATATTTATTTTCTAGTTTGTAAATAAAATATTTATTTAAGAGGATAAATTATTGATTCATTTATTCCGGTGTGCAATAAATGGAAGTGGAGTATTAGCGTACCATGGTCGGTCTTGAAGTAAAATAATTATTTTCAAGATGGTGAATAATTATTTAACTAGTTGACACAAATTAAAATAACAATGCTATTATTTTTTGACGCATAATTTTATTTATAATTTCTTTTTGCGCAAGTTGGAACACTATAAATAATGACACTGTATTATTATTAAATCTATGGGTTTTCTCTATGATCATGAATGTATTTAATTTTTTATATGCAATTAAATATTATAACTGAAATTCCATGTATATAAATAGGCATTTAACCCTATTGTGCAATAGAACACACCACATGCCTGTTGAATTGAGAATTTTTGAGCCAAACAATTTCTCTCTCGAATCCTCTTCTCTCCCCTCTCAAGAACGAGAGACATTCTTCAAGGCCGAAGAATAAACGATCTTGAACGATTTACACAAGACACTCTCCTCACTATGCTAGAACCCGGAGAATGAGTGGTGATGATCAGAGACCATTAGAGCACATGTGGATCACCACTAGAGGGGTTATAGTTTGGATCCTTACAAGCACAACGAGATAATCCATAAGGGTTAATCTAGACCATCAACATCATCAAAAAAGAAAAATACCAATGAAACATGTATTATTTTTCAGTATAACATTAATTGTATTAATTATAAACATGATGTGAAAGACCCTCTCTATGGTTTCATGACTCGTTCTTCTTTATCTAAATCTTTGATTGTATTTCCAGGAGATTGGTGTTCATCGTTGTATTGATCTTGAAATAATCATTGATCATGGTAAAAATCAAATTTGGTTACCGTCCCAACCATGCTTCTGTTGCACCCGGAACCTTAATGTGGTATCAAGAGGGGTTACGTCATAGTTTAGGATTATTTAAATATTTCGTTGATGAATTGGGAATTTAATAATTTAGGCTATTTCAATTCAAGTTAATCATTCTGAAAATCTGAATCTTGAGATCTATTCCTCCTATTTTGTTTCTCCTTTGCCTTACAGAAACGATATTTTCTTTTAATTTTGATTAAAATAAAATAGATGATCTCATCTGGAGGTGTCAGAGCATCCTGGCCATACAACACCAGAACACACGACTTGTATTCGGTAGTATACGCCGTGTAGTCAAGATTCAATGCATCAGACCGGTCTGCCAAACCAAGCCGTGTGTTGGAGTCTTTCTATGTCTAAAATGACTTTGTGTGTTGACTAGGAACAAGTGGCATGCAGTTTTAGGATTACACGCCATGTGGCCTAATGGACATGTCGTGTAGTCCCTTTGGGTTAGGGTTGAACCATGTACCCCATACACGACTTGCCCGTCTGGAGATCGTGTAATGAGGAACTACACGGTGTGTGTCCCACTAGACACACCATGTACTCTAAAGATTTCTGAAGTATACTCACATGTCGTTTCCCCGGGCGTGTACTTCGGATAGACGGTGAAAAATAATACACGCCGTGTTGCAGGGACTACACTTCATGTACTCATCCAAATTAGAATGATTTATTAAAATTTATTATTATATTACACAAACCCTTGAGATGTCTACCATTGTGCAGAAATAAAGGTGAGTCAAAACACATGATACGTGTTATATATATATGTGTGTTTATCTTAACATCTGCATAATGTTCAATTATACTCATTGGGTAGTTATGAATAGGAAATCACCGTGTTTCCTCCAAGGTACAAGTTACGTACAAACATAATTTTAAATGAATTTATTTTTTTAAAATTATGATGGATGAGAATCTCAATGAAATTCAGAAAATGGTTTTATATAAAAGGATTGTTTAATTAAAGATGATAATTAATTTATTCGACCACTATTTATTTTAAACAATAATGACTAATGAATTGATTGATAATTTTATTTATGGATAAATATCATTGAAAGTATCAATGATCGTGAGCTAGACCAAGACCTTTTTAATTGTATGGTTTCTTTTAGTTTATTTATTTGAATAAAATTTGTTGGCCTGAGAGCCTTCTCCTCATTAATATGTAGGGCATGTATGCCCAAGGTTTCTTTTATATAAAACCTCTTTTTACCCATCCCCAACATGAGAGTTAAAAAACGGCATATTTAATTGATGGAATTCCCAAGATAGTGGAGGCATTTCAAGATGGACCTAAGACGAAACCAATCCCAGGAGATACAGAGGTAGTTAGGAGGAAGTTGTAAACACGAACCCAAAATGTTAATGGTGTTTCTCTCCTAGGCCAGGGTTAGTTTATCAACTGCTAGATAAACTAACCGTACGAAAAGTTCATGATCATTCTATTTACTTTATTTCTGTCAGTTGCATGGTTTATCATTATGGATGTGTTGTCACGATGACATAATTAATGATTTAAATAAAAATGAAAGATGGAACTAAAATAAACTAGACTTATGCGTAAATATTATCAATACATGATTAATCACTTAAGTAAGTTCCAATTAATATTAACAGTAATGTGATAATGATAATAATAAATTCTCTCATAAGAGATATAAAACCCAAAAAATAAAATATTATGTTAGAACAAGCCTTCTGTTACTTGATTAAGGGAAAAAATCAATAAAACTATGTGTTTGACCAACCCCTGTTGGGACACTTACTTTTATTGAGGAATTCCTTATGAAAGTTTTTTGGTTGACATAACCATATTACATCAAGAGGTGTAGCCATTTCTAGACTTGGTGTAATATTGGAGGCACAAGTTGAGGAAATTCAAAGTCATGATTTCAGGATTGGGGAGTCCACTCAACATATCAAGGAGTTTCAAGCATATAGTTGGCAAAGACCTACCTACATAAATACCTTCAAATTTCTTGACCAACACTTGTTGGGGTTATGCGAACGGAAATTTGAGTCCTTTCTCATCGAATGTCATGGAAACTGGAAATTCCGAGTTTAATGGTGAGGCTTATTGGGACATGATAAAATAGTGGGAGACTAAATAAAATTTATTATTTCATATAAAATTTAATCAAGAAAGTACTAATGATATTCTGATTTAATTGTAGAATAAAAATGAAAAACTCATCAACCACACTATCTCTATGATCCATTCTGGATAAATACAACATCCTCACCGGTAGTAACTTTCAGGAATTGTTTAGACACCTTCGGGTTATCCTACACCATGAATGAATGTCTTACGTCCTAGAGTCATCATTACCTGATCCACCTGCCAAAGAGGCGAGTGATGGGGATTTCCTGGTCTATGAGAAACATATGAATTGCATGGTCGACATTCATTGTTTGATGCTATCATAAATGCCTAGTGAGCTCATGAAGTCTCATGAAAACATGAATGCATATAGCATGCTTGGTCACCTTCGTGGTCTTTACCAGGAGAGAGCAAGCCAGGGAAGGTTTGAGATATCTAAGTCACTCTTTCAGAGTAAGCTTGAATAAGGTGCCCTAAATGGGCCTCATGTAGTCAAGATCATTGGCTACATTGAGCTCCTAAGGTTCTAGGGTTTAGACTCCCTGAATAACTGGGCACCGATCTCATTCTCACATCACCCCCTCATATATTCTATAAATATTTTTTCAATTTCAATATAAACAACATTGAGAAGTCTCTATTTGATATTCTATTCCTCACTCACCACGTGGACAAAGATATGAAGTGTGAAAAGCGTTATGTCTTTATGGTGAATAAGAGAAAAGGAAAGGTGAAGAGATTTAAGCCCAAATCTACTTCACGACATTTCTAGAAATGGAAGATCAGAGGGGAGGCAAGGGAACATGTGGATATTTGTTTCGCATGTGGCAAGAATGGCCATTGGAAGAAGAATTAAACCCATCCTAAGAAGTTAGAGGAAGCTTTAGGTGCGTTTGTTATTGAATGAAATCTATCTATTTCTAAAAATTAGGTATTAGATACATCTTGTGGTGCATACATATCTATCCAAATATAGGAACCAAGAATATTCAAGAATATTGATTGAGGGGAGGTTGATCTATGAGAAGCCAGCAGAGCCAGACATGCTGATGTAGCTGTCCGGGACTACCACCTCATATTGCCAACGAGGATGATCTATGTGTTAAAGGGTTGTTATTATGTGCCTTCTATTACTAAAAATATTATTTCTCTATCCAGATTAGATATAGATGGATTTTTTTCATGTTTGGAAATGAGTGTTGGTTCTTTTACAAAGATAACATTTGTTATGGTAGGGCACATTTATATAATGGACTTCACGTGTTGGATCACACAAACCAAGTAAAGGAAATCTATAACAAACATACATCACATGAATCAAACCACACCCTACTTTGGCATCACGGGCTAGGTCATGTAAATATGAAACGCTTGAAAAAAGTTACAACAAGATGGATATTTATATTCTTTTGAACTAAAACCACTTGGAGTATTTCATGCATGATTAAAAAGAAAAATGACTAAACCCCCATTTAGTCGGAAAGGTGATAGGGCTAAATAACTTCTTGAATTGGTTCATACTGATGTGTGTGGACCATTTCCAATTTAATCAAGGGGAGGGTATTCATACTTCATAACTTTTATTGATGATTTTAGTAGATATGAATATATCTACTTAATCAGTTATATATAAGATCCTTTTGATAAGTTCAGTGAATAAAAGAATGAAGTTGAGAACCAGCTTGGTAAGAAGATTATGAAACTCTGCTCAGACTCATGGCGGAGAATATCTTAATTAATATTTCATTGATTACTTATGAGATTTTGGGATCCTTCCCAACTCACTCCTCCAAACATGCCCTAGTGGAATGGTGTGGGAAAAAGTAAGAACCACACCCTGTTGGACATGGTGAGATAAATGATGAGTCATGTGAGTCTTCTATTATCCTTTTTCCTATATGCGTTACAAATAGTGGAACACATACTAAAACAAGTACCAACAAAATAGATAAATGGTATTCCATATGAGTTTTGGATGGAAGAAAATCCATTTTATCGAATCTAAATGTGTGAGGTAGTGAAGCATTTGTTAAGGCCTCTTCATGTAACAAACTCACACCCCGAGCCAGAAAGTATACCTTTATAGGATACCCCCAGGAAATAAGTGGATATTACCTACACAACCCCTTAGACAAAAATGTTACAGTGGAAATACATTCCATATTATTTGAGATGGAGCTCATCTCCAAAAGAGAAAGTGGTATCGAGATAGACATTGATGAAGTTGAGTCTCTAGGTACACAAGAGTTGGTACAAGAACATATTCCACAATGCCCCATGGAAGAAGAACTTGTTCCATAGGCACATGTAATGCGTAGGAGTAGAAGAGAGGTTAGAGAACCAGAATGATACTGTTTTCTAGTCACTGAGGATGGTGACTCCTTATTAGTTGATAATAATGATCCTCTAACCTAAAAGGAAGCTATAAATGGCTCAAACATTACCAAGTGGCAATCAGCCATGAATTCTGAAATGGATTCCATGTACCAAAACCAATTCTAGATTTTGGTGGATCCTCCAGTTGATGTAAAGCCTGTTGGTTGGAAATGGGTATTTAAGAAGAAACTGGACATGGAAGGACATGTTAGTACCTATAAGGCAAGACTAGTTGCAAAAGTGTTTAATCAACGCCAAGAAATTGACTACGATGAAATCTGATCACCAGTTGAAATGCTGGAATCCATCAGAATTCTACTGGCCATTTTGACATACCATGACTATGAGATTTGGAAAATGGATTTAAAAACAACATTACTTAACAAGAACCTTCAGAAAGATGTCTACATGACACAACCTGAAGGGTTTGGGACTCCAAAGGATGCTAATAAGGTATGCAAGTTGCAGAAATCCATTTATGTATTATAGAAAGAATCCATGTCATGGAACATTTGTTTTGATGAATCCATAAAATAATTTGGTTTTATCAAAAATGATTGTGAGCCTTTTGTCTACAAACGGTTTAGTGGGAGTGAAATCACTTTCCTAATAGTATATGTTGATGATTTATTACTTATTGGAAATGAGAAACCATTCTTATAGTCATTTAAGGCATGGTTGAATCAATGCTTCTCCATGAATGACTTGGGCAAGGAAGCGTATATTCTTGGGAGCAAGATCCATCATGATTGATTTAAGATATTTCTGGGCCTAATTCAAAGTACATACATTGATACGATACTAAAGAGATTCAGTATGGAATAATCCAAGAGAGGATTGTTTCCAGTGTCACATGGAAATCATCTTTCCATGAAAATGTGTCCTTAGAAACATAAGGAAAGATAGATAATGGTAAAGACTCCACACACATAAAATATTGGGACAGTCATGTATGCCATGCAATATACTAGGCTGGATGTCACCTATGATTTGAGTGCAGTAGGAAAACATCAAGCTGACCCAAGTGACCTCCATTGGATGTTAGTGGAGAATATCCTTAAGTATCTGAGGCGTACTAAGGATATGATTCTGGTTTATGGAGGAGATGAGGAAATAGTCATTAGAGGATATGCATATGCTAGTTTCCAGACTGATCATGATGACATGAAGTCGAAAAAGGGATATATCTTCACTTTGAATGGAGTCGTTGTGAGCTAGAAGAGATCAAAGTAGAGTGTGGTTGCAGATTCAATAGAAGATTCCAAGTATATCGAAGCTTTTGAGGCAGGTAAAGAAGTAGTTTGGATGTGAATATTCTTCAAGGAGCTAGATGTGATACCTAGCAATAAATATCTCATCACAGTATACTGTGATAATGCCGAAGCAGTGGCTCTTGGAAAAGAGCCAAGGTAACATCAGCAGACAAAGCACATACTTCATAATTATCATCTCTTGAGGGATTTTTCTCAGAGAGGTAAAGTTGCAATGATCACTATTTCCATCGAAGACAATGTGGAGGATACGTTTACTAAATCCTTTACTCAGTAGAAACATGATCATCATGTGAGGTCTAGCGGACTGAAAGTTATAGCTAGTTAGATATAGTTCAAATGGGAGTTTGTAAGTGTTGTTTTCCTAGAACCAACTGGTTTTACTTTGATTACATGGTTATTTATGCTATTATTACATATTGTTCATTGTTCTGTATGACTATGATGTAATAATTTCCTAGAGTATTTGTTGCGTTGATAAGGTCATGGATGTTCCCTGCTAGAATGAGAACGTTGAAATGATATAACAATATTCTTAAATATAGTTCATTGGTTAGATGACATGCTATGATGGGACACATAACACGCAGATCGTCAGGTTTATGTACTCATAAGTAGATGAGACTTCCTCTCATGAAGTTTTCACTTGGTAATCTCCAAGATATGAGATTATAAGAAAAGACCCGCTAGTAGGAATTCCGCGTGTTTTGGTGTCATTAGATATTTTCATCTACGAGTGATTGTAATGATCCTTAAACTTTAATATTGTCATTAGTACGTGTCATGACATACAGACTTTTATTTACTGATGAAAACTGTGACATAGACAGTTTCTAGGAAGTAGGGTACGTTGGGTGCGTCACGAGTGGCATGTTATTAATGGATAAGTTGAGGAAGGATTCGTCTCTTCCATTTATTAAAGTTGATATAATTTCCCTTTGATGGAAATAGAACTGTCGCAATAAATTCCATGGCCATGGTGTAATGAGGAGTTTATTTCAGGTAGTCAAAGTATGCCGTATCAAGCGTAAAAGTTGATGACACAATCATGAATCCTTCTTGATAATATATTACGAAAACTTGAATATATTAAACAATGAGCGTTCATAGGTGGATGTCGTTGTTGCAACATTATGTTCATTCTCTTGGGTTCCTTGAACCATTGCTAGGTAGTAGTCTTGGACATTACGCAAGCCCACCTAATGCCAATGAGAAATAATTCTAGAGGATCACACACTAAGTGTTTTTGGTGGTCTCAGTTAAATTCTATTTGAATTTAATTAATGAAATAAATATTATTCTCAAGTCCATGGAATAATTTTGTCAAGTTAAAATGATTGCATAAATTAAATTAAATTTATTTATTTATTTTATTGATAATTTATTAAATATTTATTTAATAGATTTTAAATAAAATATTTATTTAAGAGGATAAATTATTTATTCATTTATTCAGGTGTTCAATAAATGAAAGTGGAGTTTGAGCAGACCATGGTCGGTCTGGTAGTAAAATAATTATTTGAAAGATGGTAAATAATTATTTAACTAGATGGAACAAATTAATATAACACTGCTATTATTTTGTGATGCGGAATTTTATTTATAATTCCATTTTTCACAATTTGGCACACTATAAAAAATGACGTGGTATTATTATTAAATGCATGGATTTTCTCTATGTTCATGAATGTATATAATTTTTTCTATGAAATTAAATATTATAAGTGAAATTCCATTTATATTAATAGGATTTTACCCCTAATGTGCAATAAAACACACCACATACCTGGTGAATTGAGATTTTTTTATCCAAAAAATTTCCCTCTCAAATCCTCTTCTCTCCCCTCTAAAGAATGAGAGATGTTCTTCATGGCCGAAGAATAAGTGATCAAGAATGACCAACACAAGACACTTACATCGCCACACTAGCACTATGAGAACGAGTGGTAACGATCAGAGGCCATTAGAGCACGTGTGGATCACTACTATAGGGATACTAGTTTGGATCCTTACAATCACAACAAGATAATCTAGAAGATTCAATCCAGATGATCAACATCATCAACGAAGAAAAATACCAAAGACATAAGTATTATTTTTATATATTAAATTAATTAAATTAATTATAAACACGATGTGAAAGATCCCCTCTAAGATTTCGGGCCTCTTTCTTCTTTATCAAAATCTTTGATTATATTTCATGGAGACTGGGGTCCATCGTCGTATTGATCCCGAAATAATCATTGATCATGGTAAAAATTAAAGTTAGGTACCGTCCAAACCACTCTTTCGTTGCACCAAGAACCTTCATTATGCAGTCATATAAAAATTATTAATGTGTAAAAATATTAATTTTAAAAGGTTTCCCATTAAAGCATAGAAAATTAATCATTTGAAAAATATAGGTTTGTATAAATCATATAGGGTTTATTCATACCTTATGATAAAAATATCTATCATAAAAATATGAACGATATTTTGTTAAGTTTATAACATATGTATTTTATTTATTTAATTTACTAATAATAAGACAAATAATTTATTAATACAAAAATTCAAGTATATAATTGATTTATATTTTTTTCATAAATAATTGGTAGCCATTGAAATAACCAATCATTTTATTAAGTTAGTTATATTTATTTCCAAAAATATAATGGCTAGGTTAAAATGGTCATTTTATACTAAGGGCATATCACGATTCATTGAAACATAGGATTGCATGAAAGGAAAGCTATTGTAGAATTAAAAATATTAAAAATATTTAATAAAAACATTCAGGTGTTACATAGTATGTCATATAGGGAGTTTAACAAAAGAACCATGCTTTTTGAAGAATCTGCTCATTTAAAATTTGATGATATAGATCCATATGAGCCCATCTCACCTTCAGAAAACATTGAGGATGATATATCAATTCGGAATATTAATACCATACCTTCTTAGAATTCTATGAAAAAATCAGAGAAATCATCCAATTCTGATGAACAACCTAAAACTAAACCTTTATAAGACAATGAGTTAACCAACCCTTATCTTCCTATAACCTTTCGGAATCATAAGCACCATCCTCTAGATTTTTTAGTTGGATATTTTGATAAAGGTACAAAAATAAGTATTCTATTCAAAAGCATGTTGAACATCGATAATTCTTTCGATATATTTATCCTAAAAACATTAATTATACAATTAGTGATGAATTTTGGGCGACGAAAATGCAAGAACAACATAACCAATTTGAAATAAATACAGTCTTGCAATATGCTTTTATACCTATATAACATATTACTATTGGAACTATGTGTGTTTTTAGAAAAAAATTGGTTGATTACAAAACTATTGTGAGAATGAAAGCTAGATTTGATGAAAAAGGATATATCGAGGAAGTGGTTATTGACTATGAGGAAAACTTTCAACTAGTGGATAGAAATGAATCCATTAGAATACTTTTACCTATGAGGAAAATTTGTATTTCAAATAATGTGAAATGGATGAAAAGATTTAATTCATAAATGGTTACGTAGTTGAGGAAGGTTTATTTGGAACAACTCCATAGATTTCAAAATCATAATTTTCCAAATCATGTTTTTAAATTAACTAAATATATATGTGGTTTAAAATAAACTCCCTGAGATTGGTATGATAAACTCAACTATTTTCTATTTTATAAGTAATTTTAAAAATTCATTGATGATTGTACTATTTTAATAAAAATAATTTCAAAATATTTTTAAGAGTTATAATTTATGTTGATGATAGTATTTTTGGATATTTTAAAAATTATTTTTGTACTGATTTATAAAAAATGATATAAATTGAATTTGAATTGAGTTTAATGGGTGAAGTTAAATTATTTGGTGGATTTTAAATTTTTTAAAAGAAATGTGGAATTATTTTAAATTAAGGTATGCACAATAAATACCTTCTAAAAAGATTTGGTTTGGATAACACTAAAGGTAGTAATACTTTGATGAGGACCACCTGTAAGTTGAATCTTGATGAGATTGGAAAATTAGTAGATCAAACTAATTTCAAAGGTATGATTGGAATCTTTACATATTTAACTTCTTGTGGACTAGATTTTATGTTTAGGGCGTGTATGTGTGATCGTTTTCAAGAAAATACTGAAGAATCTCATTTACCTGCTGTTAAAATAATTTTCATATACCTAAAATATACAACCAATTTTGGATTTTTGTATCCTAGATAATATTTATATTATTATTGAGTTATTTAAATGTGGATATTTGTTTTATATATATATATAAATAACCTCTAAAACATGTGAACTTTTGGGAATGTCTCTAGTATATTGGTGTGGTAGAAATAAAATTTCTATTACACTATCTACTACTGAGGCTGAATAAATAACTGTAAGAAGTTACTGCACACAATTTTTTTGGATGAAACACACATTTATTAATTACTGATATCTATTTGGACATGTAATTATATGTTTTGAAAATACAGGGGAGGTAAATCTTTCCAAAAATATCATGTCTAATATTAGGACAAATCATATTGATGAAAGAAACCACTTTTTGAGAGATGATCTCCAAAACAGTGATATAACTGTTGAATTCATACGAACTAAACATCAATTTTCAGATATTTTTACAAAGAACTCAAATTATTAGATATTAAACTATATAAAATATTAACTAGTAATGATAAATTTTTGTTAATCCTTATCTGGTAAGATCCAATATTGGATGATATAACAATAGAATATCCACCATTGGAGGATCCACCATTGCAATGATCCACCATGGGAAGATCCACGGTTAGAATGATACACCATTGGAAGAACCACCACTGGAATGTTTCACTATTGGGTAATACACAATTATAATGAGACATCATTGGGTAAAAAAATATTGGAATGATCAAATATTGGGTGTGCTACCAGTCGAGTCTTGATTTCTTTGAGCTTCCAATCCTATTTTATATTTTTTTGTCAAAATTTTTATTTGATTCATTTCTTTATATTTTATTATATTCTTTATTTAAATTCACAAAATGATAAAATTTAGACTCAAATATGACTTTGATTCACTCTCTCTCTCTCTCTCACCTCACCCATCAAACCATTTCCACTTTACTAATCTCCTTTCCTTTAACCTTATCATTCTCATAGTTTACTATTTGATTCACTACAATGGTGAGAGTTAAGAACCCTTTAGTATGGTATCCTTGAGGATCATGACCTATGGAGAAATATCGTAGGGAAAATAACCATTATATAGTGGAACTGAGAAACCCTTAGCATGCGAACTGTGTGGTTGTTACAGAAAAAGAAGTTGATATAGAAATTTTGTCGTGAAGAAAGTCACTGGTGAAGAAGGCGATTGAAGACAAGGGTTGGTTAGATTGGTTCTCAAAAAATGATAGGCCTTTTTATCCAATGTGGGTTGATCAGTTCTACAAATATATATATTATAACTTCCAGGAAAAGAAAATTTTAATTTTCAATATGATATATGGAATAGTGATTTGATTTTCTTTAACAGAATGTGAACGATTTATCAACGTACCTTAAAGAGTTTTCTCTGAGGAATATCATGGTTCAATACCCTATGACAGTGATATCTTTGTTGATGAGGATACATATTTTGAGATATCTAGTAATGGTTCATTACTAAGGCCTATATAATTATATGGAGAGTGCTATAGTGACTATGTTTTTTCCATGAAAGACTTCAGAATATTTCTTGTTATACCCCGACCCGATAATCCCAATGCTGGTGCATTGTTTAATTTCATTAACATGATTATAAGGAATAAAATCATGAAGGTCCAATAAGTTTATTATTATTGAAAACCATATTATATATATGATACCCATAATTCATTATAAAAATAAAATAAATCATAACATAAGTTAAAACTCAGCATCTTGAAAATGACTCAAAGGACTCCTCTTCATAACCTAGAGAGAGGAAACATAATAACGGGGATATAAAATGATAATTAAGGGAATGTAATGTTGAATTAATAATGAATTGATGAGAATAAATCAACAAGAAAGGCATATAAGTATTAAAACATGCCATTCACTTAACTAGATAAGGCATAATCAATATGGAAAGGTATGAAACAAAAAAACATTACATTTAATCAATAAACAGGGAATGAAATGCATTCATTGATATTTCAACGCAATAATATCATGGATAATAAAAATAAATTAATTATTAATAAATTAAATTCTTAATTATTTGACTTCATGTTTTCCAGGAACATGATACCCTTACCATCAAGAAATGATAGTTTAAACTATTCTGATTTGGCTAGCTACTTCATCTCATGAGACCACCAATGCATCAAGGGGCATGAATTAACTGGTCCCCAAACCATAGTTCTTGCATTAAATGGTTAAAAACCATCTATTAAATGTAAAAATCATTCCTAATATATTTAATGACCTATTTAAAAAATAAATAATATGCCTTATCAAATATCCTTATTGAAGAAAAGATAAAGATTTATTAATAATTTCCCAGTTAATAAAATGAATGTCCAAGTGAACATCATATGTAAAAGTGATATATTTTTTTAGGAAGTAATAATATACATTTCTTGATAATATGGATATTTTATATAAAATAAAATGATCACAAGGAAGTGAGTATTTCAAGACAAGTTGAACAATCACAAAATACCGTGATATTGCAAAGATTATTTTTACCACATTTTCTAGTCTAAACCCTTTTGATGAGATAATTCAAAGTAAAAAATTAAAGATAATGAATATAAAATTATTCATGACATAAAATTTTAAACTTTCCAGTAGGTACACCACACAAAATAAGTGTTTTAAATGGTGTATGCCTTAGGAAAAGAAAAGTGAGACAAAAATCCCTTAGCTTTTGTCCGACTTGTCATGTGTGTATTTATCTTCCTAAAAAACTAATTTATGTTAATTATTAAAGTTATTCATAAGAATTTTCAAGTTTTTAATTAATTTTACTTCACTAAATTTTATTTTGTATACAACTTATTAAACAATTAAGTTTTCATCACGTGTTTTGACCAAATTTGGTTCATGTGTTAAAAATAACTTTGGTAGGTCAACTGTGTTCAAAGGTGACATTACATAAACATATTTAGGAAAATAATCATTAAATAATTATCATATTTATACATAAATTATAATTTTAAAACCAATCATGTATTTTAGTTATAAAAAATGAACAAATGTTACAATCATGGAGATGGTAGGCTCTACGTATGCATGAGTAACATTCCCATTTTTCAGTGATTGTTAAGGGAAAAAGGTAAGTAAGATAATATATTTAAAAAAATTATAATTATATCATAAATACCATATTATTTAATTATTTATACTTCTATATATATATATTAATATTTTAATTTTATAGTATTCACATCATGTCATTGTGGTGGTAGTCCACACATCCACGAACAACATTATCACCTTTTTAGAGTGTGAAAAGTCTAATAATGAAAATGATATGTTATATTTATAGAAATTATATTATGTCATGTATATAATATATATTTCATTTATTTATCATATATTAAACTCAAAAAATTCTGAATAAATTACATATATAGTATGAATGAATCACATCGTTTTGAGATGGCGGTTCTCCACACTTCCAAAAATGATGTTATCGTATTCAAACTAAATTCAGTGCAAAAAAGCATGAGTTGAAAAATAATTAAAGAAGAATAAATATTTTATTAATATCATATATATCATATAAAAATAGTTTTTCCATCATAATTCCCAGAATGAGAGGTGGTAAAGTATAAACTAACAATCACCGTTTCATGAGGCGGTACTTCATCATACATGAGCGGTAAGTTCGTTAACCATTATATAAAAGTGTGTGTAAGTATAGGTAGAACACATATGATAAAAAATATTAGTATATTTTGGATAATTAATTTATTATATAATCATTTTATAAAAATAATTGAAGGTGTGAAGAAGTAAATGAAAGAAAATTGATCTTTGGAAAATGTTACCTCTTAATCGGTTAACTCATTTTAGTTTAAACCAAAGGGATTTCTTGGTTTTCTTTATACCTAAGGAGACGAATTTAAGATTAAGGGAGGTATTTTTGTAGATTATTAGATCATATTTTGGTGATAAAAATGTCTTTATATGTGTGAATAATGGGTTGGGGTGTGTTTCTTTTTATAACCGAGGATGAGTGACATTCTTGTAAATTTTTTAAAGGGGAATTCCAACCATGATTTTCTAATGAAAAGTGGTTAATATAATGATACGAATTAAATATAATGTATTAAATGGTCTAACTATTTTCATAAAAGTTATTTTGGAAAATTTTATAGGTCATTTTGGCCCTTAATATTAATGTTTAGTCCTTTGTTGATGTAATTTTTCTCTTAGTCATAGTAATTAAATTTAATAACCATCACCATTTTTTGGTTAAAAAATAATTTTAACTTGTTAGAAATTATAATTTATTCTAATTCCAAATATTTAGTCCAATTTTCCAAATTCCAATCACTTGAAAGGAATAAATTAATTTAAATTTAATCCCACGGATGGGATGATAATATGGGGTTTTATGTTAAAAACATTGAAAATCTTGCTAAGTTTTTATTTCCAATCTCAATTCGAAATTGATTTCAGTGATATAAATGGGTTAAATAGAAGTAAAATTTATTTAATTATTATTTAATAAAAATAAAAAATGTAATTTATCCTTATAAATACGTTATTTGAAAATGTTGTTTTGAATTATAATTCACTATTTTTCAGTATTCATAAAAAAACTAAATTTTATAGAAAAATTCAAAAAATTCACCCTTACCAATTTTTAAATTTTATATTTCAAAAATAAATTTTATTTTTCCTATTGTATTCATAAATGTTTTAAAATTAGAAATTAATGTAGGTGAGATGTTAAAATGCTCTAAAATTACCATTATAAAAATATATGGTTTTATCTGTTATATTGTGTTTATTATTAAATTATTCTTATAAAATATATTGTATTTATGTAAAAAAAATTTGAATGGATATATAATATACATATTACATTAATATAACTCAATAATTTTAATTAATTTAATTTATTAATATAAAACAACTTTATGAGCATAAAAATTGTTTTTTTATAAAAACAATCCTTTTTTATATTTAATTGGCTCTTATATTCATTTATAATTATTTTGAGAACAATGAATATAACCAAATATTTTATTATATAGTTAATAATATTAATAAATATCAATTTAATGGTATGTTTTTGTTTTATTATTTTAAATTTTAAATTTTATAATAATATATTATCAGTCCTATGTGTTATGAAAGTCATTAAGGAAAGTTTGTCTTGCATGTAATGCGTGATAAACTTGATGTTTCGTGAAGTGAAATCTAAAATTTATTTTTATATTAACATAAAATTAAGTTAGTATTTCATATAAATCAATCTAGGAACAAAAATAAATTTTTATAAAAGGATAATATTGTAAATTCTTGTGGTGTTACATTCTCCCCACTTTTAATAATTATGTCCTTGAAATTAAAAAATTTATCTCTATAATCAAGGGATTTATATTTGGAGATAAATTATTATTTTAAAAAACAACATCATAAACAAGGTAAGTAAAAAATATTTTTAATAATAGAGAAAGGGAAGTACAATGTTCTCGTAATTAGGTTCCCTGGCAGGAGAACATAGGTGGGAAATGGAAACGTCAATATAAAAGAAAATTCTAACAATCATGTTCTAATGGAGTGTTATAGAGAACTTGTTTACCTGAAAGTTGATGATCCAAAATACGTAAACTACTATTATTAAAAAGTTCATTGATATCAACAAAAATGATGGTAATAAGACAAAATTTTGGTTCAAGACCATTTTACTATAATTGAGGAATAATCTCACACTCTAAGAATATAAGAAAATATATATATTTCTATAAACATAATATTTTCCATTGATTACACCTTTAACTATTTCTACTACATATTTTAGTAAAAGATGCTTCATATAGATAATTAATACATTAATCTCTAAAACCTCATTCAACGATCTGCTTAATCCATTTCATTAGGGGTTAAACTTTCTAAATGGTTATGATCCAAGACATTTAGAAAGAAGGTCGCCAAATTTCCAAATTGAACTTATTATCATCCTTCAATCAACATGAAGTAGCACCATGATCATCACATATCGAGTATGTGAACAACCTAATAAATTATTTTCTAGAAATATGTTCATATCTTGAATAACCATAAAAATTTATTAGAAGCATTAATTATTACTTATTACTCAAGTAAAACAATTGTTATTGGATATATTCCATAAACCTAAATGTGTTGTAAAATCATTCAATGATATCATAAAAAACATTGTCAACATATCATCAATTAGTTCCTAGGTATTTAGAACTTATCCAAATAAATAATTTATTTATCCCATTTTTTCAAAATATTTGGAACATATTAATGGTGATAATTCCCTCAACCAAATGTTTTCCAAAATGACTAACTTGCTAACAAATCGCTTTTCTTGGTACCATTCAATATATGATCATAAATATTTAATGAAAAAGTATATAAATACATCACTTATTTATTTCATAACAATATCAATGGAATAAACATAAAACATATTTCATGGATCGAAATAAACAATAATAGTAATCATTACACTTAGGCTATATCAATATAATATGATTGGCCTTATCCCATTATCCACCATTGTGGTATATCCCCTTGACACTTAAGGCATTAGTCTTCATAGTTCCCTGTATTCATACAGCTATGACACTAAATAATAACATTATCGTTCGTCCCTTTTCATTATTTTTCTAAGTGAACCTTTTCTTTACAGTTATAACAAACTCCTAATACCTTCAATAATTTACCAGGGTGATTATTTCCACAATTATCATATGAGGGAAAATCCTTCTTTCAGTTCTTACCATTATCTTTCATTTCCTCTTCCTTTCTCTTCCAATCCTCATCTGCTTTGAATCCACAGGACATTGTTAATCATTTCACTTTATCGATAAAATTTAATATTATACCATCATAAGAAGAAAAGGTCTAAGACACCAGTGCCCTTCAGTGACTTGGCTTAAGTCCCTCCAAGAAATGATCAGTCTTTTCTTCCATGTTACATATGAAATCTGTACCATATCTTGATAACCTGGTAAGGTTATCTTCATAATCTACAACACTTTATCCCTGGTTTTGATTTAAACTGAGGAATTTTATATACATTTCAATTGTTTGATCATGAGGGAAGTATTTATCGACGAATGTCCCATAAATATTTCTTCATTCCATGAGTTATATTTTTTCCTCCATAATATTCTAGATCAATGACCACTATTGATCTATATCACCATTAAGAAAATACACTAAAATGGTACCACTTTAATTTTCATCACATCCAAATGCCATGAATATATTCTCCAAATACATAATACATTCCATGTTCGACATTGGTTCAACATTCCCACTAAATGATGGGGGCCTCTACTACATAAAGCGATCCAACATCAGAGATTATCACTATGGATCATGATGCTCCATCTAGGAAAGGTTATCGGTCGTAAACAGATTAAGTTGACCTAATATATCCATAAATTTCTGAATTACAATACGAGATATATTGTATTTATCACTATGGTATCCTCTATATTTTCCTTGGGTGATGATATTATTATTTTTTCCATTAACAATTTATAAAAAATATAATATACATGATTATATCATAACATTAAGTAACGTAATGTATTGTAAAAAATTACTATAATAGTCATTATAAATTGAAAATGATTTCCATAAGTAATCTGATAATAATAAAAATAGTTTCATTAGGGATATATTTACTTTAAAATCCATCATAATGGTTTGTAAACAAAATGATAATTATCCTACGAATATCCCAAGAGTGTATCAAATCAGGTGTGTAGTATGACATGTTTTCATGTACCTGGTTCTGCCGATTTAGGACTAAAAATTTTTTTTGGAGTTATTACCACAAGGTGCATCACTGCTACAACCATATCCACTTTTAGTATCCAAATTGGGATGCGTAACTAGGAATACCCACATATTATCTACCTTACCAAAATTATTGGATGTTAATCTATAATTATCCTCAAATTCTATCTTATTGTTATGTTCTGTAATATAATTTTTATAAATCTAGTTTCCAAGGTTGTTTCTACACTTCCTCTAATACCAATTGTAATTCCTTTACCCCATAAGACCTGAGCTGGTGCATTATTTAATTACATTGGAATGATTACTAGGAATTAAATATTAAATGACTAACCTGTTTAGATATTTTAGAAAAACATATTACATAAATGATACCCATAATTGTTTGGGAAAATAAAATAAATCATAACATAAGAAAAATATCAACATCATTGAAAATCATTCGAAGGATTCCTCTTCATAACATGGGGAAATGAAAAATAATAAGAATGAACTCAAATGCACAGTAAGGTCATGTAAAGTAGAAGAAATAATGAATTAATTGATTATAAATCAATATATAAAGGTAAATAACTAATAACACATTCCATTCAAAAACATAGATAAGGATAAATCAATATGGAAATGTAAGAAACTAAAACACAAGCCAATTAATCAATAAATTAGGAAGGAAATGAATACATAGATATGTTGATGTAATAATATCATGAATAATAGAAATAACTGAATTCTACAGAAAGGAGATTCTTAGTCATTGTAAGTCATGTTTCCCAATAACATGATATGTTTACTGTCAATATAATACTGTTTAATCTATTTTGATTTTCCAACTGATTTGTATCATGATAATACTCATGCATCGAGGTTCTAGTATTAACTAGTAACTAAGTTATTAGGCTGGAATTAAATAGTTTCTAACCTGTGTGCTTCATGTCAATATCATTCTATTGGAACCATGGTATTCTATGCATGATTTGGAGCATGGTTTGTGTTTGTTGTCAATCATCAATGGAAGTTCGGATCGTGTACCGACAAAGAGATCATACCATTCAAGTAGACAATAGTATTGAAGTTGGCGTTGTTTCCCAGTGTTTGCCAAATTTTCGGGGTCCAAAATCTGGAAGTTGTTTCGCATCACAAAAAGTGGATTTCCATGAAGATAATAATTAAATATGGCAAAGGAATTAATTTCGTGAAGAGAGGATTCAGGGTTTAGAAATCGCGACGACCAGAAGAATGGAGGTGGTGAGTTTTCGCGATTACGTCAAAGCTTCGCGAACGGCAGAGTTGAAGCGCATCGAGGCGGTGAAGGGCTTTGTGAGGGAGCTTCGCGGCGAAGGCGTGAAGGAATGATGACGGTGATACTCCGCGTCTACGACGAGCTCCACGATCCGAAAATTGCCGAGGTGTTTCGCGATTTGGATAGAATTCCGGGGGAAACTTTGGAGCTTCGTGATTTGAGATGACGTGGTGTTGACTTCACGGGGAAAGTTTGAGGGTCGGTGGAATCGCATATAAATATAGGTCGACCCCCTCAAGAGAAGTAGAGAGATTTTCATAGAAAATACTTTGCTCTCGGTTCACAAAGGTTACTCGCGAAGGTAGTGTGCTTCGCGAAAGAGGAGATTCGCGGCGGCTATTCTAGCTCCGCGAAAGTCGTCTGCCCTGTGTTGGCTCAGTGAGCATCGGGAAGAGGCAAGAGCTCCGCGACAGTCAAGCGTTGCGAAGGCTAGTGCATCACGAGAGTGCTTCGCGATTGAGCTTTGAGAAAAGGCAAGGACTCTGTGAAGGCTTGTTTGATCTTTGCAAAATTGGGAGCCCTGCGAAGTTGGGTAATTTGCGAAGACCCTTTCCCAATGCTGTCTACCCAGTAGACAAGTGAAAAGGGGGTATTCATCAGTGGATAAAATTTGGAATTTAACAGAGCATCAACTCAGGAATCTGATGCAAGAAATGTCTCTTGCTGAACATGAGACAAAGAAATTCATGTCTATCAATTGAATAGTCCTTCATGTCTATAAACTGAGTGGGACTTCACCAACGGTAGTGAGCCAGGGGGAGTCAACAGGAGTGACCCGAGGGAAGCAGTGAGCAATCCTTGAACCTTTGTAAAGGCAGTGAGCCTGGGACAGAGTGACTGTTCCTGAACAATTGTAATCCACAACTAGTGAAGATTAGTGTAATTATGTACGACCGACAACTTGTCGGCATATGCTCCTTGGACGTAGCCCTTAGTGGTGAACCATGTAAAAATAGATGTGTCATCTCTCTGCATGTGAATGTTTCATTACTGATCATATCCATCATATAGATTTAACGAGTTCCTACCAACGTGGGAATAAGATCAACAACTTTAAGAAAAAAAATTTGACACCCTGATTCACCCCTCCTCTCTCAGGGTGTCCCGGGGTCCTACAAGTGGTATCAGAGGGAGGTTGTTGGCATTGAACCTGTCTTTTATCGCCATGGAGAATGCAGTCAATGCTTGGGGAGTCCCTCTCTTCGATGAAGTAATTTTCAAATCTGGAAGAACATGATGAGATCTCATCTAATATCTCTTGGAATGGAAGTTTTTTTTTCTACAGTGCAAGGAATACAAGTCACTGATCCAACAGGCCTGGCTATGACTAACACAGACATGAAAATTCATGAAGCAGATGCAAAAGCACAAAATGCACTCACCGCACCTCTTTCTGATCAGATCTATCTAAAGGTGAAGAGTTTCACATCAGCAAATTCTATGTGGGATACACTTGAAATCATTTATGAAGGAGATATCAAGGTAATGGAGGCAAATCTTTAGGATTTACACAATAGTTTTGACGATCTAAAGATGCATCCTAATGAGAATGCAGATTCATTTTTTAATCGAATTACTGAAGTAGTGGGAGAAATTCGAGGTCTTAGATAAGAAATCAAAGACATTGGTATCGTAAAGAAAATCATGAGAATACTTCCTCTCATGTACAATGCAATGGTGTCAGCCCTTGAAGAAAGAGATCTATCTAAACTATCTCTGGATGATTTGATAAGTAGGTTAGTGTCATATGAGATGAGAGTCAAACCCGAAGATGCCAAGACTCGTGTGAGCAAGGAAATGGCATTCAAAGCCATGGACAAACTGAAAATTTCAGAAGACAGTGGTTGTGAAGATGGCAAAGAAAAATAAATTCTTTCTCTCATCTCCATGAAGATAAAAAAGGGAAAAGGTAAATTTAGAGGTAAGATACCTCTTTCATGTTTCCATTGTAGAAGATTTGGGCACAATGCCTCTAAGTTCCAAAGAAAGATAGATGATGATGAGAGTGATGCTGAAGACATTAAGAAGCCTTGAAAAAGGTTTTTCAAAAAGGGTGACTTCAAATCTGGAAAGAAAATGCATAGGAAGAGTTTTTCCTGTGAAGAAGATGATGATGATATTGAATTTTATGAGGATGAAGAACCAGAATTTAAAACCGGAAACCATGCTTCCATGATGGCTACAACTGAAATATAAGAATCCTGAATCAATAATGGAAAAGATAATCAGACTACTACTATTGTTAATCCAAAGATTCAAATTAAGGATGCCTTCTCCAAGCATGAGAGTAAATGTAAGAGATGTTATAAGTGGAAGGAAATGGTGGAAGAATAATCAGAATATGTTGATGAACTTGAAGCTGAAATTGAACGTCTGGAAGAATTTTTGAATGTTCAGTCTAAAATCCTTGAAATCAATGATGATGTAGTGGATCTAAAGCTGATAATTGAAGAGAAGGGAAAGGTTATCAATGACCTCACATCACGACTAGAAGAAAAGTCCAAGACTGCTGAGGGTCTTGAGGAGGATGTTGTTACTCTTAGGAGTAAACTTAAGACTGAATCAATTTCAAAAGAATCAAGGAAGAAAATACTGTTTATAGGATTCTCAGATGAAGAATTACTGGCAAGAGACAAGTGTGGTTCTGATGTGGTTAATAAAATCTTGAGTTTTCAAAGACCCGCTTGCATGGGATAGACTGGAATTGGCTTTGAAGCGAAGACATCAATTACTGTAAATAAAGAGAGACAAAAGAAAGAGGCATGGAGATACTTGAATGGAGAAGATCTGGGATGTCAAAAAAGGAGACTAATTTCATATCCTCCATCTTATATAAGAAATAGATTCTATGGTTACAATTTTATTTGATCTAACATTGGCCATAAAGCTATGTATTGCAGGCAGCAGTACGATAGGAGAAATGCATACAACACTCAAAGACGGGACAATGTTCATCTTCATGATGATGTAGTTTTCACAAATTTTTTTCCCCTCTGGAAGAAGATTATGGGTATGAAGAATCAGATTATGTGGAAAAAAGTATTAAAAGGCCACCAGTATCCTATGCTCAATCCAATATCTCATGGAAAGAGAAGAAGAAGATCGAGAAATCCAATATTGCAGAGGTAGCACTCAAAGCTACAAAGAGAAGCAGAACCTGGATCCTTGATAGTGGATGCTCTTCCCATATGATGGGAAATGTTGACCTCTTGATGAACATTAAAAAGAAGATTGATAGAACCGTACGGTTTGGTAATGATGGTGCTTTTATGATTAAAGGCAGTGGGAATACTTCCCTCGCCAACGGGGAGCTGAAGAAGACTGATGTTCTTTATATGGACGGTCTACACCACAATCTCATTAGTGTAAGGCAACTCTAGGACTCAGGGCTCATAGTAAACTTCAATCAAATAGGCTGCACTATAAAAGGAAAAACATAAAATTCTCTTATGAATGCCTCTAGAACAGATGGAATCTTATATCAGGTTGACAGCAAAGCGAGCTCTTGCTATTTTTCTATTGAAGAAGAAAACAATTTATGGCATCGAAGGCTGGGGCACATTAACCAAAATTACATGCAAAAGATATCTAATCTGAAGATAGTCATGGATATTCCCATTCTAAAACGTGAACGGTAAATGTCTTGTGATGCTTGTATTCGTGGGAAACTGGTGTGTAGTTCATATCGACCAAAGAAGAAAAGGGCATCACATCTTCTTGATCTCATTCATACAGACATATGTGGCCCAATAAATGTTGCTGGAAGCTATGGAGAAAGGTACTTCGTCCTTTTCATTGATGATTATAGAAGAATTGCTTGTGTAATGGAGATCCACAGGAAGCGACAAGTACTTGATTGTATGAAAAATTATCGACGGATTTCCAAGAATGATACTAGACGGACAATAAAAGACCTGTGATCTGACAATGGAGGGGAATACACGTCCATCGAGTTTGAAAATTACTTACAAAATCATGGAATACAGCATGAGGTAGGTATTGTGAGAACTCCGCAACAAAATGGAGTTGTTGAGCACTGGAATCGACAGGTCTACAATATGGCTAGGACTATGCTGATTGAGAGTGGTATCTCTCGCCATTACTGGAAGGAAGTTGTTGAGGCTTTAGTGCACATTCAGAATCGAACAGGGATTTATATGGGATAATTGAAGACACCATACGAATTGTGGCATGGAACGAAGCCTTCATTGAAATACTTTCATGTTTTCGGAAGCAAATGTTTCATCCGGAATAAAGAAAGAAACCAAGGAAAGTATGGTGATAAAGCTGATGAAGGAATTTTTCATGGGTATCCAATGAACAGCAACGCTTACAAGTGTTTCAATAAACGCTTGGGGAGGATTTTGGAAAGAAATTATGTTAAGATCATTGAATGAAAAACTCCAAATGCTTCAAATACTACCTTTGATGATGAGATAGAAGATGACAATGAATGTGAACATGGAATAAATACAAATACAGAAATAGAGGAAGGTGTACAAAATACTCAGGGGTCACATCATGATGTTGACTCAGACGAAGAATATGAAGTGGAAATCTTGGATGGAGAGAATGCGACTGAACCTCATAAGAATAATCGAAGAGAAGAAATTGATCCATCTAACATAATTGGAGATAGGAATGCACCTACACAGACAAGGAGGATGAGGAATAACACACCATCTGTATTTCTGTCAGTTGTGGAGCCATCCTCATTGGATGAAGCTGTAAAGGATGAATCCAGGGTGAAAGCGATGAATGTAGAGTTTGATCAGATTGACAGGAATCAGACATGGGATCATGTCTAGAGACCATAAGGTCACAATGTTATTGGAACAAAATGGATATTCAAGAACCAGTTTGATTAGAATGGAAGTGTTATCAGAAACAAGGATCGACTTGTATTTAAAGGTTATTCTCAGATAGAAGGTGTTGATGTTGAATAGGCCTTTTCTCTAGTGGCTAGACTAGAGACAATCAGGCTGTTTCTTGCCATGGCTCTCCATAGAGGATATAATGTATATCAAATGGATGTCAAGACAGCATTCTTAAATGGTGTACTCGAAGAAGAAGTCTACATTGAACAACCCGTGGGTTTTCTTCTTGGTGCTGATGAATCAAAGGTATGCAAGCTAAAGAAAGCACTTTATGGCCTAAAACAGGCACCACAGGCATGGTACTCTAGACTGGATTCTAACCTCAAGAAGCTGGAATTCAAAAGAGGAGGAGTAGATCACAATCTCTATGTGAATAATTCTTCAAAAGATCAGTTCATGGATCTAGTTTACATCGATGACATTATATTTGGTGGCAGCAGACAGAAATCAGTGGATAAATTTGCCAATCATATGAAATCAGAATTTGAAATGTCAATGATTGGGGAGCTCACATATTTCATGGGACTGCAAGCGACTCAATGGAAAGACTTAACTTTTATCTCTCATGAAAAGTATGCCAGAGAGCTGTTGAAGAAGTTTAATATGCAAGACTCCAAACCAATGTCAACTCCGATTGCAGTTGGAACAAAACTTGGAAAGTATGAGGAAGGGACATCTGTAGATCCCACAATGTACAGAAGAATCATTGGGAGCCTACTATACCTGACAGCGACACGACCAGATATTGTCTTTCCCACATGTCTTGTAGCCCGCTTTCAGAGTAGTCCAAAGGAGGAACATATAGCGGCAGTCAAAAGAATCATGCGGTACATTCAAGGTACACACAACTTTGGGTTACTTTTTTGTGCAGGTAGGGACAGTGAATTATCAGTGTTTTCTGATGCTAACTGGGCTTGTGATGTAGTAGACAAAAAGTCCACCAGTGGTGGAGATTTCTATATTGGGCAGAAATATGTTGGCTGGTTGAGCAAGAAACAAGAAAGTACATCTCTTAGTACTGCTGAAGCTGAGTATATCTCCACCACAAAGGCATGGACTCAAATGATATGGATGAAGTAGCAATTAACTGCTATTGGCAATGAGGTGAAGCAACCAATGGGGATTTACTATGTTAATAAGAGCGCAATTGATCTAAAGAAGAATCATGTTCAGCATTCTAGTACAAAACACATTGAAATCAGGTATCACTTTATCAAAGGGAAAGTTTAGCAAAGCGTGATTAGAATGGATCATGTGGGAACAGATGAGAAAGTGGCTGCTAACCTGACAAAGCCACTGTCAACGGATGTGTTTGAGAAGCATTAGTTGCACCTCGGTGTTCGGCCACCTCCTAGTTCATAATAAGGTTATGGAATTCCTCTCTCCCCGTTTTTGATAACTGTTTTTATCTGTTTATGGCTAAGATGCTGGTTTATAGGGGAGATATTATCCAGGGGGAGTATGGTTTGAGCTGAACGTGAAAATAAAATTTACTAGTCTTTGGATTTTTTTTCAATGGGGGAGAAATGAGGAAGGAATAAATTCAGGAAACTTCTGTGATGAGAAGAATAAGAAGGAAAATAGTGGAACCCAATTCCAGACTCCTGTCTTGTTTTCTACTCCGACCATTGCTCACGTAGACTTAGAGCGTTGGCGGAGTTGATTCCTTCATTTTTGGTTTTCACATAGATGGAGATTTATTGAATTTATTTTCTGATTGCAAACAAACCCAAAGGGGGATATTTTTGGAACCATGATCTTCTATGCATGATTTGGAGTATGGTTTGTGTTTTTTGTCAATCATCAATGGAAGTTCGGATCGTGTACCGGAAAAGAGATCATATCGTTCAATCAGACAACAGTATTGAAGGTGGCTCCATTTCCCATTGTATTCCAAATTTTTGGGGTCCAATATCTGGAATTTGCTGAGCATCGCGAAAAGAGGATTTCCATGAAGATAATAATTAAATATTGAAAAGTCATGAATTTCTCGAAGAGAGGATGCATGGTTTGGAAATCGCGAAGACCAGAAGAATGGAGGCGGTGAGTTTTCACGGTTATGTCAAAGCTTCGCGAACGAAATAGTTGAAGAACATCGCGACAGTGAAGGGATTTTCAAGGGAGATTCGTGGCGAAGGCCTGAAGGAATGATGACGGTGATACTCCGCGACTACGAAGAGCTCCGCAATCCAAAAATTTCCGAGGTGCTTCGTGATTTGGATAGAAATCCGGCAGAAACATCAGTGCCTCGCGATTTGATATAACATGGAGTTGACTTCGCACGGAATGTTCGAGGGTCAGTGGAATCTCCTATAAATAGAGGCCAACCCCCTCAAGAGAAGTAGAGTTATTTTCAGAGAAAATCCTTTGCTCTCGGTTCGCAAACGTCAATCATGAAAGCAGTGTGCTTCATGAAAGAGGAGCTTCGCGGAGGCTATTCTAGCTCCGCGAAAGTCGTGCGCCCCGCGTTGGCTCAGTGAGCTTCTTGAAGAGGCAAGATCTCCACAACAGCCAAGCGTTGCGAAGGCTGGTGCATCACGAGAGGGCTTCGCGATTGAGCTTCGCGAAAAGGCAGGGAATCTGCATAGGCATGTTTGAGCTTTGAAAAATTGGGAGCCTTGCGAAGTAGGGTACTATGCGAAGACCCTTTCCAAAGGTTGTCGACCCAGTGGAAAAGGGAAAAGGGGGGTATTCATTAGTGGATGAAATTTGGACTTTAACAGAATATCAATTCAAGACTCTGATGCAAGAAAAGTCTCATGCTGAACCTGAGACAAATAACTTCATGTCTATCAATTGAAGAGACCTTCGCGTCTATAAACTGAGTGGGACTTCACCAAAGGCAGTGAGCTAGGGGGAGTCAACAGGAGTGACCTGAGGGAAGCAGTGAGCTATCCCTGAACCTTTGTAAAGGCAGCGAGACTGGGATAGAGAGACTGTGCCTGAACAATTGTAATCCACAACTAGTGAAGATTAGTGGAATTTAGTATGATCGACAACTTGTAGGCGTATGCTCCTTGGACGAAGCCCTTAGTGGTGAACCAAGTAAAAATAGCTATTTTATCTCTCTGGGTGTGGATGTTTCATTACTGATCTTATCAATCATAGAGATTTTACAAGTTCCTACCAATGTTGGATCAAGATCCACAACTTTAAGAAGAAAAAGTTGACACCCTGATTCACCCCTCCCCTCTCAGGGTGTCCCGGGGTCCTACACATTCCTCATATATAAAATGATCAATTTAAATAATTAATAATATGTCTTATCAAAAATCTGTAATGAATTAAAATTAAGGATTTAACAATAATTTCTGAGTTAATCAAATAACTGTCAAAGAAAACAATGTATTTAAAATGGTTCATTGTTTATGAAATAATAAAACCCATTTCATGATGATATGGATATTTTGTCGACAATAAAATTACCATAAGGAAGTGATTGTTATAATAGAATGTTATAAATAAAAAAATTAATATTGCAAAGATAACTTTTACCACTCAGTAATTTTCAAGTCAAAACCCTTTGGATGATATAATTCTCAGTAAAACATTAAATAACATGAAGATAAAAAGAATCATGATATAATATATCAAAATCAGCAGTATATACACCACACAAAATAAGTATGATGTCAAATGGTGCATGCCTCATAGAAAGAAAAGTGAGAGAAGAATCCCTTTCCCTGCATCAGAATTTTCACGTGCATCTTTATCTTCTATAATAATAGACATATGTTAAATATTTACTTTACTCCGAACCATTTTCACGTTTATTATTAATTTTACATCAATAATTACAATTCTGTATAAAACTACTTAAATAATTATGTTTAATCTTAAATAACATGAAGATAAAACATGTTATTTAATCTTACATATTTATATATGGAATTTTTGGGATGTAAGAGGATTCACATCACGTCGAGGAGGTTCTAGTCCTCACATCCATGAATGATATTATAACATTTTTAGTGTGTTTAAAAGGTAATAAAGAAAATGATATATTATTTTTATAGAAAGGAAATTATGTCATTAATATAATATATATTTCATTTATGTCACATTTTTTAACTAAAACCATCCTCATCAATATCATATATTTCATATAAATATAGTGTGTTCATCATAATTACCACCATGAGTGGTGGAAAAGGAAAAACAAATAACCATCATTTTGCGAGGTGATAGTTCACCGTACACGACGAGAAGGTTTGTTACCAATTGTATTGTAGGGTGTGTAAGTGTAGATAGAACCCCTATAATAACAACATATAAGTTTATTTTGGATAATTATTTTTTTATATAGATATTATATGAAAATAATTAAAGTGGGGGATAATTAAATGATGGAGACGTGATTGTTGGAAAATGTTACCTCTTAATTGGGTTACTCCTTTTGGTTTGCACCAAAGGTATTGGTTGTTTTTATTTTTTATAAATAGGAGAGTAATAGGATAAGGTTAGGGATTTTTGAGGATATTTATTATATTTTGGTCAATCTAAATGTTTTTATATGTGTGAATAATGGGTAGTTTTGAGTGCCTTTTTATATTGGAGGAGGAGTACCATTCTTGTAATGTTTTGAAAAGGGAATTAAAACCGTGTTTTTAATATTAAAATTTTCTAAAATAATAGTAAAAATTATATAAAAGGGAATATAGGGGCTAACTATTTCTAGATAATGGATTTTGGACAAGTTTCTAGGTCATTCGGGTTCTTAAGTTTAATGTATAATCTTTTGTTAAGATAATTTTTCTCTTAATCATTGTAATTAATTTTAATCATTTACCTTATATTTTTTGTAAAAAACTAAGTAAAAAATATTATAAATTTGAAATTATTATTTTTCCAAATATGTAATTCATTATTCCAAATTCGAACAGAGGTGGCAGAAATTAATTTAAATTTAATCCCCCAAATGGGACGACAATTGAGGTTTTAAAGTTGAAAACATTCAAAATGTTATTATGTTTTTATATCCAATTTCAATATGAAATTGATTCCAATAAATTAAATTGGATAAATAAATGAAATATCTATATAATTAATGGTTATAACCAATGAAAATTTTAATTTACCCTTATTAATAAGTTTTAATAAAAATAATTTTTGAATTAAAATTTAGTATTTTTCACTATTCATAAAAATGAAATAACACATAAAAATACCAAGAATTTACCCTAAACAAATTTTTACATTTATAATTCAAATATTTAGTTTAGTTTTTCATATTATGTGCATTTAAGTATCAAAATTCAGATTCAATGTTGTTTCACCATTAAAAGGCGGTAAAATTGTCTTTATAAATATATTGGGGTTTATGCGTAATATTGGGTTTGTTATTATCTTATTACTATCAAATATATTTGAAAAAGGTTAAAAAAATTGATATAATATATAGTATATATATATATGTTTCATTAATATCACTCACAAAATTTAATTAATTTAATTTATTAGGTTAAAACTGCTTTGTTAGCATAAAAATAATTTTTTTATAACAGCATTCTATTTATATTCAATCGGCTATTATATTAATTATAATTAATTTTTAACCAATTAATTATACCTTAATTTCATAGTATAGTTAATTATATTCATAACCATTAATTATTTGATATGTTGTATCTTATTATATTAAATAATATATTTTTAATAATATATTATTGGTATTATGTGTTATTAAAGTCATCGGGGAAAGTCAGTCTTCTGTGCAAAGCAAGCTAACCTTAGTTTTCTGTGTATAGAATGTTAAAACTTATGGTGCTTGTAATTTAATCTTAACTTGTATTTTCATATAAAGAAATATCTAATAAAAATTAAATTTATTCTAAAAGGAAAATATTGTAAATTCTTAGGGTGTAATATTTCTGGACCTTGGAACTAAGTCGGTGTAGGATTCCGGGGTCTTGGGAGACTCACTACAACGATATTAAAAATATTAAAAATATTTTATCATGCACCCATAGTTTCTTTTTGAATATAGAATAACTCTCAAGAAGAATCTCAAATCAAAATAATTAGATTTTGGTTGAGTTCAGAACATGGTGTTTACCCTAGGTGCGACATAAAACTTGTTGTTGCTGGGTAATCTATTGGGAATGTAAGTGGGAAGGGTGTTAAGTGGAGGGTTATTAGTTTAATAATAGTTAAACTAATATCACTTCACCCTTGTGTGTTCATGAAAAATGATAGGTGACCCCTCCCCTTTGGAGTGGTGGACTAAATGAGGAAAAACCAAGGAGAAGAGGCATCACTGATCCTCGATCTTGAAAGTGACCACTCTCTGATCAAGGTGCAGTGGCTTAGGATCATGGATTTAAACCTAACACTTTATATTTTCACCATGAGGTAGGATGATGTTAGTTATAAGTCCCCATCCCATTATTATGCATTTTTTCAGGTATAGGGCCATATTACGACTATTATAGATCCCATGGGTGTCGATCTATTGATTTTAGAGAAAACTAGGGTGCTTCAGTTGGAAAATAAAGAATTTCCATTTTGATTTTCCGATCACAAGTTGTGTAGTGAAGGTTTATATTCCATTGGTTCTTTCCATTCATAGAATATGACTATTGTGGATTACATTTCGTGTAATGGGGTTACATTCCATGTAGTGAGCCCAAGATGTGTGGCCATGGAACTTTGCTTGGTTAGTTGTGTCAATATATATGGTCATGTGAATGTATACAACCAGAGTATATAGGCACAAGGTGTTGGACACAAGAACAGTCAAGAGGCATGAAAAGGGGTCCGATTTTATGGGACACGCAATGTACCCGTGGTAAATGACATGTGGTGAGACACAACAGGTCGATCCGTGTGTGGAAAGACATGGCCAGGACCTCTATGAGGTGAGACAGTCCGTGTAAAGCCTATACACACCATGTAAGATCACATGGTTGGCCAAGTCATGAAGAAGAGGACAATGTCATGTTTTAATATAGGTTCAAGAATGACACTGCAGTAGTGGTTGAAGAATGACACTATAGTGTAGTTCAATAATGAAAATGCAGTAGTGGTTTTATACCTTTAGTAGTGTTCAGGCTGGATCATTGGGTAGAAGTCGGGGTATGAACCCTTTCATTTTATCTCAAGACGTGGGCCCCCTAGACTCGTTAGGCCAACAAAACAGTACTCCCCTATTGTAATAGAGTGTGGGTCCCTTATGTATAGTTGTGTTGTTGCAGGAGTAATGAAGACCATGACACTCTCTTGAGTGATTCTTGATCGATATAACAGATTTATTGGATTTTCTAGAGAGATGTTGGGACTGGTAGTTGCCTATAAGACCACGATGTTGGTTTCCCTTACCTCTCATATTGGTATAGAGAGAACTACCCTTACATAGGGTGCGGGACCCTTACCAATGGGGTAGTTCTCTTGGGGTTGGTACTCCGCTGTCGCACTAAGGTGAGGGTCCACAATATGTGAAGTATAGATAGAGTTGAAAATCCACTATTATACCATGGGGTGGGACCTCTATCCATGGATTCATAACCCCCTATCCTTTTCGAGCATGAGTTATCAATATGTGATGTTCAAGAAGAGTACAGAATCCCTTGTCGTACAAGGTTGTGGGCCCCCTATCTCGGGGTCGGTACTCCAGGATCGAGTCTTGGTGCGGGTCCCCAAGAGAGGTTATACTAGTAGATATAGATTCATAATTCCTTTCTATTATATTGTGTGGGTCCTCTACATTAATTACCAGGAAATCCATGTAATTTTTTTTAATTATATTGAATTATTCTGAGTCTATGGTTTCTGACGACACGTAATTCCGAGGCCCGGAGTGCCCAGAATGTTTTTCCGAAGTTTCTGATTACATTCAGTGAACCTAAGAGAGGGTTTTGGTAACTTTTGAACTGATGCTTGGAATTGAAATCTAAGGTCACGGTTGAACTCGCAGCTCTCGTGATTGCTTAGGGGGACCTTAACCTTAGATACGTTTGGTTGTGAACAAAATTTGGTTTTCCAACCTTTCGTGGAGGATAGAGAAAAAGTGTAATAAAATAAAAATTGTTTAAACTTAAATTTTATTTTATTCAAATATTTTTGATTTTCAGTGGGGTCCACCCGAACTAAACCCCCAGTTTTATTCTTTCCACCCCCCTCCTTAATTAAATTATGTGATTAGGGGGAGGCTCCTCAAATTCAATCGTCTGTTCCCCTCCTTTGGAAGTTGCTGAAATTGGTGATTTGGATGGAGGAAACTTCTTGTTGGAGGAAATACTTAGAGGAAGAACTATCCTTCTACGAACGACGAACGTCTTGTACTTTGATCTCCTTCTAAAACAAAGGACGAAGCACCGTCCTTGAAGAAAGCTGAAGATGTCATCCTCGACTTCTTCATCTTCTTACCTGATGTCAACGAATCTGAGGAAGGGGTTCGAGATTTGTTAATTTTTTCTCATTCTTCGTTTTCCTTCATGGATTGAGATTTGATGCCGCATGATATCACTCTAACGCAGAGGGTGCGGGCAAAACGAACACGTCCCGACCCCTCCTCCTTGATTTTTGGATTTTTATGCTAATCGCGTCATGAGTCTGGGTTGAGAAAATTTTTTCAATGATGGTTGCGGATTGAAGGCGACGTCCCGAGGAGTGCGTGGCTACTTCCGGAATGAGAATCGGGGCACCAGAACTCGTCCGGTGCCCTGCGGAAGGTTCGTCGATGGTTGGAACCAGCGAACGTCACCAGTAGAACAAAGGGAACGACAGCCAGTAATTTGGCCAACCGCGTGGATGGCGGCAGAACAACCACACCACCAGAGAAGTGGGTTTTGGCAGTACAGCGGCGACCGAAACAAGGCCGACTGCGAAGAGAACTGGAGGCTCGTGCTGCCGGGTTTCTGGGGAAGGTGATGCGCAACATGCGTCGGGAGGAGGATCAAGGGTCGTGGCCTTGGCTGCGGCGATGGAGGATGGGCAGCCCGTAGGGCCGGTCGCCCGAGGAGGTGCAGCGCAACCGCGCCTTGCGGGAGGCAGCTGACCGCTCGACCAGCCGGGAACAGTGGGAATCACTGCATGGGTCCCGCGTGACACAGACCAGTGCCATGTGGCACTGTATCCATACCACCCAAATGGATATGTAATTCGGTACTCCAGGGGGCGCAACCTCCCCCCTTGACGTGACTAGGGTGGACCCCACGGCGACCGCTAGTCGCGGGCCTCACGCTGACCGAGCCTAGTGCGGGTCGGGCCCAACGCAGGCCAGGCCACCTTGCAGGCTGGGCTACCCTCACTGTCTAGTCTTCCCTCGCGGACCAGGTCAGACCCACGGACCAGGTTGGGTCGGCCCAGGCTGGTTCGGGTGGGTCGGTCTGACTGGGCCGAACCTGACCCGTACCCGCTTTGACCTGTTACCACTCTTTTTCCCATAACATGAGCTACGTGTGTCCGATTGATGAACCGTCTGCGGAGACGAAAAACTGGGAGCAAGAAGGTTCTTTTGGTATACCCCAATTGATTTTTGGATGAATTTGGGGTATGAACAAGTTGGATCTCACTTAAATCCAACTGAGCCCTCAGAATGGAAATGTGAATAACTCTCAGACCGGGCGTACGATTGATGCGCTATCTGTCACATTGGATTCCTTATGACAAGTTGGATATTCTGGATAAATAAAACTGAGACTTCGTGGAAGTTTATGTATCAACACATTGATTGAGGAGCAGACCCTCCTAGAATCATGCGTGCTTTGTGTGGGAACCCTATGGCTGGCTGCATTGTGATAATGGGATCATACGTGGAGTGACTACTGTTCTAGGATCCTATGTGGGTACGACGTCTCAGAATACTATTTTGGGATCCTATGTGGGTTTGAAATATCCGAATAATATTCTAGTATCCTACTTGGGTTCCAAAACTCTAAATACTGTACTAGGATCCTATGTCGATTCGACATACTAGATGATTTAGTGGCTATATATAATCATCTATATCTCTCTACATAAGTTGTATACCTATGTGATATGAGTCTTGGATTTCTGTTTTTATCAATGAGTTATCTTTATACCTTCATGGAAGGGGTTGTGCTTGTGCTCAAGTGTTGGAGCTATATTGTATTTGATTACTTAAGTATACATAATGGCATATACGTAAGTAGGGTTGGATGATACTTTGTGATTGTATCCTTACTACTCTGGTTTATACAGAGTGGATTCTAGGAGGCCTTCGGGGGTCTTAGGGTCCCTACTAAGTATCGTTATACTCACCCCTACATGGGCCACACCCGTACGTTGTTGTGTCCTGTGTAGATGACGAACATCAGTGATCGAGGCTGAGAGAGACAGACGGGAGGCTTCTCAGAGCTGGACTTAGATGGGACATACCTCAGGGATGAGTTGATCGAGATCTGTACCTACCCTTCAGGTAGGATTCCCCGGTGTAAATTTCTAGATCTTTTTTCCCTTTTCATGTATTTATACTTTAGTTGGGTTTGTATACTTTCCCATTTAATTTCAAAAATCTTTTACTATATTAGTACTTTTTGGTTATCTATGGTTGTGTACAGTCTGTTTGAGTTGTAGGTTTAAAGGCAATGCCTTCCCTTTTCTCTGGGATATGCCTTTTGGTGCTAGTCACCAGCCCCTAACATAAGGAAGGCGGTCTTGGGGTAGTCATGACACGGGCCCTGAGAACGGGCTGTGAAAAATTAGTATCAGTTGAGTCATTTCTACCGTAGGAAATTGGACTCTGGACTTTTAATGAAAATAGTGTTAAGTGTTTTGGGTGTGGTTATCAGTTTAGGAAAACTAGTGTTGGTGCGGTGGACAACGTATCTATACACTAGGACTATGACTTCTGATTTTCCAAATCAGTTCATGAAAAAACATATTTCATGTGTGTTTCATTAGAAAAGTTTTCATCGCGATCTCCTTGAGTCAGCTCACCAGGTACAACTTATTGACCATGGAGCACCTGTTTCTTTTCAAGGTGGCCCCACGCAGATAGCCAGCCAGGGTTCCAGGCTTTGTACGAGATGGCAGCACACTGAGCGACGAGGCCTCGGTGTAGGGCCCTATAACATTGGAGGCACCAACGACACCACTACCCATTGGGCCACTGATTCCACCATCCCCAAAAGCAGAGAGTGCACGACTCCTGAGCTCATTGCACGAGTTCCAGTGAAAGAGGCCACCCAGGTTCAGGGGTGAGACGAACCTTCAGGCAGCTGAGGATTGGTTGGAGGCTGTGGTGAGAGTCTTCAGACTAGTAGGGACACCCACCAACCTTATGGTTATCATTACCGCGATTCTCCTTCTGGTAGAAGCAGGAAGACGGTGGAGCCTGAAGCTCTTGGTGCATCACGAGGAGACCCTTCTCTCGGCAGTCTTCAAGGGCCTGTTTCGGGCAGAGTTTGTCCCACCCACCCTACGTGTAGTGCCAATACATGATCTAATTCTTCTGTAGTAAGGAATCCTGACGGTGGCACAGTACTCAGTGAGGTTCACCGACCTCTTGTGCTACTCCACATATATGATGTGAGACCCATTCTACTGGGCCCAGACCTTTGAGTAGGGGCTCAGGCGAGATATCAGGGATTTTATTATCTCCCTCAACATCCCGATGTAGGAGGAGGTGCTGGAGCGAGCTCTCTTAGTGGATATTTTCATTACTGAGCAGTCAATAGCAGTTTGACTCATCACCGGGTGTCACGTAGCGGAGTCTTCTGCCGCTGGTAGCAGACAAATGTCACAGAGATCTAATATCACTTGTCCATCTTGTGGATGACATCATGATATAGGTTCGGTTTTGTAGGGAACATGAGAAACATCGAGTAATACGAGGAGCAGGCAGTGTTACGCATGCAGCGGACAGGGTCACATGGCCCCTGACTGTCTGACCCACCGTGCAGATGATCAGCAGGTAGTTAAGGGACCTCCCAGGTAGAGGTAGAGGTTTGACCATGGTGTTCTGCAGGGGAGAAGGTGGACGTGGTTGAGGAGCTGGCTGAGTAGCAGGTAGTGGATGATGTTTTGAGGTCCTTCCACCACCACCACCAGGAGGTCCACCTCGACCATAGGAAGTAGGAAGATAGGGGAGAGCTCATCTCTAGGAAGCTGAGGCCTATGACCACAGTGCTCCTGAGATGATTTGAGGTATTATCTGTGTCTACTACACCCTTGATACAATACTTATAGACACATGTGTGATTCATTCTTTTATTTCCACTGCCCTCGTGCGGAGCTCAGAGATTCTGGCGGAGCCTTTGGTGCGATCTTTATGGATAGATACTCCTACGAAATAGGATTTGATGATTACACACTAGTTCCGGTAGTGTGATCTCACTCTAGTAGGCGATAGATTTATATGGGATCTTCTAGTAGTGGCGTCGAGGCCTTACGACGTCATCTAGGGTATTAAATGGTTTTTCCACGGTTCATGCTCAGATCGACTACATTAGGAGGAAAGTGTAGTGTGTCCATGAGGATGGAACAAGGTTTACCTTCACTGTGAAATGGTAGCCTTTACAGCACATGATGGACTTACCCAGATGAGGGGGGCAGTCGATCACAAATCAGTTGGCTAGCCTTATCCTCCGAGCAGTTGATGTGCAGAGTCCAAGCTATCCTATTGCTGTGGATTAGTACACAGATGTTATTCCAGATGAGGTGCTAGGAACACCTCCTTGCAGAGAGGTACACATTTACATCAAATTGTATCCCGAGATGACACTGATATCTACGCCAATGTATCAGATGGCTCCTGCATAGCTTCATGAGCTGTGAGTACAACTTGAGGACTTGTAGGATAAGGGTTTCATTAGAACCATTGTTTCACCATGGGCAGCCCCAATTTTGTTAGCTAAGAAGTCGAATGGGAGTTTGAGGCTTTGGGTGGATTAACGTCACCTGAACTATGTGAGCATGAAGAACAAGTATCCATTTATGGAGATTAATGACCTCTTCGATCAGATCAGGTGAGAACATTGGTTCTCAAAGATAGACCTACGATCGGGCTACCACCAGCTCAGAGTACTAGGTGAGGATGTGCAGAAGATGGATTTCAAATGTTGGTATGGCCACTATGAGTTCATTCCTATGCCATTAAGCATAACCAACGCACCATCTAGGTTCATGGGACTCATGAACATGATCTTCTAGCCATACCATGATCGCTTTGTGGTAGTCTTCATCGATGACATCCTGATCTACTCGACTACCGAGGAGGAGCATGCCTATCATTTTTGGATAGTATAGGACACACACTGAGAGCACCCAACATTATGGTAAGCTCTCGAAGTGCCAGTTCCTGATTCGAGAGGATCACTTTCTGGGGCACATCATCTCAGAGGTTGGAGTTGCTATGGATGCAATGAAGATTGATACTGGGCTAGCATGGGAGCCAACCAGGAGTGTGATGGAGGTACAAAGTTTCTTGGGTCTGGCCGGTTATGATCGGAGATTCATGCTAGATTTCTCCAGAGTTGCATCAACCTTATCGGCATTGACGATGAAGGGGAAACCATTCGTGTGTTCAGAGAGGTGCCAGAAGATTTTTCCAGAGTTGAGGCAGAGTCTTACTAGTGCACCCATCTTGGGGATACTGGAAGAGGGCATTGGGTACGCGGTCTAATGTGTCGAATCAGGGACTGGGCTCAGATGCGTCCAGATGCAGGAGCGAGCAGTGATAGATTATGGTTCTCGTCAGTTGATATAGAATGAGCATAACTACGCTACCAATGACCTGAAGTTATAAGTAGTGGTCTTCTCCTTGAAGATTTAGTGACACTATCTGATGGGAGAGCATTTCACAGTCTGCTCTAACCACCAGAGTCTCAGGTATAACTTCTCGTAGAAGGAGCTGAACTTGAGATTGTGGTATTGGATTGAGTTCCTCTCGGACTATGATTTTGAGATAGCCTATACTCCTAGGAATAGGAACATTGTAGCATTTTCTCTCAGTAGGGATCAGGTATTCAGCTACTAGGAAAGATGACTGAGCAGCTGGCCTCTTTGCATATTTCTTATGTGGACTAAGATGGAGCAGCTTTCCTGATGTCTATTACAATCAAAACCCCACTCCTTCAGAGAGTCAGAGAGGCACAACGTGGGGATGCTGACTGCGAGGCTCGATGTGCACAGATATCCACAGGGCATGCACCTGATGGATTTTCTATAGGTAGGGAGAATGTCATCCTCTTCAGAGGATATACCATGGTACCCGTGTCTCTTTGGGAGGAAGTGTTGAGGGAGTTCCAAACATCACATCAAGCGGTACATCTAGGTGTAGCCATGATGTAACAGGACATTCGACAACAACACTGGTGGTCTGGTTAAAATAAGGTAGTAGCAGAGTTTGTCTCTCGATGCCTCACTTGTTAGCAAGTGATGGAGGAGCACAAGGTACCATCAGGCTTGGTTCAACCATTAGAGGCCCCGGATCGGAAGAGGGACTTGATATCCATGGATTTTGTTATAGGACTCCCACATACATCTAGGGGATACGATTCCATCTGGGTGATTGTGGACTGACTCACCAAGTCGGCCCACTTCCTACCGATCAGAGAGTAGGGTTCAGTGGAGAGCATTGGATGCCTCTACATGTAGAAGATTTTGTGGCTTCATGGAGTTCATTTAACGATTGACTCTGATCAAGATATGTGGTTCACTTCTCAGATATGGAAGGTGTTGCACAAGGCTTTAGGGACACATCTTTGTTTGAGCACCGCCTTCCATCCCTAGATGGATGGCCAGACTGAGTGGACCATTCAGACTCTCGAGGACATGCTTCGTGCATGCTTCCTTGACTTCGGTAGTAGCTAGGAGGACCTCTTGCCTTTGATAGAGTTTGCATAAAACAACAGCTATCACTCTACCAATGAGACGTCACATTTTGAGGTCTTGTATGGCCGACCTTGCATATTGCCACTATGCTGGATAGACCCAGGGGAGTTAGTACTCATGGGTGCAAAGATGGTACGGGCTACCATAGGTAAGGGGAAGATAATCCAAGAGTGGATGAAGACAACACATAGCAGGCAGAAGTCCTATGCCGACAGGAGATAGATACCTCTAGAGTTCGAGGATGGTGACCATGTCTTCCTACAGGTCTCCCATCGACGGGGTTTTCAGATATTTGGATGGGGTGAAAAGTTATCTCCAAGGTTCATCGAATCATTCCAGGTCCTTAGTAGAGTAGGCGAGGTGTCTTACTGCCTGGAACTTCTACCTCAATTTCCCCAGGTGCACGGCAATTTTCTCGTATCCCACCTTAGGAGATACATGCATGATCCTACTCACATCATACACTGGGGAGAGCTTGACATGGACGATGGGGTTACTTTTTCAGAGGTTCGAGTGGAGATCGAGGATCGATAAGAGAGAGTCCTTTGAGGGCGATCGATACCTCTGGTGCGTGTGGGATGGAATCTTGGGAACATCCAGTAGAGTACATGGGAGTGGGAGGCTCGAATTCATGCTCAGTACCCCCACTTGTTTTCCTAGTTTTTTGTTTTGGATTTCAGGGATGCCAAGCCCTAAGGTGGGGAGAATGTAAAGACCCAAAAATCCACGTAATTTTTTTAATTAAATGGAATTATTCCGAGTCTTATGTTTCTAACGATATTTAATTTTGTGGCCAAAAGTTCCCGGAATGATTTTACAATGTTTCTGAGTACATTTAGTGAACATAAGATCGGGTTTTGGTAACTTTAGAACTGGTGCTCAGAATTGAAATCTAAGTGCCACTAGTGCAGAAAACGTTTTTTACGTCACCATTTTTTACGTCGGTTATATAAAACCGACGTCATAATATGTAAAACGCGGTTTTTTACGTCGATTATTTATTAACCAACGTAAAAACCTGTGTTTAGTACACCTTTAACATCGGTTATTTTTATAACCGATGTTATTAATCGCGCGGCTTCGTTTTTTACGTCGGTTATACATTAACCGCCGTAAAAAAAAGAAGCGGGGGGTGTTTGTTACGTCGGTTATTCAATAACCGACGTAACAAATCGACATATGTACGAGTTATTACGTCGGTTATTCAATAAACGACGTAAAAAACGCGGTTTTTGAAGGCCTTTTTACGTCGGTTATTTTATAACCGACGTAAAAAAAGAATCCGCAGATGTTTTTGACGTCGGTTATGGAAGAACCGACGTAAAAAAATGCGGATTTTGAGCCCTTTATAACGTCGGTTATAAAATAACAGACGTAAAAAAAGAATCAGAGGAAGGTTTTTACGTCGGTTATTGAATAACCGACGTTATAAATGTTTTTAAAAAAATTATAACGTCGGTTATTGAATAACAGACGTGATAACTCATTTAAAAATTTACCCAGACCCGTGGATTGTCATTCGCGAGTTTACCTTCGACAGTCGCGAATCGTCTCTCTCGCGTGTAAACCCGAATCGGCTCGTCCATTTCGTTGGTTTAGATTCGTTTTGCGATCATCATTTCTCATATTTAATCTCCTCGGATCAATCATCTAAACTCGCAGCACTCAGGTAATCCTCCCACTCGTTCGTTTTTTTTTTCGCGGATAGTATATATATATGTGTTGTGATTTTTTTTGTTGAAACTAGCTATGATTCTTCGATTGCGAACCCTTTTAACTCGTTTTGGCACCATAATCTTATTTATCATCCCTAGATCTATTAGTTCGACTTGCAATATTGACTAATTTTATGATTTCACTAATTTTTCATCGTTTTCTATAAATCCCCGAGAGGGTTGGGGCGGGTCCATTTGGATGGGTTGCCCTTTTACAGTTGTTACTACTTTATTCACACACAACCATGGCATAGGTGCATGGATTTGGGATCACATCACCATTTTCACCCCCTGCAAACAAAGTTTCACGAGGAGGACTCGCCAGATTTCCCCTCGGCATGTTAAAAATTTTAGATACCCTCTTTTCAGCAAGTAAAAAATTAACTAGTTTTTCTTCACTACTTTACCTAAACAAATAAAACCACCATTATTTCTAGAACCTCTACTAGATCCATTGCATCCATCAACATACATATTTGGATCTGAAATCATCCCTTAAGCCTTATGTTTGATGCTAACATCCTTTACTGATCTATAGAAAATATGATGGTCTGCTAAGCTCTCCATTTAAAAGTCAAACCCCACCAATTATTCATCCTCATCATGAGAAAATGGAACAACATCTGAATTTCTGATTCAATCTCTTGGGTCACTGAACAAACATTAACTCCTTCAAATCCACACCTGGAATAGACAACCTAGTGTCGAGTTCCTTCTCTATCTATTGAAACTCAGTTCTTCCTCCACACCTAAAAACATTCTTTGAATGGCCCAACTTCTTGTTATGGTAAATTTTCAGGGATTCCAGGGGGGTGGGAGGGCTATCAAGAGGGTTGGGGGTGTCCAGGGGGGTGTCCAAGGGGGTTGGGTGTGGGGGTGGTGTCCAGGAGGGGTGGGGGGCTGTCCAGAGGGGTCGGGGGGTGTCCAGGGGGGTTTACAAGGGGGTGGGTGGGTGTGGGGGGCTGTCCAAGGGTGTGGGTGGGTGTTGAGGGGTGTCCAGGGGGGTGTCCAAGGGGGTAGGGGGTGGGGGTGGTGTTTAGGAGGGGTGGGGGGCTATCCAGAGGGTTGGGGGTGTCCAGGGGGGGTGTCCAAGCAGGTCGGGGGTGGGGGGTTGTGTCCAGGAGGGGTGGGGGTGCTTTCTAGAGGGGTCGGGGGCTGTCCAGAGTGGTCGGGGGGTGTCCAGGGTGGTGTCCAGGGGGATGGGTGGGTGTGGGGGGCTGTCCAAGGGGGTGGCGGCCTGTCCATAGGGGTCGGTGGGGTGTCCAGGGGGGGTGTCCAAGGGGTTGGATGGGTGTGGGGGGCTGTCCAAGTGGGTGGCGGCCTCTCCAGAGGGTATTTGGGGTTGTCCGGGTGGGTGGGGGGGCTGTCCAGAGGGTTGGGGGATGTCCAGGGGGTGTCCAAGGGGGTAGGGGTGGGGGGTGGTGTCCAGGAGGGGCGGGGGGCTGTCCAGAGGGGGCGGGGGGTGTCCAGGGGGGTTTAAAAGGGGGTGGGTGGGTGTGGGGGGTTGTCCAAGGGTGTGGGTGGGTGTTGGGGGGGTGTCCAGGGGGTGTCCAAGGGGGTAGGGGGTGGGGGGTGGTGTTTAGGAGGGGTGGGGGGGGGGGGTTGTCCAGAGGGTCGGGGGGTGTCCAGGGGGGTGTCCAAGCAGGTCGGGGGTGGGGGGTTGTGTCCAGGAGGGCTGGGGGTGCTTTCTAGAGTGGTCGGGGGATGTCTAGAGGGGTCGGGGGGTGTCCAGGGTGGTGTCCAAGGGGATGGGTGGGTGTGGGGGGCTGTCCAAGGGGGTGGCGGCCTATCCAGAGGGGTCGGTGGGGTGTCCAGGGGGGTGTCCAAGGGGGTGGATGGGTGTGGGGGGCTGTCCATGTGGGTGGCGGCCTCTCCATAGGGTATTTGGTGTTGTCCGGGTGGGTGGGGGTGCTGCCCAAAGGGTTGGGGGATGTCCAGGGGGGTGTCCAAGGGGGTAGGGGGTGGGGGTGGTGTTCAGGAGGGGTGGGGGCTGTCCAGAGGGGTCGGGGGTGTCCAGGGGGGTTTACAAGGGGGTTGGTGGGTGTGGGGGGCTGTCCAAGGGTGTGGGTGGGTGTTGGGGGGTGTCCAGGGGGGTGTCCAAGGGGGGGGGGGGGGGGGTGGGGTCTCCATGATGATGTGCGAGAATGTTTTAAGAATATATTGGAAACGTAAGTTTCAATTTCACAATAGTTTTATATATTATAATGAATTTTAAATTTACCCCATTCGTATTATTTTCTAACAGGGCATGGGTCCACTTTCGAAAAATCGCAAAGAAAAGGAATTTCAAGATCAAATATGTACATGCGAAGGTAAATATCCATTTATAATTTGTAAATTTTGATTTATTACATAAAAATAATATATTGAATTTACACTCATTCAAACAGAAATGTCATGAGCAACAAGGCATCATCGTATGCGGATATTACATGTTAAGATTTATGTATGAAATAATAACAACTGGGACAGTTCTGAGTTTTGACCTGGTAAGATTTCCTCTTTCTCATAATATTTCAATTTGATTTATTCATTATACACGTTGACTACTATCCTTTTCCTTTGTAGCTTTTTGATGACCCTCAACCCTTTACTGCTGAAGATATCAAACACTTACAAGTGGAGTGGTCAAATTATTTTACAGGTTTGATTGACTTTTAGTTGTTTGTAATGTAAAATGTAATTTTAAATATTGTCAATGTAATTGTGTATTTCGTAGTCATTTAGGTTGGATTTAGTTTTTTTTTGAAGTTGACAGTGTAAGTTTTGAATGTTATATAAGTGAATGTTTAATTTTTCTCTACTTCTTGTTTTGGTCTACTGTTGATGGTTTTTCTGGTCTGGATTTTGGTATGGGGGGAGAGGTTCCAAGGGGGTGGGTGGGTGTTTGGGGGGTGTCCAAGGGATATGGGAGGGGTGTCCAAGGTGTGTTTGGGGCTGTCCTAGGGGTCGGGGGGTGTAAATGAGGGTGGGGGTGTCCATGGGGTGGGGGTGTCCAAGGGATATGGGAGGGGTGTCCAAGGTGTGTTTGGGGCTATCCAAGGGGTGGGGGGGGTGTCCAAGTGGTGGGGGGGTGTCCAAGGGATATAGGAGGGGTGTCCAAGGGGTGTTTGGGGCTGTCCAAGGGGATGGGGGGTTTCCAAGGGGTCGGGGGGTTTCCAAGGGGTCGGGGGGGTGTCCAGGGGGTGGGGGGGCTGTCCAAGGGGTGGGGGGTGTCCAAGGGGTGGGGGTGTCCAAGGGATATGGGAGGGGTGTCCAAGGGGTGTTTCGGGCTGTCCTAGTGTTCGGGGGGTGTAAATGAGGGTGGGGGGCTGTCGAAGGGGTGGGGGTGTCCAAGGGGTGGGGGGTCTCAAAGGGATATGGGAGTGGTGTCCAAGGTGTCTGGGAGTTCTGTCCAAGGGGTCGGTTGGGTGTAAATGAGGGTGGGGGGGGGGGCTGTCCAAGTGGTGGGGGGTGTCCAAGGGATATGGGAGGGGTGTCCAAGGGGTGTTTGGGGCTGTCCAAGGGATCGGGGGGTGTCCAGGGGTCGGGGGGGTGTCCAAGGGGTCTGGGAGGGCTGTCAAGGTGTGGGGGGGTGTCCAATGGGTGTTTGAGGCTGTACTAGGGGTGTTGGGGGTGTAAATGAGGGTGGGGGTGCTGTCCAAGGGGTGGGGGGTGTCCAAGGGGTGGGGGTGTCCAAGGGATATGGGAGGGGTGTCCAATGGGTGTTTGAGGCTGTACTAGGGGTCGTGGGGGTGTAAATGAGGGTGGGGGGGCTGTCCAAGGGGTGGGGGTGTCCAAGGGTTGTCGTGGGGCTCCAATGTGGTGGGGGAGGGCTGGCCAGGTTGTTAGGTGGGTATAGATGAGGGTGGGGTTCATTTGGGTCTTGGGGGAGGGCTGGCATGGTTATTTTTGTTGTTTGGTTTCTGGTTGCTTTTTGGTGAGAGAAGTGCATTTATTTTTAAAAAAAATATCGCTTTCACGTCGGTTATAAAATAACCGACGTGGTAAATAAATCGGTAGGGGTTTATCACGTCGGTTTTTTTCGAGAACCGACGTGCTAAACCGTTCCCGTGCCTTTTAGCACGTCGGTTCTTAATATAACCGACGTGCTAAAAGGCCTGGGAATCGATTTACCACGTCGGTTATTGGATAACTGACGTGCTAAAACGTTTCCCAGGCCTTTTTATCACGTCGGTTATTTAAGAAACCGACTTGATAATAGGCCCGGGGAAGGGTTAATCACGTCGGTTATGTCATAACCGACGTGATAAACGATATCCCAGGAATTTTATCACGTCGGTTTAGAAATAACCGACGTGATAAACCCCCCCCCCCCCCCCCCCACGCATATTTATCACGTCGGTTATTATATAACCGACGTGCTAAACCCCCCCCCCCCACCCGCGGTTTGTCACGGCGGTTATATAATAACCGCCGTCATAAATCCCCATCCCCCTTCATTTTTCACGTCGGTTATTAATGAACCGACGTGATAAACACCGTGATGTTAGGGATGTTACGTCGGGTTTTAAATAACCGATGTAAAAAACGTTATTTATAACGTCGTCCGTATTAACATCGCCTAAAAACCGACGTAAATAATGAAAAATAACCGACGTAAAAAATGTTTTCTGCACTAGTGTGCACTGCTGAACTCGCAACACCGGTGATTTCTTAGGGGACCATCACCACACCTACACTTGGTCGTGAATGGAAGTTGGTTTTCCAACCATTCGTGGAGGATAATGAAAAAGTGGAATAAAATACAAATTGGTTAAACTTAAGTTTTATTTTATTCAAAACTTATTGAATTAAAGAGGGGTCCACCCGAACTAAACCCCCACTTTAATACTTTTCAATACCCCCCCCCCCTCCTGCATTAAACTAGGTGATTAGGGGGAGGCTACTCAAATTCAAGTCTTTGTTCCCATCCTTTAGAAGTTACTGGAATTGGTGATTTGGCTGGAGAAAAATTCTTCTTGGAGGAAATACTTGGAGGAAGAAATCTCTTTATGCCAACAAATAACTTCTTCTTCTTCAATCTCCTATCAGAAAAAGGGAGGAAGCGTCGTCCTTGAACAATGCTGACGATGTCGTCCTCGACTTCTTCATCTTCTTCACCAATGTCAATAGTTCCGAGGTAGGGTTTTAAGATTTGTCAATTGTTTCTCATTCTTTGTTTTCCTTCGTGGATTAAGATTCAAAGCCACATGCTGTCACTATAACGTGGAGGGTGCGGGACAAATGAACAAGGCCCGACCCCTCTGTCTTTCTTTGTGGATTTTGATGCTAATCACATAACTAGTCCAGGTTGAGAGAATTTTTTCAACAATGGTTGCAGATCGAAGGCGACGTCTTGAGGAGTGTGCGGCTACTTCCAGAATGAGAATCGGGCCACCGAAACTCGTCCAATGACCCGTGGAAGGTTCACCGATGGTTGAAACCAGTGAATGTCACTCGTAGAATAAAGGTAACATCGACATGCACTCCACTGACCACGTAGAATTTGAAGGCGCAACCATTCCACAGAAGGAGTGGGCTGCGTCCGATGGTCCACGGTGGTGCCAAAGAGGCTGACTCATTGCCACCCACGAAGGGAACCGGTGGCTCGGACCGTTGGGTTGTCAGGGAAGGTGCGGTACAGCATGCATCACATGGAGGAGCAAGGGCCTTAGCCTTGGACGTGAAAATGGAGGATGGGCGGCCGATAGGGCTGACCGCCGGGGGAGGTGCAGTGCAACCGTGCCACGTGGTAGGCGGCTGGCCACTCCTCCAGTCGAGAATAGCGGTACCCGCCGCATGGGTCCTGTGTGACACGGACCGGTACCACGTGGCGCCAAATCCATACCGACCAAATGTCTATGTCTTTCAGGACTCTAGGGGTTCCGCCTCCTCCGTGGACACGGCTAGGGCGGACCCCAAGGGGGCCGCCAACCATGGGCCTCATGTGGGTCGTGCCCAGGGTGTGTCGGACCCATTGCGGGCCAGACCCAGCACGGGCTGGGCTGCCCTCATGGTCCGGGTCGGACCCGTAGACTGGGTCGGGCTGGATCGGACCCGGACCCACTTTGACATGTTTCTACTCTTTTTCCCATAACTTAAGGTAAGCGTGTCTAATTGAAGAAACGTCGGCGGTGGTGGAAAACATGGAAAGAGGTAGTTATTTCGGTATACCTCATTCAAGTATTAGACATAGTTGGGGTATGGACAGGTTGGATCAAACATAAATCCAACCGGGCCCTCTGAACAGAAATGCCAATAACTCTCAGACTGGGCGCTCGATTGATGCACCGTCTATCTTGATGGGTTCTTTATGAAAATACGGATCTTATATATAAATAAACATGGGACTCTGAGGTAGTTGATGTATCGACACTTGTCTAGGGGATCAGAACCTCCCAGAATCAAGCGTGATTTGTGCAGAAACCCTGTGGCTGGTTGCATGGTGATAAAGGGATCCTACGTGGACTGACTACTATTCCAGGATCCAACATGGGTACGATATCTCTGACTTCTATTTTAGGATCCTACGTGGGTTCGACAGCTTCGACTACTATTCCAGGATCCTACGTGGGTTCGACAACTCTGATAACTATACTAGGATCCTACGCGGGTTCAACAGAGTAGATGATTCAGTGGCTACATCTAATTATCTCTATCTCTCTACATAAGTTGTATACCTATGTGAGATGAGTCTTGACTTCGTGCTGTTATCAACAAGTTATCTTTCTTCCATCATGGAACGATATGTGATTGGGATCAGGAGTTGGTGCAAGATTGTATGTGACTACTTATGTATATTTATGGGCATACACCTAAGTAGGGATGGATGATAATTTGTGATTGTATCCTTACAACTGTGGTTTATCCTTAGTGGATTCTGGGAGACCTTTGGGGGTCTTGAGGTCCCTACTGGTTATCGTTATACTCACCCCTGCACGAGATTCTCCCGCACCTTGTTGTGTCCTATGCAGATGACGAACAAAAGTGACTGAGGTTGAGAGAGACGGATGAGAGGCTGCTAGGAGCTGGACTTAGACGAGACGTACATCAGGGAAAACATGATCGATATATGTACCTACCATACAGGTAAGATTCCCCATTGGATAGTCCAGGAGCTTTTTTCCCTTTTCATGTGTCTGTAATTCAGTTGGGGTTTTATACTTGCCCATTTACTTTCAGAACCCTTTTACAATATTAGTACTTTTTGGTTATCTCTGGTTGTGTACAGTCCGTGTGAGTTGCAAGTTTAAAGGATATGCCTTCCATTTTCTCTGGGATACGCATTTTGGTGCTAATCTCCAGCCGATGGACTAAGGAAGGCGGGCTTGTGGTAGTTACTACATGGGTCCAGAGGACATGTAGTAACATCTATCTATGTATCTTTACTCCTTCGTAATCGAGTAGCGGTGGGTAGCGGGTCCTGCACTAGAGTAAGAGATCCCACAGCTATGGAGCGCAGTTTTGAGGGGATGGCATCAAGTCCCCTTGTGTCTCCCCTTGTATTAAGTAGTATTGGAGTGATCTCTAGTGGTAGATAGATTCCTGGTATAGGTACGGGCGAATGTGGCTTGTTGTGTAGATCATGGGGTTGAGTCATCTACATCATCTGGTAGAAAACAGTTCACAGGATCCTTATTTTTGAGACATACCAATTCTTAGACTCAGGTCTCTGGGTCTATAGTGTAGGAGTTTCTCCAGGGACCTGGTTATCCACTAGATATGTGGTGGTATTCTTGCAACAGTTGGAGACATCTTGCACAAGATTGTCTGACCCACCCTGAAACTAAGTGGGAGATTGTTGATAGACCACCCTACCAGAGGTAGCGTCTGGAGGATGGAGTTATGTATGATGAAAAATGTGAATAAAGAGCGAGAAGGGCAGTATGAGGGGGTAGACAGTTTGAGATGTTTCCACCATCACCACTAGGTGGTCCGTGCCAGGCTCATAGAGCTGGAGGAAGGGGTCGAAGACAGGTTCATTCCATATAGGCTTCTGACCCGGAGGCTTTGAGGTTGATCAGAGGTATGATCTACGTCCTTTTTATTTTCTGTAGTAGTATTTCTAGAAACTTTTAAGAGGTAAACTTTTCTTTCTACTTCTTTATCAAGGTTTACACAGGGTGATTCAAAGTATCGATTGAACCCAATGTTTGTGCTTTTTGACATAACATCATACTCATGAGGAAAAGGGATGCTTCTCCCACCAAGATTATTTTTTTTGTGACGTGATCAAAACAATTAGGGTGAGTTTGTGAAACCCAAATTAGATTTATTCTTGGTGTGGTGGTTTTGTTTCATAGACTTTTTTGTTCATGGAGTGGTTACATCATGGAGTGTTGGAGCATGCTCTTACATTTCCATTAGGGCCTTTTTTCTTGAATCGTGTTCTTGGTATCCCTATAGGATGGATATACTCACATAGTATCCTTATATATTGGAAGTGTTAGACCATGATATGTTTTCATATATATGGATTGGTTTCCCCTATCTATGCTTAGTTGGTTTTCCACTAGTGGGTGTGGTAGTTGGAGTTTTGAGGTTGGAGGGCCTAGTAAGAACAAATTTTTACACATCGGAAACCCTATGTTTTTTGGTACCCTCCCTTATTCGGTGTAATATTTTTATGTCAAACTGTTGAGGAAGACATGTGACAATTTATCCAGGGTCATCTGAGAACTACGAGGTTTTTTCAGTATCTACATCGGTTAGCGAGGTGAAATACTACTAAACCCTACAACTGTAGATTAATTGGGGTTCTTGGTGTTATCCACCGATTCCTAATGAAGATACATTATCCTTATTTTTTCATTATTTTGAATTAGTTTTATATGGACATTGGGTGTGGTTTAGTCTTTGTCAATCTCTTGGGTGCTTCCTTGTCGGCAACACCAGAATCGTTTGTGAGCTCTCCAGCTTGGTAGTCCAAGAGGAGAGATCCTTTTTTCACCTTCTACATAGGATTTATCATTTATAGGAAAAAAATACATAATTTGGGAAGGATGTAGTGACTTTGGTTTTTATTTTTAGGACCTTGAATTATTTTTGGAGCCAGATGCTGAGTCATTGTGGGATCCAGGGCCTAAGGAGCCTCGATGAGATGATATTATAAATATTAAATATATTTTATCATAAGTAAAAAAGTATCTTTGTAAAAATAGAATACATTTTGAGAAGAGACTCATATTGGAAATATGATTCTGTGGTTAAGTTATGAATGTTGTTTTTACCCGATACTAAACTAAGTGGAATTGGTGCCTCTTATCCACTATATTGATGACGACCACTCCTAGATCGTATTATAGGGGATTTCGAGCATGGATCTAACCCCGAAGCTTCACTGTTTCTCCAAGAGGTACAAAAAATTTAGTTTCAAGCCTTGATACCCTTTTTATGCATTGTTTTAAGGTTTTAGTGCTCTATTATGATTGTTAGATATCCCATGGGGGGCGATCAGTTGGTTTTAGAGGAAACTAAGGTGATTAGGGCTTCTTGTTGGGAATTCCCATTTGGAATTTCTAATCACATGGTGTGTAGTGAAGGATCACATGCTATGTGTTCTTCCCATTTTAGGAAGATTACTTTTAGGGTCTACTCTCCATGTACTAGGATTTCACGCAGTGTACGGGGCCTGGGTCGTATGGCCATGAGACATGACTAGGTTAGCTCCATTAAGTTATATGGATGCGTGAACATGAAAAACCATAGTACACATGCACAGGGTTCCAAACATAGTGATGGGAAAGAGTCACAACAAAGGGAGAGGTTGTTTAGGATATGAAATTTACTAGTGGTACACTCTATGTGGTGAGACATGGATGGACAAGTCATGTGGGGAAAGAAACAACCTGGGACTCAGGTGAGGTAAGAAATATGCTATATAGCACGTACATACCTTGTAAGCTCACATGGACATCCAATCAATGCATCATAGGAAATGACCAAGTGTCCATGTGGGGCCACACGCCATGTAGACCTCAGTACATATTGTGTACTCCTCTCCGATTTTTTTCCTAACATATCTCTTTCCTTGGGGCTCTGATTTAGACCTATATATAGCCTATCCAAAGAGGTTTTCTACATATAATGTGATGGTTGACCTCATTGTTTCCTGTGAGATAAGATGTGGAATAATTCAAGAATTAAATTTAATTATATGTTCTAGAACTTGTGTAGTGATTAGTGTGGATCACTGGGTTAACTTTAGGTTTGGTTTCCTTCCCATTTATCATAGGATATAGGTCATTTAGACTCTTTTGGCGTGTAGAGTGATACTCCCCTATCATAAAAGGGCATAGGTCCTCTACATGTGGCTGGGTAGAGGCTTTAGGCATGGAAAGCATGGATCTACATTGAGCGATGCTTGATCAAATCATGTGATCAGTTTTGTTTACTACAGAGATGCTGGGACTAGTACTCCACTATCAGACCAGGGTGCGAGTTTCCCTTACCTATTGAATTAATTGAGATGGTAATCCCCTTACATAGGTTTTGTGTCCTCTACCCATGGAGTAGATCTCACAAGGTCGATACTCCCCTATCACACCAGGGTGAAATTCCTCCATATGTTTTGTATAAATAGAGTCGGTACTCCCCTATCATACCCGGGTGGTGGTCCTTTATCTATGGAGTCCAAACTCCCCTATCGTTATAGGGTATGGGTCCTCTATATGTGATGTTCAAGAATATTCAGTACCCCCCTATCATAACTGGGTGAAATTCCTAAATCCCTAGCTCGGTACTCACCTATCAAGTTAGGGTGAGAGTCCCCAATAGTGGTTGTACTGGTAGAGATGGAGTTGGACACCCCTTCCTATATAGGGTGCGCATCCACTATCTACAGAGTTGTACTCCCACATATTTGAGTAGTGGTGAGGAGAGGGTCCCCCACTAGAGTAGGATCTCCCTCAGTTTTGGAGAATAGTAATGAGGAGAAATCCCCACTAATTTTTCTATGTGATACTAAGTTAGGATTTAGTGCTCCCTCGACAAAGTGGGGTATGGGCCTATACATTCAAGTATTACAAAGTTTTAACATAAGGGATAAGAGTTAGTACTCCCTTGGACATTGGGCATAGATAAGGTGCAAGTCGCTCCACTCTCTATCTATTTAGAAAGGATACACATGATTCATTGTTTGGAGTAGTTCTCCTTCATCTATATGAAGTGGTTAGTGGTGGGACTCTCGACATGAGTCCCTATGAGCTTATTCATTTCACAAGATAAAAATGACATGACCTATGGTGATGCGAACTAGAGTTTGACCAAGAGAGTTGTTCCCTATAGAGAATGTTCTCTCATACGTACCATCAAGGATGTCAGATTTGTTCTGGATGGAGTGTATATCTAATAAGAGTTACATCTATGATGATTTTGATCATGGATTGTGTTCATCTATGTGTGTGACATATTCTATCATTGAGTAGAATCATATAGCTGGCTATGAGGTGAGAACCTCAGGATACTTCGAGTCACGAAAAGTATATCTAGGTGATTCTAGGAGTTCTTATGGTGTTGTCAAAGGTACTAGTTGGAACCCCATGTGGACTGATCTATCTAGTTATTTATAGCTAATAATGGGTTGAAGATTGAGTCTCCCTCTTTCCTGGGTTCCCCCTAGATGGGTTGAAAAGACATATTCCTTCCACTTTCTCCCTTTTCTTTTGGGTTTTGGGGAACTTTTTGTATATTATTATACTCACCCTAATCGATATTTTCAAACACATGTTGTGTCTTGTGCAGATGATATTCATTTTGAAGGAGTCCTAGGAGGACCCAGAGTTGGTGGATCTTAGTGATCTGGATAGACCAGGGTGTTTACTTGAGCTTGGATGAGAAGCCTTCCAGAAGTTTCATTTAATGGTGATCCCCTCCAACTAAGTAGGTTGGATGCTTTTACAGTTTTTGGTGGGTTTTTATATGTCCATTTTACACTTTTAGTACTCTTTTTGTACCATAGTTGTGGGAAATATGTATGCATGCATTTCATTTTCATTTTATGTTATCTCTGTTTATTTCACGGATATGTTTGTGGGTGTATGTGTAAAATTATCCTAGTATAATGAATCTCATTTGTGTAATATGGATACTGGTAACTAGATTCCATCCCCTAGCCTATTGGATTCGAGATTGCAGTGTACATGGATCAAGCCCCTATAGGTAAGTTTGTGGAACGATTAGACTCTTTTTTATGTTCCTTCAATATATATTATATCCTAGTAAAGAGGACTTTAGTAAAATGAGGTATCATGATGATTTTATTTTATTAAATTTACGAATAAGGGTTAAAATTATTATTTGTTGATATATTATGGAGCACATTATAGATATTTGCATGTAATCTTTGAGGTAAAATCATTTGATTTACCCTAAGTTGATTCCAGCGTTGCTGGAAGCCAAGGGTTTGGTTGATGAGGAAGAAGATGTATAAGTAAAATGTTGTGGTTATTGTTTGAGTAAAATTAATTCAATAAAGATGAAAGTAAATTTTAATGTATGGTGGAAAATATTGGTATAGGATAATGAAAATTCTATGAGGATTTGAATCATGAAGAGAATCCTACTAGACCCAAGAATATTGTAAAACATGTCTTAGATCCAGATGAGATTATGGTTTATTCTGATAAAGATGTTCAAGAGGAAGTAGCTGAGATAGAAGGTAAAGTAGTTGTCTCCTTTGAAAAAGGATGTGATCATGACATGCCTAAAACACCAATCATGTCGTATGGATCCACTAGTAGAATATTTTTTATCCCTACCGGTGATTGTCTCTTGAGTGAAGGATTTTAATTGGGGACTGATGTCTCTAGAAATGGATAAATTTAGAGTCATTTTGAGATCTATAAAGAATTATTGGAACTGTCTTTGGTTCTTAAGATAATGATGTGTATGAGAATGGTTATGGATCTCATGAATCAAAAGGTCATGATGATGACAATGTTGATTGTGGTGTTGAGATAAATAATTCAAATCATTAATCTCTTATATTTTATGTTTCAACTAAGTTTATGGAGAGATAATGTTTTTTTCTTGGTTATAATGCCACCTCTATCAGAGGTTAGCTAAAGAAATCTGTTTAGGAAGATAAATCCCTAAGTTCTTCCAGCCAAAGATCTATTCATAAACATAAGATTTCTACCTCAGCTAGGATAGAGCTGCATCCAAGTGATATCCATCTCCTAGTTCCAAATTTCATAGGCTTTCTTATCTATATTTAGAAAGAGAGGATGGTAGTTTAACTATAAAAATAGTCCACCAGAGCATGGTGGGAATAATGTATCAGTTTCTATTGGACATATCCAAAGGGATATTTAGTGGATTAGACTGATATTTCTAGATAGATTTTGGATTTCTCTTATGATGTTACAGTTTCCAGATCAAGGCATGAAAGGGCTTCCATTCCTAGTCCTAATAAAACCCCTTCTCATCTGCCACCTAATGCCTTTGTTCTAATAGAAAACCACACCAAATCCGATTTGGATGACTTCAGAGAGAGGGTTCTTTAAAATCATAGTGATATTAGAAGATCCATGGCTGCTCTTATTACTTACCTGATTGAATCTGATACCAAGAACATGCTTGATTTGGTCATCTACCACATTTATCCCAATATGATTTTAAAGATTCAAGAAGTTGAAATTGAAAATAGAATATTTCCTAATAAAATGAAAGGCATGTAGTCTTTTATGGAGGGATGCATTCCAATTTTGCTTCTAGTAAAGCTACAATTTTTAGTAGGTTGGAGTCTTCACCAGCCATTGCATCTAAATCTAGTACTCCAAATCCTTCTTCCTCAGTTTATAGTGAGATGATCCCCACTATTGTCAAAGAGGAGTTTCATGGAATTATGGGTGATATTTATTTATCTAATCAGGAGAACCTGTGGTAAATTAGATAGCCCAATGAGCATATATATATATGAACTGGCAAGGGAGTGTTTGAATAATACCTAAAGTGATAGGGAATCCATCCCTACGGATAACAACCACTGCCTTTATAGAATATTTATAGAGAATGGGTTGAATTCACATTTTATGTTTATAGTTTATAAGTTGAGAATACCTCCTTTCACTAGGGACTTCAAAGAATAGGTAGACTAGATGAACGTCTTAGATCCTATTCTCATGTTGTCTCTTTAAGAGAATTAAAACTTATTTAGTTCTATAGATAGAGGTGAAACAATCATCATGTAACTTTTTATCCTCGTGGAGGTTCTTTTTTATGATTTAAAAAAAAATTGGAATTTAAATTTTCTGTTTTAAAAGTATAAGTTTACAAATTTAAGTTTAAGTTTGTACTTCCATTTAAAGTGATTCTATTTAAAAAAATATCATATTATAAATTGTAACTATTAAGAATATCTCATTACTTCTGATTCATCTACTTATTCATATATTAATTTTATGCCTGGTTTATGAAATTACATGATTTGAGATCATCAAAAGGGGTAGATTATCAAAAACTCCTTATTTTAATTCTCAGAAATCATTATTATTTTGTTTTTAATAATATTAATGTTTTATGATAGTTTATCTTTTTGTTAAGAATATTGGATAAGTATAATTGTTTCATCGATAGTTCTAATCTGGTACTACTCGTTCACATGTGCCATCGTTAGGTCACATGTGATACCACTAGTTTAACTATGCCACATCCATACATTCTACTGCCAGACATGATACTTCCAGTCACACTACTTCTAGGCATGCTACCGCCAAACATACTACAACCATACATGCTACCTCTTTTCATTCATTCACAAGTCATGCTACTTCCTGACGTGATATCTCCAGACATTCTATCACAAGACCTTCTACTGTTGAATGTTCCACTATCGAATTGTATTGTCACGGGACCATGCTACCATTAGTTTGTGCTACCATTAGAGATTATCCAAGAAATCTAGGAGACAGGAGAACCTGCTCCTAAGGAAATCAAATAAAAATAAAACTAAAAGTATTGTACAAGGCATCACAGATACACCTTATAAAGATGAGAATAAACCTCACCAAAATAATTCAAATGAACAAGATTAGAATAGTAGTCAGGTGCCACAAATGACCATGAGGAGGTAGACTCATTGATTTCCCTTTTCTCAAGAGCATCTGCCACTTGATTAGCTTCAAGATAAACATGTATGACGTCAAAGGAGAGTGAGCCAAGAAGCTAAAGATAGTCAATACAGGTGGGTATAATCCACCATGGCACATTCTTCGAACGCTCTTTCAAAATTCTAACTGCAATAGTTGAATCCGATTCTACCCATAACTCATTCCAACCAAAATGGACAGCATACATGATTGCCTTAATAATGGCCCAGAGCTCAGCTTCAATGGAGAATCCATTGCCAATAAAATGAAAGAAGCAGCCTTTGACAAACCCCCGAGAGGTACGAGAAACCCCACCACAGCCAGAGGGCCCCGGAGAACCAGAGGCAGCTCCATAAACATTAACCTTTATCCACTGTGGAAGTGGAAGAATCCATCGAATGTATTTCACCATCAGTGGCTTTTTTGTCCTGCCATTTAGACCAAGTGATATCAATAAAACCAGGTCAGAAACATCATTTCTCATATAACCGGTTTGGATACTGGAAGCCATGAGAATGGCACGATGAATTGTCAGAACACCACTTTGAAACCACGATTGTGTGTTATTAAAGAGTAGTTCATTTCTGGAATTCCATATAGAGTCAAAAACAGTCGTCGTTGCATCCAAAAAAAGAGAATGAACTTGCTCGCTGATATTGGCAGCACCAATGGAATGTATTAAACCATCAACTGATTGAAAATTCATGCAAAATTTAAAAATATGCTTTATATAACACCATAGTTTGCGGGAAAACTTTCATGAGAGAAAAATATGTGAGAAGGTTTCATTTGGTTACAAGAAGATATGATAGACTGGGGAAAGGGACATCCCAGTGCACTACAACAAGGACTTCAAGGGTAGCCTGCTTTTCTATATTTTTCAAAGCAGCAGAGAGCACGCATGGGGAATAAAGGGTTTAGTGAAGTATGTAACCCATCTAGGGGGATGTATCAAGGTTCCACAAGGAGACGTGCAGCATTCTGTTGTGATGAAGAGGCCATTCAGATCTAGAGTCCACACAAGAATGTCATAATCAGTGAAATAGTACCTCATATCTTCTATTCTCAGGTGGCTGGGCAGAATTTTAGACAGATTCTGGTCTGCAACAAATTCAGCAATTGATTTGAGCTTAAGAGAGACTGGAATGATAACCTCATCACAAAAGGGCCGTGATAACCAAGTGGATATCCAGAAATTCAGATTGGACTAATTACAGACCAGCAATTTCGACTGAGCCATAAGATTAGAATAGGCATGCTTGAGAGCAGACCAGACAGAGGATCACATATAGTGACCATACCCATTCTACAATTTTCCATTAAATCTATTAATCAAAAACTGCATGGAGGGATGATGATTTGAAAAAATATTCCAGACCAACTTTTCAATCAGAGTTTCATTGAAGATTTGAATGTCTTTAATACCCAATCCCCCAATTTGTACCAGCATAATACAATCTTTCCAGCAACTGTAACCAATTTCATCTCATTAATTGAGCCAATCCATACAAAGTTTCTAATTCTGCCACACAAATCTTTAATCATTGATCTTGGCCACTTATAAAGATAAAAGGAATAAACAAACATTGACGTAATCACTTAGTTAACCAAACATATTCCCCAAACATGGGACATGTTTTTCCTTTTCTATCTTGATAGTTGATTGGTGATTCGCAACGCAATATTTTCTAGGTGAGATCTTTTATCTCTGTCCCAAAAAAGTGGTACACCAAGGTATGTGAAAGGAAGGGAGCCCCTTTTAACCCCCAGCTTCAACGAAGTTCTGTTTTTCCTTGATGTAGAAAGTCCATAACAAAAATACACATATGACTTTCCCCAATTAATGTTATGACTTGTAACCATTTCATAGTGGGATAGAATGCCTTTAATACATGAAATGGTAACATTTCTTGCCTCACCACAAATAAGGATATCATAATCATGAAATTATTGTGAAGGGGCACACAGGTCCCTTGCAATTATCATTTGTTGATACCATCCAAAATTACAAGATCAGTGCGGCACCAACTTAAATAATCTTCATCAAAAGAAAACAACATACCAGAAAGAGGGTCACCCTGCCTAACACCTCTTGAGGATTGAAAAAAACCTTTAGGAGAATCGTTGACCAAAATGGATAGTCTTATACTGGATAATATGGACCCAACAAGATCATGAAACCTCTGATTGAATCCATGCATCCTGAGAATATTAAACAGAATACTCCATCTTATGGTATCAAAAGCTTTTGAGATATCAGTTTTAACGACCATATTCCCATCCTTAACCTTTCTTTTCATATAATTCACGCACTCAGTTGTAGTAAATAGACAGTCTTGGATGTTTCTCCCTGGTTCAAATACATACTGATTCCCAGATATGAGTCTTTTGGAAATTTCACCCAGCCGCTGAGCCATAATCTCACTGATGACATTTGGTATTGTATTCCCAATGGAAACAGGTCTGAAGTCTTTAATGTCCAAGGCATTATCCTTTTTAGGAATTATGGAAATAAAGTGTCAATTCATCCCATATGGCATATAATATGACCTAAAAAATTCATTCACAGCATTGGTAACATAATTGTGCATAATATCCCAATAGAACATGAAGAATTTATTAGTAAAGCCATCTAGACCCACAATACTATCAATGTTAAGAAAAAATATGGCATCATGTATCTCTTCTAAACTAGGTATGTCAATGAGTCTCTTATTCTATTCATCTTCACTAGAGGGGTCAAAATATTGAATAATTTTATCCGAATTATCATTTCCAATATCTGAGTACAGCTTCACAAAGTAGTCCATCTCAACATCAGCAATCTCACTCTCTGAATCAAAAAGATTCCCATCAATGCTAAGAGCATTAAGACTCATTCGGGGATTTTTTTTCTTTGTTAATTCAATGAAAGAGTCTTTAGTTATTATCTCCTTCCTTTAACCACTTAACATTTAGTTGATTCTGAACCAGATTTTCCTTAAGGGACATCAATTTTTCTAGTTTTGAAGCAACCTATATTTCATATAGAGAGGGGGCCCCATGGGGTAGAACATATTTTGGAAGATCTGATATGATATTTTCAGCCTCTATGATATAAATTTCAAGAGAGGATAGAGACCCCTTACTCCATTGCTTCAGCCTGGCCTTAACTAGCTTCAGTTTAAAACAAAGAATGTGCAATGGGCTACCCAAGAAACTAGTTTTCCAAGCAAACAAAACAATCTCTCTGCATCCAGGAATAACAAGACATTATTTAATTTAATAGGAAAAGTGGATGCCTGACTTTACTAGGAAAGAACTCATGAAGTATAGGACTGTGATCAGAATGTAAACGTGGTAGGGTTCTCCCAGCCACATCAATCGCCCTATTCCTATCAACCACTTGTACAAAACATCTGTCCAGTCTACTCACCTATCTTTCATTAATCGTCTATCTACACCACATGTAATCAGAACCAGAAATGGGGATCTCAGCAAGGCTACATTTGTCAATGAAAGTTATAAAATCAGAGGCCGAGAGATTAAATAAGTAATCCCCAGTTTTTCCCTCCATCCTCAGAACCATATTAAAATCACTAAGAAGAACCCAAATGCTTGTCATGCTCTCAGAAATGTCGGCTAAGCATCTCCACAACACACGTATTCTTGTGTAAATATTGAAGTGATAAAAATGTGTAACCACAAGAGAGACAATATTAAAGTTACATGAAAGAGTGATATACTGAAAATCAGTCAAAATGGAATTAACAGCCACACTATCATGCTTCAGCACCCACAATGAATTAGAATTCCAAGTAAACAGATTGCTTGCAACCAGGGAGTATCCCAAGGACGCCCATTTGAAGGAGATCCAATTCTCAAATTTCATTATAGGCTCTGAAATGGAAACAAGAACTAGCCTATTAATCATAATAATATGTCTAAGGGATCTGACCGTGGGAGGATTCCCAATCCCTTAACAATTCTAGAAGAGAATCTTAATTTTTTTACCTGAGCCAAGTGTTAGGCCCATCATAAATCTATTTGTCATCCTTCTTAATGGGAGGAATGTAAATACCATCATCATCATCTGATATTTGGTCATCAAGCTCAGTTCCAGTGTCCTTCCCCTCTGATGGTAGCAAGGAGAATCTGTTGGCCGAATCAGCTTTAACAATCAACAGGCTAGCAGGCAGTATTCTTTCTAAGGATTTAGAAGTATGGACCTTTGAAAAGCCCCCTACTCAATAGAAACATAATCATGAATGGAAATCTTGTCAATATTTCTCAGAGAATATACATATTGAAAAGATAACTCTATGAAAATCGATTTTTTTATCAATTTCATAGAATCTTTTTCGAGCTCCTCGCCAAGTTAAATATGAGGACCCTAAAGCATCTTATGCTACCCAGATCAAGACACACTACATATTTCTATGTATTAATATTTCCTATATCTTTTTTATGATTTACTTTCAATAATTTTGATATTATGTTCTGTTTATCTATACACACTGACTCCTAATCATAAATTGGATAATTCCAAATATACTCTCAAACTCTTTAATCGGTATAGCCATGAAAACTATGGAAGTAGTCCTTTAAGGACTATGTTTTATTTCTTCCCATGTATAACTGTGGAAGAGGATTTGAGCCTGTAAAACCTATGTGTTATTTTTTGTATAAAACCGATCCAATTTTTAGATAATATTTTTGTTGTAATAATATTCTTAGAAGCATGTGATTTCCAAGTGGATGGTATTAAGTCTCTACTTGAGACTAAACCACTTTTTTACTCTACTCGGTGTTTTTAGTCTCTATATTACAAAGTAAAAAGTATATTTGTTTTTAAATCTATAAATAAAAATTCTACATTGATAATTATTCTTTAACTATGTTTATAAAAATTATTTTATTAATTAAATTTGTTTAAAAAGTTAAAGTGATTTTAAATATTATTTTCGCTGAACCCTAATCCTTATTTGTGAAATATTATGGAAGATAAAACATAAATTATTATACTTTTTTGATTAACTAGAAATTTTTAATTAACTAAGGGGTTTTTGTTTTAAGGTTTTTTTAAATTAAAGTTTAATTGGGAACTCAATTCACCCTCTATTGAGTTACTCACTTTGAAGAAAATATATATTTTTTAATTGGAAATCTATGTTTTTTTGAACCTATGTTATATTTTAATATAACAAAATTATTATTGATTCATTAATTATAATTAATTATTCATAATATTTCATATTTTTTTATTAATGGTAAGATAGCCATTCCTAATTAATAATAAACTAGTTCCATCATGATAATCAATACAATCCATAACTATTATTTTAAATGACAAAATAATGAATATTTTAACCCAAAAATACATGTCTCTACAAGTATAAATTCCACATCTCCCTTACCATGGAAGAAATTCAAATACCCATATAAAATTGTATGATCATCCTTTTTACCTTATCCTAAACTTCTTAGTACCCTTAGGGGAATTCTGGATTCACATAACCGAAAGTCTACAAGGATTTAGAAGTGGAGTAAATTTCAATATAGAGGTGACATCAATTTAATTTTCATCTTTTCCTTTATCCATCTTTATACTTTCCTAATAAATTCCACCTTTTATACATTTATAAAATATTTCATACATTAATATATAATATATTAATGTTTTTGTGATACTAGAGTAAGTATTTTAATTTGTTTATAGTATAAACTCTCGGTTCCACTCTTTTCACACATTCTGTTGATGCCTAGTTTCATCCTCCCTTTAAGATGTTGTCAATTCTTTACATAACACTACCTACATTAATGATTAGTGTATATTTTACAATATTAATATATTTTAAGGTATTATAATTTTTTTGAAAATCATTTAAAAAATTATAAATTCCAAATAATAATAAAAAAACTAAAATCAGAACAATACCAGAGAATCTAGAATAAAACATGTCTTCAATCAATTACCTATTAATAAAATCAGTAATAAAGAAATTAAAATGAGTATTAATGATGAAAAATAAAAATTAATATAATGTTCTTATGGATTCATGTTTTTATAAACATATGTTTATTATGTAAGGGGTGAAAATTTAATGAAATATCAAGACCTTGCCTAAGGGGAAATCTTATTTTTTGAAATTCCATGTTTATTCATAGAAATATTATTTATAAAACTATATAAAACTGATTATTTTTAATTGGTTAATTTCTGGTGAATGATTTTATATGTTTCCTTTCCAAGTGGCATGCACGATTATGAGCTTATTATGACTAGACAAGTTGGACTAGAATTATATATCGCTTTAAGGAATTTGGTATGTTTATATATCTCATGATATTATGTGTATTATTCCTAAACATGTTGCTAGAATTTTCCACATTAAATAAAATGATAATTTTTACACCATTTTTTTCCTTGAACATGATGCAAACTTTGATCGTAGGTTATGTATGTGATTTTATCAAAATGTTTGATGTTACATTATTATGAATATACCAAATTAAAATTAAATTTTAAATGATTACATCATGAATTTGATGATGATCCTTTTTCATGAAAAAATATGATGATTATGCTCACCCTTGTACTATATCGTTCATGTCTCATGTTCCTTCCATTATTTTACTTTTAACTCACCCTTTATTTGATGTATATACTTAGGTGATTATATGTAATAAATATAATATTAATGATGTTATAGTAATATTTTTAAGGAATTAAATAATATTTAGTATTTTATGCATGATTATGTTTTATGAACTTAATTTTCCAAATATGTTAAACCATTTGATTCCAGATTGTATTATAATTATTTTTATCCTAAAATTGATTCAATAATCATATATGAATGGGGAATGTATATATGGTTGGTATCAAAGAAATATTTAGCAAATTTGGGTTTTTTAGTAACAGATATCCTAGGCCAAACATATGTATCTTATTGGTGAATACATCATAAATTAATTACACCTATGAATAAGTTATTTATTAATGACTAAACTGTGTTTTGTTCTAAATATTTATATATTATAAAGTGGAGGGAACCCTGAGAAACCATAAAAAAACCCATGTCATGGATAATGTAACAGTTGTCTTAATGGAATTCCTAATTCAATTAGAGGTGGATGTCAAGACAGTGTAATCTAACATAACCACTTATCCCATATTATGAATAATACTATTAATAATGTGAAGTATCATATCTTAACCAAGAATGAAGATTTATCCTTAGAGTCATTTATGTTTCGATGGCCCCCAGAAATTAATTTACATTTTTCTCCACATATTTTGGAATAATGGGTCAGATCCATGGAAAATTTAATTTTATTCTTCATTTTTCTGAGGTGGAGAAAGTTACACTGGTTATCTACCATTTAAAAATAATAACCAATTAATGATTATCATTTATCGTGAATATGAATCTGAAGGATGAAGTGGAAGTAATGGAGTGTGATGAAATTATGAATATATTTCTTAATATGTGTTTACCTCAAACTCTTCACACTAAGATAGGGAGATAATTTCCAGAGTTTAAGAAAGTGTAGTGTTAATCTTTTTCAGTTTATGAGGTGAATATTTCTAGGATTTCAAGGTATGGGATGATTCTTATTATCAAATAATTATAGAAACATATAAATATTAATCGATGGTTTAAAACTATATAACGAAAAATATATTTCCATTGGAGACATTTTTAGTTATGAATAATTTTTTTGGCGTTCTCTAATATTAGATATGCTATTTGGAAGATGATTTCATGGTAGTGGAGATAAGAAAAAAAAAGGATTTTCAAGCAAGAGGGTTAAATAGTAAAGGAGTAAAGAAGATCCAAGAACCCACACGTTAATGTTGTGGAAGGAAGAACCATTTAAATTGATTCAAGGGAATAAGGATATTTTTTAATTATGAAAGAGAATGGAATCATGATCAAGAATTTTAAAAAGACATGAGAAAACTGATCAATATAGTATTGGAAAGGAATTCCCCCCAAGGTCTACTACTTTAACTATAAGGAATATGGGAACTGTACAAGTTGGTACACCAAACCAAGGACCTTATAGGGGAATAAACCCTAACAACCACATAACAATAGGGATAATGTGAGAGCTTACATGATCACCACCACAATGGTGGACCAATAAAATGAAGTATTGTTGGTTACACATACTATTTATTCAATAATGGTAACATTTTTATTTGGTTTGGGATCTATGAATTTCTTTATATCATTCATGTCTGGTAGAACTACTAAATCACCTCCTTTATATATTGAAATTATGATATATATGAGATCAATTAATATTTATATCATTGTAAACCAAGTGTTTGACTTTTCCACAGTTATAAATTATGGTAATATTATTTAGGAATGTTTATAGTCCTCCCTTTGGTTAAACTGAACTCTATAGTGGTCATGGATTGGATCATATTAAATAGTTGTCGAATAAATTATTATAAAAATTAATTATTATTCTATATTTTAAATTATCCTATGATCATGTTGAGATGAAATGAATATTATGAATTTCATTTATAAAATCCATCAATGGTGTGGGTGTTGATACACAATGATGAGGAATATCCTGTTGAAATTTTCAAGTCCAATGAAATAATAAACCTTCAGAATATTCCCCATGTGAGAGAGTGAATTGATGTGTTTATTGAATAATTTTCAAGACTTTCCCCAAATCATGAGGTATAGTTCCCAATAGAATTTATACCCTATGCCACACCTATATCCAATAGCCAATTTAGGATAGCCCTAATAGAATTGGTAGACCTAGAGAATCAACTGCAATAGAATTTTTAATAAGGGTTCATACGACATAGTGCAGCACTGTTGGGTGCAATATTTATCTTTTTCAAGAATAAGGATAGATAAATAAATTTGTAAATTAACTATACAGTTGTTAATAATATTACTATAATGAACTGGTATCCACTACCAAGGATTAGAGATTTTTTTAATGAACTTTAAGGATCATGATACATTTAAGACGTTGGTCTTCATTCTAAATATCATCGAATAAAGGTGAAGAGATAAAATATATAGAATAAAACCTTTCATACATGATATGGACATTAGGAGTTTGTAGTGATTCCATTCAGACTGAAAACCCCCCTTCAATATCCATGCACTTGATTAATAGAGTCTTTAGAGACTACCTTGACAAATGTATGGTAGTATTTATAAATGAAACTATCATATAGTACACGATGAAATAATAATTAGAAGATAATCTAGAAAGTTTTGTGGAATAATTAAAGAAGGGTAATTTATAATCTAAATTGTGAAAATAATACTTTTAGATGTAGTAAGTAACTTTTTATGGAATTTTATAACATCCAAGGGGATATATATAGATCATTTGCAGAAAAATATGATCAAATAATGGTTCAGACCCACAAGTGTCATGGAGATCATTAATGTTCTTTGAGAATATAGTTAATTTCGATGCTTTCTAAGATACTTCTCATGATTATGTAGACCACTAACCAAGTTTAGAAGGAATGGAACAATGTTTTCGGACTAATGAATCTGAAGAGAGCCATATAGAAATAGTGAATAGGATAATCAGACACATTTATCACAGTACCCTAAATTTAGGATGTATTTATCATATATGGTGATACATAAAAGCAATTTTGGGGTTTATACTCAAAAAACATTATACAGTGATAGCCTATGACCCTAGAAAATGAAATATCTATGAGAAGAACTACCAAAAAGATGATAAAGTGTTGGTTTTAGTAACTTTTTATTGAATATTTGGAGAAAAAAATATTATGTAGAGAGGTGAGACATATATATGGATCATAAAATATTGAGTAATATATTCACACTGATGGGCAGAACATGTACTAAAGAATATGGTTAGAGTAAATTGATGACTATGATTGGTCAATTCACAACGATATTAGAAAGGAGAATAACCTGTCATATGATATACGTTGTGAAGATCCTGGATCATTATATATGTATTTAATTATCAATAATTTGATTTTATTAATAAATTGGGAGGATATAAGAATCATAAATGAAGGAATAACACCCAATCTTTCTCAAATTATTACTTGAGAATTTATTCTGGAGAGTTTAAAGAATACTCAAAGGGTTGATGTAGAGATATAAATGGAAGTAGATTCTATAACAAAGGGGAGATCGCAAAAGTGTGACATTGAAAGAGTAAGAGTTGTGGAATTTTGGATATAAGTATACATTCCATCAATGCTTGAGATAAAGGAGCGATAGGATGATTCTCATAACTAAATGTTCTCTATCAACCATAGAATAAAAAATGTATTGAGATATTTGAGAGAACTATCAGTTGGTAAATATAAATAATTATATTGTTGGGTATAAATAAAAATTATTGGTATAAAAATTCGTTAATGAAAAGAGGAAAATTTCCATGAGGATGATGTAACCATTACCAATACCTATATAGAAATTAGATAATACCACTATAGATTTTTCACTCGTTTTCTAAAGACATACATAGCATATAATTATATATATATATTATAGTGGAACCTTTTAGGAATACTACTAACTTAATCTCAATTTAAGAGGAAATATCACTTGATCAACTTGTATTCATACTCATTAAAGAAGTGGTGAGGCTCCATGGGAAAATAATATCATTTGTATCTAATTGAAATATGAGGTTCACCTCAATGATTTATAAAATTATTCTACATGTCTTGAACAATGAGTTCAAATTCATTGCAAACAATAAACCTTATACTAATATAAAATTTGAATTGATTACCCACACACTTGAGGATATATTGGGAGTTTTCCTTATAGACTTAAAGGGACTCAATATCAACACATTCCATTAGTAGTGTTCTCATACAACAACAACTTCCACTCAAGCATACATCTGTTACCGTACATATCCCTATATGGAAGAAAATATAAAACTCTAAAAAATTAGGATATAGTTTGTAAATGCAATCTATTAGGACCTGAATTGGTTAATGAAATGGTATATAATGTAAGAACCACTCTATTATAAATCAAAGTAGAACATCATAAACAAAGAGCTATATAAACAATTTTTTATGGAACTTTTAGTTTGAAGTTGAAAATATATTATTTCTTCATATGTATCCATGGAATAGATTCATGATTTTATGGAAGAAAAGAAAACGAATTCCTACATTATTTTATCCCTTTGAGATTATTGATTGTATAAGATTTGTGTCCTGTCAATAAGTACTACCTCCAAAGGTGTCTCAAGTGCATGATATGTTCCTTGTATCCCTCTGAAGGAAGTACATACATGATTTCCCCCATGTACTAAATACATAGGTGGTAGTGTTGGGTAATGATTACTTTTATGAGGAGTATCCATTGAATATCTCAGAATATAGTGACAATGTTAAACACAATAAAATAACACACATTATCAAAGTATTTTTATGGTTTGATATGTTAAAAGAGGCAACATAGGAACCAAAGTATACAAGGAAATAGAATTAGCCTCCATGATTTTAAACTAAGAATTCATTTTATATTTTGGAGGGAAATTATTATAAAGGGGGGAAGAATGTAATGTTTGAGACTTTCATATAAGTAATACCTCAATTGATTAAAATGATGTCATATTTTGTAATGTATTATAGTATAAAACACTTGATCCATGTAATAAAATACAAAAAAACTTCGATATAATAACTTAATATAATAAATTTTATTCATAATACAATGAAATAAAATTAATATAAATAACAAAAAAACAACATAAATAAAGCATACTTTTTTATTTGTTAAAAAAATAGGTTACATATTCTTTGAATTATATTCTCATGAAAACATATAGTTTTTAAATAAAGTTTATTTTCATAAAGTGGTTTAATCTGAAACTATTTGTTTATATAATTTTACTATGACTTTATGTAATAATATTTAAATTTTTAATGGTTAGGAACTTAAACGCCTTATAAAAAAATTGAAATTTCTTGATAAATAAGTTTTTTATTTAGAAATTAAAATTTTCATGTTAAATGTTTTTTGGAAAATAAATATTGTCTTTTGAATCACCACATTTAAAATTAGCTTAGGGTGAATTATTTGGTTTTTCTAAAAAATATGAATTCATTGTTAATATTGAAAAATACACAATTTTATAAATAAAAAACATTTATGGAATCATCATGATATAAGATTGGAAAAAAATTTACATATAGTTTTTCTCTACTAAATAAGTATTTATGAAGTAAAATAATTCATTTAGAAACAATATCTTGAATTTAGAAACCTATGTTTAATGTTTGGGAACCAAAGTTATATTTTAATATAATAACAAAATATGTTTTATTATTGAATTTTAATTAAATATTCAAAATATGTCATTTAGTTTGGTATTGATTTAAAGTTCAAATAACCCTAATTTGTTAAATCATAATCTAATTAATTACATTGGAATCAATACTATTAATAATTCATTATACTAAATGATAAAACAATCTATTTGTTAACACAATATACCCCTCTCCCCTTTGAAAAAAATTATAATCCACATATTAATGCTTAATATTGGCCCTTTTCATAATTATAAGACACTTATTACCCTTAGAGATATTTTGGAGTCATAGAAACACAATCCTTTAATGCATAGGTAAAGGTGTAAATCTTCTATGTTGAGGTAAACCTGATTATCTATTCTTTATTTTCCTCTATTCTTCTTTTTTACTCTACGAATAAATTTACGTTTTTTCTAACTTTATAAAAATTTTCATATAAAATTATATATCTTGTTAGTGTTATTATGATACTGTTATAAAATTATTTATTCTATTTATATTACAAATAGACTCTCCCACTCTATTAACACATGTCATTGATAACTGGTTTCATCTGCCAATAAAGAAATTGTCAATAATTTACTTATCACAACCCTATAGGGTTGGTTTGTGTAGATAGTTTAATATAATTTTATTTAAATATATTTTAGGATTATATAAATAATTTTAAAAAATTATACATTCCAAATAATCAATATCAGGAAATCAAACAAAAATGGAATAATTTAAAATAAAACTTGTCTTTAAGACATTCTCGGTTCAAACTAAATAATATTAATTATATTAAAACTATTATAATTGATCAATAAATAAAAAATAAATATAATTTTATAGATTCATGTTTTAATAAACATAATTTTATTATATAGTGGGTGAAAACATGGTGAAATATAATTGGAGCTAAGGTAAAGGGAATTCTCAAGACCAATTAAAGCATTCAAATAATCCTTTTTCCACAATATTTTATAATGATAATCCTTAAATATCCTCCCCATGTGGTTTTAAAATTATTTATCATCTTATTTACTAGGGATATGAAATTTTCAGTTTCATTGTGATGATTTATAGGCATCCTAAATTGATTTTCAAAAAAGTATTTATCTTCAAATACACGTTGTTGCTTCCTCTTGAGTTAATTTATCTTATCAGCACGACACCAAAATTGTTTAATCCAATATTTAGTATCTAGAAATATGTTTTCAATTATTATTTTTAGAATATATATGAAAATTAATTTAAAAATCCTTTATTACAGCTATAAGAAACCCATTCTTTTTATGGTTTTATTTCATGTGTATAATTGTTATATGTTTCCATTAGATGTAGCAAGAATGAATATCAGAATATTATGATGAGATTTATGGGAATAGAATTATATATACCTTTAGTTCATTAGGTAATGTGATATTTCTCATGAATATATTTTTATTATGTGTGAACAAAATGAAATCCTTTTTCAGATTTTTTAAATAATGATTTATACATAAGTTTTATAAGAAAACATGATGTTTGATTTGTTTAAAACATATTTTTGGTATTTACCCAAAATGTTAATATGATTCCTAATTATGAATATTCTATATTCCATTAAAATCTAAAATGAATCCCTTATGTTTTTTGACGATACATTTCTTATATTATAATGATGAGGATTATACTCACCCATGTACAATATTGTACCTTTATGATGTTCCTTCCTCTTTTATTCCTCCCCTTACAGATATTTTAGATCTCCCATTCATTGATATATATCCCTATTAGATTGAATGTACTAATAATAAAATTAAATCTATCTAGAGGTATTTACTAAAGGAATTAAATTTTTAGTGTTTTTTATGTGATTTTGTTTCTTGAACATAATTTTCCCAACGTACTAAACCTATCAATTAATGGTTATATTATTGTTATGTCTTTATCCTAAGAGTTATTTAGTCTTCATGTATGATTATGGTATCTAATTATATTGATAGATCCAAATTTCTTATTTTTCTCCTCAATAAGCTTTGGAACTAGTTTCTTCCTCTCCTCAAATTTATCCCAACAAGTTATAGTATGAAATATTTCCCCATATAAGGCCCTGTATGGTGTTAAAGCTATAATCGAAAGGATATTTTTTATGAATATTTCACTTTAGGTAGATATTTTTCCCATAATTTATGAATATCGATTGAACATGACCATAGTAGTTACTTTTTTATTTGGATAGTCCTTTTAGACCACCCATCAGTTTGAAGATAAGGGAAAGTGATAAATGTTTTTCAATATTAAAGCCTTCTGAAGATTCCTCCATATTGTTTTATATAAAATGAGTTTCAAAACTAGATACAATTGATAAAGGTACAGCATAAAGTCTCACAACTTATTTTTTTTAATTTTTTTCAAGATGATATTGGGGTAGATCCTCCCTTATTTCTAGAAAATGAGCATACTTTTTAAATGGATGAAAAATGAACAATATTATATAATTCATCATAAAATGAATCAATATAATATATTATAATTGATACATTTACTGTTAAGACCCATAAATTTCATCTAAATTTTTTTTCTTAATTCATTGGAATATTATGAGTCTGTGGTTTTTGACAGCACCTGATTCTGAGGCCCGGTGTTCCCGGAATCAATTTCTGAAGTTTTATTCGGGTAAATTCAGTAAACGTATGTGCAGGTTTTTCTATCTTTTGAACTGGTCCTCAGAATTGAAAATCGAGGATACCGATGAACTCACAGCGCCGGTATTCTCTTAAGGGGACCTTTACCATTGTTTCATTTTATGAGGGTGAGTGTTTTTTTGGGTTTTAGAATAAAATAAATAAAATTGTAGTACACAATTTTATTTAATGATGATTGTTAATTCCTACAATGGGGAGTTAGGGGTGGGGCCCACACCCACATAACCTCCCATGAGAGGAATTAGTGTGGTTCGGTCCTCACGAGCCCTAATCCTTTAATCTTCCTTTAACTCCCCATTAACACTCCCCTTTATTTAATTTCTCACTACCCACTTTAAACCTTTGGACTTCCACTTAAATTTTGAGCCTCTCCATCTTCCATCCATTAATGTTTCCAACTCTAATGCCTTAATAATTCAATTAAAATTTTGAATTAATTTGAAAATACATGGAAATGTTATATTATGGGAGGGCCTTATTATTATTTTGGTTGGAAAATATTTTGATGAGAAATCTTGAGAATAAAAAGAATAGGGTTCTTCTTTAGACAAAGAACGACTGAAGAACGATGATCATCTCCTTCAATATTCAGCGAAGCCAAAGGGGAAGGATCCACCCGCATTGAACGGAGACGACACTCCATCATCGGCACCTTCTCCCCTGACGTTAACGAGTTGACGCCGGCTTCCCGCGACTCCGTCTACGAATACACCTTATTTCGAGGAAGGGGTTTGTACAATTTTAAGTGAATATTTTGTACCCCATTCTTCGTTGAATTTTATGATTTGTATTCAGCCAACTACTAACGCCTAATGTGGAGGGCGCGTGTCGAACGCACACGGCCCGATGACCCTCCGTAGTTTCTTTTATTTGCGATGGAGACCATGTTGGAAAGGTGGTGACGAGTGAAGACGGTGTCTGCGTGCAGAAGAACCGCGACCTGCAACCGCGGGCTGCTCGGCCGAAGAAGAACCGGCCGGCTGAAGCTGGCCAGGCCGAAGGGAGACCACAATGCCACAAGGGGCGCCGAACTGTGGAGATCCGCGACCCTTGCTCCACGGGCCGCTTCGGCGGTGAATCAGCCGACTCTTCAGCAGGTTGGGATGAAGGAGCCACGACACCCGCAAGTGCCACACTGAAGGACCGCGGCCCGTCTGTCTGGGTCGCTCGAGCCGGGAAGACCAGATGGTGTCGGCCAGCTGGATAGCAAAGCAGCGCCGCCAGTTCAGGAGACTGGGGGGCCGTGCCCCCCCCCCCCCCCCCGCAACGCTCATCCACAGGGCCGAGCCGCGGCTAGTCGGGCCTGGCCTGGCGGAGCCGCGCCGGGCAGGGCCGAGCCGCACCGCGTCGGGCCGCGCTATGCCCCACCAGGCTGGGCCGCACTGCTCCGGGCCGTGCCGCGCCGGTCAGGGCGGTGCCGCGTCGGGCTGTGGCACGCCCCGCCGGGCCGCGCCGCGCCGGGCTGGGCCGCGCCCCCTCGGACCGAGCCGCACCCGCTCGGGCCGGGCCACGCCCTCTGGTGCCGGTCTGAGCCACACCGTGCCGGGTCGTACGCTTTACCGAGCCGGTCCAACCCTCCACCGGGTCGAACCTTCCGAACTAGTTCGGGCCGACCCGCCAGCCCACTGGGCTTGACGGGTTGGGCCCGTTTCACTTAAATGTGAATAACTTCACGACTGTGCGTCCTATCGATGCGTCGTCTATGGCATTGGGACCCTTAAGATGAGTCGGCCCTTTTTCGATTCTCTAAGTGAGTTTTAGACGACTTTGGGAAAAACGGCCGGGTCGGTTCGAAACCGAAACAAACCGGGCCCTCAGAGAGGAAATGCTTATAACATAAGGACTGGTCGTCCGATTGACGTGTCATCAACTGCGTTGGTTTCCTTTTGATGAGACGGTTCTTTTGGTATACTAAACGTGATTTTTGGACACTGTGGGGTACAGTCGGGTTGGTTTTAGCTTAAAAACCAACCGGGCCCCTAGAACAGAAATGTCAATAACTCATAGAATGAGTGTCTGATTGACGCCCCGTCTATTGAGTTGAGACCCCTAAGACGAGGCGGTACTTTGTGATACATCTTCATGAGACTTCATAACAGATGGAGTATCGGATTGAGGCTTGTAGAGAGGACCCTCCCGGTTACGAGTGATCCAATTGTAGAGACCTAGTAGTTGGCTGAGACTTAACAACTGTTGATCGATCGACACTTAGTTATTCAGATGTCCCAGTAGGGAGCGCTTGGTTGTAACAGCAGACCCACGGCAGATGAGCACATAGTTGTTGCGACAGACCCGTGGTACTCGACAGAAGGAGTACCTCTATAGGCTATGAGGGGGAGCGCTTGGTTGTAGTGGTAGACCCATGGTGGGAAGCGCTTGGTTGTAGCAGCAGGCCCGCAGTACTCGACAGGTGGAATATTTCAGCAGTCCAAGGTTAGTGGGAAGCTCTTGGTTGTAGCGGCAGACCCACTATACTCAATAGAGGAGGAGTTCACTAGCAGCCGTTATTTCGACTTCGATAAAGAAAATCCTAGTTTGAGATGAGTCAATGACCTTTGTGTTTTCCTCATGATTGAGATGGGTAACTTGATAACTTATGTATGTGTATGGGAATATACCTATGTAATTTTTATCTGTTGAAATCATACTTTCTGTTTTATCCTTGTTGGATTTTTTGAGACCATGAGGGTCTCGGTGTCCCTACATAGTATCTTTAAACTCACCCCTACACAAGCTATGCCCGCACCTCATTGTGTTGGATGTAGAGGATGGAAAGTGCTGATGAAGGCCAAGAGCAGCAGGACTGGACGGTACCCAGAGGTGGACACTCGGCGTGATGGCACACGGAGCAGACCGATAGATGAAGAGTTTCGAGGAGGACATCTGTACCTGCCCTTCAGGTAGTAACCCGGAGGACGATCCCGGAGGACGATCCAGGAGCTTCTTCCACCATTCAGCTGTCTGTCTTTTTTAGTTGTAATTTCATCAGTTGTAGTTGTACCTTTTTTTGGGCTTGTATTTCCGACCCCTTTGTACTTTCATTACACTTGTTATACAACTTTTCTTAGTGTTTTCTTCCGCTTGTACTCTGGTAGTGTGTGTTACATTTAATAAATGCAATGCCTTCCCAGTTTTTAGAGAATTACGTCGTTGGTTCAAGTCGCCAGTCCCTGGCCTATGGAAGGCAGGCTTAGGGTAGTCACGATACGGGCCCTGGGGGACGAGTCGTGACAATTTGGTATCATAGGACGTCGGTTCTACTGAAGAACTAGAAATATGATATTTTCTTTCTGTAGAGAAATAGTGTTAAGGGTACTAAGTGTGGTCTTCAGTTCAGGGAGTGCAGTGTTGGTGCGGGCAGCCGACGTATCCGTACACCATGACCCTGACTTCTGATGTCCAACTCAGTGCACGAAAACACTGATTGCATGTGTGTTTTCAAAAGTTTCTTTAAGTCAAATCAAAAACAGGTCAGCTCACTAGGTATAATCTTTGACCATGTCACATTTGTTTCTTTCTGGATGCCTCCCCATGGATGACCATCTAGGGCCTCGAGAGTTGTACGTACTGACAGGCCGCCGAACAAAGAGGCCTCAGTACAGGGCGCTCTTCGAGTTGAGTCACCAGTAGAGGCACTGGCGGTACCACTTCCCATTGGTCCACTGATGCCACTGATGCCACCATCTCTAGCAGCATGTGATGCACGCCACTTGTGCGCACTGCACAAGTTCCAGCGCTAGTGTTCACCCAGGTTCCAGGGAGAGATGGACCCACAGACGGCTAAGGATTGGATGGAGGCTGTGGCAAGAGTCTTCAGACTAATAGGGACACCAGTAGACTTTATGGTGATCCTTGATGCCAGCCTTTTTTAGGCAGCAGCAGGCATATGGTAGAGTCTGATCATCCAGATGCACGATGAGGCGACACTTCTATGGGAAGATTTCGAGAGCCTGTTCCGGGAAGAGTTTGTACCAGCCACCATTCAAGAGGTTCGTATACAAGAGCTACTGCATCTGCAGTAGGGAAACATGACAGTAACACAGTACTCAACGAGGTTCACAGACCTCTTACGCTACTCTACATATATGGAATGAGAACCGTTCTTCAGGGCCCGGACCTTCGAGCAGGGGCTCTAGCGAGATATTTGAGCTTCATTTTTTCTCACAGTATCCTAACATAGACAGGGGTGTTGGATAGAGCCCTTATAGTGGAGAGTTTCCTTGATGAGCAATCTCCAGTACCAGAACCCACCACAGGTCGATATGCAACAGAGTCTTCTGCAGCTGGTAGTAGACAGATGATGCAGGGATCCAAGAGGACCAGACCCACGGGTGGTCGACTGCATGACTCGGGATCATGTGTGCGAGGCACTCGGGGCAGAGAACGAGTTACCCAGAGTGCACAATGTTACTCCTGCAGCGGGCTTGGTCACATGGAACGTGAAAATCCGACCTGATATACAGAAGATTAGTAGATAGATGAAGGACCTTCCAGGCTGAGGCATAGTTTTCATCGAGGCAGACCGCATGGAGAAGGAGACCGAGGCAGAGGAGTTGGTCATGGAGCTGGTGGTGGATGACGCTTCGAGTTGTTTCCACCACCACAACCAAAAGGTCCACCCCAACCTCATGTAATTGGTGGACATGGGAGGGCACAACTTCAAGGAGTTAAATCATACGACTGTTGAGCTTCGGAAGTAGGTTTACAAGAGAGGGACTAGTTCCAGTCATGGAGGCCTTTATTCTTGGAGCTTCTAGCTTCCTTGTTGTTGTTGTTGTTGTTGTTTGTGGTTGTTATGTCTCTTTGTACTTTGAGCTGCAGTAATAAATGACACTTTTCCTTGTGGCGTTTTCATTCCTGCCTTTTGTGTTGTTAATACTAAGTGGTTCCGATTAAAATAGTTGACATGCCCATCAACTTTGATATTTCTACTAGAGGAGACCCAATGACCACACACTGATGCCGACAGTGTGACTCTAACCTTGGAGAAGAGAGAGTAACAGTTGAATCTCTTAGTAGTAGCGTTGAGGCCTTACAATGTCATCCATGGAATGAATTAGTACCATTCATGTCAGGATTGACTGTGTTAGGAAAAGGATGTGGTTCATCCAGGGGATGAGACCAGATTTCTCTTTTCGGTAGAGGAGAAATCATAGCAGCTCTTGTAAATCATAGACAAAAAAGAGTGTAGATGTGATCTTTTAAATTAGCTCAACTCACCCATAGTTCGTTGAGAGAACGGTTTACGGTTTACTCTAATGTCAATAGTATCAGGTGTATCTTCTCTCAGAAAGACCCGAACCGGAGACATCGACTATGGCTTGGGTTCTTCCAAGACTATGAATTCTAGATAGTCTATACTCCTGGGAAGGGGAACGTAGTAGCGAATGCTCTCAGCAAGAGTTCAAGAATTCATCTTCTACGAGAAGTGATAGAGTAGCTAGACACGTTGCTGATATCCTTTGTATATAACGATGGTGTAGCCTATCTGCTGTCACTCCTCTAATTCTTCAGGAGAGTAGGCGAGGTGGCTTACCGCTTGCCCCTTCCACCTCAGTTGCACCGGGTGCACGACATCTTCCACGTATCTCAGATAAGGAGATTCGTGCATGAACCGTCCAACATCATCGACCACAGGGAGCTAGAAATCGATGACGGGGCGACATTCACTGAGATCCCGGTGGAGATCGAGGATGTAACGCCCCGACCCCAGCTACCCAGAGTCGGTGCATTACTTCGTAACATTGGCATGATCAGAAAAGATCAAGTCTCGAAAGACCGATTAGTTTAGTAGCCTTGTAAACACTAGATACATTTGTAAACGTTACATTACATCATAAAGTAAACCAAAACAACAACAACATATTGTCTTCATATCCCCTCAGACTATCCCTGCAGGTCATTCATAATATACTTCTTCAAATCCTGGAAAACATTAAAACATTGAAAGGGGTGAGCTCAGATGCTCAGTAAGGATAACAATATTGCGGAAGCTTTCATAAATAAACATTAACATTTAAGGCAATGTATAACTAAAACAAAAGCCTTTTAAACTTGAACTTCAACATAATATGGCAAAAGTAAAATGAGATAATGCCATTCACTTCTTCACATGGATATTCTACTGGCCGAATAATCACATGCAATATCAATAACCACTTTCATAATGAGGGAATGTATAATGCCGGACATTCTGAAACATTTTGTCAAGGCCTCGGCCAAGACATCTAAAATGATTAAGGCCTCGGCCAAAACCATAAATCAAATTGGGAAAGGCCTCGGCCAATTCCACATCTAGTTGTCTCATGAGACCTACCGATGCATCGAGGAGCTATAGCGGGCTCCACCCGTCACATATTAAGTCCAATACATTCCTCATATGAATAGGTTTAAACATATCATAAACCATAACATAATCGTATCACATAAAACATGCATAAAGGAAACATAACATTTCCACATTTCAATCACAAGATATCAATACAACACATTGATATAATAAAAACGCTTTCAAAACCATTTTCAATACCAAAATAAAAGAATGTTAAAACTTTATATTTATTTTTCATTAAAAAAGAAAATGATGGCTTGTAGAGGAAGCCGAAACTCAAATAATGGTCACGGCGGCGGAGAAGTCATTGTCGCCGCATAAGTACGGAAAGAAAAACATTCCCTTTTGTCGTTTAGCAAAACGCTTCGTATAAAAAAGATTCCTTTTGAATAAACGTAAAAGTCAAAGGGGTTTATACATCGTATAAAAGAAGGTTGTGTATAAAACCAAATATGCCTCAATGAAAGGAGATTGAGACGAAGTCCTTAAAAAGATCATTTTTAAAATAAAATAGATCTATTATGTGTATTCACTATAGGTACACATAAATAAAGTAAAAATACAAAATAGGACATAATAACATCATGACATAATTTGAAAGTAGGAGATTAACCCAAAGAATGGAAGTTGGGTTAAGAAATTCCCTTACCTTGTGTCTGACTTGACTCAACCGTTCTTTAACCTCCTGAATAATAAACTAGAGTTAATATATACCTTATTAAGAACCATTTTTAATTTCATTATCCTTATTATATCACTTATTACAATGATATGAACATTATGTAATTATTTAAGTTAATAACGGTCGTTTTGTCGATCTTTGGTACTTGAGTCAACAATAAGCTTCTTATAATTACAAGTTGTTTATGTGGTGAAATATCCATTATATCCAGAATTATATTCATGATTTATATGTCATATATATCTTATATATCCAGTATATACATTCATTTATAATATTACATAACATTTAGAGGTAAGAAATGAAATGCACCGTTCATGGAGACGGTAAGCCGTACGTACGCATGAACGCTACTTTCATTTCAATTTCATATTTAATGGAACTAAATCATAATGATATAAATTTATAATATAATTCCAGTATAATATAGTGTATAATACCATTTACTCCATCCTTTATACATCCCACATATGGCATTAACGATTCAAATCACTTTGAGGGGGCGGTAGTCCGCACTTCCTAAAATGAAATTATCGCGTTTTACCCATAATGGAAATCATAAAGTAAGCCATAAATGAGAAATACAGAAGCATAAGTAAAACATAAACACATTATATATCATATATAAATATAGTGACATCTTAATGGCCACCTTTGAAGGTGTTATATGAGTGTTGAACAATCATCGTTTCGTGAGGCAGAAATTCGCCATCCACAGAAACCGTATGTTCTTTAACCATTAGATGTAGGTGTATGTAAGTGTAGCTCGAATACTTCTTATAACAACATCCTAGTATATTGAGGATACTGGTGTTGTCACAAAATAAATGAATAAAAAGAGTTTAGGGGGTTGGAGAAGAAAAATAAAACAAAACAACATTAGAAAAGACATTACCTCAAAATCGGGTAACTCTTTTTGATTTGAGCCAAAGGCTTCCTTGGGAAGAGTTCTGCCCAATGTGAGGCTTCTATGAGTAAGGGAGGAATGTTGGGAGAGTATTTGGGCAGAGGTTGTCCGAGCCAAATGGCTTGAAAGTGTAAATGAGGTGGGAGAGGTGGGGGCCTTTTATAAGTGGAGAGGAGGGGCACTTTTGGAAAGATTGAAATGTTACATTATTTCACAATGATTTTCGGATTTAAAGGTCCCACACTTATATAATTCGAGGCTAAGGTGATAAGGGTTCGAAATCTCCTCATCCAATTGGCTTTGGACAAGTGTAAGCCTTGGATTTTGCATTATCTTCCCATTTTATTTAAATCGTTAAATAATGAGGTCATCACTGCATCATCATGATGTCATAAATAATTTAATTTATTTAATGTATAAAAATTATAAGAAAAATACTATGATGTAGGAAATCTTTTTAGCTTTCTAATGAATATTTATAATCAAAATTTGGACTTGTGTAACCCCACTTAAAAATTGTTTTAGTAAAACATTTTATGTTTGTGTCATTTTTTACTTTAACATTAAATAAAAGTTATTTATGTCATTTTCTAACTAAAGTGGCTCTATGGGGTCCCCAAGTTGACCCATGGGTTGTCTTGGTCGGCCATGACTCATCCAATAGGAGTAGGACAAGTGTCATGCTCATCTCATATTATTATAACATTATTTGTACCTTAAACTACACTAATTACCTCTAATCGCGATTAAGAACTTAAAACACATAAAACATGCATAAAGGAAACATAACATTTCCACATTCCAATCACAAGATATCAATACAACACATTGATATAATAAAAACGCTTTCAAAACCATTTTCAATACCAAAATAAAAGTAAGTTAAAACTTTGTATTTATTTTTCATTAAAAAAAGTGATGGCTTGTAGAGGAAGCCGAAACTCAAATAATGGTCACGGCGGCGGAGAAGTCGTTGTCGCCGCATAAGTACGGAAAGAAAAACATTCCCTTTTTGTCGTTTAGTAAAACGCTTCGTGTAAAAAGATTCCTTTTGAATAAATGTAAAAGTCAAAGGGGTTTATACACCGTATAAAAGAAAGTTGTGTATAAAATAAAATATGCCTCAACGAAAGGAGATTGAGACGAAGTCCCATACAAAGATCATTTTTAAAATAAAATAGATATATTATGTGTATTCACTATAGGTACACATAAATAACATAAAAATACAAAATAGGACATAATAATATCATGACATAATTTGAAAGTAGGAGATTAACCCAAAGAATGGAAGTTGGGTTAAGAAGATCCCTTACAAAGATCATTTTTTAAATAAAATAGATATATTATGTGTATTTATAATAAGTACACATAAAGAAAGTACAAATACAAGATAGGGAATAATAATATCATGACATAATTTGAAAGTAGGAGATTAACCCAAAGAATGGAAGTTGGGTTAAGAAGTTCCCTTACAAAGATAATTTTTTAAATAAAATAGATATATTATGTGTATTTATAATAATTACACATAAAGAAAGTACAAATACAAGATAGGGCATAATAATATCATGACATAATTTGAAAGTAGGAGATTAACCCAAAGAATGGAAGTTGGGTTAAGAAGTTCCCTTACAAGATCATTTATAAATAAAATAGATCTATTATGTGTATTAACTATAAGTACACATAAAGAAAGTACAAATACAAGATAATACATAACAATATCATGACAGAATTTGAAAGTAGGAGATTAACCCAAAGAACAGAAATTGGGTTAAGAATTTCCCTTACCTCATGTCTGACTTGACTCAACCGTTCTTTAACCTCCTGAATAATAAACTAGAGTTAATATATACCTTATTAAGAACCATTTTCAACTTCATTATCCTTATTATATCACTTATTACAATTATATGAACATTATGTAATTATTTAAGTTAATAATGTTCATTTTGTCGGTATTTGGTTCTTAAGTCAAAAATAGGCTTCTTACACTTACATGTTGTTAATTTGGTCAAAGGTTCATTATATACAGAATGGTATTCATGATGTAGATATCATATATGTCATATATATCCAGTACATACATTCATTTATAATATTACATCACATTTAGAGGTAAGAAATGAAATGCACCGTTCATGGAGACGGTAAGCCGTACGTACGCATGAACGCTACTTCCATTTCTATTTCATATTTTCTGGAATGGAATCATAATGATATGAGAGTATATTATAATTCCAGTATAATAACATATATAATATCATTAACTTTATCCTTCACACATCCCACATATGGTATTAACGAATCAAATCACTTTCAGGGGGCGGTAGTCCGCGCTTCCTAAAATGAAGATATCGTGTTTTACCCATAATGGAAACCATAAAGGTATGCCCAAAATGAAAAAAACAGAAGCTTAAGGAAAACATAAACATATTATATATCATATATAAAAATAGTGACATCATAATGGCCACCTTTGAAGGTGTTAAATGAGTGTTGAACAATCATCGTTTCGGGAGGCAGAATTTCGCCATCCACGGAAACCTTATGTTCTTTAACCATTTGATGTAGTTGTGTGGAAGTGTAGCTCAAATAAATCTTATAACAACATCCTAGTATATTTAAGATACTGGTGTTGTTACAAAAGAAGTAAATAAAAAGAGTTTAGGGGGTTGGAGAAGCAAAATAAAACAAAAGAACATGAGAGAATGAATTACCTTAAAAAGTGTAACTCCTTTTGAGTTGAGCCTAAAGGCTTCCTTTGAAAGGCTTCTGCCCAAAGGGAATCCTCTAGGATGAGGAGAGGGATGTGGAGAGAGCAAATGGGCAGGGGTTGGCCGAGCCAATGGCTTGAAGAGTGTGTGAAATGAGGTAGAGGTGGGGGCCTTTTATAAGAGGAGAGGAGGGGCACTTTTGGAAAGTAAAGGAACATTACATTATTTGAAAATGTGTTTCGGTTTTAAAAGGTCCCACATTGATAGAATTCGTGGATAAGGTGATAAGGCATCGAAATCCACTCATCCAATTGGTTTTGGCCATGTGTAGTTCATAGATTTTATATTATCTTTCCATTTTATTTAAATCGTCAAATAATGATGTCATCGCTGCATCATTATTATGTCATAAATAATTAAATTTATTTAATGTCTAAAAATTATAAAAAAAATACTATGATATAGGAAATCTTTTTATCTTTCCAATGACTATTTATAATCAAAATTTGGACTTGTGTAACCCTACTTAAAAATTGTTTTAGTAAAACACTTTATGTTAGTGTCATTTTCACTTTAACATTAAATAAAAAGTAATTTATGTTATTTCCCAATAAAAGTGGATCCATGGGGTCCCCAAGTTAGGCCATGGCTTGTCTTGGTCGGCCATGACACAACCAATGAGGTTGGGACATGTGTCTAGGTCATTTAATATTATTAAAGTATTATTTATACCTTAAACTACCCTAATTACCACTAATCGCGATTAAGAACTTAATAAGTTACTATTCACCAAAAAATTATTTTTATCCCATTGAACCACATTTTACTTCTTAATGACAACCATGTATGTCGGATTTTTGAAAATCAAATCACAGAAGTGGTAATATTTCATTTAAACGAAAAATCAGTTATTTAACAACCACTTAGTGGTTTCACTATTCATCAAAAATTGAAGTTTTTCAGAATAAGGCCAAAATTTCACCCTAAGCTATAATTGATATTCCGAATTGAAAAATGATGTCTATTTTACAAAATTCCAAACATATTAGTTGCATTAATTAATTTTATAATTAATTCCCGCTGTCACAACAAATAGCGTGTTTTTAAGAAACAATTTATATCAAAAGATTGGCAATTGTTTATGTCCAATTTCAATGTTAAATTAATTCTAATGACCACCATTGGATAAAATGGTAAAAATATATTCTAATTATACTTTAAAACCATCAAATATTATAATTTATCACTATAAATTATTTTGATTAAAAAAAGTTGTTTTAAGTATTTTTCACTATTTATAAAATTTTAGAAGTTCTCAGAAAAATACCAAAAATTCAACATAGGCTAATTTCGATATTACGAATACAAAAATGAAGTCCATTTTGACATATAAAATTTATAATATTTCAAAAAGAAGGTATTACTATTCATAACGGCTACTTTGATTAGTCGCGGTGTTTTAGAACTCGAAGTTGCGTACAATGCAAGCTATTGTATTACTGAATGAGAAGCGTATCGTGGAAGCTCGGGGTGTTACATTCTCCCCTCCTTCAATAAATTGCGTCCTCGCAATTTGAAATTTTTCTTGGAAAATACAAGGTTGAAAAGAGAAAATACCTTTGAGGAAAACCCACATCGGAAATAAGGTTAATAAAATTTAGCCTTAATAAGAGGGAAAATGGAAATAAGAAAGTCACCACCAAATTATGATCTCGATAAGGAGAACATTGGTGGCAATTAAAGACATATAATTGGAGGAAAAACGTAAATATTTGTAGGGAGTGATTGAGGTCATCAATCACAATCAACTGTCAAATTGAGGGCCTCAAAGCCTTCAATCTATGTTGATTTAAAATATCATCAGTTCAACAAGACATAAGGTATTAGGATAACACATTTTTTGTTTTAATATCCCTTTACTAAAGTTTAAGAATTAATTTATTCATTGAATAAGAGATAGGTATATATATATTTATGCTTGACAATTAGAGTTTCAACCTTCAGCTCACCTTTCACTCAAAAAGATAATAGAACCTAAAAATATTATACTTATCCTATTTGTATAAGGTTCCAAATGTTAACACATACCATTTAGATTAGTAAAATTATTTTTTAATAACCAGGGACTTCCTGTAGGCTAGTGGTAGGAAATAAAGGCATGTCGCACTTTGATTGTGGGTTCGATTCCTACAGCTTTGTCCGACGCGACGGGTTATGCCCCACCCTGCAGGTTGTCCTATAGTATCATAATATTCCAAAAATAATCTTCATAAATTTTTTAGCCTTAAACAATACTATCCAAAGTTCAACTTAATCCATTCCAACCTTAATAGTTATCCAAAATACCTCCGTCCAGACTTTCTCTAAAAGGTCTCTAAATTCCAAAATCAATTGTAACATCAGATTCCCAAAACAAAGAAAAGTTTCTCTTATTGTCACATACTAAAAATATGATTACCTTAATCATATTAAAGCCTTACTGAAATCAAAAAGTACTGCAGTACAATCCTTATATATATATCACATTATTCTAATAACCAGAATATAATCCATGAGTCCAAAAGCACCAATACATTAGTTATTCTGCTTCAACTGTAGTAATAGCATAAGATTGTCCTTGATCCCTTGTCCTTTTCTGAGGTAAGTTTCCTTGACGCTTAGGACATTCATTTGCATAATGACCCATTTCTCTACAATTGTAGCATTCAACTTTGACAGCCTCTTTCTTTCCCTTGCAATCACGTGCCTGGTGACCTTTTTCTCCACATTTATAACAGACTCCCATTCCTTTTAGGCAAGTACCAGGGTGATTCTTCCCACAATTATCACATAATGGAAAATCCTTCTTTCCCTTTTTCCCTTTATCTGTCTCTTGTTCCACCGTTCTCTTCTTCTCTTGCTTTACTTTGTTGTCATAAGACTTAGAGAATTCCTTTTCTGTCTTGATAGCACATGAGACTATATCTTCGTATGTTGAGAAAGATTGTGACACTAGAGCTCGACGGAGAAATGGTTTTAACCCATCAAAGAAACGATCAATCTTACTTCTTGGGTTACGTATATAATATGCAGCATGCCTCGCTAACCTTGTAAAGTTAGCCTCATACTTTGCGACATTCTCATCCTCCTTTTGTCTCAGACTCAAAAATTGCCTTTCCATATCCGCTCGATGGTCTCGAGGTAAGTATTTTTCTAAGAACAGTTCTTTGAACTCCTGCCATTCCATGTTTGTTAATTCATCATCTTCCTTTGTGTTTTGAATTAGTGACCACCATTGATCGGCATCTCCAGTGAGGCGGTAAACTGCCATGACAACCTTCTCCCTTTCACTACTCCCCAAGGCATGGAATATTTTCTCTAAGGAATTTATCCATTGCTCAGCTACTGTAGGATTTGTACTCCCATTGAAGGTTGGCGGTTGTTGCCTCATGAAACGGTCTAGCATTGATCCTCCACGTTGCGGATCAGGGTGCTCCATACGAGTAAGGTTGTTATTCATAACCTGCGTGAGTTGTCCCAGTACGGTGAGAAGCTGATCAGCACCAGTTGTATCACTAGCTCCACCATAATTATCCTGAGCAGGAGGGCAATCCCTACACGGAGTGCGTGCATTGATACGGTTTCCATTCCTTCCACTAGGCGCCATTTCTAAATAATGGCATAAACTAGATTAGTTTATGAATCAAAATACATAATCACAAACTTATAAAACACTTAACTTAAATTGAACTATTTATGGATATAATCCATAATCATAAAAGAAATGTTTTCTTTGAGGAAGTATATACTCATAAACCCTTCATAATGATTTGTAAAGAAAATGAGAGTTATCCTAAGCATATCCCCCGGGAGTGTCATAACCAAGAGTGCAGCAAGGCCCGTTGTCGTGCACCAGTTCCCGTTCGAGTCTAGCTCAAAGCAGTGTTTTCGGGTTTTACCCCTAGGTACATCTGTGCCAGAGCCGCCTCTACCTGCTCGTATCCAGACAGGGATGTATTGCTCGGAAAACTCACAAAATCTCTACAATACCAAAATTCTAGGAAGTTCTTCTATACTAATCCTCAAAGTCTATCTTCGGGCTATGTGCTCTAATCAGAGTTTATCTAAATCTAGCTTCCAAGGTTAGTACTAAACTGCCTCTGATACCAACTGTAACGCCCCGACCCCAGCTACCCAGAGCCGGTGCATTACTTCGTAACATTGGCATGATCACAAAAGATCAAGTCTCGAAAGACCGATTAGTTTAGTAGCCTTGGAAACACTAGATACATTCATAAGTCTTTCATTACATCAAAAGGTGAAAAACTACAAAAAAACATGGTCTTCATAGTCCACACTCATATCTTCACTGATTATTCTTGCAAGTCAGTCATAAAATACTTCTTCACAACCTGGAAAATTTTTAAACATTGAAAGGGGTGAGCTCAAATGCTCAGTAAGGATAACAATAATGCGGAAGCTTTCATAAATAAACATTAACATTTAAGGCAATGTATAACTAAAACAAAAGCCTTTTAAACATGAACTTCAACATAATATGGCAAAAGTAAAATGAGATTATGCCATTTACTTCTTCACATGGATATTCTACTGGTCGAATATTCTCATGCAATATCAATAACCACTTTCATAATGATGGAATGCATAATGCCAGACTATCATAACCGCGTAGTCAAGGCCTCGTGCCAAGACCACAAATAAGATTTTGTCAAGGCCTTGTGCCAAGACACTAGTTTGTCTCATGAGACCTGCCGATGCATCGAGGAGCTATAGCGGGCTCCACCCGTCACTTATTAAGTCCAATGCATTCCTCATATGAATAGGTTTAAACATATCATAAACCATAACATAATCGTATCACATAAAACATGCATAAAGGAAACATAACATTTCCATATTTCAATCACAAGATATCAATACAACACATTGATATAATAAAAATTCTTTCAAAACCATTTTCAATACCAAAATAAAAGAATGTTAAAACATTGTATTTATTTTTCTTTTTTAAAAAAGGTATGGCTTGTAAAGGAAGCCGAAACTCAAATAATGTTCACGGCGGCGGAGAAGTCGTTGTCGCCGCATAAGTACGGAAAGAAAAACATTCCCTTTTTGTCGTTTAGTAAAATGCTTCGTATAAAAAGATTCCTTTTGAATAAACCTAAAAGTCAAGGGGGTTTATACACCGTATAAAAGAAAGTTGTGTATAAAACCAAATATGCCTCAATGAAAGGAGATTGAGACGAAGTCCTTAAAAAGATCATTTTTAAAATAAAATAGATATATTATGTGTATTCACTATAGGTACACATAAAGAAAGTAAAAATACAAAATAAGACATAATAATATCATGACATAATTTGAAAGTAGGAGATTAACCCAAAGAATGGAAGTTGGGTTAAGAAGTTCCCTTACAAGATCATTTATAAATAAAATAGATCTATTATGTGTATTAACTATAAGTACACATAAATAAAGTACAAATACAAGATAATACATAACAATATCATGACAGAATTTGAAAGTAGGAGATTAACCCAAAGAACAGAAATTGGGTTAAGAATTTCCCTTACCTCGTGTCTGACTTGACTCAACCGTTCTTTAACCTCCTGAATAATAAACTAGAGTTAATATATACCTTATTAAGAACCATTTTCAACTTCATTATCCTTATTATATCACTTATTACAATGATATGAACATTATGTAATTATTTAAGTTAATAATGTTCATTTTGTCGGTATTTGGTTCTTAAGTCAAAAATAGGCTTCTTACACTTACATGTTGTTAATTTGGTCAAAGGTTCATTATATCCAGAATGGTATTCATGATGTAGATATCATATATGTCATATATATCCAGTACATACATTCATTTATAATATTACATCACATTTAGAGGTAAAAATGAAATGCACCGTTCATGGAGACGGTAAGCCGTACGTACGCATGAACGCTACTTCCATTTCTATTTCATATTTTCTGGAATGGAATCATAATGATATGAGAGTATATTATAATTCCAGTATAATAACATATATAATATCATTAACTTTATCCTTCACACATCCCACATATGGTATTAACGAATCAAATCACTTTCAGGGGGCGGTAGTCCGCGCTTCCTAAAATGAAGATATCGTGTTTTACCCATAATGGAAACCATAAAGGTATGCCCAAAATGAAAAAAACAGAAGCTTAAGGAAAACATAAACATATTATATATCATATATAAAAATAGTGACATCATAATGGCCACCTTTGAAGGTGTTAAATGAGTGTTGAACAATCATCGTTTCGGGAGGCAGAATTTCGCCATCCACGGAAACCTTATGTTCTTTAACCATTTGATGTAGTTGTGTGGAAGTGTAGCTCAAATAAATCTTATAACAACATCCTAGTATATTTAGGATACTGGTGTTGTTACAAAAGAAGTAAATAAAAAGAGTTTAGGGGGTTGGAGAAGCAAAATAAAACAAAAGAACATGAGAGAATGAATTACCTTAAAAAGTGTAACTCCTTTTGAGTTGAGCCTAAAGGCTTCCTTTGAAAGGATTCTGCCCAAAGGGAATCCTCTAGGATGAGGAGAGGGATGTGGAGAGAGCAAATGGGCAGGGGTTGGCCGAGCCAATGGCTTGAAGAGTGTGTCAAATGAGGTAGAGGTGGGGGCCTTTTATAAGAGGAGAGGAGGGGCACTTTTGGAAAGTAAAGGAACATTACATTATTTGAAAATGTGTTTCGGTTTTAAAAGGTCCCACATTGATAGAATTCGTGGATAAGGTGATAAGGCATCGAAATCCACTCATCCAATTGGTTTTGGCCATGTGTAGTTCATAGATTTTATATTATCTTTCCATTTTATTTAAATCGTCAAATAATGATGTCATCGCTGCATCATTATTATGTCATAAATAATTAAATTTATTTAATGTCTAAAAATTAAAAAAAAAATACTATGATATAGGGAATCTTTTTATCTTTCCAATGACTATTTATAATCAAAATTTGGACTTGTGTAACCCTACTTAAAAATTGTTTTCGTAAAACATATTATGTTAGTGTCATTTTCACTTTAACATTAAATAAAAAGTAATTTATGTTATTTCCCAACAAAAGTGGATCCATGGGGTCCCCAAGTTAGGCCATGGCTTGTCTTGGTCGGCCATGACACAACCAATGAGGTTGGGACATGTGTCTAGGTCATTTAATATTATTAAAGTATTATTTATACCTTAAACTACCCTAATTACCACTAATCGCGATTAAGAACTTAATAAGTTACTATTCACCAAAAAATTATTTTTATCCCATTGAACCACATTTTACTTCTTTATGACAACCATGTATGTCGGATTTTTGAAAATCAAATCACAGAAGTGGTAATATTTCATTTAAACGAAAAATCAGTTATTTAACAACCACTTAGTGGTTTCACTATTCATCAAAAATTGAAGTTTTTCAGAATAAGGCCAAAATTTCACCCTAAGCTATAATTGATATTCCGAATTGAAAAATGATGTCTATTTTACAAAATTCCAAACATATTAGTTGCATTAATTAATTTTATAATTAATTCCCGCTGTCACAACAAATAGCGTGTTTTTAAGAAACAATTTATATCAAAAGATTGGCAATTGTTTATGTCCAATTTCAATGTTAAATTAATTCTAATGACCACCATTGGATAAAATGGTAAAAATATATTCTAATTATACTTTAAAACCATCAAATATTATAATTTATCACTATAAATTATTTTGATTAAAAAAAGTTGTTTTAAGTATTTTTCACTATTTATAAAATTTTAGAAGTTCTCAGAAAAATACCAAAAATTCAACATAGGCTAATTTCGATATTACGAATACAAAAATGAAGTCCATTTTGACATATAAAATTTATAATATTTCAAAAAGAAGGTATTACTATTCATAACGGCTACTTTGATTAGTCGCGGTGTTTTAGAACTCGAAGTTGCGTACAATGCAAGCTATTGTATTACTGAATGAGAAGCGTATCGTGGAAGCTCGGGGTGTTACATTCCAACTGTAACGCCCCGACCCCAGCTACCCAGAGTCGGTGCATTACTTCGTAACATTGGCATGATCACAAAAGATCAAGTCTCGAAAGACCGATTAGTTTAGTAGCCTTGGAAACACTAGATACATTTGTAAACGTTACATTAAATCATAAAGTAAACCAAAACAACAACAACATATTGTCTTCATATCCCCTCAGACTATCCCTGCAGGTCATTCATAATATACTTCTTCAAATCCTGGAAAACATTAAAACATTGAAAGGGGTGAGCTCAGATGCTCAGTAAGGATAACAATATTGCGGAAGCTTTCATAAATAAACATTAACATTTAAGGCAATGTATAACTAAAACAAAAGCCTTTTAAACTTGAACTTCAACATAATATGGCAAAAGTAAAATGAGATAATGCCATTCACTTCTTCACATGGATATTCTACTGGCCGAATAATCACATGCAATATCAATAACCACTTTCATAATGAGGGAATGTATAATGCCGGACATTCTGAAACATTTTGTCAAGGCCTCGGCCAAGACATCTAAAATGATTAAGGCCTCGGCCAAAACCATAAATCAAATTGGGAAAGGGCCTCGGCCAATTCCACGTCTAGTTGTCTCATGAGACCTACCGATGCATCGAGGAGCTATAGCGGGCTCCACCCGTCACATATTAAGTCCAATACATTCCTCATATGAATAGGTTTAAACATATCATAAACCATAACATAATCGTATCACATAAAACATGCATAAAGGAAACATAACATTTCCACATTTCAATCACAAGATATCAATACAACACATTGATATAATAAAAACGCTTTCAAAACCATTTTCAATACCAAAATAAAAGAATGTTAAAACTTTGTATTTATTTTTCATTAAAAAAGAAAATGATGGCTTGTAGAGGAAGCCGAAACTCAAATAATGGTCACGGCAGCGGAGAAGTCGTTGTCGCCGCATAAGTACGGAAAGAAAAACATTCCCTTTTGTCGTTTAGCAAAACGCTTCGTATAAAAAAGATTCCTTTTGAATAAACGTAAAAGTCAAAGGGGTTTATACATCGTATAAAAGAAGGTTGTGTATAAAACCAAATATGTCTCAATGAAAGGTGATTGAGACGAAGTCCTTAAAAAGATCATTTTTAAAATGAAATAGATCTGTTATGTGTATTCACTATAGGTACACATAAATAAAGTAAAAAAAATACAGAATAAGACATAATAATATCATGACATAATTTGAAAGTAGGAGATTAACCCAAAGAATGGAAATTGGGTTAAGAAATTCCCATACCTCGTGTCTGACTTGACTCAACCGTTCTTTCACCTCCTGAATAATAAACTAGAGTTAATATATACCTTATTAAGAACCATTTTCAATTTCATTATCCTTATTATATCACTTATTACAATGATATGAACATTATGTAATTATTTAAGTTAATAACGGTCGTTTTGTCGATCTTTGGTACTTGAGTCAAAAATAAACTTCTTATAATTACAAGTTGTTCATGTGGTGAAATATCCATTATATCCAGAATTATATTCATGATTTATATGTCATATATATCTTATATATCCAGTATATACATTCATTTATAATATTACATAACATTTAGAGGTAAGAAATGAAATGCACCGTTCATGGAGACGGTAAGCCATACGTACGCATGAACGCTACTTTCATTTCAATTTCATATTTAATGGAACTAAATCATAATGATATAAATGTATAATATAATTCCAGTATAATATAGTGTATAATACCATTTACTCCATCCTTTATACATCCCACATATGGCATTAACGATTCAAATCACTTTGAGGGGGCGGTAGTCCGCACTTCCTAAAATGAAATTATCGCGTTTTACCCATAATGGAAATCATAAAGTAAGCCATAAATGAGAAATACAGAAGCATAAGTAAAACATAAACACATTATATATCATATATAAATATAGTGACATCTTAATGGCCACCTTTGAAGGTGTTATATGAGTGTTGAACAATCATCGTTTCGTGAGGCAGAATTTCGCCATCCACGGAAACCTTATGTTCTTTAACCATTTGATGTAGTTGTGTGGAAGTGTAGCTCAAATAAATCTTATAACAACATCCTAGTATATTTAAGATACTGGTGTTGTTACAAAAGAAGTAAATAAAAAGAGTTTAGGGGGTTGGAGAAGCAAAATAAAACAAAAGAACATGAGAGAATGAATTACCTTAAAAAGTGTAACTCCTTTTGAGTTGAGCCTAAAGGCTTCCTTTGAAAGGATTCTGCCCAAAGTGAGGTTTCTAGGAGTAAGGGAGGAATGTTGGGAGAGTATTTGGGCAGAGTTTGGCCGAGCCAAATGGCTTGAAAGTGTAAATGAGGTGGGAGAGGTGGGGGCCTTTTATAAGTGGAGAGGAGGGGCACTTTTGGAAACACTAGATACATTCGTAAACGTTACATTACATCATAAAGTAAAAAACTACAATAACAAAGTCTCCATAGTCCACACTCATATCCTCTTCTGACTATCCCTGCAAGTCATTCATAAAATACTTCTTCACATCCTGGAAAATATTAAAACATTGAAAGGGGTGAGCTCAGATGCTCAGTAAGGATAACAATATTGCGGAAGCTTTCATAAATAAACATAAACATTTAAGGCATTGTATAACTAAAACAAAAGCCTTTTAAACATGAACTTCAACATAATATGGCAAAAGTAAAATGAGATAATGCCATTCTCTTCTTCACATGGATATTCTACTGGTCGAATAATCACATGCAATATCAATAACCACTTTCATAATGATGGAATGCATAATGCCAGACTATCATAACCACGTAGTCAAGGCCTCGTGCCAAGACCACAAATAAGATTTTGTCAAGGCCTTGTGCCAAGACACTAGTTTGTCTCATGAGACCTGCCGATGCATCGAGGAGCTATAGCGAGCTCCACCCGTCACTTATTAAGTCCAATGCATTCCTCATATGAATAGGTTTAAACATATCATAAACCATAACGTAATCATATCACATAAAACAAGCATAAAGGAAACATAACATTTCCACATTTCAATCACAAGATATAAATACAACACATTGATATAATAAAAACGCTTTCAAAACCATTTTCAATACCAAAATAAAAGAGAGTTAAAACTTTGTATTTATTTTTCATTAAAAAAAATGATGGCTTGAAGAGGAAGCCGGATCTCAAATAATGGTCACGGCGGCGGAGAAGTCGTTGTCGCCGCATAAGTACGGAAAGAAAAACATTCCCTTTTTGTCGTTTAGTAAAACGCTTCGTGTAAAAAGATTCCTTTTGAATAAATGTAAAAGTCAAAGGGGTTTATACACCGTATAAAAGAAAGTTGTGTATAAAATAAAATATGCCTCAACGAAAGGAGATTGAGACGAAGTCCCATACAAAGATCATTTTTAAAATAAAATAGATATATTATGTGTATTCACTATAGGTACACATAAATAACATAAAAATACAAAATAGGACATAATAATATCATGACATAATTTGAAAGTAGGAGATTAACCCAAAGAATGGAAGTTGGGTTAAGAAGATCCCTTACAAAGATCATTTTTTAAATAAAATAGATATATTATGTGTATTTATAATAAGTACACATAAAGAAAGTACAAATACAAGATAGGGAATAATAATATCATGACATAATTTGAAAGTAGGAGATTAACCCAAAGAACAGAAATTGGGTTAAGAATTTCCCTTACAAAGATCATTTTTTAAATAAAATAGATATATTATGTGTATTTATAATAATTACACATAAAGAAAGTACAAATACAAGATAGGGCATAATAATATCATGACATAATTTGAAAGTAGGAGATTAACCCAAAGAATGGAAGTTGGGTTAAGAAGTTCCCTTACAAGATCATTTATAAATAAAATAGATCTATTATGTGTATTAACTATAAGTACACATAAAGAAAGTACAAATACAAGATAATACATAACAATATCATGACAGAATTTGAAAGTAGGAGATTAACCCAAAGAACAGAAATTGGGTTAAGAATTTCCCTTACCTCGTGTCTGACTTGACTCAACCGTTCTTTAACCTCCTGAATAATAAACTAGAGTTAATATATACCTTATTAAGAACCATTTTCAACTTCATTATCCTTATTATATCACTTATTACAATGATATGAACATTATGTAATTATTTAAGTTAATAATGTTCATTTTGTCGGTATTTGGTTCTTAAGTCAAAAATAGGCTTCTTACACTTACATGTTGTTAATTTGGTCAAAGGTTCATTATATCCAGAATGGTATTCATGATGTAGATATCATATATGTCATATATATCCAGTACATACATTCATTTATAATATTACATCACATTTAGAGGTAAGAAATGAAATGCACCGTTCATGGAGACGGTAAGCCGTACGTACGCATGAACGCTACTTCCATTTCTATTTCATATTTTCTGGAATGGAATCATAATGATATGAGAGTATATTATAATTCCAGTATAATAACATATATAATATCATTAACTTTATCCTTCACACATCCCACATATGGTATTAACGAATCAAATCACTTTCAGGGGGCGGTAGTCCGCGCTTCCTAAAATGAAGATATCGTGTTTTACCCATAATGGAAACCATAAAGGTATGCCCAAAATGAAAAAAACAGAAGCTTAAGGAAAACATAAACATATTATATATCATATATAAAAATAGTGACATCATAATGGCCACCTTTGAAGGTGTTAAATGAGTGTTGAACAATCATCGTTTCGGGAGGCAGAATTTCGCCATCCACGGAAACCTTATGTTCTTTAACCATTTGATGTAGTTGTGTGGAAGTGTAGCTCAAATAAATCTTATAACAACATCCTAGTATATTTAAGATACTGGTGTTGTTACAAAATAAGTAAATAAAAAGAGTTTAGGGGGTTGGAGAAGCAAAATAAAACAAAAGAACATGAGAGAATGAATTACCTTAAAAAGTGTAACTCCTTTTGAGTTGAGCCTAAAGGCTTCCTTTGAAAGGCTTCTGCCCAAAGGGAATCCTCTAGGATGAGGAGAGGGATGTGGAGAGAGCAAATGGGCAGGGGTTGGCCGAGCCAATGGCTTGAAGAGTGTGTGAAATGAGGTAGAGGTGGGGGCCTTTTATAAGAGGAGAGGAGGGGCACTTTTGGAAAGTAAAGGAACATTACATTATTTGAAAATGTGTTTCGGTTTTAAAAGGTCCCACATTGATAGCATTCGTGGATAAGGTGATAAGGAATCGAAATCCACTCATCCAATTGGTTTTGGCCATGTGTAGTTCATAGATTTTATATTATCTTTCCATTTTATTTAAATCGTCAAATAATGATGTCATCGCTGCATCATTATTATGTCATAAATAATTAAATTTATTTAATGTCTAAAAATTATAAAAAAAATACTATGATATAGGAAATCTTTTTATCTTTCCAATGACTATTTATAATCAAACTTTGGACTTGTGTAACCCTACTTAAAAATTGTTTTAGTAAAACACTTTATGTTAGTGTCATTTTCACTTTAACATTAAATAAAAAGTAATTTATGTTATTTCCCAACAAAAGTGGATCCATGGGGTCCCCAAGTTAGGCCATGGCTTGTCTTGGTCGGCCATGACACAACCAATGAGGTTGGGACATGTGTCTAGGTCATTTAATATTATTAAAGTATTATTTATACCTTAAACTACCCTAATTACCACTAATCGCGATTAAGAACTTAATAAGTTACTATTCACCAAAAAATTATTTTTATCCCATTGAACCACATTTTACTTCTTAATGACAACCATGTATGTCGGATTTTTGAAAATCAAATCACAGAAGTGGTAATATTTCATTTAAACGAAAAATCAGTTATTTAACAACCACTTAGTGGTTTCACTATTCATCAAAAATTGAAGTTTTTCAGAATAAGGCCAAAATTTCACCCTAAGCTATAATTGATATTCCGAATTGAAAAATGATGTCTATTTTACAAAATTCCAAACATATTAGTTGCATTAATTAATTTTATAATTAATTCCCGCTGTCACAACAAATAGCGTGTTTTTAAGAAACAATTTATATCAAAAGATTGGCAATTGTTTATGTCCAATTTCAATGTTAAATTAATTCTAATGACCACCATTGGATAAAATGGTAAAAATATATTCTAATTATACTTTAAAACCATCAAATATTATAATTTATCACTATAAATTATTTTGATTAAAAAAGTTGTTTTAAGTATTTTTCACTATTTATAAAATTTTAGAAGTTCTCAGAAAAATACCAAAAATTCAACATAGGCTAATTTTCGATATTACGAATACAAAAATGAAGTCCATTTTGACATATAAAATTTATAATATTTCAAAAAGAAGGTATTACTATTCATAACGGCTACTTTGATTAGTCGCGGTGTTTTAGAACTCGAAGTTGCGTACAATGCAAGCTATTGTATTACTGAATGAGAAGCGTATCGTGGAAGCTCGGGGTGTTACATTCTCCCCTCCTTCAATAAATTGCGTCCTCGCAATTTGAAATTTTTCTTGGAAAATACAAGGTTGAAAAGAGAAAATACCTTTGAGGAAAACCCACATCGGAAATAAGGTTAATAAAATTTAGCCTTAATAAGAGAGAAAATGGAAATAAGAAAGTCACCACCAAATTATGATCTCGATAAGGAGAACATTGGTGGCAATTAAAGACATATAATTGGAGGAAAAACGTAAATATTTGTAGGGAGTGATTGAGGTCATCAATCACAATCAACTGTCAAATTGAGGGCCTCAAAGCCTTCAATCTATGTTGATTTAAAATATCATCAGTTCAACAAGACATAAGGTATTAGGATAACACATTTTTTGTTTTAATATCCCTTTACTAAAGTTTAAGAATTAATTTATTCATTGAATAAGAGATAGGTATATATATATTTATGCTTGACAATTAGAGTTTCAACCTTCAGCTCACCTTTCACTCAAAAAGATAATAGAACCTAAAAATATTATACTTATCCTATTTGTATAAGGTTCCAAATGTTAACACATACCATTTAGATTAGTAAAATTATTTTTTAATAACCAGGGACTTCCTGTAGGCTAGTGGTAGGAAATAAAGGCATGTCGCACTTTGATTGTGGGTTCGATTCCTACAGCTTTGTCCGACGCGACGGGTTATGCCCCACCCTGCAGGTTGTCCTATAGTATCATAATATTCCAAAAATAATCTTCATAAATTTTTTAGCCTTAAACAATACTATCCAAAGTTCAACTTAATCCATTCCAACCTTAATAGTTATCCAAAATACCTCCGTCCAGACTTTCTCTAAAAGGTCTCTAAATTCCAAAATCAATTGTAACATCAGATTCCCAAAACAAAGAAAAGTTTCTCTTATTGTCACATACTAAAAATATGATTACCTTAATCATATTAAAGCCTTACTGAAATCAAAAAGTACTGCAGTACAATCCTTATATATATATCACATTATTCTAATAACCAGAATATAATCCATGAGTCCAAAAGCACCAATACATTAGTTATTCTGCTTCAACTGTAGTAATAGCATAAGATTGTCCTTGATCCCTTGTCCTTTTCTGAGGTAAGTTTCCTTGACACTTAGGACATTCATTTGCATAATGACCCATTTCTCTACAATTGTAGCATTCAACTTTGACAGCCTCTTTCTTTCCCTTGCAATCACGTGCCTGGTGACCTTTTTCTCCACATTTATAACAGACTCCCATTCCTTTTAGGCAAGTACCAGGGTGATTCTTCCCACAATTATCACATAATGGAAAATCCTTCTTTCCCTTTTTCCCTTTATCTGTCTCTTGTTCCACCGTTCTCTTCTTCTCTTGCTTTACTTTGTTGTCATAAGACTTAGAGAATTCCTTTTCTGTCTTGATAGCACATGAGACTATATCTTCGTATGTTGAGAATGATTGTGACACTAGAGCTCGACGGAGAAATGGTTTTAACCCATCAAAGAAACGATCAATCTTACTTCTTGGGTTACGTATATAATCTGCAGCATGCCTCGCTAACCTTGTAAAGTTAGCCTCATACTTTGCGACATTCTCATCCTCCTTTTGTCTCAGACTCAAAAATTGCCTTTCCATATCCGCTCGATGGTCTCGAGGTAAGTATTTTTCTAAGAACAGTTCTTTGAACTCCTGCCATTCCATGTTTGTTAATTCATCATCTTCCTTTGTGTTTTGAATTAGTGACCACCATTGATCGGCATCTCCAGTGAGGCGGTAAACTGCCATGACAACCTTCTCCCTTTCACTACTCCCCAAGGCATGGAATATTTTCTCTAAGGAATTTATCCATTGCTCAGCTACTGTAGGATTTGTACTCCCATTGAAGGTTGGCGGTTGTTGCCTCATGAAACGGTCTAGCATTGATCCTCCACGTTGCGGATCAGGGTGCTCCATACGAGTAAGGTTGTTATTCATAACCTGCGTGAGTTGTCCCAGTACGGTGAGAAGCTGATCAGCACCAGTTGCATCACTAGCTCCACCATAATTATCCTGAGCAGGAGGGCAATCCCTACACGGAGTGCCTGCATTGATACGGTTTCCATTCCTTCCACTAGGCGCCATTTCTAAATAATGGCATAAACTAGATTAGTTTATGAATCAAAATACATAATCACAAACTTATAAAACACTTAACTTAAATTGAACTATTTATGGATATAATCCATAATCATAAAAGAAATGTTTTCTTTGAGGAAGTATATACTCATAAACCCGTCATAATGATTTCTAAAGAAAATGAGAGTTATCCTAAGCATATCCCCCGGGAGTGTCGTAACCAAGAGTGCAGCAAGGCCCGTTGTCGTGCACCAGTTCCCGTTCGAGTCTAGCTCAAAGCAGTGTTTTCGGGTTTTACCCCTAGGTACATCTGTGCCAGAGCCGCCTCTACCTGCTCGTATCCAGACAGGGATGTATTGCTCGGAAAACTCACAAAATCTCTACAATACCAAAATTCTAGGAAGTTCTTCTATACTAATCCTCAAAGTCTATCTTCGGGCTATGTGCTCTAATCAGAGTTTATCTAAATCTAGCTTCCAAGGTTAGTACTAAACTGCCTCTGATACCAACTGTAACGCCCCGACCCCAGCTACCCAGAGCCGGTGCATTACTTCGTAACATTGGCATGATCACAAAAGATCAAGTCTCGAAAGACCGATTAGTTTAGTAGCCTTGGAAACACTAGATACATTCATAAGTCTTTCATTACATCAAAAGGTGAAAAACTACAAAAAAACATGGTCTTCATAGTCCACACTCATATCTTCACTGATTATTCTTGCAAGTCAGTCATAAAATACTTCTTCACAACCTGGAAAATTTTTAAACATTGAAAGGGGTGAGCTCAAATGCTCAGTAAGGATAACAATAATGCGGAAGCTTTCATAAATAAACATTAACATTTAAGGCAATGTATAACTAAAACAAAAGCCTTTTAAACATGAGCTTCAACATAATATGGCAAAAGTAAAATGAGATAATGCCATTTTCTTCATTACATGGATATTCTACTGGTCGAATAATCACATGCAATAACAATAACCACTTTCATAATGATGGAATGTATAATGCCGGACATTCTGAAACATTTTGTCAAGGCCTCGGCCAAGACGTCTAAAATGATTAAGGCCTCGGCCAAAACCATAAATCAAAATTGGAGAAAGGGCCTCGGCCAATTCCACGTCTAGTTGTCTCATGAGACCTACCGATGCATCGAGGAGCTATAGCGGGCTCCACCCGTCACTTATTAAGTCCAATACATTCCTCATATGAATAGGTTTAAACATATCATAAACCATAACATAATCGTATCACATAAAACATGCATAAAGGAAACATAACATTTCCACATTTCAATCACAAGATATCAATACAACACATTGATATAATAAAAACGCTTTCAAAACCATTTTCAATACCAAAATAAAAGAAAGTTAAAACTTTGTATTTATTTTTCATTAAAAAAAAGATAGCTTGTAGAGGAAGCCGAAACTCAAATAATGGTCACGGCGGCGGAGAATTTGTTGTCACCGCATAAGTACGGAAAGAAAAACATTCCATTTTTGTCGTTTAGTAAAACGCTTCGTATAAAAAAGATTCCTTTTGAATAAACATAAAAGTCAAAGGGGTTTATACACCGTATAAAAGAAAGTTTTGTATAAAACCAAATATGCCTCAATGAAAGGGGATTGAGACGAAGTCCTTAAAAAGATCATTTTTTTAAATAAAGTACATCTATAATGTGTATTCACTATAAGTACACATAAATAATGTACAAATACAATATAAGACATAATAACATCATGACATAATTTGAAAGTAGGAGATTAACCCAAAGAATGGAAGTTGGGTTAAGAAATTCCCTTACAAGATCATTTATAAATAAAATAGATCTATTATGTGTATTAACTATAAGTACACATAAAGAAAGTACAAATACAAGATAATACATAACAATATCATGACAGAATTTGAAAGTAGGAGATTAACCCAAAGAACAGAAATTGGGTTAAGAATTTCCCTTACCTCGTGTCTGACTTGACTCAACTGTTCTTTAACCTCCTGAATAATAAACTAGAGTTAATATATACCTTATTAAGAACCATTTTCAACTTCATTATCCTTATTATATCACTTATTACAATGATATGAACATTATGTAATTATTTAAGTTAATAATGTTCATTTTGTCGGTATTTGGTTCTTAAGTCAAAAATAGGCTTCTTACACTTACATGTTGTTAATTTGGTCAAAGGTTCATTATATCTAGAATGGTATTCATGATGTAGATATCATATATGTCATATATATCCAGTACATACATTCATTTATAATATTACATCACATTTAGAGGTAAGAAATGAAATGCACCGTTCATGGAGACGGTAAGCCGTACGTACGCATGAACGCTACTTCCATTTCTATTTCATATTTTCTGGAATGGAATCATAATGAGAGTATATTATAATTCCAGTATAATAACATATATAATATCATTAACTTTATCCTTCACACATCCCACATATGGTATTAACGAATCAAATCACTTTCAGGGGGCGGTAGTCCGCGCTTCCTAAAATGAAGATATCGTGTTTTACCCATAATGGAAACCATAAAGGTATGCCCAAAATGAAAAAAACAGAAGCTTAAGGAAAACATAAACATATTATATATCATATATAAAAATAGTGCCATCATAATGGCCACCTTTGAAGGTGTTAAATGAGTGTTGAACAATCATCGTTTCGGGAGGCAGAATTTCGCCATCCACGGAAACCTTATGTTCTTTAACCATTTGATGTAGTTGTGTGGAAGTGTAGCTCAAATAAATCTTATAACAACATCCTAGTATATTTAAGATACTGGTGTTGTTACAAAAGAAGTAAATAAAAAGAGTTTAGGGGGTTGGAGAAGCAAAATAAAACAAAAGAACATGAGAGAATGAATTACCTTAAAAAGTGTAACTCCTTTTGAGTTGAGCCTAAAGGCTTCCTTTGAAAGGATTCTGCCCAAAGGGAATCCTCTAGGATGAGGAGAGGGATGTGGAGAGAGCAAATGGGCAGGGGTTGGCCGAGCCAATGGCTTGAAGAGTGTGTGAAATGAGGTAGAGGTGGGGGCCTTTTATAAGAGGAGAGGAGGGGCACTTTTGGAAAGTAAAGGAACATTACATTATTTGAAAATGTGTTTCGGTTTTAAAAGGTCCCACATTGATAGAATTCGTGGATAAGGTGATAAGGCATCGAAATCCACTCATCCAATTGGTGGTCATTAGAATTAATTTAACATTGAAATTGGACATAAACAATTGCCAATCTTTTGATATAAATTGTTTCTTAAAAACACGCTATTTGTTGTGACAGCGGGAATTAATTATAAAATTAATTAATGCAACTAATATGTTTGGAATTTTGTAAAATAGACATCATTTTTCAATTCGGAATATCAATTATAGCTTAGGGTGAAATTTTGGCCTTATTCTGAAAAACTTCAATTTTTGATGAATAGTGAAACCACTAAGTGGTTGTTAAATAACTGATTTTTCGTTTAAATGAAATATTACCACTTCTGTGATTTGATTTTCAAAAATCCGACATACATGGTTGTCATTAAGAAGTAAAATGTGGTTCAATGGGATAAAAATAATTTTTTGGTGAATAGTAACTTATTAAGTTCTTAATCGCGATTAGTGGTAATTAGGGTAGTTTAAGGTATAAATAATACTTTAATAATATTAAATGACCTAGACACATGTCCCAACCTCATTGGTTGTGTCATGGCCGACCAAGACAAGCCATGGCCTAACTTGGGGACCCCATGGATCCACTTTTGTTGGGAAATAACATAAATTACTTTTTATTTAATGTTAAAGTGAAAATGACACTAACATAAAGTGTTTTACTAAAACAATTTTTAAGTAGGGTTACACAAGTCCAAATTTTGATTATAAATAGTCATTGGAAAGATAAAAAGATTTCCTATATCATAGTATTTTTTTTATAATTTTTAGACATTAAATAAATTTAATTATTTATGACATAATAATGATGCAGCGATGACATCATTATTTGACGATTTAAATAAAATGGAAAGATAATATAAAATCTATGAACTACACATGGCCAAAACCAATTGGATGAGTGGATTTCGATGCCTTATCACCTTATCCACGAATTCTATCAATGTGGGACCTTTTAAAACCGAAACACATTTTCAAATAATGTAATGTTCCTTTACTTTCCAAAAGTGCCCCTCCTCTCCTCTTATAAAAGGCCCCCACCTCTACCTCATTTCACACACTCTTCAAGCCATTGGCTCGGCCAACCCCTGCCCATTTGCTCTCTCCACATCCCTCTCCTCATCCTAGAGGATTCCCTTTGGGCAGAATCCTTTCAAAGGAAGCCTTTAGGCTCAACTCAAAAGGAGTTACACTTTTTAAGGTAATTCATTCTCTCATGTTCTTTTGTTTTATTTTGCTTCTCCAACCCCCTAAACTCTTTTTATTTACTTCTTTTGTAACAACACCAGTATCTTAAATATACTAGGATGTTGTTATAAGATTTATTTGAGCTACACTTCCACACAACTACATCAAATGGTTAAAGAACATAAGGTTTCCGTGGATGGCGAAATTCTGCCTCCCGAAACGATGATTGTTCAACACTCATTTAACACCTTCAAAGGTGGCCATTATGATGTCACTATTTTTATATATGATATATAATATGTTTATGTTTTCCTTAAGCTTCTGTTTTTTTCATTTTGGGCATACCTTTATGGTTTCCATTATGGGTAAAACACGATATCTTCATTTTAGGAAGCGCGGACTACCGCCCCCTGAAAGTGATTTGATTCGTTAATACCATATGTGGGATGTGTGAAGGATAACGTTAATGATATTATATATGTTATTATACTGGAATTATAATATACTCTCATATCATTATGATTCCATTCCAGAAAATATGAAATAGAAATGGAAGTAGCGTTCATGCGTACGTACGGCTTACCGTCTCCATGAACGGTGCATTTCATTTCTTACCTCTAAATGTGATGTAATATTATAAATGAATGTATGTACTGGATATATATGACATATATGATATCTACATCATGAATACCATTCTGGATATAATGAAACTTTGACCAAATTAACAACATGTAAGTGTAAGAAGCCTATTTTTGACTTAAGAACCAAATACCGACAAAATGAACATTATTAACTTAAATAATTACATAATGTTCATATCATTGTAATAAGTGATATAATAAGGATAATGAAGTTGAAAATGGTTCTTAATAAGGTATATATTAACTCTAGTTTATTATTCAGGAGGTTAAAGAACGGTTGAGTCAAGTCAGACACGAGGTAAGGGAAATTCTTAACCCAATTTCTGTTCTTTGGGTTAATCTCCTACTTTCAAATTCTGTCATGATATTGTTATGTATTATCTTGTATTTGTACTTTCTTTATGTGTACTTATAGTTAATACACATAATAGATCTATTTTATTTATAAATGATCTTGTAAGGGAATTTCTTAACCCAACTTCCATTCTTTGGGTTAATCTTCTACTTTCAAATTATGTCATCATATTATTATGTCTTATTTTGTATTTTTACTTTCATTATGTGTACCTATATTGAATACACATAATAGATCTATTTTAGTTTAAAAATTATCTTTTTAAGGACTTCGTCTCAATCTCCTTTCATTGAGGCATATTTGGCTTTATACACAACTTTCTTTTATAAGGTGTATAAACCCCTTTGACTTTTATGTTAATTCAAAAGTAATCTTTTTTATAAGAAGCGTTTTACTAAACGACAAAAAGGGAATGTTTTTCTTTCCGTACTTATGCGGCGACAACGACTTCTCCGCCGCCGTGAACATTATTTGAGTTTCGTCTTCCTTTACAAGCCATACCTTTTTTAAAAAAGAAAAATAAATACAATGTTTTAACATTCTTTTATTTTGGTATTGAAAATGGTTTTGAAAGAATTTTTATTATATCAATGTGTTGTATTGATATCTTGTGATTGAAATATGGAAATGTTATGTTTCCTTTATGCATGTTTTATGTGATACGATTATGTTATGGTTTATGATATGTTTAAACCTATTCATATGAGGAATGCATTGGACTTAATAAGTGACGGGTGGAGCCCGCTATAGCTCCTCGATGCATCGGCAGGTCTCATGAGACAAACTAGTGTCTTGGCACAAGGCCTTGACAAAATCTTATTTGTGGTCTTGGCACGAGGCCTTGACTACGTGGTTATGATAGTCTGGCATTATGCATTCCATCATTATGAAAGTGGTTATTGATATTACATGTGATTATTCGACCAGTAGAATATCCATGTGAAGAAGTAAATGGCATTATCTCATTTTACTTTTGCCATATTATGTTGAAGTTCATGTTTAAGAGGCTTTTGTTTTAGTTATACATTGCCTTAAATGTTAATGTTTATTTATGAAAGCTTCCGCATTATTGTTATCCTTACTGAGCATTTGAGCTAACCCCTTTTAAATGACCTAGACACATGTCCCAACCTCATTGGTTGTGTCATGGCCGACCATGACAAACCATGGGTCAACTTGGGGACCCCATGGATCCACTTTTGTTGGGAAATGACATAAATTAGTTTTTATTTAATATTAAAGTGAAAATGACACTAACATAAATTGCTTTACTAAAACAATTTTTAAGTAGGGTTACACAAGTCCAAATTTTTACTATAAATATTCATTAGAAAGCTAAAAAGATTTCCTACATCATAGTATTTGCTTTATAATTTTTAGACATTAAATAAATTAAATTATTTATGACATCATTATGATGTGGCGATGACCTCATTATTTAACGATTTAAATAAAATGAGAAGATAATGCAAAATCCAAGGCTTACACTTGTCCAAAGCCTATTGGATGAAGATATTTCGAAACCTTATCACCTTAGCCTCGAATTATATAAGTGTGGGACCTTTAGAATCCGAAAAGCATTTTGAAATAATGTAACATTTCAATCTTTCCAAAAGTGCCCCTCCTCTCCACTTATAAAAGGCCCCCACCTCTCCCACTTCATTTACACTTTCAAGCCATTTGGCTCGGCCAACCTCTGCCCAAATACTCTCCCAACATTCCTACCTTACTCCTAGAAGCCTCACTTTGGGCAGAACTCTTCCCAAGGAAGCCTTTGGCTCAAATCAAAAAAAGTTACCCGATTTTGAGGTAATGTCTTCTCTAATGTTGTTTTGTTTTATTTTTCTTCTCCAACCCCCTAAACTCTTTTTATTCATTTCTTTTGTAACAACACCAGTATCATCAATATACTAGGATGTTGTTATAAGAAGTATTCGAGCTACACTTACACACACCTACATCTAATGGTTAAAGAACATACGGTTTCTATGGATGGCGAATTTCTGCCTCACGAAACGATGATTGTTCAACACTCATATAACACCTTCAAAGGTGGCCATTAAGATGTCACTATTTTTATATATGATATATAATATGTTTTTGTTTTACTTATGCTTCTGTATTTCTCATTTATGGCATACTTTATGATTTCCATTATGGGTAAAACGCGATAATTTCATTTTAGGAAGTGCGGACTACCGCCCCCTCAAAGTGATTTGAATCGTAAATGCCATATGTGGGATGTATAAAGGATGGAGTAAATGGTATTATACACTATATTATACTGGAATTATATTATACATTTATATCATTATGATTTCATTCCATTAAATATGAAATTGAAATGAAAGTAGCGTTCATGCGTACGTACGGCTTACCGTCTCCATGAACGGTGCATTTCATTTCTTACCTCTAAATGTTACGTAATATTATAAATGAATGTATATACTGTATATATATGATATATATGATATCTACATCATTAATATAATTCTGGATATAATGGATATTTCACCACATGAACAACTTATAATTATAAGAAGTTTATTGTTGACTCATGTACCAAAGATCGACAAAACGACCGTTATTAACTTAAATAATTACATAATGTTCATAACATTGTAATAAGTGATATAAAAAGGATAATGAAATTGAAAATGGTTCTTAATAAGGTAGATATTAACTCTAGTTTATTATTCAGGAGGTTAAAGAACGGTTGAGTCAAGTCGGACACAAGGTAAGGGAAATTCTTAACCCAATTTCTGTTCTTTGGGTTAATCTCCTACTTTCAAATTATGTCATGATATTGTTATGTATTATCTTGTATTTGTACTTTCTTTATGTGCACTTATAGATAATACACATAATATATCTATTTTATTTATAAATTATCTTTGTAAGGGAATTTCTTAACCCAATTTTCAATCTCTGGGTTAATCTCCTACTTTCAAATTATGTCATGATATTATTATGTCCTATATTGTATTTGTACTTTATTTATGTGTACATATAGTGAATACACATAACAGATATATTTCATTTTAAAAATGATCTTTTTAAGGACTTCGTCTCAATCTCCTTTCATTGAGGCATATTTTGTTTTATACACAAATTTCTTTTATACGGTGTATAAACCCCTTTGACTTTTACGTTTATTCAAAAGGAATATTTTCTTATACGAAGCGTTTACTAAACGACAAAAGGGAATGTTTTTCATTCCGTACTTATGCGGCGACAACGACTTCTCCGCCGCCGTGACCATTATTTGAGTTTCGGCTTCCTCTACAAGCCATCATTTTCTTTTTTAATGAAAAATAAATACAAAGTTTTAACATTCTTTTATTTTGGTATTGAAAATGGTTTTGAAAGCATTTTTATTATATCAATGTGTTGTATTGATATCTTGTGATTGAAATGTGGAAATGTTATGTTTCCTTTATGCATGTTTTATGAGATACGATTATGTTATGGTTTATGATATGTTTAAACCTATTCATATGAGGAATTTATTGGACTTAATATGTGACGGGTGGAGCCCGCTATAGCTCCTCGATGCATCGGCAGGTCTCATGAGACAAACTAGTGTCTTGGCACAAGGCCTTGACAAAATCTTATTTGTAGTCTTGGCACGAGGCCTTGGCTATGTGGTTATGATAGTCTGGCATTATGCATTCCATCATTATGAAAGTGGTTATTGATATTGCATGTGATTATTCGACCAGTAGAATATCCATGTGAAGAAGTAAATGGCATTATCTCATTTTACTTTTGCCATATTATGTTGAAGTTCATGTTTAAAAGGCTTTTGTTTTAGTTATACATTGCCTTAAATGTTAATGTTTATTTATGAAAGCTTCCGCATTATTGTTATCCTTACTGAGCATCTGAGCTCACCCCTTTCAATGTTTTAATATTTTCCAGGATGTGAAGAAGTATTTTATGAATGACCTGCAGGGATAGTCGGAAGAGGATATGAGTGTGGACTATGGAGACTTTGTTATTGTAGTTTTTCACTTTTTGATGTAATGAAAGACTTATGAATGTATCTAGTGTTTCCAAGGCTACTAAACTAATCGGTCTTTCGAAATGGACTTTATTTTTGTATTCCTAATATTGAAATTAGCCTATGTTGAATTTTTTGTAATTTTCTGAGAACTTCAAAATTTTTATGAATAGTGAAAAATACTTAAAAAAACTTTTTTAATCAAAATAATTCATAGTGATAAATTATACTATTGAGTGGTTTTAGAGTATAATTAGAATATATTTTTACCATTTTATCCAATGGTGGTCATTAGAATTAATTTAACATTGAAATTGGACATAAACAATTGCCAATCTTTTGATATAAATTGTTTCTTAAAAACACGCTATTTGTTGTAACAGCGGGAATTAATTATAAAATTAATTAATGCAACTTATATGTTTGGAATTTTGTAAAATAGACATCATTTTTGAATTCGGAATATCAATTATAGCTTAGGATGAAATTTTGGCATTGTTCTGAGAAACTTCAATTTTTGATGAATAGTGAAACCACTAAGTGGTAGTTAAATAACTGATTTTTCGTTTAAATGAAATATTACCACTTCTGTGATTTGATTTTCAAAAATCCGACATACATGGTTGTCATTAAGAAGTAAAATGTGGTTCAATGAGATTATAATAATTTTTTGGTGAATAGTAACTTATTAAGTTCTTAATCGCGATTAGTGGTAATTAGTGTAGTTTAAGGTATAGATAATACTTTAATAATATTAAATGACCTAGACACATGTCCCAAACCTCATTGGTTGAGTCATGGCCGACCAAGACAAGCCATGGCCTAACTTGGGGACCCCATGGATCCACTTTTGTTGGGAAATGACATAAATTAGTTTTTATTTAATGTTAAAGTGAAAATGACACTAACATAAATTGTTCTACTAAAACAATTTTTAATTGGGGTTATACAAGTCCAAATTTTGATTATAAATAGTCATTGGAAAGCTAAAAAGATTTCCTACATCATAGTATTTGTTTTATAATTTTTAGACATTAAATAAATTAAAGTATTTATGACATAATAATGATGCAGCGATGACATCATTATTTGACGATTTAAATAAAATGAGAAGATAATGCAAAATCCGAGGCTTACACTTGTCCAAAGCCTATTGGATGAAGATATTTCGAAACCTTATCACCTTAGCCTCGAATTATATAGATGTGGGACCTTTAGAATCCGAAAAGCATTTTGAAATAATGTAACATTTCATTACTTTCCAAAAGTGCCCCTCCTCTCCACTTATAAAAGGCCCCCACCTCTCCCACCTTATTCACACCTTCAAGCCATTTGGCTCGGCCAACCTCTGCCCAAATACTCTCCCAACATCCCTCTCTTACTCCTAGAATCCTAACTTTGGGCAGAACTCTTCCCAAGGAAGCCTTTGGCTCAAATCAAAAAGAGTTACCCGATTTTGAGGTAATGTCTTTTATAATGTTGTTTTGTTTTATTTTTCTTCTCCAACCCCCTAAACTCTTTTTATTCATTTCTTTTGTAACAACACCAGTATACTCAATATACTAGGATGTTGTTATAAGAAGGATTCGAGCTACACTTCCACACAACTACATCAAATGGTTAAAGAACATAAGGTTTCCGTGGATGGCGAAATTCTGCCTCCCGAAACGATGATTGTTCAACACTCATTTAACACCTTCAAAGGTGGCCATTATGATGTCACTATTTTTATATATGATATATAATATGTTTATGTTTTCCTTAAGCTTCTGTTTTTTTCATTTTGGGCATACCTTTATGGTTTCCATTATGGGTAAAACACGATATCTTCATTTTAGGAAGCGCGGACTACCGCCCCCTGAAAGTGATTTGATTCGTTAATACCATATGTGGGATGTGTGAAGGATAAAGTTAATGATATTATATATGTTATTATACTGGAATTATAATATACTCTCATTATGATTCCATTCCAGAAAATATGAAATAGAAATGGAAGTAGCGTTCATGCGTACGTACGGCTTACCGTCTCCATGAACGGTGCATTTCATTTCTTACCTCTAAATGTGATGTAATATTATAAATGAATGTATGTACTGGATATATATGACATATATGATATCTACATCATGAATACCATTCTGGATATAATGAACCTTTGACCAAATTAACAACATGTAAGTGTAAGAAGCCTATTTTTGACTTAAGAACCAAATACCGACAAAATGAACATTATTAACTTAAATAATTACATAATGTTCATATCATTGTAATAAGTGATATAATAAGGATAATGAAGTTGAAAATGGTTCTTAATAAGGTATATATTAACTCTAGTTTATTATTCAGGAGGTTAAAGAACGGTTGAGTCAAGTCAGACACGAGGTAAGGGAACTTCTTAACCCAACTTCCATTCTTTGGGTTAATCTCCTACTTTCAAATTATGTCATGATATTATTATGTCTTATTTTGTATTTTTACTTTCTTTATGTGTACCTATAGTGAATACACATAATATATCTATTTTATTTTAAAAATGATCTTTTTAAGGACTTCGTCTCAATCTCCTTTCATTGAGGCATATTTGGTTTTATACACAACTTTCTTTTATACGGTGTATAAACCCCTTTGACTTTTAAGTTTATTCAAAAGGAATCTTTTTATACGAAGCATTTTACCAAACGACAAAAAGAGAATGTTTTTCTTTCCGTACTTATGCGGCGACAACGACTTCTCCGCCGCCGTGAACATTATTTGAGTTTCGGCTTCCTTTACAAGCCATACCTTTTTTAAAAAAGAAAAATAAATACAATGTTTTAACATTCTTTTATTTTGGTATTGAAAATGGTTTTGAAAGAATTTTTATTATATCAATGTGTTGTATTGATATCTTGTGATTGAAATATGGAAATGTTATGTTTCCTTTATGCATGTTTTATGTGATACGATTATGTTATGGTTTATGATATGTTTAAACCTATTCATATGAGGAATGCATTGGACTTAATAAGTGACGGGTGGAGCCCGCTATAGCTCCTCGATGCATCGGCAGGTCTCATGAGACAAACTAGTGTCTTGGCACAAGGCCTTGACAAAATCTTATTTGTGGTCTTGGCACGAGGCCTTGACTACGTGGTTATGATAGTCTGGCATTATGCATTCCATCATTATGAAAGTGGTTATTGATATTACATGTGATTATTCGACCAGTAGAATATCCATGTGAAGAAGTAAATGGCATTATCTCATTTTACTTTTGCCATATTATGTTGAAGTTCATGTTTAAGAGGCTTTTGTTTTAGTTATACATTGCCTTAAATGTTAATGTTTATTTATGAAAGCTTCCGCATTATTGTTATCCTTACTGAGCATTTGAGCTCACCCCTTTCAATGTTTAAAAATTTTCCAGGTTGTGAAGAAGTATTTTATGAATGACCTGCAGGGATAGTCAGAAGAGGATATGAGTGTGGACTATGGAGACTTTGTTATTGTAGTTTTTCACTTTATGATGTAATGTAACGTTTACGAATGTATCTAGTGTTTCCAAGGCTACTAAACTAATCGGTCTTTCGAGACTTGATCTTTTGTGATCATGCCAATGTTACGAAGTAATGCACCGACTCTGGGTAGCTGGGGTCGGGGCGTTACAGTTGGTATCAGAGGCAGTTTAGTACTAACCTTGGATGCTAGATTTAGATAAACTCTGATTAGAGCACATAGCCCAAAGATAGACTTTGAGGATTAGTATAGAAGAACTTACTAGAATTTTGGTATTGTAGAGTTTTCCAAGCAATACATCCCTGTCTGGATACGAGCAGGTAGAGGCGGCTCTGGCACAGATGTACCTAGGGGTAAAACCCGAAAACACCGCTTTGAGCTAGACTCGAACGGGAACTGGTGCACGACAGCGGGCCTTGCTGCACTCTTGGTTACGACACTCCCGGGGGATATGCTTAGGATAATTCTCCTTTTATTTACAAACCACTATGAAGGGTTATGAGTATATACTTCCTCAAAGAAAACATTTTTATAATTATGGATTATATCCATAATTAGTTCAATTTATGTTAAGTGTTTTACAAGTATGGAATTATGTATTTTGATTCATGAACTAATCTAGTTTATGCCATTATTTAGAAATGGCGCCTAGTGGAAGGAATGGAAACCGTATCAATGCACGCACTCCGTGTAGGGATTGCCCTCCTGCTCAGGATAATTATTGTGGATCTGGAGATACAACTGGTGCTGATCAACTTATTACCATACTGGGACAACTCACTCAGGTTATGAATAATAACCTTACTCGTATGGAGCACCCTGATCCGCAACGTGGAGGATCAATGCTAGATCGTTTCATGAGGCAACAACCACCAACCTTTAATGGGAGTACAAATCCTATAGTAGCTGAGCAATGGATAAATTCCTTAGAGAAAATATTCCATGCCTTGCGGAGTAGTGAAAGGGAGAAGGTTGTCATGGCAGTTTACCGCCTCACTGGAGATGCCGATCAGTGGTGGTCGCTGATTCAAAACACAAAGGAAGATGATGACGTATCGAATATGGAATGGAGGGAGTTCAAAGATCTTTTCTTAGAAAAATACTTTCCTCGTGACCATCGAGCAGATATGGAAAGGCAATTTCTGAGTCTGAGGCAGAAGGAGGATGAGAATGTCGCAAAGTATGAGGCTAACTTTACAAGGTTAGCGAGGCATGCTGCCGATTATATACGTAACCCTAGGAGTAAGATTGATCGTTTCTTTGATGGGTTAAAACCATTTCTCCGTCGAGCTTTGGTATCACAATCCTTCTCATCATACGAAGATATTGTCTCGTGTGCTATCAAGACAGAAAAGGAATTCTCTAAGTCTTATGACAACAAAGTAAAGCAAGAGAAGAAGAGAACGGTGGAACAAGAGACAGATAATGGGAAAAAGGGAAAGAAGGATTTTCCATTATGTGATAATTGTGGGAAGAATCACCCTGGTACTTGCCTAAAAGGAATGGGAGTTTGTTATAAATGTGGAGAAAAAGGTCACCAGGCTCGTGATTGCAAGGGAAAGAAAGAGGCTGTCAAAGTTGAATGCTACAATTGTAGAGAAATGGGTCATTATGCAAATGAATGTCCTAAGCGTCAGGGAAACTTACCTCAGAAAAGGCCAAGGGATCAAGGACAATCTTATGTTGTTACTACAGTTGAAGCAGAATAACTAATGTATTGGTGCTTTTGGACTCAAGGATTATATTCTGATTATAAGAATAATGTAATATATATATAAGGATTGTACTGCAGTACTTTTTGATTTCAGTAAGGTTTTAATATGATTAAGGTAATCATATTTTTAGTATGTGACAATAAGAGAAACTTTTCTTTGTTTGGGGAATCTGATGTTACAATTGATTTTGGAATTTAGAGACCTTTTAGAGAAAGTCTGGATGAAGGTATTTTGGATAACTATAAAGGTTGGAGTGGATTAAGTTGAACTTTGGATAGTATTGTTTAAGGTTAAAACATTTATGAAGATTATTTTTGGAATAGTATGGTACTATATTTTTAGGAAAAGGACGACCTGCAGGGTGGGGCATAACCCGTCGCGTCGGACAAAGCTGCAGGAATCGAACCCACAACCATAGTGCGACAGGCCTTTATTTCCTACCACTAGCCTACAGGAAGTCCCTGGTTATTACAAAATCGTTTTACTAATCTAAATGGTATGTGTTAACATTTGGAACCTTATACAATTAGGATAAATAGAATATTTTTGAGTTCTGTTACCATTTGGAGTAAAAGTTGGGTTTGTGGTAAAAATTTATTAACGAATGAAAGTATACATAACAAGTATGTATATTCCCTTACGTTCTTAGTAAATCTCATAAATAAATTCCTCAACATTATAAAAGGTAACTTAAAACAAAAATTTTGTCGGTTAACTTTTCCAACTGGGGATTCAATGACCGTTTAACCAATCACAAGTTTGTGATTTTCTTATGGTTAAACTTTCTCCTAATCCTGTTTTCTAAAACTCTCCATCAGACCTTGATGGTTTGTTTTTCTTCCATATCCATATTTTCATAGAATCCTAGAATGGGCTATATCGGGTGACCTTTGTACTTATCCTGCTTTCTTTTAATGTTATATATTTATTAACCTTATTTCCGATGTGGGTTTTCCACAAAGGTATTTTCTATTTTCAACCTTTTATTATCAAAGAAAAATTTCAAATTGCGAGGACGCAATTTATTGAAGGAGGGGAGAATGTAACACCCCGAGCTTCCACGATACGCTTCTCATTCAATAATGAAATAGCTTGCATTGAACGCAACTTCGAGTTCTAAAACACCGCGACTAATCAAAGTAGCCGTTATGAATAGTAATAACCACTTTTTAAAATTATAGAAATTTTATATGTCAAAATGGACTTCATTTTTGTATTCGTAATATCGAAATTAGCCTATGTTGAATTTTTGGTATTTTTCTGAGAACTTCTAAAATTTTATAAATAGTGAAAAATACTTAAAACAACTTTTTTAATCAAAATAATTTATAGTGATAAATTATAATATTTGATCGTTTTAAAGTATAATTAGAATATATTTTTACCATTTTATCCAATGGTGGTCATTAGAATTAATTTAACATTGAAAATGGACATAAACAATTGCCAATCTTTTGATATAAATTGTTTCTTAAAAACACGCTATTTGTCATAACAGCGGGAATTAATTGTAAAATTAATTAATGCAACTTATATGTTTGGAATTTTGTAAAATAGACATCATTTTTGAATTCGGAATATCAATTATAGCTTAGGGTGAAATTTTGGCCTTATTCTGAAAAACTTCAATTTTTAATGAATAGTGAAACCACTAAGTGGTAGTTAAATAACTGATTTTTCGTTTAAATGAAATATTACCACTTCTGTGTTTTGATTTTCAAAAATCCGACATACATGGTTGTCATTAAGAAGTAAAATGTGGTTCAATGAGATTATAATAATTTTTTGGTGAATAGTAACTTATTAAGTTCTTAATCGCGATTAGTGGTAATTAGGGTAGTTTAAGGTATAAATAATACTTTAATAATATTAAATGACCTAGACACATGTCCCAACCTCATTGGTTGTGTCATGGCCGACCAAGACAAGCCATGGCCTAACTTGGGGACCCCATGGATCCACTTTTGTTGGGAAATAACATAAATTACTTTTTATTTAATGTTAAAGTGAAAATGACACTAACATAAAGTGTTTTACTAAAACAATTTTTAAGTAGGGTTACACAAGTCCAAATTTTGATTATAAATAGTAATTGGAAAGATAAAAAGATTTCCTATATCATAGTAGTTTTTTTATAATTTTTAGACATTAAATAAATTTAATTATTTATGACATAATAATGATGCAGCGATGACATCATTATTTGACGATTTAAATAAAATGGAAAGATAATATAAAATCTATGAACTACACATGGCCAAAACCAATTGGATGAGTGGATTTCGATGCCTTATCACCTTATCCACGAATTCTATCAATGTGGGACCTTTTAAAACCGAAACACATTTTCAAATAATGTAATGTTCCTTTACTTTCCAAAAGTGCCCCTCCTCTCCTCTTATAAAAGGCCCCCACCTCTACCTCATTTCACACACTCTGCAAGCCATTGGCTCGGCCAACCCCTGCCCATTTGCTCTCTCCACATCCCTCTCCTCATCCTAGAGGATTCCCTTTGGGCAGAATCCTTTCAAAGGAAGCCTTTAGGCTCAACTCAAAAGGAGTTACACTTTTTAAGGTAATTCATTCTCTTATGTTCTTTTGTTTTATTTTGCTTCTCCAACCCCCTAAACTCTTTTTATTTACTACTTTTGTAACAACACCAGTATCTTAAATATACTAGGATGTTGTTATAAGATTTATTTGAGCTACACTTCCACACAACTACATCAAATGGTTAAAGAACATAAGGTTTCCGTGGATGGCGAAATTCTGCCTCCCGAAACGATGATTGTTCAACACTCATTTAACACCTTCAAAGGTGGCCATTATGATGTCACTATTTTTATATATGATATATAATATGTTTATGTTTTCCTTAAGCTTCTGTTTTTTTTCATTTTGGGCATACCTTTATGGTTTCCATTATGGGTAAAACACGATATCTTCATTTTAGGAAGCGCGGACTACCGCCCCCTGAAAGTGATTTGATTCGTTAATACCATATGTGGGATGTGTGAAGGATAAAGTTAATGATATTATATATGTTATTATACTAGAATTATAATATACTCTTATATCATTATGATTCCATTCCAGAAAATATGAAATAGAAATGGAAGTAGCGTTCATGCGTACGTACGGCTTACCGTCTCTATGAACGGTGCATTTCATTTCTTACCTCTAAATGTGATGTAATATTATAAATGAATGTATGTACTGGATATATATGACATATATGATATCTACATCATGAATACCATTCTGGATATAATGGATATTTCACCACATTAACAACTTGTAATCATAAGAAGTTTATTTTTGACTCAAGTACCAAAGATCGACAAAACGACCGTTATTAACTTAAATAATTACATAATGATCATATCATTGTAATTAGTGATATAATAAGGATAATGAAATTGAGAATGGTTCTTAATAAGGTATATATTAACTCTAGTTTATTATTCAGGAGGTTAAAGAACGGTTGAGTCAAGTCGGACACAAGGTAAGGGAACTTCTTAACCCAACTTCCATTCTTTGGGTTAATCTCCTACTTTCAAATTATGTCATGATATTATTATGTCCTATCTTGTATTTTTACATTCTTTATGTGTACCTATAGTGAATACACATAATATATATATTTTATTTAAAAATTATCTTTTAAAGTACTTCGTCTCAATCTCCTTTCATTGAGGCATATTTGGTTTTATACACAATTTTCATTTATACGGTGTATAAACCCCTTTGACTTTTACGTTTGTACAAAAGGAATCTTTTTATACGAAGCGTTTTGCTAAACGACAAAAGGGAATGTTTTTCTTTCCGTACTTATGCGGCGACAATGACTTCTCCACCGCCGTGACCATTATTTGAGTTTCGGCTTCCTTTACAATCCATCACTTTTTTTTTATGAAAAATAAATACAAAGTTTTAACATTCTTTTATTTTGGTATTGAAAATGGTTTTGAAAGAATTTTTACTATATCAATGTGTTGTATTGATATCTTGTGATTGAAATGTGGAAATGTTATGTTTCCTTTATGCATGTTTTATGTGATATGATTATGTTATGGTTTATGATATGTTTAAACCTATTCATATGAGGAATGCATTGGACTTAATAAGTGACGGGTGGAGCCCGCTATAGCTCCTCGATGCATCGGCAGGTCTCATGAGACAAACTAGTGTCTTGGCACAAGGCCTTGACAAAATCTTATTTGTGGTCTTGGCACGAGGCCTTGACCACGTGGTTATGATAGTCTGGCATTATGCATTCCATCATTATGAAAGTGGTTATTGATATTGCATGTGATTATTCGACCAGTAGAATATCCATGTGAAGAAGTAAATGGCATTATCTCATTTTACTTTTGCCATATTATGTTGAAGTTCATGTTTAAAGGCTTTTGTTTTAGTTATACATTGCCTTAAATGTTTATGTTTATTTACGAAAGCTTCCGCAATATTGTTATCCTTACTGAGCATCTGAGCTCACCCCTTTCAATGTTTTAATATTTTCCAGGATGTGAAGAAGAGTATTATGACTGACTTGCAAGAATAGTCAGTGAGGATATGAGTGTGGACTATGAAGACCATGTTATTGTAGTTTGTTTAATTTTTGATGTAATGAAAGAATTATGAATGTATCTAGTGTTTCCAAGGCTACTAAACTAATCGGTCTTTCGAGACTTGATCTTTTGTGATCATGCCAATGTTACGAAGTAATGCACTGACTCTGGGTAGCTGGGGTCGGGGCGTTACAGTTGGTATCAGAGGCAGTTTAGTACTAACCTTGGAAGCTAGATTTAGATAAACTCTGATTAGAGCACATAGCCCGAAGATAGACTTTGAGGATTAGTATAGAAGAACTTCCTAGAATTTTGGTATTATAGAGATGTTATGAGTTTTCCGAGTAATACATCCCTGTCTGGATACGAGCAGGTAGAGGCGGCTCTGGCACAGATGTACCTAGGGGTAAAACCCGAAAACACCGCTTTGAGCTAGACTCGAACGGGAACTGGTGCACGACAACAGGCCTTGCTGCACTCTTGGTTACGACACTCCCGGGGGATATGCTTAGGATAATTCTCATTTTCTTTACAAACCACTATGAACGGTTATGAGTATATACTTCCTCAAATAAAACCTTTTTATAATATGGATTATATCCATAATTAGGTCAATTTATGTTAAGTGTTTTACAAGTATGGAATTATGTATTTTGATTCATAAACTAATCTAGTTTATGCCATTGTTTAGAAATGGCGCCTAGTAGAAGGAATGGAAACTGTATCAATGCACGAACTCTGTGTAGGGATTTCCCTCCTGCTCAAGATAATTATTGTGGACCTGGAGATACAACTGGTTCTGATCAACTTATTACCATACTGGGACAACTCACGCAGGTTATGAATAACAACCTGACTCGTATGGAGCACCCTGATCCGCAACGTGGAGGATCAATGCTAGACCGTTTCATGAGGCAACAACCGCCAACCTTCAATGGGAGTACAAATCCTATAGTAGCTGAGCAATGGATAAATTCCTTAGAGAAAATATTCCATGCCTTGGGGAGTAGTGAAAGGGAGAAGGTTGTCATGGCAGTTTACCGCCTCACTGGAGATGCCGATCAGTGGTGGTCGCTGATTCAAAACACAAAGGAAGATGATGAAATATCGAATATGGAATGGAGGGAGTTCAAAGAGCTTTTCTTAGAAAAATACTTTCCTCGTGACCATCGAGCAGATATGGAAAGGCAATTTCTGAGTCTAAGGCAGAAGGAGGATGAGAATGTCGCAAAGTATGAGGCTAACTTTACAAGGTTAGCGAGGCATGCTGCCGATTATATACGTAACCCAAGGAGTAAGATTGATCGTTTCTTTGATGGGTTAAAACCATTTCTCCGTCGAGCTTTAGTATCACAATCCTTCTCATCATACGAAGATATAGTCTCATGTGCTATCAAGACAGAAAAGGAACTCTCTAAGTCTTATGACAACAAAGTAAAGCAAGAGAAGAAGAGAACGGTGGAACAAGAGACAGATAAAGGGAAAAAGGGAAAGAAGGATTTTCCATTATGTGATAATTGTGGGAAGAATCACCCTGGTACTTGCCTAAAAGGAATGGGAGTCTGTTATAAATGTGGAGAAAAAGGTCACCAGGCACGTGATTGCAAGGGAAAGAAAGAGGCTGTCAAAGTTGAATGCTACAATTGTAGAGAAATGGGTCATTACGCAAATGAATGTCCTAAGCGTCAAGGAATCTTACCTCAGAAAAGGCCAAGGGATCAAGGACAATCTTATGCTATTACTACAGTTGAAGCAGAATAACTAATGTATTGATGCTTTCGGACTCATGGATTATATTCTGGTTATTAGAATAATGTGATCTATATAAGGATTGTACTGCAGTACTTGTTGGTTTCAGTATGGTTTTAATATGATGAAGGTAATTATATTTTTAGTATGTGACAATAAGAGAAACTTTACTTTGATGGGGAATCTGATAAATTGATTTTGGAATTAAGAGACCTTTTAGAGAAAGTCTGGACAGAGGTATTTTGGATAACTATAAAGGTTGGAGTGGATTAAGTTGATTTTTGGATAGTATGGTTTAAGGTTAAAAAAAATTATGAAGATTATTTTTGGAGTATTATAATACTATATTTTTAGGAAAAGGACAACCTGCAGGGTGGGGAATAACCCGTCGCGTCGGACAAAGCTGCAGGAATCGAACCCACAACCATAGTGCGACAAGCCTTTATTTCCTACCACTAGCCTACAGGAAGTCCCTGGTTATTACAAAATAATTTTACTAATCTAAATTTTATGTGTTAACAATTGGAACCTTATACAATTAGGAAAAGCATAATATTTTTGGGTTCTATTATCTTTTTGAGTGAAAGGTGAGTTGAAGGTTGAAACTCCAATTGTCAGGCATAAATATATATATAACTATCTGTTATTCAATGAATAAATTAATTCTTAAACTTTAGTAAAGGGATATTAAAACAAAAAATGTGTTATCCTAATACCTTATGTCTTGTTGAACAGATGATATTTTAAATCAACATAGATTGAAGGCTTTGAGGCCCTCAATTTGACAGTTGATTGTGATTGATGACCTCAATCACTCCCTACAAATATTTACGTTTTTCCTCCAATTATATGTCTTTAATTGCCACCAATGTTCTCCTTATCGAGATCATAATTTGGTGGTGACTTTCTTATTTCCATTTTCCCCTTATTAAGGCTAAATTTTATTAACCTTATTTCCGATGTGGGTTTTCCACAAAGGTATTTTCTATTTTCAACCTCTTATTTTTAAAGAAAAATATCAAATTGCGAGGACGCAATTTATTGAAGAAGGGGAGAATGTAACACCCCGAGCTTCCACGATACGCTTCTCATTCAATAATACAATAGCTTGCATTGTACGCAACTTCGAGTTCTAAAACATCGCGACAAATCAAAGTAGCCGTTATGAATAGTAATAACCACTTTTTAAAATTATATAAATTTTATATTTCAAAATGGACTTCATTTTTGTATTCCTAATATTGAAATTAGCCTATGTTGAATTTTTTGTAATTTTCTGAGAACTTCAAATTTTTTATGAATAGTGAAAAATACTTAAAACAACTTTTTTAATCAAAATAATTCATAGTGATAAATTATACTATTGAGGGGTTTTAGAGTATAATTGGAATATATTTTTACCATTTTATCCAATGGTGGTCATTAGAATTAATTTAACATTGAAATTGGACATAAACAATTGCCAATCTTTTGATATAAATTGTTTCTTAAAAACACGCTATTTGTTGTGACAACGGGAATTAATTATAAAATTAATTAATGCAACTTATATGTTTGGAATTTTGTAAAATAGACATCATTTTTGAATTCGGAATATCAATTATAGCTTAGGGTGAAATTTTGGCCTTATTCTGAAAAACTTCAATTTTTGATGAATAGTGAAACCACTAAGTGGTAGTTAAATAACTGATTTTTCGTTTAAATGAAATATTACCACTTCTGTGATTTGATTTTCAAAAATCCGACATACATGGTTGTCATTAAGAAGTAAAATGTGGTTCAATGGGATAAAAATAATTTTTTTGGTGAATAGTAACTTATTAAGTTTTAATCGCGATTAGTGGTAATTAGTGTGGTTTAAGGTATAAATAATACTTTAATAATATTAAATGACCTAGACACATGTCCCAAACTCATTGGTTGTGTCATGGCCGACCAAGACAAGCCATGGCCTAACTTGGGGACCCCATGGATCCACTTTTGTTGGGAAATGACATAAATTACTTTTTATTTAATGTTAAAGAGAAAATGACACAAACATAATATGTTTTACGAAAACAATTTTTAAGTAGGGTTATACAAGTCCAAATTTTGATTATAAATAGTCATTGGAAAGATACAAAGATTTCCTATATCATAGTATTTGTTTTATAATTTTTAGACATTAAATGAATTTAATTATTTATGACATAATAATGATGCAGCGATGACATCATTATTTGACGATTTAAATAAAATGGAAAGTTAATATAAAATCTATGAACTACACATGGCCAAAACCTATTGGATGAGTGGATTTCGATGCCTTATCACCTTATCCACGAATTCTATCAATGTGGGACCTTTTAAAACCGAAACACATTTTCAAATAATGTAATGTTCCTTTACTTTCCAAAAGTGCCCCTCCTCTCCTCTTATAAAAGGCCCCCACCTCTACCTCATTTCACACACTCTTCAAGCCATTGGCTCGGCCAACCCCTGCCCATTTGCTCTCTCCACATCCCTCTCCTCATCCTAGAGGATTCCCTTTGGGCAGAATCCTTTCAAAGGAAGCCTTTAGGCTCAACTCAAAAGGAGTTACACTTTTTAAGGTAATTCATTCTCTCATGTTCTTTTGTTTTATTTTGCTTCTCCAACCCCCTAAACTCTTTTTATTTACTTCTTTTGTAACCACACCAGTATCTTAAATATACTAGGATGTTGTTATAAGATTTATTTGAGCTAAACTTCCACACAACTACATCAAATGGTTAAAGAACATAAGGTTTCCGTGGATGGCGAAATTCTGCCTCCCGAAACGATGATTGTTCAACACTCATTTAACACCTTCAAAGGTGGACATTATGATGTCACTATTTTTATATATGATATATAATATGTTTATGTTTTCCTTAAGCTTCTGTTTTTTTCATTTTGGGCATACCTTTATGGTTTCCATTATGGGTAAAACACGATATCTTCATTTTAGGAAGCGCGGACTACCGCCCCCTGAAAGTGATTTGATTCGTTAATACCATATGTGGGATGTGTGAAGGATAAAGTTAATGATATTATATATGTTATTATACTGGAATTATAATATACTCTCATATCATTATGATTCCATTCCAGAAAATATGAAATAGAAATGGAAGTAGCGTTCATGCGTACGTACGGCTTACCGTCTCCATGAATGGTGCATTTCATTTCTTACCTCTAAATGTGATGTAATATTATAAATGAATGTATGTACTGGATATATATGACATATATGATATCTACATCATGAATACCATTCTGGATATAATGAACCTTTGACCAAATTAACAACATGTAAGTGTAAGAAGCCTATTTTTGACTTAAGAACCAAATACCGACAAAATGAACATTATTAACTTAAATAATTACATAATGTTCATATCATTGTAATAAGTGATATAATAAGGATAATGAAGTTGAAAATGGTTCTTAATAAGGTATATATTAACTCTAGTTTATTATTCAGGAGGTTAAAGAACGGTTGAGTCAAGTCAGACACGAGGTAAGGGAACTTCTTAACCCAACTTCCATTCTTTGGGTTAATCTCCTACTTTCAAATTATGTCATGATATTATTATGTCTTATTTTGTATTTTTACTTTCTTTATGTGTACCTATAGTGAATACACATAATATATCTATTTTATTTTAAAAATGATCTTTTTAAGGACTTCGTCTCAATCTCCTTTCATTGAGGCATATTTGGTTTTATACACAACTTTCTTTTATACGGTGTATAAACCCCTTTGACTTTTAAGTTTATTCAAAAGGAATCTTTTTATACGAAGCATTTTACTAAACGACAAAAAGGGAATGTTTTTCTTTCCGTACTTATGCGGCGACAACGACTTCTCCGCCGCCGTGAACATTATTTGAGTTTCGGCTTCCTTTACAAGCCATACCTTTTTTAAAAAAGAAAAATAAATACAATGTTTTAACATTCTTTTATTTTGGTATTGAAAATGGTTTTGAAAGAATTTTTATTATATCAATGTGTTGTATTGATATCTTGTGATTGAAATATGGAAATGTTATGTTTCCTTTATGCATGTTTTATGTGATACGATTATGTTATGGTTTATGATATGTTTAAACCTATTCATATGAGGAATGCATTGGACTTAATAAGTGACGGGTGGAGCCCGCTATAGCTCCTCGATGCATCGGCAGGTCTCATGAGACAAACTAGTGTCTTGGCACAAGGCCTTGACAAAATCTTATTTGTGGTCTTGGCACGAGGCCTTGACTACGTGGTTATGATAGTCTGGCATTATGCATTCCATCATTATGAAAGTGGTTATTGATATTACATGTGATTATTCGACCAGTAGAATATCCATGTGAAGAAGTAAATGTCATTATCTCATTTTACTTTTGCCATATTATGTTGAAGTTCATGTTTAAGAGGCTTTTGTTTTAGTTATACATTGCCTTAAATGTTAATGTTTATTTATGAAAGCTTCCGCATTATTGTTATCCTTACTGAGCATTTGAGCTCACCCCTTTCAATGTTTAAAAATTTTCCAGGTTGTGAAGAAGTATTTTATGACTGACTTGCAAGAATAATCAGTGAAGATATGAGTGTGGACTATGAAGACCATGTTTTTTTGTAGTTTGTTTAATTTTGATGTATTGAAAGACTTATGAATGTATCTAGTGTTTCCAAGGCAACTAAACTAATCGGTCTTTCGAGACTTGATCTTTTGGGATCATGCCAATGTTACGAAGTAATGCACCGGCTCTGGGTAGTTGGGGTCGGGGCGTTACAGTTGGTATCAGAGGCAGTTTAGTACTAACCTTGGAAGCTAGATTTAGATAAACTCTGATTAGAGCACATAGCCCAAAGATAGACTTTGAGGATTAGTATAGAAGAACTTACTAGAATTTTGGTATTGTAGAGTTTTCCAAGCAATACATCCCTGTCTGGATACGAGCAGGTAGAGGCGGCTCTGGCACAGATGTACCTAGGGGTAAAACCCGAAAACACCGCTTTGAGCTAGACTCGAACGGGAACTGGTGCACGACAACGGGCCTTGCTGCACTCTTGGTTACGACACTCCCGGGGGATATGCTTAGGATAATTCTCCTTTTATTTACAAACCACTATGAAGGGTTATGAGTATATACTTCCTCAAAGAAAACATTTTTATAATTATGGATTATATCCATAATTAGTTCAATTTATGTTAAGTGTTTTACAAGTATGGAATTATGTATTTTGATTCATGAACTAATCTAGTTTATGCCATTATTTAGAAATGGCGCCTAGTGGAAGGAATGGAAACCGTATCAATGCACGCACTCCGTGTAGGGATTGCCCTCCTGCTCAGGATAATTATTGTGGATCTGGAGATACAACTGGTGCTGATCAACTTATTACCATACTGGGACAACTCACTCAGGTTATGAATAATAACCTTACTCGTATGGAGCACCCTGATCCGCAACGTGGAGGATCAATGCTAGATCGTTTCATGAGGCAACAACCACCAACCTTTAATGGGAGTACAAATCCTATAGTAGCTGAGCAATGGATAAATTCCTTAGAGAAAGTATTCCATGCCTTGCGGAGTAGTGAAAGGGAGAAGGTTGTCATGGCAGTTTACCGCCTCACTGGAGATGCCGATCAGTGGTGGTCGCTGATTCAAAACACAAAGGAAGATGATGACGTATCGAATATGGAATGGAGGGAGTTCAAAGATCTTTTCTTAGAAAAATACTTTCCTCGTGACCATCGAGCAGATATGGAAAGGCAATTTCTGAGTCTGAGGCAGAAGGAGGATGAGAATGTCGCAAAGTATGAGGCTAACTTTACAAGGTTAGCAAGGTATGCTGCAGATTACATACGTAACCCAAGGAGTAAGATTGATCGTTTCTTTGATGGGTTAAAACCATTTCTCCGTCGAGCTTTGGTATCACAATCCTTCTCATCATACGAAGATATTGTCTCGTGTGCTATCAAGACAGAAAAGGAATTCTCTAAGTCTTATGACAACAAAGTAAAGCAAGAGAAGAAGAGAACGGTGGAACAAGAGACAGATAAAGGGAAAAAGGGAAAGAAGGATTTTCCATTATGTGATAATTGTGGGAAAAATCACCCTGGTACTTGCCTAAAAGGAATGGGAGTTTGTTATAAATGTGGAGAAAAGGGTCACCAGGCTCGTGATTGCAAGGGAAAGAAAGAGGCTGTCAAAGTTGAATGCTACAATTGTAGAGAAATGGGTCATTATGCAAATGAATTTCCTAAGCGTCAGGGAAACTTACCTCAGAAAAGGCCAAGGGATCAAGGACAATCTTATGCTGTTAGTACAGTTGAAGCAGAATAACTAATGTATTGGTGCTTTTTGACTCAAGGATTATATTCTGGTTATAAGAATAATGTAATATATATATATGGATTGTACTGCAGTACTTTTTGATTTCAGTAAGGTTTTAATATGATTAAGGTAATCATATTTTTAGCATGTGACAATAAGAGAAACTTTTCTTTGTTTGGGGAATCTGATGTTACAATTGATTTTGGAATTTAGAGACCTTTTAGAGAAAGTCTGGATGAAGGTATTTTGGATAACTATAAAGGTTGGAGTGGATTAAGTTGAACTTTGGATAGTATTGTTTAAGGTTAAAACATTTATGAAGATTATTTTTGGAATAGTATGGTACTATATTTTTAGGAAAAGGACAACCTGCAGGGTGGGGCATAACCCGTCGCGTCGGACAAAGCTGCAGGAATCGAACCCACAACCATAGTGCGACAGGCCTTTATTTCCTACCACTAGCCTACAGGAAGTCCCTGGTTATTACAAAATAGTTTTACTAATCTAAATGGTATGTGTTAACATTTTGAACCTTATACAATTTGGATAAATAGAATATTTTTGAGTTCCGTTACCATTTGGAGTAAAAGTTGGGTTTGTGGTAAAAATTTATTAACGAATGAAAGTATACATAACAAGTATGTATATTCCCTTACGTTCTTAGTAAATCTCCTAAATAAATTCCTCAACATTATAAAAGGTAACATAAAACAAGAATGTTGTCGGTTAACTTTTCCAACTGGGGATTCAATGACCATTTAACCAATCACAAGTTTGTGATTTTCTTGTGGTTAAGATTTCTCCTAATCCTGTTTTCTATAACTCTCCATCAGACCTTGATGGTTTGTTTCTCCTCCATATCCATATTTTCATATAATCCTAGAGTGGGCTATATCGGGTGACCTTTGTAATTATCCTGCTTTCTTTTAATGTTATATATTTATTAACCTTATTTCCGATGTGGGTTTTCCTCAAAGGTATTGTCTCTTTTCAACCTTTTATTTTCAAAGAAAAATTTCAAATTGCGAGGACGCAATTTATTGAAGGAGGGGAGAATGTAACACCCCGAGCTTCCACGATACGCTTCTCATTCAATAATGAAATAGCTTGCATTGAACGCAACTTCGAGTTCTAAAACACCGCGACTAATCAAAGTAGCCGTTATGAATAGTAATAACCACTTTTTAAAATTATAGAAATTTTATATGTCAAAATGGACTTCATTTTTGTATTCGTAATATCGAAATTAGCCTATGTTGAATTTTTGGTATTTTTCTGAGAACTTCTAAAATTTTATAAATAGTGAAAAATACTTAAAACAACTTTTTTAATCAAAATAATTTATAGTGATAAATTATAATATTTGATCGTTTTAAAGTATAATTAGAATATATTTTTACCATTTTATCCAATGGTGGTCATTAGAATTAATTTAACATTGAAATTGGACATAAACAATTGCCAATCTTTTGTTATAAATTGTTTCTTAAAAACACGCTATTTGTTGTGACAGCGGGAATTAATTATAAAATTAATTAATGCAACTAATATGTTTGGAATTTTGTAAAATAGACATCATTTTTCAATTCGGAATATCAATTATAGCTTAGGGTGAAATTTTGGCCTTATTCTGAAAAACTTCAATTTTTGATGAATAGTGAAACCACTAAGTGGTTGTTAAATAACTGATTTTTCGTTTAAATGAAATATTACCACTTCTGTGATTTGATTTTCAAAAATCCGACATACATGGTTGTCATTAAGAAGTAAAATGTGGTTCAATGGGATAAAAATAATTTTTTGGTGAATAGTAACTTATTAAGTTCTTAATCGCGATTAGTGGTAATTAGGGTAGTTTAAGGTATAAATAATACTTTAATAATATTAAATGACCTAGACACATGTCCCAACCTCATTGGTTGTGTCATGGCCGACCAATACAAGCCATGGCCTAACTTGGGGACCCCATGGATCCACTTTTGTTGGGAAATAACATAAATTACTTTTTATTTAATGTTAAAGTGAAAATGACACTAACATAAAGTGTTTTACTAAAACAATTTTTAAGTAGGGTTACACAAGTCCAAATTTTGATTATAAATAGTCATTGGAAAGATACAAGGATTTACTATATCATAGTATTTTTTTTATAATTTCTAGACATTAAATAAATTTAATTATTTATGACATAATAATGATGCAGCGATGACATCATTATTTGACGATTTAAATAAAATGGAAAGATAATATAAAATATATGAACTACACATGGCCAAAACCAATTGGATGAGTGGATTTCGATGCCTTATCACCTTATCCACGAATTCTATCAATGTGGGACCTTTTAAAACCGAAACACATTTTCAAATAATGTAATGTTCCTTTACTTTCCAAAAGTGCCCCTCCTCTCCTCTTATAAAAGGCCCCCACCTCTACCTCATTTCACACACTCTTCAAGCCATTGGCTCGGCCAACCCCTGCCCATTTGCTCTCTCCACATCCCTCTCCTCATCCTAGAGGATTCCCTTTGGGCAGAATCCTTTCAAAGGAAGCCTTTAGGCTCAACTCAAAAGGAGTTACACTTTTTAAGGTAATTCATTCTCTCATGTTCTTTTGTTTTATTTTGCTTCTCCAACCCCCTAAACTCTTTTTATTTACTTCTTTTGTAACAACACCAGTATCTTAAATATACTAGGATGTTGTTATAAGATTTATTTGAGCTACACTTCCACACAACTACATCAAATGGTTAAAGAACATAAGGTTTCCGTGGATGGCGAAATTCTGCCTCCCGAAACGATGATTGTTCAACACTCATTTAACACCTTCAAAGGTGGCCATTATGATGTCACTATTTTTATATATGATATATAATATGTTTATGTTTTCCTTAAGCTTCTGTTTTTTTCATTTTGGGCATACCTTTATGGTTTCCATTATGGGTAAAACACGATATCTTCATTTTAGGAAGCGCGGACTACCGCCCCCTGAAAGTGATTTGATTCGTTAATACCATATGTGGGATGTGTGAAGGATAAAGTTAATGATATTATATATGTTATTATACTGGAATTATAATATACTCTCATTATGATTCCATTCCAGAAAATATGAAATAGAAATGGAAGTAGCGTTCATGCGTACGTACGGCTTACCGTCTCCATGAACGGTGCATTTCATTTCTTACCTCTAAATGTGATGTAATATTATAAATGAATGTATGTACTGGATATATATGACATATATGATATCTACATCATGAATACCATTCTGGATATAATGAACCTTTGACCAAATTAACAACATGTAAGTGTAAGAAGCCTATTTTTGACTTAAGAACCAAATACCGACAAAATGAACATTATTAACTTAAATAATTACATAATGTTCATATCATTGTAATAAGTGATATAATAAGGATAATGAAGTTGAAAATGGTTCTTAATAAGGTATATATTAACTCTAGTTTATTATTCAGGAGGTTAAAGAACGGTTGAGTCAAGTCAGACACGAGGTAAGGGAACTTCTTAACCCAACTTCCATTCTTTGGGTTAATCTCCTACTTTCAAATTATGTCATGATATTATTATGTCTTATTTTGTATTTTTACTTTCTTTATGTGTACCTATAGTGAATACACATAATATATCTATTTTATTTTAAAAATGATCTTTTTAAGGACTTCGTCTCAATCTCCTTTCATTGAGGCATATTTGGTTTTATACACAACTTTCTTTTATACGGTGTATAAACCCCTTTGACTTTTAAGTTTATTCAAAAGGAATCTTTTTATACGAAGCATTTTACTAAACGACAAAAAGGGAATGTTTTTCTTTCCGTACTTATGCGGCGACAACGACTTCTCCGCCGCCGTGAACATTATTTGAGTTTCGGCTTCCTTTACAAGCCATACCTTTTTTAAAAAAGAAAAATAAATACAATGTTTTAACATTCTTTTATTTTGGTATTAAAAATGGTTTTGAAAGAATTTTTATTATATCAATGTGTTGTATTGATATCTTGTGATTGAAATATGGAAATGTTATGTTTCCTTTATGCATGTTTTATGTGATACGATTATGTTATGGTTTATGATATGTTTAAACCTATTCATATGAGGAATGCATTGGACTTAATAAGTGACGGGTGGAGCCCGCTATAGCTCCTCGATGCATCGGCAGGTCTCATGAGACAAACTAGTGTCTTGGCACAAGGCCTTGACAAAATCTTATTTGTGGTCTTGGCACGAGGCCTTGACTACGTGGTTATGATAGTCTGGCATTATGCATTCCATCATTATGAAAGTGGTTATTGATATTACATGTGATTATTCGACCAGTAGAATATCCATGTGAAGAAGTAAATGGCATTATCTCATTTTACTTTTGCCATATTATGTTGAAGTTCATGTTTAAGAGGCTTTTGTTTTAGTTATACATTGCCTTAAATGTTAATGTTTATTTATGAAAGCTTCCGCATTATTGTTATCCTTACTGAGCATTTGAGCTCACCCCTTTCAATGTTTAAAAATTTTCCAGGTTGTGAAGAAGTATTTTATGACTGACTTGCAAGAATAATCAGTGAAGATATGAGTGTGGACTATGAAGACCATGTTTTTTTGTAGTTTGTTTAATTTTGATGTATTGAAAGACTTATGAATGTATCTAGTGTTTCCAAGGCAACTAAACTAATCGGTCTTTCGAGACTTGATCTTTTGGGATCATGCCAATGTTACGAAGTAATGCACCGGCTCTGGGTAGCTGGGGTCGGGGCGTTACAGTTGGTATCAGAGGCAGTTTAGTACTAACCTTGGAAGCTAGATTTAGATAAACTCTGATTAGAGCACATAGCCCAAAGATAGACTTTGAGGATTAGTATAGAAGAACTTACTAGAATTTTGGTATTGTAGAGTTTTCCAAGCAATACATCCCTGTCTGGATACGAGCAGGTAGAGGCGGCTCTGGCACAGATGTACCTAGGGGTAAAACCCGAAAACACCGCTTTGAGCTAGACTCGAACGGGAACTGGTGCACGACAACGGGCCTTGCTGCACTCTTGGTTACGACACTCCCGGGGGATATGCTTAGGATAATTCTCCTTTTATTTACAAACCACTATGAAGGGTTATGAGTATATACTTCCTCAAAGAAAACATTTTTATAATTATGGATTATATCCATAATTAGTTCAATTTATGTTAAGTGTTTTACAAGTATGGAATTATGTATTTTGATTCATGAACTAATCTAGTTTATGCCATTATTTAGAAATGGCGCCTAGTGGAAGGAATGGAAACCGTATCAATGCACGCACTCCGTGTAGGGATTGCCCTCCTGCTCAGGATAATTATTGTGGATCTGGAGATACAACTGGTGCTGATCAACTTATTACCATACTGGGACAACTCACTCAGGTTATGAATAATAACCTTACTCGTATGGAGCACCCTGATCCGCAACGTGGAGGATCAATGCTAGATCGTTTCATGAGGCAACAACCACCAACCTTTAATGGGAGTACAAATCCTATAGTAGCTGAGCAATGGATAAATTCCTTAGAGAAAGTATTCCATGCCTTGCGGAGTAGTGAAAGGGAGAAGGTTGTCATGGCAGTTTACCGCCTCACTGGAGATGCCGATCAGTGGTGGTCGCTGATTCAAAACACAAAGGAAGATGATGACGTATCGAATATGGAATGGAGGGAGTTCAAAGATCTTTTCTTAGAAAAATACTTTCCTCGTGACCATCGAGCAGATATGGAAAGGCAATTTCTGAGTCTGAGGCAGAAGGAGGATGAGAATGTCGCAAAGTATGAGGCTAACTTTACAAGGTTAGCAAGGTATGCTGCAGATTACATACGTAACCCAAGGAGTAAGATTGATCGTTTCTTTGATGGGTTAAAACCATTTCTCCGTCGAGCTTTGGTATCACAATCCTTTTCATCATACGAAGATATTGTCTCGTGTGCTATCAAGACAGAAAAGGAATTCTCTAAGTCTTATGACAACAAAGTAAAGCAAGAGAAGAAGAGAACGGTGGAACAAGAGACAGATAAAGGGAAAAAGGGAAAGAAGGATTTTCCATTATGTGATAATTGTGGGAAAAATCACCCTGGTACTTGCCTAAAAGGAATGGGAGTTTGTTATAAATGTGGAGAAAAGGGTCACCAGGCTCGTGAATGCAAGGGAAAGAAAGAGGCTGTCAAAGTTGAATGCTACAATTGTAGAGAAATGGGTCATTATGCAAATGAATGTCCTAAGCGTCAGGGAAACTTACCTCAGAAAAGGCCAAGGGATCAAGGACAATCTTATGCTGTTAGTACAGTTGAAGCAGAATAACTAATGTATTGGTGCTTTTTGACTCAAGGATTATATTCTTGTTATAAGAATAATGTAATATATATATATGGATTGTACTGCAGTACTTTTTGATTTCAGTAAGGTTTTAATATGATTAAGGTAATCATATTTTTAGCATGTGACAATAAGAGAAACTTTTCTTTGTTTTGGGAATCTGATAAATTGATTTTGGAATTTAGAGACCTTTTAGAGAAAGTCTGGACAGAGGTATTTTGGATAACTATTAAGGTTGGAATGGATTAAGTTGAACTTTGGATAGTATTGTTTAAGGCTAAAAAATTTATGAAGATTATTTTTGGAATATTATGATACTATAGGACAACCTGCAGGGTGGGGCATAACCCGTCGCGTCGGACAAAGCTGGAGGAATCGAACCCACAATCATAGTGCGACAGGCCTTTATTTCCTACCACTAGCCTACAGGAATTCCCTGGTTATTACAATATAATTTTACTAATCTAAATGGTATGTGTTAACATTTGGAACCTTATACAATTAGGATAATAATAATATTTTTGAGTTCTATTATCTTTTTGAGTGAAAGATGAGTTGAAGGTTGAAACACTAATTGTCAAGCATAAATATATATATACCTATCTCTTATTCAATGAATAAATTAATTCTTAAACTTTAGTAAAGGGATATTAAAACAAAAAATGTGTTATCCTAATACCTTATGTCTTGTTGAACTGATGATATTTTAAATCAACATAGATTGAAGGCTTTGAGGCCCTCATTTTGACAGTTGATTGTGATTGATGACCTCAATCACTCTCTACAAATATTTACGTTTTTCCTCCAATTATATGTCTTTAATTTCCACCAATGTTCTCTTTATCGAGATCATAATTTCGTGGTGACTTTCTTATTTCCATTTTCCCTCTTATTAAGGCTAAATTTTATTAACCTTATTTCCGATGTGGGTTTTCCACAAAGGTATTTTCTATTTTCAACCTCTTATTTTTAAAGAAAAATATCAAATTGCGAGGACGCAATTTATTGAAGGAGGGGAGAATGTAACACCCCGAGCTTCCACGATACGCTTCTCATTCAATAATACAATAGCTTGCATTGTACGCAACTTCGAGTTCTAAAACATCGCGACAAATCAAAGTAGCCGTTATGAATAGTAATAACCACTTTTTAAAATTATATAAATTTTATATTTCAAAATGGACTTCATTTTTGTATTCCTAATATTGAAATTAGCCTATGTTGAATTTTTTGTAATTTTCTGAGAACTTCAAAATTTTTATGAATAGTGAAAAATACTTAAAACAACTTTTTTAATCAAAATAATTCATAGTGATAAATTATACTATTGAGGGGTTTTAGAGTATAATTAGAATATATTTTTACCATTTTATCCAATGGTGGTCATTAGAATTAATTTAACATTGAAATTGAACATAAACAATTTCCAATCTTTTGATATAAATTGTTTCTTAAAAACACGCTATTTGTTGTGACAGCGGGAATTAATTATAAAATTAATTAATGAAACTAATATGTTTGGAATTTTGTAAAATAGACATCATTTTTGAATTCGTAATATCAATTATAGCTTAGGGTGAAATTTTGGCCTTATTCTGAAAAACTTCAATTTTTGATGAATAGTGAAACCACTAAGTGGTAGTTAAATAACTGATTTTTCGTTTAAATGAAATATTACCACATCTGTGATTTGATTTTCAAAAATCCGACATACATGGTTTTCATTAAGAAGTAAAATGTGGTTCAATGAGATCAAAATAATTTTTTGGTGAATAGTAACTTTTAAGTTCTTAATCGCGATTAGAGGTAATTAGTGTAGTTTGAGGTAAAAACAATGTTTTATTAATATGATATGAGCTTGACACTTGTCCTACTCCTATTGGATGAGTCATGGACGACCAAGACAACCCATGGGTCAACTTGGGGACCCCATGGAGCCACTTTAGTTGGAAAATGACATTAATATATATTTATTTAATGTTGAAATTAAATTGACAGAAACTTGAGTTGTTTTACTAAAACAGTTTTTAAGTGGGGTTACACAAGTCCAAATTTTGATTATAAATATTCATTACAAAGCTAAAAAGATTTCCTACATCATAGTATTTTTTTATAATTTGTAGACATTAAATAAATTAAATTATTTATGACATCATGATGATGTAGTGATGACCTCATTATTTAACGATTTAAATAAAATGGGAAGATAATGCAAAATCCAAGGCTTACACTTGTCCAAAGCCAATTGGATGAAGAGATTTCGAAACCTTATCACCTTAGCCTCGAATTATATAAGTGTGGGACCTTTAGAATCCGAAAAGCATTGTGAAATAATGTAACATTTCAATCTTTCCAAAAGTGCCCCTCCTCTCCACTTATAAAAGGCCCCCACCTCTCCCACCTCATTTACACTTTCAAGCCATTTGGCTCGGCCAAACTCTGCCCAAATACTCTCCCAACATTCCTCCCTTACTCCTAGAAACCTCACTTTGGGCAGAACGCTTCCCAAGGAAGCCTTTAGCTCAAATCAAAAAGAGTTACCCGATTTTGAGGTAATGTCTTTTATAATGTTGTTTTGTTTTATTTTTCTTCTCCAACCCCCTAAACTCTTTTTATTCATTTCTTTTGTAACAACACCAGTATCCTCAATATACTAGGATGTTGTTATAAGAAGGATTCGAGCTACACTTACACACACCTACATCTAATGGTTAAAGAACATACGGTTTCTGTGGATGGCGAATTTCTGCCTCACGAAACGATGATTGTTCAACACTCATATAACACCTTCAAAGGTGGCCATTAAGATGTCACTATATTTATATATGATATATAATGTGTTTATGTTTTACTTATGCTTCTGTATTTCTCATTTATGGCTTACTTTATGATTTCCATTATGGGTAAAACGCGATAATTTCATTTTAGGAAGTGCGGACTACCGCCCCCTCAAAGTGATTTGAATCGTTAATGCCATATGTGGGATGTATAAAGGATGGAGTAAATGGTATTATACACTATATTATACTGGAATTATATTATACATTTATATCATTATGATTTAGTTCCATTAAATATGAAATTGAAATGAAAGTAGCGTTCATGCGTACGTATGGCTTACCGTCTCCATGAACGGTGCATTTCATTTCTTACCTCTAAATGTTATGTAATATTATAAATGAATGTATATACTGGATATATAAGATATATATGACATATAAATCATGAATATAATTCTGGATATAATGGATATTTCACCACATAAACAACTTGTAATTATAAGAAGCTTATTGTTGACTCAAGTACCAAAGATCGACAAAACGACCGTTATTAACTTAAATAATTACATAATGTTCATATCATTGTAATAAGTGATATAATAAGGATAATGAAATTAAAAATGGTTCTTAATAAGGTATATATTAACTCTAGTTTATTATTCAGGAGGTTAAAGAACGGTTGAGTCAAGTCAGACACGAGGTAAGGGAACTTCTTAACCCAACTTCCATTCTTTGGGTTAATCTCCTACTTTCAAATTATGTCATGATATTATTATGTATTATTTTGTATTTTTACTTTCTTTATGTGTACATATAGTGAATACACATAACAGATCTATTTCATTTTAAAAATGATCTTTTTAAGGACTTCGTCTCAATCTCATTTCATTGAGGCATACTTTATTTTATACACAAATTTATTTTATATGGTGTATAAACCCCTTTGACTTTTACGTTTATTCAAAAGGAATCTTTTTTATACGAAGCGTTTACTAAACGACAAAATGGAATGTTTTGGTCGTACATATGCGGCGACAATGACTTCTCCGCCGCCATGACCATTATTTGAGTTTCGGCTTCCTCTACAAGCCATCTTTTTTTTAATGAAAAATAAATACAAAGTTTTAACTTTCTTTTATTTTGGTATTGAAAATGGTTTTGAAAGAGTTTTTATCAATGTGTTGTATTGATATCTTGTGATTGAAATGTGGAAATGTTATGTTTCCTTTATGCATGTTTTATGTGATACGATTATGTTATGGTTTATGATATGTTTAAACCTATTCATATGAGGAATGTATTGGACTTAATAAGTGACGGGTGGAGCCCGCTATAGCTCCTCGATGCATCGGTAGGTCTCATGAGACAACTAGACGTGGAATTGGCTGAGGCCCTTTCCCAATTTGATTTATGGTTTTGGCCGAGGCCTTAATCATTTTAGATGTCTTGGCTGAGGCCTTGACAAAATGTTTCAGAATGTCCGGCATTATACATTCCCTCATTATGAAAGTGGTTATTGATATTGCATGTGATTATTCGGCCAGTAGAATATCCATGTGAAGAAGTGAATGGCATTATCTCATTTTACTTTTGCCATATTATGTTGAAGTTCAAGTTTAAAAGGCTTTTGTTTTAGTTATACATTGCCTTAAATGTTAATGTTTATTTATGAAAGCTTCCGCAATATTGTTATCCTTACTGAGCATCTGAGCTCACCCCTTTCAATGTTTTAATGTTTTCCAGGATTTGAAGAAGTATATTATGAATGACATGCAGGGATAGTCTGAGGGGATATGAAGACAATATGTTGTTGTTGTTTTGGTTTACTTTATGATGTAATGTAACGTTTACAAATGTATCTAGTGTTTCCAAGGCTACTAAACTAATCGGTCTTTCGAGACTTGATCTTTTGTGATCATGCCAATGTTACGAAGTAATGCACCGACTCTGGGTAGCTGGGGTCGGGGCGTTACAGTTGGTATCAGAGGCAGTTTAGTACTAACCTTGGAAGCTAGATTTAGATAAACTCTGATTAGAGCACATAGCCCAAAGATAGACTTTGAGGATTAGTATAGAAGAACTTCCTAGAATTTTGGTATTATAGAGATGTTATGACTTTTCCGAGCAATACATCCCTGTATGGATACGAGCAGGTAGAGGCGGCTCTGGCACAGATGTACCTAGGGGTAAAACCCGAAAACACCGCTTTGAGCTAGACTCAAACGGGAACTGGTGCACGAAAACGGGCCTTGCTGCACTCTTGGTTACGACACTCCCGGGGGATATGCTTAGGATAATTCTCATTTTATTTACAAACCACTATGAAGGGTTATGAGTATATACTTTCTCAAAGAAAACATTTCTTTTTATGATTATGGATTATATCCATAAATAGTTCAATTTATGTTAAGTGTTTTATAAGTATGGAATTATGTATTTTGATTCATAAACTAATCTAGTTTATGCCATTGTTTAGAAATGGCGCCTAGTGGAAGGAATGGAAACCGTATCAATGCACGAACTCCGTGTAGGGATTTCCCTCCTGATCAAGATAATTATTGTGGATCTGGAGATACAACTGGTGCTGATCAACTTATTACCATACTGGGACAACTCACTCAGGTTATGAATAATAACCTTACTCGTATGGAGCACCCTGATCTGCAACGTGGAGGATCAATGCTAGATCGTTTCATGAGGCAACAACCACCAACCTTTAATGGGAGTACAAATCCCTTAGTAGCCGAGCAATGGATAAATTCCCTAGAGAAAATATTTCAGGCTTTGGGGAGTAGTGAAAGGGAGAAGGTTGTCATGGCAGTTTACCGCCTCACTGGAGATGTCGATCAGTGGTGGTCGCTGATTCGAAACACAAAGGAAGATGATGACGTATCGAATATGGAATGGAGGGAGTTCAAAGAGCTTTTCTTAGAAAAATACTTTCCTCGTGACCATCGAGCAGATATGGAAAGGCAATTTCTGAGTCTGAGGCAGAAGGAGGATGAGAATGTCGCAAAGTATGAGGCTAACTTTACAAGGTTAGCAAGGTATGCTGCAGATTACTTACGTAACCCAAGGAGTAAGATTGATCGTTTCTTTGATGGGTTAAAACCATTTCTCCGTCGAGCTTTGGTATCACAATCCTTTTCATCATACGAAGATATTGTCTCGTGTGCTATCAAGACAGAAAAGGAATTCTCTAAGTCTTATGACAACAAAGTAAAGCAAGAGAAGAAGAGAACGGTGGAACAAGAGACAGATAAAGGGAAAAAGGGAAAGAAGTATTTTCCATTATGTGATAATTGTGGGAAAAATCACCCTGGTACTTGCCTAAAAGGAATGGGAGTTTGTTATAAATGTGGAGAAAAGGGTCACCAGGCTCGTGATTGCAAGGGAAAGAAAGAGGCTGTCAAAGTTGAATGCTACAATTGTAGAGAAATGGGTCATTATGCAAATGAATGTCCTAAGCGTCAGGGAAACTTACCTCAGAAAAGGCCAAGGGATCAAGGACAATCTTATGCTGTTAGTACAGTTGAAGCAGAATAACTAATGTATTGGTGCTTTTTGACTCAAGGATTATATTCTGGTTATAAGAATAATGTAATATATATATATGGATTGTACTGCAGTACTTTTTGATTTCAGTAAGGTTTTAATATGATTAAGGTAATCATATTTTTAGCATGTGACAATAAGAGAAACTTTTCTTTGTTTTGGGAATCTGATAAATTGATTTTGGAATTTAGAGACCTTTTAGAGAAAGTCTGGACGGAGGTATTTTGGATAACTATTAAGGTTGGAATGGATTAAGTTGAACTTTGGATAGTATTGTTTAAGGCTAAAAAATTTATGAAGATTATTTTTGGAATATTATGATACTATAGGATAACCTGCAGGGTGGGGCATAACCCGTCGCGTCGGACAAAGCTGGAGGAATCGAACCCACAATCATAGTGCGACAGGCCTTTATTTCCTACCACTAGCCTACAGGAATTCCCTGGTTATTACAATATAATTTTACTAATCTAAATGGTATGTGTTAACATTTGGAACCTTATACAATTAGGATAATAATAATATTTTTGAGTTCTATTATCTTTTTGAGTGAAAGATGAGTTGAAGGTTGAAACACTAATTGTCAAGCATAAATATATATATACCTATCTCTTATTCAATGAATAAATTAATTCTTAAACTTTAGTAAAGGGATATTAAAACAAAAAATGTGTTATCCTAATACCTTATGTCTTGTTGAACTGATGATATTTTAAATCAACATAGATTGAAGGCTTTGAGGCCCTCAATTTGACAGTTGATTGTGATTGATGACCTCAATCACTCCCTACAAATATTTACGTTTTTCCTCCAATTATATGTCTTTAATTGCCACCAATGTTCTCCTTATCGAGATCATAATTTGGTGGTGACTTTCTTATTTCCATTTTCCCTCTTATTAAGGCTAAATTTTATTAACCTTATTTCCGATGTGGGTTTTCCACAAAGGTATTTTCTATTTTCAACCTCTTATTTTTAAAGAAAAATATCAAATTGCGAGGACGCAATTTATTGAAGGAGGGGAGAATGTAACACCCCGAGCTTCCACGATACGCTTCTCATTCAATAATACAATAGCTTGCATTGTACGCAACTTCGAGTTCTAAAACATCGCGACAAATCAAAGTAGCCGTTATGAATAGTAATAACCACTTTTTAAAATTATATAAATTTTATATTTCAAAATGGACTTCATTTTTGTATTCCTAATATTGAAATTAGCCTATGTTGAATTTTTTGTAATTTTCTGAGAACTTCAAAATTTTTATGAATAGTGAAAAATACTTAAAACAACTTTTTTAATCAAAATAATTCATAGTGATAAATTATACTATTGAGGGGTTTTAGAGTATAATTAGAATATATTTTTACCATTTTATCCAATGGTGGTCATTAGAATTAATTTAACATTGAAATTGGACATAAACAATTGCCAATCTTTTGATATAAATTGTTTCTTAAAAACACGCTATTTGTTGTGACAGCGGGAATTAATTATAAAATTAATTAATGAAACTAATATGTTTGGAATTTTGTAAAATAGACATCATTTTTGAATTCGTAATATCAATTATAGCTTAGGGTGAAATTTTGGCCTTATTCTGAAAAACTTCAATTTTTGATGAATAGTGAAACCACTAAGTGGTAGTTAAATAACTGATTTTTCGTTTAAATGAAATATTACCACATCTGTGATTTGATTTTCAAAAATCCGACATACATGGTTTTCATTAAGAAGTAAAATGTGGTTCAATGAGATCAAAATAATTTTTTGGTGAATAGTAACTTTTAAGTTCTTAATCGCGATTAGAGGTAATTAGTGTAGTTTAAGGTAAAAACAATGTTTTATTAATATGATATGAGCTTGACACTTGTCCTACTCCTATTGGATGAGTCATGGACGACCAAGACAACCCATGGGTCAACTTGGGGACCCCATGGAGCCACTTTAGTTGGAAAATGACATTAATATATATTTATTTAATGTTGAAATTAAATTGACAGAAACTTGAGTTGTTTTACTAAAACAGTTTTTAAGTGGGGTTACACAAGTCCAAATTTTGATTATAAATATTCATTACAAAGCTAAAAAGATTTCCTACATCATAGTATTTTTTTATAATTTTTAGACATTAAATAAATTAAATTATTTATGACATCATGATGATGTAGTGATGACCTCATTATTTAACGATTTAAATAAAATGGGAAGATAATGCAAAATCCAAGGCTTACACTTGTCCAAAGCCAATTGGATGAAGAGATTTCGAAACCTTATCACCTTAGCCTCGAATTATATAAGTGTGGGACCTTTAGAATCCGAAAAGCATTGTGAAATAACGTAACATTTCAATCTTTCCAAAAGTGCCCCTCCTCTCCACTTATAAAAGGCCCCCACCTCTCCCACCTCATTTACACTTTCAAGCCATTTGGCTCGGCCAAACTCTGCCCAAATACTCTCCCAACATTCCTCCCTTACTCCTAGAAACCTCACTTTGGGCAGAACTCTTCCCAAGGAAGCCTTTAGCTCAAATCAAAAAGAGTTACCCGATTTTGAGGTAATGTCTTTTATAATGTTGTTTTGTTTTATTTTTCTTCTCCAACCCCCTAAACTCTTTTTATTCATTTCTTTTGTAACAACACCAGTATCCTCAATATACTAGGATGTTGTTATAAGAAGGATTCGAGCTACACTTACACACACCTACATCTAATGGTTAAAGAACATACAGTTTCTGTGGATGGCGAATTTCTGCCTCACGAAACGATGATTGTTCAACACTCATATAACACCTTCAAAGGTGGCCATTAAGATGTCACTTATTACAATGTTATGAACATTATGTAATTATTTAAGTTAATAACGGTCGTTTTGTCGATCTTTGGTAACTTGAGTCAACAATAAACTTATTATAATTACAAGTTGTTCATGTGGTAGAATATCCATTATATCCAGAATTATATTCATGATTTAGATGTCATATATATCATATATACAGTATATACATTCATTCATAATGTCACGTAACATTTAGAGGTAAGAAATGAAATGCACCGTTCATGGAGACGGTAAGCCGTACGTACGCATGAACGCTACTTTCATTTCAATTTCATATTTAATGGAACTAAATCATAATGATATAAATGTATAATATAATTCCAGTATAATATAGTGTATAATACCATTTACTCCATCCTTTATACATCCCACATATGGCATTTACGATTCAAATCACTTTGAGGGGGCGGTAGTCCGCACTTCCTAAAATGAAATTATCGCGTTTTACCCATAATGGAAATCATAAAGTATGCCATAAATGAGAAATACAGAAGCATAAGTAAAACAAAAACATATTATATATCATATATAAAAATAGTGACATCTTAATGGCCACCTTTGAAGGTGTTATATGAGTGTTGAACAATCATCGTTTCGTGAGGCAGAAATTCGCCATCCATAGAAACCGTATGTTCTTTAACCATTAGATGTAGGTGTGTGTAAGTGTAGCTCGAATACTTCTTATAACAACATCCTAGTATATTGATGATACTGGTGTTGTTACAAAATAAATGAATAAAAAGAGTTTAGGGGGTTGGAGAAGAAAAATAAAACAAAACAACATTAGAGAAGACATTACCTCAAAATCGGGTAACTCTTTTTGATTTGAGCCAAAGGCTTCCTTGGGAAGAGTTCTGCCCAAAGTGAGGCTTCTAGGAGTAAGTTAGGAATTTTGGGAGAGTATTTGGGCAGAGGTTGGCCGAGCCAAATGGCTTGAAAGTGTAAATGAAGTGGGAGAGGTGGGGGCCTTTTATAAGTGGAGAGGAGGGGCACTTTTGGAAAGATTGAAATGTTACATTATTTCAAAATGATTTTCGGATTCTAAAGGTCCCACACTTATATAATTCGAGGCTAAGGTGATAAGGTTTCGAAATATCTTCATCCAATAGGCTTTGGACAAGTGTAAGCCTTGGATTTTGCATTATCTTCTCATTTTATTTAAATCGTTAAATAATGAGGTCATCGCCACATCATAATGATGTCATAAATAATTTAATTTATTTAATGTCTAAAAATTATAAAGCAAATACTATGATGTAGGAAATCTTTTTAGCTTTCTAATGAATATTTATAGTAAAAATTTGGACTTGTGTAACCCTACTTAAAAATTGTTTTAGTAAAGCAATTTATGTTAGTGTCATTTTCACTTTAATATTAAATAAAAACTAATTTATGTCATTTCCCAACAAAAGTGGATCCATGGGGTCCCCAAGTTGACCCATGGTTTGTCATGGTCGGCCATGACACAACCAATGAGGTTGGGACATGTTTCTAGGTCATTTAATATTATTAAAGTATTATTTATACCTTAAACTACCCTAATTACCACTAATCGCGATTAAGAACTTAATAAGTTACTATTCACCAAAAAATTATTATAATCTCATTGAACCACATTTTACTTCTTAATGACAACCATGTATGTCGGATTTTTGAAAATCAAATCACAGAAGTGGTAATATTTCATTTAAACGAAAAATCAGTTATTTAACTACCACTTAGTGGTTTCACTATTCATCAAAAATTGAAGTTTTTCAGAATAAGGCCAAAATTTCACCCTAAGATATAATTGATATTCCAAATTCATAAATGATGTCTATTTTACAAAATTCCAAACATATAAGTTGCATTAATTAATTTTACAATTAATTCCTGCTGTTACGACAAATAGCGTGTTTTTAAGAAACAATTTATATCAAAAGATTGGCAATTGTTTATGTCCAATTTCAATGTCAAATTAATTCTAATGACCACCATTGGATAAAATGGTAAAAATATATTCCAATTATACCTTAAAACCACTAAATATTATAATTTATCACTATTAATTATTTTTATTAAAAAGGTTGTTTTAAGTATTTTTCACTATTCATAAAAATTTGGAAGTTCTCAGAAAATTACAAAAAATTCAACATAGGCTAATATCAATATTAGGAATACAAAAATGAAGTCCATTTTGAAATATAAAATTTCTGTAAATTTAAAAGGTGGTTATTACTATTCATAACGGCTACTTTGATTAGTTGCGGTGTGTTAGAATTCGAAGTTGCGTACAATGCCAACCATTGCATTATTGAATGAGAAGCGTATCGTGGAAGCTCGGGGTGTTACATTCTCCCCTCCTTCAATAAATTGCGCCCTCGCAATTTGAAATTTTTCTTTGAAATAAAAGTTTGAAAAGAGAAAATACCTTTGTGGAAAACCCACATCGGAAATAAGGTTAATAAATATATAACATTAAAAGAAAGCAAGATAAGTACAAAGGTCACCCGATATAGCCCATTATAGGATTCTATGAAAATATGGATATGGAGGAGAAACAAACCATCAAGGTCTGATGGGGAGTTATAGAAAACAGGATTAGGAGAAAGTTTAACCACAAGAAAATCACAAACTTGTGATTGGTTAAACGGTCATTGAATCCCTAGTTGGAAAAGTTAACCGACAACATTTTTGTTTTAAGTTACCTTTTATAATGTTGAGGATTTTATTTAGGAGATTTACTAAGAACGTAAGGGAATATACATACTTGTTATGTATACTTTCATTCGTTAATGAATTTTTACCACAAACCCATCTTTTACTCCAAATGGTAACAGAACTCAAAAATATTCTATTTATCCTAATTGTATAAGGTACCAAAGGTTAATATCATATAATATGATATATATATATATGGATTGTACTACAGTACTTGTTGATTTTAGCAAGGTTTTAATATGATGAAGGTAATTATATTTTTAGTATGTGACAATAAGAGAAACTTTACTTTGTTTGGGGAATCTGATAAATTGATTTTGGAATTAAGAGACCTTTTAGAGAAAGTCTGGACAGAGGTATTTTGGATAACTATAAAGGTTGGAGTGGATTAAGTTGATCTTTGGATAGTATTGTTTAAGGTTAAAATATTTATGAAGATTATTTTTGGAATATTATGATACTATAGTTTTAGGAAAAGGACAACCTGCAGGGTGGGGCATAACCCGTCGCGTCGGACAAAGCTGCAGGAATCGAACCTACAATCAAAGTGCGAAATGCCTTTATTTCCTACCACTAGCCTACAGGAAGTCCCTGGTTATTACAAAATAATTTTACTAATCTAAATGGTATGTGTTAACATTTGGAACCTTATACAATTAGGATAAGTATAATATTTTTGGGTTCTATTATCTTTTTGAGTGAAAGGTGAGTTGAAGGTTGAAACTCTAATTGTCAAGCATAAATATATATACCTATCTGTTATTCAATGAATAAATTAATTCTTAAACTTTAGTAAAGGGATATTAAATCAAAAAAATGTGTTACCCTAATACCTTATGTCTTGTTGAACTGATGATATTTTAAATCAACATAGATTGAAGGCTTTGAGGCCCTCAATTTGACAGTTGATTGTGATTGATGACCTCAATCACTCCCTACAAATATTTACGTTTTTCCTCCAATTATATGTCTCTAATTGACACCAATGTTCTCCTTATCGAGATCATAATTTGGTGGTGACTTTCTTATTTCCATTTCCCTCTTATGAAGGCTAAATTTTATTAACCTTATTTCCGATGTGGGTTTTCCACAAAGGTATTTTCTATTTTCAACCTTTTATTTTCAAAGAAAAATATCAAATTGCGAGGACGCAATTTATTGAAGGAGGGGAGAATGTTACACCCCGAGCTTCCATGATACACCTCTTTTTCAATAATGCAATAGCTTGCATTGTACGCAACATCGAGTCCTAACACACTTCAACTAATCAAAGTAGCCGTTATGAATAGTAATAACCACTTTTTAAATTTATAGAAATTTTATATTTCAAAATGGACTTCATTTTTGTATTCCTAATATTGAAATTAGCCTATGTTGAATTTTTTGTAATTTTCTGAGAACTTCAAAATTTTGATGAATAGTTAAAAATACTTAAAACAACTTTTTTAATCAAAATAATTTATAGTGATAAGTTATACTATTGAGTGGTTTTAAAGTATAATTAGAATATATTTTTATCATTTTATCCAATGGTGGTCATTAGAATTAATTTAACATTGAAATTGGACATAAACAATTGCCAATCTTTTGATATAAATTGTTTCTTAAAAACACGCTATTTGTTGTTACAGCGGGAATTAATTATAAAATTAATTAATGCAACTTATATGTTTGGAATTTTGTAAAATAGACATCATTTTTGAATTCGGAATATCAATTATAGCTTAGGGTGAAATTTTGGCATTGTTCTGAAAAACTTCAATTTTTGATGAATAGTGAAACCACTAAGTGGTTGTTAAAAACTGATTTTTCGTTAAAATGAAATATTACCACTTCTGTGATTTGATTTTCAAAAATCCGACATACATGGTTTTCATTAAGAAGTAAAATGTGGTTCAATGAGATTAAAATAATTTTTTGGTGAATAGTAACTTTTAAGTTCTTAATCGTGATTAGAGGTAATTAGTGTAGTTTAAGGTAAAAATAATGTTTTAATAATATGAGATGAGCTTGACACTTATCCTACTCCTATTGGATGAGTCATGGCCGACCAAGACAACCCATGGGTCAACTTGGGGACCCCATGGAGCCACTTTGGTTGGAAAATGACATTAATATATATTTATTTAATGTTAAAATTAAATTGACACAAACATGAGTTGTTTTACTAAAACAGTTTTTAAGTGGGGTTACACAAGTCCAAATTTTGATTATAAATATTCATTTAAAATCTAAAACGATTTCCTACATCATAGTATTTTTTTTATAATTTTTAGACATTAAATAAATTAAATTATTTATGACATCATGATGATGCAGCGATGACCTCATTAATTAACGATTTAAATAAAATGAGAAGATAATGCAAAATCCAAGGCTTACACTTGGCCAAAGCCTATTGGATGATGAGATTTCGAACCGTTATCACCTTATCCTCGAATTATATAAGTGTGGGACCTCTAAAATCCGAAAATCATTTTATAATAAAGTGACTTTACTTTACTTTCCAAGAGTACCCCTCCTCTCCACTTATAAAAGGCCCCCAACTCTCCCACCTCATTCACACTTTCAAGCCATTTGGCTCGGCCAACCTCTGCCCAAATACTCTCCCAACTTCCCCCTCTTACTCCTAGAAGCCTCACTTTGGGCAGAACTCTTCCCAAGGAAGCCTTTGGCTCAAATCAAAAAGAGTTACCCGATTTTGAGGTAATGTATTTTCTAATGTTGTTTTGTTTTATTTTTCTTCTCCAACCCCCTAAACTCTTTTTATTAATTTCTTTTGTAACAACACCAGTATCCTCAATATACTAGGATGTTGTTATAAGAAGTATTCGAGCTACACTTACACACACCTACATCTAATGGTTAAAGAACATACGGTTTCTGTGGATGGCGAATTTCTGCCTCACGAAACGATGATTGTTCAACACTCATATAACACCTTCAAAGGTGGCCATTAAGATGTCACTATATTTATATATGATATATAGTGTGTTTATGTTTTACTTATGCTTCTGTATTTCTCATTTATGGCTTACTTTATGATTTCCATTATGGGTAAAACGCGATAATTTCATTTTAGGAAGTGCGGACTACCGCCCCCTCAAAGTGATTTGAATCGTTAATGCCATACGTGGGATGTATAAAGGATGGATTAAATGGTATTATACACTATATTATACTGGAATTATATTATACATTTATATCATTATGATTTCATTCCATTAAATATGAAATTGAAATGAAAGTAGCGTTCATGCGTACGTACGGCTTACCGTCTCCATGAACGGTGCATTTCATTTCTTACCTCTAAATGTTACATAATATTACAAATGAATGTATATACTGGATATATGAGATATATATGGCATCTAAATCATGAATATAATTTTGGAGATAATGGATATTCTACCACATAAACGACTTGTAATTATAAGAATTTTATTGTTGACTCAAGTAACAAAGATCGACAAAACGACCGTTATTAACTTAAATAATTACATAATGTTCATATCATTGTAAAAAGTGATATAATAAGGATAATGAAATTGAAAATGGTTCTTAATAAGGTATATATTAACTCTAGTTTATTATTCAGGAGGTTAAAGAACGGTTGAGTCAAGTCAGACACGAGGTAAGGGAACTTCTTAACCCAATTTCTATCCTTTGGGTTAATCTCCTACTTTCAAATTATGTCATGATTTGGTGGTGACTTTCTTATTTCCATTTTCCCTCTTATTAAGGCTAAATTTTATTAACCTTATTTCCGATGTGGGTTTTCCACAAAGGTATTTTCTATTTTCAACCTCTTATTTTTAAAGAAAAATATCAAATTGCGAGGACGCAATTTATTGAAGGAGGGGAGAATGTAACACCCCGAGCTTCCACGATACGCTTCTCATTCAGTAATACAATAGCTTGCATTGTACGCAACTTCGAGTTCTAAAACACCGCGACTAATCAAAGTAGCCGTTATGAATAGTAATACCTTCTTTTTGAAATATTATAAATTTTATATGTCAAAATGGACTTCATTTTTGTATTCGTAATATCGAAATTAGCCTATGTTGAATTTTTGGTATTTTTCTGAGAACTTCTAAAATTTTATAAATAGTGAAAAATACTTAAAACAACTTTTTTTAATCAAAATAATTTATAGTGATAAATTATAATATTTGATGGTTTTAAAGTATAATTAGAATATATTTTTACCATTTTATCCAATGGTGGTCATTAGAATTAATTTAACATTGAAATTGGACATAAACAATTGCCAATCTTTTGATATAAATTGTTTCTTAAAAACACGCTATTTGTTGTGACAGCGGGAATTAATTATAAAATTAATTAATGCAACTAATATGTTTGGAATTTTGTAAAATAGACATCATTTTTCAATTCGGAATATCAATTATAGCTTAGGGTGAAATTTTGGCCTTATTCTGAAAAACTTCAATTTTTGATGAATAGTGAAACCACTAAGTGGTTGTTAAATAACTGATTTTTCGTTTAAATGAAATATTACCACTTCTGTGATTTGATTTTCAAAAATCCGACATACATGGTTGTCATAAAGAAGTAAAATGTGGTTCAATGGGATAAAAATAATTTTTTGGTGAATAGTAACTTATTAAGTTCTTAATCGCGATTAGTGGTAATTAGGGTAGTTTAAGGTATAAATAATACTTTAATAATATTAAATGACCTAGACACATGTCCCAACCTCATTGGTTGTGTCATGGCCGACCAAGACAAGCCATGGCCTAACTTGGGGACCCCATGGATCCAATTTTGTTGGGAAATAACATAAATTACTTTTTATTTAATGTTAAAGTGAAAATGACACTAACATAAAGTGTTTTACTAAAACAATTTTTAAGTAGGGTTACACAAGTCCAAATTTTGATTATAAATAGTAATTGGAAAGATAAAAAGATTTCCTATATCATAGTAATTTTTTTATAATTTTTAGACATTAAAGAAATTTAATTATTTATGACATAATAATGATGCAGCGATGACATCATTATTTGACGATTTAAATAAAATGGAAAGATAATATAAAATCTATGAACTACACATGGACAAAACCAATTGGATGAGTGGATTTCGATGCCTTATCACCTTATCCACGAATTCTAGCAATGTGGGACCTTTTAAAACCGAAACACATTTTCAAATAATGTAATGTTCCTTTACTTTCCAAAAGTGCCCCTCCTCTCCTCTTATAAAAGGCCCCCACCTCTACCTCATTTCACACACTCTTCAAGCCATTGGCTCGGCCAACCCCTGCCCATTTGCTCTCTCCACATCCCTCTCCTCATCCTAGAGGATTCCCTTTGGGCAGAATCCTTTCAAAGGAAGCCTTTAGGCTCAACTCAAAAGGAGTTACACTTTTTAAGGTAATTCATTCTCTCATGTTCTTTTGTTTTATTTTGCTTCTCCAACCCCCTAAACTCTTTTTATTTACTTCTGTTGTAACAACACCAGTATCTTAAATATACTAGGATGTTGTTATAAGATTTATTTGAGCTACACTTCCACACAACTACATCAAATGGTTAAAGAACATAAGGTTTTCGTGGATGGCGAAATTCTGCCTCCCGAAACGATGATTGTTCAACACTCATTTAACACCTTCAAAGGTGGCCATTATGATGTCACTATTTTTATATATGATATATAATATGTTTATGTTTTCCTTAAGCTTCTGTTTTTTTCATTTTGGGCATACCTTTATGGTTTCCATTATGGGTAAAACACGATATCTTCATTTTAGGAAGCGCGGACTACCGCCCCCTGAAAGTGATTTGATTCGTTAATACCATATGTGGGATGTGTGAAGGATAAAGTTAATGATATTATATATGTTATTATACTGGAATTATAATATACTCTCATATCATTATGATTCCATTCCAGAAAATATGAAATAGAAATGGAAGTAGCGTTCATGCGTACGTACGGCTTACCGTCTCCATGAACGGTGCATTTCATTTCTTACCTCTAAATGTGATGTAATATTATAAATGAATGTATGTACTGGATATATATGACATATATGATATCTACATCATGAATACCATTCTGGATATAATGAACCTTTGACCAAATTAACAACATGTAAGTGTAAGAAGCCTATTTTTGACTTAAGAACCAAATACCGACAAAATGAACATTATTAACTTAAATAATTACATAATGTTCATATCATTGTAATAAGTGATATAATAAGGATAATGAAGTTGAAAATGGTTCTTAATAATGTAGATATTAACTCTAGTTTATTATTCAGGAGATTAAAGAACGGTTGAGTCAAGTCAGACACGAGGTAAGGGAACTTCTTAACCCAATTTCTATTCTTTGGGTTAATCTCCTACTTTCAAACTATGTCATGATATTTTTATGTCCTATCTTGTATTTGTACTTTCTTTATGTGTACCTATAGTGAATACACATAATAGATCTATTTTATTGGTAAGGGAAATTCTTAACCCAATTTCTGTTCTTTGGGTTAATCTCCTACTTTCAAATTCTGTCATGATATTGTTATGTATTATCTTGTATTTGTACTTTCTTTATGTGTACTTATAGTTAATACACATAATAGATCTATTTTATTTATAAATGATCTTGTAAGGGAACTTCTTAACCCAATTTCTATTCTTTGGGTTAATCTCCTACTTTCAAATTATGTCATGATATTGTTATGTCATATTTTGTATTTGTACTTTCTTTATGTGTAATTATAGTGAATACACATAATAGATATATTTTATTTAAATGATATTTGTAAGGGATCTTCTTAACCCAACTTCCATTCTTTGGGTTAATCTCCTACTTTCAAATTATGTCATGATATTATTATGTCCTATTTTGTATTTTTATGTTATTTATGTGTACCTATAGTGAATACACATAATATATCTAGATACATTCATAAGTCTTTCATTACATCAAAATTAAACAAACTACAAAAAACATGGTCTTCATAGTCCACACTCATATCTTCACTGATTATTCTTGCAAGTCAGTCATAAAATACTTCTTCACAACCTGGAAAATTTTTAAACATTGAAAGGGGTGAGCTCAAATGCTCAGTAAGGATAACAATAATGCGGAAGCTTTCATAAATAAACATTAACATTTAAGGCAATGTATAACTAAAACAAAAGCCTCTTAAACATGAACTTCAACATAATATGGCAAAAGTAAAATGAGATAGTGCCATTTACTTCTTCACATGGATATTCTACTGGTCGAATAATCACATGTAATATCAATAACCACTTTCATAATGAGGGAATGTATAATGCCGGACATTCTGAAACATTTTGTCAAGGCCTCGGCCAAGACATCTAAAATGATTAAGGCCTCGGCCAAAACCATAAATCAAATTGGGAAAGGGCCTCGGCCAATTCCACGTCTAGTTGTCTCATGAGACCTACCGATACATCGAGGAGCTATAGCGGGCTCCACCCGTCACTTATTAAGTCCAATACATTCCTCATATGAATAGGTTTAAACATATCATAAACCATAACATAATCGTATCACATAAAACATGCATAAAGGAAACATAACATTTCCACATTTCAATCACAAGATATCAATACAAAACATTGATAAAAACTCTTTCAAAACCATTTTCAATACCAAAATAAAAGAAAGTTAAAACTTTGTATTTATTTTTCATTAAAAAAAAGATGGCTTGTAGAGGAAGCCGAAACTCAAATAATGGTCATGGCGGCGGAGAAGTCATTGTCGCCGCATATGTACGACCAAAACATTCCATTTTGTCGTTTAGTAAACGCTTCGTATAAAAAAGATTCCTTTTGAATAAACGTAAAAGTCAAAGGGGTTTATACACCATATAAAATAAATTTGTGTATAAAATAAAGTATGCCTCAATGAAATGAGATTGAGACGAAGTCCTTAAAAAGATCATTTTTAAAATGAAATAGATCTGTTATGTGTATTCACTATATGTACACATAAAGAAAGTAAAAATACATAATAATACATAATAATATCATGACATAATTTGAAAGTAGGAGATTAACCCAAAGAATGGAAGTTGGGTTAAGAAGTTCCCTTACCTTGTGTCCGACTTGACTCAACCGTTCTTTAACCTCCTGAATAATAAACTAGAGTTAATATATACCTTATTAAGAACCATTCTCAATTTCATTATCCTTATTATATCACTTATTACAATGATATGATCATTATGTAATTATTTAAGTTAATAACGGTCGTTTTGTCGATCTTTGGTACTTGAGTCAAAAATAAACTTCTTATGATTACAAGTTGTTAGTGTGGTGAAATATCCATTATATCTAGAATGGTATTCATGATGTAGATATCATATATGTCATATATATCCAGTACATACATTCATTTATAATATTACATCACATTTAGAGGTAAGAAATGAAATGCACCGTTCATGGAGACGGTAAGCCGTACGTACGCATGAACGCTACTTCCATTTCTATTTCATATTTTCTGGAATGGAATCATAATGATATAAGAGTATATTATAATTCCAGTATAATAACATATATAATATCATTAACTTTATCCTTCACACATCCCACATATGGTATTAACGAATCAAATCACTTTCAGGGGGCGGTAGTCCGCGCTTCCTAAAATGAAGATATCGTGTTTTACCCATAATGGAAACCATAAAGGTATGCCCAAAATGAAAAAAAACAGAAGCTTAAGGAAAACATAAACATATTATATATCATATATAAAAATAGTGACATCATAATGGCCACCTTTGAAGGTGTTAAATGAGTGTTGAACAATCATCGTTTCGGGAGGCAGAATTTCGCCATCCACGGAAACCTTATGTTCTTTAACCATTTGATGTAGTTGTGTGGAAGTGTAGCTCAAATAAATCTTATAACAACATCCTAGTATATTTAAGATACTGGTGTTGTTACAAAAGAAGTAAATAAAAAGAGTTTAGGGGGTTGGAGAAGCAAAATAAAACAAAAGAACATGAGAGAATGAATTACCTTAAAAAGTGTAACTCCTTTTGAGTTGAGCCTAAAGGCTTCCATTGAAAGGATTCTGCCCAAAGGGAATCCTCTAGGATGAGTAGAGGGATGTGGAGAGAGCAAATGGGCAGGGGTTGGCCGAGCCAATGGCTTGAAGAGTGTGTGAAATGAGGTAGAGGTGGGGGCCTTTTATAAGAGGAGAGGAGGGGCACTTTTGGAAAGTAAAGGAACATTACATTATTTGAAAATGTGTTTCGGTTTTAAAAGGTCCCACATTGATAGAATTCGTGGATAAGGTGATAAGGCATCGAAATCCACTCATCCAATTGGTTTTGGCCATGTGTAGTTCATAGATGTTATATTATCTTTCCATTTTATTTAAATCGTCAAATAATGATGTCATCGCTGCATCATTATTATGTCATAAATAATTAAATTTATTTAATGTCTAAAAATTATAAAAAAAATACTATGATATAGGAAATCTTTTTATCTTTCCAATGACTATTTATAATCAAAATTTGGACTTGTGTAACCCTACTTAAAAATTGTTTTAGTAAAACACTTTATGTTAGTGTCATTTTCACTTTAACATTAAATAAAAAGTAATTTATGTTATTTCCCAACAAAAGTGGATCCATGGGGTCCCCAAGTTATGCCATGGCTTGTCTTGGTCGGCCATGACACAACCAATGAGGTTGGGACATGTGTCTAGGTCATTTAATATTATTAAAGTATTATTTATACCTTAAACTACCCTAATTACCACTAATCGCGATTAAGAACTTAATAAGTTACTATTCACCAAAAAATTATTTTTATCCCATTGAACCACATTTTACTTCTTTATGACAACCATGTATGTCGGATTTTTGAAAATCAAATCACAGAAGTGGTAATATTTCATTTAAACGAAAAATCAGTTATTTAACAACCACTTAGTGGTTTCACTATTCATCAAAAATTGAAGTTTTTCAGAATAAGGCCAAAATTTCACCCTAAGCTATAATTGATATTCCGAATTGAAAAATGATGTCTATTTTACAAAATTCCAAACATATTAGTTGCATTAATTAATTTTATAATTAATTCCCGCTGTCACAACAAATAGCGTGTTTTTAAGAAACAATTTATATCAAAAGATTGGCAATTGTTTATGTCCAATTTCAATGTTAAATTAATTCTAATGACCACCATTGGATAAAATGGTAAAAATATATTCTAATTATACTTTAAAACCATCAAATATTATAATTTATCACTATAAATTATTTTGATTAAAAAAAGTTGTTTTAAGTATTTTTCACTATTTATAAAATTTTAGAAGTTCTCAGAAAAATACCAAAAATTCAACATAGGCTAATTTCGATATTACGAATACAAAAATGAAGTCCATTTTGACATATAAAATTTATAATATTTCAAAAAGAAGGTATTACTATTCATAACGGCTACTTTGATTAGTCGCGGTGTTTTAGAACTCGAAGTTGCGTACAATGCAAGCTATTGTATTACTGAATGAGAAGCGTATCGTGGAAGCTCGGGGTGTTACATTCTCCCCTCCTTCAATAAATTGCGTCCTCGCAATTTGAAATTTTTCTTGGAAAATACAAGGTTGAAAAGAGAAAATACCTTTGAGGAAAACCCACATCGAAAATAAGGTTAATAAAATTTAGCCTTAATAAGAGGGAAAATGGAAATAAGAAAGTCACCACCAAATTATGATCTCGATAAGGAGAACATTGGTGGCAATTAAAGACATATAATTGGAGGAAAAACGTAAATATTTGTAGGGAGTGATTGAGGTCATCAATCACAATCAACTGTCAAATTGAGGGCCTCAAAGCCTTCAATCTATGTTGATTTAAAATATCATCAGTTCAACAAGACATAAGGTATTAGGATAACACATTTTTTGTTTTAATATCCCTTTACTAAAGTTTAAGAATTAATTTATTCATTGAATAAGAGATAGGTATATATATATTTATGCTTGACAATTAGAGTTTCAACCTTCAGCTCACCTTTCACTCAAAAAGATAATAGAACCTAAAAATATTATACTTATCCTATTTGTATAAGGTTCCAAATGTTAACACATACCATTTAGATTAGTAAAATTATTTTTTAATAACCAGGGACTTCCTGTAGGCTAGTGGTAGGAAATAAAGGCATGTCGCACTTTGATTGTGGGTTCGATTCCTACAGCTTTGTCCGTCGCGACGGGTTATGCCCCACCCTGCAGGTTGTCCTATAGTATCATAATATTCCAAAAATAATCTTCATAAATTTTTTAGCCTTAAACAATACTATCCAAAGTTCAACTTAATCCATTCCAACCTTAATAGTTATCCAAAATACCTCCGTCCAGACTTTCTCTAAAAGGTCTCTAAATTCCAAAATCAATTGTAACATCAGATTCCCAAAACAAAGAAAAGTTTCTCTTATTGTCACATACTAAAAATATGATTACCTTAATCATATTAAAGCCTTACTGAAATAAAAAAGTACTGCAGTACAATCCTTATATATATATCACATTATTCTAATAACCAGAATATAATCCATGAGTCCAAAAGCACCAATACATTAGTTATTCTGCTTCAACTGTAGTAATAGCATAAGATTGTCCTTGATCCCTTGTCCTTTTCTGAGGTAAGTTTCCTTGACGCTTAGGACATTCATTTGCATAATGACCCATTTCTCTACAATTGTAGCATTCAACTTTGACAGCCTCTTTCTTTCCCTTGCAATCACGTGCCTGGTGACCTTTTTCTCCACATTTATAACAGACTCCCATTCCTTTTAGGCAAGTACCAGGGTGATTCTTCCCACAATTATCACATAATGGAAAATCCTTCTTTCCCTTTTTCCCTTTATCTGTCTCTTGTTCCACCGTTCTCTTCTTCTCTTGCTTTACTTTATTGTCATAAGACTTAGAGAATTCCTTTTCTGTCTTGATAGCACATGAGACTATATCTTCGTATGTTGAGAAAGATTGTGACACTAGAGATCGAAACCTCCCTCTGATACCAACTGTAATGCCCCGACCCCAGCTACCTAGAGTCGGTGCATTACTTCGTAACATTGGCATGATCACAAAAGATCAAGTCTCGAAAGACCGATTAGTTTAGTAGCCTTGGAAACACTAGATACATTCATAAATCTTTCATTACATCAAAAAGTGAAAAACTACAATAACAAAGTCTCCATAGTCCACACTCATATCCTCTTCTGACTATCTCTGCAGGTCATTCATAAAATACTTCTTCACATCCTGGAAAATATTAAAACATTGAAAGGGGTGAGCTCAGATGCTCAGTAAGGATAACAATATTGCGGAAGCTTTCATAAATAAACATTAACATTTAAGGCAATGTACAACTAAAACAAAAGCCTTTCAAACTTGAACTTCAACATAACATGGCAAAAGTAAAATGAGATAATGCCATTCACTTCTTCACATGGATATTCTACTGGTCGAATAATCACATGAAATAGTAATAACCACCTTTTAAATTTATAGAAATTTTATATTTCAAAATGGACTTCATTTTTGTATTCCTAATATTGAAATTAGCCTATGTTGAATTTTTTGTAATTTTCCGAGAACTTCCAAATTTTTATGAATAGTGAAAAATACTTAAAACAACTTTTTTGATCAAAATAATTCATAGTGATAAATTATACTATTGAGTGGTTTTAGAGTATAATTAGAATATATTTTTACCATTTTATCCAATGGTGGTCATTAGAATTAATTTAACATTGAAATTGGACATAAACAATTGCCAATCTTTTGATATAAATTGTTTCTTAAAAACACGCTATTTGTTGTAACAACGGGAATTAATTAATTAATTAATGCAACTTATGTTTGGAATTTTGTAAAATAGGCATCATTTTTGAATTCGGAATATCAATTATAGCTTAGGGTGAAATTTTGGCATTGTTCTGAAAAACTTCAATTTTTGATGAATAGTGAAACCACTAAGTGGTAGTTAAATAACTGATTTTTCGTTTAAATGAAATATTACCACTTCTGTGATTTGATTTGCAAAAATCCGACATACATGGTTGTCATTAAGAAGTAAAATGTGGTTCAATGAGATCAAAATAATTTTTTGGTGAATAGTAACTTTTAAGTTCTTAATCGCGATTAGAGGTAATTAGTGTAGTTTAAGGTAAAAACAATGTTTTATTAATATGATATGAGCTTGAAACTTGTCCTACTCCTATTGGATGAGTCATGGCCGACCCAGACAACCCATGGGTCAACTTGGGGACCCCATGGAGCCACTTTAGTTGGAAAATGACATTAATATATATTTATTTAATGTTAAAGTTAAATTGACACAAACATGAGTTATTTTACTAAAACAATTTTTAAGTGGGGTTACAAAAGTCCAAATATTGATTATAAATATTCATTAGAACGCTAAAAAGATTTCCTACATCATTGTAGTTTTTTTATAATTTTTAGACATTAAATAAATTAAATTATTTATGACATCATGATGATGCAGTGATGACCTCATTATTTAACGATTTAAATAAAATGAGAAGATAATGCAAATTCCAAGGCTTACACTTGTCCAAAGCCAATTGGATGAGGATATTTCGAACCCTTATCACCTTAGCCTCGAATTATATAAGTGTGGGACCTTTAGAATCCGAAAACCATTGTGTAAATAATGTAACTTTTCAATCTTTCCAAAAGTGCCCCTCCTCTCCACTTATAAAAGGCCCCCACCTCTCCCACCTCATTTACACTTTCAAGCCATTTGGCTCGGCCAACCTCTGCCCAAATACTCTCCCAACTTCCCCCTCTTACTACTAGAATCCTCACTTTGGGCAGAACTCTTTCCAAGGAAGCCTTTGGCTCAAATCAAAAAGAGTTACCCGATTATGAGGTAATGTCTTTTCTAATGTTGTTTTGTTTTATTTTTCTTCTCCAACCCCCTAAATCCTTTTTATTAATTTCTTTTGTAACAACACCAGTATCCTCAATATACTAGGATGTTGTTATAAGAAGTATTCGAGCTACACTTACACACACCTACATCTAATGGTTAAAGAACATACAGTTTCTGTGGATGGCGAATTTCTGCCTCACGAAACGATGATTGTTCAACACTCATATAACACCTTCAAAGGTGGCCATTAAGATGTCACTATTTTTATATATGATATATAATATGTTTATGTTTTAATTATGCTTCTGTATTTCTCATTTATGGCATACTTTATGATTTCCATTATGGGTAAAACGCGATAATTTCATTTTAGGAAGTGCGGACTACCGCCCCCTCAAAGTGATTTGAATCGTTAATGCCATATGTGGGATGTATAAAGGATGGAGTAAATGGTATTATACACTATATTATACTGGAATTATATTATACATTTATATCATTATGATTTAGTTCCATTAAATATGAAATTGAAATGAAAGTAGCGTTCATACGTACGTACGGCTTACCGTCTCCATGAACGGTGCATTTCATTTCTTACCTCTAAATGTTACGTAATATTATAAATGAATGTATATAATGGATATATAAGATATATATGACATCTAAATCATGAATATAATTCTGGATATAATGGATATTTCACCACATAAACAACTTGTGATTATAAGAAGCTTATTGTTGACTCAAGTACCAAAGATCTACAAAACGACCGTTATTAACTTAAATAATTACATAATGTTCATATCATTGTAATAAGTGATATAATAAGGATAATGAAATTGATAATGGTTCTTAATAACGTATATATTAACTCTAGTTTATTATTCAGGAGGTTAAAGAACGGTTGAGTCAAGTCAGACACAAGGTAAGGGAAATTCTTAACCCAATTTCTGTTCTTTGGGTTAATCTCCTACTTTCAAATTCTGTCATGATATTGTTATGTATTATCTTGTATTTGTACTTTCTTTATGTGTACTTATAGTTAATACACATAATAGATCTATTTTATTTATAAATGATCTTGTAAGGGAATTTCATAACCCAACTTCCATTCTTTGGGTTAATCTCCTACTTTCAAATTACGTCATGATGTTATTATGTCCTATTTTGTATTTTTACTTTCTTTATGTGTACCTATAGTGAATACACATAATAAAATGAGAAGATAATGCCAAATCCAAGGCTTACACTTGTCCAAAGCCTATTGGATGAAGAGATTTCGAAACCTTATCACCTTAGCCTCGAATTATATAAGTGTGGGACCTTTAGAATCCGAAAAGCATTGTGAAATAATGTAACATTTCAATCTTTCCAAAAGTGCCCCTCCTCTCCTCTTATAAAAGGCCCCCACCTCTACCACCTTATTCACACTTCCAAGCCTTTTGGTTCGGCCAACCCCTGCCCAAATACTCTCCCAACTTCTCTCCCTTCGTCCTAGAAGCTTTACTTTAGTCAGAAAGCCATCCTAAGGAGTCCTTTTGATCAAATCAAAAGGAAGAACCCGAAGAAGAGGTAACATTTTCATCACCCTCTTTCAAGTTTCTTTCTTCTTCCACTCCCTCTTTGTTTTTTATTTCAATTCTAAAATTATAACTCCAGTATCTTCTATATACTGTGATGTTATTATAAATATGGAACAACCATATTCAGTATTCTACCCATCATTTGAATGACATGTCACCATACGTGCGTACGTACGGCTTACCGTCTCCACGTCGTGGTGTAATTGTTATTCATTATATTATTATTTAGATGGGTATAATAATGATATGTAATTCATGTAAATAATAAATATAACATGATAATGATTCTTTATATATGATACACTATCCAATTATATATTATTCTAATATCAAAATAATGATATTGTCGCTCGTGCGTACGTACGGACTACCGTCTCCACGAACGCGATGAGATTCATTCTCCGTCGTATCCATTCAAGTATAATTATCATTTTATGATTTAAAAATAATGTTTAAGGACATGATATCATTCTGGATATGAATAATATACAACCTATCCATGAAAAACAAGACTTACATGACAAAACATATAAAAGAAAACGAGTAAGTTAACACCCAAAACAACGATAAATCTAAGATATTGTTAACAAAGCAATGTTAAAAGATCATATATGATATCATATGAATGTATATGATTCTTGTATAATTTAATAACAATTATTTCACCATTATACAGGAGGTTAACCTACCCCAACCAAGGAAAAGTACAAGGTAAGGGTTTACTTCACAACCTCTTCATTATCCAAGGTTGTTTATACATAATTATCTACTGGGACCTCGTTATCATCCAAATCCATGTTTCTTAAAAATGTCTTTCAAAACATTTTTACTATTAAATGGAAAATGGGTTAAAGTATTTTATACCCTTATACGTTTTTGAAAAGAATCTCACCGTCGTTTTCCAAACAATGTACTTTTTGACCTTTTTGACAAATTTAAGGTAAGAAAATTTTCAAAGTAAATGTATTATTTTATAATTATGGGACTTTTAAATGATTTAAAAAAAAGGAGAGTTATTTCTCTCAAATAGCTTTGATTCCATCCATGTCAACATCCTTTGATGGGTTTTAAGTTTAATTGAAATTGATTTATGATACAAAACTTCCATTGAGCATTTCGTGAAATATTTGACTGAGGATGTGTTATTTTATACCATCCATAGTTTATGGAGAAATTATTGACATTTCGTATGCTAGTTTTAATACGAATATTTATGTTATGTTTTAACCTATTCATATGAGGAATGTATTGGACTTAATAAGTGACGGGTGGAGCCCGCTATAGCTCCTCGATGCATCGGTAGGTCTCATGAGACAACTAGACGTGGAATTGGCCGAGGCCCTTTCCCAATTTGATTTATGGTTTTGGCCGAGGCCTTAATCATTTTAGATGTCTTGGCCGAGGCCTTGACAAAATGTTTCAGAATGTCCGGCATTATACATTCCCTCATTATGAAAGTGGTTATTGATATTGCATGTGATTATTCGGCCAGTAGAATATCCATGTGAAGAAGTGAATGGCATTATCTCATTTTACTTTTGCCATATTATGTTGAAGTTCAAGTTTAAAAGGCTTTTGTTTTAGTTATACATTGCCTTAAATGTTAATGTTTATTTATGAAAGCTTCCGCAATATTTTTATCCTTACTGAGCATCTGAGCTCACCCCTTTCAATGTTTTAATGTTTTCCAGGATTTGAAGAAGTATATTATGAATGACCTGCAGGGATAGTCTGAGGGGATATGAAGACAATATGTTGTTGTTGTTTTGGTTTACTTTATGATGTAATGTAACGTTTACAAATGTATCTAGTGTTTCCAAGGCTACTAAACTAATCGGTCTTTCGAGACATGATCTTTTGTGATCATGCCAATGTTACGAAGTAATGCACCGACTCTGGGTAGCTGGGGTCGGGGCGTTTACTTCTTCACATGGATATTCTACTGGTCGAATAATCACATGTAATATCAATAACCACTTTCATAATGATGGAATGCATAATGCCAGACTATCATAACCACATAGCCAAGGCCCCGTGCCAAGACTACAAATAAGATTTTGTCAAGGCCTTGTGCCAAGACACTAGTTTGTCTCATGAGACCTGCCGATGCATCGAGGAGCTATAGCGGGCTCCACCCGTCACTTATTAAGTCCAATGCATTCCTCATATGAATAGGTTTGAACATATCATAAACCATAACATAATTGTGTCACATAAAACATGCATAAAGGAAACATAACATTTCCACATTTCAATCACAAGATATCAATATAGCACATTGATATAATAAAAACGATTTCAAAACCATTTTCAATACCAAAATAAAAGAAAGTTAAAACTTTGTATTTATTTTTCATTAAAAAAAAGATGGCTTATAGAGGAAGCCGAAACTCAAATAATGGTCACGGCGGCGGAGAATTCGTTGTCGCCGCATAAGTACGGAAAGAAAAACATTCCCTTTTGTCGTTTATCAAAACGCTTTGTATAAAAAGATTCCTTTTGAATAATCATAAAAGTCAAAGGGGTTTATACACCGTATAAAAGAAAATTGTGTATAAAACCAAATATGCCTCAATGAAAGGGGATTGAGAAGAAGTAATTAAAATGATCATTTTTAAAATAAAAGAGATATATTATGTGTATTCACAATAGTTACACATATAGAAAGTAAATATATAAAATAGGACATAATAATATCTTGACATAATTTGAAAGTAGGAGATTAACCCAAAGAATGGAAGTTGGGTTAAGAAATTCCCTTACAAGATCATTTATAAATAAAATAGATCTATTATGTGTATTAACTATAAGTACACATAAAGAAAGTACAAATACAAGATAATACATAACAATATCATGACAGAATTTGAAAGTAGGAGATTAACCCAAAGAACAGAAATTGGGTTAAGAATTTCCCTTACCTCGTGTCTGACTTGACTCAACCGTTCTTTAACCTCCTGAATAATAAACTAGAGTTAATATATACCTTATTAAGAACCATTTTCAACTTCATTATCCTTATTATATCACTTATTACAATGATATGAACATTATGTAATTATTTAAGTTAATAATGTTCATTTTGTCGGTATTTGGTTCTTAAGTCAAAAATAGGCTTCTTACACTTACATGTTGTTAATTTGGTCGAAGGTTCATTATATCCAGAATGGTATTCATGATGTAGATATCATATATGTCATATATATCCAGTACATACATTCATTTATAATATTACATCACATTTAGAGGTAAGAAATGAAATGCACCGTTCATGGAGACGGTAAGCCGTACGTACGCATGAACGCTACTTCCATTTCTATTTCATATTTTCTGGAATGGAATCATAATTATATGAGAGTATATTATAATTCCAGTATAATAACATATATAATATCATTAACTTTATCCTTCACACATCCCACATATGGTATTAACGAATCAAATCACTTTCAGGGGGCGGTAGTCCGCGCTTCCTAAAATGAAGATATCGTGTTTTACCCATAATGGAAACCATAAAGGTATGCCCAAAATGAAAAAAACAGAAGCTTAAGGAAAACATAAACATATTATATATCATATATAAAAATAGTGACATCATAATGGCCACCTTTGAAGGTGTTAAATGAGTGTTGAACAATCATCGTTTCGGGAGGCAGAATTTCGCCATCCACGGAAACCTTATGTTCTTTAACCATTTGATGTAGTTGTGTGGAAGTGTAGCTCAAATAAATCTTATAACAACATCCTAGTATATTTAAGATACTGGTGTTGTTACAAAAGAAGTAAATAAAAAGAGTTTAGGGGGTTGGAGAAGCAAAATAAAACAAAAGAACATGAGAGAATGAATTACCTTAAAAAGTGTAACTCCTTTTGAGTTGAGCCTAAAGGCTTCCTTTGAAAGGATTCTGCCCAAAGGGAATCCTCTAGGATGAGGAGAGGGATGTGGAGAGAGCAAATGGGCAGGGGTTGGCCGAGCCAATGGCTTGAAGAGTGTGTGAAATGAGGTAGAGGTGGGGGCCTTTTATAAGAGGAGAGGAGGGGCACTTTTGGAAAGTAAAGGAACATTACATTATTTGAAAATGTGTTTCGGTTTTAAAAGGTCCCACATTGATAGAATTCGTGGATAAGGTGATAAGGCATCGAAATCCACTCATCCAATTGGTTTTGGCCATGTGTAGTTCATAGATTTTATATTATCTTTCCATTTTATTTAAATCGTCAAATAATGATGTCATCGCTGCATCATTATTATGTCATAAATAATTAAATTTATTTAATGTCTAAAAATTATAAAAAAAATACTATGATATAGGAAATCTTTTTATCTTTCCAATGACTATTTATAATCAAAATTTGGACTTGTGTAACCCCACTTAAAAATTGTTTTAGTAAAACATTTTATGTTTGTGTCATTTTTTACTTTAACATTAAATAAAAGGTATTTATGTCATTTTCTAACTAAAGTGGCTCCATGGGGTCCCCAAGTTGACCCATGGGTTGTCTTGGTCGGCCATGACACAACCAATGAGGTTGGGACATGTGTCTAGGTCATTTCATATTATTAATGTATTATTTATACCTTAAACTACACTAATTACCACTAATCGCGATTAAGAACTTAAAAGTTACTATTCACCAAAAAATTATTTTGATCTCATTGAACCACATTTTACATCTTAATGACAACCATGTATGTCGGATTTTTGAAAATCATATCACAGAAGTTGTAATATTTCATTTAAACGAAAAATCAGTTATTTAACTACCACTTAGTGGTTTCACTATTCATCAAAAATTGAAGTTTTTCAGAATAAGGCCAAAATTTCACCCTAAGCTATAATTGATATTCCGAATTCAAAAATGATGTCTATTTTACAAAATTCCAAACATATAAGTTGCATTAATTAATTTTATAATTAATTCCCGCTGTTACGACAAATAGCGTGTTTTCAAGAAACAATTTATATCAAAAGATTGGCAATTGTTTATGTCCAATTTCAATGTTAAATTATTTCTAATGACCACCATTGGATAAAATGGTAAAAATATATTCTAATTATACTTTAAAACCATCAAATATTATAATTTATCACTATAAATTATTTTGATTAAAAAAGTTGTTTTAAGTATTTTTCACTATTTATAAAATTTTAGAAGTTCTCAGAAAAATACCAAAAATTCAACATAGGCTAATTTCGATATTAAGAATACAAAAATGAAGTCCATTTTGACATATAAAATTTATAATATTTCAAAAAGAAGGTATTACTATTCATAACAGCTACTTTGATTAGTCGCGGTGTTTTAGAACTCGAAGTTGCGTACAATGCAAGCTATTGTATTACTGAATGAGAAGCGTATCGTGTAACGCCCCGACCCCAGCTACCCAGAGCCGGTGCATTACTTCGTAACATTGGCATGATCACAAAAGATCAAGTCTCGAAAGACCGATTAGTTTAGTAGCCTTGGAAACACTAGATACATTCATAAGTCTTTCATTACATCAAAAGGTGAAAAACTACAAAAAAACATGGTCTTCATAGTCCACACTCATATCTTCACTGATTATTCTTGCAAGTCAGTCATAAAATACTTCTTCACAACCTGGAAAATTTTTAAACATTGAAAGGGGTGAGCTCAAATGCTCAGTAAGGATAACAATAATGCGGAAGCTTTCATAAATAAACATTAACATTTAAGGCAATGTATAACTAAAACAAAAGCCTTTTAAACATGAACTTCAACATAATATGGCAAAAGTAAAATGAGATTATGCCATTTACTTCTTCACATGGATATTCTACTGGTCGAATATTCACATGCAATATCAATAACCACTTTCATAATGATGGAATGCATAATGCCAGACTATCATAACCGCGTAGTCAAGGCCTCGTGCCAAGACCACAAATAAGATTTTGTCAAGGCCTTGTGCCAAGACACTAGTTTGTCTCATGAGACCTGCCGATGCATCGAGGAGCTATAGCGGGCTCCACCCGTCACTTATTAAGTCCAATGCATTCCTCATATGAATAGGTTTAAACATATCATAAACCATAACATAATCGTATCACATAAAACATGCATAAAGGAAACATAACATTTCCATATTTCAATCACAAGATATCAATACAACACATTGATATAATAAAAATTCTTTCAAAACCATTTTCAATACCAAAATAAAAGAATGTTAAAACATTGTATTTATTTTTCTTTTTTAAAAAAGGTATGGCTTGTAAAGGAAGCCGAAACTCAAATAATGTTCACGGCGGCGGAGAAGTCGTTGTCGCCGCATAAGTACGGAAAGAAAAACATTCCCTTTTTGTCGTTTAGTAAAATGCTTCGTATAAAAAGATTCCTTTTGAATAAACTTAAAAGTCAAAGGGGTTTATACACCGTATAAAAGAAAGTTGTGTATAAAACCAAATATGCCTCAATGAAAGGAGATTGAGACGAAGTCCTTAAAAAGATCATTTTTAAAATAAAATAGATATATTATGTGTATTCACTATAGGTACACATAAAGAAAGTAAAAATACAAAATAAGACATAATAATATCATGACATAATTTGAAAGTAGGAGATTAACCCAAAGAATGGAAGTTGGGTTAAGAAGTTCCCTTACCTCGTGTCTGACTTGACTCAACCGTTCTTTAACCTCCTGAATAATAAACTAGAGTTAATATATACCTTATTAAGAACCATTTTCAACTTCATTATCCTTATTATATCACTTATTACAATGATATGAACATTATGTAATTATTTAAGTTAATAATGTTCATTTTGTCGGTATTTGGTTCTTAAGTCAAAAATAGGCTTCTTACACTTACATGTTGTTAATTTGGTCAAAGGTTCATTATATCCAGAATGGTATTCATGATTTAGATATCATATATGTCATATATATCCAGTACATACATTCATTTATAATATTACATCACATTTAGAGGTAAGAAATGAAATGCACCGTTCATGGAGACGGTAAGCCGTACGTACGCATGAACGCTACTTCCATTTCTATTTCATATTTTCTGGAATGGAATCATAATGAGAGTATATTATAATTCCAGTATAATAACATATATAATATCATTAACTTTATCCTTCACACATCCCACATATGGTATTAACGAATCAAATCACTTTCAGGGGGCGGTAGTCCGCGCTTCCTAAAATGAAGATATCGTGTTTTACCCATAATGGAAACCATAAAGGTATGCCCAAAATGAAAAAAACAGAAGCTTAAGGAAAACATAAACATATTATATATCATATATAAAAATAGTGACATCATAATGGCCACCTTTGAAGGTGTTAAATGAGTGTTGAACAATCATCGTTTCGGGAGGCAGAATTTCGCCATCCACGGAAACCTTATGTTCTTTAACCATTTGATGTAGTTGTGTGGACGTGTAGCTCAAATAAATCTTATAACAACATCCTAGTATATTTAAGATACTGGTGTTGTTACAAAAGAAGTAAATAAAAAGAGTTTAGGGGGGTTGGAGAAGCAAAATAAAACAAAAGAACATGAGAGAATGAATTACCTTAAAAAGTGTAACTCCTTTTGAGTTGAGCCTAAAGGCTTCCTTTGAAAGGATTCTGCCCAAAGGGAATCCTCTAGGATGAGGAGAGGGATGTGGAGAGAGCAAATGGGCAGGGGTTGGCCGAGCCAATGGCTTTAAGAGTGTGTGAAATGAGGTAGAGGTGGGGGCCTTTTATAAGAGGAGAGGAGGGGCACTTTTGGAAAGTAAAGGAACATTACATTATTTGAAAATGTGTTTCGGTTTTAAAAGGTCCCACATTGATAGAATTCGTGGATAAGGTGATAAGGCATCGAAATCCACTCATCCAATTGGTTTTGGCCATGTGTAGTTCATAGATTTTATATTATCTTTCCATTTTATTTAAATCGTCAAATAATGATGTCATCGCTGCATCATTATTATGTCATAAATAATTAAATTTATTTAATGTCTAAAAATTATAAAAAAAATACTATGATATAGGAAATCTTTTTATCTTTCCAATGACTATTTATAATCAAAATTTGGACTTGTGTAACCCTACTTAAAAATTGTTTTAGTAAAACACTTTATGTTAGTGTCATTTTCACTTTAACATTAAATAAAAAGTAATTTATGTTATTTCCCAACAAAAGTGGATCCATGGGGTCCCCAAGTTAGGCCATGGCTTGTCTTGGTCGGCCATGACACAACCAATGAGGTTGGGACATGTGTCTAGGTCATTTAATATTATTAAAGTATTATTTATACCTTAAACTACCCTAATTACCACTAATCGCGATTAAGAACTTAATAAGTTACTATTCACCAAAAAATTATTTTTATCCCATTGAACCACATTTTACTTCTTAATGACAACCATGTATGTCGGATTTTTGAAAATCAAATCACAGAAGTGGTAATATTTCATTTAAACGAAAAATCAGTTATTTAACAACCACTTAGTGGTTTCACTATTCATCAAAAATTGAAGTTTTTCAGAATAAGGCCAAAATTTCACCCTAAGCTATAATTGATATTCCGAATTGAAAAATGATGTCTATTTTACAAAATTCCAAACATATTAGTTGCATTAATTAATTTTATAATTAATTCCCGCTGTCACAACAAATAGCGTGTTTTTAAGAAACAATTTATAACAAAAGATTGGCAATTGTTTATGTCCAATTTCAATGTTAAATTAATTCTAATGACCACCATTGGATAAAATGGTAAAAATATATTCTAATTATACTTTAAAACGATCAAATATTATAATTTATCACTATAAATTATTTTGATTAAAAAAGTTGTTTTAAGTATTTTTCACTATTTATAAAATTTTAGAAGTTCTCAGAAAAATACCAAAAATTCAACATAGGCTAATTTCGATATTACGAATACAAAAATGAAGTCCATTTTGACATATAAAATTTCTATAATTTTAAAAAGTGGTTATTACTATTCATAACGGCTACTTTGATTAGTCGCGGTGTTTTAGAACTCGAAGTTGCGTTCAATGCAAGCTATTTCATTATTGAATGAGAAGCGTATCGTGGAAGCTCGGGGTGTTACATTCTCCCCTCCTTCAATAAATTGCGTCCTCGCAATTTGAAATTTTTCTTTGAAAATAAAAGGTTGAAAAGAGACAATACCTTTGAGGAAAACCCACATCGGAAATAAGGTTAATAAATATATAACATTAAAAGAAAGCAGGATAATTACAAAGGTCACCCGATATAGCCCACTCTAGGATTATATGAAAATATGGATATGGAGGAGAAACAAACCATCAAGGTCTGATGGAGAGTTATAGAAAACAGGATTAGGAGAAATCTTAACCACAAGAAAATCACAAACTTGTGATTGGTTAAATGGTCATTGAATCCCCAATGAAAGGGGGCGGTAGTCCGCACTTCCTAAAATGAAGATATCGCGTATACCCATAATGGAAGCCATAAAGGTAAGACACAAATGAAAAATAAAGAAGCATAAGTAAAACATAAATATATTATATATCATATATAAAAATAGTGACATCATAATGGCCACCTTTGAAGGTGTTAAATGAGTGTTGAACAATCATTGTTTCGTGAGGCAGAAATTCGCCATCCACAGAAACCGTATGCTCTTTAACCATTAGATGTAGGTGTGTGTAAGTGTAGCTCAAATCATTCTTATAACAACATCCTAGTATATTTAGGATACTGGTTTTGTTACAAAAGAAATGAATAAAAAGAGTTTAGGGGTTGGAGAAGAAAAATAAAACAAAACAACATTAGAAAAGACATTACCTCAAAATCAGGTAACTCTTTTTGATTTGAGCCAAAGGCTTCCTCGGGAAGAGTTCTGCCCAAAGTGAGGATTCTAGGAGTAATAGGGGGAAGTTGGGAGAGTATTTGGGCAGAGTTTGGCCGAGCCAAATGGCTTGAAAGTGTAAATGAGGTGGGAGAGGTGGGGGCCTTTTATAAGTGGAGAGGAGGGGCACTTTTGGAAAGATTGAAATGTTACATTATTTCACAATTATAAATAGTCATTGGAAAGATAAAAAGATTTCCTATATCATAGTATTTTTTTTATAATTTTTAGACATTAAATAAATTTAATTATTTATGACATAATAATGATGCAGCGATGACATCATTATTTAACGATTTAAATAAAATGAGAAGATAATGCAAAATCCAAGGCTTACACTTGTCCAAAGCCTATTGGATGAGGAGATTTAGAAACCTTATCACCTTAGCCTCGAATTATATAAGTGTGGGACCTTTAGAATCCGAAAAGCATTTTGAAATAATGTAACATTTCAATCTTTCCAAAAGTGCCCCTCCTCTCCACTTATAAAAGGCCCCCACCTCTCCCACCTCATTTACACTTTCAAGCCATTTTGCTCGGCCAACCTCTGCCCAAATACTCTCCCAACATTCCTCCCTTACTCATAGAAGCCTCACTTTGGGCAGAACTCTTCCCGAGGAAGCCTTTGGCTCAAATCAAAAAGAGTTACCCGATTTTGAGGTAATGTCTTTTCTAATGTTGTTTTGTTTTATTTTTCTTATCCAACCCCCTAAACTCTTTTTATTCAATTCTTTTGTAACAACACCAGTATCCTCAATATACTAGTATGTTGTTATAAGAAGTATTCGAGCTACACTTACACACACCTACATCTAATGGTTAAAGAACATACGGTTTCTGTGGATGGCGAATTTCTGCCTCACGAAACGATGATTGTTCAACACTCATATAACACCTTCAAAGGTGGCCATTAAGATGTCACTATATTTATATATGATATATAATGTGTTTATTTTTTACTTATGCTTCTGTATTTCTCATTTATGGCTTACTTTATGATTTCCATTATGGGTAAAACGCGATAATTTCATTTTAGGAAGTGCGGACTACCGCCCCCTCAAAGTGATTTGAATCGTTAATGCCATATGTGGGATGTATAAAGGATGGAGTAAATGGTATTATACACTATATTATACTGGAATTATATTATACATTTATATAATTATGAATTAGTTCCATTAAATATGAAATTGAAATGAAAGTAGCGTTCATGCGTACGTACGGCTTACCGTCTCCATGAACGGTGCATTTCATTTCTTACCTCTAAATGTTACGTGATATTATAAATGAATGTATATAATGGATATATAAGATATATATGACATCTAAATCATGAATATAATTCTGGAGATAATGGATATTATACCACATAAACAACTTGTAATTATAAGAAGTTTATTGTTGACTCAAGTACCAAAGATCGACAAAACGACCGTTATTAACTTAAATAATTACATAATGTTCATAACATTGTAATAAGTGATATAAAAAGGATAATGAAATTGAAAATGGTTCTTAATAAGGTAGATATTAACTCTAGTTTATTATTCAGGAGGTTAAAGAACGGTTGGGTCAAGTCGGGCACAAGGTAAGGGAATTTCTTAACCCAACTTCCATTCTTTGGGTTAATCTCCTACATTCAAATTATGTCGATATTATTATGTCCTATTTTGTATTTTTTACTTTCTTCATGTATATCTATAGTGAATACACATAATTGATCTATTTTATTTTAAAAATTATCTTTTTATGGACATCGTCTCAATCTCCTTTCATTGAGTCATATTTGGTTTTATACACAATTTTCTTTTATAGGTGTATAAACCCCTTTGACTTTTACGTTTATTCAAAAGGAATCTTTTTTATACAAAGCGTTTTTCTAAACGACAAAAGGGAATGTTTTTCTTTCCGTACTTATGCGGCGACAACGACTTCTCCGCCGCCATGACCATTATTTGAGTTCCGGCTTCCTCTACAAGCCATCACTTTTTTTTAATGAAAAATAAATACAAAGTTTTAACTTTCTTTTATTTTGGTATTGAAAATGGTTTTGAAAGAATTTTTATTATATCAATGTGTTGTATTTATATCTTGTGATTGAAATGTGAAAATGTTATGTTTCCTTTATGCATGTTTTATTTGATATGATTATGTTATGGTTTATGATATGTTTAAACCTATTCATATGAAGAATGCATTGGACTTAATAAGTGACGGGTGGAGCCCGCTATAGCTCCTCGATGCATCGGCAGGTATCATGGGACAAACTAGTGTCTTGGCACGAGGCCTTGACAAAATCTTATTTGTGGTCTTGGCACGAGGCCTTGGCTACGTGGTTATGATAGTCTGGCATTATGCATTCCATCATTATGAAAGTGGTTATTGATATTGCATGTGATTATTCGACCAGTAGAATATCCATTTGAAGAAGTAAATGGCATTATCTCATTTTACTTTTGCCATATTATGTTGATGTTCAAGTTTAAAAGGCTTTTGTTTTAGCTATACATTGCCTTAAATGTTTATGTTTATTTATGAAAGCTTCCGCAATATTGTTATCCTTACTGAGCATCTGAGCTCACCCCTTTCAATGTTTTAATATTTTCCAGGATGTGAAGAAGTATTTTATGAATGACCTGCAGGGATAGTCAGAAGAGGATATGAGTGTGGACTATGGAGACTTTGTTATTGTAGTTTTTCACTTTATGATGTAATGTAACGTTTACGAATGTATCTAGTGTTTCCAAGGCTACTAAACTAATCGGTCTTTCGAGACTTGATCTTTTGTGATCATGCCAATGTTACGAAGTAATGCACCGACTCTGGGTAGCTGGGGTCGGGGCGTTACAGTTGGTATCAGAGGCAGTTTAGTACTAACCTTGGAAGCTAGATTTAGATAAACTCTGATTACAGCACATAGCCCAAAGATAGACTTTGAGGATTAGTATAGAAGAACTTCCTAGAATTTTGGTATTATAGAGATGTTATGACTTTTCCGAGCAATACATCCCTGTCTGGATACGAGCAGGTAGAGGCGGCTCTGGCACAGATGTACCTAGGGGTAAAACCCGAAAACACCGCTTTGAGCTAGACTCGAACGGGAACTGGTGCACGACAACGGGCCTTGCTGCACTCTTGGTTACGACACTCCCGGGGGATATGCTTAGGATAATTCTCATTTTACTTACAAACCACTATGAAGGGTTATGAGTACATACTTACTCAAAGAAAACATTTCTTTTTATGATTATGGATTATATCCATAAATAGTTCAATTTATGTAAAGTGTTTTACAAGTATGGAATTATGTATTTTGATTCATAAACTAACCTAGTTTATGCCGTTGTATAGAAATGGCGCCCAGTAGAAGGAATGCGAACTCCAGCAGTACGTATGATCCAAAGAGTAAGAAGGATAGTATCTTTTACGGTATTAAGCCAACATTTCGAAGGGAAATAGTCTCCCATGTGTTCTCAACATATGAAGAAATAGTATCATGTGTTAATAGGATAAGTAAAGAATTCTCTGAGTCCTATGGCTTTGAAGCGAAGCAAGAGACGAAAGGGATGGAAGAGAGAATGATGGATAAAGGGATGAGGGGAAAGAAGAATTTTCCAATATGTGGTAATTGTGGGAAGAAACATCATGGAACTTGCCTAAAGGGAATGGGAGTTTGTTATAAGTGTAGAGAAAAAGGACACAAAGTGCGTGACTGCAAGGGTAAGAAAATGGTTTCAAATGTACAATGCTTCTTCTGCAAGGATTGGGGACACTACGCAAACCAATGTCCAAATCATCAGAGCATGCCCCAAATGATGTTATTGGATAATAATCAAGTTATGATACTACCACAGATGAGGAGTAATGATTAGAGTTCTTATGTTGTTATTAAAGATTTTTTTTAATTTGAGTGTTGTATCAATGATGTACTGGTTATAATAATTATGGAGTATATAAGGATTGTACTGCAGTACTATTTCATCAAGGACTTGAGATTGTGTGGAACCAAGAAAAGTGACTCCACAGTAGGTTAAATTTTTGGAAAATATATGGTTGAGAGAAAGATAAACCATAATATGGTTTTGATACTGAGATTGTGATTTTGGAATAAGACGAGATTGATTTGGATAAATTATATTGGATATACTTAACTTCCTTGAAACTGATTGATGTTTTGTATACATTTTTGGATAGAAGGAGTATATCTAGTATTCTATAAGGAATAAGGGATCATGGTAATTCAGTATGTTTAAAAAGAATACATGATGAAGGTGTTCACATGTTGTTACGTGGGATAAAGGATCTTCATTATGTTTACCTTCCTTATAAAATTTGGACTGTGAGTTGGACAGAAGTATTTTGGATAACTATTAAGGTTGGAATGGATTAAGTTGAACTTTGGATAGTATTGTTTAAGGTTAAAACATTTATGAAGATTATTTTTGGAATAGTATAGTACTATATTTTTAGGAAAAGGACAACCTGCAGGGTGGGGAATAACCCGTCGCGTCGGACAAAGCTGCAGGAATCGAACCCACAACCATAGTGCGACAAGCCTTTATTTCCTACCACTAGCCTACAGGAAGTCCCTGGTTATTACAAAATCGTTTTACTAATCTAAATGGTATGTGTTAACATTTGGAACCTTATACAATTAGGATAAATAGAATATTTTTGAGTTCTGTTACCATTTGGAGTAAAAGTTGGGTTTGTGGTAAAAATTTATTAACGAATGAAAGTATACATAACAAGTATGTATATTCCCTTACGTTCTTAGTAAATCTCATAAATAAATTCCTCAACATTATAAAAGGTAACTTAAAACAAAAATTTTGTCGGTTAACTTTTCCAACTGGGGATTCAATGACCGTTTAACCAATCACAAGTTTGTGATTTTCTTATGGTTAAACTTTCTCCTAATCCTGTTTTCTAAAACTCTCCATCAGACCTTGATGGTTTGTTTTTCTTCCATATCCATATTTTCATAGAATCCTAGAATGGGCTATATCGGGTGACCTTTGTACTTATCCTGCTTTCTTTTAATGTTATATATTTATTAACCTTATTTCCGATGTGGGTTTTCCACAAAGGTATTTTCTATTTTCAACCTTTTATTATCAAAGAAAAATTTCAAATTGCGAGGACGCAATTTATTGAAGGAGGGGAGAATGTAACACCCCGAGCTTCCACGATACGCTTCTCATTCAATAATGCAATAGCTTGCATTGTACGCAAGTTCGAGTTCTAACACACCGCAACTAATCAAAGTAGCCGTTATGAATAGTAATAACCACCTTTTAAATTTATAGAAATTTTATATTTCAAAATGGACTTCATTTTTGTATTCCTAATATTGAAATTAGCCTATGTTGAATTTTTTGTAATTTTCTGAGAACTTCAAAATTTTTATGAATAGTGAAAAATACTTAAAACAACTTTTTTAATCAAAATAATTAATTGTCATAAATTATACTATTTAGTGGTTTTAAAGTATAATTAGAATATATTTTTACCATTTTATCCAATGGTGGTCATTAGAATTAATTTAACATTGAAAATGGACATAAACAATTGCCAATCTTTTGATATAAATTGTTTCTTAAAAACACGCTATTTGTCATAACAGCGGGAATTAATTGTAAAATTAATTAATGCAACTTATATGTTTGGAATTTTGTAAAATAGACATCATTTTTGAATTCGGAATATCAATTATAGCTTAGGGTGAAATTTTGGCCTTATTCTGAAAAACTTCAATTTTTAATGAATAGTGAAACCACTAAGTGGTAGTTAAATAACTGATTTTTCGTTTAAATGAAATATTACCACTTCTGTGTTTTGATTTTCAAAAATCCGACATACATGGTTGTCATTAAGAAGTAAAATGTGGTTCAATGAGATTATAATAATTTTTTGATGAATAGTAACTTATTAAGTTCTTAATCGCGATTAGTGGTAATTAGGGTAGTTTAAGGTATAAATAATACTTTAATAATATTAAATGACCTAGACACATGTCCCAACCTCATTGGTTGTGTCATGGCCGACCAAGACAAGCCATGGCCTAACTTGGGGACCCCATGGATCCACTTTTGTTGGGAAATAACATAAATTACTTTTTATTTAATGTTAAAGTGAAAATGACACTAACATAAAGTGTTTTACTAAAACAATTTTTAAGTAGGGTTACAAAAGTCCAAATTTTGATTATAAATAGTCATTGGAAAGATAAAAAGATTTCCTATATCATAGTATTTTTTTTATAATTTTTAGACATTAAATAAATTTAATTATTTATGACATAATAATGATGCAGCGATGACATCATTATTTAACGATTTAAATAAAATGAGAAGATAATGCAAAATCCAAGGCTTACACTTGTCCAAAGCCTATTGGATGAGGAGATTTCGAAACCTTATCACCTTAGCCTCGAATTATATAAGTGTGGGACCTTTCGAATCCGAAGAGAATTTTGAAATAATGTAACATTTCAATCTTTCCAAAAGTGCCCCTCCTCTCCACTTATAAAAGGCCCCCACCTCTCCCACCTCATTTACACTTTCAAGCCATTTTGCTCGGCCAACCTCTGCCCAAATACTCTCCCAACATTCCTCCCTTACTCATAGAAGCATCACTTTGGGCAGAACTCTTCCCGAGGAAGCCTTTGGCTCAAATCAAAAAGAGTTACCCGATTTTGAGGTAATGTCTTTTCTAATGTTGTTTTGTTTTATTTTTCTTATCCAACCCCCTAAACTCTTTTTATTCAATTATTTTGTAACAACACCAGTATCCTCAATATACTAGTATGTTGTTATAAGAATTATTCGAGCTACACTTACACACACCTACATCTAATGGTTAAAGAACATACGGTTTCTGTGGATGGCGAATTTCTGCCTCACGAAACGATGATTGTTCAACACTCATATAACACCTTCAAAGGTGGCCATTAAGATGTCACTATATTTATATATGATATATAATGTGTTTATTTTTTACTTATGCTTCTGTATTTCTCATTTATGGCTTACTTTATGATTTCCATTATGGGTAAAACGCGATAATTTCATTTTAGGAAGTGCGGACTACCGCCCCCTCAAAGTGATTTGAATCGTTAATGCCATATGTGGGATGTATAAAGGATGGAGTAAATGGTATTATACACTATATTATACTGGAATTATATTATACATTTATATAATTATGAATTAGTTCCATTAAATATGAAATTGAAATGAAAGTAGCGTTCATGCGTACGTACGGCTTACCGTCTCCATGAACGGTGCATTTCATTTCTTACCTCTAAATGTTACGTGATATTATAAATGAATGTATATAATGGATATATAAGATATATATGACATCTAAATCATGAATATAATTCTGGAGATAATGGATATTATACCACATAAACAACTTGTAATTATAAGAAGTTTATTGTTGACTCAAGTACCAAAGATCGACAAAACGACCGTTATTAACTTAAATAATTACATAATGTTCATAACATTGTAATAAGTGATATAAAAAGGATAATGAAATTGAAAATGGTTCTTAATAAGGTAGATATTAACTCTAGTTTATTATTCAGGAGGTTAAAGAACGGTTGGGTCAAGTCGGGCACAAGGTAAGGGAACTTCTTAACCCAATTTCCATTCTTTGGGTTAATCTCCTACTTTCAAATTTTGGACTTGTGTAACCCTACTTAAAAATTGTTTTAGTAAAATAACTCATGTTTGTGTCAATTTAACTTTAACATTAAATAAATATATATTAATGTCATTTTCCAACTAAAGTGGCTCCATGGGGTCCCCAAGTTGACCCATGGGTTGTCTGGGTCGGCCATGACTCATCCAATAGGAGTATATTATAATTCCAGTATAATAACATATATAATATCATTAACTTTATCCTTCACACATCCCACATATGGTATTAACGAATCAAATCACTTTCAGGGGGCGGTAGTCCGCGCTTCCTAAAATGAAGATATCGTGTTTTACCCATAATGGAAACCATAAAGGTATGCCCAAAATGAAAAAAACAGAAGCTTAAGGAAAACATAAACATATTATATATCATATATAAAAATAGTGACATCATAATGGCCACCTTTGAAGGTGTTAAATGAGTGTTGAACAATCATCGTTTCGGGAGGCAGAATTTCGCCATCCACGGAAACCTTATGTTCTTTAACCATTTGATGTAGTTGTGTGGAAGTGTAGCTCAAATAAATCTTATAACAACATCCTAGTATATTTAAGATACTGGTGTTGTTACAAAAGAAGTAAATAAAAAGAGTTTAGGGGGTTGGAGAAGCAAAATAAAACAAAAGAACATGAGAGAATGAATTACCTTAAAAAGTGTAACTCCTTTTGAGTTGAGCCTAAAGGCTTCCTTTGAAAGGATTCTGCCCAAAGGGAATCCTCTAGGATGAGGAGAGGGATGTGGAGAGAGCAAATGGGCAGGGGTTGGCCGAGCCAATGGCTTGAAGAGTGTGTGAAATGAGGTAGAGGTGGGGGCCTTTTATAAGAGGAGAGGAGGGGCACTTTTGGAAAGTAAAGGAACATTACATTATTTGAAAATGTGTTTCGGTTTTAAAAGGTCCCACATTGATAGAATTCGTGGATAAGGTGATAAGGCATCGAAATCCACTCATCCAATTGGTTTTGGCCATGTGTAGTTCATAGATTTTATATTATCTTTCCATTTTATTTAAATCGTCAAATAATGATGTCATCGCTGCATCATTATTATGTCATAAATAATTAAATTTATTTAATGTCTAAAAATTATAAAATAAATACTATGATATAGGAAATCTTTTTATCTTTCCAATTACTATTTATAATCAAAATTTGGACTTGTGTAACCCTACTTAAAAATTGTTTTAGTAAAACACTTTATGTTAGTGTCATTTTCACTTTAACATTAAATAAAAAGTAATTTATGTTATTTCCCAACAAAAGTGGATCCATGGGGTCCCCAAGTTTGGCCATGGCTTGTCTTGGTCGGCCATGACACAACCAATGAGGTTGGGACATGTGTCTAGGTCATATAATATTATTAAAGTATTATTTATACCTTAAACTACCCTAATTACCACTAATCGCGATTAAGAACTTAATAAGTTACTATTCACCAAAAAATTATTTTTATCCCATTGAACCACATTTTACTTCTTAATGACAACCATGTATGTCGGATTTTTGAAAATCAAATCACAGAAGTGGTAATATTTCATTTAAATGAAAAATCAGTTATTTAACAACCACTTAGTGGTTTCACTATTCATCAAAAATTGAAGTTTTTCAGAATAAGGCCAAAATTTCACCCTAAGCTATAATTGATATTCCGAATTGAAAAATGATGTCTATTTTACAAAATTCCAAACATATTAGTTGCATTAATTAATTTTATAATTAATTCCCGCTGTCACAACAAATAGCGTGTTTTTAAGAAACAATTTATAACAAAAGATTGGCAATTGTTTATGTCCAATTTCAATGTTAAATTAATTCTAATGACCACCATTGGATAAAATGGTAAAAATATATTCTAATTATACTTTAAAACGATCAAATATTATAATTTATCACTATAAATTATTTTGATTAAAAAAGTTGTTTTAAGTATTTTTCACTATTTATAAAATTTTAGAAGTTCTCAGAAAAATACCAAAAATTCAACATAGGCTAATTTCGATATTACGAATACAAAAATGAAGTCCATTTTGACATATAAAATTTCTATAATTTTAAAAAGTGGTTATTACTATTCATAACGGCTACTTTGATTAGTCGCGGTGTTTTAGAACTCGAAGTTGCGTTCAATGCAAGCTATTTCATTATTGAATGAGAAGCGTATCGTGGAAGCTCGGGGTGTTACATTCTCCCCTCCTTCAATAAATTGCGTCCTCGCAATTTGAAATTTTTCTTTGAAAATAAAAGGTTGAAAAGAGACAATACCTTTGAGGAAAACCCACATCGGAAATAAGGTTAATAAATATATAACATTAAAAGAAAGCAGGATAATTACAAAGGTCACCCGATATAGCCCACTCTAGGATTATATGAAAATATGGATATGGAGGAGAAACAAACCATCAAGGTCTGATGGGGAGTTATAGAAAACAGGATTAGGAGAAATCTTAACCACAAGAAAATCACAAACTTGTGATTGGTTAAACGGTCATTGAATCCCCAGTTGGAAAAGTTAACCGACAACATTTTTGTTTTAAGTTACCTTTTATAATGTTGAGGAATTTATTTAGGAGATTTACTAAGAACGTAAGGGAATATACATACTTGTTATGTATACTTTCATTCGTTAATAAATTTTTGCCACAAACCCATCTTTTACTCCAAATGGTAACGGAACTCAAAAATATTCTTTTTATCCTAATTGTATAAGGTTCCAAATATTAACACATACCATTTAGATTAGTAAAACTATTTTGTAATAACCAGGGACTTCCTGTAGGCTAGTGGTAGGAAATAAAGGCCTGTCGCACTTTGATTGTGGGTTCGATTCCTACAGCTTTGTCCGACGCGACGGTTTATTCCCCACCCTGCAGGTTGTCCTTTTCATAAAACTATAGTATTCCAAGAATAATCTCCAGAAAAATTTTTAACCTTAAATTTACTATCCAAGGTTCAACTTAATCCACTCCAACCTTTATAGTTATCCAAAATACCTTCATCCAGACTTTCTCTAAAAGGTCTCTAAATTCCAAAATCAATTGTAACATCAGATTCCCCAAACAAAGAAAAGTTTCTCTTATTGTCACATACTAAAAATATGATTACCTTAATCATATTAAAACCTTACTGAAATCAAAAAGTAATGCAGTACAATCCATATATATATATTACATTATTCTTATAACCAGAATATAATCCTTGAGTCCAAAAGCACCAATACATTAGTTATTCTGCTTCAACTGTAGTAATAGCATAAGATTGTCCTTGATCCCTTGTCCTTTTCTGAGGTAAGTTTCCTTGACGCTTAGGACATTCATTTGCATAATGACCCATTTCTCTACAATTGTAGCATTCAACTTTGACAGCCTCTTTCTTTCCCTTGCAATCACGTGCCTGGTGACCTTTTTCTCCACATTTATAACAGACTCCCATTCCTTTTAGGCAAGTACCAGGGTGATTCTTCCCACAATTATCACATAATGGAAAATCCTTCTTTCCCTTTTTCCCTTTATCTGTCTCTTGTTCCACCGTTCTCTTCTTCTCTTGCTTTACTTTGTTGTCATAAGACTTAGAGAATTCCTTTTCTGTCTTGATAGCACATGAGACTATATCTTCGTATGTTGAGAAAGATTGTGACACTAGAGCTCGACGGAGAAATGGTTTTAACCCATCAAAGAAACGATCAATCTTACTTCTTGGGTTACGTATATAATCTGCAGCATGCCTCGCTAACCTTGTAAAGTTAGCCTCATACTTTGCGACATTCTCATCCTCCTTTTGTCTCAGACTCAAAAATTGCCTTTCCATATCCGCTCGATGGTCTCGAGGTAAGTATTTTTCTAAGAACAGTTCTTTGAACTCCTGCCATTCCATGTTTGTTAATTCATCATCTTCCTTTGTGTTTTGAATTAGTGACCACCATTGATCGGCATCTCCAGTGAGGCGGTAAACTGCCATGACAACCTTCTCCCTTTCACTACTCCCCAAGGCATGGAATATTTTCTCTAAGGAATTTATCCATTGCTCAGCTACTGTAGGATTTGTACTCCCATTGAAGGTTGGCGGTTGTTGCCTCATGAAACGGTCTAGCATTGATCCTCCACGTTGCGGATCAGGGTGCTCCATACGAGTAAGGTTGTTATTCATAACCCGCGTGAGTTGTCCCAGTATGGTAATAAGTTGATCAGCACCAGTTGTATCTTCAGGTCCACAATAATTATCTTGAGCAGGAGGGCAATCCCTACACGGAGTTCGTGCATTGATACAGTTTCCATTCCTTCTACTAGGCGCCATTTCTAAACAATGGCATAAACTAGATTAGTTTATGAATCAAAATACATAATTCCATACTTGTAAAATACTTAACATAAATTGAACTATTTATGGATATAATCCATAATCATAAAAAGGTTTTATTTGAGGAAGTATATACTCATAACCGTTCATAGTGGTTTGTAAAGAAAATGAGAATTATCCTAAGCGTATCCCCCGGGAGTGTCGTAACCAAGAGTGCAGCAAGGCCCGTTGTCGTGCTCCAGTTCCCGTTCGAGTCTAGCTCAAAGCGGTGTTTTCGGGTTTTACCCCTAGGTACATCTGTGCCAGAGCCGCCTCTACCTGCTCGTATCCAGACAGGGATGTATTGCTCGGAAAACTCATATCATCTCTATAATACCAAAATTCTAGGAAGTTCTTCTATACTAATCCTCGAAGCCTATCTTTGGGCTATGCGTTCTAATCAGAGTTTATCTACATCTAGCTTCCAAGGTTAGTACTAAACTGCCTATGATACCAACTGTAACGCCCCGACCCCAGCTACCCAGAGTCGGTGCATTACTTCGTAACATTGGCATGATCAAAAAAGATCAAGTCTCGAAAGACCGATTAGTTTAGTAGCCTTGGAAACACTAGATACATTCATAAGTCTTTCATTACATCAAAATTAAACAAACTACAATAACATGGTCTTCATAGTCCACACTCATATCTTCACTGACTATCCTTGCAAGTCAGTCATAATACACTTCTTTACATCCTGGAAAATATTTAAACATTGAAAGGGGTGAGCTCAGATGCTCAGTAAGGATAACAATATTGCGGAAGCTTTCATAAATAAACATAAACATTTTAGGCAATGTATAACTAAAACAAAAGCCTTTTAAACTTGAACATAAACATAATATGGAAAAAGTAAAATGAGATAATGCCATTCACTTCTTCACATGGATATTCTACTAGTCAAATAATCACATGCAATATCAAGAACCACTTTCATAATGAGGGAATGTATAATGCCAGACATTCTGAAACATTTTTTCAAGGCCTCGGCCAAGACGTCTAAAATGATTAAGGCCTAGGCCAAAACCATAAATCAAATTGGGAAAGGGCCTCGGCCAATTCCACGACTAGTTGTCTCATGAGACCTACTGATGCATCGAGGAGCTATAGTGGGCTCCACCCGTCACATATTAAGTCCAATACATTCCTCATATGAATAGGTTTAAACATATCATAAACCATAACATAATCGTATCACATAAAACATGAATAAAGGAAACATAACATTTCCACATTTCAATCACAAGATATCAATACAACACATTGATATAATAAAAATGCTTTCAAAACCATTTTCAATACCAAAATAAAAGAATGTTAAAACTTTGTATTTATTTTTCATTAAAAAAGAAAATGATGGCTTGTAGAGGAAGCCGAAACTCAAATAATGGTCACGGCGGCGGAGAAGTCGTTGTCGCCGCATAAGTACGGAAAGAAAAACATTCCCTTTTGTCATTTAGCAAAACGCTTCGTATAAAAAAGATTCCTTTTGAATAAACGTAAAAGTCAAAGGGGTTTATACATCGTATAAAATAAGGTTGTGTATAAAACCATATATGCCTCAATGAAAGGAGATTGAGACGAATTCCTTAAAAAGATCATTTTTAAAATGAAATAGATCTGTTATGTGTATTCACTATAGGTACACATAAATAAAGTAAAAAAAAATACAGAATAAGACATAATAACATCATGACATAATTTGAAAGTAGGAGATTAACCCAAAGAATGGAAATTGGGTTAAGAAGTTCCCTTACAAGATCATTTATAAATAAAATAGATCTATTATGTGTATTAACTATAAGTACACATAAAGAAAGTACAAATACAAGATAATACATAACAATATCATGACAGAATTTGAAAGTAGGAGATTAACCCAAAGAACAGAAATTGGGTTAAGAAATTCCCTTACCTCGTGTCTGACTTGACTCAACCGTTCTTTAACCTCCTGAATAATAAACTAGAGTTAATATATACCTTATTAAGAACCATTTTCAACTTCATTATCCTTATTATATAACTTATTACAATGATATGAACATTATGTAATTATTTAAGTTAATAATGTTCATTTTGTCGGTATTTGGTTCTTAAGTCAAAAATAGGCTTCTTACACTTACATGTTGTTAATTTGGTCAAAGGTTCATTATATCCAGAATGGTATTCATGATGTAGATATCATATATGTCATATATATCCAGTACATACATTCATTTATAATATTACATCACATTTAGAGGTAAGAAATGAAATGCACCGTTCATGGAGACGGTAAGCCGTACGTACGCATGAACGCTACTTCCATTTCTATTTCATATTTTCTGGAATGGAATCATAATGATATGAGAGTATATTATAATTCCAGTATAATAACATATATAATATCATTAACTTTATCCTTCACACATCCCACATATGGTATTAACGAATCAAATCACTTTCAGGGGGCGGTAGTCCGCGCTTCCTAAAATGAAGATATCGTGTTTTACCCATAATGGAAACCATAAAGGTATGCCCAAAATGAAAAAAACAGAAGCTTAAGGAAAACATAAACATATTATATATCATATATAAAAATAGTGACATCATAATGGCCACCTTTGAAGGTGTTAAATGAGTGTTGAACAATCATCGTTTCGGGAGGCAGAATTTCGCCATCCACGGAAACCTTATGTTCTTTAACCATTTGATGTAGTTGTGTGGAAGTGTAGCTCAAATAAATCTTATAACAACATCCTAGTATATTTAAGATACTGGTGTTGTTACAAAAGAAGTAAATAAAAAGAGTTTAGGGGGTTGGAGAAGCAAAATAAAACAAAAGAACATGAGAGAATGAATTACCTTAAAAAGTGTAACTCCATTTGAGTTGAGCCTAAAGGCTTCCTTTGAAAGGATTCTGCCCAAAGGGAATCCTCTAGGATGAGGAGAGGGATGTGGAGAGAGCAAATGGGCAGGGGTTGGCCGAGCCAATGGCTTGAAGAGTGTGTGAAATGAGGTAGAGGTGGGGGCCTTTTATAAGAGGAGAGGAGGGGCACTTTTGGAAAGTAAAGGAACATTACATTATTTGAAAATGTGTTTCGGTTTTAAAAGGTCCCACATTGATAGAATTCGTGGATAAGGTGATAAGGCATCGAAATCCACTCATCCAATTGGTTTTGGCCATGTTTAGTTCATAGATTTTATATTATCTTTCCATTTTATTTAAATCGTCAAATAATGAGGTCATCGCCACATCATAATGATGTCATAAATACTTTAATTTATTTAATGTCTAAAAATTATAAAAAAAATACTATGATGTAGGAAATCTTTTTAGCTTTCCAATGACTATTTATAATCAAAATATGGACTTGTATAACCCCACTTAAAAATTGTTTTAGTAAAACATTTTATGTTTGTGTCATTTTTTACTTTAACATTAAATAAAAGGTATTTATGTCATTTTCTAACTAAAGTGGCTCCATGGGGTCCCCAAGTTGACCCATGGGTTGTCTTGGTCGGCCATGACACAACCAATGAGGTTGGGACATGTGTCTAGGTCATTTCATATTATTAATGTATTATTTATACCTTAAACTACACTAATTACCACTAATCGCGATTAAGAACTTAAAAGTTACTATTCACCAAAAAATTATTTTGATCTCATTGAACCACATTTTACATCTTAATGACAACCATGTATGTCGGATTTTTGAAAATCAAATCACAGAAGTTGTAATATTTCATTTAAACGAAAAATCAGTTATTTAACTACCACTTAGTGGTTTCACTATTCATCAAAAATTGAAGTTTTTCAGAATAAGGCCAAAATTTCACCCTAAGCTATAATTGATATTCCGAATTGAAAAATGATGTCTATTTTACAAAATTCCAAACATATTAGTTGCATTAATTAATTTTATAATTAATTCCCGCTGTCACAACAAATAGCGTGTTTTTAAGAAACAATTTATATCAAAAGATTGGCAATTGTTTATGTCCAATTTCAATGTTAAATTAATTCTAATGACCACCATTGGATAAAATGGTAAAAATATATTCTAATTATACTTTAAAACCATCAAATATTATAATTTATCACTATAAATTATTTTGATTAAAAAAGTTGTTTTAAGTATTTTTCACTATTTATAAAATTTTAGAAGTTCTCAGAAAAATACCAAAAATTCAACATAGGCTAATTTTCGATATTACGAATACAAAAATGAAGTCCATTTTGACATATAAAATTTATAATATTTCAAAAAGAAGGTATTACTATTCATAACGGCTACTTTGATTAGTCGCGGTGTTTTAGAACTCGAAGTTGCGTACAATGCAAGCTATTGTATTACTGAATGAGAAGCGTATCGTGGAAGCTCGGGGTGTTACATTCTCCCCTCCTTCAATAAATTGCGTCCTCGCAATTTGAAATTTTTCTTGGAAAATACAAGGTTGAAAAGAGAAAATACCTTTGAGGAAAACCCACATCGGAAATAAGGTTAATAAAATTTAGCCTTAATAAGAGGGAAAATGGAAATAAGAAAGTCACCACCAAATTATGATCTCGATAAGGAGAACATTGGTGGCAATTAAAGACATATAATTGGAGGAAAAACGTAAATATTTGTAGGGAGTGATTGAGGTCATCAATCACAATCAACTGTCAAATTGAGGGCCTCAAAGCCTTCAATCTATGTTGATTTAAAATATCATCAGTTCAACAAGACATAAGGTATTAGGATAACACATTTTTTGTTTTAATATCCCTTTACTAAAGTTTAAGAATTAATTTATTCATTGAATAAGAGATAGGTATATATATATTTATGCTTGACAATTAGAGTTTCAACCTTCAGCTCACCTTTCACTCAAAAAGATAATAGAACCTAAAAATATTATACTTATCCTATTTGTATAAGGTTCCAAATGTTAACACATACCATTTAGATTAGTAAAATTATTTTTTAATAACCAGGGACTTCTTGTAGGCTAGTGGTAGGAAATAAAGGCATGTCGCACTTTGATTGTGGGTTCGATTCCTACAGCTTTGTCCGACGCGACGGGTTATGCCCCACCCTGCAGGTTGTCCTATAGTATCATAATATTCCAAAAATAATCTTCATAAATTTTTTAGCCTTAAACAATACTATCCAAAGTTCAACTTAATCCATTCCAACCTTAATAGTTATCCAAAATACCTCCGTCCAGACTTTCTCTAAAAGGTCTCTAAATTCCAAAATCAATTGTAACATCAGATTCCCAAAACAAAGAAAAGTTTCTCTTATTGTCACATACTAAAAATATGATTACCTTACTCTTTGGATCATACGTACTGATGGAGTTCACATTCCTTCTACTGGGCGCCATTTCTATACAACGGCATAAACTAGGTTAGTTTATGAATCAAAATACATAATTCCATACTTATAAAACACTTTACATAAATTGAACTATTTATGGATATAATCATAAAAAGAAAAGTTTTCTTTGAGGGAGTATATACTCATAACCCTTCATAGTGGTTTGTAAATAAAATGAGAATTTTCCTAAGCATATCCCCCGGGAGTGTCGTAACCAAGAGTGCAGCAAGGCCCGTTGTCGTGCACCAGTTCCCGTTCGAGTCTAGCTCGAAGCGGTGTTTTCGGATTTTACCCCTAGGTACATCTGTGCCAGAGCCGCCTCTACCTGCTCGTATCCAGACAGGGATGTATTGCTCGGAAAACTCACAAAATCACTATATTACCAAAATTCTAGGAAGGTTTTCTATTCTAATCCTCAAAGTCTATCTTTGGGCTATGTGCTCTAATCAGAGTTTATCTAAATCTAGCTTCCAAGGTTAGTACTAAACTGCCTTTGATACCAACTGTAACGCCCCGACCCCAGCTACCCAGAGTCGGTGCATTACTTCGTAACATTGGCATGATCACAAAAGATCAAGTCTCGAAAGACCGATTAGTTTAGTAGCCTTGGAAACACTAGATACATTCATAAGTCTTTCATTACATCAAAAAGTGAAAAACTACAATAACAAAGTCTCCATAGTCCACACTCATATCCTCTTCCGACTATCCCTGTAGGTCATTCATAAAATACTTCTTCACATCCTGGAAAAATTAAAACATTGAAAGGGGTGAGCTCAGATGCTCAGTAAGGATAACAATAATGCGGAAGCTTTCATAAATAAACATTAAAATTTAAGGCAATGTATAACTAAAACAAAAGCCTTTTAAACTTGAACTTCAACATAATATGGCAAAAGTAAAATGAGATAATGCCATTTACTTCTTCACATGGATATTCTACTGGTCGAATAATCACATGCAATATCAATAACCACTTTCATAATGATGGAATGCATAATGCCAGACTATCATAACCACGTAGTCAAGGCCTCGTGCCAAGACCACAAATAAGATTTTGTCAAGGCCTTGTGCCAAGACACTAGTTTGTCTCATGAGACCTGCCGATGCATCGAGGAGCTATAGCGGGCTCCACCCGTCACTTATTAAGTCCAATGCATTCCTCATATGAATAGGTTTAAACATATCATAAACCATAACATAATCATATCACATAAACAATGCATAAAGGGAACATAACATTTCCACATTTCAATCACAAGATATCAATACAAAACATTGATATAATAAAAACGCTTTCAAAACCATTTTCAATACCAAAATAAAAGAATGTTAAAACATTGTATTTATTTTTCATTAAAAAAAATGATGGCTTGTAGAGGAAGCCGAAACTCAAATAATGTTCACGGCGGCGGAGAAGTCGTTGTCGCCGCATAAGTACGGAATGAAAAACATTCCCTTTTTGTCGTTTAGTAAAATGCTTCGTATAAAAAGATTCCTTTTGAATAAACTTAAAAGTCAAAGGGGTTTATACACCGTATAAAAGAAAGTTGTGTATAAAACCAAATATGCCTCAATGAAAGGAGATTGAGACAAAGACCCTTACAAAGATCATTTTTTAAAATAAAGTAGATATATTATGTGTATTCACTATAAGTACACATAAATAAAGTACACATACAAGATAGTACATAATAATATCATGACATAATTTGAAAGTAGGAGATTAACCCAAAGAATGGAAGTTGGGTTAAGAAATTCCCTTACCTCGTGTCTGACTTGACTCAACCGTTCTTTAACCTCCTGAATAATAAACTAGAGTTAATATATACCTTATTAAGAACCATTTTCAATTTCATTATCCTTATTATATCACTTATTACAATGATATGAACATTATGTAATTATTTAAGTTAATAACGGTCGTTTTGTCGATCTTTGGTACTTGAGTCAAAAATAAACTTCTTATAATTACAAGTTGTTCATGTGGTGAAATATCCATTATATCCGGAATTATATTCATGATGTAGATATCATATATATCATATATACAGTATATACATTCATTTATAATATTACATCACATTTAGAGGTAAGAAATGAAATGCACCGTTCATGGAGACGGTAAGCCGTACGTACGCATGAACGCTACTTCCATTTCTATTTCATATTTTCTGGAATGGAATCATAATGAGAGTATATTATAATTCCAGTATAATAACATATATAATATCATTAACTTTATCCTTCACACATCCCACATATGGTATTAACGAATCAAATCACTTTCAGGGGGCGGTAGTCCGCGCTTCCTAAAATGAAGATATCGTGTTTTACCCATAATGGAAACCATAAAGGTATGCCCAAAATGAAAAAAACAGAAGCTTAAGGAAAACATAAACATATTATATATCATATATAAAAATAGTGACATCATAATGGCCACCTTTGAAGGTGTTAAATGAGTGTTGAACAATCATCGTTTCGGGAGGCAGAATTTCGCCATCCACGGAAACCTTATGTTCTTTAACCATTTGATGTAGTTGTGTGGAAGTGTAGCTCAAATAAATCTTATAACAACATCCTAGTATATTTAAGATACTGGTGTTGTTACAAAAGAAGTAAATAAAAAGAGTTTAGGGGGTTGGAGAAGCAAAATAAAACAAAAGAACATGAGAGAATGAATTACCTTAAAAAGTGTAACTCCTTTTGAGTTGAGCCTAAAGGCTTCCTTTGAAAGGATTCTGCCCAAAGGGAATCCTCTAGGATGAGGAGAGGGATGTGGAGAGAGCAAATGGGCAGGGGTTGGCCGAGCCAATGGCTTGAAGAGTGTGTGAAATGAGGTAGAGGTGGGGGCCTTTTATAAGAGGAGAGGAGGGGCACTTTTGGAAAGTAAAGGAACATTACATTATTTGAAAATGTGTTTCGGTTTTAAAAGGTCCCACATTGATATAATTCGTGGATAAGGTGATAAGGCATCGAACTCCACTCATCCAATTGGTTTTGGCCATGTGTAGTTCATAGATTTTATATTATCTTTCCATTTTATTTAAATCGTCAAATAATGAGGTCATCGCCACATCATAATGATGTCATAAATACTTTAATTTATTTAATGTCTAAAAATTATAAAAAAACTACTATGATGTAGGAAATCTTTTTAGCTTTCCAATGACTATTTATAATCAAAATTTGGACTTGTATAACCCCACTTAAAAATTGTTTTAGTAAAACATTTTATGTTTGTGTCATTTTTTACTTTAACATTAAATAAAAGTTATTTATGTCATTTTCTAACTAAAGTGGCTCCATGGGGTCCCCAAGTTGACCCATGGGTTGTCTTGGTCGGCCATGACACAACCAATGAGGTTGGGACATGTGTCTAGGTCATTTCATATTATTAATGTATTATTTATACCTTAAACTACACTAATTACCACTAATCGCGATTAAGAACTTAAAAGTTACTATTCACCAAAAAATTATTTTGATCTCATTGAACCACATTTTACATCTTAATGACAACCATGTATGTCGGATTTTTGAAAATCAAATCACAGAAGTTGTAATATTTCATTTAAACGAAAAATCAGTTATTTAACTACCACTTAGTGGTTTCACTATTCATCAAAAATTGAAGTTTTTCAGAATAAGGCCAAAATTTCACCCTAAGCTATAATTGATATTCCGAATTCAAAAATGATGTCTATTTTACAAAATTCCAAACATATAAGTTGCATTAATTAATTTTATAATTAATTCCCGCTGTTACGACAAATAGCGTGTTTTCAAGAAACAATTTATATCAAAAGATTGGCAATTGTTTATGTCCAATTTCAATGTTAAATTATTTCTAATGACCACCATTGGATAAAATGGTAAAAATATATTCTAATTATACTTTAAAACCATCAAATATTATAATTTATCACTATAAATTATTTTGATTAAAAAAGTTGTTTTAAGTATTTTTCACTATTTATAAAATTTTAGAAGTTCTCAGAAAAATACCAAAAATTCAACATAGGCTAATTTCGATATTACGAATACAAAAATGAAGTCCATTTTGACATATAAAATTTATAATATTTCAAAAAGAAGGTATTACTATTCATAACGGCTACTTTGATTAGTCGCGGTGTTTTAGAACTCGAAGTTGTGTACAATGCAAGCTATTGTATTACTGAATGAGAAGCGTATCGTGGAAGCTCGGGGTGTTACATTGCCCATTTGCTCTCTCCACATCCCTCTCCTCATCCTAGAGGATTCCCTTTGGGCATAATCCTTTCAAAGGAAGCCTTTAGGCTCAACTCAAAAGGAGTTACACTTTTTAAGGTAATTCATTATCTCATGTTCTTTTGTTTTATTTTGCTTCTCCAACCCCCTAAACTCTTTTTATTTACTTCTTTTGTAACAACACCAGTATCTTAAATATACTAGGATGTTGTTATAAGATTTATTTGAGCTACACTTCCACACAACTACATCAAATGGTTAAAGAACATAAGGTTTCCGTGGATGGCGAAATTCTGCCTCCCGAAACGATGATTGTTCAACACTCATTTAACACCTTCAAAGGTGGCCATTATGATGTCACTATTTTTATATATGATATATAATATGTTTATGTTTTCCTTAAGCTTCTGTTTTTTTCATTTTGGGCATACCTTTATGGTTTCCATTATGGGTAAAACACGATATCTTCATTTTAGGAAGCGCGGACTACCGCCCCCTGAAAGTGATTTGATTCGTTAATACCATATGTGGGATGTGTGAAGGATAAAGTTAATGATATTATATATGTTATTATACTGGAATTATAATATACTCTCATATCATTATGATTCCATTCCAGAAAATATGAAATAGAAATGGAAGTAGCGTTCATGCGTACGTACGGCTTACCGTCTCCATGAACGGTGCATTTCATTTCTTACCTCTAAATGTGATGTAATATTATAAATGAATGTATGTACTGGATATATATGACATATATGATATCTACATCATGAATACCATTCTGGATATAATGAACCTTTGACCAAATTAACAACATGTAAGTGTAAGAAGCCTATTTTTGACTTAAGAACCAAATACCGACAAAATGAACATTATTAACTTAAATAATTACATAATGTTCATATCATTGTAATAAGTGATATAATAAGGATAATGAAATTTAAAATGGTTCTTAATAATGTAGATATTAACTCTAGTTTATTATTCAGGAGATTAAAGAACGGTTGAGTCAAGTCAGACACGAGGTAAGGGAACTTCTTAACCCAACTTCCATTCTTTGGGTTAATCTCCTACTTTCAAATTATGTCATGATATTATTATGTATTATTTTGTATTTTTACTTTCTTTATGTGTACATATAGTGAATACACATAACAGATCTATTTCATTTTAAAAATGATCTTTTTAAGGACTTCGTCTCAATCTCATTTCATTGAGGCATACTTTATTTTATACACAAATTTATTTTATATGGTGTATAAACCCCTTTGACTTTTACGTTTATTCAAAAGGAATCTTTTTTATACGAAGCGTTTACTAAACGACAAAATGGAATGTTTTGGTCGTACATATGCGGCGACAATGACTTCTCCGCCGCCATGACCATTATTTGAGTTTCGGCTTCCTCTACAAGCCATCTTTTTTTTAATGAAAAATAAATACAAAGTTTTAACTTTCTTTTATTTTGGTATTGAAAATGGTTTTGAAAGAGTTTTTATCAATGTGTTGTATTGATATCTTGTGATTGAAATGCGGAAATGTTATGTTTCCTTTATGCATGTTTTATGTGATACGATTATGTTATGGTTTATGATATGTTTAAACCTATTCATATGAGGAATGTATTGGACTTAATAAGTGACGGGTGGAGCCCGCTATAGCTCCTCGATGCATCGGTAGGTCTCATGAGACAACTAGACGTGGAATTGGCCGAGGCCCTTTCCCAATTTGATTTATGGTTTTGGCCGAGGCCTTAATCATTTTAGATGTCTTGGCCGAGGCCTTGACAAAATGTTTCAGAATGTCCGGCATTATACATTCCCTCATTATGAAAGTGGTTATTGATATTACATGTGATTATTCGACCAGTAGAATATCCATGTGAAGAAGTAAATGGCACTATCTCATTTTACTTTTGCCATATTATGTTGAAGTTCATGTTTAAGAGGCTTTTGTTTTAGTTATACATTGCCTTAAATGTTAATGTTTATTTATGAAAGCTTCCGCATTATTGTTATCCTTACTGAGCATTTCAGCTCACCCCTTTCAATGTTTAAAAATTTTCCAGGTTGTGAAGAAGTATTTTATGACTGACTTGCAAGAATAATCAGTGAAGATATGAGTGTGGACTATGAAGACCATGTTTTTTTGTAGTTTTTCACCTTTTGATGTAATGAAAGACTTATGAATGTATCTAGTGTTTCCAAGGCTACTAAACTAATCGGTCTTTCGAGACTTGATCTTTTGTGATCATGCCAATGTTACGAAGTAATGCACCGGCTCTGGGTAGCTGGGGTCGGGGCGTTACAGTTGGTATCAGAGGCAGTTTAGTACTAACCTTGGAAGCTAGATTTAGATAAACTCTGATTAGAGCACATAGCCCGAAGATAGACTTTGAGGATTAGTATAGAAGAACTTCCTAGAATTTTGGTATTGTAGAGATTTTGTGAGTTTTCCGAGCAATACATCCCTGTCTGGATACGAGCAGGTAGAGGCGGCTCTGGCACAGATGTACCTAGGGGTAAAACCCGAAAACACTGCTTTGAGATAGACTCGAACGGGAACTGGTGCACGACAACGGGCCTTGCTGCACTCTTGGTTACGACACTCCCGGGGGATATGCTTAGGATAACTCTCATTTTCTTTACAAATCATTATGAAGGGTTTATGAGTATATACTTCCTCAAAGAAAACATTTCTTTTATGATTATGGATTATATCCATAAATAGTTCAATTTAAGTTAAGTGTTTTATAAGTTTGTGATTATGTATTTTGATTCATAAACTAATCTAGTTTATGCCATTGTATAGAAATGGCGCCTAGTAGAAGGAATGGAAACTGTATCAATGCACGAACTCCGTGTAGGGATTGCCCTCCTGCTCAAGATAATTATTGTGGATCTGGAGATACAACTGGTGCTGATCAACTTATTTCCATACTGGGACAACTCACTCAGGTTATGAATAATAACCTTACTCGTATGGAGCACCCTGATCCGCAACGTGGAGGATCAATGCTAGACCGTTTCATGAGGCAACAACCGCCAACCTTCAATGGGAGTACAAATCCTACAGTAGCTGAGCAATGGATAAATTCCTTAGAGAAAATATTCCATGCCTTGGGGAGTAGTGAAAGGGAGAAGGTTGTCATGGCAGTTTACCGCCTCACTGGAGATGCCGATCAATGGTGGTCACTAATTCAAAACACAAAGGAAGATGATGAATTAACAAACATGGAATGGCAGGAGTTCAAAGAACTGTTCTTAGAAAAATACTTACCTCGAGACCATCGAGCGGATATGGAAAGGCAATTTTTGAGTCTGAGACAAAAGGAGGATGAGAATGTCGCAAAGAATGAGGCTAACTTTACAAGGTTAGCGAGGCATGCTGCAGATTATATACGTAACCCAAGAAGTAAGATTGATCGTTTCTTTGATGGGTTAAAACCATTTCTCCGTCGAGCTCTAGTGTCACAATCTTTCTCAACATACGAAGATATAGTCTCATGTGCTATCAAGACAGAAAAGGAATTCTCTAAGTCTTATGACAACAAAGTAAAGCAAGAGAAGAAGAGAACGGTGGAACAAGAGACAGATAAAGGGAAAAAGGGAAAGAAGGATTTTCCATTATGTGATAATTGTGGGAAGAATCACCCTGGTACTTGCCTAAAAGGAATGGGAGTCTGTTATAAATGTGGAGAAAAAGGTCACCAGGCACGTGATTGCAAGGGAAAGAAAGAGGCTATCAAAGTTGAATGCTACAATTGTAGAGAAATGGGTCATTATGCAAATGAATGTCCTAAGCGTCAAGGAAACTTACCTCAGAAAAGGACAAGGGATCAAGGACAATCTTATGCTATTACTACAGTTGAAGCAGAATAACTAATGTATTGGTGCTTTTGGACTCATGGATTATATTCTGGTTATTAGAATAATGTGATATATATATAAGTATTGTACTGCAGTACTTTTTGATTTCAGTAAGGCTTTAATATGATTAAGGTAATCATATTTTTAGTATGTGACAATAAGAGAAACTTTTCTTTGTTTTGGGAATCTGATGTTACAATTGATTTTGGAATTTAGAGACCTTTTAGAGAAAGTCTGGACGGAGGTATTTTGGATAACTATTAAGGTTGGAATGGATTAAGTTGAACTTTGGATAGTATTGTTTAAGGCTAAAAAATTTATGAAGATTATTTTTGGAATATTATGATACTATAGGACAACCTGCAGGGTGGGGCATAACCCGTCGCGTCGGACAAAGCTGTAGGAATCGAACCCACAATCAAAGTGCGACATGCCTTTATTTCCTACCACTAGCCTACAGGAAGTCCCTGGTTATTAAAAAATAATTTTACTAATCTAAATGGTATGTGTTAACATTTGGAACCTTATACAAATAGGATAAGTATAATATTTTTAGGTTCTATTATCTTTTTGAGTGAAAGGTGAGCTGAAGGTTGAAACTCTAATTGTCAAGCATAAATATATATATACCTATCTCTTATTCAATGAATAAATTAATTCTTAAACTTTAGTAAAGGGATATTAAAACAAAAAATGTGTTATCCTAATACCTTATGTCTTGTTGAACTGATGATATTTTAAATCAACATAGATTGAAGGCTTTGAGGCCCTCAATTTGACAGTTGATTGTGATTGATGACCTCAATCACTCCCTACAAATATTTACGTTTTTCCTCCAATTATATGTCTTTAATTGCCACCAATGTTCTCCTTATCGAGATCATAATTTGGTGGTGACTTTCTTATTTCCATTTTCCCTCTTATTAAGGCTAAATTTTATTAACCTTATTTTCGATGTGGGTTTTCCTCAAAGGTATTTTCTCTTTTCAACCTTGTATTTTCCAAGAAAAATTTCAAATTGCGAGGACGCAATTTATTGAAGGAGGGGAGAATGTAACACCCCGAGCCTCCACGATACGCTTCTCATTCAGTAATACAATAGCTTGCATTGTACGCAACTTCGAGTTCTAAAACACCGCGACTAATCAAAGTAGCCGTTATGAATAGTAATACCTTCTTTTTGAAATATTATAAATTTTATATGTCAAAATGGACTTAATTTTTGTATTCGTAATATCGAAAATTAGCCTATGTTGAATTTTTGGTATTTTTCTGAGAACTTCTAAAATTTTATAAATAGTGAAAAATACTTAAAACAAATTTTTTAATCAAAATAATTTATAGTGATAAATTATAATATTTGATGGTTTTAAAGTATAATTAGAATATATTTTTACCATTTTATCCAATGGTGGTCATTAGAATTAATTTAACATTGAAATTGGACATAAACAATTGCCAATCTTTTGATATAAATTGTTTCTTAAAAACACGCTATTTGTTGTGACAACGGGAATTAATTATAAAATTAATTAATGCAACTAATATGTTTGGAATTTTGTAAAATAGACATCATTTTTCAATTCGGAATATCAATTATAGCTTAGGGTGAAATTTTGGCCTTATTCTGAAAAACTTCAATTTTTGATGAATAGTGAAACCACTAAGTGGTTGTTAAATAACTGATTTTTCGTTTAAATGAAATATTACCACTTCTGTGATTTGATTTTCAAAAATCCGACATACATGGTTGTCATTAAGAAGTAAAATGTGGTTCAATGGGATAAAAATAATTTTTTGGTGAATAGTAACTTATTAAGTTCTTAATCGCGATTAGTGGTAATTAGGGTAGTTTAAGGTATAAATAATACTTTAATAATATTAAATGACCTAGACACATGTCCCAACCTCATTGGTTGTGTCATGGCCGACCAAGACAAGCCATGGCCTAACTTGGGGACCCCATGGATCCACTTTTGTTGGGAAATAACATAAATTACTTTTTATTTAATGTTAAAGTGAAAATGACACTAACATAAAGTGTTTTACTAAAACAATTTTTAAGTAGGGTTACACAAGTCCAAATTTTGATTATAAATAGTCATTGGAAAGATAAAAAGATTTCCTATATCATAGTATTTTTTTTTATAATTTTTAGACATTAAATAAATTTAATTATTTATGACATAATAATGATGCAGCGATGACATCATTATTTGACGATTTAAATAAAATGGAAAGATAATATAAAATCTATGAACTACACATGGCCAAAACCAATTGGATGAGTGGATTTCGATGCCTTATCACCTTATCCACGAATTCTATCAATGTGGGACCTTTTAAAACCGAAACACATTTTCAAATAATGTAATGTTCCTTTACTTTCCAAAAGTGCCCCTCCTCTCCTCTTATAAAAGGCCCCCACCTCTACCTCATTTCACACACTCTTCAAGCCATTGGCTCGGCCAACCCCTGACCATTTGCTCTCTCCACATCCCTCTCCTCATCCTAGAGGATTCCCTTTGGGCAGAATCCTTTCAAAGGAAGCCTTTAGGCTCAACTCAAAAGGAGTTACACTTTTTAAGGTAATTCATTCTCTCATGTTCTTTTGTTTTATTTTGCTTCTCCAACCCCCTAAACTCTTTTTATTTACTTCTTTTGTAACAACACCAGTATCTTAAATATACTAGGATGTTGTTATAAGATTTATTTGAGCTACACTTCCACACAACTACATCAAATGGTTAAAGAACATAAGGTTTTCGTGGATGGCGAAATTCTGCCTCCCGAAACGATGATTGTTCAACACTCATTTAACACCTTCAAAGGTGGCCATTATGATGTCACTATTTTTATATATGATATATAATATGTTTATGTTTTCCTTAAGCTTCTGTTTTTTTCATTTTGGGCATACCTTTATGGTTTCCATTATGGGTAAAACACGATATCTTCATTTTAGGAAGCGCGGACTACCGCCCCCTGAAAGTGATTTGATTCGTTAATACCATATGTGGGATGTGTGAAGGATAAAGTTAATGATATTATATAAGTTATTATACTGGAATTATAATATACTCTCATATCATTATGATTCCATTCCAGAAAATATGAAATAGAAATGGAAGTAGCGTTCATGCGTACGTACGGCTTACCGTCTCCATGAACGGTGCATTTCATTTCTTACCTCTAAATGTGATGTAATATTATAAATGAATGTATGTACTGGATATATATGACATATATGATATCTACATCATGAATACCATTCTGGATATAATGAACCTTTGACCAAATTAACAACATGTAAGTGTAAGAAGCCTATTTTTGACTTAAGAACCAAATACCGACAAAATGAACATTATTAACTTAAATAATTACATAATGTTCATATCATTGTAATAAGTGATATAATAAGGATAATGAAATTTAAAATGGTTCTTAATAATGTAGATATTAACTCTAGTTTATTATTCAGGAGATTAAAGAACGGTTGAGTCAAGTCAGACACGAGGTAAGGGAACTTCTTAACCCAACTTCCATTCTTTGGGTTAATCTCCTACTTTCAAATTATGTCATGATATTATTATGTATTATTTTGTATTTTTACTTTCTTTATGTGTACATATAGTGAATACACATAACAGATCTATTTCATTTTAAAAATGATCTTTTTAAGGACTTCGTCTCAATCTCATTTCATTGAGGCATACTTTATTTTATACACAAATTTATTTTATATGGTGTATAAACCCCTTTGACTTTTACGTTTATTCAAAAGGAATCTTTTTTATACGAAGCGTTTACTAAACGACAAAATGGAATGTTTTGGTCGTACATATGCGGCGACAATGACTTCTCCGCCGCCATGACCATTATTTGAGTTTCGGCTTCCTCTACAAGCCATCTTTTTTTTAATGAAAAATAAATACAAAGTTTTAACTTTCTTTTATTTTGGTATTGAAAATGGTTTTGAAAGAGTTTTTATCAATGTGTTGTATTGATATCTTGTGATTGAAATGTGGAAATGTTATGTTTCCTTTATGCATGTTTTATGTGATACGATTATGTTATGGTTTATGATATGTTTAAACCTATTCATATGAGGAATGTATTGGACTTAATAAGTTACGGGTGGAGCCCGCTATAGCTCCTCGATGCATCGGTAGGTCTCATGAGACAACTAGACGTGGAATTGGCCGAGGCCCTTTCCCAATTTGATTTATGGTTTTGGCCGAGGCCTTAATCATTTTAGATGTCTTGGCCGAGGCCTTGACAAAATGTTTCAGAATGTCCGGCATTATACATTCCCTCATTATGAAAGTGGTTATTGATATTACATGTGATTATTCGACCAGTAGAATATCCATGTGAAGAAGTAAATGGCACTATCTCATTTTACTTTTGCCATATTATGTTGAAGTTCATGTTTAAGAGGCTTTTGTTTTAGTTATACATTGCCTTAAATGTTAATGTTTATTTATGAAAGCTTCCGCATTATTGTTATCCTTACTGAGCATTTGAGCTCACCCCTTTCAATGTTTAAAAATTTTCCAGGTTGTGAAGAAGTATTTTATGACTGACTTGCAAGAATAATCAGTGAAGATATGAGTGTGGACTATGAAGACCATGTTTTTTGTAGTTTGTTTAATTTTGATGTAATGAAAGACTTATGAATGTATCTAGTGTTTCCAAGGCTACTAAACTAATCGGTCTTTCGAGACTTGATCTTTTGGGATCATGCCAATGTTACGAAGTAATGCACCGGCTCTGGGTAGCTGGGGTCGGGGCGTTACAGTTGGTATCAGAGGCAGTTTAGTACTAACCTTGGAAGCTAGATTTAGATAAACTCTGATTAGAGCACATAGCCCAAAGATAGACTTTGAGGATTAGTATAGAAGAACTTCCTAGAATTTTGGTATTATAGAGATGATATGAGTTTTCCGAGCAATACATCCCTGTCTGGATACGAGCAGGTAGAGGCGGCTCTGGCACAGATGTACCTAGGGGTAAAACCCGAAAACACCGCTTTGAGCTAGACTCGAACGGGAACTGGTGCACGACAACGGGCCTTGCTGCACTCTTGGTTACGACACTCCCGGGGGATACGCTTAGGATAATTCTCATTTTCTTTACAAACCACTATGAACGGTTATGAGTATATACTTCCTCAAATAAAACCTTTTTATGATTATGGATTATATCCATAAATAGTTCAATTTATGTTAAGTATTTTACAAGTATGGAATTATGTATTTTGATTCATAAACTAATCTAGTTTATGCCATTGTTTAGAAATGGCGCCTAGTAGAAGGAATGGAAACTGTATCAATGCACGAACTCCGTGTAGGGATTGCCCTCCTGCTCAAGATAATTATTGTGGATCTGGAGATACAACTGGTGCTGATCAACTTATTTCCATACTGGGACAACTCACTCAGGTTATGAATAATAACCTTACTCGTATGGAGCACCCTGATCCGCAACGTGGAGGATCAATGCTAGACCGTTTCATGAGGCAACAACCGCCAACCTTCAATGGGAGTACAAATCCTACAGTAGCTGAGCAATGGATAAATTCCTTAGAGAAAATATTCCATGCCTTGGGGAGTAGTGAAAGGGAGAAGGTTGTCATGGCAGTTTACCGCCTCACTGGAGATGCCGATCAATGGTGGTCACTAATTCAAAACACAAAGGAAGATGATGAATTAACAAACATGGAATGGAAGGAGTTCAAAGAACTGTTCTTAGAAAAATACTTACCTCGAGACCATCGAGCGGATATGGAAAGGCAATTTTTGAGTCTGAGACAAAAGGAGGATGAGAATGTCGCAAAGTATGAGGCTAACTTTACAAGGTTAGCGAGGCATGCTGCAGATTATATACGTAACCCAAGAAGTAATATTGATCGTTTCTTTGATGGGTTAAAACCATTTCTCCGTCGAGCTCTAGTGTCACAATCTTTCTCAACATACGAAGATATAGTCTCATGTGCTATCAAGACAGAAAAGGAATTCTCTAAGTCTTATGACAACAAAGTAAAGCAAGAGAAGAAGAGAACGGTGGAACAAGAGACAGATAAAGGGAAAAAGGGAAAGAAGGATTTTCCATTATGTGATAATTGTGGGAAGAATCACCCTGGTACTTGCCTAAAAGGAATGGGAGTCTGTTATAAATGTGGAGAAAAAGGTCACCAGGCACGTGATTGCAAGGGAAAGAAAGAGGCTGTCAAAGTTGAATGCTACAATTGTAGAGAAATGGGTCATTATGCAAATGAATGTCCTAAGCGTCAAGGAAACTTACCTCAGAAAAGGACAAGGGATCAAGGACAATCTTATGCTATTACTACAGTTGAAGCAGAATAACTAATGTATTGGTTCTTTTGGACTCATGGATTATATTCTGGTTATTAGAATAATGTGATATATATATAAGGATTGTACTGCAGTACTTTTTGATTTCAGTAAGGCTTTAATATGATTAAGGTAATCATATTTTTAGTATGTGACAATAAGAGAAACTTTTCTTTGTTTTGGGAATCTGATGTTACAATTGATTTTGGAATTTAGAGACCTTTTAGAGAAAGTCTGGACGGAGGTATTTTGGATAACTATTAAGGTTGGAATGGATTAAGTTGAACTTTGGATAGTATTGTTTAAGGCTAAAAAATTTATGAAGATTATTTTTGGAATATTATGATACTATAGGACAACCTGCAGGGTGGGGCATAACCCGTCGCGTCGGACAAAGCTGTAGGAATCGAACCCACAATCAAAGTGCGACATGCCTTTATTTCCTACCACTAGCCTACAGGAAGTCCCTGGTTATTAAAAAATAATTTTACTAATCTAAATGGTATGTGTTAACATTTGGAACCTTATACAAATAGGATAAGTATAATATTTTTAGGTTCTATTATCTTTTTGAGTGAAAGGTGAGCTGAAGGTTGAAACTCTAATTGTCAAGCATAAATATATATATACCTATCTCTTATTCAATGAATAAATTAATTCTTAAACTTTAGTAAAGGGATATTAAAACAAAAAATGTGTTATCCTAATACCTTATGTCTTGTTGAACTGATGATATTTTAAATCAACATAGATTGAAGGCTTTGAGGCCCTCAATTTGACAGTTGATTGTGATTGATGACCTCAATCACTCCCTACAAATATTTACGTTTTTCCTCCAATTATATGTCTTTAATTGCCACCAATGTTCTCCTTATCGAGATCATAATTTGGTGGTGACTTTCTTATTTCCATTTTCCCTCTTATTAAGGCTAAATTTTATTAACCTTATTTTCGATGTGGGTTTTCCTCAAAGGTATTTTCTCTTTTCAACCTTGTATTTTCCAAGAAAAATTTCAAATTGCGAGGATGCAATTTATTGAAGGAGGGGAGAATGTAACACCCCGAGCTTCCACGATACGCTTCTCATTCAGTAATACAATAGCTTGCATTGTACGCAACTTCGAGTTCTAAAACACCGCGACTAATCAAAGTAGCCGTTATGAATAGTAATACCTTCTTTTTGAAATATTATAAATTTTATATGTCAAAATGGACTTCATTTTTGTATTCGTAATATCGAAATTAGCCTATGTTGAATTTTTGGTATTTTTCTGAGAACTTCTAAAATTTTATAAATAGTGAAAAATACTTAAAACAACTTTTTTTAATCAAAATAATTTATAGTGATAAATTATAATATTTGATGGTTTTAAAGTATAATTAGAATATATTTTTACCATTTTATCCAATGGTGGTCATTAGAATTAATTTAACATTGAAATTGGACATAAACAATTGCCAATCTTTTGATATAAATTGTTTCTTAAAAACACGCTATTTGTTGTGACAGCGGGAATTAATTATAAAATTAATTAATGCAACTAATATGTTTGGAATTTTGTAAAATAGACATCATTTTTCAATTCGGAATATCAATTATAGCTTAGGGTGAAATTTTGGCCTTATTCTGAAAAACTTCAATTTTTGATGAATAGTGAAACCACTAAGTGGTTGTTAAATAACTGATTTTTCGTTTAAATGAAATATTACCACTTCTGTGATTTGATTTTCAAAAATCCGACATACATGGTTGTCATAAAGAAGTAAAATGTGGTTCAATGGGATAAAAATAATTTTTTGGTGAATAGTAACTTATTAAGTTCTTAATCGCGATTAGTGGTAATTAGGGTAGTTTAAGGTATAAATAATACTTTAATAATATTAAATGACCTAGACACATGTCCCAACCTCATTGGTTGTGTCATGGCCGACCAAGACAAGCCATGGCCTAACTTGGGGACCCCATGGATCCACTTTTGTTGGGAAATAACATAAATTACTTTTTATTTAATGTTAAAGTGAAAATGACACTAACATAAAGTGTTTTACTAAAACAATTTTTAAGTAGGGTTACACAAGTCCAAATTTTGATTATAAATAGTCATTGGAAAGATAAAAAGATTTCCTATATCATAGTATTTTTTTTATAATTTCTAGACATTAAATAAATTTAATTATTTATGACATAATAATGATGCAGCGATGACATCATTATTTGACGATTTAAATAAAATGGAAAGATAATATAAAATCTATGAACTACACATGGCCAAAACCAATTGGATGAGTGGAGTTCGATGCCTTATCACCTTATCCACGAATTCTATCAATGTGGGACCTTTTAAAACCGAAACACATTTTCAAATAATGTAATGTTCCTTTACTTTCCAAAAGTGCCCCTCCTCTCCTCTTATAAAAGGCCCCCACCTCTACCTCATTTCACACACTCTTCAAGCCATTGGCTCGGCCAACCCCTGCCCATTTGCTCTCTCCACATCCCTCTCCTCATCCTAGAGGATTCCCTTTGGGCAGAATCCTTTCAAAGGAAGCCTTTAGGCTCAACTCAAAAGGAGTTACACTTTTTAAGGTAATTCATTCTCTCATGTTCTTTTGTTTTATTTTGCTTCTCCAACCCCCTAAACTCTTTTTATTTACTTCTTTTGTAACAACACCAGTATCTTAAATATACTAGGATGTTGTTATAAGATTTATTTGAGCTACACTTCCACACAACTACATCAAATGGTTAAAGAACATAAGGTTTCCGTGGATGGCGAAATTCTGCCTCCCGAAACGATGATTGTTCAACACTCATTTAACACCTTCAAAGGTGGCCATTATGATGTCACTATTTTTATATATGATATATAATATGTTTATGTTTTCCTTAAGCTTCTGTTTTTTTCATTTTGGGCATACCTTTATGGTTTCCATTATGGGTAAAACACGATATCTTCATTTTAGGAAGCGCGGACTACCGCCCCCTGAAAGTGATTTGATTCGTTAATACCATATGTGGGATGTGTGAAGGATAAAGTTAATGATATTATATATGTTATTATACTGGAATTATAATATACTCTCATATCATTATGATTCCATTCCAGAAAATATGAAATAGAAATGGAAGTAGCGTTCATGCGTACGTACGGCTTACCGTCTCCATGAACGGTGCATTTCATTTCTTACCTCTAAATGTGATGTAATATTATAAATGAATGTATGTACTGGATATATATGACATATATGATATCTACATCATGAATACCATTCTGGATATAATGAACCTTTGACCAAATTAACAACATGTAAGTGTAAGAAGCCTATTTTTGACTTAAGAACCAAATACCGACAAAATGAACATTATTAACTTAAATAATTACATAATGTTCATATCATTGTAATAAGTGATATAATAAGGATAATGAAGTTGAAAATGGTTCTTAATAAGGTATATATTAACTCTAGTTTATTATTCAGGAGGTTAAAGAACGGTTGAGTCAAGTCAGACACGAGGTAAGGGAAATTCTTAACCCAATTTCTGTTCTTTGGGTTAATCTCCTACTTTCAAATTCTGTCATGATATTGTTATGTATTATCTTGTATTTGTACTTTCTTTATGTGTACTTATAGTTAATACACATAATAGATCTATTTTATTTATAAATGATCTTGTAAGGGAACTTCTTAACCCAACTTCCATTCTTTGGGTTAATCTCCTACTTTCAAATTATGTCATGATATTATTATGCCCTATCTTGTATTTGTACTTTCTTTATGTGTAATTATTATAAATACACATAATATATCTATTTTATTTAAAAAATTATCTTTGTAAGGGAACTTCTTAACCCAACTTCCATTCTTTGGGTTAATCTCCTACTTTCAAATTATGTCATGATATTATTATTCCCTATCTTGTATTTGTACTTTCTTTATGTGTACTTATTATAAATACACATAATATATCTATTTTATTTAAAAAATGATCTTTGTAAGGGATCTTCTTAACCCAACTTCCATTCTTTGGGTTAATCTCCTACTTTCAAATTATGTCATGATATTATTATGTCCTATTTTGTATTTTTATGTTATTTATGTGTACCTATAGTGAATATACATAATATATCTATTTTATTTTAAAAATGATCTTTGTATGGGACTTCGTCTCAATCTCCTTTCGTTGAGGCATATTTTATTTTATACACAACTTTCTTTTATACGGTGTATAAACCCCTTTGACTTTTACATTTATTCAAAAGGAATCTTTTTACACGAAGCGTTTTACTAAACGACAAAAAGGGAATGTTTTTCTTTCCGTACTTATGCGGCGACAACGACTTCTCCGCCGCCGTGACCATTATTTGAGTTTCGGCTTCCTCTACAAGCCATCACTTTTTTTAATGAAAAATAAATACAAAGTTTTAACTTACTTTTATTTTGGTATTGAAAATGGTTTTGAAAGCGTTTTTATTATATCAATGTGTTTTATTGATATCTTGTGATTGGAATGTGGAAATGTTATGTTTCCTTTATGCATGTTTTATGTGATATGATTATGTTATGGTTTATGATATGTTTAAACCTATTCATATGAGGAATGTATTGGACTTAATAAGTGACGGGTGGGGCCCGCTATAGCTCCTCGATGCATCGGTAGGTCTCATGAGACAACTAGACGTGGAATTGGCCGAGGCCCTTTCTCCAATTTTGATTTATGGTTTTGGCCGAGGCCTTAATCATTTTAGACGTCTTGGCCGAGGCCTTGACAAAATGTTTCAGAATGTCCGGCATTATACATTCCATCATTATGAAAGTGGTTATTGTTATTGCATGTGATTATTCGACCAGTAGAATATCCATGTAATGAAGTAAATGGCATTATCTCATTTTACTTTTGCCATATTATGTTGAAGTTCATGTTTAAAAGGCTTTTGTTTTAGTTATACATTGCCTTAAATGTTAATGTTTATTTATGAAAGCTTCCGCATTATTGTTATCCTTACTGAGCATTTGAGCTCACCCCTTTCAATGTTTAAAAATTTTCCAGGTTGTGAAGAAGTATTTTATGACTGACTTGCAAGAATAATAACATCATGACATAATTTGAAAGTAGGAGATTAACCCAAAGAATGGAAGTTGGGTTAAGAAGTTCCCTTACCTTGTGTCCGACTTGACTCAACCGTTCTTTAACCTCCTGAATAATAAACTAGAGTTAATATATACCTTATTAAGAACCATTCTCAATTTCATTATCCTTATTATATCACTTATTACAATGATATGATCATTATGTAATTATTTAAGTTAATAACGGTCGTTTTGTCGATCTTTGGTACTTGAGTCAAAAATAAACTTCTTATGATTACAAGTTGTTAATGTGGTGAAATATCCATTATATCCAGAATGGTATTCATGATGTAGATATCATATATGTCATATATATCCAGTACATACATTCATTTATAATATTACATCACATTTAGAGGTAAGAAATGAAATGCACCGTTCATGGAGACGGTAAGCCGTACGTACGCATGAACGCTACTTCCATTTCTATTTCATATTTTCTGGAATGGAATCATAATGATATAAGAGTATATTATAATTCCAGTATAATAACATATATAATATCATTAACTTTATCCTTCACACATCCCACATATGGTATTAACGAATCAAATCACTTTCAGGGGGCGGTAGTCCGCGCTTCCTAAAATGAAGATATCGTGTTTTACCCATAATGGAAACCATAAAGGTATGCCCAAAATGAAAAAAAACAGAAGCTTAAGGAAAACATAAACATATTATATATCATATATAAAAATAGTGACATCATAATGGCCACCTTTGAAGGTGTTAAATGAGTGTTGAACAATCATCGTTTCGGGAGGCAGAATTTCGCCATCCACGGAAACCTTATGTTCTTTAACCATTTGATGTAGTTGTGTGGAAGTGTAGCTCAAATAAATCTTATAACAACATCCTAGTATATTTAAGATACTGGTGTTGTTACAAAAGAAGTAAATAAAAAGAGTTTAGGGGGTTGGAGAAGCAAAATAAAACAAAAGAACATGAGAGAATGAATTACCTTAAAAAGTGTAACTCCTTTTGAGTTGAGCCTAAAGGCTTCCTTTGAAAGGATTCTGCCCAAAGGGAATCCTATAGGATGAGGAGAGGGATGTGGAGAGAGCAAATGGGCAGGGGTTGGCCGAGCCAATGGCTTGAAGAGTGTGTGAAATGAGGTAGAGGTGGGGGCCTTTTATAAGAGGAGAGGAGGGGCACTTTTGGAAAGTAAAGGAACATTACATTATTTGAAAATGTGTTTCGGTTTTAAAAGGTCCCACATTGATATAATTCGTGGATAAGGTGATAAGGCATCGAAATCCACTCATCCAATAGGTTTTGGCCATGTGTAGTTCATAGATTTTATATTAACTTTCCATTTTATTTAAATCGTCAAATAATGATGTCATCGCTGCATCATTATTATGTCATAAATAATTAAATTCATTTAATGTCTAAAAATTATAAAACAAATACTATGATATAGGAAATCTTTTTATCTTTCCAATGACTATTTATAATCAAAATTTGGACTTGTATAACCCTACTTAAAAATTGTTTTCGTAAAACATATTATGTTTGTGTCATTTTCTCTTTAACATTAAATAAAAAGTAATTTATGTCATTTCCCAACAAAAGTGGATCCATGGGGTCCCCAAGTTAGGCCATGGCTTGTCTTGGTCGGCCATGACACAACCAATGAGTTTGGGACATGTGTCTAGGTCATTTAATATTATTAAAGTATTATTTATACCTTAAACCACACTAATTACCACTAATCGCGATTAAAACTTAATAAGTTACTATTCACCAAAAAAATTATTTTTATCCCATTGAACCACATTTTACTTCTTAATGACAACCATGTATGTCGGATTTTTGAAAATCAAATCACAGAAGTGGTAATATTTCATTTAAACGAAAAATCAGTTATTTAACTACCACTTAGTGGTTTCACTATTCATCAAAAATTGAAGTTTTTCAGAATAAGGCCAAAATTTCACCCTAAGCTATAATTGATATTACGAATTCAAAAATGATGTCTATTTTACAAAATTCCAAACATATTAGTTGCATTAATTAATTTTATAATTAATTCCCGCTGTTACGACAAATAGCGTGTTTTTAAGAAACAATTTATATCAAAAGATTGGCAATTGTTTATGTCCATTTTCAATGTTAAATTAATTCTAATGACCACCATTGGATAAAATGGTAAAAATATATTCCAATTATACTTTAAAACCACTAAATAGTATAACTTATCACTATAAATTATTTTGATTAAAAAAGGTGTTTTAAGTATTTTTCACTATTCATAAAAAATTAGAAGTTCTCAGAAAAATACCAAAAATTCAACATAGGCTAATTTCAATATTAGGAATACAAAAATGAAGTCCATTTTGAAATATAAAATCTCTATAATTTTAAAAATTGGTTATTACTATTCATAACGGCTACTTTGATTTGTCGCGATGTTTTAGAACTCGAAGTTGCGTACAATGCAAGCTATTGCATTATTGAATGAGAAGCGTATCGTGGAAGCTCGGGGTGTTACATTCTCCCCTCCTTCAATAAATTGCGTCCTCGCAATTTGAAATTTTTCTTTGATAATAAAAGGTTGAAAATAGAAAATACCTTTGTGGAAAACCCACATCGGAAATAAGGTTAATAAATATATAACATTAAAAGAAAGCAGGATAAGTACAAAGGTCACCCGATATAGCCCATTCTAGGATTCTATGAAAATATGGATATGGAAGAAAAACAAACCATCAAGGTCTGATGGAGAGTTATAGAAAACAGGATTAGGAGAAAGTTTAACCATAAGAAAATCACAAACTTGTGATTGGTTAAACGGTCATTGAATCCCCAGTTGGAAAAGTTAACCGACAACATTTTTGTTTTAAGTTACCTTTTATAATGTTGAGGAATTTATTTATGAGATTTACTAAGAACGTAAGGGAATATACATACTTGTTATGTATACTTTCATTCGTTAATAAATTTTTACCACAAACCCAACTTTTACTCCAAATGGTAACAGAACTCAAAAATATTCTATTTATCCTAATTGTATAAGGTTCAAAATGTTAACACATACCATTTAGATTAGTAAAATTATATTGTAATAACCAGGGACTTCCTGTAGGCTAGTGGTAGGAAATAAAGGCCTGTCGCACTTTGACTGTGGGTTCGATTCCTACAGCTTTGTCCGACGCGACGGTTTATGCCCCACCCTACAGGTTGTCCTTTTCCTAAAACTATAGTATTATAATACTCCAAAAATAATCTTCATAATTTTTTTATCCTTAAACCATACTATCCAAAAATCAACTTAATCCACTCCAACCTTTATAGTTATCCAAAATACCTCTGTCCAGACTTTCTCTAAAAGGTCTCTTAATTCAAAAATCAATTTATCAGATTCCCCATCAAAGTAAAGTTTCTCTTATTGTCACATACTAAAAATATAATTACCTTCATCATATTAAAACCATACTGAAACCAACAAGTACTGCAGTACAATCCTTATATAGATCACATTATTCTAATAACCAGAATATAATCCATGAGTCCGAAAGCATCAATACATTAGTTATTCTGCTTCAACTGTAGTAATAGCATAAGATTGTCCTTGATCCCTTGGCCTTTTCTGAGGTAAGATTCCTTGACGCTTAGGACATTCATTTGCGTAATGACCCATTTCTCTACAATTGTAGCATTCAACTTTGACAGCCTCTTTCTTTCCCTTGCAATCACGTGCCTGGTGACCTTTTTCTCCACATTTATAACAGACTCCCATTCCTTTTAGGCAAGTACCAGGGTGATTCTTCCCACAATTATCACATAATGGAAAATCCTTCTTTCCCTTTTTCCCTTTATCTGTCTCTTGTTCCACCGTTCTCTTCTTCCATCCCTTTCGTCTCTTGCTTCGCTTCAAAGCCATAGGACTCAGAGAATTCTTTACTTATCCTATTAACACATGATACTATTTCTTCATATGTTGAGAACACATGGGAGACTATTTCCCTTCGAAATGTTGGCTTAATACCGTGAAAGATACTATCCTTCTTACTCTTTGGATCATACGTACTGCTGGAGTTCGCATTCCTTCTACTGGGCGCCATTTCTATACAACGGCATAAACTAGGTTAGTTTATGAATCAAAATACATAATTCCATACTTGTAAAACACTTTACATAAATTGAACTATTTATGGATATAATCCATAATCATAAAAAGAAATGTTTTCTTTGAGTAAGTATGTACTCATAACCCTTCATAGTGGTTTGTAAGTAAAATGAGAATTATCCTAAGCATATCCCCCGGGAGTGTCGTAACCAAGAGTGCAGCAAGGCCCGTTGTCGTGCACCAGTTCCCGTTCGAGTCTAGCTCAAAGCGGTGTTTTCGGGTTTTACCCCTAGGTACATCTGTGCCAGAGCCGCCTCTACCTGCTCGTATCCAGACAGGGATGTATTACTCGGAAAACTCATAACATCTCTATAATACCAAAATTCTAGGAAGTTCTTCTATACTAATCCTCAAAGTCTATCTTTGGGCTATGTGCTCTAATCAGAGTTTATCTAAATCTAGCTTCCAAGGTTAGTACTAAACTGCCTCTGATACCAACTGTAACGCCCCGACCCCAGCTACCCAGAGCCGGTGCATTACTTCGTAACATTGGCATGATCCCAAAAGATCAAGTCTCGAGAGACCGATTAGTTTAGTAGCCTTGGAAACACTAGATACATTCATAAGTCTTTCATTACATCAAAATTAAACAAACTACAAAAAAACATGGTCTTCATAGTCCACACTCATATCTTCACTGATTATTCTTGCAAGTCAGTCATAAAATACTTCTTCACAACCTGGAAAATTTTTAAACATTGAAAGGGGTGAGCTCAAATGCTCAGTAAGGATAACAATAATGCGGAAGCTTTCATAAATAAACATTAACATTTAAGGCAATGTATAACTAAAACAAAAGCCTCTTAAACATGAACTTCAACATAATATGGCAAAAGTAAAATGAGATAATGCCATTTACTTCTTCACATGGATATTCTACTGGTCGAATAATCACATGCAATATCAATAACCACTTTCATAATGATGGAATGCATAATGCCAGACTATCATAACCACGTAGTCAAGGCCTCGTGCCAAGACCACAAATAAGATTTTGTCAAGGCCTCGTGCCAAGACACTAGTTTGTCTCATGAGACCTGCCGATGCATCGAGGAGCTATAGCGGGCTCCACCCGTCACTTATTAAGTCCAATGCATTCCTCATATGAATAGGTTTAAACATATCATAAACCATAACATAATCGTATCACATAAAACATGCATAAAGGAAACATAACATTTCCACATTTCAATCACAAGATTTCAATACAACACATTGATATAAAAAAATGCTTTTAATACCATTTTCAATACCAAAATAAAAGAAAGTTAAAACATTGTATTTATTTTTCTTTTAAAAAAAGGTATGGCTTGTAAAGGAAGCCGAAACTCAAATAATGGTCACGGCGGCGGAGAAGTCATTGTCGCCGCATATGTACGGAAAGAACAACATTCCCTTTTTGTCGTTTAGTAAAACACTTCGTATAAAAAAGATTCCTTTTGAATAAACGTAAAAGTCAAAGGGGTTTATACACCGTATAAAAGAAATTTGTGTATAAAACAAAATATGCCTCAATGAAAGGAGATTGAGACGAAGTCCTTAAAAAGATCATTTTTAAAATAAAATAGATATATTATGTGTATTCACTATAGGTACACATAAATAAAGTAAAAATACAAAATAGGACATAATAACATCATGACATAATTTGAAAGTAGGAGATTAACCCAAAGAATGGAAGTTGGGTTAAGAAGTTCCCTTACCTTGTGTCCGACTTGACTCAACCGTTCTTTAACCTCCTGAATAATAAACTAGAGTTAATATATACCTTATTAAGAACCATTCTCAATTTCATTATCCTTATTATATCACTTATTACAATGATATGATCATTATGTAATTATTTAAGTTAATAACGGTCGTTTTGTCGATCTTTGGTACTTGAGTCAAAAATAAACTTCTTATGATTACAAGTTGTTAATGTGGTGAAATATCCATTATATCCAGAATGGTATTCATGATGTAGATATCATATATGTCATATATATCCAGTACATACATTCATTTATAATATTACATCACATTTAGAGGTAAGAAATGAAATGCACCGTTCATGGAGACGGTAAGCCGTACGTACGCATGAACGCTACTTCCATTTCTATTTCATATTTTCTGGAATGGAATCATAATGATATAAGAGTATATTATAATTCCAGTATAATAACATATATAATATCATTAACTTTATCCTTCACACATCCCACATATGGTATTAACGAATCAAATCACTTTCAGGGGGCGGTAGTCCGCGCTTCCTAAAATGAAGATATCGTGTTTTACCCATAATGGAAACCATAAAGGTATGCCCAAAATGAAAAAAACAGAAGCTTAAGGAAAACATAAACATATTATATATCATATATAAAAATAGTGACATCATAATGGCCACCTTTGAAGGTGTTAAATGAGTGTTGAACAATCATCGTTTCGGGAGGCAGAATTTCGCCATCCACGGAAACCTTATGTTCTTTAACCATTTGATGTAGTTGTGTGGAAGTGTAGCTCAAATAAATCTTATAACAACATCCTAGTATATTTAAGATACTGGTGTTGTTACAAAAGAAGTAAATAAAAAGAGTTTAGGGGGTTGGAGAAGCAAAATAAAACAAAAGAACATGAGAGAATGAATTACCTTAAAAAGTGTAACTCCTTTTGAGTTGAGCCTAAAGGCTTCCTTTGAAAGGATTCTGCCCAAAGGGAATCCTCTAGGATGAGGAGAGGGATGTGGAGAGAGCAAATGGGCAGGGGTTGGCCGAGCCAATGGCTTGAAGAGTGTGTGAAATGAGGTAGAGGTGGGGGCCTTTTATAAGAGGAGAGGAGGGGCACTTTTGGAAAGTAAAGGAACATTACATTATTTGAAAATGTGTTTCGGTTTTAAAAGGTCCCACATTGATAGAATTCGTGGATAAGGTGATAAGGCATCGAAATCCACTCATCCAATTGGTTTTGGCCATGTGTAGTTCATAGATTTTATATTATCTTTCCATTTTATTTAAATCGTCAAATAATGATGTCATCGTTGCATCATTATTATGTCATAAATAATTAAATTTATTTAATGTCTAAAAATTATAAAAAAAATACTATGATATAGGAAATCTTTTTATCTTTCCAATGACTATTTATAATCAAACTTTGGACTTGTGTAACCCTACTTAAAAATTGTTTTAGTAAAACACTTTATGTTAGTGTCATTTTCACTTTAACATTAAATAAAAAGTAATTTATGTTATTTCCCAACAAAAGTGGATCCATGGGGTCCCCAAGTTAGGCCATGGCTTTTCTTGGTCGGCCATGACACAACCAATGAGGTTGGGACATGTGTCTAGGTCATTTAATATTATTAAAGTATTATTTATACCTTAAACTACCCTAATTACCACTAATCGCGATTAAGAACTTAATAAGTTACTATTCACCAAAAAATTATTTTTATCCCATTGAACCACATTTTACTTCTTAATGACAACCATGTATGTCGGATTTTTGAAAATCAAATCACAGAAGTGGTAATATTTCATTTAAACGAAAAATCAGTTATTTAACAACCACTTAGTGGTTTCACTATTCATCAAAAATTGAAGTTTTTCAGAATAAGGCCAAAATTTCACCCTAAGCTATAATTGATATTCCGAATTGAAAAATGATGTCTATTTTACAAAATTCCAAACATATTAGTTGCATTAATTAATTTTATAATTAATTCCCGCTGTCACAACAAATAGCGTGTTTTTAAGAAACAATTTATAACAAAAGATTGGCAATTGTTTATGTCCAATTTCAATGTTAAATTAATTCTAATGACCACCATTGGATAAAATGGTAAAAATATATTCTAATTATACTTTAAAACGATCAAATATTATAATTTATCACTATAAATTATTTTGATTAAAAAAGTTGTTTTAAGTATTTTTCACTATTTATAAAATTTTAGAAGTTCTCAGAAAAATACCACAAATTCAACATAGGCTAATTTCGATATTACGAATACAAAAATGAAGTCCATTTTGACATATAAAATTTCTATAATTTTAAAAAGTGGTTATTACTATTCATAACGGCTACTTTGATTAGTCGCGGTGTTTTAGAACTCGAAGTTGCGTTCAATGCAAGCTATTTCATTATTGAATGAGAAGCGTATCGTGGAAGCTCGGGGTGTTACATTCTCCCCTCCACGTCTAGTTGTCTCATGAGACCTACCGATGCATCGAGGAGCTATAGCGGGCTCCACCCGTCACATATTAAGTCCAATACATTCCTCATATGAATAGGTTTAAACATATCATAAACCATAACATAATCGTATCACATAAAACATGCATAAAGGAAACATAACATTTCCACATTTCAATCACAAGATATCAATACAACACATTGATATAATAAAAACGCTTTCAAAACCATTTTCAATACCAAAATAAAAGAATGTTAAAACTTTGTATTTATTTTTCATTAAAAAAGAAAATGATGGCTTGTAGAGGAAGCCGAAACTCAAATAATGGTCACGGCAGCGGAGAAGTCGTTGTCGCCGCATAAGTACGGAAAGAAAAACATTCCCTTTTGTCGTTTAGCAAAACGCTTCGTATAAAAAAGATTCCTTTTGAATAAACGTAAAAGTCAAAGGGGTTTATACATCGTATAAAAGAAGGTTGTGTATAAAACCAAATATGCCTCAATGAAAAAAGATTGAGACGAAGTCCTTAAAAAGATCATTTTTAAAATGAAATAGATCTGTTATGTGTATTCACTATAGGTACACATAAATAAAGTAAAAAAAATACAGAATAAGACATAATAATATCATGACATAATTTGAAAGTAGGAGATTAACCCAAAGAATGGAAATTGGGTTAAGAAATTCCCTTACCTCGTGTCTGACTTGACTCAACCGTTCTTTAACCTCCTGAATAATAAACTAGAGTTAATATATACCTTATTAAGAACCATTTTTAATTTCATTATCCTTATTATATCACTTATTACAATGATATGAACATTATGTAATTATTTAAGTTAATAACGGTCGTTTTGTCCAATGGTGGTCATTAGAATTAATTTAACATTGAAATTGGACATAAACAATTGCCAATCTTTTGATATAAATTGTTTCTTAAAAACACGCTATTTGTTGTGACAGCGGGAATTAATTATAAAATTAATTAATGCAACTAATATGTTTGGAATTTTGTAAAATAGACATCATTTTTCAATTCGGAATATCAATTATAGCTTAGGGTGAAATTTTGGCCTTATTCTGAATAACTTCAATTTTTGATGAATAGTGAAACCACTAAGTGGTTGTTAAATAACTGATTTTTCGTTTAAATGAAATATTACCACTTCTGTGATTTGATTTTCAAAAATCCGACATACATGGTTGTCATTAAGAAGTAAAATGTGGTTCAATGGGATAAAAATAATTTTTTGGTGAATAGTAACTTATTAAGTTCTTAATCGCGATTAGTGGTAATTAGGGTAGTTTAAGGTATAAATAATACTTTAATAATATTAAATGACCTAGACACATGTCCCAACCTCATTGGTTGTGTCATGGCCGACCAAGACAAGCCATGGCCTAACTTGGGGACCCCATGGATCCACTTTTGTTGGGAAATAACATAAATTACTTTTTATTTAATGTTAAAGTGAAAATGACACTAACATAAAGTGTTTTACTAAAACACTTTTTAAGTAGGGTTACACAAGTCCAAATTTTGATTATAAATAGTCATTGGAAAGATAAAAAGATTTCCTATATCATAGTATTTTTTTTATAATTTTTAGACATTAAATAAATTTAATTATTTATGACATAATAATGATGCAGCGATGACATCATTATTTGACGATTTAAATAAAATGGAAAGATAATATAAAATCTATGAACTACACATGGCCAAAACCAATTGGATGAGTGGATTTCGATGCCTTATCACCTTATCCACGAATTCTATCAATGTGGGACCTTTTAAAACCGAAACACATTTTCAAATAATGTAATGTTCCTTTACTTTCCAAAAGTGCCCCTCCTCTCCTCTTATAAAAGGCCCCCACCTCTACCTCATTTCACACACTCTTCAAGCCATTGGCTCGGCCAACCCCTGCCCATTTTCTCTCTCCACATCCCTCTCCTCATCCTAGAGGATTCCCTTTGGGCAGAATCCTTTCAAAGGAAGCCTTTAGGCTCAACTCAAAAGGAGTTACACTTTTTAAGGTAATTCATTCTCTCATGTTCTTTTGTTTTATTTTGCTTCTCCAACCCCCTAAACTCTTTTTATTTACTTCTTTTGTAACAACACCAGTATCTTAAATATACTAGGATGTTGTTATAAGATTTATTTGAGCTACACTTACACACACCTACATCTAATGGTTAAAGAACATACGGTTTCTGTGGATGGCGAATTTCTGCCTCACGAAACGATGATTGTTCAATACTCATATAACACCTTCAAAGGTGGCCATTAAGATGTCACTATATTTATATATGATATATAATGTGTTTATGTTTTACTTATGCTTCTGTATTTCTCATTTATGGCTTACTTTATGATTTCCATTATGGGTAAAACGCGATAATTTCATTTTAGGAAGTGCGGACTACCGCCCCCTCAAAGTGATTTGAATCGTTAATGCCATATGTGGGATGTATAAAGGATGGAGTAAATGGTATTATACACTATATTATAATGGAATTATATTATACATTTATATCATTATGATTTAGTTCCATTAAATATGAAATTGAAATGAAAGTAGCGTTCATGCGTACGTACGGCTTACCGTCTCCATGAACGGTGCATTTCATTTCTTACCTCTAAATGTTACGTAATATTATAAATGAATGTATATACTGGATATATAAGATATATATGACATCTAAATCATTAATATAATTCTGGATATAATGGATATTTCACCACATAAACAACTTGTAATTATAAGAAGCTTATTGTTGACTCAAGTACCAAAGATCAACAAAACGACCGTTATTAACTTAAATAATTACATAATGTTCATATCATTGTAATAAGTGATATAATAAGGATAATGAACTTGAAAATGGTTCTTAATAAGGTATATATTAACTCTAGTTTATTATTCAGGAGGTTAAAGAACGGTTGAGTCAAGTCAGACACGAGGTAAGGGAAATTCTTAACCCAATTTCTGTTCTTTGGGTTAATCTCCTACTTTCAAATTCTGTCATGATATTGTTATGTATTATCTTGTATTTGTACTTTCTTTATGTGTACTTATAGTTAATACACATAATAGATCTATTTTATTTATAAATGATCTTGTAAGGGAATTTCTTAACCCAACTTCTATTCTTTGGGTTAATCTCCTACTTTCAAATTATGTCGATATTATTATGTCATATTTTGTATTTTTACTTTCTTTATGTGTACCTATAGTGAATACACATAATCGATCAATTTTATTTTAAAAATGATCTTTTTAAGGACTTCGTCTCAATCCCCTTTCATTGAGGCATATTTGGTTTTATACACAACTTTCTTTTATACGGTGTATAAACCCCTTTGACTTTTTCAAAAGGAATCTTTTTATACGAAGCGTTTTGCTAAACGACAAAAGGGAATGTTTTTTCTTTCCGTACTTATGCGGCGACAATGACTTCTCCGCCGCCGTGACCATTATTTGAGTTTCGGCTTCCTCTACAAGCCATCATTTTTTTTAATGAAAAATAAATACAAAGTTTTAACTTTCTTTTATTTTGGGTTTGAAAATGGTTTTGAAAGCGTTATTATTATATCAATGTGTTGTATTTATATCTTGTGATTGAAATGTGGAAATGTTATGTTTCCTTTATGCATGTTTTATGTGATGCGATTACGTTATGGTTTATGATATGTTTAAACCTATTCATATGAGGAATGCATTGGACTTAATAAGTGACGGGTGGAGCCCGCTATAGCTCCTCGATGCATCGGCAGGTCTCATGGGACAAACTAGTGTCTTGGCACGAGGCCTTGACAAAATCTTATTTGTGGTCTTGGCACGAGGCCTTGGCTACGTGGTTATGATAGTCTGGCATTATGCATTCCATCATTATGAAAGTGGTTATTGATATTGCATGTGATTATTCGACCAGTAGAATATCCATGTGAAGAAGTAAATGGCATTATCTCATTTTACTTTTGCCATATTATGTTGATGTTCAAGTTTAAAAGGCTTTTGTTTTAGCTATACATTGCCTTAAATGTTTATGTTTATTTATGAAAGCTTCCGCAATATTGTTATCCTTACTGAGCATCTGAGCTCACCCCTTTCAATGTTTTAATATTTTCCAGGATGTGAAGAAGTATTTTATGAATGACCTGCAGGGATAGTCAGAAGAGGATATGAGTGTGGACTATGGAGGCTTTGTTATTGTAGTTTTTCACTTTATGATGTAATGTAACGTTTACGAATGTATCTAGTGTTTCCAAGGCTACTAAACTAATCGGTCTTTCGAGACTTGATCTTTTGTGATCATGCCAATGTTACGAAGTAATGCACCGACTCTGGGTAGCTGGGGTCGGGGCGTTACAGTTGGTATCAGAGGCAGTTTAGTACTAACCTTGGAAGCTAGATTTAGATAAACTCTGATTAGAGCACATAGCCCAAAGATAGACTTTGAGGATTAGTATAGAAGAACTTCCTAGAATTTTGGTATTATAGAGATGTTATGACTTTTCCGAGCAATACATCCCTGTCTGGATACGAGCAGGTAGAGGCGGCTCTGGCACAGATGTACCTAGGGGTAAAACCCGAAAACACCGCTTTGAGCTAGACTCGAACGGGAACTGGTGCACGACAACGGGCCTTGCTGCACTCTTGGTTACGACACTCCCGGGGGATATGCTTAGGATAATTCTCATTTTACTTACAAACCACTATGAAGGGTTATGAGTACATACTTACTCAAATAAAACATTTCTTTTTATGATTATGGATTATATCCATAAATAGTTCAATTTATGTAAAGTGTTTTACAAGTATGGAATTATGTATTTTGATTCATAAACTAACCTAGTTTATGCCGTTGTATAGAAATGGCGCCCAGTAGAAGGAATGCGAACTCCAGCAGTACGTATGATCCAAAGAGTAAGAAGGATAGTATCTTTCACGGTATTAAGCCAACATTTCGAAGGGAAATAGTCTCCCATGTGTTCTCAACATATGAAGAAATAGTATCATGTGTTAATAGGATAAGTAAAGAATTCTCTGAGTCCTATGGCTTTGAAGCGAAGCAAGAGACGAAAGGGATGGAAGAGAGAATGATGGATAAAGGGATGAGGGGAAAGAAGAATTTTCCAATATGTGGTAATTGTGGGAAGAAACATCATGGAACTTGCCTAAAGGGAATGGGAGTTTGTTATAAGTGTAGAGAAAAAGGACACAAAGTGCGTGACTGCAAGGGTAAGAAAATGGTTTCAAATGTACAATGCTTCTTCTGCAAGGATTGGGGACACTACGCAAACCAATGTCCAAATCATCAGAGCATGCCCCAAATGATGTTATTGGATAATAATCAAGTTATGATACTACCACAGATGAGGAGTAATGATTAGAGTTCTTATGTTGTTATTAAAGATTTTTTTTAATTTGAGTGTTGTATCAATGATGTACTGGTTATAATAATTATGGAGTATATAAGGATTGTACTGCAGTACTATTTCATCAAGGACTTGAGATTGTGTGGAACCAAGAAAAGTGACTCCACAGTAGGTTAAATTTTTGGAAAATATATGGTTGAGAGAAAGATAAACCATAATATGGTTTTGATACTGAGATTGTGATTTTGGAATAAGACGTGATTGATTTGGATAAATTATATTGGATATACTTAACTTCCTTGAAACTGATTGATGTTTTGTATACATTTTTGGATAGAAGGAGTATATCTAGTATTCTATAAGGAATAAGGGATCATGGTAATTCAGTATGTTTAAAAAGAATACATGATGAAGGTGTTCACATTTTGTTACGTGGGATAAAGGATCTTCATTATGTTTACCTTCCTTATAAAATTTGGACTGTGAGTTGGACAGAAGTATTTTGGATAACTATTAAGGTTGGAATGGATTAAGTTGAACTTTGGATAGTATTGTTTAAGGTTAAAACATTTATGAAGATTATTTTTGGAATAGTATAGTACTATATTTTTAGGAAAAGGACAACCTGCAGGGTGGGGAATAACCCGTCGCGTCGGACAAAGCTGCAGGAATCGAACCCACAACCATAGTGCGACAAGCCTTTATTTCCTACCACTAGCCTACAGGAAGTCCCTGGTTATTACAAAATCGTTTTACTAATCTAAATGGTATGTGTTAACATTTGGAACCTTATACAATTAGGATAAATAGAATATTTTTGAGTTCTGTTACCATTTGGAGTAAAAGTTGGGTTTGTGGTATAAATTTATTAACGAATGAAAGTATACATAACAAGTATGTATATTCCCTTACGTTCTTAGTAAATCTCATAAATAAATTCCTCAACATTATAAAAGGTAACTTAAAACAAAAATTTTGTCGGTTAACTTTTCCAACTGGGGATTCAATGACCGTTTAACCAATCACAAGTTTGTGATTTTCTTATGGTTAAACTTTCTCCTAATCCTGTTTTCTAAAACTCTCCATCAGACCTTGATGGTTTGTTTTTCTTCCATATCCATATTTTCATAGAATCCTAGAATGGGCTATATCGGGTGACCTTTGTACTTATCCTGCTTTCTTTTAATGTTATATATTTATTAACCTTATTTCTGATGTGGGTTTTCCACAAAGGTATTTTCTATTTTCAACCTTTTATTATCAAAGAAAAATTTCAAATTGCGAGGACGCAATTTATTGAAGGAGGGGAGAATGTAACACCCCGAGCTTCCACGATACGCTTCTCATTCAATAATGCAATAGCTTGCATTGTACGCAAGTTCGAGTTCTAACACACCGCAACTAATCAAAGTAGCCGTTATGAATAGTAATAACCACCTTTTAAATTTATAGAAATTTTATATTTCAAAATGGACTTCATTTTTGTATTCCTAATATTGAAATTAGCCTATGTTGAATTTTTTGTAATTTTCTGAGAACTTCAAAATTTATATGAATAGTGAAAAATACTTAAAACAACTTTTTTAATCAAAATAATTAATTGTCATAAATTATACTATTTAGTGGTTTTAAAGTATAATTAGAATATATTTTTACCATTTTATCCAATGGTGGTCATTAGAATTAATTTAACATTGAAAATGGACATAAACAATTGCCAATCTTTTGATATAAATTGTTTCTTAAAAACACGCTATTTGTCATAACAGCGGGAATTAATTGTAAAATTAATTAATGCAACTTATATGTTTGGAATTTTGTAAAATAGACATCATTTTTGAATTCGGAATATCAATTATAGCTTAGGGTGAAATTTTGGCCTTATTCTGAAAAACTTCAATTTTTAATGAATAGTGAAACCACTAAGTGGTAGTTAAATAACTGATTTTTCGTTTAAATGAAATATTACCACTTCTGTGTTTTGATTTTCAAAAATCCGACATACATGGTTGTCATTAAGAAGTAAAATGTGGTTCAATGAGATTATAATAATTTTTTGGTGAATAGTAACTTATTAAGTGCTTAATCGCGATTAGTGGTAATTAGGGTAGTTTAAGGTATAAATAATACTTTAATAATATTAAATGACCTAGACACATGTCCCAACCTCATTGGTTGTGTCATGGCCGACCAAGACAAGCCATGGCCTAACTTGGGGACCCCATGGATCCACTTTTGTTGGGAAATAACATAAATTACTTTTTATTTAATGTTAAAGTGAAAATGACACTAACATAAAGTGTTTTACTAAAACAATTTTTAAGTAGGGTTACACAAGTCCAAATTTTGATTATAAATAGTCATTGGAAAGATAAAAAGATTTCCTATATCATAGTATTTTTTTTATAATTTTTAGACATTAAATAAATTTAATTATTTATGACATAATAATGATGCAGCGATGACATCATTACCACTTTTTAAAATTATAGAAATTTTATATGTCAAAATGGACTTCATTTTTGTATTCGTAATATCGAAATTAGCCTATGTTGAATTTGTGGTATTTTTCTGAGAACTTCTAAAATTTTATAAATAGTGAAAAATACTTAAAACAACTTTTTTAATCAAAATAATTTATAGTGATAAATTATAATATTTGATCGTTTTAAAGTATAATTAGAATATATTTTTACCATTTTATCCAATGGTGGTCATTAGAATTAATTTAACATTGAAATTGGACATAAACAATTGCCAATCTTTTGTTATAAATTGTTTCTTAAAAACACGCTATTTGTTGTGACAGCGGGAATTAATTATAAAATTAATTAATGCAACTAATATGTTTGGAATTTTGTAAAATAGACATCATTTTTCAATTCGGAATATCAATTATAGCTTAGGGTGAAATTTTGGCCTTATTCTGAAAAACTTCAATTTTTGATGAATAGTGAAACCACTAAGTGGTTGTTAAATAACTGATTTTTCGTTTAAATGAAATATTACCACTTCTGTGATTTGATTTTCAAAAATCCGACATACATGGTTGTCATTAAGAAGTAAAATGTGGTTCAATGGGATAAAAATAATTTTTTGGTGAATAGTAACTTATTAAGTTCTTAATCGCGATTAGTGGTAATTAGGGTAGTTTAAGATATAAATAATACTTTAATAATATTAAATGACCTAGACACATGTCCCAACCTCATTGGTTGTGTCATGGCCGACCAAGACAAGCCATGTCCTAACTTGGGGACCCCATGGATCCACTTTTGTTGGGAAATAACATAAATTACTTTTTATTTAATGTTAAAGTGAAAATGACACTAACATAAAGTGTTTTACTAAAACAATTTTTAAGTAGGGTTACACAAGTCCAAATTTTGATTATAAATAGTCATTGGAAAGATAAAAAGATTTCCTATATCATAGTATTTTTTTTATAATTTTTAGACATTAAATAAATTTAATTATTTATGACATAATAATGATGCAGCGATGACATCATTATTTGACGATTTAAATAAAATGGAAAGATAATATAAAATCTATGAACTACACATGGCCAAAACCAATTGGATGAGTGGATTTAGATGCCTTATCACCTTATCCACGAATTCTATCAATGTGGGACCTTTTAAAACCGAAACACATTTTCAAATAATGTAATGTTCCTTTACTTTCCAAAAGTGCCCCTCCTCTCCTCTTATAAAAGGCCCCCACCTCTACCTCATTTCACACACTCTTCAAGCCATTGGCTCGGCCAACCCCTGCCCATTTGCTCTCTCCACATCCCTCTCCTCATCCTAGAGGATTCACTTTGGGCAGAATCCTTTCAAAGGAAGCCTTTAGGCTCAACTCAAAAGGAGTTACACTTTTTAAGGTAATTCATTCTCTCATGTTCTTTTGTTTTATTTTGCTTCTCCAACCCCCTAAACTCTTTTTATTTACTTCTTTTGTAACAACACCAGTATCTTAAATATACTAGGATGTTGTTATAAGATTTATTTGAGCTACACTTCCACACAACTACATCAAATGGTTAAAGAACATAAGGTTTCCGTGGATGGCGAAATTCTGCCTCCCGAAACGATGATTGTTCAACACTCATTTAACACCTTCAAAGGTGGCCATTATGATGTCACTATTTTTATATATGATATATAATATGTTTATGTTTTCCTTAAGCTTCTGTTTTTTTCATTTTGGGCATACCTTTATGGTTTCCATTATGGGTAAAACACGATATCTTCATTTTAGGAAGCGCGGACTACCGCCCCCTGAAAGTGATTTGATTCGTTAATACCATATGTGGGATGTGTGAAGGATAAAGTTAATGATATTATATATGTTATTATACTGGAATTATAATATACTCTCATATAATTATGATTCCATTCCAGAAAATATGAATTAGAAATGGAAGTAGCGTTCATGCGTACGTACGGCTTACCGTCTCCATGAACGGTGCATTTCATTTCTTACCTCTAAATGTGATGTAATATTATAAATGAATGTATGTACTGGATATATATGACATATATGATATCTACATCATGAATACCATTCTGGATATAATGAACCTTTGACCAAATTAACAACATGTAAGTGTAAGAAGCCTATTTTTGACTTAAGAACCAAATACCGACAAAATGAACATTATTAACTTAAATAATTACATAATGTTCATATCATTGTAATAAGTGATATAATAAGGATAATGAAGTTGAAAATGGTTCTTAATAAGGTATATATTAACTCTAGTTTATTATTCAGGAGGTTAAAGAACGGTTGAGTCAAGTCAGACACGAGGTAAGGGAACTTCTTAACCCAACTTCCATTCTTTGGGTTAATCTCCTACTTTCAAATTATGTCATGATATTATTATGTCTTATTTTGTATTTTTACTTTCTTTATGTGTACCTATAGTGAATACACATAATATATCTATTTTATTTTAAAAATGATCTTTTTAAGGACATCGTCTCAATCTCCTTTCATTGAGGCATATTTGGTTTTATACACAACTTTCTTTTATACGGTGTATAAACCCCTTTGACTTTTAAGTTTATTCAAAAGGAATCTTTTTATACGAAGCATTTTACTAAACGACAAAAAGGGAATGTTTTTCTTTCCGTACTTATGCGGCGACAACGACTTCTCCGCCGCCGTGAACATTATTTGAGTTTCGGCTTCCTTTACAAGCCATACCTTTTTTAAAAAAGAAAAATAAATACAATGTTTTAACATTCTTTTATTTTGGTATTGAAAATGGTTTAAATGAAATATTACCACTTCTGTGATTTGATTTTCAAAAATCCGACATACATGGTTGTCATTAAGAAGTAAAATGTGGTTCAATGAGATTATAATAATTTTTTGGTGAATAGTAACTTATTAAGTTCTTAATCGCGATTAGTGGTAATTAGGGTAGTTTAAGGTATAAATAATACTTTAATAATATTAAATGACCTAGACACATGTCCCAACCTCATTGGTTGTGTCATGGCCGACCAAGACAAGCCATGGCCTAACTTGGGGACCCCATGGATCCACTTTTGTTGGGAAATAACATAAATTACTTTTTATTTAATGTTAAAGTGAAAATGACACTAACATAAAGTGTTTTACTAAAACAATTTTTAAGTAGGGTTACACAAGTCCAAATTTTGATTATAAATAGTCATTGGAAAGATAAAACGATTTCCTATATCATAGTATTTTTTTTATAATTTTTAGACATTAAATAAATTTAATTATTTATGACATAATAATGATGCAGCGATGACATCATTATTTGACGATTTAAATAAAATGGAAAGATAATATAAAATCTATGAACTACACATGGCCAAAACCAATTGGATGAGTGGATTTCGATGCCTTATCACCTTATCCACGAATTCTATCAATGTGGGACCTTTTAAAACCGAAACACATTTTCAAATAATGTAATGTTCCTTTACTTTCCAAAAGTGCCCCTCCTCTCCTCTTATAAAAGGCCCCCACCTCTACCTCATTTCACACACTCTTCAAGCCATTGGCTCGGCCAACCCCTGCCCATTTGCTCTCTCCACATCCCTCTCCTCATCCTAGAGGATTCCCTTTGGGCAGAATCCTTTCAAAGGAAGCCTTTAGGCTCAACTCAAAATGAGTTACACTTTTTAAGGTAATTCATTCTCTCATGTTCTTTTGTTTTATTTTGCTTCTCCAACCCCCTAAACTCTTTTTATTTACTTCTTTTGTAACAACACCAGTATCTTAAATATACTAGGATGTTGTTATAAGATTTATTTGAGCTACACTTCCACACAACTACATCAAATGGTTAAAGAACATAAGGTTTCCGTGGATGGCGAAATTCTGCCTCCCGAAACGATGATTGTTCAACACTCATTTAACACCTTCAAAGGTGGCCATTATGATGTCACTATTTTTATATATGATATATAATATGTTTATGTTTTGGGGTGAAATTTTGGCCTTATTCTGAAAAACTTCAATTTTTGATGAATAGTGAAACCACTAAGTGGTTGTTAAATAACTGATTTTTCGTTTAAATGAAATATTACCACTTCTGTGATTTGATTTTCAAAAATCCGACATACATGGTTGTCATTAAGAAGTAAAATGTGGTTCAATGGGATAAAAATAATTTTTTGGTGAATAGTAACTTATTAAGTTCTTAATCGCGATTAGTGGTAATTAGGGTAGTTTAAGGTATAAATAATACTTTAATAATATTAAATGACCTAGACACATGTCCCAACCTCATTGGTTGTGTCATGGCCGACCAAGACAAGCCATGGCCTAACTTGGGGACCCCATGGATCCACTTTTGTTGGGAAATAACATAAATTACTTTTTATTTAATGTTAAAGTGAAAATGACACTAACATAAAGTGTTTTACTAAAACAATTTTTAAGTAGGGTTACACAAGTCCAAATTTTGATTATAAATAGTCATTGGAAAGATAAAAAGATTTCCTATATCATAGTATTTTTTTTATAATTTTTAGACATTAAATAAATTTAATTATTTATGACATAATAATGATGCAGCGATGACATCATTATTTGACGATTTAAATAAAATGGAAAGATAATATAAAATCTATGAACTACACATGGCCAAAACCAATTGGATGAGTGGATTTCGATGCCTTATCACCTTATCCACGAATTCTATCAATGTGGGACCTTTTAAAACCGAAACACATTTTCAAATAATGTAATGTTCCTTTACTTTCCAAAAGTGCCTCTCCTCTACTCTTATAAAAGGCCCCCACCTCTACCTCATTTCACACACTCTTCAAGCCATTGGCTCGGCCAACCCCTGCCCATTTGCTCTCTCCACATCCCTCTCCTCATCCTAGAGGATTCCCTTTGGGCAGAATCCTTTCAAAGGAAGCCTTTAGGCTCAACTCAAAAGGAGTTACACTTTTTAAGGTAATTCATTCTCTCATGTTCTTTTGTTTTATTTTGCTTCTCCAACCCCCTAAACTCTTTTTATTTACTTCTTTTGTAACAACACCAGTATCTTAAATATACTAGGATGTTGTTATAAGATTTATTTGAGCTACACTTCCACACAACTACATCAAATGGTTAAAGAACATAAGGTTTCCGTGGATGGAGAAATTCTGCCTCCCGAAACGATGATTGTTCAACACTCATTTAACACCTTCAAAGGTGGCCATTATGATGTCACTATTTTTATATATGATATATAATATGTTTATGTTTTCCTTAAGCTTCTGTTTTTTTCATTTTGGGCATACCTTTATGGTTTCCATTATGGGTAAAACACGATATCTTCATTTTAGGAAGCGCGGACTACCGCCCCCTGAAAGTGATTTGATTCGTTAATACCATATGTGGGATGTGTGAAGGATAAAGTTAATGATATTATATATGTTATTATACTGGAATTATAATATACTCTCATTATGATTCCATTCCAGAAAATATGAAATAGAAATGGAAGTAGCGTTCATGCGTACGTACGGCTTACCGTCTCCATGAACGGTGCATTTCATTTCTTACCTCTAAATGTGATGTAATATTATAAATGAATGTATGTACTGGATATATATGACATATATGATATCTACATCATGAATACCATTCTGGATATCCATGTGAAGAAGTGAATGGCATTATCTCATTTTACTTTTGCCATGTTATGTTGAAGTTCAAGTTTGAAAGGCTTTTGTTTTAGTTGTACATTGCCTTAAATGTTAATGTTTATTTATGAAAGCTTCCGCAATATTGTTATCCTTACTGAGCATCTGAGCTCACCCCTTTCAATGTTTTAATATTTTCCAGGATGTGAAGAAGTATTTTATGAATGACCTGCAGGGATAGTCAGAAGAGGATATGAGTGTGGACTATGGAGACTTTGTTATTGTAGTTTTTCACTTTTTGATGTAATGAAAGATTTATGAATGTATCTAGTGTTTCCAAGGCTACTAAACTAATCGGTCTTTCGAGACTTGATCTTTTGTGATCATGCCAATGTTACGAAGTAATGCACCGACTCTAGGTAGCTGGGGTCGGGGCATTACAGTTGAGGGATGTGGAGAGAGCAAATGGGCAGGGGTTGGCCGAGCCAAATGGCTTGAAAGTGTAAATGAAGTGGGAGAGGTGGGGGCCTTTTATAAGTGGAGAGGAGGGGCACTTTTGGAAAGATTGAAATGTTACATTATTTCAAAATGCTTTTCGGATTCTAAAGGTCCCACACTTATATAATTCGAGTCTAAGGTGATAAGGTTTCGAAATATCTTCATCCAATAGGCTTTGGACAAGTGTAAGCCTTGGATTTTGCATTATCTTCTCATTTTATTTAAATCGTTAAATAATGAGGTCATCGCCACATCATAATGATGTCATAAATAATTTAATTTATTTAATGTCTAAAAATTATAAAGCAAATACTATGATGTAGGAAATCTTTTTAGCTTTCTAATGAATATTTATAGTAAAAATTTGGACTTGTGTAACCCTACTTAAAAATTGTTTTAGTAAAGCAATTTATGTTAGTGTCATTTTCACTTTAATATTAAATAAAAACTAATTTATGTCATTTCCCAACAAAAGTGGATCCATGGGGTCCCCAAGTTGACCCATGGTTTGTCATGGTCGGCCATGACACAACCAATGAGGTTGGGACATGTGTCTAGGTCATTTAATATTATTAAAGTATTATTTATACCTTAAACTACCCTAATTACCACTAATCGCGATTAAGAACTTAATAAGTTACTATTCACCAAAAAATTATTATAATCTCATTGAACCACATTTTACTTCTTAATGACAACCATGTATGTCGGATTTTTGAAAATCAAATCACAGAAGTGGTAATATTTCATTTAAACGAAAAATCAGTTATTTAACTACCACTTAGTGGTTTCACTATTCATCAAAAATTGAAGTTTTTCAGAATAAGGCCAAAATTTCACCCTAAGATATAATTGATATTCCAAATTCAAAAATGATGTCTATTTTACAAAATTCCAAACATATAAGTTGCATTAATTAATTTTACAATTAATTCCTGCTGTTACGACAAATAGCGTGTTTTTAAGAAACAATTTATATCAAAAGATTGGCAATTGTTTATGTCCAATTTCAATGTCAAATTAATTCTAATGACCACCATTGGATAAAATGGTAAAAATATATTCCAATTATACCTTAAAACCACTAAATATTATAATTTATCACTATTAATTATTTTTATTAAAAAGGTTGTTTTAAGTATTTTTCACTATTCATAAAAATTTGGAAGTTCTCAGAAAATTACAAAAAATTCAACATAGGCTAATATCAATATTAGGAATACAAAAATGAAGTCCATTTTGAAATATAAAATTTCTGTAAATTTAAAAGGTGGTTATTACTATTCATAACGGCTACTTTGATTAGTTGCGGTGTGTTAGAATTCGAAGTTGCGTACAATGCCAACCATTGCATTATTGAATGAGAAGCGTATCGTGGAAGCTCGGGGTGTTACATTCTCCCCTCCTTCAATAAATTGCGTCCTTAAAAAAAGATGGCTTGTAGAGGAAGCCGAAACTCAAATAATGGTCACGGCGGCGGAGAATTTGTTGTCACCGCATAAGTACGGAAAGAAAAACATTCCATTTTTGTCGTTTAGTAAAACGCTTCGTATAAAAAAGATTCCTTTTGAATAAACGTAAAAGTCAAAGGGGTTTATACACCGTATAAAAGAAAGTTTTGTATAAAACCAAATATGCCTCAATGAAAGGGGATTGAGACGAAGTCCTTAAAAAGATCATTTTTTTAAATAAAGTACATCTATAATGTGTATTCACTATAAGTACACATAAATAATGTACAAATACAATATAAGACATAATAACATCATGACATAATTTGAAAGTAGGAGATTAACCCAAAGAATGGAAGTTGGGTTAAGAAATTCCCTTACAAGATCATTTATAAATAAAATAGATCTATTATGTGTATTAACTATAAGTACACATAAAGAAAGTACAAATACAAGATAATACATAACAATATCATGACAGAATTTGAAAGTAGGAGATTAACCCAAAGAACAGAAATTGGGTTAAGAAGTTCCCTTACCTCGTGTCTGACTTGACTCAACCGTTCTTTAATCTCCTGAATAATAAACTAGAGTTAATATCTACATTATTAAGAACCATTTTAAATTTCATTATCCTTATTATATCACTTATTACAATGATATGAACATTATGTAATTATTTAAGTTAATAATGTTCATTTTGTCGGTATTTGGTTCTTAAGTCAAAAATAGGCTTCTTACACTTACATGTTGTTAATTTGGTCAAAGGTTCATTATATCCAGAATGGTATTCATGATGTAGATATCATATATGTCATATATATCCAGTACATACATTCATTTATAATATTACATCACATTTAGAGGTAAGAAATGAAATGCACCGTTCATGGAGACGGTAAGCCGTACGTACGCATGAACGCTACTTCCATTTCTATTTCATATTTTCTGGAATGGAATCATAATGATATGAGAGTATATTATAATTCCAGTATAATAACATATATAATATCATTAACTTTATCCTTCACACATCCCACATATGGTATTAACGAATCAAATCACTTTCAGGGGGCGGTAGTCCGCGCTTCCTAAAATGAAGATATCGTGTTTTACCCATAATGGAAACCATAAAGGTATGCCCAAAATGAAAAAAACAGAAGCTTAAGGAAAACATAAACATATTATATATCATATATAAAAATAGTGACATCATAATGGCCACCTTTGAAGGTGTTAAATGAGTGTTGAACAATCATCGTTTCGGGAGGCAGAATTTCGCCATCCACGAAAACCTTATGTTCTTTAACCATTTGATGTAGTTGTGTGGAAGTGTAGCTCAAATAAATCTTATAACAACATCCTAGTATATTTAAGATACTGTTGTTGTTACAACAGAAGTAAATAAAAAGAGTTTAGGGGGTTGGAGAAGCAAAATAAAACAAAAGAACATGAGAGAATGAATTACCTTAAAAAGTGTAACTCCTTTTGAGTTGAGCCTAAAGGCTTCCTTTGAAAGGATTCTGCCCAAAGGGAATCCTCTAGGATGAGGAGAGGGATGTGGAGAGAGCAAATGGGCAGGGGTTGGCCGAGCCAATGGCTTGAAGAGTGTGTGAAATGAGGTAGAGGTGGGGGCCTTTTATAAGAGGAGAGGAGGGGCACTTTTGGAAAGTAAAGGAACATTACATTATTTGAAAATGTGTTTCGGTTTTAAAAGGTCCCACATTGATAGAATTCGTGGATAAGGTGATAAGGCATCGAAATCCACTCATTCAATTGGTTTTGGCCATGTGTAGTTCATAGATTTTATATTATCTTTCCATTTTATTTAAATCGTCAAATAATGATGTCATCGCTGCATCATTATTATGTCATAAATAATTAAATTTATTTAATGTCTAAAAATTATAAAAAAAATACTATGATATAGGAAATCTTTGTATCTTTCCAATGACTATTTATAATCAAAATTTGGACTTGTGTAACCCTACTTAAAAATTGTTTTAGTAAAACACTTTATGTTAGTGTCATTTTCACTTTAACATTAAATAAAAAGTAATTTATGTTATTTCCCAACAAAAGTGGATCCATGGGGTCCCCAAGTTAGGCCATGGCTTGTCTTGGTCGGCCATGACACAACCAATGAGGTTGGGACATGTGTCTAGGTCATTTAATATTATTAAAGTATTATTTATACCTTAAACTACCCTAATTACCACTAATCGCGATTAAGAACTTAATAAGTTACTATTCACCAAAAAATTATTATAATCTCATTGAACCACATTTTACTTCTTAATGACAACCATGTATGTCGGATTTTTGAAAATCAAATCACAGAAGTGGTAATATTTCATTTAAACGAAAAATCAGTTATTTAACTACCACTTAGTGGTTTCACTATTCATCAAAAATTGAAGTTTTTCAGAATAAGGCCAAAATTTCACCCTAAGATATAATTGATATTCCAAATTCAAAAATGATGTCTATTTTACAAAATTCCAAACATATAAGTTGCATTAATTAATTTTACAATTAATTCCTGCTGTTACGACAAATAGCGTGTTTTTAAGAAACAATTTATATCAAAAGATTGGCAATTGTTTATGTCCAATTTCAATGTCAAATTAATTCTAATGACCACCATTGGATAAAATGGTAAAAATATATTCCAATTATACCTAAAAACCACTAAATATTATAATTTATCACTATTAATTATTTTTATTAAAAAGGTTGTTTTAAGTATTTTTCACTATTCATAAAAATTTGGAAGTTCTCAGAAAATTACAAAAAATTCAACATAGGCTAATATCAATATTAGGAATACAAAAATGAAGTCCATTTTGAAATATAAAATTTCTGTAAATTTAAAAGGTGGTTATTACTATTCATAACGGCTACTTTGATTAGTTGCGGTGTGTTAGAATTCGAAGTTGCGTACAATGCCAACCATTGCATTATTGAATGAGAAGCGTATCGTGGAAGCTCGGGGTGTTACATTCTCCCCTCCTTCAATAAATTGCGTCCTCGCAATTTGAAATTTTTCTTTGAAATAAAAGTTTGAAAAGAGAAAATACCTTTGTGGAAAACCCACATCGGAAATAAGGTTAATAAATATATAACATTAAAAGAAAGCAAGATAAGTACAAAGGTCACCCGATATAGCCCATTATAGGATTCTATGAAAATATGGATATGGAGGAGAAACAAACCATCAAGGTCTGATGGGGAGTTATAGAAAACAGGATTAGGAGAAAGTTTAACCACAAGAAAATCACAAACTTGTGATTGGTTAAACGGTCATTGAATCCCTAGTTGGAAAAGTTAACCGACAACATTTTTGTTTTAAGTTACCTTTTATAATGTTGAGGATTTTATTTAGGAGATTTACTAAGAACGTAAGGGAATATACATACTTGTTATGTATACTTTCATTCGTTAATGAATTTTTACCACAAACCCATCTTTTACTCCAAATGGTAACAGAACTCAAAAATATTCTATTTATCCTAATTGTATAAGGTACCAAAGGTTAACACATACCATTTAGATTAGTAAAACTATTTTGTAATAACCAGGGACTTCCTGTAGGCTAGTGGTAGGAAATAAAGGCTTGTCGCACTATGGTTGTGGGTTCGATTCCTACAGCTTTGTCCGACGCGACGGGTTATTCCCCACCCTGCAGGTTGTCCTTTTTCCTAAAACTATAGTATTATAATATTCCAAAAATAATCTTCAGAAATTATTTAACCTTAAACAATACTATCCATGGTTCAACTTAATCCATTCCAACCTTAATAGTTATCCAAAATACCTCCGTCCAGACTTTCTCTAAAAGGTCTCTAAATTCCAAAATCAATTGTAACATCAGATTCCCCAAACAAAGAAAAGTTTCTCTTATTGTCACATACTAAAAATATGATTACCTTAATAATATTAAAACCTTACTGAAATAAAAAAGTACTGCAGTACAATCCTTATATATATATCACATTATTCTAATAACCAGAATATAATCCATGAGTCCAAAAGCACCAATACATTAGTTATTCTGCTTCAACTGTAGTAATAGCATAAGATTGTCCTTGATCCCTTGTCCTTTTCTGAGGTAAGTTTCCTTGACGCTTAGGACATTCATTTGCATAATGACCCATTTCTCTACAATTGTAGCATTCAACTTTGACAGCCTCTTTCTTTCCCTTGCAATCACGTGCCTGGTGACCTTTTTCTCCACATTTATAACAGACTCCCATTCCTTTTAGGCAAGTACCAGGGTGATTCTTCCCACAATTATCACATAATGGAAAATCATTCTTTCCCTTTTTCCCTTTATCTGTCTCTTGTTCCACCGTTCTCTTCTTCTCTTGCTTTACTTTGTTGTCATAAGACTTAGAGAATTCCTTTTCTGTCTTGATAGCACATGAGACTATATCTTCGTATGTTGAGAAAGATTGTGACACTAGAGCTCGACAGAGAAATGGTTTTAACCCATCAAAGAAACGATCAATCTTACTTCTTGGGTTACGTATATAATCTGCAGCATGCCTCGCTAACCTTGTAAAGTTAGCCTCATACTTTGCGACATTCTCATCCTCCTTTTGTCTCAGACTCAAAAATTGCCTTTCCATATCCGCTCGATGGTCTCGAGGTAAGTATTTTTCTAAGAACAGTTCTTTGAACTCCTGCCATTCCATGTTTGTTAATTCATCATCTTCCTTTGTGTTTTGAATTAGTGACCACCATTGATCGGCATCTCCAGTGAGGCGGTAAACTGCCATGACAACCTTCTCCCTTTCACTACTCCCCAAGGCATGGAATATTTTCTCTAAGGAATTTATCCATTGCTCAGCTACTGTAGGATTTGTACTCCCATTGAAGGTTGGCGGTTGTTGCCTCATGAAACGGTCTAGCATTGATCCTCCACGTTGCGGATCAGGGTGCTCCATACGAGTAAGGTTATTATTCATAACCTGAGTGAGTTGTCCCAGTATGGAAATAAGTTGATCAGCACCAGTTGTATCTCCAGATCCACAATAATTATCTTGAGCAGGAGGGCAATCCCTACACGGAGTTCGTGCATTGATACAGTTTCCATTCCTTCTACTAGGCGCCATTTCTAAACAATGGCATAAACTAGATTAGTTTATGAATCAAAATACATAATTCCATACTTGTAAAATACTTAACATAAATTGAACTATTTATGGATATAATCCATAATCATAAAAAGGTTTTATTTGAGGAAGTATATACTCATAAACGTTCATAGTGGTTTGTAAAGAAAATGAGAATTATCCTAAGCGTATCCCCCGGGAGTGTCGTAACCAAGAGTGCAGCAAGGCCCGTTGTCGTGCACCAGTTCCCGTTCGAGTCTAGCTCAAAGCGGTGTTTTCGGGTTTTACCCCTAGGTACATCTGTGCCAGAGCCGCCTCTACCTGCTCGTATCCAGACAGGGATGTATTGCTCGGAAAACTCATATCATCTCTATAATACCAAAATTTTAGGAAGTTCTTCTATACTAATCCTCGAAGCCTATCTTTGGGCTATGCGTTCTAATCAGAGTTTATCTACATCTAGCTTCCAAGGTTAGTACTAAACTGCCTCTGATACCAACTGTAACGCCCCGACCCCAGCTACCCAGAGCCGGTGCATTACTTCGTAACATTGGCATGATCCCAAAAGATCAAGTCTCGAAAGACCGATTAGTTTAGTAGCCTTGGAAACACTAGATACATTCATAAGTCTTTCATTACATCAAAATTAAACAAACTACAAAAAAACATGGTCTTCATAGTCCACACTCATATCTTCACTGATTATTCTTGCAAGTCAGTCATAAAATACTTCTTCACAACCTGGAAAATTTTTAAACATTGAAAGGGGTGAGCTCAAATGCTCAGTAAGGATAACAATAATGCGGAAGCTTTCATAAATAAACATTAACATTTAAGGCAATGTATAACTAAAACAAAAGCCTCTTAAACATGAACTTCAACATAATATGGCAAAAGTAAAATGAGATAATGCCATTTACTTCTTCACATGGATATTCTACTGGTCGAATAATCACATGTAATATCAATAACCACTTTCATAATGAGGGAATGTATAATGCCGGACATTCTGAAACATTTTGTCAAGGCCTCGGCCAAGACATCTAAAATGATTAAGGCCTCGGCCAAAACCATAAATCAAATTGGGAAAGGGCCTCGGCCAATTCCACGTCTAGTTGTCTCATGAGACCTACCGATGCATCGAGGAGCTATAGCGGGCTCCACCCGTCACTTATTAAGTCCAATACATTCCTCATATGAATAGGTTTAAACATATCATAAACCATAACATAATCGTATCACATAAAACATGCATAAAGGAAACATAACATTTCCACATTTCAATCACAAGATATCAATACAACACATTGATATAATAAAAACGCTTTCAAAACCATTTTCAATACCAAAATAAAAGAAAGTTAAAACTTTGTATTTATTTTTCATTAAAAAAAAGATGGCTTGTAGAGGAAGCCGAAACTCAAATAATGGTCACGGCGGCGGAGAATTTGTTGTCACCGCATAAGTACGGAAAGAAAAACATTCCATTTTTGTCGTTTAGTAAAACGCTTCGTATAAAAAAGATTCCTTTTGAATAAACGTAAAAGTCAAAGGGGTTTATACACCGTATAAAAGAAAGTTTTGTATAAAACCAAATATGCCTCAATGAAAGGGGATTGAGACGAAGTCCTTAAAAAGATCATTTTTTTAAATAAAGTACATCTATAATGTGTATTCACTATAAGTACACATAAATAATGTACAAATACAATATAAGACATAATAACATCATGACATAATTTGAAAGTAGGAGATTAACCCAAAGAATGGAAGTTGGGTTAAGAAATTCCCTTACAAGATCATTTATAAATAAAATAGATCTATTATGTGTATTAACTATAAGTACACATAAAGAAAGTACAAATACAAGATAATACATAACAATATCATGACAGAATTTGAAAGTAGGAGATTAACCCAAAGAACAGAAATTGGGTTAAGAATTTCCCTTACCTCGTGTCTGACTTGACTCAACCGTTCTTTAACCTCCTGAATAATAAACTAGAGTTAATATATACCTTATTAAGAACCATTTTCAACTTCATTATCCTTATTATATCACTTATTACAATGATATGAACATTATGTAATTATTTAAGTTAATAATGTTCATTTTGTCGGTATTTGGTTCTTAAGTCAAAAATAGGCTTCTTACACTTACATGTTGTTAATTTGGTCAAAGGTTCATTATATCCAGAATGGTATTCATGATGTAGATATCATATATGTCATATATATCCAGTACATACGTTCATTTATAATATTACATCACATTTAGAGGTAAGAAATGAAATGCACCGTTCATGGAGACGGTAAGCCGTACGTACGCATGAACGCTACTTCCATTTCTATTTCATATTTTCTGGAATGGAATCATAATGAGAGTATATTATAATTCCAGTATAATAACATATATAATATCATTAACTTTATCCTTCACACATCCCACATATGGTATTAACGAATCAAATCACTTTCAGGGGGCGGTAGTCCGCGCTTCCTAAAATGAAGATATCGTGTTTTACCCATAATGGAAACCATAAAGGTATGCCCAAAATGAAAAAAACAGAAGCTTAAGGAAAACATAAACATATTATATATCATATATAAAAATAGTGACATCATAATGGCCACCTTTGAAGGTGTTAAATGAGTGTTGAACAATCATCGTTTCGGGAGGCAGAATTTCGCCATCCACGGAAACCTTATGTTCTTTAACCATTTGATGTAGTTGTGTGGAAGTGTAGCTCAAATAAATCTTATAACAACATCCTAGTATATTTAAGATACTGGTGTTGTTACAAAAGAAGTAAATAAAAAGAGTTTAGGGGGTTGGAGAAGCAAAATAAAACAAAAGAACATGAGAGAATGAATTACCTTAAAAAGTGTAACTCCTTTTGAGTTGAGCCTAAAGGCTTCCTTTGAAAGGATTCTGCCCAAAGGGAATCCTCTAGGATGAGGAGAGGGATGTGGAGAGAGCAAATGGGCAGGGGTTGGCCGAGCCAATGGCTTGAAGAGTGTGTGAAATGAGGTAGAGGTGGGGGCCTTTTATAAGAGGAGAGGAGGGGCACTTTTGGAAAGTAAAGGAACATTACATTATTTGAAAATGTGTTTCGGTTTTAAAAGGTCCCACATTGATAGAATTCGTGGATAAGGTGATAAGGCATCTAAATCCACTCATCCAATTGGTTTTGGCCATGTGTAGTTCATAGATTTTATATTATCTTTCCATTTTATTTAAATCGTCAAATAATGATGTCATCGCTGCATCATTATTATGTCATAAATAATTAAATTTATTTAATGTCTAAAAATTATAAAAAAAATACTATGATATAGGAAATCTTTTTATCTTTCCAATGACTATTTATAATCAAAATTTGGACTTGTGTAACCCTACTTAAAAATTGTTTTAGTAAAACACTTTATGTTAGTGTCATTTTCACTTTAACATTAAATAAAAAGTAATTTATGTTATTTCCCAACAAAAGTGGATCCATGGGGTCCCCAAGTTAGGCCATGGCTTGTCTTGGTCGGCCATGACACAACCAATGAGGTTGGGACATGTGTCTAGGTCATTTAATATTATTAAAGTATTATTTATACCTTAAACTACCCTAATTACCACTAATCGCGATTAAGAACTTAATAAGTTACTATTCACCAAAAAATTATTTTTATCCCATTGAACCACATTTTACTTCTTAATGAAAACCATGTATGTCGGATTTTTGAAAATCAAATCACAGAAGTGGTAATATTTCATTTAAACGAAAAATCAGTTATTTAACAACCACTTAGTGGTTTCACTATTCATCAAAAATTGAAGTTTTTCAGAATAAGGCCAAAATTTCACCCTAAGCTATAATTGATATTCCGAATTGAAAAATGATGTCTATTTTACAAAATTCCAAACATATTAGTTGCATTAATTAATTTTATAATTAATTCCCGCTGTCACAACAAATAGCGTGTTTTTAAGAAACAATTTATATCAAAAGATTGGCAATTGTTTATGTCCAATTTCAATGTTAAATTAATTCTAATGACCACCATTGGATAAAATGGTAAAAATATATTCTAATTATACTTTAAAACCATCAAATATTATAATTTATCACTATAAATTATTTTGATTAAAAAAGTTGTTTTAAGTATTTTTCACTATTTATAAAATTTTAGAAGTTCTCAGAAAAATACCAAAAATTCAACATAGGCTAATTTTCGATATTACGAATACAAAAATGAAGTCCATTTTGACATATAAAATTTATAATATTTCAAAAAGAAGGTATTACTATTCATAACGGCTACTTTGATTAGTCGCGGTGTTTTAGAACTCGAAGTTGCGTACAATGCAAGCTATTGTATTACTGAATGAGAAGCGTATCGTGGAAGCTCGGGGTGTTACATTCTCCCCTCCTTCAATAAATTGCGTCCTCGCAATTTGAAATTTTTCTTGGAAAATACAAGGTTGAAAAGAGAAAATACCTTTGAGGAAAACCCACATCGGAAATAAGGTTAATAAAATTTAGCCTTAATAAGAGGGAAAATGGAAATAAGAAAGTCACCACCAAATTATGATCTCGATAAGGAGAACATTGGTGGCAATTAAAGACATATAATTGGAGGAAAAACGTAAATATTTGTAGGGAGTGATTGAGGTCATCAATCACAATCAACTGTCAAATTGAGGGCCTCAAAGCCTTCAATCTATGTTGATTTAAAATATCATCAGTTCAACAAGACATAAGGTATTAGGATAACACATTTTTTGTTTTACTATCCCTTTACTAAAGTTTAAGAATTAATTTATTCATTGAATAAGAGATAGGTATATATATATTTATGCTTGACAATTAGAGTTTCAACCTTCAGCTCACCTTTCACTCAAAAAGATAATAGAACCTAAAAATATTATACTTATCCTATTTGTATAAGGTTCCAAATGTTAACACATACCATTTAGATTAGTAAAATTATTTTTTAATAACCAGGGACTTCCTGTAGGCTAGTGGTAGGAAATAAAGGCATGTCGCACTTTGATTGTGGGTTCGATTCCTACAGCTTTGTCCGACGCGACGGGTTATGCCCCACCCTGCAGGTTGTCCTATAGTATCATAATATTCCAAAAATAATCTTCATAAATTTTTTAGCCTTAAACAATACTATCCAAAGTTCAACTTAATCCATTCCAACCTTAATAGTTATCCAAAATACCTCCGTCCAGACTTTCTCTAAAAGGTCTCTAAATTCCAAAATCAATTGTAACATCAGATTCCCAAAACAAAGAAAAGTTTCTCTTATTGTCACATACTAAAAATATGATTACCTTAATCATATTAAAGCCTTACTGAAATCAAAAAGTACTGCAGTACAATCCTTATATATATATCACATTATTCTAATAACCAGAATATAATCCATGAGTCCAAAAGCACCAATACATTAGTTATTCTGCTTCAACTGTAGTAATAGCATAAGATTGTCCTTGATCCCTTGTCCTTTTCTGAGGTAAGTTTCCTTGACGCTTAGGACATTCATTTGCATAATGACCCATTTCTCTACAATTGTAGCATTCAACTTTGACAGCCTCTTTCTTTCCCTTGCAATCACGTGCCTGGTGACCTTTTTCTCCACATTTATAACAGACTCCCATTCCTTTTAGGCAAGTACCAGGGTGATTCTTCCCACAATTATCACATAATGGAAAATCCTTCTTTCCCTTTTTCCCTTTATCTGTCTCTTGTTCCACCGTTCTCTTCTTCTCTTGCTTTACTTTGTTGTCATAAGACTTAGAGAATTCCTTTTCTGTCTTGATAGCACATGAGACTATATCTTCGTATGTTGAGAAAGATTGTGACACTAGAGCTCGACGGAGAAATGGTTCTAACCCATCAAAGAAACGATCAATCTTACTTCTTGGGTTACGTATATAATCTGCAGCATGCCTCGCTAACCTTGTAAAGTTAGCCTCATACTTTGCGACATTCTCATCCTCCTTCTGCCTCAGACTCAGAAATTTCCTTTCCATATCTGCTCGATGGTCACGAGGAAAGTATTTTTCTAAGAAAAGATCTTTGAACTCCCTCCATTCCATATTCGATACGTCATCATCTTCCTTTGTGTTTTGAATCAGCGACCACCACTGATCGGCATCTCCAGTGAGGCGGTAAACTGCCATGACAACCTTCTCCCTTTCACTACTCCCCAAGGCATGTAATATTTTCTCTAAGGAATTTATCCATTGCTCAGCTACTATAGGATTTATACTCCCATTGAAGGTTGGTGGTTGTTGCCTCATGAAGCGGTCTAACATTGATCCTCCACGTTGCGGATCAGGGTGCTCCATACGAGTAAGGTTATTATTCATAACCTGAGTGAGTTGTCCCAGTATGGTAATAAGTTGATCAGCACCAGTTGTATCTCCAGATACACAATAATTATCTTGATCAGGAGGGAAATCCCTACACGGAGTTCGTGCATTAATACGGTTTCCATTCCTTCTACTAGGCGCCATTTCTAAACAATGGCATAAACTAGATTAGTTTATTAATCAAAATACATAATTCTATACTTGTAAAACACTTTACATAAATTGAACTATTTATGGATATAATCCATAATCATAAAAAGAAATGTTTTCTTTGAGGAAGTATATACTCATAACCCTTCATAGTGGTTTGTAAATAAAATGAGAATTATCCTAAGCATATCCCCCGGGAGTGTCGTAACCAAGAGTGCAGCAAGGCCCGTTGTCATGCACCAGTTCTCGTTCGAGTCTAGCTCAAAGCAGTGTTTTCGGGTTTTACCCCTAGGTACATCTGTGCCAGAGCCGCCTCTACCTGCTCGTATCCAGACAGGGATGTATTGCTCGGAAAAGTCATAACATCTCTATAATACCAAAATTCTAGGAAGTTATTCTATACTAATCCTCAAAGTCTATCTTTGGGCTATGTTCTCTAATCAGAGTTTATCTAAATCTAGCTTCCAAGGTTAGTACTAAACTGCCTCTGATACCAACTGTAACGCCCCGACCCCAGCTACCCAGAGCCGGTGCATTACTTCGTAACATTGGCATGATCACAAAAGATCAAGTCTCGAAAGACCGATTAGTTTAGTAGCCTTGGAAACACTAGATACATTCATAAGTCTTTCATTACATCAAAAGGTGAAAAACTACAAAAAAACATGGTCTTCATAGTCCACACTCATATCTTCACTGATTATTCTTGCAAGTCAGTCATAAAATACTTCTTCACAACCTGGAAAATTTTTAAACATTGAAAGGGGTGAGCTCAAATGCTCAGTAAGGATAACAATAATGCGGAAGCTTTCATAAATAAACATTAACATTTAAGGCAATGTATAACTAAAACAAAAGCCTTTTAAACATGAACTTCAACATAATATGGCAAAAGTAAAATGAGATAATGCCATTTACTTCATTACATGGATATTCTACTGGTCGAATAATCACATGCAATAACAATAACCACTTTCATAATGATGGAATGTATAATGCCGGACATTCTGAAACATTTTGTCAAGGCCTCGGCCAAGACGTCTAAAATGATTAAGGCCTCGGCCAAAACCATAAATCAAATTGGGAAAGGGCCTCGACCAATTCCACGTCTAGTTGTCTCATGAGACCTACCGATGCATCGAGGAGCTATAGTGGGCTCCACCCGTCACTTATTAAGTCCAATACATTCCTCATATGAATAGGTTTAAACATATCATAAACCATAACATAATCGCATCACATAAAACATGCATAAAGGAAACATAACATTTCCACATTTCAATCACAAGATATCAATACAACACATTGATATAATAAAAACACTTTCAAAACCATTTTCAATACCAAAATAAAAGTAAGTTAAAACTTTGTATTTATTTTTCATTAAAAAAGATGATGGCTTGTAGAGGAAGCCGAAACTCAAATAATGGTCACGGCGGCGGAGAAGTCATTGTCGCCGCATATGTACGGAAAGAAAAAACATTCCCTTTTGTCGTTTAGCAAAACGCTTCGTATAAAAAGATTCCTTTTGAAAAAGTCAAAGGGGTTTATACACCGTATAAAAGAAAGTTGTGTATAAAACCAAATATGCCTCAATGAAAGGGGATTGAGACGAAGTCCTTAAAAAGATCATTTTTAAAATAAAATTGATCGATTATGTGTATTCACTATAGGTACACATAAAGAAAGTAAAAATACAAAATATGACATAATAATATCGACATAATTTGAAAGTAGGAGATTAACCCAAAGAATAGAAGTTGGGTTAAGAAATTCCCTTACAAGATCATTTATAAATAAAATAGATCTATTATGTGTATTAACTATAAGTACACATAAAGAAAGTACAAATACAAGATAATACATAACAATATCATGACAGAATTTGAAAGTAGGAGATTAACCCAAAGAACAGAAATTGGGTTAAGAATTTCCCTTACCTCGTGTCTGACTTGACTCAACCGTTCTTTAACCTCCTGAATAATAAACTAGAGTTAATATATACCTTATTAAGAACCATTTTCAACTTCATTATCCTTATTATATCACTTATTACAATGATATGAACATTATGTAATTATTTAAGTTAATAATGTTCATTTTGTCGGTATTTGGTTCTTAAGTCAAAAATAGGCTTCTTACACTTACATGTTGTTAATTTGGTCAAAGGTTCATTATATCCAGAATGGTATTCATGATGTAGATATCATATATGTCATATATATCCAGTACATACATTCATTTATAATATTACATCACATTTAGAGGTAAGAAATGAAATGCACCGTTCATGGAGACGGTAAGCCGTACGTACGCATGAACGCTACTTCCATTTCTATTTCATATTTTATGGAATGGAATCATAATGATATGAGAGTATATTATAATTCCAGTATAATAACATATATAATATCATTAACTTTATCCTTCACACATCCCACATATGGTATTAACGAATCAAATCACTTTCAGGGGGCGGTAGTCCGCGCTTCCTAAAATGAAGATATCGTGTTTTACCCATAATGGAAACCATAAAGGTATGCCCAAAATGAAAAAAACAGAAGCTTAAGGAAAACATAAACATATTATATATCATATATAAAAATAGTGACATCATAATGGCCACCTTTGAAGGTGTTAAATGAGTGTTGAACAATCATCGTTTCGGGAGGCAGAATTTCGCCATCCACGGAAACCTTATGTTCTTTAACCATTTGATGTAGTTGTGTGGAAGTGTAGCTCAAATAAATCTTATAACAACATCCTAGTATATTTAAGATACTGGTGTTGTTACAAAAGAAGTAAATAAAAAGAGTTTAGGGGGTTGGAGAAGCAAAATAAAACAAAAGAACATGAGAGAATGAATTACCTTAAAAAGTGTAACTCCTTTTGAGTTGAGCCTAAAGGCTTCCTTTGAAAGGATTCTGCCCAAAGGGAATCCTCTAGGATGAGGAGAGGGATGTGGAGAGAGCAAATGGGCAGGGGTTGGCCGAGCCAATGGCTTGAAGAGTGTGTGAAATGAGGTAGAGGTGGGGGCCTTTTATAAGAGGAGAGGAGGGGCACTTTTGGAAAGTAAAGGAACATTACATTATTTGAAAATGTGTTTCGGTTTTAAAAGGTCCCACATTGATAGAATTCGTGGATAAGGTGATAAGGCATCGAAATCCACTCATCCAATTGGTTTTGGCCATGTGTAGTTCATAGATTTTATATTATCTTTCCATTTTATTTAAATCGTCAAATAATGATGTCATCGCTGCATCATTATTATGTCATAAATAATTAAATTTATTTAATGTCTAAAAATTATAAAAAAAATACTATGATATAGGAAATCGTTTTATCTTTCCAATGACTATTTATAATCAAAATTTGGACTTGTGTAACCCTACTTAAAAATTGTTTTAGTAAAACACTTTATGTTAGTGTCATTTTCACTTTAACATTAAATAAAAAGTAATTTATGTTATTTCCCAACAAAAGTGGATCCATGGGGTCCCCAAGTTAGGCCATGGCTTGTCTTGGTCGGCCATGACACATCCAATGAGGTTGGGACATGTGTCTAGGTCATTTAATATTATTAAAGTATTATTTATACCTTAAACTACCCTAATTACCACTAATCGCGATTAAGAACTTAATAAGTTACTATTCACCAAAAAATTATTATAATCCCATTGAACCACATTTTACTTCTTAATGACAACCATGTATGTCGGATTTTTGAAAATCAAATCACAGAAGTGGTAATATTTCATTTAAACGAAAAATCAGTTATTTAACAACCACTTAGTGGTTTCACTATTCATCAAAAATTGAAGTTTTTCAGAATAAGGCCAAAATTTCACCCTAAGCTATAATTGATATTCCGAATTCAAAAATGATGTCTATTTTACAAAATTCCAAACATATTAGTTGCATTAATTAATTTTATAATTAATTCCCGCTGTCACAACAAATAGCGTGTTTTTAAGAAACAATTTATATCAAAAGATTGGCAATTGTTTATGTCCAATTTCAATGTTAAATTAATTCTAATGACCACCATTGGATAAAATGGTAAAAATATATTCTAATTATACTTTAAAACCACCAAATATTATAATTTATCACTATAAATTATTTTTATTAAAAAAGTTGTTTTAAGTATTTTTCACTACTCATAAAAATTTTGAAGTTCTCAGAAAAATACCAAAAATTCAACATAGGCTAATTTTCGATATTACGAATACAAAAATGAAGTCCATTTTGACATATAAAATTTATAATATTTCAAAAAGAAGGTATTACTATTCATAACGGCTACTTTGATTAGTCGCGGTGTTTTAGAACTCGAAGTTGCGTACAATGCAAGCTATTGTATTACTGAATGAGAAGCGTATCGTGGAAGCTCGGGGTGTTACATTCTCCCCTCCTTCAATAAATTGCGTCCTCGCAATTTGAAATTTTTCTTGGAAAATACAAGGTTGAAAAGAGAAAATACCTTTGAGGAAAACCCACATCGGAAATAAGGTTAATAAAATTTAGCCTTAATAAGAGGGAAAATGGAAATAAGAAAGTCACCACCAAATTATGATCTCGATAAGGAGAACATTGGTGGCAATTAAAGACATATAATTGGAGGAAAAACGTAAATATTTGTAGGGAGTGATTGAGGTCATCAATCACAATCAACTGTCAAATTGAGGGCCTCAAAGCCTTCAATCTATGTTGATTTAAAATATCATCAGTTCAACAAGACATAAGGTATTAGGATAACACATTTTTTGTTTTAATATCCCTTTACTAAAGTTTAAGAATTAATTTATTCATTGAATAAGAGATAGGTATATATATATTTATGCTTGACAATTAGAGTTTCAACCTTCAGCTCACCTTTCACTCAAAAAGATAATAGAACCTAAAAATATTATACTTATCCTATTTGTATAAGGTTCCAAATGTTAACACATACCATTTAGATTAGTAAAATTATTTTTTAATAACCAGGGACTTCCTGTAGGCTAGTGGTAGGAAATAAAGGCATGTCGCACTTTGATTGTGGGTTCGATTCCTACAGCTTTGTCCGACGCGACGGGTTATGCCCCACCCTGCAGGTTGTCCTATAGTATCATAATATTCCAAAAATAATCTTCATAAATTTTTTAGCCTTAAACAATACTATCCAAAGTTCAACTTAATCCATTCCAACCTTAATAGTTATCCAAAATACCTCCGTCCAGACTTTCTCTAAAAGGTCTCTAAATTCCAAAATCAATTGTAACATCAGATTCCCAAAACAAAGAAAAGTTTCTCTTATTGTCACATACTAAAAATATGATTACCTTAATCATATTAAAGCCTTACTGAAATCAAAAAGTACTGCAGTACAATCCTTATATATATATCACATTATTCTAATAACCAGAATATAATCCATGAGTCCAAAAGCACCAATACATTAGTTATTCTGCTTCAACTGTAGTAATAGCATAAGATTGTCCTTGATCCCTTGTCCTTTTCTGAGGTAAGTTTCCTTGACGCTTAGGACATTCATTTGCATAATGACCCATTTCTCTACAATTGCAGCATTCAACTTTGACAGCCTCTTTCTTTCCCTTGCAATCACGTGCCTGGTGACCTTTTTCTCCACATTTATAACAGACTCCCATTCCTTTTAGGCAAGTACCAGGGTGATTCTTCCCACAATTATCACATAATGGAAAATCCTTCTTTCCCTTTTTCCCTTTATCTGTCTCTTGTTCCACCGTTCTCTTCTTCTCTTGCTTTACTTTGTTGTCATAAGACTTAGAGAATTCCTTTTCTGTCTTGATAGCACATGAGACTATATCTTCGTATGTTGAGAAAGATTGTGACACCAAAGCTCGACGGAGAAATGGTTTTAACCCATCAAAGAAACGATCAATCTTACTTCTTGGGTTACGTATATAATCTGCAGCATGCCTCGCTAACCTTGTAAAGTTAGCCTCATACTTTGCGACATTCTCATCCTCCTTTTGTCTCAGACTCAAAAATTGCCTTTCCATATCCGCTCGATGGTCTCGAGGTAAGTATTTTTCTAAGAACAGTTCTTTGAACTCCTGCCATTCCATGTTTGTTAATTCATCATCTTCCTTTGTGTTTTGAATTAGTGACCACCATTGATCGGCATCTCCAGTGAGGCGGTAAACTGCCATGACAACCTTCTCCCTTTCACTACTCCCCAAGGCATGGAATATTTTCTCTAAGGAATTTATCCATTGCTCAGCTACTGTAGGATTTGTACTCCCATTGAAGGTTGGCGGTTGTTGCCTCATGAAACGGTCTAGCATTGATCCTCCACGTTGCGGATCAGGGTGCTCCATACGAGTAAGGTTATTATTCATAACCTGAGTGAGTTGTCCCAGTATGGAAATAAGTTGATCAGCACCAGTTGTATCTCCAGATCCACAATAATTATCTTGAGCAGGAGGGCAATCCCTACACGGAGTTCGTGCATTGATACGGTTTCCATTCCTTCCACTAGGCGCCATTTCTAAACAATGGCATAAACTATATTAGTTTATGAATCAAAATACATAATTCCATACTTGTAAAATACTTAACATAAATTGAACTATTTATGGATATAATCCATAATCATAAAAAGGTTTTATTTGAGGAAGTATATACTCATAACCGTTCATAGTGGTTTGTAAAGAAAATGAGAATTATCCTAAGCGTATCCCCCGGGAGTGTCGTAACCAAGAGTGCAGCAAGGCCCGTTGTCGTGCACCAGTTCCCGTTCGAGTCTAGCTCAAAGCGGTGTTTTCGGGTTTTACCCCTAGGTACATCTGTGCCAGAGCCGCCTCTACCTGCTCGTATCCAGACATGGATGTATTGCTCGGAAAACTCATATCATCTCTATAATACCAAAATTCTAGGAAGTTCTTCTATACTAATCCTCAAAGTCTATCTTTGGGCTATGTGCTCTAATCAGAGTTTATCTAAATCTAGCTTCCAAGGTTAGTACTAAACTGCCTCTGATACCAACTGTAACGCCCCGACCCCAGCTACCCAGAGCCGGTGCATTACTTCGTAACATTGGCATGATCCCAAAAGATCAAGTCTCGAAAGACCGATTAGTTTAGTAGCCTTGGAAACACTAGATACATTCATAAGTCTTTCATTACATCAAAATTAAACAAACTACAAAAAAAACATGGTCTTCATAGTCCACACTCATATCTTCACTGATTATTCTTGCAAGTCAGTCATAAAATACTTCTTCACAACCTGGAAAATTTTTAAACATTGAAAGGGGTGAGCTCAAATGCTCAGTAAGGATAACAATAATGCGGAAGCTTTCATAAATAAACATTAACATTTAAGGCAATGTATAACTAAAACAAAAGCCTCTTAAACATGAACTTCAACATAATATGGAAAAAGTAAAATGAGATAATGCCATTTACTTCTTCACATGGATATTCTACTGGTCGAATAATCACATGTAATATCAATAACCACTTTCATAATGAGGGAATGTATAATGCCGGACATTCTGAAACATTTTGTCAAGGCCTCGGCCAAGACATCTAAAATGATTAAGGCCTCGGCCAAAACCATAAATCAAATTGGGAAAGGGCCTCGGCCAATTCCACGTCTATTTGTCTCATGAGACCTACCGATGCATCGAGGAGCTATAGCGGGCTCCACCCGTCACTTATTAAGTCCAATACATTCCTCATATGAATAGGTTTAAACATATCATAAACCATAACATAATCGTATCACATAAAACATGCATAAAGGAAACATAACATTTCCACATTTCAATCACAAGATATCAATACAACACATTGATATAATAAAAACGCTTTCAAAACCATTTTCAATACCAAAATAAAAGAAAGTTAAAACTTTGTATTTATTTTTCATTAAAAAAAAGATGGCTTGTAGAGGAAGCCGAAACTCAAATAATGGTCACGGCGGCGGAGAATTTGTTGTCACCGCATAAGTACGGAAAGAAAAACATTCCATTTTTGTCGTTTAGTAAAACGCTTCGTATAAAAAAGATTCCTTTTGAATAAACGTAAAAGTCAAAGGGGTTTATACACCGTATAAAAGAAAGTTTTGTATAAAACCAAATATGCCTCAATGAAAGGGGATTGAGACGAAGTCCTTAAAAAGATCATTTTTTTAAATAAAGTACATCTATAATGTGTATTCACTATAAGTACACATAAATAATGTACAAATACAATATAAGACATAATAACATCATGACATAATTTGAAAGTAGGAGATTAACCCAAAGAATGGAAGTTGGGTTAAGAAATTCCCTTACAAGATCATTTATAAATAAAATAGATCTATTATGTGTATTAACTATAAGTACACATAAAGAAAGTACAAATACAAGATAATACATAACAATATCATGACAGAATTTGAAAGTAGGAGATTAACCCAAAGAACAGAAATTGGGTTAAGAATTTCCCTTACCTCGTGTCTGACTTGACTCAACCGTTCTTTAACCTCCTGAATAATAAACTAGAGTTAATATATACCTTATTAAGAACCATTTTCAACTTCATTATCCTTATTATATCACTTATTACAATGATATGAACATTATGTAATTATTTAAGTTAATAATGTTCATTTTGTCGGTATTTGGTTCTTAAGTCAAAAATAGGCTTCTTACACTTACATGTTGTTAATTTGGTCAAAGGTTCATTATATCCAGAATGGTATTCATGATTTAGATATCATATATGTCATATATATCCAGTACATACATTCATTTATAATATTACATCACATTTAGAGGTAAGAAATGAAATGCACCGTTCATGGAGACGGTAAGCCGTACGTACGCATGAACGCTACTTCCATTTCTATTTCATATTTTTTGGAATGGAATCATAATGATATGAGAGTATATTATAATTCCAGTATAATAACATATATAATATCATTAACTTTATCCTTCACACATCCCACATATGGTATTAACGAATCAAATCACTTTCAGGGGGCGGTAGTCCGCGCTTCCTAAAATGAAGATATCGTGTTTTACCCATAATGGAAACCATAAAGGTATGCCCAAAATGAAAAAAACAGAAGCTTAAGGAAAACATAAACATATTATATATCATATATAAAAATAGTGACATCATAATGGCCACCTTTGAAGGTGTTAAATGAGTGTTGAACAATCATCGTTTCGGGAGGCAGAATTTCGCCATCCACGGAAACCTTATGTTCTTTAACCATTTGATGTAGTTGTGTGGAAGTGTAGCTCAAATAAATCTTATAACAACATCCTAGTATATTTAAGATACTGGTGTTGTTACAAAAGAAGTAAATAAAAAGAGTTTAGGGGGTTGGAGAAGCAAAATAAAACAAAAGAACATGAGAGAATGAATTACCTTAAAAAGTGTAACTCCTTTTGAGTTGAGCCTAAAGGCTTCCTTTGAAAGGATTCTTCCCAAAGGGAATCCTCTAGGATGAGGAGAGGGATGTGGAGAGAGCAAATGGGCAGGGGTTGGCCGAGCCAATGGCTTGAAGAGTGTGTGAAATGAGGTAGAGGTGGGGGCCTTTTATAAGAGGAGAGGAGGGGCACTTTTGGAAAGTAAAGGAACATTACATTATTTGAAAATGTGTTTCGGTTTTAAAAGGTCCCACATTGATAGAATTCGTGGATAAGGTGATAAGGCATCGAAATCCACTCATCCAATTGGTTTTGGCCATGTGTAGTTCATAGATTTTATATTATCTTTCCATTTTATTTAAATCGTCAAATAATGATGTCATCGCTGCATCATTATTATGTCATAAATAATTAAATTTATTTAATGTCTAAAAATTATAAAAAAAATACTATGATATAGGAAATCTTTTTATCTTTCCAATGACTATTTATAATCAAAATTTGGACTTGTGTAACCCTACTTAAAAATTGTTTTAGTAAAACACTTTATGTTAGTGTCATTTTCACTTTAACATTAAATAAAAAGTAATTTATGTTATTTCCCAACAAAAGTGGATCCATGGGGTCCCCAAGTTAGGCCATGGCTTGTCTTGGTCGGCCATGACACAACCAATGAGGTTGGGACATGTGTCTAGGTCATTTAATATTATTAAAGTATTATTTATACCTTAAACTACCCTAATTACCACTAATCGCGATTAAGAACTTAATAAGTTACTATTCACCAAAAAATTATTTTTATCCCATTGAACCACATTTTACTTCTTAATGACAACCATGTATGTCGGATTTTTGAAAATCAAATCACAGAAGTGGTAATATTTCATTTAAACGAAAAATCAGTTATTTAACAACCACTTAGTGGTTTCACTATTCATCAAAAATTGAAGTTTTTCAGAATAAGGCCAAAATTTCACCCTAAGCTATAATTGATATTCCGAATTGAAAAATGATGTCTATTTTACAAAATTCCAAACATATTAGTTGCATTAATTAATTTTATAATTAATTCCCGCTGTCACAACAAATAGCGTGTTTTTAAGAAACAATTTATATCAAAAGATTGGCAATTGTTTATGTCCAATTTCAATGTTAAATTAATTCTAATGACCACCATTGGATAAAATGGTAAAAATATATTCTAATTATACTTTAAAACCATCAAATATTATAATTTATCACTATAAATTATTTTGATTAAAAAAGTTGTTTTAAGTATTTTTCACTATTTATAAAATTTTAGAAGTTCTCAGAAAAATACCAAAAATTCAACATAGGATAATTTTCGATATTACGAATACAAAAATGAAGTCCATTTTGACATATAAAATTTATAATATTTCAAAAAGAAGGTATTACTATTCATAACGGCTACTTTGATTAGTCGCGGTGTTTTAGAACTCGAAGTTGCGTACAATGCAAGCTATTGTATTACTGAATGAGAAGCGTATCGTGGAAGCTCGGGGACTGTAACGCCCCGACCCCAGCTACCCAGAGCCGGTGCATTACTTCGTAACATTGGCATGATCACAAAAGATCAAGTCTCGAAAGACCGATTAGTTTAGTAGCCTTGGAAACACTAGATACATTCATAAGTCTTTCATTACATCAAAAGGTGAAAAACTACAAAAAAACATGGTCTTCATAGTCCACACTCATATCTTCACTGATTATTCTTGCAAGTCAGTCATAAAATACTTCTTCACAACCTGGAAAATTTTTAAACATTGAAAGGGGTGAGCTCAAATGCTCAGTAAGGATAACAATAATGCGGAAGCTTTCATAAATAAACATTAACATTTAAGGCAATGTATAACTAAAACAAAAGCCTTTTAAACATGAACTTCAACATAATATGGCAAAAGTAAAATGAGATAATGCCATTTACTTCATTACATGGATATTCTACTGGTCGAATAATCACATGCAATAACAATAACCACTTTCATAATGATGGAATGTATAATGCCGGACATTCTGAAACATTTTGTCAAGGCCTCGGCCAAGACGTCTAAAATGATTAAGGCCTCGGCCAAAACCATAAATCAAAATTGGAGAAAGGGCCTCGGCCAATTCCACGTCTAGTTGTCTCATGAGACCTACCGATGCATCGAGGAGCTATAGCGGGCTCCACCCGTCACATATTAAGTCCAATACATTCCTCATATGAATAGGTTTAAACATATCATAAACCATAACATAATCGTATCACATAAAACATGCATAAAGGAAACATAACATTTCCACATTTCAATCACAAGATATCAATACAACACATTGATATAATAAAAACGCTTTCAAAACCATTTTCAATACCAAAATAAAAGAATGTTAAAACTTTGTATTTATTTTTCATTAAAAAAGAAAATGATGGCTTGTAGAGGAAGCCGAAACTCAAATAATGGTCACGGCAGCGGAGAAGTCGTTGTCGCCGCATAAGTACGGAAAGAAAAACATTCCCTTTTGTCGTTTAGCAAAACGCTTCGTATAAAAAAGATTCCTTTTGAATAAACGTAAAAGTCAAAGGGGTTTATACATCGTATAAAAGAAGGTTGTGTATAAAACCAAATATGCCTCAATGAAAAAAGATTGAGACGAAGTCCTTAAAAAGATCATTTTTAAAATGAAATAGATCTGTTATGTGTATTCACTATAGGTACACATAAATAAAGTAAAAAAAATACAGAATAAGACATAATAATATCATGACATAATTTGAAAGTAGGAGATTAACCCAAAGAATGGAAATTGGGTTAAGAAATTCCCTTACCTCGTGTCTGACTTGACTCAACCGTTCTTTAACCTCCTCAAAATCGGGTAACTCTTTTTGATTTGAGCTAAAGGCTTCCTTGGGAAGCGTTCTGCCCAAAGTGAGGTTTCTAGGAGTAAGGGAGGAATGTTGGGAGAGTATTTGGGCAGAGGTTGGCCGAGCCAAATGGCTTGAAAGTGTAAATGAGGTGGGAGAGGTGGGGGCCTTTTATAAGTGGAGAGGAGGGGCACTTTTGGAAAGATTGAAATGTTACATTATTTCACAATGCTTTTCGGATTCTAAAGGTCCCACACTTATATAATTCGAGGCTAAGGTGATAAGGTTTCGAAATCTCTTCATCCAATTGGCTTTGGACAAGTGTAAGCCTTGGATTTTGCATTATCTTCCCATTTTATTTAAATCGTTAAATAATGAGGTCATCACTACATCATCATGATGTCATAAATAATTTAATTTATTTAATGTCTACAAATTATAAAAAAATACTATGATGTAGGAAATCTTTTTAGCTTTGTAATGAATATTTATAATCAAAATTTGGACTTGTGTAACCCCACTTAAAAACTGTTTTAGTAAAACAACTCAAGTTTCTGTCAATTTAATTTCAACATTAAATAAATATATATTAATGTCATTTTCCAACTAAAGTGGCTCCATGGGGTCCCCAAGTTGACCCATGGGTTGTCTTGGTCGTCCATGACTCATCCAATAGGAGTAGGACAAGCCATTGGCTCGGCCAACCCCTGCCCATTTGCTCTCTCCACATCCCTCTCCTCATCCTAGAGGATTCCCTTTGGGCAGAATCCTTTCAAAGGAAGCCTTTAGGCTCAACTCAAAAGGAGTTACACTTTTTAAGGTAATTCATTCTCTCATGTTCTTTTGTTTTATTTTGCTTCTCCAACCCCCTAAACTCTTTTTATTCATTTCTTTTGTAACAACACCAGTATCCTCAATATACTAGGATGTTGTTATAAGAAGGATTCGAGCTACACTTACACACACCTACATCTAATGGTTAAAGAACATACGGTTTCTGTGGATGGCGAATTTCTGCCTCACGAAGCGATGATTGTTCAACACTCATATAACACCTTCAAAGGTGGCCATTAAGATGTCACTATTTTTATATATGATATATAATATGTTTTTGTTTTACTTATGCTTCTGTATTTCTCATTTATGGCATACTTTATGATTTCCATTATGGGTAAAACGCGATAATTTCATTTTAGGAAGTGCGGACTACCGCCCCCTCAAAGTGATTTGAATCGTAAATGCCATATGTGGGATGTATAAAGGATGGAGTAAATGGTATTATACACTATATTATACTGGAATTATAATATACTCTCATATCATTATGATTCCATTCCAGAAAATATGAAATAGAAATGGAAGTAGCGTTCATGCGTACGTACGGCTTACCGTCTCCATGAACGGTGCATTTCATTTCTTACCTCTAAATGTGATGTAATATTATAAATGAATGTATATACTGTATATATGATATATATGATATCTACATCATGAATATAATTCCGGATATAATGGATATTTCACCACATGAACAACTTGTAATTATAAGAAGTTTATTTTTGACTTAAGAACCAAATACCGACAAAATGAACATTATTAACTTAAATAATTACATAATGTTCATATCATTGTAATAAGTGATATAATAAGGATAATGAAATTTAAAATGGTTCTTAATAATGTAGATATTAACTCTAGTTTATTATTCAGGAGATTAAAGAACGGTTGAGTCAAGTCAGACACGAGGTAAGGGAACTTCTTAACCCAATTTCTATTCTTTGGGTTAATCTCCTACTTTCAAACTATGTCATGATATTTTTATGTCCTATCTTGTATTTGTACTTTCTTTATGTGTACCTATAGTGAATACACATAATAGATCTATTTTATTGGTAAGGGAAATTCTTAACCCAATTTCTGTTCTTTGGGTTAATCTCCTACTTTCAAATTCTGTCATGATATTGTTATGTATTATCTTGTATTTGTACTTTCTTTAGGTGTACTTATAGTTAATACACATAATAGATCTATTTTATTTATAAATGATCTTGTAAGGGAACTTCTTAACCCAATTTCTATTCTTTGGGTTAATCTCCTACTTTCAAATTATGTCATGATATTGTTATGTCATATCTTGTATTTGTACTTTCTTTATGTGTAATTATAGTGAATACACATAATAGATATATTTTATTTAAATGATATTTGTAAGGGAACTTCTTAACCCAACTTCCATTCTTTGGGTTAATCTCCTACTTTCAAATTATGTCATGATGTTATTATGTCCTATTTTGTATTTTTACTTTCTTTATGTGTACCTATAGTGAATACACATAATATATCTATTTTATTTTAAAAATGATCTTTTTAAGGACTTCGTCTCAATCTCCTTTCATTGAGGCATATTTTGTTTTATACACAAATTTCTTTTATACGGTGTATAAACCCCTTTGACTTTTACGTTTATTCAAAAGGAATCTTTTTATACGAAGCGTTTTGCTAAACGACAAAAGGGAATGTTTTCTTTCCGTACTTATGCGGCGACAACGACTTCTCCGCCGCCATGACCATTATTTGAGTTTCAGCTTCCTTTACAAGCCATCATTTTTTTTAATGAAAAATAAATACAAAGTTTTAACTTTCTTTTATTTTGTTATTGAAAATGGTTTTGAAAGCGTTTTTATTATATCAATGTGTTGTATTGATATCTTGTGATTGAAATGTGGAAATGTTATGTTTCCTTTATTCATGTTTTATGTGATATGATTATGTTATGGTTTATGATATGTTTAAACCTATTCATATGAGGAATGTATTGGACTTAATAAGTGACGGGTGGAGCCCGCTATAGCTCCTCGATGCATCGGTAGGTCTCATGAGACAACTAGACGTGGAATTGGCCGAGGCCCTTTCCCAATTTGATTTATGGTTTTGGCCGAGGCCTTAATCATTTTAGATGTCTTGGCCGAGGCCTTGACCAAATGTTTCAGAATGTCCGGCATTATACATTCCCTCATTATGAAAGTGGTTATTGATATTACATGTGATTATTCGACCAGTAGAATATCCATGTGAAGAAGTAAATGGCATTATCTCATTTTACTTTTGCCATATTATGTTGAAGTTCATGTTTAAGAGGCTTTTGTTTTAGTTATACATTGCCTTAAATGTTAATGTTTATTTATGAAAGCTTCCGCATTATTGTTATCCTTACTGAGCATTTGAGCTCACCCCTTTCAATGTTTAAAAATTTTCCAGGTTGTGAAGAAGTATTTTATGACTGACTTGCAAGAATAATCAGTGAAGATATGAGTGTGGACTATGAAGACCATGTTTTTTTTGTAGTTTGTTTAATTTTGATGTAATGAAAGACTTATGAATGTATCTAGTGTTTTCAAGGCTACTAAACTAATCGGTCTTTCGAGACTTGATCTTTTGGGATCATGCCAATGTTACGAAGTAATGCACCGGCTCTGGGTAGCTGGGGTCGGGGCGTTACACAAGTCCAAATTTTGATTATAAATAGTCATTGGAAAGATAAAAAGATTTCCTATATCATAGTATTTTTTTTATAATTTTTAGACATTAAATAAATTTAATTATTTATGACATAATAATGATGCAGCGATGACATCATTATTTGACGATTTAAATAAAATGGAAAGATAATATAAAATCTATGAACTACACATGGCCAAAACCAATTGGATGAGTGGATTTCGATGCCTTATCACCTTATCCACGAATTCTATCAATGTGGGACCTTTTAAAACCGAAACACATTTTCAAATAATGTAATGTTCCTTTACTTTCCAAAAGTGCCCCTCCTCTCCTCTTATAAAAGGCCCCCACCTCTACCTCATTTCACACACTCTTCAAGCCATTGGCTCGGCCAACCCCTGCCCATTTGCTCTCTCCACATCCCTCTCCTCATCCTAGAGGATTCCCTTTGGGCAGAATCCTTTCAAAGGAAGCCTTTAGGCTCAACTCAAAAGGAGTTACACTTTTTAAGGTAATTCATTCTCTCATGTTCTTTTGTTTTATTTTGCTTCTCCAACCCCCTAAACTCTTTTTATTTACTTCTTTTGTAACAACACCAGTATCTTAAATATACTAGGATGTTGTTATAAGATTTATTTGAGCTACACTTCCACACAACTACATCAAATGGTTAAAGAACATAAGGTTTCCGTGGATGGCGAAATTCTGCCTCCCGAAACGATGATTGTTCAACACTCATTTAACACCTTCAAAGGTGGCCATTATGATGTCACTATTTTTATATATGATATATAATATGTTTATGTTTTCCTTAAGCTTCTGTTTTTTTCATTTTGGGCATACCTTTATGGTTTCCATTATGGGTAAAACACGATATCTTCATTTTAGGAAGCGCGGACTACCGCCCCCTGAAAGTGATTTGATTCGTTAATACCATATGTGGGATGTGTGAAGGATAAAGTTAATGATATTATATATGTTATTATACTGGAATTATAATATACTCTCATATCATTATGATTCCATTCCAGAAAATATGAAATAGAAATGGAAGTAGCGTTCATGCGTACGTACGGCTTACCGTCTCCATGAACGGTGCATTTCATTTCTTACCTCTAAATGTGATGTAATATTATAAATGAATGTATGTACTGGATATATATGACATATATGATATCTACATCATGAATACCATTCTGGATATAATGAACCTTTGACCAAATTAACAACATGTAAGTGTAAGAAGCCTATTTTTGACTTAAGAACCAAATACCGACAAAATGAACATTATTAACTTAAATAATTACATAATGTTCATATCATTGTAATAAGTGATATAATAAGGATAACGAAGTTGAAAATGGTTCTTAATAAGGTATATATTAACTCTAGTTTATTATTCAGGAGGTTAAAGAACGGTTGAGTCAAGTCAGACACGAGGTAAGGGAAATTCTTAACCCAATTTCTGTTCTTTGGGTTAATCTCCTACTTTCAAATTCTGTCATGATATTGTTATGTATTATCTTGTATTTGTACTTTCTTTATGTGTACTTATAGTTAATACACATAATAGATCTATTTTATTTATAAATGATCTTGTAAGGGAATTTCTTAACCCAACTTCCATTCTTTGGGTTAATCTCCTACTTTCAAATTATGTCATGATGTTATTATGTCTTATATTGTATTTGTACATTATTTATGTGTACTTATAGTGAATACACATTATAGATGTACTTTATTTAAAAAAATGATCTTTTTAAGGACTTCGTCTCAATCCCCTTTCATTGAGGCATATTTGGTTTTATACAAAACTTTCTTTTATACGGTGTATAAACCCCTTTGACTTTTACGTTTATTCAAAAGGAATCTTTTTTATACGAAGCGTTTTACTAAACGACAAAAATGGAATGTTTTTCTTTCCGTACTTATGCGGTGACAACAAATTCTCCGCCGCCGTGACCATTATTTGAGTTTCGGCTTCCTCTACAAGCCATCTTTTTTTTAATGAAAAATAAATACAAAGTTTTAACTTTCTTTTATTTTGGTATTGAAAATGGTTTTGAAAGCGTTTTTATTATATCAATGTGTTGTATTGATATCTTGTGATTGAAATGTGGAAATGTTATGTTTCCTTTATGCATGTTTTATGTGATACGATTATGTTATGGTTTATGATATGTTTAAACCTATTCATATGAGGAATGTATTGGACTTAATAAGTGACGGGTGGAGCCCGCTATAGCTCCTCGATGCATCGGTAGGTCTCATGAGACAACTAGACGTGGAATTGGCCGAGGCCCTTTCCCAATTTGATTTATGGTTTTGGCCGAGGCCTTAATCATTTTAGATGTCTTGGCCGAGGCCTTGACAAAATGTTTCAGAATGTCCGGCATTATACATTCCCTCATTATGAAAGTGGTTATTGATATTACATGTGATTATTCGACCAGTAGAATATCCATGTGAAGAAGTAAATGGCATTATCTCATTTTACTTTTGCCATATTATGTTGAAGTTCATGTTTAAGAGGCTTTTGTTTTAGTTATACATTGCCTTAAATGTTAATGTTTATTTATGAAAGCTTCCGCATTATTGTTATCCTTACTGAGCATTTGAGCTCACCCCTTTCAATGTTTAAAAATTTTCCAGGTTGTGAAGAAGTATTTTATGACTGACTTGCAAGAATAATCAGTGAAGATATGAGTGTGGACTATGAAGACCATGTTTTTTTTGTAGTTTGTTTAATTTTGATGTAATGAAAGACTTATGAATGTATCTAGTGTTTCCAAGGCTACTAAACTAATAGGTCTTTCGAGACTTGATCTTTTGGGATCATGCCAATGTTACGAAGTAATGCACCAGCTCTGGGTAGCTGGGGTCGGGGCGTTACAGTTATAATGCCGGACATTCTGAAACATTTTGTCAAGGCCTCGGCCAAGACATCTAAAATGATTAAGGCCTCGGCCAAAACCATAAATCAAATTGGGAAAGGGCCTCGGCCAATTCCACGTCTAGTTGTCTCATGAGACCTACCGATGCATCGAGGAGCTATAGCGGGCTCCACCCGTCACTTATTAAGTGCAATACATTCCTCATATAAATAGGTTTAAACATATCATAAACCATAACATAATCGTATCACATAAAACATGCATAAAGGAAACATAACATTTCCACATTTCAATCACAAGATATCAATACAACACATTGATATAATAAAAACGCTTTCAAAACCATTTTCAATACCAAAATAAAAGAAAGTTAAAACTTTGTATTTATTTTTCATTAAAAAAAAGATGGCTTGTAGAGGAAGCCGAAACTCAAATAATGGTCACGGCGGCGGAGAATTTGTTGTCACCGCATAAGTACGGAAAGAAAAACATTCCATTTTTGTCGTTTAGTAAAACTCTTCGTATAAAAAAGATTCCTTTTGAATAAACGTAAAAGTCAAAGGGGTTTATACACCGTATAAAAGAAAGTTTTGTATAAAACCAAATATGCCTCAATGAAAGGGGATTGAGACGAAGTCCTTAAAAAGATCATTTTTTTAAATAAAGTACATCTATAATGTGTATTCACTATAAGTACACATAAATAATGTACAAATACAATATAAGACATAATAACATCATGACATAATTTGAAAGTAGGAGATTAACCCAAAGAATGGAAGTTGGGTTAAGAAATTCCCTTACAAGATCATTTATAAATAAAATAGATCTATTATGTGTATTAACTATAAGTACACATAAAGAAAGTACAAATACAAGATAATACATAACAATATCATGACAGAATTTGAAAGTAGGAGATTAACCCAAAGAACAGAAATTGGGTTAAGAATTTCCCTTACCTCGTGTCTGACTTGACTCAACCGTTCTTTAACCTCCTGAATAATAAACTAGAGTTAATATATACCTTATTAAGAACCATTTTCAACTTCATTATCCTTATTATATCACTTATTACAATGATATGAACATTATGTAATTATTTAAGTTAATAATGTTCATTTTGTCGGTATTTGGTTCTTAAGTCAAAAATAGGCTTCTTACACTTACATGTTGTTAATTTGGTCAAAGGTTCATTATATCCAGAATGGTATTCATGATGTAGATATCATATATGTCATATATATCCAGTACATACATTCATTTATAATATTACATCACATTTAGAGGTAAGAAATGAAATGCACCGTTCATGGAGACGGTAAGCCGTACGTACGCATGAACGCTACTTCCATTTCTATTTCATATTTTCTGGAATGGAATCATAATGAGAGTATATTATAATTCCAGTATAATAACATATATAATATCATTAACTTTATCCTTCACACATCCCACATATGGTATTAACGAATCAAATCACTTTCAGGGGGCGGTAGTCCGCGCTTCCTAAAATGAAGATATCGTGTTTTACCCATAATGGAAACCATAAAGGTATGCCCAAAATGAAAAAAACAGAAGCTTAAGGAAAACATAAACATATTATATATCATATATAAAAATAGTGACATCATAATGGCCACCTTTGAAGGTGTTAAATGAGTGTTGAACAATCATCGTTTCGGGAGGCAGAATTTCGCCATCCACGGAAACCTTATGTTCTTTAACCATTTGATGTAGTTGTGTGGAAGTGTAGCTCAAATAAATCTTATAACAACATCCTAGTATATTTAATATACTGGTGTTGTTACAACAGAAGTAAAAAAATAGAGTTTAGGGGGTTGGAGAAGCAAAATAAAACAAAAGAACATGAGAGAATGAATTACCTTAAAAAGTGTAACTCCTTTTGAGTTGAGCCTAAAGGCTTCCTTTGAAAGGATTATGCCCAAAGGGAATCCTCTAGGATGAGGAGAGGGATGTGGAGAGAGCAAATGGGCAGGGGTTGGCCGAGCCAATGGCTTGAAGAGTGTGTGAAATGAGGTAGAGGTGGGGGCCTTTTATAAGAGGAGAGGAGGGGCACTTTTGGAAAGTAAAGGAACATTACATTATTTGAAAATGTGTTTCGGTTTTAAAAGGTCCCACATTGATAGAATTCGTGGATAAGGTGATAAGGCATCGAAATCCACTCATCCAATTGGTTTTGGCCATGTGTAGTTCATAGATTTTATATTATCTTTCCATTTTATTTAAATCGTCAAATAATGATGTCATCGCTGCATCATTATTATGTCATAAATAATTAAATTTATTTAATGTCTAAAAATTATAAAAAAAATACTATGATATAGGAAATCTTTTTATCTTTCCAATGACTATTTATAATCAAAATGTGGACTTGTGTAACCCTACTTAAAAATTGTTTTAGTAAAACACTTTATGTTAGTGTCATTTTCACTTTAACATTAAATAAAAAGTAATTTATGTTATTTCCCAACAAAAGTGGATCCATGGGGTCCCCAAGTTAGGCCATGGCTTGTCTTGGTCGGCCATGACACAACCAATGAGGTTGGGACATGTGTCTAGGTCATTTAATATTATTAAAGTATTATTTATACCTTAAACTACCCTAATTACCACTAATCGCGATTAAGAACTTAATAAGTTACTATTCACCAAAAAATTATTTTTATCCCATTGAACCACATTTTACTTCTTTATGACAACCATGTATGTCGGATTTTTGAAAATCAAATCACAGAAGTGGTAATATTTCATTTAAACGAAAAATCAGTTATTTAACAACCACTTAGTGGTTTCACTATTCATCAAAAATTGAAGTTTTTCAGAATAAGGCCAAAATTTCACCCTAAGCTATAATTGATATTCCGAATTGAAAAATGATGTCTATTTTACAAAATTCCAAACATATTAGTTGCATTAATTAATTTTATAATTAATTCCCGCTGTCACAACAAATAGCGTGTTTTTAAGAAACAATTTATATCAAAAGATTGGCAATTGTTTATGTCCAATTTCAATGTTAAATTAATTCTAATGACCACCATTGGATAAAATGGTAAAAATATATTCTAATTATACTTTAAAACCATCAAATATTATAATTTATCACTATAAATTATTTTGATTAAAAAAAAGTTGTTTTAAGTATTTTTCACTATTTATAAAATTTTAGAAGTTCTCAGAAAAATACCAAAAATTCAACATAGGCTAATTTCGATATTACGAATACAAAAATGAAGTCCATTTTGACATATAAAATTTCTATAAATTTAAAAGGTGGTTATTACTATTCATAACGGCTACTTTGATTAGTTGCGGTGTGTTAGAACTCGAACTTGCGTACAATGCAAGCTATTGCATTATTGAATGAGAAGCGTATCGTGGAAGCTCGGGGTGTTACATTCTCCCCTCCTTCAATAAATTGCGTCCTCGCAATTTGAAATTTTTCTTTGATAATAAAAGGTTGAAAATAGAAAATACCTTTGTGGAAAACCCACATCGGAAATAAGGTTAATAAATATATAACATTAAAAGAAAGCAGGATAAGTACAAAGGTCACCCGATATAGCCCATTCTAGGATTCTATGAAAATATGGATATGGAAGAAAAACAAACCATCAAGGTCTGATGGAGAGTTTTAGAAAACAGGATTAGGAGAAAGTTTAACCATAAGAAAATCACAAACTTGTGATTGGTTAAACGGTCATTGAATCCCCAGTTGGAAAAGTTAACCGACAAAATTTTTGTTTTAAGTTACCTTTTATAATGTTGAGGAATTTATTTATGAGATTTACTAAGAACGTAAGGGAATATACATACTTGTTATGTATACTTTCATTCGTTAATAAATTTTTACCACAAACCCAACTTTTACTCCAAATGGTAACAGAACTCAAAAATATTCTATTTATCCTAATTGTATAAGGTTCCAAATGTTAACACATACCATTTAGATTAGTAAAACGATTTTGTAATAACCAGGGACTTCCTGTAGGCTAGTGGTAGGAAATAAAGGCTTGTCGCACTATGGTTGTGGGTTCGATTCCTGCAGCTTTGTCCGACGCGACGGGTTATTCCCCACCCTGCAGGTTGTCCTTTTCCTAAAAATATAGTACTATACTATTCCAAAAATAATCTTCATAAATGTTTTAACCTTAAACAATACTATCCAAAGTTCAACTTAATCCATTCCAACCTTAATAGTTATCCAAAATACTTCTGTCCAACTCACAGTCCAAATTTTATAAGGAAGGTAAACATAATGAAGATCCTTTATCCCACGTAACAACATGTGAACACCTTCATCATGTATTTTTTTAAACATACTGAATTACCATGATCCCTTATTCCTTATAGAATACTAGATATACTCCTTCTATCCAAAAATGTATACAAAACATCAATCAGTTTCAAGGAAGTTAAGTATATCCAATATAATTTATCCAAATCAATCACGTCTTATTCCAAAATCACAATCTCAGTATCAAAACCATATTATGGTTTATCTTTCTCTCAACCATATATTTTCCAAAAATTTAACCTACTGTGGAGTCACTTTTCTTGGTTCCACACAATCTCAAGTCCTTGATGAAATAGTACTGCAGTACAATCCTTATATACTCCATAATTATTATAACCAGTACATCATTGATACAACACTCAAATTAAAAAAAATCTTTAATAACAACATAAGAACTCTAATCATTACTCCTCATCTGTGGTAGTATCATAACTTGATTATTATCCAATAACATCATTTGGGGCATGCTCTGATGATTTGGACATTGGTTTGCGTAGTGTCCCCAATCCTTGCAGAAGAAGCATTGTACATTTGAAACCATTTTCTTACCCTTGCAGTCACGCACTTTGTGTCCTTTTTCTCTACACTTATAACAAACTCCCATTCCCTTTAGGCAAGTTCCATGATGTTTCTTCCCACAATTACCACATATTGGAAAATTCTTCTTTCCCCTCATCCCTTTATCCATCATTCTCTCTTCCATCCCTTTCGTCTCTTGCTTCGCTTCAAAGCCATAGGACTCAGAGAATTCTTTACTTATCCTATTAACACATGATACTATTTCTTCATATGTTGAGAACACATGGGAGACTATTTCCCTTCGAAATGTTGGCTTAATACCGTGAAAGATACTATCCTTCTTACTCTTTGGATCATACGTACTGCTGGAGTTCGCATTCCTTCTACTGGGCGCCATTTCTATACAACGGCATAAACTAGGTTAGTTTATGAATCAAAATACATAATTCCATACTTGTAAAACACTTTACATAAATTGAACTATTTATGGATATAATCCATAATCATAAAAAGAAATGTTTTCTTTGAGTAAGTATGTACTCATAACCCTTCATAGTGGTTTGTAAGTAAAATGAGAATTATCCTAAGCATATCCCCCGGGAGTGTCGTAACCAAGAGTGCAGCAAGGCCCGTTGTCGTGCACCAGTTCCCGTTCGAGTCTAGCTCAAAGCGGTGTTTTCGGGTTTTACCCCTAGGTACATCTGTGCCAGAGCCGCCTCTACCTGCTCGTATCCAGACAGGGATGTATTGCTCGGAAAAGTCATAACATCTCTATAATACCAAAATTCTAGGAAGTTCTTCTATACTAATCCTCAAAGTCTATCTTTGGGCTATGTGCTCTAATCAGAGTTTATCTAAATCTAGCTTCCAAGGTTAGTACTAAACTGCCTCTGATACCAACTGTAACGCCCCGACCCCAGCTACCCAGAGCCGGTGCATTACTTCGTAACATTGGCATGATCCCAAAAGATCAAGTCTCGAAAGACCGATTAGTTTAGTAGCCTTGGAAACACTAGATACATTCATAAGTCTTTCATTACATCAAAATTAAACAAACTACAAAAAACATGGTCTTCATAGTCCACACTCATATCTTCACTGATTATTCTTGCAAGTCAGTCATAAAATACTTCTTCACAACCTGGAAAATTTTTAAACATTGAAAGGGGTGAGCTCAAATGCTCAGTAAGGATAACAATAATGCGGAAGCTTTCATAAATAAACATTAACATTTAAGGCAATGTATAACTAAAACAAAAGCCTCTTAAACATGAACTTCAACATAATATGGCAAAAGTAAAATGAGATAGTGCCATTTACTTCTTCACATGGATATTCTACTGGTCGAATAATCACATGTAATATCAATAACCACTTTCATAATGAGGGAATGTATAATGCCGGACATTCTGAAACATTTTGTCAAGGCCTCGGCCAAGACATCTAAAATGATTAAGGCCTCGGCCAAAACCATAAATCAAATTGGGAAAGGGCCTCGGCCAATTCCACGTCTAGTTGTCTCATGAGACCTACCGATGCATCGAGGAGCTATAGCGGGCTCCACCCGTCACTTATTAAGTCCAATACATTCCTCATATGAATAGGTTTAAACATATCATAAACCATAACATAATCGTATCACATAAAACATGCATAAAGGAAACATAACATTTCCACATTTCAATCACAAGATATCAATACAACACATTGATAAAAACTCTTTCAAAACCATTTTCAATACCAAAATAAAAGAAAGTTAAAACTTTGTATTTATTTTTCATTAAAAAAAAGATGGCTTGTAGAGGAAGCCGAAACTCAAATAATGGTCATGGCGGCGGAGAAGTCATTGTCGCCGCATATGTACGACCAAAACATTCCATTTTGTCGTTTAGTAAACGCTTCGTATAAAAAAGATTCCTTTTGAATAAACGTAAAAGTCAAAGGGGTTTATACACCATATAAAATAAATTTGTGTATAAAATAAAGTATGCCTCAATGAAATGAGATTGAGACGAAGTCCTTAAAAAGATCATTTTTAAAATGAAATAGATCTGTTATGTGTATTCACTATATGTACACATAAAGAAAGTAAAAATACAAAATAATACATAATAATATCATGACATAATTTGAAAGTAGGAGATTAACCCAAAGAATGGAAGTTGGGTTAAGAAGTTCCCTTACCTCGTGTCTGACTTGACTCAACCGTTCTTTAATCTCCTGAATAATAAACTAGAGTTAATATCTACATTATTAAGAACCATTTTAAATTTCATTATCCTTATTATATCACTTATTACAATGATATGAACATTATGTAATTATTTAAGTTAATAATGTTCATTTTGTCGGTATTTGGTTCTTAAGTCAAAAATAGGCTTCTTACACTTACATGTTGTTAATTTGGTCAAAGGTTCATTATATCCAGAATGGTATTCATGATGTAGATATCATATATGTCATATATATCCAGTACATACATTCATTTATAATATTACATCACATTTAGAGGTAAGAAATGAAATGCACCGTTCATGGAGACGGTAAGCCGTACGTACGCATGAACGCTACTTCCATTTCTATTTCATATTTTCTGGAATGGAATCATAATGATATGAGAGTATATTATAATTCCAGTATAATAACATATATAATATCATTAACTTTATCCTTCACACATCCCACATATGGTATTAACGAATCAAATCACTTTCAGGGGGCGGTAGTCCGCGCTTCCTAAAATGAAGATATCGTGTTTTACCCATAATGGAAACCATAAAGGTATGCCCAAAATGAAAAAAACAGAAGCTTAAGGAAAACATAAACATATTATATATCATATATAAAAATAGTGACATCATAATGGCCACCTTTGAAGGTGTTAAATGAGTGTTGAACAATCATCGTTTCGGGAGGCAGAATTTCGCCATCCACGAAAACCTTATGTTCTTTAACCATTTGATGTAGTTGTGTGGAAGTGTAGCTCAAATAAATCTTATAACAACATCCTAGTATATTTAAGATACTGGTGTTGTTACAACAGAAGTAAATAAAAAGAGTTTAGGGGGTTGGAGAAGCAAAATAAAACAAAAGAACATGAGAGAATGAATTACCTTAAAAAGTGTAACTCCTTTTGAGTTGAGCCTAAAGGATTCCTTTGAAAGGATTCTTCCCAAAGGGAATCCTCTAGGATGAGGAGAGGGATGTGGAGAGAGCAAATGGGCAGGGGTTGGCCGAGCCAATGGCTTGAAGAGTGTGTGAAATGAGGTAGAGGTGGGGGCCTTTTATAAGAGGAGAGGAGGGGCACTTTTGGAAAGTAAAGGAACATTACATTATTTGAAAATGTGTTTCGGTTTTAAAAGGTCCCACATTGATAGAATTCGTGGATAAGGTGATAAGGCATCGAAATCCACTCATCCAATTGGTTTTGGCCATGTGTAGTTCATAGATTTTATATTATCTTTCCATTTTATTTAAATCGTCAAATAATGATGTCATCGCTGCATCATTATTATGTCATAAATAATTAAATTTATTTAATGTCTAAAAATTATAAAAAAAATACTATGATATAGGAAATCTTTTTATCTTTCCAATGACTATTTATAATCAAAATTTGGACTTGTGTAACCCTACTTAAAAATTGTTTTAGTAAAACACTTTATGTTAGTGTCATTTTCACTTTAACATTAAATAAAAAGTAATTTATGTTATTTCCCAACAGAAGTGGATCCATGGGGTCCCCAAGTTAGGCCATGGCTTGTCTTGGTCGGCCATGACACAACCAATGAGGTTGGGACATGTGTCTAGGTCATTTAATATTATTAAAGTATTATTTATACCTTAAACTACCCTAATTACCACTAATCGCGATTAAGAACTTAATAAGTTACTATTCACCAAAAAATTATTTTTATCCCATTGAACCACATTTTACTTCTTTATGACAACCATGTATGTCGGATTTTTGAAAATCAAATCACAGAAGTGGTAATATTTCATTTAAACGAAAAATCAGTTATTTAACAACCACTTAGTGGTTTCACTATTCATCAAAAATTGAAGTTTTTCAGAATAAGGCCAAAATTTCACCCTAAGCTATAATTGATATTCCGAATTGAAAAATGATGTCTATTTTACAAAATTCCAAACATATTAGTTGCATTAATTAATTTTATAATTAATTCCCGCTGTCACAACAAATAGCGTGTTTTTAAGAAACAATTTATATCAAAAGATTGGCAATTGTTTATGTCCAATTTCAATGTTAAATTAATTCTAATGACCACCATTGGATAAAATGGTAAAAATATATTCTAATTATACTTTAAAACCATCAAATATTATAATTTATCACTATAAATTATTTTGATTAAAAAAGGTTGTTTTAAGTATTTTTCACTATTTAAAAAATTTTAGAAGTTCTCAGAAAAATACCAAAAATTCAACATAGGCTAATTTCGATATTACGAATACAAAAATGAAGTCCATTTTGACATATAAAATTTCTATAAATTTAAAAGGTGGTTATTACTATTCATAACGGCTACTTTGATTAGTTGCGGTGTGTTAGAACTCGAACTTGCGTACAATGCAAGCTATTGCATTATTGAATGAGAAGCGTATCGTGGAAGCTCGGGGTGTTACATTCTGTAACGCCCCGACCCCAGCTACCCAGAGCCGGTGCATTACTTCGTAACATTGGCATGATCACAAAAGATCAAGTCTCGAAAGACCGATTAGTTTAGTAGCCTTGGAAACACTAGATACATTCATAAGTCTTTCATTACATCAAAAGTTGAAAAACTACAAAAAAACATGGTCTTCATAGTCCACACTCATATCTTCACTGATTATTCTTGCAAGTCAGTCATAAAATACTTCTTCACAACCTGGAAAATTTTTAAACATTGAAAGGGGTGAGCTCAAATGCTCAGTAAGGATAACAATAATGCGGAAGCTTTCATAAATAAACATTAACATTTAAGGCAATGTATAACTAAAACAAAAGCCTTTTAAACATGAACTTCAACATAATATGGCAAAAGTAAAATGAGATAATGCCATTTACTTCATTACATGGATATTCTACTGGTCGAATAATCACATGCAATAACAATAACCACTTTCATAATGATGGAATGTATAATGCCGGACATTCTGAAACATTTTGTCAAGGCCTCGGCCAAGACGTCTAAAATGATTAAGGCCTCGGCCAAAACCATAAATCAAAATTGGAGAAAGGGCCTCGGCCAATTCCACGTCTAGTTGTCTCATGAGACCTACCGATGCATCGAGGAGCTATAGCGGGCTCCACCCGTCACATATTAAGTCCAATACATTCCTCATATGAATAGGTTTAAACATATCATAAACCATAACATAATCGTATCACATAAAACATGCATAAAGGAAACATAACATTTCCACATTTCAATCACAAGATATCAATACAACACATTTATATAATAAAAACGCTTTCAAAACCATTTTCAATACCAAAATAAAAGAATGTTAAAACTTTGTAAAAGAAAACGATGGCTTGTAGAGGAAGCCGAAACTCAAATAATGGTCACGGCGGCGGAGAAGTAGTTGTCGCCGCATAAGTACGGAAAGAAAAACATTCCCTTTTGTCGTTTAGCGAAACGCTTCGTATAAAAAAGATTCCTTTTGAATAAACGTAAAAGTCAAAGGGGTTTATACATCGTATAAAAGAAGGTTGTGTATAAAACCAAATATGCCTCAATGAAAGAAGATTGAGACGAAGTCCTTAAAAAGATCATTTTTAAAATAAAATAGATCTATTATGTGTATTCACTATAGGTACACATAAAGAAAGTAAAAATACAAAATAGGACATAATAACATCATGACATAATTTGAAAGTAGGAGATTAACCCAAAGAACAGAAATTGGGTTAAGAATTTCCCTTACCTCGTGTCTGACTTGACTCAACCGTTCTTTAACCTCCTGAATAATAAACTAGAGTTAATATATACCTTATTAAGAACCATTTTAAACTTCATTATCCTTATTATATCACTTATTACAATGATATGAACATTATGTAATTATTTAAGTTAATAATGTTCATTTTGTCGGTATTTGGTTCTTAAGTCAAAAATAGGCTTCTTACCCTTACATGTTGTTAATTTGGTCAAAGGTTCATTATATCCAGAATGGTATTCATGATGTAGATATCATATATGTCATATATATCCAGTACATACATTCATTTATAATATTACATCACATTTAGAGGTAAGAAATGAAATGCACCGTTCATGGAGACGGTAAGCCGTACGTACGCATGAACGCTACTTCCATTTCTATTTCATATTTTCTGGAATGGAATCATAATGATATGAGAGTATATTATAATTCCAGTATAATAACATATATAATATCATTAACTTTATCCTTCACACATCCCACATATGGTATTAACGAATCAAATCACTTTCAGGGGGCGGTAGTCCGCGCTTCCTAAAATGAAGATATCGTGTTTTACCCATAATGGAAACCATAAAGGTATGCCCAAAATGAAAAAAACAGAAGCTTAAGGAAAACATAAACATATTATATATCATATATAAAAATAGTGACATCATAATGGCCACCTTTGAAGGTGTTAAATGAGTGTTGAACAATCATCGTTTCGGGAGGCAGAATTTCGCCATCCACGGAAACCTTATGTTCTTTAACCATTTGATGTAGTTGTGTGGAAGTGTAGCTCAAATAAATCTTATAACAACATCCTAGTATATTTAAGATACTGGTGTTGTTACAAAAGAAGTAAATAAAAAGAGTTTAGGGGGTTGGAGAAGCAAAATAAAACAAAAGAACATGAGAGAATGAATTACCTTAAAAAGTGTAACTCCTTTTGAGTTGAGCCTAAAGGCTTCCTTTGAAAGGATTCTGCCCAAAGGGAATCCTCTAGGATGAGGAGAGGGATGTGGAGAGAGCAAATGGGCAGGGGTTGGCCGAGCCAATGGCTTGAAGAGTGTGTGAAATGAGGTAGAGTTGGGGGCCTTTTATAAGAGGAGAGGAGGGGCACTTTTGGAAAGTAAAGGAACATTACATTATTTGAAAATGTGTTTCGGTTTTAAAAGGTCCCACATTGATAGAATTCGTGGATAAGGTGATAAGGCATCGAAATCCACTCATCCAATTGGTTTTGGCCATGTGTAGTTCATAGATTTTATATTATCTTTCCATTTTATTTAAATCGTCAAATAATGATGTCATCGCTGCATCATTATTATGTCATAAATAATTAATTTTATTTAATGTCTAAAAATTATAAAAAAAATACTATGATATAGGAAATCTTTTTATCTTTCCAATGACTATTTATAATCAAAATTTGGACTTGTGTAACCCTACTTAACAATTGTTTTAGTAAAACACTTTATGTTAGTGTCATTTTCACTTTAACATTAAATAAAAAGTAATTTATGTTATTTCCCAACAAAAGTGGATCCATGGGGTCCCCAAGTTAGGCCATGGCTTTTCTTGGTCGGCCATGACACAACCAATGAGGTTGGGACATGTGTCTAGGTCATTTAATATTATTAAAGTATTATTTATACCTTAAACTACCCTAATTACCACTAATCGCGATTAAGAACTTAATAAGTTACTATTCACCAAAAAATTATTTTTATCCCATTGAACCACATTTTACTTCTTAATGACAACCATGTATGTCGGATTTTTGAAAATCAAATCACAGAAGTGGTAATATTTCATTTAAACGAAAAATCAGTTATTTAACAACCACTTAGTGGTTTCACTATTCATCAAAAATTGAAGTTTTTCAGAATAAGGCCAAAATTTAACCCTAAGCTATAATTGATATTCCGAATTGAAAAATGATGTCTATTTTACAAAATTCCAAACATATTAGTTGCATTAATTAATTTTATAATTAATTCCCGCTGTCACAACAAATAGCGTGTTTTTAAGAAACAATTTATATCAAAAGATTGGCAATTGTTTATGTCCAATTTCAATGTTAAATTAATTCTAATGACCACCATTGGATAAAATGGTAAAAATATATTCTAATTATACGTTAAAACCATCAAATATTATAATTTATCACTATAAATTATTTTGATTAAAAAAGTTGTTTTAAGTATTTTTCACTATTTATAAAATTTTAGAAGTTCTCAGAAAAATACCAAAAATTCAACATAGGCTAATTTTCGATATTACGAATACAAAAATGAAGTCCATTTTGACATATAAAATTTATAATATTTCAAAAAGAAGGTATTACTATTCATAACGGCTACTTTGATTAGTCGCGGTGTTTTAGAACTCGAAGTTGCGTACAATGCAAGCTATTGTATTACTGAATGAGAAGCGTATCGTGGAAGCTCGGGGTGTTACATTCTCCCCTCCTTCAATAAATTGCGTCCTCGCAATTTGAAATTTTTCTTGGAAAATACAAGGTTGAAAAGAGAAAATACCTTTGAGGAAAACCCACATCGGAAATAAGGTTAATAAAATTTAGCCTTAATAAGAGGGAAAATGGAAATAAGAAAGTCACCACCAAATTATGATCTCGATAAGGAGAACATTGGTGGCAATTAAAGACATATAATTGGAGGAAAAACGTAAATATTTGTAGGGAGTGATTGAGGTCATCAATCACAATCAACTGTCAAATTGAGGGCCTCAAAGCCTTCAATCTATGTTGATTTAAAATATCATCAGTTCAACAAGACATAAGGTATTAGGATAACACATTTTTTGTTTTAATATCCCTTTACTAAAGTTTAAGAATTAATTTATTCATTGAATAAGAGATAGGTATATATATATTTATGCTTGACAATTAGAGTTTCAACCTTCAGCTCACCTTTCACTCAAAAAGATAATAGAACCTAAAAATATTATACTTATCCTATTTGTATAAGGTTCCAAATGTTAACACATACCATTTAGATTAGTAAAATTATTTTTTAATAACCAGGGACTTCCTGTAGGCTAGTGGTAGGAAATAAAGGCATGTCGCACTTTGATTGTGGGTTCGATTCCTACAGCTTTGTCCGACGCGACGGGTTATGCCCCACCCTGCAGGTTGTCCTATAGTATCATAATATTCCAAAAATAATCTTCATAAATTTTTTAGCCTTAAACAATACTATCCAAAGTTCAACTTAATCCATTCCAACCTTAATAGTTATCCAAAATACCTCCGTCCAGACTTTCTCTAAAAGGTCTCTAAATTCCAAAATCAATTGTAACATCAGATTCCCAAAACAAAGAAAAGTTTCTCTTATTGTCACATACTAAAAATATGATTACCTTAATCATATTAAAGCCTTACTGAAATCAAAAAGTACTTCAGTACAATCCTTATATATATATCACATTATTCTAATAACCAGAATATAATCCATGAGTCCAAAAGCACCAATACATTAGTTATTCTGCTTCAACTGTAGTAATAGCATAAGATTGTCCTTGATCCCTTGTCCTTTTCTGAGGTAAGTTTCCTTGACGCTTAGGACATTCATTTGCATAATGACCCATTTCTCTACAATTGTAGCATTCAACTTTGACAGCCTCTTTCTTTCCCTTGCAATCACGTGCCTGGTGACCTTTTTCTCCACATTTATAACAGACTCCCATTCCTTTTAGGCAAGTACCAGGGTGATTCTTCCCACAATTATCACATAATGGAAAATCCTTCTTTCCCTTTTTCCCTTTATCTGTCTCTTGTTCCACCGTTCTCTTCTTCTCTTGCTTTACTTTGTTGTCATAAGACTTAGAGAATTCCTTTTCTGTCTTGATAGCACATGAGACTATATCTTCGTATGTTGAGAAAGATTGTGACACTAGAGCTCGACGGAGAAATGGTTTTAACCCATCAAAGAAACGATCAATCTTACTTCTTGGGTTACGTATATAATCTGCAGCATGCCTCGCTAACCTTGTAAAGTTAGCCTCATACTTTGCGACATTCTCATCCTCCTTTTGTCTCAGACTCAAAAATTGCCTTTCCATATCCGCTCGATGGTCTTGAGGTAAGTATTTTTCTAAGAACAGTTCTTTGAACTCCTGCCATTCCATGTTTGTTAATTCATCATCTTCCTTTGTGTTTTGAATTAGTGACCACCATTGATCGGCATCTCTAGTGAGGCGGTAAACTGCCATGACAACCTTCTCCCTTTCACTACTCCCCAAGGCATGGAATATTTTCTATAAGGAATTTATCCATTGCTCAGCTACTGTAGGATTTGTACTCCCATTGATGGTTGGCGGTTGTTGCCTCATGAAACGGTCTAGCATTGATCCTCCACGTTGCGGATCAGGGTGCTCCATACGAGTAAGGTTGTTATTCATAACCTGCGTGAGTTGTCCCAGTACGGTGAGAAGCTGATCAGCACCAGTTGTATCACTAGCTCCACCATAATTATCCTGAGCAGGAGGGCAATCCCTACACGGAGTGCGTGCATTGATACGGTTTCCATTCCTTCCACTAGGCGCCATTTCTAAATAATGGCATAAACTAGATTAGTTTATGAATCAAAATACATAATCACAAACTTATAAAACACTTAACTTAAATTGAACTATTTATGGATATAATCCATAATCATAAAAGAAATGTTTTCTTTGAGGAAGTATATACTCATAAACCCTTCATAATGATTTGTAAAGAAAATGAGAGTTATCCTAAGCATATCCCCCGGGAGTGTCGTAACCAAGAGTGCAGCAAGGCCCGTTGTCGTGCACCAGTTCCCGTTCGAGTCTAGCTCGAAGCAGTGTTTTCGGGTTTTACCCCTAGGTACATCTGTGCCAGAGCCGCCTCTACCTGCTCGTATCCAGACAGGGATGTATTGCTCGGAAAACTCACAAAATCTCTACAATACCAAAATTCTAGGAAGTTCTTCTATACTAATCCTCAAAGTCTATCTTCGGGCTATGTGCTCTAATCAGAGTTTATCTAAATCTAGCTTCCAAGGTTAGTACTAAACTGCCTCTGATACCAACTGTAACGCCCCGAACCCAGCTACCCAGAGCCGGTGCATTACTTCGTAACATTGGCATGATCACAAAAGATCAAGTCTCGAAAGACCGATTAGTTTAGTAGCCTTGGAAACACTAGATACATTCATAAGTCTTTCATTACATCAAAAGGTGAAAAACTACAAAAAAACATGGTCTTCATAGTCCACACTCATATCTTCACTGATTATTCTTGCAAGTCAGTCATAAAATACTTCTTCACAACCTGGAAAATTTTTAAACATTGAAAGGGGTGAGCTCAAATGCTCAGTAAGGATAACAATAATGCGGAAGCTTTCATAAATAAACATTAACATTTAAGGCAATGTATAACTAAAACAAAAGCCTTTTAAACATGAACTTCAACATAATATGGCAAAAGTAAAATGAGATAATGCCATTTACTTCATTACATGGATATTCTACTGGTCGAATAATCACATGCAATAACAATAACCACTTTCATAATGATGGAATGTATAATGCCGGACATTCTGAAACATTTTGTCAAGGCCTCGGCCAAGACGTCTAAAATGATTAAGGCCTCGGCCAAAACCATAAATCAAAATTGGAGAAAGGGCCTCGGCCAATTCCACGTCTAGTTGTCTCATGAGACCTACCGATGCATCGAGGAGCTATAGCGGGCTCCACCCGTCACATATTAAGTCCAATACATTCCTCATATGAATAGGTTTAAACATATCATAAACCATAACATAATCGTATCACATAAAACATGCATAAAGGAAACATAACATTTCCACATTTCAATCACAAGATATCAATACAACACATTGATATAATAAAAACGCTTTCAAAACCATTTTCAATACCAAAATAAAAGAATGTTAAAACTTTGTAAAAGAAAACGATGGCTTGTAGAGGAAGCCGAAACTCAAATAATGGTCACGGCGGCGGAGAAGTAGTTGTCGCCGCATAAGTACGGAAAGAAAAACATTCCCTTTTGTCGTTTAGCAAAACGCTTCGTATAAAAAAGATTCCTTTTGAATAAACGTAAAAGTCAAAGGGGTTTATACATCGTATAAAAGAAGGTTGTGTATAAAACCAAATATGCCTCAATGAAAGAAGATTGAGACGAAGTCCTTAAAAAGATCATTTTTAAAATAAAATAGATCTATTATGTGTATTCACTATAGGTACACATAAAGAAAGTAAAAATACAAAATAGGACATAATAACATCATGACATAATTTGAAAGTAGGAGATTAACCCAAAGAACAGAAATTGGGTTAAGAATTTCCCTTACCTCGTGTCTGACTTGACTCAACCGTTCTTTAACCTCCTGAATAATAAACTAGAGTTAATATATACCTTATTAAGAACCATTTTCAACTTCATTATCCTTATTATATCACTTATTACAATGATATGAACATTATGTAATTATTTAAGTTAATAATGTTCATTTTGTCGGTATTTGGTTCTTAAGTCAAAAATAGGCTTCTTACCCTTACATGTTGTTAATTTGGTCAAAGGTTAATTATATCCAGAATGGTATTCATGATGTAGATATCATATATGTCATATATATCCAGTACATACATTCATTTATAATATTACATCACATTTAGAGGTAAGAAATGAAATGCACCGTTCATGGAGACGGTAAGCCGTACGTACGCATGAACGCTACTTCCATTTCTATTTCATATTTTCTAGAATGGAATCATAATGATATGAGAGTATATTATAATTCCAGTATAATAACATATATAATATCATTAACTTTATCCTTCACACATCCCACATATGGTATTAACGAATCAAATCACTTTCAGGGGGCGGTAGTCCGCGCTTCCTAAAATGAAGATATCGTGTTTTACCCATAATGGAAACCATAAAGGTATGCCCAAAATGAAAAACACAAAAGCTTAAGGAAAACATAAACATATTATATATCATATATAAAAATAGTGACATCATAATGGCCACCTTTGAAGGTGTTAAATGAGTGTTGAACAATCATCGTTTCGGGAGGCAGAATTTCGCCATCCACGGAAACCTTATGTTCTTTAACCATTTGATGTAGTTGTGTGGAAGTGTAGCTCAAATAAATCTTATAACAACATCCTAGTATATTTAAGATACTGGTGTTGTTACAAAAGAAGTAAATAAAAAGAGTTTAGGGGGTTGGAGAAGCAAAATAAAACAAAAGAACATGAGAGAATGAATTACCTTAAAAAGTGTAACTCCTTTTGAGTTGAGCCTAAAGGCTTCCTTTGAAAGGATTCTGCCCAAAGGGAATCCTCTAGGATGAGGAGAGGGATGTGGAGAGAGCAAATGGGCAGGGGTTGGCCGAGCCAATGGCTTGAAGAGTGTGTGAAATGAGGTAGAGGTGGGGGCCTTTTATAAGAGGAGAGGAGGGGCACTTTTGGAAAGTAAAGGAACATTACATTATTTGAAAATGTGTTTCGGTTTTAAAAGGTCCCACATTGATAGAATTCGTGGATAAGGTGATAAGGCATCGGAATCCACTCATCCAATTGGTTTTGGCCATGTGTAGTTCATAGATTTTATATTATCTTTCCATTTTATTTAAATCGTCAAATAATGATGTCATCGCTGCATCATTATTATGTCATAAATAATTAAATTTATTTAATGTCTAAAAATTATAAAAAAAAATACTATGATATAGGAAATCTTTTTATCTTTCCAATGACTATTTATAATCAAAATTTGGACTTGTGTAACCCTACTTAAAAATTGTTTTAGTAAAACACTTTATGTTAGTGTCATTTTCACTTTAACATTAAATAAAAAGTAATTTATGTTATTTCCCAACAAAAGTGGATCCATGGGGTCCCCAAGTTAGGCCATGGCTTGTCTTGGTCGGCCATGACACAACCAATGAGGTTGGGACATGTGTCTAGGTCATTTAATATTATTAAAGTATTATTTATACCTTAAACTACCCTAATTACCACTAATCGCGATTAAGAACTTAATAAGTTACTATTCACCAAAAAATTATTTTTATCCCATTGAACCACATTTTACTTCTTAATGACAACCATGTATGTCGGATTTTTGAAAATCAAATCACAGAAGTGGTAATATTTCATTTAAACGAAAAATCAGTTATTTAACAACCACTTAGTGGTTTCACTATTCATCAAAAATTGAAGTTTTTCAGAATAAGGCCAAAATTTCACCCTAAGCTATAATTGATATTCCGAATTGAAAAATGATGTCTATTTTACAAAATTCCAAACATATTAGTTGCATTAATTAATTTTATAATTAATTCCCGCTGTCACAACAAATAGCGTGTTTTTAAGAAACAATTTATATCAAAAGATTGGCAATTGTTTATGTCCAATTTCAATGTTAAATTAATTCTAATGACCACCATTGGATAAAATGGTAAACATATATTCTAATTATACTTTAAAACCATCAAATATTATAATTTATCACTATAAATTATTTTGATTAAAAAAGTTGTTTTAAGTATTTTTCACTATTTATAAAATTTTAGAAGTTCTCAGAAAAATACCAAAAATTCAACATAGGCTAATTTTCGATATTACGAATACAAAAATGAAGTCCATTTTGACATATAAAATTTATAATATTTCAAAAAGAAGGTATTACTATTCATAACGGCTACTTTGATTAGTCGCGGTGTTTTAGAACTCGAAGTTGCGTACAATGCAAGCTATTGTATTACTGAATGAGAAGCGTATCGTGGAAGCTCGGGACTGTAACGCCCCGACCCCAGCTACCCAGAGTCGGTGCATTACTTCGTAACATTGGCATGATCACAAAAGATCAAGTCTCGAAAGACCGATTAGTTTAGTAGCCTTGGAAACACTAGATACATTCATAAGTCTTTCATTACATCAAAATTAAACAAACTACAATAACATGGTCTTCATAGCCCACACTCATATCTTCACTGACTATTCTTGCAAGTCAGTCATAATACACTTCTTCACATCCTGGAAAATTTTTAAACATTGAAAGGGGTGAGCTCAGATGCTCAGTAAGGATAACAATAATGCGGAAGCTTTCATAAATAAACATTAACATTTAAGGCAATGTATAACTAAAACAAAAGCCTCTTAAACATGAACTTCAACATAATATGGCAAAAGTAAAATGAGATAATGCCATTTACTTCTTCACATGGATATTCTACTGGTCGAATAATCACATGTAATATCAATAACCACTTTCATAATGATGGAATGCATAATGCCAGACTATCATAACCACATAGCCAAGGCCTCGTGCCAAGACTACAAATAAGATTTTGTCAAGGCCTTGTGCCAAGACACTAGTTTGTCTCATGAGACCTGCCGATGCATCGAGGAGCTATAGCGGGCTCCACCCGTCACTTATTAAGTCCAATGCATTCCTCATATGAATAGGTTTGAACATATCATAAACCATAACATAATTGTGTCACATAAAACATGCATAAAGGAAACATAACATTTCCACATTTCAATCACAAGATATCAATATAGCACATTGATATAATAAAAACGATTTCAAAACCATTTTCAATACCAAAATAAAAGAAAGTTAAAACTTTGTATTTATTTTTCATTAAAAAAAAGATGGCTTATAGAGGAAGCCGAAACTCAAATAATGGTCACGGCGGCGGAGAATTCGTTGTCACCGCATAAGTACGGAAAGAAAAACATTCCCTTTTGTCGTTTATCAAAACGCTTTGTATAAAAAGATTCCTTTTGAATAATCGTAAAAGTCAAAGGGGTTTATACACCGTATAAAAGAAAATTGTGTATAAAACCAAATATGCCTCAATGAAAGGGGATTGAGACGAAGTCCTTAAAAAGATCATTTTTAAAATAAAATAGATATATTATGTGTATTCACTATAGGTACACATAAATAAAGTAAAAATACAAAATAGGACATAATAACATCATGACATAATTTGAAAGTAGGAGATTAACCCAAAGAATGGAAGTTGGGTTAAGAAATTCCCTTACCTTGTGTCCGACTTGACTCAACCGTTCTTTAACCTCCTGAATAATAAACTAGAGTTAATATATACCTTATTAATAACTATTTTAAATTTCATTATCCTTTTAATATCACTTATTACAATGTTATGAACATTATGTAATTATTTAAGTTAATAACGGTCGTTTTGTCGATCTTTGGTAACTTGAGTCAACAATAAACTTATTATAATTACAAGTTGTTCATGTGGTAGAATATCCATTATATCCAGAATTATATTCATGATTTAGATGTCATATATATCATATATACAGTATATACATTCATTCATAATGTCACGTAACATTTAGAGGTAAGAAATGAAATGCACCGTTCATGGAGACGGTAAGCCGTACGTACGCATGAACGCTACTTTCATTTCAATTTCATATTTAATGGAACTAAATCATAATGATATAAATGTATAATATAATTCCAGTATAATATAGTGTATAATACCATTTACTCCATCCTTTATACATCCCACATATGGCATTTACGATTCAAATCACTTTGAGGGGGCGGTAGTCCGCACTTCCTAAAATGAAATTATCGCGTTTTACCCATAATGGAAATCATAAAGTATGCCATAAATGAGAAATACAGAAGCATAAGTAAAACAAAAACATATTATATATCATATATAAAAATAGTGACATCTTAATGGCCACCTTTGAAGGTGTTATATGAGTGTTGAACAATCATCGTTTCGTGAGGCAGAAATTCGCCATCCATAGAAACCGTATGTTCTTTAACCATTAGATGTAGGTGTGTGTAAGTGTAGCTCGAATAATTCTTATAAAAACATCCTAGTATATTGATGATACTGGTGTTGTTACAAAAGAAATGAATAAAAAGAGTTTAGGGGGTTGGAGAAGAAAAATAAAACAAAACAACATTTGAGAAGACATTACCTCAAAATCGGGTAACTCTTTTTGATTTGAGCCAAAGGCTTCCTTGGGAAGAGTTCTGCCCAAAGTGAGGCTTCTAGGAGTAAGGTAGGAATGTTGGGAGAGTATTTGGGCAGAGGTTGGCCGAGCCAAATGGCTTGAAAGTGTAAATGAAGTGGGAGAGGTGGGGGCCTTTTATAAGTGGAGAGGAGGGGCACTTTTGGAAAGATTGAAATGTTACATTATTTCAAAATGCTTTTCGGATTCTAAAGGTCCCACACTTATATAATTCGAGTCTAAGGTGATAAGGTTTCGAAATATCTTCATCCAATAGGCTTTGGACAAGTGTAAGCCTTGGATTTTGCATTATCTTCTCATTTTATTTAAATCGTTAAATAATGAGGTCATCGCCACATCATAATGATGTCATAAATAATTTAATTTATTTAATGTCTAAAAATTATAAAGCAAATACTATGATGTAGGAAATCTTTTTAGCTTTCTAATGAATATTTATAGTAAAAATTTGGACTTGTGTAACCCTACTTAAAAATTGTTTTAGTAAAGCAATTTATGTTAGTGTCATTTTCACTTTAATATTAAATAAAAACTAATTTATGTCATTTCCCAACAAAAGTGGATCCATGGGGTCCCCAAGTTAGGCCATGGCTTGTCTTGGTCGGCCATGACACAACCAATGAGTTTGGGACATGTGTCTAGGTCATTTAATATTATTAAAGTATTATTTATACCTTAAACCACACTAATTACCACTAATCGCGATTAAAACTTAATAAGTTACTATTCACCAAAAAAATTATTTTTATCCCATTGAACCAGATTTTACTTCTTAATGACAACCATGTATATCGGATTTTTGACAATCAAATCACAGAAGTGGTAATATTTCATTTAAACGAAAAATCAGTTATTTAACTACCACTTAGTGGTTTCACTATTCATCAAAAATTGAAGTTTTTCAGAATAAGGCCAAAATTTCACCCTAAGCTATAATTGATATTACGAATTCAAAAATGATTTCTATTTTACAAAATTCCAAACATATTAGTTGCATTAATTAATTTTATAATTAATTCCCGCTGTTACGACAAATAGCGTGTTTTTAAGAAACAATTTATATCAAAAGATTGGCAATTGTTTATGTCCATTTTCAATGTTAAATTAATTCTAATGACCACCATTGGATAAAATGGTAAAAATATATTCCAATTATACTTTAAAACCACTAAATAGTATAACTTATCACTATAAATTATTTTGATTAAAAAAGGTGTTTTAAGTATTTTTCACTATTCATAAAAAATTAGAAGTTCTCAGAAAAATACCAAAAATTCAACATAGGCTAATTTCAATATTAGGAATACAAAAATGAAGTCCATTTTGAAATATAAAATCTCTATAATTTTAAAAATTGGTTATTACTATTCATAACGGCTACTTTGATTTGTCGCGATGTTTTAGAACTCGAAGTTGCGTACAATGCAAGCTATTGCATTATTGAATGAGAAGCGTATCGTGGAAGCTCGGGGTGTTACATTCTCCCCTCCTTCAATAAATTGCGTCCTCGCAATTTGAAATTTTTCTTTGATAATAAAAGGTTGAAAATAGAAAATACCTTTGTGGAAAACCCACATCGGAAATAAGGTTAATAAATATATAACATTAAAAGAAAGCAGGATAAGTACAAAGGTCACCCGATATAGCCCATTCTAGGATTCTATGAAAATATGGATATGGAAGAAAAACAAACCATCAAGGTCTGATGGAGAGTTATAGAAAACAGGATTAGGAGAAAGTTTAACCATAAGAAAATCACAAACTTGTGATTGGTTAAACGGTCATTGAATCCCCAGTTGGAAAAGTTAACCGACAACATTTTTGTTTTAAGTTACCTTTTATAATGTTGAGGAATTTATTTAGGAGATTTACTAAGAACGTAAGGGAATATACATACTTGTTATGTATACTTTCATTCGTTAATGAATTTTTACCACAAACCCATCTTTTACTCCAAATGGTAACAGAACTCAAAAATATTCTATTTATCCTAATTGTATAAGGTACCAAAGGTTAACACATACCATTTAGATTAGTAAAACTATTTTGTAATAACCAGGGACTTCCTGTAGGCTAGTGGTAGGAAATAAAGGCTAGTCGCACTATGGTTGTGGGTTCGATTCCTACAGCTTTGTCCGACGCGACGGGTTATTCCCCACCCTGCAGGTTGTCCTTTTTCCTAAAACTATAGTATTATAATATTCCAAAAATAATCTTCAGAAATTATTTAACCTTAAACAATACTATCCATGGTTCAACTTAATCCATTCCAACCTTAATAGTTATCCAAAATACCTCCGTCCAGACTTTCTCTAAAAGGTCTCTAAATTCCAAAATCAATTGTAACATCAGATTCCCCAAACAAAGAAAAGTTTCTCTTATTGTCACATACTAAAAATATGATTACCTTAATAATATTAAAACCTTACTGAAATCAACAAGTACTGCAGTACAATCCTTATATATATCACATTATTCTTATAACCATAATCTAGTTCTTGAGTCCAAAAACACAAATAAAATAATTATTCCGCTTCAACTGTAGTCACAGCATAAGATTGGCCTTGATCCCTTGGCCTTTTCTGAGGTAAGTTTCCCTGACGCTTAGGACATTCATTTGCATAATGACCCATTTCTCTACAATTGTAGCATTCAACCTTGACAGCCTCTTTCTTTCCCTTGCAATCACGAGCCTGGTGACCCTTTTCTCCACATTTATAACAAACTCCCATTCCTTTTAGGCAAGTACCAGGGTGATTCTTCCCACAATTATCACATAATGGAAAATCCTTCTTTCCCTTTTTCCCTTTATCTGTCTCTTGTTCCACCGTTCTCTTCTTCTCTTGCTTTACTTTGTTGTCATAAGACTTAGAGAATTCCTTTTCTGTCTTGATAGCACACGAGACAATATCTTCGTACGATGAAAAGGATTGTGATACCAAAGCTCGACGGAGAAATGGTTTTAACCCATCAAAGAAACGATCAATCTTACTCCTTGGGTTACGTATATAATCGGCAGCATGCCTCGCTAACCTTGTAAAGTTAGCCTCATACTTTGCGACATTCTCATCCTCCTTCTGCCTCAGACTCAGAAATTGCCTTTCCATATCTGCTCGATGGTCACGAGGAAAGTATTTTTCTAAGAAAAGCTCTTTGAACTCCCTCCATTCCATATTCGATACTTCATCATCTTCCTTTGTGTTTTGAATCAGCGACCACCACTGATCGGCATCTCCAGTGAGGCGGTAAACTGCCATGACAACCTTCTCCCTTTCACTACTCCCCAAGGCATGGAATATTTTCTCTAAGGAATTTATCCATTGCTCAGCTACTATAGGATTTGTACTCCCATTGAAGGTTGGCGGTTGTTGCCTCATGAAACGGTCTAGCATTGATCCTCCACGTTGCGGATCAGGGTGCTCCATACGAGTCAGGTTGTTATTCATAACCTGCGTGAGTTGTCCCAGTATGGTAATAAGTTGATCAGCACCAGTTGTATCTCCAGGTCCACAATAATTATCTTGAGCAGGAGGGCAATCCCTACACGGAGTTCGTGCATTGATACAGTTTCCATTCCTTCTACTAGGCGCCATTTCTAAACAATGGCATAAACTAGATTAGTTTATGAATCAAAATACATAATTCCATACTTGTAAAACACTTAACATAAATTGACCTAATTATGGATATAATCCATAATTATAAAAAGGTTTTATTTGAGGAAGTATATACTCATAACCGTTCATAGTGGTTTGTAAAGAAAATGAGAATTATCCTAAGCGTATCCCCCGGGAGTGTCGTAACCAAGAGTGCAGCAAGGCCCGTTGTCGTGCACCAGTTCCCGTTCGAGTCTAGCTCAAAGCGGTGTTTTCGGGTTTTACCCCTAGGTACATCTGTGCCAGAGCCGCCTCAACCTGCTCGTATCCAGACAGGGATGTATTGCTCGGAAAACTCATATCATCTCTATAATACCAAAATTCTAGGAAGTTCTTCTATACTAATCCTCGAAGCCTATCTTTGGGCTATGCGTTCTAATCAGAGTTTATCTACATCTAGCTTCCACGGTTAGTACTAAACTGCCTCTGATACCAACTGTAACGCCCCGACCCCAGCTACCCAGAGTCGGTGCATTACTTCGTAACATTGGCATGATCACAAAAGATCAAGTCTCGAAAGACCGATTAGTTTAGTAGCCTTGGAAACACTAGATACATTCATAAGTCTTTCATTACATCAAAATTAAACAAACTACAATAACATGGTCTTCATAGCCCACACTCATATCTTCACTGACTATTCTTGCAAGTCAGTCATAATACACTTCTTCACATCCTGGAAAATTTTTAAACATTGAAAGGGGTGAGCTCAGATGCTCAGTAAGGATAACAATAATGCGGAAGCTTTCATAAATAAACATTAACATTTAAGGCAATGTATAACTAAAACAAAAGCCTCTTAAACATGAACTTCAACATAATATGGCAAAAGTAAAATGAGATAATGCCATTTACTTCTTCACATGGATATTCTACTGGTCGAATAATCACATGTAATATCAATAACCACTTTCATAATGATGGAATGCATAATGCCAGACTATCATAACACATAGCCAAGGCCTCGTGCCAAGACTACAAATAAGATTTTGTCAAGGCCTTGTGCCAAGACACTAGTTTGTCTCATGAGACCTGCCGATGCATCGAGGAGCTATAGTGGGCTCCACCCGTCACTTATTAAGTCCAATGCATTCCTCATATGAATAGGTTTGAACATATCATAAACCATAACATAATTGTGTCACATAAAACATGCATAAAGGAAACATAACATTTCCACATTTCAATCACAAGATATCAATATAGCACATTGATATAATAAAAACGATTTCAAAACCATTTTCAATACCAAAATAAAAGAAAGTTAAAACTTTGTATTTATTTTTCATTAAAAAAAAGATGGCTTATAGAGGAAGCCGAAACTCAAATAATGGTCACGGCGGCGGAGAATTCGTTGTCGCCGCATAAGTACGGAAAGAAAAACATTCCCTTTTGTCGTTTATCAAAACGCTTTGTATAAAAAGATTCCTTTTGAATAATCGTAAAAGTCAAAGGGGTTTATACACCGTATAAAAGAAAATTGTGTATAAAACCAAATATGCCTCAATGAAAGGGGATTAAGACGAAGTCCTTAAAAAGATCATTTTTAAAATAAAATAGATATATTATGTGTATTCACTATAGGTACACATAAATAAAGTAAAAATACAAAATAGGACATAATAACATCATGACATAATTTGAAAGTAGGAGATTAACCCAAAGAATGGAAGTTGGGTTAAGAAATTCCCTTACCTTGTGTCCGACTTGACTCAACCGTTCTTTAACCTCCTGAATAATAAACTAGAGTTAATATATACCTTATTAATAACTATTTTAAATTTCATTATCCTTTTAATATCACTTATTACATTGTTATGAACATTATGTAATTATTTAAGTTAATAACGGTCGTTTTGTCGATCTTTGGTAACTTGAGTCAACAATAAACTTATTATAATTACAAGTTGTTCATGTGGTAGAATATCCATTATATCCAGAATTATATTCATGATTTAGATGTCATATATATCATATATACAGTATATACATTCATTCATAATGTCACGTAACATTTAGAGGTAAGAAATGAAATGCACCGTTCATGGAGACGGTAAGCCGTACGTACGCATGAACGCTACTTTCATTTCAATTTCATATTTAATGGAACTAAATCATAATGATATAAATGTATAATATAATTCCAGTATAATATAGTGTATAATACCATTTACTCCATCCTTTATACATCCCACATATGGCATTTACGATTCAAATCACTTTGAGGGGGCGGTAGTCCGCACTTCCTAAAATGAAATTATCGCGTTTTACCCATAATGGAAATCATAAAGTATGCCATAAATGAGAAATACAGAAGCATAAGTAAAACAAAAACATATTATATATCATATATAAAAATAGTGACATCTTAATGGCCACCTTTGAAGGTGTTATATGAGTGTTGAACAATCATCGTTTCGTGAGGCAGAAATTCGCCATCCATAGAAACCGTATGTTCTTTAACCATTAGATGTAGGTGTGTGTAAGTGTAGCTCGAATACTTCTTATAACAACATCCTAGTATATTGATGATACTGGTGTTGTTACAAAAGAAATGAATAAAAAGAGTTTAGGGGGTTGGAGAAGAAAAATAAAACAAAACAACATTAGAGAAGACATTACCTCAAAATCGGGTAACTCTTTTTGATTTGAGCCAAAGGCTTCCTTGGGAAGAGTTCTGCCCAAAGTGAGGCTTCTAAGAGTAAGGTAGGAATGATGGGAGAGTATTTGGGCAGAGGTTGGCCGAGCCAAATGGCTTGAAAGTGTAAATGAAGTGGGAGAGGTGGGGGCCTTTTATAAGTGGAGAGGAGGGGCACTTTTGGAAAGATTGAAATGTTACATTATTTCAAAATGCTTTTCGGATTCTAAAGGTCCCACACTTATATAATTCGAGGCTAAGGTGATAAGGTTTCTAAATATCTTCATCCAATAGGCTTTGGACAAGTGTAAGCCTTGGATTTTGCATTATCTTCTCATTTTATTTAAATCGTTAAATAATGAGGTCATCGCCACATCATAATGATGTCATAAATAATTTAATTTATTTAATGTCTAAAAATTATAAAGCAAATACTATGATGTAGGAAATCTTTTTAGCTTTCTAATGAATATTTATAGTAAAAATTTGGACTTGTGTAACCCTACTTAAAAATTGTTTTAGTAAAGCAATTTATGTTAGTGTCATTTTCACTTTAATATTAAATAAAAACTAATTTATGTCATTTCCCAACAAAAGTGGATCCATGGGGTCCCCAAGTTAGGCCATGGCTTGTCTTGGTCGGCCATGACACAACCAATGAGTTTGGGACATGTGTCTAGGTCATTTAATATTATTAAAGTATTATTTATACCTTAAACCACACTAATTACCACTAATCGCGATTAAAACTTAATAAGTTACTATTCACCAAAAAAATTATTTTTATCCCATTGAACCACATTTTACTTCTTAATGACAACCATGTATGTCGGATTTTTGAAAATCAAATCACAGAAGTGGTAATATTTCATTTAAACGAAAAATCAGTTATTTAACTACCACTTAGTGGTTTCACTATTCATCAAAAATTGAAGTTTTTCAGAATAAGGCCAAAATTTCACCCTAAGCTATAATTGATATTACGAATTCAAAAATGATGTCTATTTTACAAAATTCCAAACATATTAGTTGCATTAATTAATTTTATAATTAATTCCCGCTGTTACGACAAATAGCGTGTTTTTAAGAAACAATTTATATCAAAAGATTGGCAATTGTTTATGTCCATTTTCAATGTTAAATTAATTCTAATGACCACCATTGGATAAAATGGTAAAAATATATTCCAATTATACTTTAAAACCACTAAATAGTATAACTTATCACTATAAATTATTTTGATTAAAAAAGGTGTTTTAAGTATTTTTCACTATTCATAAAAAATTAGAAGTTCTCAGAAAAATACCAAAAATTCAACATAGGCTAATTTCAATATTAGGAATACAAAAATGAAGTCCATTTTGAAATATAAAATCTCTATAATTTTAAAAATTGGTTATTACTATTCATAACGGCTACTTTGATTTGTCGCGATGTTTTAGAACTCGAAGTTGCGTACAATGCAAGCTATTGCATTATTGAATGAGAAGCGTATCGTGGAAGCTCGGGGTGTAACATTGGCATGATCACAAAAGATCAAGTCTCGAAAGACCGATTAGTTTAGTAGCCTTGGAAACACTAGATACATTCATAAGTCTTTCATTACATCAAAAGGTGAAAAACTACAAAAAAACATGGTCTTCATAGTCCACACTCATATCTTCACTGATTATTCTTGCAAGTCAGTCATAAAATACTTCTTCACAACCTGGAAAATTTTTAAACATTGAAAGGGGTGAGCTCAAATGCTCAGTAAGGATAACAATAATGCGGAAGCTTTCATAAATAAACATTAACATTTAAGGCAATGTATAACTAAAACAAAAGCCTTTTAAACATGAACTTCAACATAATATGGCAAAAGTAAAATGAGATAATGCCATTTACTTCATTACATGGATATTCTACTGGTCGAATAATCACATGCAATAACAATAACCACTTTCATAATGATGGAATGTATAATGCCGGACATTCTGAAACATTTTGTCAAGGCCTCGGCCAAGACGTCTAAAATGATTAAGGCCTCGGCCAAAACCATAAATCAAAATTGGAGAAAGGGCCTCGGCCAATTCCACGTCTAGTTGTCTCATGAGACCTACCGATGCATCGAGGAGCTATAGCGGGCTCCACCCGTCACTTATTAAGTCCAATACATTCCTCATATGAATAGGTTTAAACATATCATAAACCATAACATAATCGTATCACATAAAACATGCATAAAGGAAACATAACATTTCCACATTTCAATCACAAGATATCAATACAACACATTGATATAATAAAAACGCTTTCAAAACCATTTTCAATACCAAAATAAAAGAAAGTTAAAACTTTGTATTTATTTTTCATTAAAAAAAAGATGGCTTGTAGAGGAAGCCGAAACTCAAATAATGGTCACGGCGGCGGAGAATTTGTTGTCACCGCATAAGTACGGAAAGAAAAACATTCCATTTTTGTCGTTTAGTAAAACGCTTCGTATAAAAAAGATTCCTTTTGAATAAACGTAAAAGTCAAAGGGGTTTATACACCGTATAAAAGAAAGTTTTGTATAAAACCAAATATGCCTCAATGAAAGGGGATTGAGACGAAGTCCTTAAAAAGATCATTTTTTTAAATAAAGTACATCTATAATGTGTATTCACTATAAGTACACATAAATAATGTACAAATACAATATAAGACATAATAACATCATGACATAATTTGAAAGTAGGAGATTAACCCAAAGAATGGAAGTTGGGTTAAGAAATTCCCTTACAAGATCATTTATAAATAAAATAGATCTATTATGTGTATTAACTATAAGTACACATAAAGAAAGTACAAATACAAGATAATACATAACAATATCATGACAGAATTTGAAAGTAGGAGATTAACCCAAAGAACAGAAATTGGGTTAAGAATTTCCCTTACAAGATCATTTATAAATAAAATAGATCTATTATGTGTATTAACTATAAGTACACATAAAGAAAGTACAAATACAAGATAATACATAACAATATCATGACAGAATTTGAAAGTAGGAGATTAACCCAAAGAACAGAAATTGGGTTAAGAATTTCCCTTACCTCGTGTCTGACTTGACTCAACCGTTCTTTAACCTCCTGAATAATAAACTAGAGTTAATATATACCTTATTAAGAACCATTTTCAACTTCATTATCCTTATTATATCACTTATTACAATGATATGAACATTATGTAATTATTTAAGTTAATAACGGTCGTTTTGTCGATCTTTGGTAACTTGAGTCAACAATAAACTTATTATAATTACAAGTTGTTCATGTGGTAGAATATCCATTATATCCAGAATTATATTCATGATTTAGATGTCATATATATCATATATACAGTATATACATTTATTCATAATGTCACGTAACATTTAGAGGTAAGAAATGAAATGCACCGTTCATGGAGACGGTAAGCCGTACGTACGCATGAACGCTACTTTCATTTCAATTTCATATTTAATGGAACTAAATCATAATGATATAAATGTATAATATAATTCCAGTATAATATAGTGTATAATACCATTTACTCCATCCTTTATACATCCCACATATGGCATTTACGATTCAAATCACTTTGAGGGGGCGGTAGTCCGCACTTCCTAAAATGAAATTATCGCGTTTTACCCATAATGGAAATCATAAAGTATGCCATAAATGAGAAATACAGAAGCATAAGTAAAACAAAAACATATTATATATCATATATAAAAATAGTGACATCTTAATGGCCACCTTTGAAGGTGTTATATGAGTGTTGAACAATCATCGTTTCGTGAGGCAGAAATTCGCCATCCATAGAAACCGTATGTTCTTTAACCATTAGATGTAGGTGTGTGTAAGTGTAGCTCGAATACTTCTTATAACAACATCCTAGTATATTGATGATACTGGTGTTGTTACAAAAGAAATGAATAAAAAGAGTTTAGGGGGTTGGAGAAGAAAAATAAAACAAAACAACATTAGAGAAGACATTACCTCAAAATCGGGTAACTCTTTTTGATTTGAGCCAAAGGCTTCCTTGGGAAGAGTTATGCCCAAAGTGAGGCTTCTAGGAGTAAGGTAGGAATGTTGGGAGAGTATTTGGGCAGAGTTTGGCCGAGCCAAATGGCTTGAAAGTGTAAATGAAGTGGGAGAGGTGGGGGCCTTTTATAAGTGGAGAGGAGGGGCACTTTTGGAAAGATTGAAATGTTACATTATTTCAAAATGCTTTTCGGATTCTAAAGGTCCCACACTTATATAATTCGAGGCTAAGGTGATAAGGTTTCGAAATATCTTCATCCAATAGGCTTTGGACAAGTGTAAGCCTTGGATTTTGCATTATCGTCTCATTTTATTTAAATCGTTAAATAATGAGGTCATCGCCACATCATAATGATGTCATAAATAATTTAATTTATTTAATGTCTAAAAATTATAAAGAAAATACTGTGATGTAGGAAATCTTTTTAGCTTTCTAATGAATATTTATAGTAAAAATTTGGACTTGTGTAACCCTACTTAAAAATTGTTTTAGTAAAACACTTTATGTTAGTGTCATTTTCACTTTAACATTAAATAAAAAGTAATTTATGTTATTTCCCAACAAAAGTGGATCCATGGGGTCCCCAAGTTAGGCCATGGCTTGTCTTGGTCGGCCATGACACAACCAATGAGGTTGGGACATGTGTCTAGGTCATTTAATATTATTAAAGTATTATTTATACCTTAAACTACCCTAATTACCACTAATCGCGATTAAGAACTTAATAAGTTACTATTCACCAAAAAATTATTTTTATCCCATTGAACCACATTTTACTTCTTAATGACAACCATGTATGTCGGATTTTTGAAAATCAAATCACAGAAGTGGTAATATTTCATTTAAACGAAAAATCAGTTATTTAACAACCACTTAGTGGTTTCACTATTCATCAAAAATTGAAGTTTTTCAGAATAAGGCCAAAATTTCACCCTAACTATAATTGATATTCCGAATTGAAAGATGATGTCTATTTTACAAAATTCCAAACATATTAGTTGCATTAATTAATTTTATAATTAATTCCCGCTGTCACAACAAATAGCGTGTTTTTAAGAAACAATTTATATCAAAAGATTGGCAATTGTTTATGTCCAATTTCAATGTTAAATTAATTCTAATGACCACCATTGGATAAAATGGTAAAAATATATTCTAATTATACTTTAAAACCATCAAATATTATAATTTATCACTATAAATTATTTTGATTAAAAAAGTTGTTTTAAGTATTTTTCACTATTTATAAAATTTTAGAAGTTCTCAGAAAAATACCAAAAATTCAACATAGGCTAATTTTCGATATTACGAATACAAAAATGAAGTCCATTTTGACATATAAAATTTATAATATTTCAAAAAGAAGGTATTACTATTCATAACGGCTACTTTGATTAGTCGCGGTGTTTTAGAACTCGAAGTTGCGTACAATGCAAGCTATTGTATTACTGAATGAGAAGCGTATCGTGGAAGCTCGGGGTGTTACATTCTCCCCTCCTTCAATAAATTGCGTCCTCGCAATTTGAAATTTTTCTTGGAAAATACAAGGTTGAAAAGAGAAAATACCTTTGAGGAAAACCCACATCGGAAATAAGGTTAATAAAATTTAGCCTTAATAAGAGGGAAAATGGAAATAAGAAAGTCACCACCAAATTATGATCTCGATAAGGAGAACATTGGTGGCAATTAAAGACATATAATTGGAGGAAAAATGTAAATATTTGTAGGGAGTGATTGAGGTCATCAATCACAATCAACTGTCAAATTGAGGGCCTCAAAGCCTTCAATCTATGTTGATTTAAAATATCATCAGTTCAACAAGACATAAGGTATTAGGATAACACATTTTTTGTTTTACTATCCCTTTACTAAAGTTTAAGAATTAATTTATTCATTGAATAAGAGATAGGTATATATATATTTATGCTTGACAATTAGAGTTTCAACCTTCAGCTCACCTTTCACTCAAAAAGATAATAGAACCTAAAAATATTATACTTATCCTATTTGTATAAGGTTCCAAATGTTAACACATACCATTTAGATTAGTAAAATTATTTTTTAATAACCAGGGACTTCCTGTAGGCTAGTGGTAGGAAATAAAGGCATGTCGCACTTTGATTGTGGGTTCGATTCCTACAGCTTTGTCCGACGCGACGGGTTATGCCCCACCCTGCAGGTTGTCCTATAGTATCATAATATTCCAAAAATAATCTTCATAAATTTTTTAGCCTTAAACAATACTATCCAAAGTTCAACTTAATCCATTCCAACCTTAATAGTTATCCAAAATACCTCCGTCCAGACTTTCTCTAAAAGGTCTCTAAATTCCAAAATCAATTGTAACATCAGATTCCCAAAACAAAGAAAAGTTTCTCTTATTGTCACATACTAAAAATATGATTACCTTAATCATATTAAAGCCTTACTGAAATCAAAAAGTACTGCAGTACAATCCTTATATATATATCACATTATTCTAATAACCAGAATATAATCCATGAGTCCAAAAGCACCAATACATTAGTTATTCTGCTTCAACTGTAGTAATAGCATAAGATTGTCCTTGATCCCTTGTCCTTTTCTGAGGTAAGTTTCCTTGACGCTTAGGACATTCATTTGCATAATGACCCATTTCTCTACAATTGTAGCATTCAACTTTGACAGCCTCTTTCTTTCCCTTGCAATCACGTGCCTGGTGACCTTTTTCTCCACATTTATAACAGACTCCCATTCCTTTTAGGCAAGTACCAGGGTGATTCTTCCCACAATTATCACATAATGGAAAATCCGTCTTTCCCTTTTTCCCTTTATCTGTCTCTTGTTCCACCGTTCTCTTCTTCTCTTGCTTTACTTTGTTGTCATAAGACTTAGAGAATTTCTTTTCTGTCTTGATAGCACATGAGACTATATCTTCGTATGTTGAGAAAGATTGTGACACTAGAGCTCGACGGAGAAATGGTTCTAACCCATCAAAGAAACGATCAATCTTACTTCTTGGGTTACGTATATAATCTGCAGCATGCCTCGCTAACCTTGTAAAGTTAGCCTCATACTTTGCGACATTCTCATCCTCCTTCTGCCTCAGACTCAGAAATTTCCTTTCCATATCTGCTCGATGGTCACGAGGAAAGTATTTTTCTAAGAAAAGATCTTTGAACTCCCTCCATTCCATATTCGATACGTCATCATCTTCCTTTGTGTTTTGAATCAGCGACCACCACTGATCGGCATCTCCAGTGAGGCGGTAAACTGCCATGACAACCTTCTCCCTTTCACTACTCCCCAAGGCATGTAATATTTTCTCTAAGGAATTTATCCATTGCTCAGCTACTATAGGATTTATACTCCCATTGAAGGTTGGTGGTTGTTGCCTCATGAAGCGGTCTAACATTGATCCTCCACGTTGCGGATCAGGGTGCTCCATACGAGTAAGGTTATTATTCATAACCTGAGTGAGTTGTCCCAGTATGGTAATAAGTTGATCAGCACCAGTTGTATCTCCAGATACACAATAATTATCTTGATCAGGAGGGAAATCCCTACACGGAGTTCGTGCATTAATACGGTTTCCATTCCTTCTACTAGGCGCCATTTCTAAACAATGGCATAAACTAGATTAGTTTATGAATCAAAATACATAATTCTATACTTGTAAAACACTTTACATAAATTGAACTATTTATGGATATAATCCATAATCATAAAAAGAAATGTTTTCTTTGAGGAAGTATATACTCATAAACCCTTCATAATGATTTGTAAAGAAAATGAGAGTTATCCTAAGCATATCCCCCGGGAGTGTCGTAACCAAGAGTGCAGCAAGGCCCGTTGTCGTGCACCAGTTCCCGTTCGAGTCTAGCTCAAAGCAGTGTTTTCGGGTTTTACCCCTAGGTACATCTGTGCCAGAGCCGCCTCTACCTGCTCGTATCCAGACAGGGATGTATTGCTCGGAAAACTCACAAAATCTCTACAATACCAAAATTCTAGGAAGTTCTTCTATACTAATCCTCAAAGTCTATCTTCGGGCTATGTGCTCTAATCAGAGTTTATCTAAATCTAGCTTCCAAGGTTAGTACTAAACTGCCTCTGATACCAACTGTAACGCCCCGACCCCAGCTACCCAGAGCCGGTGCATTACTTCGTAACATTGGCATGATCACAAAAGATCAAGTCTCGAAAGACCGATTAGTTTAGTAGCCTTGGAAACACTAGATACATTCATAAGTCTTTCATTACATCAAAAGGTGAAAAACTACAAAAAAACATGGTCTTCATAGTCCACACTCATATCTTCACTGAATATTCTTGCAAGTCAGTCATAAAATACTTCTTCACAACCTGGAAAATTTTTAAACATTGAAAGGGGTGAGCTCAAATGCTCAGTAAGGATAACAATAATGCGGAAGCTTTCATAAATAAACATTAACATTTAAGGCAATGTATAACTAAAACAAAATCCTTTTAAACATGAACTTCAACATAATATGGCAAAAGTAAAATGAGATAATTCCATTTACTTCATTACATGGATATTCTACTGGTCGAATAATCACATGCAATAACAATAACCACTTTCATAATGATGGAATGTATAATGCCGGACATTCTGAAACATTTTGTCAAGGCCTCGGCCAAGACGTCTAAAATGATTAAGGCCTCGGCCAAAACCATAAATCAAAATTGGAGAAAGGGCCTCGGCCAATTCCACGTCTAGTTGTCTCATGAGACCTACCGATGCATCGAGGAGCTATAGCGGGCTCCACCCGTCACTTATTAAGTCCAATACATTCCTCATATGAATAGGTTTAAACATATCATAAACCATAACATAATCGTATCACATAAAACATGCATAAAGGAAACATAACATTTCCACATTTCAATCACAAGATATCAATACAACACATTGATATAATAAAAACGCTTTCAAAACCATTTTCAATACCAAAATAAAAGAAAGTTAAAACTTTGTATTTATTTTTCATTAAAAAAAAGATGGCTTGTAGAGGAAGCCGAAACTCAAATAATGGTCACGGCGGCGGAGAATTTGTTGTCACCGCATAAGTACGGAAAGAAAAACATTCCATTTTTGTCGTTTAGTAAAACGCTTCGTATAAAAAAGATTCCTTTTGAATAAACGTAAAAGTCAAAGGGGTTTATACACCGTATAAAAGAAAGTTTTGTATAAAACCAAATATGCCTCAATGAAAGGGGATTGAGACGAAGTCCTTAAAAAGATCATTTTTTTAAATAAAGTACATCTATAATGTGTATTCACTATAAGTACACATAAATAATGTACAAATACAATATAAGACATAACAATATCATGACAGAATTTGAAAGTAGGAGATTAACCCAAAGAATGGAAGTTGGGTTAAGAAATTCCCTTACAAGATCATTTATAAATAAAATAGATCTATTATGTGTATTAACTATAAGTACACATAAAGAAAGTACAAATACAAGATAATACATAACAATATCATGACAGAATTTGAAAGTAGGAGATTAACCCAAAGAACAAAAATTGGGTTAAGAATTTCCCTTACCTCGTGTCTGACTTGACTCAACCGTTCTTTAACCTCCTGAATAATAAACTAGAGTTAATATATACCATATTAAGAACCATTTTCAACTTCATTATCCTTATTATATCACTTATTACAATGATATGAACATTATGTAATTATTTAAGTTAATAACGGTCGTTTTGTCGATCTTTGGTAACTTGAGTCAACAATAAACTTATTATAATTACAAGTTGTTCATGTGGTAGAATATCCATTATATCCAGAATTATATTCATGATTTAGATGTCATATATATCATATATACAGTATATACATTCATTCATAATGTCACGTAACATTTAGAGGTAAGAAATGAAATGCACCGTTCATGGAGACGGTAAGCCGTACGTACGCATGAACGCTACTTTCATTTCAATTTCATATTTAATGGAACTAAATCATAATGATATAAATGTATAATATAATTCCAGTATAATATAGTGTATAATACCATTTACTCCATCCTTTATACATCCCACATATGGCATTTACGATTCAAATCACTTTGAGGGGGCGGTAGTCCGCACTTCCTAAAATGAAATTATCGCGTTTTACCCATAATGGAAATCATAAAGTATGCCATAAATGAGAAATACAGAAGCATAAGTAAAACAAAAACATATTATATATCATATATAAAAATAGTGACATCTTAATGGCCACCTTTGAAGGTGTTATATGAGTGTTGAACAATCATTGTTTCGTGAGGCAGAAATTCGCCATCCATAGAAACCGTATGTTCTTTAACCATTAGATGTAGGTGTGTGTAAGTGTAGCTCGAATACTTCTTATAACAACATCCTAGTATATTGATGATACTGGTGTTGTTACAAAAGAAATGAATAAAAAGAGTTTAGGGGGTTGGAGAAGAAAAATAAAACAAAACAACATTAGAGAAGACATTACCTCAAAATCGGGTAACTCTTTTTGATTTGAGCCAAAGGCTTCCTTGGGAAGAGTTCTGCCCAAAGTGAGGCTTCTAGGAGTAAGGTAGGAATGTTGGGAGAGTATTTGGGCAGAGGTTGGCCGAGCCAAATGGCTTGAAAGTGTAAATGAAGTGGGAGAGGTGGGGGCCTTTTATAAGTGGAGAGGAGGGGCACTTTTGGAAAGATTGAAATGTTACATTATTTCAAAATGCTTTTCGGATTCTAAAGGTCCCACACTTATATAATTCGAGGCTAAGGTGATAAGGTTTCGAAATATCTTCATCCAATAGGCTTTGGACAAGTGTAAGCCTTGGATTTTTCATTATCTTCTCATTTTATTTAAATCGTTAAATAATGAGGTCATCGCCACATCATAATGATGTCATAAATAATTTAATTTATTTAATGTCTAAAAATTATAAAGCAAATACTATGATGTAGTAAATCTTTTTAGCTTTCTAATGAATATTTATAGTAAAAATTTGGACTTGTGTAACCCTACTTAAAAATTGTTTTAGTAAAACACTTTATGTTAGTGTCATTTTCACTTTAACATTAAATAAAAAGTAATTTATGTTATTTCCCAACAAAAGTGGATCCATGGGGTCCCCAAGTTAGGCCATGGCTTGTCTTGGTCGGCCATGACACAACCAATGAGGTTGGGACATGTGTCTAGGTCATTTAATATTATTAAAGTATTATTTATACCTTAAACTACCCTAATTACCACTAATCGCGATTAAGAACTTAATAAGTTACTATTCACCAAAAAATTATTTTTATCCCATTGAACCACATTTTACTTCTTAATGACAACCATGTATGTCGGATTTTTGAAAATCAAATCACAGAAGTGGTAATATTTCATTTAAACGAAAAATCAGTTATTTAACAACCACTTAGTGGTTTCACTATTCATCAAAAATTGAAGTTTTTCAGAATAAGGCCAAAATTTCACCCTAAGCTATAATTGATATTCCGAATTGAAAAATGATGTCTATTTTACAAAATTCCAAACATATTAGTTGCATTAATTAATTTTATAATTAATTCCCGCTGTCACAACAAATAGCGTGTTTTTAAGAAACAATTTATATCAAAAGATTGGCAATTGTTTATGTCCAATTTCAATGTTAAATTAATTCTAATGACCACCATTGGATAAAATGGTAAAAATATATTCTAATTATACTTTAAAACCATCAAATATTATAATTTATCACTATAAATTATTTTGATTAAAAAAGTTGTTTTAAGTATTTTTCACTATTTATAAAATTTTAGAAGTTCTCAGAAAAATACCAAAAATTCAACATAGGCTAATTTTCGATATTACGAATACAAAAATGAAGTCCATTTTGACATATAAAATTTATAATATTTCAAAAAGAAGGTATTACTATTCATAACGGCTACTTTGATTAGTCGCGGTGTTTTAGAACTCGAAGTTGCGTACAATGCAAGCTATTGTATTACTGAATGATGTAACACCCCGAGCTTCCACGATACGCTTCTCATTCAGTAATACAATAGCTTGCATTGTACGCAACTTCGAGTTCTAAAACACCGCGACTAATCAAAGTAGCCGTTATGAATAGTAATACCTTCTTTTTGAAATATTATAAATTTTATATGTCAAAATGGACTTCATTTTTGTATTCGTAATATCGAAATTAGCCTATGTTGAATTTTTGGTATTTTTCTGAGAACTTCTAAAATTTTATAAATAGTGAAAAATACTTAAAACAACTTTTTTAATCAAAATAATTTATAGTGATAAATTATAATATTTGATGGTTTTAAAGTATAATTAGAATATATTTTTACCATTTTATCCAATGGTGGTCATTAGAAATAATTTAACATTGAAATTGGACATAAACAATTGCCAATCTTTTGATATAAATTGTTTCTTGAAAACACGCTATTTGTCGTAACAGCGGGAATTAATTATAAAATTAATTAATGCAACTTATATGTTTGGAATTTTGTAAAATAGACATCATTTTTGAATTCGGAATATCAATTATAGCTTAGGGTGAAATTTTGGCCTTATTCTGAAAAACTTCAATTTTTGATGAATAGTGAAACCACTAAGTGGTAGTTAAATAACTGATTTTTCGTTTAAATGAAATATTACAACTTCTGTGATTTGATTTTCAAAAATCCGACATACATGGTTGTCATTAAGATGTAAAATGTGGTTCAATGAGATCAAAATAATTTTTTGGTGAATAGTAACTTTTAAGTTCTTAATCGCGATTAGTGGTAATTAGTGTAGTTTAAGGTATAAATAATACATTAATAATATGAAATGACCTAGACACATGTCCAAACCTCATTGGTTGTGTCATGGCCGACCAAGACAACCCATGGGTCAACTTGGGGACCCCATGGAGCCACTTTAGTTAGAAAATGACATAAATACCTTTTATTTAATGTTAAAGTAAAAAATGACACAAACATAAAATGTTTTACTAAAACAATTTTTAAGTAGGGTTACACAAGTCCAAATTTTGATTATAAATAGTCATTGGAAAGATAAAAAGATTTCCTATATCATAGTATTTTTTTTATAATTTTTAGACATTATATAAATTTAATTATTTATGACATAATAATGATGCAGCGATGACATCATTATTTAACGATTTAAATAAAATGAGAAGATAATGCAAAATCCAAGGCTTACACTTGTCCAAAGTCTATTGGATGAGGAGATTTCGAAACCTTATCACCTTAGCCTCGAATTATATAAGTGTGGGACCTTTAGAATCCGAAAAGCATTTTGAAATAATGTAACATTTCAATCTTTCCAAAAGTGCCCCTCCTCTCCACTTATAAAAGGCCCCCACCTCTCCCACCTCATTTACACTTTCAAGCCATTTTGCTCGGCCAACCTCTGCCCAAATACTCTCCCAACATTCCTCCCTTACTCATAGAAGCCTCACTTTGGGCAGAACTCTTCCCAAGGAAGCCTTTGGCTCAAATCAAAAAGAGTTACCCGATTTTGAGGTAATGTCTTTTCTAATGTTGTTTTGTTTTATTTTTCTTATCCAACCCCCTAAACTCTTTTTATTCAATTCTTTTGTAACAACACCAGTATCCTCAATATACTAGTATGTTGTTATAAGAATTATTCGAGCTACACTTACACACACCTACATCTAATGGTTAAAGAACATACGGTTTCTGTGGATGGCGAATTTCTGCCTCACGAAACGATGATTGTTCAACACTCATATAACACCTTCAAAGGTGGCCATTAAGATGTAACTATATTTATATATGATATATAATGTGTTTATTTTTTACTTATGCTTCTGTATTTCTCATTTATGGCTTACTTTATGATTTCCATTATGGGTAAAACGCGATAATTTCATTTTAGGAAGTGCGGACTACCGCCCCCTCAAAGTGATTTGAATCGTTAATGCCATATGTGGGATGTATAAAGGATGGAGTAAATGGTATTATACACTATATTATACTGGAATTATATTATACATTTATATAATTATGAATTAGTTCCATTAAATATGAAATTGAAATGAAAGTAGCGTTCATGCGTACGTACGGCTTACCGTCTCCATGAACGGTGCATTTCATTTCTTACCTCTAAATGTTACGTGATATTATAAATGAATGTATATAATGGATATATAAGATATATATGACATCTAAATCATGAATATAATTCTGGAGATAATGGATATTATACCACATAAACAACTTGTAATTATAAGAAGTTTATTGTTGACTCAAGTACCAAAGATCGACAAAATGACCGTTATTAACTTAAATAATTACATAATGTTCATAACATTGTAATAAGTGATATAATAAGGATAATGAAATTGAAAATGGTTCTTAATAAGGTATATATTAACTCTAGTTTATTATTCAGGAGGTTAAAGAACGGTTGAGTCACGTCAGACACGAGGTAAGGGAATTTCTTAACCCAACTTCCATTCTTTGGGTTAATCTCCTACTTTCAAATTATGTCATGATATTATTATGTACTATCTTGTATGTGTACTTTATTTATGTGTACTTATAGTGAATACACATAATATATCTACTTTATTTTAAAAAATGATCTTTGTAAGGGTCTTTGTCTCAATCTCCTTTCATTGAGGCATATTTGGTTTTATACACAACTTTCTTTTATACGGTGTATAAACCCCTTTGACTTTTAAGTTTATTCAAAAGGAATCTTTTTATACGAAGCATTTTACTAAACGACAAAAAGGGAATGTTTTTCATTCCGTACTTATGCGGCAACAACGACTTCTCCGCCGCCGTGAACATTATTTGAGTTTCGGCTTCCTCTACAAGCCATCATTTTTTTTAATGAAAAATAAATACAATGTTTTAACATTCTTTTATTTTGGTATTGAAAATGGTTTTGAAAGCGTTTTTATTATATCAATGTTTTGTATTGATATCTTGTGATTGAAATGTGGAAATGTTATGTTTCCTTTATGCATTGTTTATGTGATATGATTATGTTATGGTTTATGATATGTTTAAACCTATTCATATGAGGAATGCATTGGACTTAATAAGTGACGGGTGGAGCCCGCTATAGCTCCTCGATGCATCGGCAGGTCTCATGAGACAAACTAGTGTCTTGGCACAAGGCCTTGACAAAATCTTATTTGTGGTCTTGGCACGAGGCCTTGACTACGTGGTTATGATAGTCTGGCATTATGCATTCCATCATTATGAAAGTGGTTATTGATATTGCATGTGATTATTCGACCAGTAGAATATCCATGTGAAGAAGTAAATGGCATTATCTTATTTTACTTTTGCCATATTATGTTGAAGTTCAAGTTTAAAAGGCTTTTGTTTTAGTTATACATTGCCTTAAATTTTAATGTTTATTTATGAAAGCTTCCGCATTATTGTTATCCTTACTGAGCATCTGAGCTCACCCCTTTCAATGTTTTAATATTTTCCAGGATGTGAAGAAGTATTTTATGAATGACCTACAGGGATAGTCGGAAGAGGATATGAGTGTGGACTATGGAGACTTTGTTATTGTAGTTTTTCACTTTTTGATGTAATGAAAGACTTATGAATGTATCTAGTGTTTCCAAGGCTACTAAACTAATCGGTCTTTCGAGACTTGATCTTTTGTGATCATGCCAATGTTACGAAGTAATGCACCGACTCTGGGTAGCTGGGGTCGGGGCGTTACAGTTGGTATCAGAGGCAGTTTAGTACTAACCTTGGAAGCTAGATTTAGATAAACTCTGATTAGAGCACATAGCCCAAAGATAGACTTTGAGGATTAGAATAGAAAACCTTCCTAGAATTTTGGTAATATAGAGATTTTGTGAGTTTTCCGAGCAATACATCCCTGTCTGGATACGAGCAGGTAGAGGCGGCTCTGGCACAGATGTACCTAGGGGTAAAATCCGAAAACACCGCTTCGAGCTAGACTCGAACGGGAACTGGTGCACGACAACGGGCCTTGCTGCACTCTTGGTTACGACACTCCCGGGGGATATGCTTAGGAAAATTCTCATTTTATTTACAAACCACTATGAAGGGTTATGAGTATATACTCCCTCAACGAAAACTTTTCTTTTTATGATTATATCCATAAATAGTTCAATTTATGTAAAGTGTTTTATAAGTATGGAATTATGTATTTTGATTCATAAACTAACCTAGTTTATGCCGTTGTATAGAAATGGCGCCCAGTAGAAGGAATGTGAACTCCAGCAGTACGTATGATCCAAAGAGTAAGAAGGATAGTATCTTTCACGGTATTAAGCCAACATTTCGAAGGGAAATAGTCTCCCATGTGTTCTCAACATATGAAGAAATAGTATCATGTGTTAATAGGATAAGTAAAGAATTCTCGGAGTCCTATGGCTTTGAAGCGAAGCAAGAGACGAAAGGGATGGAAGAGAGAATGATGGATAAAGGGATGAGGGGAAAGAAGAATTTTCCAATATGTGGTAATTGTGGGAAGAAACATCATGGAACTTGCCTAAAGGGAATGGGAGTTTGTTATAAGTGTAGAGAAAAAGGACACAAAGTGCGTGACTGCAAGGGTAAGAAAATGGTTTCAAATGTACAATGCTTCTTCTGCAAGGATTGGGGACACTACGCAAACCAATGTCCAAATCATCAGAGCATGCCCCAAATGATGTTATTGGATAATAATCAAGTTATGATACTACCACAGATGAGGAGTAATGATTAGAGTTCTTATGTTGTTATTAAAGATTTTTTTTAATTTGAGTGTTGTATCAATGATGTACTCGTTATAATAATTATGGAGTATATAAGGATTGTACTGCGGTACTATTTCATCAAGGACTTGAGATTGTGTGGAACCAAGAAAAGTGACTCCACAGTAGGTTAAATTTTTGGAAAATATATGGTTGAGAGAAAGATAAACCATAATATGGTTTTGATACTGAGATTGTGATTTTGGAATAAGACGTGATTGATTTGGATAAATTATATTGGATATACTTAACTTCCTTGAAACTGATTGATGTTTTGTATACATTTTTGGATATAAGGAGTATATCTAGTATTCTATATGGAATAAGGGATCATGGTAATTCAGTATGTTTAAAAAGAATACATGATGAAGGTATTCACATGTTGTTACGTGGGAAAAAGGATCTTCATTATGTTTACCTTCCTTATAAAATTTGGACTGTGAGTTGGACAGAAGTATTTTGGATAACTATAAAGGTTGGAATGGATTAAGTTGATCTTTGGATAGTATTGTTTAAGGTTAATGCATTTTTGAATATTATTTTAGGAATATTATAATACTATAGTTTTAGGAAAAGGACAACCTGCAGGGTGGGGCATAACCCGTCGCGTCAGACAAAGCTGCAGGAATCGAACCCACAATCATAGTGCGACAGGCCTTTATTTCCTACCACTAGCCTACATGAAGTCCCCGGTTATTACAAAATAATTTTACTAATCTAAATGGTATGTGTTAACATTTGGAACCTTATACAATTAGGATAAGTATAATATTTTTGAGTTCTATTATCTTTTGAGTGAAAGATGAGTTGAAGGTTGAAACTCTAATTGTCAAACATAAATATATATATACCTATCTCTTATTCAATGAATAAATTAATTCTTAAACTTTAGTAAAGGGATATTAAAATAAAAAAAATGTGTTATCCTAATACCTTATGTCTTGTTGAACTGATGATATTTTAAATCAACATAGATTGAAGGCTTTGAGGCCCTCAATTTGACAGTTGATTGTGATTGATGACCTCAATCACTCCCTACAAATATTTGCGTTTTTCCTCCAATTATATGTCTCTAATTGCCACCAATGTTCTCCTAATCGAGATCATAATTGGGTGGTGACTTGTTCATTTCCCTTTCCCTCTTATTAAGACTAAATTCTATTAACCTTATTTCCGATGTGGGTTTTCCACAAAGGTATTTTCTATTTTCAACCTTTTATTATCAAAGAAAAATTTCAAATTGCGAGGACGCAATTTATTGAAGGAGGGGAGAATGTAACACCCCGAGCTTCCACGATACGCTTCTCATTCAGTAATACAATAGCTTGCATTGTACGCAACTTCGAGTTCTAAAACACCGCGACTAATCAAAGTAGCCGTTATGAATAGTAATACCTTCTTTTTGAAATATTATAAATTTTATATGTCAAAATGGACTTCATTTTTGTATTCGTAATATCGAAATTAGCCTATGTTGAATTTTTGGTATTTTTCTGAGAACTTCTAAAATTTTATAAATAGTGAAAAATACTTAAAACAACTTTTTTAATCAAAATAATTTATAGTGATAAATTATAATATTTGATGGTTTTAAAGTATAATTAGAATATATTTTTACCATTTTATCCAATGGTGGTCATTAGAAATAATTTAACATTGAAATTGGACATAAACAATTGCCAATCTTTTGATATAAATTGTTTCTTGAAAACACGCTATTTGTCGTAACAGCGGGAATTAATTATAAAATTAATTAATGCAACTTATATGTTTGGAATTTTTTAAAATAGACATCATTTTTGAATTCGGAATATCAATTATAGCTTAGGGTGAAATTTTGGCCTTATTCTGAAAAACTTCAATTTTTGATGAATAGTGAAACCACTAAGTGGTAGTTAAATAACTGATTTTTCGTTTAAATGAAATATTACAACTTCTGTGATTTGATTTTCAAAAATCCGACATACATGGTTGTCATTAAGATGTAAAATGTGGTTCAATGAGATCAAAATAATTTTTTGGTGAATAGTAACTTTTAAGTTCTTAATCGCGATTAGTGGTAATTAGTGTAGTTTAAGGTATAAATAATACATTAATAATATGAAATGACCTAGACACATGTCCCAACCTCATTGGTTGTGTCATGGCCGACCAAGACAACCCATGGGTCAACTTGGGGACCCCATGGAGCCACTTTAGTTAGAAAATGACATAAATACCTTTTATTTAATGTTAAAGTAAAAAATGACACAAACATAAAATGTTTTACTAAAACAATTTTTAAGTAGGGTTACACAAGTCCAAATTTTGATTATAAATAGTCATTGGAAAGATAATGAGATTTCCTATATCATAGTAGTTTTTTTATAATTTTTAGACATTAAATAAATTTAATTATTTATGACATAATAATGATGCAGCGATGACATCATTATTTAACGATTTAAATAAAATGAGAAGATAATGCAAAATCCAAGGCTTACACTTGTCCAAAGCCTATTGGATGAGGATATTTCGAAACCTTATCACCTTAGCCTCGAATTATATAAGTGTGGGACCTTTAGAATCCGAAAAGCATTTTGAAATAATGTAACATTTCAATCTTTCCAAAAGTGCCCCTCCTCTCCACTTATAAAAGGCCCCCACCTCTCCCACCTCATTTACACTTTCAAGCCATTTTGCTCGGCCAAACTCTGCCCAAATACTCTCCCAACATTCCTCCCTTACTCATAGAAGCCTCACTTTGGGCAGAACTCTTCCCAAGGAAGCCTTTGGCTCAAATCAAAAAGAGTTACCCGATTTTGAGGTAATGTCTTTTCTAATGTTGTTTTGTTTTATTTTTCTTATCCAACCCCCTAAACTCTTTTTATTCAATTCTTTTGTAACAACACCAGTATCCTCAATATACTAGTATGTTGTTATAAGAATTATTCGAGCTACACTTACACACACCTACATCTAATGGTTAAAGAACATACGGTTTCTGTGGATGGCGAATTTCTGCCTCACGAAACGATGATTGTTCAACACTCATATAACACCTTCAAAGGTGGCCATTAAGATGTCACTATATTTATATATGATATATAATGTGTTTATTTTTTACTTATGCTTCTGTATTTCTCATTTATGGCTTACTTTATGATTTCCATTATGGGTAAAACGCGATAATTTCATTTTAGGAAGTGCGGACTACCGCCCCCTCAAAGTGATTTGAATCGTTAATGCCATATGTGGGATGTATAAAGGATGGAGTAAATGGTATTATACACTATATTATACTGGAATTATATTATACATTTATATAATTATGAATTAGTTCCATTAAATATGAAATTGAAATGAAAGTAGCGTTCATGCGTACGTACGGCTTACCGTCTCCATGAACGGTGCATTTCATTTCTTACCTCTAAATGTTACGTGATATTATAAATGAATGTATATAATGGATATATAAGATATATATGACATCTAAATCATGAATATAATTCTGGAGATAATGGATATTATACCACATAAACAACTTGTAATTATAAGAAGTTTATTGTTGACTCAAGTACCAAAGATCGACAAAACGACCGTTATTAACTTAAATAATTACATAATGTTCATAACATTGTAATAAGTGATATAATAAGGATAATGAAATTGAAAATGGTTCTTAATAAGGTATATATTAACTCTAGTTTATTATTCAGGAGGTTAAAGAACGGTTGAGTCAAGTCAGACACGAGGTAAGGGAATTTCTTAACCCAACTTCCATTCTTTGGGTTAATCTCCTACTTTCAAATTATGTCATGATATTATTATGTACTATCTTGTATGTGTACTTTATTTATGTGTACTTATAGTGAATACACATAATATATCTACTTTATTTTAAAAAAATGATCTTTGTAAGGGTCTTTGTCTCAATCTCCTTTCATTGAGGCATATTTGGTTTTATACACAACTTTCTTTTATACGGTGTATAAACCCCTTTGACTTTTAAGTTTATTCAAAAGGAATCTTTTTATACGAAGCATTTTACTAAACGACAAAAAGGGAATGTTTTTCATTCCGTACTTATGCGGCGACAACGACTTCTCCGCCGCCGTGAACATTATTTGAGTTTCGGCTTCCTCTACAAGCCATCATTTTTTTTAATGAAAAATAAATACAATGTTTTAACATTCTTTTATTTTGGTATTGAAAATGGTTTTGAAAGCGTTTTTATTATATCAATGTTTTGTATTGATATCTTGTGATTGAAATGTGGAAATGTTATGTTTCCTTTATGCATTGTTTATGTGATATGATTATGTTATGGTTTATGATATGTTTAAACCTATTCATATGAGGAATGCATTGGACTTAATAAGTGACGGGTGGAGCCCGCTATAGCTCCTCGATGCATCGGCAGGTCTCATGAGACAAACTAGTGTCTTGGCACAAGGCCTTGACAAAATCTTATTTGTGGTCTTGGCACGAGGCCTTGACTACGTGGTTATGATAGTCTGGCATTATGCATTCCATCATTATGAAAGTGGTTATTGATATTGCATGTGATTATTCGACCAGTAGAATATCCATGTGAAGAAGTAAATGGCATTATCTCATTTTACTTTTGCCATATTATGTTGAAGTTCAAGTTTAAAAGGCTTTTGTTTTAGTTATACATTGCCTTAAATTTTAATGTTTATTTATGAAAGCTTCCGCATTATTGTTATCCTTACTGAGCATCTGAGCTCACCCCTTTCAATGTTTTAATATTTTCCAGGATGTGAAGAAGTATTTTATGAATGACCTACAGGGATAGTCGGAAGAGGATATGAGTGTGGACTATGGAGACTTTGTTATTGTAGTTTTTCACTTTTTGATGTAATGAAAGACTTATGAATGTATCTAGTGTTTCCAAGGCTACTAAACTAATCGGTCTTTCGAGACTTGATCTTTTGTGATCATGCCAATGTTACGAAGTAATGCACCGACTCTGGGTAGCTGGGGTCATCTATGACGCCCCGACCCCGGTAGCCCGGTGTCGGTGCTTCGGTTATGGTGTGCAATTTATTTCGCACCCGAAGAAACAAATAAGTCGCACATCATAACTCATCAGGAGGAACTTTCTGGTTTAGATCCTGGAGAATCAGGGACAACAGCTTTGCTCCTTTACTTTCTGAGCTAGGAACAAACATCCAAGTCTAGGAAAGGCTCTATCAACCTGTAAAAAAAAATAACATAAAACATAGGGTGAGCATTGAAATACTCAGTAAGGGGTTTTTGAAAATACTTAAATAAAACTTTTGAAAACTACGTTGAGAAATACTTTTCCATACTAAGAAAATTTCTTAAAAGAAAATCATCATGACTAAACAAAGGTTGATACATCAGAGTTAAAGTACTTCATACATATGCATTAAAACACTTAGCGTCACCTCCCTGCGTAAACAAGATATGCATAATAATAAAAAGGCATGGGTTGCATGAAGCAAAGTGTCCATAAACAAGAAAGGTGTGCATGAACAACAAGTGGTAAACATTATCAGAGTCGCGCACAAGCACATTATCTAAAAAACACATCATGACATGATAAATGTAATGCTACATTTGTAACAAAAATCCTGAAAAGAAACTGGACATGCATCAGCATTTCCATATCATATGTCTTGTATATTTCCTTTAAATCTGATACTCATAGGTAAGGTTCTTTAACCAAGGTTATTCCTCTAATCGGAATAAACACTAGGTTGGTCATAAACAAGAAATGTATGCTGAAGGACTCATGATCTCTGTGTCAAGGCCTTGTGCCATGACCTAAGGGTAAAAACCCAATCTGACTGTCTCGAGAACTATCGATGCATCGAGGAGCTTACTTTTACCGGTCTCCAACCCGGAGGGCTTACTTTAACCAGTCCCCAACCTGGAGGGTTTTCTTCTTACCGAACCCCATTCCGGGTAGTCCCATACATTTCCCACATGTTGATAAGGTCAAATATTCAAGGTGTCCCATACCACTTTGAATATTAAATTTTTATTTCATATTACCCAAGGTGTCCCATACCACTTTGGGTAATACCATTTTCATTTCTCATTACCCAAGGTGTCCCATACCACTTTGGGTAATTTTAGTTCTCAGTTCGTTATCATGTTGAGTCATATGCATGGACAATATGAATAAGGCAACAATTACATAATTGGTTTACAAATACATGTTACGGCAGATAAAATGGAATAAAAGCAGGCATGGTTAAGCAAGCATACTATGTGCGTAGAACAATTATTTAAGCATGATGAATGTGTGAGACTTGCTCCCAAGGTTTATTAAGTGATGAGTTTCTAAAATACTAGTACATGAAATTGAACTACTTGGCATTAACCATTGTACTTCACTAGTCATAGTACTTGCAACAAATCTCCATCCGCTAATAATTACTGCGACATGCTTGGTATAAAAAAAATTAAACACTTGCAATCTTTGAAATTCCGACACCTGGAAATAGACCACTTTAAAAATAATACCTTTCATTAATTATTATTCTTCTCTGATCATAGAATTTGATGTTACACTCTGCCCGCTAAAAATCATTGCAACGAGTTCGGTATAAAAATAATAGATGATTTCAACATATTAACATAACCCTTAAATCCATATCCTTTTAAAATGAGATTAAAACAGGCATAAGCATATCCTTAAAAAAAACACACATGTCAGTTCAGGGGCGACATTAAACAAGTTCATTGGTGTATACTTAGACCTAAAAATACAAAACAACATAGGCAAGCGCTAAAATCCTACATGCATAGAAATATTAAGAACAGTTTCTTGAAACAAGGGTTTTCAGATATTAGTCGTAAAAACACATACACGAATAAGGATATATAGGTTTCCCCATAAATTGAGCTTGGTACACTTAGAGTCTTAATACCTCTAACTACTTTTTAGTTTGATATTAAAAACCTCATGGGGGTTAAAATGTTCATGTAACTATAAATACATAAATATATAAAAACTTTGTTTTTATTTATAACATAATCGCACTGAAGCCAAAGTCCAAGTTCGCATCAAAAATATTTTTCCAAAGTTAATTATTCATGTCTTAAACATAAAAACCTAATTTCATTCCAACATAACACCTTACATAAGGATATAGTTATATAAATTTATATAGATTACATAAAATCCAACATGTAGGAATTGATTTTAAAAAAAAACCCTTTTTCAAAAGTATAATTCTTAGTGTAAAAAAAATATAGAATATTCTTGGATACACTAAAGAAATATGGGTTTGATTGATGTGTATACATATGTATGTACTTATATATATATATATACTCAAAACCATAAAAACACCATACACTTGAGTTTTAGGTTTGTAAAAAAAACAATAGGGTCGTTAAAGAAAACTTAAAAGTGATATCCCTTTTATAACATGAAGGAAACACCCCTTGTAAATTGTTCAAAACCGAAGAATATGAGTTGTATATACTTATATATATATATACTGTATATATTGTGGGTATAATAGTATAGGTTTCCAAAAAAAAAACATGAAAACACCCTTAAAGGAGAGTGCTATTCTTAAACCGTGGGGCTTTCATGTTGAATATGTGTATATAACAACAATTTGGATATGTATATACGTATATATACTTATATATATACCGAGTACATATAGTGTTTTACCTAAAACCGAAAAAACACCAAAACACCCTTGGTGTTTTCTGGGTAGTAGAACGGTTAGCATATATATATATATATATTCCTTTAACTATTAGGCGTATATATATATACTCATGTATATAAAACATGAACCGGGAAGGAATGTGTGGGGGGAAAAAAACAGCCGTGGCACCCTTACTGAGCAAGAGAGGCGCTCGCCGGAGGGTGGCTTGCTGGGTGGCCGGTGAACCAGGAGGAGTTCTGGTGGCTTGGAGATGCTGCGAGGCGAGGGCGAGGCGGCGGCAAGGCTGGTGGCGCGAGTTGGTTCCGGAGGTCCCTGTTTACAGTGGGGTTTCTCGGTTCTTAAAGGAAGACGATCCAGGGGTTAGGCCGATCCTAAGGCGTCCTAGGTAGGTGGGGTGTGCGAGGGTCGACGTGAGCAGTGGAGAGGGTAGCGTCTCGGGCAATCCTGGTACTGGTTCGTGGGACCTCGACGCGAGGTAGGAGAAGACGCGGAGGAGAAAAGAAAAAAACAGACGGGATTCGGCCTTGGCATGATCGGACGGCTGCGGTGCATTGATCGTTTTTTTTTTAAAACATATCAACGGCAGGGATCGACCAGGGCATGATCGAACGGTCGAGGCAAAAAAAAACAGGGTCGGGATGGCCTGGGTTACATATTTTTTAAAAAAAACAGTTAAAAATATACTACTTTGCAATATATATTTGTATAACTGGTACATTTGGAATTTGTAGAATATATAAAAAATCCATTTTAGTTTAAGTATACAAATGATACTATTTGATATATCTATTATTTTCTTTTAAAAAGAGAAATACATTTTTAATACAACAATTTTATAAAAACCAGGATCTTATAACCATAAAAATCCAATTTTATAACTTGCTTTACTTGTTTATTGATAAAATTATGTTTAAAAGACCCGTAGTTTTTCTATAATTCAAAACACATAATGTTAGAGCTTCGAAAAGATACATTTTTCAATTATTGTCCGACACATTTTAAAATATCATGTTTTCCACCACGTAAATACCGTCACAAAAATAGATTCATTTTCATATTTTATTTTAAAACTCGAAAATATAATTCTAATATTTTGTATAAAAGAAAATTGAAATACCATAATATTATAAAAGCATTATAAAGTAAAAATTTTATAAAAAGATGCTCTTTATCCCTTGGAACCCAACGGTCCAAAAAAAACGGTCATATTCCCTTTTAGAGGTCCATTATAAAAGCAAGGGGGTAGGATGTTGTATATTTTCAAAACACCGGACCCTTGGCGGATGGCTCTTCTCATACCTCTGGTGCTGAGTGCGTGCGCGGTGATTCTGGCGGTTATACTTTTCACACTGTTGGATCCAGAAGACGATGACTATCCGATTGCCCGTGTTGTGGTTCTTTGTAGTCTTGCTGTGGCCGTGTTAGGTCTTGTGCAGGGTACTTTCAATTAGATGGGTCTTGTTGTAATGTATCTTTTAAATATATAACAGTTTATCGTATTCTTCATGTTTGATTTCTACTCGAATTATTTATCCGCACACAAACCATAAAAAGAAATAAACAAGAGATATCATTAACAAGCACAACATTGTTTACTTGATCCAGTTTATAAAACCTGGGGCGTTACATTATCCCCCTCTTAAAAGAATTGCGTCCCCGCAATTCGATCGGCGTACAAACACTGACTTACTCACACAGCTTCTCTGTCACCCTCGGTGGTGTCCCTTTACCTCCAAGGCCCATGGAAGAAGTTACTATTCAACTCAATCCCCAGGGCTGAACAGAGCTTGTGGGTCTCCTCTTCCCAAATACATTTTTGGCAAAGTGGATCGTGGTTGAAGCCAAGCTCCCGCTTGATGCAGGTGGTTTTCCAGAGATGGGAACGAGTGACATCAAGCTTCGAGACATCTTCTTGGATTTGGTTCCTAAAGATCTCTCGCACCATTTCATAATTGAAGGATTCTATGAAAGATCCAAAATCACAGAGCTCCCCAAGCATGCTGAAGCACAGGATTTGGTACATAAAGACTGCGCGGAAGTCCAACTGCTTTGCAGCTTCTCCAAATGCCGGGAAGGCCAACCATTTATTATTCAAGGTGAAACACAGGAAGAGTCCCTCATAGTACTTTCCTTTCTTTTTATAATTCTCAAACAGCGCACTAGCCATTAGGTTATACACAACTTCGGAACCTCGGAAGATTCGAAGGACGTTCGAGCTTTTCGATATTTCATAGAGGGTTTTGCACGTGAGTCGTAAGTTAACAAAAGTTTGGTAACATGTTGAGCAGGATTTTGCTACGATAGTCTCTATGATTTCTGTAGGGAGAGTCAAGAGTCTAGGCGTGGTTTGCTGTCTTTCCATCTGAAAAGTTTAAGAACAAACCCTACTTAGTAAAACATTATCAATGTTTTTTTGTTGTCCTAATTTTCCAAGGTTGCCTAAACCATTCCTCTGATACCATCTATGACGCCCCGACCCCGGTAGCCCGGTGTCGGTGCTTCGGTTATGGTGTGCAATTTATTTCGCACCGGAAGAAACAAATAAGTCGCACATCATAACTCATCAGGAGGAACTTTCTGGTTTAGATCCTGGAGAATCAGGGACAACAGCTTTGCTCCTTTACTTTCTGAGCTAGGAACAAACATCCAAGTCTAGGAAAGGCTCTATCAACCTGTAAAAAAAAAAATAACATAAAACATAGGGTGAGCATTGAAATACTCAGTAAGGGGTTTTTGAAAATACTTAAATAAAACTTTTGAAAACTACGTTGAGAAATACTTTTCCATACTAAGAAAATTTCTTAAAAGAAAATCATCATGACTAAACAAAGGTTGATACATCAGAGTTAAAGTACTTCATACATATGCATTAAAACACTTAGCGTCACCTCCCTGCGTAAACAAGATATGCATAATAATAAAAAGGCATGGGTTGCATGAAGCAAAGTGTCCATAAACAAGAAAGGTGTGCATGAACAACAAGTGGTAAACATTATCAGAGTCGCGCACAAGCACATTATCTAAAAAAACACATCATGACATGATAAATGTAATGCTACATTTGTATCAAAAATCCTGAAAAGAAACTGGACATGCATCAGCATTTCCATATCATATGTCTTGTATATTTCCTTTAAATCTGATACTCATAGGTAAGGTTCTTTAACCAAGGTTATTCCTCTAATCGGAATAAACACTAGGTTGGTCATAAACAAGAAATGTATGCTGAAGGACTCATGATCTCTGTGTCAAGGCCTTGTGCCATGACCTAAGGGTAAAAACCCAATCTGACTGTCTCGAGAACTATCGATGCATCGAGGAGCTTACTTTTACCGGTCTCCAACCCGGAGGGCTTACTTTAACCAGTCCCCAACCTGGAGGGTTTTCTTCTTACCGGACCCCATTCCGGGTAGTCCCATACATTTCCCACATGTTGATAAGGTCAAATATTCATGGTGTCCCATACCACTTTGAATATTAAATTTTTATTTCATATTACCCAAGGTGTCCCATACCACTTTGGGTAATACCATTTTCATTTCTCATTACCCAAGGTGTCCCATACCACTTTGGGTAATTTTAGTTCTCAGTTCGTTATCATGTTGAGTCATATGCATGGACAATATGAATAAGGCAACAATTACATAATTGGTTTACAAATACATGTTACGGCAGATAAAATGGAATAAAAGCAGGCATGGTTAAGCAAGCATACTATGTGCGTAGAACAATTATTTAAGCATGATGAATGTGTGAGACTTGCTCCCAAGGTTTATTAAGTGATGAGTTTCTAAAATACTAGTACATGAAATTGAACTACTTGGCATTAACCATTGTACTTCACTGGTCATAGTACTTGCAACAAATCTCCATCCGCTAATAATTACTGCGACATGCTTGGTATAAAAAAAATTAAACACTTGCAATCTTTGAAATTCCGACACCTGGAAATAGACCACTTTAAAAATAATACCTTTCATTAATTATTATTCTTCTCTGATCATAGAATTTGATGTTACACTCTGCCCGCTAAAAATCATTGCAACGAGTTCGGTATAAAAATAATAGATGATTTCAACATATTAACATAACCCTTAAATCCATATCCTTTTAAAATGAGATTAAAACAGGCATAAGCATATCCTTAAAAAAAACACACATGTCAGTTCAGGGGCGACATTAAACAAGTTCATTGGTGTATACTTAGACCTAAAAATACAAAACAACATAGGCAAGCGCTAAAATCCTACATGCATAGAAATATTAAGAACAGTTTCTTGAAACAAGGGTTTTCAGATATTAGTCGTAAAAACACATACACGAATAAGGATATATAGGTTTCCCCATAAATTGAGCTTGGTACACTTAGAGTCTTAATACCTCTAACTACTTTTTAGTTTGATATTAAAAACCTCATGGGGGTTAAAATGTTCATGTAACTATAAATACATAAATATATAAAAACTTTGTTTTTATTTATAACATAATCGCACTGAAGCCAAAGTCCAAGTTCGCATCAAAAATATTTTTCCAAAGTTAATTATTCATGTCCTAAACATAAAAACCTAATTTCATTCCAACATAACACCTTACATAAGGATATAGTTATATAAATTTATATAGATTACATAAAATCCAACATGTAGGAATTGATTTTAAAAAAAAACCCTTTTTCAAAAGTATAATTCTTAGTGTAAAAAAAATACAGAATATTCTTGGATACACTAAAGAAATATGGGTTTGATTGATGTGTATACATATGTATGTACTTATATATATATATATACTCAAAACCATAAAAACACCATACACTTGAGTTTTAGGTTTGTAAAAAAAACAATAGGGTCGTTAAAGCAAACTTAAAAGTGATATCCCTTTTATAACATGAAGGAAACACCCCTTGTAAATTGTTCAAAACCGAAGAATATGAGTTGTATATACTTATATATATATATACTGTATATATTGTGGGTATAATAGTATAGGTTTCCAAAAAAAAAACATGAAAACACCCTTAAAGGAGAGTGCTATTCTTAAACCGTGGGGCTTGCATGTTGAATATGTGTATATAACAACAATTTGGATATGTATATACGTATATATACTTATATATATACCGAGTACATATAGTGTTTTACCTAAAACCGAAAAAACACCAAAACACCCTTGGTGTTTTCTGGGTAGTAGAACGGTTAGCATATATATATATATATATTCCTTTAACTATTAGGCGTATATATATATACTCATGTATATAAAACATGAACCGGGAAGGAATGTGTGGGGGGAAAAAAACAGCCGTGGCACCCTTACTGAGCAAGAGAGGCGCTCGCCGGAGGGTGGCTTGCTGGGTGGCCGGTGAACCAGGAGGAGTTCTGGTGGCTTGGAGATGCTGCGAGGCGAGGGCGAGGCGGCGGCAAGGCTGGTGGCGCGAGTTGGTTCCGGAGGTCCCTGTTTACAGTGGGGTTTCTCGGTTCTTAAAGGAAGACGATCCAGGGGTTAGGCCGATCCTAAGGCGTCCTAGGTAGGTGGGGTGTGCGAGGGTCGACGTGAGCAGTGGAGAGGGTAGCGTCTCGGGCAATCCTGGTACTGGTTCGTGGGACCTCGACGCGAGGTAGGAGAAGACGCGGAGGAGAAAAGAAAAAAACAGACGGGATTCGGCCTTGGCATGATCGGACGGCTGCGGTGCATTGATCGTTTTTTTTAAAACATATCAACGGCAGGGATCGACCAGTGCATGATCGAACGGTCGAGGCAAAAAAAAACAGGGTCGGGATGGCCTGGGTTACATATTTTTTAAAAAAAACAGTTAAAAATATACTACTTTGCAATATATATTTGTATAACTGGTACATTTGGAATTTGTAGAATATATAAAAAATCCATTTTAGTTTAAGTATACAAATGATACTATTTGATATATCTATTATTTTCTTTTAAAAAGAGAAATACATTTTTAATACAACAATTTTATAAAAACCAGGATCTTATAACCATAAAAATCCAATTTTATAACTTGCTTTACTTGTTTATTGATAAAATTATGTTTAAAAGACCCGTAGTTTTTCTATAATTCAAAACACATAATGTTAGAGCTTCGAAAAGATACATTTTTCAATTATTGTCCGACACATTTTAAAATATCATGTTTTCCACCACGTAAATACCGTCACAAAAATAGATTCATTTTCATATTTTATTTTAAAACTCGAAAATATAATTCTAATATTTTGTATAAAAGAAAATTGAAATACCATAATATTATAAAAGCATTATAAAGTAAAAATTTTATAAAAAGATGCTCTTTATCCCTTGGAACCCAACGGTCCAAAAAAAACGGTCATATTCCCTTTTAGAGGTCCATTATAAAAGCAAGGGGGTAGGATGTTTTATATTTTCAAAACACCGGACCCTTGGCGGATGGCTCTTCTCATACCTCTGGTGCTGAGTGCGTGCGCGGTGATTCTGGCGGTTATACTTTTCACACTGTTGGATCTAGAAGACGATGACTATCCGATTGCCCGTGTTGTGGTTCTTTGTAGTCTTGCTGTGGCCGTGTTAGGTCTTGTGCAGGGTACTTTCAATTAGATGGGTCTTGTTGTAATGTATCTTTTAAATATATAACAGTTTATCGTATTCTTCATGTTTGATTTCTACTCGAATTCTTTATCCGCACACAAACCATAAAAAGAAATAAACAAGAGATATCATTAACAAGCACAACATTGTTTACTTGATCCACTGTAATGCCCCGACCCCAGCTACCTAGAGTCGGTGCATTACTTCGTAACATTGGCATGATCACAAAAGATCAAGTCTCGAAAGACCGATTATTTTAGTAGCCTTGGAAACACTAGATACATTCATAAATCTTTCATTACATCAAAAAGTGAAAAACTACAATAACAAAGTCTCCATAGTCCACACTCATATCCTCTTCTGACTATCCCTGCAGGTCATTCATAAAATACTTCTTCACATCCTGGAAAATATTAAAACATTGAAAGGGGTGAGCTCAGATGCTCAGTAAGGATAACAATATTGCGGAAGCTTTCATAAATAAACATTAACATTTAAGGCAATGTACAACTAAAACAAAAGCCTTTCAAACTTGAACTTCAACATAACATGGCAAAAGTAAAATGAGATAATGCCATTCACTTCTTCACATGGATATTCTACTGGTCGAATAATCACATGAAATATCAATAACCACTTTCATAATGAGGGAATGTATAATGCCGGACATTCTGAAACATTTTGTCAAGGCCTCGGCCAAGACATCTAAAATGATTAAGGCCTCGACCAAAACCATAAATCAAATTGGGAAAGGGCCTCGGCCAATTCCACGTCTAGTTGTCTCATGAGACCTACCGATGCATCGAGGAGCTATAGCGGGCTCCACCCGTCACTTATTAAGTCCAATACATTCCACATATGAATAGGTTTAAACATATCATAAACCATAACATAATCGTATCACATAAAACATGCATAAAGGAAACATAAAATTTCCACATTTCAATCACAAGATATCAATACAACACATTGATATAATAAAAAATATTTCAAAACCATTTTCAATACCAATATAAAAGAAAAGTAAAACAAGGTATTTATTTTTCTTTTAAAAAGAAGGTATGGCTTGTAGAGGAAGCCGAAACTCAAATAATGGTCACGGCGGTAGAGAAGTCGTTGTCACCGCATAAGTACGGAAAGAAAAACATTCCCTTTTTGTCATTTAGTAAAACGCTTCGTATAAAAAGATTCCTTTTGAATAAACGTAAAAGTCAAAGGGGTTTATACACCGTATAAAAGAAAGTTGTGTATAAAACCAAATATGCCTCAATGAAAGGAGATTGAGACGAAGTCCTTAAAAAGATCATTTTTAAAATAAAATAGATATATTATGTGTATTCACTATAGGTACACATAAAGAAAGTAAATATAATAACATCATGACATAATTTGAAAGTAGGAGATTAACCCAAAGAATGGAAATTGGGTTAAGAAGTTCCCTTACCTTGTGTCTGACTTGACTCAACCGTTCTTTAACCTCCTGAATAATAAACTAGAGTTAATATATACATTATTAAGAACCATTTTCAATTTCATTATCCTTATTATATCACTTATTACAATGATATGAACATTATGTAATTATTTAAGTTAATAACGGTCGTTTTGTCGATCTTTGGTACTTGAGTCAACAATAAGCTTCTTATAATCACAAGTTGTTTATGTGGTGAAATATCCATTATATCCAGAATTATATTCATGATTTATATGTCATATATATCTTATATATCCATTATATACATTCATTTATAATATTACGTAACATTTAGAGGTAAGAAATGAAATGCACCGTTCATGGAGACGGTAAGCCGTACGTACGCATGAACGCTACTTTCATTTCAATTTCATATTTAATGGAACTAAATCATAATGATATAAATGTATAATATAATTCCAGTATAATATAGTGTATAATACCATTTATTCCATCCTTTATACATCCCACATATGGCATTAACGATTCAAATCACTTTGAGGGGGCGGTAGTCCGCACTTCCTAAAATGAAATTATCGCGTTTTACCCATAATGGAAATCATAAAGTATGCCATAAATGAGAAATACAGAAGCATAATTAAAACATAAACATATTATATATCATATATAAAAATAGTGACATCTTAATGGCCACCTTTGAAGGTGTTATATGAGTGTTGAACAATCATCGTTTCGGGAGGCAGAATTTCGCCATCCACGGAAACCTTATGTTCTTTAACCATTTGATGTAGTTGTGTGGAAGTGTAGCTCAAATAAATCCTATAACAACATCCTAGTATATTTAAGATACTGGTGTTGTTACAAAAGAAGTAAATAAAAAGAGTTTAGGGGGTTGGAGAAGCAAAATAAAACAAAAGAACATGAGAGAATGAATTACCTTAAAAAGTGTAACTCCTTTTGAGTTGAGCCTAAAGGCTTCCTTTGAAAGGATTCTGCCCAAAGGGAATCCTCTAGGATGAGGAGAGGGATGTGGAGAGAGCAAATGGGCAGGGGTTGGCCGAGCCAATGGCTTGAAGAGTGTGTGAAATGAGGTAGAGGTGGGGGCCTTTTATAAGAGGAGAGGAGGGGCACTTTTGGAAAGTAAAGGAACATTACATTATTTGAAAATGTGTTTCGGTTTTAAAAGGTCCCACATTGATAGAATTCGTGGATAAGGTGATAAGGCATCGAAATCCACTCATCCAATTGGTTTTGGCCATGTGTAGTTCATAGATTTTATATTATCTTTCCATTTTATTTAAATCGTCAAATAATGATGTCATCGCTGCATCATTATTATGTCATAAATAATTAAATTTATTTAATGTCTAAAAATTATAAAAAAAATACTATGATATAGGAAATCGTTTTATCTTTCCAATGACTATTTATAATCAAAATTTGGACTTGTGTAACCCTACTTAAAAATTGTTTTAGTAAAACACTTTATGTTAGTGTCATTTTCACTTTAACATTAAATAAAAAGTAATTTATGTTATTTCCCAACAAAAGTGGATCCATGGGGTCCCCAAGTTAGGCCATGGCTTGTCTTGGTCGGCCATGACACAACCAATGAGGTTGGGACATGTGTCTAGGTCATTTAATATTATTAAAGTATTATTTATACCTTAAACTACCCTAATTACCACTAATCGCGATTAAGAACTTAATAAGTTACTATTCACCAAAAAATTATTTTTATCCCATTGAACCACATTTTACTTCTTAATGACAACCATGTATGTCGGATTTTTGAAAATCAAATCACAGAAGTGGTAATATTTCATTTAAACGAAAAATCAGTTATTTAACAACCACTTAGTGGTTTCACTATTCATCAAAAATTGAAGTTTTTCAGAATAAGGCCAAAATTTCACCCTAAGCTATAATTGATATTCCGAATTGAAAAATGATGTCTATTTTACAAAATTCCAAACATATTAGTTGCATTAATTAATTTTATAATTAATTCCCGCTGTCACAACAAATAGCGTGTTTTTAAGAAACAATTTATATCAAAAGATTGGCAATTGTTTATGTCCAATTTCAATGTTAAATTAATTCTAATGACCACCATTGGATAAAATGGTAAAAATATATTCTAATTATACTTTAAAACCATCAAATATTATAATTTATCACTATAAATTATTTTGATTAAAAAAGTTGTTTTAAGTATTTTTCACTATTTATAAAATTTTAGAAGTTCTCAGAAAAATACCAAAAATTCAACATAGGCTAATTTTCGATATTACGAATACAAAAATGAAGTCCATTTTGACATATAAAATTTATAATATTTCAAAAAGAAGGTATTACTATTCATAACGGCTACTTTGATTAGTCGCGGTGTTTTAGAACTCGAAGTTGCGTACAATGCAAGCTATTGTATTACTGAATGAGAAGCGTATCGTGGAAGCTCGGGGTGTTACATTCTCCCCTCCTTCAATAAATTGCGTCCTCGCAATTTGAAATTTTTCTTGGAAAATACAAGGTTGAAAAGAGAAAATACCTTTGAGGAAAACCCACATCGGAAATAAGGTTAATAAAATTTAGCCTTAATAAGAGGGAAAATGGAAATAAGAAAGTCACCACCAAATTATGATCTCGATAAGGAGAACATTGGTGGCAATTAAAGACATATAATTGGAGGAAAAACGTAAATATTTGTAGGGAGTGATTGAGGTCATCAATCACAATCAACTGTCAAATTGAGGGCCTCAAAGCCTTCAATCTATGTTGATTTAAAATATCATCAGTTCAACAAGACATAAGGTATTAGGATAACACATTTTTTGTTTTAATATCCCTTTACTAAAGTTTAAGAATTAATTTATTCATTGAATAAGAGATAGGTATATATATATTTATGCTTGACAATTAGAGTTTCAACCTTCAGCTCACCTTTCACTCAAAAAGATAATAGAACCTAAAAATATTATACTTATCCTATTTGTATAAGGTTCCAAATGTTAACACATACCATTTAGATTAGTAAAATTATTTTTTAATAACCAGGGACTTCCTGTAGGCTAGTGGTAGGAAATAAAGGCATGTCGCACTTTGATTGTGGGTTCGATTCCTACAGCTTTGTCCGACGCGATGGGTTATGCGCCACCCTGCAGGTTGTCCTATAGTATCATAATATTCCAAAAATAATCTTCATAAATTTTTTAGCCTTAAACAATACTATCCAAAGTTCAACTTAATCCATTCCAACCTTAATAGTTATCCAAAATACCTTCGTCCAGACTTTCTCTAAAAGGTCTCTAAATTCCAAAATCAATTGTAACATCAGATTCCCAAAACAAAGAAAAGTTTCTCTTATTGTCACATACTAAAAATATGATTACCTTAATCATATTAAAGCCTTACTGAAATCAAAAAGTACTGCAGTACAATCCTTATATATATATCACATTATTCTAATAACCAGAATATAATCCATGAGTCCAAAAGCACCAATACATTAGTTATTCTGCTTCAACTGTAGTAATAGCATAAGATTGTCCTTGATCCCTTGTCCTTTTCTGAGGTAAGTTTCCTTGACGCTTAGGACATTCATTTGCATAATGACCCATTTCTCTACAATTGTAGCATTCAACTTTGACAGCCTCTTTCTTTCCCTTGCAATCACGTGCCTGGTGACCTTTTTCTCCACATTTATAACAGACTCCCATTCCTTTTAGGCAAGTACCAGGGTGATTCTTCCCACAATTATCACATAATGGAAAATCCTTCTTTCCCTTTTTCCCTTTATCTGTCTCTTGTTCCACCGTTCTCTTCTTCTCTTGCTTTACTTTGTTGTCATAAGACTTAGAGAATTCCTTTTCTGTCTTGATAGCACATGAGACTATATCTTCGTATGTTGAGAAAGATTGTGACACTAGAGCTCGACGGAGAAATGGTTTTAACCCATCAAAGAAACGATCAATCTTACTTCTTGGGTTACGTATATAATCTGCAGCATGCCTCGCTAACCTTGTAAAGTTAGCCTCATACTTTGCGACATTCTCATCCTCCTTTTGTCTCAGACTCAAAAATTGCCTTTCCATATCCGCTCGATGGTCTCGAGGTAAGTATTTTTCTAAGAACAGTTCTTTGAACTCCTGCCATTCCATGTTTGTTAATTCATCATCTTCCTTTGTGTTTTGAATTAGTGACCACCATTGATCGGCATCTCCAGTGAGGCGGTAAACTGCCATGACAACCTTCTCCCTTTCACTACTCCCCAAGGCATGGAATATTTTCTCTAAGTAATTTATCCATTGCTCAGCTACTGTAGGATTTGTACTCCCATTGAAGGTTGGCGGTTGTTGCCTCATGAAACGGTCTAGCATTGATCCTCCACGTTGCGGATCAGGGTGCTCCATACGAGTAAGGTTATTATTCATAACCTGAGTGAGTTGTCCCAGTATGGAAATAAGTTGATCAGCACCAGTTGTATCTCCAGATCCACAATAATTATCTTGAGCAGGAGGGCAATCCCTACACGGAGTTCGTGCATTGATACGGTTTCCATTCCTTCCACTAGGCGCCATTTCTAAACAATGGCATAAACTAGATTAGTTTATGAATCAAAATACATAATTCCATACTTGTAAAATACTTAACATAAATTGAACTATTTATGGATATAATCCATAATCATAAAAAGGTTTTATTTGAGGAAGTATATACTCATAACCGTTCATAGTGGTTTGTAAAGAAAATGAGAATTATCCTAAGCGTATCCCCCGGGAGTGTCGTAACCAAGAGTGCAGCAAGGCCCGTTGTCGTGCACCAGTTCCCGTTCGAGTCTAGCTCAAAGCGGTGTTTTCGGGTTTTACCCCTAGGTACATCTGTGCCAGAGCCGCCTCTACCTGCTCGTATCCAGACAGGGATGTATTGCTCGGAAAACTCATATCATCTCTATAATACCAAAATTCTAGGAAGTTCTTCTATACTAATCCTCAAAGTCTATCTTTGGGCTATGTGCTCTAATCAGAGTTTATCTAAATCTAGCTTCCAAGGTTAGTACTAAACTGCCTCTGATACCAACTGTAATGCCCCGACCCCAACTACCTAGAGTCGGTGCATTACTTCGTAACATTGGCATGATCACAAAAGATCAAGTCTCGAAAGACCGATTAGTTTAGTAGCCTTGGAAACACTAGATACATTCATAAATCTTTCATTACATCAAAAAGTGAAAAACTACAATAACAAAGTCTCCATAGTCCACACTCATATCCTCTTCTGACTATCCCTGCAGGTCATTCATAAAATACTTCTTCACATCCTGGAAAATATTAAAACATTGAAAGGGGTGAGCTCAGATGCTCAGTAAGGATAACAATATTGCGGAAGCTTTCATAAATAAACATTAACATTTAAGGCAATGTACAACTAAAACAAAAGCCTTTCAAACTTGAACTTCAACATAACATGGCAAAAGTAAAATGAGATAATGCCATTCACTTCTTCACATGGATATTCTACTGGTCGAATAATCACATGAAATATCAATAACCACTTTCATAATGAGGGAATGTATAATGCCGGACATTCTGAAACATTTTGTCAAGGCCTCGGCCAAGACATCTAAAATGATTAAGGCCTCGGCCAAAACCATAAATCAAATTGGGAAAGGGCCTCGGCCAATTCCACGTCTAGTTGTCTCATGAGACCTACCGATGCATCGAGGAGCTATAGCGGGCTCCACCCGTCACTTATTAAGTCCAATACATTCCACATATGAATAGGTTTAAACATATCATAAACCATAACATAATCGTATCACATAAAACATGCATAAAGGAAACATAAAATTTCCACATTTCAATCACAAGATATCAATACAACACATTGATATAATAAAAAATATTTCAAAACCATTTTCAATACCAATATAAAAGAAAAGTAAAACAAGGTATTTATTTTTCTTTTAAAAAGAAGGTATGGCTTGTAGAGGAAGCCGAAACTCAAATAATGGTCACGGCGGTAGAGAAGTCGTTGTCACCGCATAAGTACGGAAAGAAAAACATTCCCTTTTTGTCATTTAGTAAAACGCTTCGTATAAAAAGATTCCTTTTGAATAAACGTAAAAGTCAAAGGGGTTTATACACCGTATAAAAGAAAGTTGTGTATAAAACCAAATATGCCTCAATGAAAGGAGATTGAGACGAAGTCCTTAAAAAGATCATTTTTAAAATAAAATAGATATATTATGTGTATTCACTATAGGTACACATAAAGAAAGTAAATATAATAACATCATGACATAATTTGAAAGTAGGAGATTAACCCAAAGAATGGAAATTGGGTTAAGAAGTTCCCTTACTTTGTGTCTGACTTGACTCAACCGTTCTTTAACCTCCTGAATAATAAACTAGAGTTAATATATACGTTATTAAGAACCATTTTCAATTTCATTATCCTTATTATATCACTTATTACAATGATATGAACATTATGTAATTATTTAAGTTAATAACGGTCGTTTTGTCGATCTTTGGTACTTGAGTCAACAATAAGCTTCTTATAATCACAAGTTGTTTATGTGGTGAAATATCCATTATATCCAGAATTATATTCATGATTTATATGTCATATATATCTTATATATCCATTATATACATTCATTTATAATATTACGTAACATTTAGAGGTAAGAAATGAAATGCACCGTTCATGGAGACGGTAAGCCGTACGTACGCATGAACGCTACTTTCATTTCAATTTCATATTTAATGGAACTAAATCATAATGATATAAATGTATAATATAATTCCAGTATAATATAGTGTATAATACCATTTACTCCATCCTTTATACATCCCACATATGGCATTAACGATTCAAATCACTTTGAGGGGGCGGTAGTCCGCACTTCCTAAAATGAAATTATCGCGTTTTACCCATAATGGAAATCATAAAGTATGCCATAAATGAGAAATACAGAAGCATAATTAAAACATAAACATATTATATATCATATATAAAAATAGTGACATCTTAATGGCCACCTTTGAAGGTGTTATATGAGTGTTGAACAATCATCGTTTCGGGAGGCAGAATTTCGCCATCCACGGAAACCTTATGTTCTTTAACCATTTGATGTAGTTGTGTGGAAGTGTAGCTCAAATAAATCTTATAACAACATCCTAGTATATTTAAGATACTGGTTTTGTTACAAAAGAAGTAAATAAAAAGAGTTTAGGGGGTTGGAGAAGCAAAATAAAACAAAAGAACACGAGAGAATGAATTACCTTAAAAAGTGTAACTCCTTTTGAGTTGAGCCTAAAGGCTTCCTTTGAAAGGATTCTGCCCAAAGGGAATCCTCTAGGATGAGGAGAGGGATGTGGAGAGAGCAAATGGGCAGGGGTTGGCCGAGCCAATGGCTTGAAGAGTGTGTGAAATGAGGTAGAGGTGGGGGCCTTTTATAAGAGGAGAGGAGGGGCACTTTTGGAAAGTAAAGGAACATTACATTATTTGAAAATGTGTTTCGGTTTTAAAAGGTCCCACATTGATAGAATTCGTGGATAAGATGATAAGGCATCGAAATCCACTCATCCAATTGGTTTTGGCCATGTGTAGTTCATAGATTTTATATTATCTTTCCATTTTATTTAAATCGTCAAATAATGATGTCATCGCTGCATCATTATTATGTCATAAATAATTAAATTTATTTAATGTCTAAAAATTATAAAACAAATACTATGATATAGGAAATCTTTTTATCTTTCCAATGACTATTTATAATCAAAATTTGGACTTGTGTAACCCTACATAAAAATTGTTTTAGTAAAACACTTTATGTTAGTGTCATTTTCACTTTAACATTAAATAAAAAGTAATTTATGTTATTTCCCAACAGAAGTGGATCCATGGGGTCCCCAAGTTAGGCCATGGCTTGTCTTGGTCGGCCATGACACAACCAATGAGGTTGGGACATGTGTCTCGGTCATTTAATATTATTAAAGTATTATTTATACCTTAAACTACCCTAATTACCACTAATCGCGATTAAGAACTTAATAAGTTACTATTCACCAAAAAATTATTTTTATCCCATTGAACCACATTTTACTTCTTAATGACAACCATGTATGTCGGATTTTTGAAAATCAAATCACAGAAGTGGTAATATTTCATTTAAACGAAAAATCAGTTATTTAACAACCACTTAGTGGTTTCACTATTCATCAAAAATTGAAGTTTTTCAGAATAAGGCCAAAATTTCACCCTAAGCTATAATTGATATTCCGAATTGAAAAATGATGTCTATTTTACAAAATTCCAAACATATTAGTTGCATTAATTAATTTTATAATTAATTCCCGTTGTCACAACAAATAGCGTGTTTTTAAGAAACAATTTATATCAAAAGATTGGCAATTGTTTATGTCCAATTTCAATGTTAAATTAATTCTAATGACCACCATTGGATAAAATGGTAAAAATATATTCTAATTATACTTTAAAACCATCAAATATTATAATTTATCACTATAAATTATTTTGATTAAAAAAGTTGTTTTAAGTATTTTTCACTATTTATAAAATTTTAGAAGTTCTCAGAAAAATACCAAAAATTCAACATAGGCTAATTTTCGATATTACGAATACAAAAATGAAGTCCATTTTGACATATAAAATTTATAATATTTCAAAAAGAAGGTATTACTATTCATAACGGCTACTTTGATTAGTTGCGGTGTTTTAGAACTCGAAGTTGCGTACAATGCAAGCTATTGGCATGATCCCAAAAGATCAAGTCTCGAAAGACCGATTAGTTTAGTAGCCTTGGAAACACTAGATACATTCATAAGTCTTTCATTACATCAAAATTAAACAAACTACAAAAAAACATGGTCTTCATAGTCCACACTCATATCTTCACTGATTATTCTTGCAAGTCAGTCATAAAATACTTCTTCACAACCTGGAAAATTTTTAAACATTGAAAGGGGTGAGCTCAAATGCTCAGTAAGGATAACAATAATGCGGAAGCTTTCATAAATAAACATTAACATTTAAGGCAATGTATAACTAAAACAAAAGCCTCTTAAACATGAACTTCAACATAATATGGCAAAAGTAAAATGAGATAATGCCATTTACTTCTTCACATGGATATTCTACTGGTCGAATAATCACATGTAATATCAATAACCACTTTCATAATGAGGGAATGTATAATGCCGGACATTCTGAAACATTTTGTCAAGGCCTCGGCCAAGACATCTAAAATGATTAAGGCCTCGGCCAAAACCATAAATCAAATTGGGAAAGGGCCTCGGCCAATTCCACGTCTAGTTGTCTCATGAGACCTACCGATGCATCGAGGAGCTATAGCGGGCTCCACCCGTCACTTATTAAGTCCAATACATTCCTCATATGAATAGGTTTAAACATATCATAAACCATAACATAATCGTATCACATAAAACATGCATAAAGGAAACATAAAATTTCCACATTTCAATCACAAGATATCAATACAACACATTGATATAATAAAAAATATTTCAAAACCATTTTCAATACCAATATAAAAGAAAAGTAAAACAAGGTATTTATTTTTCTTTTAAAAAGAAGGTATGGCTTGTAGAGGAAGCCGAAACTCAAATAATGGTCACGGCGGTAGAGAAGTCGTTGTCACCGCATAAGTACGGAAAGAAAAACATTCCCTTTTTGTCATTTAGTAAAACGCTTCGTATAAAAAGATTCCTTTTGAATAAACGTAAAAGTCAAAGGGGTTTATACACCGTATAAAAGAAAGTTTTGTATAAAACCAAATATGCCTCAATGAAAGGGGATTGAGACGAAGTCCTTAAAAAGATCATTTTTTTAAATAAAGTACATCTATAATGTGTATTCACTATAAGTACACATAAATAATGTACAAATACAATATAAGACATAATAACATCATGACATAATTTGAAAGTAGGAGATTAACCCAAAGAATGGAAGTTGGGTTAAGAAATTCCCTTACAAGATCATTTATAAATAAAATAGATCTATTATGTGTATTAACTATAAGTACACATAAAGAAAGTACAAATACAAGATAATACATAACAATATCATGACAGAATTTGAAAGTAGGAGATTAACCCAAAGAACAGAAATTGGGTTAAGAATTTCCCTTACCTCGTGTCTGACTTGACTCAACCGTTCTTTAACCTCCTGAATAATAAACTAGAGTTAATATATACCTTATTAAGAACCATTTTCAACTTCATTATCCTTATTATATCACTTATTACAATGATATGAACATTATGTAATTATTTAAGTTAATAATGTTCATTTTGTCGGTATTTGGTTCTTAAGTCAAAAATAGGCTTCTTACACTTACATGTTGTTAATTTGGTCAAAGGTTCATTATATCCAGAATGGTATTCATGATGTAGATATCATATATGTCATATATATCCAGTACATACATTCATTTATAATATTACATCACATTTAGAGGTAAGAAATGAAATGCACCGTTCATGGAGACGGTAAGCCGTACGTACGCATGAACGCTACTTCCATTTCTATTTCATATTTTCTGGAATGGAATCATAATGAGAGTATATTATAATTCCAGTATAATAACATATATAATATCATTAACTTTATCCTTCACACATCCCACATATGGTATTAACGAATCAAATCACTTTCAGGGGGCGGTAGTCCGCGCTTCCTAAAATGAAGATATCGTGTTTTACCCATAATGGAAACCATAAAGGTATGCCCAAAATGAAAAAAACAGAAGCTTAAGGAAAACATAAACATATTATATATCATATATAAAAATAGTGACATCATAATGGCCACCTTTGAAGGTGTTAAATGAGTGTTGAACAATCATCGTTTCGGGAGGCAGAATTTCGCCATCCACGGAAACCTTATGTTCTTTAACCATTTGATGTAGTTGTGTGGAAGTGTAGCTCAAATAAATCTTATAACAACATCCTAGTATATTTAAGATACTGGTGTTGTTACAAAAGAAGTAAATAAAAAGAGTTTAGGGGGTTGGAGAAGCAAAATAAAACAAAAGAACATGAGAGAATGAATTACCTTAAAAAGTGTAACTCCTTTTGAGTTGAGCCTAAAGGCTTCCTTTGAAAGGATTCTGCCCAAAGGGAATCCTCTAGGATGAGGAGAGGGATGTGGAGAGAGAAAATGGGCAGGGGTTGGCCGAGCCAATGGCTTGAAGAGTGTGTGAAATGAGGTAGAGGTGGGGGCCTTTTATAAGAGGAGAGGAGGGGCACTTTTGGAAAGTAAAGGAACATTACATTATTTGAAAATGTGTTTCGGTTTTAAAAGGTCCCACATTGATAGAATTCGTGGATAAGGTGATAAGGCATCGAAATCCACTCATCCAATTGGTTTTGGCCATGTGTAGTTCATAGATTTTATATTATCTTTCCATTTTATTTAAATCGTCAAATAATGATGTCATCGCTGCATCATTATTATGTCATAAATAATTAAATTTATTTAATGTCTAAAAATTATAAAAAAAATACTATGATATAGGAAATCTTTTTATCTTTCCAATGACTATTTATAATCAAAATTTGGACTTGTGTAACCCTACTTAAAAATTGTTTTAGTAAAACACTTTATGTTAGTGTCATTTTCACTTTAACATTAAATAAAAAGTAATTTATGTTATTTCCCAACAAAAGTGGATCCATGGGGTCCCCAAGTTGACCCATGGTTTCTCATGGTCGGCCATGACACAACCAATGAGGTTGGGACATGTGTCTAGGTCATTTAATTTTATTAAAGTATTATTTATACCTTAAACTACCCTAATTACCACTAATCGCGATTAAGAACTTAATAAGTTACTATTCACCAAAAAATTATTATAATCTCATTGAACCACATTTTACTTCTTAATGACAACCATGTATGTCGGATTTTTGAAAATCAAATCACAGAAGTGGTAATATTTCATTTAAACGAAAAATCAGTTATTTAACTACCACTTAGTGGTTTCACTATTCATCAAAAATTGAAGTTTTTCAGAATAAGGCCAAAATTTCACCCTAAGATATAATTGATATTCCAAATTCAAAAATGATGTCTATTTTACAAAATTCCAAACATATAAGTTGCATTAATTAATTTTACAATTAATTCCTGCTGTTACGACAAATAGCGTGTTTTTAAGAAACAATTTATATCAAAAGATTGGCAATTGTTTATGTCCAATTTCAATGTCAAATTAATTCTAATGACCACCATTGGATAAAATGGTAAAAATATATTCCAATTATACCTTAAAACCACTAAATATTATAATTTATCACTATTAATTATTTTTATTAAAAAGGTTGTTTTAAGTATTTTTCACTATTCATAAAAATTTGGAAGTTCTCAGAAAATTACAAAAAATTCAACATAGGCTAATATCAATATTAGGAATACAAAAATGAAGTCCATTTTGAAATATAAAATTTCTGTAAATTTAAAAGGTGGTTATTACTATTCATAACGGCTACTTTGATTAGTTGCGGTGTGTTAGAATTCGAAGTTGCGTACAATGCCAACCATTGCATTATTGAATGAGAAGCGTATCGTGGAAGCTCGGGGTGTTACATTCTCCCCTCCTTCAATAAATTGCGTCCTCGCAATTTGAAATTTTTCTTTGAAATAAAAGTTTGAAAAGCGAAAATACCTTTGTGGAAAACCCACATCGGAAATAAGGTTAATAAATATATAACATTAAAAGAAAGCAAGATAAGTACAAAGGTCACCCGATATAGCCCATTATAGGATTCTATGAAAATATGGATATGGAGGAGAAACAAACCATCAAGGTCTGATGGGGAGTTATAGAAAACAGGATTAGGAGAAAGTTTAACCACAAGAAAATCACAAACTTGTGATTGGTTAAACGGTCATTGAATCCCTAGTTGGAAAAGTTAACCGACAACATTTTTGTTTTAAGTTACCTTTTATAATGTTGAGGATTTTATTTAGGAGATTTACTAAGAACGTAAGGGAATATACATACTTGTTATGTATACTTTCATTCGTTAATGAATTTTTACCACAAACCCATCTTTTACTCCAAATGGTAACAGAACTCAAAAATATTCTATTTATCCTAATTGTATAAGGTACCAAAGGTTAACACATACCATTTAGATTAGTAAAACTATTTTGTAATAACCAGGGACTTCCTGTAGGCTAGTGGTAGGAAATAAAGGCTTGTCGCACTATGGTTGTGGGTTCGATTCCTACAGCTTTGTCCGACGCGACGGGTTATTCCCCACCCTGCAGGTTGTCCTTTTTCCTAAAACTATAGTATTATAATATTCCAAAAATAATCTTCAGAAATTATTTAACCTTAAACAATACTATCCATGGTTCAACTTAATCCATTCCAACCTTAATAGTTATCCAAAATACCTCCGTCCAGACTTTCTCTAAAAGGTCTCTAAATTCCAAAATCAATTGTAACATCAGATTCCCCAAACAAAGAAAAGTTTCTCTTATTGTCACATACTAAAAATATGATTACCTTAATAATATTAAAACCTTACTGAAATCAAAAAGTACTGCAGTACAATCCTTATATATATATCACATTATTCTAATAACCAGAATATAATCCATGAGTCCAAAAGCACCAATACATTAGTTATTCTGCTTCAACTGTAGTAATAGCATAAGATTGTCCTTGATCCCTTGTCCTTTTCTGAGGTAAGTTTCCTTGACGCTTAGGACATTCATTTGCATAATGACCCATTTCTCTACAATTATAGCATTCAACTTTGACAGCCTCTTTCTTTCCCTTGCAATCACGTGCCTGGTGACCTTTTTCTCCACATTTATAACAGACTCCCATTCCTTTTAGGCAAGTACCAGGGTGATTCTTCCCACAATTATCACATAATGGAAAATCCTTCTTTCCCTTTTTCCCTTTATCTGTCTCTTGTTCCACCGTTCTCTTCTTCTCTTGCTTTACTTTGTTGTCATAAGACTTAGAGAATTCCTTTTCTGTCTTGATAGCACATGAGACTATATCTTCGTATGTTGAGAAAGATTGTGACACTAGAGCTCGACGGAGAAATGGTTTTAACCCATCAAAGAAACGATCAATCTTACTTCTTGGGTTACGTATATAATCTGCAGCATGCCTCGCTAACCTTGTAAAGTTAGCCTCATACTTTGCGACATTCTCATCCTCCTTTTGTCTCAGACTCAAAAATTGCCTTTCCATATCCGCTCGATGGTCTCGAGGTAAGTATTTTTCTAAGAACAGTTCTTTGAACTCCTGCCATTCCATGTTTGTTAATTCATCATCTTCCTTTGTGTTTTGAATTAGTGACCACCATTGATCGGCATCTCCAGTGAGGCGGTAAACTGCCATGACAACCTTCTCCCTTTCACTACTCCCCAAGGCATGGAATATTTTCTCTAAGGAATTTATCCATTGCTCAGCTACTGTAGGATTTGTACTCCCATTGAAGGTTGGCGGTTGTTGCCTCATGAAACGGTCTAGCATTGATCCTCCACGTTGCGGATCAGGGTGCTCCATACGAGTAAGGTTATTATTCATAACCTGAGTGAGTTGTCCCAGTATGGAAATAAGTTGATCAGCACCAGTTGTATCTCCAGATCCACAATAATTATCTTGAGCAGGAGGGCAATCCCTACACGGAGTTCGTGCATTGATACAGTTTCCATTCCTTCTACTAGGCGCCATTTCTAAACAATGGCATAAACTAGATTAGTTTATGAATCAAAATACATAATTCCATACTTGTAAAATACTTAACATAAATTGAACTATTTATGGATATAATCCATAATCATAAAAAGGTTTTATTTGAGGAAGTATATACTCATAACCGTTCATAGTGGTTTGTAAAGAAAATGAGAATTATCCTAAGCGTATCCCCCGGGAGTGTCGTAACCAAGAGTGCAGCAAGGCCCGTTGTCGTGCACCAGTTCCCGTTCGAGTCTAGCTCAAAGCGGTGTTTTCGGGTTTTACCCCTAGGTACATCTGTGCCAGAGCCGCCTCTACCTGCTCGTATCCAGACAGGGATGTATTGCTCGGAAAACTCATATCATCTCTATAATACCAAAATTCTAGGAAGTTCTTCTATACTAATCCTCGAAGCCTATCTTTGGGCTATGCGTTCTAATCAGAGTTTATCTACATCTAGCTTCCAAGGTTAGTACTAAACTGCCTCTGATACCAACTGTAACGCCCCGACCCCAGCTACCCAGAGCCGGTGCATTACTTCGTAACATTGGCATGATCCCAAAAGATCAAGTCTCGAAAGACCGATTAGTTTAGTAGCCTTGGAAACACTAGATACATTCATAAGTCTTTCATTACATCAAAATTAAACAAACTACAAAAAAACATGGTCTTCATAGTCCACACTCATATCTTCACTGATTATTCTTGCAAGTCAGTCATAAAATACTTCTTCACAACCTGGAAAATTTTTAAACATTGAAAGGGGTGAGCTCAAATGCTCAGTAAGGATAACAATAATGCGGAAGCATTCATAAATAAACATTAACATTTAAGGCAATGTATAACTAAAACAAAAGCCTCTTAAACATGAACTTCAACATAATATGGCAAAAGTAAAATGAGATAATGCCATTTACTTCTTCACATGGATATTCTACTGGTCGAATAATCACATGTAATATCAATAACCACTTTCATAATGAGGGAATGTATAATGCCGGACATTCTGAAACATTTTGTCAAGGCCTCGGCCAAGACATCTAAAATGATTAAGGCCTCGGCCAAAACCATAAATCAAATTGGGAAAGGGCCTCGGCCAATTCCACGTCTAGTTGTCTCATGAGACCTACCGATGCATCGAGGAGCTATAGCGGGCTCCACCCGTCACTTATTAAGTCCAATACATTCCTCATATGAATAGGTTTAAACATATCATAAACCATAACATAATCGTATCACATAAAACATGCATAAAGGAAACATAAAATTTCCACATTTCAATCACAAGATATCAATACAACACATTGATATAATAAAAAATATTTCAAAACCATTTTCAATACCAATATAAAAGAAAAGTAAAACAAGGTATTTATTTTTCTTTTAAAAAGAAGGTATGGCTTGTAGAGGAAGCCGAAACTCAAATAATGGTCACGGCGGTAGAGAAGTTGTTGTCACCGCATAAGTACGGAAAGAAAAACATTCCCTTTTTGTCATTTAGTAAAACGCTTCGTATAAAAAGATTCCTTTTGAATAAACGTAAAAGTCAAAGGGGTTTATACACCGTATAAAAGAAAGTTTTGTATAAAACCAAATATGCCTCAATGAAAGGGGATTGAGACGAAGTCCTTAAAAAGATCATTTTTTTAAATAAAGTACATCTATAATGTGTATTCACTATAAGTACACATAAATAATGTACAAATACAATATAAGACATAATAACATCATGACATAATTTGAAAGTAGGAGATTAACCCAAAGAATGGAAGTTGGGTTAAGAAATTCCCTTACAAGATCATTTATAAATAAAATAGATCTATTATGTGTATTAACTATAAGTACACATAAAGAAAGTACAAATACAAGATAATACATAACAATATCATGACAGAATTTGAAAGTAGGAGATTAACCCAAAGAACAGAAATTGGGTTAAGAATTTCCCTTACCTCGTGTCTGACTTGACTCAACCGTTCTTTAACCTCCTGAATAATAAACTAGAGTTAATATATACCTTATTAAGAACCATTTTCAACTTCATTATCCTTATTATATCACTTATTACAATGATATGAACATTATGTAATTATTTAAGTTAATAATGTTCATTTTGTCGGTATTTGGTTCTTAAGTCAAAAATAGGCTTCTTACACTTACATGTTGTTAATTTGGTCAAAGGTTCATTATATCCAGAATGGTATTCATGATGTAGATATCATATATGTCATATATATCCAGTACATACATTCATTTATAATATTACATCACATTTAGAGGTAAGAAATGAAATGCACCGTTCATGGAGACGGTAAGCCGTACGTACGCATGAACGCTACTTCCATTTCTATTTCATATTTTCTGGAATGGAATCATAATGAGAGTATATTATAATTCCAGTATAATAAAATATATAATATCATTAACTTTATCCTTCACACATCCCACATATGGTATTAACGAATCAAATCACTTTCAGGGGGCGGTAGTCCGCGCTTCCTAAAATGAAGATATCGTGTTTTACCCATAATGGAAACCATAAAGGTATGCCCAAAATGAAAAAAACAGAAGCTTAAGGAAAACATAAACATATTATATATCATATATAAAATAGTGACATCATAATGGCCACCTTTGAAGGTGTTAAATGAGTGTTGAACAATCATCGTTTCGGGAGGCAGAATTTCGCCATCCACGGAAACCTTATGTTCTTTAACCATTTGATGTAGTTGTGTGGAAGTGTAGCTCAAATAAATCTTATAACAACATCCTAGTATATTTAAGATACTGGTGTTGTTACAAAAGAAGTAAATAAAAAGAGTTTAGGGGGTTGGAGAAGCAAAATAAAACAAAAGAACATGAGAGAATGAATTACCTTAAAAAGTGTAACTCCTTTTGAGTTGAGCCTAAAGGCTTCCTTTGAAAGGATTCTGCCCAAAGGGAATCCTCTAGGATGAGGAGAGGGATGTGGAGAGAGCAAATGGGCAGGGGTTGGCCGAGCCAATGGCTTGAAGAGTGTGTGAAATGAGGTAGAGGTGGGGGCCTTTTATAAGAGGAGAGGAGGGGCACTTTTGGAAAGTAAAGGAACATTACATTATTTGAAAATGTGTTTCGGTTTTAAAAGGTCCCACATTGATAGAATTCGTGGATAAGGTGATAAGGCATCGAAATCCACTCATCCAATTGGTTTTGGCCATGTGTAGTTCATAGATTTTATATTATCTTTCCATTTTATTTAAATCGTCAAATAATGATGTCATCGCTGCATCATTATTATGTCATAAATAATTAAATTTATTTAATGTCTAAAAATTATAAAAAAAATACTATGATATAGTAAATCTTTTTATCTTTCCAATGACTATTTATAATCAAAATTTGGACTTCTGTAACCCTACTTAAAAATTGTTTTAGTAAAACACTTTATGTTAGTGTCATTTTCACTTTAACATTAAATAAAAAGTAATTTATGTTATTTCCCAACAAAAGTGGATCCATGGGGTCCCCAAGTTGACCCATGGTTTGTCATGGTTGGCCATGACACAACCAATGAGGTTGGGACATGTGTCTAGGTCATTTAATATTATTAAAGTATTATTTATACCTTAAACTACCCTAATTACCACTAATCGCGATTAAGAACTTAATAAGTTACTATTCACCAAAAAATTATTATAATCTCATTGAACCACATTTTACTTCTTAATGACAACCATGTATGTCGGATTTTTGAAAATCAAATCACAGAAGTGGTAATATTTCATTTAAACGAAAAATCAGTTATTTAACTACCACTTAGTGGTTTCACTATTCATCAAAAATTGAAGTTTTTCAGAATAAGGCCAAAATTTCACCCTAAGATATAATTGATATTCCAAATTCAAAAATGATGTCTATTTTACAAAATTCCAAACATATAAGTTGCATTAATTAATTTTACAATTAATTCCTGCTGTTACGACAAATAGCGTGTTTTTAAGAAACAATTTATATCAAAAGATTGGCAATTGTTTATGTCCAATTTCAATGTCAAATTAATTCTAATGACCACCATTGGATAAAATGGTAAAAATATATTCCAATTATACCTTAAAACCACTAAATATTATAATTTATCACTATTAATTATTTTTATTAAAAAGGTTGTTTTAAGTATTTTTCACTATTCATAAAAATTTGGAAGTTCTCAGAAAATTACAAAAAATTCAACATAGGCTAATATCAATATTAGGAATACAAAAATGAAGTCCATTTTGAAATATAAAATTTCTGTAAATTTAAAAGGTGGTTATTACTATTCATAACGGCTACTTTGATTAGTTGAGGTGTGTTAGAATTCGAAGTTGCGTACAATGCCAACCATTGCATTATTGAATGAGAAGCGTATCGTGGAAGCTCGGGGTGTTACATTCCTTGGAAACACTAGATACATTCATAAGTCTTTCATTACATCAAAATTAAACAAACTACAAAAAAACATGGTCTTCATAGTCCACACTCATATCTTCACTGATTATTCTTGCAAGTCAGTCATAAAATACTTCTTCACAACCTGGAAAATTTTTAAACATTGAAAGGGGTGAGCTCAAATGCTCAGTAAGGATAACAATAATGCGGAAGCTTTCATAAATAAACATTAACATTTAAGGCAATGTATAACTAAAACAAAAGCCTCTTAAACATGAACTTCAACATAATATGGCAAAAGTAAAATGAGATAATTCCATTTACTTCTTCACATGGATATTCTACTGGTCGAATAATCACATGTAATATCAATAACCACTTTCATAATGAGGGAATGTATAATGCCGGACATTCTGAAACATTTTGTCAAGGCCTCGGCCAAGACATCTAAAATGATTAAGGCCTCGGCCAAAACCATAAATCAAATTGGGAAAGGGCCTCGGCCAATTCCACGTCTAGTTGTCTCATGAGACCTACCGATGCATCGAGGAGCTATAGCGGGCTCCACCCGTCACTTATTAAGTCCAATACATTCCTCATATGAATAGGTTTAAACATATCATAAACCATAACATAATCGTATCACATAAAACATGCATAAAGGAAACATAACATTTCCACATTTCAATCACAAGATATCAATACAACACATTGATATAATAAAAACGCTTTCAAAACCATTTTCAATACCAAAATAAAAGAAAGTTAAAACTTTGTATTTATTTTTCATTAAAAAAAAGATGGCTTGTAGAGGAAGCCGAAATTCAAATAATGGTCATGGCGGCGGAGAATTTGTTGTCACCGCATAAGTACGGAAAGAAAAACATTCCATTTTTGTCGTTTAGTAAAACGCTTCGTATAAAAAAGATTCCTTTTGAATAAACGTAAAAGTCAAAGGGGTTTATACACCGTATAAAAGAAAGTTTTGTATAAAACCAAATATGCCTCAATGAAAGGGGATTGAGACGAAGTCCTTAAAAAGATCATTTTTTTAAATAAAGTACATCTATAATGTGTATTCACTATAAGTACACATAAATAATGTACAAATACAATATAAGACATAATAACATCATGACATAATTTGAAAGTAGGAGATTAACCCAAAGAATGGAAGTTGGGTTAAGAAATTCCCTTACAAGATCATTTATAAATAAAATAGATCTATTATGTGTATTAACTATAAGTACACATAAAGAAAGTACAAATACAAGATAATACATAACAATATCATGACAGAATTTGAAAGTAGGAGATTAACCCAAAGAACAGAAATTGGGTTAAGAATTTCCCTTACCTCGTGTCTGACTTGACTCAACCGTTCTTTAACCTCCTGAATAATAAACTAGAGTTAATATATACCTTATTAAGAACCATTTTCAACTTCATTATCCTTATTATATCACTTATTACAATGATATGAACATTATGTAATTATTTAAGTTAATAATGTTCATTTTGTCGGTATTTGGTTCTTAAGTCAAAAATAGGCTTCTTACACTTACATATTGTTAATTTGGTCAAAGGTTCATTATATCCAGAATGGTATTCATGATGTAGATATCATATATGTCATATATATCTAGTACATACATTCATTTATAATATTACATCACATTTAGAGGTAAGAAATGAAATGCACCGTTCATGGAGACGGTAAGCCGTACGTACGCATGAACGCTACTTCCATTTCTATTTCATATTTTCTGGAATGGAATCATAATGAGAGTATATTATAATTCCAGTATAATAACATATATAATATCATTAACTTTATCCTTCACACATCCCACATATGGTATTAACGAATCAAATCACTTTCAGGGGGCGGTAGTCCGCGCTTCCTAAAATGAAGATATCGTGTTTTACCCATAATGGAAACCATAAAGGTATGCCCAAAATAAAAAAAACAGAAGCTTAAGGAAAACATAAACATATTATATATCATATATAAAAATAGTGACATCATAATGGCCACCTTTGAAGGTGTTAAATGAGTGTTGAACAATCATCGTTTCGGGAGGCAGAATTTCGCCATCCACGGAAACCTTATGTTCTTTAACCATTTGATGTAGTTGTGTGGAAGTGTAGCTCAAATAAATCTTATAACAACATCCTAGTATATTTAAGATACTGGTGTTGTTACAAAAGAAGTAAATAAAAAGAGTTTAGGGGGTTGGAGAAGCAAAATAAAACAAAAGAACATGAGAGAATGAATTACCTTAAAAAGTGTAACTCCTTTTGAGTTGAGCCTAAAGGATTCCTTTGAAAGGATTCTGCCCAAAGGGAATCCTCTAGGATGAGGAGAGGGATGTGGAGAGAGCCAATGGGCAGGGGTTGGCCGAGCCAATGGCTTGAAGAGTGTGTGAAATGAGGTAGAGGTGGGGGCCTTTTATAAGAGGAGAGGAGGGGCACTTTTGGAAAGTAAAGGAACATTACATTATTTGAAAATGTGTTTCGGTTTTAAAAGGTCCCACATTGATAGAATTCGTGGCTAAGGTGATAAGGCATCGAAATCCACTCATCCAATTGGTTTTGGCCATGTGTAGTTCATAGATTTTATATTATCTTTCCATTTTATTTAAATCGTCAAATAATGATGTCATCGCTGCATCATTATTATGTCATAAATAATTAAATTTATTTAATGTCTAAAAATTATAAAAAAACTACTATGATATAGGAAATCTTTTTATCTTTCCAATGACTATTTATAATCAAAATTTGGACTTGTGTAACCCTACTTAAAAATTGTTTTAGTAAAACACTTTATGTTAGTGTCATTTTCACTTTAACATTAAATAAAAAGTAATTTATGTTATTTCCCAACAAAAGTGGATCCATGGGGTCCCCAAGTTAGGCCATGGCTTGTCTTGGTCGGCCATGACACAACCAATGAGGTTGGGACATGTGTCTAGGTCATTTAATATTATTAAAGTATTATTTATACCTTAAACTACCCTAATTACCACTAATCGCGATTAAGAACTTAATAAGTTACTATTCACCAAAAAATTATTTTTATCCCATTGAACCACATTTTACTTCTTAATGACAACCATGTATGTCGGATTTTTGAAAATCAAATCACAGAAGTGGTAATATTTCATTTAAACGAAAAATCAGTTATTTAACAACCACTTAGTGGTTTCACTATTCATCAAAAATTGAAGTTTTTCAGAATAAGGCCAAAATTTCACCCTAAGCTATAATTGATATTCCGAATTGAAAAATGATGTCTATTTTACAAAATTCCAAACATATTAGTTGCATTAATTATTTTTATAATTAATTCCCGCTGTCACAACAAATAGCGTGTTTTTAAGAAACAATTTATATCAAAAAGATTGGCAATTGTTTATGTCCAATTTCAATGTTAAATTAATTCTAATGACCACCATTGGATAAAATGGTAAAAATATATTCTAATTATACTTTAAAACCATCAAATATTATAATTTATCACTATAAATTATTTTGATTAAAAAAGTTGTTTTAAGTATTTTTCACTATTTATAAAATTTTAGAAGTTCTCAGAAAAATACCAAAAATTCAACATAGGCTAATTTCGATATTACGAATACAAAAATGAAGTCCATTTTGACATATAAAATTTATAATATTTCAAAAAGAAGGTATTACTATTCATAACGGCTACTTTGATTAGTCGCGGTGTTTTAGAACTCGAAGTTGCGTACAATGCAAGCTATTGTATTACTGAATGAGAAGCGTATCGTGGAAGCTCGGGGTGTTACATTCTCCCCTCCTTCAATAAATTGCGTCCTCGCAATTTGAAATTTTTCTTGGAAAATACAAGGTTGAAAAGAGAAAATACCTTTGAGGAAAACCCACATCGGAAATAAGGTTAATAAAATTTAGCCTTAATAAGAGGGAAAATGGAAATAAGAAAGTCACCACCAAATTATGATCTCGATAAGGAGAACATTGGTGGCAATTAAAGACATATAATTGGAGGAAAAACGTAAATATTTGTAGGGAGTGATTGAGGTCATCAATCACAATCAACTGTCAAATTGAGGGCCTCAAAGCCTTCAATCTATGTTGATTTAAAATATCATCAGTTCAACAAGACATAAGGTATTAGGATAACACATTTTTTGTTTTAATATCCCTTTACTAAAGTTTAAGAATTAATTTATTCATTGAATAAGAGATAGGTATATATATATTTATGCTTGACAATTAGAGTTTCAACCTTCAGCTCACCTTTCACTTAAAAAGATAATAGAACCTAAAAATATTATACTTATCCTATTTGTATAAGGTTCCAAATGTTAACACATACCATTTAGATTAGTAAAATTATTTTTTAATAACCAGGGACTTCCTGTAGGCTAGTGGTAGGAAATAAAGGCATGTCGCACTTTGATTGTGGGTTCGATTCCTACAGCTTTGTCCGACGCGACGGGTTATGCCCCACCCTGCAGGTTGTCCTATAGTATCATAATATTCCAAAAATAATCTTCATAAATTTTTTAGCCTTAAACAATACTATCCAAAGTTCAACTTAATCCATTCTAACCTTAATAGTTATCCAAAATACCTCCGTCCAGACTTTCTCTAAAAGGTCTCTAAATTCCAAAATCAATTGTAACATCAGATTCCCAAAACAAAGAAAAGTTTCTCTTATTGTCACATACTAAAAATATGATTACCTTAATCATATTAAAGCCTTACTGAAATCAAAAAGTACTGCAGTACAATACTTATATATATATCACATTATTCTAATAACCAGAATATAATCCATGAGTCCAAAAGCACCAATACATTAGTTATTCTGCTTCAACTGTAGTAATAGCATAAGATTGTCCTTGATCCCTTGTCCTTTTCTGAGGTAAGTTTCCTTGACGCTTAGGACATTCATTTGCATAATGACCCATTTCTCTACAATTGTAGCATTCAACTTTGACAGCCTCTTTCTTTCCCTTGCAATCACGTTCCTGGTGACCTTTTTCTCCACATTTATAACAGACTCCAATTCCTTTTAGGCAAGTACCAGGGTGATTCTTCCCACAATTATCACATAATGGAAAATCCTTCTTTCCCTTTTTCCCTTTATCTGTCTCTTGTTCCACCGTTCTCTTCTTCTCTTGCTTTACTTTGTTGTCATAAGACTTAGAGAATTCCTTTTCTGTCTTGATAGCACATGAGACTATATCTTCGTATGTTGAGAAAGATTGTGACACTAGAGCTCGACGGAGAAATGGTTTTAACCCATCAAAGAAACGATCAATCTTACTTCTTGGGTTACGTATATAATCTGCAGCATGCCTCTCTAACCTTGTAAAGTTAGCCTCATACTTTGCGACATTCTCATCCTCCTTTTGTCTCAGACTCAAAAATTGCCTTTCCATATCCGCTCGATGGTCTCGAGGTAAGTATTTTTCTAAGAACAGTTCTTTGAACTCCTGCCATTCCATGTTTGTTAATTCATCATCTTCCTTTGTGTTTTGAATTAGTGACCACCATTGATCGGCATCTCCAGTGAGGCGGTAAACTGCCATGACAACCTTCTCCCTTTCACTACTCCCCAAGGCATGGAATATTTTCTCTAAGGAATTTATCCATTGCTCAGCTACTGTAGGATTTGTACTCCCATTGAAGGTTGGCGGTTGTTGCCTCATGAAACGGTCTAGCATTGATCCTCCACGTTGCGGATCAGGGTGCTCCATACGAGTAAGGTTATTATTCATAACCTGAGTGAGTTGTCCCAGTATGGAAATAAGTTGATCAGCACCAGTTGTATCTCCAGATCCACAATAATTATCTTGAGCAGGAGGGCAATCCCTACACGGAGTTCGTGCATTGATACAGTTTCCATTCCTTCTACTAGGCGCCATTTCTAAACAATGGCATAAACTAGATTAGTTTATGAATCAAAATACATAATTCCATACTTGTAAAATACTTAACATAAATTGAACTATTTATGGATATAATCCATAATCATAAAAAGGTTTTATTTGAGGAAGTATATACTCATAACCGTTCATAGTGGTTTGTAAAGAAAATGAGAATTATTTCCGATGTGGGTTTTCCTCAAAGGTATTTTCTCTTTTCAACCTTGTATTTTCCAAGAAAAATTTCAAATTGCGAGGACGCAATTTATTGAAGGAGGGGAGAATGTAACACCCCGAGCTTCCACGATACGCTTCTCATTCAGTAATACAATAGCTTGCATTGTACGCAACTTCGAGTTCTAAAACACCGCGACTAATCAAAGTAGCCGTTATGAATAGTAATACCTTCTTTTTGAAATATTATAAATTTTATATGTCAAAATGGACTTCATTTTTGTATTCGTAATATCGAAAATTAGCCTATGTTGAATTTTTGGTATTTTTCTGAGAACTTCTAAAATTTTATAAATAGTGAAAAATACTTAAAACAACTTTTTTAATCAAAATAATTTATAGTGATAAATTATAATATTTGATGGTTTTAAAGTATAATTAGAATATATTTTTACCATTTTATCCAATGGTGGTCATTAGAATTAATTTAACATTGAAATTGGACATAAACAATTGCCAATCTTTTGATATAAATTGTTTCTTAAAAACACGCTATTTGTTGTGACAGCGGGAATTAATTATAAAATTAATTAATGCAACTAATATGTTTGGAATTTTGTAAAATAGACATCATTTTTCAATTCGGAATATCAATTATATCTTAGGGTGAAATTTTGGCCTTATTCTGAAAAACTTCAATTTTTGATGAATAGTGAAACCACTAAGTGGTTGTTAAATAACTGATTTTTCGTTTAAATGAAATATTACCACTTCTGTGATTTGATTTTCAAAAATCCGACATACATGGTTGTCATTAAGAAGTAAAATGTGGTTCAATGGGATAAAAATAATTTTTTGGTGAATAGTAACTTATTAAGTTCTTAATCGCGATTAGTGGTAATTAGGGTAGTTTAAGGTATAAATAATACTTTAATAATATTAAATGACCTAGACACATGTCCCAACCTCATTGGTTGTGTCATGGCCGACCAAGACAAGCCATGGCCTAACTTGGGGACCCCATGGATCCACTTTTGTTGGGAAATAACATAAATTACTTTTTATTTAATGTTAAAGTGAAAATGACACTAACATAAAGTGTTTTACTAAAACAATTTTTAAGTAGGGTTACACAAGTCCAAATTTTGATTATAAATAGTCATTGGAAAGATAAAAAGATTTCCTATATCATAGTAGTTTTTTTATAATTTTTAGACATTAAATAAATTTAATTATTTATGACATAATAATGATGCAGCGATGACATCATTATTTGACGATTTAAATAAAATGGAAAGATAATATAAAATCTATGAACTACACATGGCCAAAACCAATTGGATGAGTGGATTTCGATGCCTTATCACCTTATCCACGAATTCTATCAATTTGGGACCTTTTAAAACCGAAACACATTTTCAAATAATGTAATGTTCCTTTACTTTCCAAAAGTGCCCCTCCTCTCCTCTTATAAAAGGCCCCCACCTCTACCTCATTTCACACACTCTTCAAGCCATTGGCTCGGCCAACCCCTGCCCATTTGCTCTCTCCACATCTCTCTCCTCATCCTAGAGTATTACCTTTGGGCAGAAGCCTTTCAAAGGAAGCCTTTAGGCTCAACTCAAAAGGAGTTACACTTTTTAAGGTAATTCATTCTCTCATGTTCTTTTGTTTTATTTTGCTTCTCCAACCCCCTAAACTCTTTTTATTTACTTCTTTTGTAACAACACCAGTATCTTAAATATACTAGGATGTTGTTATAAGATTTATTTGAGCTACACTTCCACACAACTACATCAAATGGTTAAAGAACATAAGGTTTCCGTGGATGGCGAAATTCTGCCTCCCGAAACGATGATTGTTCAACACTCATTTAACACCTTCAAAGGTGGCCATTATGATGTCACTATTTTTATATATGATATATAATATGTTTATGTTTTCCTTAAGCTTCTGTTTTTTTCATTTTGGGCATACCTTTATGGTTTCCATTATGGGTAAAACACGATATCTTCATTTTAGGAAGCGCGGACTACCGCCCCCTGAAAGTGATTTGATTCGTTAATACCATATGTGGGATGTGTGAAGGATAAAGTTAATGATATTATATATGTTATTATACTGGAATTATAATATACTCTCATATCATTATGATTCCATTCCAGAAAATATGAAATAGAAATGGAAGTAGCGTTCATGCGTACGTACGGCTTACCGTCTCCATGAACGGTGCATTTCATTTCTTACCTCTAAATGTGATGTAATATTATAAATGAATGTATGTACTGGATATATATGACATATATGATATCTACATCATGAATACCATTCTGGATATAATGAACCTTTGACCAAATTAACAACATGTAAGTGTAAGAAGCCTATTTTTGACTTAAGAACCAAATACCGACAAAATGAACATTATTAACTTAAATAATTACATAATGTTCATATCATTGTAATAAGTGATATAATAAGGATAATGAAGTTGAAAATGGTTCTTAATAAGGTATATATTAACTCTAGTTTATTATTCAGGAGGTTAAAGAACGGTTGAGTCAAGTCAGACACGAGGTAAGGGAAATTCTTAACCCAATTTCTGTTCTTTGGGTTAATCTCCTACTTTCAAATTCTGTCATGATATTGTTATGTATTATCTTGTATTTGTACTTTATTTATGTGTACTTATAGTTAATACACATAATAGATCTATTTTATTTATAAATGATCTTGTAAGGGAACTTCTTAACCCAACTTCCATTCTTTGGGTTAATCTCCTACTTTCAAATTATGTCATGATATTATTATGTCTTATTTTGTATTTTTACTTTCTTTATGTGTACCTATAGTGAATACACATAATATATCTATTTTATTTTAAAAATGATCTTTTTAAGGACTTCGTCTCAATCTCCTTTCATTGAGGCATATTTGGTTTTATACACAACTTTCTTTTATACGGTGTATAAACCCCGTTGAATTTTAAGTTTATTCAAAAGGAATCTTTTTATACGAAGCATTTTACTAAACGACAAAAAGGGAATGTTTTTCTTTCCGTACTTATGCGGCGACAACGACTTCTCCGCCGCCGTGAACATTATTTGAGTTTCGGCTTCCTTTACAAGCCATACCTTTTTTAAAAAAGAAAAATAAATACAATGTTTTAACATTCTTTTATTTTGGTATTGAAAATGGTTTTGAAAGAATTTTTATTATATCAATGTGTTGTATTGATATCTTGTGATTGAAATATGGAAATGTTATGTTTCCTTTATGCATGTTTTATGTGATACGATTATGTTATGGTTTATGATATGTTTAAACCTATTCATATGAGGAATGCATTGGACTTAATAAGTGACGGGTGGAGCCCGCTATAGCTCCTCGATGCATCGGCAGGTCTCATGAGACAAACTAGTGTCTTGGCACAAGGCCTTGACAAAATCTTATTTGTGGTCTTGGCACGAGGCCTTGACTACGCGGTTATGATAGTCTGGCATTATGCATTCCATCATTATGAAAGTGGTTATTGTTATTGCATGTGATTATTCGACCAGTAGAATATCCATGTAATGAAGTAAATGGCATTATCTCATTTTACTTTTGCCATATTATGTTGAAGTTCATGTTTAAAAGGCTTTTGTTTTAGTTATACATTGACTTAAATGTTAATGTTTATTTATGAAAGCTTCCGCAGTATTGTTATCCTTACTGAGCATTTGAGCTCACCCCTTTCAATGTTTAAAAATTTTCCAGGTTGTGAAGAAGTATTTTATGACTGACTTGCAAGAATAATCAGTGAAGATATGAGTGTGGACTATGAAGACCATGTTTTTTTGTAGTTTTTCACCTTTTGATGTAATGAAAGACTTATGAATGTATCTAGTGTTTCCAAGGCTACTAAACTAATCGGTCTTTCGAGACTTGATCTTTTGTGATCATGCCAATGTTACGAAGTAATGCACCGGCTCTGGGTAGCTGGGGTCGGGGCGTTACAGTTGGTATCAGAGGGAGGTTAGTACTAACCTTGGAAGCTAGATTTAGATAAACTCTGATTAGAGCACATAGCCCGAAGATAGACTTTGAGGATTAGTATAGAAGAACTTCCTAGAATTTTGGTATTGTAGAGATTTTGTGAGTTTTCCGAGCAATACATCCCTGTCTGGATACGAGCAGGTAGAGGCGGCTCTGGCACAGATGTACCTAGGGGTAAAACCCGAAAACACTGCTTTGAGCTAGACTCGAACGGGAACTGGTGCACGACAACGGGCCTTGCTGCACTCTTGGTTACGACACTCCCGGGGGATATGCTTAGGATAACTCTCATTTTCTTTACAAATCATTATGAAGGGTTTATGAGTATATACTTCCTCAAAGAAAACATTTCTTTTATGATTATGGATTATATCCATAAATAGTTCAATTTAAGTTAAGTGTTTTATAAGTTTGTGATTATGTATTTTGATTCATAAACTAATCTAGTTTATGCCATTATTTAGAAATGGCGCCTAGTGGAAGGAATGGAAACCGTATCAATGCACGCACTCCGTGTAGGGATTGCCCTCCTGCTCAGGATAATTATGGTGGAGCTAGTGATACAACTGGTGCTGATCAGCTTCTCACCGTACTGGGACAACTCACGCAGGTTATGAATAACAACCTTACTCGTATGGAGCACCCTGATCCGCAACGTGGAGGATCAATGCTAGACCGTTTCATGAGGCAACAACCGCCAACCTTCAATGGGAGTACAAATCCTACAGTAGCTGAGCAATGGATAAATTCCTTAGAGAAAATATTCCATGCCTTGGGGAGTAGTGAAAGGGAGAAGGTTGTCATGGCAGTTTACCGCCTCACTGGAGATGCCGATCAATGGTGGTCACTAATTCAAAACACAAAGGAAGATGATGAATTAACAAACATGGAATGGCAGGAGTTCAAAGAACTGTTCTTAGAAAAATACTTACCTCGAGACCATCGAGCGGATATGGAAAGGCAATTTTTGAGTCTGAGACAAAAGGAGGATGAGAATGTCGAAAAGTATGAGGCTAACTTTACAAGGTTAGCGAGGCATGCTGCAGATTATATACGTAACCCAAGAAGTAAGATTGATCGTTTCTTTGATGGGTTAAAACCATTTCTCCGTCGAGCTCTAGTGTCACAATCTTTCTCAACATACGAAGATATAGTCTCATGTGCTATCAAGACAAAAAAGGAATTCTCTAAGTCTTATGACAACAAAGTAAAGCAAGAGAAGAAGAGAACGGTGGAACAAGAGACAGATAAAGGGAAAAAGGGAAAGAAGGATTTTCCATTATGTGATAATTGTGGGAAGAATCACCCTGGTACTTGCCTAAAAGGAATGGGAGTCTGTTATAAATGTGGAGAAAAAGGTCACCAGGCACGTGATTGCAAGGGAAAGAAAGAGGCTGTCAAAGTTGAATGCTACAATTGTAGAGAAATGGGTCATTATGCAAATGAATGTCCTAAGCGTCAAGGAAACTTACCTCAGAAAAGGACAAGGGATCAAGGACAATCTTATGCTATTACTACAGTTGAAGCAGAATAACTAATGTATTGGTGCTTTTGGACTCATGGATTATATTCTGGTTATTAGAATAATGTGATATATATATAAGGATTGTACTGCAGTACTTTTTGATTTCAGTAAGGCTTTAATATGATTAAGGTAATCATATTTTTAGTATGTGACAATAAGAGAAACTTTTCTTTGTTTTGGGAATCTGATGTTACAATTGATTTTGGAATTTAGAGACCTTTTAGAGAAAGTCTGGACGGAGGTATTTTGGATAACTATTAAGGTTGGAATGGATTAAGTTGAACTTTGGATAGTATTGTTTAAGGCTAAAAAATTTATGAAGATTATTTTTGGAATATTATGATACTATAGGACAACCTGCAGGGTGGGGCATAACCCGTCGCGTCGGACAAAGCTGTAGGAATCGAACCCACAATCAAAGTGCGACATGCCTTTATTTCCTACCACTAGCCTACAGGAAGTCCCTGGTTATTAAAAAATAATTTTACTAATCTAAATGGTATGTGTTAACATTTGGAACCTTATACAAATAGGATAAGTATAATATTTTTAGGTTCTATTATCTTTTTGAGTGAAAGGTGAGCTGAAGGTTGAAACTCTAATTGTCAAGCATAAATATATATATACCTATCTCTTATTCAATGAATAAATTAATTCTTAAACTTTAGTAAAGGGATATTAAAACAAAAAATGTGTTATCCTAATACCTTATGTCTTGTTGAACTGATGATATTTTAAATCAACATAGATTGAAGGCTTTGAGGCCCTCAATTTGACAGTTGATTGTGATTGATGACCTCAATCACTCCCTACAAATATTTACGTTTTTCCTCCAATTATATGTCTTTAATTGCCACCAATGTTCTCCTTATCGAGATCATAATTTGGTGGTGACTTTCTTATTTCCATTTTCCCTCTTATTAAGGCTAAATTTTATTAACCTTATTTCCGATGTGGGTTTTCCTCAAAGGTATTTTCTCTTTTCAACCTTGTATTTTCCAAGAAAAATTTCAAATTGCGAGGACGCAATTTATTGAAGGAGGGGAGAATGTAACACCCCGAGCTTCCACGATACGCTTCTCATTCAGTAATACAATAGCTTGCATTGTACGCAACTTCGAGTTCTAAAACACCGCGACTAATCAAAGTAGCCGTTATGAATAGTAATACCTTCTTTTTGAAATATTATAAATTTTATATGTCAAAATGGACTTCATTTTTGTATTCGTAATATCGAAAATTAGCCTATGTTGAATTTTTTGTATTTTTCTGAGAACTTCTAAAATTTTATAAATAGTGAAAAATACTTAAAACAACTTTTTTAATCAAAATAATTTATAGTGATAAATTATAATATTTGATGGTTTTAAAGTATAATTAGAATATATTTTTACCATTTTATCCAATGGTGGTCATTAGAATTAATTTAACATTGAAAATGGACATAAACAATTGCCAATCTTTTGATATAAATTGTTTCTTAAAAACACGCTATTTGTCGTAACAGCGGGAATTAATTGTAAAATTAATTAATGCAACTTATACGTTTGGAATTTTGTAAAATAGACATCATTTTTGAATTCGGAATATCAATTATAGCTTAGGGTGAAATTTTGGCCTTATTCTGAAAAACTTCAATTTTTGATGAATAGTGAAACCACTAAGTGGTTGTTAAATAACTGATTTTTCGTTTAAATGAAATATTACCACTTCTGTGATTTGATTTTCAAAAATCCGACATACATGGTTGTCATTAAGAAGTAAAATGTGGTTCAATGGGATAAAAATAATTTTTTGGTGAATAGTAACTTATTAAGTTCTTAATCGCGATTAGTGGTAATTAGGGTAGTTTAAGGTATAAATAATACTTTAATAATATTAAATGACCTAGACACATGTCCCAACCTCATTGGTTGTGTCATGGCCGACCAAGACAAGCCATGGCCTAACTTGGGGACCCCATGGATCCACTTTTGTTGGGAAATGACATAAATTACTTTTTATTTAATGTTAAAGAGAAAATGACACAAACATAATATGTTTTACGAAAACAATTTTTAAGTAGGGTTACACAAGTCCAAATTTTGATTATAAATAGTCATTGGAAAGATAAAAAGATTTCCTATATCATAGTATTTTTTTTATAATTTTTAGACATTAAATAAATTTAATTATTTATGACATAATAATGATGCAGCGATGACATCATTATTTGGCGATTTAAATAAAATGGAAAGATAATATAAAATCTATGAACTACACATGGCCAAAACCAATTGGATGAGTGGATTTCGATGCCTTATCACCTTATCCACGAATTCTATCAATGTGGGACCTTTTAAAACCAAAACACATTTTCAAATAATGTAATGTTCCTTTACTTTCCAAAAGTGCCCCTCCTCTCCTCTTATAAAAGGCCCCCACCTCTACCTCATTTCACACACTCTTCAAGCCATTGGCTCGGCCAACCCCTGCCCATTTGCTCTCTCCACATCCCTCTCCTCATCATAGAGGATTCCCTTTGGGCAGAATCCTTTCAAAGGAAGCCTTTAGGCTCAACTCAAAAGGAGTTACACTTTTTAAGGTAATTCATTCTCTCATGTTCTTTTGTTTTATTTTGCTTCTCCAACCCCCTAAACTCTTTTTATTTACTTCTTTTGTAACAACACCAGTATCTTCAATATACTAGGATGTTGTTATAATATTTATTTGAGCTACACTTCCACACAACTACATCAAATGGTTAAAGAACATAAGGTTTCCGTGGATGGCGAAATTCTGCCTCCCGAAACGATGATTGTTCAACACTCATTTAACACCTTCAAAGGTGGCCATTATGATGTCACTATTTTTATATATGATATATAATATGTTTATGTTTTCCTTAAGCTTCTGTTTTTTTCATTTTGGGCATACCTTTATGGTTTCCATTATGGGTAAAACACGATATCTTCATTTTAGGAAGCGCGGACTACCGCCCCCTGAAAGTGATTTGATTCGTTAATACCATATGTGGGATGTGTGAAGGATAAAGTTAATGATATTATATATGTTATTATACTGGAATTATAATATACTCTCATATCATTATGATTCCATTCCAGAAAATATGAAATAGAAATGGAAGTAGCGTTCATGCGTACGTACGGCTTACCGTCTCCATGAACGGTGCATTTCATTTCTTACCTCTAAATGTGATGTAATATTATAAATGAATGTATGTACTGGATATATATGACATATATGATATCTACATCATGAATACCATTCTGGATATAATGAACCTTTGACCAAATTAACAACATGTAAGTGTAAGAAGCCTATTTTTGACTTAAGAACCAAATACCGACAAAATGAACATTATTAACTTAAATAATTACATAATGTTCATATCATTGTAATAAGTGATATAATAAGGATAATGAAGTTGAAAATGGTTCTTAATAAGGTATATATTAACTCTAGTTTATTATTCAGGAGGTTAAAGAACGGTTGAGTCAAGTCAGACACGAGGTAAGGGAAATTCTTAACCCAATTTCTGTTCTTTGGGTTAATCTCCTACTTTCAAATTCTGTCATGATATTGTTATGTATTATCTTGTATTTGTACTTTCTTTATGTGTACTTATAGTTAATACACATAATAGATCTATTTTATTTATAAATGATCTTGTAAGGGAACTTCTTAACCCAACTTCCATTCTATGGGTTAATCTCCTACTTTCAAATTATGTCATGATATTATTATGTCTTATTTTGTATTTTTACTTTCTTTATGTGTACCTATAGTGAATACACATAATAGATCTATTTTATTTTAAAAATGATCTTTTTAAGGACTTCGTCTCAATCTTCTTTCATTGAGGCATATTTGGTTTTATACACAACCTTCTTTTATACGATGTATAAACCCCTTTGACTTTTACGTTTATTCAAAAGGAATCTTTTTTATACGAAGCGTTTTGCTAAACGACAAAAGGGAATGTTTTTCTTTCCGTACTTATGCGGCGACAACTACTTCTCCGCCGCCGTGACCATTATTTGAGTTTCGGCTTCCTCTACAAGCCATCGTTTTCTTTTACAAAGTTTTAACATTCTTTTATTTTGGTATTGAAAATGGTTTTGAAAGCGTTTTTATTATATCAATGTGTTGTATTGATATCTTGTGATTGAAATGTGGAAATGTTATGTTTCCTTTATGCATGTTTTATGTGATACGATTATGTTATGGTTTATGATATGTTTAAACTTATTCATATGAGGAATGTATTGGACTTAATATGTGACGGGTGGAGCCCGCTATAGCTCCTCGATGCATCGGTAGGTCTCATGAGACAACTAGACGTGGAATTGGCCGAGGCCCTTTCTCCAATTTTGATTTATGGTTTTGGCCGAGGCCTTAATCATTTTAGACGTCTTGGACGAGGCCTTGACAAAATGTTTCAGAATGTCCGGCATTATACATTCCATCATTATGAAAGTGGTTATTGTTATTGCATGTGATTATTCGACCAGTAGAATATCCATGTAATGAAGTAAATGGCATTATCTCATTTTACTTTTGCCATATTATGTTGAAGTTCATGTTTAAAAGGCTTTTGTTTTAGTTATACATTGCCTTAAATGTTAATGTTTATTTATGAAAGCTTCCGCATTATTGTTATCCTTACTGAGAATTTGAGCTCACCCCTTTCAATGTTTAAAAATTTTCCAGGTTGTGAAGAAGTATTTTATGACTGACTTGCAAGAATAATCAGTGAAGATATGAGTGTGGACTATGAAGACCATGTTTTTTTGTAGTTTTTCACCTTTTGATGTAATGAAAGACATATGAATGTATCTAGTGTTTCCAAGGCTACTAAACTAATCGGTCTTTCGAGACTTGATCTTTTGTGATCATGCCAATGTTACGAAGTAATGCACCGGCTCTGGGTAGCTGGGGTCGGGGCGTTACAGTCTCATGAGACCTACCGATGCATTGAGGAGCTATAGCGGGCTCCACCCGTCACTTATTAAGTCCAATACATTCCTCATATGAATAGGTTTAAACATATCATAAACCATAACATAATCGTATCACATAAAACATGAATAAAGGAAACATAACATTTCCACATTTCAATCACAAGATATCAATACAACACATTGATATAATAAAAACGCTTTCAAAACCATTTTCAATACCAAAATAAAAGAAAGTTAAAACTTTGTATTTATTTTTCATTAAAAAAAATGATGGCTTGTAAAGGAAGCTGAAACTCAAATAATGGTCATGGCGGCGGAGAAGTCGTTGTCGCCGCATAAGTACGGAAAGAAAACATTCCCTTTTGTCGTTTAGCAAAACGCTTCGTATAAAAAAGAATCCTTTTGAATAAACATAAAAGTCAAAGGGGTTTATACACCGTATAAAAGAAATTTGTGTATAAAACAAAATATGCCTCAATGAAAGGAGATTGAGACGAAGTCCTTAAAAAGATCATTTTTAAAATAGAATAGATATATTATGTGTATTCACTATAGGTACACATAAAGAAAGTAAAAATACAAAATAGGACATAATAACATCATGACATAATTTGAAAGTAGGAGATTAACCCAAAGAATGGAAGTTGGGTTAAGAAGTTCCCTTACAAGATCATTTATAAATAAAATAGATCTATTATGTGTATTAACTATAAGTACACATAAAGAAAGTACAAATACAAGATAATACATAACAATATCATGACAGAATTTGAAAGTAGGAGATTAACCCAAAGAACAGAAATTGGGTTAAGAATTTCCCTTACAAGATCATTTATAAATAAAATAGATCTATTATGTGTATTAACTATAAGTACACATAAAGAAAGTACAAATACAAGATAATACATAACAATATCATGACAGAATTTGAAAGTAGGAGATTAACCCAAAGAACAGAAATTGGGTTAAGAATTTCCCTTACCTCGTGTCTGACTTGACTCAACCGTTCTTTAACCTCCTGAATAATAAACTAGAGTTAATATATACCTTATTAAGAACCATTTTCAACTTCATTATCCTTATTATATCACTTATTACAATGATATGAACATTATGTAATTATTTAAGTTAATAATGTTCATTTTGTCGGTATTTGGTTCTTAAGTCAAAAATAGGCTTCTTACACTTACATGTTGTTAATTTGGTCAAAGGTTCATTATATCCAGAATTGTATTCATGATGTAGATATCATATATGTCATATATATCCAGTACATACATTCATTTATAATATTACATCACATTTAGAGGTAAGAAATGAAATGCACCGTTCATGGAGACGGTAAGCCGTACGTACGCATGAACGCTACTTCCATTTCTATTTCATATTTTCTGGAATGGAATCATAATGATATGAGAGTATATTATAATTCCAGTATAATAACATATATAATATCATTAACTTTATCCTTCACACATCCCACATATGGTATTAACGAATCAAATCACTTTCAGGGGGCGGTAGTCCGCGCTTCCTAAAATGAAGATATCGTGTTTTACCCATAATGGAAACCATAAAGGTATGCCCAAAATGAAAAAAACAGAAGCTTAAGGAAAACATAAACATATTATATATCATATATAAAAATAGTGACATCATAATGGCCACCTTTGAAGGTGTTAAATGAGTGTTGAACAATCATCGTTTCGGGAGGCAGAATTTCGCCATCCACCGAAACCTTATGTTCTTTAACCATTTGATGTAGTTGTGTGGAAGTGTAGCTCAAATAAATCTTATAACAACATCCTAGTATATTTAAGATACTGGTGTTGTTACAAAAGAAGTAAATAAAAAGAGTTTAGGGGGTTGGAGAAGCAAAATAAAACAAAAGAACATGAGAGAATGAATTACCTTAAAAAGTGTAACTCCTTTTGAGTTGAGCCTAAAGGCTTCCTTTGAAAGGATTCTGCCCAAAGGGAATCCTCTAGGATGAGGAGAGGGATGTGGAGAGAGCAAATGGGCAGGGGTTGGCCGAGCCAATGGCTTGAAGAGTGTGTGAAATGAGGTAGAGGTGGGGGCCTTTTATAAGAGGAGAGGAGGGGCACTTTTGGAAAGTAAAGGAACATTACATTATTTGAAAATGTGTTTCGGTTTTAAAAGTTCCCACATTGATAGAATTCGTGGATAAGGTGATAAGGCATCGAAATCCACTCATCCAATTGGTTTTGGCCATGTGTAGTTCATAGATTTTATATTATCTTTCCATTTTATTTAAATCGTCAAATAATGATGTCATCGCTGCATCATTATTATGTCATAAATAATTAAATTTATTTAATGTCTAAAAATTATAAAAAAAAAATACTATGATATAGGAAATCTTTTTATCTTTCCAATGACTATTTATAATCAAAATTTGGACTTGTGTAACCCTACTTAAAAATTGTTTTAGTAAAACACTTTATGTTAGTGTCATTTTCACTTTAACATTAAATAAAAAGTAATTTATGTTATTTCCCAACAAAAGTGGATCCATGGGGTCCCCAAGTTAGGCCATGGCTTGTCTTGGTCGGCCATGACACAACCAATGAGGTTGGGACATGTGTCTAGGTCATTTAATATTATTAAAGTATTATTTATACCTTAAACTACCCTAATTACCACTAATCGCGATTAAGAACTTAATAAGTTACTATTCACCAAAAAATTATTTTTATCCCATTGAACCACATTTTACTTCTTAATGACAACCATGTATGTCGGATTTTTGAAAATCAAATCACAGAAGTGGTAATATTTCATTTAAACGAAAAATCAGTTATTTAACAACCACTTAGTGGTTTCACTATTCATCAAAAATTGAAGTTTTTCAGAATAAGGCCAAAATTTCACCCTAAGCTATAATTGATATTCCGAATTGAAAAATGATGTCTATTTTACAAAATTCCAAACATATTAGTTGCATTAATTAATTTTATAATTAATTCCCGCTGTCACAACAAATAGCGTGTTTTTAAGAAACAATTTATATCAAAAGATTGGCAATTGTTTATGTCCAATTTCAATGTTAAATTAATTCTAATGACCACCATTGGATAAAATGGTAAAAATATATTCTAATTATACTTTAAAACCATCAAATATTATAATTTATCACTATAAATTATTTTGATTAAAAAAGTTGTTTTAAGTATTTTTCACTATTTATAAAATTTTAGAAGTTCTCAGAAAAATACCAAAAATTCAACATAGGCTAATTTTCGATATTACGAATACAAAAATGAAGTCCATTTTGACATATAAAATTTCTATAATTTTAAAAAGTGGTTATTACTATTCATAACGGCTACTTTGATTAGTCGCGGTGTTTTAGAACTCGAAGTTGCGTTCAATGCAAGCTATTTCATTATTGAATGAGAAGCGTATCGTGGAAGCTCGGGGTGTTACATTCTCCCCTCCTTCAATAAATTGCGTCCTCGCAATTTGAAATTTTTCTTTGAAAATAAAAGGTTGAAAAGAGACAATACCTTTGAGGAAAACCCACATCGGAAATAAGGTTAATAAATATATAACATTAAAAGAAAGCAGGATAATTACAAAGGTCACCCGATATAGCCCACTCTAGGATTATATGAAAATATGGATATGGAGGAGAAACAAACCATCAAGGTCTGATGGAGAGTTATAGAAAACAGGATTAGGAGAAATCTTAACCACAAGAAAATCACAAACTTGTGATTGGTTAAATGGTCATTGAATCCCCAGTTGGAAAAGTTAACCGACAACATTTTTGTTTTAAGTTACCTTTTATAATGTTGAGGAATTTATTTAGGAGATTTACTAAGAACGTAAGGGAATATACATACTTGTTATGTATACTTTCATTCGTTAATAAATTTTTACCACAAACCCAACTTTTACTCCAAATGGTAACGGAACTCAAAAATATTCTATTTATCCAAATTGTATAAGGTTCAAAATGTTAACACATACCATTTAGATTAGTAAAACTATTTTGTAATAACCAGGGACTTCCTGTAGGCTAGTGGTAGGAAATAAAGGCCTGTCGCACTATGGTTGTGGGTTCGATTCCTGCAGCTTTGTCCGACGCGACGGGTTATGCCCCACCCTGCAGGTTGTCCTTTTCCTAAAAATATAGTACCATACTATTCCAAAAATAATCTTCATAAATGTTTTAACCTTAAACAATACTATCCAAAGTTCAACTTAATCCACTCCAACCTTTATAGTTATCCAAAATACCTTCATCCAGACTTTCTCTAAAAGGTCTCTAAATTCCAAAATCAATTGTAACATCAGATTCCCCAAACAAAGAAAAGTTTCTCTTATTGTCACATACTAAAAATATGATTACCTTAATCATATTAAAACCTTACTGAAATCAAAAAGTACTGCAGTACAATCCTTATATATATATTACATTATTCTTATAATCAGAATATAATCCTTGAGTCCAAAAGCACCAATACATTAGTTATTCTGCTTCAACTGTAGTAACAGCATAAGATTGTCCTTGATCCCTTGGCCTTTTCTGAGGTAAGTTTCCCTGACGCTTAGGACATTCATTTGCATAATGACCCATTTCTCTACAATTGTAGCATTCAACTTTGACAGCCTCTTTCTTTCCCTTGCAATCACGAGCCTGGTGACCTTTTTCTCCACATTTATAACAAACTCCCATTCCTTTTAGGCAAGTACCAGGGTGATTCTTCCCACAATTATCACATAATGGAAAATCCTTCTTTCCCTTTTTCCCATTATCTGTCTCTTGTTCCACCGTTCTCTTCTTCTCTTGCTTTACTTTGTTGTCATAAGACTTAGAGAATTCCTTTTCTGTCTTGATAGCACACGAGACAATATCTTCGTATGATGAGAAGGATTGTGATACCAAAGCTCGACGGAGAAATGGTTTTAACCCATCAAAGAAACGATCAATCTTACTCCTAGGGTTACGTATATAATCGGCAGCATGCCTCGCTAACCTTGTAAAGTTAGCCTCATACTTTGCGACATTCTCATCCTCCTTCTGCCTCAGACTCAGAAATTGCCTTTCCATATCTGCTCGATGGTCACGAGGAAAGTATTTTTCTAAGAAAAGATCTTTGAACTCCCTCCATTCCATATTCGATACGTCATCATCTTCCTTTGTGTTTTGAATCAGCGACCACCACTGATCGGCATCTCCAGTGAGGCGGTAAACTGCCATGACAACCTTCTCCCTTTCACTACTCCGCAAGGCATGGAATATTTTCTCTAAGGAATTTATCCATTGCTCAGCTACTATAGGATTTGTACTCCCATTAAAGGTTGGTGGTTGTTGCCTCATGAAACGATCTAGCATTGATCCTCCACGTTGCGGATCAGGGTGCTCCATACGAGTAAGGTTATTATTCATAACCTGAGTGAGTTGTCCCAGTATGGTAATAAGTTGATCAGCACCAGTTGTATCTCCAGATCCACAATAATTATCCTGAGCAGGAGGGCAATCCCTACACGGAGTGCGTGCATTGATACGGTTTCCATTCCTTCCACTAGGCGCCATTTCTAAATAATGGCATAAACTAGATTAGTTCATGAATCAAAATACATAATTCCATACTTGTAAAACACTTAACATAAATTGAACTAATTTATGGATATAATCCATAATCATAAAAGAAATGTTTTCGTTGAGGAAGTATATACTCATAAACCCTTCATAATGATTTGTAAAGAAAATGAGAGTTATCCTAAGCATATCCCCCGGGAGTGTCGTAACCAAGAGTGCAGAAAGGCCCGTTGTCGTGCACCAGTTCCCGTTCGAGTCTAGCTCAAAGCAGTGTTTTCGGGTTTTACCCCTAGGTACATCTGTGCCAGAGCCGCCTCTACCTGCTCGTATCCAGACAGGGATGTATTGCTCGGAAAACTCACAAAATCTCTACAATACCAAAATTCTAGGAAGTTCTTCTATACTAATCCTCAAAGTCTATCTTCGGGCTATGTGCTCTAATCAGAGTTTATCTAAATCTAGCTTCCAAGGTTAGTAATAAACTGCCTCTGATACCAACTGTAATGCCCCGACCCCAGCTACCCAGAGCCGGTGCATTACTTCGTAACATTGGCATGATCACAAAAGATCAAGTCTCGAAAGACCGATTAGTTTAGTAGCCTTGGAAACACTAGATACATTCATAAGTCTTTCATTACATCAAAAGGTGAAAAACTACAAAAAAACATGGTCTTCATAGTCCACACTCATATCTTCACTGATTATTCTTGCAAGTCAGTCATAAAATACTTCTTCACAACCTGGAAAATTTTTAAACATTGAAAGGGGTGAGCTCAAATGCTCAGTAAGGATAACAATAATGCGGAAGCTTTCATAAATAAACATTAACATTTAAGGCAATGTATAACTAAAACAAAAGCCTTTTAAACATGAACTTCAACATAATATGGCAAAAGTAAAATGAGATAATGCCATTTACTTCTTCACATGGATATTCTACTGGTCGAATAATCACATGCAATATCAATAACCACTTTCATAATGAGGAAATGTATAATGCCGGACATTCTGAAACATTTTGTCAAGGCCTCGGCCAAGACGTCTAAAATGATTAAGGCCTCGGCCAAAACCATAAATCAAATTGGGAAAGGGCCTCGGCCAATTCCACATCTAGTTGTCTCATGAGACCTACCGATGCATCGAGGAGCTATAGCGGGCTCCACCCGTCACTTATTAAGTCCAATACATTCCTCATATGAATAGGTTTAAACATATCATAAACCATAACATAATCGTATCACATAAAACATGAATAAAGGAAACATAACATTTCCACATTTCAATCACAAGATATCAATACAACACATTGATATAATAAAAACGCTTTCAAAACCATTTTCAATACCAAAATAAAAGAAAGTTAAAACTTTGTATTTATTTTTCATTAAAAAAAATGATGGCTTGTAAAGGAAGCTGAAACTCAAATAATGGTCATGGCGGCGGAGAAGTCGTTGTCGCCGCATAAGTACGGAAAGAAAACATTCCCTTTTGTCGTTTAGCAAAACGCTTCGTATAAAAAAGAATCCTTTTGAATAAACATAAAAGTCAAAGGGGTTTATACACCGTATAAAAGAAATTTGTGTATAAAACAAAATATGCCTCAATGAAAGGAGATTGAGACGAAGTCCTTAAAAAGATCATTTTTAAAATAGAATAGATATATTATGTGTATTCACTATAGGTACACATAAAGAAAGTAAAAATACAAAATAGGACATAATAACATCATGACATAATTTGAAAGTAGGAGATTAACCCAAAGAATGGAAGTTGGGTTAAGAAGTTCCCTTACAAGATCATTTATAAATAAAATAGATCTATTATGTGTATTAACTATAAGTACACATAAAGAAAGTACAAATACAAGATAATACATAACAATATCATGACAGAATTTGAAAGTAGGAGATTAACCCAAAGAACAGAAATTGGGTTAAGAATTTCCCTTACAAGATCATTTATAAATAAAATAGATCTATTATGTGTATTAACTATAAGTACACATAAATAAAGTACAAATACAAGATAATACATAACAATATCATGACAGAATTTGAAAGTAGGAGATTAACCCAAAGAACAGAAATTGGGTTAAGAATTTCCCTTACCTCGTGTCTGACTTGACTCAACCGTTCTTTAACCTCCTGAATAATAAACTAGAGTTAATATATACCTTATTAAGAACCATTTTCAACTTCATTATCCTTATTATATCACTTATTACAATGATATGAACATTATGTAATTATTTAAGTTAATAATGTTCATTTTGTCGGTATTTGGTTCTTAAGTCAAAAATAGGCTTCTTACACTTACATGTTGTTAATTTGGTCAAAGGTTCATTATATCCAGAATGGTATTCATGATTTAGATATCATATATGTCATATATATCCAGTACATACATTCATTTATAATATTACATCACATTTAGAGGTAAGAAATGAAATGCACCGTTCATGGAGACGGTAAGCCGTACGTACGCATGAACGCTACTTCCATTTCTATTTCATATTTTCTGGAATGGAATCATAATGATATGAGAGTATATTATAATTCCAGTATAATAACATATATAATATCATTAACTTTATCCTTCACACATCCCACATATGGTATTAACGAATCAAATCACTTTCAGGGGGCGGTAGTCCGCGCTTCCTAAAATGAAGATATCGTGTTTTACCCATAATGGAAACCATAAAGGTATGCCCAAAATGAAAAAAACAGAAGCTTAAGGAAAACATAAACATATTATATATCATATATAAAAATAGTGACATCATAATGGCCACCTTTGAAGGTGTTAAATGAGTGTTGAACAATCATCGTTTCGGGAGGCAGAATTTCGCCATCCACGGAAACCTTATGTTCTTTAACCATTTGATGTAGTTGTGTGGAAGTGTAGCTCAAATAAATCTTATAACAACATCCTAGTATATTTAGGATACTGGTGTTGTTACAAAAGAAGTAAATAAAAAGAGTTTAGGGGGTTGGAGAAGCAAAATAAAACAAAAGAACATGAGAGAATGAATTACCTTAAAAAGTGTAACTCCTTTTGAGTTGAGCCTAAAGGCTTCCTTTGAAAGGATTCTGCCCAAAGGGAATCCTCTAGGATGAGGAGAGGGATGTGGAGAGAGCAAATGGGCAGGGGTTGGCCGAGCCAATGGCTTGAAGAGTGTGTGAAATGAGGTAGAGGTGGGGGCCTTTTATAAGAGGAGAGGAGGGGCACTTTTGGAAAGTAAAGGAACATTACATTATTTGAAAATGTGTTTCGGTTTTAAAAGGTCCCACATTGATAGAATTCGTGGATAAGGTGATAAGGCATCGAAATCCACTCATCCAATTGGTTTTGGCCATGTTTAGTTCATAGATTTTATATTATCTTTCCATTTTATTTAAATCGTCAAATAATGATGTCATCGCTGCATCATTATTATGTCATAAATAATTAAATTTATTTAATGTCTAAAAATTATAAAAAAAAATACTATGATATAGGAAATCGTTTTATCTTTCCAATGACTATTTATAATCAAAATTTGGACTTGTGTAACCCTACTTAAAAATTGTTTTAGTAAAACACTTTATGTTAGTGTCATTTTCACTTTAACATTAAATAAAAAGTAATTTATGTTATTTCCCAACAAAAGTGGATCCATGGGGTCCCCAAGTTAGGCCATGGCTTGTCTTGGTCGGCCATGACACAACCAATGAGGTTGGGACATGTGTCTAGGTCATTTAATATTATTAAAGTATTATTTATACCTTAAACTACCCTAATTACCACTAATCGCGATTAAGAACTTAATAAGTTACTATTCACCAAAAAATTATTTTTATCCCATTGAACCACATTTTACTTCTTAATGACAACCATGTATGTCGGATTTTTGAAAATCAAATCACAGAAGTGGTAATATTTCATTTAAACGAAAAATCAGTTATTTAACAACCACTTAGTGGTTTCACTATTCATCAAAAATTGAAGTTTTTCAGAATAAGGCCAAAATTTCACCCTAAGCTATAATTGATATTCCGAATTGAAAAATGATGTCTATTTTACAAAATTCCAAACATATTAGTTGCATTAATTAATTTTATAATTAATTCCCGCTGTCACAACAAATAGCGTGTTTTTAAGAAACAATTTATATCAAAAGATTGGCAATTGTTTATGTCCAATTTCAATGTTAAATTAATTCTAATGACCACCATTGGATAAAATGGTAAAAATATATTCTAATTATACTTTAAAACCATCAAATATTATAATTTATCACTATAAATTATTTTGATTAAAAAAGTTGTTTTAAGTATTTTTCACTATTTATAAAATTTTAGAAGTTCTCAGAAAAATACCAAAAATTCAACATAGGCTAATTTTCGATATTACGAATACAAAAATGAAGTCCATTTTGACATATAAAATTTCTATAATTTTAAAAAGTGGTTATAACGCCCCGACCCCAGCTACCCAAAGCCGGTGCATTACTTCGTAACATTGGCATGATCCCAAAAGATCAAGTCTCGAAAGACCGATTAGTTTAGTAGCCTTGGAAACACTAGATACATTCATAAGTCTTTCAATACATCAAAATTAAACAAACTACAAAAAAACATGGTCTTCATAGTCCACACTCATATCTTCACTGATTATTCTTGCAAGTCAGTCATAAAATACTTCTTCACAACCTGGAAAATTTTTAAACATTGAAAGGGGTGAGCTCAAATGCTCAGTAAGGATAACAATAATGCGGAAGCTTTCATAAATAAACATTAACATTTAAGGCAATGTATAACTAAAACAAAAGCCTCTTAAACATGAACTTCAACATAATATGGCAAAAGTAAAATGAGATAATGCCATTTACTTCTTCACATGGATATTCTACTGGTCGAATAATCACATGTAATATCAATAACCACTTTCATAATGATGGAATGCATAATGCCAGACTATCATAACCACGTAGTCAAGGCCTCGTGCCAAGACCACAAATAAGATTTTGTCAAGGCCTTGTGCCAAGACACTAGTTTGTCTCATGAGACCTGCCGATGCATCGAGGAGCTATAGCGGGCTCCACCCGTCACTTATTAAGTCCAATGCATTCCTCATATGAATAGGTTTAAACATATCATAAACCATAACATAATCGTATCACATAAAACATGCATAAAGGAAACATAACATTTCCATATTTCAATCACAAGATATCAATACAACACATTGATATAATAAAAATTCTTTCAAAACCATTTTCAATACCAAAATAAAAGAATGTTAAAACATTGTATTTATTTTTCTTTTTTAAAAAAGGTATGGCTTGTAAAGGAAGCCGAAACTCAAATAATGTTCACGGCGGCGGAGAAGTCGTTGTCGCCGCATAAGTACGGAAAGAAAAACATTCCCTTTTTGTCGTTTAGTAAAATGCTTCGTATAAAAAGATTCCTTTTGAATAAACTTAAAAGTTAAAGGGGTTTATACACCGTATAAAAGAAAGTTGTGTATAAAACCAAATATGCCTCAATGAAAGGAGATTGAGACGAAGTCCTTAAAAAGATCATTTTTAAAATAAAATAGATATATTATGTGTATTCACTATAGGTACACATAAAGAAAGTAAAAATACAAAATAAGACATAATAATATCATGACATAATTTGAAAGTAGGAGATTAACCCAAAGAATGGAAATTGGGTTAAGAAATTCCCTTACCTCGTGTCTGACTTGACTCAACCGTTCTTTAACCTCCTGAATAATAAACTAGAGTTAATATATACCTTATTAAGAACCATTTTTAATTTCATTATCCTTATTATATCACTTATTACAATGATATGAACATTATGTAATTATTTAAGTTAATAACGGTCGTTTTGTCGATCTTTGGTACTTGAGTCAACAATAAGCTTCTTATAATTACAAGTTGTTTATGTGGTGAAATATCCATTATATCCAGAATTATATTCATGATTTATATGTCATATATATCTTATATATCCAGTATATACATTCATTTATAATATTACATAACATTTAGAGGTAAGAAATGAAATGCACCGTTCATGGAGACGGTAAGCCATACGTACGCATGAACGCTACTTTCATTTCAATTTCATATTTAATGGAACTAAATCATAATGATATAAATGTATAATATAATTCCAGTATAATATAGTGTATAATACCATTTACTCCATCCTTTATACATCCCACATATGGCATTAACGATTCAAATCACTTTGAGGGGGCGGTAGTCCGCACTTCCTAAAATGAAATTATCGCGTTTTACCCATAATGGAAATCATAAAGTAAGCCATAAATGAGAAATACAGAAGCATAAGTAAAACCTAAACACATTATATATCATATATAAATATAGTGACATCTTAATGGCCACCTTTGAAGGTGTTATATGAGTGTTGAACAATCATCGTTTCGTGAGGCAGAAATTCGCCATCCACAGAAACCGTATGTTCTTTAACCATTAGATGTAGGTGTGTGTAAGTGTAGCTCGAATACTTCTTATAACAACATCCTAGTATATTGAGGATACTGGTGTTGTTACAAAAGAAATGAATAAAAAGAGTTTAGGGGGTTGGAGAAGAAAAATAAAACAAAACAACATTATAAAAGACATTACCTCAAAATCGGGTAACTCTTTTTGATTTGAGCTAAAGGCTTCCTTGGGAAGAGTTCTGCCCAAAGAGAATCCTCTAGGATGAGGAGAGGGATGTGGAGAGAGCAAATGGGCAGGGTTTGGCCGAGCCAATGGCTTGAAGAGTGTGTGAAATGAGGTAGAGGTGGGGGCCTTTTATAAGAGGAGAGGAGGGGCACTTTTGGAAAGTAAAGGAACATTACATTATTTGAAAATGTGTTTCGGTTTTAAAAGGTCCCACATTGATAGAATTCGTGGATAAGGTGATAAGGCATCGAAATCCACTCATCCAATTGGTTTTGGCCAAGTGTAAGCCTTGGATTTTGCATTATCTTCCCATTTTATTTAAATCGTTAAATAATGAGGTCATCACTACATCATCATGATGTCATAAATAATTTAATTTATTTAATGTATACAAATTATAAAAAAATACTATGATGTAGGAAATCTTTTTAGCTTTGTAATGAATATTTATAATCAAAATTTGGACTTGTGTAACCCCACTTAAAAACTGTTTTAGTAAAACAACTCAAGTTTCTGTCAATTTAATTTCAACATTAAATAAATATATATTAATGTCATTTTCCAACTAAAGTGGCTCCATGGGGTCCCCAAGTTGACCCATGGGTTGTCTTGGTCGTCCATGACTCATCCAATAGGAGTAGGACAAGTGTCAAGCTCATATCATATTAATAAAACATTGTTTTTACCTTAAACTACACTAATTACCTCTAATCGCGATTAAGAACTTAAAAGTTACTATTCACCAAAAAATTATTTTGATCTCATTGAACCACATTTTACTTCTTAATGAAAACCATGTATGTCGGATTTTTGAAAATCAAATCACAGATGTGGTAATATTTCATTTAAACGAAAAATCAGTTATTTAACTACCACTTAGTGGTTTCACTATTCATCAAAAATTGAAGTTTTTCAGAATAAGGCCAAAATTTCACCCTAAGCTATAATTGATATTCCGAATTGAAAAATGATGTCTATTTTACAAAATTCCAAACATATTAGTTGCATTAATTAATTTTATAATTAATTCCCGCTGTCACAACAAATAGCGTGTTTTTAAGAAACAATTTATAACAAAAGATTGGCAATTGTTTATGTCCAATTTCAATGTTAAATTAATTCTAATGACCACCATTGGATAAAATGGTAAAAATATATTCTAATTATACTTTAAAACGATCAAATATTATAATTTATCACTATAAATTATTTTGATTAAAAAAGTTGTTTTAAGTATTTTTCACTATTTATAAAATTTTAGAAGTTCTCAGAAAAATACCAAAAATTCAACATAGGCTAATTTCGATATTACGAATACAAAAATGAAGTCCATTTTGACATATAAAATTTCTATAATTTTAAAAAGTGGTTATTACTATTCATAACGGCTACTTTGATTAGTCGCGGTGTTTTAGAACTCGAAGTTGCGTTCAATGCAAGCTATTTCATTATTGAATGAGAAGCGTATCGTGGAAGCTCGGGGTGTTACATTCTCCCCTCCTTCAATAAATTGCGTCCTCGCAATTTGAAATTTTTCTTTGAAAATAAAAGGTTGAAAAGAGACAATACCTTTGAGGAAAACCCACATCGGAAATAAGGTTAATAAATATATAACATTAAAAGAAAGCAGGATAATTACAAAGGTCACCCGATATAGCCCACTCTAGGATTATATGAAAATATGGATATGGAGGAGAAACAAACCATCAAGGTCTGATGGAGAGTTATAGAAAACAGGATTAGGAGAAATCTTAACCACAAGAAAATCACAAACTTGTGATTGATTAAATGGTCATTGAATCCCCAGTTGGAAAAGTTAACCGACAACATTTTTGTTTTAAGTTACCTTTTATAATGTTGAGGAATTTATTTAGGAGATTTACTAAGAACGTAAGGGAATATACATACTTGTTATGTATACTTTCATTCGTTAATAAATTTTTACCACAAACCCAACTTTTACTCCAAATGGTAACGGAACTCAAAAATATTCTATTTATCCAAATTGTATAAGGTTCAAAATGTTAACACATACCATTTAGATTAGTAAAACTATTTTGTAATAACCAGGGACTTCCTGTAGGCTAGTGGTAGGAAATAAAGGCCTGTCGCACTATGGTTGTGGGTTCGATTCCTGCAGCTTTGTCCGACGCGACGGGTTATGCCCCACCCTGCAAGTTGTCCTTTTCCTAAAAATATAGTACCATACTATTCCAAAAATAATCTTCATAAATGTTTTAACCTTAAACAATACTATCCAAAGTTCAACTTAATCCACTCCAACCTTTATAGTTATCCAAAATACCTTCATCCAGACTTTCTCTAAAAGGTCTCTAAATTCCAAAATCAATTGTAACATCAGATTCCCCAAACAAAGAAAAGTTTCTCTTATTGTCACATACTAAAAATATGATTACCTTAATCATATTAAAACCTTACTGAAATCAAAAAGTACTGCAGTACAATCCTTATATATATATTACATTATTCTTATAATCAGAATATAATCCTTGAGTCCAAAAGCACCAATACATTAGTTATTCTGCTTCAACTGTAGTAACAGCATAAGATTGTCCTTGATCCCTTGGCCTTTTCTGAGGTAAGTTTCCCTGACGCTTAGGACATTCATTTGCATAATGACCCATTTCTCTACAATTGTAGCATTCAACTTTGACAGCCTCTTTCTTTCCCTTGCAATCACGAGCCTGGTGACCTTTTTCTCCACATTTATAACAAACTCCCATTCCTTTTAGGCAAGTACCAGGGTGATTCTTCCCACAATTATCACATAATGGAAAATCCTTCTTTCCCTTTTTCCCATTATCTGTCTCTTGTTCCACCGTTCTCTTCTTCTCTTGCTTTACTTTGTTGTCATAAGACTTAGAGAATTCCTTTTCTGTCTTGATAGCACACGAGACAATATCTTCGTATGATGAGAAGGATTGTGATACCAAAGCTCGACGGAGAAATGGTTTTAACCCATCAAAGAAACGATCAATCTTACTCCTAGGGTTACGTATATAATCGGCAGCATGCCTCGCTAACCTTGTAAAGTTAGCCTCATACTTTGCGACATTCTCATCCTCCTTCTGCCTCAGACTCAGAAATTGCCTTTCCATATCTGCTCGATGGTCACGAGGAAAGTATTTTTCTAAGAAAAGATCTTTGAACTCCCTCCATTCCATATTCGATACGTCATCATCTTCCTTTGTGTTTCGAATCAGCGACCACCACTGATCGATATCTCCAGTGAGGCGGTAAACTGCCATGACAACCTTCTCCCTTTCACTACTCCCCAAAGCCTGAAATATTTTCTCTAGGGAATTTATCCATTGCTCGGCTACTAAGGGATTTGTACTCCCATTAAAGGTTGGTGGTTGTTGCCTCATGAAACGATCTAGCATTGATCCTCCACGTTGCGGATCAGGGTGCTCCATACGAGTAAGGTTATTATTCATAACCTGAGTGAGTTGTCCCAGTATGGTAATAAGTTGATCAGCACCAGTTGTATCTCCAGATCCACAATAATTATCTTGATCAAGAGGGAAATCCCTACACGGATTTCGTGCATTGATACGGTTTCCATTCCTTCCACTAGGCGCCATTTCTAAACAATGGCATAAACTAGATTAGTTTATGAATCAAAATACATAATTCCATACTTATAAAACACTTAACATAAATTGAACTATTTATGGATATAATCCATAATCATAAAAAGAAATGTTTTCTTTGAGAAAGTATATACTCATAACCCTTCATAGTGGTTTGTAAATAAAATGAGAATTATCCTAAGCATATCCCCTGGGAGTGTCGTAACCAAGAGTGCAGCAAGGCCCGTTTTCGTGCACCAGTTCCCGTTTGAGTCTAGCACAAAGCGGTGTTTTCGGGTTTTACCCCTAGGTACATCTGTGCCAGAGCCGCCTCTACCTGCTCGTATCCAGACAGGGATGTATTGCTTGGAAAACTCTACAATACCAAAATTCTAGTAAGTTCTTCTATACTAATCCTCAAAGTCTATCTTTGGGCTATGTGCTCTAATCAGAGTTTATCTAAATCTAGCTTCCAAGGTTAGTACTAAACTGCCTCTGATACCAACTGTAACGCCCCGACCCCAGCTACCCAGAGCCGGTGCATTACTTCGTAACATTGGCATGATCCCAAAAGATCAAGTCTCGAAAGACCGATTAGTTTAGTAGCCTTGGAAACACTAGATACATTCATAAGTCTTTCAATACATCAAAATTAAACAAACTACAAAAAAACATGGTCTTCATAGTCCACACTCATATCTTCACTGATTATTCTTGCAAGTCAGTCATAAAATACTTCTTCACAACCTGGAAAATTTTTAAACATTGAAAGGGGTGAGCTCAAATGCTCAGTAAGGATAACAATAATGCGGAAGCTTTCATAAATAAACATTAACATTTAAGGCAATGTATAACTAAAACAAAAGCCTCTTAAACATGAACTTCAACATAATATGGCAAAAGTAAAATGAGATAATGCCATTTACTTCTTCACATGGATATTCTACTGGTCGAATAATCACATGTAATATCAATAACCACTTTCATAATGATGGAATGCATAATGCCAGACTATCATAACCACGTAGTCAAGGCCTCGTGCCAAGACCACAAATAAGATTTTGTCAAGGCCTTGTGCCAAGACACTAGTTTGTCTCATGAGACCTGCCGATGCATCGAGGAGCTATAGCGGGCTCCACCCGTCACTTATTAAGTCCAATGCATTCCTCATATGAATAGGTTTAAACATATCATAAACCATAACATAATCGTATCACATAAAACATGCATAAAGGAAACATAACATTTCCATATTTCAATCACAAGATATCAATACAACACATTGATATAATAAAAATTCTTTCAAAACCATTTTCAATACCAAAATAAAAGAATGTTAAAACATTGTATTTATTTTTCTTTTTTAAAAATAACACCCCGAGCTTCCACGATACGCTTCTCATTCAATAATGCAATAGCTTGCATTGTACGCAACCTCGAGCTCTAGCACACACCACAACTAATTAAACTAGCCGTTGTGAATAGTAATACCTACTTTTTGAAATTTTATAAATTTTATATTTCAAAATGGACTTCACTTTTGTATTCCCAATATTGAAATTAGCCTATGTTGAATTTTTTGTAATTTTCCGAGAACTTCCAAATTTTTATGAATAGTGAAAAATACTTAAAACAACTTTTTTAATCAAAATAATTTATAGTGATAAGTTATACTATTTATTGGTTTTAAGGTACAATTAGAATATATTTTTACCATTTTATCCAATGGTGGTCATTAAAGTTAATTTAACATTGAAATTGGACATAAACAATTGCCAATCTTTTGATATAAATTGTTTCTTAAAAACACGCTATTTGTTATAACAGCGGGAATTAATTATTAAATTAATTAATTTGACTTATATGTTTTGAATTTTGTAAAATGGACTTCATTTTTGAATTCAGAATATCAATTATAGCTTAGGGTGAAATTTTGGCCTTATTCTGAAAAACTTCAATTTTTGATGAATAGTGAAACCACTAAGTGGTAATCAAGCAAACTGATTTTTCAGTTAAATGAAAGATTACCACTAATGTGTACTGAATTTTGAAAATCCGACATACATGGTTGTCATTAAGAAGTAAAATGTGGTTCAATGAGATTAAAATAATTTTTTGGTGAATAGTAACTTATTAAGTTTTTAATCGCGATTAGTGGTAATTAGTGTAGTTTAAGGAATAAATAATGCTTTAATAATATAAAATGACCTAGACACATGTCCCAACCTTATTGGTTGTGTCATGGCCGACCAAGACAAGCCATGGGTCAACTTGGGGACCCCATGGATCCACTTTTGTTGGGAAATGACATAAATTACTTTTTATTTAATGTTAAAGTGAAAATGACACAAACATAATATGTTTTACGAAAACAATTTTTAAGTAGGGTTATACAAGTCCAAATTTTGATTATAAATAGTCATTGGAAAGATAAAAAGATTTCCTATACCATAGTATTTGTTTTATAATTTTTAGACATTAAATAAATTTAATTATTTATGACATAATAATGATGCAGCGATGACATCATTATCTAACGATTTAAATAAAATGGAAAGTTAATATAAAATCTATGAACTACACATGGCCAAAACCTATTGGATGAGTGGATTTCGATGCCTTATCACCTTATCCACGAATTCTATCAATGTGGGACCTTTTAAAACCGAAACACATTTTCAAATAATGTAATGTTCCTTTACTTTCCAAAAGTGTCCCTCCTCTCCTCTTATAAAAGGCCCCCACCTCTACCTCATTTCACACACTCTTCAAGCCATTGGCTCGGCCAACCCCTGCCCATTTGCTCTCTCCACATCCCTCTCCTCATCCTAGAGGATTCCCTTTGGGCAGAATCCTTTCAAAGGAAGCCTTTAGGCTCAACTCAAAAGGAGTTACACTTTTTAAGGTAATTCATTCTCTCATGTTCTTTTGTTTTATTTTGCTTCTCCAACCCCCTAAACTCTTTTTATTCATTTATTTTGTAACAACACCAGTATCCTCAATATACTAGGATGTTGTTATAAGAAGGATTCGAGCTACACTTACACACACCTACATCTAATGGTTAAAGAACATACGGTTTCTGTGGATGGCGAATTTCTGCCTCACGAAGCGATGATTGTTCAACACTCATATAACACCTTCAAAGGTGGCCATTAAGATGTCACTATTTTTATATATGATATATAATATGTTTTTGTTTTACTTATGCTTCTGTATTTCTCATTTATGGCATACTTTATGATTTCCATTATGGGTAAAACGCGATAATTTCATTTTAGGAAGTGCGGACTACCGCCCCCTCAAAGTGATTTGAATCGTAAATGCCATATGTGGGATGTATAAAGGATGGAGTAAATGGTATTATACACTATATTATACTGGAATTATAATATACTCTCATATCATTATGATTCCATTCCAGAAAATATGAAATAGAAATGGAAGTAGCGTTCATGCGTACGTACGGCTTACCGTCTCCATGAACGGTGCATTTCATTTCGTACCTCTAAATGTGATGTAATATTATAAATGAATGTATATACTGTATATATGATATATATGATATCTACATCATGAATATAATTCCGGATATAATGGATATTTCACCACATGAACAACTTGTAATTATAAGAAGTTTATTTTTGGCTTAAGAACCAAATACCGACAAAATGAACATTATTAACTTAAATAATTACATAATGTTCATATCATTGTAATAAGTGATATAATAAGGATAATGAAATTTAAAATGGTTCTTAATAAAGTAGATATTAACTCTAGTTTATTATTCAGGAGATTAAAGAACGGTTGAGTCAAGTCAGACACGAGGTAAGGGAACTTCTTAACCCAATTTCTATTCTTTGGGTTAATCTCCTACTTTCAAACTATGTCATGATATTTTTATGTCCTATCTTGTATTTGTACTTTCTTTATGTGTACCTATAGTGAATACACATAATAGATCTATTTTATTGGTAAGGGAAATTCTTAACCCAATTTCTGTTCTTTGGGTTAATCTCCTACTTTCAAATTCTGTCATGATATTGTTATGTATTATCTTGTATTTGTACTTTCTTTATGTGTACTTATAGTTAATACACATAATAGATCTATTTTATTTATAAATGATCTTGTAAGGGAACTTCTTAACCCAATTTCCATTCTTTGGGTTAATCTCCTACTTTCAAATTATGTCATGATGTTATTATGTCCTATTTTGTATTTTTACTTTCTTTATGTGTACTTATAGTTAATACACATAATAGATCTATTTTATTTATAAATGATCTTGTAAGGGAACTTCTTAACCCAATTTCCATTCTTTGGGTTAATCTCCTACTTTCAAATTATGTCATGATGTTATTATGTCCTATTTTGTATTTTTACTTTCTTTATGTGTACCTATAGTGAATACACATAATAGATCTATTTTATTTTAAAAATGATCTTTTTAAGGACTTCGTCTCAATCTTCTTTCATTGAGGCATATTTGGTTTTATACACAACCTTCTTTTATACGATGTATAAACCCCTTTGACTTTTACGTTTATTCAAAAGGAATCTTTTTTATACGAAGCGTTTTGCTAAACGACAAAAGGGAATGTTTTTCTTTCCGTACTTATGCGGCGACAACTACTTCTCCGCCGCCGTGACCATTATTTGAGTTTCGGCTTCCTCTACAAGCCATCGTTTTCTTTTACAAAGTTTTAACATTCTTTTATTTTGGTATTGAAAATGGTTTTGAAAGCGTTTTTATTATATCAATGTGTTGTATTGATATCTTGTGATTGAAATGTGGAAATGTTATGTTTCCTTTATGCATGTTTTATGTGATACGATTATGTTATGGTTTATGATATGTTTAAACCTATTCATATGAGGAATGTATTGGACTTAATATGTGACGGGTGGAGCCCGCTATAGCTCCTCGATGCATCGGCAGGTCTCATGAGACAAACTAGTGTCTTGGCACAAGGCCTTGACAAAATATTATTTGTGGTCTTGGCACGAGGCCTTGACTACGTGGTTAAGATAGTCTGGCATTATGCATTCCATCATTATGAAAGTGGTTATTGATATTACATGTGATTATTCGACCAGTAGAATATCCATGTGAAGAAGTAAACGGCATTATCTCATTTTACTTTTGCCATATTATGTTGAAGTTCATGTTTAAGAGGCTTTTGTTTTAGTTATACATTGCCTTAAATGTTAATGTTTATTTATGAAAGCTTCCGCATTATTGTTATCCTTACTGAGCATTTGAGCTCACCCCTTTCAATGTTTAAAAATTTTCCAGGTTGAGAAGAAGTATTTTATGACTGACTTGCAAGAATAATCAGTGAAGATATGAGTGTGGACTATGAAGACCATGTTTTTTTTGTAGTTTTTCACTTTTTGATGTAATGAAAGACTTATAAATGTATCTAGTGTTTCCAAGGCTACTAAACTAATCGGTCTTTCGAGACTTGATCCTTTGTGATCATGCCAATGTTACGAAGTAATGCACCGGCTCTGGGTAGCTGGGGTCGGGGCGTTACAGTTGGTATCAGAGGCAGTTTAGTACTAACCTTGGAAGCTAGATTTAGATAAACTCTGATTAGAGCACGTAGACCTAAGATGAACTCTGAGGATTAGTATAAAAGAACTTCCTAGAATTTTGGTATTATAGAGATGTTATGACTTTTCCGAGCAATACATCCCTGTCTGGATACGAGCAGGTAGAGGCGGCTCTGGCACAGATGTACCTAGGGGTAAAACCCGAAAACACCGCTTTGAGCTAGACTCGAACGGGAACTGGTGCACGAAAACGGGCCTTGCTGCACTCTTGGTTACGACACTCCCGGGGGATATGCTTAAGATAATTCTCATTTTCTTTACAAACCACTATGAACGGTTATGAGTATATACTTTCTCAAATAAAACCTTTTTATGATTATGGATTATATCCATAAATAGTTCAATTTATGTTAAGTATTATACAAGTATGGAATTATGTATTTTGATTCATAAACTAATCTGGTTTATGCCATTGTTTAGAAATGGCGCCTAGTAGAAGGAATGGAAACTGTATCAATGCACGAACTCCGTGTAGGGATTTCCCTCCTGCTCAAGATAATTATTGTGGACCTGGAGAGACAACTAGTGCTGATCAACTTATTACCATACTGGGACAACTCACGCAGGTTATGAATAACAACCTTACTCGTATGGAGCACCCTGATCCGCAACGTGGAGGATCAATGCTAGATCGTTTCATGAGGCAACAACCACCAACCTTTAATGGGAGTACAAATCCTATAGTAGCTGAGCAATGGATAAATTCCTTAGAGAAAATATTCCATGCCTTGGGGAGTAGTGAAAGGGAGAAGGTTGTCATGGCAGTTTACCACCTCACTGGAGATGCCGATCAGTGGTGGTCGCTGATTCAAAACACAAAGGAAGATGATGACATATCGAATATGGAATGGAGGGAGTTCAAAGAGCTTTTCTTAGAAAAATACTTTCCTCGTGACCATCGAGCAGATATGGAAAGGCAATTTCTGAGTCTGAGGCAGAAGGAGGATGAGAATGTCGCAAAGTATGAGGCTAACATTACAAGGTTAGCAAGGTATGCTGCAGATTACATACGTAACCCAAGGAGTAAGATTGATCGTTTCTTTGATCGGTTAAAACCATTTCTCCGTCGAGCTTTGGTATCACAATCCTTCTCATCATACGAAGATATTGTCTCGTGTGCTATCAAGACAGAAAAGGAATTCTCTAAGTCTTATGACAACAAAGTAAAGAAAGAGAAGAAGAGAACGGTGGAACAAGAGACAGATAAAGGGAAAAAGGGAAAGAAGGATTTTCCAGTATGTGATAATTGTGGGAAGAATCACCCTGGTACTTGCCTAAAAGGAATGGGAGTTTGTTATAAATGTGGAGAAAAGGGTCACCAGGCTCGTGATTGCAAGGGAAAGAAAGAGGCTGTCAATGTTGAATGCTACAATTGTAGAGAAATGGGTCATTATGCAAATGAATGTCCTAAGCGTCAAGGAAACTTACCTCAGAAAAGGCCAAGGGATCAAGGACAATCTTATGCTATTACTACAGTTGAAACAGAATAACTAATGTATTGGTGCTTTTGGACTCATGGATTATATTCTGGTTATTAGAATAATGTGATCTATATAAGGATTGTACTGCAGTACTTTTTGATTTCAGTAAGGTTTTAATATGATTAAGGTAATCATATTTTTAGTATGTGACAATAAGAGAAACTTTACTTTGTTTGGGGAATCTGATAAATTGATTTTGGAGTTAAGAGACCTTTTAGAGAAAGTCTGGACAGAGGTATTTTGGATAACTATAAAGGTTGGAGTGGATTAAGTTGAACTTTGGATAGTATTGTTTAAGGTCAAAACATTTATGAAGATTATTTTTGGAATAGTATAGTACTATATTTTTAGGAAAAGGACAACCTGCAGGGTGGGGAATAACCCGTCGCGTCGGACAAAGCTGCAGGAATCGAACCCACAACCATAGTGCGACAAGCCTTTATTTCCTACCACTAGCCTACAGGAAGTCCCTGGTTATTACAAAATAATTTTACTAATCTAAATGGTATGTGTTAACCTTTGGTACCTTATACAATTAGGATAAATAGAATATTTTTGAGTTCTGTTACCATTTGGAGTAAAAGATGGGTTTGTGGTAAAAATTCATTAATGAATGAAAGTATACATAACAAGTATGTATATTCCCTTACGTTCTTAGTAAATCTCCTAAATAAAATCCTCAACATTATAAAAGGTAACTTAAAACAAAAATGTTGTCGGTTAACTTTTCCAACTAGGGATTCAATGACCGTTTAACCAATCACAAGTTTGTGATTTTCTTGTGGTTAAACTTTCTCCTAATCCTGTTTTCTATAACTCCCCATCAGACCTTGATGGTTTGTTTCTCCTCCATATCCATATTTTCATAGAATCCTATAATAGGCTATATCGGGTGACCTTTGTACTTATCCTGATTTCTTTTAATGTTATATATTTATTTAATGTTAAAGTGAAAATGACACTAACATAAAGTGTTTTACTAAAACAATTTTTAAGTAGGGTTACACAAGTCCAAATTTTGATTATAAATAGTCATTGGAAAGATAAAAAGATTTCCTATATCATAGTATTTTTTTTATAATTTTTAGACATTAAATAAATTTAATTATTTATGACATAATAATGATGCAGCGATGACATCATTATTTGACGATTTAAATAAAATGGAAAGATAATATAAAATCTATGAACTACACATGGCCAAAACCAATTGGATGAGTGGATTTCGATGCCTTATCACCTTATCCACGAATTCTATCAATGTGGGACCTTTTAAAACCGAAACACATTTTCAAATAATGTAATGTTCCTTTACTTTCCAAAAGTGCCCCTCCTCTCCTCTTATAAAAGGCCCCCACCTCTACCTCATTTCACACACTCTTCAAGCCATTGGCTCGGCCAACCCCTGCCCATTTGCTCTCTCCACATCCCTCTCCTCATCCTAGAGGATTCCCTTTGGGCAGAATCCTTTCAAAGGAAGCCTTTAGGCTCAACTCAAAAGGAGTTACACTTTTTAAGGTAATTCATTCTCTCATGTTCTTTTGTTTTATTTTGCTTCTCCAACCCCCTAAACTCTTTTTATTTACTTCTTTTGTAACAACACCAGTATCTTAAATATACTAGGATGTTGTTATAAGATTTATTTGAGCTACACTTCCACACAACTACATCAAATGGTTAAAGAACATAAGGTTTCCGTGGATGGCGAAATTCTGCCTCCCGAAACGATGATTGTTCAACACTCATTTAACACCTTCAAAGGTGGCCATTATGATGTCACTATTTTTATATATGATATATAATATGTTTATGTTTTCCTTAAGCTTCTGTTTTTTTCATTTTGGGCATACCTTTATGGTTTCCATTATGGGTAAAACACGATATCTTCATTTTAGGAAGCGCGGACTACCGCCCCCTGAAAGTGATTTGATTCGTTAATACCATATGTGGGATGTGTGAAGGATAAAGTTAATGATATTATATATGTTATTATACTGGAATTATAATATACTCTCATTATGATTCCATTCCAGAAAATATGAAATAGAAATGGAAGTAGCGTTCATGCGTACGTACGGCTTACCGTCTCCATGAACGGTGCATTTCATTTCTTACCTCTAAATGTGATGTAATATTATAAATGAATGTATGTACTGGATATATATGACATATATGATATCTACATCATGAATACCATTCTGGATATAATGAACCTTTGACCAAATTAACAACATGTAAGTGTAAGAAGCCTATTTTTGACTTAAGAACCAAATACCGACAAAATGAACATTATTAACTTAAATAATTACATAATGTTCATATCATTGTAATAAGTGATATAATAAGGATAATGAAGTTGAAAATGGTTCTTAATAAGGTATATATTAACTCTAGTTTATTATTCAGGAGGTTAAAGAACGGTTGAGTCAAGTCAGACACGAGGTAAGGGAAATTCTTAACCCAATTTCTGTTCTTTGGGTTAATCTCCTACTTTCAAATTCTGTCATGATATTGTTATGTATTATCTTGTATTTGTACTTTCTTTATGTGTACTTATAGTTAATACACATAATAGATCTATTTTATTTATAAATGATCTTGTAAGGGAATTTCTTAACCCAACTTCCATTCTTTGGGTTAATCTCCTACTTTCAAATTATGTCATGATGTTATTATGTCTTATATTGTATTTGTACATTATTTATGTGTACTTATAGTGAATACACATTATAGATGTACTTTATTTAAAAAAATGATCTTTTTAAGGACTTCGTCTCAATCCCCTTTCATTGAGGCATATTTGGTTTTATACAAAACTTTCTTTTATACGGTGTATAAACCCCTTTGACTTTTACGTTTATTCAAAAGGAATCTTTTTTATACGAAGCGTTTTACTAAACGACAAAAATGGAATGTTTTTCTTTCCGTACTTATGCGGTGACAACAAATTCTCCGCCGCCGTGACCATTATTTGAGTTTCGGCTTCCTCTACAAGCCATCTTTTTTTTAATGAAAAATAAATACAAAGAGAACTTCCAAATTTTTATGAATAGTGAAAAATACTTAAAACAACCTTTTTAATAAAAATAATTAATAGTGATAAATTATAATATTTAGTGGTTTTAAGGTATAATTGGAATATATTTTTACCATTTTATCCAATGGTGGTCATTAGAATTAATTTGACATTGAAATTGGACATAAACAATTGCCAATCTTTTGATATAAATTGTTTCTTAAAAACACGCTATTTGTCGTAACAGTAGGAATTAATTGTAAAATTAATTAATGCAACTTATATGTTTGGAATTTTGTAAAATAGACATCATTTTTGAATTTGGAATATCAATTATATCTTAGGGTGAAATTTTGGCCTTATTCTGAAAAACTTCAATTTTTGATGAATAGTGAAACCACTAAGTGGTAGTTAAATAACTGATTTTTCGTTTAAATGAAATATTACCACTTCTGTGATTTGATTTTCAAAAATCCGACATACATGGTTGTCATTAAGAAGTAAAATGTGGTTCAATGAGATTATAATAATTTTTTGGTGAATAGTAACTTATTAAGTTCTTAATCGCGATTAGTGGTAATTAGGGTAGTTTAAGGTATAAATAATACTTTAATAATATTAAATGACCTAGACACATGTCCCAACCTCATTGGTTGTGTCATGGCCGACCATGACAAACCATGGGTCAACTTGGGGACCCCATGGATCCACTTTTGTTGGGAAATAACATAAATTACTTTTTATTTAATGTTAAAGTGAAAATGACACTAACATAAAGTGTTTTACTAAAACAATTTTTAAGTAGGGTTAAACAACTCCAAATTTTGATTATAAATAGTCATTGGAAAGCTAACAAGATTTCCTATATCATAGTATTTTTTTTATAATTTTTAGACATTAAATAAATTTAATTATTTATGACATAATAATGATGCAGCGATGACATCATTATTTGACGATTTAAATAAAATGGAAAGATAATATAAAATCTATGAACTACACATGGCCAAAACCAATTGGATGAGTGGATTTCGATGCCTTATCACCTTATCCACGAATTCTATCAATGTGGGACCTTTTAAAACCGAAACACATTTTCAAATAATGTAATGTTCCTTTACTTTCCAAAAGTGCCCCTCCTCTCCTCTTATAAAAGGCCCCCACCTCTACCTCATTTCACACACTCTTCAAGCCATTGGCTCGGCCAACCCCTGCCCATTTGCTCTCTCCACATCCCTCTCCTCATCCTAGAGGATTCCCTTTGGGCAGAATCCTTTCAAAGGAAGCCTTTAGGCTCAACTCAAAAGGAGTTACACTTTTTAAGGTAATTCATTCTCTCATGTTCTTTTGTTTTATTTTGCTTCTCCAACCCCCTAAACTCTTTTTATTTACTTCTTTTGTAACAACACCAGTATCTTAAATATACTAGGATGTTGTTATAAGATTTATTTGAGCTACACTTCCACACAACTACATCAAATGGTTAAAGAACATAAGGTTTCCGTGGATGGCGAAATTCTGCCTCCCGAAACGATGATTGTTCAACACTCATTTAACACCTTCAAAGGTGGCCATTATGATGTCACTATTTTTATATATGATATATAATATGTTTATGTTTTCCTTAAGCTTCTGTTTTTTTCATTTTGGGCATACCTTTATGGTTTCCATTATGGGTAAAACACGATATCTTCATTTTAGGAAGCGCGGACTACCGCCCCCTGAAAGTGATTTGATTCGTTAATACCATATGTGGGATGTGTGAAGGATAAAGTTAATGATATTATATATGTTATTATACTGGAATTATAATATACTCTCATTATGATTCCATTCCAGAAAATATGAAATAGAAATGGAAGTAGCGTTCATGCGTACGTACGGCTTACCGTCTCCATGAACGGTGCATTTCATTTCTTACCTCTAAATGTGATGTAATATTATAAATGAATGTATGTACTGGATATATATGACATATATGATATCTACATCATGAATACCATTCTGGATATAATGAACCTTTGACCAAATTAACAACATGTAAGTGTAAGAAGCCTATTTTTGACTTAAGAACCAAATACCGACAAAATGAACATTATTAACTTAAATAATTACATAATGTTCATATCATTGTAATAAGTGATATAATAAGGATAATGAAGTTGAAAATGGTTCTTAATAAGGTATATATTAACTCTAGTTTATTATTCAGGAGGTTAAAGAACGGTTGAGTCAAGTCAGACACGAGGTAAGGGAAATTCTTAACCCAATTTCTGTTCTTTGGGTTAATCTCCTACTTTCAAATTCTGTCATGATATTGTTATGTATTATCTTGTATTTGTACTTTCTTTATGTGTACTTATAGTTAATACACATAATAGATCTATTTTATTTATAAATGATCTTGTAAGGGAACTTCTTAACCCAACTTCCATTCTATGGGTTAATCTCCTACTTTCAAATTATGTCATGATATTATTATGTCTTATTTTGTATTTTTACTTTCTTTATGTGTACCTATAGTGAATACACATAATATATCTATTTTATTTTAAAAATGATCTTTTTAAGGACTTCGTCTCAATCTCCTTTCATTGAGGCATATTTGGTTTTATACACAACTTTCTTTTATACGGTGTATAAACCCCTTTGACTTTTAAGTTTATTCAAAAGGAATCTTTTTATACGAAGCATTTTACTAAACGACAAAAAGGGAATGTTTTTCTTTCCGTACTTATGCGGCGACAACGACTTCTCCGCCGCCGTGAACATTATTTGAGTTTCGGCTTCCTTTACAAGCCATACCTTTTTTAAAAAATAAAAATAAATACAATGTTTTAACATTCTTTTATTTTGGTATTGAAAATGGTTTTGAAAGAATTTTTATTATATCAATGTGTTGTATTGATATCTTGTGATTGAAATATGGAAATGTTATGTTTCCTTTATGCATGTTTTATGTGATACGATTATGTTATGGTTTATGATATGTTTAAACCTATTCATATGAGGAATGCATTGGACTTAATAAGTGACGGGTGGAGCCCGCTATAGCTCCTCGATGCATCGGCAGGTCTCATGAGACAAACTAGTGTCTTGGCACAAGGCCTTGACAAAATCTTATTTGTGGTCTTGGCACGAGGCCTTGACTACGTGGTTATGATAGTCTGGCATTATGCATTCCATCATTATGAAAGTGGTTATTGATATTACATGTGATTATTCGACCAGTAGAATATCCATGTGAAGAAGTAAATGGCATTATCTCATTTTACTTTTGCCATATTATGTTGAAGTTCATGTTTAAGAGGCTTTTGTTTTAGTTATACATTGCCTTAAATGTTAATGTTTATTTATGAAAGCTTCCGCATTATTGTTATCCTTACTGAGCATTTGAGCTCACCCCTTTCAATGTTTAAAAATTTTCCAGGTTGTGAAGAAGTATTTTATGACTGACTTGCAAGAATAATCAGTGAAGATATGAGTGTGGACTATGAAGACCATGTTTTTTTGTAGTTTGTTTAATTTTGATGTAATGAAAGACTTATGAATGTATCTAGTGTTTCCAAGGCTACTAAACTAATCGGTCTTTCGAGACTTGATCTTTTGGGATCATGCCAATGTTACGAAGTAATGCACCGGCTCTGGGTAGCTGGGGTCGGGGCGTTAAAAAGGAATCTTTTTTATACGAAGCGTTTTACTAAACGACAAAAATGGAATGTTTTTCTTTCCGTACTTATGCGGTGACAACAAATTCTCCGCCGCCGTGACCATTATTTGAGTTTCGGCTTCCTCTACAAGCCATCTTTTTTTATTGAAAAATAAATACAAAGTTTTAACGGTCGTTTTGTCGATCTTTGGTACTTGAGTCAACAATAAGCTTCTTATAATTACAAGTTGTTTATGTGGTGAAATATCCATTATATCCAGAATTATATTCATGATTTATATGTCATATATATCTTATATATCCAGTATATACATTCATTTATAATATTACATAACATTTAGAGGTAAGAAATGAAATGCACCGTTCATGGAGACGGTAAGCCGTACGTACGCATGAACGCTACTTTCATTTCAATTTCATATTTAATGGAACTAAATCATAATGATATAAATGTATAATATAATTCCAGTATAATATAGTGTATAATACCATTTACTCCATCCTTTATACATCCCACATATGGCATTAACGATTCAAATCACTTTGAGGGGGCGGTAGTCCGCACTTCCTAAAATGAAATTATCGCGTTTTACCAATAATGGAAATCATAAAGTAAGCCATAAATGAGAAATACAGAAGCATAAGTAAAACATAAACACATTATATATCATATATAAATATAGTGACATCTTAATGGCCACCTTTGAAGGTGTTATATGAGTGTGGAACAATCATCGTTTCGTGAGGCAGAAATTCGCCATCCACAGAAACCGTATGTTCTTTAACCATTAGATGTAGGTGTGTGTAAGTGTAGCTCGAATACTTCTTATAACAACATCCTAGTATATTGAGGATACTGGTGTTGTCACAAAATAAATGAATAAAAAGAGTTTAGGGGGTTGGAGAAGAAAAATAAAACAAAACAACATTAGAAAAGACATTACCTCAAAATCGGGTAACTCTTTTTGATTTGAGCCAAAGGCTTCCTTGGGAAGAGTTCTGCCCAATGTGAGGCTTCTATGAGTAAGGGAGGAATGTTGGGAGAGTATTTGGGCAGAGGTTGTCCGAGCCAAATGGCTTGAAAGTGTAAATGAGGTGGGAGAGGTGGGGGCCTTTTATAAGTGGAGAGGAGGGGCACTTTTGGAAAGATTGAAATGTTACATTATTTCACAATGATTTTCGGATTCTAAAGGTCCCACACTTATATAATTCGAGGCTAAGGTGATAAGGGTTCGAAATCTCCTCATCCAATTGGCTTTGGACAAGTGTAAGCCTTGGATTTTGCATTATCTTCCCATTTTATTTTAATCGTTAAATAATGAGGTCATCACTGCATCATCATGATGTCATAAATAATTTAATTTATTTAATGTCTAAAAATTATAAGAAAAATACTATGATGTAGGAAATCTTTTTATCTTTCTAATGAATATTTATAATCAAAATTTGGACTTGTGTAACCCCACTTAAAAATTGTTTTAGTAAAACATTTTATGTTTGTGTCATTTTTTACTTTAACATTAAATAAAAGTTATTTATGTCATTTTCTAACTAAAGTGGCTCTATGGGGTCCCCAAGTTGACCCATGGGTTGTCTTGGTCGGCCATGACTCATCCAATAGGAGTAGGAAAAGTGTCATGCTCATCTCATATTATTATAACATTATTTGTACCTTAAACTACACTAATTACCTCTAATCGCGATTAAGAACTTAAAAGTTACTATTCACCAAAAAATTATTTTAATCTCATTGAACCACATTTTACTTCTTAATGACAACCATGTATGTCGGATTTTTGAAAATCAAATCACAGAAGTGGTAATATTTCATTTTAACGAAAAATCAGTTTTTAACAACCACTTAGTGGTTTCACTATTCATCAAAAATTGAAGTTTTTCAGAATAAAGCCAAAATTTCACCCTAAACTATAATTGATATTACGAATTCAAAAATGATTTCTATTTTACAAAATTCCAAACATATTAGTTGCATTAATTAATTTTATAATTAATTCCCGCTGTCACAACAAATAGCGTGTTTTTAAGAAACAATTTATATCAAAAGATTGGCAATTGTTTATGTCCAATTTCAATGTTAAATTAATTCTAATGACCACCATTGGATAAAATGGTAAAAATATATTCTAATTATACTCTAAAACCCCTCAATAGTATAATTTATCACTATGAATTATTTTGATTAAAAAAGTTGTTTTAAGTATTTTTCACTATTCATAAAAATTTTGAAGTTCTCAGAAAATTACAAAAAATTCAACATAGGCTAATTTCAATATTAGGAATACAAAAATGAAGTCCATTTTGAAATATAAAATTTATATAATTTTAAAAAGTGGTTATTACTATTCATAACGGCTACTTTGATTTGTCGCGATGTTTTAGAACTCGAAGTTGCGTACAATGCAAGCTATTGTATTATTGAATGAGAAGCGTATCGTGGAAGCTCGGGGTGTTACAGAGGATCAACCAGAGAGGGTCCTATGTGGGTGGTCGATATCTCTTGTGCGCATTCTCTGGCAGCATGGGAACCTCCAAGAGAGCACATGGGACCGGGAGGCTCAGATGCGTGTTCAATACCCCCATTTTTTTCCCTAGTGTGTGTTGTATCTTTACGAGGATGTAAAGCCCTGAGGTGGGAGTAATTTAATGACTCATAAATTTCATGAAAATATTTTTCCTAATTATTTGGAATTTTACGAGTTTTCGGTTTCTTACGGCACCTGATTTTGAGGCCCGGTGTGTCCGGAATCAATTTCTGAAGTTTTGTTCGGGTACATTTAGTAAACGTACGTGCATGTTTTTCTCTCTTCTGAACTGGTGCACGGAATTGAAAACTGAGGACACCGATGAACTCGCAGCGTCGGTATTCGCTTAAGGGGACCTTTACCGTAGTTGCGTTTTATGCGGGTTGAGGGTTTTTTGGGTTTTTAGAATAAATTAAATAAAATTGTAGTACAAAATTTTATTTAAAGATGTTGGTTAATTCCTACAATGGGATTTTAGGGGTGGGACCCACACCCACCTAACCTCCCATGAGAGGAATTAGTGTGGTGGGGCCCACATGAGACCTAATCCTTGTTGAGTCAAAAGTTCACTTTTAACTTCTATATTTTGTTTTGGAAATCACAAATGTCTTTTTAATCGTATTGTACTGACTCTGTCAATCGTATCTTACTGACTCTGTCAATCATATCATAGTGACTCTGTCAATTGTATCATACTGACTCTGTCAATCGTATCGTACTGACTCTGTCAAATGTACCGTGTTGACTCTATCAATCGTATCATACTGACTCTGGAAAATGTATCGTACTGACTCTGTCAATCGTATCGTACTGACTCTGTCAAATGTATTGTACTGACTCTGATATTCATACTTTCATTACTTGTTTTGTTACTTATTCAAAAACAATTGTTTCATATGAATCGTACTATTGCTTATCATCTACATGTATCTTTTTTAACCAATATGATGTCGTTGAGTTAGTTACAATCTAATCAAAACGATGTCGTGCTTTCTATTTCAATATGACCGTTATGATGCCAGGTTTCCAAGTCCCTTCGAGTTTTTCGGATAAATATGACCTCTGGAGGAGATGTGACCGTTGGAACCCGAGGCCTTTAAATAGGAGGTCATTTGAAGCTGAGAAAGAAGGAAACCGAATGAGATTTTGGAACAACTGTGATACTCTACTTCTATCACGTTCTAGAGAGAGAAACTATGACTTATCTCATCTGCTTTGTGCATCTGATCATTGTATCGAGGGATTTCAAGTGATTGAAAGACAGAGGTGTCGATTGCCTACATAATCGAGGACTGCCAGGGATAGGCAGACGGACGGACCGATCATCGTATCGAGGGCTCACCAAGGTGTTAGTGAGACAGACCTTTTATCCTAGGTGAAAGGATAACCCTTCTCTATGGGTTAAAATAATTGTAATTATTTTACATTTCTAGTGCTAATTGTATCAGAAAGGAAATTTTTTTTGTTCCCTTTTCTATCTCTTATACATTTGTAATTGTTTCAATTATATCCATTCTATTACATATATTATTAATTGATTTGATACGCTTTAAGGTAGAATCATTCATCATTACATTACTCTGATTATTGTGTTCATCTTGAATACAATTGTTTTACATTTCTTTAGTATTACAATACATCATACCTTTTATATTCAAAACAATTGTGGGTGTTTGTATTTGTATTAGTTTAAGATCATTTAAACTAATCACTTATGGTCTAAAACTCAAATGTTTTTAAACATAGAATTCACCCCCCTCTTGTATTGTTCCATCTAATAGACATACATATCTACATATTCATTCCAACAATTGGTATCAGAGGTGGGTTTCCACTAATTTGTATTACTTGTTTTGTTTCAATCAATTTTTTTAAAACTACTTATTACACTAACGTGTGGAGTGGAAAAGTTTTTTACTAGATGACAGGAATAAAAATTGGGTCAATAGAAAATCTGAATCCTTCTAGACCGCCTATCTTTGATGGGAATGATTATGAGTAATAGAGAGATCGTATGAAGACGTTTATGATCAATACTGGCGTAGACAATTTTATTATGCTTACAGGAGGATACAAAATTCCTGACAAAGAAGTCAGTACTTTCACTAACCAAGAGAAACAAGAATATCAACTAAATTACAAGGTATGAAATACTTTATTATGCTCTACGACCAGGAATATATACAGTCAGATATCTTCATGTGAAGCAGCCAACTGTATTTGGAAAAAATTGGAAGTTACTCATTTTGGTACATCCAAGGTTATAGAAACAAGAAGAGCAGTGCTTCGAGCAGAGTATCATGGCTTTGTTTTTCCTTATGGTGAAACAGTATGTAAAGTTCAACAAAGGATTATGACAATTGTAAACATCTTAAAATCTATGGGAGAAAAATGTCTTGATGATGAAGCTCTCATTGATAAAATTATGGATATAATGCCAAATGAATGGGAGTCAAAAAGGACAGCTATTGATGAAAATAGAAAACATTCCCAGATTTCTCTAGATGAACTCTTTGGAACTCTTCTACAGCATGAGACAAGAATGAAGGGAGATGTTGATTTCAACAAGAAGAAGAATGGGAATGGAAGTGTAGCCTTTGCATCTAAATCTAACACACCTGAAAGGCTTACAAGACCCAAAGCCAAGAAAGTTATATCTGATTCAAGTGATTTTCATCTTTTGGACAATGAATTAGCCAATCTTTCTTGAAGGATGAATAGGATTGTGGGAAAGAAATACTTCCAATATAGATTCAAAAATAAAGATAGGAAGGATAAGAAAGATTCATAGGTAACTTGTTATGAATGTAAGAAAACATGACATATAATGCCTGATTTTCCTTTACTGAAGAGAAAAGATATAAAGAAGAAATACTATCAAAGAAACAAGAAAAGGTTTTATAAGACAAAGAAAGTATTGAAGGCAAATGATACATGGAGTACAAGTGGTAGTGATTCATCAGATGATTCTTCCGAATATGAGCCCTCAGGACAAAGGAATAATGGACTAATAGCCAGATTACCAATTGAAGATCATTGTCTCATGGCTAAGGTACACAATGCTGAAGCTATTACAAATGTCTCATTGAATGCAAATTATACTGATAATAGATATTGTGAATCTTCAAATGATGAATCTTCATCATCAGAAGATGATACATTACCTACTTTTGAAGAAGTATCTAGATTTGCTAAATTACATGAAAATAAAAATTATAAACTCAAGAAGAATATTGAGAAAGCAAATTCTAGAATTTCAATATTAACTAAAGAAGTATCAGATCATTCTAAAGATCTTGATGTGAAAAAATCTGATTTTGAATGTAATCTAAAAACCCGTGAGAAACTTAAATTTGATAAGGATAAATTTTCTATGGATCTTGAAATTGTAATTTCAACGAAAAATATTTTAGAGCCTATCTCTAGTTAAAATTCAAATGATTTGGAATATAAGAATTTGGTTTTAAAACTAAAGTCAGAAATTTTTTCCTTGTAAAAATGATTGAAAAACTTAACTCAAGGAATGGAAAACTTTGACAAGATGTATTCTCAAATTAGAACTTTGAGAAATTGTTCTGGTCTTGGTTATACTTATTCCAAACCTGTTTTATGTAATAACTATTTTGTTCCACAAAAAACCACTTTCTGTTCTATGTGTCATTGTGGTGGACACTGGAGAAGAGATTTTTCTCTTAATAGAACTCAATATTTAGGATTTCATAAAGCTCATTTTCCAAAAAAAATGTGTATTCCTAAAATTCTTTTATCTAACTATTTTGGATCCAAACAAGTTTGGATTCCGAAAAACTAATTGTTTCTTTTTCAGGAAAATGAGAAGTGTACTAATAAGAATATTTGGTAAATGGATAGTGGTTTTTCTCGACACATGACCGGAAACAAATATCTCTTTGAAAAGGTTATCATAACAAAAGGTGGAAAAGCTACCTTCAGATATAATGCTCAAGGAATGATTGTCGGTATAGGTAATATCGTTTTTTTTTTGAAATGTTATTATCTCAAATGTTTTTTTGTTAAATGTCTTAGGCACAATCTCATCAGCGTAAGTCAATTATGTTATTAAGGTTACCTTGTAAATTTTAGAAATGATAATTGTCTAGTTCACAATTCCAAGGATGAGTTCATTCTATCTGCCCATAGGCAAGAGAATGTTTACACTATTAACTTAGAAGACCGTAGGAGCCAAAACATACCCTACTTATGTGAAATAAGAAGACCAATCATGGCTATGGCATAGAACACTAGGACATTGTAATCTAAGAAACCTTAGTAAACTCTCAAAGAAAAGACTTGTGAAGGGGCTACCAGATCTTAGATATGATTCTTCAAAAGTCTGTGATCCTTGTAAATTTGTTAAGCAACATAAAACTAGATTTAAATCAATTAATGAAGTTTCAACTTCTAATGCATTACAGCTAGTGAATATTGAACTTTTTGGTCCTACACAAACTGGAAGCATTAGAGTCAAATACTATGTATTAGTTTTAGTTGATGACTTTACTAGATTTACATGGGTCTATTTTCTCACAAAGAAATCTGAAGTCTTTTCCTATTTCAAAACTTTTAGAGCCCAAGTTAAAAATGAGAAAAACCTACCATTGATAACTATTCACAGTGATCATGATGGTGAATTTCAAAATTCAGATTTTGAAACTTTTTGTAGTAAGAAAGGTATTACTCACAATTTCATAGCTCCAAGAACTCCTCAGCAAAATGGTGTTGTTGAAAGAAGAAATTGTATTCTTTAGGAAATGACTCGAACCATGTTGAGTAAATACCCAATTACTAAGAAATTTTTGGCTGAAGCTGTTAGTACTGCCTATTATACTATAAATTGTGTTTTAACAAGACCATTTCTTAATAAAACCCCTTATGAGTTATGGACTGGCCGAAAACCTAAAGTTTCATACTTCAATGTTTTTGGATGCAAAGTATTCATTCTGAATACAAAAGATAATCTACACAAATTTTCACCAAAATCTGATGAAGGAGTCTTTCTATCCTATTCTACATCTTCTAAGGCTTATAGAGTTTTCAGTAAAAACACTTGTATTGTTGAGGAAACAGTACATGTAAAATTAGATGAAACTGATCCTTTTGTTTTCAACCTACCCAATCCTACATCCTCAGATGTGTTTTCAAAAACTGATTATTAACCTTTGATAGAAGATCCTTCTAATAAGGAAAATATTCAAGAAGATACTTCTCAAACTTTTACCACGGAAGATTTTATACCATATGTTGATGAACAGGTTTTACAAAACCCAAATCAATTGTTTCTTAGGAATCATCCCAGTGATAACATCACCGGTGATGTAAATCATTCTGTAAGGACCAGAAATTCCTTAAGAAATGAAATAGAACATCTTTCTTTTCTTTCCCAATTTGAACCTAAAAGTCTGAATGAGGCCTTAGGTGATGATGATTGGATCAAAGCAATGCAAGATGAACTAAATTAATTTGAGAGGAATCAAGTCGGCACATTAGTTGATAGACCTAAAGAAACAACTGTAATTGGTGTAAAATGGGTTTTCAAAAACAAATGTGATGAAAATGGAATCATTGTAAGAAATAAAGAAAGACTTGTTGCTAAAGGCTATAATCAACAAGAGGGAATAGACTATGAAGAAACATATGCTCCTGTATCTAGACTTGAATCTATTCATATTCTATTAGCCTTTGCATCATACTTTAATTTCAAACTATTTCAAATGGATTTAAAATGTGCTTTTCTAAATGGTTTTGTTCAAGAAGAAGTTTTTTTCAAACAACCTCCTAGTTTCCAAGACCCAAAACCTCCTGATCATGTTTTTATACTTACCAAGGCTCTATATGGTCATAAACAAGCCCCTAGAGCATGGTATGATAGACTTATAGGATTTCTTTTACAAAACAATTATACAAAAGGTACTGCAGATCCAACCCTCTTTATAAAAATGGAAAACAAAAATGTTTTGATTATTCAAATTTATGTTGATGACATCATATTTGGATCAACTTAGAAATATTTAACTGATTCTTTTTCAAATTTAATGAAATCTTAGTTTGAAATGAGTATGATGGGTGAGTTAACATTCTTTTTATGGTTTCAAATTTCTCAAAAACCATAAGGAACATATATATCTAAACATATGTATATTAATTAATTACTCAAAAAGTATAGATATGGAAAAACTAAAAGTATTAGAACTCCAATTGGTACCTCAAATACTCTTGATCTTGATGAAACTGGGAAACCAGTAGATCAAAAACTCTTCAGAGGTATGATCAGATGTTTTCTATACTTGACAACTAGTCGACCAGACTTAATGTTCTCTCTATGCTTATGTGCAAGATATCAGTATAATCCAAAAGAGACTCATTTAAAAGCCGTAAGGAGAATATTTCGATATTTAAAAGGCACTATGGATTTAGGTCTTTTTTACTCTTCTGGGAATGATTTTGTTTAAAAAGTTTTTTAGATGCTGACTTTGGTTATTGTAGAATGGACAGAAAAAGTACATCTGGAACATGTCATTTATTAGGAGATTCCTTGGATTCTTAGTCCTGTAAGAAACAACACTCAGTAGCACTATCCACTTCTGAAGCTGAATATGTAGCAGCTGAAAGTTGCTATGCTCAAGTATTGTGGATACAACACACACTCACTTACTATGGATTGAGTTTCTCCAAAACCCAAATTCTTTGTGATAATACTAGTGCCATAGCTATTAGTAAGAACACAACACACCAATATCGTGCAAAACACATAGATGATAGACATCACTTTCTTAGGGATCACACACAAAAAGGAGATATTATTCTACTATTTATCATAACGCAAGAACAACTTGCTGACATTTTTACAAAACCATTACTTTCTGATAGGTTTGAATTTATAAAACAGAAGCTAGGAATGATTACATTAAAATAATCATTCATATCTACTTCATGTTTTACAATTCTCCTAACATTAAATAACTCCTTTTGAAAGGGGGAGGACATTTCTTACTATGTTTTTTTTACTATGTTTCTTTTTATCTTATGATCTTTAATTATTTACTCTCCTGGTATGTGTTTGTGTTTTTCTGTTTATCGTATTGACAGGTTTATCGTAATATATATCTATTTGTTTATCGTATTGACAGTTTTATTATCTTATTTCTTTTCCATCGTATCGACCGATGATGGTAATGAATTTCTTTTCCATCGTATCGACCGATGATGGTAATGAATTTCTTTTCCATCATATCAACCAATGATGGTAATGATTTTCTTTTCCATCATATCGACCGATGATGGTAATGATTTTATTTTCCATCATAATGACCGATGATGGTAATGACTTTCTTTTCCATCGTACTGATCGATGATGGTAACGACGTTGTTTTCCATCATCTTGTCATTTCATGGTAATGAGATTGTTTTCCATCAGCTTTTCAGTTAATGGTAATGAGATTTTTTTCCATCGGCTTGTCAGTTAATGGTAACGACAATGTTTTCCATCGGTATGACGATTGATAGTTTTCTTTTATTTCGTACGCTTGTGTATTCTTTTTAGCTCTACGAAAACCAACAACTACCTTACGTTCTCTGGAAGGTACTTTCCATTTTTTTAATTTCTTTTTCCATTTTTATCCTAACAATTGATTTTTTTCCCCTAATATTGACCATAGAAGATCAACGGTCACCCCTTTATCGCCTATAAATAGACCCCCCTCCCCAAACCCACATTGGGTTTTCAGGTTTTGAGGCGAAGCTCTGCTCCACTGGTTTTAAATCATTGTACGATCTTTCATCGACAACACCTTTATGTCTCAGTCCTTTGCTAACACTCCCGCTGAAATGCCTTCAAATGATTTTATAAAGAAAGACTTTTTCAGAGAAAGGTTAGTTTCTCAGGACTTCTATGAGTCATATGATTCTACTATCAGAAGAATCATTCTGTTTCAAGGATGGAAGCATTTACGTGTTGAAAGACCAGTTTCTCAAGATCTGGTTCTCTTTGATGAAGTCAGTCAGTTCTACAAAACCATATCTTTCGACAAATACATGACTATCAATTTTGCTGTGTACAATAGAAAGTTGTCTATGTATGTAAAACAAGCGGCTCATTTTCTTAATGTCCCAATAGAAGGGGATTCATTCTGTCCATCTCATAAACTACCAGAGGAAGTCGGTACATTTAATAGAGAAAGTGCTGAAAAATATTTGTCTGTTATAAATGAAGAAAATGGAAAAGTGGCTCATCTATCTCTGGACAATCGGTTTGTGACTTTATGGTTGCAAGGTTTTCTTATCCCAAAAAAGGGGATAGAGAAAATCTGAAAGTTTCTGATATTTTTATGCTTGACTATCTTGTAAATATGAGAAAATTAAATCTCATGGGGTATGTTTTTGAAACCATTAAGAATGTCAAGAGAGGAGGGATTAAGTCTCAAATGATTATGTATCCAGCCATCCTTACAAAGTTTATTCTTGAGAGAATGAAGTTTTGCAACATTCCTTTGAAAGGAAACCCGATAGATCTGAAGCCATCATGGATTAGTAAGAGTACGATGAAAAAGATGAATGTTTGTTTTGATCCAAATTCAAAACATTTTATAAGAGATGTAGAAGCTGAATCGGCTCAAAATCAATCGGTAACTATGGAATCCAAATACATTCCTTCTCTTATTGTTCCTCATAAGTCTGATCCTCAAACCATCTCAAAGCCGAAGAAAAAGCCTAAGTACAGTAAGGATGTTGTAGCCACGTGGAGAAAGGATAAGGAACAGAGAAAGGAAGGTGATCCAAAGTTCGGTCTTGACCCAGCTGAGGCTTCTGTAGAAATATTAAGGGTTGAGGATACCCTTTAGGCTGAAAAGAAGAAGAAGGTTCTTTTGAAAAGAAAATCACAGGAATTTGACATCACTAATGTCTTGAAAGCAGTTGAGGAAGCTAGTGCTCAGCTTACCACAGAAGTGCATCAAGAGCCTATCGTACAGAGCCTTCCTGAGAATGAAAAAGGAAAACAAATGATGGAAGAGATAGAAGAAGTGGAAGAGGAGGAAGGATATTTTCTTTTTTAATTCCTTCAGAGTTCGAAGAAGAGTGGGGAGGAATCGGTTCAAAAGACGAGTGAAGGTGTTCAACAAACCCCTCATGTCGGTCAAGCACTTTTTGAAACATCTGAAACTCCGGATAAAACACATCCTCAAGTAAAGAAAGGTGATCAATAATCTCATACTGAAAAAGTTATTGTCATCAGTGACAATGTAGAAGAAGAAAGAAAATAGAAAGGAAAAGCAAAAGGAAAACAACCAATTGTTGACTCAAGCCGATCAAATGAATTGACTTCGTACGATGAGGATACTTATTCTGAACATACAATATCTCTCAAGAAGAGTGATTATATTTTCCATGTTTTGAGAAGGGTTGAAAAGAATATTCCTTACTTTCCCAGGCAGGAAGGGAAAATTGATTTCATTACTGATAATCATAAAAAGAAGTTTGGTTAGGTATGAGAGTTAAGAAAGAATGTTTTATCAGTAGAATCCGATTTGAAAGTTCTTTCTGAAACCTCAGATGCTCATAAGAAATCATGCAACAGGATGACTAAGTGGTCATATAAAACATAAAACTCGGTGAATGATCATTAGATATCAATTGAAGATATAAGGAGGTTTTCAAATGATCTTTCTATTTCCATTAATAATCTTGACAATGAAACTGTTGAAAGGCTGAATCAGATAACTCATGGAGCCGATATTCCGTTAGTGAAAGAATTTCCAGAGAGAATGAATGCATTTCAATATGAATTCTTGAAGGTTTCATCTTTCAAGCATGAAATGGTTTTGTTGAAAAAACAAAATTCTTTGTTATCCAAAGATAACAAGAATCTGCAAGACAGAATTGACACTCTTGAAAAAGTAATCAGATTCCAGGAGGAGACTATCAAGAATCAAGATCAGATTTTTAAGGACCAACAAGAGCTTCTCAGAACTCAGGGAGAATCAATTTCTGAAGACAAGAAATAAATCAAGAAGTTGAAAGTTGTTCTTCATGAGCTCATAAATAAGGAAAAGGAAAGATAAAACAAATGACTATTGTAATTGTTTTTATATAGAACCTATCTGTGTTTTGTAATAACATTTATGATTCTGTTCTTTTGTCCTGCAATTCTTCTCTCTAACCTTTTATGGCAACTCAACGTAACCCCATTCATTTTGTAAACCACAAAGGGGGAGAATGTTTTATAAAGGGGGATGATTTTCTAAGAAGGGAGATTGCTTTAATCAAATACTTCGAAACCAAGGAAAATCTATGAATACAATCCTTAGGAAAGTGTACACCTAAGGGGGAGTTAGTTGTATTCAAATTCATATTCAGAAGAGTTTCTAATAACTCAGGGGGAGATAAGTATTTCTTGTTATATTTACTTTGTGTGTTGTGCTTTCCAAAAAGGGGGAGATTGTTGAGTCAAAAGTTCTCTTTTTACTTCTATATTTTGTTTTGGAAATAAAAAATGTCTTTTTAATCGTATCGTACTGACTCTGTCAATCGTATCGTACTGACTCTGTCAATCGTATCATACTGACTCTATCAATTTTATAGTACAGACTCTGTCAATCGTATCGTACTGACTCTGTCAAATGTATTGTACTGACTCTGTCAATCGTATCGTACTGACTCTGTCAAATGTATCGTACTGACTCTGTCAATCATATCATACTGACTCTTTCAAATGTATCGTACTGACTCTGCTAATCATACTTTCATTACTAGTTTTAGTACTTAGTCAAAAACACTTGTTTCATATGAATCGTACTATTTATTATCATCTACATATATCATGTTTTAACCAATACGATGTCGTTGTGTTAGTTACAAACTAATCAAAACGATGTCGTTCTTTCTATTTCAATATGACCGTCATGATTCCAGGTGTCCAAGTACATCCGAGTTTTTCGGAGAAATATGAACATTGGAGGAGATGTGACCATTGGAACTCGAAGCGTTTAAATAGGAGGACATTTGAAGCTGAGAAAGAAGGACGACGAATGATATTTTGGAACAACTGTGATACTCTACTTATATCAAGTTCTAGAGAGAGAAACTTTGAATTCTCTCATCTGCTTTGTGCGTCCGATCATTGTATCGAGGGCTTTCAAGTGATTGAAAGACAGAGGTTCCGATTACATAGAAAATCGAGGACTGCCAGGGATAGGCAGACGGATGGACTGATCATCGTATCGAGGGCTCACCAAGGTGTTGGTGAGCCAAAACTTTTATCATAGGTGAAAGGATAAACCTTCTCTTTGGGTTAATAGAATTGTAATTCTTTTACATTTCCGCTGCTAATTGTATTCGAAAGGAAATTTTTTTTTTCTTTTATATCTCTTATACATTTGTAAATGTTTCAATTACATCCATTCTATTACATATTGTATTAATTGATTCTATATGCTTTAAGGTAGAATAATTCATCTTTATATTACTCTGATTATTGTGTTCATCTTGAATACAATTGTTTTACATTTCATTAGTATTACAATACATCATACCTTTTATATTCAAAAAATTGTGGGTGTTTGTATTGGTATTAGTTTAAGATCATTTAAACTAATATCTTAAGTGCTAAAACTCAAAGGTTTTTAAACCTACAATTCCCCCCCTCTTGTATTGTTCCATCTAATAGACATAAATATCTACATATTCGATCCAAAATCCTTTCATCTTCCTTTAACTCCCCATTAACACTTCCCTTTATTTAATTTTTGATATCCCACTTTAAACCTTGGGTCATCCACTTAAATGTGGAGCCTCTCAATCTCCCATCCATCAATGTTGCCAACTCTAATGCCTTAATTAATTCAATTCACAATTTGAAGTAATTTGAAAATACATGATAATGTTATATTATGGGAGGGCCTTGTTATTATTTTGGTTGGAAAATATTTTGGGGAGAACTTTTGAGAATTAATAGAATAGGGTTCTTGTTTCGACGAAGAACCGCTGAATAATGATGATCATATCCTTCAATCTTCGGCCAAGACAAAGGGGAAGGAGCCACCCACAAGTAACACCGAAGATAATCCATCCTTGTCTCATTCTTCCCTGATGTCAATGAGTTGACGCTGCCTTCCCATGACTCCATCTACGAATGCACCATATTTTGAGGTAGGGGTTTGTACAATTTTAAGTGAATTTTATGTACGCCGTTATTCGTTGAATTTTCTGATTTGTATACGGACAACTACTACCGCCTAACGTGGAGGGTGCGGGCCGAAAGCACATGGCCTGACAACCCTTCGTAGTATTTTTTATTTGCGATGGAGACCATGTTGGAAAGGTGGGGACGAGCAAAGACGGCGGCCGCGTGCTGACCACGTGCGGAAGAACCGCAGCCCGTAACCGTGGGCCGCTCAGCCGAAGAAGAACCGGCTGGCTAAAGTCGGCCGGGCCAAAGGGAGATCGCTCCGCCACAAGTGGCACCGCGCTACGGAGAACTCCGGCCCACGCTCCGCGGGTCGCTTCGGCGGTGAACCGGGCGGCTCGTTGGTAGGTCGGGATGAAGGAGTCATGACACTCGCAAGTGCCACACCGAAGGACCGCGACATGCCCGTGTATGCCGCATCCGCCGAGAAGACTGACCGGATAAAAGGACGGTGCTACTGGGCACCGCCGATTCGAGAGACCCCCCCCCAACCCCCCCCCCCCCCCCCCCCCGCAGCGCGCGGCCAGCCCGGCCGGGACGCGCCTCCCCGGGCCAGGCCGCACCTCACCGGGCCTGGTCGCACCGCGCCGGGCCGGGCCGCACCCTCACGGGCACATCCACACCCCCCACCCCCGCGGGCCTGTCCACTCCCCACCGGGAAGAGCCGCGCCCCATCAGGATAGGTCGTGCGCTTCCCTAGGCCGGGCCGCCCCCCTGCCGGGTCGGACCAACTGTGCTGGGTAGGGCTGGGCCGCGCCCCACCGGGTCGGGCCACACCCCACCGGGTAGGGTTGTGCGCTTCACCGGGCGAGGCCGACCCTCTTCCGGGTCGCCCACTTCACCGGGCCGGGCCAACCCTCTGCCGGGTCGGACCCGCCGAACTGTGTTGGACCGACCAGCCATCCCACTGTGTTGACGGGCCTCGCCCGTTTCATTTAAATGTGAATAACTTCACGACCGTATGTCTGATCGATGCACCATCTGCAGCAGTGGGACCCTTACGATGAGGCGGCCCTTTTGAGATGCTCTAAGTGAGTTTTGGACGAATTTGGAAAAAATGGTTGGGTTGGTTCGAAATCGAAATCAACCGGGCCCTTAGAGCGGAAATTCTTATAACTTAAGGACCAGACGTCCGATTGACGTGACATAAACTATGTTGGTTTTCTTTTGATAAGACAGTTATTTTGGCATACTCCACATGTGGTTTGGATGCAGTTGGAGTATGGTCGGGTTGGTTTTAGCTTAAAATCCAACTGGGCCCCAGGAATAGAAAAGTCAAATACTCACAGACAGGGCGTCTGATTGATGCACCATGTTTTTCGTTGAGACACCTATGACGAGGCTGTCCTTTGTGATACTTTTTCGTGATACATCTTGACACTTGGAGTGCCAGATTGAGGCTTGTGGAGAAACCCCTCCTTGTTACGATCGAGCAGATTGTAGAGACCTAGTAGCTGGCTTAGACATGATGACTGCTGATCGATCGACTTGGTGTGGTTCAGATGGCCTAGTGGGGAGCGCTTGGTTTTAGCAGCAGACCCATGGTGGAGGAGCACATGGATGTAGTGGAAGACCCACGGTACTCGATAGAATGAGTACCTCTATAGGCTATAAGGGGGAGCACTTGGTTTTAGCGGCAGACCCATGGTGGGAAGCACTTTGTTGTAGTAGCAGGCCCATAGTACTCGATAGGTGGAGTACTTCTGCAGTCCACAATTAGTGGAAAACGCTTGGTTGTAGCAGCATGACCACTGTACTCGAGAGAGAAGGTGTTCTCCAGCAGCCGTTGTTTCGACTTCGATAATAAAAATCCTGGTTTGAGCTGAGTCAATGGCCTTTTTGTTTTCCTCATGATTGAGATGAGTTATTTGATAACTTAGGTATATGTATGTTCATATACCTAAGTAATGGATATCCATTGAAATAATACTTTCTGTCTTATCCTTGTTTTATTTTTGGAGACCCTGAGGGTCTCGAGGTCCCTACTGAGTATCGTTATACTAACCCCTGCACGGGCTATGCCCGCACCTCGTTTTGTTGGATACAGACGACAGATAGCGATGATGAAGGCCGAGAGCGCCAGGGCTCGATGGTACCCAGAGGAGGACACTCGGTGTGACAACACACAGAGCGGACCGATAGATGCGGAATTCCGAAGAGGACATCAGTACCTTACCTTTAGGTAGGAACCCGAAGGACGATCCGTGTTGATGATCTAGGAGCTGCTTCCCCCTTTCACCTGTTTTTCTTTTTCATTTGTACTTTCTTCAATTGTAGTTTTACCTTTTTGATGGGATTGTATTTCCATCCCCTTTGTACTTTCAGCACACTTTTTATAAAACTTTTCTTAGTGTTTGCTTCTCCTTGTACTCTGGTAGTGTGTGTTACGTTTTATAAATGCAATGCCTTCCCAGTTTTTTTGGGAATTACGCCTTTGGTGCTAGTCTCCAACCCATGGCCCATGGAAGGTGGGCTTGGGGTAGTCATGATATGGGCCCCTGGGGATGGGTCATGACATTTACTATTATTAGAAAACCCTACTCATTCATTGGTTTATCTTCTCCATGAATTTTATTAATATGAGCCTCTGAAGGGGGTTCTAGAAAATTATCAATAACTAATGTATCTCTTCTAAAAAAGAAACTTTATTATAGCCTCACAAATTGTAATCTCATTCAATTTTCCAATAAATTAATTCATTAAACATTGATAGATAGTATATTAATATTATTATATGAAATCCAATCATTTTTATAATAACCTTGTTTGAAAATTGATAAACATTAATCATTTTAACAGAGACAAGATTTCATATTTATATTGATATAGGGTTCTCACTTTGTGTTTTAACTAAAGAATTCTCCCCATATTCATAAGGTGATGATTAAATGTTCTTAATAAATAGGAAATATATAGAAGTTTTTATAGAACCAAAATAAAATAATATATTTTCTAACTTTGAAATTAGGATAACAGTATCTCTCATGGATGTAATTAAGACTTTAACATACATGGTTATAATTGTTTAATCATAGCCTTGATCCCTTCCCCTATTCATGGGTATATTTTCTTGAATATTTGGGTACTGGTTATAATAATCTCCCATTTCCTTATAATTGAATCATTAGAAATTTTTAGATTTTATCTTTCCCTTGCACTAATGTGTTTGATCTATTTTATATAAATATTTGAATAAAACTCCTAAACACTTCAAACATTAACTAAAGTGCTTATATCTATAATTGTTTTATAATATAAATTCTTTTCTTCTCTTATTATCCTTAAAAAAATTCCCTTTTTATAGGGCTCATCTTTTCGATTTTTTTCTTGATTTATATTGAAAATCTAAGATGTGGATAATTAATTCACCATATTGATTTAATTTTTAATTATCTCATCATATAATGAATTTTTTTTGAGAATAATGTATATTTAATAATTTTATTAAATACATTAAATAACCGATGGATATTTATTTTGGTATTGTACACACAATCGACTACATGTCTTGCTAATCTTGTAATGTTTTCTTTATACTTAACTACTCTTTATTTTTAATTTTATTTTTAATTAAACAATTTACATTCAATGTTATCTCTTTTATATCAAAGAATATATTTATATGATATTTTCTCTTCAAAAACATTCTATGAAATGACATGTATATCTTTAACCCTCAAGGGGATTTAACTCAAATACCATAATTGATATGAATTTCCACATAGATGATATGAAAAAATGAATATGTTTCTTCTCTCACTACATCCCAAAGAGAGGAATATACTCTCTAAATACTTGATTCACTATTCAACTACTAATTAATTATAGGTTGCATTAAAACATAGAGGTTTTTGCCTTATGAACTTGTCAAGTGTTGCTACAAAATTTTGTTGGGAATAAGGTTGTTCCATGTTTTAAATTTTATCCAATATCACATAACTCAACATCCCAAATATTATGACAATATGTTAAAATCCTATACAATCATCATTGAATTTATTGGGTGGGACATCCCTACCATTATTATGATTGTTTTATTGGTTTTAATTATTTTATTAAACTATTTATATATAATCACATATTTATAATTATGTTATGATTAAATATATGAATTATGAACTATATAATATAATTACAATTATTTTATTAAAAATTCAAGATGATTTTTTAACTATTTTAACAAATTTTAATAATTTATTAGGATATTATCTTTGGTTTTTGTTTTCTAACTATATTATGCTAAATCTAGTTCCAAAGGGTTCTATTATAATTTATATTAAACTAACCATAAAAAAATCTAATATATTACCCTAGATATTGTGGATATTTTATTATAATGGTACATAATAGATTGATCAAAATATTCAAGATCTAATATTTTAGCAGTCTTAGGATACCACATTTATAAATGAACATTGATTTAAATTTAAAACCTAAAATACAATCTTCAAATACATGATAATTTTATTATTTCTCCCTTATGTCATACATAAAAATATTCATGTTTTCCTTGGAAAATGGGCAAGAATACAATGTGGACATATAAAATTCGGAGCATGGGGTATTGCACAGTGGATGCTAACATATAATAGGAATGGAAAACGTTATATTACAAGAACAATTAATCAAATTGCTCCATTACAAATAAGAATGTTAGAATTATATATGCATGGGAATCATAAATATAATTAATCACTTGGATAATAATAACTAATATAGTTATTATGGACTAGATAACGACAGATATCATAACTATATCTTCAATTTTTGAATCTATGAAATCATACAGAAATGGGTAAGACACACATTAAATACCCAAGATAAGTTATTTTCTAAGACCTACTAATGTATCTATGGGATATATAATCATAAACCCCACCCATTAAATATTAAATGAAATACATCCTTTGTAGAGACCTGAAGCTTGATGTACATGGACATTACATTACTTTTTCGGAATACTTAATACATAACAAAAACAGATAGACAAGGACCGTAATAGTTTAGTGTCTTTGGAAACTCGGAATATAAACATCTAATCATGTTGAAAGATCTTCAAAATCTCCCATAAAGATCTTCCCCCTTTCGTTTCCTTACCTAAAACCTTTCTTTATTTCCTCGGGAAAATAGAACATAAAAAGGGTGAGCTCAAATGCTCATTAATGGAAACCTATAGAACATAAAACAATCCATAAACATTTGAAAGAAAAAAACATGAACATGAAATCTAAACCTTAAAACCTCGAGCAAAGACATAAATCATGGCAGTAGGTAAGGCATTTATCATAAAGGAAAATAAATCATGATAAAATACCATGGTAATAAAACATGTAATTGTGGAAACCATTCAGCACTTGTTATGATTTCCATAGAAGCCAATGCATTGCTGCCAAGACCATCTTAGTGGAGAAAGTCCCTTTCTGAATTGAGTTCACTCCCCGATCCAGTCCTGTATCACTAAACTGGATTTACTTACCATTCCAGCCATGTCTATCTCATGAGATATTAATATTTACTCGGTGCATTGGAGGGAGATATAGGTCCCACCTATCTCATATTTAAATCATTCTTTCGTGTGCCATAATATAAACAGAAATCATTCATCATAACCCAAGAATAAAATGGGTTTCATAAACATCATTCAATCATAACGTAATCCATAAACAAATTTGGATATCATTTCATCATTAGAAAAGTGAAACCATGTAAATCATAGAGACATGATAATTGAAACATACACATGTGAAATAATGTCATCTTAGATGAAAATGGTATTTATAAAACACTTACAATTAAATCTTGAGGAAAGTATCCTTTTTCATTAAAAATCATTTTGTTTTCATAAAATGTCATGCAATTTTAAAAGAAAAGGATTTTTTTGAAAATAGTCATGAAATATTTTGGAGGAATCTTCATGAAAATAAGGCTTTATAAAACCGTAAATATCCATTAGTGCCGAATAAGTTAAAAAAACACGTTTCTCGTACTTTTGTAGCAAAAGTCAAAAAGTACCTTGTAAAAGAAAGATTCCATACATACCATGTAATAAAAGTCATAAATGGGTAAAAAGGACATTAAACATACATGAAACCATTTTTAGGAAACATAGACATGGATGATAGAAATAACCCCAGTAAATACTTACGAATAAGCAATCTCAGATAAAAATGAGATTTGCAAAATTATCACTTACCTTAGGTCCGATAAGCTTTGCCTGGATCCAAACCTCCTGTATATTGATTTAAATAATGACATTGTCTTATTAAATAATCATATTTATTGTTATGATATCATATATGTTTCACTTATGAATTTATATTACCTGTTCTTTTGTAAATTCCATGTTAAAGTAGCGTTTTGGGTAAAATCATTTCATTTATCGTATTGTTTTGACTTGTCGTTCTTGGTATTATTACTTATATTCTGATTTAAATAATTACAGAATGTTGAAGATGATTAATATATATTATATATTCATCATATTCATATATATTATAGATCGCTAAAAGGAATGAAATACACCGTTCATGGAGACGGTAGTCCGTACATACGCATGAACGTTGTTTTCGTTTACTTTTTGAATTGAATGGAATTAATTAGATGAAATATATATATATATATATATATGTATACATAAATCCAGTATCTTAATTATGTCATATATTTCATTATTATTCGTTATATATACTTTATAATCATTCTTGAATGGTTAATCATGGAAAATGAATCTCATCGCATTCGTGGAGACGGTAGTCCATACGTACGCACGAGCGATGATATCATTCCCATGATCATGTAATTGTATTGAAGTGTATTTATAATATTACAGAATCAATATCACATTAAAATAACAACATATATTTATTTATTTACAACATTATACCCATCCATGTATGGTGGTGGTGGAAAATAGATTACACCACGGCATGGAGACAGTATTATGTACGTACACACGCGCGGTGATTTCATTTTCCGTAGGATTGATAGATAGTGAAATAGGGTTATTTCAACCATATAATTAAATATCAGTATATTAGTGATACTGATGTTATAACTTCATAATGAAACAACTAAAGAAGAATAAGTGGAAGAAGAAATTATGTTGAAAGAATCGGTAACGGACATTACCTCTTCTTTGAAGCGCCTCTTTGAGACCTACTCTGATGGCACTAAAATTTGTCTTTGAAGAAGACCATAACCTCTAGGATGTTTCTATGGATGTGGAGAAGAGAATTGTTCAGTTTTTGTCCGAGCTCGAAGGCTCAAAGTGGTGTGAGGAAGAGAGGGAGGAGGTTCCCTTTTATATGGGAGGAGAGGGGCACCTTTGGAAAAACTAAAAATATTATTTTATTATAAAGTTATATTCACATTTTTATAGCTCCAAATTGATTTATTTCGAATCTAATGTGGGGATTAGTTTAAATAATCTCATCCAATAGAATTTAGACAAGTTTAGGTTTCTATTTTAACCTTTTCATTTAGATTTAACCTTAAGTTAAATAATTTTGCTTTTACCGTGTCTTCTTGTTTTCTTACACTATAAGGTTAATAAACTTACTATTACAAGACAAAAGAACCCCAAGTTGTTTATTATTAATATATATAACCTTATCAAAGTCATATTTAAGAAACATTGTTTTTTAGGAATAAAATAACAATTAATAATATAATATTTGTTTTAAAAACTATTTGATGTCAATTTTGACACTATTTGGTAATTCATTTTTGTAAAAATCATAACAGAATTATTAGTTCTAAATGAGTTAACTAAATCAATAATAACATGTCATATTATCCTGTAAAATTAATGGAATTCATAAAAAGTCTAAAATTACATTTATTTGGGTATTTATAACATCAATTGTGTCAATATTTCATTAATAAGATAATCACTGCATCATCGTTGTGTCATATATAAATTACATTATTTAATGTCTAAAAATTATAAATAAAATAACCTTATGTAGAAAATCTTTTTATATTTCTAATGAATATTTATAGTAGAATTTATCTTATGTATAAACCTATATTATAAATTATTTACTTATTAAACTTTGATTTTAACTATTTTAACCCTTCTTTAAATAAATTAATATTAAATGTCCTAATCTAATCCATGTGGGAATAAATGGACATATTTTATTCCTAAGGTTGTTTTTGGTAAAATTACTCTTATCCAATAGAATTAGGACATGTGTTAGGGTAATAATAATATCATTTTTACCCTTAAATATACTATTTACTTTTAACCGTGGTAAATAAAAGTAAAAAGTTACTATTCACCAAAAATTATTTTCATCTCATTGAACCACATTTTAGTCCTTGATATTAACCATGTCTTCGGATTTTTGAAATTCAATTCACAGAAGTGGTAAAATTTAATTTAAACTAAAAAAATTCAGTTTTTTAACTACCACTAAGTGGTTTCACTATTCATCGAAAATTGATGTTTTTCAGAAAAATACCAATCATTCAGCCTAAGAAATAAATGATATTCCAAATTTAAAATTGATGTTTGTTTTTAAAAATTAAAAACATATAAGTGGAATTAATTAATTTTAAAATTAATTCCCGTTATGAAAACAAATAGCATGTTTTTATGAAACAATAACTATCCAAAGATTGATACTTGTTTATATCCAATTTCCAAGTGAAATTAATTCTGATGACCAACATTGGATTAAATGGTAAAAATATATTCTAATTACACTTTAAAACCAATTAATAATGTAATCTATCAATATAAATTGTTGCGATGAAAAAAGATGTTTTTAATTAAAATATAGCGTGTTTTTACTATTCATTAAAATATGAAAGTTATCAGAATAATGTGAAAATTTTATCCAAAGTAATTTTTTATATTCTGATTCCAAAGAAGAATTTTTTTTATTCAAATTTAACTTATAAAAATGTAAAAAACAAGATTTAAAGTGGGTGCACCATCAAAAGGCGGAAAAACTATATTTTTTTAAAAATACTTATTTTACTCAAAAAATTGATTTTGTTCTCATAACATGTCCTAGAAAATGTGTAAGATGAGTAATAATGTTATTAAATTCAAACTGTAGTTGATAATATTCATAACTGCTAGTTCATAATAATATTATAACCATATATCGTTATTTAGTGAAACCTGGTATTGCGTACAACACACTCTACCGAGGAAGGTCGCGATTGTGTGTAATGAAAGCCAAGTCAGGGATGTGTATTGTGAAAGCTCCTTTTTGTGTAGCATACAACACAATACATTAATGAAATTAAAAAGAATATTTTTCATAAAATCTTGGGGTGTTACATTCTACCCCCCTTAAAATGAATTTTTCCCTCGAAATTCGTCGGTATTATAATTGGTTTACTACATGAATGTTTATTTAATAGAAACCCACATCGAAATTAGGAATACCAAAACATGGCTTTAAAAACTAATGTATGAAATGTAATGGTTACCCAAATTAACTCATCACTGGGTTTCCTTGTAGGAGAACATAGGTGAAAATATGGATATGGAAGAAAAATGCAACCATCAAGTTCTATTGGAGAGTGGTAGAGAACATGACTATGAAAAAGCCAACAATCTCAAAGCCATAAATTTGTGATGATCTAGGGTACCATATGATTCATCAGATATAAGGGCACTAGGACAACATTTTTGGTTTTCAAGATCATTTCTCTAAAGTTGAAGAATTTGAATTAGAATAAATACTTACTTTATTTTGGTACAATCTCACTGTTGTTCATGCTTTGAAAAATTTCCACTTCATCTCTTCAAGAAATGAAGTTGAATTTGTTATTCGTGAAGTGTTAACAGATCATGTAATAGAATGATGGGTCATTCCGTCTGTTTCAAAAAAAGGGTTAGAAAAAGTTATCAAATATACATAAGTCTTTCTATGGTGATGTTAATCATTTATAATTCAAAAAATGATCTTATACTTCATATATCATACCGCTTAATAAAATAAAACTGGTTTCTACTAAAGAGGGACTTCCTGTAGGCTAGTGGTATGCGATAAAGGCCAGTCACACTTCGGTTTGATTCCCACAGCCTTGTCCGACGCGATGGGTTCTCGCCCATCCTGCAGGTTTCCCTTTTCCTAAAACTAAATTACTATAACATTCCATCAATAATATCAAAAAAAACTTATATCCTTAAATAATACTAACTTATTTCCAACATAATCCATTCCAATCTTTAGGCTTATCCATAATACTGCAGTCCACTCTCATATTATAGTGAAAACGATTACCAAAGATTTCATATAAGAAGCATGTTAATACCATTGTTGATCCCCATATATCATAAGATATGTCTTGTTGGTCACATTCCAGACATTTGAAAGCCTTAATCATTTATTTTCTTGAAAAATGAATACCCATAGAATCGTAGTGAAAACATGAGTGCTGTCAAAAGTTAACTCTTTACACATACCAAAACCCCAAAATTCTATATACTCAAACCATGACATAACTATTTCCTTATATCAGTCATGAGCGCATGAATACTATCAAACATTTCATTTTCTTCTTATCCCGTCATTATGCGCATATCATATTTTTTCCAAAAATATCACAATCAGATTCCATTGTTACTGGTACCATAAAATTATTGAAAACCACAATAGACCAATACATAAATATTCCAATATTCCATGATACTATATACAACATTATTTTGGAATCCCATTACATAAACACTTAATCATTCCACCACATCGTTTTCATATTCAACATCGCCAATAATGATCGCATGTGACTTCCCTTTGTCCTTTGCCTTAAGTGGTTGCACATGTTGATCATAACCAACCCTTGGATTAGGGAATTTATTAGCATAATTCCCCATTTCCTTGCACTTGAATCATTGAATTGTTGGTGGTGCGTTCTCTGAATTCTTTTCCTTATTAACATCATTAGAAACCATTTTTCCATTACATAGACACTCAGCTGCTCGATGACCTTATTTTAAAACTTAAAACATTTTCTAGTCCCTTTAATACAATCTCCACCATGATTTTTTCCACACTTTGAGCATAAGGAAACATTCATCTTCATTTCACCATTATTCTGATATTTCTCCTTGAACTCCATTTTCCGTTTCTTGTCAAAACCATGAGATGGATATGTAACAACAACTTCCATTTATACCTTGATAACACAACACACAATTTCTTCATAGCTACTGAAGTATCTTATTGTTAATTCCCTTCAATTATTTGGTTTTAAGCCACTGAATAATCGATCAACTTTACTTTCAGGTTGGATGATAAAGTCAGATGCATACCTTGAAAGCCCTGTAAAATTCGCTTCGCATACACCAACAAATTCATCATCCTTTTGCTTTAGTTTATGAAACTCCTTCTCCATCTTTGTTCGAAGAATATGAGGGAAGTACTTATTGAAAAATATGTTCTTGGAATCTTCCCATTCCATGGACTCAATTTCATCTCTTGGAAACATATTCTTGATAAGATTCCACCATTGATCAACTTCACATTCCAAATGATATAATGATAAGATGACTTTATCATGTTCAGAAAATTAACGAACTGAAAATATATGTTCAGTGGTATTGATCCATTGTTCAGCAAAAAGTGGATCTGAAGACCCACTGAAAGATGGTGGACATTTCCTCATAAAGGAATCAATACAATATTGTTCCCTTCTCTCCTCATTTGGAAGTCCAGAATGATTCATAGCTTGTGTAAGTATAGCAATAAGATTTTTCACTCCATCTCCCATAACATTTTTTTGTCCAGGAGGACAATCATGGCATTTTCCATTGCATTGATCAACATTGTTCCTTCGGGTTCGAGCCATCATCTAAAACCCAAAAAGAATAGTGTGAGAGGAAAAAATCATGCTAGGGAAAATAATATAAAAAAGGGGGAGTACCTTCAATATCTAACATCTTAGGATTAATTCTAAGATCGTTACCGTAATTCTAGGACTATAACCTATACTTATACTTAAGGTTAGGGACATCCCTAGACATACCATAGAAATATCTCTAGGGATCTCACTAAATTTCTCGCATCAAAGTTTCCAAAGGTTGACTAAACCTTTCCTCTGATACCAACTGTAGATAACCGAAGCTTGACGTACATGGACATTACATTACTTTTGCGGAATACTTAATACATAAAAAAAACAGACACACAAGGACCGTAATAGTTTAGTGTCTTTTGAAACTCAGAATATAAACATTTAATCATGTTGAAAGATCTTATACATCTCCCATAACGATCTTACCCCTTTCATTTCCTCACCTAAAACATTTCTTTATTTCCTGGGGAAAATAGAACATAAAAAGGGTGAGCTCAAATGCTCGTTACGGGAAAACATAGAGAACATAAAACAATACATGAACATTTGAAAGAAAAAAAACATGAACAAGAAATCTAAACCATAAAACATCGAGCAAAGACATAAATCTTGGAAGTAAGTAAGAAATTTATCATAAAGGAACATCAATCACGATAAAATAGCATGGGAATAAAACATGTAATTGTGGCAACCATTCATCACTTGTTATGATTTCCATATTAGCCAAGGCATTACTGCCAAGACCATCTTAGTGGACAAAGTCCCTTTCTGAATCGATATCACTCCTCGATCGTGTCCTGTATCACTGAACCAGATTAAATAACCTTTCCAGCCATGTCTATATCATGAGATATAAATCTTTACCCAATGCATTGGAGGGAGATATAGGTCCCACCCATATCATATTGAAAACATTCGTTCGTGTGCCTCCATATAAACATAAATCATTCATCATAACCCAAGAATAAAATGGGTTTCATAAACATCATTCCACCATAACGTAATCCATATAAAAAATTTTGGATATCATTTCATCATTAGAAAAGTGAAACCATGTGAATCATAGAGACATGATACTTGAAACATACACGTGTGTAATAATGTCATCTTATATGAAAATGGTTTTGATAAATCACTTGAAATGATTTGTTGAGGAAAATATCCTTTTTTCTTCGTAATCATTTTCTTTTCATAAAATGTCATGCAGTTTTAAAAGAAAATAATTTTTTTGAAAATATTCATGAAATATTTTGGAGTAAGCTTCATGAAAATAAGGCTTTATAAAACTGTAAAAATCCATTCGTGCCGTATATGTTTAAAAAAACATTTTTCTCGTATTTTTGCCGGAAAAGTCAAAAAGTACATAGTAAAAGAATGATTCCATACATACCATGTTATAAAAGCCAGGAATTGGTAAAAAGTACATTAAACATAAATGAAACCATTTTTATGAAATGTGGACATGGATGATAGCAATAACCCTAGTAAATACTTACGAATAAGCAATCTTGGATAAAAATGAGATTTGCAAAATTATCTGTTACCTTAGGTCTGATATGCTTCTTATGGATCTGACACTCCTGTATATTGATTTAAATAATGTAATTGACTTATTAAATAATAATATTTATTGTTATGAAATCATATATGTTTCACTTATGACTTTATATTACCGTTCTTTTGTAAATTCCATGTTAATGCAGCGTTTTGGCTAAAATCATTTCATTTATCGTATGTGTTTTGACTTTTCTTTCTTGGTATTATTACTTATATCCTGATTTAAATAATTACATAATGTATAAAATGATTTATATATAATATATATTCCACATATACATATATATTATAGATCTATAGAAGGAAAGAAATACACCATTCATGGAGACGGTAGTCCGTACGTACGCATGAACGCTGTTTTCGTTTCCTTATTGAATTGAATGGAATTAAGTAGATGAAATATATATATATATATATATATATATATAAATCCAGTATCTTAATTATGTCATATATTTCATTATTATTAATTATATATACTTTATAATCAATCTTGAATGGTTAATCATGGAAAATGAATGTCATCCCATTCGTGGAGACGGTAGTCCGTACGTACGCACGAGTGATGATATCATTCCCATGGTCGTGGAATTGTATTTAAGTGTATGTATAATATTATAGAATCAATATCACTTTAATATAACCATATATAGTTATTTATTTACACCATTATACACATCCATGTAAGGTGGTGGCGGAAAATCAATTACACCACTGCGTGGAGACAGTATTCCGTACGTACGCACGCGCGGTGATTTCGTTTTCCGTAGGATGGATAGATGGTGAAATAGGGTTGTTTCATACATATAATAAAATATCAGTTTATGAGTGATACTGATGATATTAATTCATAATTAAACAACTAAATAAGAAGAAGTGGAAGAAGAAATAAAGTTGAATGAATCGGTAACGGACATTACCCCTTCTTTGAAGCGCCTCTTTGAGACCTCCTCTGATGGCACTAAAATTGGTCTCTGAAGAAGACCAGAACCTCTAGGATGTTTCAATGGAAGTAGAGAAGAGAATTTCATAGCGGTTGGCTGATCTTGAGGGATAAATGTGGTGTGAGGAAGAGAGGGAGGAGGTTCCTTTTTATAAGGGAGGAGAGGGCACATTTGGAAAAAATAAATATTTTATTTTATTATAAAGTCCTATTCGGTTTTAATAGCTCAAAATTGATTTATTTCGAAGATAAAGTGGGTATGGGTCGAAATCCTCTCATCCAATAGAATTTAGACACGTTTAGTTTTCTATTTTAACATTATCATTTAGATTTGACCTTAAGTTAAATAATTTTACTTTTATCGTGTCTTCTTGTTTTCTTACACTATAAGGTTAATAAACTGACTATTACAAGCCAAACGACCCCTCAGTTGTTTATTATTAATATATATAACCCTCTCTAAGTATTTTTTTCCGAACTTATATTTTTTGGAATAAAATAATAGTTAATAATATAATATTTGTTTTAAAAAATAATTTATGTCAATTTTGACACTATTTCGTAATTGTTTTTTGTAAAACTCATAACAGAATTATTATTTCGAAAAAAGTTAACTAAATAAATAATAACATTTCATATTAATCTATAAAATTAATTTAATTCATAAAAAGTATCAAATTACATTTATTTGGATATTTTTAACATCAATTATTTGAATATTTCATTAATAAGATAAATACTACATCATCTTTGTGTCATATATAAATTAAATTATTTAATGTCTAAAAATTATAAATAAAAGACATTTATGTAGTAAATCATATTATATTTCTAATTAATATTTATAGTTTAATTTATCTAATGTATAACCCTATATTAAAAATTCTTTACTTATTAAACTTTGATTTTAAGTATTTTAACCCTTCTTTAAATAAATTAATATTAAGTGTCCTATTCTAATCCATGTGGGCATAAATGGACATATTTTATTCCTAAGGTTGTTTTTTGTCGAATTACTCTTATCAAATAGAATTAGGACATGTGTTAGGGTAATAATAATATCATTTTTACCCTTAATTATACTATTTACATTTAACCGTGGTAAATAAAAGTAAAAAGTTACTATTCACAAAAAATTAATTTCATCTCATTGAACCACATTTTAGTCCTTGATATTAACCATGTCTCTCGGATTTTTGAAATTCAATTCAAAGAAGAGGAAAATTTTAATTTAAATTCAAAAAAGTCAGTTTTTTAACTACCACTAAGCGGTTTCACTATTCATCGAAAATTGATGTTTTTCTGAAAAATACCAAAAATTAAGCCTAATAAATATTTGATATTCCGAATTTAAAATTGATGTCTGTTTTTTCAAGTTAAAAACATAGAAGAGGAATTAATTTATTTTAAAATTAATTCCTGTTATCAAAACAAATAGCGTGTTTCTATGAAACAATAACTATCAAAAGATTGACACTTGTTTATATCCAATTTCCAAGTGATATTAATTCTGATGACCAACATTGGATTAAATGGTTAAAATATATTCTAATTACAATTTAAAACCAATTAAAAAGATAATCTAACCATATAAATTATTGCGATGAAAAAAGTTGTTTTTAATTAAAATATAGCGTGTTTTTATTATTCATTAAAATATGAACGTTATCAGAATAATATGAAATTTTTATCCAAAGTAAATTTTTATATCCTGATTACAGATAAGAATTTTATTTTGTCAAATTGAACTTATAGACATGTAAAAAACAAGATTTAAAGTGGGTGCGCCATCAAAAGGCGGAAAAACTACATTTTTAAAAAAAATACTTATTTTACACGAAAAATTGATTTTGTTCTCATACCATGTTCTAGAAAATGTGTAAGATGAATAATAATGTTATAAAATTAAAAATGTAGTCGATACTATTCATAACGGAAAGTTCATAATAATATTATAACCATATATCATTGTTTAGTGAAATCTGGTATTGTGTAGAACACACGCTATCGAGGAAGGTCGTGATTACGTGTAATGTAAGCCAAGTCAGGGATGTCTGTTGTGAAAGCTCTTTTTGGTGTAGCGTACAACAAAAGACATTAATGAAACGAAAAAGAATATTTTTCATAAAATATCGGGGTGTTACATCGTTTATATAAAGAGAATAGGTAAACAAAACATATCGCATTGGTTCAAAAGGAACCTCACATATAATCATTTCTATGAAATCAATATCTATCCATATAGATATAATGAAAATAAAAAATATCAATATTTCTCTATTCAAAAGAATAATATTTTATTTTGGATGAATATCCTGTAATAAAGTTATAAATTATAGGATATTCACAGTGTAATGGAAATTACCCTTATAAAAGTAATGATAATGAATTAATAGTGTATTGTAATTTCCTGGTATAAGGATACAAATAAAATATATCCAATCAATACAATACAATAGTTCTAAATGGTTGGAGAATAATGAAATGATAAAAATTTATCCTCAAAACATTATGAGTATGTAATACACATATTTGATACGCATTTGGGATTCAAAATGTAATTATAATATATTTCCATATACACATGCATTGATGAAAATGTTTTAATTGAACTAAATTTTATTTTATTCACCTTATACATGATAATGGTACCAAAATCTACATCACCATCATACTTCTTTAAAAAATCCCACATATTAGGGATAATATATCCACAATAACACAAAATTCATTTCATATGCCAGGATTTGGAAAATAAATCATGTGGATACAAAAATGTTTAATAATTATAATGATTCATCAAGGTTATATAATAAGAGGGAATAATGATCCCTCATTAATAATAAAATAATATTTTAATATCATTAATGTATGACAACATTTCATATTTAAATAAAATGGAATTGAAAATGATTACATAATTAATTTGAAATAAGTGATTAAGAACCCTTACCGTCCAAAATAACTTATCAAATATTGATAAATAACTACATAATTAATTAAACAACTAGTGGAGAGACTATTTAGAGGAAAAAATGAGAGGATAAAAATGATCAATTTTTTTTATTGAAGATAAATTGGAGGATGGGTGGATTTTTATAGAAAATAAGGGGGGATGTTTTATTAATTTTTAATTTTAGAACATGGAGTTATAGGTTTCCAAAAAATAAAAACCATGGGCATAATTATGGTTTTTTTAATGGGTTTTGAAATTTAGGAAATCAATTTTTATATTTTATATGTTTTAAAATTCGATTCAATTATATTGTATTATGTTGTCCATAGAAATTTCATTTTCACAATAAATTATTTTTAAAATAATAATATTAATTTTAATATTTATGGAGTTCATTATAGGTTTGTAAAATAATATTAGGATAATAAATGACATTATTTTAATAAATTAAGATATTTTTATTTTAATGAAAACATATATTAATTATTGAATAATACTGGATCCTTGAAACATATCATATAATGAAAATGTATTTTAATATTTACCAAAAAAGTTAACTATAAAAAAAAATTATTGAAAAATTATCATCTGCTAATTTAGACATTATTATTCCCAATTTAAATTCCTTTTAATGAATATTTTTTATATACTATAATTTTAATTATTAAATTAAATTATTGGTGTATTTAAAAATCATGTGTTTAGCGCCAATTTCATTGAGTATATAATTTTTAATAAATCATATTTTTATTCAAAAACACATTTTATAGTTATAATACTATTCATTAATTAGTATAAATCATTAATAATTATTATTTATATTATTTTCAAATGATTTTATATATTTCATTGAAAAATATTCTGTAGAAAAATTACAATATTATTACAATAGTCATATTGGGTGCTTACTATTCCAACAATAACATTGCCCTTCCAACAATCATATTACTTGGCATAAATATAATTATTTATAACCTTTAAAATAGTTATCTTATTTCATATAAAATTACTATTCCATTACTATTTTTTTATAATAAAAAAATAACTTTTATATATATCATTATTTTTAGAGTATAATCGTTTAGAGTTCATGATTATGGTGGTCTTTTATAATGTTATGTGTTATGTAGAATTATCAATGGTTCTTATTGTGAATGAAATTTAATAGTGTTTATTTTCACTGTATTGATTTAACCAAAGCGATTATGTTTTTTTGATGAATATTTGAATAATTTATTACTTTATTTTAGTCATATAATGGGTCTTATAGTGTTTGAAGGAAGAGTACAACCATGGGGATTACATGCAACATGAGATTTATGTAGCTATCGTAATGCTGAGATGTTTCTATTTGGTAAGGATTGTTAAGGTATATTATATTGCGATACTTATGGGATGTGTAATGTTTTGATGAGGGGTTTGAGTGAGTCTCCATCCCTTTAGATGACTCAAGTGTCAGATTTGATGTTTGGTGTGAATTGGTAGTGGGAACCTACCTTGAGTCAGAGGGTAGTGGTTGAGATTTTTTATGAGTACCTTCCCTAAGTGGGATGGTATTGGTTGAGACCTAGTTATATAGACTCCATTTTAGTGATATAATTTTGGCATGAAACATAATAATAAGAGCTCACCCGAAGTAGAAAATTGTTGGAACATGACATGTATATGAGACCCTTCCCTAAATGGTAGGGAATGAGTTTGGATCAATGGTATTGGAAAATTATCTTTCTATAATTAGCTGGAGTTGGTGGGATTAGGTTTCATCATGGTGGTTTAGTTAATACACGATGAACTTTTGTTACTTGATTGGTGTATATTAATGAGTAGTTTATTTTCATGTAACTAAATATATTAAATATTATATAATATATAATAAATTCATTAGTGTTATCCTAATAATTATTTGTCCCCACCTTGCATGAGGAACCTGGTTATTGTGTAGATTGTTTTTTGAATTTCAGGTAATTGCTTGTATAGGGGATAAAGTTAGAGGTGTTTGATGGATGTCCGAAGATATAATTGATGAGATACTTTCTTTTTATGAATTTTCCTCCATTGATATTTTTCTCTATTGTTTATTCTTCATTCAATAATACTAGTGGAAGATCATTTTTTGGTATGCACAGGTGAAAAATATGTGTTCATATTATTGTAGAATCTGGATGTCTATATTTTTTTTATAAAAAAAACTTATCTATATTTTATTTTTTTAGTTTAATGTTATATGATGATTTTTTTTTTATCTATTAATTTATGTTATGGTGAAAATAGAATAGTCTCCCCTTGAGTCTTATAGGTTCTCACTGCTAGTTGGCATCCTCTATCATATCAGGAGGTACACATGAAACCACATGACACTCTATATTACTCTATTGAATGTTTCCCATGGTTGGGGAAATACATAAATGATATTTCTAGTTCTAAAGAAAATAATATATACAATCCATCAATATATTTTTATGAAATCAAATGGTCCTCTCATTTTAGCCATCAGTCTTAGTGAAAAATTCTATACCCTACTATATCTGAGTCCCATAAGCCTCTTACCAAGTTCGCCATTAATAAAACCTTAATCAATATTATTGATAAAAATTACAATGAAACATATATATTTTATACATATAAACATACCATGTTTTATACTGATCTCTTATCTTAATTAGTGAAATAGTGGGATAAATTTTCCAGTCAACCAATAATCACCCATATATAATCTTGACCATTTTTTAAATGTGAGAATATTATCATGAAATCAATTTATATTTCCTATCATTTCTATTTCAATAACTCAATGGGTTATAAAAACCCTATTGGTACATGATTCCTATATTTTCTCTACCAAAATCATGGAAATTGTTATACAAAATCAGCAATTATTTGTTTCATACATAGATATAAATTATGAGGCTTGAGGTCATGTAAAATCGTTTTCACACCTAGATGCATTGTACGGTGAAAGCATGTAACCTATTATAAACATTATGTTTTAGGATGAATGTGACTAATTTTAACCCATGACAGAGGCCGGAAAGATCCATACCTTCAAAAATCCTTCAGGTACATCAATTTAGAAAATATGGTCATGAAATACCTTATAATATTAGTCTCTAAGATGATACTCCTTTGTTCACTAAAGAGTATGAGATAAACCATAAACAATAGAAGATGATAAACATATCCCTCGTCCCCAAAGGACAACTAAAATAAGGAAAACTATTTAAAAACCTCCTTTATCAAATAATTTTGAGATTTCCTTCTATGATAATCATCCATAACATATCCCCCAAAGAGTATAGATTGTCTCAAAGTCATAGTCTTATAGGAAACCCAACAATTACCTCTGTTTGGGTAGAGATATTACTAAGAATAAATGTATATGATACCCTTTTAGTCAATATTGACTATGAACAACTTAAATATGAGGTAATGGATTTAGTTATTCAAAGACAACACTATCAAAGAGATATCTATAAAATGAATCATGCAGTTTTATATATTTTTTCTATAGTAACAGGATAGGTAAGAAATAACTACCTACATCTATATCATTACACAACAGATTTTAATTCGAAATGTATCATGGAAAAATATGAACTAAAATAATTTTTTCTAGGAACCTTAACATTAGATTATATATAACCTTTCATTTAAAACCTATAAATCTCTCTAAAAAATATAACCACAGCAAGGGATTCCCCTTTTATGTAAGAGTAATTATGGGAGATGAAATATTGAGGAAATATACTACGAATTTTAGTAATATCTTACCAATTCAAGGAAGAAACACACCTACAAATAAATTATGTGTGGTTCCCTATAAATAAATAACTCAAACATCAATTGTTCCATTGTTATGAAACCCTCTAGTATGAGATTCCTCAAGAAGTGAAAATCTAAAATCTAGAACACGAACTTAAATATTTTATCATAGTGTTAGGGTTATTTAATAAATTCTAAGAAAATATATAGATTCTAAGAATCCTAATATGATGATATTGAATAGATGAGGAATTTTTTCATGAAGTCAACCATAGAGTAAGCTAATAAACACTGTATTATAAAACTCTCAAGACACATGAATATCAGATATACACTAAAATAGGAACCACCAAAGTAAGATCGTCGATTTGATGATGTAGCCGAAAACCACACTAGTTTTAGATTTCTTACAATGCTTGATTGGTGCCATGTACTTCTAGTATATGCTTTCATCAATTATAAACCAAGGTTTTGGTTCATTTGTGGTATAAAAATCCCGTTCATTTATGTTTTTAATGAATTAAAACTCCAGCATGTGTAACGTTCACATTTCAAGTGATGAAACTCACACCATTTAATATATCAGATTCCCTTCATTCCATGAAGAATGTAAATGATTGATATATAAGAGGATTGAATCCTCTAATATTGTAAGTGGTGGGAGAGTATTGGATTGCTCCAAATAATTTTCATGAAATTAGAAAATCTTTCTCATTCTTTAAGATCATTCATCACTTAGAGAGGTCACTATCACTATTTTAAGAATTTATGAGTCATGATGAAAAATTCATGGATCCATTGGCTAGTGTGATCCCCTTGGAGGTAGGATTAATTAAAATATTACTTGTGATATTCATCAAGATAAATACTTCAAAGATGTAGGTATATGATAATTTTTTTTAGGAATTTAAGTTATTCTATTTTTTGTCCTATTTGCCAAATACATTTAAATTATTTATCCAATTGAGATAGATCATTTTTATTTTGGGTTTATTTCCTCTACAAAGAGTTATTAAATGATCCAAAAAATACATTGGAGTTATCAAAAGTTGGTTACTAAATATCTAAACATGTTTGATCAGTGTTTTCAAAAGGTAGTACCATCACCATGACTTGTAATTGACCATGGCGTAGTTGTGGTGAATTGAAAATTCTTAGGTCACTGACTCCAGAATGTAGTAATGATTGTAGTGGTTCTTTATTGGATTATCTAATAAATACAACCAATGTCAGGACACAATGGCATTGTGTTAACAATGGAATTTCTTTTCATGGTACTATAAGAAACATGGTAGATACCAAGACTTCGCTTCCCTGTGGTACACCTTATTTTACATGTTATGGTAGTTCTGTTCAAAACGGTTAGAATTTGAACACCATGTTGTTTTTCATGCTCTACACAAGCATAAAATGTTAATTTTTTTTATAATTTTCATTTATATAGTTTATAAAAGTTTTATAAATGAATGTAAAAGGTATTTTGATTTATTTTAATTTCTAAAATATTTACACATTAATAAATAATAAATTCATTACAATTATTTGAAAGTTTTTGAAGAATTTTTAATGTTCAAATATATTAAATGTAAACATTGAAAATACATTTTGTAAATTATATAAAATTTCTTATGATCCTGAAATAAAATGATTCTTTATAAGTTGTGAGAAATAATATATAAAGGTTATAAATTATCTAGTTAAAATGTAAAAGTGTTTGTATTTTATAACAATGAATTTTTGTTAATTAATTAATTTGAAATTGTTCAAATTAATATTTAAGACTTATTTAAATATGTTATTTTTACCACATCAATATGGATTTTTTTTCTTAATATGATTAAGGGTTTAAATATTTTTTGAAACTCAATATAATGATAATATTAAATAGTTCACATTGGTTTTGAAATTATAATGTTTATATTATTTTTTATCTAATTTATAAAATGATTTTAATTAGTGCATTTTTATGAACAGTTAATAAATATATCATCTCATGGAAAATAATAATTATATTTTATATTACATTGATATGATTTTTTTGTAAATGGTTTATTAAATGTTAATATTTAATATTCTATAGTTTAACTGTTAAATGACTTATTGGATAGTTCCTCTCATATCATCATAAGCTCAATGTCCTAAAATATAGTTTTTATCTACATCGAACATAGTTTTTAATATGTGTTATGTTATTTATTGTATTATTTATTATAGTTTTAGAATATTATGTGTATGTTTTATTATGAATTTAATTATCTATTGATTAATGTATACAAGGGTAGAGGGGCTTTGGGTCAAACCACTTACTTCGATGAAGGGTATTAATTTTCTAGAAAGATGAATAGGCTTGGCTATCTGTCACTTTGAGATTACTCATATGAATATTTTCAATCTCATATAACTCTATGGAATTATAGTAAGGGTTAATATACCTTATTAAGGTGATGCGTTTGTATATGTAATAGTTATTGTTTTAATATGAAAATGATTTATATTAAATTGGTGTGACCTTAAAATGGAAAATCCCTTAAATAAATAGTTTTGGATTCCATACGAAGAAACACTTGTTAATCCTTCGATCATTCATTTTTATATATTCTAGCTCTGAAGGAGTAATCCTAAATTATCTTATTTGAGGAAGTCAACTTATAATTAACTCTACATTGTCTTGTGGTTATGTAGAGATCAACATGATTATCACTTGATTTTACTCTATTACCTAATTATTGTTATTTACTTTTGGTTACCCTATCTAGGAATGCTTAATGGTTTTGATACTAGAGGTATCGATTTGACTGAATCTATATGATTGATTTGGATAAGTGGTTATCTTATCATCTATCCAATAATTGTAAATTTTATGTTTTGGATAATGCCCTACTGAGATAATCATGGATTGTATACATCATAATAGGTGGATGTCATGTTAAAACAAGGATCCAAACTCTTATAATTGATATAATATCTCAGGTATTCATTTTTAGTGTGATCAATTACATTTAAAGTACCTAATGAAAATATATAACAAAATATTCTCAATCACTAATATATATTTGTTATAGATAATTTTATTCATAATCATACAAAGTTTGATATCAATTATTGGTTAGAACTATAATATTATAAAATATTAGTATATAGGTTTGATAGCTATTCTCAAGGAATAAATTTTTGAATTCCAAAATTTTAATGTTTTTTAGATCAATTCCACAAAATATTACTCATGGGTATTAGATATCAGGTGTGAATGAAATATTTTTGATGTAACATATAGACTCAAAGATAGAAATGAATTGATGAAGGGTGAAGTAGATCCTTCTATTGGTAATGGAGAAAGAGTTGTTTCATTGGATGTTGGAACATATGATCTAATTTCACCATGTGGGTTGAAGAACAATTTTTCAATATATAAGGATGATTTTTTTATGGTGTAGGGAATATAATAAATTGTTTTTATAATATTGTAATGGATATTCCAATTTATTTAAAAAATAAGAATAATTGGGTGGATTCTAATCCCAGCTACATTTTTCAGTGTCACATTATATATATAATTGAAATATGTATACAAATAATATATAGAGATTAATTGTTAGACTCATTTTACTATGAATAATTTGAGAATTTATAATCTTGTTTATTAGAAAAACTGAAAATATCACATTTTGAATAAACACTGGGTGGGAAAGTGGGCCATTGGATCTCATACATTGTGATGAATTTTAACTAATTGGAATATAAGAAAATATATATTTTAGATATTTTGTAACTTTTTTCAATTATTTTAGTGAGAATAAAGATTCATTCTTAATAGAAAATGGTACAAAAGTTTTGAAAGTCTCATATAGTTTTATAATAAAGAATAGAATCAAAATTGAAAGATTGTTAAGATTATTAGATCAGGATAGGGTGTCGAATACTTAATTCAAGAATTCATAACATAAAAGAAAGACTTTGGAATTTTTTCACAACAAACTCCTCCCAGAACACCATAATGGAATGGTGTTTTTGAAAAGGGTAATCATACTATTTTAGACATGGTTTGATTGATGACGAGTCTCTATGACCTTCATATCTTATTCTTTGGATATGATATCAAAACTTCTACATTTAACTAAATTTATTTCTCTATAAAGCAGTCATTAAGACACTAAATGATATATGATTTGGTAAATGTACCAATTTTATTTTATGAATATTTATGTTTGTGAAATTGTTTTATGATTACTGGATTCATAACATCTTGAATCTAAATATAATAATTGTTTATTTACTAGTTATCCTAAAGAAACTTTGGGATATTAATTTTATAATCCTATCAAAAAAATAATGATTATTTCCTAAAGTGGTGTCTTCTTTGAGAATTATCACATGAGTTGAGATGTTAGTGGGAGGAAATTTGAACTCAAATAATTTCAAGACAAAAAATGATCCTGAGATGGAGGATGATCCAATTCCCTCATGAGTTGTGGATGAAGAACCAACTGAAGTTACCCAAAATCATTGAATATATAGTTGGATTCATTAATCGCTTGCAAGATACTAGATTCATGTCATGAATGATGATGATTCATTATTCATAAGTGATGAAACTATAACCTACCAGTATTTTATTGAGTGTTTTGATTCCAAAAAATGGTTGAAATCTGTGGAATAAATGATGGAACCTATGTTTACTAACCGAATTTTGAACTTGGTGGATGCACCCGAATGGGTGAAACATATCAAGTGTAAGTGGGATTTCTATAGGAAAACCAACATGGGTGGTAGAGTTTTTACCTATAAATCTTACCTGATGGTAATGGGTTATAAATAATTTCATGTCATTGAATAGGAAGATACATTTTTTTCTATTGAGATGATAAAGTATAATCATATTTGACTATACCTAATAAACCCTTATGATTATTAGATATGTTAAATGAATGTCAAAAACATTTCCTTAAGGGGTGTTTATTTTGTAAAATTTATATGATATTGATAAATGGTTTTGATGTGCCACATGTTTCTGTTTTGTTTTGAATGTTTCAGTAGTCTATTTATGAGCTAGATTAAGTTTCTATTAATTAGAAAATTTATCTTGATAGAGAAATAAAATAGTTTTGATTCATCAAGAATTTGGATAATTCATGTGTGTATAAGTGGGATGGTGGGAGTTTCATGGTAATTAAGATATTATATGTAGATATAAAACCTCTAATCATAAATGATGACCTGACATTTAATTTTGTGATTTTTTGACTGGGTAAATTCTTCTTAATAAAATACATAGGCAATATAGCCTACATACTCAGTATGAAGATATATAGAGATAGATCAAATAGGTTTCTTAAAATCATTCAGAAGACCTATATTGGTAAACTGATAAACTAGTTCGACATTGAGAACTCCAAGAATGGGTCCTTACCTATATTTCATGGCAAAAATATTATGATTATTCAGGATCCTTCAAAATATTTATAAAGGATGGATAAGATTCCTTTTGTGACCATCATTGGATCTATCAAATATTCCATGTATCATACATGACATCATGTCTCTTATTCATTGACCATAAAAAGTAGATCCCAATCTAAACCTAGAGAGATTCAATGTATTTTTATGAAGAACATTCTTAAGTAATTTAGTAGTACCAATGATAAGTTTTTTTGGTGGCTTGGTTGAGTTTTGTTTAAGGGGTTATATATTTTAAAGTTTATAATTTGAAAAATAATAAGAAATATCAATATAAATTCATGTTTTTCTATAATGGTGAAGCTATTAGTTTTATGTGTACTAAACAAGCCACTATAAAGGACACAAAAATATAGGAATATATATCTATGTATTAGATGTTTCGAAAGAATTTGTTTGGATCAAGAAGCTAAACACTAATCATGGGTTTGTTCCCAATATTTAGAGAGAAATCAAGATATATTGTGATAGAAATGGGGAAATTCTTTAGTCTAAAGATCCCCAATATCACAAAAGGACTAAACACATCCTTCAAAATCCCATATCATATGATAGAATATATATAGGGGTGAAGTAAAGATCATTTTAGTAGCTAATAAGGGCAATTTAGTGGATCTATTGTTGAATCAATCATCACAATAGAAACATGGGGGTTATGTGGTAATAAGTAGAGACATATATCTCATATATTTTATTCATTAACATGTTTATATTTAATAGATTATTTTACTCATAAAAAATATCTATACATGATTTAACAAAATGAATTTATGGGGTAATAAGTAGAGGCATATTTCTTGTACTGATCCACTATATTTATCCAGGAATGTTATAGAATCATCAATATACTTGTGGGTGTATAGATATTATCCATACCTATTACCCAAGTATAGAAAGATACTTCGCATATTGTCCTTGATACGTTGATACCCAACTAATGTATATCATTATATGAACATATATAATCTCACGGTGGTTAGGTATGCTACTGAACTTGTTTCGATTGGAGAATAACCAAGATGATATTTTTCCACTTGTATAGACATATAATATATTTGGCCCTTGAATGAATTATATTTATGAAATTCATGTTCATGATTAGTTTCTTCACATATTATGTTATCAACAACATAGATAAGTGACATGTTATATTATTATGAGATAAGTAGATGATAGGTGATATATCCATCATCTAGTAAAACTTTTTAAATAATCAAGAAATGATGAGAGGTCTACACTATATTGACATGTTCCATGATTAGTGGTAATTAAATTTCATAGAAAAGGATTATTTTGGAATGAATAAATATATGTGTTATATACTATGGAAGACATTTTCTTCTAGAGATACGAGCATATTTGATATAAATCACTATAGTCCTATTAGTAGCTTGAGTAGTACTGCCACTTTTCTAGAGGATTCTCATTACATAAATCTATAAAAGTTGGATTATATATATATATATATTCAATGCTAATAAGGCACACAAGGGCACACAATTAGGTACTTGAATGATTATTATGCTTTGGAAAAAAATATATTCGAAAATGAAGATTATCTCCATTAAATTGTGACTAAAAGAAGTTTTGGATGGAGTCTCTAATAGTTATCAGGTTTTAAATTAATTACTTGTGGTATTTTCATTAAAGTGGGTGATTTTTCAATATGAAATAAAATGGGAACCATCATAGAATTGCGGAACATGTCAATTAGTGGTAAACAACAACACTTAATTTAATAAACATGTGATGCATGCTTGGTTCCACATCCTTATCACACAAATTTTAATATTTAATAACCAAAGGTGTTGGTTTTTTATGGTCGAAACACCTCATTAATTGATGTGTTAAATGGATGTACACTCCAATATGTGTAATGAACAATTTTCACTTAATGTCACACAAATATTTTCATATGGTCAATGATATTTATTCAATAAAGAGCATCACTTTTTAATATATAAATTGATATGAAAATCTCATATTGGTATTGATGTGGGAGTAGATGATTTTCATGAATCATTATCATGATATAAAAACCTCCCTTCCATTATTGAATCTTACTCATCACTTAGATAACGTTCTATAACCAATTTTTATAGGTTCTGGGCATAGCGGAAGCACGTTGGTGGGTTTTCCGAAAATTAATTTTAGCATTAACAATGATCAATCCAAGATCCGTCATGACGTAAAATGTCGGATCTTCAGAATACAACAAAGAATGAAAAACAAAAGAGAGAGTCCCAAAACCTTAGAGATAAGATCATCATATATAGGTTATAATTAATTTAATTAATTTATTAGAATTACCTTGATGTAATTCTTTCTTCGTTGATGTCTCCGGTCACGATCCGGTGTGATCTGTCGTTGCGTCATATAATCCAATTGTAGGATTCCTCTAGCGGTGATCTAAATGTGATAGACGTATCTCTGGATATCACCAAAGGAATATATGGGTGCTAGAATGGAGAAGCCTTTGCTTTAATTGTATGCCTTAGATCACCTTGATCCGATGGAAGAGGATCTCTCTCGGTCTTGAGAGCGTTCTTGGAGGAAGGAGTTCTTTCTGTCTTGAGATAATTGTCCATAATTTTTGTGCACAATGATTCTCTGTGGAAAATTGTTGGTGTTGTGAGGATATTTATAATGAGGTATGAGGTTATAGAGTTATGACAATAAATAAACCTATTACGCATTTTATTTGTTTCATTAACTCTAATTTAAAACCCCCATATCGAATGATTAATTCCTTTACATGCTCCCACACATATTATAATAAATATCATTTAATAAAATGACTTTATTTCATCAAAATCTTAACTGGAAAAACTACAAGACGTGTAGTCATTAATACACGGCGTGTACTCATTTTCGAAGAAAAATACATGGCATGTGCATTCAATGTACACGATGTGTTTATCTTGTTTTCATTTTTCATTATTTGCTCCATCACTTTTATTATACATTGAGTAATATCTATTTATTTCATAAATAAATGTAACTATATTACTTGCTAATAAATATATTTTATTTCCCCCACAATATATTCTCTCAAATAACTAGTGTCCAAATAAATACGATCAAGAATTCTTAAATAATTATCAAACCATAGTCGGGGATAATCTATATTTAGCATGTTAAATTAATATTTAACTACGATACATGGAAACACTTAGTGTGTGTCCCTCTAGGCCTCTTTCTCAATGGCATTAGGCAGAGCCTACCTAAAGTCCAAGGTTAGCGTCTAACATCACGCTAAGACACCCATAGAGAAAGAAGATAACTCCATAATGACGTGTCACCTCATACGAATTCTTACCGTGTAATATAATCCCTTTGTCACGATATATCGAATCAAGCGGGTTGCAAGCTAGTGCCATCAACCCATGTGCCCGATTATTCATTTTTGACTTTCTAGAATTGAACTCGCCCATACCATACCATGGCCATTGATTTATTTAGGCTATATCAATTCCATAAAAGGGCCTATGATATCTACTTCTATTATGAAATAGAAGGGACAAATACTTTTTCGTATTATCTATTAATGCAGTATTACTCGTGACGCATCAAACGTATCCAACCTCGCTGCGAACATTGTGTCGTCATAGTTTTCATCAATACATCTAAGTGCATGAGTTGTAATACCCATTAATAATAATCATAAAGTCTAAGAACCAATACACACATCCATAGATAGGAACATCCAATGACACTATGAAATGTATATTTACTACTGGCTGGTCTCATTCTCATAATATCCTCCAAGATATAACAAGGGCTCACACCATGAGAAGGTGCCTCAATGTTTCATGAGTCCTCACCCCTAATGGCATGTATTATTTGTGTCCCTCAAATTACATCATCCGGCCATATAACATATATTCAAGAACAGTGTTATGGATCTTCCGGGTTCACATCATAGCAGGGATCCACTATGACCCTTTAATGCAACAACTATAATTAAGAAATTATCCCATGCACTTTCACATAGTTGAAAAATCAATATGTGATAAGGATTTTATTAATTAATAAAGTAAAAAGTAGCTGGTTCTAGGACACCAACTCCAATAGACTCCCACTTGGACTAGAGACAACTGCTAACAACCTTTAACCCACTATCTCTAACATGATATTAATGCTTCTACTAAGATCGGTCTTTAGTCAAGGGGTCCGCCACATTCTCTTCCATAGACACTCTTCTCACTGAAATTTCACCCCTTTGATAGAAATCCCTTAACAGGTGATACTTATGGGGTATGTGCATTGTCCGTTGATGTGACCTTGTTTCTTCTACAAGATCCACCACTATAGTATTATCACAATACAATGTGATATGATCTTTACTTCTAGGCACCACATTAAGCTACTGGAAAAATTTCCGAATACAGACGACTTCCTTGGCTGCATCAGAAGCTTCTATATATTCGGACTCCACTATAGAATCGGTGAAAACTGGCTGCTTTGAACTCATCCAGCTCACAACTCCTCCATTGAGATAGGAAACCTATCCATATAGCGACTTCAAATCGTTCTTATCTGTTTGAAAACCATCATCAGTATACCCTCTGATGACAGGTTCTTCGTCTCCTCCATACACCAGGAACATATCCTTAGTTCTTCTCAGATACTTAAGGATAGTATTAACATTAGTACAACACTGTTCTCCTAGATCTCCTTGATATCTGTCTACCATGCACAGTGCATAGGCAACATCAAACCTGGTACATAACATGGAATACATGATGGATCCTATAGCCGAAGTGTTTGGGATCTTACTCCTTCTATCTTTCTCCTATTGTGTTTGGGGACTCATTTTCATAGAATGATGTAAGCCATGTGACAATGGAACCAATCCCCTCTTGGATTACTCCATACTAAATCTCTTTAGTATATGGTCAATGTATGTACCCTAAAATAGTCCAAGCAGCCTCTTGGATCCATCACGAATGATCTTGATCCCTATAATGTAGGATGCTTCACACAAGTTCTGCTTGGAGAAACACTTTTTCAACCAGTCCTTAACTGACTATAAGACTGGTACATTGTTTCCAATAAACAATATGTCATTAACATATACTACTAGGATAACGAACACATTCCCATTAAACTGTTTATAAACACATGTCTCACATTCGTTATTAATGAAACCAAATTGTTTTATGGCTACATAAAAATAAATTTCCCATGACTTGGATTCTTTCTTTAATCCATAAATGTATTTTTGTAACTTTTAAACTCGTTTCGCTTCACCCGGTGTCACAAACCCTTCTAGTTGTGTCATATATACATCTTCATGATGGTTCCCATTAAGGAATTCTGTTTTGACATCCATTTTTCAAATCTCATAGTCATGGAAATATGATATGGCAAGTATTATTATTATGTATTTAAACATTGAAACTTGTGATAAGATTTCATCATAGTCAATTCCTTGACGTTGTATGAATCCTTTAGACACTAGCCTTGCTTTATAAGAGCTAACTTGACCTTTCATGTCCAGTTTTCTCTTGAATACCCATTTACATGCAATAGGCTTTACATCAATTGTCTCATCAACCAGAACCCATACTTGGTTCTGATACAAGGAATCTATCTCAGAATTCATAGCTATAATCCATCCTGTAGTTTCTGAGCTCTCTACTAATTCCTTGTAGGAGAGAGGTTCATCATTGTCAAACAATAATGATTCACCATCCTATGTGACTATGAAACCAAATATCTTTGGTTCCCTTACCTCTCTTGGGCTCCTACGCCGTACTTGTGTTTCTGTAACCTCTTCCACGGGGACCTGTGGAAATATTTCCTGTACTAACTCCTGTGTATCTTGAGCATCGAATTCTTTGAAGTCAATCTTTCTCCGAATATCCCTTTTGAGAATGTGCTCCCTCTCAAGAAATATGTCTTTTCTAGCGATAGTCACATTCTTATCTTGAGGGCTATATAGTTAACATACTTTTGTTTCCATGGGATATCCTATAAAGATACACCTTGTGCCCCGAGGTTCTTGTTTGTTTCCTGATAAGGCCTTAAAAATACCACACATCCCCATACACATGTTTGTGACAAAATATTTTTCTTTGCATTCCATAACTCGGAGGGAATTCCATTTTCTGCCTTAGTTGGTACTCAGTTTAATGTGTATGCTACAGTTTGTAATGCATATTCCTAAAAGGATAATGGAATATCTGCATGACTCCATTGACCTCACCATGTCCAACACGGTTCGGTTCCTCCTTTCACTAACACCATTCCACTGTGGTGTATAAGGAGGAGTGAGCTGAGATAGAATCCCAGACTCCCATAGAAGATCGATGAACTCTTGGTTCAGACATTTTCTACCACGATCCAATCAATGTTTTCTTTATATTTTAACCATGTTGATTCTATACATCATTCTTGAATACCTTAAATTTCTATATGTCTTCGGACATATACCTCATTAAGTAGACAAAACCATATCTACTGAAATCATCAGTAAAATTAATGAAGCAAGAATATCCACCTATAGCATCTACTGGAAATGGTCCACACACATCCGTGTGAACCAATCCTAGAAGCTCTGTTTCCTTTTCACCTTGTCCATCTAAGGGTGTCTTGGTCATGTTTCCTTATAAACAAGTGTGACATATATCAAGTGGTTTTAGCTCAATAGAGTCCAAATAACAATCTTGGCAGAGCTTTGTCTAGCACTTATCATTTACATGACCTAGACAGTGATTCCACAACTTGGTGATGTATGAGTCATGTGAGCTTGTTTCATTATTGATTTCCAACACTTTGTTTTCATAATTTAATACATACAAACCATTATTTAAATGTTCCATACCATAACATACGTTGTTCTTATAAAAGAGACAACCCTTATTTCCACACATGAATATAAATCCTTCCATATACAAAAAAGATACAAAAATTAGATCCTTGGTAACACTAGGAACATAATAATAGTTATGTAAAACCAAAATCATCCCAATTGGCAATGATGGGTGGTAATCACCAATAGTCAATGCAGCCAGCCTTACGCCATTGGATGTTCGAAGATCCACATCTCCTTTGGAAATATTTCTAAATCTACTTGGTTCCTAATTTTGAATAAAAATGTGAGCCCCACAATATGTATTTAATAGCCAATGTGTAGAAATGGAAATATTACACTTGATAACGAACACACATTTAGCATCCCCACGCTTTTGAGTGTTGTTCCTCTTCCAGTGGCCTTGCCTACCACATGAAAAACATACTGCCTCCCATTCCTTGCCCTGCCTCTGGATCTTCCCCTTCATGGAGGGATGAATCTCGGGGGCTTTGGACCGATTATAATTATTTGGCCCCTTTTCCTTGCCCTTCCTATTCTTATTCACCATAAGGAATATGGGGTTTTCAAGCCCCATTTACTTATCTACCTGGAAAATTAAGGTCAGATGTTATGATAGACTCTTCTCATTATTTCTCATGTTGTAGTTGACAATAAATCTTGAGAAGGTCTTTGGCAGTGATGATAGGATGATATCTTTACGCAACTCATTTGGAAATTTAATCCCGAAGATTTCCAGGCATTCGATGTAGCCAATAATTTTGACTACATGACGCCTAGATGGTGCAGACCCTCCAAGTTCAATTTTAAAAAAATAATTGGAGATCTCATATCTCTCTTGTCTCACATTCTATTGGTTGAGATACTTAAGGTGAGACATCATTCTATACACGTCCATGTTTTCATGTTTCATCAAGAGATAATTAGACATGGTCGATAGCATAAAACATTGGACATCTGTGGCATCATCCATATGTTTTTAATAGAGAGATATTTCCTCATCACTGGAATCTTTTCCAGGCACAACTAGAACATGCTCTTCCAGCACATACACTTTACTTTCGTGGCGAAGGATGACGCGTAAATGCCTCTGCCACTCTTGGGAATTGGTGATGGTGAGAAGGTTTTCCTTCTCGAGTATGGTTCACAATGATATTTTTGAATTAATTTTTCGTGCTGTTTCTAATAATTAAGATGATTAGAGGTTTATTAATTTATTAAAAAGCCGAGACAAATAAATAAATTAATACTTATTAGTCTTCCACTATTTAATCGAAATCCAATAGCCCTCAAAATTGAATCTGGAATATTCAGTTGCCTGAATATTCGAGTGTAAATGATCCATATTTCCCTTTGAATTACACCAACTAGGGTTGTCCAAGAAACATGAAGGGTTTTAGGTAGGTATTCCAAATTCCAACTGCATTAACTCTCACGTCCTTGATACGCTGAGTGGACTCCCCAATCCTGAAATCCTTTTATTTTGGATTTCCACAACCTTTGCCTCTTTGTCACACCAAGTCCTGTTGTGGCAGTCAAACCTTGATGAGAACCAAGTCAAGTCAACCCAAAACCATGAATTATAATTCCCCGATTATTTAAAGCACCCCAACTAGGGTTGGTCAAGCACTTTGAACTATGGTTTGATTCTAACCAAGATTATGCAAGGCTATACCGACTTAATATTTCTTTGAGGGATTTTATCCTTATACATAAATTTCCAATATATTATCTTTTATTACATTCATGTTAATATTAAGTGGGATATACTTAATTTGTTAAACATGTCTAAGATAATACTTATGCATAAGATGGTCTTCTTTTAGTTCCATCTTGCATGCTTGTTTAATTGATTAGTTGTGTTATCGTGAAAACACACCCACAACAAATAAACCATCAAACTAACAGAAATAAATTAAATGGTGGATCATGAGAATGTTATATTGGTTATTTTATCAAGTGGTTGATAAACTAACCCATGACCTATGGTAGAGACATCTTGAAACTTTCGGGTTCGTGTTTACATCTTTCCACCTGTCCACCATTGTATCTGCTTGGATTGGTTTCACCTTGGCTCCTGACTTAAGCCACCTCCACTAGCATGGGATCTCCATCCAGTAAATATCAATTTATCTCACATGTAGGTGAGGGGTAAAAGGGATTTTTTACATAAAAGAAACCTTGGGTGCGCATTCCCTACATATTAATGAGGAAAAGGATCACATGCCAATAAATTTAATTTAAATAAAAAAATTAAAATAAATCATTCACATAAAAAGGTCTTGGTCTAGATCATGATTATCCATGCATGAAACGATATTACGCATTGATAAAAATATAATTCCATTCATTAATCATTCTTTTTTAAGATAAATCATTCTCGAATCAATTAATTATCTTCAATTAATCAATCCTTTTATCTTAAACCCCCTTTCTGAATTTCCTTTTGATTCTCATAAATAATAATTTTAAAATAATAAATTCATTTAAAATTATCTTTGTACGTATCATATACCTTGGAGGAAACCCAGGGAATTCCCATTCATCACGCAGATGTTAAATTAAACACACATATATAAAACACCTATCATGTGTTGTGCTTCAACTTTACACCTATACTATGGTACACATCTCAAGTGTTTTTATAATATAATAATAAATTTTAATAAAGATGCATAATTTGGATGAGTACACAGTGTGTAGTTCCGACTACACGGTGTTTACATTGGTTCACCGTCAATTCGAAGTACACGCCCGAGAACTTGATGTGTTTTCGTACTTCAGAAATATTTCAGAGTAAATGGTGGGATCAATTGGACACATGCCATGTAGTATCCGTGTTACATGGTTTCTAGTCGGGCAAGTCGTGTACGGGGTACACGGTCCAACCCTAACCTGAATGGACTACATGCCATATTCAGTTGGACCACACGACGTGTAATCTGGAAACTGTGTGTCACCTTTTCTTGGTCAATTCACGGGGTAATAAATGACGTAGATAGGATCCAATACACGGCCTGATTTGGAAGACTATTCAATGCATTGAACCTAGACTACACGACATGTACATCTGAATACATGTCATGTATTCTAGTGTTCTATGGCCTGGAGAATTTTTCAACTCAGAATGAGATCCTCTATTTTATTTTACTCAAAATTAAAAGAAAAATTTGTTTCTTTCAGGTGAACGAGAAACGAGAGGGGAGGAAAGGATCTCCAGATTCATATTTTAAAGAATTATTAACATTAATTGAAACAACTAAATTTTTAACTGCGTAAATCACTAATGAAAAACTAAATAATTATAATCAATGGTATGACCCATATGATACCACTTGTAGGTTCCAGGCACAACGGAAGCTTGTGGTTGGATGTGCCCACTTGGATTTTTTTCAGTAGCAATGATCAATCCGAGATCAATACGACGATAAAATCTAGACCCCATGGATCGAATCATAGAAATAGACAAGGAAGAAGAATAAAAGAGGGAGTCCCAGAACCATAGAGATATTATCATTATATCTTGGTTATAATTAATTTAATTAATTGTCATTAATTACCTTGATGTAATTATTTCTTCGTTGATTTCTTCGGTCATGATCTGGTGTGATCTGTCATTGCGTCGTAGAATCCATGTGTAGGATTCCTCCAGCGGTGATCCACACGTGCTCCACGTATCTCTGGGCATCACCAAATGAATCTTCGTGTGCTAGCGCGGAGAATCCGTTTCTTGTATTTTCCACCTTAGATTGCCTTGATCTGATGGAAGAGGATCTCTCTCTGTCATGATAGTGTTCTCGGAGGAAGGAGTTCATTCAGTCTTGAGATAATTCTCCAAAATTATTGTGCACAATGATTATCTGGGGAAAAGTGTTGGGGTTGTGAGGATATTTATAATTGGGTTTGTGGTTATATAGTTATGAAAATAAAAAAACATGTTACGCATTTTATTTATTTCATTAACTCTTATTTAAAACCCCCATGTAGAATGATTAATTTCATGACATGCGCCGATGATGATTATAATAAATGTCATTAAATAAAATGATATTATTTCCTCAAAATCCCAATTGGAAAAACTACAGGGTGTGTAATCATTAATTCATGGCGTGTACTCATTTACCATGAAAACTAAACAGTGTGTACATTCAATGTACATGACGTTTTTATCTTGTTTTCATTTTTCATAATTCCTCCACCACATTCATTAGACCTTGAGTAAGGTCTATTTATTTCATAAATAAACGTAACTTCATTACTCGCTAATAAATATATATTATTTTGAGCACAATATATTCTCTCGAATAACTAGTGTCGAAATAATTGCGATCAAGCATCCTTATATAATTATTAAACAATAGTTAGGAATAATCTTTATTTAACCTTTTAAAATAATATTTAACTGGGAAATATGGACACACTTAGTGTGTGACCCTCTAGGCATCATTCTTAGTGGCATTAGGCCGAGCATGCCAAACGTCCCAGGTTAGCATCTAGCAACACGCCAAGGCACCCATAGAGAATGAATTTAACACCGTAATGGCGTGTCACCTCATATGAACACTTACCTTGTAATATAATCCCTTTTTCATGATATGTCGAATCAATTGGGTTTCATGCTAGTCCTATCAACCCATTTTATCGATTATTCTTTCTTTGACTTTCCTGAATTGAACTCACCCATACCTTACCATGGCAATGGATTTATTTAGGCTATATCAATTCCATCAAAGGACCTAAGATATCTACTTACATTATGTAATAGAAGGGAAAAATCCTTTCTTGCATTATCTATTAATGAAGTATTACTCGTGAAGCACCCAACGTATCCTACCTCGCTGAGAACAGTGTGTCGTCAATACATATAAGTGCTCGAGTTATAATACCAATTAATAATATTATTAATGTCTAAGGACCAATACACACGTTCGCAGATTGGAACATCCAATGATACTATGAAATGTGGATTTCCTACTAGAGGGTCTAGTTCTCATAATATCATCCTGGATATTACCAAGGGAGAACACCATTAGAAGGTGCATCAATTTTTTATGAGTCCTCACCACTAAAGGCTTGTGTTATTGGTGTCCCTAAAATAACATCATTCGGCCATAGAAAATATATTCAAGAATAGTTTTATGGAACTTCCGAGTTCTCATCATAGCAGGGATCCCTTGTGACTCTTTAATGAAACAGCTATCCTTAGGAAATTATCACATGCATTGTCACATAGAAGAACAGTCATGATATAATAAGGATTTTATTAATGAATAAAGTAAATATTAGTTGGTTCTAGGCCACCAACTCCACCACTTTTATCATTTGAGTGCCTCATAAAGAATTTTTCGGTCCATTGGATTGGGTATTTCCATCAACAGAAAATGGTATTCACATACCGGTTCTCATGATCATTATCCAGATAACTCATTCAATGATTAAAGAAGATTGTGGTTATATTTGGGTGTTTATGGTATTCCAGTTGCATAATATTTTTGTCAAAAAATTTACATTTTTGATTCCTTTGAGATAGTTACACAATGTTTGGGTTTCATTTATAATTAAAAGGATTATTGGATAATCTAATAAAAACCATAAATGAATGCACATCAAGTGTTCATTATTAAAAAAGGAATCCCTATAGGATCACAAGTTCTATTGTTTCCAATAAAATTGTTTTTAACATATAAACCTCACAATAATGATGCTGGTGATCCTAATGCCTTATATTTATATTCAAGAAACACTTCCCTTCCTTAAGCTGGTTGGAGAGATCATTGGTACTTTATAGAGTGTATTTATTTTCTTAATTTTCAACTAATTCACATACTCACATGCAATGGAAGGCCTAAAGTTCCCATACATGTAATCTGATAACAACACAAAAATTAACTTATGGTCTACACTGGTTATGATGAATACATTCCCTATAAGGTCTTCTAGTTACAAATTTTACTATTTGGTCTAATTCGAGGACATTTGGAATTCTGTTTATGAAATCAGAGTTATCACATGGTGAAGATCAATTAATATATATTTTTTCTATTTTTGAGGGATAAATCCAAAGACATAATTTCAAAAAATATCCACTTACTCTATCATGATTGTATGATGTATGAAAATTAGATAATACATTGCATAAAATAAAAAATCAATGACTAGTGTGTGATCAGTTTCATCATTCTTATGGTAAGCCCTAAACATCTCAAATGATGTTCCGAATCTCTTATGAAGATAAAAATATATCCATGAGATCAATATCATAGCTTTTTTTGACTATAATCTTATATTCAAACATAGAATAAGTGTATAAAATCAAAACTAAGGATGATAAAATATTTATTTATCCGGGCCACTATGAGCTCTCACAAAGTCAAATTTCAACTAAATGTAAGATTACACCATTGGAAAATGTCTCCGACCATGCTATAAATTTTATTAGGAGTCTCTAATTTTAGGTAAATTAAGGATATCTTCAAAAATTTATATCTTTTTAACATGAGATATAATGACAATTGAATAGATCACATTAGTGTCAATGAGTACCTATGATAATATATAGAATAAAAAGATCATATCTCAGTGGTTTTTTAGTGATTCCTTTTTATATAAATTAATCACATTACATACCCATGTCCATAACTTATATCTCCCTAAGAAGGGTGTAGACTGATTTGATGTGGTGGTGGTCAAATGGGATCATAGAGATATACACCTATGGCTACTCCTAGAATACCACTATCACCATTACAAAAGACACTTATTATGGGACCACCCCTCCCATTATGGGGAGTCCCCTTGTCAAACAAAAAACTATGAGATAGATGCCCATTCACTATTCTCCACTGACTACTTTATATTGCATGATATGCAATATAGTTCTATTCTATAAGACCTTGTCATCTCTAAGTGTAACTAATCCAGTTTGTTTTTTGATTAGATCATCTATATAACTCTCTTGTAGTTTCTCCGTAAGACTTTTATCATGTATGGTGTTACCTATGATGTCTCAAACTTATTACATGATATCAACTTGTTATAGGTGATGATTTTAATCCTTGAAAATGTGTACTATATATTAATATGAGTTATCCCTCAATCAAAAATATCTCAATTAGAATATTTTCCTCCATGAAACTAGTTTAGTTGTAGTTACATAGAGTCACAAACCCAGGTTGGATATCTCTGGGAAAACCATGCTCAAATATCCATGAATGTATTAATTTATCATTAAACATGTATAGATAGTACTTTATGAAGTTTTTAAACCTCTCTAAGCACTTTACCACAGGCATACTATCCAATATATGGTTTAATATCTCCTAGAGAAGGACTATCCTTTGCATCAGTTGGTAATAGTCCATTTGTTATAGGCACTTAATATTTAACCATGGGAGTGTCTAATATCCCTGGGTATGGATGACCAAGGTACTACTATGAATCATTTTTACATGAAGAGGGTTGAATATGTGAACTTAAGCCTAATTAGTAGATGTCCGGACCAAGTAATATACTTGATTCACCCCCTTAGGTGAGTTCACCACTTCTTGAAGCCTATTCTTCCCTCAAAACATTGGGGTTCTCTACGACTTGAACTGATGAAATGAAATCATCCTATGTGAATCCATATTTTATCTTTCTAGAATCATCCTCTAGAAAATTGGGGGAGTATTTTCTCTCTACACTATGGGTGAAAGGAATGTTTTTTTCACTACATTCAATGGATTTTGTTCCCACTTATCTAGTGGGGTTATCTCTTAACCAGGTGCCTAGATAGAATCCTCCTCACCTAGACCAATAGTGAAAAGAGTTACAAATCGTTATATAAGAGTATATTGAATTTTAATTGGTTTCTTATACAATTGATGGTGTTGTGGAATTTGGTATTTAACAAGGGGAATCCATTATTATTAAAATGTATCTAGGGATTTGAATCATGGAGGACATACAAATCTATCACTAACTAATTAATGATACATATACCACAAAACATATACATTGTAACTAATGCCTCAATGTTTCAAATTGATCAATATAATTTTATATTCCTTGTTAATAGATATCTCAGATACCACCCCAACATTTGGATTCTTAGTCTAAAAAAGACACTCGAGGATAATTTAAATCATTGCCCCATTTTTATTAAAACATACACATAAGAATCATAACACCAAACTCAATCCCTAGGATATAACCACTTGGAAACTACTATAACATTACCCAAAGCATTGAGATCTTACTTAGGTTAGTTGATCCACCTTAGACGTTCACTCTAAAATATGGTGATAAAAATATAATCATTATATTCATGATTTGAATATCAATTAAGATATCTGAAGCTAGAATTACATGTATTTAAATATTTTTTAACTTTACATCTCAAAGGGATCAAACATTCAATGAAAAACATTAGTGTCTTTTATTATCTTCTATATAAATAACTTGTTTTAGGTTACCTTTTAACATTCATCTCTAGTTTTATCCCTCTATATCTCCTTCAATACTTCTTATAAATATATATATCTTCAAAACCTATGGAATGAAAATATAATTAAGTTTTTTTCTAATATTCTTAGAAAGGTTAACCATAATTGATAACAACTTATTATCATAATTGAGCATAATATAACTATAATGGGTAATACAAGATGATCAAAACATATAAAAATCATTCCCAATATTTCATAGATCACAAATCACATGTCATGGAATAAGTATTTTTCATAATAGAAGTCATGATTCACAAGAGTTTGAAATCATCAATAATAAATAATAAGTTTTTAAAACATAACATAGTAATAATAATATGATATAAGAGTGTGGAATACACAAAATAATAGAAATCATATTTCAGGGATACCCATTTATACTATCATCATGCAGTATACTTGGGATAACCCCCCATGTACATTATTGGGAATGGTTTAACTACCGGTGCATCCTTTGGATTGGGTTTATCAGCTTTTACCCTTGTGGTTTCTTTTACCACCTATGTACCATTGGTCATGGTTAACATCCTATATAATCACTTGAACTCATGAAATATAAAATTATCAACATATAAGAGGGATTAATTGGAACCAACCTATCAAAAAATAATAAAACATATATATATAATCCTTAATAATATAAAATCATTCATCATTTCATATAGATTAAATAACTTATGGGGAAGAAATTCATTTCATCATAAACCTCCTTAAAAAATAATTATTATAAATCATCCTGAGAAAGAAGGTGGATGGTATCATAAGAAAATATCCCATGTGAATTTAAGGATTTCCAAAGGATTTTGACATATATGAAAATGGACATTTTATGACTATTGTAGAAAATAATTTGAAAGAAAATAATAAATTTAACTTTTTTGAAATTCTTAAAAACTTATTTAAATTTATTTTCTTTAAAATTAAATTCTTTAAAGATGATATATCTTTTTAGAAATCTTCCATTAATACTAAAATGTTTATTCAGAAAAAAAAATTTATAAGAGTGTGTTACTTTCAACAAATTTCTTGTAAAATAAATAAAACTACTAAAAACATAATTATTAAAGACAAAGTGTTTAAAATTTCATTAAAAACAATTATTAATTTTATTATCAAACTTTTACTTTTGAAAATGTATAATAACATTTACGTTTTCTTATAAAAATAATTTAAGAACAAAATAAATAGGATTTTTTTTAAAACATGTAAATGAATATATATATAGAGTAATTCTCATAATGGTGAAGGAAATCATAAACAAGTTTCTTTAAAATAATTACTATAGTCATAAAGGATAAATTTAAGAGTGTCATTTTGATGTAATTTTAAAAGAATAAGTTATAAAATTTTAAAAAATTTAATTTTATAAGTAATATTCAATAACGGATCCCTAGGTATCCATAAAATTTTTCTATAGGTAATATGGAGTGGAAGATAAAACATACTATCATGAATTGAAAACCAATTTAATATGTAAGCATAAATTTATTTTAAAGTCACATAATAAATAGGGTTAATAAAACATCATTTTTAAAATAGAAAAAAAACAATATGAAGGTCACATTATATAACACATAATTAGGTTTCTATATATAAATGACAACATTGTTGGGATTAGAAAATATAGACACAGAATAGAAACTGTTGATAATTATTCCTAACAAAGATATACTTTTTTATAGTGAAATTAATCACTGTAAAATAATTGAATTAAAAAATTCCCTTTAGCCAGATATATAAGGAATTATGTTATCATCATAAAATAGAATAAAACCATTTTTAAATCTATGGTTAAAGAGGAATAATAATCACACAAAAAGAGAAGTTGAGTCCGGAAAACCACTTAGAAACATCATATTTTTAAAGTAAGAATACTACTAAATTGATTTTATAAGAGATAAATGTAAACCCATTGAAAATAAATATGGAATACATCATTTTATAATCATTGGTTATAATTTAAATAGCACATAATAATGATGTTCAAGAAGAAGCATTAAAACTCAATAAAAGGATATCAATTTAAAAACATACATACCTTAACTATAAACATCCAAAGAAGATCGTTAATATCATATATCTTAAACATAACCTTCTTAATAACCTATTTTAGAACCTTTTTACTATTTATTACAAATTATATGATATAATGATGGTTATATATTATTTATTTGGGGTTTATTTTCATAATCGAATGTTAGCCATTATAATCGTTCCACACATACCGTAAAGTGTTGATGTTGATTATTGTTCATTAATAAAAAGTTAATTATTTATATATTAACCAATATACTATATTATATAATTTTTAATTATTTATAATTCTCTAATTTCATTCCTCGATAAGTTTAGTCATGATTCTTGAAGATGGAACAACAGTTATCTTATTTTAGTAATTTATTATGAATAATAGTTTTTATGTTAATGATGAGTTAAATATTAATATATCCTTTAAATTACATTACAAATAATATTATTGGATCATGTATTTCAAATAATACTAATATTTATCATTTAATATATGATTTAAATTTATAGAATTTTTCATGTTTGTCGTAAAATCGATCAGAGTATGAACATGTTATAATGGATGGGTGAGTATGGTTAAGAAGGTTAATATTTTTGAATAATAACATTATTATAGAACTAAAATTTTATAATATATATATATATATTTATAATTTAAGATAGTTTTATAAAGAAGAAAAATCTGGTTGAAAAATTTAAATATGTAACTTCATGGACGAGGTAGTTCATATGTTCGCACAGAAGATATTCCCAAATTACACAATAAATAAATAATGTAAGAAATGAATTATTTTTTCAGAATCATAATAATTTTTAAAAATTTATTATTTATTCCTTAAATACCACATTTAACATGCCATGCATGGTGGTCATGGAAAATGGATCATGTCACTTATGGACATTATAGTCCTCACATAACATAAACAACATCCCTATTTTTTAAATGTTTAGGAGGAAGGTTGAAAATGGTTTTCCTAGAAACATAATAATATTTATGTATAATTATTATAGTAATGTGATTATTCTAGAATATTTGGATTATATTTGGAGGAGGTAAAGGAATAAATATAGGAAAATAAATGAAAGATGAATTATTGTGAATTTTACCATACTCATCAGAAGAGATCAATTGGAAATTGGAATAAGGATTTTAGAGGTTGTATTTTGAGAAAACCATAACATATAGGTAGTTTATAAGATATGTTTTGAGTTATTTGTTTAGGTTTTTTTCAAATATAAGGGTTTTATAGTGTTAGAATCTGTGTGATGGAGATGACTCAATTTATATGTGAGGGGAGTGGAATATTTGTAATTATATAAATGAAAATGTTTCTATTAAGGGGAAACAAAGATCCATTAATAGAAAACATTGGATTGTATAAATGGGTAAGGTCCAAAAATCCTCAACCATACATTTTACCACGTGTTTTTAACATTCTTTTAAGTCATAGTATTATATTTTTCAATTTTATCATTTTCGGTTTTCATTAGAAAAAACTAATTTTTATTTAAGTAATTTAGTTTTAATGCCCACGAATAAAATGGTTATTATTATATAACTTATCTGGAATTATTATAATTATGAAATCCATTTTTACATATAACAATTTATAGGGGATAAAAATTAAATTTAATAGTACTTCACATATTGTGTAAAATCTATTTATAGAAAAAGATTATTTTTATGCTGAAAAAAATTATTGAGATAAAATTTTCAATTTTTTTAATTTATATGAAATTTATTTTTATATTATTATCAAAATATTTATTTTGGGTTTCAATGTAAGAAAAAACTGAATTCCGTCATATGAAATCTATGATAAAAGAAACAGAACAAAAATAATTTTTTGTTATAGTAAAATATTTCTTATTTTTCCAAAATTTTAAATATGTGTTTTGTAAATCCAAAATTTTATTTTTATATGTTTTTGAAATTTTAAAATATAAATTTTCTATATTAATGTTTTTTCATAATCTTTTAAATCATTCTTATATTATGAAAATGTAAAAAAGTGGTCTTATGTATAGAAGCAACAGTTTTCACTGTTCACCACATAATTCATCCTTCTTAGAAAAATATCAAAAACTCTACCTAATTTATTTCAATATTATGAATTTAAAAATTCATATCATTTAAAAAAATGAAAAATTTATATATTTAGTTTTTGAATGAAAATATAAAATATAAAGGAAATGTTTTTATAGGAAATTGACATTTTAAGTATTAAAAATTCTTATTTTTATTTCTCATTAAATTTTAACTCCCCATAATTTTATGGAATGTGTATTTTTAAATATAATCTCTTCGATAGCTTATGCTACACGTAACACCTAAATCAAGATATACTATTAATATTATTATTTAAAATTAAATTATCTCAAAGCAGTTAAATTAGTGTTTATGAATATGATTAAATAACTTATGAAAATATATAATTTAATTAATTGGTTCCCAATTAATTGTAATTAAATCTAAAATCCAATTTAACATAATAAAAATATTTTTATAAAAATTATTTAAATGGGCACATGTGTGTTTTATACAAATAAAATAAACAAATCACACATATTGGATTATATTAATGATATATATATATATATATATGATACTCAATATATTTTTTAACATTCATCCTAGGTGTTTTGCAGACATTATATAATATCAAATTCAATTTTACACATAAATGATGTAATTTTTTATGAAAATAAAGTTTTACAACCTTTTGATAGAGCACTTATTTTAAATCTATTTTTTAACACTTTTATAAATTATATATTTTAAAAAATATTTTTCATTTAAATAATAATTTATAAATTTACTTTCATTGAAAATAATTTTTTTATCAAAATAAATTATAATAATATATTATAATTTAAATCGTGTTTAAAGTATAATTAAATAATTTTTTATCATGTAATCCAATTTAGGCCATTAAAATCCATTTTACATTAAATTGGGATACAAAACTTTTTCAAGATTTTGAACGTTTTCACTATTAAAACTCATTTTCTAGCTCAATCAACGAGATTAATTTTAGATTAATTACTAAAAATTATATGTTTTTAAATTTGAAAATTAGATTAAATATTTTCTAATAATTGGTTCTAAATTTTTAAAATAAGTTCATTTTATTTTTGGACATCATGAATTATAATGTTACTTATTTTTTATTGACCCAGTTAAAGGTAAATTGAAAAATTAAGGGTAAAAATTATAATATAATTATTATAACATTACCCTAAAATGTGTCTTAATTTTTTTATTAGTTATTTTAGGTCAAAATCATTCTAGATCGTATTGTATGGCCTCTTGGTGCGACTTGGATGAATTTAATAATTTTTTAGTATTTTATACATAGGAAAGTTTAATATGGTATACTCATGTTCTTAAAAATTATTACATTTTTATACGTGGTTAGTCATAAGCTCTTCTAAACTATAAATATTATTTTGAAATATAATTTTTTTATTATTAGTGGTATTATTGTTTTAATTTTTAGTAAATATATAATTACCTTAATGGTTTACACAATGATGATGGAGTAATTGTTTAATTAATCAAAATATCAAATAAATGATATTAAACATATAAAAAACTACTTCGATAAAATTAATGTGATAAAAAAATTTCTAGAGGACCTACACATATTAGTCTTGTATTAAATGTTTTGGTTTGTACTTACATTGTTTATTTATATTTTTTAATAAGTCATGAAATGAATAGTGTCAAAAATTAACATTAATGATATTTAAAAATAAATAATATTTTATTAAATGATATAAAATTAATAAAAATATAAAATTCCCTAAAATTATTTTAATAAGGTTTAAAATTTCATCCATGATTCATTTATTGTTTTTTTTTCATTTTCTATAAACTATATCAACCCTTAAAGAATAAATATCCAAGTTGTGAGAGTAAGAGTTAAACGCTCTAAGGGTCAAAGACAAATGATTAGGGTAATAAAGTTCACTAAAATTGTCCAAAAATTATTGGTTGAGAATATTTAAACCAATATGAATATTATATTCGACATATATAACTTTTTATCCATTTGGAATTGAAAATTAAGTTATATTAATTTAATATTTTAATAGATTCCTAAAGGCCCCTTACATCAATTATAAAAGGGAACCTATCCCTCACTTATTCGCACCTCATTGAGCCTTATATCTTGACAAAAACCTATATATTTCACCTCCCTACATCCTTACCCAAGTTCTCTAGATCATAGTCTTACAAAAAGACCAACTCTAGATCCCTTAAGAAGAGATATAAAGGAGGTCCATCAAAGAAGAGGTAATTGTTTTTACCAACTCTTTCATGTTAATTTCTTCTTCTACTTCCAGTTCATGCATTTTTTACATTATGAAATTATAAATAAAATAAAATATATATTATGATATGTTATTAAAATTATGGAACAATAATATTTTACCTTTGGACCATCCTTTAAAAAATAAAAGCGCTACATGTTCGTATGTGCAACTTACTATCTACTTATCATGGTGTAGTTTTTTTTCATCACCAATTTACTTTGATGGGTATGATATTGGAAATAATGGATATATATAATAAATATTCATTGATAAAGTGTTGTTTTCAACAACACATAATTTTTTCATTTAAGGATAGAGATTGTTGAGAATAATACTCTATCTCATTATGATGATTTTGATGCTCACAAATACCCTTAATTGTTTTCTAATTTTTTAGTATATTTCATTATTTTTTTCTGGAATAAATAATTATGTTCTTGAACAACGAGATTTAATACCTAAATTATTTTCATTAGCATGTTCTGGGAACACTATTCATGCTCTACATATTCAGAAATTTCTTAAGCGTGTTCTGGAATCACTATTCATACCCTGCATGTTGAAACGCAGCGTAAAGAGAGGATCTCAGTGTTTACTATACAAGTTATCAGAAAATTTTGGTTAATCAACCATATTTTATAAAAAATATGTGAAAAAGAACCTTACTTTAGGAAAGAACCCTGTGTTTGGGATATTAGAAAAGTATGGAAGGAGAACCGTACGTAAAAGTTAAACGTTACGTTTGTTTCTCAAAAGTACGGTTCATTAACATTACTTTTGTAAACAAACCTTTGTTTCTTATCAAATTATAGATCATGTACCTTTTTTTTGGAAGCTTATAAAATTATGGATCATTTATCATACGTTTTAAAGTTGAAGAGAAAAGTATGGATGGCCAACCCTACGTTTGTGATCAACCATACGTTGTCAACCTTACATTTGATGGATACATCATCAACCGTACGTTTATGATCTACGTTATGTTCACAGGATGCATAATGTTCCACTCAACCTTACTTTTGGAATCAGAGAATTTAAATTTGATATTATTATTCAACGATCTGCAAGTGAATTATCAGACTATTTTTATGCCAGATTAAAAGATGATTTTAAAGCACATCTTTGACGAGTTCAGATACATTTAATGATCGAATTAGAAGGATATTTTCATGGAGAATTACAAGGAGAGTTATGACAACCCTATAAATTCATATGTTTTAATTATGTGACTAAAAAGGAAAAAATTGTGGATCGTATTTTTGTAGAGGAATTATTCGTTATATTTTTCTTTTAAGGTGTGTGTAAATACGAACTGTATATAGTGATCATGAACACAAGAGCAGGTACATCTATCAAAATACTAGATCTTCTATATGACATTTAGAAAAAAAAATTGATTTAATCTTGATCAACATTTCTTTTGATTATGTAGAGTGATAAAAGATCTGCTTGTTAAAGAAGAATATACATGACAATAGATTCACTTATTCGACATTGAAGATCAATTGTGAATCTACTACTACTAAAGTTTCCATTTATATTTCTATATCTAATACAATGGGATCGACTCAGAACGAATCTTTCTTGAAGATTATTCTTTCTAAAGACGATGATATATTTACTATCAATTACTTTCAATTGAAATTGTGAAGAAAAATCAAGAGATTATTTTCAAATGACAAATACTTTTTATCTTGAGTGACCAGCTTCTCGTTCTAAGCTTTGTAGGTTATGTGTTTGAACTAGAAGGTTGTGTTTTCCTTAGATTGCAAAGGTGTCAACTGCCTACACACATTTGTTGAAAGGCCTATTGAGAGGAGGACCAGATAGTGAAAATCACCAAGCTCGTGGAGTAGAGCGGTGGTGGGGTGGACTAGGGGACTTCTATTCCCCAAACCACTATATACCGTGTGTTCCTGCGTTTCATATTTTAGATGCATTAATCTATCTGATTAAACATAAAGGAAAGAACACGATCTCGTGAAGATTTTTGAAAAGACACAATTCACCCCCCTCTTGTATATATTTTGTATAATATTGATCCAATAATCAGTATCAGAGGTTGGGGTTTTGATAAAACTCTTACAGGCTAAAAGAAATTAAGGATTATACGCAAAACAAGATGACTGATACAAGAGAGGGAATGTCTATGGTAAGAGCACTATACTTTAATGGAGAAAACTATAAGTTCTGTAAGTCACGAATTATTATCTATATGAAAAACCATGGATAAAAGTATATTCAAAGATACTGACTCCATATGAAATACCTGAAAAACCTGAGACATGGAGTGCAGCTACGGAAGCCGAATATGATATGAACTCGATGGAGATGAATGAAATTATATGTTGTCTCGGACCTGATGAATTTTATAGAGTATCTTAATGCTTGACAACATATGAGATGTGGAAAACTATTACTGTTTCTTATGAAGGAACTAACAATATCAGGGAAATGAGATATGATACTGCTATGTTTAAATATGATACATTTAGAATGCTTAAAGGTGAAAGAATTACTCAAATTATTGAAAGGTTGACAGAGATTGTCAATAATATAACCGCCTTAGGATATCCCATTAAACAAGATGATCAAGATTTTAAATTACTGAGAGTACGACCTATAAGATGAAATGGAATCTCTGTTGTAATCTGATAGTCGACACCTGTCAAAGACCTAACTATGATAGAACTGATTGGAACACTAATGATGTATGAAGTTGTGATTCAAGATGAAGTAAATGAGTATAAAGTGTTTATCAAGAGAGATGAATCTGCCTTGAATGTGTCATCACAAAGAAAAAAGATGAATAAAAGTGTAAAAGTGAAATCAGAATGTTCCGATTTATCCAATTATAATGTGGAATTAACTCAACTAGCCAGAAAATTCAATAAATTCAATAGAAAGAAGAAGGGCATCAGAAAATCCTTCAAAAAGGATAAAGAGGACGTCAGATGTTATGAGAGCATGAAAATGGGGCACATTATACCTGACTGTCCACAGTTAAAGGAAGAAAAGAAGAAGACGTTTTTCAAAAGGAGTGATTTTGAGCATAAGGACAAGAAAGCAATGAAAGCTACATGGAGGGTATCTGAAGACTGTAGTAGCACTTCTAAATCAGACCCAGAGAAGGAGGAAGTAAATCTGAAATCCAACATGTGTTTTATGGCAGAAATAGATGGGGAAGCGGGTCACAGAAGAAAAAAGTCCATATGCTATATGGACAGTGGATGCTCAAGGAATTTGAGTAGAAACTCATCTAATTTCTCTACACTCACTCAAAATGATGGTGGACTTGCCACTTTTGGTGACAATTCAAAAGGGAAAATCATTGGTATTGGAATAGTTGGAGATCCATAAGCTATATTTATATACAAGGATTGAAACACAATCTGATAAGTATCTCTCAACTCTATGATGATGGTTATACTGTTGATTTTTCTAATAATTGTTGTAAAGTTTTTAAAAATAAACTGCTTAAATTTAGATCACCAAGAACTGATAATGTATACACCCTGGATTTAAATTCTTTGTTTAAACAACAAGTAAACTTCATAACTGCTAAAGTGAATGAATCTTGGATCTAGTATAGGAGACATGGACATTGTAATGTATATGTTATACCTAAATTATCTAAGAACAATTAGTTCTTGATTTTCATAGTCTCGGATTGGAAAGTGACAGATTATGGGATGCATGTCAACTTGGAAAGAAACATAAATCATCCTTCAAATATATTAACAAAGTTTCTACAACTAAACCTCAAGAACTTATCCATGTGGATTTTTGTGGACCTTCAAGGGTAGAAATCTTGGATGGTAAATTATATGTATATGTTTTAATTGATGATTATTCTAGATTTACATGGATTTTCTTTTTGAAATTTAAAAATGAACCGTTTAATTTATATAAATGTTTTTGTAAATCTACAAAAAATGAAAAATGTTTTAATATAATTTCATTAGGAAGTGATCATGGTGGAGAATTTTAGAATCAAGAATTTAATTCCTTTTTCTCAAACATGCGTATTAAACATACTTTCTCTGCACCAAGAACACCTCAATAGAATGGAATTGTTGAAAGAAGAAATAGGACTATTCAAAAAATGGCTAGGACTATGCTAAATGAATACAATCTTCCTACCTATTTTTGGGAAGAAGCTGTAAGCACAGCCTACTATATAATGAATAGAGTTTTAATTAAACCAATTTTAAAAAATACACCCTATGAACATTGGAATAACAAATAACCTAAAGTAAATTACTTTAAAGTTTTTGGATGCAAGGTTTACTCCTTGAACACCAAGGATAGTCTTGGTAAGTTCAATCCAAAATCTGATGAAGGCATTTTCTTAGGATATTCAGCGACCTCCAAATCTTATAGAGTCTGTAATAAAAATTCAAGGATTATGGAAGAATTAGTTCATGTGAAATTTGATGAATCCAATCCTTCTGAGAAAATGACAGATCAAATAGATGAATCTGACTATAATGATAACATGAGAATGAGAACTTGAAAAATAACTTTTTAAACTATATAAATGAAATTCAGTCCTATTTAGAAGAACATGATACTGAAAAACCTATAAGTGCACTACCTAGACTGAATAGAACTCTAAATAATCACCCTTTAGAAACTATAATAGGTGTCTTAGACACAAGAATAAAAACTAGAAGAAATATAGGAAATCTTTTAGAATTCTCTGCCTTTCTATCCCAACTAGGACCTAAGCCTATATAAGAATAATTAGATGATGAAAGCTGCATGATAGAAATGCAAGCTGAATTAAACCAGTTCAAGGGAAATGAAGTCTGGGAATTAGTTGAAAGACCACAGAATTATCAAGTGATAGGAACAAAATGGGTCTTTAGGAATAAACAAGACAAACAAGGAATAATATCTAGAAATAAAGTAATAATTGTAGCAAAAGGATATAATCAAGAAGAAGGTATAGATTATGATGAGACCTTTTCAACTGTAGTTAGGTTAGAATCTATTATAATCCTTTTATCCAATGAATATCATATTATTTTTAAATTATTTCATATGGATGTTATGTCTGCCTTTTTAAATGGTTATTTAATGGAGGAATTTTATGTTGAGAAACCTCCTGGTTTTAAAAATTCACAAAAACTATATTATATTTTTAAACATTTTCAAACATAATAAAGCTCTTTATGGACTTAAACAAGCACCTAGATCATTGTATGAAAGATTACGCTCTTTTATTTTGGAAAATAATTTTACTGTTGGAATGGAAGATCCAACACTATTTAAGGAAACTATAAATTCTAAAATTTTGTTTGTTCAAATTTATTTTGATGATGTAATTTTTGGATCAAGTAATAAATCTCTTTGTCATGTTTTTTCAAATATTATTCCATAAGAATTTTAAATGAGTATGATGGGAGAATTAAATTTCTTTTTACGACATCAAATTTTTCAAAATGATTATGGAAATTATTTGAATCAATGAAAATACATTACTGATTTACATTAGAAATTTTGGCTTGAAAACAAGAAGACATATACCACTCTTTTGAGTACTAATATAAAACATGATTTGGATGAAATTGCAAAGTTTGTTGACAACAAGTTATATAGAGGTATGATTGGTAGTTTATTATATCTTACAGCTAGAAGGCCAGATATAATGTATTTGGTATGAATGTGTGATAGATTTCAATAAGATCCAAAATAATCCCATTTAACTGCTGTTAAAAGAATTTTTAGATATTTAAAAGGAACTAATTTTCAATCTCTACTTTATCCAAAAACTTCTAATTTTAATTTATTTTAATATTCAAATGACGAAATTGGGAGTTTTAGATTAGGTTAGAAAATTACTTATGCTACTGGTCACTTTTTAGGTAAATCCTTAGTGTCATGGTCAAGTAAGAAACAACACTCAGTTTCCCTGTCAATAGCTGAGGCAGAATATGTTTCTACTGGAAGTTGCTATGCCCATGTGTTGTGGATGAAAAACACTCTTATGGATTTTGGACTAAATTTTAATAATAGACCTATTTTATGTGATAATACTGGTGCTATAATTATTTCAAAAAATCATATTAATCATTCTATAACTAAGCATATTGATATTAGACATCACTTTTTAAGAGATCATGTTTTTAAAAAGGATAATCCAATTTGTTAATACTGAAATTCAATTAGAAGATATTTTTACTAAACCAATTCCTACTGCATGGTTTGAATTTAGTAAGGGGGATCTAGGTTTATTTATTTTAAATAAAATTTTAATTTTATTCATTTAATTATATTTTTTATATATTTTAATGTAATGTTTTTATTTATTTTTATATAGGTTGACGAAAATTTATATTTGTTTTTAAATATATGTAATGATTATTGATAGTACGAGAATCGAGGCTGTCAGAACCTTTCAAATTATGAACCATTTCATTTCCATCAAAACCCTTTCAAACCTGCGAAACTGCACCACTGCTTGTCTTCCCTAATCTTCGAACCTCTGAAACCCTACCCTTCAAACCTTTAGTAATTTTTTCATAAATGGAAAAGACTATGAGAGATGATCAGGGCGAGACCATAAATTCAATGAAACAATTATCAGAAGGAAGGAAAATCGTACAAGTAAAGGTGATTGATTTAGAATGTCTATTTTAGAAGAACTTGTTATTAAAGCAAGGCTTGTCGTTTCAGAATATTGAACAAAACATCAATATTGAGAATACATAATTCTTGTATCAAATAGAGCATATAAATCTCTTTAAATCTTTTCAATTTAGTTTGGGAGATGATTATGATACAATGATGGCTAAGATAGAGGATAGAGATTTTTCAATCTCTTTAGTTGAAATTAGTCAAATACTGAACTGTACCCATGAGGGAGTGTTTCGTTTTGATTTGAAAAGTATATAAGATTATGTGAATAAATCAGAAGACATTATCTCCTTTCTTTTTAGCTCTACTAACATAAGGAAAATGTTTGTTAAAGATTTAGAACCAGATCAGAAGATCCTTGTGGAATTTGTACAAACCGGGATAACACCCAGAATGTCACAAATGGAAAAGATATTGTATCCTAACATGTACATGATGTATCTTCTGCTCAGTGATGTAAAATTAAATTTTCTTAGGTACATGGTGAGGTGCCTATGTTACTGCTATCAAAGTGAAGCTAGAATGAATTTCTACCCTTTTTTTGATTCATCTCAAAACTCTTGTTTAAGAAAGACATGGTGATACTGGTTGATGCTAGAATTCGTTTTCACCATAGTAATGTTTTTAATGCTGGTACTTTAAGAAAAATTGGTTACTTCTAGAGTACAGTAAAAGGAGAAATCCTTCCAATAAGAGTTAATGATGATGTATAATAAGAGAGAGCCCAGGCTCAGGCTGAAAAGTAAAAGGAAAATTAAGATACACCTAGAGTTAGCTCTGCTTCTGGAAGAATAAGTTTTAAAGTTGAGACTGTTCCAGAGGAAGAAAATGATGTAGAAAATTATGTAAAAATAATATGAGATTCTACTTCTCATGAAGATCAATTTTCAAATGTTTTAACCTCATAACATTTATTGAGATACAAACTTTTGAGAGAAGCTACTTCTGAACAATCAATGGAAGCTGTTTTTGAGAGGTCAGAATAATGGAAGAACCTCAGATTCAATCTGAAATTCAAGTAGAAGCTGAAATAGAGACATAAGTATAGGATGTGGCTGTTATAGAAGTTGAAGATGAACGAATTGATGTTGAAAGAATAGAACTAGAAACTGAAGTTGAAATTGAAAAAGAGGAAGTGCCTGGAGTAGATGCGGCCAATCCTTAATTAGATGACGATGAAATTATTCAGAATAATCAAATAGAAGAATTTATTGCTGATGTACATAAGGAGAATCCTTCATATGTGCAAACATAAGTTCTTCAAGAGGATTTTTCTATGGAATAGTCTAGAAAAGTCTCAGTGGAAAAATATGTGGACAAACTAGTTAGAGATGATAAGAAGAAAGAAGATGCTGAATCTTTAACCCTAGTTTTATTACATCACATTCATGCTAAAAAGGAGAATCAAGAAAAAAAGTACCTCTGAATCAGAAAATGAGGAAGTTGAAGAAATATACAACGAGTTACAGAAAGTGAAGCAGGACCATGCTGCTCTGAGGAGAGCATTGGAAAAAGAAACATTAAAATTATAGAGGCTATATAATAGTACAATTTAAAAGCAAGAAGTTGAAATTTCAATGAAGGATATGCTGAATGAGGATGAAAAATTAAAATCTGAAATGGTTATGAAGTCAGATTTTTCATATCTCAAATCATTTAAGGAGACATATTTTTCATCTGTTAGGATCGATGAGGCCAGTGGTTCAGATAATTCACCTGATTTGATAAGAATATTTAAGGAAATAACCACTGTCTTAATTGATATGAATGACAGGTTTCATGAGTTTAAATGAAATAGTTCTCCTCTTTCAATACTGCTGGACTATCAAAAGTTTGTAGTTGAACAATTGACCTCAAATGAACCAGGAACCAGATCGATCTTGGATAAGTTAACCATGAAGTTGTCTTTGTTTTTGGAGAAGGAAGAATGACTACATGAGTTTTTCTTAGTCAACTGACTTGAAGACATTCATATGCCTCAAGATCATAGGGGTCTTATCATTATGGTTGGTGATGGAATAATGAGGATACTAAGGGAGCAGCTATTAGAAATCAATGAAGTAACTATCAGAAATCAAGGAAGTAGTTAAAACAAGTTAGACCTTATCTAAACCCTATCCAACCATTGATTATTGTATTTATCAATTTTTTACTTTTAAATATTTTCAACTAAAATCTATTTCATTATAAAGTTTTGTGTTTTACTGTATTTGATTAGATATTTCCGTAATCTAAATTCACTAATTGATAAATAATTACATATATCATTTATATTAATTCAATGCTACATTAATATGTGTTATATTCAATATTTTTTCATTCCTTTTGGTCTCACAAAAATGGGGAGAAATTTGGATAAACACAACATTTTATTTTAATTCATTTACATTTTTTAAGGGAGAAATGTAAAAAATGTTTTCTTTAAAAACAAAACTCTTTTTATTTAAGGATAAATACAAATTTTTTTACTTTAAAATCTTTTGTAAAAGGGGTAGAAATTTATTTTTATGATTATAGATAACACAATGTTTATTTATTTTTAAAATAATATTGTTAAAATTAAATATTTATTTATCTAATCAAAATTCTAAACTATATGTAATTAATTCTGAAACTTAATTTGATTTATTATTTTATGGGTTTTGTGATCATCAAAAAGGTGGAGATTGTTGAGCAACTGTTGTTTTCAACAATACATAATTTTTTTATTTAAAGAGGGAGATTGTTGAGAATAATACATTATCTCTTTATGATGATTTTGATGCTCATTAATACCCCTTATTATTTTTTAATTTTTTAGTTTATTTAAGGAATTTGTTATTTATTGTTTATTTCTAGAAGAAATAATTAAGTTACTGAAAAACGAGATTTAATTGCTAAAGTATTTGCATTAGTGTGTTCTGGAAACACTGTTCATGCTCTACATATTCTGGAATTTCTTAAGCGTGTTCTGGAATCACTATTAATACCCTATGTGTGGAAACGTAGCGTAAAGAAATGAACCCACTATTTACTTTACAAGTTATCCGAAAAGTATGGTTAATCAACCATACATTGTCGACAAAGTGTAAAAAAGACCCCTACATTAGGAAAGAACCCTACATTTGGGATATTAGAAAAGTATGGAAGGAAAACCATACGTAAGTGTCAAACGTTATGTTTGTTTCTCAAAAGTACGATTCGTCAACATTACAATTATTATAAAACTATGGATCATGTACCTTTCGTTTGGAAGATTCTAAAAGTATGGATCATTTATCAAACATTTAAAAGTTGAAGAGAAAAGTATGTATGGACAACCCAACGTTTGTGATCAACCATACGTTGTCAACCTTACGTTTGAAGGATATGTCATCAACCTTACGTTTAAGATCTACATTATGTTCAGAGGATGCATACATCTCAACTCAACCACAATTTTGTCATTAGAGAATTTAATATTGATATTATTATTCAACGATCTGAAAGTCAATTACCAAGCTATTTTTAAGCTGGATTAAAAGCTGATTTTAGAGCACATATTTGATGAGTTCGTTCCATTTATGGATCGAATTAAAAGGATATTTTCATGGAATATTACAAGGAGAGTTACTACTACACTATAAATTAAAATGTATTAATTACGTGAGTAAAAATGTAAAGATTGTGGATCTGGTTTTTGTAGAGGACGTATTCATTATATTTTTCTTTTAAGGTGTGTGTAAATATGAACAGCATATAGAGATCAGGAACACAAGAGCATATAAATCTATCAAAATATGAGATATGCAGTAAGATATTTAGAAGAAAACAATACAGTAAATCACGATCTACATTTCAGTTGATTAAGAAGAGTGATAAAAGCTCTGTTTGTTAAAGAAGAATATACATGACAGAAGATTCACTTATTCAACATTGAAGATAAATTGTCAATCTACTGCTACATAAGTTGCGATTTATATTTCTATATATATACTACAATAGGATCGACTCGGAATGACTCTTCCTCAAAGATCATTAATTCTGAAGACGATGATCCATTTACTGTCAATTGCATTCTGTTGCATTTGTGAAGAAAAATCAGAACAATATTTTCAAAGAACAAATACATTTTATCATGAGTGACCAGCTTCTTGTTCTAAGCTGTATAGGTTCTATGATAGAACCACAAGGCTGTGTTTTGCCTTAGATTATAAAGTTGTCAACTACCTGCACTTAGTTTTTGAATGTTCTTTTGAGATGAGGACCAGATAGTGAAAATCACCAAGGATGTGGAGTAGAGTGTTGGGGGAGTGGACTAGGGGCCTTCTGTTCCTCGAACAACAATATATCTTTTGTTCCTTCATTTCAAATTTCCACTGCATTAATCTATCTGATTAAAGATAAAGGACAAAACATGATCTCATGAAGATTTTTGAAAAGACACAATTCACCCCCTCTTGTGTATATTTATTATAATCTCAATCCATAAATATGACATTATATGTATTTTCTAAAAATTAATATAACATAAATTTTCTTACCATTTCACAATTTAAGAAATGATACAGTCGCTTGTGTGTATGTACGACCTACCTTCTCAATGATGTGATACGACTCATTTTGAATGATTCCCATTCAATAATATACTAAATTAATATCATATTAATTAACTTAATATCACTCTTTAAATTATGGATATGTGTCATTTTTAAGAGAAAAAGGGATTTCAAGACAAAATAAGCATGAGAAAACAAGGCAGTTAACACCAGTAATAAGGGTAATTAAAAATTAATATTAAGAAACAGGTGATAAGATAATATGGTAGAATAATATATGACATAATAAATATAAATATAGCTCTGCTAAAAATTAAAAACATGCTTTGAAACATTATATAGGAGGTTCATATACCTGCAAATGAAGTCTGACCTATGGTAAGGGACTTTGTCCCACATTTATTTCTGTGGGACACATGCCTTTTACACTAGTTTTTTCTTTTGTATGATGTCTATAATACACCTAAATGTATTTTATAAGTAAAATATTGAGTATTATGATATTTTTATATTCATATAAATTTGTTTCATTGATGGTTCATATGATTCTACTGATTAGAAGTCGGTATGGGTTTATTGCACAATCTCATTATTATTCGGGAATGTTTTAGTTTAAGTCTCCATTGGGGAACATTTTCCTTCCAAGTCCATGTTTTCCAAAAATATTTAAAAAAGGGTTTTTACTATTATCCTTAAAATTTTTAAAGTATATTTAACCATATTTTAATTTTTTTAAAATTGATAGAAATAAATCTTTCTTTTGTGTTCAAAACGATTTACTTTAACACATTTTTGACAAAAATTTGGAAAAAATGTTTTTACCATATGCAGGATGAGAGGATTTTTATACCATCCCAATGACTTAATGTTTTGAATATTCCTTTACACGTTTTAAAGGTTATTTTAAAATAATTGTTTTTTTATAATTTCAAATCTTTTAAATAAATGACTTCAAAACTAAAAAGTGTATTTCTCTAAGGAATTATTAACAGTATTATTAGTGTATTTTCATTTATTTAAAAATATTTTGTTGGATATTATTATTGATTTAGTAGGATATCTTATGAAACCATCTTCCAAATTTTATTGAGGGTTTTATGAAAATTTTGACTATGGATATTCTAATTTGATATTATTCATGGTTTATGATTAAAGTATAAACATTTCATATGCTAGTTTTTTAATATGAGTCATTATGTTGTTTATGTTTCACCCTCTTTATATGAGAAATTCATTTTACTTATTATGCGATGGGAGGGGGATTATATATCTCCTCGATTCATCAGTAGGTCTCATGAGACAAACAAGTTTGGGTATTTTCCAAACCTTACCCGTTTAGGTATGGTATCCTAGTTGAAGCCCTGACAATATGTTTATGACCTCCGTCTTTATGCATTACCCCATTTTGATATTAGTTTTTTATATTACATGTGGTCATTAAACTAGAATGATATCCATGGTTATGTTTTATTCCCATGTCATTATGTATATTTAATTATTTTATCATCTTTAATTACTTCCATATTATGCTCATTTTATTGACTAAATGGAATGTATTTTAGTTAATCATCATTCCATAACCGTTTATTTTTATTTCGGATATCCTCCGCTACATGTATATCCTTACTAATCATCAGTTCTCACCCCTTCCATATGTTTCATTTTCCATAGTATTTCAAGATGAATATTATGAATGATATGCATGGTAACAAAAAGGGGGCATAATGATAGAGTCAATAGAATTTTTATTGTATATTATGTTTTAAAAGGTAATGTGAATTTTAATTATAAATCTAGTTTACCTATACTACCAAAATATTTGGTCCATTGGGACATAAATCCTTATATCTAATGCTAATGTAATAAAGTAACCAATAAATCTGGGAAATTTGGGTGCGGGTCGTTACACAATTAATAGAAGAAATTGTCTAAATATGTTATTGTGGTGAAAAATATATTTTAACATCACTAATCCATAGATGTTTTATGTTCTTAAAATAAGAATTTATGGTCCCTAAAAAGTTACTTTTTAATAAAATTAAATTTTAAGCATAAAATGATTTTATTAGTTATTTAGCCAAAATAATTAAATTATATCAATGGAATGATGTGGAAAACGTTTTTTATTTTTCTTCCTATATTTATTATATAATACGATAAACTCTATTTACACCATATAATTCAATAAATACTTTCAAAAATTAATATTTTCATAATATAAAGCATAATACTTCATTTTGGTTTTGCATTCAGTTTCAAGAAAAATATCAAAGACAGCAGATTTATTTAAAGGAAATATATATGGTAAAATCTTAGAGCATTACATCAGTGGTTAGGTTGAGTGTTCCACCCTAAGATCACATCCCATAATCCAGAGGCTGGTGACAAGCACCTAGTTTTGATAGTACACTACATGGGTGGCCTCATCCTAAAGTACCTATCTATAATGCATGTTCTATATATGATATAATAGTAATAATTAAATATAAAATATATAAGAACTAGAATATATAAATGTAAAAAATATATAATAATTATCCATATTAGATGAAAAAACTAATACCATAAGGTTAAGGAAAAAACATTAGCCCAATACAAAAAATGTTAATAAAAGATATTAAGGATACCCCTTGATGCATAGTTATACACACATATATTGAATACCTACATCACCTTGATGGACCACCGTGATCCTACATCACTAAAACTATTTCTATCATGATCACCAATAAATTTCACATCATCATCAGAAGACATGACACATTTGTATAAGAAATCAATGTTGGGGTGCGTATAATCATACCAAGTAGGATAACCCAAAATCAAAAATAAATAATATAAAGACTAAAAAATCATAACTATTGGAAAAGTTAATGGTAACCTAATATTTATTACTGCCATAGAACTTAAGATATATGACGATACCCCTATTCAAATCCCAGTTGCTTAAGGAACACTATGATAATCCTAACAACACCATTATTCTAAGATTAATTAAACACACTTCACCTATAATAATATACAATGGTTGACCCATTATCACCAAGGTGTGTATGCCAGTTGAGGGAGTAACACCCCTAGTGGAGAACCAATGCCCCATAGAGTAAAAACATAAAGGAGTATCCCACTCCATAGATATGGTTTTTATACCCCATCATTGAGTAAGTTCAATACTATATCACTTTTATAGTGGTTATACTGTAATAAAACCCATATAGTACTGACCCCATGCCTGAACATATATGGATTTTGACATGAGAGTATGGGTGAGCCTCAAAATTCATATGTATAAGGGTGACCAATTCCCAATCATCAATAAGTATCCATGGGAGTACGAAACCTCATTCAACCTACTACCCCCACACAAAAATTAATGAAAAACACTAATGAGATTGATGAATTTATATGCCCTAAGTACCATGAAAATAACCCAGTAAGGATGAATTTATCACACCATCATGTATTAACTAGAATGATATCCACTTCAAAATATTTATTTTCGCTAAATTGATACATGATGATAAAGGTGAAGAACAATATAAAGGAGACCACTGAGAGATGTAGGGGCCTTTGGGGAATGTTATATTGCGCGGTAGGGGAGTGGGGACCCACCTAGTAGGGTGCATGGACACACCACACCCGAGACATCATGTAGTCTGTGGAAATAATTTAGAACAAAAATCAATGAATGAATTATTTTTAAATAGTGATTAAAATATATTTATTCATTATAAATACAAAATAATAATTTAAAATTCAATTAGTGACTATCACTTGGTAAGAAATATTATTTAATTCAGAAAATGTTTAATAAAATATTTTTATCAAAAACTCTTTTTATACATTATGCAATTTTTATTTTATGATTTGTTTTTATATATTTATAAGTTGAATTGATTAAACGGTGTTCAATTATATTAATAAGGACTTAAAAATTATTAAAATGGTGAAATTAGGTATTTTTTTTGGTAAAAATGGTATCATACAATAAGATATAATAAATATGTTTTCATATATTTATATACAACAATGACCAAATTTTGAAAATAAAGTTATAATGACTAAATATTTGTGATAACAATGATATTGGAAATTAGGTAAGGTAATGGATCATAAGGAGGTGTATTGAATTACTTTTGATACTAGAAAATTAAAATATTCAACATTTTATAAAAAATATTCCACTCACAACATGTGTAGATATCTACCGCATCATAATTTCTCAAAGCATACGTAACCTTTAATTTAATGATACATGTATACCATAATGACCGCACAAATAATTTTCACTCACATTTGGGAACTACAATCTCAAGGAGTCCAAAAGTCTTCATTTCCATGAGGATTTTAAGTGATCATTTTCTTCTTAAACAAAAATTTTATCTTCTATGAAATTATATTTCTTTATATTCTTCATATACCTCTAATTAAATTTATTTTTAAATAATAATGACTTGTAATTTTCATCAATATTATTCTTAAAAATTAATATTATAATTATTTAATATAATTTCCATCCAAAATGATAAATAAAACATAAATGATGGTAAAATAAGGTAATTATGACGAGTTTAATCTATTTTAATAATTTTATAATATTGAGATATATATGTCTATTCATTAACAATATAATTTTTTTTAGTTCAAGATTAATAAAAGGTGCACTTTACAACCAATATTTATGAATCATAAATAAAAAAACCATGATAAAATCATAAAAAAATTATCCAATATTTATATATAATCTCTATTACTATTATGGAGCTGACGAACACAAGAGTAATGAGTAAGGACCAAAATGCCTATACTGTAACACTCGTTGAACAAATGGGACAACTACCCCCAAAAATTTAATTCTAATATTCATAAAATAATAAACAGAGTGTAATTAAATATATATTACAAGTATTATATAAAATAAATTTAAACAGGGGTGTTATATATATGAATAATAAATTAAAATTAATTAAATTGGAATTTAGGGCATGGATGACTACGCATGAATCCAATTAAGGACATTTCATCTCAATTTCTTTTCATTGTGACATGTTCCATATTATAAACCTATTTTATTATATATAGAGCATATAAATCACTATTGATATATTTTATAATAATTCAATTTTGAATTATGTGATTTATAACACTATTTAATATCCCGTATTTTTTTCCTTTTGATTCATACATTTTCAATACTATAAATGTTTTTCTTGACTCGATATCATCCCCTTAAGTCATATTATTTATTCCTTGACTATATTCTTCTAAATTTGATATATTATACCACATCTATAATGTATATTTTTTGCTCTTCCTTTTTATGGGATGAATATTTATATCAATATATTCTTCTTTCAATTATTTTTGACTTTATAAAAATATGATATGGTTAAGAATAATTCTTATCCTCTATATTGTATTATTCCCACTTGTCCATATTTATGGTTACCACAAAAAATTAATTTCATAATTAATTTTGTGATGTGGTTATTTATAAAACTATTAAAAGGCAAAAAAATGTATGTCCTTCCACTTCTTCATTTGTTTTATCTTGAATTATATTTTACATTATATACCATAAATTATTTTTAAGGTTAATTTATTAATAAATAAACTAAAAAATAAATATTCTATATTTCATTTATAAAATTTTAATATTATTTTGAACGTGAATATTATCTTTATTTAATAAAACTATTTATAAAAAATGTATAGAAAACTATTTTAACTTATTATTACATTTTACTTTCTTTGGAACACCCATAACCTTTTATTATACCAAACTTTTCATGAAAACCTCTCAAAAACAACCTATGATAAAAAAATTTGGGCGATTTAATTAGGTATCATCTATTTCAATTCATTATTTTATCTTATATGATACCTCTTGAAAATATTTTATGACGATTGTTTTTATTTTTTGAAAGCTATAAAGCATGATTAATAACATTGAGAACACATATGTATGGTTTATCAATATTTTATTTATGAGACTAGAAATATATAAACCTCGAATTCATTGGGTAAACATATATATCTCATGATATGACTTTGGGATGCGCATAAAAATATCAAACCAATTTTTATGGGATGCGTGTAGTGATGCCCAGTCCACTATTTTATGGGACACAAGTACTGATGCATGATGAAATATGTTTTCATGTACTTTTCTGAAAATATTGATATATATTATGATTTTATATGAATATTATTGTTCAATATTCCTATTTAAGGTTTTTCATGGAATGGTTATTGTATTCTGATTCCACAATCATGTGTCATGCTAAGTGGTATTATGATGAAAAATTATTTTCTATGAACACATTACTTTAATAAATAATTTCTACCATATTTATATTTTCTCACATATTTTGAGATAATGATAAATCCTCTGTGACTCATAGATATTTTAACTTTATTGACCATTTAAGCTAACTATTTCTTAGATTTACTCATTAACTTAATAAATTATATGTAAGATTATTCCTATGAGTAAATCATGTGTTGGGAGTTTTATGGTACATGCCAAACCATTATAATATAAAATGATGAATATGTTAATAATATATAAATATACCTAAAATTTGATTATTATAGTTTGTTTTAATTTAAAAATTTAATTTCTAATTATGTAAAATTATAAAAAATACATTTATATTTTTAGGTTCATTTCCATTTGTATAAGAGTAAGGTTTATCCATTTTTTGGGATTTGGTGAAAGAGTTTAAGGGAGTCAATCTTGATTAAACATTGGTTGAACCAAGAGTTTCATTGGTTGAAATCAAACTATCATGGAGTAAAACAAAATTGATTTTATTTTTACTATTAATATAAATATTTTATATAATTTTATTACGATATTATTTATTACTCTTTTAAATTATTTTCATTTTAGTAAATAGTTATACCTAGGTGGAAATGACTAAAGAATGACTGTGAAGGATAATGTGGTAATTGTCTCTATGAATAACCAAATGGGATGTGAGGTAGTGTGAAATCAATTATTGTAATTCTATATTAGTTTATGTGTTAAAACCCATGATTTTAGTATATATGTATCCTTCTATAAATATATGTTAATATATTATCTCTCACTCAATAGTGAATTAAAAAAACATCGCTACATTTTATATATATTTAATATGGTTTTTGTAATATTGTTATTTAAATAGAATGTATCCATAAAAGTAACCATGTTATGACATCTATTGCTGTGGAATGAAGAATTAGTAGTCTACTTTATGAGAATCATTTATCTGATCTTGGAAATGTTGTGGAATCACAATATTTTTCCCAATGCCAATCCCATTCTGAACTTCAACAAGTTCATCTTGAGAAAAATCATCTTTAGGGAGAAATTTATGTTCATGGAAATCAATATAAGATACATACAAGCTAAATACCCACCTGTGATAGTCACCAATGAATATCATATGGTTAGGTCATATGATAAGTTCTTGAAAGGTTTTGTAGGTATAAATTAAGATTATAAAAAACATCTAATTATTAGTATAATTATTTTTATATGTTTTCATTATTATGTGTAGTTTTTTACATTTTTATTGCAACAAAATATGATTTTTATAGAATTAATTACTTCCATATAATTAATTCAATATCATTTATAAATTAATATTAATTTATGGTAAATTAATAACACCCCGTAAATAATTATGTAACTATAGTGATTGTTATAAGAAGTAATTAAAAATTTATATAACCCTTTAATTTATAAAATATAATTTAAAATATATAATAATTCATTTTAAATTATTATGATTAAATTATAATTATATGCCTTATTTTTTTGAACTTATGTTATATTTTATTCTTATAAAAATATATTATCATTCTTTTCATATATGTATGTATTCAAAATGATCCATTTGTTTTTGTGTTTAATTTTAATTTTAAAAAATATTAATTTTTTGATCATAAATCAATAAATTTATTGGTAATTAATACAATACAGTATTCTTATGTAAATTAAATTTAATGCTTGAAATTTTTATTTCATTAAAAACTGTGTCTGTTAAATTTAAGAATTTTTATAAAAATTAATTTTTACTACCTCTAGTAATTTATTCCTAAGAAAATGTTTTCATTTTTGTAAACATCATATTAAAATTAATTAATAAACACCATTTAATTTTTTGATATAAAAACCATGTTACCCTATAAAAATTTAGTCACAACAGTATATGTTTTTATGGTTAACACGTGGTTAAATTAAGGGACAAGGACAAGATTCCAAAAAACCTTCTCTCTAATTGATTATATGAGTATATTATAGAACTCCCCTACCTGATCTATTATTTGTTGTAATTTGGATCCACTAAAAATGAATATTACTTAAATATTTATATTTACAAATTAATATTACTAAAATTTCACTCCTTACACTTATTAATGGATCTCTCATCCAACCCTTCAAAGAAAATTATAAATTTTAACCCATTCAAATAACATACCATATATAATTTAATAATAGTTAAACCCCAAATTATTTAGCTTTTGGACCCAAGAAAAATTCTTAATCCCCTAGTTATCAAGTGGCCCTTTAAGAGGAGATTCAAGTTATCCACGTTAGTTATATCTGATTCTTGATTATTAATTAATATCTTCTTAATCTACCACTTCTTGAATATGATTTTTCATATTAAGAACGTTTTTTAAACTATTTAGCTTTAGTAAAATATATATAATCATTATAAAATAACATTTTCATACTCAATCAACAATTATAATGTTTTCTAGTTTTTGTTGGTTATACTATCCACATAGACATTGTTATAATTTTTATATCCATAATTAAAATTAAAATTAAAATAATAATAATAATAGGTAATAGTTATTGATATAATATGTTTTAGTAAATATCAAGTGGTAATATTTAAAACTATACTTAACAATGAATTCCATTCTTTTGTTATTTTGATAAACCCTGAAAAAGGGTTTTTTAAGTATTCTATGAAAATTGTCAACATAGGTTCCATGAAATGGTATTGGGGTTACATAAATATATGTATGAAAATCATTATCATAAAAAATAGGCAATGGATCCTGGAATAACTATCAAGGGTTGGAACTACAACAGGTGATCATGTTTGTAAAATAGAATGACTAAAAATCAAATTCTTATTATAACAATAATTAATTAATTTATGAGTAATAAGGAATTAAAATAAAAATGAATAATGTTATTATTAATATAAATAATAAAACAAACATTATTATAAATGGATTTTAGATAATATCTGATTAAATAGAATACCAAAGTATGTGTTTTTCATCTTAATTTTACTTCAATGAGAAATATTTCATATTATATACCTATTTTCTTTTATATGATGTATATACTACCTATTTGATGTTTTACATCAAGAATCTATTTATAATCATTTTTTTCTATTTTCATTTTCTTGTTATTTTTTCAATGGCGTTTGGAATTCTATAGCATTATGTGGTTTTTGAAATCATTCATTTAATAGATTTAAAGATTTTTACCCAATTGTTTTCCCTAAATGTCCTTGTTTTTATACTATTTCAATAATGTTATTTTATGTATTTAAATTATTGTTTCCCTTAATTTTCAACTGTATTTTACATTATTTAATTTTATAAAAGTAATATTTTTATTTTTTGAAAATGGTTTACTTTTTTTACTTTCTTTATAAAGGCGTAAAAATAATGTTTTTAATGTTTACCACTTTATCACATTATCCCAAAAATATTTAAATTATTTATTATTATGATTACTTTAATTTTTTCAATGGTCACTCAAAGAGAGTTTTATGACCATTATTATATAATTTTTTTAATTTTTTAAAACTTACTAAAATGAAAGGAGATTTATTATTTTTTTCATAGAATATTTCTAATGATTTTATAAAAATATACTTTATCTATTTGAACCTAATTTAATGAATATTATGATTCACTAGGGATATGATATAATTATTTTATCCACCTTCTTACATTAGAATGATTATAGTGATCTTCTACGGATGTTTTCACGAAAGTTGTTTATTTTCCATTGGTTAATTAAGCTATGATGGAATGATGAATATTTTCAAATTAATATGGTACAAATATTTATTTTATATCATTATGTTACTGGTATGACCTACATATCCCACAATTATATTTGGTAAAGCATTATATATCATATAACATAATTATGGGAAATTAGTTTTGATTATTGATCCAATTTGTGAAATAGGCAGTGACACCTTATCCACTCTGATATGGGAAACATTTAGTGTTACCATATCCACTATGTTAGGATGGTCATAGTAATTTACCTATACTTATGATATATTTTATTTTCTTTTGTTTGTTCAATATTTTTATGTTATCCCATGCTTATGTTATGCTCCCTGAATCATGATTATTTCTTCACATCCCTTATTTATTGTTCTATGTTATATATTATATATTTTGAGTTTATATGAATTCTTTCATACATTATAGATTAATATTATGATTCAATGTTCCATTTAATTCATTATTTATCCCATGTTTATATTCCCTCACATGATTATTATAACATCCTTGTCTCTTATTGGTACATTTTCTATAAGTTTTTATGTATATTTTTTTTTGTTTTCTACCTTGGAGATATTCCGTCTGGGTAAATGGGACTCAAATTTTTTTTTGGGATGTTTAGGGAATTAATAGGATTTTGGTGGATGAAAATAATATTTTGACTAGTTTATGGGGTAAATTGTCTTTCTAGTGGTGCTAGAAAAAGGATTTGTATTTCTAGAGATCCCATTAGTTATTTAGTGAGTCCCACCAGCTCGCTGATGGAACCCAGATTCTAGCCTCATTAATGGAATTCTCATTTTTTTACACTAGTTATATTATTTATATAATCCTTACCGATATCTAACCCTATGGAACCCGTAAACTCATTAATACCTCTCCCTTGGTTCTCTAGGTGTCCTCATCCCCCCTTTTGGGCGATTGAAGTATGGACCAATTTGAGGACATAATTGATATTAGACACATACATTCTAAGCCGATTTCTCACTATTTACTTATATTTGATCATATATACTAGCCAAATTTCCTATATCTTTGGATATTTACCTGTATCTAGTGGAGAATTCATACTCCATTGATTGATCAGTGTTAAATCTCTAGATTTATTTACTTTATTTAATGGATCATAGATCTATCATTGATAGTGGATCCTTTTTTGAATGTTTTTGTTGTTATAATCTCATGGAATGGTCTCTTCTTAGAGTCCATATTATATGGACTCGATGATGATTTATTGGATCTTGATTTTGTGAATGTTGGTGTGAAATCATGATCTTGGTATCGTTCCATGGTGGGTCATGGGAATTGGCTTAGTAATGATAAAAGTTGGAAGTTCCATAAAATATATATCTCTTCTATATATGTATTGGAATGATATTATGGTATGTTCTTTTATACCTTGAATCTCATTATTGATATTGATCACATGTGTCTCTGTGGGTTTCCCTTGATATTAATGTTTTTTATTGATCATTATTGTGTGTTTGTATCCCTTAAAACCCATGTTTGATGATTATCACATGTGTGTTTTTATTTATGGATTTCGTACTATTTATTGATATTAGTTGTTATGTATATGTGTGTTATGCCCAGTTTTGTATGGATTAATGGCCTTTGAAGTGTTTTCTTCCAGTAGAAAATTATAGGTTGACAATTGTGTCCTTGATATTACTTAGAGTAGGAGCATGTATGACATGAAATGATGATGACGGTGGATTGATACACATGGAAAGTTTATTATGACCATGTGAACTAACCTAAGACATGGTGTTAGGATATGATGACCATGTTTCCTCACCCTAGGTATTTCTAAGACAAAACTAGCTTATGGAATGACATGTGATAGTGAAATGGATTCAAGACTTTGTTGCCTAAACTATGACTCAATGTCCTTGTGCATGCATAGAGATACATGAAGTCCCCTTATGGTCTACACATGATACTAAATTCATTTATGATGACTCTTTTGACATGGAGTTGAAATAGATACAACTAGAGTTCATAGTGTCTCAGTTAGTGAATGAATGATTAACACTTGATAGGTTGTCTTTTGTTTGAGCATTTATCTATAATATTTTAATATAGTCTTATGAATGTGTACATATATTAAAGATTCATTGTTAGTATCCTAATTGGTTTATAATAATATATTTTATGAGAATCTCATTGTGTAGGTAGACATCACAACCAAGGATCTAGAGATGGGAAAGGGCCCTATGGTAGTTTTCTAAGAGAATCAGAGATGGGAGATGGATGTGGTAGAGAGTCAAAAATAGGATGGTTGTTGCAACAACAATTTTTGTTATCATTTCCAATGGAACTATTTTGTTTTAACCTACAATAATCGGGTTCTATTTCTTATCATTTTATAATCTGATTTGTCAACTATTGTAGTATTTATTCATGATTATGTTCTATTGTGTAATATTTTTGGTTTGTGTTAATTTTATTTATTTATTTGATGACATATTTGATTACTAATAGTATAGTATCCCACATCACTTCAGTCCCTCATTTCTATACAAAATCCTATTGTATACAGATATGCGCAGAAGACGTTATGCCAAACATCGGCTCAGATCTATGGATTTTATTTTGGGTGTCAGACTTATGATATAACCCTCCATAACCTGTTGATAATCATTACCATAATTAGAAATTGAGCCCACTCTTTTTTTAAATTACCCAAGAAATTATATGGTGGTTTACGAGTCGAATGATGTTTTACATAGAGATATTTGTGGGATATGTAAAAGAAAGAATAATTAATGAGTTTTTTTATAGTTAACATAAAAAAACTGAATATTGAAGTATTTTGGACTATTGAAATATTTTTGAGGTGTGTTATTAAAATGATATAAAATTTGAGTGAATTATTCTTTGGTTATCTCAGTAAGAATTATATCGGGGTTTCTTAATTTTTTTGATTAGGTTAATATATGTATGGTAACCTATCTTAAAGAAACCTAGTTTGAATGAAATGTGACCAGAAAGAATCATAGTTGAACTGAAATGTGTATAAGATTGTTTATTTAAATTTAAATTTTAGTTCGCTATGATTTTTTAATATTATTTGTGTACTAATCATATTAACATTTATTTATTTTAGTAAATTTATGGAACCTAATGCAACTGAGTTAACAATGGGTGAAAGGGAAGATTTGGTGATTTCCCCATTAGAAACCAAATTGGATGGGATCTGTTAGACAATACGTCATGGAAATTATCACCTTACAATATCAAGTGATGAACATTAATATAAATAATGTTGAGAACCTGAATTCATTATGTATAAATATTCTATAGGGTCCTTCATGTTGATATGTACACTTTTCTTTAGCATGTTTTCAAACTCACTAATTTTAGTGAAATTTATTACCAAAATAGAGATTATTTTTTCTATTCTCCAGTGCTCTGACCATGAGAATGATGTTTTTTTCATTAATCTATTGGAAGGTGAGGTTGAACAATATTGTAATCGAAATAATTATACGACACTAAAGGAAAAAATTTACCTTATGGAATGATAGGAGTTTCGGAAAATAATCTTCACCAAATATGTTCCTGAAAATTTTCACACAAAAATGGAGTGATAATTCCTAGAACTAAAAAAATGAGAATGAATTCAATGGAATATCGGAAGAAAACTTCATGAGACTCACAAGGTATTTCTTTAGTTTAATTAATTATACTAAAAACATGACAGATTGATTATTTAGGGGCATAAAACTGGGACCTAGAAATACATTATCTTAAAGATAATTTCTGAGAAATGAGAAAACTGTTTGATATACACATATGGTAGAAATGGAAACTAGAGACTCTTATTATTCTCTAGGATCGAGTGATAATTAGAGAAATTTTAATATCATGGAAACTAGAAAGAAAAATCACATATAGGGAATAAAAATCAACCAAAAACATGCTAAAAATATGGGAGGAATAACCAATGGCAATTTCATGAAATAGATTAGATGTTTCTTCGATTGTGGAGGGTTGAATATTAATATAATGATTTTTGATATGAGATAAAAAGGAAAATTAGTGAAATATAGGAAAATAAGTCCCTATATAACACACCAACTACACCTCAATGATAAAAATATAAGGAGTTTGAATAATTTTCAAATGAAATAACCAATCTAAGGGCTAATTATGATAATTGGTGGTTGGACCTCCTATATCGACGGAATAAGTAGGATCCTATGAATCAGTAGTAGTGAAGTGGTTCATGATAGTGAAGGGGAGAAAGTTACACCTACTCTCCACTCAAAACCTAAGAATTGATTATATGATTATAGTAATATACAGTAATTCATATCAGTAATGTTTTCTTAGAATTTTGATTATAAAAAAAACATTGGACATTGGATTAATAGTGAAAACATATATTTTTGAATTTATTAAAACAAATGTATCTAATAATTATATAATACATGTTTGTGCAATTATAATTTCAACAAATCTAGATCCATTTTCTATTAGTGGAATTTGATGTGATATTGGACATGGATTATCTTTGCCTATATATATCATATATCAATTGTTAGGATATGGAAGTATAAAATTATATTATAAATCGCCCTATTATTAAATATCCATATTAGTATGGTTATGAAATTCCTTTGGATGTAAATTCCATATCACGTGTCATGTTGTCTAATAATGAGTTATTATTATGTCAAATGGTTTGGAAATAACTTATAATTGAATACATGATTATTATATGGGAGTATATTGTTTAATTATATACAGGACTATATAGTATTCCCTCTAAATGTAAGGTTGAGTTTTCAATTAACTCATATTATATTCTATGTCTATATTAAAGGGTCCTTATTAAATGATAACCATAGAATTGAAATAATTGAAGAATAAAATTTAATAGAATCATGATAAGTGTTTTATGAGGATTATTTCCTCACCATGGCCAACACCACTCCTCTTTTCGAAGAATAAGGTTGGATGATACATATTTTCATTGATTACCAAGAACATTACATGATTAGGTTAAAAACATATATCTATTAACCTTATTTTTTACTTGATAAATATACTCAAAGTGGCTCAATTATTATCGATGGTGGATCTTTAATTTAGATATCATTAATTAAGTGTCATAAAAGAGGTTATATCCAAGACAACTTTTCATACGAGGTATACAGACTATGAATTCATAGTGACACCAATAGAATATTTAAATTACCTTAAATTATTCATAGATATTATGAATAAAGCCTTTAAAAACTACCTTGATCAGGTTTCGGTAGTCTTAATAGATGACATTCTTATATATTCCATGTGTAAGGAATAACATAATGATTATTTAGGGATTGTGTTGAAGACATTGATAAAAGAGAAACTATATACCAAATTTAAAAAGTTTAATTTTTTCATAAAATTTATCATTATTAGACCTTGTAATCACAAGTGAGGGAATATATATAGATCCTTATAAGATAAAGGTGATTCAACAATATCTTATAATTGCTATTATAACCTAAATCCATATCATTATTTGGTTAGATGGATACTATTAACCCTTTTTGAGGAATTTCATCCAACAAAAAAATCACCAACCATGTTAATAAGGAAGGGTATACAAATCCTATGGATTGATGAATTTGAAGAAAGAATTAGGGATCATAAGAAGAGGTTGGTCAGTGCACCTGTACTTATATTACCCAACTATGGGTAAGGGTTTTTAATAAATATTGATTCAATAGATGATGGATTTTTATGTTTCCATATGGAAAATTATAAGGTTATTACATAAGAATCATTTCCATTAAATTCCTAAGAGAAAAGTTTCATAGCACAAGATCTAAATATAGTGATTTTTATATTTGAATTAATAATTTGGTGGAATTATCTCAATGGTGAAAGGTTTGATATAAGTTTTGATAGTAAGATAATAAAGGATATATTCACATAAAAGGATTTGAACATCATCTATAGGAGATGGTTGTAATTGATCAAAGATTATGATTTATTAATACATTACCATTTGGTTAAGGAAAACGTGGTGGGTTATGATCAAAGAGGAAAGGATCATTCTACCATATCCTTGATATGGATTAAAAAGGACCTGGTATTTATAGACATTCATCGGATGGATATAGAAATTATAAAGGATGAAATGCAATCAAAACATTCAAAAATTATTACTCATACATCCATCTAGGTGAAGATTATAGACTCCCATAATCATGATATGGTGGTAAAAAAAGAAACTATTAAATATTATAGAGTATAACCTTGTTAAACATGGAGTTAAATTGTTTTGAATTGAAATATGTGTCCCATACAAACCATATCGAAAGAAGTAAATTTTAGATGATGAAAATGTCTCATCCTTATCTATTCATTAATGAATCATGTATATGTATAGAGATCTTAAGAAACACTTATTCCAGGACAACATGGAGAGAGAGATTGAAATGTATATATCTCAACACATGACATGTAAATAGGTAAAGGAAACATGTAAAACATCTATGAGAATGATGTAACCATTTCCAATACAAGTATAAAACTGTGTGAATATAACCATGTATTGTTTCATCAATATCCGTAAGAATATTGAATAAAACAATTACATCTATGTATTGGTTGATCAATACATAAATTAGTCATGATTCATTAGTATATTGGACAATTTATCACACAAATAACTTGTTATGGTATACATAACGGAAGTGGAAATGATGTATGGAATACCATTTTCAATTATACCTAATAAAGATAAAAAGATTATATCAAAACAATAGAGGAGTCTTCAATAACCACTATATATTGAGTGAAAAGTTTCCAAGTACTATTACCAAAAAACAGATGATCATTCCAAAAGGTCCTTTAAAATATTGGAGGTTGTGATAATGTCATGATAATTATATTTTAAAGTAATTGTGGATCAACATATTCTTTTGTTTGAGTTTTTATATAATAACAGATTCTACACTAACATCCAAATGGACCAATATTAGGACTTGTATGTGAAAAAATGTAAAATATTATATCATGGGATTAACTAAAGGAGCGGAAACTGTTCGGAATTGATATTGTCTAAGAAGTGGTGTAATAATATCAAACCACTCAATAATATATGAACGAAGAAAACAACATTTAGAAGGGCTTTTTCGATAATCAACAGAGAGATATAGAGTTAGAAGTTAGTGAAAAGGTATTCCTTCAAATATACCCTTGAAGGTGGATTACGAGAAATAGTAAAAATGGGAAGATGAACATTGGGTAAATCAGTTCCTTTGTGATTATTGATCATGTTGGTGATTTATCTTATCTATTATCTATCCATTGACATCTTCCAAATATACAGTATGTGTTCTATTTTTTTCGTTTGAGGAAGAAAATACCAGATCCATCATATGTACTGGACTATGAATCTGTGTGTTCAAGACATTATTTTTCTTATATGGAACAACTTGTGTAGATCCTAGATTGAATATATAATGTTTTTTTGGAAGAAGACTTCCCACCTAATCACTGTTTTATGGTGAAATAATATGTATAAGAAATCTATATCACAACCTAAGGATAAAATGAGAAAATATTACCATCACTTTTTTCTATCTAAGTACAGTAATTTAAAGTATAATTTTTAAGGGGGTAGAATGTAACAAACAATTATTTTTATATATATTTATCCATAAATATATATTTTACAATGTATTATTTCATAAGAAAAATATAAATAAAATTAAAACATGATACATTTTATAAGTATTAAATATGACTATTAAAGTGACTTGGGATAGGAAACCCATAGGGGGTGAATTACCGGTTTACCTTTCTAAAATATTACGTTTAAATTCTACCTCTAAAATTTGTTAAGTTTCTCGATCCACTTAGTGATATCTCCCAATCAGACTTTGTATGATGAAATAATCAAAGAGATCATGTCATATAGTATTTACAAGTTTTGGTAAAAAAAATACACCTTTATATGTTGGTTATTCCCCTAACATGTATTCTCTACTGTATAAAAAGGTGATTATAATAGATAAGAAAAAAACTAGTTACACATTTTAATAGTGGATCATCCAGTTGACTCAGATTATACCTCCCAATAACCAAACAATTCCACATTTTTCTATTACACCCCCAACTGTTGCTTCTTATTTTTAATGTTGGATGGTTAGATACCCCAGTCTAGAACCTCTTTAGTAACTAGTAATATTCCTGATTCACATGATCCTTTTTTCATAAATGTTGTTGATGAAAAAAATAGTATGATAAATTTCTGCCTCTAGTATCTTCTGAAATATTTGAAATATATATTCCTCTATGTGTGTGCAATATATGTTTCACTCATGTATAACTTCATGAACATAAATAACTTCATTGAATTATCCTATTATTCTTAAAACTAAACAACACTAGATCTATACGGATCTTATTCTTCTCATTTCTTAAAAACTCGATCACATAAAATCAACCTCTTGTATTATTTCTCAGATTCAAATTCTTCTCAAATAGATACAAAAATATATCAACATTCTAGAAAATTCTCTTACAAAGGATAAAAGATATCTTTATACTCCTCATCAAATCAACACACCTTTGATACCAGTAGTGCTTCTCTAGAATCTCTCTATCAAAACAAAATCACGCACAAACCTATTCCATTCTTCAATTTATATTATATATCGATAATTAAATTTAGTTTTATTTTTTGTCTATTTGAAGATCAGTTTATGGAGGGACAAATTTTGACATCCAAAAAATCACTATAATTGTATCTTTGAATAGATATTCTAACCACCCCCAATATTTTCATATTTTTTATTTGACATTCCACAATATCTGTTCTATTATATCAACTCCCAATGATCTCTTTGAAAACTGTAGAATTCCAAGTTATATATCCTCTCTTAATAATTGTTTTTATATAACATCAAATTCAAAATTTATAACACCTTAAATCATGTGATATTTAAGAGTTTACATCTATTGTAAATTCACATTTCCCATAGGGTGAATAGTATACTGTGATTTTTATTCCAACAATAAATTGGTTATATGAAATCCTTACATAGAAAAAATTGACTATTTGAACAAAAATGGAAACATGTTTTGTTTTCGGAAAGGCATATGTACCCACTTTATATTTCTACCTCAAATAAAATCTATGTGGCTAAATCAACAATGTTGTTTTCAAATTTGGATACATTGATCATTTGGTTACATGGATCCCAAATATACTAGATACTTTTATAATATGGAATAAATGGATATGTAAACCCCATATGTTGAAATTATCTACTAGATATGCTTATGTGAAATTCCCATTAAAAATGTGGATACATTGCTAAAAATAGGTACGTTATTAAGTCATTTGTGAATTTATCTACATCAATACAGTAATCATTCATCTGTGAACATAGCCACCATCACATTTTTAAAAGGCCACTAAAACTCAAGGTAGTAATCTATTGGAATAAGATACTTTGATATATTCACCATAACTGCGATGTTCAACAACAATTCATTCAACATTCATCTATGACTCCACTTGTCAACTCTCCACCATGCCTCAAGTTTCACCTTTCATCATACAACCAATTAAATAACAACTCCATCACAATAACCTAATATAGCCCATGATGATCACTATGGAACCTATTGAATTCTCCGAATATAGAATTGAATTAAGTCACTCGGTTTCCTTCACTACCGCTTCATTAAGAATTTATCAAGTATGACAACCAATGATAGAAAGTGAATCCCTAAAAATATTCCAAGCATCCCCACATTATCAAAACTCAACAACCAAATATTGACACATCATTGGAAACCAATGTTACACTATGGTTCAACAAATTACATTTTATTACTTTGTTTTCAATATCCCATACCTAAAGAAATAAAAAATGTGTGGGAAAACTCCCCCCCCCCCTTCATTAAAATTAAATGAAATGGGTAAGTGGGGTTATTTTTATATAATGTGTTTTCTCAAAAGGTTTTTTTCACCATGAAATTATTGTTTCTTGAATTCTTATGTGGGGGTAATGATGTTGTGTGGTTCTTGTAATGACCCAAACTTTTATTAATGTAAATTCCTATTGATCTAATTAAATGCCTTATTATGTAAAATGGTTAGGTAAAACATATTCACTTCCTTTGTTTTATGTTTCTGGATTTTAAAATAACATTAATAATTATTACCATTGCTAATATAAATATTGAACAGTGATCACAAGATTAGTACAAATACAGGGCTTTAACAAATCCAATTTACTTAGACAAAGAAAACAATGACCTCATCGAGTAAAATTTCTTTATTTGAAGCCCATTTGTCAGAGCTCGGAAAGGAGGTAGTTTTACTGAGCATTGCTCTTGACTAAGACAAGGCCAAGCTTCAACATGTTAAGCTTGAACATAACCACCTATGGGAGAAGTGGATGTTAATAGAGATTAAAACCTGAGCGATGTTATCCAAACCATCCCAATAGTCTCTCACCATCACACACCTTCAAATTATTTCTTATGTGGGTGTTACAAGGGGTTACATAATAATACCCTAACACAATGATTATTTGCATTATTTTTTTATAGAATAAAGAATATATATTCATTTTATTATTGTTACTTTGTAAATGGTTTTTAAATCACAAATAGTATTTTTTTAAGGTTCAATTAAGAAATCTATTTTGATGGATTAGTGGAATTTTTAATTAAATAATATTTTAATAAATTATTTTTACTAAATTATTTTTTATTAAATATAAATGATCTTATAATCTTTTATGCATACAATTATAATTTTTATTAAGGTTTGAAAGCTATTTTGTCAGATAAATTTTCAATAAATGTCAGTTTTTATTTTAAATGTAAAAATTCACATATTTAGAAAATTATATAGATAAAATTAATATCATTATTAGATTCAGGGAGTCAAAATTATCTAACGGTGAAGTTCTCATAATTTTCAGGGACAGCTAAATTTTTGGGTAAAAATTATATATCATTTAAATATGTATTGTGTTTTAGGACATCATAATGGCCTAATAGAAATGTACTAAAATAATATGTTTGTAAAATATATGATTTACCTTTAAAATAATGTGATTTTATATTTGTTTGATTTATTTTTTGGTGCCTTAGTGGACCCTCCAAGACTTAAAAACATTTTATTTTTTTAAAATGATTTCCTTGAAAGTATGACTCAACTCCACATAATCAAGCCTAATATTTTAATAAGTTAGGCCATTGGACTTATTAAATAATATATTTCACTCTGATTTTTATAAATACATGGTAAAAAACCATGGTATGATTTGTGGGTTTGATTAGATTAATGTGTAGTGTCCAAAACCTTAATAATAAAAAATTCCTTCTCCTTTTATATATAAACTCACTCAAGGTCCCACTTCTCTTCACTAATGATTTTTGGTGATAGACAAAACTCTTCCCTATTCTCTCTATAATCATATCATGGCTCCCCAAGATCCCAATAATCATCTCTCAAACCTTTCCCAAGCATTTGGGATTACACTTCCAAGTAAAGGATTTCTTCATTTCTCATTTTTGTCCAAATTTCATTATATTGTTATACCATTTTGTTTTAAATTAAAATTATTGGGGTATGATTTCCCAAATCCCCCATACTTACCTCCTTATTTTTAGTGATGAGTGCCCTCTTTATCTCTCATTAATGCCTCTCATGCACACCCGTTACCATGCCGATGTTCTGTAAAGAATTTATTTCATCTCATTTGCATTCAAGAAATTATTTTGTATTATGTATCTATATTCCATTACATATGTTGGTACATGTATCTATATGCCCCAATTGATGTCCATTTCATGTATATATGATGATATACCCCTTTATCTCTCATCAACAATTTTTATGAATTCTTATGTCATACTTTTATGCTATTGAAATTGCACCGCGATTCTCTAATACAAAGTCATTGTGTAGTGAATACCATGCCCATTTCTCTACCTTGGGTATTCACATTTATTAAAATTTATATTTTGATTATAGAGTTTCATGTATGAATTCCACATTAATTTATCATTAATAAATTATTATGTTTACTTAATCCATGTTGTATGATCTTTATGACACACTTTTGCATGAAATGAAATGATTAAGAATGGTGCGCCCTGATAGTGTTCCAAAGAATTGATTAAAAAATAGTATCGTCATACACCATGTGAACTGAGGGGTTACTCATACTAATTCAAGTTCAATGAGGGTTTAATGACACTAATTCAAGTTCAATGAGGGTTTACACATGCTCTATTTGCAATGATCCTTGGCTAAAGCTATTATCTTGTTAAATGACATCATCACATTTCCATGTTAAGACAATAACATTATACCATGCCTTCATGTTCATGTTTATATTGTGATCCATTGATATTCCTATTTCATATAATTTACAATATTATTCATGTTATTTCTTGTTTTCTCCTTTACTGGGATTTATAGCTCTCGTTTTTCTTATGCATGTCCTTATACTATCCCATACAATGCTAAGTACGAAGGAATGTTTTTGTCATTTAAAATATGTTTTCAATGAAGATGTTGTGTTTTATGTTATCAGTTGTTATGAAATGTTATTAATTTCACAAGACACTAAATATCTAAATCCTCAGAGTTGTATTAAGTTCATTTGTTATAAAATAAATAATGTTTATGTGTGTAATAAAGAGAATTAGTGTTATGGTTGGTATGAGAGGATATGTTTAGTTATTTCTCGGATTAGGATTGGAAAACAATAGTGAAACCCTTAAGGATAAGACAATGTATAATAAAAACATCCCAAAATTTTGGTGATTATAGAGTAAGTGGTTTATCCATAAAATACATCCCTGTCTGGATACGAACAAGTAGATGAGTCTCTAGCAGAAATATATCTAAGGGTAAAACCCGAAAACACTTCTTTGAACTATACTCGAACAAGAACTGGTGCACGACAACAGACCTTGCTACACTTTTGGTTACGACACACCCAGAGGATATGCTTTGGTAAATTCATAATCTTAGTACGAACCATTATTAAGGGAGAACAAAAATACCATATGGATATACATTAGTAGATAGATCATGGATAACATTCATTAAAGCCTATAAAATCATGAGTTAAGGGAATAAATGTAATTGATAAGTTATCTTTTTCATTGTATTCCCTTTATGTGTTACCCATAAATGTTCTGCACGAGAGAAGGTTCTTCTAGATTCTTATCATATAGATGGTGAAGCTAATCAATGGAGATCATTGATAAAAAATATGAAGCATGTAGAGGAGATCGTGGCAATGGAATGGAAGAATTTCTGGAAAATGTTTTTTGATAAATATTTTCCGCACACCCTCCGACATAAGATAGAAAGGGACTTACTTTCCATGAAGAAAAAATACAACAAATTCATCAGAGTGTACATGGAAAACTTAACAATGGTTGCACAATATGCCTCTGACTTTTTCGTTACCCCCAAATGAAACGTTGACCGCTTCATTGGTGGGTTAAAACCAAGCCTACAGAAAGCCCTGACAATCCATGACTATGATAGCTATGAGGAAATTGAACTATATACCATCAAAGTTGAAATTGATATTGGTGAATCTCATGGGTATCATGGGGATAAGAAGAAGAAAGTGGACTATAATTCTAGCTGTCTGATAGATAAATCCTATGGTTCTAAAAAATTTCAACACCCCACTTACCAAAGGTAGGGAAAGAAGAACCCCAAAAATTTCATGAAGGTGATGAGGAAATGATTTAGGTGTGGAAGAGAAGGGAAAATGGCCATTTACTACCAACAAGAAAAACATGATGCTGCAACAGAGGAGAGGAATTCCCTGTTCGACCTTAAACGCACTGTTCATTTGCTTCAATTACAAATAACTAGAGAACTTTTCAAACTAGTCCCCTAAGACAAGGGTTTTCAGTGGAAACCAACAACCTGAAAGGCAGCAGTGGTGAGATTTTTCCATAACTACCAACGATGCAAACCCTGACAATGAAGTGGTGATAGGTACACAAGTTATTCATTCAAGAATAGAAAACATACTTTTTTATTATTGTTCTACACATTATTTTATATCCTGAATGTTTAGTAGAACAATCCAAACATCACCACTGATCATGGAAGTACATATTTCGGGGAGAACGATAAATGGGGAAATTATTGTAACCTATGAATATAACTCCTTCCCAATCTTAATTTTTGGATTGAACTTCCTAACGAACCTCTTCATACTCCCTACGGTGGAATTTGATGCAATTATTGGCATTGATTGGCATTCCCAATATAGAGACAACATAAATTTCCATGTGAAAGAAATGAATCTCTATATGGCGAATCAATCCCTGATTCTGTATAATTGAAAGGAGGAGGATAAATATTTTTTAGAAGCATCATCTCGAGCAGGGATATTACTGCCCTATGAGCATGCATATCTTGCTCACATGATTGAGTCTAAGGAAGAAACCATCCTAGAAGACATTCCTATTGTGAGGGAATTTGCTTAAGTGTTTCTCAAGGAATTTCCTGGTCTTACTCCTAGAAGAGTTCCTGAATTATCAATTGATCTTATACCTGGGGAATTATCAATTTCCAACACTCAATATAGAATGGTTCTTGTGGATCTTAAGGAGATAAAGAAACAACTACATTAGAATATGTATAAAGGGTTTATATACCCTGGTACTTCACTATGGGGTACACCAGTCCTCTTTGTCAAGAAGATGGATGGGTCAATGCGCCTTTTCATTAATTATCACAAGTTTTACAAAATCACAATGAATAACAAGTATCATCTACCCTGAATTGATTACCATTTTGTTCAGATACATGGAGCACAATACTTATCCACAGTGGAGTTGTGATCAGGATATTACCAAGCAAGGGTGGAGAAGGAGGATTTACACAAGACATCTTTTTGTAAAAGGTACAAGCACTATGAATTCATAGTAATTCCTTTAGAACTCAAAAATGATATATCAATATTCATGGAATTGAGGACTAGAGTATTTAGATATTACCTATACAAATTTTTGGTAGTCTTTATAGATGATATTATAATATTCTCAAAAACCTTGGAGGAGCATGAGGAGAATCTAAACATTGTACTAGAAACATTGAGAAAGGATAATCTCTATGAGAATTGAAAAAATTGTGAGTTCTGGTTAAATGAAGTATCATTATTGGTTAATATCATCAAAATCAATGGGTTATCTATGGATCCATCCAAGAAAAATGCAATTGAGGGATGGCAGAGGACAACATCTATGATGAATATGAATGGATTCCTTGGGTTAGATAGATATTTTCACTGATTTGTGTGACATTTCTCACGATTTTCCAACCCTCTTATCAAGCGAACCCATATGGGAGTCATGTTTTCATAGAGTGATGAATGCAAATATAGCTTCAAGGAGTTGAAAAGAAGGATTATCAATATACTCATGCCCATACTACCCACAAGTGGAAAACAATTTGTGGTATTCATTGATGACTAAAAGAATGGAATGGGTTTTGTGTTGATGAAAAATGAAAAATCCACTGCTTATGCTTCAAGGAAATTGAATGTTCATAAGAAACACTATCCATCACATAATCTGGTGTTGGCCACGGTAATCTTCGATTTAAAATTTTTGGCAACATTTCCTCTTTGGGTAGAAGTGTAAAATAAACATATATCCAAAATTCCTCAAGTATATATTCATAGAGAAAGAGTTGAACATGCACCAATTAAGAGGGTTAGAGATGACCAACAACTATGATTTCTCAATCCATTACCACCATGGGAAAGCCAACAAGGTGGTGGATGCTCTAAGTATAAAGGCCGCAGTGATTCTATCACTGATGAGAAATGAAAAAGATCCAAATTATTAGATTTGATGAAGATGGAAATGGGAATCATAAATAAAGGAACATCATCAATCCTTTTACAAATGATTACTTTATCGTCTATTTTGGAAAGGATAAAGAATGATCAAAAGGATGATGTAGGAATTCAAAAGAAAGTGGAAACTATTAGAAAAGTGAAATAATTCTATTTCAATGCTAATGAAGAAGGATTTTTGCGATTTGGGACATGACTATGTGTACCATAAAATCCGAAGATAAATAATGAACTTTTAGATGATGCACATAGTTCTAATTTCTCCATTCACCCAGGAAACATAAATATGCATCGAGATCTCTAAGAGAATTGTTGGAGGGATAACATGAAGAAGGATATCACTAAGTATACATCAATTTTTCTGGCATGTGAGTAAGTGAAATATGAGAGGTAGATGTCTAATGGGATGATTCAACCATTACCCATACCCACATTGAAATGGAAGAACATTACCCCGGACATTGTCACTAGACTTTCGAATATATCCAAATGAAACGATGCTCTATGGGTTGTTATGGATCATATTACAGAGATTGTACCCTTCATTGAAATACTATATGATTTCTTATTTTATCAACATGAATGGATATACATCAGAGAAGTGGTAAGGCTGCATGGAGTACCACTATCAATTTTATCTGATCAAGATCCAAGATTCACCTCTAGGTTATAGAAGAGTCACCAACACACTTTTGATACTGAGTATAACTTCATTATATATTATCATCCTCAAACTAATGACCAGTTTGATTGGACTATCCAAACACTTGAGTACATGTTGAGATCGTGCTCAATGGACTTCAATGGAAGATGGGATAAACATTTTCTCCTTATTGAACTCTCTTACAATAACAGTTTCCACTTAAGAATCCAAATGGATCATTTTGATGCCATTTATGGGAAGAGGTGTAGAACACTTGCATTTTGGGATGAAGTTGGGGAGAAAAAACTCTTAGGTCCAAAAATGGTTGATGAACAGGTTGATAAGTTTAAGACCATACAATAACACATTAAAGGTGCCCAGAGTCGACAAAATATCTATGCGGATAATTGTCAATGAGACCTAGATTTTTATGTTGGAGACATAGTATTCCTTCATATATCACAATGGAAGAGTTTAGTGATATTTGGGAAGAAGGGAATTCTTATTCGAAGGTACATAAACTCTTTTGAGATCCTTGGTCACATTAGAGTAGTGTCCTATCGACCGGAACACCCACCAAACGTATCTGAAGTATATGATGTATTCCATGTATCGATGTTGAGGAAGTACATACCTGAACCATCACATGTGCTCTATACAGAGGTGGTACTATTGGAAAATGAACTCTCCTATGAAGAAAATCTAGTGATGATCTTAGATCATAAAGAAAAAGTTCTACGACATAAGACAATTCCACCCCATCAAGGGGTTGTGGAGAAACTTAATGTTTGATGTACCAGCATGGGAATCAATGAATGTGATGAAGAATAATTATCCTTATCTGTTTTAGTGTGGGAAAATAAAATTTGTAGTGTGAAATATCTTGGGGGGGAGATTGTGATGACCCAAACTATTATTTATGGAAATTCTAATCGATCTAATTAAATGTCTTATTATGTAAAATGATTATGTAAAAACTATTAACTTCCTTAGTTTCATGTTTTTGGATTCTAAAATACCATTAATAATTGTTACTATTGCTAATGTAGTCATTGAATAGTGATCAAATTATTAGTACAAATACAGGGCTTTAACAAATAAAATTTACTCAGACAAAGGATGTGACGACCTCATCTAGTCGAATTTCTCCATACAAAGCCCATTTTTCGGAGCTCAGAAAGAAGGTAGCATCACTAATCTTTTCTCTTAACAAAGAAAATGATGATCTTTAACACATTTTTCTTGAATGAAACTTCCTACGTAAGAAGTGGAAGTTAATAGATATTACCACACGGGCGATGTTATCCGAGCCACACCAAGAGTCTATCACCATCGGACACCTTACACATAGGTATTATACATGTGTTATAATGGGTATGTGACAAGACCATAGCACTATGACTATGTGAATTATTTTTTTTATTGAATAAATAATAATCATTCATTTTATTATTGTTAATTTATAAATGGTTTTAAAGAAATAATATTATTTTTTCATAAATATTCAATAAAGAAGTCTATTTTGATGAATTAATGGATTTTTGAATTAAATAATATTTTAAAAAAATATTATTACTAAATTATTTTTTATTAAATATAAATGATCTTATAATATTTTATGAATACAATTGTTATTTTTATTTTCGTTTGAAAGCTGTTTTTGTCAAAATCCATGAATTTTTAATAAATTTGGATTTTTATTTAAAATGTAAAAATTAAAATATATAGAAAATTATTTAGATAAAATGAATATCATTTTTGGATTCAGGATTTGATAATTATGTTTTGGTGAAGTTTTCATAATTTTCATAGACAATCAATTTTTTGGTTAAAAATTAAATATCGTTTAAATAAATAATGTTTTTTTTGACATCATAATGACCCAATAGTGATATAATAAAATATATGTTTAGAAAATATATATTTTAACTTTAAAATAATGTGATTATATATTTTTTTTATTAATTTTATGGTGCCTTAGTGTACCCTCTAGGACTTATAAAACATTTTAACTTTTTAATATGATTTCGATGAGAGTGTGACTCACCTCCACATAAGAAAGCCTAATATTTTAATACGATTGTCTATGGTCCTTGGTAAATTATTTTTTCCACTCCCATTTGGCAAAAACCATGGTGTTTAAACCATGGGATGATTTGTTGTTTTGATTTGTTCAATGTGTAGTGTCTAAAACCTAAATAATAAAGAATTCCCTCTCCTTTCCAATATAAACCCACTCAAGATCTAACTTATATTTAATCAAAACCTTTGGAGCTTGACCATCCTCTGTCCTCATATTTATATAATCCTTCCATGTCTCCCCAAGCTCCCAATAAGACTCTACCAATCCTCTCCTAATCCTTTGGTATCAAAATTCAAAGTAAGGGATTTCTTCCTTTCTCATTTTAGTCAAAATTTATTTATATTGTTATAAACATTTTTTTAAGTTAAAAATGTTGAGGCATGATTTATCACCTCCCCCATACTTCCCTCCTTATGTTTTAATGATGGTAAACCTCTTTATCTCTCATTAATTCTTCACACGCACACTTGTTACCATGCCGTAGTTCCGTAATTAATTTCTCTCTTCTCATTTACATTAAAGATATTATTTTATATTATGCATCAAAATTCCATTACATATGGTGGGAAATGTATCTATATAAACTCCTTATTGTTCATTTTATATAGATATGATGATATAAACCCTTATCTCTTATCGAATTGTTTTATGAATTCTTATGTCACACCATTATGCTGCTGAAATTACACTGCGATTCTCCAAGACAATGTCATTTTGTAGTGAATACCATGTTCATTTTTCTTTCAAGGGTATTCTCCTTTTTTAACATTTACTTATTGATTATAGAGTTTCATATATTAATTAAAAATTTATTTATCATGGAAGAAATGATGATGTTTAATGAATTCATTTTTTATGATCATTGCGATAAACATATGAATGAAATGAAATGATTATGAAGGGTGTTCCCTGATAGCACTCCAATGCATTTAGTAAAGAATAGTATCATGATACACCATGTTCAATGAGGGTCTAAACATGATAATTAAAGTTAAATAAGGGTTAAATTATTCAAATTCAAGTGCAATGATGGTTTACTCATGCTCCATGTGAAATTATCCTTGGCTCATGCTATTATCATGTTAAATTTTGTCACTAGATTTCCATGTCATGATAATCACACTATATTATTACTTTATTATCATTTTTATCTTGTGATCAATTGATATGCCTATTAACTACAATGTACTATATTCTTTATTTTATTCCCTATTTAGTTATCATAACAAAGATAATTTAGTTAACCAACTCTATATCTACATAGGTAAAACCGGTATAAAAAGTAATATAGATATAAAAAAGATTTCCCATGCTATAAATAAACTACCATTCATGTGGAAGCATACTTAGAAATAATCAATTTTCCTTTTAGGTTCTAGTAATAATCAAATTTATTAATGAAATGCTAAATATTTCATACACATAAACAAACACATCAGAAGGTTCAGATGAAAAAAATATAGATCCCCATTTTTATCATATTACTATCAACCCAAAACCCCCTTAATTTATATGATTAACAAAATTAGTAATGATGAATAGGCGTGTGATTTTCAAAACTCAACTTCCAATTTTATAAAGATGCTTAGAAATTACACATTGAATGCATGGTGAAGATTTTAACATATTTATCTTTTTCAATGATCCCCATAAAGGGATATATAAATCTACTTTAATTAATTGAATGTTAGTAAAAAATAATATATATATATATATATATTGGAATAATGAGGGACATTTTGCGTTTCTAGGTGTAAAATTCAGAATGAGAGATGCCTCTCAACATGGGTAATTATTTCCTCCCAATTACAGATTGAGAAGATTTATTTGAGATAATATCCAAATTTTTAGTCACATCTTTCTGATTATATATATTCTACGCTTAAAATTATTCTTTGTGTGAGATACCTTTTCCCATTTTTTTCATTTAATGTTTTCATTTCTTTAATTTTATTATCAGATATCTCCAACTATCCAGGAAGGAATGTCAAGTCTTTGTTAAATATATATCATGACATTGTGATAATTTTAAGTAAAAAAATATATTTATTTATGTTTCATGTTTTTGATAACTTCTCAATGGTTTTAAATTTATCTTCTAAAATAACTTTCTTTCATTTTTCTTCATCATGTATTTTAGATTCCTCTAATTTCTTAGCCAATTCTAGTTGATTTGGATAAAAAAACTAGGCACACATTATTGAAATTATCTGTCTTATCAGAATATTCATATGAATTTCCACTATTCTTATAATTTTTAATATTCCCTTTCTTGGAATAGGTAATATTTCCTGGTACACTTTTTATGCATTTCCCAATTTTTTGACCTTTACGATCACTTCTACTTCAAACTTATTTTCATCCTTTATATCTATTTTTTCTTAGTAGATTGGATGAATTTCAGGACATAAAATTCTTTCTTTGAGAACATGATATCATATATTGATCATGACCCACTTCATACATTCTTGTTTTTTGTAAATGAAATTTTAAACCAGTAAGAGTAGGCATTGTGGCCACAAATTTTACATCACCAGTAAAAACCTCTAAACTCACATCTTTTAATTTGTTATGTATTACATAAAGTTTTTTATTAATATACTTGTTCAAAATATTATTTATTTTTCCTCAATGTCAATTATTTTTTGACTCCCTTCTATCTCCCTTTGATGTAGGAATAGATCTCTCAATTTTCTCTTTGGTGACATTTTGTTTAAAATTTTTATTATTTTGTTTATTTCTCAAGACCGACATATCACATTCGTTTATTACCCACCTTCCTATTTATTTTGATATTATCTTCATATTATCAAATGATTTGTGAATGATATATACATACAAATAGTTATAATTAAATTGACCACCTCAATTATAGTAGTAACAAAAATATTCAAGGGATTAAAATCTATACTCAGTTGACATATTCATTTTTATGAGTTTTTCATCACTGGTGAAGGCCTTCTCTTATATTCATATTTGTACCACCTAAATGCATGAATTATATTATTTTAAGGAAGGGTCATTTTATTAAAACATTCCAAAACTTCATTCCAAAAATCTAGTAACACCAAAAATAACATATAATCCTCTTTCTCTTCTTTTGTGGAGTAGTCTGTTTACGTTTCACTGATTTTGATGCTTTATGATTTTTAGTGAAACCTACAATCTTTGGGAAACCACTTTGGGGTTTATTATTAATGTTTACTTTTACATTCACCCTTGATGTGGTGGGGTTTTACATATTTCACCATATTTAACTTCCCATAAATTGGTTTAAAACTCGTAATAGTAGTCTAAACATCATTAGTACACTAGATAGTTTCTCATTTATGTGATACATTATTTGTGAAGGATGATTCCATTTTATTTGAGGATGATCTCATTCTTATTTTTTAAATATGATCCTTGATAAAAACATGAGTGGAGAATTTTATTCCTTCAGTTATTTGGGATATTCTGTCTTGTGGTGATTCTTGATTTTTCAATATCACCCCATCTCAAAACACATCATATTGGGAGGTTTATTATCATCCTCAATTGATGTATGATTCTATTTACAATAAACCTGTAGATTATTCAATTTTTATTCATGAATGTTTTCTTATTCATGAAAATAATATTGAATCACATATTTACTATTTCTTTTATTCTCCAGTTGAGAAGATTTAATAACTATAGTGATTTAGTGCATTTTTTAAAATTCATGGAATGATTCAACAAATGAAATATCAATGAATTATTTTTCCCAAAATTTGATTTTTAATTATTCAATAATTAAGGAAAATATTTTATTTAAATTAAAAATAGGTTCTTACTTTTCTTTCATAACTTTTATAAGAGTGTTGGATATTGCAACCTTCTTATCCAACACCTCTTACATATTATTAGCATATTCTTCAACCTAAAATTTTCCAGTCTAAATAACCATGACACCATTAATAATATCTTTTAAAACATATTTTTTATTTTTAAATAGACCATCTTTTAATTCCAGAAGATGTTCACTTGGTGATCCATCATCATCATTGATCGTCCATGATTTATTAGAATATTAATAATAAAAATAATTATTGAAACATATACCACTTTTATTATCATTAGTTTATAGTGCATATACTTTTATAGTAATATTCTTCTTCATCTTCATTGAATATATTTTCTTTCTGTTTTTCCAAGTCTTTGTTGAAAACATCAGATTGAAATAAAAAATAATAATGTCTTGTTTCTTCATATGATATTTTTGACAAACATCCTCAAATATTCAATTCATAAAAACTCTTTTGGATATTTAAAGGTCACCTAGTCATTGATAAGAATTTAAGATCCTCAGACAAGGATAAACACTGGGGGTGAATCATTAGAGTACATTAATGATTATTTTTTTTATATTTTTTTCTAGACCTTGGTATGGTTTTTGATGCACTCAATGATTTATCAAAAATCTCAGTTTATATGCAGAAATAGTAAAATAGATCCCATCATAGTGTATTTAAAACATTCGATACAATGGCCTACTCCTTTTCATGTTTTTTTATTTCCCCAACATGGATTATCCAATATATTATAAGGTTATTATAATGGATATGGAAGCAACTGGTTTAATTCCCCAAGAGATATTTCTCTATATGATTCTGGTTATACACTATGAAATCCAAATATTATTCCTTATTTGGTTACACCCTAACCATTCCATGTTATTATTATTCTTGTTTGGTTAGACTCCCTAATCTCAATCCTCTTCAGTAACATGCCATACACCCCAATCAGAAGATATGTTATTAAAAAAAAAATAGATCTAAAAATAGTAAGATCTATATAATCTCCTAGTTTATTTTACAATACTTGAAATAGATCTTCCTCCATGAGTTTACATGATCTATTTCACTCGTTTATAACATCCATAACTTTAAAATATTCTTGAAATAGGTAGGTTGTCCTTGAAACTCAACTACAGAAGATCTAGAAGGATCTAATTAAATTTAGTTCTTCAAAACTATAACACCTAAAATAATCCTCATGTAGTATTTCTTAGGTTTATCTTCTTCTTTGATACAAAAATATACCGGTATTCTCAACAATTCTTGTACAATGAATACCTAATCTCTATATACTCCTCAGAAACTCAACACATATTTGATACCTAAATCTATTATCTGTAAGATCTATATTAGAACAACATCACGTATAGACCTATTTATTTCTTAACCAACTTTTATATATCTATAATTAAATATAGTGTTTATTTCTGTCTCTTTTATATTCCATTGAATGAGGGTAGATTTTAACATCCCAGGATCTTCATAAATGTTTCTTGGATAAAATATTCATACCATAAAATGATATTTTTTTTATTTCTTCAATTCATTTTTAATGATCTCTGTTTTGTTATAAAAACTACCCATGATATATATGATATATTTAGTGTTTCATGATCTAAATCCTGAATCAATAATGATTTTAGAACACATCAAAATCACAATTTAAAATATTTTAATTCTTGTGGTATTAAATATTTTTCAACATTATAAATACTAATATCCCATATTATGAATGGGGTAATATAGTTTTCACGGCTTAGTAATCAGCTCTGTGAAGTCCTTATATAGAACAATTAGCTACGTGCACAAAAATTGGCTACATGGATTATTTCTACAAACGCATATGTAGCAATCAACTATGAAATTATATAACATTTTCTATATGGATGAATTAGCTATAAAATTTTCAATTTTTTCTACATTGATCATTTGACTATGTTGATCCCAAATTGACTATGTGATTTTCTTTCAAAGTTGAAATGTATATGTAAACCCCATATGTAGAAAAAAAAAGCATCATGAAACACCTACACAAAAAACTCCTTATCAATGTTTATATGTATCTCAAAATATCTCCATGATTCAATCCTTTTTTATTTTGGATATGTTAATCCAAAAATCATTCATCCGAAAAAATTACCTTTTACCCTTATAAAATAAACTCCACTATAACCTGAGATAGTAATCTCATTGGGGGAAGATTGTTTGAAATCTTTCCCATATATGTGACATTCACTAGAAACTCTCCTGCCATGTGATTGTGACTCTTACTATCAAATATCATCCATGTGTTAGGTTTCACATTTTTGGTTACCACTAATCAAATAACATCTCCATCATTAAAACCCAATTCATGCCATGATTCACACAATTCATCATATTTTATTCTTAGAATATCGTATATAATGGAGTCTCTCGATTTTTTTCATTGCCTCTTTCTGAAGAATTTATCAATAATAGAATCTAGCATCCCAAAGTGCATCCATAAAAATTCTCCAAGCACCACCAATTCATCATAACTCACTAAAAACATATAGACACATCATGTAATGTAAATGAATCACTTTGTTTCAACTGCTATTTTAATATATTATTTGAAATATTTAGTATAAAATATAGTGATATCACTATGAAATATGTAGTAATGGAATAAAGAAATGGTAGTCATACTTACAATGATGGTTTTTGAAATCATAGAAAATAGTTTTCCTCATGAGTGTTTTCAACTGAGAAATCCCAAACGAAACTTCAATTAGAATGTCATCATAGAAATCACATGTGGGATAATCTCAATCTCGTGGAAATCACTACCAAATCCTTGATGAGTGATAAATTACCATTGACTTATATAAATGAATATCGTCCCATTATATGTTATATAGAGGCCATGAGGTGTTTTTAAATTATAAATTAGGATGATACAATCATGGAATTTGTAACATAATACATTTTATACATTTTCATTATTATGTATAGTTTTATAAATTTAAATTTTTATTAAATTTTTATTTTTATTAAAGTTATTAATTTTGAAGAATGATATCAACAAAATTTCTAGATTAAATTCAAGTTGTGAAAAATTCATAGAATCCCTGAATTAAATAATAAACTATATAGAATGTTAATTTAATTGTTCATGGATAAAAAAAAAAGTTTTATTTTAAAAAATATTTTTATTGTTAAATATATATAATTTATTTAAAAAAATTATAAAGTTTTAAATTTGTGAATGAGAAAATAAATTTATTTTTGGATATATCATAACAAAATATTACTTGGTTTATGTTTCATGATTTTTATAAAAAACATTACATTTAAGTGAATTATGAAAATGTTGTTTTTTCCAAATACCATAACTTTTATTACCTCATTGTGATGTATGAATGACTTAAAAATATAAGAATACCTTTTAAGAACAATTTTTTAAAGATGAAAACAACATATTTAAATTAATATTTGGAATTTCAAAATCTATTCTTGTTTTTTGGAAACAATGTTATATTTTATTATAGAAAAAAATATATTTCTCCTTTTCCATTAATTAAAAATTCATAATGATGCATTCTATTTTTCATTAATTGATACTTATAAAAAATTATTATTTTAACCATAATCCAATAAATGTTATGGGAATAAATATTATACATGATTTTGGTTCAAATGAATTTCTCTGTAGAAAATGGCATTTTTTGAAAAAATGTTTTTGTTGCACTAAGAGTACTTTTATTAAAATTATGCATTTGATAATTAAAATTTAATCTATAATTAATAGAGTAATATCAAAACAATGTTACAACTATAAGTTATATTGGATAGTTTTTTCCCACTTTATTTCTATTATATAAAAGTATAGATGTCTGGAACCATGGTTTCAGAAGACTCTTACTACCATGAGTTACAATATAACTATAATCATCACATTGGGATTAGAGTTGATGATTGAAAAATATTAAAGGGTTGATAAGTTAGAATCATGTATGAATTACATAAGTGTAATTAGGTTTCTTTATTATAGTCATATAAGTTGTGAAATCTTGCATTATGTCATGAATGATATTGGAATCTGTAAATTAAATAATTCTTATCTTTTTGTACACATCATTTGGTTGATAGATAAAATATTTTACTTCAATATATTTTGAGACTTTGTTACCAATTTCAACCCAATAATTTTCACCATGAATTATTTTTTTCCATATTTTACTGGTTCTAGTGATATGGTTCCCACACCCAGGAATAAATTCTACACAACATCATAATGTAAGTATATTTTTAGTGGTTTAGATTATTGGTAATTTTTTAAATTAATTCCATATCATAATTCAAATAGGGTGATACACATCCCATGGAAAACTATAGTGCCATTATATTACAAGCATCAAGATAGTTATTACTAGATCAAGGTACATGTTTTCAAGAAAATATAATATTTTGTGACTTTTCTGAAAGTTAATGTAAGTTGAATAAGAAACTAATATTTCAAACAAAAAAGTATTATGTCACACAATTAGCGTATAAATATAGCGAGTTCATCATAATTGATGATTTATACATCTCTTGATATTCTTGAAGTTAATTTTGTAACCAATAACTACTTTTAAAATTTTTATAGTATATATATTTCGGGATAATATCCTTTGGATAAATTTGATTTATAAGATGCTATAATTTGGTTATAGTTTGAATTTGAAATTTGAAATTCAATCAATCCCAACATATATAGGATTTGTTTTATAAGTAGAGTATAATAAATTTATCTTAAATAATAGGAATATCGAAATTTAAAAATAGAGTATTAGTGGAAAAATATTATTAATTATATGGAAGTGTGATGTGAATTTGTGTGTGGATAAATTACATTGAATACTAGCATAGAAATATTTTTCTAATACGTATATCACTGAATATATATAATTAAATATTAAAGCCACTTAAATTTAAAACTAGTTTTCTAGTGTTATAACATTGACTCATATCCATTTTGACCTACATGTCAATAATATTATTATATACCTCTTGAAAGTATTGAGTAGTAGAGAGGAAGAGGTTTTAGAACATGGATTAGATATGATCTTATCTAAATTTTTATAGTCACATTATAGTGAAGACGTGTTTCATTAATATCAACACATTGTTTATATGTTCTCCTTGGATGTATCTATATACATGTGAACCAAGTAAAATTCGTGAGCTTGTATTTATTATTGTTTCATCATTTGGTTATGCTAATAAGGAAGATTCGGTATTTCCTCGCCAATGTGAAGAAAAGATTCAATTTCTATTAAATATAATAATTAAGTTTCAATTATTTAAAATTTATCCCCACCACGTAGGGAAAACAAAGGGACCAAGATGTATATAATGTTGTTTCTAAGCCAATGTTTTCTTATTTAATCTATTGGGGGAAATTTTATATCATAGAGAATATCATAAATGAAAATGGTGTACACTTATTTTATCGGTGAAATTATCTAATAAGAAAGAACATAATGAGGTCCCATCTATAATTTATTCGGATTAATGTTTATTCTATAGAGGTTTTTGTAATTCAAATAAGTGACTATAGAAGAAGGTCCATGATTGAATAAAGGAAAATAAATCATTAATTATGAAAAGGATCCTGACATTTTTAAGAGAATTATCTAATTATATATATATGTGATAAGTTTTCCCCTAATAAAATATGTTTGGGATAATATTTTATACACTAATTATGTTTAATCCAAAATAAAGGAAACACAATTTTTTCATTTTCAAAATAGGTTTTCTGAATTGAAGATGAGTTCTAATGAAGTAATGGAGGATTTTTTGAACACAATTATTGAAGTTTTTTTTATATATTCATTAAAATTATACGGATATTAAAGATATAGATAATTTTGGGGAAATAATATTGATATTACTACCAATTTACAATCCAAATTTATCTATGCTAGAAGAAGAAAATAATGGAGAATTATTCATTGATTTATTTCACTATAATCTAGTGGAATATGAAATTTCAATTAATATAGGGACATGTTTTTTACATTAATATAAAGAGATATAATTAAAATAATTTAAGAACCATGATGTTTAGGATGATGTAATGGATGATGATGCAAGTTATTATCTCTTACCAATCACGATAAGGAAGTTCAAAATCTAAAAAGGAAATTTTAAAGGAAGATTTACCCCTTCATGTTTACACTATAGGTCAATTGGAAACATCACCACTAGAAGTTCAAATATGTTTAATAAAGATGATAGCGAGTTTTAATTCTTAAACATATTGAAGAAGATGTTTCCCCAGGAAAGAATTTCAATTCTAGAAATTCAGGTGGTAATAAGTTTCATAGAATAATATTTGTTGGAAATAAACAAGAAGAGGCTAAGTAATATAAACAAGAAGGTATATAGATAATTTTTTTCATTGATAAGTAAATTGATATGAAAACATTTATATAGAAAATAAAATATATTTTTGAATATTATTTTCACAAAGAAAGAGATTTCTATCACTAGGTGGTATTGGAATATGTTATTGGAGAGATTATTTTATAAATAAATATAAACATTAAAATTAAATGAATCTCAGAGTAATGTTCAATTTATGTTGATGGAATTGAAGTATAATACCATTATATTGAAAATGTAGTAGATGAATGGGAGAATACTATTTTTAAATCTAAAAGGGATAAAAATTCAATATTGAGTATTAAATAATATACTAAGATCATTGATGTTATTAATATGTATATCAAGGTAAAATATAAGATATTTAAAAATTTGAGAATGAATACATATCCTTGAGAAAGAATCTTCATTCATAAATTAATGTATATGTTTCAAATAATCAGCTTCATCTTGAGAAAATTTTATAATATGTGTTGAAAGATTGAGCCAAGGAAATTTTGAGTAAATAATTGGTGAAAATGGACAAAGTGGAAAAGGTATAATTGGTTTGGATATGATAACTAAAGATTAATAATTAAAATTCAGTAAATAAGCAAATAATAGGGAATTAAAAGTGTGAATACTGTTCTCAACCATAGAGAAATTTCCCAAAATCAAGGGGGTACTGAAAAGTTAGAGATTTATTTATAATTGATCGAAATAGTATTTTTATATTAATGAAATGTCAATTTTGTGGTTATATTTTCCCTAATAATCCTTACTAAAATTAGTATTAATGTTATTCGAGAGGATAAGATATTTGAATTTTTTAATGGTGAGTTATATTGTATAATACACATTAAAATATAAATTCATTATTTGTTTACTATTTTAATTTATCATATTTTGGGCATAAGGGATGGATTATTGGAAATAAATAAGAAATTATTCTTATAGAAGTTGATACTTATAATGAATTCATATAATTGTTAGCATTTTTCTCATTAATTCTCAAGTCTAATTTTGATTAATGTGTGGAAATTTTTATAGTTATTTATTTTTTTGAGTTTTTGTAGATTGACTTTGATATTTGAGGAAAATTAAGGATATTATAAGATATTTACACTATGATTATCCTAGCCATGATGTTACTAATTTCATAAAAACTGGATGATGACAAACCATGGTATTTGGTCCATAACCCCATATATTTTCACCATGAAATAACTCTGGTATAGGATCTAGATTTAATATGATAGTGATTCATGCTATGATCCATAGTTATTGGTGTGACAATGAGATATAGGGAAAATGGGTAATAATTGTGATATTATAACTGGGATTCCAAGGAAGTGGAATATTTATATAATAACTTAATGAGTGAATAATTTCATGATGCTTACTTTGCATCATGACCTTAGAAACCCAAAGAAAAATTCAGACACTACCCACAGGAGTGTTTTTCATCGTGAAATAACTACATGTACAACCACAAGTCCTGGTTATAGTAGCATAAAAAATGGGAGTATCATGCATGGAAAACATATGTTGTTGCTGGTGAGTAAAGATATGAGTACCTATCTAGGTTGGAATAATGACCTTTTGGCATAAGAAGGTGTCTAAGTGATTTTTAGAACCACATTTGCTTTCTCTCAATGTTTAAGAAATAGATTTACCTATACAATGATTGATTTTCGGAAGATTTCTTTTCACATCACACTACCAAGAGATGTGTCACGCTATGCCCAATGGATTCAGGAGAGAGCCTTGAATGATGATCTATCTTTTAAGGTTTTAACCACAATGGATGTGTAACATAGAGAATTTTATACCATAATTATGATCAAAAACATATTATGGGTGTCCCCAAATTAGTTATGGATGATTTCATACATCATTTATGTTATTTTTTGTGGGATTATTTATGTTACATCATGAGCTAGAAAATATGGATGATGTAGTGGATTCTATGAGATATCATGTACAACATGCACACCAAATTTAAAAAAGTTTGATCAACAGTCACGAAGAAGATATATCAACCGACTCCCTATGGATACCAGGTAATTTATTTCTAGGATATTCAATATTTTGATAAGATAATAATAATTTATGCCACTAATGTATGATTCACACCATGGTAAGTTTAATCACAAAGGTTTTTCATATTATACATTAATGAATTATGTTGTGTTATCCATAGTCATGCCATGAATGATATTTATTTATAAATAATATAATTTTCATAGAGTTTGAGATGTTTAAAATTTTATTAGTAATTTACCCATAATTTTTAAGTCATAATTGGTGTTCCTTTGACCTAATAACTTTTTTTAGGATATTTGATCTATATTCAAGTAATAATATTTGAATTTTCTTTATATTTTATAGCTAATGTATTTTTTTTAGGCTCATTCCATAAGTTTTTTTATTCATGTTTGATAATGTTTAACTCTATAATTAATGAATGAATCACTATAGGTCCAAGGGATTTAGATATATCGGGTAAACCTATTAGTGAATAATTAATTTGAATCACAATAAATCATTTTGTTAAGAATTAGTTTTGGTTCGTAATCTAAATCATATTATTTACATGATTTAGTGAAGGAAGAGTGTAACGGGAGGAACTCCAAACCATTTTAGAAAATCTATCCCCAACCAATGGGTTGTATTTAAATTCAACATTCAATGATAATTCCACTAGGATGGTGAATTTATAAATAATATGAGTTTTTTACAAATTGGGAAAGAATTAAATAATTTTAGAATAAGTGATCAATGATATTTGAACAACATTGTATTTAATCTACTCAATTGATCTAAGACTAGGAGGAATGCTTCCATTTTTTTGAAAATACTTATTCATCAAAGATAAGCCCCATTTTTCATAAATTTATTATCCATAGATGAATTTAGTCTATTTTTGTAAAATATTGATCCAAAAAATTGTGATTGAGTAAAATTATAATTAACCAACTACTAAGGCTCATAATTTCAGGATCTCCATAATATTATGTTAAACTTCCATTATCTAAACTCACATAATTAATGGATAATTGATCATTTTTATAAATATCAAGATTAATGTCTAGACATCTGAAATCAAGAATCACTCGACAATCAATGTTTTTGGTTTTATTTCCATTGAGTAATAGAGGCCTTTGAAGTATATTGTTGTGGTTAACTTAATCATCCACCATTAATCTTCATTATCATTTTACATTTTATTCTTTCTATAATAAAGAGTATGCTGTTTTTAGTGTGTAGGATATCTAGTGAAAGAGATTGAATCTATTACCTCATTAATGGATCTTGGATTATTGAGATCCACTCAAGTTCATGCTTGAGATAGAGAGATACTTGTTTATATGGTACAAATTATCCATGGTGGAGTGATACAACCATACCCCCTAAATGTTTTAATTCAATGTTTTTAAATATTGAACTATAAAATGGAACATGATAATGCCTCCGGAGAATACCATTTTTGACTACAGTCTAACCTCTATTAGTGGTTTTGATTCGATCATCATGAATCCTCTGATCCATAAAATCACATTGTAGATAGAGATCAAACTCATTCAGATGATCCAAAATATATGATAATTAAGTGGGATGTAAAGTGAAGATTTTCACTAAAAACATTCAATATTTTTATAGATTTATAATGCCTTTATCCAGAATGGGATGTAATCTGCAGTGATTAGGTTAAGGTTATTACTATTTTCTCTTTGGGTTCATGTTGATTATTTTTTGAATATCCAACCCTATGGATCAACCACAACATGGGGTAAATGATGAAGATGTTCTTGGATAAATAATTCCATCCCACACAGACATGGATACTATGGAGTAACACTAAAAACATTACAAAAAATGATGTTAAATTTGATCAAGAGTTATGTCATAGATTTATATAACATTGGAATAATTGACAATTCCATAAACTCGTTGTTTTTTGTGACATGAAAATGTTTATTATGTGTTTCTCCATGCAGCTCAAGCTGTGATAAATTCCTTAGTAGATGGGGGACTCATGATAGAGACATGTGAAGTTGGATGAGAACTTCTTGATGAAGTTTTGCATAATTATAGACTATGGAATATTAATCTAGGACCCCATGAAGGGTTGTGCATTAGGTGGAAGAATCTACTCATATATCTTCCTATGTAGAATACCTCAAAAAAATTAATTTTTTTAGATTCCATCACAAAATGAACCACCATTTAAAATAATTGAATTCATATCTTGTGAGATATGTGTGGTCCGCATATATATCTGGAGTTTCAACTAGGATCAGAAGATAATTTAACTCTTCTTTGTAAGTATATTCATTACAATCAAGGACTCTAGTAGTTCTAAAAAAGATATAACCAAACTAGACCATTCCAACACCATAAAATAAAATATTTATGATTGAATTAGAATCAATGCATAAATATTATCTAAGAATGTAAGGGGAACCTTATTATCCACCTCATAAATATGGTGAATGTTCATTTTACCATTCCCACCTTAAGGAGCTCCAAAATATCTACCTCCCACTAGTGATAAAACACAGTTAATTGTGATTTTTTATCATTTAAATTCGATTAATAACCAATTTTAATACAATATAAATTTAATGTGGTACTTTACACATTAGTTTTCATAAACCAATGTTTAAAACCTACTAAAAGGGGAATTATATGGAACTTTCGACATCTAGTTTTAAGAAAATTGACATAAAGAAACTATCTAGATGGTTTTCAATATTTATTTTTTTAAAATAGATGTCGAAATAACTCATATGAATATTTCCACACCATTTATATAAAAATAAAACTTTGAAATCATGCCAATATCAAAAAAAAAATCAAAATCAGATTTATAAAAAAAATCAGGAACGTCACCCTTCCATTCTTTCAATTTTAGTTTTTATTACAAATCAACACTGAATTGGTTTAGGGGGTTTTAAATGTTGGTTTTTTATAAAATTGATGATTAAATTTTAATTTTTTAGAAATAAATATTTAAAAGTATATAATACCACACCTAAAATATCAATAATAATTAGAAACCTCAAATAAGAAATTGAAACAACTCAAAAGTAATAAAAAAACATTGATAACGTTTGCAATATTTTTTAAAAATATATAAAAAAAATGAAACTAAATATCCAAATAACTCAAACATATAAAATATTGTGAAAATAAATTTTGAAAGTGTTTTAATTTATTAGATTTATTAGAAGAAACATCCCAGATAACCTAAAAAAAGTTTTTTCAATTTCAAAAAATTATATAGTTTTTAAAATTACAAGTGTTGTAATGGAACTATCCTTTTCAAAATATTCTATTATTTGGGTCTTGATTATCTCATAAATGAATAAAAACATAATATCTACATTCAAAATTCCATTTTACATGATATAACCATGTTTATGATTACATATTTGAGAAATAAAGACATAAGATATACAAGATAAAATAGGTGTTCAATTATATAAAGGCTCTTTTCCAGAACATTCACATATTCAATTAGATCCAGAACCACTCCTAGAAAGAAATAATTATCGAACCCAATCTATGACTTATTTTAATTTCAAATATTTATAATAAAAATAAATGTAAATTTGAAAAAAAAATATTAATGAACTAAAGACATAGAATAAAACTTATATCGTTATCATTTTTCTAAATATTCTCTGAACAACACACAATAAAGAGAATGAACAACATTCTATAATTTCTTTTAGGAAGAAAAGACATAACATACAATGTACAATAAAAAGTAAAACATTCAAAATTAATAATTTTATAATTAATAGTGGTTTATAATTATATATTTGTTCTTACCCATCAAGGAATGGAAGAAACCCAATATGTGATGTCTATGTTTTTGAATATTTCAGATACATATTTGATTCTAGTTTCTTGTTTCAAATAGTTCAATTTTGTTGAAAATTATTTTGGTTCAATAAAACCATAAAATGATGTAAAATAATATTGGATGAAAAGATAGTGAAGATCACTAATGAAAAAAGAAATGAATTAAGTTAATGTAATTTATTTACTAAATAAAAATAAATTAGCAAGTGAAATTTATTTACATATAAAATGAATGTAACACAGGTAAATTAAGATAATAACCATTTAAAAAATCAATTATGTCAGTTATAATAATATTTAATGAATAATCTTTTCAACATATATCACTGCTCATCAAAACATATTATAATTATCTAATATTGGGAAAACTATTGAAAAATATTTACCCAATCAGATTCCAAAGGATTATCTAAAGGTAATTGAATACAAAATTTTAATTTCCTTTTCAACGATTCCTCTGATATAATATACTCTTATACAAGGAATGTGTAAGAAAATATTATAAATAATTATTAATTTATTGATAAATAAAAAATGAAAAGAAACTCATACCTCATATGTTAGATAACGACCATGGTCAAATGGGGAAAGTAAATATGGACAATTACCCATCCTTATATAGATACATCCTTAGTAGGTGGTGGAACTTGATTATTTAGATAAATAATACCATGTACTTCAACTATTACCCAAATTGATTTAATAAGCTGATTATTTACATAATATCTATGAATATGTACAATTTCATTTGTTACAATACATACATTGAGATCCCTAGTAAGAAAATGATAGTACATTGTTTTGGTTGAATGAGGAAGTGGAAGATCTAAGAAGGAAGGATGCACATGATACAGTGGCTATGTCTTTCTCATTACTTACACAAGCATAAATGATATAGATGATTTAATCTTCTCCTCTATCAAATCATTCAATTTTAATAATATATCAAAGAATCTATTTATTCTATTTATTTCTCCACCTTCAATGTCTCACTAAGAGCACAACCAAAACCATTTTTAAATTCGATACTCTCCTTATACCCTATTATGTGGCTAGGGTGTTCCAATTTTCCAAAAGAAACAGTAAGAATATCTTTTTTACCCTTAGATATAAAAGTCTCGGATTACATTTTCCATGGAATGATGTCCTAGAATAATATTTTCATATGTTATATTAATAAGGTAAATTTAGTAAAAAGTAATATTGATGAAAAATAACAGTTAAATACTTACAATATTATCATCCAAATACTTTGTTGGATTAGTAATATAATTTCCCTTTTTGACATTCTTTCCGTTTTCCATTTTTCATGATGAGTGATAGGAGATTGAGAGGTGAGTGGTGTAACATCCCCATTTTTGAATTATAACAAAACCCCACTTCTATTTATAAATTAAAATTATTTTTGTATGAAAATTTAATTTTTCAATACTTGTTGTTTTATAGGTATTTACCAACGTTTAAAAGCCTTATATATATCATTTAAACATTCAATGAAATATTTACAGAGTTAGATGCTGAGTCATCATGGGATTAGGAGGCTCATACACCGTCAACATTGATAAAATAAAAATATTAAATATATTTTAGTTATAAACACGTGTGATTGTTTTTAAAATTAAATAACTATCTAATGATACATTATATGAGAAATATGAGACCACCTTTAGGTCTGTATCATAGGGTTTACCCTAGTTATGGAATAAACTTGATACCTATTAGGTATTTGACATCATCACACATGAAAATACCATTAATTTTCAATTAATTTTTTTTATTTATATAATAAATAATTAAATTCTCTTAAACGGTGCATCGTATGAGATATATGATACCACTGTTAAGTCTAGAACATGAGGTTTACCCTAGAAATGGTATAAAAATTGTATGCATCTGACATTTGGTCAGATCGAACACAATGATAATATATTTTTTATATTAATACTTTTATTGGGAAATTAGAAATAATTATAATAATAATTTATTTTATATTTTTTCAATAAATGAAAAATGAGACCACATAAAAAAAATTAATAATTATTTTATTTTTTGGGAAAATATTTTAGTGGTGGAAAATGTAATTAATATGATATTATTATTTAGTCAAATTAAATGAAAACATGTAGTAAATATTAATTTATTAGCTATTATCATTATTTAATGGTTATTGTTAAAACGTAAACTCTGATAGTCATGGGTTATATTTATTGATAATAAATTTATTTTTATTATCATTAAATTTTGGATGAAATTAATATGAATGTGTATATATATAATATGTGTATATATATGACATAAATATCTATATATATACAGGTCTAGGTGTGTGTATGTATGTATATACATATACAGATGTGTATATACGAGCTAAATAAATATATGGGAATATATATTTGGGTGTGTATATATATAGATAAATATTTTTTAATATATTCATTTAATTAAAGACTAAATGATTTTAGAAGAAATAATAAAAAAAATTGAAAATATTTAATGTGGAGCATGGGGTGTGCTACATAAGGAACAATGAGATTCATAAACATTCCTTGAACTCAAATATCATTATAATAAATTTCATTGATTTGGAATTTAAAAAAAATTGAACACTGGATGGTGGGGTGCACACCATCCCTCACTCTACCCCTTTTCATCCCTATCCCCCTCTCACATATATATTTTTATTTATTTTTCAAACTTCATTCATTGATATCTCTTACAATATTAATCGGATTGATGCACCATCAGAGTTTTTGGGTTCATGTCTATGCGAATATTTTTAAACACATTTTTGATTATAATGTAAAACATGTTTCAGTGGTGTAGTTATACTCAGACGTCAAACCTCATCGCAAGTCATCATTTCACCTAAGGTAAGAAGCCCTAAACCTTCACACATGTAATATATTGGTTATTGATATTATTTTTCATGTGCATGTGTATGTCTAGGATTCCCTTACCTCCTACCCTTTAAATTTAAAAATTATTTTAAGTGTTTCTTTTAAACATTTATTTATGTATTGTTAAATGAAATATTTAATATTTTTAATGAATTGTTTAATAAACAATTTCATGATTTTATAATAAAACCCATTGGATGATGTGAAGTGTATTCTAAACAAAAAAGTAATGATTAGTTTTTTAAATCATGATTTGTATTGATGCCTTTTAGGGTTCTATCTTTCATTTTTTCCATGGTTAGTTAAATTGATTTTTGGGTAGATTTCCTTCTAGTTTTTCTTAAATAGGGGGTATCCCCTCTATATTGTAGAAGTTTAATGAACCAGGAACCTTCTAAGTACTTAAATCATTTTATAAATGGAACAACTTGTTTAATAAATTGTATTACCCATGCAGGTAAATTAGGATTTTTCAATGACACCTTTTAAGTGCCTCTTGAACCTTGATAGATGAATTGACTCATATTGTCAAATTAAACAGCATGGATTGAATAGAAATAATTAACATGATGGCTTGACTTCACATTTTAAATCAGTTAATTTAAATAGAACTTATTAGGGTGGTGTGATCACACCTCTTGTTGTGATCAAATAATCATGGTGTATGTAAAATTTTTCAATGATATGAATTGAATTTATTCAATAACATGATTCACAGCTGTTTCATTCCGTGGAGGTAATTGATTGGGTGGTCTATACTAAATCCATTTTTATCTAATAATATTTTTTATAATAATTTCTATATGTGCGATTACACTGGAATTATACATGAATAACTAGATAAATTGGATAATACCAATTTAACTATAATATTTTATCTTTAAACCATAATTGAATCACTTTGGTTTCATAAGTAAGGATATTGAGACCTGCATCCACCTGATAGTTGGTCCAGACTTGGATATAATTTGTGACATATTTTGTTTGAATTTTAATCCCTATAATAATTCCGATAATTTAATTTTTCTCTGGGTGAAACTTTTAAATTGAACTAATAATAAATTCATGTGTTTTCTTATGGAAGAATCACCTTGGAAAATTTTGGTCAACCTTAGTGTCAAATGATTAATTAAATTGGTTTGATATAATTATGATGAAAATTAGAAACATAGATTGACAAAATGATTTGGTTTGACAGATGGTAATTTTGTATAAATTTAACATTGTGTCTTATGATGATAAATTTGGAATATTTGATACTAGACTTGTGATTTTTATTTCTTATCTCTCAATATTATTTTATTGATACGTGAGGGTTTGTTGTTGATGACCTGTTGAGTTTTTATGGATATGACTAATGATTGGTGTTGACTCTTGAGGGCTTGGTGCATGTATTTCATACCACCTGAGGGCTTGGCACACTGATACTGAATGCCTGAGGGTATAGTATATTATTATGTCAGATTCATGAGGGATAGATGCATGGTCATACAATGCTTGAGGGTAAGATTCTAGTTATTTATGAGAGTGATATTTTGGTTAGCCCAAGGTTAGAGGCCATATGTTTATGGAATATTCGGAGTGATTTATCCTCGGTAGGATAATATACTAGTGACTTGGGTGATAAATCTAGATGTAGGAGGATCTACCCATACAAAAAATACATAGTAGGGTTTCAAAGTAGGAATATACAGTAGGTTCCCCATATGAATCTGAAAGGGTGGTTGTTTATTTAATAAGTTTTGTTCATTACTTCTCTACACATAAAAACTTCTTATTTTATATTTCCCTACTTAGATTGGTTTAGACACTGGTGGTTCCAACCTACTATCATTTATGTCTCACACCCTGCTGAGGCCACTATTAAACTAGGTTACCCAAGAATCCCACCATGTTTGTTAGACCTAGGTTGATTTCAAGTACCTGGGAGTTAGGAGCACAATATTGAGATGGAACTCAAGATGCATGTGGAGTTTTCCTTGGAGATTTATATTATATATTTTTATCATTCATGCACTGTACTGTATCATTTTCTTCTATATGTCTTTTTTTCATTAGATTATGTATAATCAATAGGAAATTCATGTATGAGTTGTATAAATTTTCATTGGCCATATTTATTCCGATATTATATTATTATTCTGGTTCTTTTCTTTCTTTAATTACTTATAACACATTTATTTTCTATTTATTATATGATAACATATTATGCTACTTTGATCTAGAGGGTATAGTGTAACATCCCAAGTAAGTAATGAATAATTTATATTCTTATCTATGTCTATTTCTGAATTATATAGTGATTTAGTGTCTTAAAATGAGAATAAATCCAATCTTAAGCATGGAATACACTAATATTCTTAAAAGATTGTTTTACTTCCTTTTTATGAAAAACCATTTTTAAATCAAACTTTTGACACTTTTATAAGCTCTATTTGTAAAAATAAACTTATTATTTATGATTGGGACATTGAAATTTACAATGGATAATTTTTTGTTATTTTTCTGACAAAGTTCATTTTTTAATGAATAGTGAAAAATACTGCATTTTACATCAAAACTGTTTTTTCATCTATTTTAATTATATGTTTATATTATATTTTTGATTGGTTTAAAAGTGTAAATAGAATATATTTTTACCATGTAGTCCAATGGTGGTCATTGGGATTAATTTCACTTTGTAATTGGTCATAAACAAGTGCCATACTTTTCATAGATATTGTTTCAAAAAAACCCGCTATTTGTTTTGACAACGGGAATTATTTTTAAATTAATTATTACAATTTATATGTTTGGAATTTGGTAAAAGGCATTCCATATTTTTAATCTGAAGGTCCAAATTATGTAATTAAGACTCCTTTGTTTTTGGACATTATGAATAGTAACGATTCTAATTATCTTTAATTATCTTGATTAATGAGTAATCGGGTGGTTAAGGATAATAAAATAATATCATAATAATATAAAATGACACCAACATGTGTCCTAATTCTACTGGTTGTCTCATTTCCAACCATGGGATTCCTTGTGCCAAACTTGGGGACCCCATGGAACCACTTTTGCGGGAAAGTGACTTGTTATCTTTTTATGTTTTAAAGAAAGTAAATATAACAAAGAATGTATCACCTGAGTAAAATATTTATAATTTTTCTACATAATTTATCTTTTTGACTATAAATAGTAATTGTAAATATAAAACAATTTCCTACATCATAGTATTTTTTATATAATTTTTAAACATTAAATAAATTAAATTATTTATGACATCATGATGATGCAGCGATTACCTCATTAATAAACGATTTAAATAAAATGAAAAGATAATGTAAAATATAAGACATACACTTGTCAAAGACATATTTGATGAGTATATTTCGAACCCTTAACCCCTTATCCTAGAAATATATCAATGTGGGACCATTAAAATCCGAAACTCATTTGAAATTAAAGTAACCTTTTATTACTTTCCATGAGTGCCCCTCTTCTCCTCTTATAAAAGTCCCCCACCTCTACCTCCTTACCCACACCTCTAAAGCCATTGGCTCGGCCAAACCCTGTCTATTTTTTCTCTCCACATCCTTCTCTTACTCTTTGAAGCCTCACTTTGGGCATAAGCCTTCCCAAGGAAGCCTTTGAGCTCAAATCAAAAAGGGTTAGTCGTTTTTAAGGTAATGTCTTCACTTGTTTTATTTTGTTTTATTTTGCTTCTCCAAGCCCCTAAACTCTTTTTATTCATTTATTTTGTAACAAAACAAGTATCTTCCATATACTGGTATGTTGTTTTAAGAAGGATTCGAGCTACACTTACACACACCGACATCTAACGGTTAAATAAAATACTGTTTCCATGGATGGTGAATTTCTGCCTCCCGAAATGATGATTGGTCAACATTCTTTTAAAACCTTCAAAGGCTTCCATTAAGATGACACTATATTTATATATGATATATTATATGTTTATGTTTTTCTTAAGCTTATGTATTTTTCATTTTGGGAATACCTTTATGGTTTCCATTATGGTTAAACATGATATCTTCATTTAAGGAAGTGCGGACTACCACCCCCTCAAAGTGATTTGATTCGTTAATACCATATGTGGTATGCATAAAGGATATATTTAATGATATTTTATATGATACAATACTGGAATTAAAATACTATTATGTATCATTATGTTTTAATTCCATTAAATATGAAATAGAAATGGAATTAGCGTTCATGCGTACGTACGACTTACCGTCTCCATGAACAGTGAATTTCATTTCGTACCTCTAAATGATTATGTAATATTATAAATGCATGTATATAATGGATATATATTAAATATATGGCATATACATCATGAATATAATTCTTGAGATAATAGATATTTGACTAGGTGAACAACTTGTAAATATAAGAAGTTCACTTTAGACTCAATTACCAAATAACGACAAAACGTCCGTTATTAACATAAATGACTACATAATGTTCATAACATGGTAATACGTGATATAAAAGGAATAATGAACTTGAAAAAGGTTCTTAAGAAAGTATAAATTAACTCATGTTTATTATTCAGGACATTAAAGAACGATAGAGTCATGTCGGACCCGAGGTAAGGGAACTTCTTAACCCAATTTCAATTATTTGGGTTAATCTCCTACTTTCAAATTATGTCATGATATTATTATGTCCTATATTGTAATTGAACTTTATTTAGGTGTACTTATAGTGAATACACATAATAGATCAATTTTATTTACAAAATGATATTTGTATGGGACTTTTTCTTAATCTCATTTCATTGAGGCATATTTTGTTTCATACACAACATTCTTTTATATGGTGTATAAACCCCTTTGAATTTTACGTTTATTCAAAGGGAATATATTTTATACGAAGCCTTTACTAAATGACAAAAGGGAATGTTTTTGTCGTACGTATGCGGTGACAACGACTTCTCCGCCATCGTGACCATTATTTTAGTTTCAGCTTCCTCTACAAGACATACTTTTTTTAAATGAAAAATAAATATCTGTTTTTACTTTTCATTTATTTTGGTATTGAAAATGGTTTTCATAATGTTTCTATTATACCAATGTGTTGTATTGATATCTTTTGATTGCAATGTGGAAATGTTATGTTTCCTTTTTGCATGTTTTATGTGATACGATTATGTTATGGTTCTTGGGCATTATTATGAAGACGGGTGGTTACATGATAAACTAAGGGAGGGTGAGCCCAATATAGCTCTCCAATGCATTGGGTAATGCAAAGGAGTTAAACGTTGAGGTTTCTCCAAAGAGATTTAGGGAATATACTAGGATGGGTATTCCAAACGTAACCAAGAGTGTTACTCCCTACGTAAGAATGTTATGACTTCCTCAAGTTACCCTTATGTCTTATGATTTATTTGATTTATTCCTGATTTGATGAGTTATGTTAAAGTGCTTATGTTTTATGAGTAGATTATGATTTCATTGATTCTTGTGTATACATGTACTCATGTTTCCTTTCCATATTTTTATATCCCTTACTGAGCTTTTTATGCTCATCCCAACTTTTTGAAATGTTTTTCACAGGTCAATGGAAGGGTATATGATACGATGATAGTTTCAAGGAAGTGTCAAGAAAGAATCCTTGTTTTATTTTAAATATGATTTTGTTGATGGGAAAAATGAATGTTATCTTTTATGTAACCACTTTGTTTAAATGTGGAATGTAATGCATGTTTTATGATCTAATTATCTAAAACTCTAAACCTGAAAAGATCCTCAATGTGTAATCTTCTAATAACTCAAGATTAAGTAAGGTTTAAGGATGGGGCCTTATAGTTGGTATCAGAGGTCGGTTTAGATAACTTTACAGGTTAGAATTACATTAAATGATTTTCCAAAATTAATTTTTTTTTGGTCAAATTGAAGTGATATAGCATTTGAAGATTACCATGTTTCTTCATCTAAGACATGTTTCTTCAGAATGGTTTTCCGCAGAGGAAACAGGGAAGCAGTGCTAGGAAGGCATACAGAAGGAAATAACCTTCTGAATCAGCAACCAGAGAGGGTCGGAATCAAAATTGAGCAGTTTACTACACTGATAGCTCAGTTGAATCAAGTGATAAATGGTGGTTGTGTTTATTGATTATATTTTGGTGTTTTCTAAAAGTAAATAGGAGCATGAAAGTCATTTAATGGTTATTTTGAAAACCTTAAATGAAAAGAAATTGTATGGGAAATTCAGAAAGTGTGAGTTTTGGTTTCAACAAATTTCTTTCCTTGGTGATATTGTTTCTAAAGATGGGATAATTGTTGATCCTGCAAAAACATAGGTTGTGGAAGAATGGACAAGACCCACAAATGTAACTGAGATTCATAGCTTCCTTGGTTTGGCAGGCTATTACCGAAGGTTTGTTTGAAATTTTTCACGGTTATCTAGTCCAATGACTAAGCTAACTCGGAAGGTTGTTAAGTTTATCTGGAAAAAAGAATGTGATGATTGTTTTCAGGAACTAAAAAGAAGATTGGTGAATGCTCCAGTTTTGGCACTACCATCCCTGAATGGTGAGTTTGTTATATATAGTGATGCTTCATTGAAAGACTTGGTTGTGTCCTAATGCAGAATGATCAGATAATTTCATATGCTTCACAAAAGTTGAAAACTCGTGAGGTATATTACCCTACACATGATTTGGAATTAGCTTCTATTGTTTTTTCTTTAAAAATATGGAGGCATCATTTGTGTGGAGTAAATTGTGAAATATATACCGATCACAATAGCTTAAAGTATATATTCACATAGAATGAATTAAACATGAGACAGAGGAGATAGCTAGAATTAATCAAGGATTATGATTTTACAATTCTTTACCATCCAGGAAAAGATAATAAAGTGGCTGATGATTTTAGTCGAAAAAGTAATGCTTTATTAACCATGATATGTTTGGAACGAGATCCTTTGGTTAAGGATTTTATGAACTTTGGAATAGATGTTGTTGGTGTAGGAAGTTCATCTGTTTTGTTTCAGGTACCAGTGAGATCATCCCTATGAGACAGAATTAAGCAAGCACAGAAGCAGGACAGTGAGTTGCAGAAAAATGTAGAGCTGGTTCAGAAAGGTAAGTTGCGTGAATTCAACATTGATAATGATTGTGTTTTGAGATTTGGGAAGAGTTTGTGTGTGCCTTGTGATTCACAGTTGAAGAGATAGTTGTTATGTGAAGCTCATAGTTCTCCGTTTTTAGTTCATCCTCGCATTACTAAGATGTTCAGAGATCTGCGGGAGTATTACTTGTGGGATGGAATGAAAAGAGATATTTCTCATTTTACTATGAAGTGTTTGACATGTCAACAGTTTAAAGCAGAGTGACAGTTACCGAAAGGGATGCTTCAGTCTTTACCAGTTCCAGAGTGGAAATGGGGGAATATATCCATGGACTTTGTTTTGAGATTACCGAAGACATCTCGAGGTAATAATGCAATTTGGGTTATTGTTGATCGCTTGACTAAATCTGCTCATTTCCATCCTATTCGAGATACTTTTTCTCTAGATCAAATTTCTCGATTGTAACTTAATGAGATAGCCATTTTTCATGGAGTTCCTCTATCCATTGTATCCGATTGTGATCTCAGGTTTACTTTTATCTTTTGGAAGGGCCTTCAAAAGTCATTGGGCACTGAATTAAATTTTAGTATAGCTTTTCATCCACAATCAGATGGGAAGTCAGAAAGAATGATTCAGACATTGGAGGATATGATACGGGCTTTTTCGATGGATTTTCAAAGAATTTGGGACCAACATCTTTCTTTGGTTCAACTTTCATATAATAATAGTTTTCATTCCAGTATACAGATGGAACCATTTGAGGCGTAATATGGTAAGTGGTGTCGAACTCCAGCTTTCTGGGATGAAGTGGGTGAAAGGAAGTTGATGGAACCAGAATTGGAAGAAGAAATGATAGAAAAAGTTCAGTTTATTCAGAAACACATGAGAACAGCTCAACACAGGCAGACGAGTTATGCGGATAACCGTAGGAAGTATCTATCCTTCGAGGTAGGTGATCATGTCTTTCTCAAAGTTTCACCGTGAAAAAGTGTGATGCGATTTGGTAAGAAAGGAAAGCTGAGTCCAAGGTTTATTAGACCATATGAAATTATGGATAAACATAGATCATTTTCATACCGAGTTTCTTTACCTCCATGTTTATCTCAGGTACACAATATTTTCCCTGTTTCAATGTTAAGGAAGTACATGCCAGATCCATCTCATGTTTTGAGTCCATAGGTAGTTTTGCTGGAAGAGAACCTATCTTATGAGTAACAAACGGTCCAGATTCTTGAACACAGGGAGCAAGTGTTATAGAATAAGGTTATTCATCAGGTAATGGTTTTGTGGAAAAACCACATGGTTGAAGAGGAAACATGGGAATATGAAAATGCAATGAGGGCTAAATACACCCACTTATTCGATAAGTAAATAAATTGCGGGGACACAATCTTCTAAATGGGGGAAGGATGTAACATCCCAAGTAAGTAATGAATAATAGATATTCTTATCTATATCTATTTATGAATTAGATAGTGTTTTTAGAGGCTTAAAATGAGAATAAATTCAATATTAAGCATGGAATACACTAATATTCTTAAAAGATTCTTTTACTGCCATTTGATGGCAACCCATTTTTAAATCAACATTTTAACAATTTTATAAGCTCTATTTTTCAAAATAATCTTATTATTTATTATTAGGACATTGAAATTTACAATGGATAAAGTTTTGGTATTTTTCTGACAATGTTCATTTTTGTAATGAATAGTAAAAAATACTGCCTTTTACATCAAAACTGTTTTTTCATCTATTTTAATTATATGGTTAGATTTACTTTTTAATTGGTTTTAATGTGTAAATATAAAATATTTTTACCATGTAATCCAATTATGGTCATTGGGATTAATTTCACATTGTAATTGGGCATAAACAACTGCCAAACCTTTCCGAGATATTCTTTCAAAAAACCCGCTATTTGTTTTGACAATAGAAATTATTTTTAAATTAATTATTACAATATATATGTTTGGAATTTGGTAAAAGGGATTCCATATATGGAATCTGAAGGTCCAAATTATGTAATTAACAATCTTTTGTTTTTGGACATTATGAATAGTAACGACGGTAATTATCTTTAATTATCTTGATTAATGAGTAATCGGGTGTTTAAGGATAATAAAATAATATCATAATAATATAAAATGACACCAAAATGTTTCCTAATGCTACTGGATGTCTCATGGCCGACCATGGGATGCCTTGTTCCAAACATGGGGACCCCATGGAATCACTTTTGTGGGAATGTGACTTGTTATCATTTTATTTGTAAAAGATAATAAATATAACAAAGAATGTATCACCTGAGTAAAATATTTTTAATTTTGTCTACATAAATTATCGTTTGGACTATAAATATTCATTGTAAATATAAAAAGATTTCCGACATAATAGGTATTTTTTAGAACTTTTAGACATTAAATAAATTAAATAATTTATGACATCCTGATGATGCAGCGATTACCTTATTAATAAATGATTTAAATAAAATTAATATATAATGTAAAATATAAGACTTACACATGTCAAAGACATATTTTATGAGTATATTTAGAACCCTTATCACCTTATCCTAGAAATACATTAATGTGGGACCATTAAAATCCAAAACTCATTTGAAAATAAAGTATCCTTTTATAACTTTCCAAGAGTACCCCTCCTCTCCTCTTATAAAAGGCCCCCACCTCTACCTCCTTACCCACACCTCTCAAGACATTGGCTCGGCCAAACCATGTCACTTTTGTCTCTCCACATCCCACTTTTATTCCTTGAAGCCTCACTTTGGGCAGAAGTCTTCCCAAGGAAGCCTTTGAGCCCAAATCGAAAAGGGTTACCCGTTTTTAAGGTAATGTCTTCACTTGTGTTCTTTTGTTTTATTTTGATTCTCCAACCCCCTAAAATATTTTTATTCATTTATTTTGTAACAACACTAGTATCTTCCATATACTGGGATGTTGTTATAAGAAGGATTCGAGATACACTTACACATAACTACATCTAATGGTTAAAGAACATACTGTTTCCGTGGATGGTGAATTTCTGGCTCCCGAAACGATGATTGTTCAACATTCTTTTATCACCTTAAAAGGTGGCCATTAAGATGACAATATATTTATTTATGATATATAATATGTTTATTTTTTCCTTAATCTTCTGTATTTTTCATTTTGTGAACACCTTTATGGTTTCCATTATGGTTAAACGCGATATCTTCATTTACGGAAGTGTGGACTACCACCCCCTCAAAGTGATTTGATTCGTTAATACCATATGTGGTACGTATAAAGGATATATTTAATGATATTATATATGATAACATACTGGAATTAAAATACTATTATGTACCATTATGTTTTAATTCCTTTATATATGAAATATAAATGGACGTAGCGTTCATGCCTACGTACGGCTTACCGTCTCTATGAATGGTGCATTTCATTTCTTACCTCTAAATGATTATGTAATATTATAAATGAACGTATATACTGTATATATATTAAATATATGGAATATAAATCATGAATATCATTCTTGAGATAATGGATATTTGACTACGTGAACAACTTTTAAATATAAGAAGTTTACTTTTGACTCAAGTACCAAATAACGACAAAATGACAGTTATTAACTTAAATGACTACATAATGTTCATAACATGGTAATAAGTGATATATAAGGAATAATGAACTTGAAAAAGGTTCTTATGAAAGTAGAAATTAACTCAAGTTTATTATTCAGGAAATTAAAGAACGATCGAGTCAGGTCAGACCCGAGGTAAGGGAACTTCTTAACCCAATTTCCATTCTTTGGGTTAATCTCCAACATTCAAATTATATCATGATATTATTATGTCCTATATTGTATTTGAACTTTCTTTATTTTTAATTACAGTGAATACACATAATAGATCAATTTTATTTACAAAATGATATTTTTATGGGACTTCGTCACAATCTCCTTTCATTGAGGCATATTTTGTTTTATACACAACCTTCTTTTATACGATGTATAAACCCCTTTGACTTTTACGTTTATTCAAAAGGATTCTTTTTTATATTAAGCGTTTAATAAATGAAAAAAAGGAATGTTTTTGTCATACGTATGCGGAGACAATGACTTCTCTGCTTCCGTGACCATTATTTGAGATTCGGCTTCCTCTACAAGCCATACTTTTTTTAAATGAAAAATAAATACCATGTTTTACTTTTCTTTTATTTTGGTATTGAAAATGGTTTTCATAATGTTTCTATTATATAAATGTGTTGTATTGATATCTTGTGATTAAAATGTTGAAATGTTATGTTTCCTTTATGCATGTTTTATGTGATGCGATTATGTTATGGTTCCTGGGCATTATTATGAAGACGGTTGGTTCCATGATAAACTAAGGGCAGGTGATCCCGATATAGCTCTCCAATGTATTGGGTAACGCGAAGGAGTTAAAATTTGAGGTTTCTCCAAAGTGATTTAGGTAATATACTATGATGGGTATTCCAAACGCAACCAAGAGTGTTACACCCTACGTAAGAATGTTATGATTGCCTCATGTTACCCTTATGTCTTATGATTTCTATGATTTTTTCATGATTTGATGAGGTATGTTAAAGTGCTTATTTTTTATAAGTAGATTATGATTTCATTGATTCTTGTGTATACTTGTACTCATGTTTCTTTTCCATATTTTTATATCCCTTACCAAGCTTTTTATGCTCATCTCAAGTTTTTGAAATGTTTTGCACAGGTCAAGGGAAGGGTACATGATATGATGCTAGTGTCAAGGAAGTTTCAATAAAGAATCCATGTTATATTTTAAATATGTTTCCGTTGATGGGAAAAATGAATACTATCTTTTATGTAACCACTTTGTTTAAATGTGGAATGTAATGCATATTTTATGATCTATTTGTCTAAAACTCTAAACCTGAAAAGATCCTCAATGTGTAATCTTGTAATAACTCAAGATTAAGTAAGGATTAAGGTTGGGGCCTTATATATAGTCTCCACACCTTACCATTAAAAGACCATCACTACTAGTCGGCAGCCATTGGTGTATGGGGAGGCATGCTTGAGGCCATATGATGACCGGTTCGGCCACCGCGTTAGTGGTGGGATGGGTTGGGATGTCACAAAGTGGTATCACAGACTTATTTTCCTCTTGTCTTACTATTTTGGTCTGGTAGATATGATACTAGGAATGCGTTAATTCTTGGTAAATATCCTTGTTTGGGACTGATCACCCCACGTACAGGGAAATGACCAAGTGGATTGGGCTGGGATTGTTACTCATACTGATTTTAATAAAGCTGCATTTGATTTACCCTCGAGTGGTTGGTGTACTTTTCATTATGTATGATTAATAATATTTCCGGAATTTTACCCTTGGCCTGGTTTGACAAGGTTGAATCATAAAATGCATCATAATAGTCACATAGGGATTAACAAGTCTGGCATATTACATGCCATGTAGTTTTCTATGAAGGCTTCTTACTGATTTGATTTGTGTTCTTTTTCTTTTATATCATGAATTACTATTTATCATGATTGTCTATTTATATAAAATGTTTCTTGAAAATTTAAAATACCATCCCCGTTTAGTACACCCTGATTCTGTGATTTCAGTATGTTACTCTATATTAGATTCTTGTAGTGACATGAATTTCATTGTTTTCAATATGTAATTGATGTCATGAGAAAAATGGACTGGTTTTGATCAATGGGAAGAAATTTTCAATTTATGAAGTGTATTGGTGCTTCATGAATTTGGAAATGGAAACCTATATTAAATGTAAATCCAAGATGTTTTTTGAAATTCTGTAATTTGAAGGATTTTTATTTTTAAAATAGAAATGAACTTGTTAACCATATGATTTCTCAACTATACCCAAGTAGGTTAATTGGGGCATGGTTCTTATGAGATAACCCTTAATGGGTGTTCAGAAATTTCAATGGGTAAGAAATTATTATTGGGTTTCATGTTAATGAACTAGATTAGATTTTTTAAAACCTTGTATGCTTCTTTATCTATTAAAAGGAATTTATTTTGATAAATTTCCTAATTATGATTGAATTTCATAAAGTGTAAAAGGTTTTAAAAATGATGTGTTTTGAGAAACTACTAATTGTCCTAAATTAGTTAGTTTAATATTTTATATGGTTAGAGATTAAAATTTAAATAAATATAATATACTTAAAATGGAACCATAGGTGGTATCATTAATTTTAACCCTTGTGTAAGGGTAGATTGAGCTTTACTTATTAAGCTACCTAGGAAGAAAAGCATGAAATTTTTATATAGGCCTTATTTTTTTATAAATGGATTAGATGGTATTCTCTTGAGCCTAGCGACCTTCTGTATTGCATGGCATATTTATAGAGTTGATTGTTATGATCTTTTATGGGGCTAGCCCATGGTAGTTATCACCCCCATGTTTATATTCCTTTCTAAATCCTATGATATTATAACGCTTCATGTTGTTATCCCTATCATGACTTTTTGTTTCTAAATGAAAACCTCGTTCAGATGGGTCTTCATGTTTTATTTTGACCATAGTTATGAGAGTGATCATCTGGAATTTATCAGTTTCAATGGGTTAGATATACCTTGAGAATTTTCATCCACTTTGTAGGTTGCTTAACACTTTCTTCATCCTTATTGATGGATGACTTGATATAGTGTTGTCTAGGTTAATGGTTTTTGTGGATATACAATGGTGGGTTAAATCTCTTATAAATAAAATATGATACTTTTCATAAATAGGGTGGAAAATAAAATGAACAATAACTAGGATGTTTCTATTTATGTTGAAATTTTAGGGTAGCATACATTCATGTAAGTAGTACCTGATGAGTTCCTAACTGTTTTTTTAACAAACCAGTTGAGTTCGATGGAATCATTGATCCTTGTACTGTTGAGTATTGTCTTGGGTCATCGACAGAGTATAGTGACCTAGGTGTAAATAAATAAAGTCAATCCAAATGATTGGTTAGAATTTTATAGACTTGGGTATTTTGACACAATGGTCAGTTTAGTTGTGATTTTCATGCCATTTTTTAAAAATTTACATTTATGGTAGTTCTAAACGAGAGTGCTTCTGAGAAACTATTTTATCTATTATTTTTAAAAATTAGAACAATCCTAATTCAAGGAGTATCATGTGGGTTTTATTGAATACACCTCATTCCATGTATAATTAACACAACCAAATAGGACCATTGGAGAATGGTCAGGCTTTCTTAAATTCCTATGAGTCTTGCGAAATTTAAATCATGTTGGTTCTTTCATATCATTAGAAAACTAGTCTGCATTGAAGTGTATAATACATTTGATAAATTTCATTGTTCATGGGTGTACATTGGTGGTTAATCTTGACTAATCATGGGATGCATCAGGTGGTGAAGGCTCGGTGATCAGTTAACGATGGTGCATTGGCAGGTAAAGGTGAGTGTCTTGTAATTATTGACTAGTAGTGGTTCATCCATTTTCCTTTTGGAAATATTTAAAATCCTTTTAGTGTACACATCCTTGAGATAAAATCTTGTTAAGAATTTTAATGTTCTCATTATTACACTATGGGAGTGTTGGTCTTACTCCATGCTCTAGTTTAAATATTTTTTGGGTGGTTTCAGTGGTCTCCCAATGTTGAACGCTGAATGCATGATTCTTATAGAGGATTATTAGTCTCAAGTGACCCTTGAATTTCCTTATAGATATTTCTTTTATGAAATCATGTACACCGGCCATTTATTTGGACTTGACTTCTAGGATGATGCCTCTTTCTTCTCAATCAATGTTCTGATGTGGACGTCTTGGCTTTATACGAACATCTCACTCGTAAACATGGAGTATGGAAAAACTTGGGTTAGTTATTTAAAATACTATTATTTTAATATGAGGTCATCCTAGATGTATCTTCGGTATCAAAGGTGATGCTTTTGATCAAAGAATGTCACTAAAAGTAAGATATGGGATTCAGTGAATGTGTTAGTCATTAATGCATGATACCTGGAGGAAATCTATACAATTAAATTTGAAATATGCCAGATGTCTAAGATATAAAATTTAGAGATGAGTTGACCAGAGGAGATAGACTTGTTTTCTATCCTTGTTGGACATAAATGATCATAATTAACCATTTTAAGCATTCTGTTGGGTTAGAGATGGTGTGAGTTGATGGCCGATACTATCTTCATGATAATATTACACGACCAATTCTGTTTGGTTAATGTAAAATTAAACCATTTCATTATGATGGATTCCCTTATATTAAATCATAATTAATTGGGTTTTTTTCTATTAGTAACATCATTCCTGGAGCACCGGTTGAACGGTCATATCCTTGTTTTTTAAATCAATTCTGATGATGGAGGTTCCATGGATCAAAATTAGCCCCCATTTTAAAGGTTAAGATCTATAGTGGGGATCACCACAAATTATATGTTTCAATAGATGACAGCATGGTCATATATCTAGATAAACCTGATTGGATTAGAACGTTTTCAATGTTTTTGTTGAAAAAATTGGCATTGGATCTGTTCTAAAAGGCTCAAGTTCTACTTTCCCAATCAATACATAAATGTGTGTTTGGAGTTTGTAAACACAATTCCATCATCTGAGTGAGACTTCATGACCCTTGTAGGTTATTTTATATTTTAATTGTTTCTAAATCCTTCTCGGGGATGTGAAGTTTTAAGGCAGCACGGTTGTAACATCTTAATTATTAAATGATAACAAAACCTCCTTTTTTATAACAAATTACCAGTATTTTGGTGTGAAAATTTATGTTTTGAATACTTGAGTTTATTATGGATTTACATATAACGACCTAGTCCTGACGTATATAAACATTACATAACTTTTGTGGAATACTTAAAAGATTAAAAAAACAGACTCTCAAATACCATATTAGTTTAGTGCCTTTGGAAATGTGGAAAAATAAACAATTACACATAAAAGAGATACATTACCTCCCACTAGGCTCTTCTTGACTATCACTCTTCTTAGACACACAAAACATAATACATATCTTCATAACCTGGGGAAGGACACATAAAAACCTTCCCCCAATAAAGATTTGTATGCATAATAATGAGCATAAGTGTATGAGAACATGATCATGAAAATTGAAGATCATAACCTGTATATCAATTTCCATACATAAGGATTATTTCATAAATTTTGACAGTTCATAAGACATGAATAATAAGGAAATAAAGAACATAATCCATGAAAGCGTAACATAGAAAAAAATAGAATTGTGGAAGACACATTACCATTTAATATGATTCAAATAGTAGCTAAGGAATGACCAAGAAGACCATCTTGGTAGTTTAATTTCACTCCCCATACCATCATAGTAGTCATGGTTCACTCCCATGGAAATCTTGGTAGCATAATTTCACTCCTCTTACCTTCTTCGTAGTCATAGTTCACTCCCCTGACCATTAGAGTAGTCATGGTTCTTTCCAAAGACCATACTTGTCTATCTCCTGAGATATAAATCTTCCCCCAATGCATTGTAGGGAGATATAGGTCCCAGCCATCTTATAATGAAATCATATATACATGTTCCAAAAATTCACAAATAATCATATTGTTACCCATGAAATGAAATGGGTATCATAAACTAGTAATCATATCATATCTTGTGAAAAAGGATACAAGATTCATAATCATTTCATCATTATTATATCTGCATGAAAAGAAGAGGTTTTCAAAATCTTATAAACCATGAAAGATAAACCGTTGTCATGAGCATCATTAAATCTAAACATAAACCATTCAAGAAGGAATATGAATGAAACAATCATATTGTTTCCTAGAAATTCAATAGTAACATCCGCAGATGTCATCTTAGATGTATAATAACTTGGAAGGATGTTTTTAAAATATTTCTTAAGAATAATATCCTTTATTCATTGAAAAATTCTCTTTAAAAAATAAAACCTATTGAAAAATGTTTCCTTTGAAAATAATTTTAAAACATAGAAATAAGGCATGATTTTTTTTTGAAAACCATTTTCTTTGAAAAACTTATAAAATAATATTGAAATCATTTTTAAAACCATTTTCCTTGAAAACTTATAAAATAAGTCTGTAAAAATTTCTAAAACCATTTCCCTTTAATAATTATAAAATAATATTCAAACAATTTTGGAAACATTTTTATTTGAAAATATATTTGAAAACATATAAAGAAGATTTGAAAATAATAAATCATTTTTCAGATCATTTTTCCTCAAAAATTGTCATCATGATTAAATTGAAAACATTTTTGAAACAATGTTTTCTGAAATAATATATATTTCTGGACAAAGAGAGAAATATAGTCAGATTTTTCTTGAAAACATTTTCCTTATTATTTTATATATGAAAGATTGAAAAAATGGTGCTAATAAATGGATATATGTAAGAACCCGGTTCTGGTTATTTAGGTAAGGGTATCTTCATGACCTTTTTCCTTAAGTGTTTTTGAGAAAATAAGGGAGATGTGGGAAAAACACCAAATTTATAGGTACACACCATGTAATTTTCTACACACTATGTACTATGGACATGTAGGATGAGAATACAGGGCGTGTAGGCATGTCAGTGATGAAGGGTGTAAAAACTGACTACACGCCATTTACTTAGTTTATAAACGCCATGTAGTCAGCCGACAGGTGAAAAATAAGGCAGTGGGAGTAGCCGCCAGTGGAACGATAGTACACTCCATGTACATAGTAATACACACTGTGTAATCAAGTTGGTTGGTGAATAATAACGTGGTGTAAAGAAGCCGTCAGGGGAGCAATTTAAAAATTTGAAAGTATACACTGTGTACATGAGAGTATAGGACATGTAGTCATGGTTTTTCATTAAAAATAGGCAGTAGACCCCTCATTTGGTTGAGGAGGCACAGAACTCGATGAGAGCCGCGGGAGAGGAGTCCTGAATCTTAGAGGAGCTCCCGACCGTGCACAGGGACTCCGATTCCTTCACCCAAGATATTGCTTGAATCGCGCGAGTGAGATATTCTCTCTTCTTGAACATATCCTTCTAATTCATTCAATAAGGGATGTTATTTGATCTTGAGAAAGTAATTGTTTGTCCCAGATCTACGACATTCGTGGGTGCTTCGAGAGGCATCTTTCAGGCATATCGATCAGAGGAGATTGAGGTAGGTGGACTGAGGTTTATTTTTGACTGTCGAGTTGATTTTGTGTACCATGGTGCTACGCACCCATGTTTGGGGTGTCTTGTGGCTATTTCCTTGAATGTTAAGATACCTATAATTTCATAGGTAATTTAACGAACAAGTATAAAATGCTATTTGGGATCATTTCCTTGATCCAGGGCCACCCTGTGGGTGTGTTTCCCTTGTTTATCCATTTTTCCAGGATACCCGTGGGTATTCCATGATTACAAGAATGTTTTGAGTTTTATTTATAGGAAATGTATATATATTTCTTGATTATGTGTTGGGATAGACTCAGTTACTTGCTTAGCCTGTGGGCAGTGTTTTGTATAGGCTGAGGGCAATGTTTTGTTTAGGCTCAGGGAAACTTTTCTTATGCCTGTGGGCAGCAGCTTCCGTTCTTGAGGGAAATATCTCATATGCATGAGGTAAACATTCGTGATGCATGATGGAAAACACCTGAGGGCTTCGATTTGGATTACCCGAGGGTAAGCTTTTGCATGTCTGAGGAAACAGTTTACTATGGATATGCACGGTGGTGGTTTCTTATGTTATATCTGCCAAGCTAAAGCACAAACTTGGTATTATTATTACCTTCTACTTGTTAGATAGACTGATTTGGTTTTTGTTGCGGAAATGTATAAGAGATTTTCGATTGGGGCATGGTCTCAGGAACTTATAATTCAACTATATTGAATTGTTAAATAATAATTAAATGGTAATGGAACTGGTAAGAGTATATAATGCCCCATACTTTACATATATGGTTATTTCTTCATAATTGAATCATACTTATTACAACATAAAACAAAACCATGATTGGACCTTATAGGTATAGTGTCATTAAAAAAATGTGAAACATAAACAACTGGGTCATAAATCATCTACATTGTCTCCCGTTTATTTCAACATATCTAGAGTCCCCTTTTGGCATATCCTACTTAATACCCTTCTTCCTGGCCTGGGGAAAAGAAAACATACAAATGGGTGAGCTAAAATGCTCAGTAAGGGTAAACAAAAGAAATATCAATCATATGATATTCATAAGAACATAACATTATGAAAATCATAACCTGCAAAGGAGATCATAATATCATAACATGGGATAAAATCATAGTAGTGAAATGTGATCCCAATAATCATAACATAAAACATGAAACTTTGTGTCATACACACATAATCATAGAAAATCATTTCATATTAGTCAAGGCACTTTTCCAAGACCATCATGGTGGACAAAGTCCATCACTAAACTGAGTTCACTCCTCGTTCCTGTCTGGTATCACTGAACCGGTTTAACATACTTTTCCATCCATGTCTATCTCATGAGATATAAATATTTACAAAATTAATTGAAGGGAGATATAGTTCCCACCAATCTCATAATGAAACCATTATTATGTGTGCCACAAAATCATAAATCATAACATAACCCATGTAATAAAAATGGGATTCTTAAACATCAGGCCATCATAACATAATCCATATAAGATAAAAGGACATCATAAAATTAATTCCATAATAATCAAATAAATTTAAAAATAGGGATAGAAACAGAACCCTATATTATCTTAGATGGAAAATAATTTTGATAAAACACTTTAACTCCATTACTGAAGAAAATAAGCTTTCTAATTGAAAATTTTTTTACCGCTATTAACATTTCATACAATTTTAAACTAAAATATGTTGATTAAAAATAAACATGAAAACTAGTAAAGGAAGATTCATTGAAATAATTTTCTAAGAAATCATAAAAATCCATTCATGTCGTATAAGTTAAAAAAATATTCTTCTCATACATTGGCCAGAAAAGTCAAAAAGTACATCACTATAAACAAAAAAAGATTCCTTTCATATATTTTACTCACCAAAGGGTAAAATTTGATTTAAAAAATTTGTAGGAGGATAGAAATAGTATTAAATATTTTGGAAACATGGATGTGGATGATAAATATTCCCCAGTAAATTCTAAAGTATAAACAATATCGGATAAAAATGAGAATGCGAGATTTTCCCTTACAAAGATGTTTTTGTAAATAAAATAGCTCACTTATGTGTATTCACTTTAAGGCCACACAAATAAAGTACAAATATATGATAAGATATATAAATTCATTTCTCACATAATCAATGAACGGCATAAAAAAGAAAAAGAAGATCAACTCAATGAACGGAAATTGGGTTAAGAAGTTCACTTACCCTATATCTGACTTGACTCGATCGTTCTTTAATATCCTGAATAATAAACCAAAGTTAATTTTTACTTGCTTTAGAACCGTTTTAAAGTTTATTATTCCTTTTATATCACTTATTACCATGTTATAAACACTATGTAACCATTTAATTTAATAACGTTCATTTTGTCAATATTTGTTACTTGAGTCAAAAATGGAATTCTTATAATTACATGTTGTTCATGTGGTCAAAGGTTAATTATATCCAGAATGATATTCATGATTTATATATCATATATGTCATATATATCTAGCTTATACATGTATTTATAATAGTTCATAACATATGGAGGTAAGAAATGAAATGCACCATTCATGGAGATGGTAAGCCGTACGTACACATGAACGCTACTTTCATTTATATTTATTATTTTAATGGAATTAAAAAATAATGATAAATAGTTATATTATAATTAAAGTACAATATCATATATAATATCATTAACTCCATCCTTTATACATCCCACATAAGGCATTAACGAATCACATCACTTTGAGGGGGCAGTAGTCCGTACTTCCTCAAATTAGATTATCGTATTTTCCCACTATGGAAACTATAATGAATTGATATAATTGGGAAGTAAAGAAGAATAACGAAATCATAAACATAATATATATCATATATAAATATAGTTCTATCATAATGGGCACCATGAGAGGCGGTAGGATAAAATCAAACAATCATCGCTTCGTGAAGCGTTAGTTTGTCATCAACAAAAATATTATGTTCTTCATCCGTTAGACGGAGGTGTGTGTATGTTTAGTAAGAATATTTCTCATAAAATCATCCTAGTATATTGATGATACTATTTTTGTTACAAAATAAAGGATTAAAAAGAGTTTATGGGTTGGAGAATAAGAATAAAAGAAAATAATTTAAGAGAAACTCGTACCTTTAATTTGGGTAACTTCCTTTGGTTTGAACCAAAAGGACTTCTTGGAGTGCCTTCTGCCTAAGGTAAAGCTTCTAGGGGGAGGCGCGGTATGTATTGAGCTTAATTGGGTAGAGTTTGGATGATCCAAATGGCTTGAGGGGTGTGAGTAATTGGATAGAAATGGCCTCCTTTTATAAGGGGGGAGGAGGGGCTCTTTTGGAAATTGTCAAAATATTATTTTATTATTAACTTATCTCCATTTTAAAATGGTCCAAAAATAATTAAATATAAATATAATATGACTCATGGTCGAAATAACATAATCCAATCATAATTGTACATGTTTGGGATAATATTTTAATCTTTATAATTTTATTTATTTAAATCATTTATTAATGAGGTAAATATTGCATCATTATTGTGTCATAAATAATATAATTTATATGATGTCTAAAAATAATAAAAAAATATACCATCATATAGGAAATAGTTTTATCTCTCCAATGAATATTTATATTCGAAAAGGTAATTTATATAACCCCTTATAAAAATTAATTACTAAAAGAGTTTTGTTAATGTCAATTTTGTCTTTACATTAAATTAATTAATCCAAACTGTAATTATCACTACCAAGTGGCACAATGAGGTCCCCAAATCGACCCAATAATTTCCATGGTCGGCCACTACTCATCCAATAAGGTTAGGACAAGTGTTAAGGTAATTTTGAATTATTATAATATTCTTTTAACCTTGAATTACCCTATTTACTTTTAACTGTGGTAAATAAAAGTAAAAAAGTTACTATTCACCAAATATTATTTTTTTCCTTATTAAACCACATTTTACACCTTGATATTAACCGTGTCTCTCAGATTTTCGAAATTCAACTCACAGAAGCGGTAAAATCATGTTTTATGAACAATTGCAAAAGCTCCTAGGAGGTGGGTAACAGACGGTGAAAAGTTCAATACAATTTTTATATATCTAAAATTATTATAAAATGACTCCAATGAATTACATTGAACATATAAAATTATTAAGTATCTATTTTTACCTAAAATAAATCTAAATAATATAAATGATTATTAAAATAAAAAGATGGTTTTAACCAAAAACTGAGTGTTTTCACTATTCATCAAAAATTGAATGTTTTCAGAAAAATACCAAAAGTTCACCCGAGGCTAATTTCGATATTCCAAATGAAAAAATGAAGTCCATTTTGAAAGATAAAATTTATAAAATTTCAAAAAGTGGGTATTACTATTCATAACAGCTAGTTCATATAATATTTTAATAGCATATAATTGTTTAGTGAAACTCGGTATTGCATACCACACACGCAATCGTGGAAGGTGGTGATTTCATGTAAAGCTAGCCAACCCAGTGTTGTGTGTAGTGAATGATTACTATGATTTTGCGTATAACATAAGACAGAAAAAAAATATACTTCTCATAAAATGTCAGTGTGTTACAGAGTAGCTGCTTTTGAGTGATTCCTAGCTTACTGTATTTCTTTATTGCATACTGCATTTGCAAATTTTTCACTAATAGTTGGGAACAGGACTTTGGTGGTTGCCTACTAGGTTTTATTTCTCACACCCTGTTTGGGTCATGTCTTAGGCACAAACAGATTATATTTTTGCAGTTGTTGATAAGGGAAACAGTCCCTATATAGGTACTTGATTGTTGCAGAGGAGTAGGAGATTATGGGACTAAGCTTAGGCTTACTAGGCTGCTGAGTTCATACTTCACTGTTTTGTTTTGTTGTGCTATACTTGTACCTTGAGTTGTATTGTTTTATATTACAGTGTATCCTATCTTACCTGCATCCTTTGAATTAGGGACATCTTTCATCATCATATATATGACTGTTGGCCATATTTTACTTCAGAATTGTTGTCCATATCATCTTAGTATTGTTTACGGCTTTCGATTTTGGTATGTTCATATTTTCTCCACAGTGCTACACTTTGTCAAATGAGGGAATAGATTCCACACAATCAAACCTAGGGCCTCGGTGCTAGTCGGCAGCCTCTGGAATTTGGGGAAATGCGCTCGAGGTCATGTGACCAACCGAGTTCGGGGCACCTATGGTGTGGCAACCAGATCTGAGATGTTACAAAGTGGTATCAAAGGATTTATTTTCTCTTGACATACTGTTTAGGGCCTTATCTAGGGATAGGAATGAATAGGTACGTGGTAATAAGCTATTCCCGAGAGTAGCTAACCCGTGCATAGGGAAAAGCCGATCTACCTCATTTAAGTGCAATTTTTCTGGTTTGGCAATTTTACCGTTGATTTGATTTTTATCATTGGGTGACGCAGTTGTGGTGTGCTATTAATGTTTTTATACTTGGGCTCTATTTAGTTGCAACCTGATGACATGAGGGTGTGACATCTCATGCATCATTTAGTCACATGGTAGAATCACATGCCCTACGTAGTTTCCATGCTATGTAGGTGCATTAGAAATTTCATGTTGTTATGATAGATGGTGTGATATAAAAGGAATTTTTGTTGTGATAGGTACCTTGTTATATATCCCTACTATTGATAGGGTATTGGTACATGTTATTTTTTGGGTTTATGGGCGCTAAACATTGGTTCCTGATAAGTATGGTCTCTCTTGGACCGGAATTTAACGTGTCATGATCCAGCCTTTATAGTAGCGTTTTGTACTATAATGTGAAAGGTCGGGTGCTAAACCATTGTTCGTAGGAAGTATGGGCCCCCCAAAAATCAGAATTTGGCATACCGACGCTTGAAATTTAAGGAAAAGGTGCTCCAGTGTTGTTTCTGGGGTCTACTGTCTGGAAACCCAGACAACACGGCGTGTGTTGCTATGAACACACGCCCTGTACTCTTCTGTTTTGGAACAAATGAAAAATTTATAAGTACAATCCTTGGACCTTATGTACACGCCGTTTAGTCTCTTACCGTGTCATAGACAGTGTGGGAAGAGACAAGGGATGAGAAAGTTCTTGTGGAAACATGCCCTGTAACCCTTGTACACGCTGTGTCATGTTGACCATGTGTCTGGAAATGTCACTAACAATACGGACAGAGAAATATTCACTTAAACACGTCGTGTCACTTCTGAACACATCGTTTAGTGTAATATGGGAATTCGCCATGTAACTAAAAACACATGTCGGTGTTATCCTTTCTAGTACACGCCGTGTCCACCTGGAACACTCCATTTAGTGTGATCCATGTATCCAACAGTGTCTCAAACAACACGGGTCAGCAAAGCTCGACTAGTACACGCCGTGTACCTGTGGGACACACCGTGTAGTCTTGAATGGTGAGAGACTGTGCGTACTTTGTCGTGTGATTGGAGAAATAGGGGTGATGTACACTCCGTGTGTGGGTGTAACACGTCGTGTAGTGTCGGCCGAGTAGCCGACCATGTCACTAACAACACAAGCAGTTGGAATCTAAGCCATGCACGTCGTATCTATCTGGAACACGTTGTGTAGTGTGAGATGTGTACCCGACCATGTGACAAACAACACAGGTCAGTGAATCTCGTCTAGTACACGCCATTTAGACATTATACATGGCATGTAGTCTCATTCTAAGGAGTGTCGTGCGGCTTAGCTGTATAGAAGGACTCGGGCATGGGGAGAAAATTCAAGTACATGCCGTGTGTAAGGAAAACACGCCGTGTGTTTGGGGTGTTACATGACCAGTTTTGGAAGAGGTTCACACCCATATAAAATAATTAAGGTAACACACTATGTATTTATTATACACGTCATGTAGTCTTGTTTTGTAAAACATTAATGTTATCTTTCTCTTATTCCCTTATTATGATTTCAGTTCTTAGTCCTTGATGAAATTTATCTAAGGTGTGTGTTGACCTTGTAGATTCATTCCACCAAGACGACCTCGGGTTTCTCTCCAAGAGAGTGGCGATGATTGTACTCCAGAGATGGTAGGCCAAGGGCTACCGATGTATCCTCCAACAGTGCCAGATGCGGCGCCAGCCATTAAAACAGATGCAAGAGCGGATGCTCTGTTCCGTGAAGGCTTCATGCGGTTTATGTAGACCTTCCAGGGAGCACAGCCGACTGCCACATCAATGGCAGAGCTGACACGTATATTCCAGCAGCAGCATCCTCCTACATCCTCAGGGGATAGCGGACCACAGGCTGCAGAGTCAGGGCTGGGTTCTATGCAGACAATCTTGGAGAATCCTGAGACGGCTCCGGGGAGGCAGGTCAATATCGCTACTTACATGCTGCGTGATTCTACTTTGAGATTGTGCGATGTTACCACCCTGACTGAGCATCACCAATAAATGGCGTGGGAATATTTTCATGTAGTCTTCGAACACTTTTTATTTCTAGAGACACTAAGGGTAGATCGAGTATGAGAGTTCATGATTCTGCAGCAGGGAACCTTGTTAGTGATGGACTATTCTGACCACTTCACCGAGCTACAAAATTTAGCACCACCACTAGTGGGTGATGAGATGTTGAGGGATAGATGCTTTGAGGATGGTATTCGAAATGAAATCTGAGTACTGGTGAATGTTTTCAAGTTTTCTACAGTGCATGATGTTGATAAATAGGAACCGATTACTAAGAAGAACCTACCGGAAGCTAGTGATGAGGGCCAGGGCGGTTCGACACCAGTTTCTAGTACTATTTCTTCCGGCAAAAGGAAGAGGCAAATTTATTTCTATCACAGTGGTAGTACTAGCCAGAATATTTCATCAGGTTGACAGGGGATGTGCCACCAGTGTGTAAATGAGGGGCACAAGAGACCTCAGTGTCCACGTGACCCAGTGGAGTGTCGAGCTTGTGGTAAGATTGGTCATCTTCAATGTTTTTGCCGGGCGTTTCCACCAACGACTAGTACGAGGGGTTCTGTGCAGACTCCACATGCAGGAGTAGGGCCAATAGCTTCTTACAAATTCAGGGAATTGGAATACGCCAGGTTGTTAATGACGAGGTGGTGGATGTGGCAATGGTAGCCAAACACCAGGATCACAGAGACTGTAGGGCGGGTCAGCTCAGGGTAGCCGGGCTGTGTCATAGGGCCGCGACACTGGGCAGGCATATGCAGTGAAACAGACTCAACAAGAGCCGATTCCCGGACCCTCCACTGTCAGAGGTAATATTATATTTGCTTCTGTTTTTTCTTCATTACATTTTGATACTTTTTCTACATATATTTTTATATATGTGACCATTTTGGAGAGCCTTGGTCACTGTGTTTCTTCTTCTTTGGATATCAGTATGCTAGACACTCCATTGGGAATTAGAACGGTAGGAGTGTGTCAGTGAAAGGAGTGCCCCCTAGAGGTTGGTGGGTGTCACATTCTATTGGACCTCTATGTCCTGGAGATGAAATACTATGATTTCATTCTCGGTATGGACTAGTTGGTTCCCTTTAGATCCTTTGTAATTTGCTGTCATTGTAGTATGAGTTTCACGTCACTAAAAGGCGAAGAGTTTCTATACAAGGGAGAATGAGATGTCCAGGAGAGTCGAGCTGGACCCGAGCATTGTGGGTGAGGTAGACTGACAACCCAGATTGCGAGTTCATATCTGGATGACTGTGGAACTTTTCAGATGTATTTCCCTCCAGTGGTAAATTTTTTCAGGATGTCTTCTCGGATGACTTTTTAGGTCTACCTCTGGAGTGAGATGTGTGTTTCTCTATTGAGCTTGTTCCAGGAGTGGAACCACTGTCCATTCCACCGTACAGGATGGATACACTGGAATTACATGAGCTCAAGAGGCAGTTAGAGTAGTTTCAGGCTAAGGGTTTCATCTGACCTAGTACTTCTTCATGGGGATAGACTATCCTGTTTGCGAAGAAGGCAGATGGTATGCTCAGACTCTGTGTGGATTATCAGAAGATGGACTAGTTGACGGTTAAGAACTGATATCCCTTGCTGAGGATTTCTATTCTTTTTGATCAACTTAGAGGAGCCCGAGTGTTCTCAAATATTGAATTGAGATCTAGATATCATCTATTGTGCGTTAGACCATTAGACATACTACGTACTGCCTTTCAGAGCAGATATGGTCTATAAGAGTATATGGTTATGCCATTCGGACTCTTGAATGTTGCAATAGTTTTCATGGATCTGATGAAACGTGTGTTCCACTAGTATCGGGATTATTTTATGGTAGTCTTCATGGACGATATCTTCGTGTAATCTCACAATAAACCGGACCATTCCCCCCATCTTGAGATCGTACTAAGTACATTGAGAGATCATTAGTTATATGTTAATCTCTCAAAGTTCAACTTTTGGATGGACCAGATTCACTTCCTGGGCCATATTATCTAAAACTCTAGATTTGTAGTAGACCTAGAGTAAGTGAGAGCAATAGTTTACTGGGAGAAACTGAAGAACATGTTTGAAATATAGAAAGTTTGGGCTGGCTGGTTAATATAGGTGCTTTATACATGACTTCTCCTGCTTAGCAGCGCCGTCGACAGGTTTGACTAAGAAGCGTATGAAGTTTGATTGGTCAGAATCTTGCAAGATAGACTTTCAGGAATTGAAGGGAAGGTTGACATCAGCACCAGTCCTGATACTTCCAGAGCAAGGGAAGTGCTATATAGTTTACTGTGATTCATCATGTATTACGATGGGAGTAGTGTTGATGTAGGGTGATCGATTAGTTGCATACGGGTCTCACCAGTTGAGGACACATGAGAGGAATTACCCGACGCATGATCTCGAGTTGGCTTCAGTTGTTCATGCGGTATGCTATTGGAGAAATTATCTCTTTGGTGAATATTTTGTGGTTTTTACGGACCACAAAAGTCTGAAATACATCTTTTCCCAGCGTGACTTGAATTTGAGACAGCTATTAGATTCAGAAGGGATAGTTCTACTAGAGTCAGTGGTAAGTGAGGACCCTCCTCCTGGTTGGACGATAAGAGATTATGAGGTACTACTTATCCATTGAGTAGTGTGGGTTCCAAGGGATATACATGAGGATTTGATGTGGACATTTCATGAATCATCTTGGGCAGTGGAACCTAGAGTTACCAAAATGTACCTTGAATTGACATGTCAGTATTGGTGGTTGGGTATGAAAAGAGATGTAGCTGGTTTTTTTACGAGATGTTCCACCTGTCAGCAGGTGAAGGCAGAGCATCAGAGGCTAGTCGGACTGTTACAACATTTACCCATCCTAGAGTGGAAATGGGATGATGTCACGATGGACTTCATGACTGGGTTTCCGAGGTCACCTCGAGGCAATGATGTAATATGGGTTGTTGTGGACAGACTTACGATGGTAGCTCAATTTTTGCTTATCAAGGAGACCTTTAGTGTTGATGATATCGGGAAGTTGTATATCTGAGAGATAGTAAGTCTTCACAGGGTCCCTCTTTCAATTGTTTTAGAAAGGGACACCCTTTTTATGTCTTGTTTCTCGTAAAGTATTCAGAGGGCACTGGGTACCCAGGTGCTTCTGAGCACAACGTACCACCCTCAGGCTGATGGCCAGTCATAGCATACTATATAGGTGCTGGAGGAAATGATGTGTGCATACATCCTAGATGTTGGGGGATCTTGGGAGAAGCACATACCTCTAGTTGATTTTGCCTACAATAATAGATTTCAGGAAAATATTGATATAGAACCTTATGAGGATTTATATGGTAGTCCATGTCGATCACCTTTGTGCTAGTAGGAGGTAGGTGATGCACCTTTACTAAGACCACGTCTCATGCAGGAGACTTCAGAGCAGGTCCTGTCGATACAGAAGCAGATGACTACAACATAGTCTCGCCAGGAATCTTATGTTGATCGCCATAGACGACCCCTGGAGTTCGTGGCCGGGGATAATGTTTTCTGTCGTGTTTCACTGAGGTTGGGACATAGGCAGATCAGAAGACATGGTAAACAATCATCAAGGTATATGGGTTCATTTGAGATTCTGGAGAGAGTTGGGCTGGTTTCCTATCAGTTGCAGTTACCACAGAGGTACCAGGACATGCATGACGTCTTCCACATATCTCAACTGCGTTGTTATCACTTAGAAAGTTCTCATGTTTTTCATCCCGAGGAGGTTGAACGTCAGTTTTATGCATCCTTTGAGGAGAATCTGATTCGTATTGTTGATAGGATCATGATGGTTCTCTGAGGTTGGTCAGTCCCTGTCGTATGGGTCTTGTGGCTACATGACCGAGTGCAGTATGGAACATGGGAGTGAGAGACCGACATACGTGCTCAATGTCCAGAGATATTCTCAGCTTTATCTTCACCACATTTGGAAGGGCAATTCAGGGATGAATTGGGAAGTTTGTAAGAACCCGGTTCTCATTCTTGAGGAATGGGATTCTTCTTTTCTTTTTCCCTTTAGTGTTTTTGAGAAAACAAGGTAAATGTTGGAAAAATCCCATATTTATGGGTACACGTCTTGTACTTTTCCACATGTCATGTACATTGGCCGTTTGGGATGAGAATACAAGGCGTGTAGGCCTATCGGCGACAAATGGTGTAAACACTAACTACATGTGATAAACATAGTTTATACACGCAGTGTAAGCCGTCGGTAGGTGAATAGTAATGTGGTGGGAGTAACCACCAGAAGAATGATGGTACACGCCGTGTACTTATTAATACATGCCATGTAATCAAGTTGGCTGGTGAACAGTAACACAGTGGAAAGAAGTCGTTAGGTGAAAAGTTTAAAAAATGGAAGGTCCACACCATGCACTTGAGAGTACACACTGTGTAGTTATTTTTTTTGTCAACATTGGTATTAGACTCCTCATTCGGTAGAGGAGGAATAGAACTCCATGAGAGACATGGTAGAGGAGGCTAGAACTTGGAGGAGCTCCCGACTGCAAACCAGGACTCTGATTCCTTCACCATAGATCCCGTTTGAACCACATGGATGGGATCTTCTTACTTCTTGAACATCTCCTTCCAATTCTTTCCCTAAGGGAGGTTATTTATGTTTTAATGGGTAAATGTTTTTCCCAGATCTGCATCGTTCGTGGGTGATTCGGGAGGCGTCGTTCATGTATATCAATCAAAGGAGACCGAGGTAGGTGGTCTGGTGTTTATTTCAAACTCTCGAGTTGATTTTGTGTATTGTGGTTCTAGGAGCCCATGTTTGGGGTGTCGTGTGTCTGAGGTCTTGACTGGTAGATTACCTATAATAACACAGGTAATTTAATTAACAAGTATAAACTGCGGTTTGTGATCGTTTCCTTGATCCAGGTCCACCGTGTGGGTATGTTTCCCTTGTTTAGCTGTTTAGCCAGGATACTCGTGGGTATGCTATGATTATAAGCAGGTTTTGAATTCTCTTGAGAGTAAATGTATATAATTTTTTTTATGTGTTGGTATCACCCTACTTTCTTGCTTAGCCTAAGAGAAGTGTTTCGTTTATCCTGAGGACTACTTTTCTTATGTCTGTGGACAGTAGCTTTCGTGCTTGAGGGTAATATCTCGTACGCCTGAGGGAAACATTCATGATGCCTGAGGGAAAACACCTGAGGGTATAGATTTTGATTATCTATGGGTAAGGATTTGCATGTCTAAGGACACATTTCACTTTGAATATGCACTTTGGTGGTTTCTTATGTTATACCTGCCAAGCTAAAGCACATGCTTGGTATTGTTATTACCTTATACTTGTTAGATAGTCTGAGGTGGTTTTTTCTGCAGCATTGTATAGCATATTGTCGGTTGAGTCCAGGTCTTGGGAAATTATAATTCAATTATATTGAATTGTTAAATAATAATTAAATGCTAATGGAAGTGGTAATAGTTGCTTATTTTGAGTACTTCTTAGCTTACTTTGTTTCTTTATTGCAAATTGCTGTTGAAAATTTTTCACTAACAGTTGGGCGCATGAAATTTTTGGTTTCCTATGAGATTTATTTCTAACACCCTGTTTGGGTCATGTCTTGGTCCCAAACAGATTATATTGTTATAGGTGTTGATAAGGGCAAGAGTCCCTATACAGGTACTTGATTGTTGTAGATGAGTAGGATAGCATGGGACCGAGCTTAGGCTTGTGATGATGCTGAGTTCCTGTTGCACTGCTTTGTTTTGTAGTTCTATACTAGTATCTTGTGTTGTATTGTTTTATATTATTGTGTATCCTATTTTGGTTTCTTTCTTTGAATTAGGGATATCTTGCATCATCATATATATGAGTGTTGGTCATTTTTTACTTTAGTACCGTAGTCCATTTCAGCTTGGTATTTTATACTACTTCTTCATTCGGTATGTTCGTATTTTCTCAGATGCACTACACTTTGACAAATGAGGGAATATTTTCCCCACTATTAGTCCTAGTCCCTCACTGCTAGTCAGCAGCCTCTGGCATTTGAGGAAATGTTCTTGAGGTTATGTGACCAACCGGGTTTGGGGCACCAGTGGTGTGGTGCCCAGATCTGGGACATTACAATATATCTTCAATGAACATAGTAAATATACTCTAGAGTTTTAAGGAGCGATGGATCATATGATTTCTTTAAATTAATCATAATCATCGACAATCTAAAAAAGTGATGTGAATATTTCAATAATCTCTTACCACTTGGTTACTTGGGATCATACAATCCATGTAAAAAAATAATTATATTACGCTTAAAAATATCATGAAAATAATTATATTCATGATATAACATATAAACGGTATTAATAACACCTTAAAATTTTAATTAGGTGCATAAGAAAACTTGAGTCTTAAAGGAGGAAAATTGAGTAAAAACTATTTTACCAATTTAAAAACTTTTGAAACTTGAAACACATGAATGACATATAATTAGATGGATATTTAAATACCAATAAATTTTAGAATAATAATAATAAAATACAATTATTTAAGTATATATACCACACAAAAAGTAAAGAGTGGTGAACATGACATGAATCTCACACAAATAAAAAGTGAGATAAAATCTCCTTACCTTTTGTCTTAACTCTCACCGTACTCTTAAAAATATATTGTATATTAAATATAATGTTGTTATAAATCATTCATAGAATCATATTATTATATCAAATACCATATATATTTTTTATTATTGTTTTATATTACATTTTCATTAACATTTTCATGATAAGGTTACGCTTCAGGTAATATTCACATTGTTTTTCAAATGTTTCTTAATTAGTTATTTCATTTAGTTATACTTATATCATAATTTCCAAAATTTAACACATGATATAAATTTAATTTATATTTATTAGATATGTATTATAATAATATATATAATATATAACCAGGTGTAAAATCTATGTATAGTAACCAAGATGTGTCTACTTCTTAGGAAACGTTAGGGTAGTATACATTCATGTAAGCAGCACCTGATGAGTTCCTAATTGTTTTTTAGCAAACCATTTCAGTTCGATGGAATCGTTGAGACATATACTATTGAGTATGGTCATTGGTCATCTATAGAGTAGAGTGACCTAGGTGTAAATAAAAAATGTCAATCCAAATGATTGGGATGAATTTTATAGACTTGGGTATTTTGACACAATGGTTAGTTTAGTTTTGAGTTTCATACAATTTTTTCAAACATTTACATTTATGGTGGTTCTAACCAAGAGCACTTTTGAGCAAGTATTTTATCTCTTATTTTTGAATATTAGCACAATCTTAATTCTAGGAGTATCTTATGGGTTCTATTGAATATGTGTATTTAAATGTATAAATAACACAACCAAAAAGGACCATTAGAAAATGGTTAGGCTTGCTTAAATTCACATGAGGCATGTGAACTTTTAATCATGTTGATTCTTTCTTAGCATCACAACACTAGTCTGGTTTGAAGTGTATGAAGCCTTTCAAAATTTTTATTGATCATGGGTGTACTTTGGTGCTTAGGCTTCAACAATCATCGGAATCCTTGGGTGGTGAAGGCTCGGTGACCAGTTTATGATGTTGTGTTGGCAGGTGAAGATGAGTGTCTTGTAATTATTGACTAGTAATGGTTCATCCATCTTCCTTTTGGTAATTTTTAAAATTCTCTTATTGTACTCTTCCTTGAGATATAATTATGTTACAAATTTTAATGTTCTCATTAATACACTAAGAGGGTGTTGGTCTTACTCCATGAACTAGTTTAAAAGTTGTTGGGCGATTTCATTGGTCTCCCAGTGTTGAACGCTGAATGCATGGTTCTTATCAAGGATTGGTTAGACTTGAGTGAACCTTTTATTACTTTATAGGAATTCCTTGTATGAAATGATAAACAACAACCATTTATTTTGACTTTAATTCTAGGCTGATGCCTCTCTCAACTCAATAAATGTTCTATTGTGGATGTCTTGGATTTGTATCAATGTCTCACTTGTAAATATGGAGTATAGAAATCTGTGGGTTAGTTCCTTAAAATACTATTATTTAATTATGAGGTTATTCCAGTCTTATCCTCAGGATCAAAAATGATTATTTTTATCAGAGAATGTCATCAAAAGTTAGATATGGGATTCAGTGAGTGTGTTAGTTGTAAATTCATGATTCCTTGGATTAAATCAATACAATTCAATTTGAACTAATCCAGATGTCTAAGACATAAACTTTAAAGATGAGTCAACTGGAGGAGATATACTTGTTTTCTATCTTTGTTGGTCATAAATGATCATAAGGAACAATTTTTATGTATGTTGTCAGGTTAGAGCTAGTGTGATTTAAAGGATGACACTATCTTCATAAAAAGATTGCACCACCAATTCTGTTTGGTTAATCAATAATTCAACCATTTCTTTATGATGGGTCCCTGATATGACCTCATAAATAATTGGGTTTTTTGTTAGGAACATCATTCCTGGAGTATCATTTGAACCCTCAAAGGCGTGTTTATAAATCAATTCTGATTATGGAGGTTCCATGGCTCAAACTTATCCCCCATTTTAAAGGTTGGGATCTATTGTAGGGAGCACCACAAATTATTTTTTTCAAGAGATGCCAGAATGGTCGCGTCTCTAGATAAACATAATTGGATAAGAAATTTTTTAATGTAATAGTCAAAAAAATGAACATTGGCTCGGTTCTTAAAGGCTCAAGTTATGCTTTCCAAATCAATGCATAAAGTTGTGTTTGGAATTTGTAAACACAATTCCATCATATGAGTGAGACTTCACGACCCTTGTAGGTCATGTGATATTTTAATTATTCTTCAAGCCTTCTCAGGGATATGAATTTTTAATTCGGGGAGGTTGTAACATCTTCATTTTTAATGACAATAAAACCTCAATTTTTATAATAAATTACAAGTATTTTGGTGTGAAAATTTATGTTTTGAATCCTTGTGTTTATTATGGATTTACCTATAAAAATCGTTATTGACGTATATAAACATTACATAAATTTTGTGGAATACTTATAAGATTACCCAAATAGATGCCCAAAGACAATATTAGTTTAGTGCCTTTGGAAACGTGGAAAATTAATCAATTGTACATAAAAGAACTAGATTACCTCTCACTAGGCTCTTCTTGACTGTCTCCCTTCTAGACTCATAAAACACAATACATATCTTCATAATTTAGGGAAGGGCAGATAAAAAGGGGTGAGATAAAATTCCTATTAAGGGTAACCAATGGATATTTTTATGCATAATCATGAGCATAAGGGCATGAGAACATGAGCATGAAAATAGAAGATCATAACCTGTATATCAATTTTCATTCACAATGATTATGTCATAAATTTTGACAGTTCATAAGACATAAATAATAATCAAGCAAAGAACATAATCCATGAAATCATGACATAGGAAAAAATAGAATTGTGGTAGAAACATAACCATATAATAATATTCCAATATTATCCAAGTTATCACTAACTAGACCATCTTGGTAGTTTTATTTCAATCCTTATACCATCTTAGTAGACATGGTTCACTCCCATGGACATCTTAGTAGCGTGATTTCACCCGTTATACCATATTAATAGTCAAAGTTCACTCCCTTTACCATTATAGTAGTCATGGTTCATTTTAAAGACCATCTTAGTCTACCTCATGTGATATAAATCTTCACCTCAATTGATGTTACTCTTTCCATTCTATGAAATAATCAGACAGTTTCATTCATATTTCTTCTTGAATGGTTTATGTTTAGATGGAATGATTCTCATGACACTTGTTTATCTTTAATGGGTTTTATGCTTTGGAAAACATCTTAATTCCATAATAATCAAAAAAAATGTAAAAATAGGGATAGAAACAGAACCCTATATTATCTTAGATAGAAAATAATTTTGATAAAACACTTTAACTCCATTACTGAAGAAAATAAGCTTTCTAATTCAAAAAATTTTTACCGTTATTAACATTTCATACAATTTTAAACTAAAATATGTTGATTAAAAATAAACATGAAAACTAGTAAAGGAAGATTCATTGAAATAATGTTCTATGAAATCATAAAAATCCATTCATGTCGTATATGTTAAAAAAATATTCTTCTCATACTTTGGCCAGAAAAGTCAAAAAGTACATCGTACTAAAAACAAAAAAAGATTCCTTTCATATATTTTACTCACCAAAGGGTAAAATTTGATTTAAAAAATTTGTAGGAGGATAGAAATAATATTAAGTATTTTGGAAACATGGATGTGGATGATAAATATTCCCCAGTAAATTCTAAAGTATAAACAATATCGGATAAAAATGAGATTGCGAGATTTTCCCTTACAAAGATGTTTTTGTAAATAAAATAGCTCACTTATATGTATTCACTTTAAGGCCACACAAATAAATTATAAATAAATGATAAGATATATAAATTCATTTCTCACATAATCAATGAACGACATAAAAAAGAAAAAGAAGATCAACTCAATGAACGGAAATTGGGTTAAGAAGTTCACTTACCCTGTATCTGACTTGACTCGATCGTTCTTTAATATCCTGAATAATAAACCAAAGTTAATTTTTACTTGCTTTAGAACCGTTTTAAAGTTTATTATTCCTTTTATATCACTTATTACCATATTATAAACACTATGTAACCATTTAATTTAATAACGTTCATTTTGTCAATATTTGGTACTTGAGTCAAAAATGGAATTCTTATAATTACATGTTGTTCATGTGGTCAAAGGTTAATTATATCCAGAATGATATTCATGGTTTATATATCATATATGTCATATATATCCAGATTATACATGTATTTATAATAGTTCATAACATATGGAGGTAAGAAATGAAATGCACCATTCATGGAGATGGTAAGCCGTACGTACGCATCAACGCTACTTTGATTTATATTTATTATTTTAATGGAATTAAAAAATAATGATAAATAGTTATATTATAATTAAAGTACAATATCATATATAATATCATTAACTCCATCCTTTATACATCCCACATAAGGCATTAATGAATCACATCACTTTGAGGGGGCAGTAGTCCGTACTTCCTCAAATTAGATTATCGTATTTTCCCACTATGGAAACTATAATGAATTGATATAATTGGGAAGTAAAGAAGAATAAGGAAATCATAAACATAATATATATCATATATAAATATAGTTCTATCATAATGGGCACCATGAGAGGCGGTAGGAGAAAATCAAACAATCATCGCTTCGTGAAGCGTTAGTTTGTCATCAACAAAAATATTATGTTCTTCATCCGTTAGACGGAGGTGTGTGTATGTTTAGTAAGAATATTTCTCATAAAATCATCCTAGTATATTGATGATACTATTTTTGTTACAAAATAAAGGATTAAAAACAGTTTATGTGTTGGAGAATAAGAATAAAAGAAAATAATTTAAGATAAACTCGTACCTTTAATTTGGGTAACTTCCTTTGGTTTGAACCAAAAGGACTTCTTGGAGTGCCTTCTGCCTAAGGTAAAGCTTCTAGGGGGAGGCTCGGTATGTATGAAGCTTAATTGGGTAGAGTTTGGATGATCCAAATGGCTTGAGGGGTGTGAGTAATTGGATAGAAATGGCCTCCTTTTATAAGGGGGGAGGAGGGGCTCTTTTGGAAATTGTCAAAATATTATTTTATTATTAACTTATCTCCATTTTAAAATGGTCCAAAAATAATTAAATATAAATATAATATGACTCATGGTCGAGATAACATAATCCAATCATAATTGTACATGTTTGGGATAATATTTTAATCTTTATAATTTTATTTATTTAAATCATTTATTAATGAGGTAAATATTGCATCATTATTGTGTCATAAATAATATAATTTATATGATGTCTAAAAATAATAAAAAAATATACCATCATATAGGAAATAGTTTTATCTATCCAATGAATATTTATATTCGAAAAGGTAATTTATATAACCCCTTATAAAAATTAATTACTAAAAGAGTTTTGTTAATGTCAATTTTGTCTTTACATTAAATTAATTAATCCAAACTGTAATTATCACTACCAAGTGGCACAATGAGGTCCCCAAATCGACCCAATAATTTCCATGGTCGGCCACTAGTCATCCAATAAGGGTAGGACAAGTGTTAAGGTAATTTTGAATTATTATAATATTCTTTTAACCTTGAATTACCCTATTTACTTTTAACTGTGGTAAATAAAAGTAAAAAAGTTACTATTCACCAAATATTATTTTTTTCCTTATTAAACCACATTTTACACCTTGATATTAACCGTGTCTCTCAGATTTTCGAAATTCAACTCACAGAAGCAGTAAAATCATGTTTTATGAACAATTGCAAAAGCTCCTAGGAGGTGGGTAACAGATGGTGAAAAGTTCAATACAATTTTTATATATCTAAAATTATTATAAAATGACTCCAATGAATTACATTGAACATATAAAAGTATTAAGTATCTATTTTGACCTAAAATAAATCTAAATAATATAAATTATTATTAAAATAAAAAGATGGTTTTAACCAAAAACTGAGTGTTTTCACTATTCATCAAAAATTGAATGTTTTCAGAAAAATACCAAAAGTTCACCCGAGGCTAATTTTGATATTCCAAATGAAAAAATGAAGTCCATTTTGAAAGATAAAATTTATAAAATTTCAAAAAGTGGGTATTACTATTCATAACAGCTAGTTCATATAATATTTTAATAGCATATAATTGTTTAGTGAAACTCGGTATTGCATACCACACACGCTATCGTGGAAGGTGGTGATTTCATGTAAAGCTAGCCAACCCAGTGTTGTGTGTAGTGAATGATTACTATGATTTTGCGTATAACATAAGACAGAAAAAAATATACTTCTCATAAAATGTCAGTGTGTTACAGAGTAGCTGCTTTTGAGTGATTCCTAGCTTACTGTATTTCTTTATTGCATACTGCATTTGCAAATTTTTCACTAATAGTTGGGAACAGGCCTTTGGTGGTTTCCTACTAGGTTTTATTTCTCACACCCTGTTTGGGTCATGTCTTAGGCACAAACAGATTATATTTTTGCAGTTGTTGATAAGGGAAACAGTCCCTATATAGGTACTTGATTGTTGCAGAGGAGTAGGAGATTATGGGACTAAGCTTAGGCTTACTAGGCTGCTGAGTTCATACTTCACTGTTTTGTTTTGTTGTGCTATACTTGTACCTTGAGTTGTATTGTTTTATATTACAGTGTATCCTATCTTACCTGCATCCTTTGAATTAGGGACATCTTTCATCATCATATATATGACTGTTGGCCATATTTTACTTCAGAATTGTTGTCCATATCATCTTAGTATTGTTTACGGCTTTCGCTTTTGGTATGTTCATATTTTCTCCACAGTGCTACACTTTGTCAAATGAGGGAATAGATTCCACACAATCAAACCTAGGGCCTCGGTGCTAGTCGGCAGCCTCTGGAATTTGGGGAAATGCGCTCGAGGTCATGTGACCAACCGAGTTCGGGGCACCTATGGTGTGGCAACCAGATCTGAGATGTTACAAAGTGGTATCAAAGGATTTATTTTCTCTTGACATACTGTTTAGGGCCTTATCTAGGGATAGGAATGAATAGGTACGTGGTAATAAGCTATGCCCGAGAGTAGCTAACCCATGCATAGGGAAAAGCCGATCTACCTCATTTAAGTGCAATTTTTCTGGTTTGGCAATTTTACAGTTGATTTGATTTTCATCATTGGGTGACGCAGTTGTGGTGTGCTATTAATGTTTTTATACTTGGGCTCTATTTAGTTGCAACCTGATGACATGAGGGTGTGACATCTCATGCATCATTTAGTCACATGGTAGAATCACATGCCCTACGTAGTTTCCATGCTATGTAGGTGCATTAGAAATTTCATGTTGTTATGACAGATGGTGTGATATAAAAGCCATTTTGTTGTGATAGGTACCTTGCTATATATCTCTACTATTGATAGGGTATTGGTACATGTTATTTTTGGGTTTATGGGCGCTAAACATTGGTTCCTGATAAGTATGGTCTCTCTTGGACCGGAATTTAACGTGTCATGATCCAGCCTTTATAGTAGCGTTTTGTACTATAATGTGAAAGGTCGGGTGCTAAACCATTGTTCGTAGGAAGTATGGGCACCCAAAAATCAGAATTTGGCATACCGACGCTTGAAATTTAAGGAAAAGGTGCTCCGGTGTTGTTTCTGGGGTCTATTGTCTGGAAACCCAGACAACACGGCGTGTGTTGCTATGAACACACGCCCTGTACTCTTCTGTTTGGGAACAAATGAAAAATTTATAAGTACAATCCTTGGACCTTATGTACACGCCGTTTAGTCTCTTACCGTGTCATAGACAGTGTGGGAAGAGACAAGGGATGAGAAAGTTCTTGTGGAAACATGCCCTGTAACCCTTGTACATGCTGTTTCATGTTGACCATGTGTCTGGAAATGTCACTAACAATACAGACAGAGAAATATTCACTTAAACACGTCGTGTCACTTCTGAACACATCGTTTAGTGTAATATGGGAATCCGCCATGTAACTAAAAACACATGTCGGTGTTATCCTTTCTAGTACACGCCGTGTCCACCTGGAACACTCCATTTAGTGTGATCCATGTATCCAACAGTGTCTCGAACAACACGGGTCAACAAAGCTCGACTAGTACACGCCGTGTACCTGTGGGACACACCGTGTAGTCTTGAATGGTGAGAGACTGTGCGTACTTTGTCGTGTGATTGGAGAAATAGGGTGATGTACACTCCGTGTGTGGGTGTAACATGTCGTGTAGTGTCGGCCGAGTAGCCGACCATGTCACTAACAACACAAGCAGTTGGAATCTAAGCCATGCACGTCGTATCTATCTGGAACACGTTGTGTAGTGTGAGATGTGTACCCGACCATGTGACAAACAACACAGGTCAGTGAATCTCGTCTAGTACACTCCATTTAGACATTATACATGGCATGTAGTCTCATTCTAAGGAGTGTCGTGCGGCTTAGCTGTATAGAAGGACTCGGGCATGGGGAGAAAATTCAAGTACATGCCGTGTGTAAGGAAAACACGCCGTGTGTTTGGGGTGTTACATGACCAGTTTTGGAAGAGGTTCACACCCATATAAAAGAATTAAGGTAACACACTATGTATTTATTATACACGTCATGTAGTCTTGTTTTGTAAAACATTAATGTTATCTTTCTCTTATTCCATTATTATGATTTCAGTTCTTAGTCCTTGATGAACATTATCTAAGGTGTGTGTTGACCTTGTAGATTCATTCCACCAAGACGACCTCGGGTTTCTCTCCAAGAGAGTGGCGATGATTGTACTCCAGAGATGGTAGGCCAAGGGCTACCGATGTATCCTCCAACAGTGCCAGATGCGGCGCCAGCCATTACAACAGATGCAAGAGCGGATGCTCTGTTCCGTGAAGGCTTCATGCGGTTTATGTAGACCTTCCAGGGAGCACAGCCGACTGCCACATCAATGGCAGAGCTGACACGTATATTCCAGCAGCAGCATCCTCCTACATCCTTAGGGGATGGCGGACCACAGGCTGCAGAGTCAGGGCTGGGTTCTATGCAGACAATCTTGGAGAATCCTGAGACGGCTCTGGGGAGGCAGGTCAATATCGCTACTTACATGCTGCGTGATTCTACTTTGAGATTGTGCAATGTTACCACCCTGACTGAGCATCACCAATAAATGGAGTGGGAATATTTTCATGTAGTCTTCGAACACTTTTTCTTTCTAGAGACACTAAGGGTAGATCGAGTATGAGAGTTCATGAATCTGCAGTAGGGAACCTTGTTATTGATGGACTATTCGGACCACTTCACCGAGCTACATAATTTAGCACCACCACTAGTGGGTGATGAGATGTTGAGGGATAGATGCTTTGAGGATTGTCTTCGAAATGAAATCTGAGTACTGGTGAATGTTTTCAAGTTTTCTACAGTGCATGATGTTGATAAATAGGAACCGATTACTAAGAAGAACCTACCGGAAGCTAGTGGTGAGGGCCAGGGCGGTTCGACACCAGTTTCTAGTACTATTTCTTCCGGCAAAAGGAAGAGGCAAATTTATTTCTATCACAGTGGTAGTACTAGCCAGAATATTTCATCAGGTGGACAGGGGATGTGCCACCAGTGTGTAAAAGAGGGGCACAAGAGACCTCAGTGTCCACGTGACCCAGTGGAGTGACGAGATTGTGGCAAGATTGGTCATTTTCAATGTTTTTGCCGGGCGTTTCCACCAACGACTAGTGAGAGGGGTTCTGTGCAGACTCCACATGCAGGAGTAGGGCCAACAGCTTCATACAAATTCAGGGAATTGGAATACGCCAGGTTGTTAATGACGAGGTGGTGGATGTGGCAATGGTAGCCAAACACCAGGATCACAGAGACTGTAGGGCTGGTCAGCTCAGGGTAGCCGGGCTGTGTCATAGGGCCGCGACACTGGGCAGGCATATGCAGTGAAACAGACTCAACAAGAGCAGAATCCCGGACCCTCCACTGTCAGAGGTAATATTATATTTGCTTCTGTTTTTTCTTCATTACATTTTGATACTTTTTCTACATATATATTTATATATGTGACCATTTTGGAGAGCCTTGGTCACTGTGTTTCTTCTTCTTTGGATATCAGTACGCTAGACACTCCATTGGGAATTAGAACGGTAGGAGTGTGTCAGTGAAAGGAGTTCCCCCTAGAGGTTGGTGGGTGTCACATTCTATTGGACCTCTATGTCCTGGAGATGAAATACTATGATTTCATTCTCGGTATGGACTAGTTGGTTCCCTTTAGATCCTTTGTAATTTGCTGTCATTGCAGTATGAGTTTCACGTCACTAAAAGGCGAAGAGTTTCTATACAAGGGCGAATGAGATGTCCAGGCGAGTCGAGCTGGACCCGAGCATTGTGGGTGAGGTAGAGTGACAACCCAGATTGCGAGTTCATATCTGGATGACTATGGAACTTTTCAGATGTATTTCCCTCCAGTGGTAAATTTTTTCAGGATGTCTTCCCGGATGACTTTTTAGGTCTACCTCTGGAGTGAGATGTGTGTTTCTCTATTGAGCTTGTTCCAGGAGTGGAACCAGTGTCCATTCCACCGTACAGGATGGCTACACTGGAATTACATGAGCTCAAGAGGCAGTTAGAGTAGTTTCAGGCTAAGGGTTTCATCTGACCTAGTACTTCTTCTTGGGGATAGACTATCCTGTTTGCAAAGAAGGCAGATGGTATGCTCAGACTCTGTGTGGATTATCGGAAGATGGACTAGTTGACGGTTAAGAACTGATATCCCTTGCTGAGGATTTCTGTTCTTTTTTATCAACATAGAGGAGCCCGAGTGTTCTCAAATATTGAATTGAGATCTAGATATCATCTATTGTGCGTTAGACCATTAGACATACTACTTACTGCCTTTCAGAGCAGATATGGTCAATAAGAGTATATGGTTATTCCATTCGGACTCATGAATGTTGCAATAGTTTTCATGGATCTGATGAAACGTGTGTTCCACTAGTATCGGGATTATTTTATGGTAGTCTTCATGGACGATATCTTCGTGTAATCTCACAATAAACCGGACCATTCCACCCATCTTGAGATCGTAATAAGTACATTGAGAGATCATTAGTTATATGTTAATCTCTCAAAGTTCCACTTTTGGATGGACCAGATTCACTTCCTGGGCCATATTATCTAAAACTCTAGATTTTTAGTAGACCAAGAGTAAGTGAGAGAAATAGTTTACTGGGAGAAGCTGAATAACATGTTTGAAATATAGAAAGTTTGGGCTGGCTGGTTACTATAGGCGCTTTATACATGACTTCTCCTGCTTAGCAGCACCGTCGACAGGTTTGACTAAGAAGCGTATGAAGTTTGATTGGTCAGAATCTTGCAAGATAGACTTTCAGGAATTGAAGGGAAGGTTGACATCAGCACCAGTCCTGATACTTCCAGCGCAAGGGAAGAGATATATAGTTTACTGTGATTCATCATGTATTACGATGGGAGTAGTGTTGATGTAGGGTGATCGATTAGTTGCATACGGGTCTCACCAGTTGAGGACACATGAGAGGAATTACCCGACGCATGATCTCGAGTTGGATTCAGTTGTTCATGCAGTATGCTATTGGAGAAATTATCTCTTTGGTGAATATTTTGTGGTTTTTACGGACCACAAAAGTCTGAAATACATCTTTTCCCAGCGTAACTTGAATTTGAGACAGCTATTAGATTCAGAAGGGATAGTTCTACTAGAGTCAGTGGTAAGTGAGGACCCTCCTCCTGGTTGGACGATTAGAGATTATGAGGTACTACTTAACCATTGAGTAGTGTGGGTTCCAAGGGATATACATGAGGATTTGATGTGGACATTTCATGAATCATCTTGGGCAGTGGAACCTAGAGTTACCAAAATGTACCTTGAATTGACATGTCAGTATTGGTGGTTGGGTATGAAAAGAGATGTAGCTGGGTTTTTTACGAGATGTTCCACCTGTCAGCAGGTGAAGGCAGAGCATCAGAGGCTAGTCGGACTGTTACAACATTTACCCATCCTAGAGTGGAAATGGGATGATGTCGCGATGGACTTCATGACTGGGTTGCCGAGGTCACCTCGAGGCAATGATGTAATATGGGTTGTTGTGGACAGACTTACGATGGTAGCTCAATTTTTGCTTATCAAGGAGACCTTTAGTGTTGATGATATCGGGAAATTGTATATCTGAGAGATAGTACGTCTTCACGGGGTCCCTCTTTCAATTGTTTTAGAAAGGGACACCCTTTTTATGTCTTGTTTCTCGTAAAGTATTCAGAGGGCACTGGGTACCCAGGTGCTTCTGAGCACAACGTACCACCCTCAGACTGATGGCCAGTCATAGCGTACTATATAGGTTCTGGAGGAAATGATGTGTGCATACATCCTAGATGTTGGGGGATCTTGGGAGAAGCACATACCTCTAGTTGATTTTGCCTACAATAATAGATTTCAGGAAACTATTGATATAGAACCTTATGAGGATTTATATGGTAGTCCATGTCGATCACCTTTGTGCTAGTAGGAGGTAGGTGAAGCACCTTTACTAAGACCACGTCTCATGTAGGAGACTTCAGAGCAGGTCCTGTCGATACAGAAGCAGATGACTGCAACATAGTCTCGCCAAGAATCTTATGTTGATCACCAAAGACGACCCCGGGAGTTCGTGGCCGGGGATAATGTTTTCTGTCGTGTTTCACTGAGGTTGGGTCATAGGCAGATCAGAAGACATGGTAAACAAACATCAAGGTATATGGGTTCATTTGAGATTCTGGAGAGAGTTGGGCTGGTTTCCTATCAGTTGCAGTTACCACAGAGGTACCAGGACATGCATGACGTCTTCCACATATCTCAACTGCGTTGTTATCACTTAGAAAGTTCTCATGTTTTTCATCCCGAGGAGGTTGAACATCAGTTTTATGCATCCTTTGAGGAGAATCTGATTCGTATTGTTGATAGGATCATGATGGTTCTCCGAGGTTGGTCAGTCCCTGTCGTATGGGTTCTGTGGCTGCATGACCGAGTGCAGTACGGAACATGGGAGTGAGAGACCGACATACATGCTCAATGTCCAGAGATATTCTCAGCTTTATCTTCACCACATTTGGAAGGGCAATTCAGGGATGAATTTGGAAGTTTGTAAGAACCCGGTTCTCATTCTTGAGGAATGGGTTTCTTCTTTTCGTTTTCCCTTTAGTGTTTTTGAGAAAACAAGGTAAATGTTGGAAAAATCCCATTTTTATGGGTACACGTCATGTAATTTTCCACATGTCATGTACATTGGCCGTTTGGGATGAGAATACAAGGCGTGTAGGCCTATCGGCGACGAATGGTGTAAACACTAACTACATGTGATAAACATAGTTTATACACGCGGTGTAAGCCGTCGGTAGGTGAATAGTAATGTGGTGGGAGTAACCACCAGAAGAATGATGGTACACGTCGTGTACTTAGTAATACATGCCATGTAATCAAGTTGGCTGGTGAACAGTAACACAGTGGAAAGAAGTCGTTAGGTGAAAAGTTTAAAAAATGGAAAGTCCACACCATGCACTTGAGAGTACACACTGTGTAGTTATTTTTTTTTTCAACATAGGTATTAGCCTCCTCATTCGGTAGAGGAGGCATAGAACTCCATGAGAGACATGGTAGAGGTGGCTAGAACTTGGAGGAGCTCCCGACTGCAAACCGGGACTCTGATTCCTTCACCATAGATCCCGTTTGAACCACATGGATGGGATCTTCTTACTTCTTGAACATCTCCTTCCAATTCTTTCCCTAAGTGAGGTTATTTATGTTTTAATGGGTAAATGTTTTTCCCAGATCTGCATCGTTCGTGGGTGATTCAGGAGGCGTCGTTCATGTATATCAATCAAAGGAGACCGAGGTAGGTGGTCTGGTGTTTATTTCAAACTCTCGAGTTGATTTTGTGTATTGTGGTTCTAGGAGCCCATGTTTGGGGTGTCGTGTGTCTAAGGTCTTGACTGGTAGATTACCTATAATAACACAGGTAATTTAATTAACAATTATAAACTGCGGTTTGTGATCGTTTCCTTGATCCAGGTCCACCGTGTGGGTATGTTTCCCTTGTTTAGCTGTTTAGCCAGGATACTCGTGGGTATGCTATGATTATAAGCAGGTTTTGAATTCTCTTGAGAGTAAATGTATATAATTTTTTTTATGTGTTGGTATCACCCTAGTTTCTTGCTTAGCCTAATAGAAGTGTTTCGTTTGTCCTGAGGACTACTTTTCTTATGTCTGTGGACAGTAGCTTCCGTGCTTGAGGGTAATATCTCGTACGCCTGAGGGAAACATTCATGATGCCTGAGGGAAAACACCTGAGGGTATAGATTTTGATTAAATATGGGTAAGGATTTTCATGTCTAAGGACACATTTCACATTGAATATGCACTTTGGTGGTTTCTTATGTTATACCTGCCAAGCTAAAGCACATGCTTGGTATTGTTATTACCTTATACTTGTTAGATAGTCTGATGTGGTTTTTTCTGCAGCATTGTATAGCATATTGTCGGTTGAGTCCAGGTCTTGGGAACTTATAATTCAATTATATTGAATTGTTAAATAACAATTAAATGCTAATAGAAGTGGTAAGAGTTGCTTATTTTGAGTTCTTCTTAGCTTACTTTGTTTCTTTATTGAAAATTGATGTTGAAAATTTTTCACTAACAGTTGGGCGCATGAAATTTTTGGTTTCCTATGAGATTTATTTCTAACACCCTGTTTGGGTCATGTCTTGGTCCCAAACAGATTATATTGTTATAGGTGTTGATAAGGGAAAGAGTCCCTATACTGGTACTTGATTGTTGTAGAGGAGTAGGATAGCATGGGACCGAGCTTAGGCTTGTGATGATGCTGAGTTCCTGTTTCACTGCTTTGTTTTGTAGTTCTATACTAGTATCTTGTGTTGTATTGTTTTATATTATTGTGTATCCTATTTTGGTTTCTTTCTTTGAATTAGGGATATCTTGCATCATCATATATATGGCTGTTGGTCATTTTTTACATTAGTACCGTAGTCCATTTCAGCTTGGTATTTTATACTACTTCTTCATTTGGTATGTTCGTATTTTCTCAGATGCGCTACACTTTGACAAATGAGGGAATATTTTCCCCACTATTAGTCCTAGTCCCTCACTACTAGTCAGCAGCCTCTGGCATTTGAGGAAATGTTCTTGAGGTTATGTGACCAACCGGGTTTGGGGCACCAGTGGTGTGGCAACCAGATCTGGGACATTACAATATATCTTCAATGAACATAGTAAATATACTCTAGAGTTTTAAGGAGCGATGGATCATATGATTTCTTTAAATTAATCATAATCATCGACAATCTAAAAAAGTGATGTGAATATTTCAATAATCTCTTACCACTTGGTTACTTGGGATCATACAATCCATGTAAAAAAAGAATTATATTACGCTTAACAATATCATGAAAATAATTATATTCATGATATAACATATAAACGTTATTAATAACACCTTAAAAAATTAATTAGGCGCATAAGAAAACTTGAGTCTTAAAGGAGGAAAATTGAGGAAAAACTATTTTACCAATTTAAAAACTTTTGAAACTTGAAACACATGAATGACATATAATTAGATGGATATTTAAATACCAATAAATTTTAGAATAATAATAATAAAATACAATTATGTAAGTATATATACCACACAAAAAGTAAAGAGTGGTGAACATGACATGAATCTCACACAAATAAAAAGTGAGATAAAATCTCCTTACCTTTTGTCATAACTCTCACCGTACTCTTAAAAATATATTGTATATTAAATATAATGTTGTTATAAATCATTCATAGAATCATATTATTATATCAAATACCATATATATTTTTTATTATTGTTTTATATTACATTTTCATTAACATTTTCATGTTAAGGTTACGCTTCAGGTAATATTCACTTTGTTTTTCAAATGTTTCTTAATTAGTTATTTCATTTTTCGTTATACGTATATCATAATTTCCTAAATTTAACACATGATATACATTTAATTTATATTTATTAGATATGTATTATAATAATATATATAACATATAAACAGGTGTAAAATCTATGTATAGTAACCAAGATGTGTCTACTTCTTAGGAAACGTTAGGTTAGTATATATTCATGTAAGCGGCACCTGATGAGTTCCTAATTGTTTTTTAGCAAACCATTTCAGTTCGATGGAATCGTTGAGACATATACTATTGAGTATGGTCATTGGTCATCTATAGAGTAGAGTGACCTAGGTGTAAATAAAAAATCTCAATCCAAATGATTGGGATGAATTTTATAGACTTGGGTATTTTGACACAATGGTTAGTTTAGTTTTGAGTTTCATACAATTTTTTCAAACATTTACATTTATGGTGGTTCTAACCAAGAGCGCTTTTGAGCAAGTATTTTATCTCTTATTTTTGAATATTAGCACAATCTTAATTCTAGGAGTATCTTATGGGTTCTATTGAATATGTGTATTTAAATGTATAAATAACACAACCAAAAAGGACCATTGGAAAATGGTTAGGCTTGCTTAAATTCACATGAGGCATGTGAACTTTTAATCATGTTGATTCTTTCTTAGCATCACAACACTAGTCTGGTTTGAAGTGTATGAAGCCTTTCAAAAAATTTATTGATCATGGGTGTACTTTGGTGCTTAGGCTTCAACAATCATCAGAATCCATGGGTGGTGAAGGCTCGGTGATCAGTTTATGATGTTGTGTTGGCAGGTGAAGATGAGTGTCTTGTAATTATTGACTAGTAGTGGTTCATCCATCTTATTTTTGGTAATATTTAAAATTCTCTTATTGTACTCTTCCTTGAGATATAATTATGTTACAAATTTTAATGTTCTCATTAATACACTAAGAGAGTGTTGGTCTTACTCCATGAACTAGTTTAAAAGTTATTGGGCGATTTCATTGGTCTCCCAGTGTTGAACACTGAATGCATGGTTCTTATCAAGGAATGGTTAGACTTGAGTGAACCTTTTAATACTTTATAGTAATTCCTTGTATGAAATGATAAACAACAACCATTTATTTTGACTTTAATTCTAGGTCGATGCCTCTCTCAACTCAATAAATTTTCTAATGTGGATGTCTTGGATTTGTATCAATGTCTCACTTGTAAATATGGTGTATAGAAATCTGTGGGTTAGTTCCCTAAAATACTATTATTTAATTATGAGGTTATCCCAGTCTTATCCTCAGGACCAAAAATGATTATTTTTATCAGAGAATGTCATCAAAAGTTAGATATGGGATCCAGTGAGTGTGTTAGTTGTAAATTCATGATTCCTTGGATTAAATCAATACAATTCAATTTGAAATAATCCAGATGTCTAAGACATAAACTTTAAAGATGAGTCAACTGGAGGAGATATACTTGTTTTCTATCTTTGTTGGTCATAAATGATCATAAGGAACAATTTTTATGTATGTTGTCAGGTTAGAGCTAGTGTGATTTAAAGGCTGACACTATCTTCATAAAAAGAGTGCACCACCAATTCTGTTTGGTTAATCAATAATTCAACCATTTCTTTATGATGGGTCCCTGATATGACCTCATAAATAATTGGGTTTTTTGTTAGGAACATCATTCCTGGAGTATCATTTGAACCCTCAAAGGCGTGTTTATAAATCAATTCTGATTATGGAGGTTCCATGGCTCAAACTTATCCTCCATTTTAAAGGTTGGGATCTATTGTAGGGAGCACCACAAATTATTTTTTTCAAGAGATGCCAGAATGGTCGCGTCTCTAGATAAACATAATTGGATAAGAAATTTTTTAATGTAATAGTCAAAAAAATGAACATTGGCTCGGTTCTTAAAGGCTCAAGTTATGCTTTCCAAATCAATGCATAAAGTTGTGTTTGGAATTTGTAAACACAATTCCATCATATGAGTGAGACTTCACGACCCTTGTAGGTCATGTGATATTTTAATTATTCTTCAAGCCTTCTCAGGGATATGAATTTTTAATTCAGGGAGGTTGTAACATCTTCATTTTTAATGACAATAAAACCTCACTTTTTATAATCAATTACAAGTATTTTGGTGTGAAAATTTATGTTTTGAATCCTTGTGTTTATTATGGATTTACCTATAAAAAATCGTTATTGACGTATATAAACATTACATAAATTTTGTGGAATACTTATAAGATTACCCAAATAGATGCCCAAAGACAATATTAGTTTAGTGCCTTTGGAACCGTGGAAAATTAATCAATTGTACATAAAAGAACTAGATTACCTCTCACTAGGCTCTTCTTGACTGTCACCCTTCTAGAATCATAAAACACAATACATATCTTCATAATTTAGGGAAGGACAGATAAAAAGGGGTGAGATAAAATTCCTATTAAGGGTAACCAATGGATATTTTTATGCATAATCATGAGCATAAGGGCATGAGAAAATGAGCATGAAAATAGAATATCATAACCTGTATATCAATTTTCATTCACAATGATTATGTCATAAATTTTGACAGTTCATAAGACATAAATAATAAGCAAGAAAAGAACATAATCCATGAAATAATAACATAGGAAAAAATAGAATTGTGGTAGAAACATAACCATATAATAATATTCCAATATTATCCAAGGTATCACTAACTAGACCATCTTGGTAGTTTTATTTCAATCCTTATACCATCTTAGTAGACATGGTTCACTCCCATGGACATCTTAGTAGCGTGATTTCACCCGTTATACCATATTCATAGTCAAAGTTCACTCCCTTTACCATTATAGTAGTCATGGTTCATTTTAAAGACCATCTTAGTCTACCTCATGAGATATAAATCTTCACCCAATGCATTATAGGGAGATGTAGGTCCCACCCATCTTATAATGAGATCATACATACATGTGTCACTAAATCCTAAACAACAATATTGTAACCCATGAAATGAAATGGGTATTTTAAAATAGTAATCCTATAATATCTTGTGATAAATGATACAGGATTAATAATTATTTCATTATTATTATAACACAAGAAAATAAGAGGTTTTCCAAAGCATAAAACCCATTAAAGATAAACAAGTTTCATGAGAATCATTCCATCTAAACATAAACCATTCAAGAAGAAATATGAATGAAACTGTCTGATTATTTCATAGAATGGAAAGAGTAACATCAATTGAGGTCATAATTGATAGGAAATAACTTGTAAGGATATTTTTAATATATTTATTAAGAAAAATATTCTTTCTTCTTTTAAAAATTATTTTTAAAACATAAAACCTATTAGAATCTTTTTCCATTGAAAATAATTTGAAAACATAGAAATTAGGCTTGTAAAAATTTTGAAAACCATTTTCTTTTAAAACTTATAAAATAAGATTTAAATAATTTTTAAAACCATATTATTTGAAAACTTATAAAATATGTCTGAAAACATTTCAAAAACCATATCCATTGAATAATTATAATGGAAGATTATAAACATTTTGGAAACATTTTTATTTGAAAATAAATTTTAAAACTTATAAAAACGATTTGAAAATAATTTATCATTTATAAGATCCTTTTTTCTTTAAATATTATATTCATGAATATTTTTAAACCATTTTTGAATAAATAGTTTCTGAAATAATATATATTTCTGATCGATGAGAGAAATATAGTTAGATTTCTCTTGAAAATATTTTCTTAATTATCTAATGTATGAAAGAGTGAAAAAAATGGTACTAATACATGGATATACCTTGAATTATCTTACTATAAATATACTCAACAGTGTTATTGAGTGATGTATAATAATATTTCTTTAAATTAATCATAATAATCAACAATCTAAAAAAGTGATGTGGCTATTTCAATAAACTCTTACCACTATGTTACAAGGGATCATACTATCCATGTAAAAAATTGAATTAAATGAAGCATAAAAATATCATGAAAATAATTATATCCATGATATAACATGTAAAATGGTATTAATAACACCTTGAAAAAGAAATTAGGGGCACAACAAAACATGAGCCTCAGAGAAAAAAATTGAGGCAAAACTTTTTTATGAATTTGAAAAATTTTGAAACTTGAACCATAGGAATGAAAGATAATGAAATGGATATTTAAATACCCATAAATTTTAAAATATTATTCATATAATACAATCTTGTAAGTATATAAACCACAAAAAAAAGTAAAGAGTGGTGACATGTATCTCACGCAAATAAAAAGCGAGATGAAATCCCCTTACCTTGTGTCATGACTCTCATCGTACTCGTAAAAACATATGGTATAATAAATATAATTCTATTATAATTATTACTCAGAATCATATTATTATATCTAATACCATATATATTTTTTATTACTTTATATTAAATTTTCATTAAATCATTCATGTTACGGTTACGCTTCGGGTAATATTCACTTTGTTTTTCACATGTCTCTTAATTATTTATTTCATTTGTCATTATACTTATATCATAATTTCATGAATTTAACACATGATATAAATATCATTTATATTTATTATATATTTATTATAATAATATATGTAATAAATAAGTATGAAATGTAATACACTCTTTATGGAGACGGTAGTCCATACATACACATGAATGTTGTTTTTGTTTTATTTTCATAATGAAAGAAAGAGAGAAAGGGGAAAGTATGTATATATATATATATATTTCATTATTATAGTATAATCATTATATCATATATATCATATAAGTTTAATAAACCCATTATTAATACAGTCAATTTAGTGTGTGAACGAATCACATCACTTTGACGGGTTTGTAGTCCACACATCCTCAAACAAAATTATCATATTTACATGAAATGGGATGAATAACGATATGTTTTGTAAAAGGATTAATTTTTTTTAAATAAAAAAGAAATATAATATATTTAATACAAAAATAGAATGTTCATCATGATTTCCAACACGAGAGGCAGTGAAGGAAAAATAGACAATCATCATTTAGAGAGGGGGTTGTTCTCTGTACAAATAAACAATATAATCATTACTGATTAAATAGATGTGTGGATATGGTTAAGTGAAAAAATTAGCATAAAAAAATATAGTATATTTAATATACTTTTTTGTTATAAAATAATGAAATAAGAATATTGTAGGGAGTGGAGAAAGAAAATAAAAGAATGTAGTTTGGAAGAGGGTGTTACCTTTTAATTGAGAAACTCCATTTGGTTTGCATCAAAGGGATTTATTGGAATGATTTACGATCAAATGGTGGAATAAATTATGAATTGTGGATGTTGGGAGGCTATTTTGGTAGAAATTTTATGAGATAAAGTAGATTAAGAGTAGTGAGGAAGGGTTAGAGTGCTTGCCTTTTAATAGATGAGGGAGAGTCACACTCTTGTAAATACCAAAGGGTATTAAATAATGGGAGGTATGACTTAAATAATGTACCTAAAAAATTTAAAAATAATGGATTATTTTTAATTTCTGTTATATAAAAATATACACCACACAAAAATGTGTTCGTTTTAATAATTTGGTTCCTTATCTTCAAAGAATCCACAATTTTATTATGTTCATTTTTATTAAAGTATCTAGTTTTCAAACCAAAGTAATTTAACCATTAAAATTAAATTGAAGTCAGATTTATAATATAATATTGATAAATTAAATAATAAATATTATAAATAATTTAAAAATGAAATTCACATTTTTTTGGAAATTATGTTTTAAAACAAACACATGTGACACAGAAAACTCTGCTTAAACTCGGACCGTGTTAACAATATTTATACAATATATGGATCAATATGTCAATTATAAAAGATCCATTTTCATATTAGTATAAAATATTTAATATTTTTTAAAACATAAAAATATATTGGCATAATATATATATATTTATTAACTTTAATTCATTTAATAAGACATCATTTATAGTAAAATAACAATAATTTCAATTTAGACATTATATATTTAATTTTTATTTAAAAATATAAAAATAACATTTTAATTAAAATATATTATTTTTAATTTTCATAAAATGATACATTCATATTAAAAAATAATAAAGACAATAATTCAATCAATTCACTCCACTTTTAATAGTTATAGTATCATTCATTTTAGTTAATTATTGACTAAATAATCACTAGGTTGGAGTTTAGTAATCATTATAAGTAACTAAATAATATATAAAAATTATTTAAAATTTATTATTATAAAAATAACTCATTTATATTTCAAATGGATATCTGTATCCTAAAATATCATGTTTTGTTAATTTCTCAATGTTTTATAAATTTTAAAGGCAAGGAAAGATCCATTTTCATCTTTTTCCTTACATAACATTTTATATAAGGAATATCCATTGAATAATATACCAATGACCCATAAAATCATATAAAACAGGGTATATGTTCTAATTATTGGCATTTAATTGATTTTGGGCAAGTTTCAAAGTCATTGTTTCCATTGAGATTAAGCTTTAGTATTTGATTGAGCTTAATCTTACCATAATCATTGTGATTAATTTTAATCACTTTCACAAATCTTTTTGTTCAAAATTTAAGTTTAAATTACTAGAATGAAAATATAATATTTATTAAAACAATTTAAGTCCATTTTTTAGAATTAAAATCAATGAAATGGAAACATTAATTTTAACACTAATCATGTAGACGGGGCGAGAAAGCATGGTTTTAATGTAAAAACACTCAAAAGTTAAATAAGATCTTATTTATAATTTCAATATAATAATTGTCTCAAATAACATAAATTGGATTAATTTATTCAATATTTATCTATTAACTTTAAAACCCAATATAAAATATAATTTAACACTAATCATTCTTTAAACAAAAGGTTGTTTTAACAAAATTACAGTAATTTTTATTAATCCCCAAAAAATGAGGTTTCTCAGAAAAATAAAAAAAAAATTACCCTAATATAATTTCAACATTATGAATTCAAAAATTATGTTCATTTTTTTAAATTATATTTCCCTCAGTGTTTAAAAATAATTTTACTATTTCTCACAGAAGGACATAAAATGTAGTTTCATTATGAAACTATTATTGTAAAACATAAAATGACTTTACAAAAAAATATTTCCTTATCTATATGTTTTATTTATTGCAAAAAATTACAAATAATTTATTAAAAGTATTTATTACTATTTATATTACTATGTTTAATGTCTATGTTATAATTATCTCATTTAAATAATTATAACAATAAAATTATTTTTCATAAAAACCTAGTGTTTCGTATAACACATGCTAAGTCAGTGTTGGGTGTTGTGTAAGCCAAGTCAGTTCCATGTAAAAGGGATATTATACTTAGTGCAATGAAATACATCAATGAGAAATAATTCATTCGAAGACGAAAAGATATTTCACAAAATCTGAGGATGTAACATTATACCCTCCTTAAAATTAATTTCACCATGGGTTATTAAAGGATTACTACTTGAATGTTTCATTCAAATAAACCTACATCTTAAATATTAATTATTAAAATTACCATAAAAATGGAAATTTGGAACAATAACATTTACCAAAATTAACCCATAACAAGATTCCCACATTGGATAATATCGGTGGGAAGTGAGATATTCGACATGAAAGAGAAACATACCATCATGTTATGATGGTGGGTGATAGAGAACAAGGTCAGGATAAAGTGAACAATCAAAAATATATAAATCTTTGATGATCTAAAAGACCTTCTGATTCATCAGAAATGAAGGTACTAGGAAATGTTGTTTTTCTTTAAGATATGTTTTCATAAAGTTGAGTAATTTTCATGAAAACTTATACTCGCACGATTTCATAACAACAACACCGTTTGTCGTTCATTGATACACTTAATCTCTTTATCTAAAAAGTAAGGTTTATTTTTCATTTTTGATGTACTAACAGATCATGATACCTATGATATACCATCCCATCAGTTATCATCAACACAAGGTAGCTTGAAGAGGATATCCAATATTCCTTAATACTCATTTAGAGAGATATCACATTAATCTTACAAATTTCATCTAAAGTTTAACTTAGAAGATCCATAAATGGTTAACCTTATAACCCATACAAAGGATTAAAATTAAAATCTTTATATGGAAATTCACGAAATCATCTTAACATTGATCTCCCATATATAAAAAAGTATCTCTAGTTTGTCACATTCCAAACATGAGAATACCTTCATTGTATATTTTCATGAAACATAGAAATAACCTGAATTTCCAAATTTCCATATTTAAAAAATGCATGTTTCTTTATTCAAAACTATATCAGATATATTCCTTAAATCTGAATATATTTTAAACTTCATCCTTGATGACATAGACCACTTTGTTAGTAATTATTTCTAGGGTAATTCGTACTGTCTAACATACTTATTCATTTCCAGAATATCCCTATACACACATCATTATCTCATCATGAGGAATTAATTAAGGGCTACCTTCCCTTAATCAAAATATAAAATTTTCGTGAAATAAATTTTCTATGTATTTATAACCATTAAAAATGTACTTTTAAATCCTTAATTATAAATTATACTAAAAATGATTATATATTTCATGATTCATAAAATATAATCTCTAATTTCCAAAATATAATTAATTACTTCAGGAAACATTATTCTTAAACCATTACACGGGATTCAATAACATTATCCTCAATACATATTTTCTAAAATATAAAATATGATTCATGTCTTAAGTATTTTCAACCTCAATCTAATCATTCTTATTATGATTAATATAAAAATTACTGGAAGAACATCACATACCTTTCACATATTGTTTGCAGTCTCATTATCTTAATATGTATAACCAATACTCATACTACCTTGTTGACTTACTTTATGAGGTTTCCACTTGGGAAATAGATTCACATAATGCCTGTAATTTCCAAATCTGAAACATTGAATGTTAGACATGTTCTTTATAGTTCTCTTCACTAAATAAAACCAAAAATCAGATTGTGAGAAAAATTTATCATACTAGGACACCATATAATCCTGAAATTTACTTATAGGGTGCCTAAATCATGGATCCTACTTCTATAATCTATTACACCGTAGGCTTATTATAGGTTATTCATAGTCATCCTCTATTGAAATACTTCATGAGGGTTTATAAATATTTTTGTAATTCCAAAAGTATATTCCCTGATAGTGTCAAACAAGGTGTGCCACAAGGCCTGTTGTCGTGTACGAGATTACCGCGAGTCAGGATTAAGACCTATTGTCCGAGTTGTTACCCATATGTACATATATTATATAGCCACATAGACTTTTAGTGTCCATAAATGGATATATTTCTATTAAACCACCCACTAAATCCTTTAACAAAATTCTAGGACATTTTTCTAAATGATAACTCATCCTTATACTAATATTTATAGAAATCCCCAGACATATCCTTAGAAATATACATAGCGTTATCACCAATGTTTTCTGATACTAGTTTACAAAGGTTAACTAAACCTTTTCTATAATATCAACTACAATGTCCTAGTCTTGAAAAACATAAATATTCCATAATTTTTGGGGAATAATTAAAACATTACACAAATAGACGCCCACATACCGTGTTAATTTTGTTCCGTTAGAAACCTAGAAACATAAACACTGGTATATAAAAGAGCTACATTATCTCCCACATGGTTATTTTTTATTTTCAACCTTATTAGACAAATAAAACATAATACATATCGTGATAACATAGGGAATGAATTATAAAATTTGGGGTGCTCAAGTGCTCATAAAGAGTAAAAAAGAGATATATATGCATAATCATGAGCATAATGGTATGTGAACATGATCATGAAACTAAAAGATCATACCATAAATATCAAATATCGTACACATGAATCATGAAATAAACCATGGTAGTTTATAAGTCATTAATCATATTGAAATATAGAACATAATACATGAATTCATAAGAGACGAATAAAACATGGAATTACGGCTGACACATTATCATATATTATTATTTACATAGTAGCTATGGAATCAATACCAAAACCATCTTGGTAGTGTGGTTTCAATCCCCATACCATCTTGGTAGTAATGGTTCACTCTTATGAACATCTAAATAGTATGAGTTCAATCCTTATACCATATTGGTATTCCTGGTTCACTCCCATGGCCATCTTAGTCACATGAGTTCACTCCTTATAACATCTTGGTAGTTTTGGTTCACTCTCAGGACCATCTTATTAGTCAAGGTTCATTAAAAAGACAATATTAGTCTATAATAGGAGATATAAATCATTTCCCAATCCATTGGAGGGATATATAGTTCCCTCCCATATCATTATGAAATTATAGATAAATGATCCAAAAGAATCATTAACAGTTATATCATAACCAATAAGAAGAAATTGGTGTCATAAAGATGTAATCATATCATAACCTGTGGAAAAAGAAACATGTTTCATAATCATTTAATCATAAAAATAACTAATGAAAAGAAGTGGTTTTCAGAATCATATAACCCAAGGAAGAGAAGTGGGTTTCATAAGCGTCATTCCAATAAAACATAAACCATTAATGAAAGAATATGAACTGAACCATTGTATTATTTCTAAGAAGGGCATGAGTAATATCAAAAGATTTCATCTTATATGGAAAATAATTTGGTAGGATATTTTTAAAACATTTCTTATGGAAAATAACCTTTCTTCAATGAAAATTATCTATAAAACCTATAACCCTTTTAAAACCATTTTCTTTGAAAATACATTGAAAACATAGAAAGAGGGCTTGAAAACCTATTGATAAACAATTTCCTATAAAAATTATACTATAAGTTTAAAATAATTTTGAACACCTTTTTAATTTAAAACATATAAAATCATATTCAAATAATTTTGAAAACCATATTCTTTGAATGGTTATAAAAGGGTCTTCAAAACAATTTAAAAACCTTTTTATTTGAAAATAGAATTTAAAACATATTAAGGAAGTTTAGAAAATAATAAAATATTTTTAAAATAAATTTTACTTGAAAATTATCTTCATGTACCAAATGAAACATTTTTTAAAATAATTTCTATTTTTTTGAAAACACTATTTTTGAAATAAAATAGATTCCCGACCAAAGAGAGAAATATGGTCAGATTTTTCATAATTTTTTTCTTAATTATCAGAATATAAAAGAGTCAAAAAAATGGTAATAATATATTTATAAATCTTGAATAAATTTAGAATAATTAAACTCATGAGTGTTCTAGAGAGTTTGGATCATACTATTACATTTAAGGAATCATAATCATGAGAAATCATGAAAGGCAATGAGACTGTTTCAGTAGACTCATACCACTTGGTTACGTGGTGTCATACTCTACATGTTAAAAAAGGTAATTACATGTAGCGTTAAAATATTTTGAAAATAATTATATTCATGGTATAACATGTAATATTGAAAAATACACACCTCCAAAAAAATTATTAGCATAAAAAAACAGGAGTCTTAAAGATGGAAAATTAAGATAAAACTATTTTACCGATTTGGTAACTTGTGAAACTTAAACTCTGTGAAATAAATATTATGAAATGGTTTTTTAAATAACCATAAATTTATTATTAATATTAATATTATACATTAAAGGTAATTATATACACCATGAAAAAGGGAAGAGTGGTGAACATGGCATATATCTCACAGAAATAAAAAGTGAGATGAAATCCCCTTACCTTGTGTCATGACTCTCATCATACTCATAAAAACCTCCTATAAAATAAATATAATTTTTTTATAAATATAAAAAATAACCATATTATTATATCTAATAGCATATAATTTTTTATTATGACTTTATATTACCCATTTTATAATGCTTTCCTATTAATGTTACGCATCATGTAATATTCTCTTTGTTTTTCGCATGTGTCCTAATTTGTTATATAATTTATTATTATACTTATAGTATAATTTAAAGAATGTACAAATGATATAAATATAATTTATCTTTAGTATATGTGGTTTATAATAATCTATATAATATATAATTATGAAATAGAATACACCGTTCATTGAGATTATAGGTTGTACTACACACGAACGTTGTTTCCGTTTTATTTTCATTTTGAAAGAAAGATAGAAAATGAAAAAAATATGTGTATATATCATTATTATATTATAATCTTTATATCATATATATATATATCATTTAGGTCCACTAAATCCATTATTAATACATTATTTTTATTGTGTGAATGAATCGCATCGCTTTGAGGGAGAAGTAGCGCACACTTCCTCAAACAATATTTATGTATTTACACCAAATTAAAAATATAAAGATATGTGATCTAAAAGGATTAAAACAGCTTATATACATAATAAATGTAATATATAAAAATAGTTTTCATCATAATTTCCACCATGATAGGTAGTGAAGGAAAAATGAAAAATAATCTTCTAGTGAGGTGGTAGTTCACCATACACAAAAACAATATGTTATTTATCCATTATATTTAGGAGTGATTAAGTGTAGGTCAAACCATTAGCATTAAATATACTATTATATCGAAGATAATTTTTTGTTTCACTATAATGGAATAATAATATTTTAGGTAGTGGATAAAGAAAATATAAGAAAGGAGTTTGAGGGAGGGTGTTTCCTCTTAATCGAGCAACTCATTTTGGTTTGCAGCTAAGGAATTTCATAGAAGTATTCATTATAAAAGGTAGGATTCAAGGAGAGCATGAGGTATGTAGGGAAACTGTTTTTGAAGAAAGGGGTAGTATAATTTCGTTTTTATGGAGGAGTGGAGTGAAAATTTTGTAAACATCTAAAGGTATTCAGTAATGAGAGATCTCCCTTAACTAATGTTTCATCAAAATGGAAAACTGATGGATTAATGTTAAATGATGGTTTAACCAAATCTATACAACACAAAAATATATTCACCTTAATAATTCAGTTCCTGAACTTTTAAGATTCCCCAATTTTATTATTTTGGTTTTTATTAAAGTTTATTTGTTTCTATCCAAAGTAATTTAACCATAAAGAATAAAATTATATCAGATCTATTATTGAATGTTAATCCACCAAATTATAAATAAGATACATAATTTACAAAATTAAAATATTATGTTTTTTGGAAAGTTAATTTTTTTAAAACATACGTGAGGTGGAAAACTCTACTTAAACTCGTATGATGATAACACTGTTTTTACAATCTATGAGATGTAATGTTAATTATAAAAGACCAATTGGTCAATTAATATACATTATATTATACTTTTTGACACTAAAAATTAAATTGGTAGAATATTCTTGTTTTATAATTTTAATTCATTAAATAAAATATCCATTATTGTAAAATAAAAATAATGTTAATTTTGACATTATATATTTAATTTTAATTTATAAATATCAATATAAAATTGGAATTCAAATCTATTAAGTTTACAGATGTGTAACATGATATATTAATATTCCAAAATTATTAAAGACAATAATTTAAAAAATTCACTACAGTTTTAAAATATAATTTAACACTAATAATCATTTAAATGAAAATGTAGTAATTTACTAAATTGCTGTAATTTTTCACTATTCTCCAAAAAATGATGTTTCTCGTAATATTAAGAAAAGTTATTCATAATCTAATTTCAACATTATTAATTAAAAAATGATGTTCATTTTATCAAATGAAATTTCTATTATTGTCTAAAATTAATATTCGTATTTTTTTCAAAAGGGAAACATAAGTTATTTTAAGAAAGTATTATTATAAAATAGATAAAGACTTTATGAAAAATTATATATTTAATTGTCAACATGTTTTATTTTTGTGAATCAATTTTAAATTATATAGGAAAAGTAGTTATTAATATTCATATTATTAATTTTAATTTCTTGATTATAATTATCTCATTTACATAATTATGATAATAAAATTCTATTTTATAGAAACCCAGTGATGCGTAGAATGTATGACAAGTTGATTTTGGGTGTAGTGTAAGTAAATTAAATTCTATTTGAATGTAATATTTTACCTATTGCAATGAAATACATCAATGAAAATTAATTCATTCTTATAAGAAAAATATATTTCACAAAATCTCGCGGTGTTACATCATCAAAGGGAAAAATCCTTCTTGAACACTTTGAAATATTATATGATATATTTTCAGTGTTAGACAGTGAGTCAGTTCAAGATTTTGAGGCCCGTAGACCCTTGACAATTATAGAATAAAAATATTAAATATTTTTTTCATACGCGTGTGAGAATTTTTTTCTAAAAAATGGAATAAATTCCAAACCGTTCATCGTATGAGAAATATGGGATCATTGTTATGTCGAAAATTTGGGGTTTACCATAGGAAGGGTATAGAATTGATGCATGTTGGGTATTTAAAAATATCACACGTGTTAATAAACTATTTATTTTTAATTAATTAAATATTACATTGTATATACTAAATAATTAATTTCTCACAAATGATGCATCATATAAGAAATCTGGGTCCACCGATAAGTCCAGAACATAGGGTTTACCCTATAAGGGGTATAAAATTTGCGAGTGTCAGATGTTTGGATAGATCTTACTTAAGTATAATATATTTAGTATATAAATAATTTTTTAGGTAGTCAAAAATAATAATAATAATAATAATAATAATATTATTATTATTATTATTATTATAATTTGTGTCGATAACAAAGAAATGAAACTTATTATCAAGTTATATTTTTTTGTTGTATGAGAAAATAATTTAGTGGTGGAAAAAATAATTAATATAATATTATTAATTATTCCAATTAAATAAAAACATGTAGTTTATATTAATTTATTAGATGTTATCAGCATTTAATTGTTGTTGTTAAAATGCTGATGGTGAAAATGGTGGGTTATATTTAATGATAATAATTGTTTTTATTAAATTTGGGTTTAAAATAGTATTAGTGATTATATATTTATATAATGTGTATATATATATACTAGATAAATGGCTATATGTACATATATACATGTATGTGTGTGTTTGTATATATATACGGATGTGTATATATAAGATAAAAAAATATGTGTATATATATTTGGGTATGAATATATTTTTAAATGTTTCTTAATATATTCATTTAATGAAAGTCTAATTGATTTTTGATTAATAAATAAATAAGTAAATATTTGAAAATATTAAATATGGGGCATTGGGTGTGATGAACATGGAATAATAAGATTCATGCAACGGAAATGAATGTAAATATCATTTAAATAAATGGTATTTTTATAGAATTAAATAAAACAAAAAAAACATAACAAATATCAACTGGTGGGGTCTGTATCATACCTCATGCCACCCCTTTCCATCCCTCTACCTCTATCATGTATTTTTATTTTTTTTTCAAACTCCAATTCTTGATATCTCCTATAATATTGATCGGATTGATGCATCATCGGTGTCATTGGGTAGGTCATAATGAGAATATTTTTTTTAAATATATGTTTATGAAGGCAACTAGGATTAAGTGGTGTAATTTTAATTTAACTTTTTTTCACAAGTAATATACGGGTTATTGACATTATTTTTGGTGTCCATGTGTAGCAGTAGGATTAAGTTACCATCTTTATTTTAAATTTAATAAATTTTTAGTGTTTCTTTGATAAATTTAATTATTCATTGATAAATTAAATGTTTAATATGTTAAATGAATTGTTTCATAAAAAATTTCATGATTTTATAATAAAATCCCTTGGATGAGGTGCACTGTCTTATAAACCAAAACATATTGATTAGTGATTTAAATCATTCTTTGGATTATATCTATGAAAGGTTTTATTTTTTACTTTTGCCTTAGTTAGTAAAATGGAATTTTTATGACCTTGCCTTTAATTTTTTCTTAAATAGGGGGTTACCCCTCCATATGGTAGATGTTTAGTGAACCAATAACCTTCTATGTACTTGGCCCATTATATAAATGAAATATATTTTTTAATAAATGGGATTACCATGTATGTAAGTTCCCATTTTTCAATGAAAACTTCTAAATGTCTATTGAACATTTATAAATGAATTTCCTTGTTCTATTTCATTAAATGGCATAAATTTAATTGAATTACATAAAAAGATGGATTTTTTTCCATAATATTTTTAAATTAATTAATTAAAAGGGATCTTATTAGGGTGGTGAGACAACGCATCCAGTTTTGAATAACTAAGAACAACTTATGTAAAATGTTTCAATGATATGAGTTGAATATATTCAACGAAATTCTTTAGGAAAGTTTCATACCTTGAATGGAATTGTTGTGGGTGGTCTAAAATAAACCTCTTTCTATCAGATAGAATTATTTATAGTAATTGAAAAATGTTAGATCATGCCATCATGACGCGGAACAACCTGAAAAAATGGGCACACCCAATTTAACTATAATCATTTATATTTTAATAGGAATTGAATCCCTTTATGTCTATATAAAAGGAGACAAAGACATGAAGGCACCAAATAGGTGTTCCATCCTTGATTTAAAATTGCGACCTAGTCTCTTTGACTTTATATAAGTATAATAATTTGGATAATTTGATTGATTGCTATCTTAGAATTTGAAATTAACATAAAAATAATTTTCTCCGTATTCTTTTGGAAGATTGACCTTATAAGATTTGTTTTAATTTATTCATTGATGACCTTAGGTTCAATTGATTAATTATATAAGTTTGACATAACTATAATGATAATTAGAAACGAGGACTAATGAAGTGATTTGTTCTGAAAGATGGTAGTTTTTTATAAATTGATCAATGTGACTTATAATGATAAATATTGTATGTTTGATATTAGAATTGAGAATTTTCTTTTTCATATTTTGAGCGCATATGATTGATACATGATGGTTTAATGCTAATGGTTCGTGGAATTTTTCTTGATATAAATCATGATTGGTGTTGACTCTTGAGGGTTTGGTGTGTGTTTTTCATACCACCTGAGGGATTGGAGGACTGGTACTAAATGGATGATGATAGAGTATATGATTATATAGAATGCCGGAGGGCTAGATGCAGAGTCATAAGATGACAAAGGGAATGTTTTTTTGTTATGCCCGAGGGTGATATTCTAGTTTTCGTTACAGTAGAGGCCATATGTTTATGGACTATTCTGAGTGATTTATCCTAGGATGGAAAATATTACCCCGATTTTGGTGATCTATCCTTCTGTAGATGTATCTACTCATAGAAAAATATACATGATAGGGTTTCAAAGTATCTATAGCCATCATCTATCCACTAGGATCATGGATGGTTGGTTTTTTATTTAATTTGTTATATTTATTACTTATCTATACCTACACACTACATAATTTCTATTTCACTATTTGGATTGTCCTTGACAACGGTGGTTCCATCCTAATGATATTTATGCCTCACACCCATATCGGGCTTCCATTACATTGGGGAACTTGAGAGGTCTTAGATGTTTTCAGGACCTAGGTAAATTTCATTTGTTGTTTTCTAGTACATAGGAGTTATGAGAGAATGATATAGATGAAGCTCGAGATCCTCATGGTGTTCACCTTGGACCATTTATTTAATAACTTTTCCTCAGCTTTGAACTATACTGTATTGCTTCATACTCTATGTATTTTGATTTAGATTATTTATAATCATTAGGAAATGTATGAATGTTTGTTAAAATTTGGTGTTGGCTATTATTTATTCAGATATTAAATTATTCTTCTGCTTCTTGTATTTCTTTTATCAATACCTCTTCATTTATCCATTATTTATTATTTGACAAATTACTATGGTGATTTATTATAGTTAGAATACTCTCCCTACCATACCATCAATATAGCCTCACTACTATTCGGTAACCTCTAGCATATGGGGAGGCATGCTTAAGGCAATGTGGTGACTATTCTATCCACGTCTTAATGGTGAGGTGGGTCAAGAAGTTACATGTGGAGTCTCTTCAGATCAGATACTTCATTTTAATCTTTTCTCACTATGTTTTTTGAAATTATTTATTCATCTAATAAAGGACACCCTTCTTATTTAATTTTATGAGGGGACAAATTGTGATACTCTATCTCTTGGTGTGTTTTCCCAGTGGCCTATTATGTAATAAAAAATAACTAATTTATAAATTAGTGAAAAGTAATTAAAAAAATAAAATTTACTAAGAAGAAAAAAATACCATAAAAGTTGCCCCATGAAGATCCAAGACGAACATCTTTTATGTATTTCTATCTATAAACTCATACTTAAGGAATGAATATTTATCGATTTTACTCCAAAATATGTAATTTGTTGTCAAATTTGTCTTAAAATACCACTATCTTGTTACCATAAAGGATACACGCTTTTTTAAATTAATTGTTTTCCTTGAAATGAAAATTTTATATGTATTTGAACAACTAAAATAATTAGAAATATATAATATTTAAACTATTGAAAAAATTAATAAACAAGTTTATAAATTAGACAATTAGGGACTCCCTTAATATTTTATTCACCAACTTGTCTAAGGTTCTCTAATTAGGGTGTCAAATACTCTCTTACAATGAATATGTACATCTAATTAAGTCAAAAATTATGTTGAATTTTATCAAATTGGGAATTCATTCTCATCAATGTTAATTATCAACTTTTTCTCCCCACATGTGAGTTCATGTTTTGGTAAGTGTGTGAACCCATTACTACCATATTTAGGTACCATCCTCTCTATTGAATTAGAATATCTATGGATAATTTTAATAAATATAAGTATAATTTTATTAAATAATATAATTTATATGGATATATCTTTAAATTAAATGTTTTACGTTCTTCGATTCTCCTTCCTCGATGTTTATAATTTTGAAAGCTTTAATCTTATTAAACAAAAGTATATGTTCTTGTATTTCATTGAAAATAGATAACTGAATTAAATAAAAACTTTATTGTTTATAATATATAAGAAACAATTTATAAATGAAAAAAAATGAAGAAAAATGATTTTAATGGAAAAGATATTATAATTTTAAAAATCATTGAATACAAATAATTATAAATATAGAGATAAAGAAAAAAAATTATATTCCGACAGAATTTATATTCTGAAAAAAATTATAACATTCAACAATATTTGAAAAACCAATTTATATAGGATAAAAACAAATAATTGGATTATTTAATGTTTCAGAAAAAATTAATTTATCTTCAAAAAAATGACATGGAAATATTAGTCATAAATTCATATTGAATTCAGTTGGAGTCACTCAATGTGGGTCACAATATGGAGAACCCTGCAAGATTGATTATAATCATAAGAAAACATTTAAAATAAACTTATTTAAACATAAATAATTATTTTAAAAATATATATATCATAAATATTGAAAAAATTAAAAAAAATTACAATAATGTTTTTTAATCATAGCTATTATAAAGAAATAAAAAATTATAAATTAAAAATAGAAGTGAATGAAAATAAATTACAAAATTTGGATGTGAATAATAAAAAATAGAATACAAATATTTCCCTAAAATTTCAGTGAGTAATTTTGTGTTTTCCCATATTCCTTCAGTATTATCCTTCCATATAACATGGACTAAGTCTGCATTATATTCATTGTTATCATCTTGTAATTGTGTAATAAATGAAGAAAACTCATCTAAATCTGTAAAATCATCACCATCCTCATCACTCAAATGAATTATTTTCCCTTCAAAAATGACAGATGATTGATCATTTGATGGTTCAATAACATAAACTATTATCTTTCTAAGTGTCTCTATGAAAAATAGATCCTCTTTGAAACAGAATATTTTGAAATTAGTGAGTATAAATCCACAATGATCAGGTTTCACAAAACTATTACTATATTCCTAATTACACTTGAAAAGTTTTCTCAAAATATAGTAAAATAAATTTTCCATATATCCTCAATAATTGCATAATTTTTTATTGATTTAAAAAATGGGTTTTTATCTTTTACACTGGAAAATTACAGTGCCTTAGCTATGGAAATTACCCTTAAATATTTCAATATCTTGTATACAGATAAATCTGTGATGACTTTCACTTTAATGAATGAAACACATGTATTTTTATTCTCAATCATCAACCAATTTCCATTTCTTTTTGGATACCACACATATAATCTAATAATATACGATGATATGTACATTTGAATCTCATCAATGTTGTTCAAAATGTCTAAATTTTCCTACATCAATTCATAAAATGGAATGAACTTTACCTTTAAACCAAAAATACCTCTACCTTTAGTATCAACTATAAAATGTAGAGATATTGGGATACAAGTATACTCCACTTCATATAAGTAATCTATACAGAAAATAACAACCTTCTCCAATACATATTTCTAATAATAGAGGACTCCAGTCATTGAGGATTTATGACATATCGCTTCAAAATTTTTATATATCTTTCAGAAGGATACTAAAAACATAAATAATGCAGGCCGCAAATTCCTATATCATGTAATAGATGAATCATCTGATAAACCATTGTATAAAAAAATTATGGAAAATACATTTATAGTCGACAATTTAAGAGAACATTTATAGTCTCTAACACATCTATCAAAATTTTATTAGTGAATTTTCTACAAATGTATTTGTAAAAAAATTAACCTAATGATACTTTTGCTGATAGGTGTAGGAATCACACCACATAGTGCATCTATTAGCAGTTGTTTCATCAATATGTGATAATTATGAGATTTTATATCTATTAATTTAAAATCCTTCAATGAAATAAAATTATTATAATTTTTAGAATATCCACTGGGTACTTTTATACCATGAAGACACTAAGAAAACTTCAACTTATCAATCTGTCTTTATGTGTGAAAAACCGTAGGAAATTGTTTACGTATAATTTTATAGTGGGAGGTAACTCAAGACCTATTCCCTTGTATATGATGTACAATTTAGAATGAAATACATCTTTTGTATTTCCTTTTATGTCAAAAAAATTATAATAAATTTGTCAAACTAGTTTTTATAGACATGGAAAATGTAAATTTCATGTTTTATCAATAAAAATATTTAAAAATATAGCCTAAATAAGATAAAATATTCCCCCCGATAATTTTTTTGATGACCAGAAGATCCTTTCCTTCCAAATTTGAATTTTATATTTTCACCATGTCTTGATATTCTTCAGCTAAAAATGGTTGTGGGGGAGATTATATTCATCTAATCCATTTAATTCATTTTTTCATGTTTAATATAAGGATGATATATTTGAAAGTATAATTTATATTACATGCACACTATCTTTCTTCAGTTCTTCAATTGCTGATACTAAGTCACTTCTTGAAAAAGTATATATTCTTTATGTACTTTAACATCGTATCCATATAAGTTTCTCTATATAGGAAATACATTTACCATAAATATTATCACTACATATAAAAGAAAACACACTTTCTGGTAGGAATAAAAAATAACAACACATGCCTCTTATAGAAGATTTAAACAATCAATAAATGGAGCGATATTTACATCATTTTCATTTCCTTGCTGTTTTGGTCCAAAAAATCATCCAGATCATCATAAAAAATTCGTTTATTTATACAAACATATGGGGAAAATTTGTAAACAATATACAAAATAGGCCATGAAGTATATTTTCCATTGAGTATTAGATATGAATTCGTTCAATTTCTGAACAATCCCATTCTAATATTTATATCATCACATCAAAAATATGGATTTTTTTATCAAATATATTTCAGATTGGTGAATCCGCATGTGGAATAAGTTTCCATCATATATGCTCTCATAATTATGAAATCATAACATTTTTAAATCATTTTAATTTGAAATTAGTCTCTTGAAACAAGTAATTGTTACAAGGTACCAAATTTCTTTAGCATGAGATTTGATTCTAGTACCTGAGAATGAATATGTGTTAAAATTTTCATCCTTCTTATATCATGATTTCACATATTTAGGATAAGTTGATTAACATTCATATTCCTTCTTATATAATATTAAGTCATTTGGGGAAATCATGTATATTTTTATTCTCCAATTCCATTGGTCATAATATTTTATTTACAAAATAATTAGAATTCGAAAGCTCATTTCCTTCTAGAATTGCCTCTATTAAATGTTCAAGCAATTCAGAAAAACTTCTATCACTCTACCCATTTATTTCATTCATGTTAAAAAAATCATTGTACTACTGATAATAGTATAAATTTAGTGAAATAAGATAATAATGGTCACTTATAATCTCTATATAATAGTTAAATAGTAGCTAATTTTTTATGGTTTCAATGCATACGTCATGATTTATTTCTTCAATATGATCCTCCATCTCATATTGAATATTTTCATCAACATTCGTTTTTTATTTAACGACGATAGATCCCACAAGTGTAATAATGTCTAATACAGTAAAAAAATAGATGATCCTTCATTTCCATCGAATTTAAGTTTCTCATAATCAAATAATAAGTTGACTTAGGAGAAATCATGCCTACTACAAGAAAATTTTATTAATAAAAAAGTAAATACATCAAAAGTGGAGAAGCAAGTGATCAACAAAGACGTGTGTACACATCACCGTGCACATCAGAATCAACCAAACTACAAAAAAAATAAAAAGTACCATAAGGAGAAAACCTTCGTAAGCGAACGCTTGGACAAAGCATCATCATCCTAATTGGCCTCCCTATATACATGAGTGACCACCAGAAAAATATACTCCACAAGCCTCAGACAGTCATCCCAAGCAGATAGCATCCTCCAAGAAACATTTCTTGAACAATTTATAAGAATATCAACTACCAAAGTAGAATTAGATTCCATCCATAGAGTCATCCAACCATGAAACAAAGCATAACATATAGCCTTAATCATGGCCCATAGCTCCGCCTCTATAGCCAAGACATTCCATAAAAAGTGATAGACAAATCCTTTCACAAAACCCCTATAGGTGCGGAAAACACCACCGCACCTCGAAGGCCCCGGAGCACCTGACGCCACACCATTCACATTAACCTTAATACATCGAATGATCGGAGGAATACACTAAATATACTACATCATAATTGGCTTCTTACACTGGTAGAACGCTGTCGTGGGCACCCTCAAATGATTAGTGTGATTTTGGGGTACTTAGGTGCAGCAGAGTGGCTGACCAAGGTCGTCTCTCAAAGGAGGAAGTGAATTAAAACAACTTGTCAGAGGTATTATAGAAACAAAATAAAAGGAATAAAAACACTACTTGAAAGTATGGGGGTGGTTGTTTATAGTTTATAAATCTAGAAGAAGTTTGCTAGAAGAAGATTGCATTTTTTTGTTTTTAATTTTGAAATGAATTTCGATTAAAATGACACAACAAGAAGATGTTTTTTTGGAAAATATTTTAAAAGGCGTAATCGATCTAACTCTGTCTCTTCATTCAATTATTTATCATTATCATCTCAATAAATATCCACTTAATTATGATCCCTTAATTTGTTAAATCCCGAACCCTACGAGAATTAACTTTACCACGAAGATTGAAGTGAACTTAACCTTAGGCTAACTTCGGAACATGAAATCGCAACACCCTGCTTAGATTGATGTTCTAAAATTAGCTTCTGGTCAGTGGTAAATTAAGGAACATAAACACTCTGGGAATGAGGATTAATTGAGTTTAGGTATTATATTTTAACTCTACAAATTGATCCCGTGTGGTTTTGAATTACCGGTTAAGGTTGCGCTCTCACAGTTCACAAAATTCCCGACCTCGCGTGTTTTGTGATAACTATTTAATTGCTTTCTTAGTTTCATTTAAATTAAAAACTCAATTAATAGATCATAATATGTGAATTACAGTAGCTCATTGATTCAAAATAAATGAATGAAGAAGGATAGATGTCGATCGATTACAAAAAAGAACTACTCTTCCGTGGGTGGTGTAGTCATCGTAGAAACGTTTTGCATGTGCAAAGGTTTATAATGGGTATAACCCAACAACGCTTCTACTCAAGAACTCCAGTCCAAATAGGAAGATTAAGAGAAGAAGAAATTTAAACAAAAAATAAGAAATGAGTATAAATAAAATAAGAGCAATGAAGTTTATTACACAAATGAAAACATTACAGAATGAAGAAGAGAAGGAGGCTTCGATGAGAGGATCCTTGCTTCAAGAGCTACCCCTCTTACAATGGTTGTAGAATTTGTGTGAAACAAATTCTCCTCTGCCTCCAATCTCCTAATGCACGTCCCAACCCCTCCAAATGATAAAACCTCCAATTTATATAGGGGAGGGGAGGAGAGGTAACATGTGGTCTCAAGTGTGAATGTGGAAATTCGGCCAAATATTTTATTCTAAATTGAACCGCCCATTTGACCTCCGAAACTCCTGAATTGACCGGCCTTATAGAAGGATGATATGTTCAAAATCATGTACCCGAGCTTTCCTCAAAATTCGGGCTCAATCCAAGCCAGGATGTCGATGATATGGCCCAAATACAGAACCCATGTCCATTCTGCCGAGTCCAGCCCACCATTGGATTAATGGCCCATTTAATCCATCCAAATGCACTCTTTAACTCTAGTGTCCTGAATTAAATTTGTAGAACATTAAGTTTGTAACACTGTTATAAAATTTCAAATTCAAATAATAAATTAAAAAAATATTTATCTTCGAAATACTACAGTGCACTGTTAAGGGTAAAACTGGAATTTTCACCAAATTTTCAAATGAATGATCAAATCCCAAATATTTTATAAATAATCATATTTATCAAAATTTGGGGAAATTATATCATTTATTATAAATAAAATATTCAACAATATAGTGTTTTATCAACTCTCCCACACTTACCATTTTGCACTCCTGAGCAAAATCTCATATTAAGTAGACATCAATATCAAATCAAAACCAGTTTTAAAACACCTATCCATGAGATCAATCAATTTCAAAACAAGAATAAAAAAATATCATGCCTCATAAAAAAACATTATTTCATGTTATCCATTTATATCATTCAACATATTTCCACTTCATTTATCCTCCCATGCACAAAACACTTACCTCGCTTGAATTTTCTCTCATCACTCAAATATCAATTTTTTTTGCAAAGTCTTTCTCATCCAAACTCATACAAGGGTCACCATAGGCTTGATAAATTCGTAAATTGCCACCCGATGTGATTCAAGGACATATGTTTATCATGATGACTTTTTAGGGTTGTTCTGTGGCTTTTGGTTGGTAGGATTAAGATGTGAAAAATTCTGAGGCTGAATGAGGAGGGCTTGACTCTTTTTGAAGCAAAATTGCATTAATCTAATTTTCACTTAAATATGGTCTTCTACTCAATCCACATAATATCAATTCAGCTCCATCATCATTAAAAGTCATGAAAGATTTACACCATTCATCATTTGAGCATCAAAAATTTCAATCTTCTCAAACATGATTTTCTTGAAAGCTCCAGATGGGCACAACTTTTCACCTCAATTAGAAGCTCTAGAAAAGGCACAGCTTCACTTGTCATGAAAGCTCCAGAAAAGGCACAACTTTAAATATAATGTATTTTTCAGTAGAAAACACATCTCTTCAGAATTTAATTTTCCACCCAAAGTATCACAGAATGTGGTGGCACAACACAAGACAGCTTCCCCCACACTTAAGCTCAACTAGAATATGCAATTTCACTTCAAGGGTTGGTTGGATAGGGAAAATTGGCTTGTAATGTGGCTAACCTAACAGGCTGTGCATGGCTTCTAAGGGCTAGAAGGATTAAATATTCAAGGTAGGCCATTATAAAAAAAAGGATTCCTTGAAATAGGGGCTTTAATACCAAACACATGCATCAATCATTTAAACATATGTACCTCAAACCCTCAAGTTTTGACAGGAATAGATTAAATTCTGGATAAATCAATCATGGTTTGGTTCTCTCAAAAAGTGAGGTGAATGTAAAGAATATGAAAATAATGGTTCAGAAGCCTCACAGGAAAGTGATTTCAAATATAAAGACAGTGAGATGAGGCACGAGATTCATAATTTAGTGTACTTTTCATGAAATTACTAAATATTTGAATTTTAAACAATGTTATTTTAGAATTCATTTAATATTAGTTTCAAGGGATAAATTGTTTCACTCTTTGATATGCATTTTTAAAATTGTGATGAGAATCATTTCAGTTCAAAATTTTCAATAACACAAAGAAACTTGAAAAATAAACACACAAAATTTGAAAAAACAAACAATTTTTTTTTGTTTTTTTAAATCAGGAAAACAATTGAAATTACTAAACTAAAAGGTTCCCTCCCTCATACTTAAAATATTTAATTTTTCTCAATGTGAACCCATGAGATGATATATGCACATGAAATGCATAATTTTTAAATAGGACAAATAATATAAAAGTGAAAGGGTTAGGAACAGCCTCATGTGATCAAGCGATGATGGGGTCATGCAGTGTGATAAAATCCACTACATCAGTAGGAAGTCCCTCAATATATCTCTTCAAACGTTTTCCATTTACTGTAAATCTCCTTCCAATGTCCTCTTGTGTGATCCCCACTGCACCATAAGGAAAACATTAGATACAATATAAGGACCTAACCATCTGGAACGCAACCTACCAGGCATCAGCTTCAGTCGTGAACTGTAGAGAAGGACTTTCTCTCCAACATTAAACTCACTTTGTTAGATAATTTTGTCATGAGCTACTTTTGATCTTTCCTTGTAGAGCCTTGAGTTCTCATATGATGACAGTCGAATCTCCTCATGCTCTTGAATTTGCAACTTTCTTTGAATTCCATCTTGGTCCAAATCCATGTTGCATTTCTTTATATCCCAATATTCCTGATGCTCGACTTCCACTGGGAGATGACATGCTTTCCCAAAAACAATCCTAAATGGGGACATACCAATGGGTGTCTTGTATGCTGTCCTATAAGCCCACAATGCATCATCCAAGCGCTTCCTCCAATCCTTCCTATTTGGTTGCACGGTTTTCTCCAATATTTGTTTCAACTCACGATTTGAAACCTCATCCTGACCGTTTGTTTGGGGGTGGTATGGTGTTGATGTTTTGTTTGTCACCCCATAATTTCGAAGGAGGGAAGCAAATTCCTATTACAAAAGTGTGTCCCTTGGTCACTGATGATGACCTTTGGTACTCCAAACCTGCAAAAAATCTGTGCTTTTACAAAGTCCACAACAACATGAGAATCGTCAGTCCTGGTGGCCTTGGCCTCCACATATTTACTCACATAATAAACAACAACCAAAATATACAAAAATCGAAACGAACTAGGAAAAGGACCCATAAAAGCAATGCCCCATACATCAAAAATATCACAGAATAGTATGGGTTGTTGGGGCATCTCATATCTCCTAGAAATATTCCCAATGTGTTAGCAACGAGAGAATGACTTAGAAAACACATGGGCATCATGGAACAATCTAGGCCAATATAATACAGAGTACAAAACCTTCCTAGCTGTCCGTTGGGGTCCAAAGTGTCCACCACAAGAAAGTGTATGACAGAAATGAAAAATAGACTCAAACTCATGATCAAGAACACACCTCCTAATGACATGGTCACTACACATGCGCCAGAGGTAAGGATCATCCCAAACATAAAATATTGACTCACTCTTTAATTTTTGGACTAGATACTTTTTTAAGTTTGAAGGGATTTTAGAGGAAACAATGTAATTAACTAAATCAGCATACCAAGGATGCGCACCTGAGATGGTATAGAGATGCTCATTGGGGAAAGTGTCCCAAAGTGGTTCCTGGTCCAAGGTGTCATCCTCTAGTGTGTGAGTAAGCCTACTCATGTGGTCTGCTACCAAATTCTCTGATCCCTTTCTGTCCTTTATCTCGATGTCAAACTCTTGAATAAGGAGCATCCAACAGATAAGTCCTAGATTTGCATCTGGCTTCTTCAAGAGGTACCTCAGAGCTGCATGGTCAGAAAAAACAACTACTTTAGAGCCCAATAAATATGAACGGAATTTATCTAAATCAAATATGATAGCAAGAAACTCCGTTTCTGTGGTACTGTAGATTGATTGCGCTGAATCCAATGTCCTTGATGCATAGGCAATCACATGTGAACGTCCTTCCACCCTTTGAGATAAGACTGCTCCAACAGCGAAGTTGGAGGCGTCACACATAAGCTCAAAAGGAATCACCCACCGTGGGGGTTGTATGATAGGTGGAGTGGTCAGACACTTCTTTATCTCATCAAAGGAAGTCCTACAAGAATCGTCAAAAACAAAATCAGATTCTTTTTGAAGTTATCGTGACATAGGAAGAGCGATCTTACTAAAATCATTGATGAAGCGCCGATAAAATCCTTCATGCCATAGGAAAGATCTAACATCACGCACAAATTAAGGATAGGGTAAGGATGAAATAATGTCTACCTTAGATCTATCAACCTCTATCCCATGTTTTGACACTACATGCCCTAAGACAATGCCATTCTCTACCATGAAATGACACTTTTCAAAGTTGAGGACCAGATTCTCCTCAATACAACGATTCAACACATTTCCCAAACTAATTATACATTCATCAAATGAAGATCCATACACTGTAAAATCATCAATAAATACCTCCATGCAGGTCTCAATAAAATCAGATAAAATACTCACCATGCATCTTGGGAAGGTACCTGGGGCATTGTAAAGTCCAAATGGCATCCTTCAGTAAGAAAAGGTACTGAATGGGAAGGTGAATTTCATCTTCTCCTGGTCCTCCGGAGCTATAGAAACCTGAAAATATCCAGAAAATCCATCCAAGAAACAATAGTGTGTCTTCCCAGCTTTTCTCTCAAGCATCTGATCAATAAACGGGAGGGGGAAATGGTCCTTGCGAGTGGAATTATTTAGTTTCCTATAATTAATACACACACGCCAACTGTTTTGCACCCTCATTGGAACTAACTCATCTTTCTCATTTTTAACAACAGTAACACCATTTTTCTTAGGCACAACCTGAATAGGACTTACCCACTGAGAATCTAAAATGGGAACGATTATACATGCCTCGAGCAATTATCAACTTCTTTTTTAACAACTTCTAGGAGGGTGGGATTGAGTCTCATTTGTGGTTGTCTCACCGGTTTATCCCCATCGTCCAAGAGAATCCTATGCATGAAAATGGGGGGGATAATACCTGATATGTCATCCAAGGTCCACCCAATCACCCCAATGTTCTCCCTCAAAATATTCAAAAGCTTTTCTTTATGTTCAAAAGGGAGATTGTTAGCAATGATAACAGGTAATCTCTAACCACTCAACAAGTATGAGTATTTCAGATTTGGTGGCAATGGCTTGAGTTCTAATGAAGGAGGGTGATGTATGGATTGAGAAATTGATGCAACAGACATATATGCACAATGAACATTAGTATCGGAATATAAATCATCACAATCAGAGAATAAAGCACCAAATCCATCAGCATTCTCAATAGCCATGTCATAATCAGAGTTCACATGATCAAAATCAGAATATGATTCCATTTCAAAATCAAATCTTAGAGAGTCGTGTTCCTTAAAAAAGGGTGTAGAAGTACTTTTAGACATCAAACTAGAACCAATACTCATAATCTCCCTAAGCATAGGACAATCCAATTGCATGGGGTTTCTACTTGGTGGTTCAAAATGGGAGATAACCAAAGAAGAATGGTCCTCATAGGGGTACTTCATGGAATCCATAACATTAAATATCACAACTTCATCTCCAAATTCCATGGAAAGTGTACCCTCATTGACATTTATGATAGTTTTTGTAGTTTTGAGGAAGGGCCTACCTAAGATAATGGGGGCATGAGAACTTAGCTGATCATCCTCCCTGTTATGAACATAGAAATCCGCTGGAAAGATCATGTCTCTTACCCGAACAAGTACATCCTCAAGGACTCCTGCTGGATATGTCGTAGCTCTATTCACCAATTGCACCACTACTCTTGTTGGCTTCAACTCACCAACCTGCAAGGAAGAGAATACAGAGTGAGGCATCACATTTATTGAAGCTCCTAAATCACAAAGAGCATCAGAGAAGTGCAACTCCCCTATGGTACATGGCATGGTGAATGTCCCGGGATCCTTGAACTTTGTTGGCATTGCTAGAGTTGGTGTAATGAGTGCCGAGACATTCCTTCCAAGGTTGATCCTCTCATTTCCCTTGAGCCCTCTTCGATTGGTGCAGAGTTCTTTTAAGAATTTGGAATACCTTGGAATTTTCTTAATGGCTTCAAGTAGAGTAATGTTGATCTCCACATGCTTGAATGTGTCCAAAACCTCCTTTTGCATTGATTCTTCAGCCATCATCTTGGTTTGAACAACCCGGTTTGGAAAAGGAAGGGGTTTAGGAGGAACATCATCAATCTTTTTCTTACCTTTATCTTTCTCTTGGGATTGCTCATCAGTTGGTATGGAATGCGGCTTCTCTGGAGTTGAGGTGAATCCCGGTGGAATGGTAGGTACAGATGTATTTTTCATTTTCTTCCAACTTCTCAATGTGATGGAACTAACATTCCCCTTTGGATTTTGAGTTGGTTGGGAAGGTAGATTTCCAGAATTCTTACTTACAAGTTCATGGAGGGCGGTGGAAATCTGGCTCATTTGAGTCTTTAACTCCCTCAGCTCCGAACTTTGACTCTTTAGCTCATTCTGTTGATTAAGAACAATTTTCATCAAATGATCATCAGTATTAGAATCTACCTTTGGTGGGGGATTCCCTTATTGTTGGCTTGTTGATTCTTGGGCTTCAAATCTCCTTTGGGGTTGTTGGAAACCCTGATGGTAAGGCGGAGGCTGCTGGAAGTTTTGTTGAAAGGGTGGCCTTTGTTGTTGTTCAGAGCCATACCTCATGTCCGGTTGATCTTTCCACCCTTGGTTGTCTGTTGGAGAAAATGAATCAATCTTCTTTTGGGGATATGGTTATTGTTGCTGCTGAAATGGTCTCCCAGGGAACACTGTTGCACAATCTTCTGTCTCTTGTAGTTGTGGGCAACAGTCAGTTGGGTGGCTTGTCTCAGTGAAAATGCCACAAGGCCTTGAAGGAGGGGTTAGAGATGTCTTTTATGCCAATTAAATTTGCATCACCATAGTGGTCAATTCTTACAACATAGTATCATTCAAATGGATTTAAATAGAAGAATGACTTACCTGATGTACTCCCCTGACATGTGGTGTACCTCTATCACCAAATTGTTGGGAGTTTTGGACCATCTTGTCGATCAACGCACATGAAGCTACTGGTGTCTTTTCCACCAATGCTCCTCCAGTCTCAACATCTACCATGCTTCTCTCCATAGGTGTGAGTCCTTCATAGATGTAACGGATGAGTAATTGCTCACTGATTTGGTGATGTGGGAAGCTTTCACACAACTTCTTGAATCGCTCCCAGTACTCATACATTGACTCCCCTTGTTCTTGATTGATCCCCAAGATATCCTTACGAATGGAAGTGGTCATTGATGCTGGAAAAAATCTCTGCAAGTAAAGACGTTCCAAATCATTCCAACAAGTTACATCTTCGGGTTGTAAATAATACATCCAATCTTTCGCAGCTCCATCAAGTGAGAATGGGAATTCTCTTAATTTGATTTGGTCTTCAGATACATTTCTTGGTTTCAAGGTTGAGCAAACCAAATTAAATTCTTTAAGGTGTTTGTTGGGATCATCACCAGATAATCCATGAAACTTTGGAAGAAGGTGAATTAATCCAGATTTCAATTCATAGTCCGATTCGAGATTTGGGTATGCAATACAATTTGGTTGATAGTTAATATCCAGTGCAGAAAATTATAGAATGGTTCTATTAAGATAATTTCCATTATTTCCAGCCATTGGTTCCTCTTTTATGTTTAACTTTAAATTGCTTCCAATTTCAATGTTTCCAGAAGAGAGGAATTCACCAACTAGTTGAATATTGAAACTTCCCGTAGATTGAGAATGTATGATTCGTGCCCTAAGGCTACGTTCAATCTCAGGGTCAAGATCTAAGAGATCATTGGGATTAGTTCGTGTCATCCATCAATGAAAGATGAATAGAAGGAAAATGGACCATAGTAAAATAAAAATTAGAAGTTTGAGTTGATGGTCAAATAGAAGTAGAAGGAAATAAAAGAAGGAGAAAAAAATTCAGATTGGGTAAAGACGGAAGAAAGAAGAGAGGAAGAGAATAAAATGTAAAACAAAACAAATACCTCTAATTAGTTGAAATAATTACATGCCTCCCTGGCAACGGCGCCAATTTGGTAGAACGTTGTCGTGGGCTCCCTCAAATGATTAGTGTGATTTTGGGGTACTTAGGTCCAGCAGAGTGGCTGACCAAGGTCGTCTCTCAAAGGAGGAAGTGAATTAAAACAACTTTTCAGAGGTATTCTAGAAACAAAATAAAAGTGATTAAATACACAACTTGAAAGTATGGGGGTGGTTGTTTATAGTTTATAAATCTAGAAGATGTTTTCTAGAAGAAGATTTCATTTTTTTGTATTTAATTTTGAAATGAATTTCGATTAAAATGACACAACAAGAAGATAATTTTTTAGAAAATATTTTAAAAGGTGTAATCGATCTAACTCTATCTCTTAATTCAATTATTAATCATTATCATTTAAATCAATATCCACTTAATTATGATCCCTTAATTTTTTAAATCCCTAACCCTATGATAATCATCTTTACCACGAAGATTGAAGTGAATTTAACCTTAGGCTAACTTCGGAACATGCAATCGCAACATCCTTCTTTGATTGATGTTCTCAAACTAGCTTATGGTCAGTGGTAAATTTAGTCACATAACTACTCTGTAAATGAGGATTAATTGAGTTTAGGGATTATATTTTAACTCTACAAATGGATCCTGCGTGGTTTTGAATTACCGGTTTAGGTTGCACTCTCACAGTTCACACAATTCCCGACCTCGCGTGTTTTGTATTAACTATTCAATTGTTTGCTTAGTTTCATTTAAATTAAAAACTCAATTAATAGATCACAATATGTGAATTACAGTAGCTCATTGATTCAAAATAAAGTAATGAAGAATGATAGAGGTCGATCGATTACTAAAAAGAACTACTATTCTATGGGTGGTGTAGTCATCGTAGAAGCATTTTGCATGTGCAAAGGTTTATAATGGGTATAACCCAATAACGCTTCTACTCAATAACTTCATCCCAAAGAGGAATATTAAGAGAATAAGTAATTTAAACAAAACAGAAAAAAAGAGAAGAAATAAAAGAATAACAAAGAAGTTTATTACACAAATGAAAATATTACAAAATGAATAAGAGAAGGAGGCTTCGATTAGGGGATCCTTACTTCAAGAGATAACCCTCTTACAATGGTTGGATAATTTAGGTGAAACAAATTCTCCTCTGCCTCCAATCTCCTAATTCACATCCCAACCCCTCCAAATGAGAAAAACTCTAATTTATAGAGGGGAGGGGAGAAGAGGTTACAAGTGGTTTCAAGTGTGAATGTGGAAATTCGGACAAATATTTTATTCCAACTTTCACCACCCATTTGACCTCTGAAACGCGGGCTTTGACTGGCCATCCAGAAGGATGATTTGTTCGAAATCATGTTACCGAGCTTTCCTCAAAATATGGGCTAAATCCAATCCTGTATGTAGAATATATGACCCAAATACAGAACCCATGTCCATTCTGCCGAGTCCAGCCGACCATTGGATTAATGGCTCATTTAATCCATCCAAATGCACTCTTTAGATCTAGTGTCCTGAATGAAAGTTTTAGAAAATTAAGTTATAAACACGGTTAAAAAATTTCAAATTCGTATTATAAATAAAAAAATATTTATCTTCTAAATAATACAGTGCACTATTAAGGGTAAAACTAGAATTTTCACCAAAATTTAAAATGAATGATCAAATCCCAAATATTTTATAAATAAACATATTTAGCACAATTTGGGGAAATTATATAATTTATTATCAATAAAATATTCAACAAAATAGTGTTTTATCATACACCTACCAGAAACAACCAAACTTCGCAGAATAACCAGATCTGAAACATCTTTCCGCATTACTCCAATCTGAGCCCGTGTAGCAGAAAGGACACCAATATGAAGCTCCTGAATTCCAACAGAAATCAGAATAATTTTTCTCTCAAATATAAGAGCATTTCGAGCCCACCAAATGAAAGAAACTAATGATGAAATTGTAGAGTGGAACATAGGTTTCACCTGAGAACTATAATCCGCCTAAGAAATAGAGTCCATCAATTGTCCAAAACTCTCCATGTTCTGTCGACATCAAAAAATATCCTGTAAATAAGTCCATAGAGAAAATGAAGATCGACAAGATAAGAAAATATGATCAATAGTTTCATCATCAGAAAGAAAACTAATGCAAATAGATGCAAGAGAAAATCCATCTTTCTGAATCATGCGCTGCAAAGGAAGTCTACATTTCCAAATCCTCCACATAAGCAGATAGTGTGCCGGCAGAATAAAGGAAGAAAGAAACATAATCAAACAAGAAGGGACCAGAAACGGCTCAGAGAACACGTGTCTATAATCCTCCTTCGTTCTGAAATTTCCAGTAAGACTGGGTAACCAAATCAATGTATCCATCTTAGAGTAATGATAACAATCCACCTCCACTTTCAATGAATCAAAAAGCAGCCCCTGAGCCATGCTATTATTATGAAATTCAGCAATAGAAAGATCATTCAAAGAAGAGGGGATCACCAAATCTTCAGCAATGACACATGATAACCAAGTAGTCTTCCAGCAATTCAATGAGGAGTTTTGAGAAAACACCCATTTAGAGGATTGTGATAGGTTATAATAAGCATGCTTAATTGAGGGCCATATAGAGGAAGCTCATAATCAAATACTTTGGATATGGATATAAAATCAAAACTTTTTTAGAATATTCTGTTTTGAACATTCTAATAAATCATCAAATAATTTTTATATTAATTATTGGTTATCCATAAAATTTTCAAATTATAATCCGTAAATTACCTAATATCATAATATAAAAGCTAAATATTTTATAACATATAGACATTTAAAAATATATAAAAACAGAGAAATAAAAATATATAATCAGGAAAATAAATTATTGAAAACTATTTGGTCATGATGTTTTTTATATATTATGGTCAAAAAAACATATAATGTTTTATGATAATTAATAAACATATATAAATATAGATAATTTAAAATTTCATAATGTTTTGATAAATTGAATTTTCATAGAAATAATTTAAAAATAAAAAACAATTTAAATAAAATTTATAAATGAAAATAAATGAATAAAAAAATACTATTTCAACCACAAAAAAATGTTAACTATTAAAAAGTATACGTTTTTCAATTAAAAATATACACTATAAAAAAATTTAACAAAAACATTATAATAATAAAAATTAATTCATTTTAATTCATTTTTTTGAAAAAAATTATAAATGATAACAAAATGAATACAATTAAATTAATAGATCAATGGAATTTATAACCAGTACATAATTAATTTATTTTAAAAAACAAAAAAAACAAAAAAAATTGGTCATCGGTAATGCAAAATAGATCCAAAATTCTGATCAAATCTATAAAAGTTTGCGGAATAAGGTGAAGGAAGGATAATTGAAGAAAAATAAGCATAAAAAAGAAGTAAAAATCACCAATAAAATCCCTGCACCACAGTTGCATGTTGACTGATATAGCTTGAGGATCATGAAAGAACATTTAATGATGGAATATTGAGAAGAATACATGTGAAAAGACGATGAAAATCAACTAAAAGATAAGATCGAGGGTCTACAAATGTCGTTGGGAGCATTCTAGTGTTGTCATCAGTTGAGATGATCGGTTTCTATCAAAAAAGAATTGAGAGTTTTAGGGTCCAAATGTTTTTTTAAAACACATTAAATGTCATGTTTTTTAAAACCATTGTTAAATTTAATTTTTAAAACATTTAACAGTCTATTTTTTATAAAAATAACATTAAAAGTTGTTCTCAATTTTTTTATCAAAACTTTTATAAACATTCATGTTAAAACTTACCATATTCTCTTTTAATATTGGTTTTAAAGAATCTGACTTTAAAACTACGATGTCAAAGCCCATATTTCTACTAATGTGAGTAGATCTACTCGAAACAATTTTATCCAACACAGAATCCCCTTACCCAACTCCATCTGTAAAATATTTAATTTTTTATCAATATCTATTAAAAGGGATAACCAGTGAATTAATTTTCAAGAATAAAAAATATAAAAATAAATAGATTCTCTCCAACACCATAAGAAAAAATGTAGGGAGGATTTTTTTTATACCAATTTCATAGTATATTTATGGTAATAAAGAGGTTCAAGCATTGAAGGATTCCAAAGCTATTAATTTAATAAGTGTAAGAGAGATAGAAGGAAAATAAACCTTTGAAGCTATGAATAAGGGTAAAGAATGAAATAAACCTAGAAAAAGTTTGGGAAAACATTGTATAATTAGCAGGGAGGTAGATAATAATTTTGAGTTGAATGATATTAAGGAAATAGTTAATAAAATTCATTGAACAAGGGAAAAAGATTATCAGTTCCACTTCATCTTGAATAATCCTAAAAAGAGGAAGAATATAGATAACTGGAACCATAAAAATCTCTGATCCCATTCCTAGAGACGATGATTAATGATGAATTGGAGTTATAGTAAATTTTTTTAGATATTCTTAAATAACCAAACATCAATATCCAATTCATGGAATATATATCTCGAATGATGAATTATGATTTTTTTGAAGGAATTATTTTTAAATAGATGTATGATATGTTGAATTTAGATTTATCTACCTTATTGAGTAATTTTAAGTGTTTTTCCAAAGAAAAAAAGCACTAAAATTAAGTAACCCAAAAAGTTTTTCTATACCATAATCTATAGAGTCTTACAGTTTTCTAAAGGTGTTGTGTGATTTTGGAAAAACTATAAAACTAATTCAATATAGTGTTTTTAGATGGTGGTACATTTTGAACTATAGAATTCATGAGCATCCCTGTGGGTAGAATATAGATCTGCAAAGTACCCTTGTTTTATTTTATAGGGTGTTATTAGAAATCTTTGAAAATTTATTTTCATATTGAAATTTGTAATCTATGATAAGGATGAAGAAGGATAAATCCATATTATTCTAGGGATACACTTTCCAACAATATGTAATGCACTTATAGATCTTAAATAATGATGAATCATATTTAGATTTAGTGAAGAGTAAGTCATATTTGACATGGAGATAACAAGACTAGGAAAGAGATTAAGTGGAATCTCAAGTTGTCTTTGTCATTGAAAAGGATGAAGTACCTAAGGAAATATTATTGTATAAGATACTAGAAGAATATGATGAGAAGATTATATCACATTTTGAAGGTATTGTTCGAATTAAATAAGAAATTTTTCGAAGAAGTTCAAGAGGGAAAAATATATATTGACGAGGTGTTCTCGTGAGAACCATAGATTAATAACACCTACCAAAATTACAATAATTGTATTATCAAGACACCAGTGTCGGAACCAAGGAAAATAAATAGATTCTTTTTTTACTCATTTTTTGAGTGATCGAAACCCTACCAATGATATTTAACATGAATTTTAATTAGGATAAATAAATAAAATGCTTGGTGATTTCAGGATAATATTGTAATTTGTTAGATGAATGATTTCCAATATTAATATAATCATCCCTATAGTGTTCACCCCTAGTATTTTTATTGATAATGGAGTGGAATTGATCTACCAACTATAGAGAAGTGTCTCCCAAATAATCGAGGATTTATCAAAATATTGGAACATAAAATGATTGTTTTTTGAATTATTTTCTGAATTTCGTATAGTGAGTAGATGATCCCATTAAAATTGTTTCCCAATAAGGGAGTATTTTTAGTGGATCAAATTGAAGTGAAAGAGTTAATGCAATGATATAAACATAAAAATTACATATTATAGTAATTTTAAACTATAATTCACGTTTTTGGACTCCAAAGAATCTGTTCAGTTGACATTTTTAGAGAATTATGACTGGATACTAAAAATTAATCCAATACATTAGAAGTGGACACTACTACAAAGAATCCATTTCTATAAAAAAAGTATTCGAAAACAAAATATGAATTATTTTCATGATAAATATTGACCATTTTCATCTTTCTATCATCTTTAACCATACACTCCCTTAATCCATGAGAAAATATTTAAAAAAAATGAGATGATCATATAAATATTGGTAAGAGATATTAAAAGAAGATATCCATTTGTTGACACAAAAACATTAAATAACATAAATCATTAAAACCCATAACAAGAAAAAGAAAATTCATTTTGGAAACATAGAACCCCAAACTAATAATACTATTTCAAATCAATTTTAATTAGGATAACCATATGTCCAAAATCCAATATAATCATCACCAAAATGCTTGGAATGCTATCAGGGTTCACCCAATGTTATAACTGGCTCACCCAGTTATATTTAGGACCCCCATCATATAAGTTGTAGCGGTTTGACCCAATGCTATCTACTATACCCCAACATATAAGATGTAACATGATCAACTGACGATATCTAGGCCACCCATAATATAATTCTCAATCATTATATAATGAATAAAAAATTTCTTTCTTGAACTATTTAGTTATAAAATATTTTTAAAACTCTATTCATGTTGTAAACAGAACACTTTTGGATATCAAAGTAACCCTTTTATTTTCAAATTAACTATTTAAATCAAAACACCGTGTAAATCATATAGAAAAGAAAATTTCTGAACATTTCCATGTAAAATCATAAAGGGAACATAAAAGTATTACAGATTTGTGATGTTGAGAGAATTATCTCTTTCTTTATAAGTTAAAAATATCATTCCTTCTGTATTTTTTGTTGAAAAATCACAAAGAGAATCATTGAGAAAATAAAAAAAAATCCATTAAAAAATCCTATAAAAATGTAAAAAACAGAGTTAAAATTAATTAAGAAATAATACAATTATAATAAAAAACTTTTGGAAACAATTTTAGAAAACATGGACATGGGAGAAATAATTATTTTTAAGGGAAATTTAAAAAAAATTACCTTATCAATATCCTATAATTGAAGTGAGAATTAATAAAATGAAAACAATATGTATATCAATTGAAAATACACATAAATAAAGTATAAATATAATATAATATATTAAAAAATCATTTAAAAATAATCATATAATGACATAATCAATGAAATATGCATTTAACCCAAAGAATGGAAATCAGTTAAGAATTCTTCTACCGATTTGTAATCAGTCAAATTGTATGCCCCATAAAATTATTAATTAAAAGATTAAAATTTTAATACAATAAATAAAATGAGATTCATGACATTATATATCAAATGAAATTTTATAAACTACAATAAATAAATAAATGATGAATAAGGTATTTTATCACAAAAATAAAAGTGAGATGAGAAACACTTACCTCACGCTTCCATTTAGTTTATTTTCTTAATGTAACCTAATGTATAAAAGTTAAAAAAAATTATATTAATTAATAATACAACTATACTAATATTTATAATAAATTATATGATACTTTTATATCATATTCCCACTAATTTTTTAATAATATATCTTGATTTTCATTATTTTTAGTCTGTTTTCTTCAAGGTTTCATGGTTTGATCACTTGTATATAATTATTATTTGTCTTTTAAAATGTAAATAAAAATATTGTAGTGAAATGAAACGGTATTAATACATTTATATAATTTTCAATTATCCAATGTATCAGTTTTCATTCTTACACGAGGATGATTCAATTGATAAAATGTTAATGATAATTGTTTACTTTAATTTTGTTGTTTGTTCTGAGGGACAAGAATTAATTTTGTTTTATATTGTATTTTTTCTATATATTAGTTACAAAACATAGAATAGGTAAATTTAAAATTATTTAACAATAATAATACTTTTTTAACATACTTTAATGTAGAAATGTAAAATTAAAAATCCATATCCCTAAAGATGATTAACCCCCATAATTTGGACAATGGGTTTGTTTCCTTAAATTAGAGGAGGAATTAAAAGGGATGGATATAAGATATTAAATTAACAACATAAAAATATATTATATACATGATACAGTTGTTTTTAAGACTTTATGGATGAAGTGGGTGAAGATAAGGTAGAAAAATAAATGAATTTATGAGAGGTTGTTTGAGAAATTATCCTCTCAAATATCATCTCTTTGATGTATCCCTTAAAGAACTTGGAACTAGCCTATGGGAGATAATAATGGAAAATTGATGTGGGAATAGTGTGGAGAATTTGTTTAAGAAAATATTTTAGGAGATTATAATCTTTTTGGGAGAAAGGGGTTTGTGAGGAGTGATATTTATAGTTAAGGGGAGGTGGTTTTATGTGATTAAATATTAATTATTATATATTTAAACCCAACCATATTTGAGAGGAATTAATTTTAATGAATTATATTGATAAATAATTTTATAAATGAATTTTATAGAGGATAAACAAATAAACCACCCATTTAATGTTTTAATTTTTAGTTATTTTAATCTTTTACCTCTTAACTTTAACCAGTTTCATTATTTTACCTATACGTCGGTAAATATTTTTTTACCTGAGTAAAGTTTTTATGTGTAAAAATATAAATATAAGTAATTAATTCTTTAATCCTTATAATTACAAATATGGAATACATTTTAACAAATTCAATTCACATAATTATATGGAAATAAATTTCATCTTACAGATATATAATATTTAAATTTTACTTAAAACACTCCCAATTAGGTATTATTTTAATAAACAAAAAAGGATAAATATTCTATAATTAAAATAGTTTTAAAAAATTACCATTTTGAACCCAAAAATAACATCATTCTAAAATAAAATTTATAGTTGATAAAAAAGAATTTTAGTGAATGAAATATAACAAATAAATAATCATTTTAATAAAAATAAAAATAAAAATATAATTTTTTCTTTTAATTTTAATCAACTTATTTAAAAGAAATTTCACTTTTACAAAGATTGATATTTTCACTATTCAATTAAAACACAATATTTTCAGAAAACACCAAAATTTAAAACAATGAAAAAATTTGTATTCATATTTCAAAAATGAATTTTATTTTATGAAATAAATTTTATATATTTATGAAAATTATTTATAATATTCCCTCTTAAAATGTAAGAAATAATTTTTTTTTATGAAAATGTATTTGTGAAGAATAAAATGGATTTACTAAAAATTCGAGTGATTATTTAAAAAGAATTAAAAATTACATTTTTGATCAGCGTGATCATTATATATTTAATAATTTCATTAATATTATTCATTCCCTCTAATTTTATGTCTATGTCATAATGATCATATTAAAATAATAAGATTCCATAGTTCATTTAAGCTTTGTGTTTCGTATCTTGTACATGATCGAACATAGTCCTTTATTTTTAAAATCATGGGATATTATAGTTGATCCCCATAAGAACCATTTATGCTAGAGTGTATGTGTTTATTATATAAAACTAAACACAACTTCCTAAAAATATCATTTACCATATCTATTTATGGACTAGACATTAGAGAGCTTATTCCGGGATTAGTTCTACTACATTCTATTTGGTAATTCTAGTTATAAACTAATACCTTTATACCAACTTGACCAATAAAATACTACATTTATATTCCCATGTAGAATATTTTACTATTAGTATATATCCTTGGGAATATGTAACTCACTAGCTATGTTCTTATGGTCTGTAGTTGTTTTTTCTTCCCATAGGGATCCTTTTTATGTTTATTTGAGTAACATATATTTTGTGTTGAATATATGTGAGGAAAAGTACCTAGTATAAAATTTATAAAAGTTCCATTTTATAGTGTAATAATGATTAATTACCGGGTATAAGATTTCAAATCAATGAGTAAAAGTGGATTTGAAAACGATTAATTTGATAAAGGTTCTATTTGAACCTATCATAATATTGGGGAGAATAAGCTTTCTTATTCGTGAGGTAGTTTACCACCAATTTTTTAAACATTTTCCCAGATTTCGTGGACACATACCCCTATTTTGGAAATGATATACCATACTATTTTGATGAGTCTTATTGAGAAAAATTTTCTATTTTTGATGAAAAATATGTTTTCTACTCGACCATTTTCACTTAAAATTGGGAACGATATTTTCAGCTTATGTGTGATGTAAATAACAACTCTATCAGTGCTATTTTAAGAAATTAGTTTGAACACATATTTCGACTCATATATTATGTGATCTGCATAATCAATGATAGTTAAGTAAAATATATAAGCACATAGAAGAAATTATTGGATATTGTGTTTTCATTTGAAAATTAATAATAATATCATGTTTTTAAATGTATTGTTTATACTGATGATGCATCCTTAAGATACTATTTTATAAAAATGTATTACATGATAAGGATGATCTGGTGTATATTTTTACAAGAAGAGTTTTATATCATCAATAAATATGATATGGGATTGAATAATATTATATTATACCATTTATAGAGACTATAGTAGCCAAGCATGAATGAAGAGGATGTGGTGGATATTCTGTAAGAGTTCCCACGTGATTTTTTATTTTACAAGGATTTGAAATAAGGGTTTTGGTTTCCTGATATGTAAAACTGTCAACACAACAGGGCACTACAAATTTTTTTTATGTTTTTAGATCATCATATAACCCTTATTAGAATTAGAAAACCCAAAAATATAAGAATCTATCTATTTGGAATCAGACACAAACTATATTTTATAAAGAGGGAATAAAAAAGAATATAGAAAAAACCTAAAAAGTAGAAACAACTTCAATCATGGATGAATTTTTCATAATGATGATAAAAGAGAATATCCAACGCATTCCTTCTACCTAAGAGATGGAAACACTATATAGGGGATCCATGAAATTTTTTTATGGACTCCTTAACATTGATTTGGTGATATCTCTTTCAGTATATGAAAAATGGTGTTTTTGAAAGAGTAAGGTATCGATTATGGATCAACAACATATTATAAACCCAATAGAATAGGATCATATCATCTTATATAGCCATCCTCAATACTATTAATTAAATAAAGAGTGTTGGTCATATCGTAATGTATCAAGTTTGGAACCTAAACTTTACATTCTATCGGTGTTTATTCATTGAACAATTTAATAATGTTGTGTTCCAGTAAAAAATATTCCATCACAGAGATCATTAGCAAAGTGAAATTATGTGGTAAGGAACATAAAAATAGTAACAATCCTGATGCCAGTATCTTGGAGTTAGTGGTCACTTTATTACAATGGAATGGAGACAATATCTCATATCTCCAATGATCGATCAGTTTAGTAGTCTTTATGTCACTTTACGTATGCATTTCTTCCTTATTACATTTTAAATTAAACATAGAATATATCAAAAAAACTAAACTACTTCTTTTCACTTATTCAAAGAATTCATACTAATAAGCTAGGATGGATAAAAATAAAAGGGTGAGATAAAACACTTAGTAAGGGTTATCAAAAAAAAGAAGTGATGTAATGACATTATAGAATAGACATTACGGATAGGTAAATAATCTAGAATATAGATTCAATCAATATATGGTGAATTATAATGTATCTATATATTTTGTCAAAGTGAAAACCACTTGGAAAGTGATTCTTGAAAGCTGTATAAAAAAATGTTTATCATTTGGGCATCATGTATCTAGAACAAAAACCATAATAGCATCATGACATTATGTTCTGTGGGTAGATAACCATCTGATTCAGTTTGGAAACAAACATGAAGGGTTTTTCACCAACAATTTAGTCTCATGAGACATATCTATGCATCGAGGGGATATAATAAGCCCCGCTAATCACTTAAATAAAAAAAATTCAATAAATAGATTTAATTAAATATATACTCTCCTCGTAAATATACCTATTTTTTAGATGATACAGATTCATCCATACTTCCCCAGTCAAAACTACATTTAAAATAAACATTATATGAAAAATGGTATATGAAGAAGAAAATAATGATATCCAAGCTAAAGGGATATGGATATTTATTATAAAAAAATCAAATGAAAAATTATCTCAATGCAGAAGTATATACACCATATAAAAATTAGTAGTTTCATAATGCCAATAAATTCTCAATGAAATTGTAATTGAGTCAACGTCCCTTACCTTATGTCTGAATGTGTTATACACTTGATCTTAATGTACTAGATAATCAGATTAAGTCCCTTAATGAATCAACTCATATATTTTTCTACATGTATTTTATTTAGTATAATTTTTTTATGTTCATTAATGGTCTTTGGATGATTTATAGGATACCATTTTATTGTTCGAGATTGTTTTTTTCTTAGTTTTCATGATAGGTTTACTTGAATATATGTATATAAAATAATTTAAAATGAGAGTAGTTTTTTAGTATTGAAATTATATGTTATTAATGATCATAAAAATTATTTAATGGTTATATATTTAACTCAGTTATATGGTATGATGATGAATCATTAGATAAATCGTTTATATTATTTCGACATTTTTTCGATCATCACAAACTAGTATTGTCTAATGAACTTATATTATATATATATACACTAGTTATAGAATATAAAAAAATCTTAATAAATATATTATAATCTATTTTATCCATAAAATGGTTTTATTATAACCCTTGAATGATTTATCAAATGATGAAAACATGTCATCTACGAAAGCGGTAAATCAACACCTCACAGATGCTGTTTTAATTTTTAGTATAAAAGGGATATGAGAAAGGGTTTGATAATAAATATTACATTTTCACAATAAAATAAAATCTTATATAATATATTGTAATTATCATGAATTTTTTTATAGAATATTTAATGACATAATAATTATAAAATAAATTAAAATAAATTGAAAGATAACAAAAAAGGATTTTCCTCTTTAATTCCTCTTCTTGAGAACCTCCTTAAGGATTTTTCTTTTGGTATTTTCTTGTGACCAATGGATCATGGAAATAGGAGAGAGGGTTGGGAAGAGTATAGGATAGAAATTTGATATGTATAAAGGCCTTGGCGGTGTAAGGAGAAGAGGTGTTGAGGGGTGGTATTTATAGTGGAAGAGAGGGGTGTTTTTTTAATATTTTCTTCATTATTTTATTATTTTTTGCTCAATAAGAGAAATAATTATGATTACAAGACTAAATACAATAATTATCCCATGTGTGTTCTAAATAATTGTTCTGTACACCATTAATTATGTTTAAAATCTTGCATTTGTCTTAAAATGTTAAATACCGTACATTAACAAATTTCACTTTTATTAAGAAATTCATATGTTTCAAAAAAAATACAAAATATAAACCCTAATATTTTTCAATTTTTAGAATAAAAAAATTAACTCCATTTTATGAAGATAATTCTTATATACGATAAATTTATTTTTTAATAAAAATCATCATTTAGTCAAAAAATTCAAATTTTAAAATTATATCTAATTTCATAACTCATTGAAAAATTAACTAATGTCTAATAAAAATAAAGTATTACCATAAGAAATAAAAATATTTATTTATGATAATATTGAATGAAAATAAATTTTATTTTAAATAATTATATTAATTATAATATTTAAAATAATCAAACATGTTTTATAAAAATAAAAATACTTAATTTATAATTTCTAAAACATGTATTTAATTATATAATGATATAATTATATCATATTTATATTTATAAGATTGGAAAATATTAATTATACTTTTATAGGTTAGGTTAGTATTCTATTTTCAAAATTACTTTTCATAATGGTCACATTACTATTCCAAAGTTAAAGTTAAAATTTCATTGGTATATGTTCCATAATTTCTAGAAAAACCCCTCTTGTTTGATTCATTCATAATTTTTGATGTTTTTTGTGTGTTCTATATGTGATTTTATATGATTTATACTATAAAATTTTTTTATGCAATGTAATCTATCAATTTAATTGAAATAATATAATAAGATACATACCGTAAAAAATTGGGGTGTTATATTCTTCCATATTTCAAAAATTTCATCCTTGAAATTTTAATGAATATTGAATTCTAAACAGATGACTGTGGTTCTTCTTCATAACCTCCTCATGTTACCACGTTTCTTCTTCCATTTTATGGTTCCTGTAAAGAACCATAAAAAATCAAGTCATCATATTTATCAATACAATATATCTTGTTTAATGAATCTTGATAGGCTCTTCACAGTATGAAATATCTTTTTCCAATTCTATTTCTTCATAAGTGAGTATGTGTGTTGGGTTTAGCATGTAAATCATTAACAATGACATGTTAAACCCATAATGAAATTTGTAGAGACATAATGTCATTGTTAAATGGTAAGCTACAGATCCATAATTCCCATAATTTCCAACGGTCTGATATCCCTAGGGCATAGTGTAAATTTATTAACGAACCTTAAGACACCATTTCATGAATTTACATTCAGAAAGACAGGATTTCCCACTTGAAATTCCAAATCCTTTATCCGAGTGTTAGTATAATTCTTTGTACTACTTTAAGTTGGTTTAATATGAACCTAGGTATCCTTTACATTTGTCATTATCTCTTCAATAAGTTTTGGACATATATGTTTCCTCCCCAGATTCATCCCAACATGTTGAGTTTGAACTATATTTCCATATAATGCTTTATATGGCGCAATTTGAGTACAATAATAGAAACAATTATGGTAGGAAAATTTTATGTAATGTCTGTACTGATCCCACATACCAGGAAAGTCATGTGAGAATGATCTCAACATTTCTTCCAATGTTTGAATAGTCCTTTCAGACTATCCTTTTGTTTGAGGGCGATAAACAGTATTCATTTAAAGCTCAGTATCCAAATCCTTATAAATAATATACAATAGTTTTGATGTAAATTGTGTATCTCAATCGGACAAAATTGATAGAGGTTCACCATGAAGTCTTCGAACTTCATTAATATAAAGCCTTTCTAGGTGTTCAAGTGGTAAATATTCTCTTATATCATGTAAATGTTCTAATTTTATAAGATGATCAATAATAACCAACATTGTTTCATGCCTTCTAGGTATCCCCAGTAGTCCTATGAAAACATACTTCATAATTTCATTCCACATCCATATATGAATACGTAGAGGTTTCATGAAACCTATAGGATGTTGTATCTTGGCCTTAGATTATTGACAAGCGAGACACATTGAAAAATTTCCATAATTTCCCCACTACATGTTATCCCACAAAAGTAATTCCTTCAAATCTCTATAAATATTGGTACTACAAGGATGAATAGATCTTCTAATAGTTCCCTTTTTAGCTCAAGTATTGACGGAACATGTAACCACTTTCCAAATTTCAAAACCCAATTATCATACAATAAGTCTTCCAATCTTCTATCCTTAATGAATTTAATTTTCTTTTAAAGATTCTCAACACCATATTTTGAGCATTATATCTTCTCTAGTAAATATTGGAATGTAATAATTTTAGAAAGGAATGATGTTTCATCTTAATAACACCCATATCCATCTTTACTAGATCCGTGAACATAAGATCATTCTAAATCCTTATTCAGGTTAGAACTCCATGATCTTTCCAAATTAACCCATATGGTGCCATATTTTCTTTTCTTGGGTGGTACTATATTTAACAATTATAATCTTTGAGTAACTTGAGTCATCATATTTCCCTTGTGTTGAGTTCTTTATGTCTAAAAATTTATTTCAAACTCTTTTGATCCATATATATCTCACATCTTTCATAATAGAGATAGTCTCTCCATATTTTCTAAGAAAATATTACAAATACTAACTCAAGATCATGAGTTGGATAATTTTGTTCATGTGCCTTCAACTACCTTTATTTTTAAGCAATAAATTTATCAGTTTTCATAAAGACACAACCCAGTCCATTCATTGTCGCATCACTGCATCTCAGAAAACCATCATTTCTAGATATAAGACTAAAAAATAGAGAATTGACCAGTATTATATTGAATTATTAAAAACATTCGATATATTATTTTGTCTGTACGAACTTAACCCCTCTATGTATGTTCTTGGTCCATGGGTTACCCAATTGGGACAAATTATGAATGTAACATCGATCGTAACCTTATAAACCAAGAAAAATAGATACCTCAATTATGTTCATTGGTGTAGAAAATTCATTAATTTCCTTTTTCTTCATAGGATCAATATATATTCAATCCTTAGAGACAATATGGCCGCGAAAATAATCTTTTTGAAGACATAATTCACATTGTATAATCATACCATATTACTCTTTTCTTCAAAGAGTCTTGGGGAAAATGTGAATGTAATTATCAAGGTACTCATAGATTTTATATTATATCTAGATATTATTAATAAATTCCATATAAAAATAATCAAGATATTCCTTGAACACTAAGTTTATTGGATCCATAAAAATAAAGGGTGAATTAGTTAGTCAAAATTGAATTATTGTAAACTCGTATTTTCTATACCTAGTTCAGAATAATTCGTAGGAATATCTTTGTTCCTCACATGTAATTGATGATATCCAAAATGAAGGTCAATATTTGAAAAAAAGTGATTTCTATAGAGTTGATAAAATAAATCATCAATTCAAGGAATATTGTACTTATTATTTATTGTAAAAACATTTATTTCTCTATAGTCAATGTATACCCTCAAAGATCCATATATATTCTTCAGAAATATACTAGGGGCTTTCCATGGAGAAACACTCTAGTGAATAAATACCTTATTACTAAAATCATATAGTTTTTTCTTAAGCTTCAATAATTTCTTACTTTCCATTATATAAGTAGTTTTTGATATTGGCATAGCATAAGGGATTAGATCAATGATAAATTCAATGTCAGGATCTAGGGGGTTCCTAGGAAATTACTTAATAAATGAATCGATGTATTTATACATAATAGGTACATCCTCAAATTAGATATTTTTTTCAAAATAACTAGATTTTATTTTTTCTTCCACACTAATAATTTAATTTAGTAGAGCTATTAGTAGTGGATCTAGGTATGACTCATATGATGAGGTTTTTTCTCTAATGATGATGGATTTTACATCTTACGAACATATCATAATTTCGGTCTTATTGTAATGAATATTCTTATCATAATTTTAAATATAGTCCATGTTGAAGATTATAACAAATTAAATCATGGGTATGGTGATATTTTTAGAAACTAAAGCTTTTTTATGTATCTTAAAAGGGACTTACCAACAGAGTTTTGTTGCAATGAGTCTATCATTATGATTTTTGACTAAAAACTCATTTGTTATCTAAAAGGAAATGTATAATTTTCCTTAAAAATAGGGAAAATATAAAATAGTGATATTATCTAGAATAAAATAAAGCATTCGCTAAATTTTAAGACAGGATTAATGTACCTTCAACCACATCATTTGGTACTTCTACTTCAGCTATTGTGATCGAAAAAGTTGTCCATCTCCACATGGCCGCTTCTGTTTTAGATTCCCCTAATTATTTGAATAATTCCACATTTCAATACAACTGATGAATTGAACATCATAAAGTTTTTTATTCCCATTGAAATTATTAGCATGATGACGCTTTTCTCAGAACTTATAGAAATCTAACATCCCTTCAAGCATTTCTGAGGATAATTCCTTCCACAATTTTCACATAACAGAAATTGCTTCATTCCCTTTTTCTTCTTTGACACTTCTACTTTTGAATGGTTATCAAAATACATATTCTTATATTTATTTCCATTCAATATATAAGATCTAGAAAATTTCTTCTCTTTTCTGATTACACTTAATACTATTTCATCATATCATGAACTTGTTTACCAAGCCATCTCATTTCAGATTCTTGTATTAATACCTTCAAATAAATGATCAATCATTCCTTCTGAATCATGCATGTAATATATAACATACTTGAATAGTCATTTTAGGGTTTCCTCATAATAACAACACTTTATTCTTCCTTTTTATTTAAGTTATGGAATTTTCTTTTCATTTCAGTTATTTTATCATGATGTTAGTATTTGTCAAAAACTTTTTCCTTAAAATTTCTTCATTCCTTGTCTTCTATTTAATCTTCCTCCTAAATATTATGGATCAAAGACTGACATAGATTTGAATCACCCTTGAGACAATATATTTTTAGTACTACCTTTTCATTTTCAATAAATCTCAACACTTGAAATATATTTTTCAAGGGAATTTTTCCACTGATCAACTATCACTAGATTAGTAGTCCCACTAAAAGTTGGGGGCTACTTATGAATATAATGATCCAACATAGGTGTTGTATGGTTATTCATAATAACATGAGTAATTTGTCCTAATATATTCATAATCTTCTTAACTCCAACACTGACTATGCCGAATTTCTCAGTGGGAAAATACCTACATTGTCAGTGGGTGTTTATTGCTTTACATCCATTAGGCTCTATTTCATAAAAATGAAAAAACTAAAATATGTTATGATTCATTGTGAAAAAATTTGAACTAGAAACACAGTTACCATAAATTCATAATTTATGCATAGGTAATATCAAAATAATTACATTGTTTCTTAAGGGAAATTTTTAATTTCAATTCCATTATATGGGTTTGTAAAGAAAATGTGAATTATCCTAAGAATATACACCAGGAATTTTATACCAGGTGTGCATTAAGGCCCAGTGTTGTATACCAGGTTACCTTGTGTCAGGCCAGAGACACATTGTTAGAGTTGTTACCCTTAGGTACATCTATTCTAGAATCAGGTCCACATATAGTATCAAGATAGAGATGGTTAGATTATAATACCCACATAATCTCTACCATGCCATAATTCAAGAATTTAATTCTATTATTATCCGAAAAGTCCATGTGAGGATTATGATCCCTAAACTATGTTTTTCTAAAACTAGTTCCCATGGTTTCTACTAAACATCCAATAATTCCAATTGTAACAACCCTAACCCTAGTATCCCAGAGTTCATGGTCATTTTTCTATAATGGTATTGATATAAGTAATAAAATCACCATGTATTGATCATATTATTAATCTCTTTGAAAATAGATACAGACCTGGATCACTTTTTTCATTTTCAAATAAACATAGAACATACCAAAAGAAAATAAACTAGTTATTTTTACTTATTCAAATATTTAATCATTATAATAGGGTAATAAAACACATAAATCAGTGAGATAAAAATATTTGTAAGGTTTATATGAAATAATAATATGTGGAGTAAATAAAATGAAGAAAAGACATTATGTCAAGGTAAATAATCTGGAAAACATATTTCATTAATACATAGAAAATAATATCGCATCAATAAATCATGTGAAAGTGAAAACATCATGGGAAGTAATAAATGAATGTCTAATAATGAAAATTATTATTTTTTGGATGTCATGTATTTGTAACATAAACCATAGTACCATAAAGATAGTTTAATTCCTTTGGTAGATACCCATCTGATTGTATTTGTAAACAAACAAGAAGGGTTTTTCATCATCTACATTGTCTCATGACACTTGTCCATGCATCAAGGAACTATAACAGAACCCACCCATCATTGAAATTCCAAATAATTCTTAATACATAGATTTAATTCAAGAAAAATACACCTTTTCAATATCCATGTTGTGTAGAGGATATAAATTCATCTATATTTCCCCACTTAAGACATCATTCAAAATAAAAACCGTGTGTAAAATGGTATATGACCAAGAAAATGATCATATCCATAAAAAAAGAATAAGAATATTAAAAAAATATAATTTAAAAAGAAAAATTATCATGGAGGGGATGTAGATAAAGAAAATAAAAACTTATTAGATGATAATACCAAGTAAGTCATAATGAAATGAAAATTGAGACAAAGTCCTTTACCTTCTGTCCAAAGGTGTTATGAAATTGTTCTTAATATCCGGGATTATTAGATTAAACCAATTAATTAATTAATTTATATCATTTCATAAATGTAATTGATTTATTATAATTTTATTATGTTCAATTATGGTCTTTTATGAGTTATAAGATACAATTTAATAATTTAGGAGCATTCGTTTCCTTGGTTTTCTTGATCAGTTTACTTGTACATATGTATGGGAAATCATTTAAAATAAGAATAGTTTTCTAGAATAGATATTATATTTCATTAATGAATTTCTAGAATATTAATTGGTTACATATTTCATTCAGTTATATGGTTTTAGGAAGAATCGTTAGATAAAATGTTAGTGATAATCGTTTTGATTATTTTAGTGTTTTTCGATCATCCTGAACTAGTTTAATCTTATTCAATCATATTATGAATAGATACTAGTTCAAAAATATTAAATAATTTTTAATACATATATTATAGTCTTTTTAACCCTAAATATTCTTTTATGACCATCTTTGAAGGTGTAATTGAATTATGAAAATACGTCATCCGTGAAGGTAGTAAATCAACACCTAAGAGACGAAGTTTTCATTTTTTAGAATAAAAGGGAGAGAAGATTGGCTATAATGATGAATATTCCATTATCATAATAATATTAAATTTTATATAATATAATAGAGTTATCATTAATGGTTCGATATAAGAGATTAGGATTGAATAAGAAGGATATAAATTAAAATAAATTGAATGAGAAAGATAAATGATTCACCTGTTGAATTTCTCTCCATGATAACCTCCTTAAAAAAATTTATATATTTTGCTGATACTAAGGGCTCCTAGAAATTAGGGAGTGGTTTGGGAAGAGGATTGGGAATAAATTAGAAAATTTTCTATCATTTGGTGTTGTGAGTATAAGAGGTGGGGAGGGGTGTTATTTTTAGTAGAGATAGGTATTTTTTTAATATTTTATTCATTATTTTATTATTTAGTATCAATAAAAGAAATAGTGATTATCTCATTACTAAACATAGTAATTAGTGCATGATATTTTGAAATAATGGTTTCTTAAATCATTGATTATTTTTTAATTCATATATTTGTCTTAAAGTGTTAAATACAGTTAATTACCATATTCACTATTCATAAAAAATTCAACTATTTCAGAAAAATCCCAAGAATTCACCCAAACCATTTTTAATATGTATATTTCCAAAATGAAATCCATTTTTTGAAAATAATTTTATATAAATAGGAAATTTAATTTTTAATTAAAATCATCATTAACTAAAAAATATTATTTTAAAATTATAACTATCTTTATAACACATTGTCAAATTAACGACGGTCTCATAAAAATATCTTATAAAAATAAGACATAAAAATATTTATTTATGATTAAATTTTATGAAAATATATTTTATTTTAAATCATTTTATTAATAATAAAATTGAAAATAATCATTCATGTTTTATAAAAATATCAATACTAATTAATAATACAAAAAAACATTTATACACACTGACATAATTATATCATATTTCCATTTATGAGATTCCAAAATATTATATATAACATCATAAGATAGTTTACTATTATATTGTCCAAATTACTATTCCTAAAGGTCACATTACTATTCCGAAGGTCAAGTTACTATTTCTTTGGTATATGTTCCTTAATTTATAAATTTTTTTATTTATTTCATTATTAAAGTGTAATTATTTTTTGTGTTATCTCTGTGATTTTATTATATATTTACTATACAAAATAATTTTTTATGCAATTTATGTTGTTGAATTAATTTAAATTAATGAAGAAGATACATACCATAAAATACTGTTGTGTTATTTTCTTCTCTCCATAAGAAATTTCTTCCAAGAAATGTTTATGAATATTTACTTTTACGTAGATAAGGATGGTTATTATTCATAATAACCTCAGGTTCCAACATTACCTATTCCATTTTATGGTTTATCCAAAGAACCTTTACCAGTCATGTCATCCAATTTCTGAATACTTTCTCCCATATGTCAAGAACCTCGATAGGATCTTCACAGTTTCAAAATTCATGTTCTGGTTATACTTCTTCATATGTGAGTACATGCATTGGGTCTAGAATTTCCTTATTTAATAATGACATTTGAAACACATCATTATCTTTGGAGAGACTTGGTGGCATTAAAAAACTATAAGATACAACTCCAATTATTTTCAAAATTTCATATGGTCTAAAGTACTTGGGGTTCTATTTCCCTTTCTTACCAAACCATAAGACACCCTTATAGTGAGATACTAACAAAAATTCATGATTTCCCACTTGATATTCCAAATCCTTTCTCTGATTTTCAACATTACTGTTTTTATTACATTAATATTATTTAAGATAATCCTGAATAGGCTTTACCTTTTTCATTCTCTCTTTAATATTTTATGGGCCTATATGTTTCCTCTCGCTAACCATATCCGAATAAGTTTGAGTTCGAAATATCTTTCTATATAATGCATCATATGACACAATTTAAATACTTGAATTCAAACTATTATTGTAGGCAAATTACACAAAAGGTAAGTACTGATCCCATATACCATTAAATTCAAGTTGGAATGATATCAACATGACTTCAAATGTTTGAATAGTCCTTTTAGCCTATCCATCAGTTTGAGGGTGACAAGAAATACACATATGAGGCTTAGTATCCAAATCCATCTGAAGATGCTTTCAGAATTTTGTTATAAATTGAGGATTTATATCACACACAATCGATATTTGTGGACCATGAAGTCATAAATTTTCATTAATATAGATTCTAGCTAGGCGATCAAGTCGTAAATCTCATATTATAGAAAGAAAATGTGATGATTTGGTAATAAAGTTAATAAATATCCATATTTCATCATTCCTTCTAGGTTTCCTTGATTGTCCTATGAAAAGGCCCATCATAATTTCATCCCACTTCTACATATGAATAGGTAGTGGTTTCGTGAATCCTCTAAGATGTCGTATCTCATCCTTAAATTGTTTAAAAACTAGACACCTTGACACATAGCCATCAATTTTCTTCCTCGTTTATCCCACCAAAAATATTCCTTCAGATATCTATACATCTTGCCTCTTCCAGGGTAAATAGAGGAATTTGAGCTATGATAATCATCTTATAGTTTCCTTTTTTATCTCAAGTATTGATGGAACACATACCCTCTTTCAAAATATTAGAACTCCATCATCATACATGAAGTCTTCTAATCTTCCATCCTTAAGAGATTTAATATTATTTTGAATAATCTCATCATTATATTTGGAGATTATTATATTCTCTCATAAATATGGTTTTGAAATAATATCATAAAGGAATGATGTTTCCCATTCATGAATAATTACTCTATCCATATTTAATATATCCATGACCATATGATCTTTATCGATCCTCATTTGGGTTATGATTCCGTGATATTTCATTCTTAGTGCATATGATACATTATTTTCCTTTCTTAGGTGGTAGTGTATTAAACAGTCATTATCTTTGAGTAACATAAGTCATATTCTTTGCCTCATGTTGAGTTATTTCTATGTAAACATGTTTTTTAAACTCTATTTATCTATATATTTATAAAATCCTTAACCATAGATGTAATGACCCGGACCCGGCCAGCCACCCGAACAGTGCCGAATGGGTCGGGTGTCACTAACTTAGGCGCACCTCCCCTGAACGCCAAAGGCTTCCAACTAGCAGCGAGGGTCTCGATAGGTACAGTGGAGATGCTATATACTCTTGGAGGATAATAGTAATGGTACTGGTCCAATTAAAACAGTATATATGTAGCGGAAATAAATGACTTAGCAGACTCGAACGAGACCGCATAGCGGAAGCACATTCAATAAAAATAAACAGCGGATGCAATATAGAAACAACAACAAAGAAAAGTAAACAGAACATCATGCCAGCAATCAACTTCAATAACTGCTATAACAACCAAGCATGAATCCAAGAAAGTCATACAATCAATATATATATATATAATGCGCCAATGGCTAACCAGCAGTAGCTACAATATAAAGTAAACAGGCTGATGCAAGAAAAAGAATCTAAACAAGTAAATCCAGTACAGCACGACCTCAAGGTCCATGCCAGTCTCCATGTCAATAGCACTAAAGTGCAACTCCTGAGGCTGACCCTCTACCTGCACGCAATTTTGTAAAGTCTAAACGCATCCCAAAGGGCCCGTGTAGGGTGTGAGACAAGTCTCAGTAGGATACCACCTAGAGGTGTGTACCTAATATAAGTATTTAGGCAGACATGGTTATATAAGAAAAACAGTAAACAGTGCAATGCCTAAAAGTAAGCAAAGACTTCACTAGTTCTCAACAACCACCAGGAAGGGTCACCTGCTTCGGACAATGCCAGAATGTATGATCTGCATCACGGAACCACGTTCCACCTAACACCATGTGTCTTAAGTACCGACGCCCCGAAGGCACGCCCAACCGTCGTAACCCAGCTCGAAATCTCAACCTTCCCATGTCACAACATCCGGAGGAACAACGATACACGTCCTCAAAGATAACCTGATGGACAAGGATGTCTGCCCTCAAATCATGGCGAGCCTCTTCCCCTAACATGATCGCATCAAGCTGTCTCTCGAAGGCTCCTCACCTTCCACGTGGCATCCTATGGAAAGAACCCCCAAACCAATTATACCTAACTGCTTCTACCGGGGGTCTCTACCCAGCGAGTGGCATGTCCACCTCATCTCGGAGTCTATCTTTGTGCACACTACTCAAAAGTACCTGGTGAACCGTAATCACCTCATTATTTCACAAGCCACAACACCTCTGACAGCTCGTTTCCCTGCGAACCTATTCATCAAGTCTGATGGCCTCGTCATCCAAGTAACCCGGGACAAGCCCAACCTGACAGTCCGACTACCTCAACCAATGCCCATGACACCCAATCCCGTGGTAGCAACCACCCAACGTAACCAAAGCCAAAGCTCCAACCTCTGATCCTCATCACTCAAAAAATATTCAGGAAACACCCATCAAAATGAGTAGTTCAACACAGATAATATCACATATTGCATAACTATACTCAAGCATTATTTGAAACCGGAAATTTCTAAAATATTAATTTCACTAACTTATGCCAATCCATACCAGTACCTAAGGTCTTAAATGCCTTAAACAATTACTTGATTTCTTATAACAAGTCAAACCCAGCAGTTTAATCCAACTTCAACAAAATAATTCTAAATCCGTAGTTTAAATACAGGTCCAAATCATTCGCATTTCGGCACCCCGACCGAATTTCCCCAAACGAGCCATGACCTCTCACCCGACCTTGATCAAGCACAAAAAGGGCCAGAGATTACCCAGATCCATCCCAAATTGAAGACAATTAATTAATAACAAATAAACATGGTTTCTCTCAACCTCCGACATCACGCCCGGAGGTCGAAACCCCAAATTGTCTACGAAAACATGAAAGAATGTATGCACCACCCACCTCATACTCGTACGATGACACTCCTTTTCTTTCAACCTCTGAATCAGACGGAATTGCGGTAGATCTGCGTTTCCGTCAAATCTGACAATTCTGTTTAGATGGAATATATGGAGGAACATGTGTGGGATCAAAGAGAAAGAAGGGTGTGCGGGGTTAGCCTTTTTGATGCGGTCCTGCTGCCACTAACGGATCAAAGAACGGAGGTCGTACGAAGATTCTAGGAGGGTCTGTGTTTTTTGGAAGTTCTCGGACGAACTGTTCATCCAATGGGGAAAAATAAGGGAATTATGGGAATGAGACACGACGACGTCTTGATCATTTAAATAAAAAAAATGGTACACAGTGTGTATTTCCATAGTACACGCCCTGTATATGTGTTTCTGTACACCTACTTAAGAGGAGTCTAGAACACGCCCTGGACCGTGTACACGGTCAACACACAGCCAGGGTCTCGACCGCTACATGGAACAAAGGTACACGATGTGTCAAGGAAGACTACATGCAGTGTAGATGGAAATTTACACCTAGGCACCACATGACATGTACTTGGCCTCGCACAGGTAAGGGATACACGTTTTGTCTATAAATACATGTCGTGTAGTAAGAATCTTCTACACCGTCTTCACACAGAATGTACTCGGCGTGCACATGGTCGGTCACTCGGGTAACTCATACACGGCGTGTAGTCTGGAAATTTCCAGAAACTGCCTAGATTTTCCAGACTTCTCAAAAACCAGTCAAAAAGTTTAAACAGGCACGGAATTTGACCCGTTTCTAAAAACTCAGGTTCTTACAAACTCCCCACCATAACGTAGCTCGTCCCCGAGCTACCGAACGAAACCAGAAGATGGAACTGAACATGCCCATCTTGGTTAATCAACCCGAACTACCCCGGCCCTAAGGTTCAGGGTGAATTCCTAAAGGGGCTCCCCGCCTTAGGAATTTCCTACTTGGTCTCAACCCGAACAAAGCTCAAAGAAAATCAAATAAACAAGCAATGACCAACAACCTATTTTCCGGACCCATGGTCCTCCTGTGACGCTTCATCACCCCTGCACGTCTTTGGTGATCGAGTGTCGCTTCTGACACCCAATGTAACCCTCACTGCATCGGTGTCTGCCTCCCTGAGGTCCTGCATCTAATAGATTCTCAAATCAAACATGGTGTCATGCACCCCAAGTAACCCGCATCCAAGATGCCCCGATGCATATGACACCTCAAGTAACCTGCATCAATGATGCTCCTGATGCCACAAATCTCAAATATATAATAAAATTTATAATGCATTCGATATGATGACAATCCCACTAACTAGTCCCTAGTCAGTCCACAAGTAACCTGTGCAGCTCGTGCACTCAACCAGACATGCCTCAAGAGGAAATTCAAAAAGAAAGAAAATAAACCCACGGCCACACCCGTAGTGTTCCTGCCACCATTTTCGGCTCTCCATCCAACTCAATATCTAGAATCTCCACAGCATGCACATGGCCTGAAGCACGATTGCCCGATGTCTGACCTCCCAGAGATACGGCTCTAGTCACTAGCCACTGACCCATCAGCTGGATCCCTCTATCCCTGTCATGTCCTCCGCGTGCAACTGAACCTCGACTACCCTCTCCTGGTACCAATCGTGATCCAACACCTGACGCCACAGTCTGTCCTGGTCCATGTCTGCCTTCTTTCTGAGAAGCCTTCCTGCAAAATCTCTCCAGATGTTCGACTTGTCCACCTGCCCGACACTCCTTCTAGGGCCTAGAACACTGATCCCGAACATGTCTCGGCTGTCCATACTGAATGAAAACCACCACTGAACTGCCACGGGGTGGTCTAGCTAAGTCCTTGGCCTGCCCGCCCTGCTGGAACTCATTTCTCCCTCGCTTCCTACTGTCCAGACAGTCACCTGAAGCTGTCACCCGGCCAAAACAAGATTTCTCTCTCTTGTTTCCCTTGGCTATGAGTGCCTGGTTCACCGCCATGGAGAAGGAACCCATCCTGAAGATGTTTACCTAAACCCAAATGGGGTGTCGCAAGCCATCCTCAAAGCGCCTCACCCTAGCTACGTTATCACTCACCATAACAGGTGAAAAATGGGACAACTCTGTGAAGGTAGCCGAGTAGTCCATGACAATTATATCTCCCTGCCGAAGACTCAAGAACTCCCAAGCTCTCTCCACCCTCAGAGTCTCTGGATAAATGTGCTCGAAGAACCTATCGTCAAAGTCCTTCCAAGCGAGTCCCTCATGCCTACGAGCTTGTACCTGTACGTCCCACCAACGCTTTGCCGGTCCTCTCAGCATGTACATCGCCAACTTGACCCTCTGTCCTGGAGGCGTCTCCAGCTACTCGAAGATCATCTGCATGCTCTCTATCTAGTTCTCTACCGCCTGAGGACCACCCTCACCCTAAAAAAGCATAGGGTGCTGCGACTGGACCTCCCGCATCAAATTTTCCATAGAAGGCTCTCTACCCTGCACACCTCTGTCAATCCCCTGTAAGACCCGTACCAAGCTAGCTCAGAGCTGCTCGTCAATCCATGGTTCGAACCATGCCAAACCCAGCTGGTTCCCTACCTACACTGGATCCTGAACCTCATCCTGTCCCTGAGCCTGTACCTGCAAATCAAGATCTGTCTGCAACGGATTCTGAACTTGGTCATGCGATACTGTATCATCTCCTGCCTGACGCTCCATCAATTCGGGAAGGAGGAACCCACTGAATACCATAAATGGTCAGAAAACCCACATATATACATTACAACATGTTCTATGAGGATAAGGAAAGCAGTAAAATGCAGTGCATAACAACTACCCTTACTCCCCCTCATTGCAACCCATGCCCCACAACATCCCGACCCCATGGCCTCATTACCCGCCCTCAACAGAGCCAAGTATCAATAGTACCTCAGGCCATGCCCATCCTGACAACCAACAATGCATCAAACCCGACGACCGAGTCTCCCAATCCTGACAGTTACACTACCTCACTCATAGTACCTACATGCTCTCATAAGAGCCAGAAACAATTATCCTGCACAAGCAATTCTACAAAATACAATGCATGGAATACACATTGAAATAAACAAGAAATTCTATTAGGAGTTTCACATATTCACATTTCAGAGCATACATAGCATGGAAATTGATTTTATTCACATGGTGTTATCACTTCACAAAGCATACGTGCAGTTATGAAATTGAAATACCCTAAAATGTTCCTACCAAAAGCCAAGCAAGAAACCCTTTCCATACCGTCCATGGTTTACATATCATAATCAATAACATCACACAACAAGTGAGCCACCGAGGTGGAAATCATATCAACTGTAATCTGAGAAAAATGAAAACAGAAATTCCCGCCCCCGGAAACTCAATCCATCCCTCGTACATGGGGCTGCAGGCACCCAATCACAAGTTTAAAAATCAAGTTCCAATAAGAACCTATCTCCAGTCTACCATATCCCAAATAGTAAAACTAGAAGAAATAAAAAGAGATGTCTCAAACTCATTAGTTTCTAGAAAATCAATTCTACTAAATACTTGTCAATAATCCCTCCGATACAACTTTGTAACAACCCGGACCCAGCCAGCCACACAAAAAGTGCCGAACGGGTCGGGTGTCACTACTTTTGGTGCACCTCCTCTGAACGCCAAAGGCTTCCGACTAGAAGTGAAGGTCTGGATAGGTATAGTGAGGAGGCTATAGCCTCTTGGAGGATAATAGTAATGGTAATGGTCTAATTATAACAATAGAGTTGCAGCGGAAATAAATGACTCACCAGACTCGAACCATACCCACATAGCGGAAGCACATTAAATAACAATAAACAGCGGAAGCAATATAGAAACAACAGCAGTGGAAAGTAAACAGAACATCGCGCCAGCAATCTACTGCAATAAAATCTAAATCAACCAATCATGCATCCAAGAATGTAATAAAATAAATATATATATAATGGTGCCAATGGCTAACCCGTAGTAGCTACAATATAAAGTAAAAATGCTGATGCAAGAAAAAAATACTAAACAAGTAACTCTAGTACGACACGACCTCAAGGTCTATGCCAGTCTCCATGTCAACAGCACTAAATTCCAGATCCTAAGGCTCACCCTCTACCTGCACGCAATTTCATAATGTCTACATGCGTCCCAAAGGTCCCGTGTAGGATGTGAGACATGTCTCCGTAGGATACCACCCCGAGGTGCATACCAAATATATGTGTTTAGGCAGACATGCTTATATAAGAAAAACAGTAAACTGTGCAATGCCCAAAAGTAAACAAAGACTTCATTGGTGCTCAGCAGCCACTAGGAAGTGTCACCCGCTTCGGCCAACACTGGAATGTCTGATCTGCTGCCCGACACCTCGTGCCACCTGACACCATGTTTCTCAAGTACCTACGTCGTGAAGGCATGCCCAACGGTCTTAACCCAACTCGAAAGCTCAACCTTCCCATTTCACAACATTCAGAAGAATATCGATTCCAGTACTCAAAGATAACCAGAGGGATAGCGATGTCTGCCCTCAAATCACGGCGAGCCTCTTCCCCCAACCTGACCACCTCAAGCTGTCTCCTGAAGGCTCCTCACCTTTCACGTGGCTTCCTATGGCAATCACCCCCAAACCAATTATACCTAACTACATCTATCTAGGGCATCTACCCAGCGAGTGGCCATAAAACCTCATCTCGAAGTCTCTCTATGTGAACACTACTCAAAAGTACCCGGTGAGTGGTAATAAACTCATTATGTCCTAAGACACAACACCTCTAACACCTCATGTCCCTATGAACCTTTCACTCAAGTATGATGGCCTCACTATCTATGTAACCCAGGCGAAGTCCAACCTGACAGTGCAACTACCTCAACCGACGTCCATGACACCCAATCCCATGGTAGCAACCACCCAACGTTACGCGATCCCAATCCCCAACTGTGATCCTCATCACTCAACAAATATCTGGGCCACACCCAACATAACGAGGAGTTAAACCCAGATAATATCATGTGTTGCATGACTATACTCAAGAATTACTTGAAACATGAAATTACTAAACAATTAATTGCACTAACTTACACCAATACATATAACTACCTAAGGTCTAAAATGCCTTAAACAATTACTAGAATTCTTATAAAAAATCAAACCAGCAGTTTAATCTAATAGGAACAAAAGCAGTCTAAATCAGCAGTTTAAATACTGGTCCAAATCATATGCATTTCGGCACCCCTGGACGAATTTCCCCAAACAAGCCATGACCTCTCACCCGGACTTGTTCGAGCACAACAAGGGTCAGGGAATACCTATAGGCATCCCACATTGTATATAATTAATTAAAAACAAATAAATATGGTTTCGCTAAACACCCGATGTCACGCCCCGAGGTCGCAACCCCAAATTGTCTATGAAAACACGAAAGAAGGTATGCACCACCCACCTGGTACTCGTACGATGACACTAATTTGATTTCAGCCTCTGAATCGGATTGAATCGCGGTAGATCTTCTTTTCTGTCAAATCTAAAAATTACGTTCGGATGGAATTTACGGAGGAACATGTGAGGGATCAAAGACGTAGAAGGGTGCACAGGGTTAGCCTTTCCGATGTGGTCCTGCTGTCACTAACGGATCGAAGAACGGAGGTCGTACGAAGATTCTTGGAGGGTTTGTGTTTTTTGGAAGTTATTGGACGAATTGTTCATCCAACGGCGAAGATGAAGGGAATTATGGGAAATTGACGCGACGATGTCTCGATCGCTCAAATAAAAAAAGGTACATGGTGTGTATTTCCATTGTACACACCGTGTAGATGTGTTTACGTACTCCGACTTAAGCGGAGTCAAGCACATGGCCTGGATCGTGTACACAGTCAACACACATCCAGGGTCTCGGCCACTTCACGGAACAAAGGTACACGGCGTGTCAAGGAAGACTACATGCCGTGTAGATGGAAATTTACTCCTGGGCACCACACAACATGTACTTGGCCTCGCACGGGTAAGGGATACACGGCGTGTCTATAAATACACGCCGTGTAGTAAAAAACTTATACACGGTCTTCACACGGCATGTACTGGGAGAGCACTACCGGTCACTTGGGTAACTCATACATGGTGTGTACTTAATGTACCCGACGTGTAGTCTAGAAATTTCCTGAAACTGCCCAGTTTTTCCAGAATTGTCAAAAACCAGTCAAAAAGTTCAAACAAGGTCGGAATTTGACCCATTTCAAAAAACTCGGGCTCTTATAATAGAGATAGTGTCATTATATTTTTAGAGTAAATATTATGGTTTCTAACTCAATATAATGAGTTGGACGATATTTTCATGTTTTTTAAACTTCCTTAATGCATAAGAAATGACTTTATTATTTTTCATAAGGACACAACCTAGTCCATTCTTTGATACATTAACGTATATCCCAAACCCTTCATTTTCTAATGGAAGATTCAAAATTGGAGCACTGAACAATATTCTATTAAATTATTCAAAACATTATATATATTCTTTTTTCCATAAGAAGTTAACCTCTTTGTGTGTGATCTTGGTTAGCGAGTTGGAAAATCGGGAAAAATTCTGAACGTGATGCCAATAGTAACCTGCTAAACCAATAAAACTACATACCTCCTTTATGTCTATTGGAATAGGACATTCATGTATTTCCAATATCTTAATAGGATCAACTAATATTATATCCTTAGAGAAAAATTTTCCAATAAAATAAACTTTTTTATGCATGGATTTTCACTTGCTAAACATCTTTTATAACACTTTTATTCTAAGATTCTTCAGATCCTTTAGAAATTGATTCTCATGATACTCATACATATGGGAATATATTTCGATATCATCAAAAAATTCCAGAAAGAAATCATTATGATATTCCTCAAACATTCTATAAATTAGATTTATAAAAATAGAGGGTTCATTAATCCATCCAAATCACATTATTGTAACTCGTAATGTCCATACATGGCTCGGAATGTTCTATTAGGAATTATTATTTCCCCACAAGAAATTGATGATATCCATAACAAATTACAATCATAGAAAAATAATGAGATCCATGGAGTTGATCAAATAAGTTATCATTGTGAAGTAGAGGGTACTTGTTATTTATTTTAATAGTGTTTATTTCTCTGTAGTCAGTGCGCACCCTCATGGATCCATCTTTCTTCTTCGCAAATAGAATAGGGGTTTGACACGGAGAAACACTAGGGAAAACAAATCCTTTATTAGTAAAACCCCCTAGTTGTTTCTTCATCCCCACTTATTCCAAAATTTCTATTATATAAGGAGTGTTGGATATTTTTTTTGAAAAAGGGATTATATCAACAATAAATTTTACTTTGAGGTCTAGGGGTGACCAGGTAATTAATTAGGAAATAAATCAACATATTCATGAAAAATTGGTACATCATCAACTATAAGATTACTTGTCTAATCCCTAGATACTACTTTCTCTTAAACCCCTAGAATTTAATTTAGTAGAGATATTGGAATTGGATATAGATAAGAATCAGATGATGCAGTTTCTATGCTAAAGATTATGTATTCTACATCTTCCTCGTAGATCATAATTTCCTTCCTTTTGTAATAAATATTTGCATCATAATTTCAAATAAAATCCAAACTAAGTATTATATGAATTCAATCATGGGTATGATGATAAGGTCCAAAACTAAAGCATGTTTATTTGTTTTAAATGTGGATATTTGAAAAAATTTCTTATGTTTCTATCCACTTTCAATGTTACTCTAGTCTGTGTTAATATCATGAATGGAAAAAACAATGGAGTCTTCCAATAAAGGAATTTAGATTTATTTTGGGAATCTATTGTACCAAATTTTCTAACAATGATGAGAATATAAAATTTATCTTATAAGTAAATAATGCAAACACATAATTTTTGTGGGATAATATAGGTTCATATCTAATGATTTGGGATTACCCAAAACCATTAAGAGTATGTAGCTCCATAGTTCATTACTGTGGATTATTAATTGGGATATCGTATATTTATAGTTTTTCAACATGTGAATTATCCATAGGAATATTCTCATGGTGTAGTGGGAAATCTTGAGGCTCTTTTATTATCCACCATGATACATGATATTATAATTAACATGTCATACAATTTTTTCATTTAGTTTTATGGGAAAACCAAAATGGACCAGGTTACACTTATTGGGAATAACTTCATTACAAATATATCCATGAATATATTAGTTTTTAAGGCCTCCCAACCCATATTATATTTGTGACTTTTATAGCTTATTAATATCCATATTATATTTATGATATGACTAGTGATGAAGGTTATAAATAACTATGAGTAATATGATGATAAAACCTTTATAGAAGGATAGGATTAGTATTTGATTACTATAGACATTAGAAACACACTTGCCTATGTCATTATTGGGGAAACCACCACACATGAACAACAATCCCTACCAAACCCCCCTTCATTAGTGTGGTTAAAATCCCTTAGTGAACTAGTTTTGGTTATCAGGAATAAAATTTGGGATATATATTTTGATACGGGGAAAAAATTCCATTAACTTTTAATGAACCAATTTTTCTATCCTCCCCATCCATTCCACATCCCCCATTACTTATCTGAATATCAACATACACATGACTCTATAACTAAATTATAAGACCTACATTTATCGGCCTTAATCCCTACAATGGATAGCATAACTAGCTCATAAGGTTGATAATTGTTTCACATTATGAATGATATAACATACCTAGAGACCCAGTAGGCCTTTATCAACACTTATAACTTAAATTCTAAGTTAAACACTTCAATGGAATTAAGGGAAGTTACATTTATTTATCCAGCTACTAGATGAATGAAATATCATCATATTTGAGGGTCCAATGGTGATAATTTTTCAATAGAGACTATAACTTCCCCATAGGCCACACATACTATCCCAGACATGTCACATCATTTCCCAAACCAACATACTATTAAGAATCAACCAACTACCACCATTGTGACCCCTTTATCAACTCCAGATACAATTTTGGATATTGATTCTAATGAAAAACTTTATCATGCCAGTCAAAAGTAGGAAAATATTAGGGAGCGTAGATATGTTACCTAGAGTCTTATGACTTTAACACCCACTTAATATGTTTATTTTTCACATTTTATATGAGATACCACATAGAATCATGTTCATTTCATATTTACGCTTCCCCAATATTATATTCCCTACCTAAATATATGGGAAACAAATTTTCCATTCTCTATTTTATTTGATTCAATGTTGGATTTCCTTTATACTCATAACCATTCAAATGAATCACTTTTTTTAGGTATCAATAAATTTTACGGTGACTAACAAGATTAATTATTCCACTAAAATCAGTTCCAATTGGGAAAAATTTCCACAAGGGTTATTTTTTTTATTACCTTTTTATTTCCCTCATGGGGTGGTTTTACATTTATACCCTGTCACTTTGATCATTAAAAGTGTGAACATGTTTTTATTTTCTGTATTTGGAGGATATTCTTGAGCTCATATGGAACCCTATGTGATTATTTTCATTTCATCATTAGTCTAAATGAAATTTTTCGTTGGATGTATCTTATAGGCATGCATGTTCCAAAAATAATATTTTATATATGAGTGAATGTTTCTAGTGTAATTCATAGAAAAAAATTCCTTGTTTACTGTTCAGTACAATTAAAAATTATTTGTAAAGTTATTTTTTCTTTTATTTATTGAAGTTTTTATTGGTTGACTCATATCTTAGTGCTCATGTTTGACGTGATTTTCCGAATTATTGAATTCCAATTCTAGAGATATTTTTTTATAATAATTTTACATATTCTTTCTAGTTGTACCTTTCCTAAAAAAAATCGTAGCACCAATCACTACCAGAACGTTCATATTAATCTTACCAAAACATGAAGACTTTGAACCACATTTAGATTATTGAGGTCATTGATTGAAATTTTTTGGACCTATGAAACCTTGAGACATGAACTATATATTATATTTTTACAAACATATAGAGACCATGGAAGGGTTTATAAAATTACACATTCGAATTTAAATAATATTTCCTTCCATTATTCATGATTATCATTGTATGATATTTATTTTAATTTTCTAAATAAATGAGTGTGCGTTTTATGGTATGTTTTTTATAATGTCTTGATCATGTGTGGGGGATGTGTTTCTTGATCTATTATAAAGAATGTTTTAATAATGAGATCAAAAAAATTAAGCCCTTTATAATTGAAAAACGTTGAATGAAGTGAGACATTTGATAGATCATATATACCTCTAACCAAAACCATCTCTTATCTTCTAGTACAAATTTCTGAAATTAGTTTTGGTAGGATATTGATGGTGGGTAGTGAGGTGAAATATAGAAGTTAATTTTAAGGGTGTGGGTAAAATTATTTCATATTAAATTGGAAAATTCGGAATAAATGATAGAATAATTAATTATTGAAATATTGGGCCAATGATTTGTTGCATTGAATATTGTAAATGTAAGTTAATGAGATAAAGTTATAATTGTTTAGTGATTATGGATATTGTAGGTGGAAAATGGGAGTGTATTATTTTAGTTGAGCCCTATATTGAAAAAAGTGCATTATCTTTTAGGATGTTATCCACTAAACATCATATAAGTCAATTCATCACATATTAATCCTCATTTCTTATTCCTTAGAGTCGTTATAACCTGAATGAAGAGGTTACCATGATATGTGTTGTTTGATTTATACACGAAGGTGTTGGTTGGTTGAAACATTGTGGATATGTAGTGTTCAATTCATGTTAAACATATCTGTTGTACCATAAGAACTTGAGTGGTTAATGAAAATATTCAATAATGATAAATCAAATCATACACATGGATGCTAATGGGAGGGTTGGAAACCAATGATAGAGAGAAGGAATAATTAGTTAGACTTCCAATCATGAAGCATAACTAGTGTCCTTGGTAAAATGGGTTATTGGGATTTAATGAATTGTTTTGTTAATACTTGGTTCTATTGGCAGATTTATATTTACTTTTTTTTCTTATTAATCACTATATTACGTTGGATTTTTTTCTTGATAATCAGTTCTTATGGACAATAAATTATTAATGTTTTGGGTAATTTGATACTTCTAATTTATGAACATAGTTTTTTTGATTCTTTCAATGTTTATCAATCCTAATTGTGTAGAAATATTTCATATTTAAATGAGTAGCTAGTTTTTTGAGTTTTAATGAATTATTGAGGCCATGGATGATAATTTAAGAAATTATAATAAGTTCTCACAATTTTGATTCTTCCTGCAACACTATCAACACTTCATTTCATCACATTGATAAAAAAGTGACAATTGGAAATGAATTTGAAAAATGAATAGAGAAGAGATGGAAAATTTCAAAAATTTCAAATGCAAAAAAGTGGTTCACCCATGGTATCTTAATTCACTGAAAAAACAAAATTACTTGAATGCCCCACCACATCCGTGACTAGTCTTATTCGACCAGGGTACCATATTTTCTAAAAACTAGACCCACATGGAGTTCATTTGTATGGAAGAATTTTTCCAAAGTTGTATTGCTTATTTTATTTCCCTAATTATTTTCAAAAGTCCCTTGAAACCTCCCAAGAAGTTTTCTAACACCTAAGGAGAAGGAATTAAAGGGGGAAGTGAGACTGAAGTCTATTCTGTGTTAAAAACAAACAACACATGCATGATATGTTTGACCAACCCCCTTATTTAAGGAAACTTATTAGATATACCTTCCTCAAATAATAATTTGTGAACCTCACATATGGGAATCCTTATAGAGACATTTTAAGGCCTGAAAAAATATTTTCCCAAGGGAATTAATCTAGGTTGTTTGTCACCTAAGGGGCAACCAGTTCTCCCAAGCCTACTTTCATGCCACCCACTTTTGCACTTCCCACATTCAGGCTCCTTCTTGGTTTTCCTCAGATTCAAACCCTATGTGTGCCTTTCATGAATCCTCGTTTAATGCTAGTCATTGTAGAGTTTCTACTATATTGTATCTCTTATCTAAAAGGCATTATTTTGAAATCTCCACCAATACCTTCTGATTTTCAAAACCATATGGAAATCCAAAACTGTGTGTCTACCATTTGGGTTTTTATTTATACAGTTATAGTATTTCTGCACATTACCTACCAGAGGTTCAATACCCTTTGGAATTCTATAGGTTTATATATCTACGGTCACATGGAACCTAACCCCTGGGATAGTGATGAGGAGTTTCCAATATTGGATTTTTAGGATAGGAATTTTTCCCTTTGACAAATGAAAAGTCTCCCTCCTCTCAGATAACCAATCAAAGGGAAACCATCCTTATGTAGGCCCCTAGCATTTCATGCAGAAGGTTTTAGTTTTTCTCTTCTCTAAATCCTTTCCCATATCTCCTTCCATACATTGGACACATGTTCAATGTAAATTGAATATAGGGAAGCGTCATAGCCATAAACTCTTCTTTCATAGTTGTAACATCCCAGTTCTAAAAGCCACCCAGAGGCACCCTGTACCCTGTTGGTCACATGGCCCCAAGCACATTTCCCCAAATCCCAGAGGATGTCAACTAGGAGTGAGGGCCTTGGGTGTGATAGTGGGTAAACTATGACCTCATTGGTAGAGTACACAGTGAAAGTAAAACAGATATACAACAGTGGAAACAATATTAGTAGAATACAATAGTAAACATCGGAATAATGATAAAGAAACAACTGAAGAATATATATATATATAGGATGCATGATAAATATTTCAAGGAAAAGATATAAACAATTCCCAGTGCTGGAATAAAAAATAGTACTAAACCAAAGAAAAAAAGAAAACAAATAAACAGTTCCTCGTCACCGCAAGCCTTGTCTTGGTCACATGCTCTCCATCTCCACTGCAAATCAAGTACCTTAAGTAGCAGGGTACTTTCCCTTATCTATACCAACAACAATATAATCTGTCTGGGCCCAAACGCATGGCCCAATCATGGTGTGAAACGAATCCCAGTAGGAAACCACAAAATTTCTATGCCTAATAGTTAGTGAATATATATGTAAGGAAACAAACAAAGGAAAAATAGAACAAGGAAGTAATCAAAAGAAAACATTCCTACAGTTTCAAAGCATTCAATTTCATACATCAAGTAAGCACCTAATCAATGACGGTAACCCTCTGGGAAGTACTCACAGCCCAAACCTTGTAGTTCAACCATACAAGTAAAAGCAACCCTCTGGGAATCACATACAGTCTCACCCCTCTAGTTTAGCTAAACTATAGACTCTCCGAGTAATCACTCACCGTCAATTCCCCCTATAGTCTCGTATCGGTACTAAAGGTGCTCTGGGGAAGCACACAACGTCTCATTCCCCCTATGGCCTAGGGAGAAGAACTATGAACACTATGAGGAAGAACTCAATGTAAATTCCCTCTATGGTCTCACATCATAATATTTTAAATGACACTCTAGATAAGCCCTTACGTCCATTCTCCCTATGGTCTACTACACCAGGTTCTCACGGCCCTGTGTATGTCAGCAACTATCGCAATGTTTTGCATCCAAAGTAAACCTTAATAACTACTTGGCTAATAGTATACAACATAATAGTTTATCGGATTCAATAATCACACCATCCTACAATACTAGGTATAAGAAAAAACAAGGTATCCTAACATGCTAAGCAGTTCCCAAAATCCATAAGCAAAACATGCATGGGAAAAACTCCAAAGTATAGAAATTCACCCTATTCAAAAATCAATTTACATCTACTCTATCATAAAATAATAACAGGAAAATAACAGGGCTAAAACAGTAAACACACAGAACCCGATTCATCGGTATTGGGTGATTTTGCACATATTACTCAAAGAATTTATAGGGAAAGCCACAAACCACCTACATCAATTTTGGGAGATCACTATACGTGAACCTCAAGCCTTGAATCACCCAAGAACATTGTAGATATACAAATATAGCTAAAACATTCAACAAAGGATAACTTGAGAAAGAGGAGGAATCCGGAAAAAATGATCAATAAGATGGAAGAGATTACTGAGGTGATCCCAACTCAATCGACACCAGTCAAATCGGATAACGGGTGCTCGATCAGGAGCTCAGAGAAGGATTCTGGCCATTCGGGCTCTCTCAGATGAACTAGGTGAAGAAGTAGACAGTTTTGTCTATCAAATAGAACCCCAGTGCATTAAATGAATAGAAATAAAATACACAGCGTGTACATTAGATGTACTTGGTGTGTACTTTCCATTTCCACACCCCAATTTAGGCGGGGTCCAAGTCACCCCACACGGCGGTGTGCTAGGCCGCTATATGGTCAGAACATGGATACCCACGGTAACCGAGTACATGGTATGTACTCATAAAGTACATGGCATGTAATTAGGGAATTTCCAGAAACACCTCTTGTCCCTCAAAAACACTAGAAATGGAAAAGGATAACTGAAAAGTAGATCTAGTTTCTTACAAAATTACCCTCTTAATGAAATTATTCCCCGAATTTCCTTAGCAATGAGGTGTAGAAGAAGAAACCCCGAACAACTCCAGCCATTGCAATCGTACATCAGCATCCCTCTCCAATGTCTTGTCCTGTACTTGCCCGTGCTGCCATAGCACTCATACCAGAGGAACATAACGACCACAGAGAAGCTTCATACTTCGATCAATGATCTGGATAGGATGCTCCTCTAATGATGCATCCACATCCAACTAAACCTCCTCAGGTTGGAAAGCGTGAGACGTGTAGGAGGAGTAATGTCGAAGGTGATAAACATCGAAAATATTGTGCATAGCCTGATACCTATGAGGTAATAGCAACCGATAGGCAATCAGCCCAACTCTCTCCAAAACCTCAAATGGCCTGACGTACCTCAGTGAAATATTACCCTGTCTCTTAATCTTCTTGTGTCCCAACCTTGGTGTGACATACATGAAAACCTAATCTCCAACCTCAAACTATAGAGGTCATATATGATGATCAGTATAAGAATTCTTTGAAGACCATTCATAAGCCATCTTCTTCCGAATAAACTATATATGCTCTGTTGTCTCCTGAACTGGATGAGGTCCCAACATAGCTACCTCTCCTACCTCTAGCCAACATAAGTGTGATCGGAATGGCCTTCCATATAAGTCCTCATAAGGTTCAATCTGAATAGTCTCTTGGAAGATATTGTTATAGGAACACTACCCCAGAGGTATGTTCTTCTCCCAAGAACCTCCAAAATCCAGAATGCATGCTCAGAGCATGTCCCCAAGCACCTGAATCTTATGCTCAAACTAGGCATCTGTCTGGGGATGGTAAGTTGTACTCAAAAGTACCTATGTACCCAAATCCTTTAGAATCCCATGGTAGACCTAAGATGTAAAACATGCATCCCTGTTTGAAATAGTGGTGTCTGGAACTCCATGTAGGCACCGGGATGAACTTCCCAGACTGAGGAATGAATGTACCGCATCAGCTCCTTGAATATGTTTGTTGGCACCCATACACGCCTCTAGAAACACAAGATCACATCCGCACCTATGGTCTATCTAGGAATAGAGTCCTCACCTGACACAAACTCCATTAGGACTAGGCCTTCAGAATATGATAGATACCTCATTCGCACTCGATCATGAAGAGTATTGGTTACAGCTACAGAAGAAAGAAAAGTCTACCCTTGTCTATCGTGCACCTCCAAATGCATCTCAGAGAACAGAGACATAAGCTGCCATTCACTTCTGGGCTTCTGAACTTCTTGTATATGAGTCCTCCTTCTCAACGCATTAGTCATTGTGTTTCCTTTTCCTGACGTATAGGAAAGCATAATGTCAAAGGACTGAAGGTACTCAACCCACCTTTTCTGTCTCAAATTTAGATCACGCTGAGTGAAGATGTACATGATACTTTTCTTCTTGGTGAAACCTCTAAATGCTCTCCTAGAAGATAATGTCTCCAAATGTGTAAAGCATGAACAAAAACAACCAACTCCAAATCGTGCGTCAGGCAATTACTCACATGTGGCCTCAACTGCCGAGACCCGTACACAATGACTCTTAATTCCTACATATGTACAGCTCCTAGATCGATACCTAAACATCACAGTAAATGGTATAGTTCTTGCCTATATCTGAAAATACTAGTATCAGTGCTGAATTCAATCTCCTTATCAGTTCTTGAAAGGATGACTCGCAAGAATCAGACCATAATAACTTCACGCCCTTCTTTGTCAGGCCCGTCAGTGGTGTTTCTATGTGTGTATAGTCCTGTATGAAGTGTCAATAGTAACCACCCAACCCTAGAAAACTTAGTACCTCAAAGACGTTATCTGGATGATCCCTGGAAAATATAGCTCTCACTTTCTCTGGGTCCACTGATACTCTTGTCTCTGAGATTACATGACCCAATAAGTGAATCTGATCCATCCAATCGTGGAATTTTGAGATCTTATCATATAACTAATGCTATCTCAGTGTAGTCAAAATGATCTCCAGGTGTGTGGCATGGTCGTGTCGAGTGTGAGAGTACACCAAGACATCTTCCAAGAAGACTACCACAAAATAATCCAAGTATGGATGGAACACTTAGTTCATCAGTGCCATGAAAACTGCAGGCGTGTTCGTGAGACCGAATGGCATAATAACATACTCTTATAGACCACACCTGCTACAGAAGGTTGTAAGAGGTATTTTAGATGGCCTAACGTGCAACTGATGGTAACTGAACATCTAATAAATCTTCAAGAACACCAGGGATCCTCGAATCTGATCAAGGAGATCATAAATCCTAGGCAAGGGATATCAGTTCTTGACCATCAACTAGTTCAACTACTGATAATCCACTCAGAGTCTGAGGGTACCATCCACCTTCTTCACAAACAGGACAGGTGAACACCAAGGAGAAGTACTGGGTTGACTGAAACCCTTAACCTGCAACTCCTCCCACTGCTTCTTGACCTCCTATAACTCTTGTGTATCCACCCTATAAGGTGGAATGGATACCGGTTCCACTCCTAGAACAAGATCAATAGAAACTTCTACCTCTCACTCCAGAGGAAAACCTAAAAAGTCTTCCAGAAAGATGTCCCTGAAACGATCCACTACTAAAGGAATGTCCATCTGTGATGTCCCCTGGTCTCCAGATATAGAAAAGAAATCTGGACTGTAAATACTCCTAAACAATGATGCTCGGGTCCCGCTCTAATCCCCATGACATCCCATTCTCCCTTATTAAGAAACTCTTCTCCCTCTAGTGATGGGGAACTCACCCTATGATGATTGAAATCGACAACATCCTAGAACGGAACTAAAAAGTTCATTCTGAGAATGAAATCATATCCGGTCATCTTTAGGACATTGAAGTCCCATAAGAAGTGACACCAACCAACCTCAAGAGGGATCTCCTTCCACTGACGTACACTAGCTGCTCTAGTCCCCAAAGCAATGTCTAGAATCAAGACATCAGTAGATGAAATGATAAAAAGACCAAGGATCTCCACAACAGCAACAAATACAAAGCTATAGGAAGCCCATGTATCGAAAAGAGAAGAAGATAAAATTGAGGCAACTAGAATTGTACCTTGAACTATAGAGGTTTCAGGATCCTTCCCCTCCTGGGTCTGCTCTACCACAAAATTCGGGCCTGCACCACGGCCCTATGACCCTACCTGAGCACTCTAAGCTGATCCACCCTGCTATCACTGATTTCCTGGAAGTTGATACCATGACCACGACCTCCACCTCAGCCTAAAAGACCAGATGAACTCCAGTTCCCTAGATGAGGAGAAACTAGTGGTGCTTCTCTTGAACGAGGAGTCATAGAAGAACTCATATCACCAGCTTCTGGTGAAATGATATGACAGAAGCACTGAAGATGACCCATCTTGCTAGAAGATCAGCACTTCACTAGGTCTCTCGAGAAATATGGCCTCATATGCCTGCTCTTCCCACACTAGTAGCATAACACGTGGCTACCAGAAGATATCTCTCACCTCCTTGGATCTCCATGCGAAGGCTCGATACGGTGCTTCCTACTGTCAGTAGGAGGAATACTAACTCTAGATGTCGAGCCTTCCTAGCTCAAAACTCTATAATCACTCAGACTGTGATCCATGATCTATGCCCGGATGACAATCACAGTTATATAAGTCAATAAGAAGATGTTCACCTGATATCATATGTCGTGCCTGAGACCATAATCAAACTTACTTGATAGGAATAACTCATCACCTCCTGGATTAGGTGTGAAGTTATACAGATATACGAAGTCAGAAGAATACTCCATGAGAGAAAGAGTACCCTACTCCAGACTCATGAACTCTTAGGATCGACCGTCCCCCAAAGTATTCAGATAGAAGTAGTCATAGAAGATGCGTTGGAACTCCTCCCAAGACATAACATGCTGATGCCCCACCTATGAGATTACATCCCACAATCTCTAGGCAGAACCCCACAGCATGTAAGTAGAGAGCTTGACTCGCCTCTTCAAAGGCATCTCCAGATGCTCAAAGATGGTCTGCATGTCTTCTATCCATGACTCTAAAGCTTGAGGTCCTCCTTCCCCTGATAAGCTTGGAGGATGATGCTGCAGGAAAACCCATGTCAAATCTGACATAGACGAGGCATGAGACGGTGATCCCTGGATGGTTTGCATCATCCTCATTAAGCCTTCCCTGAACTATACATCAACACCTGTATCTGGTATAACTACTGTTCCCAAGACTGGCACAACTGGAGGATCTTTAGGTAGTCCCTGAATAGCCATGTCTATTTTCTGATCATCGCCCATGCAACTGGCGTACAACCAGAGGATGTCTTAGTGGCATGACTCTACAAGGTCATCGCACACCATAAATCACGATATCAAGGATAGTAAACTAGAATTGTAAAAAGGGAATAGGGGAAAGAAAGTTTTCATGTTTCCAAAACATGACTACACGATGTGTATAATCTCTACACGGTGTGTTCCCTTAATCCATTCACATGGGTGTGCACTTCTTCCCACCCAGGTCGTATAACACCCCAAACACACGACATGTTGTCCTAACACATAGTGTGAACATGATTTATCTTTCCTTACTCGAGTTCTTCTACACAGATAACCCACACAGTTCTCCTAGGAAAAGACTACATGGTGTGTTCAATATAGACAGGTTGTGTACTAGAAGAGCTTCACCGACCCGTGTTGTTGGTGACATGGACGGATACATGGCTCATACTACACGGTGTGTTACAGATGGACACATCGTGTACTATGAAAATTTTTCCATCCCATCGTGTTCATTATATGGTCAGGTACTCGGGTTACACTACATGGCATGTTCCAGACGGACACAACGTGTATTAGAAGAGTCTCAACTGACCCGTGTTTTTAGTGGCATGACCAGATTACACGGTCTACAACACGACGCGTACATCCAATACATGGAGTTTCCTACCATTATTATAATCCCTGTGTCCCTTCCCACTTAGTCTGAGACACGGTTAGAGACTACAGGGTGTGTACATAATGTACACGGCGTGTACTTAAGAAAATTTTTTTCATCCGGAACAGAAGAACCTATGGCATGTATTCAACATTGCACACCGTGTTTTCTATGTTTTTTCAGATAGTAAGCCTCATAAACTACTTTAGAACCGAGAGAAAAACTGAAATAAACATTAAAGTGCAAAATTCCAATTTGTGAGGGCCCATACGATCCAGGAATCATAGCTTGGCATCTTATACATGTCATATACAAGGAAAACAAGTCAATGGTCCACCAATTTCTAATTTCTGAGGGGCCATAACACCTCAAGAACCAATGTTTGGAATTCATTCAAACACGACCTTACACAAAAAAATATCCTATTCAAAAGTAGGTATTCTATTAAGGCATCTATCACAACAACATGCATAACTAGCACTACATCTACCACAACAACATTAAATATCTAATGCACCATAAATGGAATTGAAATAATACATGACATGTGATTTATAGAAAGTTCCTATATGTTTCATGAGATGGAATAGCCTCATATAATTGGGTTTCAAAAGAAATAGAACCCCAATAACATCAATGACAACAACACAAAACATGTGAATCACCCAACAGTTAAGATCCGATCAACTGTAAAATTGCAAAACCAGAAAAAAAAATTGTAAAAAATGAGGTAGGTTGGATTTTCCATATACACGAGTTAGCTACTCCCGAGAACATCTTATTACCAAGTATCAATCCCATCCTAGCCCTGGATATAGGCTCCAAATATTAAGTCAAGATGAAATGTAAAATTTGATACCACTTTGCAACGTCCCAATTATGGAATCCACCCTGAGGTGCCCTGTACCCGGTTGGTCACATCCCCTCATGCTCATTTCCCCAAATGCCAGAGGATATCGAATAGCAGCGAGGGACTTGGATGTGATATTGGGGAAACTATTCCCTCATTGGAAGAGTACATAGCGGAAGTAAAACACATAAATAATGGCAAAAATAATTTTAATAACATAAAATAGTAAACAATGGAACACTAACAAAGAAACAACTAGAGCAGTTATATATATGATGCATGATACATATGTCTAGGAAAACATCAAAACAAGTCACAATGATGGAACACAAAATAGTACTAAACCAAAGCACAAAAGAAAATAGATAAACAACTCCTCAACATCGCAAGACTTATCTTGGTCTCATACTCTCCAGCTCCATACAAAATCAAGTACCAGAAGTAGAAGGGAGCCTTACCTTATCTATACCTACAACAAAATAATTTTTTTGGGGACAAAATCCTGACCCAAAAAGGGTGTGAGACGAATCCCAGTAGAAAACCACCAAAATATGTGTGCGTAACAGTAAGTGAATATATAAGGAAGGTAATAAGAAAAAGGAAAATAAAACAAGGAAGTACTCATAAGCAAACATTAATACAGTTTCAAAGCATCCAATTTCATACATCAAGTAAACAGCTAATCAAAGCAGGTAAGCCTATGGGAATTACTCATAAACCAACCCCACTAGTTCAACCATAAAAGTACAAGAAACTTCTGGGAAGCAGACACAGTATCACCCCACTAGTTCAACTATAATATAGACTCTCTGAGGAAACACTCACCGTCAATTCCCCCTATAGTCTTGTATTGGTACTGAAGGCGCTCTGGGGAAGCACTCAATGTCTCATTCCCCCTATGTCCTCGGTTGAGGAACTACAGACACTCTGAGAAAGCACACAACGTCAATTCCTCTTATGGTCTTGCATCGTAATATTTTAAAAGAAACTCTGTAGAAGCCCTTACTTCCATTCTCCTTATGGTCTACTACACCAGGTTCTCACGACCCTATGTAAGTCAACAAGTATCGCAATGTGTAGCAGAAAAATTAAACCATAATATCTAATTGGATAATAGTGTACAACATAACAGTATGTTAGATAAAAAAATCACACCATCCTAAAATACAAGGCATGGGAAAAAAACAAATCATAATAGGCTAATCAGTACAAAACATCCATAAGCACACCATGCATGGGAAAACCTCCAACGTATATCAATTCACCCTATTCACAAATCAATATACCTCTACTCAAGCATACAAGCATAGCAGACATATAACAGGGAAAAAACTGTAAACACGCAATACCCTATTCATGGGTATTGGGTGATTTGGCACATATAACTCAAATAGGTTCTACATAAAGGCACAAACCACCTACCTCGGTGTTGGGAGATCGCTATATGTGAACCTCAAGCCTTGAATTGCCCAATAACACTGTAGATCTACAAAAATTCCTAATACGTTCAATGGAGGATAACATGAGAAAGATGAGGAATTAAGAAATGAATCTCAAGTAGAAGGATGATCTATCCTAGGTGATTCCAACGCAGTCGGTGGCAGTCGAATTGGAGAACGGGTGCTCGATTAGGATCTCAGAGTAGGATCGCGGAAGTTCAGGCTCTCTCGGACGAACTAGGTCAAGAAGTAGATCGTTCTGTCTGTTAGACGCAACCCTGATTCGTTTAATGAAAAAAAATAAAGATACACAGTGTGTACATTTGAAGTATATTTCATGTACATGCCTTTTCATACTCTGCTTTAGGAGGTCTCCATGTCTCCCCACACGGTCGTGTGCAAGGCTGCTTCATGGCCAGCACACGACTTCCCGTGGTAACCGAGTATACGGCATGTACTCATAAATTACACATTTTGTACATATAAAATTTCCAGAAACACCACTTTTTCCTAAAAAACACTATAAATGGAAAACCATGCCTAAAAAGAAGATCCAGGTTCTTACAATAGGCACAACCTCTTCCACCCTTTCCATGACCTCTTCTACCAGCGAAAGAGGAAAATTGTGTCTAGTTTGTTGAGTCTTTCATGGAATCATGTTTCTCGCACCAAGCATGAGTCATGTGGGATTAGAGGTTAGTGATGATCAAAACACTCATACCATCAAACTAAACTCATGAACTACAAAAAATATGATTTCTATTTGATGGGATACATAGGAAGCTCAATCAGAGTTGAAGCTCAATAGGAATCCTCCTCAAGAGTAATCCCAAATCCTAATTTCCTTAATCAAGGCATCCTCCTTAGGAGTATTACCCAAATTAATCCCCCTAAACCTCAATGAGTTATGAAATCACTCATGGACCATATTACAAGGGCATCCTCTTTAGGATTATGCCATAAATTAATCCTCTCAAAAGGCCATACTCACCTGTGAGACCTATCAAAATACATAGGCTTTGATTCGCATCCAAATGGGATACATAAGAAGCCTTCCTTAGGTTCAAAACTAACATCCTAAAAAACCATTATTTTGGACTATATCCCCAACATAGACTAATTCATCATGGAAGCTCATATTCCTTCCATGTTCATTAGATTCTTAGGCATATGTCCCACACTATGCTTTGACTAGGAACTTTCCTCCTAGATGTCCTTGCCACACGACATTAAAATTTACGACTAGGTCCTCATAACATGACCATAAGATGTATGATATATCCCATTAACCAAAACAAAACTATGTGGGTTCTGATTCCCTTAATGAGTATACGTAGGTAGACCATCTACAGGTTTAATCCCAATATCAAAACAACTTTCATCTCCCTGGATGTTGATAAACTCCAGAGTAAACTTCTATCTCACTATATGACCAGAAATTATAGAGTGACATTTGTCTATCTGGATGAACACTAAATATAGAGTTCCCCATTGAGTGGATTAAAAACCATAATTGTTGTGATAAAGTCCAAATAATATCTAAGTATTAGATAAGAGTATATCATCAGTGGAGAACCAAGGATACACACACTTAACTCCATTGATGAAGAACCTCAAATACATACAGATGATTATGAATTCCACACATTCTAATAATTAATTGTTAATATTAGCATAACTCACATTACACTGGGTAATTTAATGTATGATTCATGAGCATATCTTAAATCAAAAATAGATTGTCAGAGTAATAAGTAAATCCCCCCAAAAGGGTGTGATGGGACAAAAATCCCATCCTCTCAACCAATGAGCGTTATTAAGTATTTTAGTTCAAAAAACATAATGAAAAAATTCATTTGAAAGGCTACTCCCTTTGGATACAGAACCATTAAGTGTTTCCAGTTCCTTAAAAAATTCCATTGGAAACCAGTTAGGAATAGTGATTCCTAACTAGAACACACGTTCAGAGGGAAAAAATTGTGATCACGATGTGAATTATTATTCAAGATGATAGTGTTACCCAGCTTTCTGGCCCCTATCAATTGATAAAATGGGCTAGATAAGGTAATTAATCAAGAATTCATTAACTCAAATGTAATTTTATATTTCATTGATGGTGTTTTTCATATATACAAGAACCCTTTTACAAGGACTCCTGACAATCCAACTGGATTCCTTTATGTTTATAGTCTTGAATTCCATGTCCGCATCTCTTGATAAATCCTCATTTGCATAATGGATTCTATCCCCAACACAACATCTTCAACGTTGGTTCTAAAATTCACTATTTCGAGAGTACCATCAACGCGGTACCATTCCAAACATGGAGGCTACCTGATAGGCCATCCAGATCAAGCATTACCATGATCATTTGGACGGCGATGACCGGTGTTCCCAAAGTAAATGGCTCCATATAACATATTCAATAGTTTTAAGATATTGTGCACAAAATGAAATCAAAAATCCCTCCCATATTCAAGGGAGTTCTACCATGATTCCACCTACGACCTTGTCTCGAAGACAGAAGACTACTTACTAAGGAATCCTCCCAACAATCACTGCTTCTATTACCGTGCAACAATAAACCCTCAACATGATGAAGGTGTTACCTTTGGTTATCTATCTTATGTCCCATAGACTCGGGAATGCAAGGCGGCCCACTGTGGGAAACAACAGGCTAATAGGTAGTAGGATCCTTCTTTTCCCCCTCTAATGAATCCCCCCAACCTAGTTTGTTGGAAAACTATGATCAGACATATACACCTATTCCCTATCAATTAGCTAACCAAAAGAATAATCTGGTTGAATCCAATGAATTCCACCATTATAATTTGTTGGAGAACCATAAGAACGATAATACACTTGCCTACAACCATAAATAATTCAATCAGCCTCATCTAGTTGCAAACAGAGAATTCAGTCCGAAAGTCCCAATGAAACGTAGATGGTAGACTCAACTCTTTGCCACAACACACAAGTACTATCTGTATCCACTAACTTGAAAGGGTGTATAAAATAAGGTACAAACCCTTAATCTAGACATGTAATGGACATATATTCCCATTCTAGCCACTGAATTCACCAAGAACATCATGGAAATGGGGAAAGGGTAGACACAGATTCTTGCTCATATCCAAGATACTTTCGAAGATATCATCATGGAGAAAACATCAATACCGAAGGGACAAATGCATAACTCTATCCACATAATTAGGGCGGATCATCAACTTGTCACCCTTGAGCAAGTACATGCATCTATTTCTGTACCAGAGGGTTTTACGAATTACTCCTCTATATCATACAGACAATCGAACCAGGCACATATACCCACTCCAACTAGAGTTAATTGTCCAATTATAATGGACACTATAAGTTAGGAACATAAAATTTCCCACAAAAACCACTTTTCCTTGGAAGTGGCCCCAACTTATTGTAAGAAGGAATCCATGAAAAATTCTTATCAAACAAATATGGAAAACCAAGAGCTAGTTTCTAATTTTTATCCTCTTATTGCTAGATTTTATGAAGCCTTCACCAATTTATATATTTCATCTCAATATCCTACCCTTCCATTAAAAAATTATGGGTGAAGTAGTTGTAACTCTAATGTTCTTCATCAGGCACTTCTTCATGAAGTCTTAATTCATGACAATTTGGTCAATCTCAAGATCCTATCTATTCATGAGTGTCATGAGAACCCTCTTTGTGGTCGCAAGGCCATAGAGAAAGAGGGTCTTCCCCTTGATTTAATACACCATGATGTTCCTCCCTAGGATTACATTTATTGAGAAAGTCCCCTCCACATTAGTGATTCCAATTATAAAGAGAATTCTATAGCTAACACTATAGTGATGATAAAGTCCTATAATCTCTAGGAACATGAAAATATAAGGAATGAAATGTATGATGGATTTTCACTGGTGGGTGAAATTATTTCTCAACCAAATTACATAGCAAGGTGACAATCATTCTCTGAACCACCCTTGGGTTGTTTATTTTCCAACATAATAGAGGAACTCTCTACTGATTAGGCTAATTCTGATAAATAAATAGGAAAATGCAAACTTTGGTACAATCAAGTAGAGAAACCTCTAGAAAAATACGAAGTGGACATGTTTAACATGAGGAAACAACTGGCTACGAGTGAAATACTAGTCTTGTTCTGGCATTTTCCCACCACCCAATATAGAATTCCAGATATGTTATCAGAATATTGTATTCATGATATCCACCTCAACGTAAGGGAGAGTCTTCATCATCTAAAAGTAAAAGTATTACCGTATAACAAATATCAAAGTCAATGTCAAGATAATAGATTGGTTTCAGTGAAAACTTTCATGTAATCTCTCATGGTTTCCCAACATCCAAATATTGATATGTAATAGGGAGCCATACAATTTGAATTCCTAAATTCTTTAATGAGGTTGTGATAATTAATTAAAGATACCCCATATGGTGTTCATACAAGAGGATGGGCTACACATGGAGAATTTCATTTCACTATGTATCAAATCTAGAAAATCTCACCAAAAGTGGTTTCATGCAATGTTATTTCCCCAGGTCTACAACAAAAAAAATTATGTTCATAACTGAGGGTATGCTCATCAAGAACAAGCCTCAACCAGATTCCACCAATGCTAGGCCCAAATAGAGAAAGCTATTGAGATACCTTTACATCATGAATTTGAGAATATCGAGACAACCACCCCCTTAGAGGATTTCATCCATTATATTGCGCAAATTTCTAAAATGTAACAAACTATAAGAAAAGGGAAAATGAAAGATCTCCATCAGATGTTTTGTGCAATCACTGTAGGAGATAAACTTTGAATGGTACTTGCATTTTTAGTCTCAATAAATCACTGGATGATAATATCTCAATCAGATATTCCATTTCTTTTTCATCTCAACACTAATAAATAAAATAGTCTTCAATCTCCCAAAATACAAGAAAAGGGAAAATGAATGTTTGTCATATTTCACTGCTCTATGGAAATGATTAACTTAATACATGAATATAACACTCCATAAAGAAGAGTTTCTTCCCATTTGTGTAAAAAATATATGTGATGTGTTGCACTCACCATTAATACATGTGAAATACACATGAGGGTTTCAGGATCTGGCCTCAATTTTTCAACAATTGTAAACTTCAATAATAGGGACCTGAGAGAAATCCCATGTAATCCCATCAGTTCTGGGTAGAAGATCAGGAAAAGTAGTGACTTCATTAGTTACACTTAAGTAGGCCCATATACCTTCTACTACTTCAAATCCCCCATCATACCCTAGGGCTCTACCTCCTGAGAATCAATAGAAATGATTACCATATTAACACGATAAAAACTATCAAAGTCAGGGACAGTTTGAGGAGTTAAAAAACAAGGCCTATTCTTTTCGGAATTCCCATGTCATGAGCTAATTCGTATTTGAATTGTAAAAGAACTTCATTCAGTTGAAAAGGACAACGAAGCCTAACAAAGAAGGGGAAATTACCGACCAAACAATTTCCCTTTCCGTCAAATATTGGGGCACCACAACCAATAGTGATTTATTTTTAAGGACCTTCTATAAAATATGGAGGAATCTAGGAAAGTGAGGCTGAAATATTAACCAGCCTAGGTTGCATGTGTTACTGTTATCAATCATGATAAATAATTTGAGTGGCAGGAAGTCAAAACTAACATTTCTCATAAATTTGATGATTAGATTGTCATAAAAATAATCAACCAATCTCATGACATTCCATTATCATAGTTGAAAAAATAGAGTATGAATCATGCCACTTCCATTTTAGAGAATCTGTATTCATTAAAAGAATAGTCCTTTGTAGTCCAATCGTCACATAAGATACATGGAAATAAGAATAAGGAACAAAAAGGAAGAAGATGAGTCTGTATCAATTCCAAATTTTTCCTTGACCTTAGAATATCTGATTCCAAACGTCTCAAAATAATGGGATAATTTCCTGCTAAATGTGAAAACAAGTGTTGGAATATCAGGGAAAATCATTATCCCATGAATAGTAGATCTTTAATTCCATTAATATTATTCACTTAATTTACCCCTACTCAAATAATGATTCTGATTGTGAATAAGATTTCCCAACTATTGATTGGTGAACTGGGGTAAATGATCATTAGGGTTGAGGAAATAGGGGAAGGCATGGTTTTACTAGAAGCCACTACTCTAACCATACCCATGATCAGACTTTTTAACTAGCCGATACTCTTGGAAGATCCCTCAAGAGAGTTCAAGACTAACAAGGGAATTCTCCCACACATGAAAGGGTATACCCTGACTCGATCATCTTGAAATATTGGTTAGAGTCTTTGCCACCAACTCCATAGAGAGTGGGAAAACATATCCAACCTATTCCCCCAAGATAATATGTACTTCCAACTTTTTACCCGAATGATGATCCATCCACATCAAGAACATTAGCTTTGAAGGCACCAGTAAAATAGCATCTCCATGCTGGAAAAAGCCGAAATATAGATAAAAATTATGATGTCTTGAAGGAACTGCCACAATTACCAGCAATCTTATTAATCCTGAATGCACTGTGTTCATCAAAAGATCTATGGTAATCACCCATTGAGGCTTTGTCAGGCCCTCAAGAGTTTTAATCTGAGGTTTCTAACATTTAGGTTTACCATTAAAAAGAATGAACTAACATAATTCCAAGAAATTATATATTTAATTGATCAAGATGAGGATTCTATCTTATATGGACGCATAAAGGACTTTTAGATATTTTCCAAGATTAATGAAACTGACATCTGACGAGCCTTTATTTATAATGACTTAGGAGTCAAACTCATTCCCATATAGACACTTCACTGAATGGGCCTCACTGAATCCCACTTATCTCCCTCCACATTAATGTTATTCGGATATAAAAATAATGATCAAGAACATATCGGTGATATTACACTCAATGATTAGTTTTTTGATCTCATATATGATTCAAAGTTCACGGTTTTCCGGAAAGACACATCTTTCAATGTTCTACTCAAAAGACATTGGCTACATCAGTCAACATAAATTCTTTCATCATACCACCAATGTCTCAAATATTGTGTCAATAGTAAAATTGGGACATTTCATGGTGATAAGTCCTTGTTCAAAACTTATGGAGCTCAGTACCTTGATACAGAGTTCTATCAAATAAAGGGAAAATGGTCCATGGAAAATGATGTTACTAGAATCAATGCTCCAAATGGTCTAGCATATAATCTAGATAACTCATTCAGGAATCTCAGTGCAGATTATGAGATGCCCATTGACAATATTAAAAGGTTTGTCCCAAATCCAAGCACCCGTTTAGTGTCTTCCATAATTCAAGTTTTGGAAATTAAACCGAATAGTAAAAGGGAAATCATTGACTCACTTAATCGTGAAGGATACATATATGAAGATGTCTTAATTCCATCCCATTATCTTCATCAAGTCTATGCATCATTATCCATACTCGAATAGGTTGTCTCACTAATGGATAAAGGTAAGGATGCCGATTCTTCTCCTATTATATTCCCTTAAGAACATAAAAAATTCCCTTCATCACAAGTTGGACTGGAGATGGTTTCCTCATATTTAGGATGTCTAAATACCAAATCCTCTCCTAGCATAAAAACGTTTTCTTCATCACCTACCATCTAAGAAGAGGAACATGAAGTAATACATGAAGAAGAGTAAGATTATGAATACCTGTGGGATTCCCCTATAGCATTTGAACAAGTCATCTCCACCACTATGGATGAAATTAGAGAAATAAATTAGGGTACAAAGAAAGATATACACCCTATTATGATTAGAGTGACAATGAATTATGAATATCAGTAGGTATATACATCCTTCCTGCAGAAAAACTGGTATTTTTTTTCTTGGAATTACATAAAGATGCCGAATCTTGACCCCGAGGTGGACACCCATCATTCAGACATAGAAAAACATCATTTGGGATACAAGAAATTATCTAAGAGGACCCAACTGGCTTACACATCCTAAATTGAGGATGAGTTTGATAAGATTATGAAATCTAACTTCATATGAGATGTGAAATATCCATAGTGGTTAGACAACATTTTCCCTATGAAAAAGAAGAATGAGAAAATTAGATTTCTTACTGATTTCAGAGAGATCAACTGGTATTTTACCAAATATGACTTCCCAGTTCCAATCATAGAACTCAATATTGATGCACTAGCTAGCTACCAGGCCCTTTTTCATGGATTCCTAATATTGGTATAACCAAATCTAGATGGACCTAGAAGGTTAGGAATATACAGACTTTGGAGCCTCTTTAGGCATATTTCTCTACCGGGTAATTACCTTTGGATTGAAGAATGCTGGTGCGACATACCAAGATGCAGTGCACCACATCTTCAAACCATCCTTGGGGAAATTTGTTGAATGTTTTGTTGATGATCTAGTGGTCAAATCAAAACATCATTCTGATCCCCTGACAAACTTTGATACTATAGTTTGCAATCTTCACCAGCAAAATCTAAAGATGAAGCCCTTAAAATGTGGTTTTGGGGTAACCAAGTGCAAATTTTATAGTTTTATTTTAGGAAATCATGACAAGGAAATGGATTCTAAGAAATATAAATCAATACATGGCATTTCACCACCTAAAAAATTCAAATATTTTAAAGGAATTCAATGACACTTGTACTACATCCAGCACTTCATAGCCAATCTAGAAGGAAAGTGTTTTCTCTTCAAACAATTGATGAATAAGTGGGTCACTTATCAGTGGATTAATGACGTCCAATAGGTTTTTCATACACTCAAGAAGTAACTCATGAATCCTCTAGTATTGATGACACCTGTTGAAGGAAAACCACTCATTCTTTATGTGACATCCATGGAGTGATCACTATGTGCCTTACTTGCACAATGGAATGATATTGGAAATGAAAATATCCTTTAATATCTACGTTGAACCATGATCGATGTAAAGACTTGATGTTAAGATATTGAGAAGAGTTTCATGGAATTAATCATTTCAGTTTGGATGATAAGGTACTACATATAGCATCACAAGGTCCACCCAGTATCTCGTAATCCCCTAATTAAATTTATCCTCAGTCATCCTATGTTAATAGGACATCTAGCACAGTGGGTAGTTATTCTGCAGTAGTTTAATATACAATTTATGCCTCAAAAAGCAGTGAAATTTGCAACCTTCTTAGACTTCCTTAATGAGAACCCATATGTGGAATAAGATCATTGAATATTGAACTACCCGATGAAGAAATCTTCCCTATTTAGGATATCCCCAGAACATGGTAAATTCATTTTGACGGTGCTTCCAGTAGTCAAACAGGGAAGAGTATTGAAGAATCTATCTCAAAAAAAAAGTTTGATATAAAGTTCATGACTCAGAATGAAGTGAAATACCCAGCCTTGGAAGACTTCCTTAATGAGAACCCATACATGGAAAAAACATCATCAAATACTGAACTACATGATGAAGAAATCTTCTCTATTTAAGATATCTCCCGAACATGCTAGATTCATTTTGACGGTGCTTCCAGAATTCCAATAGGGAAGAGAATTGAAGACCCTAAGCTCAAAAAGGTAGGTTGTAAATTGTTCTTATCTCCCAAAAAAAGGCAGTTTTTCCATACTCCTTCATCTTACCATAATGTGGTACCAACAATGAGGTTGAATACCAGACTGTCACTGTAGGTTTCGAATTAGAACTCTATGTACTAGTGAACCACCTAGAACCTAAGGGTGATTCATATTTGGTAATCAAATAGATTAATGTGGATTATTCTATATAAAAATAAGAGATAATTACCTTATGTGATTATGTCTGATTGTTAATATAAGAATTTCCTTCCGAACCTGCATTGTCTTATGTTCCACGTTCAAAAAATTCTCATCCAAATGCATTGGAAAATGCAGATACAATCCTGGACAATATGACCTTAGATGGAACAATCAGCATCATTTCTCATCATCATCGGGTTTCACCTTTTGGTAAAATTAGAACATATAAAATCAATGAAATCATCTCCCATTTGACCCTAAAATCGGATGGATGACAGCTATAATGGAAAATCTCCAAGACAAGGTACTTCCACCAAATAGAGTTATAAGAGAGAAAATATTTCAATAAGTTGTTAATTTCACTCTTTACGATGGCCCATATAATCAAAAGATCCTATATAGATGAGGCTTTGATAGAAATCTCCTCAGATGAATTGATGGGGAGAAAATTATAGCTATCTTGAAAGAAGTACAAGTAGGAGCCTGTGGTGCCCATAAGTCTGGGTACATACATTCTTTTAAAATCTGAAATATTGGATACTTATATCCTTTGATGATGCAAGATTTCATAGCCTTCACTAAATAGTGGCATACCTTCCATGTGCCTGAAAAATTCATCCATCAACTCCCATAGTTTCTACATACAACTAAATACTCCTAACCATTTTCTATAAGGGGAATGGATGTAGTAGGACCTTGTCATCCATATACTTCTATGAAGATCAAGTACATCCTTAAGACTACTGATTTCTTCTCTAAATGGGTTGAAAAATACCTCTCATGTAAGGTGAGTAAAAAATTAGTGTTTTCTTTTTCAAAACTAATATCATCGCCAGATTTGGTTTCCTTCCATACATATTGATGAATAACGACCCGAATTTATATTCTGATAAGGTAGGGAGTTTATATCATGAATATAATCTCAAATCCAACCATCCAACCCACTATAATGCAGTGGAAAGTGGGATGATATGGGATTTCAACAAAACCTTATCCATCATACTCTAGAAAATGGTGGATATTGATATGAAATATTTTCCTAATAGACTCTTTCATGTTTTACGAGTTTCCATTACTTCTACCCATTCTACTAAACAGTCAACCCCGTACTCATTGGTATATGGGACTGAAGTTGTTCTACCTATTGAAATTCATTTTCTTTCACTTAGAGTTTCCATTTGGTATCAATTATACAATGTAGATAAATAATAATAATTAATAGATGAGATGGAGAGACTAGATGAAAATATATTTAATACCTTTTATCACATGGAACTCTATAAAAACTGAATATTGTGAGACTTTAATAAGAAGGTCTGTCATTGTTCATTCCTCAAAGGAGAGTTGGTTTTGGTCCTTAAGACTCCAATTATACTCGGGAAGAAGCCATTGAAGCTTGAGGCAAGGTGGGAGTGACCTTATTCCATACATAAGGTCTATTCCTATGGACCATATCCCTTAATCTCAATAGAAGTAGAACTACATACAACTCCAACCAATTCAAGGTTCCAGAAAAAGTAATTTGTGTAATCAGACAAAGTATATATTCATTGTACGATGATAAAATACGTGACAACCACCGTCCATGATACACGATGTTAAAATGCATAGCATCATCATCATTGTCTTGAGAAGATAAACTGCATGGCATGAGGTTATAATCGCATGACATAAATCTGAAAATTTCTAATTTTCATTACCACATGACATTAAATTGTACGGTTGATGTTCCCCTCATTTGAAATTAATTAATTCCTCAAAATTCCATGAGTTGAAATGCCTTTTGGTATCTTAAAATCTTATTATATTCCACAAGTAGGAATCACTTAAATCAGTGCCACTCTTTATAGGCATTTGGGGCCTATTTCTTTCCTATTTTTGGATCAGAACCACTTGGGAAACCATCTTCATGAACTACATGTGGCTTGGTTCTCACTCCAATGAGATATGTAGTGACACCCAGATCTCCAATTGTGGTTCTGGACATGATAAAAAAACCCTTCATCCCCTTTGTGTATGGTTCAAATAAACATAGGGAATATTTCATCATGAACTAAATGTTTCTTGATTCTCATTCCAATGAGATATGTAGTGACACCCAGATCTCCAAACCCAGTCCTAGTCATGACCATAAAAGAAATAATTTTACATTTCCATGTGTATAAACATATTTTATTCTGAGAACTCTTCACGAATATATGGATTGATTCCCATGCAATTTTTTATCTTGGGCCTAACCATGGTTCTAGAAAATATATGAAAAATACTGAATCCCCCTTCCCCACATCAAACCTCCGTTGGTGTGGGGAACTGCATTAAGAACTATGTGTGGCTTGATTCTAATTCCAATGAGATACATGGTGAAAACTAAATATCCAATCTTGGGTCCATCTAAAATTTATATAAAATGTCTCTTCCCCCTTGCGTGCATAAATCAAACCAGTACATGGATCATCTTCAAGATCGTTGTGACAACCCTGCTTTTATTACAAACATAAACATGATTTATTACATAAAACATCACTTGATACAACAAAGAAGATCGAGAGGTTTAGTATCTTTGGGTTCTTATGATCATTACAATAAAACTTAAAACATTAAATACAACATCTTTATTGAAAACTTCTTTTACACGACCACTACATTCCCTCATACTCAGGATTGCATGGGATAACCTGAGGACATGCATAAGAAAAGGGTGAGCAATAATGACTAGTAAGGGAATACACATGGAATAAAATGAGGATTACAATAATTGTTAGAAATTAGGCATATAAATAGAGAATAAGAGAAACATGAACATAAAGTCATGATAAATCATGATAATCATAACATGGAAATGTGTCAACAACACTTAACAAGGAATTAGCATGAGCCAAGGCTCATTGCACATGGAGCATGAATAAATCCTCATTGCACATAAAGCATGAGTAAAGCCTCATTTAACTTGAACTAAAATGAGTAAACACTCATTTCAAATGACGTATCATGATACTATACTTTACCCAATGCATTGTAGTGCTATAAGGGTGCACCATTCTTAAACATTTCATTTCATGCATAAGTGTGCCACATGGATCATAAAACATGGATTCATACAAAATAATCATTTATTCCACGATAAAGGAATGTGGAATTTATACATGAAACTTTATAAACAATAAGTAAATGTGCATAAATGTGAATACACTTTATGGAGAAATGGGCTTGGTATTCAGTACAAAATGGCATTGGCTTAGAAAATCGTTGCCATTTCGGCAGCGTAACGACGTGACATAAAAATTCATAAAAAAATGTTTATGAGAGAGAAAGGGGTTACACATCACATATAAATGTAATGGACAGTAAGGAGGTCAAATAGATACATGTCCAAACAATTGAAATGGACTTTAGGTTCACGATACAAAAGTATTTCTTGAAAGTAAATGAGGGAGAAGTTCCTTTCGGAATTTCGGTATAGTAACCGGTGTACATGGGAGGCATTTAATGAGAGAGAAAGGGATCTCCCATCATTCAAACATAAAGAGGGCAGTTTGAGGGAGGTGTGGAACAATACCACAACATTCATAATTGAAATTAAAAGGGTAAAACAACTTAAAGAACATTGGAAAAAATGAGAAAGGAAGAAAAACCCTTACATGGAAGTGTGCTTCCAAAGGATAGAGAGAGGCTTTTCAGAGGCTTCATGGGAGAATAGGGAACCGTGGGAGGATTATAGAGAGAGTAGTTCAGAGGTTGGAGGAACTCCAAAGTCTTTGAGTGAGGAGGAAGTGGGAGATTGGGTGGGTTTATATAGGAAAGGTGAGGGAATTCGTTATTATTTAGGTTTGGGACCCCATACATTAAATCAATCCAAACCACAAACCATCCCACAATTTTTGCCCATGTTTTTAGAAAAGGGAAGAAGAAAGAAATATTTTATAATACCAAAGTCCGAAATTCTTAAAATAATAGGGTTTATTATGTGGAGGTGAGTCACACTCCCAAGGAAATTAATTTAAAAAGACAAGGTGTTTAATAAGTCTTGAAGGGTCCATTAATGCTTTGAAAAGTAAGTCAAACAAACCCAAAATCACATTATTTTAATGTTAAAATATATATTGGCCGAAAATAATGATTATAGTATTTTATTACATCACTATTGGGTCATTATGATGTCATAAAACACATTATATATTTAAACGATATTTAATTTTTACCAAAAAAAATTTATTGTCTCAGAAAATTATGAAAAATTCACCGTTGGATAATTTTGAAGTCCTGATTCCATAAATAACATTTATTTAATCTATTTTTTTATTAAAATATGTTAATTTTCACTATTAAAATAAAAACCGCTATTTATCGAAAACTCATGGGTTTTGACAAAAATGGCTTTCAAACCTTAATAAAAATTATAATTACATTCATAAAATTATAAGATCATTTATATTTAATAAAAATTAATTTAATAGTAATAATAATATTTTACTAAAATATTATATAATTCAAAAATCCATCAATTTAATAAAATAGATTTCATAATTAAATAATAATTAAAAACACTATTTGTACTTTAAAAACTATTTACAATGCCTCAAAAATGACAAGGAGGTATATTCATTATTATATAAAAAAATAATATACATGAATATATTACTAGTGATTTATTACATAACCCCTTAAAACAGCCACATATGACCTAAGGGTAAGGTGTGAGATAGTGACAGACTCTTGCGGTGGATCAGATAACATCGCTCGAGTGGTAATCTATATCAACTTCCACTTTTTCCGTAGACGGTCTCGTTCGAGCTTGACATGGTGAAGCTCAGCTTGGGCTTGGTAAAGAGAGAAGCCCAAGGATGCCACCACTTTTTCGAGCTCCGACAAATGGGCTTTGTATGGGGAAATTCTGCAGGATGAGGCCATCGCTTCTTTTGTCAGATTAAATTGGATTTGTTAAAGTCCTATATTTATTCTAATCATGTGTTCACTGTTCAAGAGCTATATTAGCAATGGTCAAAATTATTAACATAAAACCAATGAAGTTGACATTTTATATAAACATAAAGAGACATTTAATGAGATCAAGAGGGATTTCCATTAATAAAACTTTGGTTCGTTACAATATTCCCCCATTAAGAAATTTTTCCCATGAAATTTTCCTTTTCCCACACTAAAAAAGATGTGGGTAACTCATCTTCATCATTTCCTCCGATTTCCAAGTAGCTTCTTCAATCGTGTGGTTTCTCCACAACACCTTGACGAGGGGCATTGTCTTATTTTGTAGAACATTTTATCGACGATCTAAGATCTTCACTGGTTTCTCCTCATAAGAATGATCATCTTCCAATTGTACCACCTCAGATGAGAGTACATGTGAAGGTTCTGGTATATACTTCCTTAAGAGGGATACATGAAAGACAACATGTACTTTGGCCATGGTAGGTGGAAGTGCTAGTCGATAGGCCACACCCCCGACATGATCAAGAATCTCGAAGGGGCTGATGTACCTTTGAGTTAACTTCCCTTTCCTTCCAAACCTCATGACCTTCTTCCATGGAGATATCCATAGAAACACCATATCTCCGTCTTTAAACTCAAGGTCTTATCGATGATTATCTGCATAACTCTTCTGTTGACTCTAAGCTGCCTTGATATGATACTGAGTGGTTTTCATCTTCTCCACCATTTCCTCGACCATTTCTGGTCCATGCACCTTACGTTCACCGACCTCATCCCAACATGCCGGTGTTCTTCACCTTTTCCCATATAGGGCTTCATATGGTGCCATTTGGATGCTTCAGTGGAAACTATTGTTATAAGAGAACTCAACCAGAGGAATATGTTGATCCCATCCTCCTTTAAAGTCCATTGACCATGGTCTCAACATATCCTCAAGTGTTTGGATAGTCCGCTCGGATTGGCCATCAGTTTGAGGATGATAGTCCGTACTGAAGTTCTGTTCATTATTTAGAGCATGATGAAGACTCTTCCAAAACATAGAGGTGAATCTTGGATCTCGGTCAGAAACAATAGATAGTGGTACTCCATGCATCCTTACCACTTCCCTGATATATATCCGTACCATTTGATCCAAAGAGAAATCCACCCAAATAGCAATGAAGTGTTTAGTCTTTGTAAGACTATCCACAATAACCTAGATTGCATTGTTGCCTTTGGATGTCCTTAGAAGTATGGTGACAAAGTCCATGGTGATTTTCTCCCATTTCCATTCTAGTATTGGAAATGGTTGCGTCATCCCCTTATACTTCTTCCTCTCTACCTTCACTTGCAGACACACAAGGCACATTGATGTATATTCAACGATGTCATTATTCATATTATCCCTCCAAAAGTTTTCTCAGAGATCTCCATACATCATTGTGCTCCCTGGGTGAATAGAGAAATTCGAACTATGTAGGTCATCCAAAAGTTCCTTCTTCAGCTCTGGACTTGATGGAACACATAGTCTTTTCCCAAACCACACAATTCCTTCTTCATTAACATTAAACTATGAGGATTTCCACTTTTTGATAGCTTACACTTTTTTCTTGAATTCCCATATCATCCTTTTGATCATCCTTTAAGCTTTCCAAAAGTGACAGGTTGAGTAATCATTTGTCAAAGGATTGATGATGTTCCCTTCTCTATGATTCCCATGTCCATCATCATCATCTCTATGAAGATTGGATCCTTATCAATTCTCATCATTGATAGAATTGCTGGGTCCTTTCTACTTATGGAATCTGCCACCTTGTTTGCTTTCCTAGGGTGGGAATGTATTGAACATTCATAATCCTTGATGAGCTCTATCCATCTTCTCTGGCGAATATTAAGCTCTTTCTGTGTGAATATATATTTAAGACTCTTGTGGTAAGTATATATCTCACATTTCACTCCATAGAGATAATGCCTCCATATTTTCAAGGCAATGATCATAGCCGCCAACTCTAGATCATGCGTTGGATAGTTTCTCTCATGGATTTTCAACTGCCTTGAGGCATAGGATATCAATTTATCATTATGAATCAGCACACAGCCTATGCCCTTCTTCGAAGCATCACTGAATACCACAAAAAGTTCCCCACTTGTGGGTAAAGTGATCATGTGCGCAGTGTTAAGCCTCATTTTCATCTCCTTGAAGCTTTCTGTGCATTCATCACTCCAAGAAAACTTTACTCCCTCCAAGTTAGCTTGGTAAGAGGGTTGGACAATCATGACAAATTCCTGAAAAATCGTCAATAATATCCAGCTAACCCCAAGAAGCTACGGATATCTGTTACCGATTTTGGCCTCGACCATCCCTAAATTTCATCTATTTTAGAGGGGTCCACAGATATCCCATTGCTTGTGATGATATGGCCCAAGAATGAGACCTCCTTCAACCAGAACTCACAGTTGTTGCACTTTGCATAGAGCTTCTCCATGCACAAAGTCTCTAGTACTGTTCTTAAATGCTCCTCATGATCCTCCTTGGTTTTGGAGTATATTAGAATATCATTTATAAAGACTACCAAAAATTTTCTAGGTAATCTCTAAAGACTCTATTCATTAAGTCCATGAAGATTTCTGGAGCATTAGTGAGTCTGAAAGGCATTACTATGAATTCATAGTGCCCGTATGTTGTGCTAAAAGCAGTCTTGGGGATATCTTCCTTCTTCACCCTTACTTGATAATATCCCGAATGCAAGTCCATCTTGGAGAATAATTGCGCTCCACGTAGCTGATCGAACACATCATCAATTCGTGGGAGAGGATACTTTTTCTTTATCGTGATTTTGTTAAGTTCATGATAATCGATGAAAATCCACATTGACCCATCCTTTTTCTTGATGAAGAGGACTGGTGCACCCCATGGTAAAGCACTTGGGCGTATAAACCCTTTATCTAGATTCTGTTGTAGTTGTTTCTTCAGCTCTTCAAAATCGACAACAACCACTCTATATGGAGTCTTGGATATTGGTAATCCCCCGGGTATAAGTTCAATTGAGAACTCAACATCTCTTCTAGGAGGAAGTCCAGGCAGTTCCTCAGGAAACACTTCCTTGAATTCCCTCACAATAGGCATTTCTTCATGGATGATTTCTTCTTTCGACTCAATCATCTTAGCCAGATACGCGTGCTCATAGGGTAGTAATATCCATGCTTGAGATGATGTAGCTAAAGGAAATTCATCTTCCTCATGACACTTGTAATGAATCGGGGGTCGATTATCCATATAGAGTGTGATTTCCCCCTCCCGAAAATTTATGTTGTCTCTATATAAGGAATGCCAATCCATGCCAAGAATTGCATCAAATTCCACCAGAGGGAGTATGACGAGGTTCACCGGGAAATCCCATCCACAGATTATAATGGGGGAGGACTTATATTCATTGGATGCAATGATTGCCACATTTTCCGTACTCTCTGACATCTTCACTTCCATGATTTGTGGAGGTACTGGGATTGTTCTAATAAACATTCGAGATATAGAAGAATGCGTAGAACCTAAATCAAAAAGTGCGTTCGCTATTCTGGAATGAATAACTAGCGTACCTGTCACCACTTCATTGTGGGGGTTTACTTCAGCAGAAGTGATGGGAAAAGCTCTTCCTTGATGTCTTGGAGGTTGTTGGTTGCCTCCGAAAACCCTTGGATTAGGGCACTGATTTGAAAAATGACCTGGTTCTTTGCATTTGTAGCATTGAACAATGCGTTGAGGTTCTAATGGAGCGTTCCTCTCCTCTATCATAGCTACGGGTCTTTCTTGCCGACATTTATCTGCTAGGTGCCCTTCCCTTCCACACCTGAAGCATTTCCTCATCCCCTTAAGGCAATTTCCATGGTGCTTCTTTCCATACATTTGGAAAGTGGGGTGCTGGATCTTCTTAGCACTGTTGGATTTATCCATTGGACCGCCAGCATTGAATTCCACCTTACTCTTCCTGTCCCCATTATACCCATGTGATTCCCCGATCTCCATTTCAACCTTGAGGGAACATTAGACAATCTCTTCATAGCTGTCGAAGTAACGGATCGCTAATGATTTCCGCAGGCTAGGCATCAGCCCACCAAAGAAGTGGTCAACTTTGCATTCGGGGGTAACGACAAAGCCGGAAGCGTAACGTGCAAGCCTTGTGAAGTTTTCCTCATACGCTCCAATAGATTATTCATCTTTTTTCTTGAGGGAAAGGAAGTCCCTTTCCATCTAAAGCCGTAGGGTGCGTGTAAAATATTTATCGAAAAACATATTCTGAAAATCCTTCCATTCCAACACCATGATCTCCCCCTCAAGCTTCATATTTTTTATCAACGTCCACCATTGATCAGCTTCTCCCTCTATACGATAAGCCTCCATGAGAACCGTCTCTTGTTCAGAACATTGAAGGATGGAGATGATCATTTCATTGGAGTTGATCCATTGTTCAGTGATCGTGGGATCGAATGATCCACTTAATGTATGAGGCCTTGGTCTCATGAAGCTCTCGATAGCAACTTGTTATTTCTTGGGGGGGGGGGGGGGGTCGAACGTTCCTCTTGACCCGTGTTTCTATACCAAAATTGAGTTAGCTGAGAGAGAAGCGTGACAAATTCATGATTCTCACTCCCATTGGATTGGGCATGTCATTAGTACAGTCATCACACTAGTTTCACAACGGTTGTCAACCCGATTCCTCCTATTACTGGCCATTGGCTGAAATAAAAGGAAAGTTAGGGGTAACACATAAAGGGTAATCCAAAGACAAAAGTTGATGAATTATATATAAACTTTTATTTCCTTAACTCATGAGTCTATAGGCTTCCATCTAGGCTTTTCATGATCTACATTCTATCATATATTCTTAGGGGCATTTCTTTTAATTCCCTTAATAAGGGTTCATACTAAGCTTGTGAATTTATCAAAACATATCCCCCAAAAGTGTCTTAACCAAGTGTGAAGCAAGGCCTGTTGTCGTGCAGCAATTCCAGTTCGAGTCTAGCTCAATGCGGTGTTTTCGGGTTTTATCCCTATGATACATCTGTGCTAGAGCTGCCTCTACATGCTCGTATCCATATAGGGATGTATTTGTTTGATAAACCAGTTACTCAGTAATTACCAAAACTTAGGGATGTTTTTATTAGACTTAGTCTTGTATCTAAGGCTTTACTAGGGTTTCCTAATCCTAAAAATAACTAAACCTATCCTCCGATACCAACTGCGACAACCCTGTTTTTATTACAAACATATACATGATTTATTACATAAAACATAACTTGATACAACAAATAAGATAGAGAGGTTTAGTATCTTTGGGGCATAGGATCATTACATAAAAATTAAAACATGAAATACAACATCTTTATTGAAAACTTCTTTTACATGACCAGTACATTCCCTCGTACATAGTATTGCATGGGATAACCTGAGGACATGCATAACAAAAGGGTGAGATATAAATCCCAGTAAGGGAATACACATGGAATAACATGAGGAGTACAATAAATGTTAGAAATTAGGCATATCAATAAAGAACAAGAGAATGATGATCATAAAGGCATGATAAAGCATAATAATCATAACGTGGAAATGTGGCAACAACACTTAACATGGAATTAGCATGAGCCAAGGCTCATTGCACATAGAGAATGAGTAAATCCTCATTTCACATAAAGCCCGAGTAAACCCTCGTTTCACTTGAATTAGCATGAGTCAACAGTCATTGCACATGAAGTATCATGATAATATAATTTACCCCATGCATTGCAGCACTATAAGGGTGCACCCTTCTTAAACATTTCATTTCAGGCATAAGTGTGCCTAATGGATCATAAAACATGGATTCATAAAACAAAATCATTTATTCAATGATAAAGGAATGTGGAATTCATACATGAAACTTTATAATCAATAAGTAAATGTTCATAATGGTAAATACCCTTGATGGAGAAATGGGCATGGTATTCACTACATAATGGCATTGGCTTAGAAAATCAGTGCCATTTCGACAGCGTAATAGCGTGACATAAAAATTCATTAAAAAATGTTGATGAGAGAGAAAGGGGTTACTTATCATATTAACCTATAATGGACAGTAAGGAGGTCATATAGATACATGTCCCAATAAGTGTAATGGAATTTAGGTTCATGATACAAAAGTATTGCTTGAATGTAAATGAGGAGGGAGAAGTTCCTTTCGGGATTTCGGAATAGTAACAGGTGTACATGGGAGGCATTTAATGAGAGATAAATGGGTCTCCCATCATTAAAACATAAATAGGGAAGTATGAGGGAGGTGAGAAACCAGACCCCAACATTAATAATTGAAATTAGAAGGGAAAAACAACTTAAAGAAAATTGAAAAAAACGAGTAAGGAAGAAAACCCCTTACTTGGAACTGTGCTTCCAAAGGCTAGAGAGAGGCTTGTGAGAGGCTTCATGGGAGCTTGGGGGACATTTGGAGGATTATAGAGAGATTAGGGAAAAGGTTGGACGAACTACAATGTCTTTGAGTGAGGAGGAAGTGGGATCTTGGGTGGGTTTATATAGGAAAAGTGAGGGAATTCTTTATTATTTAGGTTTGGGACCCCTTACATTAATTTAATCCAAACCACAATCCTTCCCATGGTTTTTTCCCATGGTTTTTTGAAAAGGTAAGAGGAAAAAAAATATTTTATAAGTCCAAAGTCCGAAATTCTTAAAATAATAGGGTTACTTATGTGGAGGTGAGTCACACTCCCATGGAAATTAATTTAAATAGACAAGGTGTTTAATAAGTCTTGAGGGGTCCATTAATGCATTGAAAATTAACTTAAACAAACACAAAATAACATTATTTTAATGGTAAAAGATATATTGGCCGAACATAAGGACTATAGTATTTTATTACATCACTATTGGGTCATTATGATGTCATAAAACACATTATATATTTAAATAATATTTAATTTTTATGCAAACATTTGACTGTCTCAGAAAATTATGAAAAATTCACTATTGGATAATTTCGACGTCTTGATTCCAGAAAGAACATTTATTTTACTAAATAATTTTCTAAATATGTTAATTTTCACTTTTTAAATAAAAAACGCTATTTATCGAAAATTCACGGTTTTTGAAAAAAATGGCTTTCAAACATTAATAAAAATTATAATTGCATTCATAATATTATAAGATCATTTATATTTAATAAAAATTAATTTAATAATAATAATATTTTATTAAAATATTATTTAAATCTAAAATCCATCAATTTAATAAAATAGATTTCTTAATTAAATAATAATTAAAAACACTATTTGTACTTAAAAAACTATTTAAAATGTCTCAAAAATGACAAAGAGGTATATTCATTATTATATACAAAAATAATATACATGAACATAGTACTAGAGATTCATTACCTAACACCTTAAAATAGCTGCATAAGACCTAAGGGTAAGGTGTGCGATGATGAAAAACTCTTGGGGTGGCTCGGATAACAACGCTTGAGTGGTAATCTCTATCAACTTCTTCTTTTCCCGTAGATGGTCTCGTTCGAGCTTGACATGGTGAAGATCAGCTTGGGCTTGGTAAAGAGCGAAGCCCAAGGATTCCACCTCTTTTCCTAGCTCCAAAAAATGGGCTTCGTATGGGGAAATTCTACTGGATGAGGTCATTACTTCTTTTGTCTGAGTAAATTGGATTTGTTAAAGTCCTATATTATACTAATCACGTGATCACTGTTCAACGTCTATATTAGAAACGGTAAAAATTCTTAACATAAAACCAATGAAGTTGAAATTTTATATAAATATAAAGTGACATTTAATTATATCAAGACGGATTTCCATTAATGAAACTTTGGGTCGTTACAAACTTCATGTTTGTTGATTATCATTCCAATGAGATATGAGGTGATTCCCGGATCTCCAATATTGGGTCCAGCCATGACTAATCATTAATCCCCTTTATATCCTATGTATGAATTATATCTATATAGGGAGCTTGTGAAGGACCATGTAAGTCATGATTCATACCCATATGAGATACATTGTGATGCCCAAAATTTCATTCTTAGGCCCAATCACAATGTTTTCAACACTTCTCATCAGTTCACCCATGTCTTTACTGCCAGATTTTAAACAACATGGACTTTCGAGAACTACATATGGATTAATTATTCCCATAGAAATATACATAGTGGATCCAAGATCCTATATCCTAGTCTAACCACAATTTACAAAAAAATCCCCCTTTCCTTGTTACAAACCAAGCATATGAAAGGAGACCAATTGCTAGAATTATGTATGGCTCAATTCTCACTCATATGAGATAGGTAGTGATGTCCATACATTCAATATTGGGACCAGTCTCAATATGAAAAAAATAATTAATATTTCATCTTGTGTATGTGTCTGATCTATGTGAAGCAATTTAATATGAGTTCTTATCTTATGTATGAACTTGTATTCAATGAAACCCCCATTACCCGTCACTCATGAATTAAATAAGGGTAGGGGATATTTATTCAAGAAATATTTGTTGATTGATTCACACCCCTTTGAGAAACACAGTGACACCCAGATTATCAACCCTGATCCCAATAGCATCACAACATAAAAGCCTCCACTTTACCACATATGAATAATAATTATATGCAAGAGATTTTATTCCGTGTCCTCTCCTTAGAGATCCCACCATGGAATTATGAAATGACCCCATTTTACATATGAGTCTTATCTATGTATGGAACTCCAAAATCAAGGCCAATATTAGTCCAAATACTTCTCTTGTACATTGGAAATTGTCCATTTCACATATTAAACTCCTAATATTGAGTACTTTTAGATATTAATAATTTTCATTTCGTTTTTGGTGGAAGAATATCTGATACTTGTGATCCTTTACCTGAATATGTTTTATATGCCCACATTTTTCCGTGTATAATGTCACCTACATAACGAGCCCTTCATCCAAAGGATTCCACTGTTTGGATATCTAATATATACCTCATTTGGACCTGCATAATACAAAACCCATAATGGGTTTATCAAATAGAAGTAACTTTGTTCTTGGGAGACGCCTCTTCAGTCCCTCTAAACATTGATGATGGTATACAAGAGCCTGTAACTTAATGTGGTCGCCCTTTTCATATTTGTCTCATATAATTTTTCTCGACATGAATGTCTCAAATACCATGATTTAAACATTTACCATATAATTTTTTCAAAGAATAATGGAATAACATTGGGTCATTAGACTCTAATATCATTCATTTTTCCCTAATATTTCATTCCTTGTAATATGAGCTAAAACTACATGCATCATACATCTTGCGCTTGGGTTAAACCTTAAAAGAGCGATAATTCCACAATTCATTGGAATTTATGACATGAAATACATCTTGTGTATTTTATAACATTCCTCCATAAACTAAACTATTTTCTTGGGAATATCTGAATCTCCATTAACAATCATAGTCTTATATCAATAGAATTTCATAATTCTTGAGAGCTTGTTTTCCTGACAATGCATTACATGACCTCCGTTGCCCTTGTATAATTTCTACTACATAATAGTCCTATCATTCAAATGATTCCACTATTTGGATGTATAGCACATTCCCTAGTTGGCATTACATAATAAAATCCCCATAAATGTTTTGTTAAATAATGGTAAATTTGTTGTTGGAAGAGATCACCTATAATTCAATTTCTCCCATTTTCCATATCACACTTTGGATTCATGAATCCCCAAATCCCAACTTAAAATTATTTCTATACATGCCTGAATACGATATCACATTTATAAACTAATTATGAAGAATTGAAAAACCATGAAAAACTTCAGACAAAGCTAAAGGCCTTAAATTAATGCTCGTAATGTCCTTGCTGCATGATATTAAACTACCCATCCCCCCTAATATCCTTACTGAATGACTTTCAAATGCACATAAAAATGTCCTTGCTGCATGAATTTAAACTGCACATTGTAATGTCCTTACTCCACAAATTTAAACTTCACATCATATTTTCCTTACTGCACTACTTTAAAATACACATCACAATGTCCTTGCCGAATGACTTTAAATTGCATGACATAATATCAAAAAGACCATTTATAAAATATGTGACCTCCTTCACTACAAAAATATGTATAGAAGTGGTTTCTTATTTCATTTCCTATGTTGGAACAAATGGAACTTTTTAATCGCAGAAATATTTCCTGGGAAGATCCACCCACTGTGGTATTGAGACATCTAAATCATATACTCCCTATGTCTATTAGTAATAAAATTTCAATATTCGTATGAACTCATTTACCTAACCTTGTTGTGCGTGCCCCCAATTGGCCTTGCATCATTTTACCACATGAAAATCTTGTCATCCAAAGGATGCCACTATCTTCCTATACTATATATTACCCAGATGGTCCTACCTAATAGACCCCCCATAATGGGTTCTTTAATTATTGATAACTTCATTCTTAGAAGATACCTCCTAGACTCTTATATTTATAATATTATATTTGGTGACCATAAAAATCACTCTTGAATATACCCCTTGGAAGTATATAAAATAAAATATTTCGGGACATTCCTAGACATCAAGCCTTGTTTGGGTTATAATTTCAAAATTCATGGTCAAAGATATTCATCCTAAAAAAGTATCATTATTAGACTTATATGCATGAATTTAAACTTCCCACAAAAAGAGACATAGTAATCACTATGCTGAAAAACAACAAAGAGAAATTTGGATAAATTTTGTGTCTCAGCTCGCTACACCAACAATATATATTGTTTACGAAATATAATGGGATAAAAATTTTATAGGAACAACTTTTTTTGATGAAATCCTAAAATGGGAATCCTAAGAAAAACCCAAGTATCACCCACAAAGTCCCCTATATATTGGGCTTAGTTAAAAAATTAGGGTGATAACACAAAAGAAAAAAAAATTATTGGGTTTTCTATATTAATCTATAAACAATTTCTTTTTAGGGTGGTCCATTTGAACCTGTCAACAAAAAAACTACACTCACTCTTCCAATCGGATTAGGTAAAAACTTCGAGTACCCCTATCCATATAATTGTAATTATGATTAGTTGGGGTGAATTTATAATTCTATGAAGATCATATTTGACATTATGATTGCATAAATCATGCAAGGATGAAGACATATATGATTGGAAACACAATTTTATTCATATATGAGAAAAAAACCAGACAGACATCTACAAAATGGAGTCTCTCTGTCTTATATCACAAGAATGGATCCACATAAATTGTCATTTGTCGAATAGACTCCTGGTCCCCATCAAATGCCTATTGATGTTTCGTCAGTCAACCAACCCTAGTCTCCTCGGCCTGATGAAACACATCATTTGTAGTCACAATGGAATTAGACACATACTTTTGAGCTTCTCCATTGGAGTATAGAAGTTTTTTAAGTTCTTATATAGTAGTACCCAACTCTTTCTAATGACATAACACTTGAACAATCTTATCTTTGATATAATGGTTGAATATTTCAAACGTTTTTCTATTACTAGCCTCTTCATGAGAAAATACCACCCAAAATTTAACAATTTTATCAATAGTCGATATTTTGTTAGATTCTTCTGATGTTTTTGTTGTCTCTCCCACAACTGAATGGTTCCCTTCACTGTAGTCTGGATTACACAGTAATAGAAACCACTAAATCACAACATAATGAATAATCCTGAAATCCATATTATTCACAAAATATGTTCCTTGATGGGTGTCTCATATATAATATTCTATATATCTTCCAAGACATGTGTCATTAAATTCGGATAGCACCCTACAAATCCATTTCTGCTTTAGAATCACTATCATTAGGAGGGAGGTACTCTGGGACTGATAAAATTAAAGATGTTCCTAATTCAACTCCCTCCCCAACACTGGATACCTTTCATCCTAATGATGTTCAAGACGATAAAGAATTTTATCCCTCACACCTAGCCATAGAGGCTAATAATCCTACATTTTAAATCCAAGTCATTATTAGCATCAAGAGAATGTAATGAATGGGGAATAATCACAATGGTCTTTATCCTTGACCCGAAATCATGTCAGCATCCTTAGAAAAATCCTCCCCAATATTACTAGCCTCGACATTTTTGGTTGGAACCACTTGGTGAGGAGTACATTTTCGAGGCTGCTTAGAATTCTCCAGATGACCCTCCGGATGATTTTCTATTATAATGGTCAAATGATAAAAATCATCCTTAATAGTGGGATCAAGTGTGTTTTCAACATCTCCACCATGTACCATTATTTTAGTAGGGTTTATATATGAATCTAAAAATTTCAACCCATCATGATTTAATAATCAGGCATAAGATAATTGTTCATATGGAAAATAAAGACTCAAGTTAATTTGGTTTTATATATAGCTCACCAAATTCTTCTGAAGTAGTTCAGATATTAACATGTTCCAGTACTTCTTGAATATACATTCCATGGTTTATCCCAGATTCCAATGACATCCCGATCCCCATGTTATTCTCATCCATGGGAACACTTGGATCGGCTGGTTGTTGACCCCCTTTGACAACATTAGGCTCCCAACAAACTCCTCAGTGTAAGCCGCCATGTCAGCATCAGTCATTGTAAAATTTTTCGGTGCTTGTGACAGACCTGAAATATTACATAAATGAATATTAGTTGTTGATACAAAACTTCTCATGAGGAACTTTTGACATACCAGATTCCATCTCTCCCCCAGTACAAGGGATAGGAGTTGTGCCAAGACTATATGTTCTTTTCTCTTTCCTATATGTCTCTTCAGTCAAAGGATATGCTTTATTAGTTGGGATCTGAACATGATCAAAAGGGCCCTCCATGGTGCCTAGGGGAACATTAATGACCTCTATAAGGGAATAAATAGAACAATTTCCTACAATTCTGAGAAGTTTAAAAAAAATTGGATGATGTCAGATTTGATAATGTTAGGAAGAATTACCATTGCTAATGAAACATTTAGCAACAAATTTATTTCTTCAACATACTTTCTTCTTCACTTTATTTAATGGAGTACTAAAATAAAATTATTAATGGATATGTATAGGAGATAGAAAACATCATGTCATCTCTTCCCCCATGGCCCTTCTGTCTAGTGGTATTTCTCCTAATTCACAAACCGACGATGTAACCCCGAGTTCAGTGCCACTAGGTCGATACCATTGAGATGGAATTTTAACAGATTTTTTCCTTTAGTCAGATATAAATTAAAATTGTATTATTCATGAGCAATAATTCTTTGGATAAATTTAATTTCAAATAATAAATTATTGTTAGATGAAAATAATTTACATCTTTAGGATCAAAAAAATCACGTCATTCCTCTAAAGATGAAGTACCAATACATTCATAGGCACCATGATATATGATTTACTTCCCTCATTTTGTAGTGGGGATTGAATATTTCAGTTCATTATATGAGAATATATAGCTCCAAGATATAAATTATTACTTCTCAGGATTATTCTCAATGAAAATATCAGATGAAGCTTAGAAATCTCTTATTCCTGGAATACACAACCCCACACATAAAAGCTCCCACATATTTTTAGAATCACAAAATAGGTTTCTCATTGTTTGAACCACCTTTAGTCGTACATATTCAGAGTACATTCCATCCTTCTCTGAAGATGATCCTACAATGTTAGAATTGACGGGATTCCAAATTCCTGTTGTCACAAATGGTTGATGAGAGAATAGAACCGTATTATTTTCATGGAGATAAAGAATATACCACCTAGGTAGAACTTTCATTGGTGATGATGGTATATCCCTCTTAGTTCTGGGAGGTGGGCTATATCTTGCACAAGGTTTATTCAGTGATCTTGGAGCCTCGTCATCCTTGTCCTAAGACTCTGATGACTCAACTTATGTAGGATATGAAGCACCAACCAATTGAGAAGTTTCTATCCTGATCCGTGTATTTAGCACAACCTAATGAAAAACATTATTTATTACCCCTTTAGGGTATGATGAAATCCAAGATTCACCATACCATATAGTCAATCTATTTTTTGCATCAAATATTCTACTATGACATGCACTAAAATTAATACAATAATTTTTTTAGGAATTTAAATTATCTTGATAATTTATAAGGATCATAGGCCTCATCTAAGATTTCTCCATTGATTCTGGTTGCCAATACCCTATCCCCACAAGCTAGTATATATGAAAGAAGCTCTAGGCTGGCCATACCATCATCAGAAAACCTTCCCTTAAGAAGATTTCCACAAAGAATGAAATGGAATTCCATGAAAATAATCATCCTTGTTTGAATGTCAGAAGGTGCCAAAGATAAGGGAAGAATGTCATATAAATCCTGAAAAAATGGTCAAAATGAACTTCCAAGGACCTAGATGCCGCTCTTTATAGCATTGGTTTTGAAATGTGTCACGATCCATCCCCATAAAATATTTAATGCTCATACTATTCCAAAAGGAATCTTCCCTCCATAGATATGAAACAATATCTTATAAATCATTCTTATAATAGGGGTGGTCAATCTGACAGTTTTTCTATCTACGAACTTAGACACTACAAAAAATGTTTCAGGCCTTAAACTGGATTTGTAATATTGAAAAATAAATAAATATACATTATCCCATATGGAAACAAATTTCTCAAGGAATGTCTTGACAGGATTCTTGGAGGTAATTTTGTCCCCCCACATTTCAGACTCTCATTTATCTCGTGTTGGTTAGAAGTTGATGGGTGCATGTCGTTAGGGTTGGTGTCCTGAGAACAAAATGTTTATAATTTTATTACATGAATTAAACATATTATATATTTTTCATTGTTCTGCATGACAATAATATAATAATGTCTTAGAATATTTGTTGGATTAATAAGGTCATGGAAGATCCATGCTATGATGAGAACCTTGAAATTATATAACAATATTTTTAAATAAAGTTCTACGATTGGATGACATACTATGATAGGACACATGGTATATCGACCGTCATGTGCGAGTACTCGTAATAAGACGAGACTCGCTCTCATGGAGTTCGCACTTGGTAATCTCCAAGATGGGAGATTATGAGAATAGACCTGCCAGTAGCAATTCCACAGTTTTGGTGTCATCGGAAATTGCTATATACGAGCATGTGTAATGGTCCTAGAACTGGAAGATTATCATTAACTCATGTCAAGACTCGCGCACATAGATTTTCTAATGAAAACATTCACGAAGATAGTTGGTGGGAAGTAGGGTATGTTGGGTGCATCACGAATGACATGTTGTTAATGGATAAGTCGAGGAAAGATTCTTCCCTTCCGTATTTATGGAAGTAGAGTTCTCGGGCCCCTTGATTTAAATATAACTATCGCTTAAATTCCATGGCCATGGTGTCATGACGAGATTATTTCTGGAATTTATAGGTTTATGAAACTTCCATGAAACCTTCTTGATGAGATATTGGGAAAAAGGGATTAAATTACATGGTAAGCGTTCGTATGAGGTGACACATCAATGTGGCGTCAACTTCTTTCTCTTGGGTGCCCTGACCCGTTTCTAAACTGTAACCTTGGACTATAGGAAAGCCCGCCTAATTCCAACAAGAAAGAGCCCTAGATGGTCACACACTATGTGTATCCAAGTATCTTAAGTAGAATAATGATTATTCCAATATGTGGTTTAGTAATTATTCAAGGAAGCATAAATCATAGTAATGTTAGAGGAAGAATAAAATGAAAAACATGATATACATGCCATGTACATTGATTGTATATGCCATGTAGTTTTCATTTTGGAAGGAAAACAAATAAATGAAAAAAAGATATGCACGCTGTGTACATTGAATGTACATGCCCAATATTTTTCAATGAAAAACTAGTACACACCAGATATTAATGGTTACACGCCGTGTGGTTTTTCCAATCAGGATTTTGAGGAAATAATATCATTTTATTAAATGATATTTATTATAATCAATGTGGGAACATGTCAAGGAATTAGTGATTCGACATGGGGTTTTCAATAAGAGTTAACGAAATAAATAAAATGCATAACGATTTTATTTATTATGATAAATCTATAACCTCAATCCCATTTATAGATATTGTCACAACCCCAACACTTTTCTGGAGAATTGTTGTGTACAAAAATTCTGGAGAATTCCCTCGATAACGAAAGAACTCCGTCCTCCAAGAATGCTCTCATGACTGAAAGAGATCCACCTCCATCATATCATGGTGATCTAAGGCGGAAAACACAAGAAAATTATTCTCCATGCTAGCACCTGGAGATTCCTTTGGCAGTGTCCCGAGATACATGGTGCACGTGCGGATCACCGCTAGAGGAAGTGTACACATGGATTCTGTGATGAAACGATGAATCACATCAAAATGTGATTAGAAATATTAATGAAGAAATAACGCCATAAAGGTACTTCATGTCAATTAATTAAATTAAGTATTATCAACTTGTGATGATCCTACTTTGTGGTTCCATGAATATTATTTTTCTTTTTCTATTTCTGTGATTCGATCCATGGAGTCTGGCATTTATCGTCATATTGATCCCAGATTCATCATTGCTAATGACAAAAAGCCAAGTGGGCACATCCACCCATGAGCTTCCGCTACCCCCAAGACCCTCACATGTCTCATTACCACCTTGGGATATCTTATTAGATGATTAAAAGTGAGAACTTTATCCTTCTTCTTTATCAATAATTTTCTATCCACTTATTTATATGAATACCCCATTACATAGGGATTTTACATCTTGATTTTTTGAGGTATGTTCAGTAGCTCACGTTCCAACGTGGGTATTCTATTAACATTGTCCCATGTTGCTTTCGTAGGGATGAATTCATCATAAATATCTCTAAGTATCAGAGCCATATATATCTTTTATATTTACAAATAACTAATCCTTGTTTCCCAATGTGTCAAAAAGAAAGAATTCGTCCATGGACTCCACCATCTTCTCTTTTCTAAAACAAAATCATCATTACTGTATATAGGTTTTCTACCAATACTATGTCATAAGTTCTAGTTCCATTCAGATCATCTATGAAATGGACATATGTTTTGATCACCTAGTATTCACACATCCATGTAGGCTTAACACCCCCTTCTTGGTGAAATTCCGAACTTTTCATCCAGCCTTTCGATTGATCTAGTTTTGATTCTCAAAAAATTGGAAAAAAAATAATGTGAATTCAATTCAGGTGTATGTAGATTAAGATATAGAGCACATGGGCTGTGATGCATAACATAGGGTATGGATGCCATCACATCATTAATATATGTACCCACACAAGAAATTTTTTCACAAGTGTACACTTGGTTAATTTTTTTTCAAAAATAATGAAAATTTGACAAGGGCACTAAGGTTCACAAGTGTAATTATGGTGCACGAGTGTGTCACTCAACTTGCGTCACACAACGTACGTACAAACAGAATCTTCATGAATAGAAAATAAAATCATCCTTGTGGAAGGTCTCTAAGACAGGAGCTCAAATTTAAGAGTTTTGAGTTTTTTTGTATAATGTGAACTGACTATATATAGATGAGGAAGTCTACCTTCATGATGAGATGACACGACAGACCTGCATGACCATCTATACATGGAAATACGTGTGAGCCATCATCCTTTTCAATCCCTTTAAACCTCGTTATTAGAACCTATTTTTCATTTTAAATCCAATCCTGAGGGGGGTCATTCTTTGAACCTGTGTCTTATCACATGGTTGAAAATTAGACAAAGAAAAATTCCTTACAAAAAGGATGATAAAATAGATGGAAAATTTCAATATTTGAAAAGGACCAATAAGAGGTTCCCCCACGGTAGCCCAAATCACCGGAGATATGATAGTACTTGCATGCCCACCACATTTGTGATTAATATCCTTCTCCAACGGTACCGTATTTACCTATAAATATACTATTGGTGCCTTCATTTGTATAGAAAAATTTCCCCAAAGGCTTATTGTTACTCTGGTCTCCCTATTGCATTGCCCAAGTCCCTTAATACCTCTAAGGTAGTTTTATAAAACATAAAGAGAGGGAATTAAAGTGGGTTGAGAAACTTAAGTCAATTCAGTGTTAAAAATAAAAAACTATTTCATGGAAAGTTCACCCAGCCCCCCTGATTTAAGAATACTTGTGCGACCTCCCTTCCTTAAATTGGAAATTTCCCAACGCACATCTCATAATCCCTATAGAAACCCCTAATGTCTTGAAAAAATATTCTCCCATGTGTATTCAGCCTAGTTATTTATCACCTAATGTGAAACAAGTTCTCCCAAGCCTACTTTCACACCACCCACTTACGCACCAACCACTTGCACTCTCGTTCTTGGATCAACTCACATTCTCAGCCTACATGATCCTTTTATTAAGCCCCATTCAATGAAATTCATGGTAGCGTTTCCCATTCATTGGCTCCCTTATATAAAAGAGATAATTTTGAAACCTCCACCAAGACATCATAATTTTTAAAACAATAGGTAAAGGCACATCTGTGTGTTTGCAATTTGGGTTTGTTTATCTACAGTTAGTGGTTTCCCTCAGTTTCCCTTCCAGAGGGTCAAAACCATTTAGGCATCTATAGGTTTGTATATCTATGGTCACATGGACCATTATCCTATATATCATGTTGAGGAATTCCCGATCTCAGATTCTGGGGGTAGGATGTTGTTTTACCCTTCTCATCTCTAAGACCTGGAGCCTTTGGTTCATGGTAGTGAGGATAAATATCACACTATCTTTTACATCTGATAAATGAAAAGTCTCCCTCCTCTCCCAAGACCAATCAAAGGGAAACCATCTCGATGTAATCCCCTAGCCTTTTATGTAGAAGGTTCCAGATTTTATCTTATCTAAATCCTTCAGCTTCACTCCTTCCTTACGTTGGACCCATATTAAATGTAAATTGACAAGAGGGAAGCACCATAACCATTGACTCTTCCATCGTAGCCACGACCTATTCTTCCAATGAAGGAGGAAACGTTATCATTGTTAGTTGAATATTTCACATCCTCTTGTTTCTCACACTGATAATCACTCACATAGTATTAGAGGTTTGTGATGACTAGAACACGCATACCATCTTCTGGAAGTATTGAACTACGTGAATCTGATTCTAATTAGCTTGGATTCATAGTAATATGACTCAGGGCTAGGGTTCAATGTAAATCTTCCTCATGAGTATTCCCCCAATGAAATTTACCTTAATCCAGGCATCCTCCTCAAGTGTAAGTCCCAAATTAAGCCTCATAAACCTCCATGTGTTAATACAACTCTCATGGACTCTATTACAAGGGAATCCACTTTAGTATTAGTCCCAAAATTAATCCTCTCAAAAGTCCATACTCACATGGTGACTTATCTAACTATGTGAGATTTGATTCCCATCCAAATGGGATATGTAGGAAGAATCCCTAAGGTTTAATCTCAACATCCTAAACCAACCATATTATTTTCATCCATATCCCCAATAGAGTCAATTTCAACTTGGGAGCTCAAATTCCTTCTATGTTCTTCTGGTTGTTGAGGCATAAGTCCCACACCACGATTTAAGGTGAATGGCCCTGAAGGATTTTTTTTATTATTTTGATAATCCACCTTTTAAGGGGTGAGGTGGAACCCTTACAAGGCCTGAAGGCTTAGAGACAATTACAAGACCCATAGGTCTTAGAGAAAATCACCCAGACAAGATGACTTGGAACTGCACCTCCCTAGCCCATGTCATAATATCAGAACTCCCTCTTCGCAAGGCTGGTCGGCTATCTATTGTTGGGAAACAATCCCTCAAGGTAACATTTAAGCCTTTTTGGGTAGATTGTGTTTGTGAAAAAGAAGGATTCCATGGTGAATTTTCATGTCCCTGTGATATTGGTGACAATCCATGTTGTGAAATAAACATGACAAAGGAATGGATGATCTGGAGATGGTACAAATAAATAGATACAACATGGCGCCGTTTTCCAGTGTTTGCCAAATTTTTAGGGTCAAAATTATAGAGATTGGTGAGCATCACAAAATGTAGATTTTCTTGAAGATCTCATCTTATTATGGAAAAGGATTTAGTTTCATGAAGATAGGCTTTATGGATTGTAATTCATGAATACATGAATAATGTTGATGGTGTTCTTCATGATTACGATGAGCTTCAAGAATGGTAGAGCAGAAGAGCATTATGTCGAAGCTTTCCAGCGATGAAAAAAAGGAGTTTACGGAGCGCTCCATGATAACTACAATCTCCATGATCCAAAAATTTCCATGGTGCTACGCGATATAGAGATAGTTTTGGTGGAAATTTCGGAGCATTGCAATTTGAGATGACATGGCATAGACTATGCACGGAAGGTTCGAGGGTTTGGGGAACACCTATAAATAGACATCAACCGGATCAATATAAGTAAATAGTTTTCCATGAAAAACATGTTTCTCTAAAATAACGAAGGATGTTCGCAGAGGTAGTTTTCTTCACGAAATTAGGAGCTTCACGGTGTCTAATCTTGATACGTGAAAGAGTTGTGTTCCACATTGGCTCATTGATCATTGCAAAGGGAGTTTCTTTGTTAAGGCTTGATCTCTACGAAGTATTTTTCTCTGTGACGTAGCGTTATCGGGGGAGTTGTGTGCTATGAGAAGAGGTAGGTACCTCACGAAGGCTTGTTTGAGCTTCGCAAAATTGGGAGTTTGGAAAAGTAGGGTGATCTTCGAAGGTATTTCCCAAACGATGTTTCCCATTGGATAGTGAAAAAAGGTTATTCATTAGTGGATGTAACATGGACATCAATAGAGCATCTACATACAGTGGCGGTTGCATTAATTAGTGATAATGAAGAGACCTATAGGTCTATAAATTGTGAATGGATCTTCTGAAAAAGTAGTGAGCTCTATTTAGTTGAGAGAGTAGTGAGTTCTCAAATTGTGAGTGGTTATAAACTAGGAGGGACAGTGAGTCCACATAAAACTTGTAAAAAACATTGCACTTATAGTGGATTTTGTACATCAAAACATCAGTAGTGTTTTCTCCTTGGACGTAGCCCAATGAAGGTGAACCAAGTAAAATTGTTTTGTCTCGTGCGTTCTTTAAGATTATTTTATACTCTGCAATAGGAAGTAGAGAGAGAAGCATGTTTCTTCTAACAAAAAAACAAGATCAAAAGGGTTATTTATTTTAATTTTTCATACCCTGATTCACCCCCCTCTCAGGGTATCCAACCTTGTGACCTAGTAGCTATCATGTGTAGAGCTTCATTGGCCCGATACCGATGGAAATTTCATAACCTCAAGTTCTTTTAATTCGTGTTTGGCACTTCTTTGGGGAATGTGCATGCTCTTATCCTCAACTAAAGCCTTGTCCCTTATATTCTGATTCGTACATCTGTATATTCATGTGGCCCAAAGGCCTTGGGGTGTCCTGAAGTCCTTCAGTTGTCCTAAGGGCCTTGAGAGACAACTGCGCTGAAGGCCTTCAGTGGCCCAAAATCCTTTCAGGACCCAAGGACCAAATCGGTGGCCCAAAGGCTTAGATGGATTAGTAGTTTCGGCTGCTACAGTCCTTCAACAGTGCCACCTATAGTATTATTACTGTTCCTGGAAATATGTCTCCACCCAGATTTGATGTTGGGACTATTGGATAAACATTCCATGTCATCACCAGCCGGGGTGAGGATCATGTGCAATCCCACACCAAACTTTTATTACACATTTTCTTCCAAGATGTCCTTTCCACAAGATGTTAAACTATACAGTTATGTCGTCATCACATGACCATAAAATGTATGATATGTCCTATTATGTAGAACCGAACTACAAGGGTTACGATTTCTTTTTGAAGGAAACATAGGTAACCCATCTATAGGTTTGATCCCAACATCAAAAAAAATTTCATCTCTCTGTATGACGATAAAATCCTGTGTAAAATTCCATCTCCCTAGATGATGATAAATTCTAGAGTGACATTAATCTACCTGGATTTCTATTTACTATAGTTTTCCCCACTGAGTGGATTAAAAAACCAGCATTATCGTGACAACGACCAAAGAATTTCTATGTTGTATATAAGAGGATACCATTAGTGGAGAACCGTAGATACGCAAAAATATCTCCATTGATGAATAACAAATAATACATACAGATGTTTCTGAATTTCAAACATAGTTATAATTGATTGCTAATATTGGGATAACTCGCATCATAATTGGGAATTATTGAAGGATTCATGAACATATCATAAATCTATAACAGAGTCACGGAGTACGAAATAATTCCCCCCAAAAGGGTGTGATGAGCCCGACCTCCCATCCTTTCAACCAAAGAGAGTTCGTAAGTATCATTGGTCAAAAACCTAATGAAGTTTTGCCTTTAGAAAGGCAATCCCTTTGGACACAGAACCCTTAGGTGTTTCCAGTTCCATAAACCAATCCATTAGAAACCATTCGAAAATAGTTATTCCTAACCAAATCACACATTTCAAGGTAAAAAATCATTATAGGTTTAAAAATGACATGAAGCGAAGGAACATAGGTATTGAGATATAATAGAACATCCTAATCCATCCATCTATCAGATTTTGGAAGTAGCCCTTGATATACCCAAGCCGAATCGCTGATCGTTATGGGCTTATAACTTGAATCATTAGCATTAAATGAAATAATTTGGGTTGATTTCACACATAAAATAAGTGGGAATAAACACCATAAAAACAAGAATAACCCACCCATGCATTGTAAATCTAAACTATAAGTCATACAAAAAAATACATATATAAATAGTTGCAGAATAAACTCCCCTATCATCCTGTAAAATACCTTTCATTGTCAGCATAATTGAGTCCCACTATGAATTCCATATATACAATGCAACTCAATAAAGAAAATGTAAGTATTTAATGGCTATTTTTCCAAAGTAAATAAATTAAAGGAACAATATCTTGAAATTATTTTACAAGAAAAGGGAAATAGTACCAAATTATTTAAAAGGAACACTGCGATAATGTGATAATATAAATTGAAAAATAAACACAAACATACCACAATGTGACTTTTCAAGACAAAATCTGAAACAAGAACCTCAATTCCCCATGATAGATAATAAAGATCTAGAGCCAAAAACTAAAAAGGTATGATATTCATGAATAAATATATTTAGTATTCATGCCAAATAAACCACAACCCATGTTTAAATCTACATTTGGTTAAATAATTATTTCATGGTGCCAACTGAGCCCTTCAAATTTATTTTAAGGATCACTTAACACCTATTTGAATATTGATTTTTGGATCACATTAAAACCCGTAATGTTTCCATCACAATTATGCTCATATTCTGTTGACCATTTATATATGTCACTCATTACAAGAATTCACATGATATAATGTGAATTTTTACACATAGACTTACATGTAGACACACACACACACACAAACTCATAGACACAAACTTTCTTATATGTACAAAATAATAATATATAAAAAATGGAAAACAACACCTTCTAAATTTTTTTTTGTAATCACGAGAGAACCCCACTAATAAAATAAAAATATTTCTTAAAAAAATTAAATCTCATTAATAAAATAACATCATGTATTTTTAAAACAAATAATGTAAAATATTAATTAGGACAAATTTTTACCAACCATTAAATTATCTAAAAAACCATTAATTGTAGTTATAATCAAGAGAAAATTTATTTTCCCTTAAATACCCCTTGAATATTTTTATTGTTATATTTTTTATCAAAAAAAAAATTAAAAATACCAGAAAGGAAGGTTCTTGAATTTAATGACACAAAACAACGACAAACCATCCTAGAACACAATACCTTTGAAAATGACGGTGTTCTTCCACCTTAAAGAGGTTAAGGATTTCTTATATTAAAAATGGAAACCAAAAAATATAAATAATTAAATTTAAGACCATGTGAAGAAATAGACCAAACCTTAACTAGAATCGAAGTGTATGTATCACCTTCAACAACCATTGCTAAAATTAGCCTTTCTTATGGATCTCAAACCATATACATTAAAAATAAAACAAATGAAAACCCAAAACAGGGTTATGATTTAGATACTGTGTGCACACCATAATGGATATATGAAAATACAGAGAAAAATGGGGGATATAAGGGGGAATTTTGTGCTTCAAAGAACCAGTCCCTAACCACATTGGAACCCCATGAAATCTAAACCAATGGAGAGAAGAGGAAGTGGAGTGAAAGGGGTATCCGACAAGGTTGGTGAATAATGTTACATGAAAAAGGAAGGAATAAGGTCTCAGATAGGAAAAATAAGTGGTAGGGCATGGAGTTAATTTAATTATTTTAATGATGACATTGCACATGGTTTGGATGCAATGTTGGCTACAACAAGTGCCAAACGTGCACCTATAATTATATGTTTTGTAACAACCCTCACGGTTTGGACAGAAGAATTGAGGAATTATTCAATGACCATACTTTTTATCTCCATCCAATTACAGTTTCATTCAAATAGACCACATATGGGTTCTACTCACCATACACCTTCTATTCACCTTTACTGAAATTCCAAAAATTCAAAAATTAAGACTAGTTCAACCAAAAATCAAAAAAGTGATAATAAATAAATTAAAATAATTAAAATAAATATGGGTTGGGATTTAAAATCCTTTACCATAATTCTTTCCCCCCATAAATACTCAACCAATTAAATTGATCCAAAGAACCTAAAAGATTCTACCCCTCCAATCAATCCAATTCTATATAAACTAATAATAACTATGATCATCACTAAGGGAAAACAAATGACACTAACTAAAATGAATCCTAACTATATCCCAACATCAATACATCTCATAAAGAACCTATAAATCAAATAATCCCTATTGGATTATCCCTTAATGAAATAATATTCACTATGAAATCCCATGATGGAGCACCTAAGACTACAAGATCAAATGAAAATGGTGGTCTACCCCACATTTTAGTACTCCCCTAAAACATGCATTGAAATATATATCCAATAAATGATAATCAAGTTGATAACAATTCATCTCCAATGCCATTAACATTCAAAACTCTGCAATGAATTTAGAAACCAAAAAAATTCCAAAATTCCATAGGGGAAAATAAAGAGAATCTGAGATTGATGCCCACCCTCACTTCCATTATGATTCCACTAATATGAGAGATTGAAAAAACCAAGATAAAAATTGAGGAAAATTACGTGTTAGAATGGTTCCAAATAAAAAGGGGGACAATTGGGATGTTCCAACAATGAAAAATACAAAATTACATTGAATAATTAATCTAAATCGATAATGATCTGAACTAAGTATACCTTAAACAAGAAAAAAAGGAAGAAAACTGTTAAAAAGAAAATTCATATTAATAATTAACTCAAAGAAAATTCTAATATATAAGAACAATCAATATTATCCATCAAACAACAGTGGAATTGGATGTGACTTGGTATGTCACACCCAGAACACCATGAACCTAGTAAAGAAATATGAATAATAAAAATACAAGATTTGGTATGACCTACACTCTGGGTATCACCCATACTGGTTACCCATGAACACACAAAAAACACCCACATTTACATCCCTCAAAACAAAATAAAAAACAATACTATAATCCTCATGAGAAAAAAATGTTGATCACTAATTACCAAAGTAATAAAATCTTGAAAACAATCAATATTTGACCCATAGATAGAAATATAAGAGAAAACAACATCCAAGTAATCTTATGATAGGATCAATAATAAATAGTTGTTTGGGATTTCCACTCCTCTTGGAGTCTGGTAAATGATATCAACCAATAAGAAACATGCTCCTCAAAAATATGATACATGACTTGAAGGCATAATAATGAATTGTCTCCCCACAGTCCACCATAGAGTTTTTAGTTGAAAAACTAATCAATAACGTAAAAATAAAATTTAAATCAAGATTCATCCAAAGTAAAATCACAAAAAACTAGTGATCCATGCAAAAGAAGGAAAACCCAAATAAAAAATGAATAATTACCATCCAAAAAATGGAAACACTTAAATAATGATAATTGACCCTTTTAAAACAACAAAAAAATTAAAATATCCTTTTAAATCCACCCAAAACGATAATGTCTTCCCTGTAAATATGTTAAAATTTTACTTCAAAAAATTCCATTAAAATTTTAAAATAACTACATTATGGTTGTTTAAAACCAAATTTTATATCATAAATCCCCATTTTATATTTAAAATAATTTTAACCATTTGAAATATTAATTAGTAAATATTTTATGTGGGTTCAAAAATTATATTTTGAAACATAGTTTAAACATAAAATTGTTTATTTTGATAATTTTAAATCCAATGTAAAATCATTTTAAAATTTCCTAAATAATATCTTGAAATAATTTTGAAATAAAAATCCTTTAACATAATTGTGTTAATTTTTTTTAAAATCATTTAATACATTATAATAATAACATATATTATTAATACAAATCATTAAATTTTTAATAAAAACATTACAATTAATAAAATTTAAAATCATCAATTTAAAAATAAACTTCCCAACATAAAACCTCTTTACCAATTTTCATGATTCAATTTTTTTAAAACAAACACATTCCAATAAAAATAAGATTTGTAACATCACACAATACTAAATTATTCAATAGGGACTAGTGGATGAGAATGAATGGGAAACATAATTTAGTGGTCCATGTACAAAGAATAAAACCACCTCTAAAAGTCAATTTGATGAAAGATTATAGAATTCACATGGGTTTCTAGGACACAAAATCTAACCATGTGACACTAGTTCGCTCCAACTATCAACCCCCCCCCCCCCCAAATTAAGTGGCCTCATTGAACCGATGACTCGAGACCAAATTTCCATGGTAACTCAAGACTTAATATGTAAAAAAAGTAGTTATAATATTTTCACAAAAACATTTGAAGTACTAATAGTCCTAACTCATTCTACTAGATAACCGAAATAAGGAGAGGCTACTCAAAAAATAGGCATACTTATAAACCTCAGCTTAGATACCATTTGTCACTGAACTTCCCAAGTCATACATATATTAAAAACCAAACCTATCATGTGATGTATCTGATTTGAATTAACAATAATTTTAGGATTATGACAAGTTTTATTGATGTAACATTTAATAAAATATCATCTTACCTTCCAAACAATCTCTCCTAACCAGTGTCGAGTCCTGCTACAACCTCTATAGATAAAATGCATATATAAAAAGTAAATGAAAGTAGTACATGAATATTTGGTTGAAGAAAATTATTTTATGGGACACACTCTATAAATTCTATTACAGTTATAGGGAATTGAACAAAATTATACAAAGGAATATTTATTTGATGCAACAAATTAAACTAAAATTAAACACAAAAAAACCATCATGTGACTTTACAAGTCACCATCTAGAACAAAAATCTTAATTCTCCAAGAGTGGTAATAAAAAAACAAGAAACTCATACTGAGATGATATGATATGTGGGAGAACAAAAGTATTATAGTCATTCCATATGAATTAAACACCGTTTTAATCTCATTAAATCAAATATCATTTTATTATAGTTTCAAATACATCAAATAAAATTAGGCTTTCAAATAAAGACGACATAAAATTAAATAAAATCTTACATTGTCTTAATTTTACTTTCTTTATTTGGAAACAATAAATTTAGAAGAGTTTTCATGATAAAAACTCCCTCACATGGAACACCCAATTAAAAACTTGTTCTAAACAACTTTGAATGTATTATTTATAATTCAATTTAAGAAAAAATATAAAAAATGGAATAAATCTCCAGAATTATTATATTTTTTTAGAGTCATAGAAGTTTTAAATAAATAAAAGTGAATGATAAACTCATTCAAGCAATAAATTAAAATTAGAATAAATGGTGAAATACAATACGGTTACTATGTCCAGGGGTAGTCTAGAACAATTGTCACTAATTTGGGAGACCCTAAATTAGTATAAATAATAAAGTTAAATTTGAAAAGTCATTGGAAAAGAACATACTTCACTAGGAATAAATTGTGGAATGGTAAAACCTCCGGAACTAGGGCCGCCTCTTCCAGAACCCATTCTTATTAACGAAGATTGAATAATAATGAATATTATAAAACAAAATTAAAACAACACTAAAAAATTATTTATAATCCATAACTATATGGAATAATTAAATAATAAGGGTTGAATTCAAGCATTTCATCGATCACTAACGAATGAGAATTCCAAATTACACATAAGGATTTTCCATTTAAAAACAATCAAAATATTGAAACTTATATTTGGGGGTACCTAATGGGACTTAATTTTTTTTTGGAATCACTCAAAACCCATTAGAAAATAATTTTTGAGAATCAAATTGAAACCCCCATGTTTTCCTTACAGTAAAATGGACATGTTCACTAACACATTTAAATATGTCTCCTGTGGAACAAATCTACATATTCTCAGGTAAATTTAGACACACCAAAAAATATATATATATATATGTACAACTATTTATTTATGAAAAAGACTAACATGAAAAAATAAATTTTATGAATGGAAACCTTAAATATGTTTTTTAAACAATAAAGAACCATATTTTTAAGATCCAAACATTTTATAAAACATTTAAAACTCATTATGGAATGAAAATTGGGAATTTATAAAAGAACCATTGAAAAAAATTATTTAAATAATATTTTAACCAAGCTCATAATTATAGGAAAAATTTATAATGATGTGAAAATCATGTGTTACTTTGTTTTCCCTTAAATTAATCTTTGAATATATTATTACTATCCCTTCATACCCAAATAAGAAAATAAAAATGCAAGAAAGAATGGTTGAAAATTTTAAAGACCCAAAACAAGGGGAAACCGAACTAGAAATCAGTACTTGTGATTAAAATGGAAATATTTAGCCTTAATGAGGTAAAATAGTCCCTATAGGATAAATTGAAATGTACAAATAATGAAGTAAACAATTAAATATTTTATAAAGATAAGAGATTAACCAAAACCAACCATGATCAGAAGAGAAGCCATCACCCTTGACATCCATAATAAGAATAATCCTTTATTGAGAACCATGAACCCTAGTAATCGAAAATAGACTGAATAAATAACCAAAATTAGGTTATGGTTTGACTAGGTTGTTTACACCATAAGGGAGTGTAGAAAAAGAGGAATAAATGGGATAATATTAACATAAGGAGTCCTTACCTTGATGAAATGGAGTCAAATAACTAATAAACCCAACGAAATCATCATATATTAGAAAGGATAAGTGGATGAAGAATATCTAAGGGAGCCCCATTGGATGGCGTGTTGTAGGAAAAGAATAAGTTAGGGGTGAGGGGGGTATATATGAAAATATTATTTGGTGAGGAAAAAGTGGAAGTTTTATTTAATACTGTAAAATGCACATGGTTTCACTACACGCTTGGACAAATACTCTACCAATTGTGTGCCTCATATTTGAGGTTCTATAATACCCCACATGGACAAGATTGATGGTTAGAGAAACCATGTAGTGTTTGTGTATTTTGGATCTATCCAATGAAAAACACATTTCCATAGTCCACACATAGTTTATACTAATTATATTATTACTATAAGACTATGATTAGATTATATAAATTTAATAATTAAAATTGGTTCATCTTGAAATTTAAAAATAAATCTATTAATAAATAATAAAATAAAATAATTAATAAAAATAATGTTTGGAAGTTAATTGAGTTCATGAATCTTCAGATTTTCAATATGAATAACGGAAAGAAGGGGACTGAGATATAAGCTTATCCCATGATACGTCATCCAAAACACATTAATGTGATATGAGTAAAATGGTATTTCCTACGTTATTTATAAGAGTAATTCCATGCTAGTTGAAGATTCATCTCAAAATTGGATTTGTTCCTCATAAAATGATGCTTCCATTATAACACAACCTAGGAAACTAAAATAAATATTAATATAACCTAGAATAAAATATCTATGGGATATTTAGTCATTATAAGGTAGAATTTTTCTAGACTGAATGAAATAGTGAGTGTAGTGTTATTGAAGTGTGTAGTGTACAAGGATAATACAATTTTATGGTGGTGAGAAAGGATTGGAGCATAAATATACATGAAATTGTAACCTTAAAGTATATAGAGGTTCCTAAGGGATATATTTAGATGATGATTGCTAAATTTGATATTTGATGAAGTGGTTTCACAGCATTACGATCAATCTGATAAAGACAACCATTCACATCACACTTTAAAGAGACACACCTGTCCATTTATAATGGTTTTTTGAGAGATATACAGATAAGTCACTACTTTTTAATGTTTCTTCCATGAAATATTTCCACAAAATGGAGGTTCCACTATAAGAATGATAAAAAATTTCAAATGAGTGGATAGATATTCTAAAAAGATTAATTCAATATTTTTGGATTTTATTCACAACAATATCATTGATATCATATCATGAGATATAAAATATGGACTATGTAAAGTCCATGGGTATTAATACCACATACTATATTTAACATAGATAAAGGGTTATTTAATTGTGAAGTGGATGATATCTGAGTTGATTTCTTAGGTATCGCATGATGCAATTTTCATGGTGACTCAATATTTTAAAAACCGAATAATGCTTCCTTCTAGAGAAGAATTATTCACATGAAAATAAGTTTATGAATAAAAGAGTTTGATAAGGTGGCCTTGATGTCTCACGTCATGACATCCCTAGTCACATAATGAATAGTTTTTTAAGGATAAACAGATTTTTTTGAGAGTTTGGGAAGAACAAAATATTATTAGTCTTCCCACCTCATTTCTCTATCTTTTAAACATACTTTATGATCTTTTCATTTAGTCATTTGGTATTAATGTTTTTTATTTTAATTAAAGTAATTATTACGGATTTTTAATATTTAATTTTTTAATTTCAATTTTGATTTTATAAGACTCAGTCAATAAAATGTGTTTATCACATTCGAGGGATCGTACCTTAGTATTTAATGGATAAATTGACTTATTGTTTATGGATAAAGAGTAGAAGTGTGATTGAATTAATGAATCATTAATCTCAAAAATGGAATTTAATTTATTTAGTATTTTATTTGTATGGTAAATATTAGTAACATAAAATACATGAATCTGATCAAGGTAATTTTAATGTGAGGAAATCTAAACTAGTTGAGTGAATCAAGCAACGAACAACAGTTCATATTTGTTTTTTTAACTTTATACTTAGAGTTTAATGAATCATGTTTGGGGAATTTCTCAAGAAAAAACTTTTAAAGACTGAGGTATAATTATATAATTTTTTAATTATAGGTTAATGAACATTGAATGAATTTGTTTCAAAACTACATTAGTGATCCATGAATGAGAGGAAACATCCAACTTTTATAAAAAATCATTTTATATTGATAAAAAAACCTTATTATCATTAATTTATATTCCATTTAAAAATTTACACAATTTTTACTTGTTCTTCATCCAAATAATATTGTTCAAAACAAAATATAAATTAATAGACATTTAATTATCACAATTTCAAATTCTTCATGGAATAATCTAAGACTTCCATAATTTATTCTCCTTCAGTTGATAAATGACCAAGAATTTTTATAAATTTCATTATATATTGTCAGCTATAGTTAATTAAAAATAATCTAAGGCTTGTCAGAATTCAATAGAAAATGATTTATAGTCAAACTAATTCAACTAATTTAAAAGTAATTTCTATCCTATTAAATAATAATATATCAATATATATTTTTTTATAAATAAAAAGAGAGGATTTAAAAAAAATTCCAACACCTTACAGAATTTAATATTGAGAGAAGAAGAAAAAAATAAATAATAATATTATTATTGAGACATATTTTATGATTCAAAGTAAATAATAAAATGGATGCTTTATAGTTGGTGTTTAATCCACTTGGCGGTTAAATTGAATTTTTCCATTAACATAAAAACGAAGAGTTGAAAAAAATTCATTTTTTTGAAATGATAAAGCTCAAAATATCTACGGGAATTCTAAGACTAAATTAGAGATAGTTTTATTAAAGTTTACTATGGTTATATATATTTATATCTTAAAACAAATTCCTATTTTGATCTAATTATGTGACTCAATTTTGAATGTAACATTCAACTGGAATGTTTTCAATATTAGGTTAAATTTTACTTTAATATTACATAAGTATAAATGATAAATGTGGACATATATTTAGTGGAAAACATCAAGGATTTATCAAAATAAAATTATTATATTAAGATTAAATGTATTACATGGAATAATGAAAATATTAAAAAGGAATTATTATAGGGATAAATTTAAAATAATCCCTATGATCCAAACATGGATTGAGAAAAAAGTTACATGAACATTGGAATTTCAATAATTTAATAAAATTAAAGAGGTTTAGAGACCCCTATAATTTTGTAATTCAAATTTATGTCTAAAAACTGGATTGATTTAGGATTAATTGGTAAATATGATCCATGGGGAATATACAATTTATGTTCACTAAATGGATATGATTGTCGAGTAAGAGTTTAAATTATTTAAAGAGATAGATTGATCAAATTAAAGATTAAAATCAAACTAGTGGTGATAGAAGTAGTTTTATGGATTTAATATAAAGAATATATTAAAACAAGTTGAATCACTAGTGATTTAAGAGACAAATATTTAGTTAACACATGGGTTTAGATAATTGTGGAATAAATCTTGTTAAATCTAAAGGGACAAGAAATGATGTAGAAACTCGTGTGATATTAAGGAAAAACATGAATAGTAAGTGATATAAATATTTCCCTACGTATAATTAAATATAAATCATGTTTTAAATTTTTTAATGAATAAGTGAAGATGCTACCAATATTTATTTGGAGTGAAATAAGTGTTAAAAACCATATTTTATTTTATCAAATGGTATCTATATGATTTAAAAATTGTAATAATGGTATCAAGACTTTATCAATTGATAGTAGTCTGCGAAGAGTTAGATTAGTTTCATGATGAAATAATATCTATAATAATAGTGGAATAGTTTTTTAATTTGTTTATTTAGTGAGATTTTTGTACCATATTTGAAGTAATCATGGTAAATATTTTTCACCATAATAATGGATAAGTGAGCTAATTATGGCTAAAAATAAATAAATATGGTTTTAAAAATCAATAAAACACTTTAATTTATTTCATTGGACTATAATAATTAAACCATATCCATATAAACATAGAATATATGAAATTTTTGTTCTATTTTATTCTGATAATGACAGTTATTTTATCTTAAGAAAATGATCAATGTAAATGTCACCCATTTGTGTTTATTTTCTCTTATTACATCATATTGGGATTATAAGATGTTATGAATGAATATTAATGGTTATTTTCATAATAATTATATTATGTTTATTTTCTTAATTTATTTTTAATTCTTAGTTATTATATAATTTCCTAAAGGATTATACATTGCTGACATGATTTTTTTTCAAGAATTAGAAAAATCAAAACAATTTATTTTAAAAACATTATAAGTTATGTATTTAGAATAAATAATGGATTGAAATAAATTTTATCGTCATTAATAATGTATAATTTATGTGTTAATATTATATATATTAATTTTACTTCCATCTTTATGTATTTAAATTAAAATTAATTGAATAGTATCAAAAAAGATATTAATGATATTTTATGATAAACATATTCTCTTAAATTACTTAAGTATAATATTTCTTAAAAAGTATAATTCGGATTATAAGTGGTTGAAAATATTATCTCTTGATCATTTTAATCACTTTTTTACCTTATAAATAAATTTATAAAGCTTTAATATTGAAAATGTTTATACAAAAGTTAAAGTTAAAAATACTTAAAGAAGGTGTAAATTCGGAAGGTAATGAGTAAAATGATATATAAAACTATACAAATTTTTTTTATGATTATATCAATACCATATATTCCTTATATTATAATACATGTCATTTTTAATTTACTTTATATGAGTTTTAATATATTATATAATTATATTTCATGTATTTCAAAAGGTTCCCCTCATCTCACTTATAAAAGAACACCACATCTCATATCATCATCACACCACCTTGATACACAAAGCATGAAAATCCTTGAAAATTTCCCTTAAAAAAATCCATTTATTCATTATAAATTTGTTGGTTTTCTCAAAACAAATTCTATATTGTTCTTAAGAAGAGATCCAATGGAGGATTTTCAAAGAGAAGCTAATCATGATGGTCGTTCTCTTTATTTTTTTTACTTCTTTTTTATCACTTTTAATTATTACCTATCCATTAAAATAAATAACAATATTATATTCCATATACATATATTTTATTATCTTCATGGTATAATTATTATCTATATCCTTATCTATAAAATGGGGAATAAAATTATTATTCATGTTTACATATATGCCACCTTCTCGCATACCGATATAATTTGTTTTACATCACTTCCCTAGTGGTTGGGGATAATGATGTAACAAATGAATATATATTATATTTATGTAGTAGTTATTCTAATATAAATATAATATGAAACCTACTTCTTTACCCTTCCACCCATTAAAAAATGATAACGTTTCTCGTGTGTACGTGTGGACTACCACCTCAACAAAGTGATGTGATTCATTGCTCATATAAATTTTGAAGAAGGGTTTTGTGTATGTATATAATGGATATATATTATGTTTAGATAATGATTAATATTTTGGAGATGATATAATGGTGATCAATAAAAATGTTTTATACCAACAGAATATAAAATAAACAGAAAAAAAAAATATATTTAACACCTGAAACAATAATAATAATGAATACATTTTAACAAACATGTGATAATATATAATATGTGGATCAGATATGATATTATGGATATGTATATTGTTCTATAATTTAATTATAATAACTCTAAATTCATTATTTTGGTGGTTAAATCACATTCAACAAAGTGGAATCATGAGGTTTGTGGCTTCTAAACTAAATTTCTATTTATCTAGTTACACCACTACCTCATTGGAAATGCATTGAAAATATTATATGTAAAATATAATAATATAGATTAATGTTTTGTGTTCACATTTATTATGTAAATTTATATATTATTTAGAAAATATCTTTATTAATTTATTTTCACATCATAAGCATTAATTTATGGAAGGGATGTTTTCTCACTTTCCACTCCATTGAGACATATTTGGTAGTATGAAACTATTTTATTTTATTTTGTGTATATATTTACCTTTAAATTTATTTAATATTAATATTAATTTATTAAGGGTGATTAATTTATCTATTCCATTTTATTCTTTCGCGGGGTTTCAATTTAAAAATTTCTTAATAACTCATAATTGATTTTACAATATAATTTTTTGGGATTGATTATATTTTTCACTGAAGGAATATTATAATATACCCTTCAAAAAATCCAGATATTTTATTATCCTACATATATTTAATTAAAATCAATGTCTTCTTACATTGTTTTCTCTATTTTTTTCTTTAATAAAGAAAACAATTTTTTGAAATCAAATTCGATATTATTTCTCTTTTTTATCATGTATATTTTTGTTCCATGTATATTTTTTTTTAAATTTTTTCAAAAAGACTTTATATTTAGAAAAATTATTTGAAAAAGGTTTTATGTTTTCCGTGAAATTTTCAAGTTTTTGAAGGATTCTTTCTAATGATTGGAAAATTATTCATTTCAATTTTTTTTACAAAAAGATAAATGTAATATTTATTTTAAAATATATGAAATTAATTTATTTTGCCACCTCTATGACTGCTTTAAACAATTTAGTTGATTTTGAAAGATTCTAATGAGTTCAAAAAATAACATTTAATGAAAATTTATTTTAAATATTTTTCATTCATATTCATATATTCTCTAAAAGATTTTATTTCACTATAAAATGTACTCTTTTGATTAATTGATTTTAATATCTCATATATTGATTGAATTTGTAGTCATTAAATTTCTATTGAAATGTTATCTTCATTGTGATTATATTATTTCATACGTATCATGATTCTTTGTAGAAAAGATATTATAATTTTCCAAACTGTGTACCATTTCTACATATGATTTTTTACTAGGAGAGTTATTTGATTGACCATAAAAATATATATATTATGTATTCTATACTCAATAAATATATTTAAGATAAATGTTATTATTTTTGAATTAAATTTATTATTCAATATATGGGGAATACATATGATGTTTTGTGATGGGTGGGACCTATAATTATATAGCCATTTGATGCACTGACATTTCTAACATGACAAACCATTTGGATGGCCCTATTAAATGGGGTTTTTTGTGTATACCTACCTGTCAACATAGAATTTCATTAAATAAGGACTTAAACGTAATATATCAATATGTATGAGATCATGAAATCCAATATTATATATTTACTTCATTGAAAATTCGATTAATTTTATCCTTAATACTATTTATTTGATATTATTAATAGATACATTTCGTGAAAAAATGAGTAATTAAATTTATTTTGTATTCAGTTATTTACCTTTACTTATTTAATATTCCTTATTTACTGAAGATAGCTTCCATTATACACAATTGTTACTAATTTTTTGAGAAGACCCTTATTTTTTTATTTTTCTAGGATATAAACAAGTAATCTTTGAAAGAGTTTCAATGATTCATATTATTTATTTTTACAATTATTTCTATTATATTTAAAATGTAAAATCGGAATAATAAATTTATGTGTTTCTTCAAGGATACTAAACATATCGGTCCTTCATGATGTGATTCCTTTTATCTCATGTTAATGTAATAAAGTAGACACTGGATCTAGGTTACAAAATTTAGGGTTATTAAAATTGGTATTAGAGAAGGTTTTGTTGAAACATCGAGAACTAGATTTTGGAAATAAAATATTATATATCATACCCCTATGACAGAATGTGAGAATAATTTTATTTATATGATAATATCCCAAGTTTTTGGTAAAGTGGAGATTGTGTTTTTTCCATGAAAATACATCCTTTATAGATACTAGAAATTGGATGTAGTTGTAAAATAGAGGCACCTAAGGGTAATAACTCTAAATGGTATGGATTGGGTACTATATTGATTACCTCCTATGCTAGATGTGTATACCTAAGACTTAACAACTAGATAGAAATTCATAGAGGATATTCTTGTGTTAATTTATATTTTCTTTATGAACCATTATGATGAATGATTGGATAGAACCTATGTTATCCTATGAAATTCCATAGAAATATTGGAAAAACATAACGTTTCAAGGGTTGATAAGTTAATTTTTTATCATAATTTTGAAAGAATATATACACCAATTGATATTTTATGTGATGAGAGTCATAGATGACTAATGATATTTTTGAATATATTTTTGGAGATATTTATGAGAATAAAACCTGATGGTTTTGTATGTGTTTAATTAAAATGGGGTTTTTGAGGAAGAATGAGTTTTTTATGGATTAGGTTGAATGTATTAGAAATTTAATGTTTAAAATTATCATTGATTTTAATTTTATTATATGGATATAAATGTTATTATATTTTGTTAATATATGTTTTTTCTTATTTATAACCATGAAATTAAATATTGATATGATGACTAATTTATTATTTTTATTTTGAATATGTTAAATATATTTGTAATTTTATATTATTATGTTAAATGAAAATATATTTTTCAATGATGAAATTTAATTTGAATAATAATGGTTGAATTATCTTTTGGAAGAATATATGATTTTATTCAGTTTTATGGTGATTTAGATTATATGTGGGAATATTATCATATTTTAGAGAGTATATTATAGGGAATATAAAATTTTCGGTATATGAAATGTGGGCGACCACAATTGTTCAAAGATAAATTCCAAATTTATTTTATAAAAGTATGTAATCAAGTATTTTATATTTTAGATGTTTTATGGTTATTTATATAGGGAATGATTTATACTAGACATTGGGTTTCATTATTTAAGATTTTGAGATTGATACAGTATTTCCACATTTGAAGGGTTGTTCAATTGTTTTTTGATTTTTTCTAACCATTTATGTTTTAGAAAAGAGGAATAAATATTAATTATTTTAAGGACCATATAGTCAATTAAAATTTACAATATTACTCCAGGCATGAAAAATTCATCATTATCATAACGATTGGAATCAATGGAAGAAATCATACATATATAATTGTAATAAATCACATAAGTATTTTTTTCAAATTTTTATCCCAACAGTAATGGAATTTATCAAACATAAGAAAACTGTAGTAATAATTTATGAGTTATATGTGTACAGTGAAAGTTATATAGCAAGTTAAATTTTCAAACATGCAATGAAAAGTACAAGTATTATATAGATACATGAAAAATATGATTCCTTGTCATAAAGAATAAATTTAAAAATATATATTTGATCTTATTACTACGTTATGTACAATTTTAAAAAAATTAAGAATTACATGGACATAATATCTATAAGGAGGAGAGAATTTAGTAAGATAATATTTCAGTTTATATTCTATTTTAATAAAAACACTATGTTCGATAGATTGTACCCCACACAACATTCATCTTAAACAAACCATGAAATTATACTACTTAAATATAAAAGTAATAACCAATTTTTTCAAAGGGAGGGTATAAATAAGAGAAAATGAATTATTAAATATATATATATATATATAATTATAAAACTCCAAAAACATTTATATATTAATTCTTATTAAATAGTCACTCATATTTTATTAATGTCATTTTATGTTTCAAAGTATGTTTTCTTCTAAAATATTTTATATTGCTTTTTGAGAGAGAATATTATAACTAATTCATAAAAATAATGTAATTTAAAAGTCCAATTATATTTTGGGTTTATTTTTAAATTAAAATAAGATCCATGATATCTACAATTCCATTGGAATCAACAATATATTTTATTTTGTTATTAGTTAATTTTAATTTTTAAAAATGTATTTTCTAAAACTCATTTTCATTAACTTTGGATAATTAAATTTATAATTTATTTCATATATTTATATAAATTTAATTTTGAAATAATTTATTCCATATTCAGATTCAGGGGTTTCAAATTTGGTAAATAGGACCCGTTTATTTTTTTCATTATGAATAGTAACCACGGTATAATTTTCCCGACACAGTAAAGGTAAATTTGACAATTTAGGTTAAATATAACATGAGAAGGATTTAAAAATATCACCAAAAGATGAATAATTTTTCATTTAATTATATTAAATATAAAATAGTTATCTTAAATTAGAATATATGTCATTTTAGTTACATTTTCCTATTATAATAAAATTAATATTATTTTTGGAAAAGGATAATTACAAAATTTCACTCTCATGAATTTAATTTCACTTATATGTTCATATAATAATAAAAATATGTTATGAATGAATATTAATGTTTTTTTGTGAATAGTTAAATATTGTTTATAATGGTAATTTATTATTTTTATTTTTTATGTATTCTATAATTTACATAATCTCTTCTATAATGCGGTCACAATACTTGTGCAGGTGGTAGAAAATTAAAAATAAATTCTTATATAAACATTGAAAGTCAGGTATTTGGGAAATATTATAGTATCAATTTAGTTTTATAGTGAATAATAGTTTATAATTTATTTTCTAATGTTTATATTTTAATTACATTGATATATTTTTGTAGTTAATGTCAAATTAAATAAATAGGGTTAGACATGACATTAGTGATATTTTATGAAAATAAATATTTTATTAAATATTATTAAAATAATAAAGATATTTCATCTGGTTATTTAGAATATTAATAGGTATAAAATTTTATCCATTGATCTTTTTGAGCCAATTTTTACCTTTGACGTAAAATTATTACCCTTTTATGTGTGAAAAAGTTGTTAATGAAGTTATAGTTAAAAATAATTAATGAGAGGGTTAATAGAAAAGATGAGGTTTAAATGACATCTAAATCTATATAAGAGTTATTGTATAATTTTATTAAAAACATATCCTCCTTATTTTGTAATCCATTTCATTTATATACATTTTAGATTAATTTGATAAATATTATATAATAATATTTCCTGTATTTCTAAAGGTTCCCTCCCCTTACTTATAAAAGGATACCACCTATCTTATTTTCATCAAACCTACCTGAGCCACTTATCTCAACAAAAATGTATAGAGTATCTTCCCAAATTACCATTATTTAATACATAGATAATTTTCTTCCCAAAATTCCTACCCTAAGGTCCTTAAGAAATGATCCAAAGGAGGTCTCTCTAAGAGATGGTATTTAACTTTACCAATATGATTCCTTTTTTAATTCTTATATTACAACATTCAATTATGTCCCAAACATACCAATATAATAACACTAATATCCCTCATATTATAAGATGTTATTATATTTATTTAATAATATTTATACATATCCTTCTCAATCAAATGGGAAATGAAACCACCATTCGTGTATACGAGCAGACTTCCACCTCATGAACCGATGTTATTTGTTCTCTGTCACCACCTCACATTAATGGTCATAATTATGGATCCATTTAATATAAATTATATTTATGACATAATTATTATTAAATAAATATAATATATGATATAATTTTTTACCCTTCCACCCATTAAAAAATGATTACATTGGTCATGTGTACATGTGGATTACCTCCTCCATAAAGTGATGGGATTCATTTTTCATATAATTTTTCCACATATGGTTATAAATAAATGTAATGAATACATATGATTTTTATAAAATAATTAACATTATATATATATATATTAGTAACACGATAAACTCACTAGTACCCTATCTTCCAAATAAAAAAACATGGAAAATAAATCAATTAATACAATAAAAAATAAAAATAATTAAATATATTTAATAAACAAGTGAAAATTTATTATAATGGGATAATATGTGATATAATAGATATAAATAAGGTTATTATGGGTAATTATAATAAATAAAAAAGTATTATAGTGGAGGTTAAATAACATTAATGTAAGTGGAAGATTTGGGTACGGGGTTTCCTAACTCAATTTCTATTAACTGAGATGTACAAGTACTTCATTGACTATTTTATGCCATGATTTAATAAAAAATGAACTATGATTTATTGATTTTATATTTCAAATTCTCGTGTGTTTGTTTATGTTTTTTCACATAATAAATTAATTTATTAATTCTTGCACCAATAATTATGATCACTGTTAGGAAATTTATGTGCATTTCCACACCATTGATACGTATATAGTATTATGTACCAATTTTATTTTATGTTGTGTATATAATTACCCTTTTATATATTTAATTTTAATATATATTTATTAATGGTGATTAATTTTTCTATTCAGCTTTATTCTTTCAAGGGGATACAATTAAAGAATTACCACGTGGGTAAGAATTTATTTTACAATATCATTTTTGGGATTACATATATTATCCACTGAAGGAATATTATACTCTATACGTAATATAATACATTTATATTATTATAAAGTATTTATTTATTTATTATCCATGTTTTCTTCTATCATTTCTTCTCCTTTTCACTTGATTCAATAAATGAAATTGTTACAATAAATATCAATCTTATTTCTCTTTTTGACAATGTATATTTTTCATCCATGGCCAAATTTTTCTAAAATGTGTTACAAAAGTCTATTTTATTTAATCAAGTGATTTATTAAGGACATTTTTTATCCTTTATGTTTTAAATGTATTTAAAGATATCCTTATAATTTTCCTAAATGTTCATGTCCTAGTTTGTCTATAAAAAAGAAAATAGGAATGTTTCTTTTCAACATATACAATGTTAACATTTTCCCCTCCACCCTAACTGTTTTACACTATCTACCCTTTTTAGATGGATTTTTCATTTATAACTACCCATTACTTCAAACTTTCCAGGCACAATTCATTGAAGGTAATATATCATGATGTATGATATCATGATGGTAAAAATTATTATTTTCCCTCACCAAGAATTCATTTATTATTGGCCATGAGATTATTACATTGATGTTATCTATTATTAATTTGTTTATAAAGTTATTGAATAAATGGAATGTGTTTTTAGTAATTTAACATTATATTTTTATTAATTATTACATACTTGTGATAAATTACACTGTACACAAACCTTACTAATCATTTTATGTCAACATTTTTTTCTTTCACCTGGATATGAAGAAGTTATCATTCAATGAGTTCCAAAAATGAACATTATTTTATTTTACTATATTATATATGTTTTTCCAATGTAAAACTAGAATCATATAAATATATATATATGGTTCTCCAATACTACTAAACTGATTGGTCTTTACTGATGTCATCTGTTATATCATATTCCAATATTATAAACTATACACCAGATCTATGCAATAGGATCAGTGGTTGTCACGTAAGATATTAAACAAGTGTTTTGAATGGGATTATTTGTTTTATGGTGTAATAAAGATGATAAATTTTGTTAATATATTATTTAGGGGATATATATTCTGTATTAAATAGAGGATTCTTATAGGTATGAAAAGATATTGATTAATATTTAAAATCAATTTCAAAAACATTATTTTGGAAAATAGTGAGGGAAAAATAAGAATATACCCCTTATATTAATGATAAAATAAGCCATTTTAATTTTATTATCATAGGGGGAGAAATAATAAATGGTGAGAAAAGTATGTATTTTGATAAAAATGGGGGTGAAAATCATTGTGGAGAATAACTCTAGGGAAAGAATTATGAGTTCAGGGGGGGGGGGGGAATATCATGAAATTTTTAATTCATAAAAAACAAAAAATTAGTAGATTGTTAAGATCAAAGGTTGTATTGGTTATATTTATTGTCAACTAGATACCTATTATGATGATGTATGTAAGTATTTAAGTGTATTAGGAGACTTCTCTAACAATTTCATATAATGTGGTGACTATAATCATCACATAATTCCTAGAGAATAAGTTTGAAAAATCACAAGGTAGTTATATATAAGAATAAATGAACAATTCTATATGATTTTTTGGCTACCTTGGCAGAGTCACACATGCCATGACCACATAAATTTTTCCATGAATTACGTTATTATATTTAAAATAGAAAATACCATCATATTATATATGGTTTATTTTCTTCATATATATGATGTCTTAATTATCAAGATATTTTGGGTGTTTATACATGAAATCATACAATATATTGTTACATGGAGGATATTTGAGAATATTTTAGTGGTTTTAGAGATCTGGTGCATATTTCATGAAATAAATTTATTATCATGAAATAATGTAATAATATTTTCAATGGTTGTTTCTATTAGTGTGACATGTTGTGAATTCAATACTATATTGTGAAGAGGATGTGATCCCGCTATGATTGGCGGCCATGGAAATACTAATGGTCTATGATTTTGGAAGCATCAAGATGGTTAGCACATGATAATGGTATGTGTCATGATGTGAACATACTATATCAAGATTTATCTATAAATTAAAATAAATTGAATTAGAAATCGATATATCTCCCAATGTAGTAGGATGTTGTAATATTATTAATAAAATTTGTAGAGTTATAGTATAAATTTAGTTATGTTTATTTTATGATAGTGTGGTATTTATTTGAGAAACTTATAACTAACTTATCAAATTTATATAGTAGAGATACAAAATGATTTGATCCAATTTATAGATTTGAATTAAGAAAATTCAAGAAAATAGTTACAGGTTGAATATAAAATTTCAAATTAATCCATTATCTATATATATAGGATCTCAAAATAAATAAGAAGAGAATCACATGTAAAAATTGATTGAATAATGAAGATATAAAAAATTAGGCATCAATTGTAGAAGATTATTAAATATATATAATTTTAGTGTGAAGTGTGTGTGGAGATAAATTATATTATAGATTAGGATTGATTTTTTTATCTATGAGTTATACACACTAGATTTGGAAGTAAATATTAGAGAAGAATATAGAACATCCTTGTTTTTTGGTGTTATATCACTGATTGATATATTTTGATCTTGAAATTTGGGTAGACTATACTATTGTATCCATCTTGAAAGTAGTAAGTGGATGATAGGAAGGGTCCATGGAAACTGAATTAATAGTTAAATTATCAAAAATACTATAGTAAAATACTATTACTATTATGGTTAAATATTAAATCAAAAAAATAATAATATATGATCATTGGATATATAATTTTACAAGTCAATTAAGTAAAATTAATTCACAATTTTTTTTAATATTTTCTCATTTGGTTGTTCTTAATTGAAATATTTAATTTTCCTTTTCCAATTCAATGAAAATATCCAATTTGGATTAAGGATTTTTTTTCAAAATACCCTACTTCACCCACTCAATTAAGGGAAATAATGATACCACAATGTATAAAAAATTATTGTCCCTACCTTAATATTTGATTGATGATTTTCATTTCCCATGTTCATAGGTGGATTCATTGGTTGCTCCTTGATGAACATGAAAAAATCAGAATTCTTGGAATCCCTCCATTCAAATTTGGGTTTTTTCAAGATCACCATAATTTTAAAGGTTAAAAAATTCATATTCGGTGATTCTAGGTATTTTTGAATTCATATTAAAGCACTCAACTAGTCCATTTTCCATGGAATAAAAACTATACTTCAATTATACAACCCAAAAAGTTAACCACCCATCCCAAATCAATCTACAGTGTTTTTTTTACCATCAATAGACCTGTTTAGATTATATTGATGATTCTTTATGGTCACCAACATGTAAATTAATTTTTTTTTTATATTCTATATAATATGACATTCACATTCATACATGGTACAATTTCGATGAAAAAAAATAACAAAAATTTCATGAACTATTAAATGATGTTGTTCAAAAGGTTCAATTGAAAATTTTAGGGTCCCTATATTCAACATCACATAGAGTAGACATTTATCAAATATTTTTAGTGTGGAGAGGTCCTAAAATGGATTTTTCTTATATTAGTACTACCTTAATAAAAAATTTGAATGCACTCATCATCCTCAGTAGTTACCATTGGAATGGTGGTGAAGGTGACCAAATCTAGTGTTTTATTTTGATAAAATATTTTCATTTGATCAAAAATTTATTTCACTTATAAAATGATATAATTAAATCCTGTATTCTGATAAAGATTATTAAATATAAAAACAATATATAATTGTTTCATATAACCCATTCTTATTACAAATAAAGGTATCACAATAAATGAATAATCGTTTACATCATAAGAGAATAAAATGGTCTGGGATGTTTTCTAATTGGATAGAGTACTCAATGAATTACCAAATCGGTATTTTCACCTTAATGTAATAAATATGTACTATATAAATTCCTTTCATGGAATTCAATGGGTTACTATATGTGGTTCTAGCCAATTAAATATTTAAATATCTGTCCCAATATCATGTTGTTGATTTTTTGTTATATTTTTTTATCTTAATTTAATATATGGTGTTTTATTGGAGTGTAATTTGAATTTCAAAAATGAAATTACCCTATCTTTAGAATCAATGGAGAATTTTTGATAGAGATGATAGGATGAGGGAAATTTATGAAGGTTTCAGATGTATTTTGAAAACCAATTAAACCCTGGTACAACTAAAATTTGGTAATAATTTATAAATAATATCCAATATAAATTATGTATAAAAATATGAGAAATGAAATGTTTTTGATGAAATTTAAAAATACTTATAGAGCCAATAAGAAATTTCCATCTTAATTTTATAAATAATTTAAAAAATTAGAAAAATTACCTTAGACTTGATTTCTTTCTTCATTTATGGTGTAGACATTTCAATCCTCATCTAGTGTTTCATAATTATGTTTTGAATAATTAAAGTCACATATAATGAGGATCCATATGTATTACTTTGACCTTCGAACAATGTTGACTAAATTTTGGTTGTAAGGGTAGTCGATTGATCATCATGAATTATTCTCCTAGATAACTTCAAATTCCTTCGGACATCTGGGAATCTATCATATTATTGTTGAAGATGAGATAAATAGAGGAGGAAGAACTGGTTTTATCAATATTTAGAAAAAATCCCGGAGAAATTCGTGGTTGGGAGAGATTTCTCTAGGTATAGAATGTTATGCACAATGATTGTGTCAAAAAAAGATTGTTTCTATAATAGTTTGTATCCACAATGGATTGTATCTACAATAGTTTTTATTTAAAATAAATTTTATATATAACTGATTTTGTATTCAATGGTTTTTATATATAATGGTTTTTGTCACCAATAATTTATATCTGTAATGGTTTTTATCTACAAGGGTTTATATTTATATCAGTTTGTATCTATAATGATTTTTTTCTAGAATGGTTTTAACCAGTTTTTTATAAGCATTCAGATAGGTTTAAATCATTACATAATTTAACATAGGCCCAGAGAAATGTATTAAACACATAAAGTTTAATATTCCATGTAAAATAAAAACATTATTATGTCTATTCATGTAATGTAGTAACAAAAACAATGATAAATATTTTTTTATAGTTTGAAAAATAATTATTTATCACAAGACTCAATAATCTATTCAATCAACTCATTGAATATTTATTAAACCCTAAATAAATATTTACATATATTTTATTCTTTCAATAAATAAATTAATAAATTTTATATTCACTATCTAGTTAATAAATATTCATTTAATATTTGTGATCAATATAATAATAAGTAAGTATTATTTATTGCTTTGGAAAAGAATATGTATCCAAATTGTTAAATTCAAATAATATTTGACTAAGATTAATGGAAACACTATGTATGATACCCTATTGAGTTCATCCTAAGTGGGATTGGGAAGATTGAACCAAATTCCAGTAGAATCATTTATAAAAATTTAAATGAACATAAGAGGATGAAGATTATTTTGAAATGAAAAAAACCAAATATTAAATCTTACAATGTATTATGATACATTTTTCTCGATATCTCATGAAACAATTTCCTTAACCATGTTGTCACCCTTTTTTCTTGATATATATTTCTTTGGATTCCTGAATTGATCCCTGACACACACCATAGACATGGAATTTATTTTAAAAGTTCCAGTTTAATGAAACAATCATGATGCAAATTTCAAAAAATATGGGAGATAGAAATAAATTCTCGATTGGTTCATCAATAGCATAATTTTTGGAGCCTCCATATTTTAATGATCACAAATTATTTTTAATTTGTTTCTAATGATTTTATTAATTTATGATAGAATTTTATTTTATAAAGAAATTTGTTGAACATTTCGCTAAGTGTTGGAATGAGTCACCACCACACATGATTCAATAGTAGCATGAGTCACTGCCAACATGAGTCGCTGTTAGTCCAAATGTATCACCACCATAATGTTTGACCTGTTGAGTTAAGATTCTACTAGAATTATCTCACTGCCATAATGTATGACCTCCAGAGCTAACCTACCATGAGAAATATCTCACTGTTAGAATTTATTCTCTACAGGGTTAAGTTTCCATATAAAATGTATCACCCCAAGACCCAATTCACCGCCAACCCGAGTTGTCATAATTTTAAATAACTCACCTCCAGAACGATTCACCATCAATCTAACTCACCACCACAGATGAGTCACGGCTTGAGATGTGTTACCTCCAGAAGTTCCACCATTACTGTTCTGCCTTTCCAATTTGTATATTAATGTAATTAATTCATACGGTTATTTTATGATAATTCTATTAACCATTTAAGGGGTGAATTTAAAGAAATTATAAAGTTAGTATGAGGATCCAAATGTTCTAGATGATATTTCTTCAATAGGTGAATCCAGTGCTTTATATTCATAGAATCCTCCCTCGTGCGCATGTGGTGCATATTATTAAAAAAGAGTTGTGTGACCATCCTAAATTCTGAAAGGATCATAATGGGAGGTATTTCATTCTACAACCCAATCAAATTTCAACTGTGAAAGAGTGTAACTCATTGAAGATCATGATACTTTCTAGTGAAAAAATACTACCTTTGGAACACTCTAATTTACTGAAACTTTCAATGAATTAGTTGTAACACCCCAAGCTTCCACGGTACGCTTCTTTTTGAAAAATGTAGTAGTGTGTGTTGTAAGAAACTTCGAGTTCTAACACACACCACAACCAATCAAACTAGCTGTTATGAATAGTAATACCCACTTTTAAAAATTTTATAAATTTAATCCCTCAAAATGGAATTCATTTTTGGATTCAGAATATCGAAATTAGCTTAGGGTGAATTGTTTGGTATTTTTATGAAAACATTCAATTTTTGATGAATAGTGAAAAACAATGAGTTATAGTTTAAAACTGAATTTTTATTTAAATAGTTATTTATTTTATTTAAATTTATTTTAGGTCGAAATAGATACACAATACTTATATAAGTTCAATTTAATTCATTGGAGTCAGTTTATAATAATTTTAGATATATAAAAATTTTATTGAACTTTTCACCGTCTTTATCCATCTCCTAGGAGAATTTGCAAATTCACATAAAAGATAATTTTACCGCTTCTATGAGTGGAATTTAGAAAAACAGAGAGACACGATTAATATCAAGGAGTAAAATTTTGTTCAATAATTTAAAAATAATTTTCGTTGAATAGTACCAATTTACATCCATTTACCAAAGTTAAAATTAAATAGGGTAATTAAGGGTAAAAATAATATTATTAAAACCCTAACACATGTCCTAATTCTATTGGCTAAGTATAATTTGACCAAAAAACCTTAGGAATAAAATATGAACCTCTTTGATCCACTTGGATAAGATTAGGAAATTTATTATTATTTAATTCAAAGAAGAGTTAGAAGGGATAAAATCAAAGTCTAATAAATAAAACATTTCTAATATAAGGTTATACATATGATAAATTCTATTATATATATTCATTTAAAATATAAATGAATTTCATACATAATGTAATTTTATTTAAAAAATTTTAGACATTAAATAATTTAATTTATTTATGACATAATGGTGATGCAGTAATTACTTAATTAATGAAATATTAAAATATTTGATATTATAAATATCCAAATAGTTGTAATTTGAGACTTTTTATGAATTCCACTAATTTTCTAGCTTAATATGACATATTTGGGTTGGTTAGATGAAATTTGTTTCGATGTAATAATGCTGCTATGAATTATGCAAAAATAAAATACCAAATAGTGTCAAAATTGACATAAAAGAGTTTTTAAAACAAATATTATATAATTAATTGATATTCTATTCCTAAAAATATAAGGATCATCCAAAGGACTTATATAATGATTTTAGTATAATTAATGAACCACTTGGGGTTTTCGTGGAAGTATATAGTATGTTTATTAAACATATAATATAAAAATACAAAGAGACATCGTAAATGTCAAACTATTTAACTAAGGGTTAAATCTAAAAGATAATGTTAAGATAGTGACCCAAACCTATCTAAAACTGATTGGTTGAGTGGTATTCGACCAATCCCCTCAGTAACCATTAAATAAACCATTTTTGATCCATTATAAACCGAAAATTATTTTATTATAAAATAATATTTCTAGCTTTTCCTAAGGTGCCCCTCACCCCACTTATAAAATGGCACGCCCCTTTCTCTCTAATTCACACCTTCAAAGCCTTTTGGATCGGCCTACCTCTACCAAATACCCTATCAACTCCCCTCCATTCATCCTAGAGATAATGTTTTAGTCATAAATCCAACTTAAGGAGCCCTTTTGATCAAATCAAAAGGAAGAACCCGAAGAAGAGGAAAATATTTAATCACCTCTTTCAAGTTCATTTCTTCTTCCACTTACATTTTATTTGTTGTTTCCATTAAAAAATAAAAATTGCAGTATCTTCTATATACTGTGATGTTATTGTAAATATGGTACAACCATATTCATTATTCTATTCATCCTTTGGATGACATGTCCCCGTACGTGTGTACGTACGGATTACTGTCTCTGTGTCGTGGTGTAATTGTTATTCAATACATTATTATTTGGATGGATATAATAATGATTTGTAATTCATGTAAATAAAAAATATAACATGATAATGATTCTTTATATATGATATAATATCCAATTATATATTATTTTAATATCAAAATAATGATATTGTCGCTTGTGCCTACGTACAGATTACCGTCTCCACGAACGTGATAAGATTCATTCCCCATAATATCCATTCAAGACTAATTTCCATTAGTTGATTAAAAATAATTTTTAAAGACATGATATAAATCTGGAAATGAATAAGATACATCTCATCCATAACAAATATGACTCACATAACAAATAATATAATGGAAAATTAATCCATTAATACCCGAAATGACGATAATACTAAGATATTATTAACAAAACAGTGTCAAAAGATCATATATGATATCATATTACTGTATTTGATTCGTGTATAATTTGATAACAATTATTTCACCATTATACAGGAGGTTAAACAGCCCTCGTCCAAGGAAAAGTACAAGGTAAGGGGTTTCTAATTTCACTTTTAATTCTATGAGATTTCCATTATTCACCACTTATTTATTCCATGTGGTGAACTCTATACTGCCATTTGATATATATTATCATGATTCCTTCAATATTCATGATATTATGTGATTCATTTGGTTGTTATTGAATATTTTTCATATGACTCGATTGATTACAACGAGGTAAGGGTTTATTTCCCAATCTCTTCATTATCCGAGTTTGTTTATACGTAATTATCTATTAGGACCTCTTTATCATCCAAATACATGTTTTGTAAAAACATATTTCAAAACAATTTTACTATTTACTATATAATGGGTTAAATTTATTTATAGCCTTATTTAACCTTATATTTTTTGAAAGGAATCTTTCCGTTGTTTTCCAAATAATGTACTTTGTGACCTTTTCGACAAAATTAAGGTAAGACTATTTTATTAACTTATACGGTGGGTGAGACTATTTTCCACCATTATAACATCGTCGAAGCTTCCCCTACAATATTATATTAATATTTTCAAAATAAAGTTTTTCTTCTAAATTAATGTTACTTTTAAATGATTTAAAAATAGAAAGAGATGTTTCTCTCAAATTGTTTTGATTTCATCTATGTCAACATCTTTTGATGGATTTTAAGCTTATTTGAAGTTGATTTATTATGATACAAAATTTACATATTGTATTGATGGTTTTGTGATATGTCTGATTGTGGATGTTTTATTTTTAAACCATTCATTGTTTATGGATTATGTATTGACATTTCATATTCTAGTTTTAATAAGAATATTAATGTTAGGTTTAAACCTTTTCATATGAGGAATGCATTGGACTTTGTATGTGACGGGTGGAGCCTGGTATAGCTCCTCGATGAATCGGTAGGTCTCAAGAGACAAACTAGTGTCTTGGCTAAGCCCTTGACAAAATCTTATTTGTATTCTTGGCACAAGGCCTTGATTATGTGGTTATGATAGACTGGAATTATGTATTCCATCATTATGAAAGTCGTTATTGATATTGCATGTGATTATTTTTCTAGTAGAATATTCATGTGAATAAGTAAATGAAATTATTTCATTTTATTTTTTCTATATTATGCTAAAGTTCAAGTTTAAAAATATTTTGTTATATTTATACATTTCCGTAAATGTTTATGCTTATTTTTCCTCTATATTGTTATCCTTACTGAGCATCTAAGACCCCCCATTAATATGTTTTATTTTTTCGTAGGATGTGAAGAAGTATTTTATGATTTACCTGTAGGGATAGTCTAAGGGTATATGAGTGTGGACTATGGAGACTATGTTGTTGTAGTTTTTCACATTATCATGTAATGTAAGACTTATGAATGTATCAAGTGTTTCCATGGCTACTAAACTACTCCGTTTTTTGATACTTGATCTTTTGTGATCTGGCCAATGTTATGTAATAATGCACCGACTCTGGGTAACTGGGGTTTGGGTGTTGCAGTTGGTATCAGAGAAATTTTAGTACAAACCTTAGATGTTATATTTAGATAAAATCTTATTATAGCACATAGACCTAATATGGACTTTGAGTATTAGTATAGAATAACTTCCTAGAATTTTGGTATTGTAGAGATTTTGTGAGTTTTCCGAGCAATACATCCCTGTCTGGATACGAGCGGGTAGAGGTGTCTCTCACACAGATGTACCTAGGGGTAAAACTCGAAAACACCGCTATGAGCTAGACTCGAACGAGCATTGTTGCATGATAATGTGCCTTACTGCACTTTTGGTTACAACACTATCGAGGGGTATGCTTAGGATAATTCTCATTTGATTTAAAAACCATTATGAAGGGTTTATGAGTATATAATTTCTCAAATAAAACACTCATATGATTATGGATTATATCCATAAACTGTTCAATTTCTATTAAGTGTTTTGTACGTTTGGAATTATGTATTTCGATTCATAAACTAATCATGTTTATGACATTTTTTAGAATTGGAGCCCAGTGGAAGGAATGGAAACTGTATCAATGCACAAACTCTATATAGGTATTTCCCTCCTGCTCAAGATAATTATAGTGGAGTAGGTGATACAACTGGTTCTGATCAGGTTATCACCATACTGGGAAAACTCACTCAGGTTATGAATAATAACCTTACCTGTATGGAGAACCGTGATCCACATCATGGAGGACCAATGATAGATCGATTCATGAGAAACAACAACCAACATTCAATGGGATTACAAATCTATTAGTGGCTGAGCAATGGATAAATTCCTTAGAGAAAATATTCAATTCCTTGGGGAGTAGGGAAAGGGAAAAAGTTGTCATGGTAGTTTACCGCCGCACTGGATATGTTGATCAATGGTGGTCATTGATTCAAAGAACAATGGAAGATGATAAAGTGTCAAATATTTAATGGATGGATTTTAAAGATCTTTTCTTAGAAAAATACTTTCCTCGTGTCCTTCAAGCAGAAATGGAAAGGCAATTTCTGATTCTGAGGTAAAAGGAGGATGAGAATGTCGCAATGTTTGATGCTAACTTTACAAGGTCAGCAAGGCATGTAGTAGATTATATACATAACCCACTAAGTAATATTTATCATTTCTTTGAGGGGTTAAAACCATTTCTAAATCGAGCATCAGTCTCACAATCCTTCTCACCGTACGAAGATATTGTCTCATGTTCTATCAAGACAGAAAAAGAATTCTCTAAGTCTTACAACTTTAAAGGAAATCTAGAGAAGAAGAGATCTGATGATCACTCTATAAATGTAAATAAGGGGAAGAAGGGAAAAGTTTAATATCCATCCTGATGTAAATGTGTGAAGAAACAACCTTGTACATTTTTGAAGAGAATGAGAGTCTGTTACATGTTTGGTGAAAAATCCACCAAGCTCGTAATTGCAAGGGGAAGAATGAAGCTACCAATGTTAAATGATACAATTGTAGAGAGATGGGGAATTATGCAAATGAATGTACTAAGAGTCAGGAAAACATACCTCAAAAAAGGCCAAGGGATCATGTCCAAGATTATGTGATATGTACTGCTGAGGTTGATGCTCTAAAAGACATGGTGGCAAGTAATTTAATGGTTTCCTCAAGTGTATTCAATTATTTATTTGATTCTAGATTATCAAAATGTTTCATATCATCCAAGTTTGCTATGAAAATTAGATATTTACAATTTTATTTAACAAGGGAGTTGTCAGTCAAAACACCTTAGGGAAGTATCATTACTACAAAGTTCTGTGAATCAGTTCCCATTAGGGAATATAAATGTTCATCATCTGCTGATCTCATTGTCATACCCATGATTGAATTTGATATAATTCTTATTATGGAATGGATTTTGTCCCATGATGAAAATATTAATTGTAATAAGAAGGAGGTTAATATTTTTGATGACGATGATAAAGAACATCTTATCTTTAGAGAAAAATTGTCACCACCAAATTCTTATCCAGATCCACCCCTGTAGCTCAACTAAATTCAATTATTGGGGAGGAAGAAAATGAAATGACTATGGGTGAGGAAAAGAATGTTCAAATAGAGGATATACCTATTGTGATAGAATATGTTGATGTTTTTATAGAAGATTTACCTATACATCCTCCACAACGAGAAATTGAGTTTTCCGTTGATTAAATTCCTGGATCAAGGCCCATATCGAAGACCCCTTATAGAATGGAAACTGTGGAAATAGTGGAACTAAAGAAACATCTAGAGGAATTGAGTAATATGGGATATATTCCCCCTAGTGTTTCTCTAGGGAGAACCCCTATCCTTTTTGTTAAGAAGAAATATGGATCTATGAGGTTATGTATCAACTATAGAGAGATCAATTCTATAACAATAATGAACAAGTATCCCCTACCTTGCATTGAATATTTATTTTACCAATTTCATAGAGCACAATACTTTTCAATAATTGACCTTCAATCTAGATACCATTAGTTGTGTTTGAATAAGGAAGACATTATGAAGACATCATTTCGAATCAGTTATGGGCATTATGAGTTTACAGTAATGACTTATGGATTGAAATGCACCCTCTGTTTCATGGATCTAATAAACAGAGTTTTCAAGGAATATCTTGATGACATTGTGGTGGTATTTAATTATGATATGTTGGTTTAATCCAAATGCTACTAAGATCATGAAAACCACGTGCGCATTATCCTAAAGACTCTGAGAAGACATCAATTATATGGGAAGTTTAGCAAGTGTGAATTCTGGCATCAGGAGATTTATTTTCTTGGCTATATTGACTCTAAGGATGGAATCTCTATTAATCCTTCAATGACAAGAGAAATCCAAGAATGACAAACACCAACGAGTATAACTGAGGTACGCAGTTTTATTGGCTTAGCAGGTTATTATCGGTGTTGGGTCCATAATTTTTCCAAGTTGGCTAACCCATTAACAATGCTCACACGAAAAGGGGTTAAATTTGATTGGACAATAGAGTGTGAAGAATGTTTTGAATAATTGAAGATAATATTAGTCAATGCTCCTATCTTGACTCTACCATCCTGGAATGATGGATTTGTTATTTATAGTGATGCTTAAAATAAAGTACTTGGTTTTGTCCTTATGTAGAAAGATAGGGTTATTGCCTATGCATCACGACAGCTAAAAATAAACAAGCAAAACTATCCTACCCATGATCATGATTTATCACCTATAATCTTTGATTTGAAGATTTGGAGACACTATCTCTATGGTGAAAAGTGTGAGATGTATACTGATCACAAGAGTTTAAAGTATATTTTCTAACAGATGGAACTCAACATGAGGCAATGGAAATGGCTTGAACTAATCACGGATTATGATTGCACTATACACTACCACTCGGGGAAGGAAAATAAGGTGGCAGGTGATTTGATTAGAAAGGATCATGGAGTTTTGAACAAGATAAGAGATGAAAAGGATCCGGTATATATGGATCTAGAAAAGATGGATATGGGAATCAAAATGGAAGGTGAAACATCAATACTTTTTCAAATTGTTACCAAACCATTTTTACTATAAAGGATAAAGAGTTCTCAGACTAGTGATGAAGAGTTTTAAAAGAAGATTAAAGCTGTGAATGATGGGATAATGAGTGACTTTTTGTATGAAGATTGAATTTTGAAATTTGGGAAGTTACTTTGTGTTCCAGATATACCTGATCTAAAAAGGGAATTGTTGGATGATGCTCATAGTTCTAATTTCTCTATACACCCTGGGAGCACAAATATGTATAGAGATTGGAAGGAACATTTTTGGTGTGACAAGATGAAGAGGGAGATTGCTGATTTTGTCTCAAGATGTATGGTTTGTTGACAAGTGAAAGATGGAAGGCAACAGCCTAGAGGAGTATTGAAACCTCTTCCCCTACCTGAGTGGAAATTGGATAATGTCACAATGGACTTTGACATGGGACTACCAAAGACTCCTAGAAGGAACGATGCAATATGGGTCATTGTTGATCATCTCACCAAGTAAGCACATTTTCTTGCTATAAGGGAGGATTTAACACTTCAACGTCTAGTAAGATTATATATTAATGAAGTTTTGAGACTTCATTGAGTACCCCTATAGATTGTTTCTGATCGTGATCCCCATTTTACTTCAAGATTCTAGAAAAGTATTCCGAAAGCCCTAGAACTGAGCTTCATTTGAGCACTGCCTACCACCCCCAATCTGATGGACAATCAGAATGGACTATTCAAACCTTAGAAGACATGTTGAGATCATTCTCACTTGATATTCTAGGTATGTGGGATCAATATATACCTTTGGAAGAAACATCCTATAATAATAGCTTCAATTGAAGTATTCAGATGGCACCATATGAAGCATTATAAAGAAAGAGATGTCGCACACCAACATGTTGGGATGATGTTTGTGAAAGAAAACTCGTACGCCCATAACTGGTGGAGGAAACGATGGAAAATGTGAAGGTAATCCAAATCCACATCAAAGTAGGTCAAAGTAGGCAGAAGATCTATGCCGATAACCGAAGGAAGGATTTAGAATTTTAGGCAGGAGATCATGTTTTATTGATGGTATCTCCATGGAAGGGAGTTATACATTTCGGTAAGATAGGTAAATTGAATCCCATGTACATAGTACCTTTTGAAATTCTAAAACGAATTGGGGTTGTAGCTTATCGTTTGGTAATGCCTCCAAATCTATTCAATGTTCACGATGTGTTCCACATATCACTTTTGAGAAAATGCATGCATGAACCACCGCATGTACTCACCTATGAGGAATTAGAACTGGAACTTGATCTGTCTTACTGTGAAGAGCATATCAAGATTCTTGATACAAGATAACAAGTGCTGAAAAAAACCGGAGGACTCGTCTGGTAAGAATTCTTTAGAGAAACTATAAGATGGAAGAGGCAACGTGGGAACCTGAGGAACTTATGATGAAGAACCACCAGAGGCTTTTTATGTAGTAATACATGAGAGAATTCTAGAATGAAATTATTTTATGGAGGGTATAATTTAACACCCTAATCTTCTATGGTACACTTATCTTTGAATAATGCAGTAGTGTGTGTTGTACGCAACTTCATGTTCTAACACACACCACAAAAAATCAAACTAACCGTTATGAATATTAATACCCACTGTTTGAAATTTTATAAATTTTATCTCTCAAAATGGTCTTCATTTTTGGATTTGGAATATTGAAATTAGCTTGGGGTGAATTTTTTGTATTTTTCTGAAAACATTCAATTTTTGATGAATAGTGAAAACACTCAGTTTTAGTTTACAACTGAATTTTTATTTAAATAATTTCTTATATTATTTAAATTAATTTTAGGTAAAATTTATACATACTACCTATATAATTTCAATGTAATTCATTGGAGTTAGCTTATAATAATTTTAGATATATAAAACTTTTATTGAACTCTTCACCGTCTTTTACCCATCTCATAGGAGAATGTGAAAATTCACTTAAAACATAATTTTACTGCTTCTGTGAGTGGAATTTCGAAAATCCGAGAGACATGGTTAATATCAAGGAGTAAATATGTTTCAATAAGATATAAATTATTTTTGGTGAATACAATCTTTTTACTTTTATTTACCACGATTAAAAGTACTTAGTGTAATTAAATGTAAAAATGATATTATTATTACCCTAACACATGTTCTAATTCTATTGGATATGTATAATTATACCAAAGAAAAATGCTAGGAATAAAATATCATCCTCTTTGGTCCACTTGGATTATATTAGGACATTTATTATTATTTAATTCAAAGAAGAATTAAAAGAGATAAAATCAAAGCTTAATAACTAAACAATTTTAATATAGGGTTATACATAAGAAAAATTCGATTATAAATATTAATTAGAAAGATATAAATATTTATTACAAAATGGTATTTTAGTTATAATTTTTAAACGTTAAATACTTTAATTTATTTATGACAGAATGGTGATGTAGTAATTACCTAATTAATGAAATATTAAAATAATTGATATTATAAATATCCAAATAGATGTAATTTGATACTTTTTATGAATTAAACTGATTTTATTGGTTAATATGAAATATTAGGGTTGTTTCGATTAATTTAGTTCGAAGTAATAATGTTGTTATGAATTTAGAAAAAACAAAATATCAAATAGTGTCAAAATTGACATAAAAGTGTTTTTAAAACAAATATTATATTATTAATTGATATTCTATTCCGAAAAATCTAAGGTTCAGATAAAGGAACCATATAATGACTTTTGTATCATTAATTAACCACTTGGGGTTCTCTTGTAAGTAAATTGTATGTTTATTAATCATGTAATATAAAAATACAAAGAGACATGGTAAATGTCAAACTATTTAACTAAGAGTTAAATCTAAAAGATAAAGTTAATAAATAATATCTCGAACCTGTATAAAACCTATTGGTTGATTGGTATTCAAGACCTCCCCACTTTAACCTTTAAATAATCCGTTTTTGAGCCATTAGAAACCGAAAATGATTTTATTATAAAATAATATTTCTAGCTTTTCCTAAGGTGCCCCTCACACCTCTTATAAAAGGGCACCCCCATTCTCTCTAATTCACACCATCAAAGCCTTTTTTCTCGGCCAAAATATAACCAAATACCCACTCAACTTCCCTAAATTTATACTAGAGCCCTTAATTTAGTTATAATTTTAACTTATGGAGCCATTTTGATCAAATTAAAAGGAAGAACCCAAAAAAGAGGTAAATATTTCATCACATCTTTCAAGTTCCTTTCTTCTTCCACTTCCTTTTTCTTTGTTGTTTCCAGTATAAAATAATAACTCCAGAATATTCTATATAATGTGATGTTATTGTAAATATGGTACAACCATATTCATTATTCTCTCCATCCTTTGAATGACATGTCACCATACGTGCGTACGTACGGATTACCGTCTCCACGTCGTGGTGTAATTGTTATTGAATACATTATTATTTGTATGGGTATATTAATGATGTGTAATTCTTGTAAAAATAAATATAACATGGTAATGATTCTGTATATATGATATACCATCCAATTATATGTTATTTTAATATCAAAAGAATGATATTGCTACTCGTGCGTACGTACGTATTACCGTCTCCATGAATGCGGTGAGATTCATTCCCCATCGTATATATTCAATACTAATTTTCATTAGATGATTAGAAATAATGTTTAAAGACATGATATCATTCTGTAAATGAATAATATACAACCCATCCATAACTAATATGACCCACATAACAAATAATATAAATGAACACGAATCTGTTAACACCCGAAACGATGATTATACTAACATATTATTAACAAAGCAATGCTAAAAGATCATATATGATATCATATTAATGTATATGATTCTTGTATAATTTAATAAAAATTATTTCTCCATTATACTGAATGTTAACCTACCCTTTACCAAGGAAATGTACAAGGTAAGGGGTTTCTTATCTCATTTGTTATTCCCTGAGATTTCTATTGTTCAATACTTATTTATTGCATGTGGTGTATTGTATACTGCCACTTGATTTATATTATCATGATTCTTTTTATATTCCAGATATTCTGTGATTAATTTGGTTGTTATTGAATGTTTTTCATATGACTCGATTGATTACAATGAGGTACGGTTTTATTTCACAATATCTTCATTATCGGAGGTTATTTATACATAATTATCTACTGGGACCTCTTTATCATCCACATCCATGTTTCATAAAAATGTGTTTCAAAAAAGTTTTAATATTTACTAGACAATGGGTTAAAGTCATTTATACCCTTATTTTACCTTATATGTTTTTAAAGGAATATTTCCGTTATTTTCCAAATAATGTACTTTGTGACCTTTTGGACAAAATTATTGTAAGAATGTTTTTTTACTTTACGGTGGGTGCGACTATTTTCCACCATTATAACATCGTCGAAACTTCCCTTACAAGCTTATAAAAATATTTTCAAAATAAATTTTTTCTTCTAAAATTATTTGACTTTTAAATGATTTCAAAATAGAAAGAGATGTTTCTCTCAAATAGTTTTGATTTCAGCTATGCAAACATCACTGATTGATTTTATGATTATTTGAATTTGATTTATTATGATACAAAACATCCATATTTTATTGAAGGTTTTGTTATATGTTTGTCTGTGGATGTGTTATTTTTACACCATTCATGGTTTATGGATAAATTATTGACATTTCGTATTCTAATTTTAATACGAATTTTTATGTTTTGTTTAAACCTTTTCATATGATGAATTGATTAGACTTAGTATGTGACAGGTGGAGCCCGATATAGCTCCTCGATGCATCGGTAGGTCTCATGAGACAAACTAGTTTCTTGGCAGAAGGCCTTGAAAAAATCTTATTTTTAGTCTTGGCACAAGGACATGACTATGTGGTTATGATTGTCTGGCATTATACATTCCATCATTATGAAAGTGGACATTGATATTGCATGTGATTATTCAACTAGTATAATATCCAAGTGAATAAGTAAATGGAATTATTTTATTTTATTTTTTCCATATTATGTTGATGTTTATGTTTAAAAGGATTTTTTTAGTTATACATTGCCTTAAATGTTTATGTTTGTTTTTCTGCTATATTGTTATCCTTAATGAGCATCTGAGCACACCCCTTTCTATGTTTTATTTTTCCCAGGATGTGAGGAAGTATTTTATGACTGACCTTCTAGGATAGTCTGAGAGAATATCAGTGTGGACTATGGAGAATATGTTGTTGTAATTTTTCACTTTATCATTTAAGGTAATACTTATGAATGTATCTAGTGTTTCCAAGGCTACTGAACTAATCGGTCTTTTGAGACTTGATCTTTTGTGATCATGCCAATGTTATATATTAATTCACCGACTCTGGGTAACTGGGGTTGGGGAGTTACATTAGATTAATCTTCTCACCAAAACACATTTGGGGAAACATGAGTACCTAGAGAACATCAAACCAATCCACATTATTCTTTCAATATATTATTTATTTCTATTTATGTTGTTTTCATTTATTTTAGAGCAGTGTTTTTCTCTCTATTTATCAGCACAAATTGTCTCATAAACATGATATTGATAGTACTTGATATTCTATTCTATATATTTTCTAGTTCTTATCAAAGTTATTTGTGGAAGAGTACCATGTGTGGCATGTTATTTTTTTTTCTACCCACACATAACTAATGAAGAGGCCTTTGAGCCTGCACAGCTTGTAATTTTTTGTTTATATACCTGATCCAGGTTGTGAATCAAAAAATAGTTATATTATCAGAATCTCATCTAGTGATTTCCCAGTGGAGGGGATTAGTTATTTTCTTCATTCTGATCCCCCTTTTTATTCTAATATGTGATTTTTATATATTTATTTATTTCAATTAATTAAACTATATTTTATTTTTTATTTTGAAAAACCCTATACATTTTTTGTTAATATTAAGTACTATTTATCTATTTTTTTTGTAAATGAATTTTAAACATTAAATTAATACTCAATAATTTATTTTCCAGGGAATAATAAATATTTTAGGAATGAATTTAGTAAATAAAACTTATATCAAACTACTATTTTTATTGAATTGGAAATTTTGTTTTTAATTGGGGGATTTTATTTGAACTTCTTTTAAAAGAAATGTTTATTGGGAACACAATTCACCCACCTCTTGAGTTACTCATTCTGGCCAATATTTGGTATCAAATATGTTCAATATTGTTTCAAATGTGATTTTCAGTTTTGTTTCAATGATCAAAATTTTTTGTTAGTTTTAAGTTTCATTTTTTATTTATAATGGGCAAGAAGGTTATTCTACCAAGAAGAAACCATTTTTAATGGAATAAATTGTTATCAGTGAAAAATAAAAATGAAAAGGCACCTTGAGAGCATGGGTTTAGATATTTTTACTCGTATTGTATATTAATATTAATTGACTAAGACTGTTACAAGTAGATGGAACAATGAAAATATCTTTTTTTATAACAATAACTATATATCTATGAATTCCTGTCACTATTCATTGGGTGGTGAATAATTCAATAAAATATCTACATGTACAATTTCATTGAAATATGAGACAATTTAGTTGTTTCTCATGAAGGAACAACTAATATACATCAAATTATGTATAATTCCTATACTATTAAAAAATTATCCTTTTAAAATGAAACATGATGAGATTATTTTTTACATGTATCATAGGTTCAATGATATTGTGAATAAAATTTACTCTTTGGGGAATCATGTTTCTAATAAATGCCGATTCATATGCATGTTGAGGTTTCTACTAGAATGATGGAGATGAGTTTATGTTTTAGTCTGAGAGTCATGTGATATTAGCAAGTGACCTATTAAGGAGATAATTTTAATGATAATAATTTATGAGGAAGAATCTATGCTCTATAAAGAATTGGATGATGAAACAAAAAGTAAATCTTTAGCCTTCAAATCCATAGACTGAAAACAAAATTATTATGTTCAAGTGGTAAATAATCTTTAACTGATAGTGATGAATAGTTAGAGCATCTATACTTAAGATTTATAAATTTCTACAAGAAAAAAAATTCATTGGAAAAAAATGTTACCAAGGTAAATATTACAATAGATTAAATTGGAAGAAGGATTAGAAAGGAGATGACACATCAAATGAAATAGTGTGCTATGAATGTAGAAGGAATTAGAATGTCAAAAATAACTATCATAAGTTAAAATATAAAATAAATATGATTGTATGGATAGGGAATACAATAATGAAATGAAGGAAACTTGTAGTGAATCTGAAGGCAGCTCAAGTGATTCAGACACTACCCAATAATATGAGCACGAAAGAGTTTATTTGTGTTTCATGAAAAACACATTTGATGTATCCAATGTCATTCCTACTTCTCCAGCAGATATTTCAAATCATTCTAGAGATGTTGATAATGATGATAAAATGAATAACAAAGAAATATTTTATTATTGTAACATGATAAAATATAAATTCAATGAGATTAGGGATAACTAAAAAATTCTAAAGAAACAATATGATTTAACTACTAGTTTTAAATATGACCTATCTATTGAAAAAGATAAAAATAATCAACTATTAGAATAAAATAATGAAGAAAATTTATATAATGAGAAATTAAAAAAATACTTAGAGAGATTCACTATTGTGGTAAATAGTCCCACCCATATGATTTTAAAACAAGCAACACCTAAATAATGTACTGGTTTAGGGTATCAAGTTAGATAGAGAATAATTTTCATAAATAGTTTCATTTACATTTCTAGTTCTAGAAAATATGAAATTAGTTTTCATTCAACATAAACTAACAAATTATTTTTCCAAATGTTTAAAATATTATTTTATGAAACCCATTAAGAATGTATGGGTTCGTAAATATTAAATTACAAACATGTCTAGAGCTAAAAATATTTCGGTACCAAATTCATATTTTGTGAAAAATATGTTTTGTACTAAAACTTATTTAAGACCTCCAGTAAGAACCTATGGTACCTAGATAGTGGAGATCCCAAACAAATCAATCGATACATATGAAGCTTTAAAAACATATGAAAATCTTATGTTTAAAATGACCCTTTGGAAGAGAATTACAAGGGGAAATCATTTTACTTCAACAAGTTGGCAATATTAACTCAGTTTTAATTTGTAATGTATTATTGCTAGATGGTTTGAGGAAAAATCTTCTTAGTATATCATATTTATGTGATAATGTTTTTATGTGAAATTTGAAAATATCGATTTCAGTGTTTTCAATTCTAAAATTTCTTGAGTGTCTACTACCATGAGAAATGATAATGCTTTTATAGTTAATATAGGCTCTTTATTTTCTCAAAACATTTCTTATCTAATTGCCTTTCATAATGATATGGGATTTAGAATAGAATAATAGGCCATTGAAATATTCACTTACTTATAAATATTACTTGCTAAGGGTTAGTCAATGATGTACCATAAATTGATTTCCCAAATGATAAAGTTTTTAACCCATGTGAAAAAGGGAAACAACAGAAGATGTTATTTAAATCAATGAAAGAAGTTTCAACTTATCAACCTATAGAGTTGTTTCACACGGAGTTTATTGGACCATCTATAGTTTCACATCCAAATGTGATGAAATATTATAATGTCATTGTAGATAAAAATTCTATGTATACATGGGTATTGTTTTTATTTCACAAAAGTGAATCTTGGTCTTATTTTTTCATGTATGCAATATCTATAGAAAATATTAGTTGAATTTGGATTAAGAACATAAGAGGTCATCATGTTCATGAGATTGAAAATAAGTACTTTGAATATATTTTATCACAAAATTTCTATAATAATGACTTTTAAAATCCTAGGACCCAACAAAAAAATGGTATTTTAGAACGAAGAAATAGAAAACATTAAGAAATTTTTCGACTATACTTAATGAATATGCCCTTCCTATTTATTTTTGGACATAGTCTTCAAATATATAATTTTATATAACAAATTGAGTTTTGATAAAACCCTTCTTAAAGAAAACCCATTATGAAATATGGAATAGTAGACAGACAAATGTTAATTACATAAGAGTATATAGTTGAAATCATGAAGTATAATCATGAAACACTTTATTCAAAGAGCGATGAATGAATTTTACTTTGTTATTTGACTTCTTTTAAATCATATAGTGTGTTTAGTAAAAGAACCAAATCTGTGGTAGAGTATGTTCATGTAAAGTTTGAGGAGACATATCCATGTGGTCCTAAGACCCCATTAAACCCCCATTAGGATGAGTTGTCAACTGTGAATGTTGATACCAAACCTTTTAACATTTCTATAATGTATGGATAAAAATCATCTAGTTTTGAGGAATATTTACAAAACATACCTAAATTTATAGATGACTTTGAGATGCCCAACCCTTATTTTCCTAGAGCTATTAGGACCCTTAAATACCATCCTCTAGATTCTATAGATGGAGACCTAGATATAGGTACATAGACATGAGATTCATCTAGAAATTAGGTTGAACATCAAGCATTCTTTTCACTGCTTAAAACTAATAAATTAAATGATTCAATTAATGATGAATTCATGTTTATAGAAATGAATGAGGAATATGATTAGTTTGAAAGAAATAAAATTTTGTAACTTGTAATTATACCTAAAGTAACTTTCACTATTTGAAGTTTGTGGGTGTTTAGAAACAAGGTTGATGAGTCAGGAACAATATTAAGAGATAAAACTGGGTTAGTTGCACAAGGGTATAGTCTATATGATGGTATTCAATATGAGGAAACCATTTCACTAGTGGATATACATTAGGCTATCCGAATACTACTTGTTTATGTAGCACATTTGGATTTCAATCTTCAAAAAATGTATATAAAGAGTGTATTCATGATTGGAAATATAGTTCAGAATTGTTTTTGTTAAACAACCCCTTGTATTTTAAAATACCTATTTTAAAATTATTTTTTAAAACTAAAAAAATATTTATTTGGTTTAAAACAAGCCCATAGATTTTGGTATGATAGGCTCATCTCTTTTCTAATTTATAATGGTTTTTCAAATGGTATAGCTAATCACACTTTTTTATAAAAACAATTTCTGGGGATGTTTTGGTAGTTCAAATATATATTTATGATATTATATTTTGATATTTAAAAAATTCATTGGGTATTTTTTTTAAAAAAATGATGAAAAATTCATTTGAAATTAGTTTAATGGGTGACCTGAAATACTTTCTTGGTTTTTTAAATTTTCAAAATAAAAATGGAATTGTATTAAATGAATGTAAGTACAACAAAAAACTTTAAAATTTTTTTTTTTTGATAGAGAAAAAACTACTGATACTCTCATGAGTACCACTAGTAAGATAGATCTTCGTAGAGCTAGAAATCTAGTATATCAAACCAATTACATAGGTATGATTGAACTTTTTCTTTACTTACGTTATAGTCGATCAGATATTATGTTTAGTGTGTGTATGTGTGTGAATTTTATGAAAATTCATAAATAATACCATTTAGTTTATATTATACTAATTATCAAATATCTAAAATATACCTCCAATTTTGGACTATTCCACCCTAGATGACAAGAATTTTACTTAGTTAGTTATTCATATTTTGAATATAGGGGTTTTAGTTTTGATTGAGAAAGAACCTATAGAACATGTCATATTTTAAGAAATTCACTAGTATCATGTTGTATTAAGAATAAAAATTCGGTTTCACTATCTAATATTGAAGATAAATACAAAGTTCAAGGTAGTTGCTGTGAACAAATTTTGAGGATAAAACACACTCAAATAGACTACGAATATCAATTCAGATATCTACTAATAAATTGTGACCACACAAGCATGATAAAAATTTCAAATAATACTCGGTATCGTTCAAGAATAAATAATATTGATGTAAGACTACACTTTTTTAGGGACCATTTTCAAATGGGTGATATTACTATTGAATTCATAGTTACCAAACATCATATTACTTATATATTTTAAAAATTGTTGAATTCAAAGATATTGAACAAAATCAAACATGAATTATGTATGATAATATTTAGTTAGTCTTAAATTTTGGGTGATTCACCATTGAGGAGTTACTTTTGGTGGGTAACCATTGGTGGGTCACCATTGGTGAGTCACTATTGGTGAGTCACCGTTGGCAAGTAAACATTGGTGAGTTACCATTGGATGAGTCACAATTGGCGATCCACTATTGGATGTGCCACCATTGCATTACTAACGATCTCTATTTCAAGTGTTGTTGTTGTTTTAAATATTATATATTAAAATTTTATTTAATTTAATTCATCTTATATTTTATTATATTATATTTTTTACAATCCCTAAATGATATATCAGGCTGTAATGTTTTAAATCGAGTCACTCTCACTTGTGCCAACTTCTTTCGGGTCATTTCATCTTATCTCTTTCTCTCCCAACCATCAGCCTTCTCATTCCACAACTTCTCCATCATTCCAATGAAATTGTGTGTGTTAATCATGCTATAATATTATTTCCCAAGGAATCGAGACCAATGAAAAATTCAAAAGGAGAATTGAGTTGAGAAAGTAGTGAGCTGAGGTTCCCGCCTCTAGCGAACTATGTAGTGGTTTCCAAAACATAAATCAATGATTTTTGGTTACTATCAAGAAATAAATTTGTATTATGGGTGATACAAAACCAAGGATGGGTATACTGGTTTTTAATAAATAAAAAACCTTTCTATACTATGATTTTTTACCGGTTTTACCAGTCATATGAGTTTAGTTTTGGGAAGAAGTTGAATTTGATTCGAAGCATAATTGACGGCAATGAGGTTTTATATTCTTTAAAAGAATGTTAAATGTGTTTAAAAGGGTAGAATCAATAAGTCTTTAAATATTATCAGCGTACTGGTGCCATTAATAGTAATTCTTTTGTTTATAAGGAAATAATTCTTGATTTTGTTGGTGATAGAACTCTTAGAAGGCCTACTTGAATCGATTTGGATGGATAATTCAAGATTCTATTTAAGTTTATCCATCATTTTTTATGTCTTGGGAATGGGGACATTAATACAATGAGATATCAAGAGGTGTATCTCATATTCCTTATCAAAAGAGGGGATAAGAGAAACCTGTGAAGATACCTCATGGTACAAGTGATGGAGATGTGTAAGTCATCCTCCGAATCCAATTCTCTAATTTTTCATATGTTTATTTATTCTTTATTATAAAAAAATGTGATTGATGAAGTGGATAAAGTTGAATATAAAAGTGTTGGTTTCTGTATTACTATGGTTATCTGTTGGAGGATGAGAGTGAGAAGAAACCAATGGATGAAGAGGTGGGTTACTGACAATGATAATACCTTTCAGGGTGTTAATCCTATAGATAATCCTATGAGACCTATAAACCTTTTTTAACCTAGATTGGATCTATATGAGATATAAAATTTTTATGATAAAGAAGAAGTAATTTCTATATCTATTGAAGAGTAACTGGTACTTTATGTTGAGGATGGAAGTGACCCTAACATTCCAAAGAGCCATACTATGACTTTTGGACATACTAGTCCAACAATTACTCTACCTTCCAGAGAAATTATATTATGTGAGAGAGATAATGAGGATGAGAAATATATTTCTGGTAATGAGTGGATCATAAACTCCTCATCTAAATATAATAAATAGACTGAGGATGTTTCTTATGAGGAAAGTGGTAAATATCGATATAATGAAAATAATGGAAATGGTAAAAGTGAAGATGTGGATATTAATGGTGGAGGACATTATCATGATGGTGGTAGGGTTGAGTTGACTCCATCACACCATCCCACTACTGCCACATTAGTTGGCCCTTTGGAGAGACCTAGTTTTGAAAAAAAAAATATCGATTGAGAGATCAGTTTTAGAGGAACATGTTAATGATTCTACATCTTCTAGAGGAGAAACCAGAGTATATACTTAGGGGGAGAAATACCCCAGTCGTATTAGAGTTGTTTTTACTATTTTATCTCTTGTTCCAGTGTAAATAGATTCTCATGATGAGTGGAAACAGTAATTATGATCTGTTCAGATTGGTTTAAAACATTCTGAGTCCACATATGTTGAGGAAGATGGTGGATATCATAGCGATTCTCAGGAAGAAGATGAGGTATTTTTAAGGGGGACCCTTCCCTAGTGTCTAAAGTTATTGGTTTAGTTTATGATGATTTAGATGATTTGATTATCCCCCTAAATAATGCAGGAACTACTATTTATGTAAGATATGGGTAAAATCTAAAGGGATCCCTAGTTGGGAGAATTTACCACGATGTAGAGCTTAATTATTTTAGTTCATATTCTCGTTGGTCCCTAATAAGAGCATACATAGACTTCTATGTTTCCATTTTTCATGCACCTAATCCATATGATAAAACATCTAAATTATATCATGAGTATTTAAGAGGTATTATCCTTATTGAATTTAGTAGGATATTGAGATCTCAGAAACCTCCATTCACTGAACATAGTAAAAATTATGTGAGACACTAGTTCGATCTAGTTGTATGTCATGTCCATCAAAAGATAAACATCCAAATTCCTGAAGTGTAGATTCAGATTTATCGGTTGGGTAGTGATATAAGGACCATGAGGTCTATGATAGAGAATATGAGAGCCTCTTTTTCTACTAGTCAGGATGCTATGATGGTGAGGTTGGAGTTTTTTCCTTCTCTTGCATCTACACCCAGTTCTCCATCTACGTCAATTTCAATTGATATTGGGGTAATCTAGTTTATAGTTTAATATGATCTTCATGTGGTTTTGGGAGGTGTTCATGAAACTCGTTCGAATTATTTGAGGAAGACTCATCAACATGGTGAGAACATGTACAAAATAGTAAGAGGTCTTTTAAATGATGCTATAAGTGATATGGAAACCATCACTATGTCCACTAAATATTACCTTTCTAGGGTGTATGCCAATCATGGGTTAAATTGATATTTAATGTCTTGATTGATAGTCTAAGGATTGCACCAGTCACAAGGGAATTTAGGGAACATGTTGGAGATATGAACGTTTTTCCACCCTTTTCAAGGCATTTATAATGGAAAATAGATATTTACTTAGTTATATGGAATGAGGAGGAAATATTATTATATAAATTTTCAATATTATGATGCACTTCATTTAAATATCCATTACATTATCAGTTTTTCCAGAAGAAATTAAAATGAAAACCTTTACATATTATCCTTCCTCATACCATATACCCCCTTAGTACTAGCCCTTCATAACGTATCCCATGTAAGCCATCCGACATCTCAAGACAATGATTTTCAGAGAGATTTATCAAAATCTTTATGTACCTTCAACCTCTACCATAAGAGCCTCAACTTTTACATCTGAGCCTACTACCTCTATCAAGGTAAAAGGACATACTAACCCTATTATCCAATTTGGGAGTGACTCTGATTGAACATTAGTCTTTGATATGTATTTTGTTATTTTTTCGATGTATTTTTTTTGACGTAATATCTTGACTCTATGTGATTAATGAAATTAATATGTCTATTATTATTCATATATTTTCATTTAATGATTTGTGTTTTAACTATTTTATTATCCCAAAATGGGTAGAAAGATGGATGGCATTTTTGAAGGAATTTACCTTTTAGAATGTTGGATGGCATTTTGGATGGAATTTCCTTTTGAACTCTATATCTTTCTTCGATACCTCAGTTATATATCCTTTGATATGATACCTTTGACACAAGGTTTATCATTGATAACATAAATTTTTGGATTTATTTATATTAATTTTTTCCTTTGAAACCAGCTTTTTTTGGATATGATTTACTTTACCATTGACAACCATAATTATATTTATATTTCATAATGTACTTCTCTTTTTATATCTGAAGTATTTGTATTTTATTGTTAATTTTTTGATGAAATTTATCATTTAATATCACATTTATTTTATGATACATTTCTTAATATCTCTCATTTGGATTTTGAAATCTTAAACATATTTTTTCCGTTAAATTTATAAATTAATATATATGTTTATCTTTTATAGGGTTTATAATAATTCGATGATTTGTGATCAAAGAAAAGGGAGATATTTTCGGAACCCACTTATTTCAAATATCATGTTTTTTACATTTCTAATTATATTACTATTGTATGACAACATTTTCTATTATAAGTTAAATAGATGAAAATTTGGCTATGTGTTAGAATGATTCACTACCAGAAATTACTCCCCACCAGCTTGTGTCACCTCCAACATGAGTCAATATTTGTTAAAATATATGATTTCATGAAAGTATGAATTATAGAGTTAAGCTACAGCTATAAATGTTTCACCCTCAAAATTTCTGATCAGTTGAGTTAATCTACCACTAGAAATGTCTCGCCTCTAAAATATCTGACCACCAAAGTTAAGATGCCACTAGAAATGTCTCATATTCAAAACTGACTCACCACCATACCTAAGTCACTAGTTTTTTTTCAATTGAATCACCACTATAATGATTCACCACCAGATTGACTAACATCTAGAGATGAGTCACCGCTAGATAAGTCTTACTGTAAGAAGGGCCACCATAGAAGTTTTCTTATATTGAATGAAATACTTCAAACAGATATATTAATGAAATTAATACATAATTTTATTTTATGATTATTCTCTTAAAAATTTTATGGATTCATTAAAGACAATTTTAGTGTCATTACATGTATATATAAGATCTGGATGATTATTTTTCAACGGGTGTATTCCATGCCTTATATTTTCACCAGTCTTACTCATGTTTATGTGGTGAATAAGATAAAAAAGTGTTTATATTTTCTAAATACAGGAAAGATCACCATGAGAGAGATTACACTCTGCATACCTGCTGACTATCAACTATGAAAGAGTGGAACCCATTAAATATCATGATCCTTTCTAATAAAAAAAATAAAACCTCTGTAACATTCTGTTTTAATACAACATTCAAAAAACTAGTTCAATATCTACACCAAGTGACATTTGAGGACACTCAATCTCCTAAGTAACTTTAGGCCAAGACACAATATTCTTTAAATATATTATTTATTTCTTGTTCTATTTTTTATTTTATTTTCTATCCGTTTTTTGTTTATTTTATTTATCAACAAACACAATATCCTATTCTAGAACTGAATAATACTTGATATTATCTTCTATATTTTTTCATATTTATACCCACAATATTTTTGGAAGACGTCCTTGTGTGGCCTGTGATTTGTTTCAACACACACATAACTGTGGAAGAGGCATATGATCCTTGATTGATTGTAAGCTATAGTTTTTATACCTGATTTAGGATGTGGATCAGATTATAGATATATTATCTTCTTGGAAGCTTGTGATTTCAAAGTGGAGGTGATTAGGTATTATCATGAAACAAAATCCCTTTTTTATTACACTATTTAATTTTTTTTCTTTATTTCGTATATTTAATTTTTAGTTGTTTTAAAACTGTGAAAAACAAATACTTTTATAGTTAATATTTACTAATATTTATATAGGTATTTGTTTGAGTAAATTGATTTGAATAGTTAAATTATTTTTCAAAATTCTTTTATGTAATCACTAATAATGTATTGTAAAATATTTTAATAAATCAATCTTATATAAAATTACACTTTTCAATAATTGGTTGATTTTGATTCTTATTATGGGACTTAATTCCTATGTTTTGTAACAAATTTTTTTATTGGGAGCTAAATTCACCCCCATATTGATTCAATCACTCCAACCAACAATACCACTCAAAATTCACCCATTGTACCTAATTTATCCAAGAACACATGGAATCCCAATTTATGGAAATAAATTGAACTTCCAAAATCATGATATATATTAATAGTAATCTTTACATTGAAGGATAATTACACATAATCAAAGATGGAAATTCCAATAACATAAAAATATTTCAATTTTTTATAGGTGGTTATGTCCTCATGATCATCCCATATTGGAGGTCATCAAGTGAAAAATTTATGAGAAGAAGTCTTACCCTCTTAAGAATACTTACACCTGATGGTTATCCTACTTTGTTCCCCATAATATAAAATCACTTAGAACATAAGAATAGTTATTTTAGAGATATCATGATTCCCTATCAAGGTTCTGATAAAAGTGTATAACTAATATGATTTATTTTGATTTTATAAATAATATAGGTCATTATTAAATTAATGTTACCTATAATAGTAATCCTTAAGTGATACGGTATTTATTAATATTCAAGTATTGAAATATTCGAAAAATGAAATGTACAATGTAGTGGTTCAAGGGAAGTAACTCAAATAGAATCCCACTTGAACTAGAGCCAACAACTCACAAATTTGTTAGTTATCGCATGTTAGACATTCATTTAATAACTATTTCTTTATCCATTAAGTCTATTTCATTTCCTGGGATATAGTTGGTATTTCCACATTCTTATATGGAGAATCTTATAAATATTACATTATTACACTAGTAATATACTCAAGAATACACTTGTTGTTCAATTTTAATTAAAATAGAATCTTAGAAAATTCGATATTGAAATATTTTCATAACAATCATGACACTATTTCCTGTTGGAATAACCTAAAATTGAAAAACAATGGTTGCTAAAATTATTCTTAAGATACTTTAAAATAAAAAATGTAGTTCTTTATTATAGATATAAAAACCATAAGATGAAATAAGTTTGTATATCATGCTAATTATTCCTTAATATGATCTTAATAAGTAAATAATTTGATGAAATTATAGAGTTCTATCCCTTTAAAAACTAGTATTACCATTTGTCCTTTTACTATGATGTCATCAAATTCTACTATTTAATGTATCGTTGAATAGTTCGAACTATAATTTATTGTAGTTCATCTTGTTTTAATTTTATTTTTCCACTAAATAAATAATTCTTATTTAATATTAGCAGATAACCTATATTATTTGACAATCTCCTAGAAATAATTATTTTAAATTATATCAAGAATCTCTTCATGTTCTCATACACATTTTATGGAGAGTTTTTATGCCACGTGACTTAAGAAAAAAATATATTTTGAATTATTCAATTTTTTATTTTAGACTCATGGTCAAATTATATACTATAACTATAAAAAAACCTTATACATCCATATATACATATATTATATTCCCTAGTATCATGTTTTTATTTAAATTTATTCATGTATATGAAATTTTTTCCATATCAAATTTGTAAGACTAACTATCTTTTTTCATTTGTTGTTAACTTATTTATCCATGAAAACATTAGTGCTCACACTAAAATCTTTAAGATAATTTTTTTATAAATTAGAATTATTTTATTCAAATTATCACTTCAATATATAGATGGATGCATGAAACTTTCATAAATTATTACCTTCAACGTTTTTCACTAACATTTTTTAGTAATCTCATGTAGACATATTCCATAGGGTCTCCATTAATGAAACATTCCTTAAAACTGATGTTCTCAATACAATGATCATAAAACATTTACATGACCACTATAATTCAAATAGATTTTATAACTACGATGGATGTATTGTTTTCTTTATACAATATGTCTTGCACCTCCTTTAATAATACATTAATCCTTATTGGAAACGAAATTTACCATCCATTTATCATTTATCTTGAATAATCACCAACAATATCAAGTCTAGAAACATTAAAACAATGTGCCCTATAATATTTTTACAGGTCTTCCATTATTAAATTCATACATACTGGTAAATATTAAAATGATTCCATTTACTTCTTCATTATTGGGTTCATTATTAAAGAATAATAATATCTATATATAAGCATATATTAAGAAACAGGGACAGGCCTGTGCATGCATTGGAATGCCTTGCCAAACATCCATGCTAAGGTGGAGAGATGATTTCACGATGAAGATGTTGGGGAGGAGAAATTCCAAGTAGTTATTCTGGGTTGTATGTAATGTTTGGAGCCTATGGGAAAATGAATTCTTATAAGGCCTATGTTCCATGTAATACTTATGACTATAGGACTTGTAAGAGTTCCAACTCACCCCTTGAAAGGTGGATTATCAAAAATAAATAATAGAATGAAGGCCTTTTGTCCATTGGAGGAGGAAAAATAGGGTCAATATAAACCACTCATTTGGATTTAATTTCCTAAACAATTTGTGTCTCTACAACCACTCCTCCCACTGAGCTTAGTAAAGTATGTGTTATAATGAAAACTAATGTGCATCCAGAGCCTATACCTCAATAAAGTATATCATGAAACCATAATTTGAAAATATATGTGCTTCCCTCTTATAGAAATAATTTTAATTAGGAAAAAATAATAGAATAAACTTAGTGGCCATTGGATAAAAAATTTAGAGGCATTTAGTGTTTCTTAATACTAATATTTATCTAAATTATACTTTTAACAAAAAAAATTATTAAATACAAATAACCACTAATATTTTATTTTTTATGATATTATAGTTAATATGATATAAAATTGTAAATTTAGTTTTCACATGGTTAGTGATTGTCTTTCTATTCAAAAAATATGTTATGGAAGGAATTATGTAATAATTAAAATAAATATAACACATTTTTTATATACCCTTTAATGATTGTTATTTGTTTTGTATAAGGTAATATTTTTTTTAATTACCTTCACTCCACATTTTAATGATAAATGAAAAAATAGATATGTTACAATTTGATAAGACATTGGAATGATTCATGTATCAGTTTCCAAGTATATTTGATTCATTATTGAGAATTATAAAATATTTTAATGGAATATCATGATGTATATGTTCTTAAATTTTAGTTATGACTTTATAATATTTTGTGTTGTTTTTCTATACCATCTCAAGTAACTTTTTTCCATTCCTTTATTTTATAAGGTTTATTATAAACAACTTAATACTGAGTTTGACAGTATGCCCACGGTCTTAGATCAAAAGATACTAGAACACTCTTCTTTAAATAAACATTTTAAATACAATACATTTGACTTGATAATGATTTATTTTTCAATAAAAATGAATTTGTAGTCTTATGTTTACATTTATAATTGATTGGTGATTTAAAATATATATGATTTAATAATTACATAACTATTAATTGATTATAAAAATACAATAGTAAAATCAATTCCATTAGGAAATAATGCATCACTTCTTACAAATGGGCATTGATATAGATTTTTCTAGTAATAATACTAAACAATAGTTAAATTTCAACAAATGGGGAGATCAAAAATCCATTAACTACTTTATAATAATCTCATAATCACCCCTTTAATCTTTTAGAGAACATGTAAATATTCTTTTAATAATTCTATAGTTAATTGGTTCACATGTTTAAATAAACATATGAAAAACACATTGTATTTAATACATAATAATTAATATATAATAATTATATTTGATGAATATATTGGATGTATAAATTTATACTTTATTTTATTTTCGTTTCTCTTCTAATGCACTTTCTTACCATATGAGAAGAAGAAAACATCAAGATACTTTATTTTCCCCTTGGTCCTCTTTTTATTTCTTCTATGTTGTGTAGAACAAACAAAATTGTATTTAGTCTTAGGTTATTTTCCTTTTCCTTCATCATGTTCAACAAAATGACAAATGAATTATCATTTTTCATGTCTATATATTTTTAGTGAAGTAGAGTGAGGATCTTTGGGAGTGAATTCCAAACATTTTATATTTTGAAGTTGACAACAAATCTAGAGAAGCTATCTTTGGGTGATGGAAGAATGATATTGATGTGAAATTAATTAGTAATTGGAAACACTATTATTTATATATTCTAAATTTATTTAAACAATATGAATGCATGAGGACTAATTAACATATGTTCTCCAAGATTACTCATAAATACTGTATTATATATCTCAAACTATTACTTTTCAATTCTCTAAATATTAATATCTAAAACGTGGTGATGAATTCTATTGGAATCCATTGAAAATTTACAATTCATGACATCATTGGAAATAGATTACAACATCAAACACTAATCATCTAGAACATCATTTAAGTGTTTTTCATAAAAAATAATTCCCCATCATACACATCCTTATCAGACAATTTAGGGATTTGGGAATGTATATTGTAAAGATCTTATTCATGGAATAGTACAATTTGTAACAACTTTTACCATTCATTAAATATACTTCCAGTAAATTAATAGTCTTCCATAAGAATCGATTACATGGATAATGTGGTAGATGGACTTTCCATTTTACAATAATAATATCAAATTTTATTATTATTACTTCATTTCATTACCAATTACCAGAGACATTGTAAATATATTCTTATTTGACCAATATTTTATCAATTCCCAACATCTTTCACCATTATCGTCATAATATCTTATCCTGAGAATTTTGAATTAAAAACAATCTATAGTTCACTTATTATAATCCTAGAGTAGTTCATTGAAATTATATGAATTTATTTTGGTAAGTGGTATTTATAACTATGTAATTGTAGTTCCTTGATCCATTTAATGGACTCCAAAATCAAGAAATTCTTATTTTGGATTTTCTAAACACGTTACCGAATTTTTTTATTTGATATACCATGGCTAATAAACACAATAAAAAATATATTAATTTTACCAATTGTGTTTGGAAAAGTTTCAGGATAATTAAAGTGCTTTGATAGAGGCCAAACTAACACTTTAGTAGTGGATGAATCCTAACTCAAATGATGGATGGAATAGTCTGACCTAATATTTGATTGATATATTTTTTCGTAACAGATAAATTTTCTTATTTTATCATTTAGATATTTCTTAAAATTATGTTGATTTTACTAAAGTTAATGAAAATGTTACAATTAAACATTTATGCATAATGAAATTATTTTAATTCCTTCATTTCATGTCAATCCATTTATTTATATGTTTTTTTTGTGGAACTATAAAATAGACCATAAAAATAATATCATAAAATAAATAAATGACTTGATCATGATCTTATCTATGGGTTGATTTATTTAGTGGATAAAAATTGAACATATGGACCCGAGAGAAAAATAATTGTGTAAGTATTTTCATGAGTTATATCATTACACCTATCTACCTATGGATCACATGGGTGGGTTTCCCCACAAATCCATCTTAAAATGCCTTCATGTACTAGTATATTCCTTTGATTAAATTTTTTTATACAAAAAAAAAGTGATTGGAACCAATTTATTAGCTAATGGTGAGTTGTATAAAACAACTTTGGACATGCATGTCCAGTATAATGAAGGATGGAGGGATGACACACATGCCCAAAAATTTATTTTAATAATAAATAATTAAAAAACCATTGTTATTAGTATTAAATTAAATTCAACCAAAACATATAAACATATTTTCTAGATTTAGGATGATCACATAAATGAAAGGACTTTGAATTTAAAATAAATGGATAAAAATCACTTCAATTAATTATTCATTAAGATAAAATACATATGAATTAACATAATAAATTATTCGATTATTCAATAAATTCATTTTATCTTAATCTCTACCAATATTTCTTAGAGATACTCATCCAAAGTGATTATAAATAAACTAAATATATATATTTTTTAAAATGTAATAATGTAAAAATATTTAAATTTGAATGAACATGGTGAGTACCTATTCTAACATCTTAATATTGTCCTTGTTACATTTGTTGATCTCACACAACATATTAGATACACCACATGTGACATAATTGCATGGAATTTACAATCAATAAATTAAAGAATGAATACATTAAAATAACACTATGTGTGCTGATTTAGTTTAGGTGGACTATGTAGTATGAAATATCCAAACAAGTATTGTAGTTCTGAATATTAGGTGGGATAAAAATAAGAATTTAATATCTTATAAAACCAATCTTGAAGAGTGTGCTACAAATAAATAATATATAGATATATACGGTTGAGGTTTAATAGATTAATTCATTAATTTTTTATTTTCCATATAAAAATCCTGAACACATAATGTGTTCATCGAGATACACCATGTGACAAATATACAATATGACCATGATACATGCAAAGTGAATAGGAATTAAAAACTATGAATACATTCCTAAATAAAATGGATTGTATAGTTTTTATACATAATGTAACCATCTTGGTACATGACTATTGGTCCTCACCCATCATGTAATTTATAAACCATGAGTACTTGACTATGTATTTTCCACTATAAAACATGTGGACGATATAGATTATAAAGTAGTTTCATAGAATGAAGTCCTCCAAGATATATACCATCAGGTTCTATTAAATAATAGATGAGTATTTAAAATACCTATTTTTATTTTTTTATTGATGACTCATGGAATCAATGGTTTATTCTAGTAAAATTTATAGGGATATACAGTTTGTCACTTTTGAAAAGACATAATTTAGTCTTGTATTATCCGATATGAATCACTAACACGTCTGAATGGTTTCTTTAAATTTTCCTTATTTATTATTTAATAAGTCTCTATTATATGATAAATAAAAAAATCAGTGAAAAATAAATGTTAACAATAGAACTATAGGAAATGATTAATCGAAATGAAAACTAAATTTTAAATTCCTAAATGATCAATAATTAATAAATAATTATAAATATCAACATGATTACTTGATACCACTTGAGGGTTTTAGACCATTTGAAAACCACTATTAGATCACAATATAACTCATATTTGTTATATTAAATGGATAATTTGTAGGTACATGAGATGTAATTACATGACCAGTGAAATTTTTTAGATGAAATTGGACATGGTTTTCATAAACAAGATGATGTTTTCATATTAAATTGAAAATTAATTTGAAACAGTAAAAAGAAATATTACCTCATCCCAAGGATCTTTCTTTAGTGTCGTGTTTAGATTTTGATCCTCATTTAGTGTATTTCCATTTATCCTTGAGTACTTAAAGAAGACCCCCTCTAGAGGTGATCAACACACGTTAATTATATATTTAAAAATCATCAATGAAACATCGGGTCCTTGTTCTACTAAATGAACATATTTAATTATTCACCTTGATCACTTCTAATTTTTTCATGAATGAAGCGATATAACATTTTATTCTTAGTATTGATAGGATGAGTGGAAGAAGGAAGAGTTTCTATTGAGGTTCATTGAAAAACCACAAGAAATTATTCAATGTGAGATGATTATATTTATAGGTAATGTTGTGAAATATTATTTTTTATACAAAGGATTGTATCTACAATATATTGAACTTACCATGGATTATATTTATAATGGTTTGTGTCTAAAACTATATGTTTCTATATTAGTAAAAAGAAAAAATTTACTATATATACAATAGATTATATATAAAATGGTTTTTATCAAGAATATTTTGTTTTAATAACGTATTGTATATATAATTGTTTGTACCTACAACTATTTATATCAATAACAGTTTGTATCCAAAATGGTTTTTATATAAAATAGTTTTAACAAGTTATTTATAATCCTATGACTAGGGTTAAAATAATTATTAATTAGACAAAGGTCATTAATAACATATTAAACCAATAAGGTTCCAGATACCATGTAAAATAAAAATTTTACTGTTCTTCTTAATGGAATGCAGTAACTTATAAAATGATAAATATCAGTTCAGCCTATTAAAAGAATATTATTCACCACAATCAATACTTATTCCACTCATCATCCAATATATTTACTAAACCCATTATAAATATACAAATAATTTTTTTATTAAAAAATAAATTATTAACTAGTATATTCACTTTATGGTGGATAAATATCTATTTAATATTTATGATATATAAAATATTTAATAAATAATATTTTTTTGTTTGTAAAATTATATTTATCCCAATTTTTAAATATAAATAATATTTTACTAAGATCAATTGAAACGCAAAATGTGTTACCCTCTAGGTTTATTCTACAGTGGAATTAGGCAAGGAATCCTTATGTCCAATATCAGTATCTAGAAACACGCAAATACATGGAAGAGTGAGAAATTAAGGTATCAAAAATGAAAAGCATAAATAAACACTAAACATGAAATATTACCCTTTGTCTCAATATCTTTTCAACCAGGTTGTATACCCAGTTCATCAAAAAATGGGATTGATACATCTTTCTTTGAATTCATGAAATGACCCCTTATACAAACGTTAGATATGGAATATATTTTGATAGTTTCCTTTCAATTAACAATTTGAGATATCAACTTCTAGTAATATTGAAGAGAAAATAATTACTCATATTAATCATTATTATCATGCCACTCATGATGCACCCAACAGACCCAAATTCACCATGAACATATGTCATAAATTTTAATGGAAATACATCTAAGTACACAACTCTGGATATGTATTAATGATAATCTTAAATTATAATATCATTATACATGATTGTATATATGAAATAGAATGACACACAAACTTGTGGAATTTCTATTGGTAGGTCCATGGTGATGATCATCCCACCATAGAGATTTCCATGTATGAACTTATTCAGAAGAAGTCTCATTCACTTATAAGTAATTTCAACGGAAAATTAATATACAATGTGCACCATCATACAATGTCATTGTAACTAAAGGAATAGTTATTTATGAGATATTTTCATACCATATCAAGGATCTCATCATAATAGGGAACTATTATGACTGATTTTAATGTAATGGATACTGTTAAAAATTATCACATTAAATTTACGTAAATGAATAATTATAATGTGGTAATGTATTTATTAATATTCATGTATTTTTATATTAATGAATTAAAAAGTATAAAGTAGTTGGTTCTAGAAATCAATTAAAAAATTCATGTATAAATTATTCCATTATCTCCCTAAAAAGGTATTAAATATGATTTGTTAATAAACCACCATAAACATAGAGTTAGAAACAAGGTCCCCAAATTGGGCCTTTACTCTAATCATCATTTTGGGTTTCTCACAAAAATTGTTTTAAATATAGATTTTCAGGAAATAAGGATCTAGTTTAGTTTACTTATATCATAATTCGTTGATATTCTATGCTATAATAAATTTTCTTCTGAATTATAATGCCCCAAAACATGATGAATATTGAATAAATCGATTTTATCTAGAACCTATAAGGTTTTTATGTTCCCATGTATAATATTTTCTTGATCCTCTCCTATGACAGAAATAATTACATGGTAGTCAGTAGGAAATATTTTGGATTTTCAGTGTTAGCGATGGCCACATTTATTTAAAACTTGTATGGGTTAAAAAGGCCTCAATGAGGGGCCCCCTATTTTCCATGCATAGAACAATAGTTAATATAATCAAAAACCTTATTATAAAAAAATTTATATAATCAAATATATAATATTTTATTGCTAATTTCATATGTTTTCTACCATGTTGATGTTATAATGCTTGTGTATTAGTTATACGAGTATCCAATAATAGTAAAGATCACTTTCCTAAGTTAAAATTTATGGGAATTATTTTTACTAGATTGGTTTAAATAATTTTTCCACATATCTTGGTTGACTACAATACTCTCTATCTTCCAATAAATCAACTAGTTTAATAGAAATGGAATGATTCCTAGATGATTTTTCCTATTCTAGGTTTTCTTGTTAGGTTTATTAAAGTTACATTATTATGGTTTCAACCTCATGTATGATTTTATCTAGGATTGAACCCATACTATAGGTCTTTCCTTAATCATGCCTTCCATAGCCTTTATGGAATCCTCAACAGCTACATCTAGAGAACTATATTTCATTGAAATCTTATTAATAATTTTATGTGTTAATAATATAGACAACTTTGATATGTATTTATTAGTTTTTTCACATTATACTAAGTTTCTATTTAGTGTTTTGGGGATTTTCTGTCCAATGATAGGTGAATGAATTTTATCAAAGTGTGGAATATTTATGTCTGTATTAGGGATCCTCTTCTTATTTTTTATTTCATCAATTATAATTGTTATTTTTTTATAATTTTGGGAAGAAATATATGTTGTCACATATGTTAATATGGGATGTTGAATTGGGAGTGGTTAGTTTATTCATTCCCTCATTATTAGATACGCTTGGTTTATGACTTTTGAATCTCCCAAATATCTATCTATTTTGTTCTTTTATTCAATATTCTTAACCATTCCACTTTTTCTTCTAGAAAAGTAGCAAACACATATCTTACATGATTCAAAGGATTATCCCAAAGTGAAACATTTTTTATCTACCATCCCTTGAATTAGAACATCGATAATAAAGAAATCATGGATGGTATGATTAGACATAAAGTTATAATAGATATTATTATGGAATTTATTTATACTATCCATGTCAATAATCACTATATATTCTATTGCATTCAAGTTTATTTATGGGATTGAGATTAAAATCCAATGAACATGATAATTATTAAAGGAATAAACATTTTTCCTTCCTATTTACAATGTTTTGGATACTCTAATACTTATTCACATTCTTTTCATTTTTATTAGTTATTGGTTGTTTCATTTGTTAACTATGAAGAGGAAACATGTTAAATATAATATTGTAAGAAATGGGAGATAGAATCAATGTTATTTTCTCAATGATTGTATAAGTTTATTTTTTGTTTTACATATATACCAATGATAATTGTTTTTATCAAGATTTTTTTGGTACAATGGATGGAATCGTTTAATTATTGCATTGTTGATATTATCTCTTGCAACCTGATAAGATATATATATATTTTTACTTTCTATTTTCACTATCTCATATTATATATTTCCCATAAATACATCTAACTACTATTCTTTTATTACATGAATATATTTATAATTATAAAGACACTTCCATATAAAAATGAAATAAGAGACTATCATTTTCATAGTTCTTTAAATTAGAGGGGAAATGAATTTTATTTGTCCTAAGTATTGAGATGAATTGTTAAAAAAAATTCAATATAGTATATTCCTAATTAGAAATAGATTTAGTTTTTATATTATTATTCTAGAAAAATGTAGAACCTTTTTCTTTCTATATAAAACATGTGATTTAAACTAAATCTTTTTATTCTAAAACTCATTTATTTATGTCACAGCAGGAGTCAATGTGTATTGTATTTTATAATACACATTACACTCCATTGAAGGTTAAGATGTTCAGGTTTAAATGTTGTGTGGGGGTTTAGAAAAATCAATTAGTTTTGGATATTGTTTTCCTTCCAACCATATTGAAATATGACAGCCTTTATTGAATTCCTTCTGAATAATGAGAAAATCAAGTATTTATACCCATGATACTATCCTAGATGCTAATTTCTAAGCTAGTATATCTTATTAAACAAAATATTATTCTATTACCTGAACTGGTGGTTGGTGATTTTCTTGAACCAGTCACTCATGATTCCCCCATAGTGGGAACTATTGAAAATTATCCTATAATATTATTATATAAAAAACCAATGTGGTCTCAAGGTGACATGGGTGATCAATTATAGTCATTTAGGTTAAGTAAGAACCACATGATGAACATGTTAGTTAGAAAACTAATGGTTTCTTCAGAATATATGTAAAATTTAAGGGGTTTATTTCCCTGGAGAAGTATAAAATTGATTTTCGCCAGTTTATTTTTCTCAGAATCATACTAAGAATAATAATTTTTTGGTAGAGGTGTTATCAATGTCTTTAGATGGTGGGTGAATTATGGATGTGACCACTCTTTTTCTCTAATCCTTTGCATTATCTCATTGAGTGAGTTATAATGCAATAGTTAGTGTAGATACCTAATCTTGGGATTATCTATGATATCATGTATGTGTGAACTCAATTCACTCATCTGTGTGAATAAATTTAACCATATATGCTTCATAATATTCTTACACATTCATGGAATAATTTTTTAATCCATTTATGATATTATTGTTTGTGATGTTAACTGATGTTAACATCATAGTAGGATCCAAGTCTCTGTTTGTTTCAAATAAATATGACACACTTTCATCATTTTAATAACATTCAAGATTATAGTCATAATATTTCTTTACCTATTAATTAATAGATAATTATATTGGCTTTTGGCTTCTATGAAAATTGATTTCACTTTTTTTTATCCCATTGTGACATATTCCGAGATTGTTCATAGAGGGTGATTCTATGAAACAATCCTATGACTTTAAATAAACATTATCCCAATAGAGGGATTGATCGAGGAACCGGTAATAGAGTCAACCATGAGGTTATTTCTTATATAGGTTCCCCCATCCTTAATAATACTAACTATGTTAGAAGATGTGAATTATCTAGATGGGGATCTCTTGGTAATATTCATGATACCAAGGGATATAGTTGGGGGTTAAAATGAATGCATGGGATAAAATCCTTCCATCATTATAGGCTAAGGTTGGACCTATTTTTTCACATTTGTTTTCACATAACTCCTTGCCTTCTAATATTGAATTCTGGAATTTAACAAATAATGAATTTAACTTGATTTGTTTCTTTATAGAACCTTCATTCCAAAAGTAATGTTCTGATTAAAAAGAATTTTTTTCATATATTGACTACATGTTTCATTTTAAAAAAATACTGATCCAAAAGCCTATCAATTCTTTATTCCCATTGAGCATATGTTTTTTCTAATCAAAAAAATACGGGGTTCCATTTTATTGAATAAAATAATATAAAATCTATGTTCAGATTATAATTTGATGGAATGACATTACCAATCATTTTTTTAGAATGACCTCAACAACTAATGACGAGGTATCATGAGAAAGCATGAATTCACATAAAATAGTGATGAAAACAAGGGTAAAATCTAATTATATAAGGTAGAATATATTATTAAGGCCATTTAGGAAATCTATTTTTATACATTCACTTTTTAAAACGGAAATGGGATTCTTGAATACTAAGAGGGTTTCTTGACTAGTGTTTTAGTGTTTTTTGTCTAATGTCATACATGTTTTAATATATGATTAATAAGTTATATTTTTTGAACTTCATAATTTTAACACCAACCACAAGTTATAGTGAAGGTTGTGTTTTAATTCCTCTTCATGAATCTTGTGAATAACATAATGGAAATTAGCCATGGTCTACAATTAGATCGGTATTTTATCTTCCAATAACTCTTTATATATAATTTGAGGTCCTCCATTATCATTGAAATGAAGTTCCCTAACTATATTTAACCATAATTATTACATTAGAATTACTTTATGGATTGGATTAGAATATTTTAAGGATTTCAACATCATCTATGTTTTCATGATATAATGGAGGTTACAATGTTGGTCATTTCCTTATCTTATCTACTAGTCTGGATACAACACTATCAATTGATAGTTGAGTTCTTGGTATAACATTCATTTGAATGTACCACTTCATTGTGTAGAATATTTAAAATTATTGTGATATGGGTTGGAAAAATGGATTAAGTAAATTTATTGTTTTGAATAAAACCCTTATGATAAGAACCATGTGGAAGACCTTCATTTAAGATGTTTTCTTTGCTTTTAGAATGGAAAAGACCTATGTGTTGGTTGATTGTTTCATTTTAGGTATGAACACCATTTATGGTTCCATGGGAAAGACCTATGTAGTTTTATTCATTATTTAAATGGGAAAACTTCTATAATGGTCATCCTGTATTAGACTATCAAGATTAAAGATTTGTTGATTTTCTACGCTAGGAGGAAATGTGGCTCCGGAAATGGCTAATACCCTGATAGAGGGAGGGGGAGGGTTGAATCAGGGTATGCCAATATTTAATTTTACCTATCCAATGATCATATTTAATAATTTTTAGGGACACCACTATATCCCTCATGGAGAATATGATCAAATAAATTAGTAAATAAGGGAGACACAATATTTTACATGATTAAGCATAACTAGGATAATATAGGGATCATGAAAAGGAAATGAATTAATTTAATAGAAAAACTAAATCACACTTCTTTGTTAAAAGTTTGGAGATGATTCACTTACCCTCCCAATTTAAAAACCTTGATAGAGAATAGGGCTCACTACTCTTATGTTCTTAGGGAATGAAAAAATACTCCACTTTCTACTATCTATAACTATTACAAAAATAGAATTATGAAACAATAATGGTAGAATATTAATTTTATCCACCATATTTGGCGTTATAAAATTAAAAAAAATTCCAATGAGAAGTATCCTAAAATACCCTCCTCTACCAGTTTCTTCTTTCGTGCTCGGTTTTAGAATGCCTCCCATTTATATACAACTAATTTGTAAATCGTATCTCTTCTTTATGATTCCCCTTCTTCAATTATTTCTCCTATCTAAAAAAGTACAACTAGGGTTTTTTATAATATTCATTTAATGAAACCATTAATAAAATTGTTTGGATTAATTATCATTTCCATAGAATATTTAGATTATTCTAAGTTTACTAAATATTATATGTGTCAATGAAATGAAAATCAATCCATGTCAACCCCTAGGAATTTTTACTAATTCATAATTTCAAGCATTGATGATAAATACCCAGTTGTCTAGAAAATTACACTTAATGAGTTAACATCAAGGTACATATCTAGACATTTTCACAAAACCAGATTGAGTAAATCCACTAAATATCATATATTCAATTCCATGATTATCGTGGAATAGATCGTCAAATCCTAATTAAAATTCAAACCAGTATTGGAGTGTGTAACCTTCTACCCCTCCCCATTCTCTTGGGAAGTGAATATATATCTAATAAGCTATTGGTGAATTCCCCAAGACACCAATATTTAAAGATAAATTCCTAGGGCATAAATAAAATTTGGGGGATTATTTTTCCTTTAAAAGATAAAACATCCAAACCAAAAAATTAACAATAAAACCCCTATATGATGCGGGAATAAAATATAAAACTAAAAACATAACCAAATCAATCCAAAAAATATGAGTAAAAGATGAAAAAATACATACTAAAGTAGATAAAAAATGAAAAACTTCAAAATCCATATTGACAACAATCATCAACACCCCACCACCCCAAACTCAATCTTTAAATGAAAAGTCCAAAATATATAAAAGCATCATAAAGTTATTGAGATACCTTACCTTTACGAGTGTCCGGATAGATGATGTCAATAAATTCACTATATTTCCCAATAAGGGGGTGATTCTGAACTCATTCTGATTTCCACAATTACTTAAACACACGCTGCTAGAACAAAACTTGTTAGTAAATTTATTGAAATCGTTTAAAATTATCTTTTACTATTTATATCAAAACTATAAAAGGGTTTGTCAATGGAAATCATTAATAAGGCATTTAAACTAGTTTTTATTTGATTGAGATAATTATTTTCCATTTCTAGACCCACAACCACGCATGCACACTCAATCTTGCTATCACTATTGATGGAGGAACTTCAAATACATACTCTATCCCATTATTATGGTGGTACTTCATTAACATTATCGACCATATTCAAATCAAGACCATCCATTTTTTCCAACATCATTCCAAGTAATTTCTATCAATTTTTATCATTAAATAATTTTAAAAAATACTTTACACGAATCATACTAAACTATAATTCATAAATAATCATTTTAAAATTATAATCAATGGGAATCACTTTCCAAAATTTCCAAGACAATACCAAAATAGAATTTATATCAAGAATCACACTAATTTTTCACAACGATTTTAATATGATATTTCAATTTTAACTGATACTTTAAGTTATAATCTAGTGGAGTCGAGTGGGAAGCCACCTATATCTCAAAATTTGGTGAAAAATAAGAAAACATAATAAAACATCATGATAATATCATTAATCTTGTTACCTTCATTGTATCCAACTAGATTTATTCATAACCCATTCATAATACTTATATCAATCCATAATATACTATATCTATGGTTATTAGAGATATAAGAACCATGTATGTAAGAAAAATGAATAAGAACTTGCACTTACTGATGAATATTGGCCTCCAATACACTTCTATTTTCCTAATGATCAATCCTAGTTCGATGTAGATCATATCTTACCAATTATGAGAAATTGAATTTATTTTATTGGAGGATTAAGTAAAAAAGGGGTAAAAAGAATAATTAAGATTATATATACATTTTAATGTGTGAAAACTATACATCATAATGCTGGGATTCGCAGTTTTGGACACCATATGCCAAACATGAGAGGATACTATCTTAAAGATATACCTTTCATGGATGGATCACACAATTATGCAAATCGTGCACCAATTGTACATTTTTAACTTATTCAATATTAATAGTTTCTCTTGAGGATTAACATGGTTTGGCTAAACCATGTTCAAACCGTGTTCCTACCTATTGATCATTGTCTTACCTTTCATAATTTCCTAGTGAAATTTTATAGTTTCTAATAACCATTCACATCTAGGAAAGCCTCAAAAACCTAACCTACCTAAAACCTCCCAAACATCACCCTATCATTATATGTACTCCAAATTAATAAATAAAGGGTCATGTAAATAAATCCGATGGTGATAAATTATCACCTACACTGGCCTTTCCGTCCCCATAAATTAGAAAACCCCAACTTTGGACATTTCTATAACATTTCCCTCTCATGATCCCATGGTTCTTCCTTAATATAAAAATGATTACATAAAACCTGCACTAGAATGATGATTTTCCATGAAATATATTCTACTTTCTATCTATAATTTGCATTGACGCATGTGTCAATGTATAATTTGGCTAATGGTCAACATGATCCTATTGAATTACATGGTTGTGACTAGGTTGATACTTCTTCAACTGAGATATGTGAAACACATTACGTACTGAACTGAAACAAGGTGGGAAAGAAACACAATACAATCCCTCAACAACATTCTCTATTATCTTAAAAGTTCCTATGTATCTAGGGTACAATATTCTCTTCATAACAAAATGAAAATTCCTATTCCTTTGAGTGATTCTCAACAATACATGACCACTCACCTCAAACAGCAACGGCCATCGACCATGATCCACATATGATTTCTAATGACTATGAGGCATCTCTATTAACTTTCTGATCAAATGAATGTACTCTATTGTCTCTTTCACACTGATGGGTCCAATTAATGAAGTCTCACATATTTCACCCAAAAAGTGGACAATGTCAAGGATACTTGTACAATGCTTTAAAAGAATCGATATGTATTGAGGACCAATAAAAATTATTGTATAATAAATCTATTAATATTAAATCTTCATCCAATTAGCAATGAAAATCCATCACATAAGTCCTAAACTAGTCCTCCAACATTTTTATCATCCTTCTAGACTGTCCATCCATTTTAGGATGATAATTTTTACTCATATTAAACTATGTTATATGTTATTACTATAATTATTTGCAAAAAATATATGTGAATCTAGGGATTTTCTCCAAGAAAATTGATATTAGAATGATGTTCATCTTTATAATTTCCCAAATATATTTTTTAGATAGGTAATCCACCAAATTAGTGTCATGAATTAGGATGAAGTGAGCTGACTATACTAGTTGAGCCACAATAATCCATATGAAATCATTTTTCCAACCATCCTTAGTAGACCAATTACAAAATCCATGGATATCTACTCTAATTTACATAAGGGAATCTGTATAGATAGCAATATAACTTCTAATCATTCATTCTTCACCTTTACCTTCTAACAGGTGAGGCATCTTAAGATAATCTATGCTACAACCCTATTGTTTATAACCCTCCAAAACTATGATTTCAATACACTGTAAATTTTATGAATCCCAGCGTGAACAACCCATCTCAAATCGTGGAAGGTACTAAGAAGTTTTTGCTAGCTAGAAAATTTTTTGAAAATAAGATCTCTAAACCACTACACTGAAATACCATATAGATTCCAACCATTAATGGTCTCCCCATACTTGATTTTTGACATCAAACCGGCACATCTTGTATCATAATTTTCAGAAACTATTACAAGCTCAGCCAAATCAAGGAAAAAAATAAATTGTAAAGAAATGTGTAACACTAACTTAGTCTAAGTATTATAGATTCTTATACACTATGAGAGGCATTAGTTTCGACTATTCGAAAATCTCTGTATACAACTAATCATATTATATACTACTCAATGAATCCACTAAAGAGTTCCATTTAACTAATGTATACATGAATTCTAAGTCAAACATATGTAGATAATATTTCCATCCATAGTATCTTAAATTAGAATCTATATGTGATAAAATGTGCTTCAAACTCTTTTGATCCATAAACACTGTTAATTTATCACCAAAAGGGAATGATTCTAGGTATTAAAATAATGGACCACAATATATAGTTACAAATTGTGCATTGGGTGGTTATACTCATGAAACCATAACTTCCATGAACCATAAATGACAACATGATCTCACTGTCTAAGAACACATCCCAACCTAGATCAAAATTCATCAAAACTGACTACATATCCCAGTCCACTCTATGGAAACATGACTATAAGTGATAATATAACTGTAAAATTATGTTATTTAATGGATTTATTACATTACCTATTTTATTTTAAAGGAATTAGTTTTCTCATAAAAGCTATAATTGGTGATTCCAAACATAAAAAATCATGTACAAAATGTTTTTAGTATCGCACTATTACAAAGAAACTATATATCTCGAAGGAATTTTTCATTAGGGTCCAATAGATAAGAGATTCTTTCTTTGTCAGATCTATATAAACACATTTTTCAGTAATGAAATTTCCATGGAAATGTACCACTCGTATCAAGAAATTAAACCTAGATAACTTTTCATACAAACAATGTTCCAGCAAGATATCGAACACTATCATTAAGTGTTGTTCATGAACCTATTTTTTCATTGAATACCGCAGTATATTATCATTAAACGCCAAAAAAAAGGAATAATGATATATATAAAATATTTGATTCATAAATTCCATAATTATGGATAGTGAATTCATAAGAAAAAAAAAGCCATAAAAACAAATTCATCATGAACATATCTACTTTTGAAATCATTATTTGGAATATCCTCCTTGAAAACCCATAATCATTGATTTCATAAATGTAATTCAATTTTTGAGAACTACTCGGATCCCCTTAATTGAACAAATATATCATCAATGCATAGAATAAGATACCAATTTTTTTTCACAACTTGGTTAATCATATGATAATCTAAAAAAAGTTATATATCGACATCCTCCTTCTTCACAAATAGAACTGGTGCGACCCACATAGATGTACTCGGTCAAACAAACTTTTTAATTTCCAATCCTTCCAACTAGACATTTTATTTCCTCAATTATTTTGGTTCTATATGATAATATGAAAGTTATATAGGACTGTTCCCTGGTATGATATAAATTTCCAACTCCATTACTCTTTTGGGAGGAAACCCTGAGAAATTATATGGGAAAATTTCAACAAATTGGCCAAAAATATTTTGAATGTCTCCAATTCCAATATATTCCACGGATTCCATGTTTAGTGCTACCAACTGAAAATATATGGTTCCAACCACCTATGCTAGAATTCTCACATTACTCTCCCTTATACACCAATGTCCTCTAATGAGATTCTTGACGCCATCTATAGATTTCAAAATAAACATTTATCATTACATTTGTTGTGGTCATTGAACTATGTCAACCAATCCATACCCAAAATCAAATCACAGATTTCCATCTCAGGAATAGATAAATCCAAAAGCAACCTAGATCCATCAATAGTTATAAAAAATATTTACATATTCATGTTTCAAAATTTATTTGTATAATTGTATTTTATAGTTTTAAACAATAAGGTATCATCTCAGTAGATAGAACCACGATATCTATAAAACAAGAAGAAATAAATGAGTGGTATGCCTCCATATCAAACAAAGCTTACATAAGGGTAGACTAAAAAAATAATCATACCTCACACTATTGAAGGAGAGGGTTGATCTTCCATGATCATTTTATAAACTACATACAAGTTCTTACTCATTTCACTTTTCTATTTTATACCTTGTTAATATTTTAATGGTTAAGGATCATGGTGTTCCTAGAAACACCTTATATTTCTGTATTCTAATGTTGAGAGTTATTCTACTACAGTCATCTCATTGATGTATAAGATTCCTAAGAAACATGAGATGTGTGTATAAAACCTGACCTAAGAGAACTACTATAATAGTGGTAAATAGGTTCCATGTTGTTGTATATGTGACATTCTCTAGGCGGTGCTGTATAATCTCACTTAATGTGATCTAGTGAAACACAATGAAAAAAATCCTTGATTACTTTTGTGGTGATGAGGAGTATTTACTGATCCCATGGACTGATTTTTAAGTGTATCACCAATGTATAAGTAGGTGTCTCTCTTCCTCTAATTCCCAACATCATATCTCCCACATGTTCCCATAGGAATAAACATGCTCCCTAGAACTGTCTTTCTTGATATATCCATTTATTCTATATTATCTATATTAAATATCTATATATAATACATTGTACACACGATGAAATTTTTTGAGTCATTATCTTATCATAATCGATACTAAAAATGAATCTCTTTAAGGAAACACTTGGAATGAAATCTAGGGTAAAGCAGACTAATTTCAAAAATTTATCAGCATACTCTATCATCGAGTGAGATGTCCATTCTTCTAGAAATATGAAAGGTGTGAGGATATATTTTCATATTAAAAAATATTCAAAATCTTCCCATATCATACTTTGGGCCAACTAAGAATGAAATGATAATTTCCACCATTAACCAATTAAATCCTCTAGAATATACCTTTCCAACATCACTTTTATCTCAACTATTATCGTAAGGAAATAAAATATTTGATTAATCCTATTCAACTGGACTTATGTTTTGTTTTCTCAGAATCCCCTTGAATGATGGATGGATTCTACTTTTAGAACTTAATTGAATGGTATATTTTCCAAAGTTAACCATTTATATTACCCTTATCCATGGATTTGAAAGCATGTAAAATTCTCTAAACAAGTTATTAGTTCACATGCGGCTCAGATAAAACCTCATTTTTAGAATCCTCTTCTAGTTGGTTTCTATAACACCTACCTGTTTCCAATTACTCTAACTAGAACAAAACTCTAGTCATTCTCACTCATTATCAACTAATGTCTTAGTATTTTCATTTTTACACATAAACATTTAGTACATAATTGATTTCTAAAATTTAATTATCGTTAACATTTTAGATATTTTAAAAATACTTCAATCATGCTTTTCAAAATCTATAGTTTTTATATGTTTAAAAATAAACACATTTTTTCATTTCATAGACTTATTAAATATAAAATTAATAATGAATTCTTATTATGATGTCATACTATTAATTCATGTCATGAAACACTCATAAGCTAAACCCATGACATTGAGGTGAAAAGTCTTCTATAAGTGTCTTAAAACACCCATGTACCCAAACACCCTGGTAACTTTAAGATGAACATAAATAGGTTAGATACACCTTTTATGATATAAATTTTATGTTTTGACAATCCTAGCTCCTTGGTACCATCCAAAGATAGATATTGATACTATTTTTACCTCCTGGAAGAAAAAAACTAAAACTATTTCCTATGTCTAGGAATGAACAATTGAATTACCATTTTTCCCAAAAATAGAAATAGACAGAATGAGGAATATACCATTTTTTCAAAAGGAATAATGGGTTGTACAATACTGACACCAATTGTACAAAACGATATATAGACTAAATAAATATGACCCCACCATTAAAATCCATCCCCTCCTCATTGGTTTGAGGAGTGATGGGGGAGTTACTATGACTTAAATTACATCCAAAAGACACCAAATTATGGGAATAAATTTTAAGAGCCTCAACATTCTTTGGGGATCAATTTTACCTTTGAGAGATAAAACATCAAAAAATCAAAAAAAAAACAAAAACATATATATGATATAATAGTATCTAATAAAACTCAAAACATAACCAAACCAACCCACCATGTTAAAGTACAAGTATAAACTAAAAGAGAAACCCAAGAAGACTAAAAAGGTCAAAAAACTCAAAAAATCTAATGTAACAACAACCAACAACATGACACCCACTCCATGATCCAACTCCACATCCCAAGACTACAGTATTGAAATTCACCAAAAATAAATTGAGATACATTTCCATTACCTATGTAAAAATAAATGATATATACAAACAAAAAATAGTTACCAAATAGGGAGTGAGTATAAACTTAGTATAAGTTCCCCAATGGCTTCCCAACACACACCACTAGAAAATATATTTTAGAATGTTAATTGAAATATTTTCAAATAGTTTTTAAAAAATTAATTAAAACCTATAACTGTTATTTTCCCTAGAAAGAATCACTAAATAATATTTTACAATTTCTCATTTAATTTATGCATATTATTTTCCATGTGCACATAAAAACCCATACATGAAAAATCAAGATTATTTTCATAATTGGTGGTGGAACTTCACATTCATAATCTATCCCATTTTTAATGGGGTACTTCATGACCATTATCCATCCCATTTAACTCTTTCCCAACCATTTATTCCTAAATCATTCCAATTCATTTCAATGAAAACATTTTATCAGTCAAAATTAAAAAAATTATAAAAAACACTTTTAAGGAAAACTGATTAACCACATATGTTCAACCTAGGAGATAAAAAAAATATGTCATCACAAAATTGTTGAAAAAGAACATGATCTTATTTGAGATATTATTCTTAAAAAATATCTAGTAGATAGTGTTTACACGTGTTTCTAGATCATCTTTTATATGTTCTCCAAAGAGGTCTACCATCTTCTAACAAGTTTGAATGTACTACTCATTTTTTACCATACCTTCATTAATCCCCCTTACCTGTAAACGGTGTTAGATATTAATTCATGCATGCTGCTCACGGTTAGTATCCACAAGATGTTGCATCTCCATCATCTTTTCATCCTCCTCTATTATGGCATTGATCATAAGAAAATCCTTCACTATTTCATCCTATGAGTGGATAACAAGCTAATATGTTTTATTTTTAATGAAATCCTCCACACATTTTCCCCACTGATGACCAGTCATGTCACCATTTACTATGATATCTGCACCCTCATTGATATAAGGATCCTCTACATCACAGTTTCCCTACATATTAAAAATATCAGTAGGTACACACTCCATATACATTGGTTTTGTTTTTGTTTTTGACTGACCAAGTGTCCATTGGTTTTGGTAATTAAGAGTTACCCATTCACCTTTTTCATTCATTTCCTTTATTTAAAATTCAACTCCCAGAGTCCCTGTTAGTCATATTCACATTTTTATTCCTCGAGATGTATAAGCCTATACTAATACTTCCTCCTAAAATATACTCGTGGATATAACATTTAACTTCCTCATCATATTCTCCATATATACTTTTCCCCTCAATTTCATTCTCCTCCTATGGGGATGCTCAAAAGTGGTGATTTAATCCCACAATAACCAATGCTTCAAACTAGTTACTAGTTTTATGATCTCCTCGTTCTACCTTAGACTATAACTTTTGGTTTAGACCCTTCAACCCACCATGTCTGTTTGCATACCCATATCAGAAACTAACTCTCATGGCTCTACCCTCAATTATATCCATAACTACAACCTAGTTTTCAATTAAACTACATGGTTGCACTGACTTAGTATGAACTATAGGTTACATGCTTCTGTACTCAGTACCATGTACCCCCACCACCCCTTGGACCATATGCCTATTCAATATACTTATTAGCCCCTACGTCACACTTCAAGTGATCAATGACATCCTCAATCATTGTATCTTTCATAGGCGATTCCTCTTTCTGTGTAATATTATCAAGAAGAAATCCATGAAACGCTCCAGATCACTTTTATGGAAAAATAAATCTTCCTTACCCAACTATGGTTAAAATACCCAATTCCTAGCTCCATGAAGACAAGGATAAGTTAGCAGATCTAGTCATCTACTCGTTGAACGTTGATAAAATCAGGATTCCAAGACAACAACTTGTTTCCACCTAAATATTTTTCCAACTACAATCCAAACCCACTCAACTGATGTCCTTGAAACATCCAATTACATGTAGATACATGGATTTATTAGCAGACTAACATAGATTATTCTACTATAAAAACACATAAATCAACCTACCATGTTTCCCAACATATATATAATTGAGTTGTTTTGGATGAATAATGGATGTATAGTAAATATTACCCAAATCATGATGGAAGGAGTATCCAAATTCATATCATAATCATATGAGCATCGAAATATATAGAAGCTACAACCATTACATTTTTACGGAGAGAAAATAACCTTGGATCTAATAATAATGAATAACATAGAGCACTTACTGACAATTCTATGCATCCAATGCACTTTTATTCTCTTAAGGGTCACCCCCAGATCAAAGGGGATTGTATCTCGAATGATGGGAAAATGTAATTTAAGTTATGAGAGGATTTAGGAAAAAATGAGGGTCTAAAGGCTTAATTTTGATTACATCCACAATTTATGGAGGTGCAACTATATGATGGACGGTGAGACCACATGTTTTGGATAACATGCACCAACTATTTGCTGATATGGTCTAAAGGACACATCTCACAAGGTTTACTTTCATAGTTAGAAGAATCGTGCAACAATTGTGCATTTCACCCTATTTCTAGATACATAGTTTCTATTTTCCATTCACATTGTTTTTCCAAACATTGTTCCATCCATTATCATAAACAGTGCCCACTATCCTCCATTTCACAATTTCTTGAATATTCTTCACTATTTATACTAACCATGCACAAACTGTGAACTTCCAAAAAAAGAATCCAAAATGTGCCAAAACCACTCAAAACCTCACAAAACGTAATATGAACATTAAATATACTCCAAATACAAGAATAAAGGGTCACGTAACTAATACTATAGTGGGTTATATAGTGAGACCCTCTTCTTAATGGATAAATCCTCTACCAGATAGAATAGTCATAATCTACCTAGATCTATTTGTGGTGTCATCCTCTACTTTATATAACGATTACCTATATAATATAAACATATAATATTCCAATAAAAACTATTATGGTGGGGAAATTAATTCTTTGATTCAAAAATCATATAGATAGTACCATTAAAATATTATTCAATCAACTTAACTAAATTGTAATTCCTTCATTATGTGACTATTGTTATAAAATACAACTATAATAAATCATTACAAAACCCCCACTAGCTCTCCAATATTCTATTTATCTCCTTTTAATGTCTTATCAAAATCCATTATGAACTATCATAACCAATTAATAACTCCAAGGTTATTTTTCCAATATTAACCCCTATTGGGTTTGTTGAAAATTTCAATACATATTTGATACTTATTTTCTTTGAAAATATCATAAAAAATCAGATCATTATGATAAAACTACATTAAACTATTATATTCAATTTTGTATCAATCATTTTCCAGTCACAATATAAAAAAAATCATATGAGACAATATTGGTGTGATAAGTATAAGTTAAATCACATAATCCTTATGCTAACACTTTTTTGAACATTATTATATTTAATAAAACTAATAAATTATTTAATAACTCCCCCCTTACTCAATCATTAGCATTGGTTTTCTCTGCTTTTTAAACTAAACAATCGCTCCTAGATTATAGATTTTCATAACCTCACCCATATAAATGAATTTTAAATCTTCTTCCTCTCTATCAAAGAACACAAACGGAATATCTCTAAATGTTTTCAAATGAAATTTATAAATTAATTCATCCAATTTATTAGAAAAATCATACATTGTTATAAATATTAATTTCCATGAAATAGAAAAAGTCCCTTGTCTAAAATAATCTTGTTAAATGGAGTTGGCTAGTCTCCAAAATCTAATATATGCCTATAAAAACAATATTTTGGTATTTCCATTCTAATAATATCAACAATTTGATCTTATATAAAATCATTCTACAAATTCCAAAGACCTTATTCGACCATATCCTTGATAAAGTGATGTGTTATCTTAATATTTTTGTCTTTGAAAATTTGATGAATTTTTTTAATAATTAATAACTCTCAATTTGTAACATTGCATATAAATTGGAGATCTCAACTCAACTCACATATACTCATAATAATTATTCATCCATAGATGTTTAGTGCATGATCGAGTAGCGTCTCCATTATGAGCTTCTAGGGTGTCATAAATAATTGTAGTTTTGATCCTTACATAGCCTAAAATAATAAGAATCTATGTGATAAAATACTCCACTTGATGTTGGATTTTAGTTATTGAATACACCTACCCAATTTACATAAGAAAATACTAATTAATTATTCTTTGACATTTTGTTATAATATAATATAAAATAAAATGTATCATTGATATGTTGTACTATCAAATTAATAACTACCGTACAAAAATCCTTCGGAAAACTATGGTAATGTGTTTTTTTGGAACGTGGAAGAAAATATATAAGTTTGTGTGATATCACATAGAGAATAATTATAATAATTTTCATATAATTTATCACACTAACATCTTTTCATTCATCATACCAAGAAAAATTCAACTGGGTAACCACTATAGTTTTCATTGGTTGGGAATATTTCATTTCAAACCTTTTTATAAATTCATTGATATATTTATTTTATGATATAATTGTTTCATTCATTGATTGAGTCACATGTAATCCATGCAATTATATTATCCATCCAATTAAGGTATTTTCAAAATCACGCTTCATATATTATAAAAAAACCTTCATTGTATATTTTCCAAGCCTGAAAAAATTTATATTATCTACAAAGAGGAGCACTAACATCTTTGATCATGTTCCTTTTTATGTAAATTTTATGATCATCACATCCTATTTTATGTCTAAACATCATTAAATATTGATCATTTTTGGATTAAAATTTCTTTTTTGATTGTATGAGGCCCTAAAACTACATCTTTAACTAGAAAACTTGTCTACATCTTTACCCAAAATATATTGATATGATTGTCAAATTCATACTTCCCCCCATTTTTTTCCATTTAGTAAAGATGATTTTTCTTATATTTAAAATAATTTTATTTTTTATGATCTATAGCTAAAAATAATCAATTAGTATCAAATAAATCCACTAGTGAAATTTATACACCAAAATAAATACCTTTAATTTTTAAATATCCCTTACACACAATCTAGGATTTTTCCCATGTTACCTTTCCATCATCATTAGGTTTATTCTAGAACTCTGATGATGATGTTCATTTTTTTCTGACCATGTAATAACTTTTATATTTGGATTATTTTCTATATGGGAAGGCTCTTCATGCATATCCTTAACCAAATTATATTGTTTAGAATTTTTTTAATGAAATACCCCCACTTATGATATGAGTGAGGTTCATTAATAGTCATTTATTAAATAATTTTGAACTGGATCTATCTGGTTCCAAACTATATTTCCATCACTAATTTTAGTTATGTTAGTTGTTCCAATTTCTTATAGTGAACTAGTGATGTTTTCTTTAGTGTACATATTTTTTCTAGTCTTCTCCAACCCCATGAGTAACTCTCAAACTGCTCAACTCAATATCACTTTCCAGCTCTATTTCATCACCACGCTACTATGAATTTTCCATGCTAGTTTTTGAATCCTTCATTATCTCTAAAAAAGAAATGTCTTGGATTTTTAAAATTTTCAATTATATTATTGTAATATTGTATTACATTGATTTTAGATGAATATCCATGGAATATATATTAATCCCAATGAGTCTAAAAAATAATATTCTTCTCTTTATTGAAAACAAAATACTTTCTTCCAAACACTCAAAGGCTCCTAAATTCTACATTCTTTCCATAACTCATCTTATATGGGTAATTTTATTCATTTGGAGATATCCATACTCTATTAGATAACATTATAGATGTATTCATCATCTCTATTAAATAATGATCTAATATATTACTCATGATGATAATTTTTCAAGCCACAATGTTCATAGTCCGGTTACTCCTCTCAAAAACATCATTTTTTAAGATCCTTCACCACTAAAATTGGATACCAAATTCCATGATTCTCAATATACTCATGAACATGTCTATTAGTGAAGTTCATATCATTATCTAGTTGGAAGAACTTTATTTGCACACTAATAAAATTATTACTCTCCTTCGTTATCGAGTAATGAGTAGAAAATAATATATTTTTGTGTAATAACAAAAAACATTTTTTTAAAACATTTATCATTTATGAATGAGATATAATATCTTTTAATAGCCTTGTATTTGGGTTTCATTGGCACAAACATGTTAAATTGCACCAACTCTAGAAATTTTTTTACTTCATCTTAATTATATTGTACAGCTTCCAAATATTTTCCCATATGAGATACCACTATTTTTGGTTGGTTCTAAAACTCCTTAGTATTTTTACCGTGTGGAAAATTACAGATGAGATAAATGGATGATCTATAGTAAAATGATGGTAAATATTTATGATATTCTATTTTTTAGTGACAATAGGATGTTTGTGTAGACCATTGATTTTATGATGTATGATGGTCAAAGAAAAATATAATCCTTGATATAACCACATATATTTTATTCCAAGAAGTGGTTATATCTGGGTATGAAGAATAATGGAATGTGGTATCTATAAGTGAGGTTGTCCTGACCAAAGGTTCGTGAGGGTTTAGAGATGTCAAGATAGTCAAAATTTATAGAGTATGAATTGTGTTATTTTTTTTAAAAGTGATAAGTGGTGTGATAACCTTAGAGGCAAGTGTTATGTTGAATCACATAGGGAGATGACTTTTTTATTTGAGGGTGTCTATAATATTGTGTTTTTTGGATCGATGTGGTAATAAGCTATTGGGAGGTCTATGTAAAATCCATGTAAGGACGAAAAAGAGAATCACATGATCATATGAAAAGTTATGGAGCTTAATATTGATCTTTTAGGAAAAGGTGTATTGGTAGGGTTGTTTGTGGAATTTGAGAGTGGTTGTGTGAGTCACTAGAGTGTTAATAAATTCTTGAGAATAGATTTATTTGAGGTCTAATTTAGGTTACGTGACTGTGGATTGAGAGATCCAATGTAACTAATGATTGTTATTAGGAATGATTGTGTAGGTAATTTGATGATAACAAAGTCCTATGATTGGGGGTCCCAACATGCGAAATTTAATGAATCATTCTTTTTTTTAAAGTTTTTAGTAAATTTCAGATATGATGTTTTCATGAAACCCACTGAAAGAGGTTGATGATTTCGAATTCACTTGGGTATACATATCTGATTTTAATGTAGGAAATGGAATACACCATAGTGGAAGTGTCCGTTTATGAATTTTATTGAGTTGGTAAAATATGGGATTGAAAACCACTGGATATAGTATAAAAGTCAAGTGGTATGACTGGGGGTGAATATTAGTAAGACAGATTGTAAGGAAACTAGTTCTATGGGATTTCAGTTGTTAGGGACAACCTGTAGTTGTGGATTATGAGGTGACTCCTTTTGTTATAACTGCCTATAGAGTGAGACTATGGGTTCAAATGATACGGTTGGATATGAAATAGACTGGTGTAGACCAACGAAATCCACTTTCGAGGTGTGATGTTGGTGTTTTGGTAATTCATTAATGCCACTATGTGGGTTATCATAACTACATTATTTGGGATAATTTTCTTCATAGTGCATGGGATATAGATGTTTTGAGTAGTGGAACTGGTTTGGGTTTATTGTTGGAGTGACCCTAACAGGTTTGAGGCAAACTACAAGTCCATATATCAGGTTGAATTACTGGGAAATTCTAAGAAGATAGGTCAGATCATATCAAGCATGTTGAGATAATGTATCCTAGATTTTAGTAGTTCTTGGGAGAAACACATGGAATTAGTAGTGTCCACCTTGGTATTGGTTATATGTGAATGACATGAAATGATTGGGATGAGTCTCTTCATTCGTAATTTATATAATGTTTTATCCGGAAATGGTTGGATACTACCCATATGATTTCAAAATGTTATTAAGGGGTTGAATCATTATTTTGTGACCATATTTATTGGGTTTAACCCAGATCATTTTTTGATTTAGGGGATGAAATTCCAATTCACTGCATGATTTTTTTTGGGAATCATGTGATTAAAATAAGTGATTTTACATTTTTGTTCATATATATTTGGGAAATATTGCCATTTTTATCAAGGATTGAGAGTATGTGTGTGACCAGATAGGTGGATCGTTAGTAAGATGTTGAGCTTGGGGACGACACATCCTTTGAGGAGAATCAATTTGGTATGATTTAATAGAGTGAAAATGATCCCAATGGTAGTATAGTTCCTATGATATGAGTGTTTTGGTAGCATGGATACCTACAGGTTAAAACATGAGAGTGGGAGTTGGTATTGTGTTATCAATGGTTGGTATTGTTGGATGTTGAGGTTATGTGTTTATGGAGAGGACATCTCAATTAAGAACAGCGTAAGGTATGGATTTTGAAAAACCTCAACCCTTTATTACATAATTATAATTTTTTATTTTTCCACAAATCTTTTATTTTGGTTAGTTTGCAGTGGTTGATGATGGCATGACATTGGTTTGGGGGAAAATAGGAGGTTCTGCAGGTATCAATTGTAAAATGTCAAGGATTCACAGAGTGAAGTATTGCTTCACTATGTGAAAATGTATAGATAGGGTGTAGGGGCCATTTTCCACAAATATTTGTGTAAGTACACTTTAGGTTTTACATTGAAACACACAATGCATGGTTTTTAATGTTTTTAATGTTTAAAAAAGGGTAGGATTTTTGTTTAAATAGGGAGAGGAATTTACCCTTTGACAATAGTGCACAAAGAGGCTCTACATATTTCTCTTTACCAAAAATATGGATTTATTCCATGTTCATCAACATAATCATGTTTCATTAGTTGTGACTAGGATTTAAAAGTGATTCCCTCATTCCTCTTTTGTCTCTTTTTTAATTTCATCCACTATCATGTGGTTTCTGGTCATTTATGTGTGTTTTAGCCAATATTCAAGCTATTCATATACTTTTTTTATTTATACCATATTAACTTCTTGAAAATAGTGATATTGGATGTTTGGTAATCTATGAGTATGAGTTTCTTGGTATACACGATATCCTATACGGTTGTTCCTTTTTATTTATTATTGTATTGTGTGGTCATGCTAACACTACTATGTGTTAAAACTAAAATTATAAAGTAGATATTGAGGAAACAATTAATTGGATTGGATCTCTCAATGGGGAAGAGAAAACATATTAAAATGAAGTATGGGATTTTAACCACCTACGGGTTGTATGTGACCATGGTAATATTAAAGAGGCAATGTTAAGGCTTCCTTATACTAAAGATAGTATTGTTTACATCTGACCAGGACCTTAACTACCACATTAGGTGTGATTGAATTGCAAAATAAATTGGGTGATTAAATAGGAGACACTCAAGTTCCCTCATACTTTATATATAACCATGGGTGTGTAATTGAAGATTCATAATGTCTTCTCTAGGATTCGGGATATATAACTATTAATCAAGTCTTGGTGTTTTTGAATTCTATTTAAATTTAAATTAAATTAATTGACGGGGTTTCCCTTGTGAATGTAATGATAAATTATAGGGGTGAAATTCAGAGTGATTGAGGATGATACATGATGTGTATTGAATTAAATGAATCTATTTTTGATATGCTTGTTTAATTTTATTAAACTAGTTTTCTAGAATGCCAAGGGTGACACCCCTTGGGTTTGCTGATAACACATGAGATTCTAGACTTACATGGGTAATATAACCTGACATAGATGATGATGTCTAATTACTTGATGACCAAGGATCGTAGTCCTTGGAAATATTAGTATTTCCTATTGAATTTAAATTCCACGGTTGATACCCTTTAAATTTTGGGATCCCTCATGTTTTGATTAAATGCCTTTGGGTGATTTCCCATAGGGTTTAAGGATGAGTATTGCGTACATGGAATGATTTGGGTCATCCTTTTAGGTTCATATGTAGTACATTATTACATGGAATGCCTTGGGGTAAACCCCCGTTGAGTTCGACATTTATACATAATATCATATTATAGAAAGAGATATTTAGCTTAGGTCGAAGCTATTATATTCAATCCTAGGTTTCAATTTAGAATTCTAGGATTAACGATGGGTTATTTATTTGTTTTTTAATTTATTTAATTATTCACATCATCGTACGCTTTATCTTCCCATACTAGATATTCTTATAGAAGCCATTATTTTTTTCCTACTGATTTGTATTCACACCCTTCTTTGGATAAATTTTGGTACCTAATCAGAAAATCTTTTTTGGAAGATAGGATATGGTCAAGATCCCATTAGTTGATATTTGATTGGACTCCTAGGATAGATCAAGGGAGTTTGGGGATAGTCTATTACTCAAAATAATTTATTATAGAGATTGTTGACCTTTTATTTTAGTAATTTAGGAATTATTTTTATGATTTTTTCTGATATAAAGATACCTCACATTGTATATAGTCGCATTTGATATGGAATAGGTTACGTTTGATTATTTTTTCCACTTTCTAAAATGATATTTTCCTTCTTTATCATAATGATTTGATTTATTATATTCATTATTGGAATGTTTTTTACTCTAATATACAGATATATAATCTCAAATATATGTCTTTATACCTGAATTTCTAGTTTGAAAACATTGACATATGGGGAGTCAATCCCGTCGTACATTGGAGACCAGCAGTCTGGGTACCGATTAGTTGTATAGAACATGGGATGTTATAAATTGGTATTGGAGAACATTCTATTTTATTTGATATTTTGGTAAGGTACAGATTATGTAAAGCATTGTTAGGACTTGTTATGGAACATGTTCATGGGACTATCTTACCCTTGTATTAGGGATTTCTATATTTCCAGTTATGGGATTGTTGTTCTTTTTGTTTTCTCTTACAAATTATATATTTCCTCTTGACTAGTTCACATGATTATGAGGTTGTTGAATTATAGGATTTTTTCACTTAGAAAGTATACTAAGCTGGAGTGTTTCAATATATTATATCAAGAATATAATATTCACATGGCATTTTCATGATTACTGGTGACTGATTACCTAGACAATGTCATTGGTTAGTTATTTAATGTTTACAAATCCATTTATATGGTGGTAAATGTATAATCTTATGTCATCTTATTAATTAACTAATTTTAAAAATGAATAAAAGTATTTTAGTAAATATTTATCTTTTATTATTATACGTAATTAGATAAATTAGAAACTAATTACAACATATAATGTGTTGTCCTTTTTAACATTGAATTGCAATTTCATTTATCTAATCCTTAGTTGTTAAATGTTCACATTAAAGTAAGTGGTTAAAATTGTATTACATGATCACATATCATGAATATTATTTAGAGTCATATAAATAAATTTCCAATTACAACTTACAGTGTTTTTTCCTTTCTAGCTTATAATTGATAATTTATTTCAATGATCCCCTTGTAATGAAAATTCGGTTAAAGTGAAATTAAAAGTGTAAAATTTGGAACCATATATATATATATATTTTATGTGGATGTTATGTGTGTAAGATATTGACCCTATATAGGATTATTTCGTTCAAATGATAGCACTTGAGGAATATGATTCTTGAGGTATGATATATAGGGAATAATGGGTCTTTGTGCCTATTATTAATATCCACTATTTTATGATATTATAGATTTTTTTGAAATCTGATTTGATGTAGTTCATAGTGTATATGAACAAATTTTGTGAATAGTTAGTATGGCTATTGAGAGAGACTAGGTCGTGAGGCATTTATGATGTCAGTTATAGAGGATTGAAGAATGTTATACCTATTTTGACTTTAATTTTTGATTCATGAATTGTGTTATCTCTTCACTATCAATGTTCATTTTGGGATAATACCTTACTTTATAGTGGTTAGGGTATGCAATATTTTATATTGTATACGAGACCCTTTTATAGTAGGTATTAAGAAGAGTAATGAGGTGTTTTTTCTACCACTCATTTTCCTCTATTGTGTTTGATTATGAGTTTCAAATAACCCTGAAGTGGGTAATTGGCTTAATATGACTTCTTAACATACATGTGTTTGAGTAATATAGAGATGGTGTGATGATTTATAAGTTGTATTATGATATTTAGTTGTGGATTAGTCTATATGTGAGCCCAACATTGTGACTCGGTAGCCAGACTTTTTCCTATTATTGTGGGGATAGATGTATTATATGAGGGTAACTAAATTTATGTGTTAACCTATGCTTGCGGATTCATTATAGATAACCAGAATAACATATACATTACATTGATGTTTATACATGTTAAATTAAAACTAATTTATACAATACGCTTATAGGTTACTTATGTGTTATGGGTGAACATACCCAGACTTTATATGATATGATGTGTCTAGTTTTAAAAGTGGTAGGATCAATTGGTTGTTTAACCCCATTTTCAATATTATCATAGAAAGTTGGACCCATAATAGGTAGAAAATTGGAAGACTCTATCTAGTTCCATGGTGATGTCGAGATGGATGGTGATCATGTAGTTTTCCTAGGCATGAATAAGATTTCATTGGATTTTTGGAAAGAATGAATTGAGTTTGATTCTTTTATCTTGATGATACAAATATAAAGTGAGGATAGTGAAGTCGGTGATTATTAGTTTGAGCATCAAAATGATAGTTTATGACTCGAGTTGGCTAATTTAGGTTGTTTATGAGAGAAACACTAGGATGTGTTCTAATTGGGTATACTTGGTTGGAAAATTGACTTATTGAGAACCATTAGAAATGTTTAAACTATATACTCCATTTCCATGGAAAAAGTGAGTGGATTGAGTTTAATACACGAGGTAGGTGGTTGTATGTAGCCTATTATTAACTGTACATAGGTATTATTGGTGTTTTTTTCATGTGAAAGTCTTGAATAGCATGTGAGACCTAGTAATGGGTGTTTTTTGAAAATATTATTAGATTAGGAGATTGAGATGGTAAAATATGTGATAACTAAGGCAACATAATAATATCATACATAAATATTAGATCATCTTAGATGCATATTCATCACATATCATAATAATACATTCCCAAGGCCTGTAAGGATTTGTGTATTTAGGAACTAGATATATAGTCATCTTATTTCATTAAATATCTCCAACATCTCTAACCAAGATCTTCTCAAATATTAAATTTATTAGATATACCATACTTAAAACCTTTGTTTATAACATGGGGAAAGGAAACATAAGAAAGTATGAGCTCAGATACTTAGTTTGGGAAATCATAAGACATACGAATCAATGATCATAGGTGAATCTAAGATAAGTATATAGGTAAAATAATGTGATGATAACTTAGAATAATCATACCCAATCAGTCAAAAACCATAAATTATAAATCATAGATTAAGGAATTGTCAATAAAATTTTTTTAAGTATTTTTTTTTTGGAATACTCAATAATCAACTGTAATCCTTGAGAACTTATCATAAGTATAATACATAAGTATTTGTAATGAACACAATCAATGAAAATCATTTCAATATTCAAGTATCACTACCAAAACTATCAAAATAGATGGGGTTCAATTACCATTCCATAATTTCCTTATTCATGGTTTTCTCCCTTGACCATGAGTGAGTATAACATCCCTTACAACTAAGTTCACTCACCATTCTGGTTTTTTTATCTCAGGATATATTCGTCTTCACATAATGAATTTGAGGGATATAAAGCTATTGTCTCACCTGTCACAAAATGAAATCCATACATATGTGTGCTATAAGAGCATAAAACATTAATCATATAATCATATCATAACCAATTTAAAGGAAATTGGTTTCATAAAAATGTTATAATTTCATCAACTCATAACCAATGGAAAAGTAACACGTTTCAAAAATTCATAATAATAACTTAATTAACTATTGGGAAAGAAATGATTTTCATATAATCATACTTATTTCAACAAAATTAAAATCCATATAGTGAAAAAATTATTGGTAACAAAAAATAATATCCATAGTGAATAAAAAATAACCTTAATGGATATTTAAATAGATTTAAAATTCCTTTAAATGAACATTCATACCATTATTTAAATATATGAGAAAACAATCCTCTTATTTTGATAAAAGTTTAACTAAAAAATTCTATAATTTCGATAAATATATTTTAATTGAAAATAACCATGAAAACCGGTAATGGAATATTCAAATCAATTAATGGTAATGAAGCTTCTAATATCCATTCAAACTATATAGGTTAAAAGAGAACATTCTTTAATTTTCAAAAATTCAAAAAATGAGTTGTTTAGAAAATGTTTCATTAAAATGATTAATTTTTAAACCTTTTAAATAAATTTAATGGTAATGAATATGAAATTTTAAAAAAATAGAATATTTAGAAACTTTTCTAATACAATTTCAAAGGTCATGTACATAGAAGAATATGTTAATCAGCCAAAGAGGAATTAATGTTCAACTTTTATTTTAAAACACTTTATCAATTAGTTTAATTACCAAAGAGTGGTAAATAGTACAGAAACAAAAAAATTAAAGAATAATTGGTGTATAATAATATATATTGGGTTTAATATATAATATCAATAAAACTTCCCTCAATTTAAATTTATCAAAGAGAGACTCTAAAATGAATAGAATGTAACATAAACCCCTTACCATAGGAATCAAATTTTTTCATACAGATTCAATATCCAATATAAAAAAAATATAAATATTTTATAAATATATTCCATATCTATATTCATACATATGTTACTATTTATCATTCCTTTTTAATTTCCAATTATCCTTTTACGATTAATTTCATTATTAAAATGAACATTAATTTAAAAATTGGAATGTTTCCAATGCATGTTTTGGTTTGATGCTCATGGTACTCACACTTTAGTAATAATTTATTTATATCTATAATTTAAATAAAAACTTATCATATTTGATCATGATATAATATTTTATAATCATATATATATAGTGGTGATAAAAAATTAATTACATCACTTCTTAGAGGTGGTAGTCTGTACATACACACGAGTGATGTTTCCACTTTTCAATGGATGTAATGGATTAAATGAATGTAATTATTTACATTGAAAGGGACATTATTATATAATAAATATGATATATATTCATTAAAACTATTCTTATTTACAACCATGGAAAGTGAAAATTAAAAATTAATCACATCAGTTCATGGATATAGTGGTCCACATGTACGCATGATCGACATTATCATTTCCAAACATATGGAAAGGTAAGAATATATAAAATATATTGTTATTATAAAAGTTTATTTATGTCCGAAATTTCATATTTTGTCCTTATACACAGCATAATAACCATCCTTTAATGGTATGGATTAATATTGAAATGCAATGGTTTTTGAGGCTATAGTCTGCATATACACACAAACAATGTATTCATTTCACATTTTATGGAGAAGGAGTTCAATAAATATTTTTAGATTAAAATAATAAAATATTTTTATTTGGAGTATAGTGATTTTATTATATAATCGTGTTTAAAATAGAACTGACAGTTTTATAAGAAAAAATAAAATGAAAACACTTAATTAATAGTTATAGTTCTTCTTTGGACAACCTAATTTGTCTTACACCACTATCCTTCTATGGGTTGTATTTTGATCAATCTAGAAATGATAGATGTTTTTTGGGGGTATAATGAAGGGATTTTGGTGGGTTTTTTCTAATCTATAAGTCTCATTAAGAGTGATTAACATAGGTGTAGTGGTGTCATTCGTGATGGTAGGGAGAGGAAACCGTTTGAATTTTTAAAAAGATTAAAATATATTAATGAATTACGCAATCTAAATGAATAACAAAACAAATCATATTGAAATTAGATATGATTTAGTGTAGAAATATGAACATAAACTATTATTTCTAAAAAATGCCTTTTAACCCTTATCAATTTATTTTAATCCATAATTAACCACTTTTAACTTTTACCACAATAGTGAATTTTTAGATTGGTTACTATTCATAATGTTAAAAAATGGAGTTGAAATTATTTAGTAATATTATTTATATTGATTCAAAAAAAATATCCATTTTATAATATTCAAATTCTATAGGTGGTAAAAATACTTTTTAAATAAGTGCACAAAATACAACAAATCCGTTTCACCAAAAATACATTTTTAATAATAAAACTAAGATTGCGTTTCTTCATTTCCAGGTAAAAACTATTAGATAAATATTAACATATTTTATTTAATATATTATATAATAATTTAATTAAAATCATTCATAAATATGTATTAATTTAATTTATAAATATAAAAATATTTTTTTTCACATAAATACTATTTTTTAGAAAAAACATCTGTCTATTAACATCGAATGCAATTATTTTGATTTCTTCCCAATTGATAACTAATGAAGTAATTTATAAATATGTAAATAATAAGTTTAATTAATTTATTTAGTCTTATTCATTCTCAAAAAAGAAACGTATATGCTATAACAATAACATTAAATAATAATTATTAAATAGAATTTGATGGATTGATTAATGTTATTGTTTCATATAAAGAAATATATTGAACACTTAAAATTTATTAATGATAACATTGTCTGGAAATATGGGGGTGTTACATTCTGCCCCATTATAATAATTTTCCCTCAAAATTAGTTCACACTGATACAAATAACTGAGGATACATTATTCTCATCATATTGTTGTGTTCCCACATAGCTTCCATGTATTTATGGTTTCCCCACAAAATAATGACCAGCTGAGTAGTATTATTCACAAATATATTATCTCTTTAATCTATAATGTAGACCATTTTCTCCTCATATGAGAGATAACTATCTAGTAGTATATCCTTATAGGTCAGTAAAAGTGAATGATCAATCATGTACATCCTAAAGAGATATACATGGAACACATCATGAACCTGAGAGAGAATTAGTAGAAAAAGAAATAGATAAGAAACCATCTTGATACGTTAAATAATTTTAAAGTGACCAACATATACAAGGATCAACATAAATTTTTTTAACCTAAAAAACATTCTTCTAGGTAGATATTCATATTAATACATTGTCACCCACAACAAACTCTATATATAACCGATGATTTTCAACCTTAATTGTATATTGACTATGAGATGACATAATGGTCTACTGAATGGATATAATTTTCTATATTATTTAGTTAGTTAAATTTTTACTCCATATTCAATAAATGTTAATGAATTCTCTAGAAAATCAAGGGAAACTTGGATCCTGATAAGATAAAATAGAATATGGTACTTCATGAAACCACAAAAACTCTAATACATATCCAAGAAATCTAATAAGATGTTAAATATTATCTTATGGCTTTCAAATGTGCTGATTTGTTTATTGTGGTCAAATAAAACCCAAATTTAATAATTCCATTTAGATGTTTTGGAGAGTCTGATGAAGAAATCCTTGATAATGTTTTCCCATTTCAATTATTGTATGGGTAATGTTTGTTACAACTTCATAGATTTATATATTTTAGTATTATCTTGTTCACATGTTATAAAAGTAGAGACATACGGTTTAATATCTCTTTTTTATGTTATCTCACAAAAAATATTCTTTCATATATGTTAACATCATCATACTTCCAGGATAATTAGCGAACGATGAGATATAATCAGATTTCAATATATACTTCTTAAAATATTTATTAAAGGTAAACATACTAGGTTCACGAACATTATGTTTCTATAACAATAATAATTTTCATTATAAATTTTCTCGCCTTTATCTACAGTTCCACATCCTCCTTATATTTCTATTTAATCATCACATGGATGGATGGTTTAGCATTTATTTGAGAATGTTATGATATATACCTCTTCATCCTGATTTCAGTATCCATATTTTTAAAATCCAAAATTATTGTGTCTCTTTCAATCGACATCTTAGGGAAAACAGTATGGACTTTCTAACTTAGAGCATCAACCACCTTGTTTATGTTCCAAGTGTTGTAATGTATTGATCCTTCGTAATCATTAACCTAGTATAACCATATTGATTTGTGAAAATTAAACTCTTTCTATATTAATATAACTTCAATATTTTTTGATCATTATATATATCCAATCATTCACTATGAATATAATGAATTCTTATTTTAATTAAAACATTACTTCTACTAACTCCAAATAATGATTTTGGTTAATTTTATCATGATTTTTCACTTATAAAGAGGAATAAAATATGATAAAATCATTCTATAAGAAGATTAATCAAAATCCATTCATTTTTGCATCATTATATATCCTAAACAATTCCCCACTATAGGGTTGTGTAGGTAGTGGGGCACCAAACAGCCTTCATTTCACCTCCTTGAAATGTCCCTCATATTCATTTATCCAAACAAACTTGGCTCCATTCCATCTCAACTTGGTTATTAGATTAGATATCCATGTCAAATACATGAAAAAGAACTGATACTCTTTAAAAAACTTATGAAAACTATGTATCATAATTACCATGGTCAGTCTTGGCCATTTTTCAATAAGATACTTTTTTAAGAATCAACCAATATACACTCACTTGAGATTTTATGACGGAAAAAATGAAACATTTTGTAACCAATGTTCATAATTAGTGATTTTTCATGAAATTTATCTTTATTCATGGTTATCAACATAATATTAAAATTATATTCATGATCTTACTTACTCTAGAAATATACATAAGAATATCATTTATAAATTATACCAAAAAAATCTAGGTTGTGTCTAAATTATCTATTGATTGGATCCCTGATAATAGTAGCGACACGAGTAATTACAAATGGAATCACTATAAAATAATAATGAACATACCATGTATGGAAGGATTTGTTGAGAATATCCCCTTATTGACCCACAATTAAAAATATCTCGTGTATAGTTCGATATTGGAAGAATATTTTTTTCCATATATTTAATCTAACACATCATCCATATTGGGTAGAGGATACTTTTTCTTGATAAAAATCTTTCTGGATTCTCGATAGTCTGTCCAATGATTCATTGAACAATATTTATTCTAAATTAAAAGAATAGGTGTTATTTATAATGATTTACTTGAGAATATATATTTTTATCAAGACACTCATTGAGTTTTCTAAGTTCATGAAACTCAATTTGGGTAATTGTATATGGAGTCTTTGAAATATACGCATCATTAGGTATGAGTTGTATAGAAAACTCAACATAAATATTTGTTGGAATACTATGAAACCCTTCATGAAATACATAATAATAATCCCAAATAAAAGTCCTATATTTGATGGTGATTATATCCACAACATATTGAGATAAATATTCCTCATGAATAGGTATTAAGAACCATATAATGAATGTATCTTCTATTGTACGTTCTTAATCATAATCTCAAGAAATGATGATAATATTGTGATTAAAACTATTAAATGTGTCTTAATTTTTTCATCAATTTACATAGAATCTATATAGAGAATAAATTCATGCCACAAATAATGTCAAGTTCAATTTGTGGGAGGATCAAAAGATTTTTAGGTAGAAAATTATAAGAGAATTATATCTGAGATGATCTATAGACTTGAGATTCAATCATCATAACATTAGGATTTTTTATTAGTAAATTATTATAAAATCGTTGAGGTAGTTTATTGATCGAAAGAAATATTAAAATATAAAAGAGGTGGAAAATATAGAAACAAATATAATAGTTTTATTTATAAAGTGGATGGTAAGTGTAATTTCCACCATATAGTTCTGATGACACAATTAAATAGTTGTGATCATAAGAGATTTACCTTTTTCTCTTGGATTAAGAGGTTTGTTATGATTTTTTATGATTAAAACATAAATTCATGCATTGATTATCATAATGTCTATATTCCTAGAAATTATTTCATTAGAGTGTGTGTGGTTCATGGGTTTGATATTTTTCATTGTTCCTTTCATTGAATTCCCTCTTCACATCACTTCGATATTCTTTTTCTCGAAGGCCTGATATTTTTTGCAATAAATATTTTACCAGACCTTAAAGTGAATTTTTTATATGGTTTCCTCCACACTCCTTACACAAAAAAAGTTTAATTTTATTTCATCCACAGATTTTTTTATTATAATTTCCCAAAATTTCAATATCTATCTTTTTGTACCCAAATTAATGAGAACAGTGTAAGCCAATAATTCCATTTCCATATTTAAATCACATCAAAAAATTTATTTATATATGTAAAAGTATCTTATAGCCAATTCCTTTAGATTCATTCTCCCAATCCACTAATGAATTGATCTATTTTTCTTTTAGGGTTGATAATAAAAACCTAAATCATACATTGTAGGTTTTGTTAAATTTTTCTCATAGGTATTGATGCATTCATCATCCATCTATTTTAGTTCCATGAATTCCCTTTCAATTTTCATTGTCATGACCCGTCCCTCGTGGCCCATGTCGTGACTATACCAAGCCCACCTTCCACAGGCCAGGGGCTGGCGACTAGCACCGGAAAGGTGTATCCCTAAACGAGAAGGCATTTACGTTAAACAATTAGAAACACACAATCCAAGAACACAACAAGAAGAAAACATGATGTAAACTATTGTAGTAAAAGTGTACTGAAAAAAGGGGTCTGGATTACAAGACCAACGACCAACATCAAGAACAACTAAAAAAGTAAAAACAACTCCTAGGATGTCCACTGAGGATCCTACCTGAAGGGTAGGTACAACTCATGATCAGTTGTCCTATGTCACGTCACATAAAATGGTCCACCTCTAAGCACCATCAAGTCCTGACTCCCTCAGCCTAGATCAATTTTGTCCTTCGTCTGGACAAGACAGAACAAGGTGCAGGTGAAGCCCTTTCATGGGTGAGTATAACAATACTCACTATAGACCCCGAGACCCCCGAAGGTCACCCAGAGTTCCACAAGGGAAACCCACAAAGGAAGTCATCAATAACAAAGCACAAACCAATCATCAACTCTACATAGTTATATTCCCATACATATACCTATGTTATTAAGATATACTCATCTCATACAAGAGGGAAGAATACTAAAAAGGCAACACCACGAAGTTAAAAGTACAAAAAAGGTATCACCTTGGAGGTAAAAGTAACACATAGGTTAAACCATGAAGATAACACCAAAAAGGTAAAAGTACAACACAGGTAACACCCCAATGATAACACTACAAAGGTGAAGGTACCAAAATGGTAACAACACAAAGGTAAAAGACTCATCTCACACCAGGTATAAGTGAAGTATAAAAGTACATATGATTAGTCGTGAAGCTAGATCTCCTTATTCAATCAAGAGGAACTGTTGATGTCCATATGGAGTCTCACCAACATAGGATCAATAGGTAATAATCACCGCAACAATCCACATAAAATCTGACCCTCCCAGAGTCGATAGGTTCTAACCCCTGGAATCACCCGCATAGGATCTAACCCACACATGATCGGTATGTTCTAACCCACATAGGATCGCTGAGATCTGACCCACACATGATCTTATCCACATAGGATTGGTATTCGCTGACCCACATAGGATTGTTGAGCACTGACCGACACAATATTTGACCAAAACAAGATCAGTGCTTACATACATAGGATCACTTGATACTAACATCTGTATAATCTGTCTCCAACCTCCTCCTCAGTAACATCCACTACATTCCTGCTCATAGCACATTTGGGAGAATTGATCCTCAATCCATCGGTCATATCTCAACCACAACTATGTTCCATGAACAAGTATCCTAAAGGACTGCCATGTCGTAATGGTTCCAATGCGATAGACGATGCGAAAATCGGATGCTAGATCTGCGACTTATAATAGTTTTAGTTTGTAGGGCCCAGTTGGATTTAGGATCGATCCAACTAGGCCACATCCAACTTTCCCCAAAACTCAACTGAATTATACCAAAAGGACCACCTCTATCCTAGGGTCCTAGTGCCACAGACAGGTCATCAAATCGATGCCCAGATTTTATGTTATGGCTTTAATGAAATTGGGCATGGAAGGGTCCGGGTCTAGTCCGACCTGGTCTGGTGCGACTCAACACAGTTGAGGTCGACCGAACTCGGTCTGGGTCCGACCTGCATTGGATGGGTTCTGGGAAGCTCGGCCCGTAGGGCCATGGTCCGGCTCAGCCCGCAGGGTGCACGGCCCACTGGGCTCATGTGGCCCGGCCCATGGAGGGGCATCCCGCTAGACACTCGCGGCCCGAACCATGGAGGCGAGGCCTGCTGGGCTTGCATGGACCGGCCCACGAAGGCAGGACTCGCTTTCCTTGTGTGTCGTGGCTTGCAGAGGTGTGGCCTGCTGGGCACATGCGGCCCACTAGCATGTGGCTCACCCTAACTTACACGGGGCGAGTTCCCCCAGTTTTCCTGATCGTCCGAACGTCCATTCAGTTTGTGTAGTAGTGGTGCCACGTGGTGTCGCCCAATCACCATTGGACCCACAGGAGGATGGGTCCCTCCACCTTCGTGGATCCAAGCCATGGCCTCCCACAACGGTGTGTGATAGCGTGTCGCTCTGCCTCTGCCTTCCGTAGTCAGCTTGAGATGTCTGCCTTCTTCACCCACCGTGGCTTCGGTCATGGCCCTTTCCCACCACAGCCACACAATGGCACACTGCCCCACCTCCGCAGCTGGCTAGTGCAGCCCCTCTATTTACCATTGTGACATAGTTCTGTGGCATCATCCTACAGTGCACGACGGTACTCCGCCTCCATCGTGGTCAGCTAGTGTCGCCACACTGGCTGTCTTTCATAGAGAAAGAAAGGGTAAATAAGTTAACGGAGAGTCTGGGCCATGTTTGTTTGGTCCGTTCCCTCTACATTAGTTTGAAAACATGATGGAGGAAATATGATTCAACAATCACATAAAATTATAAAAAAATAAATCCATGCCTCAAGATCGATGGATAAGTCCCATGATTGAGGAAGAGTCGGTGTTTGTTATCCCCGCAACAAGACACCAAATATGCCACTCAAATGTCATCCTTCGGTTCGTCATTCGGTGTCGCTCATCACCGCCCGTTGGAACCGTATCTGTCCTCCATGTCATTGGCACTGTGGCACTTAATCAGCACTTCGTCTCTTCATGAAGTCAGGCCAATACCCCTATCTGGGCTCTATATATATAGGAGAGGGGGAGGGTGAGTAACGCCTGTTGAATTGACATGATTTCATTTAATTGGAACCTTATTAATTTCAATAGCACTATTACAATGGATTTTAGGATTCAATCCATTTAATGGATTGACACGTCGTTGGTCTTTCCACTGCCACTTGTCCGTTGGAGGAAAAGATAGGAAGAAATAAAATAACAAAGTTATTTTATTATTCTTTTAAAAAGTAAAATATCTATAATTTTCTCCATACATTATGCGGTCCAAGTAAAGCCTCCCTTAAGAGAATCCCAGCACTACGGATTCAATGGTGCCCTCGTATTTTTATTCTGAGCACAAGTTCATGAGATAGAAAACGCCGCCCGATCGGTTACTGAACATACATTAAAAAAATTCAGAAATTCATTCCAAGCACACCGGGCCTTAGAATCACGCACATCCAATTTTCATAGACTCGTAATAATTCTATACAACTGAAAAAATATGTGTAAAATTTGGGTCTTTAGATTCTCCCCAGATTAGGTATTTTCATCCCCAAAATCCACAATATAGACGAAGTAAACAAATGGGGGTAGTGAGAATGATTCTGAGCCTCTCACACCCATGTGCTATCTTGGAGGTTCACGTGATGCCAGGAATGCCCACCAGAGGTATCGATCATCCACGAAGGACCCGCTCTTATCGATCCTCAATCTCCAGTGGAACCTCCATAAACATCACCCCATCATCAATGTCTAGATCACCATGGCCGATGATGCGAGATGGGTCATGAATATATCTCCTCAACTGGGATATGTGGAATACATCATGAACCCTCTCCAACTTCAGTGGTAATTCCAAGTGGTATGCTACCTCTCCAATCCCTTGAAGTATCAAACAAGGGTTGATAAACCTCGGTGATAGTTTTATGCCTTGGACAAATCTCCACATACCTCATCGAGGTGAGACCCATAAGAATATGTGGTCTCCCTCTGCATACTCCAAGGACCTCCATCTCCTATCACATTAAGACTTTTGTTTGATCTTTGTAGTCTTCCTCCTCTCCTGGATGAGCTGTACCTTATTAGTGGTAGCACATACCAACTCTGGACCCATAAGTACTGACTCCCCTTGGTCTATCCAGCGTAGAGGTGATATGCTAGGTCGACCATATAAGTCCTCAAATGCTTCCATATCAATGGTGGAGTGAGCATTGCTGTTTTATGCGAACCCCACTAAGAGAAAGTGATCCTCCCAACTGCTTCTATAATCTAGGATGCAAGCACGTAGGATGTCCTCTAGTATCTAAATGGTTTCCTCCATCTGACCATCTGTCTAAGGACAAAAGATGATGCTAAAACATAGTCGAGTCTCTAATGCCTCTTGTAATCCCTTACACAACTGGGATGTAAAATGTGTGTCATGGTCAGAGACGATCATCTATGGCACCCCATGAAGTCATACAATCTCTTGTACATAGTGGTGTCCCAAGCCCTCTACTGATCCCTGCTCTCAGATAGGGAGGAAGTGGTCCAACTTGGTGAGTCAGTCAACGATCACCCATATCGAGTCATATCCCCTGGATGTTTGTGGTAGCCTTATCACAAAGTCCATGGAGATACCATACCGCTTCCACTCTGGTACCTCTAGTGGCTACGCTAAGCCTACATGAACCTGATGCTTGGCCTTCACTTTATGGAAAGTGAGGAATCATGAAAGAAACTATACCACTGTTTTCTTCATCCCTATCCACTAGTCCTGATGCCGGAGGTCCTCGTACATCTTTTCCATAATAGGATACACCGTCGGAGGGGATGTACGGAACTCCGTCAACAAATCCTCCTGTAGAGCCACCAGTACAATGGTGTGTCCTATGAAGATGATGATGTGATCCCAACCTTCATAAAATCCACCACGTGTCTATACTGAGGATACCAGAGCATGTTGATCATCATAGTCAATGTCTCTAATCCATGCCTCCCAAACTCACTAAAGATGTGGGGGAGTGACAGTCATAGACTAGAGGTATGCTTCTCCATCTCTATCTACAAAAGATATCTTTAACACGACTTGATTATCTATCTCCTCACTCATCAAATGTAGACCATTCCTCCTACTAAGTGCATATGCCACTATGTTCCCCTTCCCAGTTGTATAGACTATCTCAATGTCATTTTCCAATAGTAACTCTAGCCATTTTCCCTTTATCATGTTCATGTCCTTTTATGAGAAGATATACAAGGGACTCTTGTTGTTAGAGTAGACTGTAAAACATTCTCCCATGAATTAATTTCGCCATATCTTCTAGGAAAAGACCACTTCTGCTAACTCCAGGTCATTGGTAGCATAGTTCTGCTAATGTTTTCTTAGTTTCTGAGAGCAATACATGGTCACTACACGCTCTGGTATCAGGACACATCCAAGTCTGGACCCTGATTTGTCACAATAGATTACATACCCAACACCCTCTTCTAGTAGCCTCAAGATGGGGTAACTCTTCATTCTCTGCCTTAGCTTCTAAAAACACTGTTGGCATCTCCCCGTCCACATGAAGGGATGTCCCTTCTTCGTAAATGCTAACAAGGGTACTGCAACTCTAGAGAAGTCGAGTAAAAATCTCTGGTAGTACCCAGCCAACCCCAGAGAACTCTGCACCTCATTCACACTCCTAGGTGGCTCCCATGCTACCATAAACTCTATCTTCGCTGGATCTACTGCAACTCTAGACTATGAGATAACGTGTCCCAAATAGTGAACCTATCGTCTCCAGAACTAGAACTTCCAGATCTTACCATAAAGATACTGCTCCTGGAGAGTATCAATCACTATATGTAGATGATAGGCATGCTTCTCCTCTATCGCTGAGTACACCAAGATGTCGTTGATGAAGACCACCAAAAAGCGATCGAGGTATGGCTGAAAGATCCTATCCATGAGTCCCATGAACACTTCAGGGGAGTTTATCATGTCGAAAGGCATAACCAAGAACTCTTCGTGGCCATACCAGCATCTAAAGATCATCTTCTATAGATCCTCATCTCATAACCTTAGCTGATGATAGCCTGATCTGAGGTCTATCTTCGAAAACCAATGATCTCCCTCAAACTGATCAAAGAGATCATCAATACTCGAAAGAAGATAATAGTTCTTCATGGTCACCTGGTTCATGTGCCAATAATCGACACAGAGTCTCAAACTCCCATCTTCCTTCTTGGAGAAGAAAATCGAGGCTACCCATGGAGAAACACCAGGCCTTATAAACACCTTCTTTTGCAAGTCCTCTAACTGTACTCGTAACTCACGATGCTCTGTGGGAGGCATCTAATATGATGGTGTAGATATTGATACCATCTTGGGGTATAGGTCGATGTAAAATTCAACCTCTCTATGTGGAGGTAGTCCCAAAATATCATTATGAAAGACATCGGAATATTGGTCCACAGCTAAAGGATAGCTCAGAATCTCTACATAAACTCCTCTGACAGTAAGGCTAGCCAACTAATGTGTGATCAGCTGCATCCTTCTCTAGGTAAGTCCATCCTGTTCTACAAAGGTGTCCTGCTCACCGGTGAAAGAATACATTGTCCAGTCCTCGCAGACACACTGCACATTATGTGTAATATTGTAAATCTGAGCATAGACTGTGGATAACATGTCCATACCCAAGATGACGTTGTAAGGAATCAACACCGCTACTAGAAGATCCCAGCCGAAGAACTTGCCTCCTAGAGTAAACTCAAACTACCGTCACCAGTGTGTAATCGTCGAATCCCCTCCCGTAAGAGTATCTAACCGTATGGATCGAGCCGACTTCTCCATCGGAATCTATGACCTCCAAATGAGTTCTGTGGAAATAAAATAGTGACTGACACCAATGTCTATAATTACTGCAACTAGGGTGGAGTAGACACAGATATTACCTCTAATAATCCCTAGAGAATCGTGGTTGTAGGCCTAAGCTCCCTGAAGATGAGCTCTCCCATGTCCTCCTACTCCCTATGGTCGGGGTGGAACACCTAGAGGTGGTGGTGGTAGAACATCGAATCACCGCCCCCTGCCTGCTGCATAGCCATCTCCTCTACCATGTCAGCCTTCCTACGAACCTCCTCTATCAAACCTCTACCTCTCCCTCGACATTCGCTCGACCATTAGCTGGTGGTCTGTATGATGGGTCGGGCAGTGACGATCCATGTGACCCTACCCACCACATGAGTAGCACTACCTTATCATCAACTATCCTCCTCTTTCACGTGAGCCCCTCACCACCGAGCTTGTATCCTGAGGTCATCCACCAAAAGGTCTGGCCTGCTTGGGCCCCAGTGTCATACGTCTACTTCCTACTATGGATGACTCTGCTACCTGATGTGTGATAGTGGCTCTCGCTATCGGTGCCTACTTAGCAAGAAATCCCTCCACCAAGAGAATTCATTCTAGCACCCCAACCTACATCAGAATGCTAAGAGTTATAATCGATGTTCTGATCTCCCGTAGAAGACCCTTTTCAAATGTATGGGCTCAGAAGAAAGGGTCTTGTACCATGTCTTTGGAGTAGTGGGAGAGATCAGTGAACCTTGACGAGTACTGGGCCACGGTCATGGTGCCCTACTATAAGTGAAGCAACTCATATATATGCACTGAGTGTAGAGTAGCTGGGACTAACTCTACCTTGAAAAGTCCTTGTAAGTCCACCCTGGTGATGGTCAACTCATCATGTAACTGGAGTGTTAGACTCCACCATTTACTAGATTCTCCCTGGAATAGATTGGCAGCTATGATCACCATCATATCAGCTAGTTTCCCCACTATGTGTAAAACTCTGTCCACAACCTCTATCCAGTTCTTAGCTACCTGCGGATCCATCTCGCCTCAGAACCTCGGAGGCCTCAGACCCTGGAACTCGTGCAACATTCTCAGTCAGTGTGCACCCTCTGCTTGTGGGGATGATGGACACAACTTCCAAATAGGTAGTGGTGCTTCTGGTACACCACCCAATGTTTCTAACAACCTAAGAGTACCCTACACCGAGGACACATTGCTCAGTGGGCCATCATCATGTACTCTGTCAGAAATCCTAGCTGGTTGTCTATGTGGAGGCATATTGAAAGAAAAATGGTCTACCACTGTCAAAATTTATACCTGGTGAGCTGACTCAAGAGATGAAAAGAATAACTTTTCAAAACACACCCAATCAGTGTTTTCATGCACTGTGTCAGAAATAAGAATTCAGGGTCCTAGTGTATAGAAATGTCAGCCACCGCACCAACACTGTATTATCCAAATTGAAAAAACACACTCATAACACTTAACACTATTTCCACATAGAAAAGATCAGAGTCATAGTTCTTTAGTTTAATTGACTCCTCTGATGCCACTTTGTCACGACCCGTCCCCTAGGGCCCATGTCATGACTACCACAAGCCCACCTTCAATATGCCAGGGGCTGGCGACTAGAACCGGAAAGCTGTGTCCCTTAACGGGAAATAATTTCCTTTAAACCTGCACAGACACACAATCCAAGAACACAACAAGAAGTAACCACGAAGTAAACTGATGTAGTAAAAAGTGTGATGAATGGAAAACATGCTGGAATACAAGCCCATCAAGAAATTGTAAGTACAATTTGAAAGGAAAAACAGCTCCTGGGATGTCAACTGAGGAGCCTACCTAAAGGGTATGTACAACTCATGATTAGTAGTCATGCATCACGTCACGTCAATTGATCCACCTATGAACACCATCCAGTCCTGAGTCCCTCAGCCTTGATCAACGGTTTCTGTCATCTTCCAAAGACACAATAAGGTACGGGAGAAGCTCGTGCATGGGTGAGTATATAAATACTATGTAGGGACCCCAATACCCCCAAAGGTCTCCCAAATTCTACAAATAAAATAACAAAAAGAAAGGCCTCAATCACAAAGAATGAAGAAGTAATAAATTCTAATTATGTATTTTCCCACAAATATACCTAAGGTATAAAGATATACTCATCTCATACATGAGGGAAGAATACCACAAAGGGAACACCATGAAGGTAAAAGTACCATAAAGGTAACACCACGAAGGTAACACCACAAAGGAAAAAGTAAAACAATGGTAACACCATGATGCTAACACCACAAAGTTAAAATTACCACATAGGAAACTCCATGAAGATAACACCACGAAGGTGAAGATACGACAAAGGTAACACCACAATGGTTAAAGACTTAACTCACCCCAGGTATAAGTGATGTTTAGAAGTACAGATAATTATTATCAAAGCTAGATCATCTTATTCTATCAAAAGGGACTGATACTGACCTTATGGAGTCTGACCCACACATGATCGATAGGTACTGACACCCAAAATGATCCACACAAGATCTGACCCGCCAGAGTTGATAGATACTAACCCATGCAATGTCCCACAAAGGATCTGACCCAAACAGGATCGGTATTCGCTGACCCACACAGGATCATTGAGCGTGGAACCACACATGATGTCACCCACACTTGATCATTATGTCCAGACCCACACAGTATCACTAAGCACTAACACACACTGGATCTGTGCTGACCCCCATAGGATCGCTCGGTACTAACCTCCATATGATCTGTCTCCATCCTCTGCCTCGCTGCCAGCCACTAGATTCCCGCTCATAGAATGTGTGGGAGAACATTTACTCAAGATATTAGTTGTATCTCAACATCCACACAGTTCCACAAAGAGGTATCCCAATGGACCATCCTATCCTATGGGTTCCAATGCGATAGATGATACATCTATCAAACACTAGGTTTGCGACTTATAAGCATTTTAGTTCCGATGACCTAGTTGGATTCGGGTTCGATCCAACCCAGCTGCACACCAACTTCCTCCAAACCTAATGTGGAGTATACAAAAGAACCTCTTCAATCTTAGGGTCCCATCACCATAGATGATTCATCAAACGGATTCCCGGGTTTCATGTTAGGGATATTTTAATGAAACTGGGATTGGAAGGTTCTAGGTCTGGGTCGACTCGGACCACGCCGACCCGACCCGGTTCGAATCGACCAGACCCTGTCCGGGTCCGACCCGGCCATGAGGGGCCACAGAGGGCTTGGCCTGGTTGGCCGCGATCCGGCCTGACCAGCAGGGGGCGTCGTCCAGCCCGTAAGGGCTTGACCTACTGGCATGCACAATCGAGCCCGCGGAGGTACAACCCACTGGGAATGTGTGACCCGGCCGGTGGAGGGGCGGCCAGCTGGCCTTGCGCAGCCCTGTCCATGGAGGCATGGCCTCTTGGGCATGTGTTTCCCACTAGAGCAAGGCCCACCCAAGCCGACACAGGGAGGAGTCCCCCCAGTTTTCCCGAACGGTCGAGCGGTCATTTGGTTTCTTAATCAGCATCGCACAGTAGCCACAGGACCCACAGGAAGGCATGTCCCTCCACTACCGAAACATTGAGATGTGGCCTCCAACAGTGGTGTGATATGGAGTTCTTCTTATCCTCTGACTTCCATGGATGGCTAGAGTCGGCCGACGTCATCAACCACCACAACTTCGGCCACAACCCTTTCCCATCGGCGGAGAGCGACGGCGTGCCACACCACCTCAACAGCTGGCTGGTGCCAGCCGCACTGCTAACCACCGTGGATTATTGATGCAACCCCATCCTACAGCATGCGATGGCGTGCCACCTTTATCGTGGTCAGCCGGTGCCACTGGTCTGATGGTCTTTCGTGGATAAATTAAGGGTAAACAAGGTTGTAGAGGGTCTGGGCCATGTTCGTTTGGACTAAACCATCTGCGTAAGCTTGAAAACATGAGGGAGGAAATATAATTCAATAATCACATGAAATTATAAAAAATGAAATCCCTACAGCATGATCAAATGAGAATTCATTCGATTGAGGAGAGTCAGTGTTCGTCATCCCACAACTAGCTGTTAACGATGCTACTCAAACATTGACCTCTGGTTCGTGATTCAATGTCTCTCGTCACCACCCACTGGAACCGGCTCCATAATCTAAGAGATTGGTGTTGTGGCACTTTATCATAACTTCGTCTCTTGGGGAATTCATGTCAATTCCTCTTCCCATGCTCCATATAAATAGGAGACGTGGAGGGTGTGTAATGCCCATGGAATTAATGGGGGTTCATTTAATATGAACCTTCCTAATTCCATCAGCGTTGTTACAAAGGATTTGAGGTGTCAATCCATTTAATGGATTGAAACGTCATTGGTCCCGCCACTGCTGCTTGTCCTTTGGACGAAAATATAGAAAGAAATAAAATAACAAAGTTATTTTATTAATCTTTTTAAAATCCCAAAATCTAACTTTTTCTCCAAACTCACTTTGGTCGCAGTGAAGCCTCTCTTAAGTGATTCCCAACACAGTGGATTCAATAGTTCCCTAGGATTTTTAATCTGAGCACCAGTTCAAGAGATAGAAAACACCGCCCGTGCATTTAATAAACGTATCTTAAAAAAAATTAGGAATTCATTCCGGGAACACTGGGCAACATAATCGTGCACCATTAATTTTCACATACTCATACTAATTATAAATAATTAAAAACAATTACATGGAAAATCTGGGTCTTTACATTCATATAAATAAACTAAGGAAAATAATTATTAAAAAATACCTTCTTGAACACTTCATATATCTTGGAGTCAATTTCCACTTATCTTCACATATTTTTGATAAGATCCCACCATTTTCTCCTTAACCATTCAATTATATATGACCAAAATAGCCTTCTCATGGTCTGAGAATTGGAGAAAATATAATATATATTCTATAACATCAATTTATTTCAAAAACATAAGTATATTAGAGGAATCACTGAAGGAATCTGGATATTTTTTCATAAAATAAACAATAGTGAGTTGTTCCTTCCTTTGGTCATTTCTATGTTCAACATGAATCGTATTACTATTCATTACATGAGAGTTTCTAGTGAGTATAACTATAATATTTCACATACCAATTCTCATTTTATTTTGTTTCTCTTAAGGATTATAGTTTCATTGATCCTCAAATACATATTTAAAATGATTCCTCTAGGGTCTAGCCATTAACTAATACCAAAAATCATAGATTGAGAAACATTAATTATAGTGAGTAATCAAGTATTCGTGAAAAATAATTCATTAGAATGGGGATTGAACCTAGTTCATTTTCCATGCATGTTTCATTTTGATGGTTCAGGTACTTAGAAGTTTTTCATGCTTTCATTATCTTCATAATATTAATATTGAAATAAATTTTATATTTATTAAATTTATACACGTCTATATTCATTAGTATAATGTTGTAGGGGTGTCCATGGGTTGAGTTGGGTCATGTTGGAGATTTTTTGGACTCATACAAACAAAACATTAAAAGGTCAGGTCGATTTTGGTCTGGTTAATCAAGTTATTGATGGATTACTGATCTACATGACACAAAAAATGTGATACTACACCATTGGTTGGCATCAGTACCAATGATATTTTCCATATAATATATCCATTATTTCTCTGTTTTAGAACAATATGCATTTAAACAATTACCACTTCGAATATAATTTATCGAAGAAATCCACTTATATATATGATAAAAAAAACTTATTCACTAAGAAAGTTTTAATAACCTAAGCCAAATGCTCTTTTTGTTTGTTAAATTCAATTTTCAATAAGTATCATCAATCAGGGAATGTGTTCTAAGTATTTTTTTTCAAAAAAAAACAAACAACCCTTATTCAAATAGCTTATAATAAGTGATAAATATTCTAGTCTTTTTTTTAATGTGTTATTAATAGAATATAATAATATCCTAAAATAATACTTTAATAGCTACAAGTAGTATAATGGAAATTTGTGACATTTGAAGAGGGACTATAATGTCAGATGACACAAAATAATTTATTATATGTTTGATAATAGAAATTAAAATCATTATATAACACTCAACATATACAATAATTAAATTTAAAATTAATATGTGTTAATAATTATATTTTAAAAATAATAGAAACTCGTATATTTTAGTAGAAAATAACTTAAGTGATAGAAAAAAAATTACAATTATAGAAAACACCTATAAAGAAAAATTCATCATAATTTATAACTAATAAGTGATAAGTTATAATATTTATAAGAATTTCAAAAAATGTAATCAAATAAGATCCTATAAAGGTGACCAGTCGTAATTGAAAAATTCAAACAACTACTTGTATGGTGACCTTATATCTCAAAACTATCAATAATACCTAGAATCAAGTCATGATCGGGTTCCAAACATTAATTTAGATTAGTAACAGACACTGATCATCATGAAAATTTCAATCAATAGAATCTCTAGAAAAAAATATTTGGACTATAATTCAATCACATAGTTGTAGAAAGAATTAATATAAGAAAAAAATTAACATAATATATAATAAATAATGTAATCATTTCTAGATGGATTCTTGTTCATTCAAAAAGTATAAACACAACAAGGGGGAAATTTTGATAGCCTTAATAAAGTTGAAACACCAAATTGTTTTAGGAATCTTTCTACCCAGATTTGAGAAATCAATTTGACACATGTTTAAGGGATCAACTATGATTAAGTGATGCTCCAAATTTTTGTAAGAAATAGGTGTTTTAATCCATGTGGTATGGGTTTATACATATATTTTTTAATAATTAATCCAATAATCTGATACACCTCTGAGATGTTAAGATAAATTATTCCAGCATGGAAATTTAGAAAATTTGAAGCACTTAACTATGATATAGGATGTGTTTATATGAACTGGAATACTAATAAATGAGAAGGGAAATGGTTTTATTTAAGAGACCCCATCCTTGGACCATACCCAAACTTTCTACGCTATATAACACACAATGAAACACCTATGATAATTTTATTAAAACTATCTATGATCTATAAAATAACCTTGAAACATATATTGAGCTTTAATAAATATATTTTATCAGGAAAATATATATGGAGTTTCTAAATTATTTAAAAAACCTAAGATGAATGGGTGGATAAATTATTGAAATACTGAAATTGGGGAGTTGATTAAAAATATTAAACAATACATGGTCAAATTTAGAAGTAAAATTAAAAGTGAACCAAATATGAAAATATGTTGTTTGGATTCATAAAAAAGTGAGGTAATTATAGAAATTAATAAACCCTAAAATAGTTTTGAATACTGTATAAGAGAGATAATTATATATTTAATGGGAATGAATTTTCTTAGTGATCATAGAGAAACATTTAAAATGGAAATAGAATGAATATTTCTGATTTCTGGATTCTATGGATATTTGGGCCATATGTTCACATGTTTCAAGTATTCTAGAAATTATTTGATATGTAATGTTTTTATAAATTTTATTTAAATAATGGTCTTAGCAAATACTTTTTGGTTGTCGTTTGAATATCTGAGATTATAGGAGGGAATAATAAAGTGGATAAAATTAACTTAGCATGGTGTTTTTTGTTACAACTATTTTACTATGATTAAATAGAATCACGAACATGTTTGTGGAATTAACATTATGAATTAAATTTCAATAATAAAATATATGCCCAATGAATAAATTAATGTAATCACTAAATAAGTAATAAAATAATACGAAAATTATACCTTAACTAAGAGTTCTCAGTAAGATTTTTAATTGTACTTAATAAAATAAATTAAAATTAATCTAGTTTAATTAGAATGCTAATTGGTTAGGAATTTCTAAACCAATTTTAGGAATAAATTAACACCACAATGATATTTAGATTCAAATAAATATGAAATGTAGGAAATCATCCTCCTATACTAAATGTTGAATCATAAGATACTGTAGATAATGGAATAACTAGAATATTTTGTTAAAAGCATGAGTGGACTAGATAATTTCTTATATTTTCTTTTTCGCCACCTAAATATATCAAATCCAGCAAAATCATCCTCAAAATCATCAATGTATATATATATTTCTAATTCATTCATTTTTTGGGTCAGTTGACACTTTTCTTTGACCTATATGCATCTTTATATTTCTCATCATCCTCACTAAAACTACCATCATCATGAATATGGTAATCTTTATGAGGACATGATTCACATAGATCACGAAGGATGATATATTTTCATTCAAAAAATTCAAAGAGTTTATTCATATCTTCTATTAATTTAATAATGAAATCATTATTCTCTTCATAAAAAAATATAATTTCATATATACCCTAATCCAAATATAATGTATATCGGGGATCAATAACAACTACCACAAAAAGAGACCATTAAAACTAAATCCATTAACCATTAATTATCCAACTTCACTATAATTTAAATATCTATTTCACTCATGGTAATATTATTACTTTTCATCCATTTGTTGGGTTATATATATATTTCCCAAATCATATGAAATAAAGTGTGTTTTAACACATACATAGAACGAAAAACATTCAATAGTGCTAACATTATTATTTTTTAATAACATGAAAAATACAAGATAACACCACCAACAATATGATGGTAGATTCCAAAAATCATTGATAAGATCACACCTAAAACTTTAATCCTCCTAATAGTTGATAAATAATTTCTTGTACTTCCCAAGAAACATCCAACATAACTTAGAAAAAATTTATCTCTGTATGAACATCATGAATTATGGTCTCTTTACTATGTATTTTTAAATCCCATGTAATTATCTTGAAATTAGCCAATATGGAAGGTGAAATTCTCACAAACTTTCAACACATGATTCTAGAAATTGATGTTGATATTTATTTTAAACCATAACTAATAATAAGGTTTAAAATGTGTGAAAAATATATCATATGCATATTCCATTATTTAACAAAAGACTTTCTGCAAATCATTTACCATACACATCAAATAATTGATTGTTCTATTAGTAGAAATAGTATTGTACCAAGTAATAGTATTAATCATTTCAATCTCTGATGTTTCACTATTTATTTTAATACTTAGAAAATTGTTTCACCTTTATCATAAAAAATAGTAAAATACAGTTTTTTATTTAAGATCTAATTATCACCATCAAAATATTAGTTCACGCATATATAATTTATATTCTGAAATGAATTCCATGTTTTAGTTGTAAGACATACCATATGAGATAATGTAGAAAAAATAAACATTAATTTTTATTTCTCACTCAAATATATTTTCTAAAGAACTGTAAAATATATTTTACTATATGAATCATAAAATTGAGGTTGAAAAACATAAATAAATTATCTAAATCCTTCATTATCAATAGAATAAAATGATAGCTTCATAATGATTATAATTTTAAAAATTTCTATAAAATATTGTTCTTGATTAAACTGGTCTATAGAAATTTTAATCATGCCATCATCCTCATATTCACAGTTCTTTCTGACACAAAATGTTTTTTTTTGACTTTTCTCATGTTTTTTCAGTGGAATTTTATTCCACCATATCAAATTACTATTAAAATTTCTAGTTACATGTTGTCCAGAAATTCAAGCATAATCGTTACCACAATATTTACATATATCTCTTCCATATTTTTTCATATGATAATTATCCCAATATTTAGAAGCTCTATAAGGTTCATTAGAAATTGTTACCTTCATAAGATACTTCTTACCCTATGTTTATTCAATAATTTTTCTACTACTGAAACCCCTACTATTTCTTTTATTGTATTGGTATTTGGAGTAGACTCCATTATCCCTTGGATTTTTTATGAAATTGAGAGTGTAGAGAAACATGTACAAACCTCAATGAATGAAAATATAGACTGATACTATCATTAATAGAAAACACTCCTTTCAACTTATGATAATTTGGTTGTGGCACATCCCTATTAGAAGAATTATTTTTTGATGAATGCATGAGGGCTTGGGTTATTAACACATCAATAGTGAAGAGAAAATATATGAAGAATAATGGAGGTTCTAGAAAGAGCTATGTAGATATTAGTTCATTCACAACACTAAGAGGGTGAGGGAGGGAACAATAGTAAATACATATAATGATTGGGCTGGGGATTTAAGAATGAGAAGGGATGGAGAGGGAGGAAAATGATGGATGTGTTAGAGTTGGTGTCCTGATAACCAATGGTTTGTACTTTGATTGCATGAATATAGCCTTATTATATATTGTTTATTGTTCTGCATGACTATAATATAATAATGTCCTGGAATATTTGTTGCATTAATAAGGTCATGGAAGATTTTCATTATGATGAGAACCTTGAAATGCTACAACCATATTCTTATGTAATGTTCTATTGTTGGATAAAATACTATTATAGGACACATAGTATACATACCATCATGTGCGAGTTCGCATAAGAAGACAAGACTCTCTCTCATGGTGTTCGCAGTTGGTAATCTCGAAGATGGGAGATTATGAGAACACACCCGCCAGTAGTAATTCTGCATGTCTTGGTGTCATCGTACATTTCTATCTACATGTATGTGTAATGGTCCATAGACTATAAGATTATCATTAACTCATGTCATGACTCGCGCACTTTTTTGTTGATGAAAACCATCACGAAGACAGTTGGCAGGAAGTAGGGTACATTGGGTGTGTCACGAATGACATGTTATTAATGGATTTGTTGAGGAAGGATTTTTCCCTTCCATATTCATGGAAGTAGATATCTCGGGCCCTTTTATTGAAATAGAATTCCCACCCAAATTCTATGGCCATGGTGTCACAATGAGTTTATTTCTAGAAGTCAAAGAATGACAGATGAAGCATATATGTTTATGACACTACCATGAAACCTGCTTCATGAGATATTGAGAAAAAGGGATTAAATTACACTGTAAGCATTCTTATGAGGTGACACATCAAGCCGACATCAAATTCATTCTCTTGGGTTCCTTGACCCGTTGCGTGAAAGTAATCTTGGAATTTAGGCAAGCCAGCCTAATGCCATCGAGAAATAGGCCTAGAGGGTCACACAATAAATGTATCCAAGTATCTCAAGTATAATAAAGATTATTCCTGTATGTGTTTTAATTATTATTCAAGGAATCTTAAATCATTTTAATGTTAGAGGAAGAATAAAATGAAAACAAGTACATGATGTGTATTAATGATTACACACTGTGTAGTTTTTATTTAGTAAAGGAAATGAAAAACAAGTACACGCCATGTATTAATTTTTACACGGCGTGTAGTTTTGTAAAAAACATGTACACACTGTGCATTAATGATTACACATCGTGTGGTTTTTCCAATCCAATTTTTGAGGAAATAATATTTTTTTATGATATTTATTATAATCAGCGTGGGTACATGTCAAGGAATTAATTATTCAACATGGGGGTTTCAAAATAAGAGTTAATGAAATAAATTTAATGTTTAATGTGTTTATTTATTCTCATAACTCTATAACCTCAAACCCAATAATAAATATCCTCACAACCACAACACTTTTACCTAATCGTTGTACCCAACAATTCTGGAGAATTCTCTCAATGCCGAAAGAACTCCTTCTTCCAAGAATTCTCTCAAGATCAATAAAGATACCCCTCCATCAGATCAACATGATCTAAGGTGGATAATTCAAGAAAAGGTTTCTCTACACTATCACCCAGAGACTCCTTTGGCAATGTCCAGAGATACGTGGTGCACGGGTGGATCACCGCTAAACTAAGTCTACCCTTGGCTTCTGCGATGCAATTACGAATCACATTGGAACGTGATGATAAATAACTATGAAGAATGAAAGCCATAAAAGGTACTTCTTGTGAATTAATTAAATTAATTATAATCAAACTATGATGATCCTCTTTTACGGTTTAGGGACTATTCTTCTTCTTTGTCTATTTATGTGATTCGATCTGTGGAGTCCAGCATTTATCATCATATTGATCCTAGATTGATCATTGCTAATGACAAAAAGCCAAGGGGCACAACCACCCATGAGCTTTCGCTGGGCCAAAAACCTTCAATTGGTTTCAGAGAGTGGTTACAAAGTTGATTATAGTTATTTAAGTTACATTGATAATTTACGCATTTATATTTGATTCAATTCAAGATAAATTGTTCTATATAAATGAATGATCTCAATTTTTTATTCCTCCTTTGTTTCTCGATTCACATCACAGAAACGACCTTTTAATTTTAATTTGGATTAAAATGAAAAGGAGGAACTCATCTGAAGGAGCTCCTCATTCTGTCTATACACCACAAGAATAATCGGTGTGTAGTAAAAAATAAATGTCATGTACATAGGTTTAACGAACCTGTACTAGTACACCAAAACCACTCCGTTTGAATTGAGAATACCAAAGTCATTATTACATCGTGTTGACTAGCACAGAACGACGCATGGAAACTGGAATACATGACATTTATGTTGAATCAACACATTGTGTAGTCCGATCTGGCCCCTATGAAACCATATACAAGGGGAATCCATGTACCGCGTAAACATGATTTCCAGGCTGGTAACCGCGTAAAAAGGAAATACACGCCGTGTTAGATTAATCTACATGCTATGTACTCCAAAATTTCCAAAGTACAGAAAACACGTCAAAGCTCCCAGGATGTAATTTGGATAAAGTGTGAAAACAAATACACGGCATGTAATATAACATACACACCGTGTACATTCTAAAAATGGAATTTCACCAGGTTTCCTCCAAAGCACAAAGACCTATACAAGGAATATGGATGAGAAAAATCTCTAGGAAATTCAGAAAGGTAATTAAGATAAATAATTGATTAATCATAAGATCATAATTAATTGAATTCAAGCATGACTTATCTTGAATAAAATAATGATTAAATAAATTTTAATACTAAATGTTCGTAAATTTTGTTGCATGCTATGGATGATCATGAGCTATACCAAAAACCATTTTTGTGTGTATGGCTTTATTTAAATTTATTTAATTGAAATTCGTTGTCCTACGAGCATTCTTCCAATAAAATGTTTGGTCTGCGTGCCTGTGGTTTCTTTAATGTAAACCCCATTTAATGGAGGATCTCCCAAGACATAGGAGACAGTTCAAAATCTGAAGCTGAGGTGAAACCAACCCAAGAAGAGACAAATGTGGATAGGTGGGAGCTGTAAAAACACGAACCATCAGGTTCAAGGTGTTTTTCCCTAGGTCAGGGATAGCTTATCAAAACCACTAGATAAGTTAACCAATAGAAGATCATGATCATACCATCTTATTTTATTTCTATCTGATTTCATGGTTTATTTATTATGTATGTGTTGTCACTCTTATATAATTAATGAAATGAATATGCCTGCAAAGATGGAATAAAATAAAAATAGGACTATGCGTAAACATTATCAGAACATGGTTAATCACTAAAGCAAGCATCACTTAATATTAAAAAGCATGTGATATTGGGAAAAACACATAAAGGATTAAAATCCCACAATTACCATATTTAGGCAGACCATGACTTCTATTACTTGATTAAGGGACAGACTCAATAAATCTATGTGTTTAGCCAGCCCTTGTTTGGACACTTACTTTTATAAAGGAAGCTCTTATGAATGTTTCATGTTGACTTAAACATTTTACATCAAGATGAGTATCCCTTTCTAGACTTGTTGTAAAATGGAGGCAGGTGTTAAGGAAAACTATGTCAGGATTTTAAGATTTGGGAGTCCACTCAATAGATCAAGGAACTGTAAGATCATAGTTGACAAAGACCTACCTACCTAAATACCTTTAAATTGCTTGACCAACCTTTTTTGGAGTTATGCGAAGGGGAAGATAGATCATTTCCACTATAATGTCATCACAACTGGACATTCTGAGTTCAATGATGAGGGCCATTGGGACATTATAAAATAGTTGTAGAATTAATAAATTCATTTATTATTTTTTATAAAATGTAATCAAAGGGTAGTGATATATCATCTATTTTAATTTGTAGAATCAATATGAAAAACTCGTCAACCACATTTTCTCGGTGATAAATTATGGATAAATACAATATACCCACAGCTAGTAACTTTTAGGAATGGTTTAGGCGCCTTCAGGTTATCCTACACCATGAATGAATGTTTTACGTGATGGAGTCCTCACTTCCTCATTTGGCTGCCCAAGGGGAGAGTGATAATGATTTCCTGGTCTATGATCAACAATTGTTTGATGGACTCGACTTTCAATGTTCGATGTTGTCATCAATGTCTAGTGATCTCATGTAGTCTCATGAAGATATGGATGCGTACATCATGCTCGAGAACCTCCGTGGTCTATACAAGGAGAGAGCAAGACAAGAAAGGTTTCAGATCTCTAAGGATCTATTTCAGAGCAAGATTAGAGATGGTGTCCCAGCGGGGCCTCATGTAGTCATGCTCATTGGATACATTGAGCGCTTGGAGGTTATAGGGTTTAAACTCCCAGAAGAACTAGGTACCGATCTCATTTTTGAATCCCTCCCCCAGATCTTCTCTATCATTGTTGTAAATTTCAACATGAACCACATTTGAGAAGTCTCAATCTGATCTTCTTATCCTCATTCTCCATGTGGAAATGATATGAAGTGTGAAAATCATGTTATCCATATGGTTAATAAAGGGAAGGGGAAGGTGAAAATCATTAATCCTAAGGCTTTTTCAAGGCCTACCAATAAAATTATGATAAATGGGGAGGCAAGAGAATAGGAGGCTGTTTGTTTCGCATGTGGAAAGAAGGTCCACTGGAAGAAAAACTGCACCCAACCAAGGAAGCAAGGGAAAGCTTCGGGAGTGTTTGTTATCGAATGTAATATATCTATATCTAACAATTGGGTTTTAGAAACTTCTTTTGGTGCTCACATCTATATCCAAATACATGTACCAATTAGATTTAGAAATATTGAATGAGGTGAGGTGGATTTGTGAGTAGCCAATGGAGCCAGACTCTCTATTGTAACTGTCAAAGAATACCACCTCATATTGCCTACTAGGATGGTGTTGGTATTAAAAGATGTTATTATGTACCCTCTGTAACCAAAAACATTATTTCACTTTCCAGATTGGATATTGTTGGATTCATCTTCATGTTTGGAAATGAATGTTGTTTCTTTTATAAATATAGCTTTTGTTCTGGAAGGGCACATTTATTTAACATCCTTTATGTGTTAGAGTACACAAACCAAGTAATGGAAATCGTTGAAAAAGTTAATTCACATGACTCATACCACACCCAACTTTGGAATCACAGGTTAGGTCATGTTAATGAGAAATGTTTGAAAAAATTACTTCAAGATGGGTATTTAGATTCTTTTGAACTAAAACCACTTGGTGTTTGTCATGCGTGTCTGCAAGGAAAAATGACCAAAGCCCCATTTACTGGGAAAGGTGAAAGGGATAATGATATTCTAGAATTAATTCACACAGATGTGTGTGGACCATTTCTAGTTGAAGAAAAAGGTTGGTTATTGTACTTCAGAACTTTTACTGAGGATTTTAATAGATATGGAAATATTTACTTAATGTGGTATAAGTTAGATTCTTTTGATCAGTTCAAAGAATACAAGAATTAAGTTGAGAACCAGCTTGGTAAGAAGATTAAGAAACTCCGCTCAGACAGAGGAGGATAATATCTTAATCATGACATCATTGATTTCTAACGGGTGTCTGGGATTCTACATCAACTCACTACTCCTTACATGCCTCAGTGGAATGGTGTAAGTGAAAGGAGGAACTACACCCAATTGGACATGGTGAGATCAATGATGAGTCATGCGAGTATTCCATTATCCTTTTGGGGATATGCATTACAAACAGCAGCACACATACTAAACCATGTGTGAAATAAATTGATAAGTGGTATTCCATAAGAATTATGGAGTGGACGCAAAGGCATGTTATCAACATTACATGTGTAGGGAAGGGAAGCATTTGTTAAGGCCTCTTCACGTAACAAGATTTCACCCCGAGGCACAAGTTGTACCTTTATAGGATATACCAAGGAAATAATGGGATATTACCAATACAACCCCTCATATAAAAGGGTTACAGTGGAAAGCCATGGCATATTACTTGAGAGGGATCACATCTCCAAAAGATATAGTGGGATCTAGATAGACTTTGATGTAGTTGAGGATTAAGGTACACAAGAGTCGGTACAAGAACAGATTCCACAACGCCATGGGGAAGAACAATCTATTCCAGAGACATAAGAACTACGTAGGAGCATGAGAGAGGTTAGAGAACCATAATAATATGGTTTTCTTTTCACAGAGGATGGTGACTCGTTATTTGTTGACAATGATGATCCTCTTACCTTCAAGGAAGCAGTTGAAGGCACATACGTTGCCATGTGGCAAGAAGCCATGATTTATGATATAGATTCCATGTACCAAAACCAAATCTGGATTTTGGTAGATCCCCTATATGATGTAAATCCTGTTAGTAATAAATGGGTATTCATGATGAAACTGGACATGGAGGGAGAAGTCAGCACCTATAAGGCACGACTGGTTGCAAAAGTTTTTATACAGCGTCAAGGAATTGACTATTATGAAACCTTTTCACCGGTTGCGATATTGAAATCCATCAAAATCATATTGGCCATTACTACTTACCATTACTATGAAATTTGGAAAATGGATTTCAAAACAGTATTCCTTAACGAGATGTCTAGGAAGATGTATACATGACACAACCTGAAGGTTTTGTGAGTCCAAAGGATGCCAACAAGGTATGAAAGTTGCAGAAATCCATTTATGGATTAAAGAAATCATCAAGGTCATGGAACATTCGTTTCAATAAAGTTGTAATGGAATTTCGCTTTATTAAGAACGAATGTGAGCCTTGTGTCTAAAAAAGGTTTAGTTGGTGTGCAGTCATTTTCTTAATAGTATATGTTGATGACATATTACTAATTGGAAATGATGTACCAGTCTTACAGTCAGTTAAGGTATGATTGGATAAATGATTCTCTGTGAAACGAATCGGAGAGACATCATTTATTCTTGGGATCAAGTTCCATCGTGATAGATCAAATAGAATGTTTGGCTGAGTCAAAGTCCATACATTGACAAGATACTGAAGAGATTCAGCATGGAATAGTCCAAGAGGGGATTGTTTCCAGTGTCACATGGCATTCATCGTTCCAAAACAATGTGTCCTCAGACATAAGAGGAATGAAATAAAATGAAAAGGATACCTTATGCATCTGTGATTGGGTCAGTCAGGTATGCTATGCTATGTACAAGGCCAGATGTTTCTTACGCATTAAGTGCGGTAGACAGATATCAACCTGATCTAGGAGACCTCCATTGGATGGCAGTAATGACTATCCTTAAGAATCTGAGGAATACTAAGGATATGTTTTGGGTTTATGGAGGATATGAGGAACAATTCATCAGAGGACATGTAGATGCTAGTTTCTAGAATGATTAAGATGACATGAAGTCACATACTGGACACATCATCAGTTTGAATGGAGGTGCAGTGAGCTGGAATAGCTCAAAGAAAGGTGTGGTCGCAAATTCTACAGTAGAGTCCGAGTATATCGTATCTTCTGAGGCAGCTAAATAATTAGTATGGATATGAAGCTTCGTCCAAGAGATAGATGTAGTACCTAGAAGTAAAGATCATATAACACTCTATTGTGATCCTTCTGCAGTGGTGGCACATGCCAAAGAGCCAAGGTCACATCAGCAGACAGAGCACATACTTTGGAAGTATCATATCTCGAGGGATTTTTCATAGAGAGGTGATGTTGCAGTGAGTAGTATTTTCATGGAAGACAATGTGGCATACCCCTTCACTAAAGCCTTGCCTCAACAGAAACATGATCATCATGTGAGGTCTAGCAGACTAAAGGTCGTAGGCAGTTGTCTTTAGTCCAAGTGGGAGTTTTTTAGGGTTGGAGTCCTGAGAACCAACTTTTTTTAGTTTGATTATTTGAATATACCCTTATTATATATTGTTCATTATTGTTCATGACTATAATATAATAATGTATTGGAATATTTGTTTCCTTAATAAGGTCTTGACATATACCTGCTATAATGAGAACCTTGAGTTTATATAACATTATTACTAAATAAAGTTCTACAGTTTGATGAATTACTATGATAGGACTCATAGTATACAGACAATCATGTTCAAGTACTCGTCAGAGGATGAGACCCTCTGTCATGGAGTTCTCACCTGGTAATCTCCAAGATATGAGATTATGAGAATAGACCCGCCAGTAGTAATTCCACATGTCTTGGAATCATCAAACATTTCAATATATGAGCCGGTGTAATGGTCCTTAGACTGGAATATTATCATTATCTCATGACATGACTCGTGCACTTAGATTTTTTTACAAAAACCATAATGAATAAAGTTGGCGGGAAGAAGGGTATGTTAAGTGTGTCACGAATGACATGATATTAATGGATAATCAGAAGAAGGATTTGTCCCATCCATATTTATAGAATTAAATATCTCAGGCCTTTGATTGAAATGGAACTGTCGCCCAAATTCCTTGGCCATGGGGTCACAACGATTTTATTTCTTGAAGTCAAATAATGAAAGATCGAGCATATAAGTTTATGAAACTTCAATGAAACCTTCTTGATGAGATATTGAGACAAAGTGAATAAATTACACAGTAAGCATTCATATGAAATGACATGTCAATGCGACATCAACCTCTTTCTCTTGTGTACCTTGAACCATTTCTAGACAGTAATCATGGACTTTAGGCAAGCCCGCCTAATTCCATCGAGAAATAGGCTTAGAGGGTCACACACTAATTATATCCAAGTATCTCAAGTAGAATGAATATTATTCCCTTATTTGGTTTAATAAATATTCAAGGATGCCTAAATCATTGTACTATTGGTGGAATATTAAAATTAATACAAGTACACACCATGTATTAATGATTACACATTGTGTAGTTTTAATTTTGGAAAGGAAATGAAAAACAAGTACACACCGTGTATTAATGATTACATGAAATGTAGTTTTATGAAATACAAGTACATGCCTTATATTAATGATTACACACTATCTAGTTTTTTTAGTTAGGATTTTGGGGAAATAATATTGTTTTATGATGTTTATTATAATCAGCGTGGTCGCATGTCAAGGAATTAATGATTCGACATGGGGGTTGTCAATAAGAGTTAATGAAATAAATAAAACATGTAACACATTTATTTCTTGTCATAAATCTATAACCTCAAACATGATTATAAATATCCTCACTACCCCAACACTTTTCCCAAATTGTTGTACACAACAATTCTGGTGAATTATCTCAAAGATGAAAAAACTCTTTCCTCCAAGAACACTATCAATATCGAGAGGGATCCTCCTCCATCGAATCAAGACGGTCTAAGGCGGACAAAGCAAGGAATGGTTTCTCCATGCTATCACCCAGAGACTCCTTTGGTGATGTCCAGAGATACGTGGTGCACATTTGGATCACCACTAGAGGAAGTATACCCTTGGATCTCTTATGCAACAACGAATCACATCGGAATGTGATCAGAAATATAAATGAATATAGAATGCCAAAAAGGTACTTCTTTTCAATTAATTAAATTAATTATAATCAACCTATGATGATCCTCTTTTATGGTTTCAAAACTATTCTTCTTCTTTGTCTATTTCTGTGATTTAATCCATGGAGTCTGGCATTTATCGTCGTATTGATCCCAGATTGATCATTGCTAATGACAAAATCCATGTGGGAACATCCACCCACGAGCTTCCGCTGCGCTCGGAACCTTCAGGATGGACTACAAGGATAAAATTGAATGGAATAATGGGACAATATAGAGTAATGGGGGAGGAAGAAAAATAGGATTTGGGTTATTCCAGATTATTAGTGAGGGATGTTCAAGGGTCAAGGAGGGAATCAAAGAGGTGGATTAGTCACTCGGTGGGTGTTCAGTGTGTGATGATGGTTCTTAATCAATCATTCCGGTTTTATGGGTCAGTTAAGGAAATTATTTAGAAAACCTAAGACTTGACATGATCCATAGATGGGTCAACCTAGCAAAACCCACCACAAAATTATTTGTGCATTGCCCAAACTGGTCAGGTCAGGTCTGGTCTATCAGTTCATGTTTGGTCTGGACACCCCTAAAAATTGTCAATGAAAAATGAATTACATCACATCCTGGTGAAGGTAGTCTGTATATATACACAAATGATATTTCAACTTTTTGAAGGATAGAATGAAAGAAAGTAAAATAACAATTCACCTTTAAATAATCATTATTATATCATAAATACAATATAAATTATTTAAATCTATCATTACTACCATCCATGTAAAGTGGAAATTAAAAATAATCCACATCCCTTTATGGAGTTGGTAATCCACATGTATGCACGGGTGAAATTGTCATTTTTCAACAGATGGATAGGTGAGAAGGTAAGGATTATCTTATATTTTTTGTATCATAATTATGTCATAATTATCATATAATATTAGTCATAATAACTATACATTGATGTTTCTGATGAAAAATTAAATACATCACATTGCAAGATGGTAGTCTGCAATACACATGAATGATGCTTTTGTTTCCCATTTGATGAAGAAGGAGGTGAATAAAGGTCACGACATCATCATAATAACATATCATTATATTGTTGATACGTATTCTTTATATCATTATGGTTGGTGTTCTAATGAAAAATGCACTCAATATTGTGTAAAGGGGTGTAATAAAGGTATTTGTGTAGGTTTTGGCCAACCTAAGTGTAGAGACCCATAGCTTGACGTACATGAACATTACATTACTTTTTCAGAATACTTAATACATAACAAAAACACACACACAAGGATCGTAATAGTTTAGTGTCTTTGGAAACTCGGAATAAAATATTCTAATCGTGGTGAAAGATCTTCAACATCTCCCATAAAGATCTTCCTTTTTTTACCTAAAACCTTTCTTTATATCCTGGGGAAAAGAAAACATAAAAGGGTGAGATCAAATGCTCAGTAAGGGTAAACAAAAGAAATATCAATCACATTGTATTCATAAGAACATAACATTTTGGAAATCATAACTGGAAAAAGAGAGCATAATTTCATAACATGGGACAAATCATGGTAGTGAAATGTAATCACAATAATCATAACTTAAAACATGAAACTTTGTGTCATTCACACATAATCATAGAGAATCATTTCTTGTTAGTCAAGACTCATTGCCAAGACTATCTTAGTGGACAAAGTCCCTTTTCTGAATCGAGTAACCCTCGTTTCAGTCCTGTTTCACTGAACCGGTATAACCTACCATTACAGCCATGTCTATCTCATGAGATATAAAATCTTTACCCAATGCATTGTAGGGAGATATAGGTCCCACCCATCTCATAATGATACCACTATTATGTGTGCCACAAAATCATAAATCATACATCATAGCATAACCCATGAAATAAAATGGGATTCTTAAGCATCATGCCATCATAACAGAATCCATAAACAATTGATATCATTTCATCATAAGAAAATTGAATCCATTTAAATCATAGAGAAATTTTACTTGAAACATACACATATGAAATAATGTCATCATAGATGTAAAATAGTTTTGACAAAACACTTGAAATGAATTCTTGAGGAAAATATCCTTTCTTCTTTAAAATCATGTTCTTTTCACAAAATCCCATGCAATTTTAAAAGATAAGCGTTTTATTAAAAAAATCATGCAATCTTGTAGAGGAATCTTCTTGAAAATGAGGCGTTATGAAACCGTAAAAATCCTTTCACGCCGTATAAGTTAAAAATAACATTCTCCTCGTACTTTTGTTGGAAAAGTCAAAAAGTACCTTGTACGAAAAACGACAAAAGATTCCTTTCATATTCTTTACTAAAAACTCACCAAAAGGTAAAATTGGATTTAAAAAAAATTGTAGGTGGATGGAAATAATATTACATATTCAGGAAACATGGATGTGGATGATAAAATACACCCCAGTAAATAGTAAAGTATAAACAATCTCGGATAAAAATGAGATTGTGATATTTCCCTTACCTTAGGTCCGACTTGCTTTGTAAGTGTCTGAACCTCCTGTATAATGATTTAAATCATGTTATTGACTTATTCCAGAATAATATTCATTGTTATTATATCATATATGGTCCACTTATTACTTTATATTACCTGTTCTTTCATAAATTCATGATAATGTAGCGTTTTGGGTAGAATCGTCTCATTTGTCGTTCGTGTTTTTAACTTGTAATTATTCATATGATTACTTAGATCATGATTACTTAATTCCAGAATATAAAACATGATTTATATATATATATTCAGAATATACATATATAATAATCAGTAAATGGAAAGAAATACACCGTTCATGGAGACGGTAGTCCGTACGTACGCATGAACGCTGTTTTCGTTTCCTTATTGAATTGAATGGAATTAAGTAGATGACATACATATAAATATAAATAAATCCAGTATCATTATCAGGTCATATATTTCATTGGTACTTATTATATATACTTTATAATCATTCATGAATGGTTAATCATTGAGAATGAATCTCATCGCGTCGTGGAGACGGTAGTCCGTACGTACGCACGAGCGATGATATCGTTCTCATGGTCGTGGAATTGTGTTTAAGTGTATGTATACTATTTCAGTATGAATATCACTTTATAATAATCATATATAGTTACTCATTACACCTTTATACCCATCCAATTAAGGTGGTGGCGGAAAATAGATTACACCACGGCATGGAGACGGTATTCCGTACGTACGCACGCGCGGTGATTTCCTTTTTCCATAGGATGGATAGGAGGTTAATTAGAGTTGTTTCGTATTTATAATAACATATCAGTATATAAGAAATACTGATGTTATTACTTTATCATGAAACAACTAATGAAGAAGAAGTTGAAGAAGAAAGAAATTGAAAAAGATCGGTAATGGATATTACCTTTTTTTGACGCGCCTTTTCTTAGCCTCCACTTAAAGAACTAAGGATGGTCTTTGAAGAATACCAGGACCTCTAGGATGATACTAGGGAAGTGGAGAAGGGATTTTGGCAGGGGTTGGCCGAGCTTGAGTGCTCAAATTGGTGTGAGGAGGAGGGGGAGGAGGTGCCCATTTATAAGGGAGGAGAGGGGCACCTTAAGAATATCTCAAAATATTATTTTATGTTAAAGCCAAAATCGGTTTATAATGGTTCAAAAGGGTCTTATTTCGAAGCTAAAGTGGGGAAGGGTCGAAATCCAATCGACCAATAGTATTTAGACAAGTTTAGGGTATTATTGTAACCTTATCAATTAGATTTAACTCTAAGTTAAATAATTTAACTTTTACCATGTCTTTTTGTTTTCTTTCACAATATGGTTAATACACTTACTATAACATGCCAAACGAACCCCAAATTGTTTATTATTAATATATATATCCTTATCTAAGTCATTTGGCCGAACCTTAGATTTTTAAGAATAAAATAACAATTAATAATATAATATTTTATTTAAAAACTATTTTGTGTCAATTTTGACACTATTTGATATATGATTTTTTTGAAAGTCATAACAAAATTATATGTTCGAACCAAGTTGATTAAATCAACACTAATATATCATAGTAACCTAGAAAATTAGTTTAATTCATAAAAAGTCTCAAATTACATTTATTGTTGTGTTTATAACATCAATTATGTCAATATTTCATTAATAAGACAACTACTCCATCATCTATGTGTCAAAATAAATGATAATTATTTAATCACTAAAAATTCTAAATAAATTACTATGATGTAGATAATTGTATTAGCTTTCTGGGGACTATTTAGGTTCGATGTTTCATGAAGTTTATCACTAGATTAAAATTATTATACTTATAAGATTTAAGAAAGTGACATGTTGTCACATTCTTTGGTTTTAATAATAATTAAGTTATTTTCATTGAACAAATTTAATTAAATGAATCTAATCCGACCCTTAGGTGATATGGGTCAACTTTTAGTCATCCAATAGGTTTTTGACATTTGTTAGGGTAATTTTCAAATATTATATTTACCCTTAATTACCTGATTTACCTTTAACTATGGTAAATAAAATTTACCGTAGTTACTATTCATAATTCCCAAAAATGAAAAGTAGACTATTAACATAATTTGGATCCACTGATTCCAAATATGGAATCCATTTTTTAAAATTCAATACACAGAAGTTGCAGAAATTAAATTAAAATTAATCCTGTTGTTCAATAAAAATGGGTTTTTGTTTAAAACATTGCAAAAGATTGAATTGATTTAACCTACGAATTCAAGGTAAAATCAATGCTAATGAAATACATTATATTAAATGGTAAAAATATATTCTATTTATACTTTAAAACCATTAAATATTATAATTTAACCACATAAGATATTATGATGTAAAAAGTTGTTTTTAATTTAAATATAGCGTGTTTTTTACTATTCATTAAAATGTGAAAGTTACCAGAATAATATGAAAATCTTATCCAAAGTAAATTTTTATTTCTTGATTCCAAAGAAGGGTTTTATTTTGTCAAATGGAACTTATAAACTTGTCAATAACTAGATTTAAAGTGGGTGCGCCATCAAAAGGCGGCAAAACTGCATTTTTTTAAAAAATACTTATTTTACCCGAAAAATTTATTTTGTTCTTATACCATGTTCTAGATATGTGTAAGATGAATAATAATGTTATAAAATTCAATATTTAGTTAATACTATTCATAATGGCTAGTTCATGACAATATTATAATAATATAACATTGTTTATTAAAACCCGGTATTGCGTACAACACACGCTATCGAGGAAGGTCGTGATTGCGTGTAATGCAAGCCAAGTCAGGGTTGCGTGTTGTGAAAGAATCCTTCATTGTTTCGTATAACAGAATCCAACCATATTTCATTTACAAATTGAATATATATATATATATATATATATACTCAATGTTGCGTAGAATAACTATTATCAAAATTGTGTGTAACACTATCCAAGAATAGTGTTGCGTATACTGCAAGCTAATACGGTGTTTTGTATAGTGCAAGTTAATCTTTGTATAGAATAAAACACAAGACATTAATGAAATTAAAAGAATATTTTTCATAAAATCTCGGGGTGTTACATTCTACCCCCCTTAAAATGAATTTCGCCCTCGAAATTCGTCGGGGTTATAAATGGTTTACTATTCGAAAGTTTCTTTAATAGAAACCCACATCGTAAAAAGGAATACCAAAACCAATCTTTAAAAACGAAAGTATGAAACGTAACGGTTACCCAAATATACTAATCGCTGGGTTTCCACATAGGTAAAAATATGGATATGGGAGAGAAATCTAACCATCATGTTCTGATGGAGAGTGGTATAGAACATGGCTATTGAAAAGCCAACAATCACAAAGCCATAAATTTGTGACGATCTAAGGTACCATCTGATTCATCAGGTATAAGATCACTAGGACAACATTTTTGGTTTTCAAGATCATTTCCCTAAAGTTGAAAATTTGAATTAGAATAAATACTTACTTTATTTTGGAACAATCTCACTGTTGTTCGTGCCTTGAACAATTTCCACTTCATCTCCTAAATAAATGAAGTTGAATTTGTTATTCGTGAAGCATTAGCGGATCATGTGATAGAATGATGGGTCATTCCATCTATTTCAAACAAAAGGTTAGCAAAAGTTATAAGTCCATATTATAGTGAGATTAATCATATATGGTTCCAAAAATGAACTTATACTTCATATATCATACCGCTTAATAAAATAAAACTACTTTATACTAAACAGGGACTTCCTGTAGGCTAGTGGTAGGTGATAAAGGCCAGTCGCACTTCGGTTGTGGGTTCGATTCCCACAGCCTTGTCCGAAGCGATGAGCTGTCGCCCGTCCTGCAGGTTGTCCTTTTTCTAAAACTACATTACTATAACATCCCATCAATAATATCGAAAAAAAACTTCTACCCTTAAACAATACTAACTTATGTCCAACATAATCCATTGTAATCTTTAGGCTTATCCATAATACTGCAGTCCACTCTCATAATATAGTGAAAATTATTACCAGAGATTTAATACTGTGGTTGATCCCCATATATCATAAGATATGTCTTGTTGGTCACATTCCAAACATTCAAAGTCCTTAATCATGTATTCTCTTGAATACCCATTGAACCTTAGTGAAAACATGAATGCAGTTAAACGTTAACACTTTCCACATACCAAAATCCTCAAAATTCTTTATAATCAAACTATGATATCACTTAGTCCTTATATCAATCACGAACTCATTAATACTGTTAAACATTTAATTTTCTCCTTATCCCTTCATTATGCGCATATCATCTAAATTCCAAAAATATCTGAATAACCTTTCATGGATAGTGGTACCATTAATCATACACTTTCATAACTCAAGGAAAGACAACAGTGTAACAATCCTTATATGTCTCTTTATTCCATAGTACCATGATATTTCTTATACAACATTACACATGATAAACATGTAATCATTCCACTACATTCTTAAACCATTGACCGATCTTCAACAATTCTTTCATCTCACATATCATTTGTAGTCTCTTCATCATCATCAACATAAATACTTCCCATATGACCATACTGATTCTCTTCATGAGACTTTCCCTTAGGGAATTGGTTTGCATAATGCTCGTACATTCCACATTTAAAACATTTAACCATTGTTGATGTCGTAGCAATCCCATTATCCTCATCCATGGTGTTAACTGAACCTTTTCCTTTGCGCTTACTTGCTTTGTGTCCTTCTTTTCCACACCCAAAGAATCTTCCATTTCCTTTGAAAAATTCTTTTCGATGCCTCTTCCCACATGATTTACATAAGTAAAATTGAACTTTCTTTCCTCTATGATCATCATGAAACTCCATCTTTCTCTTATTAGCCGAGTCAGGAAACTTACCAAATTTTACTTTATTGATCATATTATGAGATTGCTGATTCGGAATAATAATGATGTTTGGACTTCCAAATCCCATTTCATTATGAAGAATATCATTCCATTGTCCATCATATTCTCCATTATCATGAATCTGCTGGTTTCCAGCCATTTTCTAAAACCCAAAAAGAATATTGTGAGAGGCAAAAATCATGCTAGGAAAAACAACACAATAAAGGGGGAGTACCTTCAATATCTAACATATTAGGTTTAATTATATGATCGTTAGCGTAGTTTTAGTATTATAACCTATACGTATACTTAACCTTAGGGACATCCCTAGACATACCTTAGAAATATCTCTAGGGATCTCACTAATGTTTTTGCATCCTAGTTTCCAAAGGTTGACTAAACCTTTCCTATGATACCAACTGTAGAGACCCATAGCTTGACGTACATGAACATTACATTACTTTTGCGGAATACTTAGTACATAACAAAAACACATACACAAGGATCGTAATAGTTTAGTGTCTTTGGAAACTCGGAATAAAATCTTCTAATCGTGGTGAATGATCTTCAACATCTCCCATAAAGATCTTCCTTTTTTACCTAAAACCTTTCTTTATATCCTGGGGAAAAGAAAACATAAAAGGGTGAGCTCAAATGCTCAGTAAGGGTAAACAAAAGAAATATCAGTCACATCGTATTCATAAGAACATAACATTTTGGAAATCATAACCGGAAAAAGAGAGCATAATTTCATAACATGGGATAAATCATGGTAGTAAAATTTAATCAAAATAATCATAACTTAAAACATGAAACTTTCTGGCATTCACACATAATCATAGAGAATAATTTCTTGTTAGTCAAGACTCATTTCCAAGACTATCTTAATGGAAAAAGTCCCTTTTCTGAATCGAGTAACCCTCATTTCAGTCCTGTTTCACTGAACCGGTATAACCTACCATTCCAGCCATGTCTATCTCATGAGATATAAAATCTTTACCCAATGCATTGTAGGGAGATATAGGTCCCACCCATCTCATAATGATACCATTCTTATGTGTTCCACAAAATCATAAATCATACATCATAGCATAACCCATGAAATAAAATGGGATTCTTAAACATCATGCCATCATAACAGAATCCATAAACAATTGATATCATTTCATCATAAGAAAATTGAATCCATTTAAATCATAGAGAAATTTTACTTGAAACATACACATATGAAATAATGTCATCTTAGATGTAAAATAGTTTTGACAAAACAGTTGAAATGAATTCTTGAAGAAAATATCCTTTCTTCTTTAAAATCATGTTCTTTTCACAAAATCCCATGCAATTTTAAAAGATAAGGGTTTTATTAAAAATAATCATGCAATCCTGTAGATGAATATTCTTGAAAATGAGGCGTTATGAAACCATAAAAATCCTTTCATGCCGTATAAGTTAAAAATAACATTCTCCTCGTACTTTTGTCGGAATAGTCAAAAAGCACCTTGTACGAAAAACGACAAAAGATTCCTTTCATATTCTTTACTAAAAACTCAACAAAATGTAAAATTGGATTTAAAAAAAATTGTAGGTGGATGGAAATAATATTACATATTCAGGAAACATGGATGTGGATGATAAAATACATCCCAGTAAATACTAAAGTATAAACAATCTCGGATAAAAATGAGATTGTGATATTTCCCTTACCTTAGGTCCGACTTGCTTTGTAAGTGTCTGAACCTCCTGTATAATGATTTAAATCATGTTATTGACTTATTCCAGAATCATATTCATTGTTATTATATCATATATGGTCCACTTATGACTTTATATTACCCGTTCTTTCATAAATTCATGTTAAAGTAGCATTTTGGGTAGAATCGTCTCATTTGTCGTTCGTGTTTTTAACTTGTAATTATTCATATGATTACTTAGATCATGATTAATTAATTCCATAATATAAAACATGATTTATATATATATATTCAGAATATACATATATAATAACCAGTAAATTGAAATAAATACACCGTTCATGGAGACGGTAGTCCGTACGTACGCATGAATGCTGTTTTCGTTTCCTTATTGAATTGAATGGAATTAAGTAGATGACATACATATAAATATAAATAATTCCAGTATCATTATCATGTCATATATTTCATTAGTACTTATTATATATACTTTATAATCATTCATGAATGGTTAATCATTGAGAATGAATCTCATCGCGTCGTGGAGACGGTAGTCCGTACATACGCACGAGCGATGATATCGTTCTCATGGTCGTGGAATTGTGTTGAAGTGTATGTATACTATTTCAGTATGAATATCACTTTATAATAATCATATATAGTTACTCATTACACCTTTATACGCATCCAATTAAGGTGGTGGCGGAAAATAGATTACACCACGGCGTGGAGACGGTATTCCGTACGTACGCACGCGCGGTGATTTCCTTTTTCCGTAGGATGGATAGGAGGTTAATTAGAGTTGTTTCGTATTTATAATAACATATCAGTATATAAGAAATACTGATGTTATTACTTTATCATGAAACAACTAATGAAGAAGAAGTTGAAGAAGAAATAAATTGAAAAAGATCGGTAATGGATATTACCTCTTTTTGACGCGCCTTTTCTTAACCTCCACTTAAAGAACTAAGGATGGTCTTTGAAGAAGACCAGGACCTCTAGGATGATACTAGGAAAGTGGAGAAGGGATTTTGTCAGGGTTTGGCCGAGCTTGAGTGCTCAAATTGGTGTGAGGAGGAGGGGGAGGAGGTGCCCTTTTATAAGGGAGGAGAGGGGCACCTTATGAATATCTCAAAATATTATTTTATATTAAAGTCAAAATCGGTTTATAATGGTTCCAAAGGGTCTTATTTAGAATCTAAAGTGGTTAAGGGTCGAAAGCCTATCAACCAATAGGATTTAGACAAGTTTAGGGTATTATTTTAACCTTATCAATTAGATTTAACTCTAAGTTAAATAATTTAACTTTTACCATGTATTTTTTTTTTCTTTCACTATATGGTTAATACACTTACTATAACATGCCAAAAGAACCCCAAATTGTTTATTATTAATATATATATCCTTATCTAAGTCATTTGGCCGAACCTTAGATTTTTTAGAATAAAATAACAATTAATAATATAATATTTGATTTAAAAACTATTTTGTGTCAATTTTGACACTATTTGATATATGAGTTTTGTGAAAGTCATAACAGAATTATATGTTCAAACCAAGTTGATTAAATCAATACTAATATATCATAGTAACCTAGAAAATTAGTGGAATTCATAAAAAGTCTCAAATTACATTTATGTTTGTGTTTATAACATCAATTATGTCAATATTTCATTAATAAGACAATTACTGCATCATCTATGTGTCAAAATAAATGAAAATTATTTAATCCCTAAAAATTCTAAATAAATTACTATGATTTAGATAATTGTATTAGAGTTCTGGAGACTATTTAGGTTCGAAGTTTCATGAAGTTTATCACTAGATTAAAATTATTATACTTATAAGATTTAAGAAAGTGACATGTTGTCACATTCTTTGGTTTTAATAATAATTAAATTATTTTCATTGAAAAAATTTAATTAAATGAATCTTATCCGACCCTTAGATGATATGGGTCTAATTTTAGTCATCCAATAGGTTTTTGACATTTTTAGGGTAATTTTAAAATATTATATTTACCCTTAATTACCTGATTTACCTTTAACTATGGTAAATAAAATTTACCGTAGTTACTATTCATAATTCCCAAAAATGAAAAGTAGCCTATTAACATAATTTGGACCCACTGATTCCAAATATGGAATCCATTTTTTAAAATTAAATACACAGGAGTTGCCGAAATTAAATTAAAATTAATCACGTTGTTGAATAAAAATGGGTTTTTGTTTAAAACATTGCAAAAGATTGAATTGATTTAACCTACGAATTCAAGGTAAAATCAATGCTAATGACATACATTATATTAAATGGTAAAAATATATTCTCTTTATACTTTAAAACCATTAAATATTATAATTTAACCACATAAGATATTATGATGAAAAAATTTGTTTTTAATTAAAATATAGCGTGTTTTTACTATTCATTAAAATGTGAAAGTTACCAGAATAATATGAAAATTTTATCCAAAGTAAATTTTTATTTCTTGATTCCAAAGAAGAATTTTATTTTGTCAAATTGAACTTATAAACATGTCAATAACTAGATTTAAAGTGGGTGCTCCATCAAAAGGCGACAAAACTGCATTTTTTTAAAAAATACTTATTTTACCCGAAAAATTTATTTTGTTCTTATACCATGTTCTAAAAATGTGTAAGATGAATAATAATGTTATAAAATTCAAAATTTAGTTAATACTATTCATAATGGCTAGTTCATGACAATATTATAATAATATAACATTGTTTATTAAAACCCGGTATTGCGTACAACACACGTTATCGAGGAAGGTCGTGATTGCGTGTAATGCAAGCCAAGTCAGGGTTGCCTGTTGTGAAAGAATCCTTCATTGTTTCGTATAACAGAATCCAACCATATTTCATTTACACATTGAATATATATATATGTATATATATACTCAATGTTGCGTAGAATAACTATTATCAAAATTGTGTGTAACACGATCCAAGAATAGTGTTGCGTATACTCCAAGCTAATACGGTGTTGCGTATAGCACAAGTTAATCTTTGTATAGAATACAACAGAAGACATTAATGAAATTAAAAGAATATTTTTCATAAAATATCAGGGTGTTACACTAAGGGGATCATGAAATGTGAGGAATAGAGGAATGATGGTGTCCTTTTATAAGGGTGGGAGAGGATACTCTAGAAATTTTTCAAAAGATAAAAAAATATTAATGCCTTATTCATTTAATGTTTCTCAAAAATGGATCATCATCAACAAAGAGATGACTTATGGTTGAAATAGTGTTGTAAAATATGATTTAAGCCAGTTTTTATGTCATTTTTACCCTTATAATTTTTCTTTAACTCCTCATAAACCCCATTTAACCTTTACTGTAGTAATAAACTTTTACCTCGGTTACAATTCATAATTACCAAAATATATAATAACCATATTAAATAATATTAATTACAATGATTCCAAATATGGGATCCATTTTGTAATATTCCATTTCTATATGTGGTATAAATTCATTTTAAAATAGTTTCACAAAACATAACAAAATCGGTTTCCTCAAAAATGGATTTTTAAGAATAAAACTAAGTTTACGATCATTCATTTCCATGTAAAGACATTTAGATGAGCGTTAAAATATTTTACTGAATATATTATCAACACTTATATTTAAAATCTATCATCAATAGAGATTAATTTAATTATTTATGAAAAAAATCGATTTTGAGTTTCAAAATGGTTTTTTTGGAAAACATCACTTTTTACCATCAAATAATTTTATTCATAGTTTTATCCAATTGTGAAATAATTAATTAATTTATATAGGAATTTGAACAATAATATTTAATAATTTATTTATTATTTTTCGTACCCACCAATCCATCATTTCTACAATAAAATTCAAATTAAATAATATTAATTAATTTTTATATCATGGTTAATTTAAACTTAGTGTTACATGTAAATCAAGATATCAATCACTTCAAATTTATTACATATAAATATATTATAAAATGTCGAAGAGTTACAATACCTAAGGTGAGGTCATGTTAAAGGATGATAATTCATGGTGGTTGCATGTGATGCTTCTAGTGTGTGGTTAGATCATTCTTTTAAACATGTGTTCTGGACCTAGATACCCATTGGTGCAATGATCTTATGCGATTCCAATGTATTTGATGGTATATACAGAAAATCAGTTTTTATGACATTTTGGAGTGATTTTTTGGTTTTCCAACGGAATCAATGCATGATATTATGTGGAATAGTAGTAAAAAGGTATGAGTCGCCTTGCTTGATAGAGAATATGAATAGGGTGGGGACCCTTGATGTTGTGATGTATGATGGTCAATGAAAACAATTCTCATGGGAATGAACATTTTTAGTTAATTCTGAGAAGTGGGTGTATCGGGGATTGACAGATATCTGAGATGATGCCTCTATAAGTGATGAGGAACTGTCTATGTGGTCATGAGTTTTTTTAAAATATATAGATTGTTAAATCATATAGAGTATGATTTATGAAACGTTATGAAAGGTGATATTTATTTCATGACCATTGGGGATATCAGTATGTCAATTCACTCAGTTAGATGATTCTTGGGTTAGAGGGCTCTAGAACTACGATGAGTTAGCTAAAAATTTGGTAGTGAGCTACTAGCGGGTCTAGATCCAGGTCATAGAGGGTTGAACCTGAGATTCATGTGATGATTAAAATTGATTTTACCTTGATATATAACATTCAATATCACTTGTATAGTGATGGTTAGATGCGTAATTGGAAAAATGTTGCATGAGACACTGCAATATTAATAAAATATTGAGTAGGTATTGAGTTGAAGATTTGTTTGGGATAAATGATCTTGGATAAAAAATGATAATGTGAATGATGGTGGTTGTCGAGATGCATATATATATATTCTGGTGTTATGTAAATTTAATGATTTGGAGCTCACTATGAATAGTTTATAATGAATTGTTTTCTTTTTATAGTTTCCAATAAATGTAGAACATGGAAAGTTGTTGAATCCAACTGATATTTGTTGAGGTTCATGACATTTCTTGAGAAATGTATTGGTGTTCACCAATTACATAAACCATTAAGGTAAAAAATTGGTGTTTTAAAAATTCATGAATGAAACCGAACATGGAATAACAGTTGATTTAGTATGGATAATATATGATGTATTCTGTGACACACATAGGGTTTGGGAAGTGGAGATGGTTTGGGTGCAGTGTTGGAACGACCATAATCAATTAGGGGTATACAGCTGGTAGGTATATCATGCTTCGTGACTTTGAAAGCTTTAGTGGATGGTTGAGATCATAGTGGACATGATTAATGCCCATTTCTTTGGTTTCAATGGTTATTTGGATAACTTCTTAGATTTGGTATCATTTTAATATATGATGGTTGGATGTGAAAATGAATCAATGATTACGATGAGTCTCATACGGGGTACTTTTGAGTATGTTCAGTAGATCTAGAAATGATTAAAGATTTCCTGATGTAGTTTATTATGATTTTATTGGGTGAAACCGTATTTATTAACAAGATTCATGGGGGAAATCTATTTCATTGAATGATTTTATGGGTGCAACACTATTCTATCACATGATTTGGTATATCATGTGAAAATACATGGAAATGTTCATTTATTGGGTCATATTTATTTAGAAATAGTGGTAGTTGGTGTCATGGATTGTGGGTATGAGAGGGACCTAATGTGTGGGTCATTGGGGAGTTGTTGAGATTTATTTTGATTTATCATTTTTGGAGAATCAAACTGCAATGACTAACAATAGTGAAAAAGATCCTTGTGAAAGAACTAATACTTTTGATTTTGTCATGTATTAGTATGGACAAGTATATGTAGAGACAAGTGTGTAGGGGTTGGGAATGCAGGATCGGTGGGATTTTTTGTTGGATGGTGAGGTTTGATTTAGTTTGATATAGTGAATATATTAATAACTACTTTGTGTGCATATTTTTTGAAAAAAAAAACCATTCTAAGGTATGAAACCTTTTTAATATGTATATAAATTGTGTATTTTAGTCAATATTAAATGATTTGGGGGTTTGTAATGGCTCTATAATTCTTAAAGGAAAAAATAAGAGGATCTGAATCTTTCACAGGTACAATGTAGATGATTCATAGTGTACATCATTAATTTATGCGATGAAAGTGGATAGGAATTTGGGAGGACCCACATGCCCAGAATATTCATTAAATGACACCTTACGACACCCAGTGAAACCCCCCAAGAAGGGTTTTAATCTTATTTAATATGCGGATGGTGGGTTTCTAAATATTTAGAGGGGCATCCCCTTCTATATTATCACACATTGGGCCCCCTTATTTATCTTTCTATTTAGAAAGGATTTAGTTTCCTCTCTTATCGGAATTGTGTGTCATAGATTTTCATCAACAACTAGTTGCGATTCTATCCTTCCACCTTTGTCACTTTTTTTATTCCACTATCAGGTTTCCTCGCATAGTTTTTCTGTATTTCCTCTATTGTTTTGATATGCATCTTCTATTCTAATTTCTACTAGAGTTGATCAAGGAAAAGGCTAATATTGGAGATGTGGGAATCTATGTGTATGTGGTACATGTATTATAAGTTAAACTGCATGTTTTTAACATTTTATTGATGTGTGGGTTCTTCATTCATGCTAACATTAATATAAATTTTACATAATAAGATAAATTATACATTGTAGCCCTAATTAAATAAACCGAATTTTTCAACAAGAAAATAATAGTCTACTGTGCAGTAGACAGGGATTTTATCCACGAACAAGGTGTGTGTGACATTAGGAATATTGAAGAGGTGTCTCTGTTAGTTCCTTTTCTGTACATATGACCAGGACCATAGTCACAGCATTTTATGTTCATGAAATGTGGAATACATTGGTTAATTAAAAAGGGGACCCTTGAGTACCCTTATACTTTAGATATAACCGTAGGTGACTGATTGAGGCTTTCTAGGACATGATCTAGGATCTAGGGTCCATAAGTATTATGGTAGGAACTAAAATTTATTTAAATTTAAATTTTAGGTGGATTTTCTCTTGAGAATTTAATTCTAAATGAAAAGGGTGGACCTATGGTACCTATGGATAAGACATAATGTGTATTGACATAAATTTATCTATTAATGATATGCTATTTTTCGTTGATTATAATAAATATTTGGAAAAGTAAGGGTTTCACCCCTTGATTTTGATGATTATACCTAAAACTTTAGAGTGCCAAAGGTGACATCCCTTGGGTTTTGTAGTGATTCTTACTACTTGATTTTCTTGGGCCATCATCTTTGGAATTGGACATGTTTCCTAATGTCCTATAATGTCAATGATGATACCCATTGGGTTTAGAGATGATGTTTGTTTACTTATAACACCTTGTTGTGATTTACCCGAAAGATCAATGATAGTTGGTGATTACTTTTAACACCTTGGGTGATCCCATCAGGTTTGAAATTATTACCTAATTATTGGGAAAACCGTAGGGTAAACACCCTTGGGTTCAAATTTTATGACTGAAATCATAGTATGGGTAGAGAAATTTAAATTGGGATAAAGAAGGTATAGTTGATCCCATTTTTCATTGTATAACTTGTGTATTGATGGTCGGTTATTTATTTATTCATTGAATTTTTGTTATTATGAACCACATCTTGATCTTTATCTACTAATACTAAATATATAGATTTTATTGGTGGTATCCAACTGATTTGTACTCACTCCCTACTCGATACAATATCTGGTGCTGGAGGATACCTGCAATATTCTATGATAGGATATTGATAAGCACCCTCTACATGATACTTGATTGGGATACTAGATCATGGGAGTTGGGGATCAGGCTATGTATCAAGACCATCTTTATAGAGTCCAAAATATTTAGCTATTTTTCTTTTGGGATACTATTATATTAATACTATTGATGAATGAATTACTCTTATATCATATAGTCTCAATTATTATGTAATGGGTTACATTTGATTATTTGTCAGCAGTCACTTGGATTCCCTTTTACTAGTTTATCGGTATGGTTTCTTTGATTGTATGTATTGTTTCATCTTTTTTTGAATCTTATATGTTGGTATATTCACCCAACCATAAATCTGTAGACCAACAATTCTAGTTGATAGCCTCTCTCATATGGAGAGGTTCACATGAGGTACAATTGAAATTTCCAGTCCAGGCACCGATTAATGATTCATGGTGTTGGGATACATTAGAGAAAATTGAAGAATATTATATAAGTGGTATTTATGTGAGCAAATAAATCTTCAAAAATATTATCAATTTTTAATTAGATATACATCTAAAAATGGAAATAGGCTCAATATAAAAAAGTTACCAAAATATAACAAAAACTAGCACTGTTTTTTTATAATTAAATTATTATTCAACAATACCTTCAAATAAGATTTTAATAAAATATTTAAAATACAGAAAACAGAAGACATACAATTTACAAATATATTGAAAAAAAGTTTTTTTAATAAATTCAAAAACAAAATCCACAAAATTTATAATATTTATTGAACAATTTCAATTAAATAGTATTCAACCTTTTCATTTTATTGATTTCCTTTGGTTGGTTAGTATTAGATCCTATAAAATCACGTAGATAAACATAGTACTCAATTAGTTAAATATAATAATAAAATACATATTGTTTTGTTAGTTTAAGAGAGTTTGATCTAGAATCCTTCTACTAGTTTCTCCTCTCATCGTTAAAAAATTAGATAAAATTATTATCCAGTTGATAAACATATTACCAAGAGTGACTTGGCTGTACAAGTCCTCACTAACTGAGGTGAGCATTGATTTTCCAAAACAAGAATGCAGAACAATTTACCTCTCCTAAACTATACCATGAGACAACATGGAGAAATAAAAATCAACCATATTAGGAAATATACCACAGAAAGGAAGTTAAACTCAAGAGGTAATCAACAATACTAAGAACTCATTAACCGCACCAGGAAATTCAATAAGTAACAGACTAACCAAAACAACAATATGTTCAGGAGGATCATGTATTTGGTCAATTGACTATGAGGGTCGTACAATGGGTCAATCGAATATAAGAATAAAATATTGCAAGGACTAGCCTGAACATAATTGAAAAAATAAATTGTAATAAACAATATATCAATAAACCTTTATGCATTTTTGATAGACTATAATTATCAGTATAACACATATTGGAAAGACATGAATCATACGAATTGAAAATGAAAATTCACCTATGTGATAGAATGACTGCATTAATGGATCTACAGACCACAAAAATTACCCAATTGACAATGAGAGTAAATCTGATGATAAGAATACAAGGGGTATTTTCAACAAAAATAATAATAATTGAAAAATAGTTGAAATTCTAACTAAGTCCCTGATCAACCGCACATAAAACTAGATTATTAAGGGAAACAAAAAGATAATTTATTGTCAATATAGGATAATAAAATAGAATTAAGGAACATAGGATTGATTTTATAAGTATGGATTTTAATTTCCTTAGTTAGACACAATAAAAGATCATATTTCAAGAAAATATATAACAAATATGACATTTATCTTCCCCTCAAAGTAGTCTTTTATTATTTCACCATTAACTATAGAGGGTTAATTCTCCTCTACAACAAGCTCGATAACACCCATTTATGAGCACTCTCAACAGGGTGAAGATTCCAAACCACATGGTCTTGAGTTTCCATCGAAAAACCTTCAGTATATAATTAAAAATAATTACCATTTATCCATACCTAAACTCAATATTTTTAAAGATAGGCACATTAAAGGATTTTGTTTTTTCCTTTTTAATTGTATAATTTTCATGGGATTCTAATTTCATATAGATCACTCTACTCTAACAGCCTTTTTTACTAGTTAATTCAAATTCAAAGTTTAGGGAATTTATATACTAAGAGGAAATGTTATAAAATTCCTTGAAATAATGTCATGTTATACCAAAGAGATGTCTATAAGGGTAAAACCCTATAATGGGCCCTATATGAAATTTTGTAGTCTAACCAAGACTCATCCAATATAATAGACCAATATTTCATATATCTAGTCACTACTTTCTCCAAACATTTATCATTATTTATATTAAAGAATTAAAATTTTATAAAAGACCATGGATGAAAAGATTCATCAAATTTTTTAACACAAAATTACTTTTCATTTATATATTTGAACTTCAAATTATTCTAATGTTTTCCATTTTTATAACTAAATCCCTTTCACACTCTAATCCAAGGAAATGATATAGTTTTTTATGAATTTTATAACAATAATATATAAGTCATTCAAAATTTACATGGACTCAAACCACTTATTCACATACTATATATCCATATGACTGTATTTTATACTATTATATGTTAGATATGGTACCATAAAGACTAGGAACCAAATATAAAAAATATTTACTTCTAAATTCGTATTTTGTGGTAACTCATGATTATTACCCACCTTTTTATATCCTATGACACATTTTAGGGCCTATAAAAAGATTCTTAGAATAATTAAATAGATTAAGATAATATAAATAATAATGAAAGTTTTTTTGAGATATCTTATCACTTACATGGTGCCCACTCTACATTGAAGAGTGAAAAATATTAAGAATTCACAACATTTCTTCTTTTGGAACACATCTTCTAAGGGTTCTATGAATAAATACTCTAAAAATTAGGGATAATCCTAAAATTATTACTTTAAATTAGAAATTAATTTATTCCCTTGGTTTTTTAAAAGGTCTTTTGGAATGAACCCTTCAGATAGAAAATTAATATAATCTATGAACTATGAACATTACTTCTCGAATATATAAAATTATTGATTTTCTCGAAAGGAGTGATTATATCTATTGATTAATTATCTTAACTATTGGGTAACCTTGAAAAGTGGTGATAAACCACATTATAAATTATCTTACATTTCCTTTATTTATATGAAAAAACCCTACAACTCAAGATTCCATCTCATAATTCTTGTTTGGGATTATTTATTAGAAAAAATAACTTTGGAGATGAATGGTAAGTGAATATTATAACTTTAAAACCTATCAAATACTACATAAATTATTATATAGAAAATATAATAGTATATTACTCATTTTTATAGTGGTGTCATTATTTTTGGAATCATCTCAATATTTTATATCATATAAATGATCTGTAACACATCTACTTTCATTTCCTCAGTAATTCTCCCACAACCACATCACTACAATCACACATCACTTCAAAAGGATGTTTCAAATTGGGTGAAATAACTATTGATGAATTTATGAGTTTCAAGATAATAATATCTAGTGAATGTAATTTTTTTTTATCAAACTCAAGGTCTGTATCCTTGAATAGAAGAGAGAAAAGGGGCTATGTGATATTAGAAAAAACTTTGATAAAACTGTTGTAGAAATTGAAAATTCCCCGGAAGCTGCTAATTACCCTTTAATTTTATGGAGGTGGTAGATTTTGGGTCACTTATATTTTATAATTATATACATCAATACCCCTAATAATTTTTGTCATAGAACAAATCCTTTAGTTAAGTAAAACATATTTTTTTCCATTTTAAAACAATATTTGTTTATTGACTTCATTATAAAACAACATATATATTCTGAAAAATGTTTTTAAAATTGATTAAAACTATTTAAAAAAAATATTTGAATACATAAATTATAATTTATATCATATATAATAAAATAACCAGCATACACATCTGAAAGGAATAAGGGGAACCACACAATCTAAATTGAATTAACTAGTTGAAAAATGATCCAAATGGTAATATAGAGGATATATTTTTATAATTTATAAGGAATACTAGAATCTAGTTATTAATAATGTATAAATCATGAAAATAGAAAAAACATTTTCCAAAAAAATCATTTGTTAAAAAAATGGTATAAAAAATGGATTTTACAAGTGGAATAATTAATTTTTTACAATCATTAAAGACTATCCACTTATTCACTATCCGGGTTGGAATTTGTTTTCAATTATTTCATTTGTAAAAAATTTCACCGCACATTTTTTGGGGAAATGTGTACAAGGATGACCCATGGGTTATCTGAAATAGAAAATATTATTCAGGTATAAAGAAATATTATTACTTCCTCCTTAACTACCACATTCATATTGGGGTTATGTCTTATCTTTTGATCACCCCTTATATTTTGGGTTAGCTCCATTGGTATTTTATGGATACAATATGAAGACTTTATTCCCTTAATATTATTTATGTCCCAACCCATAATAGATTCGAACTTCCTTAAGTTATTTAACATGATATCTACTTGAATTTCTTCTATCTTGGATGAGATGTTGAAATGTAATTTTGCACTCTAACCCAAAAAATGAGTGTTTTATATGAAATTTTATGGGTTTAAGCTTCAATATCGATGATTTTTAACTAAATGTAAGAAACATAGGCATGTGAGGTAAAAGTGATTAATGATTTCTCTTAAGGAAGGTATTTTAGAAATCTTCTTTGTTATTTATGGATTCCCCAAAAAACTAATACTAATATTCAAAATTGAATGTTTGGATTATAATATTTTCATAGGGAAACATATGAAGGTGCTAAAATAACTGTAACAGCCCGAGATTTTATGAAAAATATTCTTTTTTATTTTACTAATGTCTTGTGTTATACGCTACACCAAAAGGAGCTTGCACAACACGCATCCTTGACTTGCCTTGCATTACACGCAATCGCAACCTTCCTCGATAGCGTGTGTGGTACGTAATACTGAGTTTCACGAAACAATGATATGCTATTAAAATATTATTAAAACTAGCCGTTATGAATAGTAATAACCACTTTTTAAATTTTAGAAATTTTAACTCTCAAAATGGACTTCATTTTTGGATTCGGAGTATCGAATTTAGCCTAAGGTGAAATTTTGGTACTTTTCGGATAACTTTCATATTCTGATGAATAGTGAAAATTACTAAATTATAATTAAAAACAACTTTTTTAATCGAAATAATTAATAGTGATAAATCATTAATTTTAGTGGTTTTAAAGTATATTTAGAATATATTTTTACAATTTAATACAATGTTGGTCATTGGATGTAATTTCACATTTAAACTAGACATAAACAAGTGTCAATCTTTTGATAGATATTGTTTCTTAAAAACACGCTATTTGTTTTAACAGCGGGATTTAATTATAAAATTAATTAATGCAACTTTTATGTTATGAATTTGGTAAAATAGTCTTCATTTTTGAATTCGGAATATGAAATATAGCTTGGGATGAAATTTTGGCATTGTTCTGAAAAACATCAATTTTTGATGAATAGTGAAACTACTAAGTGGTAGGTTAAAAAACTGAATTTTGCATAAAACTTAATTTTACCGCTTCTGTGAATGGAATTTCGAAAATCCGAGAGACACGGTTAATATCAAGGACTAAAATGTGGTTCAATGAAATGAAAATAATTTTTTGGTGAATAGTAACTTTTTACTTTTTTTACCACGATAAAAAGTAAATAGGGTAACTAAGGGTAAATATGATATTACTATTACCCTAAAACATGTCCTAATTCTATTGGATAAGTGTAATTCGACCAAAAACAAACTTAGGAATAAAATATGACCATTTAGGCCCACTTGGATTAGATTAGGACATTTATTATTAATTTATTTAAAGAAGGGTTAAAATAGTTAAAATCAAAGTTTAATAAGTAAATCATTTTTAATATGGGGTTATACATAAGATAAATTCGATTGTAAATATTCATTAGAAATCAAAAAAGCTTTCCTACATGATGGTATTTTATTTTTAATTTTTAGACATCAAATAATATAATTTATTTATGACACAAAGATGATGCAGTAATTATCTTATTAATGAAATATTGACATAATTGATAATATAAATACCAAAATAAATGTAATTTGAGACTTTTTATGAATTCCACTAATTTTCTAGGTTACTATGATATATTAGTGTTGATTTAATCAACTTGGTTAGAACATATAATTCTGTTATGACTTTCACAAAAATCATATATCAAATAGTGTCAAAATTGACACAAAATAGTTTTTAAATCAAATATTATATTATTAATTGTTATTTTATTCCTAAAAATCTAAGGTTCAGCCAAATGACTTAGATAAGGATATATATATTAATAATAAACAATTTTGGGTTCGTTTGGCATGTTATAGTAAGAGTATTAACCATATAGTGAAAGAAAACAAAAAGACACGGTAAAAGTTAAATTAATTAACTTAGAGTTAAATCTAATTGATAAGGTTAAAATAATACCCTAAACTTGTCTAAATCCTATTGGATGATAGTATTTCGACCCATCCCCACTTTAGCTTCGAAATAAGACCCTTTGGAACCATTATAAACCTATTTTGACTTTAATATAAAATAATATTTTGAGATATTCCTAAGGTGCCCCTCTCCTCCCTTATAAAAGGGCACCTCCTCCCCCTCCTCCTCACACCAAATTGAGCACTCAAGCTCGTCCAACCCCTGCTATTTTCTCCTCTCCACTTCCCTAGAATAATCCTAGAGGTCCTGGTCTTCTTCAAAGACCAATCTTAGTTCCCTAAGTGGAGGATTCAAAGAGGCGTTCCAAAGAAGAGGTAATATCCATTACCGATCTTTTCAATTTCTATCTTCTTCAACTTCTTCTTCTTTAGTTTTTTCATGATAAAGTAATAACATCAGTATCACTTACATACTGATATGTTATTATAAATATTAAACAACCCTAATTCACCTTCTATCCATCCTACGGAAAAAATGAAATCACCGCGCGTGCGTACGTACGGAATACCGTCTCCACGTCGTGGTGTAATCTATTTTCCACCATCACCTTACATGGATGGGTATAATGGTGTAATGAGTAACTATTTATGATTATTATAAATTAATATTGATACTGAAATAATATACATATACTCCAATACAATTCCATGATCATAGGAACGATATCATCACTCGTGCGTACGTACGGAATACCGTCTCCACGATGTGATGCGACTCGTTCTACATGATCATCATTACATAGTAATTATATAAATGAATTGAATGAATAAATATGATATATGTTACACTAATACCATTCTGGATATAAGGTATCTATAACCTTAAAAGAATAATAAGAATTTATTCGGCAAAACACGCATAAGAACAAAAGGCAATAAAGACCCGAGTAACAAGTAGCAATGAAATATTACTAACAAGAAGCTAATAATATGACCATATATGATATCATATCAATATGTATGATTCTGGAATAAGTCAATAACATTATTTAAACCATTATACAGGAGCTTCGGACACGAACAAAGCAAATCGGACCTAAGGTAAGGGAAATATCACAATCTCATTTTTATCCGAGATTGTTTATTCGTAAGTATTTACTGGGGTGTATTTTATCATCCACATCCATGTTTCATCAATATGTAATATTATTTACATCCACTTACAATAGTTTAAATCCAATTTTTACCCTTCGGTGAGTTTTTAATAAAGAATATGAAAAGAATCTTTTGTCGTTTTTTCGTACGAGGTACTTTTTGACTTTTCCGACAAAAATACAAAGAATGTTTTTTTTAACTTATACGGCATGAATGGATTTTTAAAACATTATTTCCAAGAATCTTACTTTACAAGTTTTCAAGTTTATTTTTAATCAACTTCTTTTATTTTAAAGTCGTATGACATGCTATGAAAGGAAAAATGTTTTTGAAGAAGAAAGGATATTTTCCTCAAGAATGGAGTTCAAGTGTTTTATCAAAATTATTTTCCAGCTAAGATAATAAAGGGTTCTGTTTTTATCCCTATTATTACATTGATTTGATTATGTTGTAAGTGAATTATTTTTATGAAGTCATTTACCTTATATGATTTGTTTTATGATGTCATGATGTTTCAAGAATCCCATTTTTATTACATGTGTTATGCGATGATGTATGATTTATGATTTATGTGGCACACATAAGAAAGGATTCATTATAAGATGGGTGGGACCTATATCTCCCTCCAATGCATTGGGTAAAGACTTTATATCTCATGAGATAGACATGGCTGGAACGGAAGGTTATTTCGGTTCAGTGATACAGGACTGAAACGAGGAGTGAACTCGGTTCAGAAAGGGACTTTGTCCACTAAGATAGTCTTGGCAATGAGTCATGACTAACAAGAAATGATTTTCCATGATTATGTGTGCATGCCACAAAGTTTCATGTTTCATGTTATGATTATGGGGATCTCATTTTCACTTCTATGATTTATCCCATGTTATGATATTATGAGCTCTTTTGCAGGTTAAGATTTCCAAAAGCTACGTTCTTATGTATATGATGTGATTGATATTTCTTTTGTTTACCCTTACTGAGAATTTGAGCTCACCCTTTTTTGTTTTTCTTTCCCCAGGATATAAAGAAAGGTTTTAGGTAAAAAAAGGGAAGATCTTTATGGGAGATATTGAAGATCTTTCACCACGTTTTGAAGATTACGTTCCGAGTTTCCAAAGACACTAAACTATTACGATCCTTGTGTGTGTGTTTTTGTTATGTACTAAGTATTCCGCAAATGTAATGTAATGTCCATGTACGATAAGCTTCGGGTCTCTACAGTTGGTATCAGAGGAAAGGTTTAGTCAACCTTTGGAAACTGGGATGTGAAAACGTTAGTGAGATCCCGAGAGATATTTCTAAGGTATGTCTAGGGATGTCCCTAGGGATAAGTATACGTATAGGTTATAGTAATAGAATTACTCTAACGATCATAGAATTAAACCTAAGATGTTGGATATTGAAGGTACTCCCCCTTTATTATGTTGTTTTCCCTAGCATGATTTTTGCCTCTCACACTATTCTTTTTGGGTTTTAGAAGATGGCTGGATCCCGAAGGAACCGTGTTGATCAATGCAATGGACAATGCAATGATTTCCCTCCTGAACAAACAAATGTTATGGGAGATGGAGTGAAAAATCTTATTGCTATACTTACACAAGCTATGAATCATTCTGGACTTCCAAATGAGCAGAGAAGGGAACAATATTCTATTGAGTCCTTCATGAGGCAACGTCCACCTTCTTTCAGTGGGTCTTCTGATCCACTTGTGGCTGAACAATGGATCAGTACTACTGAAAAGATATTTTCAGTTCTTCAATGTTCTGAACATGATAAAGTCATCTTAGCAGTATATCGTTTGGAAGGTGAAGCTGATCAATGGTGGAATCTTATCAAGAATACGAGGCCAAGAGATGAAATTGAGTCCATGGAATGGGACGAGTTGAAGAACATGTTTTTCAGTAAGTACTTCCCTCGTATTCTTCGAACAAAGATGGAGAAAGAGTTTCTTGAACTGAAGCAAAGGGACGATGAATCTGTTGGTACCTATGAAGCAAATTTTACAAGACTTGCAAGGTATGCTTCTGGAATTATCATCCAACCTGAAAGTAAAGTTGATCGATTTTTCAGTGGCTTAAAACCAAGTCTTCGAAGGGCATTAGCTATAAGAGACTTCAGTAGCTATGAAGAAATTGTGCGTTGTGCTATCAAGGTAGAAATGGAAGTTGGTGTTACATATCCATCTCATGGTTTTGACAAGAAACGAAAGATGGAGTTCAAGGAGAAATCTCAGAATAATGGTGAAAAGAAGATGAATGTTTCCTTATGCACAAAGTGTGGAAAGAAGCACGGTGGAGATTGTCTTAAAGGGACTAGAAAATGTTTTAAGTGTGGAAAAGAAGGTCATCGAGCAGCTGAGTGTCGAAGTAATGGAAAAAGGGTTTCTAATGATGTGAATAAAGCAAACACTGCAGAGAACGCACCGCCAACACTTCAATGCTTCAAGTGCAAGGAAATGGGGCATTATGCTAATAATTGCCCTAATCCAAGGGTTAGTGATGATCAACATGAGCAACCACTGAAGGCAAAGGACAAAGGGAAATCACATGCGATCACTATTGGCAATGTTGAATATGACAACGATGTGGTGGAATGATTAAGTGTTTATATAATGGGATTCCAAAATAATGTTGTATCATTGAGTATTGCAATATTTATTGATGTGGTATTCAAAGTGATTGAGATATTTTTTGGAAATAAGATGATATGCGCATAATGAAGACGAGAAAATGAAATGTTTAATAGTATTCATGAGCTCATGATTGATATAAGGACTAAGTGATATCATGGGTTGAGTATATAGAATTTTGAGGATTTTGGTAACTTTTAACTGCACTCATGTTTTCACTAAGGTATTCAAGAGAATACACGATTAAGGACTTTGAATTTTTGGAATGTGACCAACAAGACATATCTTATGATATGTGGGGATCAACGACAGTATTAAATCTCTGGTAATCGTTGTCACTATATTATGAGAGTGGACTGCAGTATTATGTATAAGCCTAAAGATTAGACTGGATTATGTTGGACATAAGTTAGTATTGTTTAAGGATAGAATATTTTCGATATTATTGATGGGATGTTATAGTAATGTAGTTTTAGAAAAAGGGACAACCTGCAGGACGGGCGATAGCCCATCGCTTCAGACAAGGCTGTAGGAATCGAACCCACAACCGAAGTGCGACTGGCCTTTATCGCCTACCACTAGCCTACAGGAAGTCCCTGTTTAGTGGAAACTAGTTTTATTATATTAAGCAGTATGATATATGAAGTATAAGTCCATTTTAGGAACCATATGTGATTAATCTCACTATAGAATGACTTATGTATATTTAATAACTTTTTCTATCCTTTTGTTTGAGACAGATGGAATGACCCATCATTCTATCACATAATCTGCTAACACTTCACAAATAACAAATTCAACTTCATTTATTTAAAAGATGAAGTAGAAATTGTTCAAGGCACGAACAAAAGTGAGATTGTACCAAAATAAAGTAAGTATTTATTCTAAGCAAATTTTCAACTTTAGGGAAATGATCTTGAAAACCACAAATGTTGTCCTAGTGATCTTATACCTGATGAATCAGATGGTACCTTATATCATCACAAATCTATGGATTTGTGATTACTGGTTTTTCTATAGCCATGTTCTCTACCACTCTCCGTCAGAACATGATTGTTATATTTCTCTTCCATATCCATATTTTCACCTATGTGGAAACCCAGTGATTAGTTTATTTGGGTAATCGTTACATTTCATACTTTAGTTTTTAAAGCCAAGTTTTGGTATTCCCTTTTACGATGTGGGTTTCTATTAAAGAAACTTTGGAATAGTAAACCATTTATAACCCCGACGAATTTCGAGGGCGAAATTCATTTTAAGGGGGGTAGAATGTAACAGCCCGAGATTTTATGAAAAATATTCTTTTTTATTTTACTAATGTCTTGTGTTATACGCTACACCAAAAGGAGCTTGCACAACACGCATCCTTGACTTGCCTTGCATTACACACAATCGCAACCTTCCTCGATAGCGTGTGTGGTACGTAATACTGAGTTTCACGAAACAATGATATGCTATTAAAATATTATTAAAACTAGCCGTTATGAATAGTAATAACCACTTTTTAAATTTAAGAAATTTTAACTCTCAAAATGGACTTCATTTTTGGATTCGGAGTATCGAATTTAGCCAAAGGTGAAATTTTGGTACTTTTCGGATAACTTTCATATTCGGATGAATAGTGAAAATTACTAAATTATAATTAAAAACAACTTTTTTAAGCGAAATAATTAATAGTGATAAATCATTAATTTGAGTGGTTTTAAAGTATATTTAGAATATATTTTTACAATTTAATACAATGTTGGTCATTGGATGTAATTTCACATTTAAACTAGACATAAACAAGTGTCAATCTTTTGATAGATATTGTTTCTTAAAAACACGCTATTTGTTTTAACAGCGGGATTTAATTATAAAATTAATTAATGCAACTTTTATGTTATGAATTTGGTAAAATAGACTTCATTTTTGAATTCGGAATATGAAATATAGTTTGGGATGAAATTTTGGCATTGTTCTGAAAAACATCAATTTTTGATGAATAGTGAAACTACTAAGTGGTAGGTTAAAAAACTGAATTTTGCAGAAAACGTAATTTTACTGCTTCTGTGAATGGAATTTCGAAAATCCGAGAGACACGTTTAATATCAAGGACTAAAATTAGGTTCAATGAAATGAGAATAATTTTTTGGTGAATAGTAACTTTTTACTTTTTTTACCACGGTTAAAAGTAAATAGGGTAACTAAGGGTAAATATGATGTTACTATTACCCTAACACATGTCCTAATTCTATTGGATAAGTGTAATTCGACCAAAAACAAACTTAGGAATAAAATATGACCATTTAGGCCCACTTGGATTAGATTAGGACATTTATTATTAATTTATTTAAAGAAGGGTTAAAATAGTTAAAATCAAAGTTTAATAAGTAAACCATTTTTAATATGGGGTTATACATAAGATAAATTAGATTTTAAATATTCATTAGAAAGATAAAAGGATATCCTACATGATGGTATTTTATTTGTAATTTTTAGACATCAAATAATATAATTTATTTATGACACAAAGATGATGCAGTAATTATCTTATTAATGAAATATTGACATAATTGATAATATAAATACCCAAATAAATGTAATTGGAGACTTTTTATGAATTCCACTAATTTTCTAGGTTACTATGATATATTATTGTTGATTTAATCAACTTGGTTCGAACATATAATTCTGTTATGACTTTCACAAAAATCATATATCAAATAGTGTCAAATTTGACACAAAATAGTTTTTAAATCAAATATTATATTATTAATTGTTATTTTATTCCTAAAAATCTAAGGTTCGGCCAACTGACTTAGATAAGGATGTATATATTAATAATAAACAATTTGGGGTTCTTTTGGCATGTTATAGTAAGTGTATTAACCATATAGTGAAAGAAAACAAAAAGACACGGTAAAAGTTAAATTAATTAACTTAGAGTTAAATCTAATTGATAAGGTTAAAATAATACCCTAAACTTGTCTAAATACTATTTGTTGATATAATTTCGACCCATCCCCACTTTAGCTTCGAAATAAGACCCTTTGGAACCATTATAAACCGATTTTGACTTTAATATAAAATAATATTTTGAGATATTCCTAAGGTGCCCCTCTCCTCCCTTATAAAAGGGAACCTCCTCCCCCTCCTCCTCACACCAAATTGAGCACTCAAGCTCGGCCAACCCCTGATATTTTCTCCTCTACACTTCCCTAGAATAATCCTAGAGGTCCTGGTCTTCTTCAAAGACCAATCTTAGTTCCCTATGTGGAGGATTCAAAGAGGCGTTCCAAAGAAGAGGTAATATCCATTACCGATCTTTTCAATTTCTTTCTTCTTCAACTTCTTCTTCTTTAGCTGTTTCATGATAAAGTAATAACATCAGTATCACTTACATACTGATATGTTATTATAAATATGAAACAACCCTAATTCACCTTCTATCCATCCTACGGAAAAAATGAAATCACCGCGCGTGCGTACGTACGGAATACCGTCTCCACGCCGTGGTGTAATCTATTTTCCACCATCACCTTACATGGATGGGTATAATGGTGTAATGAGTAACTATTTATGATTATTATAAATTAATATTGATACTGAAATAATATACATATACTCCAATACAATTCCATGATCATAGGAACGATATCATCACTCGTGCGTACGTACGGAATACCGTCTCAATGATGTGATGCGACTCGTTCTACATGATCATCATTACATAGTAATTATATAAATGAATTGAATGAATAAATATGATATATGTTACACTAATACCATTCTGGATATAAGGTATTTATAACCTTAAAATAAGAATAAGAATTTATTCGGCAAAACACGCATAAGAACAAAAGGCAATAAAGACCCGAGTAACAAGTAGCAATGAAATATTACTAACAAGAAGCTAATAATATGACCATATATGATATCATATCAATATTTATGATTCTGGAATAAGTCAATAACATTATTTAAACCATTATACAGGAGCTTCGGACATGAACAAAGCAAATCGGACCTAAGGTAAGGGAAATATCACAATCTCATTTTTATCCGAGATTGTTTATTCGTAAGTATTTACTGGGGTGTATTTTATCATCCACATCCATGTTTCATCAATATGTAATATTATTTCCATCCACTTAAAATAGTTTAAATCCAATTTTTACCCTTCGGTGAGTTTTTAGTAAAGAATATGAAAAGAATCTTTTGTCGTTTTTTCGTACGAGGTACTTTTTGACTTTTCCGACAAAAATACAAAGAATGTTTTTTTTAACTTATACGGCATGAATGGATTTTTAAAACATTATTTACAAGAAGCTTACTTTACAAGTTTTCAAGTTTATTTTTAATCAACTTCTTTTATTTTAAAGTCGTATGACATGCTATGAAAGGAAAAATGTTTTTGAAGAAGAAAGGATATTTTCCTCAAGAATGGAGTTCAAGTGTTTTAACAAAATTATTTTCCAGCTAAGATAATAAAGGGTTCTGTTTTTATCCCTATTATTACATTGATTTGATTATGTTGTAAGTGATTTATTTTTATGAAGTCATTTACCTTATATGATTTGTTTTATGATGTCATGATGTTTCAAGAATCCCATTTTTATTACATGTGTTATGCGATGTTGTATGATTTATGATTTATGTGGCACACATAAGAAAGGATTCATTATAAGATGGGTGGGACCTATATCTCCCTCCAATGCATTGGGTAAAGACTTTATATCTCATGAGATAGACATGGCTGGAACGGAAGGTTATTTCGGTTCAATGATACAGGACTGAAACGAGGAGTGAACTCGGTTCAGAAAGGGACTTTGTCCACTAAGATAGTCTTGGCAATGAGTCATGACTAACAAGAAATGATTTTCCATGATTATGTGTGCATGCCACAAAGTTTCATGTTTCATGTTATGATTATGGGGATCTCATTTTCACTTCTATGATTTATCCCATGTTATGATATTATGAGCTCTTTTGCAGGTTAAGATTTCCAAAAGCTACGTTCTTATGTATATGATGTGATTGATATTTCTTTTGTTTACCCTTACTGAGCATTTGAGCTCACCCTTTTTTGTTTTTCTTTCCCCAGGATATAAAGAAAGGTTTTAGGTAAAAAAAAGGGAAGATCTTTATGGGAGATATTGAAGATCTTTCACCACGTTTAGAAGATTACGTTCCGAGTTTCCAAAGACACTAAACTATTACGATCCTTGTGTGTGTGTTTTTGTTATGTACTAAGTATTCCGAAAATGTAATGTAATGTCAATGTACGATAAGTTTCGGGTCTCTACAATAACTCTCCCAGATACTCAGCTAATGTTTATTACTCTTTTAAGGAGAATATAATCATGCATGTTTCGATAGGGATTGGTTTACTAATAATTTCCTAAATCATTCTTATAAAATCTTCAATTTCATCATCAAAAGGTTTTTTAAATTCTAGAGGCTCAAATTTTGAATTGACTTGACTTTGGCTGAGTTCTTTTGTCTTTTTAAAAATATTGCATTCCAACTTTGTTATTCTAATTATAAAAAATTTCTATTTAGACACATCTTTCAAAGTTAATCCAATTGATATGAATGGATTACAGAAATTGATAGTAATTTCATTTTCATGATACATGTCTAAAAAATTAAATCAACATACATGTATACCTTCCACACTAAAATAAAAAGTCATCAACCATTCTAATAGATTGATAAATGGGTCAATTTTCTAACTATATGAAAAATGTTGTGGTTTATAGAACTACTAATTATAGGTTTTGAAAAAAAAATCTATTGAAATTAATATTCCCAAAATGTTCACACAAATAGTTAAATAGGACACTATCTCCCAAGGTAAATTAGATGAAAAAACTTATTATATCTTATAGTTTATTAGGGATATTATTCCAAAGGTTAAAAGAACACCCTTCCATTAAATTTTGTGGGTCACATTCCTGTAATTTATTCCTATTTGAGTAAATTTTCTTTGATCATTTAAAATATGACAAGATTTCAACTAAGGATTTAAGGAAAGGAATATTATTTTGATGTTTCTTAAATAACTCAAGATATTTTTGAAACTATAGTTTCTGATTATTTTTCCATATTCACTCTGGAAATTGTATGGTTGGGGTTAAATTAATCAAGATATTCAGAATTGCATAAATATCTACTTCAAAAAACATTTCCCCTAATTTTTTTATTTTAATGTCTTTATATTTTTTAATTTTCTACTAGAACAACAAGATAATGATTGAATTCATTTTTTAACCTAATTTTAGGATTTTATGATGTTTAGATATTGGTTTTTAGTTTCATAATGATTTTCCTTTTGATAAGGTTTTTAACTATTTGATGTGTTTATATACCACTGATACTTGTAATATCATGAATATTATCCCTTAAATCCAATTTATTAGTTCTTGGAAGTTTATAATTTTCTTTTCCTCTAAAATCTCTATCCTTTTAACTTATTTTAGTTTATAAATTCTTCATTTCACTTTTTTGAGTAATCTTTTTTGATTCCACATGAGAATTCTGTTTTCACTCCTAAGATACAATTGTGCTTATATTTTAAGTCAGTATTCCACTAATATTCCATAGATAATTGGAGTATTCATTCAATTATTATTTTTGGAGTGGTTTCATAGGCCATTGTTGAATGTTAGGGGGAGTAGGAGGTCTAAAAGCCATTTATTATTCTATGCATGAATTTGATGGTTTTTAATATACATAGTTATAATTATTAAATAAATGTTACTCCCAAGGATTCATCCATGGTTTATACCAAATAAAATTTAAATTTTCAGGTGGTTGGGATGGCATGTCAATGTTGGTGAATCAATAATATCAATGACCAAACAAACCATAATGGTGGAAATAGTGTTGATGTGATGTTTTATGGATTACATTATAAAATAAAGTATCTTAAACCTTAGATTTTTTAAAAGACTTGTTTTATTTTCTAATTATGGTTCTTCTCCATGAACATTTATGTTTTGTGTTTTTTGAAGGAGCATTGAATTTGTCAATATATTTAGGGGTTTTATCTAAAAAGTATCCTATTGGGGACTAATACACTAGAGTTTGCTGGTATGGGGTGAAGTTATCATAAAAAGTTACCAGGAAAAATTGTGAAGTACAACGATGACACAAAAGATCCCTGAGTAACCTTCTAAATCTTCCTGAAGCTTCAAGGAATCTTTTACACTCATCTTTAATATTCCCAATGATTTTATGTATAATTTTAGTTATCATTATTATTAGATAAAATTTAACTAAAAAATAGTTGAAAATATTATCCAATACATTAAATATAATGTCCAATTATCGTTGGAACCATGGTTTAGCATTCCCCTTGAGGAAAAATGGTAAACCGATAAATTTTAATTCCTTCTCAATCATCCATCAATGTTGTAACTATATCTCCGCAATATAGAAGTCCATAATGATATTAACAGATTCTTGATTAGGTAATCCATTTTATTATGGAAACATATAAAAATGGTGCTATTTTATCGAATAATTAAAAAAATTTGGTCTTCATAATGGATAATGAATTAGTATAAACTATAGTCAATTATAACTTCCTATGTATAACACTCTCTATCATTTTATTTCTTGGTGGAGGTGGACATAAAATTCCATCATTGTTATTATTTACTCTCTCCATATTATCTCACATTCTAACATTGGTTTTTTATTTTAGAGCACTTAAATTCATGTTAATCATTTGTATAAAGGGATATAATCTTAAAATATTTCCTAGTTTATATGAACAAAAAAATTTAGAAATTTTTTCACATGGAATCTCACCATACTTTTTTTATTTTTAAATGCATATTTTGTTCACTAGAAGATAACTTTATAAAAGAACAAAAATTTTCATATATTTCATTATATATACTAAAATTATTTATTTATTTCCAACCAAAAACTAGTAATTCACTGATCGGGGTGGATCCCTCCTTGGAAGAGATTTTGAGTCTAAACCTAAGAACCAAGAAAAATATATCATGAATAGTAAACACTAAGTGATTTTAAAAATATGAAATGGTAACTAGATTTTTCTTTAATGAATGAAATAAAATTTCAGTAGGTATCATTTTTATTATGAACCAACCACATGAAATCGTGTAACATAATTCAATGTTGTAGGGTTTATTGATTTGCTAGTTTAAAAGAGGGTTTATTTTATTCATAAACTAAGAGAAGCACTCTGGAACTAAAATAATTAAGGCTTTCGAAATTATGTTATTTTCTATCCTATTATGGAATGAATAATATGAGTTTTTTATCTATAGAAACCACTCATTCACAAATTTAATACAACAGTTTTTCACTAAAATAAAGTTTTTTTCCCTTATAATTTTACTCTCAAGAGTAAATCACTTGTCATACTGATTTTTAGATGATTAAGTAGCATAAAATGACTTCTATCATGTTCAATTATCATTATTTCTTAATGTATTTTAACTTGTTTTCTAAATTTGATGAATTTGGTAACATCCTGGTCATATCCCTCTTTTTGATCAGTTTCCCCCCTCACAATGATCTTGTAGTGTGTATACACCTTTTTACAGAAAACTGGATTAACTCCTCAAAATAATATAACCCCATACTCCTCACCCTAAGCTCATAGTCAACAAAATCATATTATTATCCCCCATCTACCACAAGTTTCATTTTTTAAATGAATATATAATACCTCACATGACTCAATAAAATATCCCCTATAAAAGCAAAAACCCCCACATGAATTCATTTACAACTATAATTGTTATAGTATTATTGATGTTTCCAATATAGATTAATCCTTAAGATTAAATTGAGAATATCGATAATATTCTTTGAATTACTCACATAAATCCCTACTTTAATTACCTATATAACCAAATCATCACGCTCGACCCCCCATGATCAGTAATTTTCTAATTATGGATGTCAAGGATCCATGAGAAATTACCTAAAAACATATATTTCAAACATTAATAGTAATTATAACAATTGAAATTAAGAGAAAAAAATTTCATTTTAAATGAATTAAAATAAATATCAATTAGTACTTAAAAATATAAATTCAGTTAAATCTCCTCAAAATTGTAAAAACATTTGTTTGTGGAATATAATAAAGTGAATTTTTAAAACCTATAATAAATTGAAACCAAAAACACAATTTTAAACTAAGATATTCAATGAATGAAAATTTTAACACAATATAACTAGAATACAATAACTTCCAATGAAAAAAAAATCTCCAAATTAAAAATCAATTATTTATTCGTTAAACATTAGAAGAATGTATTTTAGATAGGCTGCATCAATCGAACCCAGCCTAATTCACAACACATTAGCCACATGTGCACTTATTGCTCCTGGTTTTTTGATCATTTGTATTTTGTGTTCTATAAAAATAAAATTGAGAGCCTTACAATGAACCTTCCATTTTATAAATAATAATAATTCATGTTGAGGACACATGATTGATCCATCCTTTCTTTGGTTCTCTCACTCTCTCCAAAATTATAAGATATTTAATGGTTGAATGAAATTCATAGAAGGTTGATTCCCTGTTCCTTTTGGTATATCTTCAGTTTATTATAGTTAGGTCTACACTATTTAAATTGTCACATAAATACATAAAATATTTAAGACAAAACATTGAGTTGTAATGTCCTAAAAACTTAGTAAAATCATCATAATTACTATGAATATTACATGAAACAATTATGACACTTTCAAATTTCACATGCTGAATTATGATCCATTTAATCAACTAGTTCTTCAAAAATGTGTTTAACAAACATTGATTAAATAATATTGACATGAAAAATATTTTTATTTTACCAAACATAATTTAAAATAAATAATTCATGAATTACGTGGGAAATAAATTCAATTATTATTACTCTAAATAAGAATAAAATTATAAAATTAATTCACTCTTAATCATTCGAAATGAAACAATAACCATACCATAAAGTGGGGCCCACCTAATCATTATATCCAATTTCTCTGAATCCATGGAAAATTTACATATACATTGTGTGTCGCTATTTATGATCTTATTTCAAATGAAGTGAATAATATTCAAATATATCTTCTTCCTTTTCAATTTGAATCATCTTTTAATGATTATTCAATCAATAGCATACAACTATTGATGAACATTGAGAAAGATATATCACCACATACATAAGTTCTATGGTTGTAATTTTCCATCAAAGCACATGATAAATGTATAAATGAAAGAAAGATACCAATTTACATTACCTAAGATAGAAACAAGTCAGGATATATACAAAATTAAATGTTTTGGTGGATTCGATATAGCAATTAAATTTTTTGTTATCATAAGCATCACATTGAATGTGCTATATATACCAATTTTCCTTTTTAATTATTTTGATTTTAGAGGGTGATTTTTCATGCATGCATTATCAATAACATGAGACTACCTCATCTAATGTTGTGGTACTCATCTCTGTCTTACATGCTCTTTTTTTAGTGGACCCCCCTAATCCCTCATTTCATATTGTTCCCCTTCATCTTTTAATTAGGTTGCTTATTTTTAGTGTTTCAATACCCAATGATCTAATGGGAATATCATCATATTATAAAGTTATTTCATTCAATATAAAAAATCAAGATATTTATCTTCCCCCAATATGACTCTCAAATCTTTACCCATAGGTAGAAATATTTCTCTCTATAGTGCTGCATGTTTTTCGATTCCATTGATTTTATTGGACATGATGAAATGGGAGTCCATCGTGGGTATTTTGGTGTTGATTTTATAAATGTACATGCTTGAAATTGTATTAGAAGATTAAAATTTTTCTCTTGTCCCGATGCCTATTTTTGATCATCCATATTATATGATATTTGAGTGTTTTTTCTAATATTTGAAACACTGTCATCCTTTCACCATATTGTTTCTAACCTTGAAAATCATTCAACATCTATATATTCTCTATGAATGACTACATAATAGCCTTGGATATGGAGTCCCATTTCTAAAACAATATGTTTCTTTTTTGTATACTCATGAAGTTCACAGGGATCAAGACTATCCTCATACATGATATGAATCTACCTCCCCAATCTCTGTCTACCTTTCCACATCCCAATGATCCTAAACTGAATTGACAATTACTTTAGAAAATTTCTTTTATTGTAACAAGATACCCTATGGATGGAACATACTATAGTTGTGTGTATCTATATGTAAATGGATTTGTCTTCTCATTTACTATATTGAATTTTTCATTATGTTGTTCGGGATATATCTTTATAGAATAATCCTTCCTACCCTAGTCACATGGGATTTTACCGTCATTATCATCTCCATGTACATGAAGAGACAACATAAAGAAGAATGATTCATTTTAGATCCTAATTTTCTGTGTAAAAAGTTTTTAGTTATCCTATTAAGAGGAATCTCTCCATTCCTTGAATAAATAATGGGGGCTTTCAAGCATCCGGTGAGATATTACCGCATCTTGTAACATATGTAGGATAAACATAAGGATATTAAAACTCAAAGGATGCTCCTCATTTAAGTCCCACATCATCAAATCCAACCCCATTTTTGTGAACATTATATTTACATTGGTTCCAAAGGACATTTAGGACATATTTCATGATATTCTGGTCAATTTGTAACCATACACTTTTGGACATGTTTTATGATTCCATCCTATATATTCATGAGACATAGCTTTTCATCCAACATATTCTATCCCAGGTGAGGCTATCTATTCCAACTCTTCTAATTTAATTACCTACCAATTGGTAGATACATATACTATGAAATATAGTTATACATAATTCCATTTACTTATTCACATGGATATTCTACTAGTCGAATAATCACATGTAATATCAACATCCAATTTCCTAATGATGAAATGCATAATGTCAGACATCATAACCACATAGTCAAGGCCTCGTGCCAAGACTAAATATAAGATTTTGTTAAGGAATTGTTTCAAGACACTAGTTTGTGTCAGGAGACCTACTAATGCATCTAGGAGCTATATCGGACTCTACCCATCACTTACAAAGTCCAATTCATTTCTAATGTGAAAAGGATGAAACATAACATAAAATTTCATATTAAAACTAGCATACGAAATGTTAATAATTTAACCATAAACCATGAATGGTATAAAAATAACACATACACATTCAAACATATCACAAAATGTTCAATAAAATATGGAAGATTGTATCATAATAAATCAAATTCAAACAAGTGTAAAATCTATCAAAGGATGTTGAGATAGATGAAATCAAAACTATTTAAGTGAAATATGACGTTCGAATTTCAAATTATTTAAAAATGAAATAATTATAAAAAAAATTATTTTTAAAATATTCTTATAATATTGTAAGGGAAGCTTCGAATATATTATAATGGCAGAAAATATCTACACTCACTGTATAAGTTAAAAAAACATTCTTTCCTTAATTTTTTCAAAAATACCTTGTTTGGAAAATGATGAAAATACTCCTTTATAAACATTATATAAAATGTAAAATAAGGGTATAAATGAATCTATCCCATAATCTAAAAAATAGTAATTTTTTTTGAAATACAGTTTTTAGAAACACTAATGTGGATGATAAAGAGTTCCTAGTAGATACTCACATATAAACAACCTCGGATAATGAAGAGATTGTATAATTAACCGTTACCGTATACTTTTACTTGATTTAGGGTACATTAAACTCAAATATAATCATTAAATAATTTTTATTAAATTATTAAAGAACCACATACATAAATATGATATCATATATGATCTTTTAATATTTATTTTTTAATAATATTTCAGAAGTATCATTGTTTCGGGTGTTAAAAGATTCGTTTTCCTTTATAAGCACTATTATATAAGTCGTGTTTGTAATGGATATGATGTATTTGATTCATATCCAGAATGATATTAGGTTATTCAACATTATTAGTAATCATGAATTGAAAATTATTCTTGAATGGTTGCGATAGGGAAATGAATCTTATCGCGTTTGTGGATACTGTAATTTGTACATATGCACGAGCGACAATATAATTATATTGATGGTTAAATTGTATGTAATTGGATGTTATATAGTATATAGAGAATCATTAACATGTTATATTTATTATTTACATAAATTATACTCATTATTATACCCATCCAAATAATGAATTGTTGAATAACAAACTACACGAAGATGTGGGGATGGTAAGTCGTACGTACGCACGTATGGTGACTTTTTCATTAATAGGATGGATAGAATAATGAATACGGTTGTACCATATTCATAATAATTTACCATTAGGTAGAAGGTACTGGATGAATTATTTTTTTATGGAAACAACAAATAAATATTATGTTTAAGAATAAATGTTTTTTGAAAGAGGTGGTGAAATTATTACCTATTCTTTTGGTGCTTCCTTTTGATTTGATCAATAGGGATCCTTAGGATGTCTTCTGATAAAAGTAAGGCCTCTAGGTTGAATTGAAAGTAGTTGGGAGGATATTGGAGTAGGTTTTGGCTAAGACAAATGGCTTTAGAGGTGTGATTTTAGAGAAGGGGAAGTACCCTTTTATAAGAGAGGTGAGGGTTACAATAACAAAAGCTTAAAATATTATTTTATTATACAATAATATTCCATTTATAATGGCTCCAAAAAGGATTTATTTCGAATATAAGGAGTGTTGAGGTCGAAAACCTCTCAAAAAGTAGGTTTTAGACAGATTTCGGTCACCATATTAACCTTATCATTTATATTTAACTCTTAGTTAAATAGTTTAATTTTTACCATGTATTCTTGTATTATTAAAATAAATGGTTCATTAACTTACTATAAAAATCCAAGAGAACCCCAAGTGGTTAATTATTGATATACATAACCATATATAAGTACTTTGGCTGATCCTTAAATTTTTAGGAATATTATATCAATTAATAATATAGTATTTTTCAAAAAATCATTTAAGTCAATTTTTAAATTATTTAGTATTTGGTTTTTGTGAATGTCATAAAAACTTTACCACTATAAATTTTTTTAACATGTCATAATAACCTATAAAATTGATTTAATACCTAAAATTTCTCAATTTTCAATTATATTAATATTTATAATGTCAATTATTTTAATCGTTCAATAATAAAGTAATTACTACATCATCATTATGTTATTAATAAATATAATTATTTAATGTATAAAAATTATAAATAAAATACCATTATGTTTGAAATATTTTTATATTTATAACGAATATTTATTGTCGAATTTATCTTATGTATAACCCTATATTAAAAATGGGTTAGTTATTAAAATTTGAATTTAACACTTTTAACTCTTCTTCAAATAAAATAATAATAAACGTCATAATCTAATAATGGTAAGCCAAAAGGATCATATTTTATTCCTACGGTTGATTTTGGTCGAAATAAACTTTTCCAATAGAATTATTACATGTTTTAGGGTAATTATAATATCATTTTTACCTTTAATTACCCTATTTACTTTTAACTGTGGTATATAAAATTCAGAAGTTACTATTCACCAAGAATTATTTTCATCCTATTGAACCATATTTTACTTATTGTTGTCAACCATTTATCTCCGATTTTTTATATTCAATTCACTGAAGCAATAAAATTACAGCTTCTGAAAATTTTCAAATGTTTCTAGAGGGTGGGTAAAAGACCTTAAAAGTTCAATAAAATTTTATATATCGAATATTATTATAAAATTACTCCAATGAATTACATTAAACTTATATAGGTGTTATGTATCTATTTTGACCTAATTTTTTTTAAATAAAATAAATAATTATTTAAATAAAAAGTAGGTTTTAAATTATAACACATTGTTTTTCACTATTCATCAAAAATTTAATGTTTTCATAAAAATACCAAATATTCACTCTGAGATAATTTTGATATTATGAATCCAAAAATGAAGTCTATTTTGAAAAATAAAATTTATTAAATTTCAAAAAGTGGGTATTACTATTGATAACGGCTTGTTTGATTGGTCATGGTGTGCTAGAACTCAAGGTTGAATACATTTCAAGCTATTGTACTATTCAAATAGAAACATACCGTGGAAGCTTTGGGTTTTACATTCTTCCCTTAAAATAATTTCATCCTTGAAATTTCAAGAATAATACTACAAAAAAAGATTTGAGTGTTTCTTCATTATAAGTTCCTTGGTTTCCCACATTTTATCTTCCATCTTATGGTTTCTCCATAGAACTTTTACCAGACGAGTCATCCGGTTTCTCAACACTTGTTCTCTGGTATAAAGCATCATGACAGGCTATTCACAATAAGATAGATCAGGTTCCAGTTCTATTTCTTCATAAGTGAGTACATGCATTGGGTCAGACATTTATTTTCTCAACAGTGATAAGTGGAACACATCACGAACATTTGCGAGAATTGGAGGCATTGCCAAAACATAAGAAATAACTCTAATTCATTCCTGAATTTCTAAATGTTCGATGTACCTGGGACTCAATTTACGCATATTACTAAATCGTACAACACCCTCCCTAGAGATACATTCATTAAAACATGATCTCCTACTTGAAATTCCAAATCCTTCCTTTAGTTATTGGCATATCTCTTTTTCCTAAATTGAGCTACTTTTATAGCATCCCGTCTTTTTATAACATAACTTTCATTTCATTACACGGAACTGAGGATCTTTAAGGTTTAGTGTCTTGGAAACAAGGAACATAATACATGAAATGAACATAAAACATTCTTCTTAAACACTTGAAAGGCTTCTCCTTATGTTCATCCTGGGTTCATTACTGCATCTCATAACCTGGGGACATACATCAAAAGAAAGGTTGAGCAGAAGGCCCAGTAAGGGAAACAAGAGAATCATTTTACATGTGTACTTGAGATACTTCAATAAGGATATGAAAAGAACTTTAAGGCATGAGAAAGAAATCATGAGATAAATCATAATAAAAATAACATTTTTAATAACTTTAATATGTGGCTGCAACATTCAATATTGACAATCATTTCTTTTCACCAAGGTCTATCCCCAAGGTGTCATTAAAAATTACCAAGGTTATTCACCAAGGTATCAGTCTAAAAAGTCATCTCTAGAGATTAAGTATTTACCCAATGCATTGGAGCGCTATCTGGGAGCACCCTTGACATGTATTTATTATCATGTGATCCACATATATCATCATCAATCATTTCATAAACAACCCATATAGCATAAAAGAAATGGGTTTCATTTCATAATCATAAAGTTTTAAAAACTTCTTTAAAGACATGATCTTTATGTCACTTTAAACCCACGGAAAGGGGAAGCGGGTTTCATGTATGTAAATCCCAGAATTTAAAATAGAACATTTTGATATATATGTGAATAACCTAGTAGAAATAAGAGCTTTGAGTATTCACTTTATAACATAAAAATAATTTTGAGAAAAGAGAGAGGCATTTTGAGACGAAAATTCTGCAGCATAATGGCTATGTTACAAGGTTTTAGAAAACATTGAAAAGAGAGGGAACATGGGTCACCCACTTATAAATGATCCATAAAATAGTAGGGGGACATAATATAAGGTACTTATGAACATGGTAATGAAATTTGAAAGATATACCATATGAAATGAAAAACATGGAAGTGAGACAAAAATAAGATTTCTCTTATGAAAATTCGGCAGCCTAACGGCATCACTTAAACTTCAATAAAAAAAAGATTTGACAAGATCAAATAGGGTATCTCATCATATTATAATAAGAGATAAGTATGATAGATATAGAGATCATACCCCAATATTATAAAAAGGAACTTTAAAGACTTGACATGAAAATCAAACTTGAAAAATGAGAAGGGTGAAAGAATTCCTTAAAAATTCGGCAGCCTAACGACGTCACATAAACATTCATAAAACGAAATGATGAGAGTAAGAGGGGATATCTCATCATATAAACATGAAAAGGTAAGTAATAGGAATATAAAAGAACATCCTCTCACATAAGAACATGGATCATAAAAGGAATGACATAAAAGAGATTACATGAAAAGAAAGAGAGAGGTCAGATCCCTTACCTTAAAACGTAACTCTTAAAACTCAATGGTTTGGAACTTGAGGGCTTGGGGGCACCTTGGAATGACTCCTTGGGAGGTATGGAGACAAGAACATCGTTGGGGAGAGTTGTGAGTAAAAACTAAAGGAGGAAAGGGTGGGTATTTTTAGGGAAAGTGAGGGGACAAGGCATTAATGGCCAAGGGACACCTCACAAGTGCTTTTCTCAAAATCATGTGCTCTCCCTTGGCATTTACCATGAAGTTAGGCCACATGGGGCCCCCAAAACAATAATGCATCACCCTTGTCCGGACAACCCTTAAAATATCTCATGATATCATCATGACACAGTTATGATGTCATTAAACATACTGAAACCCTAAAACTGCATTTTTACTATTCACTGAAAAAAATCATCTTTCTTAGAAAAATCCCAAAATTTCACCTTAACCAAATATCAATGCTCTAATTACATTTATGAACTCCATTTTATAAAAATAATTTTCTAAATATTTTTAATTTAATTTTAAAATAAAAACACTATTCATCGAGAATTCATTTTTTTAGAAAAATCCCCAAAAATTACCATAACATAATATCGATGCTCTGAGTTCAAAAATAAAGTAATTTTTATAAAAATAATTTTCTAATTATTTTTAATTAAATTTTTAATTAAAAAACACTATTCACCTGAAGAAACTAATACTTGGCTAATAATTTATGAAACCTTTATTTAACCATTTTATTGAATCACATTACTTAATCTAGGTGGCTAAATTATATTAAAACTTTATTTGAGTGAAATTACTAATCTATTTGGTCACATTACTAATCCTAAGCGTAAAATCACTATTCATAATTTATTATTCATCAAAAATTAAGTTGATCTTATTAGACTCCATATTTCTTACTGAACACTTTTGTAGAAGACCATTTTTTGAAAATCATTACACATCATTAATTAATTAGGGTTTACATAAATATTTTAAAATATCCTTTTTTCAAAATTCATCAATAAAATACATCCTAAAATTATCCGTACATTTGAAATTTCACAAACATCACTAAAGGAAGAAATCTCAATTCATTCATCCCAAAGGATTACACAAAGAACCTAGGGTCTCATCATATAACCACTTATAACACCGGCATATGACCTAAGTGTAAGGTGTGCTAAGGTTAGATAATCTGAGGGAGGCTCGGATAACATTAAACTTGTAGTAATCTCTACTAACTTGAACTTCTCCCGCAGGCGTTTCCGTTCAATCTTGACACGCTGGTGTTCGTCTTGGGCTTGGTCCAAAGTGAAGCCCACAGATGCTACCTCCTTCCCAAGCTCTGATAAGTGGGCTTCATAAGGTTCGAGTCTGCTGGATGAAGCCATCCACTCCTCCTTCTTCATTAACCATTAACATCTTATTAAATCATTAAGAGTATGTTAATATACTACCCAAAAAGATTGGGTCGTTACATTCTTCCCCCCTTAAGAAATTTTGTCCCCGAAATTTATACGTGAGGCCTAGTCGAAAAGGTGAGGCTACTTTTGCTTCATTGTTTCCTCAGGCTCCCAAGTCGCTTCATCATATTTATGATTCCTCCATAACACTTTCACAGGGTGTGTAGTCTTGTTTCGTAGAACCTTGTCTCTACAGTCCAAGATCTCCACTGGCTGATCCTCATAAGAGAGGTCATGTTCCAGTTGTACCACCTCTGGGTTCAGTACATGCGAAGGGTCGGGTATGTACTTCCTCAAGAGAGATACATGGAAGACATTGTGAACTTGAGCTAGGTTTGGTAGAAGTGCTAGATGATAGGCCACTTCTCTTATGCGACCAAGGATTTTATAGGGGCCAATGTACCTAGGGCTGAGCTTCCCTTTCTTCCCAAACCGCATGACTCTCATCCAGGGAGAAATTCGATGGAAGACTTTTTCACCAACACCAAACTCCAAGTCCCTTCGACGATTGTCAGCATAGCTCTTCTGTCGACTCTCAGCAGCCTTTATGTGTTGTTGGATGGCATGAACCTATTCTGTCATCTCTTGCACAAGATCAGGCCCAAGAAGCTTTCTCTCACCAGTTTCATCCCAACAAGTAGGATTTCTACATTGCTTTCCATACAGAGCTTAATAGGGTGCCATCTGAATACTCGAATGGAATCTGTTGTTATAGGAGAACTCAACTAATGGGAGGTGTTGATCCCATCCACCTTTAAATTCCATTCAGCATAATCTCAGCATGTCTTCGAGTGTCTGAATAGTCCTTTCAGATTGGCCATCAGTTTGAGGATGATAGGCCGTACTAAAATTCAATTCAGTATTCAGAGCATGTTGAAGACTTCTCCAGAATTTTGATGTGAATATTGGGTCACAATCAGACACGATGGATAGTGGTACCCCATGCATCCTTACCACATCCTTCACGTATATCGTGGAAAGCTGATCCAGAGAGAAATCTTCCCGAATAGAGATAAAATGGGCTGTCTTGGTGAGACGGTTCACAATAACCCATATCGCATTGTTTCCATTGGATGATTTCGGGAGCCCAGTTACAAAGTCCATTGTGATATTATCCCACTTCTATACTGGTATGGGTAGCGATTGTAATACCCCCTTAGGAAGTTGTCGTTATGCCTTTACTTGCTGACACACCAGGCACCTTGTTGTGTAATCAGCAATATCCCTCTTCATGTTATCCCACCAATAATGATCACGAAGGTCTCTATACATCTTAGTGCTTCCCGGATGTATAGAGAAAGTAGAGCTATGAGCTTCATCCATCAGTTCATTCTTTATCTCCGGAATATATGGAACACATAGTCTTGTACGAAATTTCAATACACCTTATTGATCAATATTGAAATCAGGGAACTTCCCATATTTTACAGCCTCCAACTTCTCCTGCAGAAAAGGATCTTCTTTTTTAGACTTCTTGATCTCCTCTAGTAATGAAGGTTGAGAAATCATTTGGGATAGGGTTGATGATGTCCCTTTCCTTATAATTCCCATGTCCAGTTTTACTAGATCTTTAATCAAGGGATCTCCTAGGATCCTCATTATTGCCATAACAACAGGATCTTTCCTGCTTAACGCATCCGCGAATTTGTTTGCTCTTCCAGGGTGATAATGAATTGAACAATCATAGTCTTTAATAAGCTCCAACCATCTCTTTTGTCTCATGTTTAATTCTTTCTGCGTGAAAATATACTTTAAACTTTGGTGGTCGGTGTATATATCACATTTCTCCCCATAAAGATAGTGCCTCCATATCTTTAGAGCAAAAACAACTTCCGCTAGCTCTAGATAATGCATAGGATAATTATGCTCATGAATCTTCAACTGTCGAGATGCATAAGCAATTACCTTGTCATTTTGCATGAGGATGCACCCAAGCCCTCTCAGAGATGCATCGCTAAAAATAACGAATCCTTCTCCGATAGAGGGTAGTGTTAACACATGTGCAGTAAACAATCTCTTCTTCAGCTCTTGGAAACTTTCCTCGCATTCCTTTATCCAGATGAACTTAACCCTTTTCGAGTCAACTTGGTTAGTGGATTAGAAAACCGTGAAAAGTTTTTCACAAACCTCCTATAATATACCGCTAAACCAAGGAAACTACGAATTTGTGTTACTGTTGTGGGTTGAGGCCACTCCTCCACAACCATTGTCTTTGCAGGGTCAACCGAGATTCCTTCATTGGTTACGATGTGACCCAAGAAAGCCACTTGTTGTAACCAAAACTCACACTTGTTGAACTTTCCAAAGAGCCTCTCCTTCCATAGAGTTTTTAAAATAACCCTCAGATGATCTTCATGCTCCTCACGACTTTTTGAATATATCAAAATATCATCAATAAAAACTACCACAAAGTTATCAAGGTAGTCCTTAAAGACTCTATTTATCAAATCCATGAAAATAGCAGGAGCATTAGTCAAGCCGAAGGGCATAACAGTAAACTCATAATGCCCATATCTTGATCGGAAGGCAGTCTTTGTCTTCACCCTCAGTTGATGATAACCAGATCAAATGTCAATCATGGAGATGAATTGAGCCCCACTAAGTTGGTCAAATAAATCATCAATTCTTTGAAGAGGGTATTTGTTCTTCACTGTGATCCCATTTAGTTCTCTATAATCAATGCATAGTCGCATTGGTCCATCCTTCTTCTTCACAAAGATAACTGGTGCTCCCCAAGGAGACACACTCGGACGGATAAGCCCCTTATCCAACAAGTCTTGCAGTTATTTATTTAACTCTTATAGCTCCACATTTTCCATTCTATACGGAGTATTTGATATCGGTTGAGACCCAGGTACGAGTTCAATGGAGAACTCTACCTCTCTTTTGGGGGGAGGTCTAGGTAAATCCTCAGGAAATACATCCATGTATTCCTGAACAATTGGAACATCTTCTATTGGTATGCTCCCTTTTCCTTCTTCATCATCACCAATTAACTCCATAAAGAAAGCTATAGGAGGTGTTTCGAGATAGGGATCAGTTCTGGATATCTCTCCTTGGAAGATAATTGCAGGTTGTTTATTCAAGACTACTGAGAATTCCTTACTTCTATATTTGATCTTAGCATTATACTTTGAGAGCCAGTCCATCCCTAGTATAACATCGAATTCCATCATGGGAATGACTACTAGATTTCCGATAAGATTTTTCTCACTAAAGTAAACACTAGAGTCTCTAAACACTGTTGATGCATGGATAATCCCACTTGGAGTCTTGACTGACGACTCTACCTCAAGCAATTCTGGGATTGATTCTATATTCATTGCAAACATGGAGGAAATAAAGGAATGCGTAGAACCAGAATCAAACAAAGTAGTTTATAGTTTTGAGAGGATAATACGAGTACCTGCTACCACTTCATTCAGAGCTTCAACTTCAGTTGTAATGATAGCAAAAGCATGACCTTCCTCCCCTGGCCTTTGCTGGGGTTGATGGTGATTCCCCTCCGCTGCCATTGTATTTGGACAGAGATTAGCATAGTGCCCAAGCTATCCACACTTGAAGCAATGGACTTCGGGTAAGGCCAGAACCATATTTCCTCTGTCGTTAGTGTTGGGGAGTTGATGCTTCACCTCACTACGACAATTCCGAGCAATATGGCCTCCTCTTCCACACTTGTAGCACTTTCCACTTCCGACCAAGCTGTTCCCCATATGCTTCTTCCCACATTTATTGCATGTGGTAAGTTTCATTTGATTTCCACCTCTTCCCTGATCAAAAGTCATCCCTATACTAGGCTCTAACGATCTCTTCTTTTCATTTGATTTATGAGACCACTGTGTCTCACCAAACTCTAGCTCGACTTTCATTGCACTCCGCACGATCTCCTTGTAGCTATTGTAGTCCTGGTTGGCTAAATTCTTCCACAGATGAGGTCTCAGTCCACCAAAAAATCTATCAACCTTCCCACTTGGATCCATGAAAAATCTAGAGGTATATCATGAAATTCGGGTGAAGTTCATCTCATAGCTTCCGACAGATTCATTCTCCTTCTGCTTCAGCTTGAGAAACTCTTCCTCTATTCTAGTTCTCATGGAACGAGGGAAATACTTTTTAAAGAATAATCCCCGGAATTCTTCCCACTCCATAGCTTCCATCTATCCTCTAGGCTTTGTGTTTTTGACCAGTGACCACCACTGGTCAGCTTCTCCCTCTAGGCGATAAACAGCAAGGGTGACTTTTTCTTGTTCCAAACAAAGGAGTACAGAAAAGATCTTTTCAATGAAGCTTATCCACTGTTCCGCAACCAAAGGGTCAGTAGATCCACTGAATGATGGTGGTCGTTGACGCATGAAGGACTCAACAGAGTGTTGTTCCCTTCGTGGTGAGGTCGGACTCTCATCTGGATTCATGTTATTACACATTACTTGAGTCAGTTGGTTTATCATTCGCATGAATGTTTCCATTCCGGCTTCCATCGGATGGCCGTCAGCACATGGTGCATTGCGGTCACCATCAGCACAGTTCCTCCTATTTCCCACCATTTTCTAAAAGAATAAAACCTTAGAGGGAAACTTATTTCATTTATGAATCTTTTAACTAAGACTTCATGCATAGACAATTACACTTATCTATAATTCCTTCATAATGATTCATAAAAAGCTTTTGATTAACCAAACATATCACCCGGGAGTGTTGTAACCAAGAGTGAAGCAAGGCCCATTATCGTGCACCAGTCCCTGTTCGAGTCTAGCTCAAAGCGTTGTTTTCGGGTTTTACCTCTATGTACATCTGTGCTAGAGCCACCTCTACCTACTCGTATCTAGACAGGGATGTATTTGTTTGATAAACCACTTACTCAATACTTACCAAAAAACAGGATGTTTTCCTATATTTAAACTTTTCTATAGGGTTCTTTCTAATGTTTTTACATCCTAATTTCCACAAATAACTAAACCATCCTCTGATACCAAGTATAGCATCCCGTCTTTTTATAACAAAACATTCATTTCATTACACGAAACTGAGGATCTTTAAGGTTTAGTGTATTGGAAAACAAGGAACATAATACATGAAATGAACATAAAACATACTTCTTAAACACTTGAAATGCTTCTCCTTAAGTTCATCCTAGGTTCATTACTGCATCTAATAACCTGGGGACATACATAAAAAGAAAGGGTGAGCAGAAGTCCCACTAAGGGAAACAAGAGAAACATTTTACATGTTAACTTCAGATACTTCAATAAGGACATGAAAAGAACTTTAAGGCATGAGAAAGAAATCATGAGATACATCATAATAAAAATCAAATTTTTCATAACTTGAAGATGTGGCTTCAACATTAAATATTGACAATAATTTTTTTTCACAAAGGTCCATCCCCAAGGTGTCATTAAAAATTACCAAGGTTATTAACCAAGGTATCAGTCTAAAAAGTCATCTCTAGAGATTAAGGCGTTACCCAATGCATTGGAGTGCTATCTGGGTGCACCCTTGACATGTAATTATTATCATGTGAGCCACATATATCCGAATCAATAATTTCATAAACAACCCATATAGCATAAAATAAATGGGTTTCATTTCATAATCATAAAGTTTTAAAAACTGCTTTAAAGACATGATCATTATGTCACTTTAAACCCACGGAATGGGAAAGCGGGTTTCATGTATGTAAATCCCAGTATTTAAAATAGAAAATTTTGATATATATTTGAGTACCCTTGTAGAAATAAGGGATTTGAGTATTCACTTTATAACATAAAAATAATTTTGAGAAAAGAGAGAGGCATTTTGAGACGAAAATTCTGGAGCATAACGGCTATGTTACAAGGTTTTAGAAAACATTGAAAAGAGAGGGAACATGGGTCACCCACTCATAAATGATCCATAAAATAGTAGGGGGACAGAATATAAGGGACTTAAGAACATGGTAATGAAATTTGAAAGATAAACCATATGAAATGAAAAACATGGAAGTGAGACAAAAATAAGATTTCTCTTATGAAAATTCGGCACCCTAACGACGTCACTTAAACTTCAATAACAAAAATATTTGACAAGAAAAAACAGGTTATCTCATCATATGATCATAAGAGATCAGTATGATTGATATAGAGAGAATACCCCAACATAATAAAAAGGAACTTGAAATACTTGACATGAAAATCGAACTTGAAAAATGAGAAGGGTGAAAGAATTCCTTAAAAATTCGGCAGCCTAACGGCGTCACATAAACTTTCATAAAAAGAAATGATGAGAGTAAGAGGGGATCTCTCATCATATAAACATGAAAAGGGAAGTAATAGGAATATAAAAGAACATCCTCTCACATAAGAACATGGAGCATAAAAGGAATGACATAAAAGAGATTACATGAAAAGAAAGAGAGAGGTCAGATCCCTTACATTAAAACATAACTTCTAAAACCCAATGGTTTGGACCTTGAGGGATTGGGGGCACCTTGGGAGGACTCCTTGGGAGGTAAGGAGACCCGATCTTCATTGGGTGAGAGTTATGAGTGAAAAATAAATGAGAAAAGGGTGGTTATTTATAGAGAAAGTGAGGGTACAAGCCATTAATGGCCAAGGGACACCTCACAAGTGCTTTTCTCAAAACCATGTTCTGCCCCTTGGCATTTACCATGGAGTCAGGCCACATGGCACCCACAAAACAATATTTCATCACCCATGGCCGCTCAACCCTTAAAATATCTCATGAAATCATCATGACATAGTTATTATATCATTAAACATACCGAAACCCTAAAACTGCATTTTTACTATTCACTGAAAAAATTCATCTTTCGTAGAAAAATCCCAAAATTTCACCTTAACCAAATATCGATGCTCTAATTACATTTATGAACTCTATTTTATAAAAATAATTTTCTAAATATTTTTAATTTAATTTTTAAATAAGAACACTATTCATCGAGAATTCATTTTTTCAGAAAAATCCCCAAAAATTACCATAACATAATATTCATGCTCTGAGTTCAAAAAAAATCCTTTTTATAGAAATAATTTTCTAATTATTTTTAATTAAATTTTTAATTAAAAAACACTATTCACTCGAAAAAACTAATACTTGGCTAATAATTTATGAAACCGTTATTTGCCCATTTTATTGAATCACATTACTTAATCTAGGTGTCTAAATTATATTAAAACTTTATTTGAGTAAAATTACTAATCCATTTGGTCACATTACTAATCCTAAGCGTAAAATCACTATTCATAATTTACTATTCATCAAAAAATTATGTTGATCTTATTAGACTCCAAATTCCTTATTGAACACTTTTGTAGAAGACCATTTTTTGAAAATAATTACACATCATTAATTATTTAGGGTTTACATAAATATTTTAAAATATCCTTTTTTTCAAAATTCATCAATAAAATACATCCTAAAATTATCCGGACATTTGAAATTTCACAAACATCACTAAAGGAAGAAATCTCAATTCATTCATCCCAAAGGATTACAAAATGAAGCTAGGGTCTCATCACATAACCCCTTATAACACCAGCATATGACCTAAGTGTAAGGTGTGCTATGGTGAGAGAATCTGAGGGAGGCTCAGATAACATTGCACTAGTAGTAATCTCTACTAACTTTAACTTCTCCTGCAGGCGTTTCTGTTCAAGCTTGGAATGCTGGAGTTTGGCTTGGGCTTGGTCCAAAGAAAAGCCCACAGATGCTACCTCCTTCCCAAGCTCTGATAAGTGGGCTTCATAAGGGTCGAGTCTACTGGATGAAGCCATCGACTCCTCTTTCTGCATTAACCATTAACATCTTATTAAATCATTAAGAGTAAGTTAATATACTACCAAAAAATATTGGGTCGTTACAACTTTGATGTGGGTTTGGATAATCTTCAAATTTTTCATTGTTTCCTCAACAAGTTATAGGCCTATGAGTTTTGTTTCACAAACACCATCCCAAAAAATTTTGTGTGTGAAATCTCTTTCCATATATTGCCTTATATGGTTCCATCTAAATATTTGAATGGAAGCTACTATTATAGTAAAATTAAACAAGAGGTAAATATTGACCACATATACCTTGAACGTTAAGCAAGAATGATCTCAAAATGTCTTGTAAGGTTTGCATAGTCCGTTCTAACTGTGTATCAGTTTGAGGATGGTAGACAGTGCTCAAATGAAGTTCAGTATCTAGGGCCTTTGGAAGACTTTTAGAGATTATTGATGTAAAATGGGGATCATGATCAGAAACAATCAAAAGAGATACTCTATGAATTCTTACAGCTTCATTAATATGAATTCTTGTTAAATGTTCATGCGGTAAATCATCTCTTATAGCACGAAAATGTGCTGACTTGGTAAGACAATCAATAATGACCCATATTGCATCATTCATTCTAGGAGTCTTTGGTAGCCCCGTGACAAATTCCATCATAATATCATCCCATTTCCACTCATTTATGGGAATAGGTAGCATGAATCCTCTAGGATGTTGTCTTCTAGCCTTAACATGTTGAAAAACCATAAATCTTGACACATAATCAACAATATTCCTCTTCATGTTCTCCCACCAAAAATGTTCCTTCAAATATCTATACATCTTAGTGCTACTATGGTGTATCGGGAAATTGGAGCTATTAGTATCATCCAACAATTCCCTTTTTAGACTATGTATGTTAGGAGCACAAAATCTCTTCCTAATTTTGAACATACCATCTTCATATACGAAGTTGATCAATCTCAAATCGTTCACAACTTTAATTTTCTTTTGAAACTCTTCATCACGAGTCTAAGAACTATTTATCCTTTATAGTAAAGATGGATTGGAAACCATTTGAAAAAGAATTGATGTTTCACCTTCTATGATTTTTACCATATCCATATTTTCCAGATCCATGAACATAGGATCCAATTCAACACTCATCTAGTACAAAACTCCATGATCCTTTCTTCTCAAATCATCTTCCACCTTATTTTCCTTCCTCGAGTGGTAGTCTATAATTCAATAATAATCCGTGAATAGTTCAATCCATATTCTTTTCCTCATGTTGAGTTCATTCTATGAGAAAATATACTTCAAAATCTTGTGATCAGTATATATCTCAAATTTTTCACCATAGAGATAGTGTCTCTATATCTTCAAAGAAAATATTATAGCTCCAAACTAAAGATCATGACTGAGATAGTTTTTTTCATGAATTTTTAGTTGTTGTAATGTATAGGAAATAACTCTATCATTCTTCATTAGGACACAACCATGTGCTTTCATTGAAGCATCAGAATAAATAAAATACCCATCATTCCTCGATGGTAGAGTCAAGATAATAGCATTTACTAATATTCTCTTTAGTTATTCAAAAAATTATTCACACTATTTTTTTCAAACAAATTTACACCATTTACATTTAAGCATGATTAATGGGTTAGCCAATCTGGAAAAATCTTGGACAAAATGCCGATAATAACCTGTTAAAAATATAAAACTATGTACCTTAGTTATATTCATCGGTCCTGGCCATTCTTGTATTTCTCTTGTCTTAGAAGGATCAACAAATATTCCATCCTTAGAGAAAATATGGATAAGAACATAAATCTCTTGAATCCAGAATTCACACTTGTTATACTTCCCATATAATTTATTTCTTCTAAGAGTCTTTAGAATAGTTTTCATGTTATTTTCATGATCTTCGTAGATTTTGATGTATACCAAGATATCATAAATAAATACCACTATAAATTCAACAAGATATTCATTGAAATCTCTATTCATTAGATCTGTGAAGACAAAGGGTGAATTAGTCAGTCCAAAAGGCATTACTGTAAAATCGTAATGCCCATACTTGGTATGAAATGATGTCTTTGGAATATATTCCTTCTTCACACAAAATTGAAGATATCCAGATCAATGGTCAATATTTGAAAAATATTGAGCTCAATGAAGTTGATCATATAAATCATCAACACAAGGAAGGGGATAGTAGTTCTTTATTGTTATAGCATTGATCACCCAGTAGTCAATGAAAAACATCATAGATCCATCTTTATTCTTAACAAACCTAATAGGGTCTCCTGATTGAGAAACAATAAGGAAAATAAATCCTTTATTAATCTACTTATCTAGTTGTTTCTTTTGTGCCACTAATTCCATAGTGTCCATTTTATAAGGGGTCTTTGAATGGGCCCTAAACCAGGAATTAAATCAATGGAAAATTCAATTTCTCATTCTGGAAGATGTATAGGTAAATCCTCTAGAAACAAATCAATATATTTTTTCACAATAGGTATATCCTCTATTTGAACACTCCTTTCCTCGTACATAGTTATTTCATTCTATTCCTCCCCAACAATTTAATTTAGTAGAGCTACTGGGGGTGGATATAGATAAGAATTAGATGTTGATGTTTCTTCTCAAAAGATAAGGTACTCCTTATCATCATCAAAAATTGTAACCACATTATTCTTACCATAAATTTTCACATCATGGTCTGAAATCCAATCCATACTAAGGATTATATTAAATTCAATCATGGGAATGACGATGAGATCAGTAGATAAAGAAAGTCTATATGTCCTAACGAGAACTTATTCACAAAACATTGTTGCAATGATACTTCCTTTAATAGTTTTGACTAAAAACTCCCTTGTTAAATTGAATTGGAAATATCTAATTTTCATAGAAAATGGGAAGATATGAAACAATTCGATGATCTAGAATGAAATAAAGCATTAGATAAATTTTGGGAAACAACTAAATTACCTTCAACCACGTCATTCGGAGCTTCAACCTCAGTAGTAGCGATTACATAATCATGGCCTTGCTACCATGACCTTTTTTAGGTGTGTTTCTTTGGCCCTTTGGACATTAATTTGCATAATGCCCCATTTCTGTTCAATTTTAGCATTCAACATTGACAACCTCTTTATTTCCATTGTAATCATGAGCTTGGTGGCCTTTTTCACCAAACTTGTAACAAACTCTGATTCCCTTCAGGAAAGTACCGGGGTGTTTCTTCCCACATTTGCTGTAGGATGGAAAATAAAATTTTCCCTTATTGTACTTATTTCTATTTCCAGAGTGTTCAGAAGATCTCTTATTCTCTTTGTTTTCTTTAATGTCGTAAGACATAGATAATTCCTTTTTTGTCTTGATAACACATGAGACAATATCATCGTATGATGAGAAGGATTGTGAGAATAATGATTGACAGAGAAATAGTTTTAACCCATAATATAATTGATGCATCTTACTCCTTGGGTTACGTATATAATCTGTTGCATGTATTTCTAACCTAGTAAAGTTAGCCTCATAATTTGTGATATTTTAATCCTACATTTTCCTCAGACTCAGAAATTGACTTTCCATATCTTCTTGATGGTCACGAGGAAAGTATTTTTCTAGAAACTTTCTTTAAACTCCCTCCATTCCATATTTGATACTTCGTCATCCTCCTTTGTGTTTTGAACTAATGACCACCATTGATTTGCATCTCTAATGATGAGATAAACTACCAAGACAACTTTTTCGCATTTGATACTCCCCAAATCCTGAAATATTTTCTCTAAGTAATTTATCCATTACTTAGCTACAAATGGATTTGTAGTCCCATTTAATGTTGGTATTTTTTTCTCATTAAGCAGTCTAACATTGATCGATCGCGTTTTGGATCATTGTTCTCCATATGGGTAAGGTTGTTATTCATAACCTGAGTGAGTTGTTACGGTATGGTTATAAGTTGTTCTTCACCGGTTGCATCACCAGCTCCACTATAATTATCTTGATTAGGATGGAAATACCTACTTGGATTATATGTGTTGATAAGGTTTCCATTCATTCCACTAAGATCCATTTATAATCAAGGCATACACTAGATTATTTTATTAATTGCAATATACAATTCCAAAATAGTAAAATAGCTATCATAAATTAAAAACTTTTTCATATAATCGATAATAATAAAAAAATATTATTTTAGGAGGAATTTACTAATAAATCAATCATAATTGTTTGAAAGGAAAATGTGAATTATCCTAAACATATCCCCCGGGAGTGTCGTAACCAAGAGTTCAGCAAGGCCTGTTGTCGTGTACCAGGATACCTCGGGTCAATCCCGAAACTCCTTCTCGGTGTTTTCACTCCTTGGTATATCTATTCCAGAGCTTCCTTTACCTACTTGTATCTCTAAAGGGATGTATTTATTGGAAAATACACAAAATATCAACTTTACCAAAATTCTAGGAAGTTCTTCCATACTCCCCCTCAATGTCTATATTAGGTTAATGTTCTCTAATTAGAGTTTTTCAAAATCTATTTTCAATGGTTTGTAAAAAACTTCCTCTAATACCAACTGTAACGCCTCGAACCTGGTTCCCCAGATTCGGTGAATTATTATATAACATTAGCAGGATCACAATTGATCAATTCTTGAAGGACCAACTTGTTTAGTAGCCTTTGAAGTACTAGATATATACATATGTTTTACATTACATCGTGAAATGAAAAAACAACACCATTTTCCCCCATTGATCACACTCATATCCATTATCCTATTAATCTAGGTTAATCTTAATATACTTCATCACATCCTGGGGAAAATAAAATATATAAATGGGTGCGTTCAGATGCTCAGTAAGGATAACAATATAGTGGAAACTATCATAAATAAGCATAAATATTTAATGCAATGTATAAGGATAAAACAAAATCCTTTTAAACATAAAATTCAAAATAATATGGAAAAGATAAATCAACTAATTCCATTTACTAATTCAAATGGATATTCTACTTGTCAAATAACCACGTGTAATATCAATAATGAATTTCATAATGATGGAATGCATAATGTCGGACATCATAACCACATAGTCAAGGCCTCGTGCCGTGACTAAAAATAATAATTTTTTCAAGGCCTTATGCCAAGACACTCGTTTGTATCATGATACCTACCCATGAATTGAGGAGCTATAGCAGGCTCCACCTATCACTTACTAAGTCCAATGCATTCCTCATATGAAAAGGTCGAAACATAACATCATCATTCGTATTAAAACTAGCATACAAAATGTCAATACTTAAACCATAAACTAATAATGGTATAAAAATAACACATCCACTGTCAAACATATCAAAAAATCTTTAATATAATAAGGAATATTGTATCATAATAAATCAACTTCAAACAAGTGTAAAATCCATCAAAAGATGTTGACATAGATGAAATCAAAACTCTTTGAGAGAAATATCTCTTTCTATTTTGAAATCATTTAAAAGTCATATAATTATAAAAGAAATAATTTATTTCTATAATATTCTTATAATATTGTAAGGGAAGCTTGAAAGATGTTATAATGGTGGAAAATAGGCACACTCTCTGTATAAGTTAAAAAAACAAGTTTTCCATAATTTTGACGAAAAGGTTGTAAAAGACCTTGTTTGGAAAATGACATAAATATTCCTTTATAAATATTATATAAAAAGTAAAACAAGGGTATAAATTAACATGACCAATAGTCTAGGAAATAGTTAAAATGTTTTGAAATACATTTTTATGAAACACAGATGCGGATGATAATGAGTTTCCAGTAGATACTCATGACTAAACAACCTCAGATATTGATGAGATTGTAGAATTAACCCTTAACATATAATTTTCCTTGATAGAGGGTAAATTAACCTCATATATAATAGTAAAATAATTTCTATTAAATTATACAAGAACAACATACATAAAAACGATATCCGGTATCATCTTCTAATATTTTTTTGTTAAAAATATTTCAGTAGTATCATTGTTTCGGGTGTTAACTGATTCATTTTCTATTATATGTTTTGTTATGGAACTCATGTTTTTTATAGATACGATGTATTTTATTCATATCCATAATGATACTAAGATCTTAAAAATTATTTTTCAATCATAAAATGAAAATTATTCATTAATGGTTACGATGGGGAAATGAATCATATCGCGTTCATGGTGGCGGTAATTCATACGTACGCACGAGTGACAATATCATTATATTCATGGTGAAATTGTATGTAATTGGTTACTATATCATATATAAAGAATAATTAAAATTTTATATTTATTATTTATATCAATTATACTCATTATTATACCCATCCAAATAATGAAGTGTTGAATAACAAACTAAACCACGATGTAAAGATGGTAAGTCGTATGTTTGCATGTATGGTGGATTTTTCATTCATATGATTGATAGAATAATGTATATAGTTTTAACATATTAATAATGACATCACAATATGTAGAAGGTACTAGAGTTATTATTTTGGTATGGATACAATAATGAAATAGGAAGTGGAAGAAGAAAAGAATTTTCAAAGAGGTGGTGAAACTATTACCTCTTCTTTGGGTGCTTCCTTTTTATTTGATCAAAAGGGATCCTTAGGTTGGCTTATGATCAAATTAAGGACTCTATGATGAATTGAGAGTATGTGGGAGGATATTGGTTCAGGGTTTGGTGGAACCAAATGGCTTTTTAGGGGTGATTTTGAGAGAAGGAGAGTACCCTTTTATAAGAGAGGTGAGGGTCACTTTAAGAAAACCTTGAAATATTATTTTATTATCCAATCATATTCGATTTATAATAGCTCAAAAAGGATTTATTTAGAGTATAAGGTATGTATGGGTCGAAAAAACCTCAAAAAATAGGCTCTATATAGGTTTATCGCACCATATTAACCTTATATTTTAGATTTAACTCTTAGTTAAATAGTATAACTTTTACCATGTATTCTTGTATTATTATAATAAATGGTCGATAAACGTACTATAAAAATCCAATAGAATCCCAAGTGGTTATTTGTTGATATATCTAACTTTATAAATGTTATTTGGCCAAACCATATATTTTTAGGAATATTATATCAATTAATAATATAGTATTTGTTTTAAAAAATCATTTATGTCAATTTTTACACTATTTAGAATTCGGTTTTTGTGAAAGTCAGAAAAAATTTATCACTTCGAAAAAAAATTATTTAATAAACCCTAAAATGTTATATTAACCTATAAAACTCGTGGAATGAATCAAAATTCTAAATTTATAATTATATTAATATTTATAATATCAATTATTTAAATCTTTCAATAATAATGTAATTACTCCATCACCATTGTGTCATAAATAAATTTATTTATTTAATGTATAAAAATTATAAATAAAATAAAATTATGTAGGTAATAGTTTTATATTTCTAATTAATATTTATAGTATAATCTATCTTCTGTATAAAACTATATTAAAAAAAATTTATCTATTAAACTTTGAATTTAACACATTTAACTCTTCTTTAAATAAAATAATAATAAATGACCTAATGTAATACAAGTAAACCAAAAGGATCATATTTTCTTCCTAAGGTTTATTTTGGTCTATATACACTTATACAACAGAATTAGGACATGTGTTAGGGTAATTATAATATTATTTTTACCTTTAATTTACCTATTTACTTTTAACCTTGTTAAATAAAACTTAAAGGTTATTATCCACAAAATATTATTTTCATCCTATTGAACCACATTTTACTTACTGATTTCAACCGTGTATCTCAGATTTTTTAAATTCAATTCACAAATGTGGTAAGATTACATTTTATGCAAATTTGTAAATGTTCCTAGAAGGTGGGTAAAAGAGGTTAAAAGTCCAATAAAATTTTATATATCTAACCTTATTATAAAATGACTCCGATGAATTACATGAAACTAATATAGGTATTGTGTATCTATTTTTACCTTAAATAAATTTAAATAAAATAAATAATTATATAAATAAAAATTATGTTTTAAATAATAACGCTTTGTTTTTCACTATTCATAAAAAATTGAATGTTTTCAAAAAAAAATACCAAAAACTCACCCCTAAGATAATTTTGTTATTACGAATCCAAAAATGAAGTCCATTTTGAAAAATAAAATATATAAAATTTCAAAAAGTGGGTATTTCATTTTATAACAGCTAGTTTGATTGGTTTTGGTGTGATAGAACTCGAAGATGTGTATAACGCAAGCTATGTTATTATTCAAAGAGAAACGTACCATAGAATCTTGGGGTGTTACATATATAATGTGTGATATAAAATTGGGAAAAATTTCTATAGGAGAAACCATAATTCCACACATGGTTTTGGGCTGAGATCATTATATGTGACATGGGTATCATCTCAGTTCTATCAAAACAATTATCAACATTTATTTGAACCAGGAAATGGAAGAATGTAATGAATTTCATACCCATAATATCACATAGACATGAGATTCATCGGAGACAGATACACATGGAATAAATAAAAGATAGGAACAAGTGGAATCCGACGTTAATTGTATAGAAATTTGGGTAAGCTACATGAAACGTCTTGATTATCACTCATGTTTTCCTCTAACCTAGATCAATTATTATTCGAGCATTCTCAACCATTGTATTAGATCACTGGTTTACTAGTTCTAGACCAAAAATTTATATTCTATTAATTATTTATTGAATATAATTCTTTCATGACATTGGTCTGTAACTTGTGGAATGTTACCATGAAAGGTCATGCATGTGTAGCACTTCAAAAAAAATCTAGTGATTAAAGGGATATATTATTGAATGGAAGAACAATTAGCCAACCACCAGTCAATCGTTGGAATAAAATCTGTTAGAGGTAAGTCAGCTTGATGTTCAGTAGAAGTAAAAAATAAATGATGGAATCATTATGATATTATTTACAAGTAAACGATATTATCTGGAAGACAGGAGGTTAGACAAGGATTGGAAGGTATCAGAAAGATGTATAATTATATAGCTAGATTAAGGAGATAAAAATGTTGTTTATTTCCATGAATTAAATATGGAGAAAGTTTTTTACAGAATATTATAGATGACTCTTTCACTAAGGATATTGATATTTTTGGTATATGTGCAGTCTCTCATATTATGGATCTACTCTGAGGCCCATATCATGGAGTGAGAGAGGATTCCTCACTGTAATATTCTCATTTACTAACAATCATGAACTCTATCGAGGAGTGAGATAATGACATTCTAAAATTCATCTCATATGAAGAATAGATCATAGAATCTATTATTAATATTGGTCCTAATATTACACATTGACCATATAACTTCCCTAACACAACTTACATTACAACATGCGACTTTATGGAGAAATATTTTAAAGTGGTTGTTCGAGATTTTTACAAAGGCACTCCTCTCCCTAGTGTTACCACTGTGATTTTATTTGTTCATTTCCACAAAGTGATCCAACCTCATAACTTTTTCCAAGTTTTGAAAAATTAGTTTGTGTAATTTTTATTACATGTAGATATTAAATATCATAAACCCATGGTTATATATTTTTTACCTAACTCTACTTAGGACTGTTTCGTAGTTCCTTGGAATGTGTGTTCTAGTTTAAGAATCACTACTTCCAGGCTGTTTCCACTATATTTGTTCGTGGAACTGGAAACATCCAACTGTTCTTTATCCAAAAGGTACCTGATTTAAAAAGTCAGGTGTTCGTTATGTTTGAAATTTACAATACTTATGAACATGCATTGGTCAAGGGGATGGTAGGTCGAACTCATGACACCCTTTTGGGGGAAATTATTGTCTACTCTGGGAATCTCTTTATAAAATTAATATATCGTCATGAATCCTTATTAATTCCTAAAGTACAACATATGTTTCCATTGGAATTTACAATCACTTATTAACATGTGTGAAATTTAGAATCATCCGTATGTATTTGAGGTTCTTCATAAATGGAGATATCTGTATGTTTTTGAGGTTCTACATCAATGGTATCCTATCATATACTATTTAGATATTCCATTAATCATAATTGTAATGATAGTAGTTTTTAATCTACTCAGTGGGGAACTCTAAAATTTATTGTCATCCAGGGAAAGGTAGGTTTGTTTTGATCTTGGGATCATGCCCATAAAATGGGCTAAATATCTATCCTTGTGAAATGAATCTAAACCCTCATAGTTTAGTGTCGCTTAATGGGACACATATTACCTTTTATTGTCATGGGATAAGGACATAACCATACAGTTTAATGTAAGGTGGTTAACACTTCTAAGCCAAAGGTGTTAATTCAAAGATGGGTGTTGGACTTATGCCTAAGAAGCTCAAGGTACTTCGAATGAATATGGGTTTCCACATAAGATTAGAGCCTATTTGGAATAGGTCCCAAGGATAAGAGGGTTTATTTGAAGTGTTGGGTATGAACCTGAAAGAGTATTCTTACGTATCCCATTTAGATGGGAATCAAAGCCCATGTAGTTCAATAAATCTCATAGGAGAGTGTAGTGGAAATGAGTTTGTTCTTAATTCCTGAAAAGTATTCCTTGATAATTTGTGGGTTTAATTTGGGGATTCTTTCTTAGGGGGATTCCCAGATTAAAGGAATTATGGTTGGATCCCTGAAAAGGATATCCAATGAGCTTTGGTCCCCAGAGGCCTTCCTATGCATCCCAGATATAGAGGGAATCACAGTTCTTGTAGTTCATTCGGGATGGGGATTATGCATGGAAACTGCCCATTTGAGGAGACATGATTGGGTGAACCCTTTTGGAAGGGTACCCTTTTGATCTCAGACCATCATGAAGTCATCCTACTTATCCTTGTTCGAAACAGAATCATAGTTCTTATAGTTTAATATATCCTTGTTCAATTGTTATGATCATGAAAAATGTCTAAGCCCATGTGAGTCATTCTCAGTGTGAGGAACAGGTGGATGTAAAAGATTCAACAAAGGCACTCACACATTTCCTCCCCTGCTGATGGAAGAGGGCACACCTATGGCGGGAAGAGTGGATGAGGGAGAGGCAACCATGGAAGAGGGTGAGGCAAAGAGCCTTTTCTCTATTCTCTTTACATTAGACAAGGTTCCAATGCAAGGTATGAGTGAATGTGAAGGATGTAAAGGGGAGAAAGACTGCAACCCTCTACATCAAAGGTTTTGGGGGATAACACTAGGATGGATTCTCTAGTAAATTTGGGTAGGGGAGGGAGAATTCTCCCTTGCTTGAATGAAAAATCAATTTTCAACCATACCTTCCCTACTAGAGACTTGAGGTTTCTAGTTTTACAGCAGAGATGGGGAGTTCAGAACCCAAACCCTAATCCTCTGAACTGGGAACTTCCGAGCATTGTTCTTGGGAGAAAGGTCCATATGACTATGTATATACATACCAAAAAACATTCCATGAATCCTAACCTCGTTTTGAAACAAATTTTGGAAACCTATGACTACAGATATACAAACCCAAATAGGAGACATATTGATATGTCTTTCCCAAAGTTTTGATGAGTCAGGAGGTTTTGGTGGAGGCTTCAACTTAGTTCCTTTGAGATTAAGCAACCAAGGAAGGAGATACCTTCCCTTGTGTGGCCATAAAGAGGGTACATTAGTTTATATGCATGAATTTTACACAACTTTGTCACATAGGTACCCCATGTAGGTGTTCCACATCGGTATACCACGCAGGTGTGGCATAGAGGTGTTCTACATAGGTGTGGTGTGCAGGTGTGTCGTACAGGTGTTCCACATAGGTGTAAAGCATAGACCTGAGAAACGACTAACGGAGAAGCATTACATAGGAGATACAAGCCTATGTAAAAGTCGAATTGTGAAAAGATTTTCAAAACATGTGTATCCCTTCTAATTATCTCTTCTCCCATGCTTTTAGAGAGCTACATGAGACAATTTGAGGGATCTAGGGGAAAGATCTACAAAATGGTAGATTCAGGAAGTCTTTAATCATTTTTCAGTCCATTAAATGGGGAGCTCAGGGGTCCTATTTATAATCAAGGAGGGGGTTATTCTATGTACATTCATTGGTGGAGGTCCATCGCACAGTCATTCCATGCTGGTCTGCCGCGTAGGGGTCCAGAAATTTTACCGCCACGGAGGGACCCATGGTATGTCGATTGTGTAGGTTCGACACGCAGGCTTTGGAAGCTTTGGCTTTCTTTTTAATTCTTCTAAAATTGTATTGGGATTTTTAAAATATCATGGGGACTCCTTCATAATCTTTTTTATGCACAATTATGGTCAAAAAAATACCCACCCCCTTAAGATTGGTTCCGATTTGAAAGAGGTTCGAGTCTGGAGGTATAATTGTGGGAAAAAGACAATGGATTAATTACTGAACCACGTAGTGTTGTTGCAGAGATAGTTCACGTAGTTATACCAAGTAGAGTTTTTTGTGCAGACAAATCGCAGAGATTGGTGGCTGCGTATAAATAGGTCATATCCATTTCATTTTTTTTCCTTCACCCACGCTACCAGATTTTTTGTCTCTCATTGCGTAGCTCGTTCTTCCAGTCTCAATGCATTTTCCTCTCATGTATTTTCCATGAAATTTTCTCAAGGTAAAACTACTTTATTGATAGAGCTACATATAAGGATCTCATCAAAGGAGTTTCACTATGACCCTTGTCGAGGGATCTTCACGATGGATGTTTTCAAGGGATCTATGTGATGGACCTATGTGAAGAGTTTCCTTTGAAAAATTTTCAAGTTCCGTTAAGTTGAAATCTGAATTTTCTTAAGTCAAAAATCCAACCTAATATGGGGAATTTGGTAATTCTTTTGCATGAAATGGCTCATTTGGTGACCATTATTAAGGAATATAAGGCTCGTTAGAATGAGATGATGAAGATCATTTGGCTAGACTTTTATGACATTGTTCGAAGTACTCTTCCTAGAATATGGAATGGTTTAATTCCATATCAATGAGAATATGAACAATGCCACTACCTGCCTTTGTATGGTCATGGTCTTCTATAAGATTCCCATATTCCATCTATTAAGAAGTAATTTCCAAATAATTGGTTTCTCCAGTAATATAATTGTCTGTGTATTAATATTACAGCGAGGGGTATTTAAGTTCATGAGGGAACAATACCTATTGGTTTCATAATTCATCATAGTGGTTGTACTCATAACATAAAAGATCACGTTGTAGAGCCAAGGTGACAATTATATGATTCAACTTTTCGTACTTCTCATATAGATCAATTTAATGGTTTGAAGCGAGATTGGGATCTTTATTCTGGAGGAGGTGTTAAACCTGAATGGATGTGGGCATTTTGGGTGTGTCGAACTTGTGAAAAATTTAGAAAAGTGTTATTAGATGTTTATATTTATTAATCTTCTTAAATGGGAAATCTCATGTTTATAAAAACGAATTAATTCATAAATTACTAAGTCGATGCTTTCCATTTGACACACTGTGAAGTTGGCATTAGACTATGTGATATCTACCATATAGCTAGGGTTCCCAGTCTCAGGGAAATGTATGATGAGTTTATTCCGCCAGTTACAACATGGGGTGGTGTTACTAGAACACCATAGTTGGTGCATGAACTATTCAAAAGAGCAAAGAAATTACCCAAATAAAAGAAAGATATTCATTCCAAAGTGTAGATGGAAGCCTTTTTGAAACCAACAATAGTAGAAGGTCCAACCTATGGACGTCCTACTATTTTTTCATCTACAGATAAAAGAGGCAGTTCAGGAAAATATTTACCTACACTGGAGAGAGGTGACTATAATCACTGTGGATATAAATCCAAATCTGATTTTGATGCAAATATACACTTAGTTGTCTTCCTTTCCATGTGTCTAAGCACATAAAAGCATCCAGTTTGCGAGTCAAGAGTTGGTGTAAGGACATGGACTTTATTTATTGTAGGTAAACTGGTAGAGGGAAAGTATATTGGATTAGAAACTCTTGTATTGCCCCAAATTTATCATTCCATGCAGCATTTATACAATGGGAAGGCTCTATTTAGAATTTCTGGGATGTTTAAAGTGTCATGGGGCGAGATTTCAGAACACTTTTCATCATAATCAGTGTTGAATTCAGTTAGAGTCTCCAATGGTCAATTAACCCCATTTTTATAGAAATTTTCGAGTATTTAGCTTCAGAACATAAGACCTAATGTATTGCTAAGGGTGTTGAATGCATTAGGATAATTCAGCTTCATTCATTTTGATATTCCACCAACAGGAACATTTATTGATGATGGTAAGGAAGAGAATTATGATATAAGGTTTTATTGACCATGATTGATGGTTGAATTATCTTTGAATCGTACGTCCCCTATAGGTTTTCTCTCCAATTCATATGTCTTCAACAGTCAAACACTTTCCCTCCTATGTATTTTAGACATGAGAACCACCTAATAGTAGAGAGATAATTATGGATTTTAATGGCTTTAAAAACATCAAAATTATAAATTAAATTACCTCTATCAAATTCATCAATCAGGTTGGAAGTTGAATATGCCAATGAATGGCCTTATTCATACCCTCATGGGGATTTTACAAAAGTAATATATCAAGTGGTCGCCATAACAACTTTTGTGCATAGTAAACATGGTAAGAAATCCAAAGATAAAGATGATGCGAAAGCTTCAAATGTTTCAAAGACTATATAACATCCTCACAGAAGGTATATCAGGAAGACTAGGGATAGAGAATTAATACCTCTAGCGCCAAGGCGATCCATTCATCCCCATCAGAATGAAATTTCTATCCCATATGTTGTCCTTTCTGAAGGAGAAGGGTTGCAAGAAGAGGCTCACCAATCAGAAGGTGTTTAATTTTGTCCACAACCAACCATACCAGGATCAAATTATGTATGTCCTTAATCCATTAAATTGTGGGAGAGACCAACCTGTGTTCTTAGGGGTGCATGGACATTCTTAAAACACAGTCATCATATACGGGATGTGGGTGACATTATTGAGCCTTTTGATTATAATCTGGAGAATAACATGGCCGAAGTACATGAGTATATTACAGAGTTGGAGGCTTTTATATATGAAACTGATGATCAAATCCCGACATCTAAATGAGTATCCCATATGATGGAATTAAGAATACATGATGGCATAATTATTGACATTGAGGAGGAATGAGATATTTATGTTAATACTGATAATTTATTTCCCTTTTCTATTGTGTCAATTATTCTTTACCATTCACCATCATTAATATTGATGAAATGGAATTTTCAGCTTGAATTCATGGAAGGAACATCTGGATAGGTTCTTGGGTCACCAAGGTATGGGGCTACGAGTTCTCCCATAGACACATCAAATGATCCTCCCAAGTCTCCAGAACATTCTCCAGGGGTGGAAATCATGACTTCGGTAATGTCAACAAGTAATCCTCAGCTGTTACTTCAGGTTTGTCATACTGAGAATATTATTTCAATTTTTACTAAATATGATGAATATAAATGAATGAAATCAATGATATTATTCCAAAGTGTTCGCTGAAGGCGTAAGTATTTATACTGTCCTCAGGGCATTATGACATGATTGATACACTTAGGTAATCATGATTATCTTATTATAGGATCTGTATCTCTCTTATCTCTCAAGGTACTAAGAGTCTATTCTTCAAGACCATAGAAAGAAACTCTAGTAGAATCCCAGGTTCATGTTGATGAATCTGTTACCCTAAGAGATAAAACATCAAAAGATTCATCTGTACATGCTCCTGGTTCTATAGAGAAAGAGAAAATCCTTGGTGATATCTAATTCATTTATCTTGAATATCAAATTTATTTGATAATATTCTTCTTTACAACATATCTCAGATCAGTTGCCTTTGTAAATGGATCCAAAAATAATCAATGATGATATTTCTAACTCTCTTGATGAAAGGAATGAAGATTCAGGTCAGTCTGAAAGAAATACTGATACTGACCCAAACATGGAAAGATCTGATGATGTTGTACCAAATAAATAACAAATAGAACAAAATTTCAACGAAGCCAATTTGGGCATCAACCAACATTTTTTGGATACCTGAAATGGTGAGGATTCTATAACATGCCATGCTGCATACACTGAAAATATTCATTCCCTTAATCCAAATATTGATATTCTAGGTTCCATAAAAATGTTTTGGGGAATTCATTAGGAATTTCAACGTATGTTCCCATTCATTCATTTCCCATACATAATTGTTCTCCTTTTACTTGATATTTAACATCAAAGTTCTACTTATAATGATTTTTTCTCCAAAAAATGTAGTAATGGCTCTACAGGAATGGGGAATTACACTCTATCCTTCTTCAGTTGATGTTGGAGAAATATTTACATAAGACGCCTCATTGAGATAAATTTAAGAGACTTCAATTATGACAACTGGGAATGCCCAAGAGAATGCCACTTCATAAGAAACATCTTCTCAAATTGCTAAAGGTGAGAATACTAGGGATGAATCCAATCAAGAAGCCAACTTATTAGTGGGTAAATGTTATCATATGTCTGGATCATACTTGATTTCTATAATTTTTATGAAATTGAAAATTATCTTGATTTCTCATTATGAGTTATCAGCTTCCACAGTTAGATTAAAAGGTGTAGCTTCTATGTTGGCTCATGCTTCAACAGAAGGTGAAACCTATACTCTTCCGATAGAAGCAGAACAAGGAAACATTTTAATTAATCTGTTTCTAGAGTACATTTTCACTCATGGTAGTGACTCAGATTCATACTTTGATATGAAATATGCACTTGTCATGGAACATAATAATACATGGTGACATATATAGAGCACAATTTTCGAGAATCCTTTGGATGAGCTGAGGTCCCATTTCAGCAAACTCCTAGCATTATTCTGTGTATTTGGATTTGGTGGATTTAATTATCAACCAGTCTATGATGCGATGAAAGAGAGAATTCTTCTATAGGATCAAGAACATAAGCTGTGAAAAGATCTTGAAGAGGCTAAATGGAATATTAGTATTGAGAGTTTTCAAGCTGCAGTAGTTGAGGTAGAGGCCGATCATAAAAAAAGTTGATCAAAATTAGCCAATAAATTAATGAAGCCATGAAGGATTTGGTATATCATCAACAGTAACGGGATGTTGTTCATAACAAACTTGAGATATTTAACCAAATGCTAGGATAAACCCAATTTTAGGGGATAACTACCATTTCAACTGCTAAAGAAACACTTCGTCAAACCGAGGAGGCTGGAGCTACTCAATTGTCTCAACTTCAACTGTAAATTGATAGGGTTCATGAGGGAATTCAAAAATTGAGGAGTAATGGCGACAACATAATTTAAATCCTGAGTGAAATGATCCATTCTGTGGGTGTTTTACTCATTTCATATAATTTAAAGGAAATTTTCCTCCATTTATATATGTATTTGTTCTTTCTTTATGTGATTGAAATATTAAAGGAAATGATGATGATTTCTTTTAAACAGCAGAATTTTATGTCGGATAATCATAAATACAATGAAAAGAATGGGGGTTCATAGAATTTTCCATATTAAGCCAGTGGGATTAAATAGTTTTTTTATTTTTACTAGGGATATATGATCAAACCCCAGACGCTTTGTTTATTTTGACTTTTTATTCCTCACTATTACCAAAACCATAAAAAATGTATGATTAGTGAGCTGAGACTCGACATTTATCCAGAGTGACCTTTGTGGGTTTCCAATCCGGTGTGTACCACGTATGTTATTGTTGGAAGTTTAGATTCATTCATATTGGAATATAAATGTTTAATGTTTAAGGTCGAATAGTTTTGACCATAAATTTTTGAAATTAAATCCCAAAAAAAACTCATTGGATAATAATTTCTATAATATTCTTCAAATTTTTCCATGGTGAATGTTGAGTAATATATTTTTTATAGTCACCAAATATAAAACTTGTATAAACATAAATGATGTTTCTTCGAAGAATGAAGATACCATTATTTGAAAAAACCCATTATGGGGGCTTTATTATGCAGGGCCAACAGGGGAATATGCTACATAGAAAAATAGTGGCTTTTTTTTGACTTAAAGGCCTGTTATGTGGGAAACTAATGCAAGGCCAGCAAAGGGCATGTACAATATATTAATAAAAAATATATCTTAATATTTTAACATTTTATTATTAATAAAATATGAAAATAAGATTTGGGTGACTAAATATCATAGTGGGTGGATTCTCCGAGGAAGGGATTTTAAAAATAAAGAGTCATCTATGCTGACATATATATTGAATAGGAAAACCACTTCATTAGAATGGTTAATTTTTTCAGGAAGGATAATTTTTGATATCATGTTGTATAGTTTTATTTCATGCAGTGAGGACATGGTATGGTGCAGTTTTAAGTCATGTAGTGAGGACATTGTACTGTGTAGTTTTAAGTCTTATAGTGAGTGCATTTGTTTCCGACGCTTTCACTGGGGCATGTGAGTTTGTCTTTTGGAGGATGAAAGGGCGCTGTTTCTTTCCCCACATTCCCACTTTCCCAAGGCGGGTGACATCCATTATTTATTCATGTACGTTTTCTCCTTGATCGAGATGGTATTATGGGATGTCAGTTCTTCCTTCCATGGATTCCTCCTGGAAACATGTCACCTAGTTTGGTTCTCCCTTAGAGATTTAATACATCATTCGTGAAACTCTTAAATGTTCCATATCTTCATGGACGCTTGTTAATTAAATTACATCTGGAGGGACATTCCAAGGGGTCCAGGTAGGGAATCAACCTTTAGTTGGGGTAGTAGTAATGTTGGACATCACTGGCATTTTTGGATGCTGGAACACTGGAGCATCTGGGTTTCTTCCCCTTATTATAGGGCTTCTTAGGGGTGAAAAATCCTAAGGCATCTGTAGACGCCGGAAAAGTCCGTTGTTCCCAAACAAAGCTCCGGATGCGGAAAGCGAAGTGATATTTGGAGTCAGAGGCACGTTCCGGAGGGCCCGGAGGACTTGCGCGAAATTTCAGAGGCCCGCGCGCAAAGTTGAGTCGCGGCGCGCAATCCTCCCGGGATGCGCGCAATGCGCTGGGCCGGCGCGCTATTTTGCGCGCCCGTGGCCTGCGCGGCTCCCTTGCGCGCCGGGTCCGGATTCCGCGCCCGCGAAGGGAATTCCGCGCCCGAGACCGGATTCCGCGCCCGGGGTTGCCTATAAATATAAGGCGACCCCCGACGTTTTGAAGGTTGCCAGAATCCGAAGCGTCGCTCGTTCGCGCAATCCAACCCCTTCCGCGCGCAATGCCGATCTTCAGGTAACCTCCTTTCTTTCGCGCAATAGAGCCTTGGGGTTCGCCTTCACGCGCAATCCCCTTGGCTCCTTTCCTTTGAATAATCCTTAACCCGAAGGCCTTTGCGCGCAAAAGAAGCCTCTTGCGCGCAATTGCCCCCGGGTGCGCGCAATCCAGCCCGATTGCACGCACCCCCCTCTTCAAAGTGGCCGTTCGTTAGAGAATGAGCCGTTGCCCCCGCGAGCTGTCCGAAGCCCGGTGCGCGCAATCTCAATCATCTGCACGCAAAGCGCTGGCCCAATTGCGCGCCAGCCCGCACAATTGCGCGCCGACCCGCGGTATTGCGCGCAAAGCTCCTCTTTTGCGTGCAAACCGCCGGGGTCGCCCCCTTTGACCCCCTGAGGGTACCCGCCTGCGTGGCGCCCGATGATCTTCGTCCTGGGTGCCCGCACCGTGCGTTGTCTTCCCGTGCGGCCCTCCAGGCTTGCGCGAACTGACACGAACCCATCGGCGGCAACCAATGTCCAGCATGACGTTAAACTGCACATACGTCCAGCATGACGTTAAACTGCACATTTGTCCATCATGACGTTAAACTGCACATTCGTCCCGCATGACGCTAAACTGCATCCGTCCAACATGACGTTAAACTGTACTACGTCCAAGCTGCACGACGCTAAACTGCCTAGCCCCTATCGTCCGTGCTGCAAGACGTTAAACTGCCAAGCACCTTCGTCCTCAACACACGACGTTAAACTGTACTTCGTCCGGCAAGACGTTAAACCGTCCGCTTCGTCCTCAACACACGACGTTAAACTGTACTTCGTCCGGCAAGACGTTAAACCGTCCGCTTCGTCCTCAACACACGACGTTAAACTGTACTTCGTCCGGCAAGACGTTAAACTGTCCGCTTCGTCCTCAACACACGACGTTAAACTGTACTTCGTCCGGCAAGACGTTAAACCGTTCACTTCGTCCTCAACACACGACGTTAAACTGTACTTCGTCCGGCAAGACGTTAAACTGTCCACTTCGTCCTCAACACACGACGTTAAACTGTACTTCGTCCGGCAAGACGTTAAACCGTTCGCTTCGTCCTCAACACACGACATTAAACTGTACTTCGTCCGGCAAGACGTTAAACCGTCCGCATCACCCGATCCCGTGCCTCGCACGCAGGGTCCCCCCCCCCGGTTTGGATGTGGCCCCCACCCGCTCGTCTCTGCAGGGATGTCGGGATTGCCCCTCTTTAGGGACGATTTAATGGGAGCGGCTTTTTCCCTACGGGGGTAGGGTATTACAAACCCCTAGTTTCTTGTGGGGGGTTGCACATGTGTATCTCCATTGCGCTCCCCCACTTCCAAAGCCAGTAGAGGGTGTGACTGGGATCGAGGTGTCTCCTACTTTCGGTCCAAGTCCCTTCCAACTGAGTTTTGCTGCATCCGGGCTGCCTCAAGTGCGTAAGTCCTGACAGAATGAACTACGTGGACTTTGATCCCTGTCTTCTAAACAGGGTACGTAGGAAACCTCCCTGAGGTTCAAGCCCACCACCTGGTCGTCCCAGTCGTATTCACGTCGGTTCGTCCATCAGTGGACCCCTCCAGGGTTCACGCTTGCGTCGATTCACCTATGAATCTGCCCCTGTGGGAGACTGCACGTGTGTATCTCCACTGTGCCTCCCCACAGCCCCTTTTTCCATCTATCCTTTTATCGTCCATCATGACGTGAAACTGTGATCCACCCGGCAGTTCCATCCCCCTCTGTGCGAGGTGGTTCGGTTCAATCCTCCGCCCGGCGGCCTCGACCTCTTCGTGAGTCGGCTCGCCAATGTCCAGCATGACGTTAAACTGTATACCCGAACTACGTTGACTTTGATCTGTGCTAACGCGCGGTACGTAGGAAGCCTCTACAGGGTCCAAGCTCTTCACTCCATCATCCATCCTGATCCTTACCCGGGCCGCCACATCCCGGTGGGGTCATGCCACTTCTCTCCACTCCACATCACTTGGGAAGCCGCCCATGCGCTGGCCCCAGCGTCGGAGGTTCCCCGCAAGGGGTTCTGTCATCTGATCCACTTTTCGTGTTGATCGGTCCGATGTCGTCCCCGCTGGACGTTAAACTCACGGCATACCCCGTGTTAAACATGGGAAGCCGAGGAAAACCTCAGGTGACACAGTTCCCCGCACCCAGTGTGGGATGCCTCAGGTCATCATGCCTTCGAGAAGCCCTATTAGGGACGGAAGACAGACATGCAAAGCCGCAGTGTTACGACACGCCCCCAGCACCCAGAGCCGCCCGGTCTCCTCACTGCAGGTTGCTGCCCCGACCAGACTCCTTGGAGCATCCGGGCGGAAGTAGCGTAATTAACCGGTGTCCATGAAGATATGGCGTCGGGAACGAGATTCACGAACATTCTTAAATCTATGAGGGAGACCCGGATTAGGCGACGAGTTCCGAGGAGACATCCAAGGAAGGAGGAGCCGACATCCCATCATCCCGGTTTCGATCAAGGAGCAGACGCCCCTGAATAAGGGACGGATGCCGCCCGCCTTTGGAAAGCGGGACTGCGGGACCACAAGCCGCGCGCCCATCCCCTCGGGTTGACGGGTGCACGCGCGAACACATCCTGGCGGAACAGCGTAACCTGACGCACATCCGCACCGAAACAGAAAAATGGTGAACCCGACGTGAATCTCTTCTCCTCGATACGAAGACCGATGGCTTTCAGAGGTGTTGGAAGACCGGCATGTTGCCCGGCCAAGCATTCAGTCTTACCCGCCAGGGGCTGGGGAAGGGAAATTGGGCACTCCGTCTCGCAACGTCGAGGGCCTGGGTTCCCCCCACGGAAGGCATCGTGGCACCAATGGTTGGTTGTCGATTCCTTTTCCTGTCAGTGTTAATGGGTCCTTCTCCCTGCTTTCAGAAATCAGGTCGCCCGATCCAGTGCCCGATCGCCACCCGCCCACTGGCGCAGGGGTAGGGGAAACACCGACGCGGCTACTCCGCGCGGTCCCGCCCGTTCCACAGTCGTCCCAGCAGCCGCAATTGCGGGACGACCACGCCCTCTCTCCCCCTCGGAGGTCATCCAGAGAAGGGTGATCAACAACCTGGTGCGGAGATATGAGGAAGAGGGAGTCATCCCCACCCGGGACATGGCTCGCCTAGACCTTGAGGAGGCTGCGCCTCGCCACCACCGCCGCCCCCGAGGGCCGCGCAGGGAGGCACCGCTGCCCACCTCAACGTCCAACCGCTTCGGGAGCTTATCCCCGGAGCGCTCTGACAGTTCCCTTCCCTATGCGGATGAGTTGGAAGATGTCCGGGATCACCCTATCCGGGATTCGCTCCAGGGATCTACGGTAAGGGCTCCCGCCAGGCCACGGCGACACCGCCGCCAGGCCTCTCAAGTCGAAGAGCGAACTCTCCACCTGCCCGCGCCGCTCATCCCGACTCGTTTGTCCCGACGCCAAGGTCGGGCACGAGCGGAGGAGGATGCCCACCTTGGGGCCCTAGCAACAGCAGCCGCATTGGCCCAAGCCACTGTTGGCTTCAGTCGCCAGGCCCCTGCGCATCCTGAGCAGGGGAACTTCTATGCCCGACCTGGATCGAGGCCCCGACCGCCCCATAGGCAGGTTGGGTTGACTCTCCCGGTTGCTGGTACAGGCAGTAGCCACCGCGGACCACCTCGCGGTAGCGCTATTCACCAGCAGGGTCTACTCCGTGTGGCCGATCTAGGAGGCATGGGTCATCCCACCTTCCGATCCCGGCCCGGAGGCCTGCCCGGAATCATCTCTCCCTGCGTCCCCTTTGATATCTGTCCCGGTGCCCCTCGCACCTTGGTTTCTAGTCCTCTTGGCCCCAGCACCAGTGCGGCCGGAGGACGCCAGGACAGAGATCAGCCCTGCCCCGAAGAACCACCCAGGGGCAGGAAGGCAAGGCGTCGACGCCAAGGGAAGAATGTTACGGAATTCCGGACAGAGATCCGACCGGTTCGCTTCTCTGATTCAGAGGCGGAGTACGATTTGGCGACAGAGCCCTTTCCCCAATCCCGCCAGTCAAGGGAAGGGGTAGGAATGCGGCACGTCAGCCTCATGCTCCCCGAGAGCGAGATCGATGTGATCCCCGCTTCTCTCCGAAGGTATATCCGGAGTAACGAGGGCCTGGTAGACCCCCAAGGATCAATCTTGCGGTTGGTACCGGCCCCTCCGGAAGCGCCTTCCGCCTCGATCGGAGAAGCCGGAGACTTTTTCTGGGGACCAACGGTCGAACCACGATCTAGTGCACCCTCGGCGAGCACCGATGCTACGGCAGGATGTTCGCTCGCCGGCCCGTCCTATCGTGATGTGGTAGCCAGGGCACCGCCACCCTCAGAGGGCGGCCCGGGATATGGAGGCCAATCGGCCTGTTCGCCGTATTCACCGCCGGCCAGCCCGTCAGCCCGGCGGCCCGCCTCGGCACCACTGCCGGTTCCCCGTCCGTTCCCAGTCATTGAAGAGGACCAAGGAGACCTGGGTCCCGAGTTTGAGTCGTGGAGCTTCTGGACCGTCCTTGTAGAGGGCCACTTCCCTGAGAAGTTTTGGCCAGTCGCGGGACCGGGCTTTGATGCACCCGAATCGCTCACCCCGGATGAGTTCGAATGCTTCCACCGAACTCTCCGGGAGACTCGCTCCTGTCTTCACCGCCTACAAATGCCATACCCCAGGAGTCAAGCGCACCTGGAGGATATTGGTGAGTAGTGCCGTCAAATTGACCTGGCCATGCTCCCCGCGGTTCGGCACCCCGGGTCATTTGAGCACCACGAGGCCCTCCAACAACGATGCGTTGAGTGTTTTCAAGTACTCCGCAAAGTTATCGAGGAAGCCACTCCCCATGTGTATATCCGTGGATGGGGGAAGTACGCTGCCCTACGCTTCAGTGTGATTCTCCGACAGCCCGATTCACTGGGTGGCCCTGAGGGTATATCCCCAGGGACGGAAACAGTCAATATGGCTGACCTGTCGGGAGAGGGGAACGACTTGGAACTTCTCGACGGGGGCTTCCCCCCCCGAAGAAAAGCCGTCGTCAGAGCCATCGGTGAGAGTTACTCGTCATCAGAGGAACCTCCTGGGGCTCCCCGCACCCACTGAAGCACTGACGTTGAGCCGAAACGTCAGCAAAGGTAAAGAGCACAGCGAGGCTATAAAGCCCGCCGACCCATCTGCCTCCGTGCAGAGGGCAGAGGAGGATCCCGAGAAGGCTACGCTACGTCAGCAGCTCGCCGAATAGAAGAAGCTGGTTGACCAGCTCCTCGCAGAGCGCGCTGCAGAACGGCGGCCTGACTACAGTGATCCTAGGCCAGGACAGCAGGGACCGGAACAACCGCTCCTCGACGAGACTCTCCCGGGCAACCGTGATTACGCCGTGTTCACCGACAGGAGAGAGGCCATTGCCTATGGCAATAGGGAGCGGTATGTTTCGCCACACCCTCCCGAGCGGCGTGACTACCTGAGAGACCCCGCTCGGATTCCTCCCGCTACCCCAAGGGCCGCTCCGCCCGCCATCCCACGAGCTGCCGAGTTCGATGACCCGGTCGACGACCCGATTGAAGGGCCGTGCAATGCGCTCGTGGTTAGAGATCCTCGCCAGGACTGGAACCCATGTCCGGACGATCCGATGGCGGCGCTCATTGCCCGCTTGGAATCCTTGGAGACTCGGCAGGAGGCGATCCCACCGGACGGCAAGCCCTACCCAGCATGGGTGGATGACATGCCGGTGCCTCCGGGATTCGGGAATCCCACTTTTTCCCCCTTCAACGGGACTGGAGATCCGCCACAGCATTTAGCCCACTTCAACTTGAGGTGCGGGCCTATGTTGGGGACTCCGGCGCAGCAAGAGGCCGCTAAGATTCGCTGCTTTGTCCAGACACTGGAAGGGCCAGCATTTGTCTGGTACAGCCAGCTCCCCGTCGGGTCGGTAACCAGCTGGGAGGACCTCCGTAGACAGTTCCTTTACCAGTTCAGTTCCACGACCCGGAAGACAAGTATCGCAGACCTCTTCAAGTGCAAGCAGAGGCCTGATGAGCGAGTCGCGGACTTCGTCGCCCGATGGAAGGGTCTCACGTATTCCCTTGACATGCCATTGACTCAGGAGCAGTTGCTGACAATGTGCGTCGGGAACGTCAAGACCGAGCTGGTCCCTTCCCTGATCACTCAAAATTACCCCGGAGGGTTCAGGGACTTCTCAGACAAAGCTCAACGTCTTGAGGAAGCCCTGCAACAGGCCAGCCAGGCACACCCGCTGCCTCCTATGATTCCTGCAAGGAGAGTCAGCAGGGCTGAGCCCGCTGTTGTCGCCCAGATAGAGGCCCCCAGGCCGTTGGAGCTGCTGCCGGCGAGGCCAGCTCCACAGCCTCACAGGAACCCACCTCCACGGGCTCAGTTCCCGGCCCAGCAGCGGCAGCCTCAGAACCGGCCGGCCCCTCCGTGTAATGTACCGCCACAACCCAGGCGAGATAATCAGGGTCCACCTCCTCGGCCGGCCCCTCCAGCCCCTCGTCAAGACCACGCTCCCAGGGGCCCGCGACACCTGACTTACTCATTCCACGAGGATCAGGTCCCCGGTTATTTCCGGAGTGCCCTGGAGCAGAGGATTGTGCGACTGCCTGAGTGTTGGAGGCCAGAGGAGGCACATCTTACGAATAACCCCCGCTACTGCCCCTACCATTGGGCCCTGGGGCACACCATCCAGCGGTGCTATGTGTTTAAGGATTGGCTCCAAGACCAGATTAATAACAATGTAATCAGGTTGGGCCCAGCTCCAGCACAAGTGGCGGGCGTGTTCGTGGGATCAGATGACGATAGTGGCAACGAGGACGAATGGCAGCTGGTCTCCGACCGCGGATCCCAGAAGTATAATAACTGGATGGCCCGCAAGACGACCATTCGCGCCCATGGAATCATCCGTGCGCGCTTGAATCAGCCTGAGCCCCCAGAATCTGCGGGTGCTGCTTCGGCATCGTCGTCCCAGCCTGCCTCTTCCAAGAGGAGCAAACGGCGGCAGCGCAAGAGAGAAGAGCGCGCCCCGCCGGTTCCGCCACTATCCCGCACTCTCGGCGATTTCATGCCCCCGGAGATGGGGGTCCCTCCTCGGATCCGCCCGGTGATGGATGATTCGTTCGATGACGGTGTTGGGTACGCTTCGGTTAACACCATCGAGCTGGTAAATCCCTTTTCGGTTCTCGACGTTGAAGAACACCAGGTGGACCTCCCTAGTGTCCCCGGTCGTCGCCACCGTCGGAAGAACCGCAGCAGCAGGAGTCACCGGGGCACAGCCGTTGGTACCTCCAGCCAGGCCGTGCACGCCACTGAGACTAGGCAGCAGGCTCAAAACCGAGCACAACGTGCGCCGCCTCCCCATTCGGGGATGACGGATTCGCCTCCGCCGCTGTTTGTGGTGTGGGACCAGGCAGAACCGCCTCAGCCGCGTCGCGACCAGCTCCGCCCTGCCACGAGTCCATCCCGGCCTCCTGACCCCAGTACGGTGACCATTTCCCGGACTGCAGCCAGTGAACAGCGAGATGCGCCAAGTACCAGTCGGCCGCCGATCCAACCGGCAAGGCCCGTCATGCCGCCAACCGCAGAGCAACCTCCTGCAACCAGGGGCTCGCGCTTGGCCAAAAAGTATGATGTCCTGAAGCACTTGGCCGACATCCCAGCAAGGCTCTCCATCCTTGAGGCTCTGCGCATGTCATCTGAGATGAGCGAGGCACTCGCTGAAGCCCTGAAGAGCCCCCTCCAGTTTGAGACAGAGGTTGCGGCTGCAGAGGCCTTTCACGCCGAAACGATCGAGGACGCCGAATGTCAGGCAGTTATCTCGTTCTCTGGTAAGGATGAAGAACCTCCTATACAGGGACACATTCGTCCGCTGTATGTCACTGGCCAGTTCAATGGCCTTGAAGTCCGGCGCTGTCTTGTCGACACGGGGTCCGGGTTTAACCTGATTCCAACTCAGACGCTCCAGAGATTGGGGTTGTCTGAGGATGACTTGATTCCCTCCGACCTCAGGATCCAGGGGTACGACCGCACCGAGCAAACCCCGGTCGGCAAGATACGTTTGAAGACCCAGTTCGGTGACTTGGTTGCCAACACCGAATTCATGGTAGTCTCTCAGGACACTGCGTATAACGCATTGATGGTCAGGTCATGGCTCCACCTTCACGCGGCGGTTCCCTCGTCATACCACCAATGCCTCAAATACTCCCTTAATGGTCGAGTAGGCGTGCTTCAAAAAGATGCCTCTCCTTTTGCCTCGTGTGAAGCCCGCTATCTGGACGCGGACTATTACAAGAGCAAGTATAAGCAGATCCTGGCAGGTGAGGTTGAGCCTGTCGCTGTTGCAAGTGATCCCTGGGCAAGTCTGGATGACGCTTACGTCCTCCCGGTTCAACGGTTGGACGTGGCCATGGTCTCGACGGCCCACGAGTCTCCTAATGAGATGACCGCGACCGCCCGTTCCAGCACCAGTGGCCCAGCAGGATCTGGTAGCCCCAATGCAGTTTCCAACGTAGTCTCTCCCATGGACGATCCCTCCCCGAGTGGAGAGGACGTGGAAGACGCACCCCCAGCCTTTGAGGAGGGCGTCCCCGCCACGGTCAATGAGTTAATACAGGTGAACCTTGGAACCGAGGCCGATCCAAGACCCACATTCGTCAGTGCCGCCATGCCCTCTGAGGAGCGGCAGTAGTACGTGGACTTTCTCAGGCAGCACCGTGATGTGTTCGCTTGGGGCTATGACGAGATGTCGGGGCTAGATCCTCAGGTAGCCGTCCACCGCCTTGGTCTCCCGGCGAACCATCGCGGGTTCAAGCAGCCTCCCAGGAAGATGCACCCGTCCCACGGTGCCATGGTTGAGGCCGAAGTTGACAAGCTTATCAAAGCCAAATTCGTGAGGGAAGTTCAGTACCCCAAATGGCAGGCCAACATTGTGCCGGTCAGGAAGAAGAACGGGCAGATTAGAGTCTGCATCGACTTCCACGATCTCAACCGCCACTGTCCGAAGGATGATTTTCCCCTTCCAGTGATAGAGCTGTTGATTGACGCTACGGTAGGGTTCCAAGCCCTCTCCTTCATGGATGGATACTCCGGATATAACCAAATCCGGATGGCCCCTGAGGATGAAGAGTTCACTGCCTTCAGTGCCCCCCAAGGTACATTTTGCTACCGGGTCATGCCTTTCGGCCTGAAGAATGCAGGTGCCACCTATCAACGGGCGATGCACCGCATATTCAAGCCAATCCTCGGCACACTGGTGGAATGCTACGTCGACGACTTGGTGGTCAAATCGCGACAGCGTCAGGACCATCTCAAAGATCTTGAGAAAGTTTTCGGCTTCCTCCGGTCTCGCTGCCTGAAGATGAACCCGTTGAAGTGTGCCTTTGGGGTCACCTCCGGAAAGTTCCTTGGATTTGTGGTAAGATACCGGGGTATTGAGATCGACCCAGAGAAAATCAGGGCGATTAGCCAGATGCCTCCCCCAGGTACCATCCGGGAACTGCAAGGGTTCCAAGGCCACTTAGCCTATATACGCCGATTCATCGCGAATCTGGCCGGCAAGTGTAAGCCCTTTTCTCAGCTCATGAAGAAAGGTGCCACCTATGTATGGGATAAAGATTGTCAGACCGCTTTCGAGGAAATCAAGCAGTACCTGCTTCAACCTCCGGTTCTGATGCCGCCTGTATCCGGGAAGCCGCTGGTCCTCTATGTGACCGCCCTGGAACGGTCCCTGGGTGCCCTTCTCGCCTAGAAGAACAACGAGGGAACGGAGAATAGCCTCTATTACCTCAGTCGCATGCTCCTCGATGCAGAAGTTAGGTATTCCCCCATCGAGAAGAGCTGCCTGGCGCTCGTATTTTCCGTACACAAATTACGGCACTACTTGCAGCACCATGAGGTACAGTTGGTTTCTCGGGTAGACCCGTTGAAATATATCCTGAGCCGGCCTATGTTGACTGGCCGTCTAGCACGGTGGGCTGTGATTCTCCAGCAGTTCGACATCAGGTATGTGTCTCAGAAGGCCATCAAAGGGCAAGCATTGGCAGACTTTCTGGCAGCTCACTCGACCTCCGCGGATCAGCCGCTGGATCTAGGCTTTCCTGATGAGACCATTCTCTCGGTTGATCGAGCCGATCCATGCTGGCAGATGCACTTTGACGGTGCCTCCCGGAGCCCCACCGGTAAAAGACTCGATAATCCTAAGCTCAACAGAGTGGGCTTGGGCACCGTCTTCATTACCCCGGAGCGATCCGTGCTGCCATACTCTTTCCTGTTGTCAGAGGGCTGTACCAACAATGAGGCGGAATACCATGCCCTCATCACCGGCCTCGAGTTGGCTCTCGAGATCGATGTGCCCCATCTGTGCGTGAAAGGGGACTCCGAGCCGGTCGTTAAGCAGATCAACGGCGACTATGTTGTCAGGAAGCCGGAACTCGTGCCATTGTTGGAGTGCACCCTCCTTCTGATGGCTCGATTCCCTTCTCGGCCAGAAATTGTCCATATTCCCCGGTCGCAGAACGGTCGAGCAGATGCTTTGGCCAGCCTTGCTGCGTCACTTGCAGAGCCTGAACAGGACAACCTGATCGTCCGCGTGACGCGGCGCAGGCTCATCGCTCCCGTTATCCCAGAAGAAGATCGCGGCCCGTTGGTAAGTAGTCTCACCACGGTTGCCCCTATGCTCGGAGCCCCGAGTACCCCAGATATGACAGTCGGATCAGCCCATGATTGGAGGACGCCTTTGGTTGTGTACCTCCAACATGGAATTCTTCCATCGGATCGGGCCGAGCGCGAGCGAGTTCGACGCCGTGCATCGCAGTTTGTCCTCCAGAGCAGTCCCGGCCTGGAGCAGATCGTCTACAAACGTGGGTTTGATGGTGTTCTCCTCAGTTGCCTTCAGGGAGTTGAGATCCCACGAGTCATGCAAGAGGTTCATGCTGGTTCATGTGGCGCCCACCAAACTGTACCGAAGCTGTCCCACCAGATTCGGAGGTTGGGATACTTCTGGCCCTCCATGATCCATGACTGCATCGAGTATGCCAGGAGGTGCCATGCGTGCCAGGTTCATGCGAACTTTGTGCATCGGCCGCCGGAGCCTCTCCATACCACCAGGTATTCTTGGCCCTTTGCAGTCTGGGGGATGGACGTTGTGGGACCCTACCCGCCGGCGACAGCTCGCCAGTGCCGGTTCATTCTGACCGCCACGGACTTTTTCTCCAAATGGGCAGAGGCGATTTCGCTCAGAGAGGTCAAATCCTGTTCGATCGCTGACTTCGTGACCTCCAACATCATTCATCAATTTGGAGTGCCTCACGCTATCCTCACGGATAACGGAACCAATTTCCGGGCAGCCGAGTTGAAGAAGTTGTACGCCAAGTATAACATTCACTCGAACCATACATCTCGCTATCATGCGCAGGCGAATGGACAGATCGAGGCATTTAACAAAACCCTCTCTAACATTCTGCAAAAGATGGTTGGTCAGAACAAGAAGATTTGGCCGGACAAGCTCCCCAACGCCCTCTAGGCTTATCGGACGACGACTCGCAATTCCACCCAGATGACCCCTTATTCCCTGGTGTATGGAGATGAGGCCGTCCTGCCCATTGAGATCCAGTTGCCGTCCTTGCGCACTGCGGTCTACGACCATCAAGCGCCGGACAGAGTTGCTGAAGCCCGTCTAGTCGAGTTGGAAGCACTGGATGAGAATAGACTTCGCGCTTTGCACAACTTGGAAAGGCATCAAAGCAGAATGGCTCGAGCTTTCAATAAGATGGTTCGCCTCCTCTCCTTCCTGCAGGGTGATCTAGTGCTAGCCCTAAGAGCACCGATGATCCCCGGCAGGAAGCCGCCCAAGTTGGAGCCCAAGTGGGAGGGACCTTTTGTTGTCCACAAGGTCTATCCCAATGGCGCATACTCCCTAGCGACTATGGATGGTGAGCGTGTCACTCCTCCCACCAACGCTAGGTTCCTCGAGAAGTACTTTGTCTGAGTGTGCCAACGTCCTGCACGACGTTAAACTGCATACGTCCAAGCTGCACGACGTTAAACTGCCTAGCATATCGTCCGCGCTGCAAGACGTTAAACTGCCAAGTGTTTCGTCCAACATGACGTTAAACTGTACTACGTCCGAGCTATAAGACGTTAAACTGTTCAGCATTCGTCCTGCATGACGTTAAACTGCCCCTCGAGAACTACGTGCGGCTTGATTCCCATCCTTATGGGATACGTAGGACCGCCTGAACATTCATGTTTCAAGCCCAGCCCCATCCTTCGGGAATTTCCATCCCATCTCGGGCCCTTGGCCCAGTTTCCCCCGGGTGTGCGGCGTATGGTGTGAGTGCGGGGCTATGCCCTCATTCACGTCGGTTTGCTCGTCACGTTGTACGCCCCCCCACGTTTGGGGATGCCTTCTGCTCCCCCCTTCCTTTTTTCTCTTTTTTCGTCCTGCACGACGTTAAAATGCACTTCAAGAACTACGTGCGGCTTGATTCCCATCCTTATGGGATACGTAGGACCGCCTGAACATTCATGTTTCAGGCCCAGCCCCATTTTCCGGGAATCCCTATCCCGCGTTGGGTCTCTGGCCCAAGTTCCCCTCCTTTTTGTGCGAGGCGTGTGACGTGAGCGGGAGATTATGTCCTCATTCACGTCGGTCTACTGGCCGCGCCGTACGCCTCCCCCGTGTGTAGGACTACCTCACACCCCTCATCGTCCTGCATGACGTTAAACTGCACTTCAAGAACTACGTGCGGCTTGATTCCCATCCTTATGGGATACGTAGGACCGCCTGAACATTCATGTTTCAGGCCCAGCCCCATTTCCCGGGAATCTCTATCCCGCGTCGGGCCTCTGGCCCAAGTTCCCCTCCTTTTTGTGCGAGGCGTATGACGTGAGCGGGAGATTATGTCCTCATTCACGTCGGTCTACTGGCCGCACCGTACGCCTCCCCCATGTGTAGGACTACCTCACACCCCTCATCGTCCTACATGACGTTAAACTGCCTCTCAAGAACTACGTGCGGCTTGATTCCCATCCTTATGGGATACGTAGGACCGCCTGGACGCTTGTGTTTCAGGTCCAGCCCCGTCTCTTGGTTGATCACGGGGATCTGCCCTCTTTTGGTTGCTCTCAGGGTGAGTCCTCCGACCCTTCCCGGTGATCTGTTAACATGTTTTGGGTACTTCGGTCTATGACTCGTAGTGTCAGATTCAATCCCGACAAGTCCTGTGTTGCTTGTCAGGTCTCGCGCTTCCTCTTGTTCGAGCCTTCACTCAAAGGGATCCTCGTTAGCGGTTTGGGTACGATGCCTCAGCGCTCTCCTACCGCTCCGGGTCGATTTACCGGCGGGTCTTGGGCCGCAAATCGATATGAATCCTGCGATTGAGCGGTCGATGCTCGTTTGCTTGCCCAGTCTTAGGCTGACGCGATCGGATGTTGTGTTGCGAATATGGTCAGCAACGTCCTTGATCGCCATGTCGGCTCTTTCAGGCTCTGAACATTGGTTGCGCAGTCCTCATCACACTCCGCCTTTGTGCGTTGTAGTGGAATCTCGACACTCTCTTCATACTGACCTCCAGTACACCTCTACATGTTAGGAAGACCAACCAGGGTAATGGTGTCGTTCAAGGCTCCCATGATCTGAGCACCAAGGATATATGCGGATGTCCTCCCTAAGGGCCATGCGTAGCTGGACCCTCGTCCCCATAAGGAGGAAGGAGTCGCCCGAACAGTCGCGTTCTGGGCCCAGTATATCTGGAGGCTAGCATCTCTGCCCCTCGGGTGATGGACATACGCAGGCCCCGATCCCAAGACTCTTCTCTTGGAATCGTGCGTGACCACAGGGCTGGGTATGTTCCCACCTCCGCCGTGTCCGCCGTACCGCAATAAGCGGGTTCCTCCATGGTCCGAACCACACGACCTTAAACTGTGTTGTCTGGTCCTACCACACGACCGTAAACTGTGATCGTCTTGGCCGCCCGACGAGAAACGGCACTGCATCGTGATGTCCTCCTCAGGGGAAACTCATGTTGGGCGCTGGTTAATAACCACGCCATTCATCAATGCCTTCCGTGGCTTGATTCTTGTGGCGACGCCAGAGATTTCTCAATCACAGGCATGTCGCCGCACAAAGAAAAACCATTCATCTTTAAGGACAAACAAGAAATATCAAATGCCGCTCCTTCTGTGTGCGAGGGTCAGACCCGCACTCTTCCCCGTGCTGGTGCCCGATTGTGTTGCGCCGCGCTTCAAGAACTACGTGTGGCTTGATTCCCATCTTTATGGGATACGTAGTAATGCCCAGATGTTTGAAACTTCGGGTCCACCCCCCACCTCTTAGAGATTCCCCCTTCTCTGGGGAGTCCTCCGCCTTCGGGTCACCCTCAAGGCGTGTCCCTCGACCCCTTGCAGTGGTCCACCGGTGTCAAGAGTACTCTGGTTTATTGCCAGGAGGGTCAGGTTCAGCTTGGTCAGGTTCCTTCCACTTTTCAGGCTTCGTGCTCCCTTTCATTCGGACCCATCGTCTACGCCCTGGGTGGATCCCCCGTGAACGGTTCAGACACAATGCCTCAGTGCTCTCCCACCGACTCGGGCCGGTACCCCCAATGGCCTCGGGCAGCAAATCGATATGAATCCTGCGATTGAGCGGTCGATGATCGTTTGCTGCCTCATTCCACCAACGGTTAGTGCGATATTGATGATGCTTTTCCGCCACGGTCGGCAGTACTCCCATATCGTTACTCCGGTGCCCCCAGTCCTTGAGTGAATGTCCGCATGATTCACATTTTCCACCTCCCATTCTGACCAGGCGAAACCTCGACACTCTTGACACTATCCCTCAGTGCATCTTCGCATATCCAGGGGATAGGACCACGATGTGGCGTACTTTGAGGTCCTTATGGTCCGAGCTCTAAGACCTTAAACTAAGATCTCTCCTTATGGTCCGAGCTCTAAAGGCCTTAAACTAAGATCTCTCCTTATGGTCCGAGCTCTAAGACCTTAAACTAAGATCTCCCCTTATGGTCCGAGCTCTAAGACCTTAAACTATGATCTCTCCTTATGGTCCGAGCTCTAAGACCTTAAACTAAGATCTCCACCTATGGTCCGAGCTCTACGACCCTAAACTAAGATCTCCCCTAAACGGGATTCTACGTCCTGCATGACATTAAACTGCACTCTCAGAACTACGTGTGGCTTGATCTCCAGCCTGATGGAGTACGTAGGAACGCCCGGGCATCTCGACTCGGGTCCAGCCTCAGGGATCGTTAAGTCTCGCCCCTCCTCGTCGCCGGCCGTCTGGCCTGACTTCGGGTAGAGTAGTGCAGTTGTGATATTCTCCCCGATTCAGTTCAGGATGCCCCATCGCAATGATGGGAAGCGACGGTTTCCTCGTCAAAGAGGTTCTGTCTGAGAATTGGGGTGATTCACGGCCAGATTAGTGCATCCGCCTAATACGCTTTCCCCACGGTGGCGCAATTCTGAGAGCGTTGGATTCTGTCCGAACAATCGTCACTTCGCCCCACGCTTCGCATGCCCTGTTGATCTGGATTTCCACCCTTGTGTCTGAAGGAACTGCCAAAGCGGTATTCATGATGACATGTGGTCCGCCTCCTGCAATATGAATGATGACCTTCGGTCCGTCTATTGCAGTTGTTATGGTCGATCCACTGTCCGCCTACCGTCTTGGGCATTTCCTGGAAGGCCGACCGTTGTGGATGTCTGGATTCGGGACACGCGATTCACTCTTTCTCATTTCCCTATGTTCGGATAAAATCTCAACGCCCCTAGCATTGTCCCGCTCGTGTGTTGGAACAAGTTGAGGGGATGATACATTGATAAGTCTTGAGGTCTCCTTTCCTAGGAATGACCTCCCTCTTTTCTCCAGCAATCCAGGCCCAACTATGGATGCCTGATGCTTGGTTAACGCTCCCGCAAGACAGGGAATTGTGGTTGAGCATGTTAAGCCAAAAGATGCAGATAAATATATTGGTTCATACAAATGGATCAAGGTAGCAGAAGCAAAATGTTCTGGGAGTGGCAAAACAAAGCCCCTAGGGATTAGCGTGCTGAATGAGTCTCTCTAACGCCGCTACCCTTTGGCTGGCGGCCTCCAGGGCTGCTTCTCGCTCTCTACGTGCCCTCTCCTCGTCGGCGGTCGCAGCACGCAGTTCGTCGATTCTGGCCTATGCACGCTCCCGCTCGACCTGAATTGTGACCATCTGTTGGCCCACCTCCGTCAGCTGTACCTGGGCGTCAACCAGCTGGGCTGCTAGTTGCTCCACAAGCTCGGTACACGTTGCGACGAAGGCCTCCTTCTCTGCCGCCTGCCCTTCGAGGCGCCAGACTTCCTGCTCCGCCGCGAGGAGCGCCCGCGTGCTCTCCGACATGTCCCGACTTTGTGTGACGTCGGCACGCCGGCAGCTCTCGCGCATCTTTTCGGCCATGAAATCACGGACCGTCAGATGGAGGCGTTGAGCATCAGCTCCCCCGGCACACAGGAAGCGCAGCCAGGTTTGAAGTGATCCCATGCGCCCCAGCCACTCCGATGGGTCTCGCTTGAGGAAGCGCTGGATGCACTTCCACCCCCTGCGGCGCGTTATCCGGCTCTCCTCGACCGCCTCCGCGTCCGAGTCGTCCATCTCCTCGGGGTCGGCAGGCCGGTAGGCAGGGAAGGCAGCCAGCAGGTCTGCTGCAGGGTCCGCCCCTGGGAGGTCCTCATGAGGGATAGGTTCCCCAACATCTGGGCGACCTTCTTCTCTCTCCCCAGCGGCGCTGACACCCTCGTCAGCCCCCGACCTCTCTCCGATGTCAGCACCGCCGGCGTCCGCAGCCCCCTGATCAGCAGTTGGTGGGGCCGGCTCGGTTTGGGAAGTCTGTTCCGGAGCAGGCGGCATGTCCACCACTGGTCCACTCGTAGATGGCCCGGGTTCGGCAACCCGACGAGCCTCCAGTGTTGAGATCACTGCGCGGGGCATGCCATGGTTAGTCACGGATCGTCAACGGCAGGCACCAACAGTAAAGCAAGGAGACTTACGGGAGGTCAGAGCGTCATCTTCCGCTATCCCGGCCGCCGCAGGAACAGTTGCAGCAGGGGGCCCTTCCGTGCCTGTCAATTCAATAATGGGTGCCTGGCCCCCGCCTTGTCCTGCTGGCGCCCCTCCTACTCCCGCTGAGGACGCCTGACCAACATCCGTGCGCTCCTGAGAAAGATGGAGAAATGGGTTAGAAGCTGCATAAGGGAATGGATGATGCAGGTTGAGTAGGGATAGAAGCGGACCCCGAGGAGCTCAGTGACATCAACATTGTCAGAGCCGGCCACCTCGCCGCTCTCCCGCGGACTCCCCTGATGGGATCTTCCCTCGGAGCCTTCATCCTCCCCCATCTCCTCCTCTTCCCCGGAGTCGTTGCTACTGTCGTCTTCTTCCGGCGGCATCTGTTCTGGAGCGGGCTCTAGACCGAGCATCACCTTCACCAAAAGGGATGGCTCCGCACGCTGACCACGTTGGCGCGCGTAATCGTCCATGGCCGTCAGATACGCATACTTCCGGTTTAAGTCCACCCTGTCGGCAATATGGAGGCGCCCGACCTCTGGCAGATGGATTCCTTCTCTGAGAATCTTTCGCCAGATGGCGTCGGTCCCCAGTGACTGCCGTAGGGTCATCCAGGCCGACCACAGCGCCGGGAAGACTGCATCGTGGGAGGGTTCGAGCAGACGTCTCACCTGCTTCCCGGGCCGCTCTTCGAACACCGCGCGTGCCCCCTCTCTGGGCGCCGAGGTCGTAGCGGCAGCCTGCGATGTGCTCGCCGCCGAAGTCCCTGCTCGCGCCGGCTCCGCTGCATGGCGCGCCTCCGTTCTCCCCCGTGTGGCGGCGCCTCGCCTCCTTCCCTGACGCCCGGTCTCCGCACGGGTAACCTCGAGCCGCCGAACTGGCTTCCGTAGAAGCCCCTCGGGGTACGCGATGGCCCAGTGTTCGGCGTACTCGGTTGCCAAGCCTGCGTCAACCCGGGTAGGAGGGAGAGTGATGACGTCGCCAGAGCGGAAAGCGGCAAACATCATCCACATCTGGCGAAGGACGCAAGGGTTCGTCTCCTCCCGGACAGCAGTGAATACCCTCTTCGGCATCCGCTGAAGGCACCCGAACTGCCTGGCGAACCAGGTTGGCACGTAAGGCTCACAGATCACCTTCCCGTCGATCCGAGCCACGAGCACCCCGCCCCGCATGTTCAGGAAGTATTCATGCTGCTCCAGCGGACCCTGCCCGTTGTCGATCATCTGGCCGACGGGAGTGGGGAACGGACTGAAGTTGAAATTGGCATGATTTCCAATCTGAATCCTCACTCCCTCCTCACTTAGGGTCATCGGAGCGACCCCCGCGATGTTCAGCAGGGAGGGTCGCAGGCCGTTGCCCGGAGGAATGATGGCGTTCGGAAACGTGTACCCACCGAGGTGAGCAGCCACCCAGCCGTGGAAGAACTGAAAGGGCCCACAGATCCTTCGTGGCGACCCCCCTCGTGAGATGCGTCCCAGGATGGCATATAGCCTCGCCAGCACTGGGACCCCGAGGTTGTATCTTTTGTTGGCGGCCATAGCGCCCGCCACTGCCAGTGTCGCCGGGCGAACGCCCATTCTCGCGTCCCGCACTGGCAGGAGCCACCCACTCAGAAAGGCGGCCAGGAACACCGCGTACCGGACATTTGGGTCCCGAGCCTCGATGACGCGGTACCCCCATGAGCGGTAGTCGCCCGTCTCCAGGACCCGCCAGTACGACCCGTTCCGGCTCCTCTGAGCTGCGGTCGGGCACCGCTTCCCCCTGCCTGGCATCTTGACCGCAGGGTCATGCTCCAAGAACTGGCCGAACCACTCCTTGTAGTCTATGTCCTTCTGGAAGTCCTTGACCCTGAGCCGCTCTGTAGCCAGGTCCAGCAGATGCCACGTCAGGATGGGAGTCTGTGACCTGTCACCCCAGGTGTTCCTCGGAGGCAGGAACTCATCATACTGGTAGCCCTCCAGCGGGACACCTCCGATGCAGTGGATGTCCCAGAGACCGATGCCGACCTCCCCATGGTGAATATGGAAGGTGTTGGTATCCGAGGACCAGCGGGTGAATAGCTCCGGCCCGAGCTCGGACTGCTGGTAGAAGTGGAACTGCGACGTCCACACCGCCTCAAATAGGCCGATGTACCGCAGCTCCTCTGCGAAGTGATCGCAAGTGTGGCGTACCCAGAACGCCCAGGCCCACTCGCTGGTGAAATTGCCCCCAGACCGCAAGTCCCAGTCCTTCAGCCAGCCCTTGGTGTCGTCAGTGACACTCTGGCGATATGTGCTCGAGTAGAGGGCTGGAGAATTCTCCGCAGTAGGCTCACCCCCGTCAATGGTTCGCGTCCTCGGGTTCAGGACATAGACGTCCAAGTGCCTGGTCTCCCTGGCAGGATGCCCATTGTTGGTGATGTTATAGCGGGGAAGCTCGTCCTCCCGAGTCACCCAGGTCCGTGGCGCATCAACCTCGAACCCTGGCACCAGAACCTGATCTAGGATGCCGAAGTTCCAGAGCGGCAGGTTGTCCGACAGTGGATATGTCTTCTGGGCCGGCGTCAGCAAGTCGAACAGGGATTGATTGTTGGAAACAATCTCCTTGGCTCCGTAAACCTCCTCGTTCGCCGCCATCTCTGCTCTGCGAATGGCGGCATCCCCCTCATTTCCTTGATGCGCGGCCATCTCAGAAGTTTCGGGAGTCGTGCGGGTTAAGGGATGAAGCGTGCGGGATCGGACGAGGCTGGTAGAGAAGTTTGAAGGTTGGCGCGCAATCCAAGTGGACGGCGCGAAATGGGGAAGAATGTCGCGCAAAGTTCCGGGTTTTCGCGTAAAGACAGGGCGAAATCCGGATGGTGTTGCGTGCCGATCGGGCGAATTTCGCGACCGGAAAAGGCAATTTCGCGCACGAGAGCGTTGAAGCTTATCGCGCGGAAGGCCTGTGTACGGAACGCGTAACCCTGGACCCCTATTTATAGACGAGGCCGGGATTCCACGCCGCGCGGAACGCTCGATTGCGCGACCGTGGCTGTGAATTGCGCGCCCGTCGCCCCTTTTTGCGCGCCTAAGTCCCGCGCAGCCCAGGACTTCAGCATTCCGGCGTCTCCCTCGGAACCCGATCGTTGCGGCCTCTCGCCGATCAGATTCCGAGGGGGGGATTTTGTAGACGCCGGAAAAGTCCGTTGTTCCCAAACGAAGCTCCGGATGCGGAAAGCGAAGTGATATTTGGAGTCAGAGGCACGTTCCTGAGGGCCCGGAGGACTTGCGCGAAATTTCAGAGGCCCGCGCGCAAAGTTGAGTCGCGGCGCGCAATCCTCCCGGGATGCGCGCAATGCGCTGGGCCGGCGCGCTATTTTGCGTGCCCGTGGCCTGCGCGGCTCCCTTGCGCGCCGGGTTCGGATTCCGCGCCCGCGAAGGGAATTCCGTGCCCGAGACCGGATTCCGTGCCCGGGGTTGCCTATAAATATAAGGCGACCCCCGACGTTTTGAAGGTTGCCAGAATCCGAAGAGTCGCTCGTTCGCGCAATCCAACCCCTTCCGCGCGCAATGCCGATCTTCAGGTAACCTCCTTTCTTTCGCGCAATAGAGCCTTGGGGTTCGCCTTCGCGCGTAATCCCCTTGGCTCCTTTCCTTTGAATAATCCTTAACCCGAAGGCCTTTGCGCGCAAAAGAAGCCTCTTGCGCGCAATTGCCCCCGGGTGCGCGCAATCCAGCCCGATTGCGCGCACCCCCCCTCTTCAAAGTGGCCGTTCGTTAGAGAATGAGCTGTTGCCCCCGCGAGCTGTCCGAAGCCCGGTGCGCGCAATCTCAATCATCTGCGCGCAAAGCGCTGGCCCAATTGCGCGCCAGCCCGCACAATTGCGCGCCGACCCGCGGTATTGCGCGCAAAGCTCCACTTTTGCGCGCAAACCGCCGGGGTCGCCCCCTTTGACCCCCTGAGGGTACCCGCCTGTGTGGCGCCCGATGATCTTCGTCCTGGGTGCCCGCACCGTGCGTTGTCTTCCCGTGCGGCCCTCCAGGCTTGCGCGAAGTGACACGGACCCATCGGCGGCAACCAATGTCCAGCATGACGTTAAACTGCACATACGTCCAGCATGACGTTAAACTGCACATTTGTCCAGCATGACGTTAAACTGCACATTCGTCCCGCATGACGCTAAACTGCATCCGTCCAACATGACGTTAAACTGTACTACGTCCAAGCTGCACGACGCTAAACTGCCTAGCCCCTATCGTCCGTGCTGCAAGACGTTAAACTGCCAAACACCTTCGTCCTCAACACACGACGTTAAACTGTACTTCGTCCAGCAAGACGTTAAACCGTCCGCTTCGTCCTCAACACACGACGTTAAACTGTACTTCATCCGGCAAGACGTTTAACCGTCCGCTTCGTCCTCAACACACGACGTTAAACTGTACTTTGTCCGGCAAGACGTTAAATTGTCCGCTTCGTCCTCAACACACGACGTTAAACTATACTTCGTCCGGCAAGACGTTAAACCGTCCGCTTCGTCCTCAACACACGACGTTAAACTGTACTTCGTTCGGCAAGACGTTAAACCGTCCGCTTCATCCTCAACACACGACGTTAAACTGTACTTCGTCCGGCAAGACGTTAAACCGTCCGCTTCTTCCTCAACACACGACATTAAACTGTACTTCGTCTGGCAAGACGTTAAACCGTCCGCATCACCCGATCCCGTGCCTCGCACGCAGGGCCCCCCCCACCCCCGGTTTGGATGTGGCCCCCACCCGCTCGTCTCTACAGGGATGTCGGGATTGCCCCTCTTTAGGGACGATTTAATGGGATCGGCTTTTCTCTACGGGGGTAGGGTATTACAAACCCCTAGTTTCTTGTGGGGGGCTGCACATTGTATCTCCATTGCGCTCCCCCACTGCCAAAGCCAGTAGAGGGTGTGACTGGGATCGAGGTGTCTCCTACTTTCGGTCCAAGTCCCTTCCAACTGAGTTTTGCCGCATCCGGGCTGCCTCAAGTGCGTAAGTCCTGACAGAATGAACTACGTGGACTTTGATCCCTGTCTTCTAAACAGGGTACGTAGGAAACCTCCCTGAGGTTCAAGCCCACCACCTGGTCGTCCCGGTCGTATTCACGTCGGTTCGTCCATCAGTGGACCCCTCCAGGGTTCACGCTTGCGTCGATTCACCTATGAATCCGCCCTTGTGGGAGACTGCACGTGTGTATCTCCACTGTGCCTCCCCACAGCCCCTTTTTCCATCTCTCCTTTTATCGTCCAGCATGACGTGAAACTGTGATCCACCCGGCCGTTCCATCCCCCTCTGTGCGAGGTGGTTCGGTTCAATCCTCCGCCCGGCGGCCTCGACCTCTTCGTGAGTCGGCTCGCCAACGTCCAACATGACGTTAAACTGTATACCCGAACTACGTTGACTTTGTTCCGTGCTAACGCGCGGTACGTAGGAAGCCTCTACGGGGTCCAAGCTCTTCACTCCATCATCCATCCTGATCCTTACCCGGGCCGCCACATCCCGGTGGGGTCATTCCACTTCTCTCCACTCCACATCACTTGGGAAGCCGCCCATGCGCTGGCCCCAGCGTCGGAGGTTCCCCGCAAGGGGTTCTGTCATCTGATCCACTTTTCGTGTTGATCGGTCTGATGCCGTCCCCACTGGACGTTAAACTCGCGGCATACCCCATGTTAAAAATGGGAAGCCGAGGAAAACCTCAGGTGACACAGTTCCCCGCACCCAGTGCGGGATGCCTCAGGTCATCATGCCTTCGAGAAGCCCTATTAGGGACGGAAGACAGACATGCAAAGCCGCAGTGTTACGACACGCCCCCAGCACCCAGAGCCACCCGGTCTCCTCACTACAGGTTGCTGCCCCGACCAGACTCCTTGGAGCGTCCGGGCGGAAGCAGCGTAATTAACCGGTGTCCATGAAGATATGGCGCCGGGAACGAGATTCACGAACATTCTTAAATCTATGAGAGAGACCTGGATTAGGCGACGAGTTCCGAGGAGACGTCCAAGGAAGGAGGAGCCGACATCCCATCATCCCGGTTTCGATCAAGGAGCAGACGCCCCTGAATAAGGGACGGATGCCGCCCGCCTTTGGAAAGCGGGACTGCGGGACCACAAGCCGCGCGCCCATCCCCTCGGGTTGACGGGTGCACGCGTGAACGCGTCCTGGCGGAACAGCTTAACCTGACGCACATCCGCACCGAAACAGCATCCCACGTAAAATGTGGGGTATTATATGTCATAAGCATGTATTTGAGGTTTTCCTCATATTCTCATGTTTACCATAGTGTATGTCGCGAGTTTAACATCTATAGGAGATGGATCGGACTAATCAAAACACTGACTAAAGTGGATCAAATATTCCTAACCCCTTGAGGGAACACTATTGTTGGGGCTAACGTCTGGTTAGTTACCCAGTTACATCTAGGAGTAGTGAAGATGTGAATTGGCATGATCTCACTAGAAAGTGGCGGCCCAAGTAAGAATCATGATGGATGATGGGTGGTTAAGTGATTTGGAGGGGTAATGAGATGGGACCATCGCAAGGGAGACAGTGAAGTTAGCCTTGGGACTCTAAGAGACTTCCTACAGATCCCCGAGGCAGGGAATCAAAGTCTGCGTAGTTTGGTGAACATAGTTCATCTTGAAAACGGCATACCGCTGGTTGGAGTTCCAATGGCTTACCGCTAAAAGGGGTGACAATGTCTTACCACAGAAAGGGGTGAAAATGGAATACCCTTAAAAGGGGTGACAACAGATTACTACTGAAAGAGGCTGAAAATGGATTACCGCTGAGTGGGGATCAAAACGGTTTACCACTGGATGAGGCACAAAAAGGGGAATACAGTTTATCGTCATGCAGGATAGGGGTGGACCGACATGTAGTGGTTGGAACCACCGGTTTTTGGGCTTGAACCTAAGGGATACATCCTATGTACCTTTCCTTGGCAAAGATCAAAGTCCTCGTCATTCAGGATGGTATTAATGAACCAACGTGAAGGGGGTCGGAATGACCAGTTGTTGGGCTTGAACCTCAAAGAGGCTTCCTACATACCTTGCCTTGACAATGATCAAATTCCACGTAGTTTGGGTATGGGGAAGGAGTCGGTGAACAGACGTGAATAAGGACCTGGGGTCCAGGTGGATGGTAGTCTTGAACCTCAAGGAGGCTTCCTACGTACCTTGCATTGACAGAGATCAAAGTCCACATAGTCAAATGGGCCTCGGTACACCGATGTGGATATGTTCGGGACCAATGTTTGTTGGTAATGAACCGCATGGAGGCTTCCAACGCACCTTGCCTTGGAAAAGTTCAAAGTCCATGTAGTTTAGGAGTGAGGTTGTTTAATGTCGTGCAAGGCGAATGGAGGGCATGCAGTTTTATGTCATGTGGTAAGAAGGTGTCCCGAAGTGAAGGGGGGTCGAAACCAATGGATGTTGGGAATGAACCTCAGGGAGGCTTCCTACGTACCTTTCCTTCGCAAAGATCAATGTCCTCATAGTACAGAAGTGGTGTGTGGGGGCTTACGCTCTGTGCTTCTTGGAAATAATTTCAAGGTCTATGCTTACTCTATGATCACGTGAGTCATGCTCTGTGTGAGAAATAAGAGGAAACAAAGACCCAACGATCACATAGAGAATGTTAAGTCCATGGTAAGTATATTGGGTCCTACACATGGTTAGCAGCCCGGAGAGGAAACAGGGGGGATTACACGTGGTTAGCAGCCGAAAGAAGAAACAGGGGATTACACGTGGTTAGCAGCCCAAAGAGAAAAGAAAGTCTTATTCGTGGTTAGAATCCCAAAGAGGAAATAAAGGCTCATTCATGGTCAGCATCCCAAGGAGATAGAGATTGGGACTTACTTCAGGATGGAGTCCTCGATGGAGAGAAAGCCCAACAAGAGAGGTATTAGGCATGGAAGAAGATAGGAGGGTACAAATGCCCATCCCGCCCACAGTCAGCCTTTGGAAGAGAGGAGGAGGAAGGATTCAACCTCCTTCAAGAAAATCTATGGGCTTACAACAAGTTGGTTTCCCTTTCCCCGTGGATAGACACTAATCCGAGAAATAGCATCTCATTCCATGTGAGGAATGGTCACAATCCCATGGAGACCAGTGGGCATGTAGAATGTCCAAGGTGGGGGGCCCTGTATTGGATGCATGGGTTAAAGGTCACATTTTAACGTCATGTGATAAGGAAGATGCATCGTGGTAGTTTAACACCCTGCAGCTCGAACTAGGTGGTTTCACTTCGTACCCCTAGGACTTACAAGACTGGTACCCTCTACACCTTGGTGAAGAGAAGGGATAGGCAACGCCGTGACTAGGGGTGTTTTGAGGTGATCCCATTGGGGGACCACGTTATCATGGCTATGAGAAAAAGAAATAGTCATTAGTGTTGCTATGCTAAGAAGCATGAGGTGAAGTAATTTAATTCAAAACATTACCCAAGAGACTTTGAAGTTACATTGTATGAACCTAGAGTGTCCAATGAGAAAATGGTTTGTGACGGGGATGTTTAGGGCGTTAGAGGGACCCGAAAATGATGTCTGGAAGAGGGACATAAAACAAATTTAAAAGTGCACAACCAAGGAGGTTGGGTTACACAAAAATGGAGCAGTAGGATGGAAAAGTATGAGGTGAGGGGTCTCGGAGGATTGCATGAAACTGTGGAGGTTTGTGCACAATAGATGCTATTGGGAAGAAAACACTGGGTTGGTGAGAAGTCGGGACAGTTTGGCGTGCAAAGGGGATCTGAGGATTTGTGTGCAATTGGAAGGGATTGTGTGCAATTGGAAGGTATTTCATGCAGGTATCCAGGGTTTCGTGCAAGTAAAAAGGGCATCATGCAATTGGAAGTGATTGCACGTAGGTGGCCGAGGTTGCTTGCATTTGAAAGTGATTGTGCGAAGGTGGTAGGGATTGCACGCAATAAGAATATTTTGGGAGCAACTAGAAGGAATTACAAGAAATTGTAAGGGATTGCACGCAATCAACGGGACTCAAAGTGATTTGGTTGAGAGTTAAGCCCGAGTGGTCTCATGTGAAGGCAGACCCCTGGGTGACCTGTTGAAAAAATTCCCTTGGAGACCAGTGGGCGCGCAGAATGTCCAAGGTGGGGGACCCCTCATAGGATGCATGGGGGGAAGGTCACAGTTTAACGCCATGTGCTGAGGTCGATAGTTCTTGTAAATTTAATGTCATGTAGCTCGTACGAGGTGGGTTCACTCTGCACCCCTAGGACTTACATGACCGTTACCCTCTGCACCTTGGTGAAGTGAAGGGACAGTCAACTTCGTGACAAGGGGGTGTCGGGAGGTGATCCCATTGGGGGTTCAAGTTAGAATGGCTATGCGAAAAGTAATAGTCATTAGAGTGCCTATGCGACGAATAATGAGTTGAAGCAACGCAATGTGAAACACCATCCATGGGACTTTGAAGTTACATCATACGAGCCTAGAGGGTCGTACGAGAAAAGGGTGTGTGACAAAGATGTTTAGAGAGTAAGAGGCACCCAAAAATGATGTCCGAAAGAGGGACATAGAACAGATGAGAATGTGCACACCCAAGGAGGGTGGGTTTCATGCAAATGGAGCAGTAGCATGGAAAAGTCTGGGGTGAGGGGTCCTAGAGGATTACAGGAAACCATGGAGGTTTGCGCACAATTGAGGCGATTGGGTGGAAAATACCAGGTTGGCGTGAAATCGGGGCAATTTGGCGCGCAAAGGGGAGACGAGGATTTGCATGTAACTGGAAGGTATTTCATGAAATTGGAAGGTATTGTTCTCCTATGTATGGGGTTTCATGCAAGTAATAAGGGTTATGCACAATTAGAAGTGATTACACGCAGGTAACCGGGGTTGCACGTAATTGAAAGTGATTGCGCGTAGGTGGAAGGGATTGTGCGCAATTGGATGGGTTTGTGTGTAATTGGAAGAGATTATGCTCAATTGGAATGGATTGCGTGTAATTGAAGAGACTCAAAGGGATTTGGGCAAGGGATAAGCCCGAGTGGTCTTGCACGAAGGCGGACCAATGGGCGACCTATCGCGAAAATTCCCATACCTGAAAGTCGTGTTTTACGTGCAGGAGAGGTGGATTTTTCACAAGAGAGATAGTTCAAGTTATAGCTATCAGAAGTTGAAGGGGCACCCTTCTATTTATAGGCACTCGGGGTCCTCAGAGCCACATAGAAAATAGGCCCACTTGAAATATTGCATGCTCGTGTTGGCTGTGGGAAAGGTCAAATGAGCGAGGGTGGTGTGGTGAAATGTTCTGCGCCACTGGTCGGTGTCGCAGAAGTTTCCACACTGGAATGGAACAATTATACAGATCCCATGGTTTTCTGTGCGGGAGATGTTTATTTAGCTCGCTTCCGAGATTTTTTCGTGCAAACTTCCGGGCCCCCCGAGACAGATCACCGGGTAAAAATATGTCTTCGCTTTGTCGAGCCAAAACATCATTCAGTCCGTGGGCAATTTTTGGCAACTACAAATTCCCCCCTCAGAATTTGATCGGCAAGGGAATGCAATGTTCGAATTCCAAAGGAAATTCGGAGATGCAGAACTCCTTGGGATCCGCGTGCACCCAAAATGGCAGCCGTGTGTATAATTGAGATGTGGTGCGAAATCCACTTTTCATGGACGTGTGAGGACCCTGATCCATTCCTCTAAAAACCCTCATAGATCCCTCAACCATACGGATTTTTCATGCGTGACAAGTCATGAGCTCTCGTCTGTAAAAAACTTCCCTTGCTTGCACGAATTTCCACGATTTTGGCTGTCGTTTTACATGTAGACTTGTGTTTTTTTACACTAGCTCCCGAATTTTCATGCCAACTCCTGCATTTACATGTCAACTCCTGAATTTTCATGAGAACTCCTACATTTTCATTCCAACTCATAATTTTTTGTGATGTTGAAGAATTTTGTGCCAACTCCCTAAGGCCACATCGAAAGAAGATGGATGCTAATCGGGCTGGCACTGAGGGAGAGGATGTGTTCGCCGCTCGAAGGGATGAGATGGTTTCCAAACCCGAGGTTCATGAAACCTGAATGATCGTATCTAGAAACCATACTCTCTTCAACATGTTGACCCCAGCCCAGAAGGAGTATGCCATGTCTGACAACTTGTCGATATGGGACTTCTGTATTTTGGAGGAGGTACCGGTGCCCAGATTTGAAGTCGACACATTTCGGTAATGGGTGACTCACGAGGATGACTTGACATGGTATAATATCTCAAAAAATGGCCACCATGTAAGAGAAACTAGACATATGGACGTTTACATCCTGAATACCAAGACCAAGACCATTTTGGGGAGTAACCAGTTTGCAGATAATTCTCTGGCCCTTTACGCAAGTACCTTTCGACAGAGTGTTACCGATGAAACTGATGTATGGCTGTAGGATTGGGACCTGTGGTCTGGAGGATATTTCACTAGTGAATGGGCTTGGTGGTATTGGATATGCTAGATATCTGACTAGTTTAGAGCAAAACTGTGGCTCATCGGTTTGTTGAAGGTGGTGTGGACGTCGCAGTTTCATTTCTACCGTTAGCATGAGCTCGGGCCAGAGCTATTTACTCAATGGTCCCCTGACACCAATACCTCTACCTTCACCATGGGGAAGTTCGTATCAGCCTTTGGGACATTCATTGCATCAGGGGTATCCATTTGAATGGGCACTGGTATGATGAATTCCGTCCGACGAGGAACATATGGGGAGACAGATCATGAACTCATATCCTAACATGGCATCTGTTGGAGCTCACTGAGGAGAGGATGTGGGTCAAAGACTTTTTGAAGGAAATCGCTTACAAAAAAATGGTTTATCTTGTTTCTGCAAAGGGATCCGAAAGTCAAGATGCCAGGGCAAGGGAGACGATGTCTGCACGTGGAATAGAGGAGAAGAAGCAGATTGTATTGGAGAATCCTGGAGGCGGGGAAATATCAATCATGGGGTTCAGTATAAATGAGATTCAGGACCCAAATTTCTGGTACGATGGATTTATGGAAACCTTCCTAAGTGGGTGGATCCTACGAGTGAGGGACACAAGGATGGGAGTTCGTCTAACGACATTGGCGATGGAAGACATCATGGATGCTAATCATAGGGTCAATCATAGAGTCCCCGTGTTGGCCCATTTGTACACCATTCTGAGGAGAATTTCTAGAGGGGGCACACCGAGGAGGATCTTTGGGCCCTTCCAAAACATTCATGGTTGGATAGCGGCTCACTATGGCCGATATACTTTTCTGAATGCCATTTTTCCTCCGTGTGATGTTCTGTGACCTTCCTTGCTGAACATTGTTGGGGTCATACAGCTGATGATCAACGAGGAGGGGGTAAGGATCAGAATTAGCAATCATGCCCACATCACTTTTAGCTCATTCCCCACCCCAATTGGCCAGATGATAGACAATTAGAAATGCTCACTAAAGCAAAGGGAATACTTCCAGAGCATCAGATGTGGGGTGTTTGTGGCTTGTATTGATGGGAAGATCTTTTGTGATCCCTACGTGCCTCCCATATTTTCCAGGCAGTATGGATGCCTCCATCGGATGCCAGAGAAAGTGTATACAGATGTCTAGGAGGAATGTCATCCCTGCGTTCTTTGCCAAATGTGGATGATGTTCACAACCTAAATCTTTGGCGACGTCATTACCTATCACCCCACCGGAGTTGACGCTGTCCTCTGAATAGAATAAGCCAAAAATTGGGCCATAGCATACCCTAAGGGACTTTTTCAGAACAGAGTTCGGAAGCTCAAGATGTCCAGTGTATAACATGGGTGGCGAGAGAGCAGAGAGGGTGTTGTTGGGGAGGAAAGGTCGGAATCATTTCGGGAAACTGGCCCCGCATAGTCCGGGACATCAGTAGAGAGGAAGTCTCACGGCATGGTCATGCCCTCGTCGCCTAGGGGGATAGGATCTAACAGAGCGTTCAGTGAACTTCCTTGGAAGTAGGTATGTTATCTGCATCAACCTTCAGATGATGCAATATTCCCAGCTATGTGGTCGACTTGGATGAACCTACGGCAGTGGATGGGTACAGAAGCCCTATGGAAAAAGATAATATGAGACAGAATATAGATACCAGAGGTTGGACACATTCAGAGTATCAATATGGTGAACATCCATTGTCGGCATGTGTATCTGATGGCCATGGATGCATATGTGTGCCAATGGGGTCGGCGTGAAGGACCTCCTTTCTTGGTGAAGGTAATGCTCGGCCAAGAGCATGATCAAGAAATGATGTCGTCTGAGGATGAAGACAGTGACGAGGAGCCAGAGGGAAGTTAGACAGAAGAGGATGAGGAAGAAGGTGAAGGTAAGGAGGGGGGAGGGAGAAGAGGTAATTTTTTCTTCTCATTGCAATAAATGTGAAAATTGGGTTGGGCCCAAGATGGACCATGGATTGGTAAGGAATGTAAGAGACACATGGTGAAGTAATTATGAAACCTGATATGAATGAGGACCCAGAGTCTAGATTACCGTGTGTTCATTGGGGAAGTGTTTAGGTCAAGGACCGAACACGAATGTTAGGCTGGGCCCATGGGGAGTTTCTCGGGTGTTCCTACGTATCTCATGAGAATGAGAATCAAGAAAAACGTAGTTATAGGGTGTGGAATGAGAAGGTACCAGTGCCAGAGATAAAGGGGGTGTGTAGGTGTGGCACTCGCACTAATAGAAGTAGTATTTGATGTATCTTGTTTTTCATTGAAAATGAATGTTTTTTTTCAAGCGACGGGCGTAGGATAAAATGATCCAGTATCACCACAAGAATCAAGCCACATGCAGATATAGAAAAATGGTATGTCATGTGACCGATACCAAACATGATGTCCCCTCGAGTGAGTACATCACGATGCAGTGCTGTTTTTCATCGTGCGACCAGGACGATAATGTAACAGTTTAGGGTCATGTGATGAGAACATGCGACATAGTTTAATGTCATATGACCTGGAAATATACAAGAGATATGAGGCTCCAGAGGGGATTCTCACAGCATGATAAAGCATAACTGACATGAATGAGGACAAAGTCCACACCATACTATGCACTATTTCGAGGAGAAAACCTTGGGCCGAGGGGCCATGAGAGATTAGAGGATAACAGGAAGGAGAAACTAGTTCCCATTTGAGCTGGACCCGAAGGCGAGGTGTCTAGGAATTCTTACGTATCCCATGAGGATGTGAATCAAGACAAACTTTTTTCTGTGGGTCCGGTTTATCTTCATGTGGGACAAATCAGGAGACAGGATAGATCCTTGAGAGGGGCATTAATGGGGCGGCCATTTCAAACTCGACGTGAAATGATGGAACAAACCCACTTACGCCACACCATGTAGTCCTATAAGCAGAGACCTCGATCCAATCCAAAATCCCACGTGAGTCGAATTCTGTGTGGGAAACAAGTGCTGAAGAGACCTTTGAAATACATGGAATGCACGTATAGTGCATGTCCATTCGGATCCATGAAGAACGATTTACCATGGCTTTGTTCTCCTAACATGCAGAATCACACTAAGGGATAACACCAATAGTTTCGAAGTTCCACTTGCACATAATGAAGTGGAAAAGGATTTGAATCATGAAACCTACATTTTGGGCTTAATGGGTTTGGTGTGACGATGGAGTATAATTTTTGACCATGTTCAAAATATAACATCCATATCGTATGAGCTGAGATGGGAACAACAAACGAGCATCGACCGATGACAGTATTCGCAACACGAGACTCGTATCAATTTTCTGCTTGAAACCCTTGAGGATGTTGGACCGTAATGATAGCAGGGCCCTTGGGCCGGACATCCATGCCATTCGGGGGTCCCTTTGGATGTGAAAGGTGATGGGATTCTTAATGAAGAGGAACACGAAGCCTGAAAAATGGGTGAAATCATGTCCGGGTAGAATCTGACATTCTAGGTGGTAAACCAGAGTTCCCTTGTGCACATTGGTGAATCAACGAAGAGGATCAAGGGGATCATATTGAGAGCAACTGATTTGAAATGACGAGTATAGAACAAGGGGATAGAGAACTATTGGGAGAAGGAGTAACATGGCTTGGTTGATACAAAACCAGACGTGAATGAGGACATAATCCCATAGCACACTATATACTACTATCCATGCGGGATTGTAGGCCAAGGGGCCAATATGAGGTTGGCCCTGAAGACTAAACTTCTGGTCCGTCCTACGTATCCCATAAAGATGGGAATCAAGCCATTCATAGTTCTAGATGAGATAAAGATAGGGGTAGGATACCCCGATGAGGGGGGTGTACGGCAAGGCCAGTAACATGACGTGAAATGTGGAGTAATCCCATAACACACCATCCAACCCCAAGTGAGAACTTGGGCGAGAGACCCTAGAAGACTAAGGGACCTGAGATTGGGTGTCCCTCCCAACTTTTGTCATATTTCCTCTTATGCAGGTGCTGCCTCATCATAACTCCTAATCCCACATGAGCAATGCTCGGGGTGGGAAATATGGAGTATGGCTTGGCTCTCCCCATAATATAATGGTTAGATAGCTAGCATCACCCAATGGATATCACAACATTAAGGTGTGATGGGGTAGGATTAACCACTACACTCACTATTTGGGACTTATGGGGGAGGCGGTAATGATAAAGTATAGCTATTGACCATGTTTGAAATGCACTGTCTATATCGTGTGACCTAGAATGGGAACAAAAAATGAAGATTGACCGCTGACCGTATTCACAAAGCGACACTTGTGTAAATTTGTTGTTCGAAATCCTCGAGGACGTTGGCCCGAGATGGTAGGAGGGCCCTTGGGCCGAGCATCCATGCCGTTCGGGGGTCCCTTTTGACATGAAATATTATGGATTCCCCCGTAAAAAAGTGTGAGTGAAGTATAAGCATGCATGTGCATTTCAATGTTATGTAGGACTATGAAACATGTGGAAGTCTTCGAGAAATGGGATTCATGGTAGGGTTATTATGAACACATTGTGAATTGAAGAAAGAGCTTCTACCACACCTTACGTCTTGACCCGTGGGGAGATTCTTTCGTTTTGGGCTAGGTCAATAGACAAAATGTATGGGCGGTCCTACGTATCTTATATGGATGGGAATCAAGCCATACATAGTTCAAGAAAGCCATGCAGTTTGGCATCGTGTGGTGTGGACGTGGGAGAATAGAACAACGTGAAGAGAGAACATGGTGCGACCCTCATACTCCTGACATGAGTGGGGGATAAAGAAGCCCTTCACTACACTATGGTCCTCCAGGAGAACTATTCCTATGGGGGATAGTCAAAGAAAAGAGTTTGGGGGTTGGACTCAAGACGTGACATCTGAGAATTCCTATGTATCCCATGCGAATGGGAATCAAACCATACATAGTTCTAGAAAGGTGAATTTTAGCATCTTACGGGACGATTTATAGTTTAATGTAGTGCGGGACATGAAAATTTATGGTCTTGCGGGACCATCATTTTAGGGTCATGCAGGACCATGATGTGCAGTTTAAGGTCATGCGGGACCAGTGGGCTCATGAAAAGTATTTTTTGGGGAACTTGGGGTTGGATGGATGAGTTATACGCTCACCATCTATGGTGACCAGTGAGTAAGAACCCTTGAGATAATACTTGTGATCAAGAAAAGGTCCTTCCCATTTAGCCTCCATGTTGGGTGGTTTCCTTCCAGGTATCATAGGTGTTCTATGAGCCAATAATAAGTAACCATGTAAGAATGAGAGGAGGTGAACATTCTTGTTGAAAGCTCTAGCCATCTTATTCTGATGCCTTTCCAAATTGTCCAGGGCACGAAGCCTGTTCTCGTTCAGTGCTTCCAATTCGGCCAGATGGATTTCAATGACCTTATTTGGCATCTTCTGGTCATAGACCATTGTGCGTAATGAATGAAACTAAATCTCGATGGGCAGGATGAACTCTATTCCATTCACCAGGGAATATGGAGTCACCTGAGTGTAATTACAAGTCATCGTCCGATAATCTCATAGGGAATTGGGGAGATTTTCTGGCCAACTCTTCATCATTTGAAAAATAATTTTCTAGAAAATGTTAGAGAGGGTTTTGTTGAATTTATCGATCGAACCGTTTGACTGTGCATGATAATGGGAGGTACGGTTAGAACGGATGTTGTACATGGCGTAAAATTTCATCAACTCTGACGCCCTGCAGTTGGTGCTATTTTTAGTGAGGACATCGAGAGGGACTCCAAAATGGTAGATGATATTGGAGCTCACATAGTCTAGGATGAAATGGGCCTTGACCTCCTTGTGCGGAACTGCGTCTTCCCACAAGGAAAATAAGTCCGTAGCAGTCAGGATGAACTGGCACTGGTGAGCTGTCGCTGGTGGATATGGCCCCACAACATCCAGTCCTCAAATTGCAAAGGGCCAAGAGTACATGGCAGTATGGAGGGGATCCGGTGGCCGATGCACAAATTTGGTGTGAAATTGGCATGTATGGTAGCTTTTGGTGAACTCGATGTAGTCATGGATCATGGAGGGCCCAAAATACCCTAGTCTTTGGATCTGATGGGATAGCTTCAGCCCGGTCTGGTGGGCACCATAGAAACCAACATGAACCTCCTAGATGACCTGATAAATCTCAACTCCTTGGATGAAAAAAAGGAGAACACCATCAAACCCACGCTTGTAAAGGATATGATCATGACTCGATCAATCCAGGAGGGTGAACTGTCATGCACGTTGTCGAATTCACTCATGCTCGGCTTGATCTACCGGGAGATTATCATGTTGGAGATATTCAAAAAAGGGTATCCTATAATTAGAATTCACTACAATCACTACATCATGTGGACCTGGGGGTCATGATGTGGATGCTCTAGTGGTAAGGTGGATTACCTGCGGGAGGTCATCGTCATCTGAGGTGATGGGTGTAATGACTCTCCGGTGCACCATGTGGATAATTTGGTCATCCTGCTCGGGCTCTGCAAGTGATTCATCTAGGTCGGCCATGGAATCAGCCCGACCATTCTGTGATTGAGGGATATGAGTAACCTCTGGACAAGAAGGGAACTAGGCCATTAGCTGGAGAGTGCGCTCCAACAATGGTATGAGATCTGGCTTTCTGACGATATAATCACCGTTGATTTTCTTGATGACTAATTTGGAGTCCCCTTTCACATGAAAATTGGGCACATCAATCTCGAGGGCTAGCTCAAGGCCAGCAATGAGGGCCTGATACTCTGCCTCATTGTTGGTGCAACCTTCTGATAGAAGTAATGAGTATGGCCGAATGAACTATGTCGGGGTAATGAAGACAATACTCAGTCTTACTCTGTTGAGTCTGGGGTCATTGATCCTTCTACTGGTGGGGCTCCGGGAGGCACCATCGAAGTACATTTTCCAACAGGGGTGGCATGATCCACTGAGAGGATTTCCTCATTGGGAAAATCCAGGTCCAGAGAATGGTCTGTGGGGATTGGATGGGAAGAAATAAAATATGCCAATGCATGTCCATTAATAGCCTTCTGAGGCATGAAACTGATATCAAACTACTGGATGATTACTGCCCACTGAGCTATATGACCTTTCAATAGGGGCGGTTCAAGATGTACTTCATTGGATCTACTCGGGACACCAGTTGTACCTCATGGTGTTGTAGGTAATGTAGTAACTTTTGTTATTTGAATACCTGCATGAGGCATCTCATCTTGATATGGGACTATATTGTCTCCGTATCTAGGAGAATGCGGCTGAGGTAGTAAAGGTTGTTTTTCATCCCCTTATTGTTCATCTAGGCGAGAAGGGCACCTAGAGATCGTTCCAGAACAGTCACATAAAGAACCAGCGGCTTTCCGGCAATGGGTGGCATCAAGACTGAAGACTGTAGTCGTTACTACTTGATTTCCTCGAATGCGGTCTCGCACAATACGTCCCATTAATAGGTGGTGCCCCTCTTCATTAGCCGAGAAAAGGTCTTACACTTTCCAGCTAGATTCATGATGAATCGGTGTATGTAGGCCAAGTGGCCTTAGAAGCCGCAAAGTCCCCGAATGTTGCTCGGGGGAGACATCTAGAAGATGTCCTTGATCTTATTTGGGTCGATCTCGACTCCCCGGTATCTGACAAAGGAGTCAAGTAACTTCACGGAGGTGACCCCAAAGGCACACATCAATGGGTTCTTCTTCAGGTGATGGGGATGGAGGAAGCCTAAAACTTTCTCATGGTATTTGAAATGGTCCTAGAACTGAAGTGATTTTACCACCATATCGTCCACATAGCATTCCACCAATGTCCCGAGGATTGGTTTAAATATGCGATGCATGTCCTGCTGATAGGTGGAACCTGCATTCTTTAAACTAAAAGGCATGACATGATAACAGAAGGTTCCATGTGGTGTCCTGAATGCTATAGACTCATCATCCTCAGAGGCCATTCATTTCTGGTTGTACCTAGAGTACCCATCCATGAAGGAGAGATCTTAGAACCCAGTTGTGGCCTCAATCAAGAGTTCTGTCACAGGAAGGGGATAATCATCCTTCAGACAGTGGCAGTTGAGATCTCGGAAGTCAATGAAGACTCTGACATGTCTTTTCTTCTTCCTAACTGATACAATATTGGCCATACATTTGGGGTATTGGTCCTCCTTAATGAAATTGGCCCTGATAATCTTGTCATCATTGGTCACGACCATGGCACCGTAAAAAGGGTGCATCTTTCTCGGAAGCTACTTGAACCCACGATGATTTTTCAGGTGACCGAGGTGGTGGACGGATACCTGAGCATCTTGTCCTAAAATATCTTTATAAATATAGGCGAAAACATCACGTTTTTATTTAAGGAAGTCTACATACCATTTTTTCTCTTTGGGGGCATGACTACACTAATCAACCTGGGCCTCGGGTCCACTTCTCTATCAAGGTTCACCTGTTCTAATTCGTCGACTATGGAGGAGACACCCTCTTCAAAGGCAGGGGGAGCATCCTCTAAATTTTCATCTCCACTTTTGGAGGATGGATCCATAGTTGGAGGAGTTTATTCAGAGTTGACAGGCCCCAATGGGAGGCCAGTACCACCCTGAGTGGCAATGGATACTATATCGGAGGACTCCTATGCAACTGCAACAATAGCGATGAAGGCTATTGATCTGATCCCATTTGGTCTTTGGCCCAAGGGGCCTTGCTTGATGATGTCAAAATAGTAATGAATTGTCTTCTTGAACCAATTTATCCTAGCCCAGCAGAAAGAAGAAATTATTATGTATTTTCGTTTCCAAGGGGCGTACATCCCGATATCTTACTGGAGTGGGAGGCTCTAGGATCACCTAATCCTGATTGTTATAGGAATATGAGGTGATCTTATTCCATCCCTTAGACTTGGGGATGTGTTCCCCATCATTCCAAATACAATGAAGAATTTTCCCATGTCTGGGGTTCTATCCTCTAATAATTGGATTGGAGAGACATAGGCATCATCCAGATCTGTCCACGGGTTGGTTTCAGTAGTGGCATGCTCAACCTCGTTGGTCTGAATCTTCATTTCCTTTCCCTTGTAGTAGTCAGCATCAAGATAATGGGCGTTACAAGAGTAAAAGAGAGATTATTCACCTTAAATCACACCCACTGTACCATTGATGGAGTACTTGAGGCACTGGTGATATGATTATGGGACCACCGCGTGTAGTTGGAGACATGGTCTTCCCATCAATGCATTATAGGCGGTCTCCTAAGAGACGACCATAAACTCGGTGTTGGAAACTAAGAAACTGAACTGGGTCTTCAAGTTGATATTTTCGACCAGCGTCTTCTATGTCTTATCATAACTCAGGATTATTAGGTTGGAGGGGCTCATATCATCTTCAGAAAATCCCAGTTTTTGCAGTGTCTGAGTCGGGATTAGATTGATCGCAGAACCTATATCAACAATAAAACGGTGGACCTCCATTCCATTGAACTAGCCAGTGATGTACATCGGGCGAATGTTCCCTGGTATGGGAGATCCCTCAACTTCTCCAGAGAATGAGTTAATGGTTTGGCATTCTGCGTTCTCAGTTGCCTTAGTATAGAAGGCATTTTCTGCTGCTACTTCTGTCTCAAACTGGACGGGGCTTCTTAAAGACTTGGTGAGGGCCTCACACATGTCTGATGACAGATGAAGAGCCTCGAGGATATAAAATCTTGCTGTAATGATAGAAAATGATTAAGAACATCTTACTTCCGTTCCATGCATGGACTACTACCTGCAGGAGGTCGTTCTATGATAGGAGGCATGGCTAGACCGACGGCAGGCTGTGCTAGGAATGTCCTGTCGATCCCTAATAGAAGCATGTGGGGAACCCTCTATATTTGGGATAGCTAATTGGGACCGGTTAAGGGTGGGGCATGGCTGGTCAAGGTGAGGCCTAGGTGACTCTACTTGGTCCAGTAGCACAAACGGTGGTGGAGGCGGGCCTGATAACACCGGATGAGGAGGCTACATGTGTTGATCTTTACATTGGGCATGATGTCTGGTATCAGTGGTGTGCATGGATAGGCTGGAAGTGCTAGCTAATGTGCCTCAACGACCCATATGTACGCGGCTCCACCGATGTTGGTGATATCATGGGACGTTGGGGATATCCACCTGGTGATCCCTATTGTCAAGAATCGTGTATGGATTTTCTAGCTCTACGGTGTTAACTTAGGTGTAACCTTGACTATCACATGAATATTTGTCCACTACTAGGAGGATTTTGGGAGGAATCTCCATCTCTGGGGGCATGAAGTCGCCGAGAGTACTGGATGATGATGGAATCGGTGGGGGACTTTTTTTTCCCTTGCGTCATCGATGCATGCTCTTCTGGGAAGAGGATGACCGAGTTAACGATGTTGAAGAAGTGGATGCAGAATCTGAAGGCTCTAGGTGATTCAAGAATGCATAGATGAAACCATGGGCACAAAAAACTATTTTGTGAGCCACCCAGTCGTTATACTTCTGGGATCCACAGCTAGAAACATGCTTCCACTCACCCTCGCTCTCACTGCTATTGTCTGGACTCACGAAGATGCATGCCACTTGTGTCGGGGAAGGGCCCAACCGAACTATGTTTTTATCTACCTGGTCTTGAAGAAAGTCCTTGAACACATAGCACTGTTTGATTGTCTGCCCCGGGATCCGGTTATAAGGGAATTAGTTTGGGTGATCAGTGAGTTTCGCCTCTTCCGGTCTTATACAATTAGGAAAATTCACGATCCCCTTCTCCAAGGTGCTGCAGAAGTTATCGGGGATCCTAGCCTCATTGAACGAGTAGGTCTGGTTTCTCCTATCTGTAAAGGGGGCCCTTAGAGCATGACCCAGATGAAGAGTTGGAGGAGCATGTCGTGGCGGTGGATTTTTGTTATCTCGCCTAGGTGGTAGTTGCGCAATATGCACGGGAATCTGACGATTCTATGGTGGGCGCTGCTAGGCCGAAGGCTGTTCCTGAGGTGGAGGGCCTCTGCGAGGATATAGAGATGGTTCCACTAGTAGAAATTATAGTTGCATGGGGGCCTCTATTTGGGCCACTGTGGCTAGCTCGGCTCTGGCGGCCCTTCTCTCAAGAACTACATGAGGCAACAGACGTGCCTAGTTAGTCTGTTGTTGTGCTTTCTCTAGGAACTGGGCCTTGTCATAGAAGTCCCAAAATATCCCGAGGTAGTTATGAGTAATCAAGGAGGGGACCATTTCAGTCTTGACATTCCCTATGAACATCGTCAGTAGTTTCTCTTGGGTTAGTGGCATGTCAAGAGAGTAAGTGAGCCCTTTCCAATGGAGGACAAAGTCTGTGGCGCGCTCATCAGGCCTATGTTTTCACTTGAAGAGGTCTGAGATACTCATCTTTCAGGTGGTAGAACTGAACTGGTAGTGGAATTTCCTCCTGAGGTGTTCGCAACTGGCTATTGATCCGATGGGGGGCCATCTGTACCGGACGAACACCGGTCCCTCCAATTTTTTCACAAAACACCGAAGTTTAGTGGCTTCCTGTTGTGCTGGGGTGCCCAACAAGGGTCCAAACCTTTAGATGAAGTGGGAAAAGTGTTGTGGCGGGTCCCCAGTCCCGTTGAAGGGGGATACGGTGGGATTCCCAAAACCTAGGGGTGCTGGCATATCATCCACCCATGCTGGATATGACTTTCCATCAGGTGGGAGGGCCACCTGTCGTGTCTCGAATGCCTCAAGGAAAGAAATGAGTTCCACCATCGGGTCATCTAGGTAGGGTTCACTGTCTTTATGTGGATCCCTATCCACCAGTGCATTGATGGGTTCTTCAACACGGTATGTAGGCCCATCGGCTAATGGAGGGGCTAGAGAAATGACTTGAGGGGCAGCTAGGGGAACTCGAGCTGGGTTTTGAGGGTTGTTACATTGTTCAGGAGGATTTGGTGATATATACCACGAACTCTTTCCTTGAGCTCCGGATTCAACTTTGTCTAGATGATTAGGATGATTAGGGTCACCCGGGGGTAGCTCACCAAGGATAATTTGTGCCTTCCTTTTCTTTCCTGGCCAACGATCATTATTGTCTGGTTATTGCTCTGTAGCGTGATCAACCAGGAGGTTATAGACCAGCTTTTTCTTTTACGAAACCTACTAACACAACATGACCTTTTCATACTATTCGTTCGTCTTTTGCAATGGGGCAGACGGTTGGAGTGTTTGGCAGCTCCAAGGTGTTCCTTAACCTTACCGAAATTCAGGCTGACAACTAATGCTTCAATTGGAGTAGGGAGACCCAGCATATTTCTTTTTTTGTGAGTAACCCTACCCGATGGATCTAATAAAGGTGGTACGCCCACAGGGGTAAGGACCCTATCAAAGAGTTCTAGCTCATTATCTCCTCCTGATAGGCTGTCCATGTTGACCATGACTCGACCTGGGGGAATGTCCTCAAAATCACATGGAAGGGTAGGATGCCATCGAATAGGACTGAAGAAAAGGGCAGTGTATTTCCCCCATCCTTGGATATGTATGGGGGGGAATCCTCCTTCACAATCTATTGGAGTACATTGAATCTCTAGATGCATATTTTCTGGAGGACCTTATAGCGTCTTGGTGACCCACGGGGCTTGACCACGGGGAGCACGACCATACCAACCAGGTGGCATTGTTCTCTGATGTCCTCAATGTGTGCTTGGCTCTTTGGATAAGACACTTGGTGATGATGAAGATGGAAATGAGTTTCCTAGAGGTTCTGGAGGAAACACTTGACATCCTCTTCAGTGAGGAATTATGGTGCACCAAAATTCAGCGTTGTAACCGGACAAAACATCTCAAGAAAGTGTTCTATTGTGAGGATATTCCATAAGCACCTTGGCTCAGATATAGGTTATGACCCTTCATTTTCCCACTCTTCAACCAGAGGGGGCTGAAGAACCAGCAGTGGTACTGATGTATACCGCTGGGATGGTAGGCTAGCTGGTGGAGATATAGCGAGTGAGCAGAGAGACCACCATATCTTGGGCTATCCTCCGAAGATCGTAGCGACTTAGCCACTACATTGTTGTAGAATGGGATAACAACCACAGTTCATGGTGCGGGGACTAGGGCAACTGCCGATGGACCACACTGATGATCGTCCACCATTGATCCCCCGAATATCTATTTTTGATCTTTAGTCAAGGTTGAGAGTGCTTTGGGTGATGATGGTGGTGATTGCGCAACCATGACCTGTGGGATTTCCATGTTTTCTTCCTCCAGGATTTACCTGCAGTGGGAGGTGAGAATCCGGTGGACTTCGTTTTCTGGGAGTACGAGGATGATGTGCCTCGTTCCTACCCCAGCCCTTGACACAGAGGACCGAGTGGAAGGTTCCATCGCTGAGTCGTACTCTACTTCGGAATTTGAGAAGTGGACTGGCTTGATCTCAGTCTGAATCTTCTCAATGATATTCTGGTTGCGGTGACGACCCACCCTTCTGCCCTGAGATGGATCTTAGGGACAAGGTAGATTTCTGGCACGAGGAGGACCTTCGGCCATACTAGTGCTGGGCGGAGAGGATTTCCGCCTGAGTAAGAGAGGGTGTGAGGAGAACCATGGAAAATATCAAAGGGGACATGGGGAGGACCTATGTGGGAAGTTCTGGAGTGGGTGGGACCTCCACTAGGGCATACAGGAGCACAGATAGAACCTTCATGTTTATTTTCCCTGGTTACATCATTGTGAGGAAGGTCCTCATACAAGTCAAGTCGAACACAGGTAGGACCTCCGTGTTGGGCGCTAATGAAGTGAAGTTGGCCTCTACTCCTCCAATCCCTGGGGAAAGGAGGACTTTTTCCAGCTGCTACGTCGAAAAGGAGGGATCCCCACATTGGAGAGTGACCAGATGTGCAAAGTCTCCATACCAATGGTCTGCAACAGGATGAATAACTCCATCCCCAGTGTAGTGAGCATGGGAGAGACTCCCATACTGATTTTTTCTATCATGAGGAGGACCCCATAGAGGTTAAAGGTGGCATGGGGAGATCCTCCATGCCGAGCCTAGAAGCGGTGAAGACCTGCGTTCTTCATGGTAGTGGTACGAGGTGGGCCTCGGTACTAGGTGTCATCGCTGCGGGATAGTCCGCATCAGCCACTGCATGTGCCGGCGACCGAAAGAGTCAACCCAACCTACCCGTGAAGCGGTTGGGGCCTCGATCTAGGTCGGGCGTATAACATCATCTTCTCAATCTATATTGGGAGTTAGTGGTATGAATCAGTGGTGTCTTGGGTCACAGTAGCCACTGATGTTGACGCCCCTTGGTGTGAGTCCTCCTCAACACGCCCCTGACGCAAGCGTCGGGTTGGACAGACCAGTGCCTGTGGTGAAGTCAGGTGGATCACCTACTCCTTGTCCTGTAAGACTGGGCGGTAGCGATGATGCAGCCTGGTGGGAGCCCTCTCTAGGAGCCCCTAGAATGGGCCTCTAACTGGGCTGACCCGAATGTCCCTTTCCTTCTCGACTTTGGGCATGATGTCTTCGAGGAGTTCTGGGGGTAGGATCTTGAAATGATTATATGTTGGGGTGGTTAGTAGTGGTTCCATATGTGGCCCATAGTAGTGGCATTTTCGGTGAGGTGAAAATTCATTTAAATCTAGGCGGGCCATGTCCCTCGTAGTGATGATCCTGTTCTCCTCGTACTACCGTATGAGGTGATTAATCACCCTTCATTTTATAACTTATGATTGTGAGATGGGGCGTGGGTGCCCAGTGGACGTGGCCATTGATACCATCATGGAAGAGGTAGAACCGTGTGGGATTTCCACGTTGGCATTTTCCCTGCCCCTGCATCAATGAGCGGGCGGTGATCGATTTCTGGATATAACAACATGGTTCCTGAAAGAAGGGAGATTAACTCATGAGTTTTGAAAGAAAAATAATTGATGACCAATTCCCCAGAACCATTTAGTTATCCATGAACAGTAAGATGGATCCACGCTGACAACGTCGCAGATCGGGATGCCCAACATTTTGACTACCCCAACTTCCAGTTAGTTTCACGCCAGGACCGATATTTACATAGCGAGATTGGGCACCAGATAACATGATCAGGTGACACACTAATCCCTTGAATTTTCGAACACTACTAGTCTCCATGTAGAGGAGAATAAATTCACGTCTGGTTCACCATTTCCGTTTCTGATTCTATCACTGGGGCGCACACGTTAGTCATTTGGAGTACAAAAGGGCGATGTTTGTTTCCCAACATTCCCCGCTTTCCAATGGAAGGAAACATCCATTCCTTGTTCAGGTAAGTCTTCTCCTTGATTGAAATAGGATGATGGGATGTCGGTTCTTCCTTCTGTGGATTTCTCCTTGAAAAGCGTCACCTAGTCTGGGTCTCCCTTATAGATTTAATACGTTGTTCGTGAAACTCTTCCCAGTGCCATATCTTCATGGACGCTGGTTAATTACAATGCTTCTGGTGGGACATTTATAGGGGTCCATCTAGGGCAACAACCTTCAGTCGGGGGAGTAGTCAGGTTGGACCTCACTGGCGTGTCTGGACGCTCGAACACTGGCATTTTTGGGTTTCTTCTTTTTATTATAGGGCTTCTCGAGGGTGCAGAAGCCCGAGGAATCCCACATCGAATGTGGGAAATTTTATGCCATGGGCATGTCTCTGAGGTTTTCCTCATCTTCCCATGTTTAACATAGGGTATGCCACAAGTTTAACATCTATCGATGACGGATCAGACTAATCGGAACACTGACTAGAGTGGATCAGATATGCATAACCCCTTAAGGGAACACTGATTCCAGGGCTAACGCGTCGTTAGTTACCCAGTTACTGCTAGGAGTAGTGGATAGGTGAATTGGAATGATCTCACCAGAATATGGCGGCCCAGGTAAGAATCAGGATGGATGATGGGTGGTTATGTAAAGTGTAGGGGAATGAGATGGGACCATCAGAAGGGCGACAGTGATGTTGGGCATGAGCCTCGAAGAGACTTCCTACGTATCCTCATGGTAGGAAACCAATGTCCGTGTTGTTCGGCGAACATGGTTCATCTTGAAAATGGCTTACTACTGGTTGGAGTTCCAACAGATTACCACTGAAAGGGGTGAAAATGGATTACCACTGAAAGGTGTGACAACGTCTTACCATAGAAAGGGGTGACAATGGCTTACCGCTGAAAGAGGCTGAAAACGTCTTACTGCTGAGTGAGGACCACAATGGCATAACACTGGATGGGGCACAAAAAGCGGAATACCATTTAATGTCATGTAGGAAAGGGGTGGACCGACGTGAAATGTCCGGGACCACTAGTTGTGGAGATTGAACTATAGGGAGGCATCCTATATACCTTGACTTGGAAAATATCAAAGTCCTCATAGTTCGGGATGGTACGGATGAACCGACGTGAATGGGGTCGGAATGACCAGGTGTGGGGCTTGAACCTCAGGGAGGCTTCCTACGCACATTTCCTTGGAAAATATCAAAGTCCACGTAGTTCAAGTATGGGAAAGGAGTCGGTGAACCGAGATGATTAAGGACCTGGGGTTCTGGTGGATGGTGGACTTGAACCGTATAGAGGCTTCCTACATACCTTTCCTTGGGAAAGATCAAGGTCCACATAGTTCGGATGGGGCTTGGTACACCGACGTGAAAATGGTCGGGACCAATGGTTGTTGGGCTTGAACCTCAGGGAAGCTTCCTATGTACCTTTCCCTGGCAGGGATCAAAGTCCATGTAGTTCAGGAGTGGGGTAGTTTAACATCATGCAATATGAAAACGGGGGGAAATCTGTTTAACGTCATGCATGTCGAAGGTGTCATGACATGAAGGGGGGTCAGAACCAATGGATGTTAGGCCTAAACCTCAGGGAGGATTCCCAAGTACCTTTTCTTGTCAAAGATCAAGGTCCTCGTTGTTCAGGAGTGGTGTGTGGGGGCTTATGCTCTGGGCTACCCGGAAAGGATGTCATGCTTGATGCTTACTCTAGGACCATGTGAGTCATGCTCGGTGTGAGAAAAAACCCCAACAAAGACAGGACGACCACATCGTGAAAGGAGCATCTATGAGAAGTAGACTAGGTCTTACCCATGGTTATCGGACTAAAGAGGAAATAGGGGGATGATGGTGGTCAGCATCCCAAAGATGAAACATGGGTTTACGCGTGGTTAGCATCCCAAAGAGCAAACAGGGTCGTATGCGTGGTTAGCATCCCAAAGAGAATACATGGGACTATGCGTGGTTAATAACCCAAGGAGATAGAGATCGAGACTTACTCTAGGATGGAATCCTGGATGGAGACAAAGTCCCACGAGAGAAGTATTAGGCAAGGAAAAAGATAGGAGGGTACTGATGCCCATCCCGCCCTTCGTTATCCTTTGGAAGAGAGGAGGAACAGGGATACTACCTCCTTTATGAAAAGATATGGGCTTACAACAAGGTGTTTTCTGTTTCCCCATAGACAGACTCCACTCCAATACAGAGTATCTCATTCCATTTTAAGATAGTTTACACTCACATGGAGAACAGTGGGCATGATGAATGTCCAAGGTGGGTGATCCCACGTAGGATGCATGGGGGGAAGGTCACACTTTTACTTCATGTGATGAGGACGATGATGCTTGGAAGTTTAACATCTACAGCTGGGATGAGGTCGGTTCACTCCACACTACTAGAACATACATGACCGGTACCCTCTGCACCTTGGTGAAGAGAAGGTACATGAAACACCGTGACAAGGGGGTGTCGTGAGGTGATCCCATTGGGGGTCCACATTAGTGTGGCTATGAGAAGAAGAAATAGATGTTAGCGTACCTATGAAAAGAATCATGATACAAATAAACGCAATGAAAAACACAACCCAAGGGACTTTGATGTTACTTTGTACGGGCCTAGATGGTCGTACGAGAAAAGGGTGTGTGACGGTGAGATTTAGGGCGTAAGAGGCACCCGAAAATGATGTCAGGAATAGGGAAATAGAACACATGCGAAAGTGCACTCCCAAGGAGTGTGCATTACGCTGAAATGGAGTAGTACCATGGAAAAGGCTAAGGTGAGGGGTCTCGGAAGATTGTGCACAACCGTGGAGGTTTGCACATAATTGATGCGATTGCGTGAAAAACACCGTGTTGGCGCGAAATTGGGGTGGTTTGGCGCGCAAAGGGGAGAAGAGGATTTGCACACTACTGGAATGGATTGTGCGCAATTTGAAGGTATTTCATGCACATATTAGGGTTTGTGTGCAAGTAATAAGGGATGAGTGCAATTGGAAGTTATTGCACACATGGGTCCAGGGTTGCACGCAATTGATAGTGATTGCACGCAGGTGGAAGGGATTGCACACAAATGGAAGGGTTTGCGTGCAATTGGAAGGGATTGCACATAATTGGAAGGGATTATGTGCAATTGGAAGGGATTTCACGCAATTGGATGGGATTGCGCGCAATTGAACGGACTCCAAGGGATTTGGGTGAGGGTTAAGCCCAAGTGGTCTCGCGCGAAGGTGGAACCCTGGGTGACCTATCTCGAAAATTCTAGTGGAGACCTGTGGGTGTGCAGAATTTCGAAGGTGGGGGTCCTCACATAGGATTCATGGGGGGAAGGGCACAGTTTAACATCATGTACTGTGGACGATGGTGCTCGAATGTTTAATGTCTCGCAGCTCGGATGAGGTGGGTTCACACTGCTCCCCTAGGAATTACATGACCGGTACCCTCTGCACCTTGGGGAAGAGAAGGGACAGGAAACACCGTGATTATGGTGTGTCATGAGGTGATCCCATTGGGGGTCCACATTAGTGTGTCTATGCAAAAATCCATAGTCATTATCATGACTATGTGAAGAAGAATGTGGCGAAGCAACGTAATGAGAAACATCGCCCAAGGGGCTTTGAAGTTACGTCGTACGAGCCTACAGGGTCGTATGAGAAAATGGTGTTTGACAGAGATGTTTAGGGTATAAGAGGCACCTGAAAATGAAGTCCAGAAGAGGGACATCGAACACATGTGATAGTGCACAACCAAGGAGGTTGGGTTGCGCGTAAATGGAGCAGTAGTGTGAAAAAGCCTAGGGTATGGGGTCCCAAAGGATTGCACGTAACCGTGGAGGTTTTCGAGAAATTGAGGCGATTGCACGAAAAATACCAAGTTGGCGTGAAATCGGGGCAGTTTGGCAAATAAAGGGGATTCAGCTATTTGTGTGTAACTGGAAGGGATTGCCTACAATTGGATGGTATTGCGCTCAGGTAGCGGGGGTTGCACGCGAGTAATAAGGGTTGTGTGCAATTGGAAGTGATTGCGCACAGGTGGTCGGGGTTTCACGCAATTGAAAGTGATTGTGCACAGGTGGAAGGGATTATGTGCAATTGGAAGGGTATGAATGCAATTGGAATGGATTGCGCAAAATTTGAAGGGATTTCATGAAATCAATGAGATTAAAAGGGATTTGGGCGATGGTTAAGCTCGAGTGGTCTCGCGTGAAGGTGTTCCAATGGGAGACCTGTCGGAAAAATTCTCGTACCTGAAATCCATCTTTTGCAAGCAGGAGAGGTGGATTTCGCGTAGGAGAGATAGTTCAGATTCTATCTATCGAAAGTTGCAGGGGTGCCCTTATATTTATAGGCACTCGGGGTCGTCGGATCCATGTGTGGAAAATAGGCCTGCGTGAAGGATTACGCACCTGGGTCGGTAGCAGGAAATTTCAACCGTGCGAGGGTGGCCACGCGAAATGTTCCGAACCCGCGGTTGATTGCTCGAATGTTTCCGCGCTTGCGTGGAACAATTCATGAGATCCTATAGTTTTCCACGCGGGAGATGTTTTTTTCGCGCGCTCCAGAGATTTTTTTGAGCAACACTTTTGGGCCCCCCCAATATGGATAACCAGGTAAAAATATGTCTTCTCTTTGTCACGCCAAAACCTCCTTCACTCCATTAGCGTTTTTCGGCATCTACAACATTGTATTGTGAAGTTTTAGATCATGTAGTGAGGACATTGTGTGGATTTAATAGAATTTTTTTTCTTTGACCAATGATATGAGACTGTCCCAATTTCTTGATTATTTGATTGGAAATATACTACCATATTCAGGTATGGAAGGAAAGAACTATAAACTGTGATTAATAATTTCTTAATCCGAATAATGATATGGGAAAAAAGGGATAAAGGAATTAGAGATATTCTTTTCCAATATTGAAGTTACCATTATTTTAATAACCTATTATGGTGGATGTATTATGCATAACCAACTAGGGCATATGATGTACAACCAAATAGTGGCTCTTTTGACTGACATGCCTGTTATGTAGAAAAATTATGAATGGCCACCTATGTGCAAGCACTATATAGTCTTACAAAAGAGCTCTAAAATGTTTAACATTCTATTTCTAAAATCTGAAGAATGTTTATGAAGATTCAGATTTTCCAAAAAACATAGTTTGATTTATGAGGAAATGTAACTAAATATGGAGAGGGTATTTCCAATCATGATTTATATTGAATTAGAGGAATGGTATTTCTAGAGAAGATTGGCCCAAATGAAGAAAGTATGGTGTCTGTACTTTTTTAGGTCATACGACTAGGACCAGAAATGGAAGCAGTATATGACATTTGGTCAAGTGATCCAAGGTTATTTCGTACTGATTTTAACACATGTATAGATAAATGTGTAAACCATGGTATTAAAGTCTCTCAGATTGAGATAATGGTAATGGTAAAAATATAGATTAATGACTTCTTTAAAATAAAGATTCTTGTATACTATTATCCATGTTTCAAGGGGAAAAATCACTTTAACCAAGAACCAAATTACAATTATTGAAAAACCTGTTATGGGGGTTTTATTATCTACTTCCATCTAGGCCATATAATGCATAGAGAAATAGTGTTATCTTTTTACTGACATGCTTGCTATAAAGGCATCTTATGAAAGGACACCTAGGGGCACATACTGCATTGTAAGGAAAAAGCATTCTCAGATATTAGAGACTTCATTACCAGAAACCATAATAATGATTATAAAAATCTGAAAATATTCAATATTAAGTGTTTGAAAAATGGATGGTGGTAATGATCAATCATATGAGAAATGTTTGAATCAATATTTTCCATGAATTTGGAGTCCTTTACATAGATCTGAATCAAATGTAAAATGGGGGCTTTCCTTGTTTCCGTTGAATTATGGTGTGTAGTTTAGAGTCATGAAACGAGGGCATGAAGTGATTCCAATTTAAAATAGGGAATATTTTGGTTGGACCAGGGAATTAAACCTAATTTTCACTACGTATCTAATGTAGAAGATAATCAATCCATGCGTAGTTCTTTAAACATTCCCTACGATGGTTTGATTCTTACATAGGGAATAAAGCAGTTTTTTATCTTGGATGGGCCCAAAATAAGAGATCTAGGAATCTCTACATATCTCATATGGATGAGAAACAATCCAAACATAGTTTTTGAAAAATAATTTCCAACACCAATTGAGTTTAAAATGGGAGAAGTGGGATTTTAACACATTCTAGAAGAATAGTTAATCTTAAGACAAAAAATGGTATGAAAATCAATCCATGTATCTTGAAAGAACACTCTGTATAGATATGGTTCATGTACAGGAAGAGAAAAGGATATAAAATAAAATCGTGGTTTTGGTGGGGCCCAAGATTGGAGATCTAGGCATCTATACATATCTCACATAGAAGATAATCAATCCAGACATAGTTCTTGAAATTACATCCTTATGTTGATCTCATTCACACATAGGGAAGAAGATGAATCATGTGCCACAAAGGAGTAACATTGGGGAAAATAATTCTTGAATATGGAGTCTCTCAACATCTAATAGAGAAGACGTTAACCGTATAGATTAATTTTGTGTAATGAAGACAGAAGAGGTCATGAATTTTAACTTCGTGTGAAAATGACAAAGATGCTATGCATTTTAAATCCATGTTGCATGGAAACATATGTTTGTTATGCAGTTTAGGGTATTATTACTAGGACATTGTACTATTTAGTATAGAGTAATGCAGCAAGGACATTGTGTGTAGTTAAACAAAGTATTTCTTCAAGAATCTCTCATTGGTTGGAGTTGTAATAAGTTCTCTATCCATTGAGATTTGGGAATAAGATCCATTTGAGTAGACTGTATATATTGAATAAGGTACTTCCCACATTGGATCACGATTTGGAGGTTTACAACCGAGTATCATTGGAGTCCTGAGGAATAATACCAATTCTTCTTGAATAAATGAATGGAGGTGAACTTTCTTGTTAATGTCTCACGTTATTATGTTCTAATATACTTCTAAATGATTAAAAGTATGGATTATTTTTTTCATCTAACCATTCCAGATCATCAAATAATTTCTTTGATCATAGATTTCAACTTTGAATGAAGGCGATTGAATTTTCAATTGGAAAAACTAATTATGTGTCATATACGAAGGAATATATGGTTTCTTGAGTGGAATTGTGGGTAGTAGTCCGATAAGCCCATAAAGAAAGTAAAAGTTTATCAGGATATGATTTATTATCTTTATCCACTGTTTTCTAGAGCATATTTGATAGGTTCTTTCTGAAAGCCTCAATTTGTCCATTAGTCACTGCATGATAGCAAGATTAATGGTTGGATTTGATATTTTGGTCCTGCTATAACTTCTTTACTTCAACAGAACAGAAATTGTTGTTGTTGTCCGTCAATAAAGTATGAGGGACAACAAATCTGGTGATGATGTTATTTTTGAAAAAACTAACAATTCATTTGGATCCATGTTCATTGAGATCTATTGCCTCATCCTATCTGGATATGAAATCTGTAGAAGTAAAAATATACTTGAACTTAGCCGTAGATAGAGGATAAGGTCCTACTACAATCATTTACATTGTGAAAAATGGTCAGGAGAATTTAGATGTAAGTAACAACTCTGGGGGTTGATGAATGATGTTGGAATGAACTTTTTAGGGATGAAATTTCTTGCTATAATCAGTGCAATCATGTTTCATTGAAGGCCAGAAGTACCCAAGCCTTCAGATTTTATCATAAGGCCTATGCCCAGACTTGTGAGAACCAAAAGCTCTTGCATGTACTTATTTCATGATAGTTGTAGCTTCTTCTCCATCAGTACGCCTAAATAGGATTCCATCAAAGCCTCATTTTTATAAGATCTTCTGGTTATATGGACTATCATAAATTATAAAATTTTCTACCCATCGTTGGATTTGTTCTTTCTCATCTCTATCTGGTGGAAGTACATCATTTTGAAGGTACTCCATTATGGGTTTCATCCATCATATGGTATGACCATATGGATCAAAAATAGAGATTATTTCATTATTTTCCTCCATTCTAGTTTGAATGAAAGGTGAGACCATACGATGATGGGAAATACTAATGATTATCTCATCCAGATTTGGATCTTCTAGGGTTGTATCTATAGTAGGCAGTGCATCAGCATGGGCATTTTGTGACTGCAGGACCTAAGACATTGTTGGATTTGAGGGAAATTAAACCATTAACCCTATTATGTAATCACAGAAAGGTGTTAACTCTTATTTTTTGATAGCATAATCCCCATTTATTTGTTTGATTACCATCTCTGAATCACGTTTCACATTCATGTGGTTCACTTGTACTTGGAGTTCCAATTCCATGCCTGCGATGAGAGCATGATATTCTGCCTCATTGTTGGTACCACCTTCTAATAACAAGAAGGAATATGGAAACACATCCTTTTCTCGGGAGATAAATACAATTCCTAACCCAACGTTGTTATGTTTAGGGTTTTACATTCTCTACCTCGTTGGACTTTTGGAAGCACTGTCAAAGTACATTTCCTCTGTTTGCAGATTATATTCAATATAGAAAACCTCTTCATTAGGAAGTCCAATATTCAATGATGTATCTTCCACATATGGATGTTCAGTAGGGAAATCCTCCAATGCTTGGCCTTTTATTTATTTCGGAGCCACGAAATGGATATCAAACTGTTGAAAAATAACTACCCACCATGTGAAACGCCCTATAAGAATAGGACGACAGAGGAGAAATTTGATAATGTTATTAAGAGCCACCAAATGGACCTCGTGATGTTGCAGGTAGTTCCTTAATTTATGAATTGAAAGATTAATACTAGGAAACACTTCTTAATACTTGAATATGGAGTTTCTATGTCATGAATATTTTGACTGAGATAGTAAAGGTTGTTTTCATTCCCATCATCATTCTTTTGTGCATGAAAGGCACCAATTTATAGCTCTAAAGCTATGACATAGAGAATAAGTGTCCTTATTTCAACATTAGGAATTAATACCGGTGGAATCAAGAGATATTTCTTAAGGGTATCAAATACCTCTTGGAAGTCTTCAGTCCTTTGATAAATGACTCCCTTCATCATTAATCTGGTGAAGGTGAACACTTTCCTGCCAAACTGGTGATGAATCACTCAATATTGGACATGTTTACTTGACTTTCTTTTAATTATATCAAATTTTGAAGATGTGACATGCCATGTATTTCTTTTGGCATCTCAGGATCAACATCGATGCCACTATGGCATCCATCAAAGGTGAGGAATTTTTTTGAAGTTACCCCAAAATCACATTTAAAGGGGTTTATCTTCAAACTATGTTGCTGAAGTTTATGGAATATGGTTTCAAAATTAGTTAAGTTATTGGAAAATTGTTTGGATTTAACAAATAGTTCGTCCTCATAACATTCGACAGATTTTCAAAAGAATGGATTGATGATATGGTATATTTCACGTTGATACGTCGCACCTACATTCCGTAAGCCAAAGGGAATTACTCGATGGAAAAACACACCTCAAGGGGATCTAAAAGTTGTAGACTCCTCATCCTACGGGGCCATGTTGATTTGATTTTCCCCATAGTATCCATCCATGAATGAAAGAGCTTCATATCCAGTTAATACATCAGTTAAAATATCCGTGATTGGAACTTATAAGTCATTTTTAGGACAATGCCAGTTAAAATCTCTGAAATCAATGCAAAATATGATTTTTCCATTATTCGTTTTCATTGGGAAAATTTTATTCATCCATTTGGGACATTGAACATCCTTGACAATGTTATCTTTTATAATCTTATTGACATGAGCTTCAATTTTAGAGGCATTAGTCGGGTTTGTTTTCTTTGCATTCGGATTAAATCCTCAATACTCTTATGGAAAAACCAATTGATGAGTGGCTACATTGGGATTAAGGCCTGAAATTTCTATATAGTTCCATGAAAATATATCTCGATTTTGCATCAGAAATGAATTCTACACCTCTAGTTCTTCATAAGTCATGGCCTCACTAATTAGAGTGGTGCGTGAATCTTATTTTGTAACCAGATTTATTTCTCTAAGATCATCCACAGTGGTAGATACACCTTCCTCAAATGCAGGAGGAGTGTCCTTGAGATCTTCTTCATCTTCCTCCTTATGCATCACTTCTTCTATTTCTACATACACAAAAGGTGATGGAGAAAAACTTTCAGAGCTAAGAGAGGAGTCTGTATTTGACCATCCTGAAGAAGAGGCCACCATTTCTAACCCTACTGGTGATGAAGGTTTTTCCTATAACATTGCAATGGATATGATGGGTTGGAAATCAATATCACTGTATTCCTCTAATGTTGAAAAATTATTCTAATCTAATTGATGATGTGGATACTTGTTTATGTTTAGTGGTTGAAATGAAAACATCTCCATTTAAACATTCATCACTGTTTGGTAAATCAACAATTTCTCCATGTTGTCAGGCTCGATTGCCACAATTGAAATTATGGAAGTCATCAGATGATATCTCATATTTGAGTTTATCATTTAAATTTGATTGATAGGAAACATATAATATGTACACAAATATTTTAATAGATTTACTAGAATCTTTTCCAATCCATTTGGAGCATTGTTTTTGGTTACCTACTTTGTCACATACCTCATTCTCTTCGTGTGATAAAATTATGCTTCAATATACTAAGATTCACATGTTTTGAACGGAGCCTTTTCACCATACATTGTCCTGATTTTACTGTTGAATAAATACTGGAGACATCGATGGTATGATGAATGAATGGATGCATGTTGATGTAGCCAAGGACATCCAAGAATAATGTTGAAGGTTGTGTCCTGACGAACAACCATAAAATCTAAATTAGACACAAGATCCGCAAACTGAGTTTTGAGTGTAATCTCGCCCAAAGGTTCTTGTTCATTTTTTTCATAACCTTGTAACATTAAAGTGGAAGGATACAAGTCAGATTCAATGATGCCTAATCCTGGATGGATACAAAGTCCCACGAGAGAAGTATTAGGCAAGGAAAAAAGATAGGAGGGTACTGATGCCCATCCCTCCCTTCGTTATCCTTTGGAAGAGAGGAGGAACAGGGATACTACCTCCTTTATGAAAAGATATGGGCTTACAACAAGGTGTTTTCTGTTTCCCCATGGACAGACTCCACTCCAATACAGAGTATCTCATTCCATTTTAAGATAGTTTACACTCACATGGAGAACAGTGGGCATGATGAATGTCCAAGGTGGGTGATCCCACGTAGGATGCATGGGGGGAAGGTCACACTTTAACTTCATGTGATGAGGACGATGATGCTTGGAAGTTTAACATCTACAGCTGGGATGAGGTCGGTTCACTCCACACTACTAGAACATACATGACTGGTACCCTCTGCACCTTGGTGAAGAGAAGGTACATGAAACACCGGGACAAGGGGGTGTCGTGAGGTGATCCCATTGGGGGTCCACATTAGTGTGGCTATGAGAAGAAGAAATAGATGTTAGAGTACCTATGAAAAGAATCATGATACAAATAAACGCAATGAAAAACACAACCCAAGGGACTTTGAAGTTACTTTGTACGGGCCTAGATGGTCGTACGAGAAAAGGGCGTGTGATGGTGAGATTTAGGGCGTAAGAGGCACCCGAAAATGATGTCAGGAATAGGGAAATAGAACACATGCGAAAGTGCACTCCCAAGGAGTGTGCGTTACGCTGAATTGGAGTAGTACCATGGAAAAGGATAAGGTGAGGGGTCTCGGAAGATTGTGCACAACCGTAGAGGTTTTCACATAATTGATGCGATTGCGTGAAAAACACCGTGTTGGCGCGAAATTGGGGTGGTTTGGCGCGCAAAGGGGAGCAGAGGATTTTCACACTACTAGAATGGATTGTGCGCAATTTGAAGGTATTTCATGCACATATTAGGGTTTGTGTTCAAGTAATAAGGGATGAGTGCAATTGGAAGTTATTGCACACATGGGTCCAGGGTTGCACGCAATTGATAGTGATTGCACGCAGGTGGAAGGGATTGCACACAAATGGAAGGGTTTGCGCGCAATTGGAAGGGATTGCACATAATTGGAAGGGATTATGTGCAATTGGAAGGTAATAAACGCAATTGGATGGGATTGCGCGCAATCGAACGGACTCCAAGGGATTTCGGTGAGGGTTAAGCCCAAGTGGTCTCGCGCGGAGGTGGAACCCTGGGCGACCTATCTTGAAAATTCTAGTGGAGACCTGTGGGTGTGCAGAATTTCGAAGGTGGGGGACCTCACATAGGATTCATGGGGGGAAGGTCACAGTTTAACATCATGTACTGTGGACGATGGTGCTCGAATGTTTAATGTCCTGCAGCTCGGATGAGGTGGGTTCACACTGCTCCCCTAGGTATTACATGACCGGTACCCTCTGCACCTCGGTGAAGAGAAGGGACAGGAAACACCGTGATTAGGGTGTGTCATGAGGTGATCCCATTGGGGGTCCACATTAGCGTGTCTATGCAAAAATCCATAGTCATTATCATGACTATGTGAAGAAGAATGTGGCGAAGCAACGCAATGAGAAACATCGCCCAAGGGGCTTTGAAGTTACGTCGTACGAGCCTACAGGGTCGTATGAGAAAATGGTGTTTGACAGAGATGTTTAGGGCATAAGAGGCACCTGAAAATGAAGTCCAGAAGAGGGACATCGAACACATGTGATAGTGCACAACCAAGGAGGTTGGGTTGCGCGTAAATGGAGAAGTAGTGTGAAAAAGCCTAGGGTATGGGGTCCCAAAGGATTGCACGTAACCGTGGAGGTTTTCGAGAAATTGAGGCGATTGCACGAAAAATACCAAGTTGGCGTGAAATCGGTGCAGTTTGGAAAATAAAGGGGATTCAGCTATTTGTGTGTAACTGGAAGGGATTGCCTACAATTGGATGGTATTGCGCTCAGGTAGTAGGGGTTTCACGCGAGTAATAAGGGTTGTGTGCAATTGGAAGTGATTGCGCACAGGTGGTCGGGGTTTCACGCAATTGAAAGTGATTGTGCACAGCTGGAAGGGATTATGTGCAATTGGAAGGGTATGCATGAAATTGGAATGGATTGCGCAAAATTTGAAGGGATTTCATGAAATCAACGAGATTAAAAGGGATTTGGGCGATGGTTAAGCTCGAGTGGTCTCGCGTGAAGGTGTTCCAATGGGCGACCTGTCGGAAAAATTCTCGTACCTGAAATCCATCTTTTGCGAGCAGGAGAGGTGGATTTCGCGTAGGAGAGATAGTTCAGATTCTATTTATCGAAAGTTGCAGGGGTGCCCTTATATTTATAGGCAGTCGGGGTCGTCGGATCCATGTATGGAAAATAGGCCTGCGTGAAGGATTACGCACCTGGGTCGGTAGCAGGAAATTTCATCCGTGCGAGGGTGGCCACGCGAAATGTTCCGAACCCGCGGTTGATTGCTCGAATGTTTCCGCGCCTGCGTGGAACAATTATTGAGATCCTATAGTTTTCCACGCGGGAGATGTTTTTTTCGCGTGCTCAAGAGATTTTTTTGAGCAACACTTTTGGGCCCCCCAAGATGGATAACCGGGTAAAAATATGTCTTCTCTTTATGACGCCAAAATCTCCTTCACTCCATTAGCGTTTTTCGGCATCTACAACATTGTATTGTGAAGTTTTAGATCATGTAGTGAGGACATTGTGTGGATTTAATAGAATTTTTTTTCTTTGACCAATGATATGAGACTGTCCCAATTTCTTGATTATTTGATTGGAAATATACTACCATATTCAGGTATGGAAGGAAAGAACTATAAACTGTGATTAATAATTTCTTAATCCGAATAATGATATGGGAAAAAAGGGCTAAAGGAATTAGAGATATTCTTTTCCAATATTGAAGTTACCATTATTTTAAAAACCTATTATGGTGGATGTATTATGCATAACCAACTAGGGCATATGATGTACACCAAATAGTGGCATCTTTTGACTGACAAGCCTGTTATGTAGAAAAATTATGAATGGCCACATATGTGAAAGCACTATATAGTCATAAAAAAGAGATCTAAAATGTTTAACATTCTATTTCTAAAATCTGAAGAATGTTTATGAAGATTCAGATTTTCCAAAAAACATAGTTTGATTTATGAGGAAATGTACCTAAATATGGAGAGGGTATTTCCAATCATGATTTCTATTGAATCAGAGGAATGGTATTTCTAGAGAATATTTTCCCAAATGAAGAAAGTATGGTGTCTGTACTTTTTTAGGTCATACGACTAGGACCAGAAATGGAAGCAGTATATGACATTTGGTCAAGTGATCCAAGGTTATTTCGTACTGATTTTAACACATGTATAGATAAATGTGTAAACCATGGTATTAAAGACTCTCATATTGAGATAATGGTAATGGTAAAAATATAGATTAATGACTTCTTTAAAATAAAGATTCTTGTATACTATTATCCATGTTTCAAGGGGAAAAAATCACTTTAACCAAGAACCAAATTACAATTATTGAAAAACCTGTTATGGGGGTTTTATTATCTACTGGCATCTAGGCCATATAATGCATAGAGAAATAGTGTTATCTTTTTACTAACATGCCTGCTATAAAGGCATCTTATGAAAGGACACCTAGGGGCACATACTGCATTGTAAGGAAAAAGCATTCTCAGATATTAGAGACTTCATTACCAGAAACCATAATAATGATTATAAACATATGAAAATATTCAATATTAAGTGTTTGAAAAATGGATGGTGGTAATGATCAATCATATTAGAAATGTTTGAATCAATATTTTCCATGAATTTGGAGTCCTTTACATAAATCTGAATCAAATGTAAAATGGGGGCTTTCCTTGTTTCCGTTGAATTATGGTGTGTAGTTTAGAGTCATGAAACGAGGGCATGAAGTGATTCCAATTTAAAATAGGGAATATTTTGGTTGGACCAAGGAATTAAACCTAATTTTCACTACGTATCTAATATAGATGATAATCAATCCATGCGTAGTTCTTTAAACATTCCCTATGAAGGTTTGATTCTTAAATAGGGAATAAAGCAGTTTTTTATCTTGGATGGGCCCAAAATAAGAGATCTAGGAATCTCTACATATCTCATATGGATGAGAAACAATCCAAACATAGTTTTTGAAAAATAATTTCCCACACCAATTGAGTTTAAAATGGGAGAAGTGGGATTTTAACACATTCTAGAAGAATAGTTAATCTTAAGACAAAAAATGGTATGAAAATCAATCCATGTATCTTGAAAGAACACTCTGTATAGATCTGGTTCATGTACAGGAAGAGAAAAGGATATAAAATAAAATCGTGGTTTTGGTGGGGCCCAAGATTGGAGATCTAGGCATCTATACATATCTCACATAGAAGATAATCAATCCAGACATAGTTCTTGAAATTACATCCTTATGTTGATCTCATTCACACATAGGGAAGAAGATGAATCATGTGCCACAAAGGAGTAACATCGAGGAAAATAATTCTTTAATATGGAGTCTCTCAACATCTAATAGAGAAGACGTTAACCGTATAGATTAATTTTGTGTAATGAGGACAGAAGAGGTCATGAATTTTAACTTCGTGTGAAAATGAAAAAGATGCTATGAATTTTAAATCCATGTAGCATGGACACATATGTTTGTTATGTAGTTTATGGTCTTATTACTAGGACATTGTACTATTTAGTATAGAGTAATGCAGCAAGGACATTGTGTGTAGTTAAACAAAGTATTTCTTCAAGAATCACTCATTGGTTGGAGTTGTAATAAGTTCTCTATCCATTGAGATTTGGGAATAAGATCCATTTGAGTAGACTGTATATATTGAATAAGGTACTTCCCACATTGGATCACGATTTGGAGGTTTACGACCGAGTATCATTGGATTCCTGAGGAATAATACCAATTCTTCTTGAATAAATGAATGGAGGTGAACTTTCTTGTTAATGTCTCACGTTATTATGTTCTAATATACTTCTAAATGATTAAAAGTATGGATTATTTTTTTCATCTAACCATTCCAGATCATCAAATAATTTCTTTGATCATAGATTGCAACTTTGAATGAAGGCGATTGAATTTTCAATTGGAGAAACTAATTCTGTGTCATATATGAAGGAATATATGGTTTCTTGAGTGGAATTGTGGGTAGTAGTCCGATAAGCCCATAAAGCAAGTAAAAGTTTATCAGGATATGATTTATTATCTTTATCCACTGTTTTCTAGAGCATATTTGATAGTTTCTTTCTGAAAGCCTCAATTTTTCCGTTAGTCACTGCATGATAGAAAGATGAATGGTTGGATTTGATATTTTGGTCCTGCTATAACTTCTTTACTTCAACAGAACATAAATTGTTGTTGTTGTCCGTCAATAAAGTATGAGGGACAACAAATCTGGTGATGATGTTATTTTTGAAAAAACTAACAATTCATTTGGATCCATGTTCATTGAGATCTATTGCCTCATCCTATCTGGATATGAAATCTGTAGAAGTAAAAATATACTTGAACTTAGCCGTAGATGGAGGATAAGGTCCTACTACAATCATTTACATTGTGAAAAATGGTCAGGAGAATTTAGATGTATGTAACAAATCTGGGGGTTGATGAATGATGTTGGAATGAACTTTTTAGGGATGAAATTTCTTGCTATAATCAGTGCAATCATGTTTCATTGAAGGCCAGAAGTACCCAAGCCTTCAGATTTTATCAGAAGGCCTATGCCCAGACTTGTGAGAACCAAAAGCTCTTGCATGTACTTATTTCATTATAGTTGTAGCTTCTTCTCCATCAGTACGCCTAAATAGGATTCCATCAAAGCCTCATTTTTATAAGATCTTCTGGTTATATGGACTATCATAAATTATAAAATTTTCTACCCATCGTTGGATTTGTTCTTTCTCATCTTTATCTGGTGGAAGTACATCATTTTGAAGGTACTCGATGATGGGTTTCATCCATCATATGGTATGACCATATGGATCAAAAATAGAGCTTATTTAATTATTTTCCTCCATTCTAGTTTGAATGAAAGGTGAGACCATATGATGATGGGAAATACTAATGATTATCTCATCCAGATTTGGATCTTCTAGGGTTGTATCTATAGTAGGCAGTGCATCAGCATGGGCATTTTGTGACTGCAGGACCTAAGACAATGTTGGATTTGAGGGAAATTAAACCATTAACCCTATTATGTAATCACAGAAAGGTGTTAACTCTTATTTTTTGATAGCATAATCCCTATTTATTTGTTTGATTACCATCTCTGAATCACGTTTCACATTCATGTGGTTCACTTGTACTTGGAGTTCCAATTCCATGACTGCGATGAGAGCATGGTATTCTGCCTCATTGTTGGTACCACCTTCTAATAACAAGAAGGAATATGGAAACACCTCCTTTTCTCGGGAGATAAATACAATTCCTAACCCAACATTGTTATGTTTAGGGTTTTACATTCTCTACCTCGTTGGACTTTTGGAAGCACTGTCAAAGTACATTTCCTTTGTTTGCAGATTATATTCAATATAGAAAACCTCTTCATTAGGAAGTCCAATATTCAATGATGTATCTTCCACATATGGATGTTCAGTTGGGAAATCCTCCAATGCTTGGCCTTTTATTTATTTCTGAGCCACGAAATGGATATCAAACTGTTGAAAAATAACTACCCACCATGTGAAACGCCCTATAAGAATAGGACGACAGAGGAGAAATTTGATAATGTTATTAAGAGCCACCAAATGGACCTCGTGATGTTGCAGGTAGTTCCTTAATTTATGAATTGAAATATTAATACTAGGTGACACTTCTTAATACTTGAATATGGAGTTTCTATGTCAAGAATATTTTGACTGAGATAGTAAAGGTTATTTTCATTCCCATCATCATTCTTTTGTGCATGAAAGGCACCAATTTATAGCTCTAAAGCTATGACATAGAGAATAAGTGTCCTTATTTCAACATTAGGAATTAATACCGGTGGAATCAAGAGATATTTCTTAAGGGTATCAAATGCCTCTTGGAAGTCTTCAGTCCTTTGATAAATGACTCCCTTCATCATTAATCTTGTGAAGGTAAACACTTTCCTGCCAAACTGGTGATGAATCACTCAATATTGGACATGTTTACTTGAATTTCTTTTAATTATATCAAATTTTGAAGATGTGACATGCCATGGATTTCTTTTGGCATCTCAGGATCAACATCGATGCCACTATGGCATCCATCAAAGGTGAGGAAGTGTCTTGAAGTTACCCCAAAATCACATTTAAAGGGGTTTATCTTCAAACTATGTTGCTGAAGTGTATGGAATATGGTTTCCAAATTAGTTAAGTTATTGGAAAATTGTTTGGATTTAACAAATAGTTCATCCTCATAACATTCGACAGATTTTCCAAAGAATGGATTGATGATATGGTATATGTCACGTTGATACGTCGCACCTACATTCCGTAAGCCAAAGGGAATTACTCGATGGAAAAACACACCTCAAGGGGATCTAAAAGTTGTAGACTCCTCATCCTACGGGGCCATGTTGATTTGATTTTCCCCATAGTATCCATCCATGAATGAAAGAGCTTCATATCCAGTTAATACATCAGTTAAAAGAACCATGATTGGAACTTATAAGTCATTTTTAGGACAATTCCAGTTAAAATCTCTGAAATCAATGCAAAATATGATTTTCCCATTATTCGTTTTCATTGGGAAAATTTTATTCATCCATTTGGGACATTGAACATCCTTGAAAATGTTATCTTTTATAATCTTATTGACATGAGCTTCAATTTTAGAGGCATGAGTCGGGTTTGTTTTCTTTGCATTCGGATTAAATCCTCAATACTCTTATGGAAAAACCAATTGATGAGTGGCTACATTGGGATTAAGGCCTGAAATTTCTATATAGTTCCAAGAAAATATATCTCGATGTTGCATCAGAAATGAATTCTACACCTCTAGTTCTTCATAAGTCATGGCCTCACTAATTAGAGTGGTGCGTGAATCTTATTTTGTACCCAGATTTATTTCTCTAAGATCATCCACAGTGGTAGATACACCTTCCTCAAATGCAGGAGGAGTGTCCTTGAGATCTTCTTCATCTTCTTCCTTATGCATCACTTCTTCTATTTCTACTTACACAAAAGGTGATGGAGAAAAACTTTCAGAGCTAAGAGAGGAGTCAGTATTTGACCATCCTGAAGAAGAGGCCACCATTTCTAACCCTACTGGTGATGAAGGTTTTTCCTATAACATTGCAATGGATATGATGGGTTGGAAATCAATATCACTGTATTCCTCTAATGTTGACAAATTATTCTAATCTAATTGATGATGTGGATACTTGTTTATGTTTAGTGGTTGAAATGAAAACATCTCCATTTAAACATTCATCACTGTTTGGTAAATCAACAATTCCTCCATGTTGTCAGGCTCGATTGCCACAATTGACATTATGAAGTCATCAGATGATATCTCATATTTGAGTTTATCATTTAAATTTGATTGATAGGAAACATATAATATGTACACAAATATTTTAATGGATTTACTAGAATCTTTTCCAAGCCATTTAGAGCATTGTTTTTGGTTACCTACTTTGTCACAGACCTCGTTCTCTTCGTGTGATAAAATTATGCTTCAATATACAAAGATTCACATGTTTTGAACGGAGCCTTTTCACCATACATTGTCCCGATTTTACTGTTGAATAAATACTTGAGACATCGATGGTATGATGAATGAATGGATGCATGTTGATGTAGCCAAGGACTTCCAAGAATAATGTTGAAGGTTGTGTCCTGACGAACAACCATAAAATCTAAATTAGACACAAGATCCGAAAAATGAGTTTTGAGTGTAATCTCGCCCAAAGGTTCTTGTTCATTTTTTTCATAACCTTGTAACATTAAAGTGGAAGGATACAAGTCAGATTCAATGTTTTTGGTTACCTACTTTGTCAGGCTCGATTGCCACAATTGACAGTATATAACTGCATGACATTCTGTAGGATCCTTCTCTACATGGTAAACCTCACCAGCGTCAACATTGGTTTCAAACTATTGATGACATGGCAAAGCCTCAATAAGTGTTTATCGATGATATTTTGACGGGTTTATGGCTTCCAAAATTTAAAAATTGGCCGGTACATGGGCCAAGTGCTTCAAAACATCATACTTTTGGTCCAGAGGTTTGTGTTTTCTTGTAGAGAGATGTTGTTTTGCAGGTTCCTTAGATGTTGATGCTCCAGATGTGGATATACCATATGTCGGAGTAGAAGCTAAAAATACTCATGGATTTGGTTGATTAGACTAACTAGGTATATCCACTAACTAAGAAAATGATATTGTAACCTATAATTGGTAGTCCAAAATAATAATGTCAGGACCAAACCTATTATGCATGGGAGAATCTCCTTGTTCATGTTGAGCCCACTAATGAGCTCTCCCACATGTTTCTGCCACATATACAGTTCGAGTAGGGGTATAGTTAAAATAGAGTTTTCTAAAATAACCTCTTCTTCCCATGTATCTATGATCTTGGATTCTTCCACTAGTTTCTCATTTAGTTATAGGGAACTCAGGCTCATAATAACCATAATCACCATTGGCATAGGGATCTATTAAATGGATAACATTGATGGAACCAAAGATCAATTCTTCATTTGATGAAGATTCTTGTTGACCAGATGGTTCTAGTTGTTCTGTTGGGTGGGATAGTGCCGATTCTTTTGGAACATATGTAATGAAATATACCAGAGTCAAGGACAAATTTGTCCTTGACATAATATCGTTTTATTTTGAGACCACTTTTTTCATTCTGATCAAGTCGCTTCTTTAAGGATTGATCTTTGGAGGAATGACCTTTTGATTATAGTGGGATTAATATCGTAGGAGTGGAATAATACTTAATTGGTTTCATCAAATGTGCTTGTAAAATGGAATGATTTTGGTTGATCATTTTCCTCATCTTCCAATCATCATATTTATGCACATTTTTTCTTTTTACTTCGTTCCATTCGCCTTCTTTCTCCAGATCAGTAGCAGTAACACATGCTACCTGGGCTGATGATCTTTTTAGTTTCACTTGTCTAGAGTCCACCATTTTTTGTATGAGGTCCTTAAAAAAACTCCTAAATGGGATTCCCCAATATCCGGTGAAAGGGAAAATAATTTAGAAGATATTCATCTCATTCTTTTTTTAGTTTCTTTGGCCTTGGAAACAGAACCAAATTGTTTTCCAAAGTTGAGATGATGTATCTGGGAACATATTCATTCAGAAAATAATATAATTTGTTCTATAACTCCTCAAACTATATCCTCTTTTGATCTATTTGATCATATTGGCGAGACAATCATTTTTGTTGATGCTCAGGAAGTGGATCCCTTCGATATGATGATGGGTTTGAAGTGGAAGTAGTTACAGGTTATTTCTTGAGTGTAACTATAGCAGCCTCTTCTTTCCCTGTTAAACTTCCGAAAGAAAATGGAATTAAATGAGATTTAGCATTAGGTTCCACAATTGAATACTCCAGCTGTTGGGAAATTGAAGTAAGGTTTCAAAACACTCCTATGTATTTCTCAAGGATCAGTGGTGTTTGTAACTCATCACGTTGATTTTATACACATATTGGCAGCAAATTTTCATGAGGGAGTGCCATATTTAAGGAATATGTAAATAATTTCCATCTAGAAATAAAATCTATAACTCTTTTAGTTTCCCTTTGCTTAAAATTTTTAAGAACACAAATTGTTGTCTTCCGTAGCGATGAGCGAAATTCAAGAAGGGATTTCTAATAGAGATCTCGACATCCAACAATTGATCACGATTTCAAGCTTGTATACTAGAAAAATATGGTCCCTGTAATTACTGCAAAAAGCACTTAAGCTTTACTACTTCTTGTTGTTGAGGAGTACCCATCATGGGATCACAATGATAAACTAAATGCATTAAGTGTTCCTCGGGATCTCCGGAACCATTAATGATTGGAAATGTTGTATTCACATAATTTGGTGGGGGAGGGATCAGATACCCCCATTTAGGGTAATCTCTCCTTTCTATCTAAATTGGATCACACCATTCATTCATCAATTCTAATGTTTTTGTTAATCTCTCAATTGTGTTTATAAGTATTTGGGAAATATCTAGATGATATTAGACCTATACAGGTACATTAGTTGGAGTTTGAACTGGCACAATTATAGGAAAATACACTACTGGTGGTGTTGCAGGTATTTGTCTTGGATTACCCATGGGAATAGGCCTATAAGTATGTGTTTGATCCTACCCTAGCTGTGTACCCAATGGACGGAATTCGTTACCCGCATATGTAGTTACCAAAAATCCTCTTTATTGAGGATCTCCTGCATGATGTGAATGTTGAGGATCTGCCTAAAGAGTATGTCAAGTATAAATGTTTCATCTATGTAACTCTGAATTGAGTCTTTTCAACTCTTTCATATCCTCTTATTGATGGGAAAATCAATTTCCAAGTAAAAGATATTGACCTTCTCTAGTGGTAAAGTGATACATAATCTGACTTTCACCTTTCCCCTTGTAAGAATCCCTTCGAAGGGGTGGGAGTGGATTACTTGAGAGAATACCTCGATTCTAGGTAAGCCTCTGATTTTGTGTTTGCACACCCCCTTTAATTTATTTAGTGAGTACCATGTTATGGATAAGAACATCATCTTTTGATTCCCCTGAACTAGACTCATTTTATGGACGATCTTCTGTAATGGTGTTAATAACATCCATTGATGTTTAATGCATTGATGGTATTCTGTCAGTATCTTGGTAAGATCATCTCCTTCTATATCTTCCATGAGAATACATTATCCTATATGATGAATTCCTGGAAACTATTTGACAGGAAATAACATGAATGTAATCATTGGATAGTTCTGTTGTGCATTTTTTTGGCTCTTTCCCTAATTGGGAGAAAACTGACTTCCATTGAGGAGGGGATTGTTGATATGAAAAACCCCTCGGTCCTTAGGCTGGGGATGTTTCTATTCTTGTGCTTCAAACCTTCAAATTTTATTTATTGAATTAGATGGTCAAATTAAACAAGCCCCTAACACTACAATTTGGGGTGAATCTTGAACATCCATTTCTAAGATTCATGCATCTTCTCTTCTGATTTTGTGAATTTTGGTTCGAACATTAGTTGGATGCATTATCCAACAACCACTCAAATTTCTTATTTCGCAAGATCTCTATGCTATTTTAGACATTTTCATTATCTTATGGATGACATCTTCTAAGAGGGATGCCTACTCAAGATTCTCAGATGCGTAATGCAAAAGTAACTCACCAGCTTTATTTTTTTGGGCCTGACTCTAATGAGATCTAGTTGAGGCCAATTCTTGAGCGTAAATTTTATTACATAAAAAATATGATGATTGTAGCCAATGGTGGGAGATAACATTGCATGAGACATCTTTTGGAGGACTTTGCTGATTCTAGAGTGCATTGAAATGAAATGCTCCATGTGTACCCCATCGTATGATACGAACACTAGATGGGGCATCCTAAATGAATTGGCATAGCCACTTCAGTACATCAAGTCATGCACGCTAAAGTGTTATTTTTTTCTTCTCAAACTTTGGATTTCGGGAAACTGAGAGAGATTCCAAGTCAATTTGTAATTTCAACCATTCAATTACCTTTGCATGATTTTGATATTCAACATATGTTAATACTTTAGTTTTCAAATGATGAAGATTTTTTCATAAATTGAGGTGGACATAATGAATTCAATTTTCTACCATCAATTCTGTAATATTGTATTGAGAATTTTCCAAAGGAATGAACATGATTGGTACTCCTCCTTTAGCCAGCTTTTTTTCTCACGTTCAACATATATTCATCATATTTTATCAGTAGTTTTCCCACTTGGACTGACCAAAGTGGAAGATTCTTGAGTGTTTTATTAAAAATAATGGAATCAGTTTCTTTTTTCCTCAACTGTATTAGAAGATAAGTTATCAAAATGTGGTTCGGAGAATGATCGTTCCATTAAGATATTTTCTGGTTGATAAATTATTTCACCTGTTAATGACAATGTATCATACATTACTGGAATTGTGTTGGAAGGTGCCCCGAGATTATTGGGTTTTCTCATAACTACAATATCAATTATAGAATTATATTGACAATGAGAAACACTACTGTGGAGAGAAATTTCATAGTGAGTTCCATCATATGGAGGACCACAATTGTATATTACATCATGGGATAAATCCTCCTGCTTCTTGGACTTCTGGCCACACGGAGGGTTGTCTTGTATCTCATATGAAGATATTCTCTCTTGATTGACCAAATTTTCATGAAGCAAGCCTTCTTGAATAAATTCCCAATGGGGAACATCAGAATTACTACTAGCACTCCCATAATTTTGTAATGAAAGGGTATGATCTTGAGATGAAATATATAATTGTCTAAGGGCTTCAAGAACTCCAGCATTAAGAGGAGTCATATCGTATATTGGATCTTGATTTTACAACTGTGTTTGGTGAGACTTCATCATGGATTCTCTTATACACATAGTTGGGACCACTTACTAGGAGAAGTTGTTATCATTTTCAAGTGTATGTGATTTCCTTACAGTAGTTATCAGAATGGGATAATTACCTCCAATTGGAAATGTTGTATGTTCCCAATCCTGTTGTCTGTATAATAATAGGGAGTATGCCCCATAACATTCATGGGATGAAACTGAGGTATCTATCTACTCAGGGATGGAATGCCGATGTGTAATCATAGGTTTTGGGAAACATTTATGTGTCTATTCCCATAGTACTACTGATGTTGTTATTATGATATTTTGGCATGCTTCTAGAATATTGATAGGAATTTTGTTCTGCCCTTTTACCATTGCTAAGATGTTTTGGTGACTTCAGCGGCCAGAATAATAATATAATTCCATTTCATATCTGGAGAATATGTATGTGCCTTCTCCTATCATCCCTTTCTTATAATTGGATTCTAATTGTATTCATGTATGGGGTCAGAGAATTGAGTCTTCTCTAGGTTTTCCGTTTGAGCATTCCGACTGAATTCTCCGGGTGCTGCGAAAGAAAACTGTTGGAAGGCTTGATTAATGTTGGATGTTTTATGTGTCTGCTGACTATTTTCCATAAAAAATGGTTGACTATATTCTTTCAATACTGGTATATGACATTGCTCGAATAATTGGTGTGTGTAAGAAGGTGTATGTTCTTATTTACCAGTTTCCACCACATTTAACTGGTGGGCTTCCTTAAGTGTAGTCAGACAAGCCTATTGATTGGCTTATAATTTGTAAATTGGTATGTGTTACTATTCATGGTACTTCACTAGATTTTCTTGGTGGGATTGGTGTGTTTCTTCCATACGAGTCTTATGGGAAATAATATTAAGGTGGGTGGATGTATGTTCCTGCTCATTGTTTTCCATCAAGATAGGTTGATGGACTTCTCTGGAGGGGGGAAAGGTATGAACCTACTCTCTATTGGCTAGAACTTTTCCCGAATGTTTTATCATCAGTGCCTAGGTTTGAGAGATCTCGGACGAACATCTAGCGCCAACACCACTATCATGTTGGGGGTTTACTACCGTGCAATTCTTATGGTGGTGATTATTGGTGGGAGTCCTCAAGAAGGACCCCACATATTTGAATTGAGGCCACAAGTGACCTATTGATCCAAATGACATTAGTAAGGGAGGGAATGGTTGTTGCATTCTAGGGATAAGGACCTGAAATGGTTGAAGATGGAGGTTGGCACCGTCTGCTTCTTGACCATCAGTCATCACTGGCCAGATGATCGAGGGTTGTTGTTAACCTGGAGAGCATGTCAGAAAGCCTTCAAGGTTGGGATAGTACCATGCTGACATTACTCCCTTACCAGCACATTGGAGACCCAGGGTTGAAGAAACTGAGTGGGTGATGACATCCTTCTAGCAGATGACGATCTAGCTTGAGCAGCAGCCAGGACATTCACGGGTGCGAGTTTCAAGGAATCTATTTTGAATGAAGAGATTAATGAGAAAACTATGAACAATAATAAACTCCATTAAAGAAATGTCTATTATATATATATATATACATGATTTATTCCATTGTATGGTCTTTATTTATCAATATATAGGGTCATGTAAGGTGGGTAACAATATTCACATTGTTAGGGATTCATGTTGGGTTCACCATTTTTGTTTTGTAGTTCCTTGGAACGTGTGTTCTAGTTTATGAATCACTACTTCTAGGCAGTTTCCATTGGATTTATTCATGTAATCTAAAACATCCAACAATTATTTATCCCAAAGGGACCAGCTTTTCAAAGGTAGTAATTCATTATATTTGACATTTATGATACTTAATAACATGCATTGGTCGAGAGGATGGGAGGTCGGACTCATGACACCTTTTTTGGTGGAATTATTGTCTACGCTAGGACTCTCTTTATAAAATTAATATATTTTCATGAATCCTTATTAACTCACCATGTACAACATGGTTTTCCATTTGAATTTACAATACCTTATTAACATGTGTGAAATTTAGAATCATCTATATGTATTTTAGGTTCTTCATAAATGGAGATATCTATATTTATTAAAGGTTCTCCATCAATGATATCCTCTCATATACTATTTAGATATTCCTTTAAACATCGTTATAATGATACTCGTTTTTAATCCACTCAGTGGGGAACTATGTAATTTATTATCATCCAGGGAGACAAAGGTTTGTTTTCATCTTGGTATTGTGCCCATAAAATGGGCTACCTAAATATCCTTGTGAAAGAAATCACAACCATTATAGTTCAGTGCCTTTTAATGGGACACATCATACCTTTTATGATCATGTGATAAGGACCTCACCATATAGTTTAATGTTATTTAGTAACTACATATAAGAGAAAGGTTTTTAGTCAATGTTTGGTGTGGCACTTATGCCTAAGAATCCCAAAGTACATGGAAAGAATATGGGTTTTAAATTAAGATTAGACCCTATTGGGAATATTTCCCAAAGAGAATTGGGTTGATTTGAAGTGTTGGGTTTGAACCTCAAGGAGTTTTCCTACGTATCCCATTTAGATAGGAATCAAAGCCCAAGTAGTTCGATAAATATCATTGGAGAGTGTAGTCTTGCTGATATATGAGTATGGGATTAATTCATTAATATGATGCCTTGATAATTTGGGGGTTTAATTTGGGGATTATTCTAAAGGAGGATGCCCAGATTAAAGGAATTTAGGTTGTATTCCTGAAAAGGATATCTAGTAAGCTCAGGCCTAGAGAAGGATTCCTACGTATCCCTATTATGTTGTGAATCAAATTTCTCATAGTTCATTCATGATGGGTTTTATTAACGGAAAATTCTCAGTTGAGAAGACATTATTGGGTGAAACCTTTTAGAAGGGTACCTTTTTGATCTCGTGCCATCAAGAAGGGATCCTTTGAATCTTAGTTTGAATTGGAATCTGAGTTCTCATTGTTCAAAATAGCATTATGAAAATGTTATGATCATGAAAAAGCTCTAATCCCAGGTGATTCATGATCAGTGTGAGAAACAAGAGTATGTACAAGATTCAATAAAGGTACTCACACTTTTCCTCCCCCACTGATGGAAGAGGGAGAACCTATGGCGGCCAGAGTGGATGAGTGGCAGGAGACTGTGGAAGAGGGTGAAGTGACAAGCCTTCCCTATATTCTATTTACATTGGAGAATGGTCCAAGGAAATGAAGGAGTGAAGGTGAAGGAATTAGAGAGGATAAAGATTGAAACCCTCTACGTCGAAGGTTTATGGAGTTTACAATGGGAATGGCTGACTTAGTGTATCTCGGTAGGGGATGGAGAAATATCCTATGGTTGTATAGAAAATAATGTGTGAATCATACCTTCCCTAACAATGAAATTAGGTTTCGGGTTTCAGAGATGATATGGGGAGTTTAGAACCCAAACCCTAATCCTACAAACCGGGACCTTCCCAGCACTGTTCCTAGGATAAAGTTCCATGTGACTGCGAATATACAAACCCAAATACATTCCACGAATCCTAACCCCATTGTGAAACAAAAGTGGGAATCCTATGACTGTGGATATGCAAACCCAAATTGAAGAAATGATGATGTATCTTTTACAAAGGATTGATGAGTCAGGAGGTTTTGGTGGTGGCTTCAACATAGTGCATTTCAGATAAGGGAACCAAGGAAGGAGATACCATGTCATGGGTGGCTTTAAAGAGGGTACTTAAGTTTATATGAAGTCCTTGTAAGAATATCTTCCGTGAAGGTGTTTTTCATTGTTATACCATGGAGGTTTGGTTCATAGGTGTGTTGTGTAGGTGTGGCACGCAGGTGTGCCACACGGGTGTAGCAGGAAGGCTTGTTCAGTGACTGAAGGAGAATCTTTACACCGGGGAACAAATCCTACAAAAACATCAAATAGTGAAAAGACATTCAAAACATGCTTATCCAATCTAATTATCTGTTATCTTGTGTGTTTAGAGAGTTATATGATACAATTTCATGGATATAGGAGAAAGATCTATGCAATGGGAGCTTTAGGAGGTCTTTCAAAATTTTTAGTCCATTAAATGGGAAGCCCAAGGGTCCTATTTATAGGTAAAGAGGGGGCTGGTCGATTTCCATTCATTGGAAGAGGTCCACCGTGCAGTCCCTCCGCACAAGTCTGTCGTGTAGGGGTCCATAAATTTTACGTCCATGGAGGGTCCTCGTGTAGGTCGAGCGCACAGGTTGGGAACATGGGTCAAGTACAGAGGCTTTGGAAACCTTGGATTTCTTTTTAATTATTCTAAATTTGTCCTGTGATTTTTAAAATATTTAGGGGCCTCGTTCATAGTTATTTTGTATGCTTAAGTAGGGTCAACAGGGATGAACAATATAGCTTCCTCAAAGGTAGGTTCATTCTAGGATTGATTGACATAGCTTTATATATTATAGTGTAATTTTAACATAAAATTGGAAAGATCCTACATGATTATAAAAATTGATATAAATAAATATTATCATAGAGTTAGATGTAATTTCTCTTTGAAATTTATTATATAGTGTGGCTTCATAGAGTGGGTATTTGACATACTCTTTTACCTTTTTCCCCCTTTATGGATTATGGTATCCCTTGTGGGGAAATATTTTGGGTTCTTTAAGTTGTTTTTGGGTATTTACATGAAGGACCACTCTATCGAAGATTATTTATCCTAGATAATTATGATTTAAGATAGATGATTAAATCTATAATTTCACAAGGTATGGTGAATCTGTTTAGTTATATTTAAATATTATACAAAATATCTAATTTGTTATTTTTTGGATGAAAACTATTCTTCATCATCAACATAAGTAATTATGTAAAAATAATTAAATAGATTTTAATTATTATAATATAAGTATTGAGAAATGTATTAATATAGAGAAGAGAAGATTTTATATTTCAAGAATATTTATGGTATGGAAAGACAAAGTTATTGAATATTAACTTGGTGTCATTAGAAGAATCATATTTATGGATTACCGGGGTTCTACCCCATTGAATAAAAGAGTTTGTATTAACTCTTTTGATGAAATTATAATTGGAATTATTCGAAAAATAACCAAGTAAAATAGTTTTTATCTCCCATTCGGAAGTAGGATCACTCTTCAATAGTTTTATTTTATCCATCTCAATGATAATTCTATTTCTCATTCGATAAGCAAAGTCTAAAATCAGAATAATAGAGATTACTAACCAAAATTTCATATGGGATTCAGAGAGAGAGGGTAGAAACTACATGGAACATCGGTTAGGATAGAAACTCCCATCGTGGAATGTGGTTTTAAACATAGAACAATCGATGAGAATATTGAATGAATGCATGTAAAATTATCATGGAAATTTTATTCCATACAATATCTTTAGGAAATATTCATTCATAAAAAATAAGGGAACACACCTTTATATTGGATTTATCCGAATGTAATGGGTTCACCTCTATGAAATAGAATTAGTAAACCCATTTCCAATATCTATATGAATTCTTAAGGGATAATTTATAAATATACATCACTTTATAGATATAAAACTATTCCATAAATACCACTCTCATCCCAAGGAAACTAGATAAAAATGTTGGCTTCATACAGGCTTGTGATCATATGGATTTCATTGATGATATTCTATATTCTAATCAAATGTCATTTTATTCCTCCATTTAGTTGGTTGAGGATATATATGTGTGTGTTCACATTCACTCTCTTTTTTGTATGTTATTTAATTTAACCATTTTCATAACTAAATTCATGTGAAAACCAATGAGGATGATGGGTCTGGTAATATTCTGTAAACATATACACCTATCAAGATCAAATTACATATATGATATATATGGAATCAAGAAATTACTATGGGAAATGATTTTAAGAATAAATGTTTCCATATAGCCTCAAATTTTAGGAATTTTGTTATTGAAAAATGTAATTTATCAAGCACTGGCTTATCAAAGGGGGGTGGGTGAGATGTATATGATTACACAATGGATAATGAAAATGCGATAACATCAACTTAAAATCTATAGACCAATTAATTGATAAATGTTTTCATAAAAATGTATATGGGTATATAGAATGATATACAAGTGTATTATGCCCGAATGGCCCAAAGTCCTTGTTTTTTATTGATTTTTGATAAACCACACCTCAAATTGAAATTTTATTCCATGGATGTGGCCCTTTATCCACTTTAATGGAATATTTTTATTCCCCATCACATAAGTATAAATATATCAGGTTTTAAACAATCAAATTCATCATCTAGTAGTAAATAACATGGACCTTGGGTGTGTTTGGAAGCACCTTGATAGGGCCTCAACCTCAACTTGAACTGATTATGTGTTTGAGGAATAATGCATGTAGGATGTATTATTTAGGAACAATGGGTTTCTATGATTATGTATTTATCATCATATTATAGTGTGGATAATTATCTCAATGATTAAGAAAATGATTTTTAACTATCATGACTCAATGTGTTGTCAATAATATTTTTCACTTGATAATTGAATTAGATTCATTATTTCTTATCATGTGATTTTCTGGTATCTCCCACTATCAATGGAGAATCTTCCATAAAATTATGGCCAATAGAGGTATTACCCAATAATTAGTGGGGATACTACACACCTAACAAAATGTGAATTTTGCATTAATTTGTTTTCTTACAAAGGAGTCCTGGATGAGGAGTTGATAATCTATTTGTCTAATGGTTAATATCCTTTATATATTATGGGAATTGTGCATGGTGAAACCCTTTGGATTCAACAATTCACACCCAGATGGTGTTTCTACTATTTCCCCCTTTCTTTTTCCATTTTTTGCAAATTTCCAATCAGTCAAACGTGATGTGTTTGTATGGTGGGTTATTTCTTAAGATCTTCTATACTCAAGTTCTCCTATTGAAAACATAAAGATAATTTTTTAGTGATTCTAACCCCCCAATACTTGATTGTTATACATCATTCACATCCCATCAATATAATATATCTAGAACATAATAAATATGTTTAAAATGATTTTGATAATATCCAAAGATTACCATTATAGCTTAGAACTACATTAATTATTTTATGTAATATATAATATATTGAAAAATCCATGTTAATAGTATACACATCCACAATAACACTATTAATGTAAAAAATATAATTCATAACAATCAACATAAATGACAAGTTAGTCAAAATGTAATACTCAAGTTGTGTCTAGGTCACTAACATTCAAAATAGATAATTTATAATGGAAAATATATTATCATATTAAACTGATCATTATTATTAGAGTAGTCAAAAAAAATTAATTTGTTTATTTTATTTAATATTATAAAAAATTAAACTGTATTATAATTATATCCATTTTGATTAAATAATTGTTTGTTAAATTTTAAAGAGAATAATAATTTAATAAGAAGAATTTAATTTCAATTTTTTAATGAAAGTCTTACCATCTTCTTTGAGGTGAATCCTTTGGAAAAGTCATTAAATATTCATAGAATTGTCTTCTGGTTGGACCATGGATTACCAAATATTTATAATAGGGTTCATGGAGATAGTTTGTTAGATATTCAAAAATATAATTATTTTTAAATGTGATGAGAAATGTGTGGAGGAGGGTTGTATTTTTAGTCAATGGGGAGATTTTATTTATTAAAATAATGACTAAATTGTCACAATTGAATAAAAATAATGAATAGTATTGATTATTGTGAAAAAGTATGGTGATTTATTCATATAAGGAAAAATTAAGTCATTTAAAAGTCATCTATGTTGAAACCACTGGTTTTAATGTGGTATTTTAAATCCATTGTAAATATAGATTTTATTTTGGAATAGAATTTGGGAAGTTCTACTAGAGATGGAGTTGGTTTAGTTTTCATTCTAGAAGAGTTGTTGCCTTTATAGTTATTCTTAGAAGTTAATATTTTAATTATTTATTGTTTCAAATGTCAAATGGTTATTTTAAAAGATATTTTCAACGAATTTTAGTTATGTTTAGAGGTTTGGATATTGAATAATTGGATTTCCTAGAAGTTCTTTCAAAATTTAGTTGTTGAGTTGTGTTTTCTATGAAAACACAGATTTGTAATAAATTAAAAAATTAAAAAACATAAAAAAAATCCAATTTGATATGTTAATGTACTCTAAATTTTTGAGATGATACATAATATTAAATATTCAAAATACATAGGGTTAACTTTTAGTAACCAATAAAAAATTTGGAAAATTCCCTAATTCAAAATAGTAACATTACCCAATACATATTGGGAAATCAATGAAAATGGTCTAAATAATGGAATAAAGATCAATATACAATAGTAAATTTATTTTTCTATAATATTAACTATTGGCAGAGGGTGTAAAAAATGGAAAAGTATTTGGCATATAAATGTAATAAAGTTCTAATGAAAGTATTTTAATTATTGAAAATAAGGAGGGTTAATGATATCTATTGGGGAAGTGTGTATGTATTTAAGGGGTTATTCCATTGAAAATGATTAAATGTTTGAAGAAGAAGGTGTGATATTCTTCTACGGAATATTCTTGAGAAAGATGGAACATTTTGGAAAACAATTTAAAAGATAACATGCTTCCTTAAAAAACGTCCATATACAGATTGAAGGAGTAAAAAATTAAACATTTAATAATTTATGTGTTGATAATTAAGTTAATTTAAAAGTATTAATGAATTATAAATTTTAATACAAAGTAAATTTTTCATTGATTATGGATGACACTCAATATATGGGAGGCTGGATAATTAATTTCAAGGAAGAATGTTTCCTACAAAATTTGTAAGAATTTTGAAAATAAATCTTTGGAAAAACAAAGTATGTGAACTATTTTATTATTTGATGAGGATTATTTGGATGATTATTTATAAAAAACATACTGGACTTGGTTCCCTAGATCCAACTTCTTTTTACTTTACGATAAATATATATTTATTGTATGGATATCAATAAACTCCTTATGACATCATGATTGTTCTTCTGTGTGACATTGCATGTGATAATGTCCCAATAGTACCGGTCGCACTAAAAGATCATAGCAGTTACCTTCCATGATGAGATCACAAAAGTTCAAGGAATATATTTATAGATATATGTTCTTTAGTGGTATGATATCATTTGAGGGACACAGATGATATAGGATATTAGAGGTGGAGACTCATAGGACTTTTAGACACATTCTCATGGTGTGTGCCTTGGTGATATCTGATAGGACACTATGATAAAGAGAACCAACAGTACTAAATTAACATTTATAAGTTTCATTGGATGTCCAAAAAAGAGGATGTGTGTATTGGTCCTTAGACTAAATGTTACTATTCATGGGTACCATGACTTACACACTGAGATGTATTGGCAAAAACCACAATGAAATATATTCGCACTGATGTAGGATATGTTGGGTGTTTCACAATTAATACCATATTGATGAATAATGTGAGAAATGATATGTCCCTTCTATTCCATGATGAAAGTTGATATCTCAGGCCCATTATTGGAAATTATATAGCCTAAATAAATCTATGTTGATAGATTTCTATAAGAAATTCAACTTTCAATAAAGTAAAAGAACGAGAAATCGATCACATAGGTTGATGGAACTTGCATGCAACACTTTTGATAAGAGATATCATGATAGAGGGATTATATTAAATGGTATGAATTCGTATGAGGTAACATGTTGTTGCAAAATTAAATTATTTCTATATGGGTGCCTTGATGTGCTACTAGATGCTATCCAAAGACTTTAGGCTGCTTCACATATTGCCATTGAGAAAGAGGCCTAGAGGGTCACAAACTAAGGGTATTCCTTATCTCAGTTAAATAGTATATTATTTATTATTTAAAAAGTTTAATAAAGATTTTTCCTGGTTGTGGTGTAATAATTATTTATGGATGTATGATCACATTTATTTCAATACTAGTTATTCGAGAGAATATAATTTGGGAGGAATAATTAATATTTAATCATTTTCTTTTTATTTAATATAATATTTTTATTTTTATTAAAAAATAATGTAGTGATATTTATTTAATAAATAAATAGTAATTATTCAAGTTCAATAAACATGGAAGAGGATTGGTTGATCGAGTTTAATATCTGGTGAGAAATAATAATAATGAATATTATTTTATTAAATAAATTTATTTATAAATCCAAGTTACGTGCATGTCAGGAAATGAAATAGTTTCTATTATTATTTGACATGGGGTTTTTTTAGGATTAATAATATAATTATGGCACTTGTGAAATTTTTTTATTATTAACCAAGAGAATTAAATGCCATGTTGTATTAATCACTTATTATCGAAGTGGTAGGAAAGCGATGATTATTTTTTTTGTGCACAATGAATTTGAGAAAATATCTCAAGACTTGATAGTTATTCCCTTTCCAAGAATACTCTCAATAACAAGAGATATTCTCCTACACCAGATCAAGGATAGCGCTTTGGAAGAAGTTATCAAGGAGATCAAATATGGACATCACAAGCGCAAGAATCATTCATGATATCACCTAGATAATCCTTCATAAATTTCCAGAGATATGTGGAACATGTGTGGATCAATGCTAGAGGAGATATATCATTTATCTCTACAACACAATTAAGTCACACTGTAGATCTGTTGTCAAATGCAAAAAAGAAGAAAGAATCACCTTGAAGGTAATTTTTTTATTTAATTAAATTAATTATAAACAAAATATGTTGATCCTATCTCTTAGTTCTCGATTTCTATTCCTTTTTCTAATTCCTTGATTCAATTTCATTTATGGCGGCGTTTATCATCATATTAATGGAAGATTGATCATCAATTATGGGAAAATTTAATGTTCGGTAGCGTCCATCCCGTGCTCCCCCTGCACCCGGAAACTACAATTGGCATCAGAGAGTGAATATTAATGTTTATAATTTTTTAAATAATTCATTAATGATTTACGATTTAATAATTTAGTTTCTCAATTCATGTAAAATTATTTTATTAGATCTATTCTTACTATATAATTTCTCATAGATATAACAAAAACGACCAATTTTTTAAAATTAAAACGAGGAACTCATATAGAGGGGCCAAGGTTTATGTCCAGGTAACACAATAGTACACACGTTTTAGTCTGATCTACATGGCGTGTAGTTGTGGTCAATGCATCAGGAGTACTTTATAAATTTCTCATCCGATGTACATTAATGTTACACATTGTAGTTAATTATTACACCATTTTTTGGCCAGGATAAAATGACACATGATCAGTCAAACTACACGTTGTGTGACCCACTAGATAGGGAATATAGTCCCTTTCAAGTCAGGGATGGGATATGTATCCAATACATGGATTTACAGACCGATGACCTTGGAATGTGGAGTCAACACAGTGTGTGTCCCACTAGACATGTAGTGTACTCTGGATATTTCCAAAGTACACCTAACATGTAATTTACCTTGGAATGTACTTCAGATGAACAGTGAGGATGGTACACACCATGTAGTTAGTTTTTCATGTTTTGCGCCTTTTCCAGATTACAAATATTTAAAAAAAATTATTATATGTGTAACCATTGAGACATGTGCCTTCATGTGGGTGTAATGTTGGGACACAACTTGTGATAGGTGTTTTATATATATACATACATACATATATATATATATAATTGACTTCTGTGTAATGTTCAATGATCTTCACATCATGTATGAGTTGTATTACAATTATAATTCTACGTGAATGCCACATGTCACAAAGAATAAAGTGTATATGAGTATAATACATGGTGGGTAGATTTGGATGGGTATTCACCGGGATACCTCCAAGGTATAAGTTATGTACATTGTATATTTAAAATTAATTCTAATTTGTTTCAAATTATAATGGATGATGATCTCAAATAAATTCAGAAGAAGGTTTAAGATAAAAGTATTGATTAATTAAAGATAACAATTAATCAATTTGATCATGATTTATCTTAAATAAGATTGATTAAATAATTGAATTCTAGTTTTTTTTCAATGTATAATTCTTTGCATTCAAGTGGATGATCATGAGCTAGACTAGACCATTTTATGTGATTAGTATCCCTTTTAATCTATTATTAAATTAAATTATTGGCCTCCACACATTCTCTCCACATTAATATGTAGGGTCCACATTCCCATGGTTTTTTATGTAAACCCATTTTACCCCTCACCTTCATGTGAGTAAAATCATATGTAATGGATGGATCTCTGAAGCTAGTTGAGGCAGTACAAGTTAGGAGCTGAGGTGAAACCGATCCAAGGAGATACAAAGGTAGACAGGTGGGAAGCTGTAAACAAGAACCAAATTGGTTCAAGGGGATTCAAGCCTAGGTTGGAATTTAGTTTATCAACTACTAGATAACTAACCATTAGAACTATCTCATGATCATGCCCTTTATTTTATTTCATTCAGTTGCATGGTTTATTCATTATTGATATATTATCACGACCACATAATTAATGAATTAAACAAGAATGTAATATGGAACTAAAATATATTGTATTATTTCTATATATTGTAAAATACATGGTTAATCAGTCAATATTGTTCTAATTAATATTAAAAATCATGTGAAAAGATAATAAAATATAATTTACACCAAAGGTATAAAGTCCCTCAATATAATATTATGTTGGTATTTTCTTCCATTACTTCGGTTAGAATTGAATCGTATTTCAAAGTTCTTGACCCGCCAAACTTGGAGTGTTTTAAATTATCGGGGAATTATAATTTTATGTTTTGTGTTGACATGACATAGTTTACATCAATTGTTAACTGGAAATGGAGGATATAGTGTAACGTAGAGGCAAAGTTTGAGGAAATCCAAAATCAAGGAATTTAGGATTGGGGAGTCCACTCAATAGATCAAGGAGTATCTAGTTAATGAATTTGGAATTTATAATTCCTACCTAAAAACTTTTCAATTTCTTGAAAAGCCATGGTTGGGGTAATGCAATGGTAAATATAGAACCTTGACGCTAGAATGTCCAAGCAACAAGATATTCTGAATCCAATGGTGAGGTTTATTAGGATATGATACAAATGTGGGAGACTAATGAATATTTATTTATTTAAAAGTCTTAATTTTATCAGATAAATTACTAAAACTCTATTCATCTTATTTATAGAAATGTAATTAGAAATGAAATCAAACATATCATTGTTTTCCATAGATGAGAAGAAAAACCTTCTCACGGGCACTAATTTCTAATAGTAGAAAAGGAATCATGGGTAATCCTTCAACATGAAAGGAAACTATATGTGATGGAAGAAAATTTTCTATTTGCATCAATAAATGAGCTGAGTGATGATAAGATCTATCTATACAAGTAAAATCGGAATGATGCTACAGATGTTCAATTCCTGATGCTATCATCCATGACCAATGAGCTCCTAAAGAAACATGATAGAATGGATGCTTATAGCATGATGTCTCACATTCGGGATCTCTGTCAAGAGAAGGAGTGATAAGATATGTATTAGATCTTCAATGCTTTGTTCACCACTGATCTTGGAGATTCTATGGTATCTGAACCACATGTAGCCAAGCTTATTGGGTACATTGAGCATATGGACATCTTAGGGATTAAATTCTTAGATGTGTTTCATACAGATCTCAAACTATCATCACATACCAAGATATTATATTATTTAATTATGAATTATAATATGATAAATAATGATAAGAGTATATCAGAACATCTTACTTTAATTCACCAACTAGATAAGGATAGGGGGAATGAAAAACCCACGGTCCTTTTGGTGAATATGTTGAGGAAGGAAAAACCAATGGGGACTAAGACTTATAAATAGTCTAAATCCCCCAATCACTGTTCGAACAAGAATAAGAAGATCCAATGTTTGGGTAATAAAAATGATGTAGTATACATTTCAAGTGGCACGTCAGGCCCCTCGCAGAGGAACTACACCCATAGGCAATGTGGAGCCAAAAGTGTGTTTGTTATCAAGTGAAATCTTTCCATTTCTATACATTGGGTATTAGATAAAGATTTTGGTTCTCAAATCTATATTCAAATATAGGATCCAAGTAGATTCCATAAAATTTTAAGTGGAGAGGTGGGTCTATGAGCTTCCAAGGGTTCGATGGTCGATACTCTTTCCATTAGTGACTTCCACCTTTCATTACCAACCAGGATGATTTTGGTTTTACATGTCTCTTATTATATACCAACTGTTACCGTAATCTTAATTTATATATAATGTTTAGATACATATGTGTTTGTTTTAAAATTCAGAAATAAATGCTCTTTTATAAGGAAAACATATTTTATGGTTTGGAAGATTTAAATAATGGTATGTATGTATTACATCACTAAAACCAATCATTGAAAATTGATAACTAATAATGTTCACATGACTCATATAACACTTAGTTGTGGCATCACCGTCTCGTTCAGGAAAATAAGATGGACTTGAAAAATCATTGTCAAGATAGTTATTTAGACTCTTCTAAGATAAAACCACTTGATAGATGACATTCTTGTTTACAAGGGTAAATGAATAGACCACCAATTGGTGGACATGGTGATAGAGCTTTAGAGATTATTGGATTGGTACACACTGATGCATGTGGACCATTTCTAGTAGAAGCTAGAGGTTGACATTCTTATGTCATTCCTTTTACTAATAACTTGAGTAGATATAGATATATTTACTTGATGAGGTATAAGTATGAGTCCTTTATAAATTAAAGTAAGTCATGAATGACATAGATTATCATCTTGGTAAGAAGATATATAATCTTTGATCTAATCGAGGTGGAGAATATCTTAACCAAGAGTTCCTCGACTACTTGTGGGAGTTTTTGATTCTATCTCAACTCACTCATCCTTATACACAACAAAGAAATGGTTTTAGTGAATGGAGGAACTGTACCTTGTTGGAAATGGTAAGGTCAACGAAGAGTCCAAAATATTTTCCATTAACCTTTTTGGGACATGCATTATAAACAGTGGCATATACATAAATTGAGTACCAACTAAAAGGGAAAATGAAATTCCATTCGAGTTTGGGAGTGGAAAGGAACCCATTTTTTAGCATACACATTTATGGGGATGCGAAGTATTTGTTAAGTATTTCTTAGGAAACAAAATAATACCCTAGGGAATTAGGTGTATGTTTATTGGGTTTCCCAAGGAAACAAATGGATACTATCTATACAACCCCTTAGACCGGACAGTAACTATGGACAAACAAACATACATTTTGAGAGGGTGCACATCCTAAAAAATCATAGTAGGAGAGAGATTAAATTCAATGAAATTGATGATAAAGAAACACAAGAGGTGGTATAGGAACAAGTTTCATAGGTCCATGTGGAAGAAGTAGTTAATTAAACACAAGTTTTTTGTAGGAGTGTAAGAGAGTTAATGGAACAAGAGAAATAAAATTTTCTTGTCACCAAGGATGGTGACTCTCTATTTCTGGACAATGATGAACCTCTCTCCTATATGGAGGTAGAATAGAGCTTAGAAGCTGCATGATAGCTATAATTTATGAATTATGAGATGAATTCCATGTATCTGAACCATGTTTTGGTTCTGGAAGATATGACAGTTAATGTAATGACTGTTGGATGTAAATGGGCATTCTAGAGGAAACTGGACAAGGAAGGTAAAGTATGTACCTATAAAGAATGGCTAGTGGCTAAAAGGTTGACAACGCATCAAGGAATTGACTTTAATGAAACCTTCTCTCCAATTTCCATCCTTAAATCCATTATAATCAAATTTTCCATATAATCATACCATGACTATGAGGTTTGGAAGATAGATTTCAATATTACGTTCTATAATAGGAAACTTAAAAAATATGTCTATATGAATCAACCAGAAGGTTTTTTACACTGGATGACACTAAAAGGACTGTAAAGTTGTAGTGATACATTTTTGGATTGAATCAAGTATCATGGTCATGGAACATTTAAATTTATGAATCCATAAAAGAATTTGGTTTCATTAAAATTTAATATGATCCATGAATTTAATAAAGGTTTAATGGGAATGCAGTCAATATCCTAGTTGTATATATTGATGACATATTACGTATTGTAAATAACCTTCTAGTCTTATAGTCAGTTAAAGACAGGTTGAATAAGTGCTTATCCATGAAAGAATTAGGTGAATCGGCCTACATTCTAGGTATCTATATCATTCATGATAGATCTTAGATGATACTTGGAATATGCCAAGCTACATATATTTACCAATACTAAAGAGATTAGGTATGAAAAAATAAAAGAGGTTATTGGTTATAGGGTCACATGGTTTACAACTTTCTAAGAAAATGTGTCCCCAAACACTATAGAAGAAATATTGAATGGGTAAGATCATATACGCTTCAACAATAGGATCTATCATGTATTCCATGTTATGTACAACACATGATGTTTCCTATATACTGATAGTGGTATGAGGATATCAAAAATATCAATAAGAACAACATTGGAATGATGTTAAGACTATCCATAAGTATTTGAGAATAACTAAGGATATGTTCCTGGTGTTTAGAGGAGACGAGGAGAATGTCAGTAGAGGGTATTCTAATACCGGTTTTCAGACAATTAAGAAGGATATAAATTTGTAATTAGGATATGTTTTATATCTCAAAAGACGATCTAGGATCTAGAAGAGTTCAAAGTAGATAGTTTTCACTGATTCTACAGTGTATTAAAAGTATATAACAGCTTTTGATTAAGCCAAGTAATCCATATGGATTTATAATTTTGTCCAGGTTCTTGATGTGGTACATAGTATAGATAACCTATCACATTATTTTTTATAATAATACAGTGGTGGTTGTTCAAAAAGAGACAAGGTCACATCAACAGGGAAATTACATAATATGTAATTATCACCTCTTGAGGGATTTCTATCAAAGGGGTGAAGTTACTATGAGCAGAGTATCCACATAAGATAACGTGGAAATCCTCTTGACTAAACGCCTATCATAGTAAAAGCACTAATATCATGTGAGAGCTAGTAGACTGAATATTATTATTAGTTAGATCTTGTGAAAGTGGGAGCCTATTGGTGTTGGTCCCTAGAACCAACTTCTTTTTACATTATGTTAAATCTATATTCATTGGATGGGTATCAATAAAATCATTATTAGATTATGATTTTTCATATACATAACATTTCATGTGATAATGTCCCAAGAGTAGCTTTCACACTAAAAGTTCATATCAGTTCCCCACTATGATCAGAACCTCAATGTTCCCTGAAATTATTAATAGATATATTTTATATAGACCAATGATATCATTTTAGGGACACAAATGTAATAGGATATCATATGTGGAGACTCATAGGACTTTTATCCACCTTTGCATGGTGTACTCCCTTAGTGATATCCCATAGGATATTATGAGAACGATTCCTAACTGTAAGCTATCTTCATTTATATGTTTCATTGGAACATAATTTCAGAGGATGTGTGTATTGGTCATGAGAAATTAAGATTATTATTAATGGGTATTATGACTGACACACTTTAATGTATTTGCAAAAACCCTGATGAAATATGTTTGCGATGAGGTAGGATATGTAGGGTGTGTCAAAAGTGATAATGATTTAATGACTAAAGTGAGAAATGATATGTCCTTTCTATTCAATGAAAAAAGTTGATATCTTAGGCACTTTGATGAAAATGATATAGCCTAAATAAATCCATGTCCATGGTTTTATATAGGCATGTTCAATTTCTAGAAAGTAAAATAATGAGAAATCTATCATATAGGTTGATGTAAATTTTATGCAACCCACTTGAATAGAGATATCAAGATAGAGGGATTATTTTACATGGTAAGAATTCATATGATGTGATATGTCGTTGTGGCATTAAATTATTTCTATATGGGTGACTTGGCATGTTTCTAAATTCTAACCTTGGACTTTTGGCTCCTTTGCCTATTTCCACTGAGAAAGAGGCCTAGAGGGTCACACACTAATTGTATTCCGTATCCCAGTTAAATAATATATTATTTATTATTTAATATTTTTAATAAATATTATTCCTGCTTGTGGTTTGATAATTATTCATGGATTACTGATCGCATATATTTCTACAATAGTTATTTGAGAGAATATAATATGGGTGGAAGAATAAATAAATAAATATTTTCTATTTAGTGAAATTAATATTAATATATATATATATTGGATAATAATATAGTGATATTTATATAATAAATTAATAGTCATTATTCATGGTTCCATAAATATGGTTGAGGATTGGCGGATATATTTAAAGGTTCAGTGAGAAATTATAATATTTAATATTATTTTATTAAATAAAATTTAATTATAACTCGCAAGTTAAGATAATTTCAGGAAGTAATAATGTTGATATTAATATGTGACATGGGGGTTTTTCTAGGATCAGTAATATAATTATGCGACTTGTGCAAATTATTTATTATTACCCTGGTGAATTGAATGCCTGGTTATGTTATTCTCTTATTAGCCATGTTATATCCATGTGATGATTATTATTGTTGTGCATAAAAGATTGGAGAAAAGCTTTTAACCCTGGAGATTTCTTCCCTCTCCAAGAACAATCTCAAGAATGAGATAGATCCTCCTCCACTGGATCAAGGAGAACACTTTGAAAGCAGTTCTCAAGTAGATCGAACACGGATATCATAAGAACAATGATCTTCCATGATAGCTCCCAAATACTACTTCAGTGACATCCAAAGATACACAGAACACGTGTTGATCGCCACTAGAAGAGATATTACATTGATATATATAACACAACAAAGGTGAACTGTATATCTGTGGTCAAACACTTCAATGAATAAGGAATCACCTTAGAGGTTATTCTTTGATTTAATTAATCTATCTATATAAAAAATATGTTGATCCTCTCTCTTGGTTCCAACTTTCTATTCCTTTTTTTAATTCATTGATTCAATTCCTTGTACACTGAAATTCATATTCATATTGATCATGGATTGATCATCGATTATTGAAAAAATTAATGATGGACATTGTCCCTCTCATGCTTCTTCTGCACTGAGTACCTACAATATGTAGCATCCTATAAATTATATGGTTTTCACAACCATTTACTTTATGTTGAGATAGTATGGTTATATGGTTGGGACAAGTCACCATAAGGTTGATACAACCATCATCATAATGTGTAGTTAGGTCCTCGTATAGCTAGTACACATGCACATATGGTTTGAACTAGACTATAAAAAAAACATCATAAAATACACATGAAAATTTTGATAAATAAATTATAATGTAAAAGGTATTAAACATTTATGGTCATTAATTGTAGACAATGATTCAAGTAGATTATATTTAATCAATAAAAAATGTGATGAAATAATGATTCCACATATAAAATTGTGGTTTCACATAATAGTGCATGAATTCTTGCACTTGAGGAAGAAGATTTTAAAATAAATTACAGAAAATGAAATTTATATAAATTTTGGGATTAAGACATTCAAATATCATGTGGAGAATGAGAAGTGGACAAGTTTATAATGTGACTAGATTCAAATGGGTTTCAAATGAGCTTTAAATCAGAATTAAAAATAGGAAAAATCATTTATTTTGAAAAAGAAGGATCTACTACTATTGAGATTTTTCACATTTCCAAAAATAAATATTGGAAACTAATATTCGTGACAAAAATTTATGAATATACATTTACAATAGATATATAAGAATGAGATAACATCGGTATTTTGATACTAATGTCTTCTTTAAGAACACATACTATGTAAATAGGGAGAATAAAATTTCACATCTAGGAGTGTACTTTTACATTAAATAAGATAAATAGGAGGCCTGCGATTAAATTATACCATGGATGGTAGTTGAGGATAGGAAAATTTTATTCTACCATTACATCATATTCTTGGTGTGGAGACATTGATATATTGAGAAAGTAATAAGATTACAAATCATAGTGTGTATGAACTGATATATAAGGGAAACGAACATGAAGTGATGATGGATATTGTTAGTTGGTTGAAGACTAATTAATGTGTATGTTGGAAGGACATTAAACCCTTGTGGTACTAGTAAAAACAATTTCATCATCTTTAGGTATCTTCAGAATATGGTATGTAGTATAAATAACCTATCAGGAGATAGTTTTGGGAATCCTATCATTCATACACAAAAAATATGGATGATAGATACTGAGCACATGTATGCCGCTTGATTAGGCCCTTGTAATCAATGCAATATAATAGTGATAATCCATGTATAAATGGTAGTGAAACACAGAAAAGAGGGTGTTTTCTCCTTAGATTGAAACCCTGTAAAAACCACGTGTTATTTTGTTATAATTTATTTATAATTTATGTATTTTAGTGTAGATGAGTTCACATTTTTTGGTTCGTTAAAAATTTTCAAAGGAAATCAAAGTATACCTATGGATATGGAAAAGAGAGAAAAAAAATAGAGGGGAGAATTTAAGAAGAATGGTTGAAGAATCCAAAAATTTGTCGAAGGAAAGGGGGGTGGGAATAATAATCCCTCATGAACCACTACTCTATATAATGGCCCAGTTTTCATGGCATCCATGAACTAAAAATTATGTGGGATGAAGATAGTAGGGCCTGTCCCCACAAACACAATAATTTTCAGGAAGAAGGTGGAGAAATACACCCTATATATGACATCCACCGCAAACTCAAATGGTTCTTATTCAAGGAAAAACCTAAAAATTCCTTCAAATGAAATGAGGATGTTTGTGGGACAGAGGCATTAATCCTCACTACCATGGACAACAACCTCATTCCCCCACTGCCCAATTTGTGGGTAGTCCGGGTTGCTTCCATGGACATCGACAAAGGATGGTCATGATCTAGCAACCCAATGCCTCTACGTCTCTATAATGAACAGTAAGGGGAGGGATTAAAATGAGACACTTGTAGACGCCGGAAAAGTCCGTTGTTCCCAAACGAAGCTCCGGATGCGGAAAGCGAGGTCATATTTGGAGTCAGAAGCATGTTTTGGAGGGCCCGGAGGTCTTGCGCGGAATTTTGGAGACCCGCGCGCAAAGTTGCAGTGCCGCCCGCAAACCTCCCGGGATGCGCGCAACGCGCTGGGCCGGTGCGCAATTTTGCGCGCCCGTGGCCCGCGCGACTCCTTTGCGCGCCGGGCCCAATTCCGCGCCTGCGAAGGGAATTCCGCGCCCGGGGTTGCCTATAAATATAAGGCGACCCCCGACGTTTTGGAGGTGCCCGGAATTCGAAGAGTCGCTCGTTCGCGCAATCCAACCCCCTCCGCGCGCAATGCCGATCTTCAGGTAACCTTCTTTCTTTCGCGCAATAAAGCTTCGGGGTTCGCCTTCGCGAGCAATCCCCTTGGCTCCTTTCCTTTGAACAAATCTCCACCCAAAGGCATTCGCGCGCAAAAGAAGCCTCTTGCGCGCAATTGCCCCCGGGTGCGCGCAATCCAGCCCGATTGCGCGCACCCCCTCTTTCAAAGTGGCCATTCGTTAAAGAATGAGCCGTTGCCCCCGCGCGCTATCCGAAGCCCGGTGCGCGCAATCTCCATCTTCCGCGCGCAAAGCGCTGGCCCAATTGCGCGCCAGCCGCCCTTTTGTGCGCCGACCCGCGGTATTGCGCGCCAAGCTCCTCTTTTGCGCGCAATCCACCGGGGTCGCCCCTTTGACCCCCTGAGGGTACCCTCCCGCGTGGCGCCCGATGAACCTCATCCCGGGTGCCCGCACCATGCGTTGTCTTCCCGTGCGACCCTCCCGGCTCGCGCGAAGTGACACGGACCCATCAGCGGCAACCACCACGTCCGAGCTACAAGACGTTAAACTGTTCAGCATTCGTCCCGCATGACGCTAAACTGCACCACGTCCAAGCTGCACGACGCTAAACTGCCTAGCCCCCATCGTCCGCGCGACAAGACGTTAAACTGCCAAGCATCTTTGTCCGCGCTGCAAGACGTTAAACTGCCAAGTGTTTCGTCCAACATGACGTTAAAATGTGCCACGTCCACGCTACAAGACGTTAAACTTCCAAGCATCTTCGTCCTCAACACACGACGTTAAACTGTACTTCGTCCGGCAAGACGTTAAACTGTCCGCTTTGTCCTCAACACACGACGTTAAACTGTACTTCGTCCGGCAAGACGTTAAACCGTCCGCATCACCCGATCCCGTGCCTTGCACGCAGGGTCCCCCCCGGTTTGGATGTGGCCCCCACCCGCTCGTCTCTGCAGGGATGTCGGGATTGGAGTGGCCTTCGCCCACTGGGGTAGGGTATTACAAACCCCTAGTTTCTTGTGGGGGGACTGCACATGTGTATCTCCATTGTGCTTCCCCACTGCCGAAGCCAGTAGAGGGCGTGACTGGGATCGAGGTATCTCCTACTTTCGGCCCAAGTCCCTCTTCAACTGAGTTTTGCCACACTCAGGTTGCCTCAGTGCATAAGTCCTGACAGAACGAACTACGTGGACTTTGATCCCTATCTCCTAAACAGGGTACGTAGGAAGCCTCCCTGAGGTTCAAGCCCACCACTTGGTCATCTCGGCCGTATTCACGCCGGTTCTTCCATCAGTGGACCCCTCCCGGGTTCACATTCACGTCGATTCACCTATGAATCCGCCCCCGTGGGGGACTGCACGTGTGTATCTTCATTGTGCTTCCCCATCGCCTTTTTCTATTTCTCCTACCAACGTCCAGCCTGACGTGAAACTGTGATCCACCCGGCCGTTCCATCCCCCTCTATGCGAGGTGGTTCGGTTCAATCCTCCACCCGGCGGCCTCGACCTCCTCGTGAGTCGTCTTGCCATCGTCCAGCATGACGTTAAACTGTATATCCGAACTACGCTGACTTTGATCCGTGCTAACGCGCGGTACGTAGGAAGCCCCTACGGGGTCCAAGCTCTTCACTCCATCATCCATCCTGATCCTTACCCGGGCCGCCACATCCCGGTGGGGTCATGCCATTTCACTCCACTCCACTTCACCCGGGAAGCCGCCCATGTGCTGGCCCCAGCGTCGGAGGTTCCCCGCAAGGGGTTCTGCCATCTGATCCACTCCTCGTGTTGATCAGTCCGATGCCGTCCCCGCTGGATGTTAAACTCGCGGCATACCCCGTGTTAAACATGGGAAGATGAGGAAAACCTCAGTTAGCGCGGTTCCCCGTACCCTGCGCGGGATGCCTCAGGCCATCACGCCTTCGAGAAGCCCTATTAGGGACAGAAGACAGACATGCAGAGCCGCAGTGTTAAGACACGCTCCCAACACCCGGAGCCACCTGGTCTCCTCACCGCAGGTTTCTGCCCCGACCAGACTCCTTGGAGCGTCCGGGCGGAAGCAGCGTAATTATCCGGTGTCCACGAAGATATGGCGCCGGGAACAAGATTCACGAACATTCTTAAATCTATGAGGGAGACCCGGATTAGGAGACGAGTTCCGAGGAGACGTCCACGGAAGGAGGAGCCGACATCCCATCATCACGATTTCGATCAAGGAGCAGACGTCCCTGAATAAGGGACGGATGCCGCCCGCCCTTGGAAAGCAGGACTGCGGGGCCACAAGCCGCGCTCCCATCCCCTCGGGTCGACGGGAGCACGCGCGAACGCGTCCTGGCGGAACAGCGTCGGAACAGTGGCCCGACGGACATCCGCACCGAAACAGAAAAATGGTGAACCCGACGTGAATATCTTCTCCTCGATACGAAGACCGATGGCTTTCAGAGGTGTTGGAAGACCAGCGTGTTGCCCGGCGGAGCATTCAGTTTTTACCCGCCAGGGGCTGGGGAAGGGAAATCGGGCACTCCGTCTCACGACGTCGATGGCTTGAGTTCCCCCCACGGAAGGTGTCGTGGCACTAATGGCCGCTTGTCGATTCCTTTTCCCGTCAGTGTTAACGGGTTCGTCTCCCTGCTTTCAGGAATCAGGTCGCCCGATCCAGTTCCCGATCGCCGCCCGCCCACTGGCGCAGGGGTAGGGGAAACACCGACGCGGCTCCTCCGCGCGGTCCCGCCTGTTCCACAGCCGTCCCAGCAGCCGCAACTGCGGGGCAACCACGCCCTCTCTCCCCCTCGGAGGTCATCCAGAGAAGGGTGATCAACAACCTGGTGCGGAGATATGAGGAAGAGGGAGTCATCCCCACCAGGGACATGGCTCGCCTAGACCTCGAGGAAGTTGCACCTCGCCACCACCGCCGCCCCCGAGGGCCACGCAGGGAGGCAACGCTGCCTACCTCGACGTCCAACCGCTTCGGGAGCTTATCCCCGGAACGCTCCGACAGCTCCCTCCCCTATGCAGATGAGGTGGAAGATGTCCGGGACCACCCTATCCGAGATTCGTTCCAGGGATCCGCGATAAGGGCTCCCGCCAGGCCACGTCGGCGCCGCCTCTAGGATTCTCAAGTCGAAGAGCGGGCTCTCCACATGCCTGCGCTGCTCATCCCGACTCGTCTGTCCCGACGCCAATGTCGGGCACGAGCGGAAGAGGATGCCCACCTTGGGGCCCTAGCAATAGCGGCCGCGTTGGCCAAAGCCACTGCTGGCTCCAGTCACTAGGCCCATGCGCATCCTGAGCAGGGGCACGTCTATGCCCGACCCGGATCGAGGCCCCGACCGCCCCAAAGGCAGGTTGGGTCGACTCTCCCGGTTGCTGGTACAGGCAATAGCCACCGCGGACCACCTCGCGGTAGCGCTATTCACCAGCAGGGTCTACTCCGTGTGGCCGATCCAGGAGGCATGGGTCATCCCACCTTCCGATCCCGGCCCGGAGGCCTGCCCGGAATCATCTCTCCCCGCGTCCCCTCTGATATCTGTCCCGGTGCCCCTCGCACCTTGGTTTCCAGTCCTCTTGGCCCCGGTACTGGTGCGGCCGGAGGACGCCAGGACAGAGATCAGCCCTGCCCCGAAGAACCACCCAGGGGCAGGAAGGCAAGGCGTCGACGCCGAGGGAGGAATGTTAGGTAATTCTGGACAGAGATCCGACCGGTTCGTTTCTCTGATACAGAGGCGGAGTACGATTCGGCGACAGAGCCCTCCCCCCAATCCCGCCATTCAAGGGCAGGGGTAGGAATGCGGCACGTCAGCCTCGTGCTCCCCGAGAGCGAGATCTATATGATCCCCGCTTCTCTCCGAAGGTATATCCGGAGTAGCGAGGGCCTGGTAGACCCCCAAGGATCAAGCTTGTGGTTGGTACCCGCCCCTCCGGAAGTGCCTTCCGCCTCGATCGGAGAAGCCGGAGACTTTTTCTGGGGACCGACGGTCGAACCACGATCTAGTGCACCCTCGGCGAGCACCGACGATACGGCAGGATGTTCACTCGCCGGCCTGTCCTATCGTGATGTGGTATCCGGGCAACCGCCACCCTTAGAGGGCGGCCCGGGATACGGAGGCCAATCGGCCTGTTCGCCGTATTCACCATCGGCCAGCCCGTCGGCCCGACGGCCCGCCTCGGCACCACTGCCGGTTCCCCGTCCATTCCTAGTCGTTGAAGAGGACCAAGGAGACCTGGGTCCCGAGTTTGAGTCGTGGAGCTTCTGGACCGTCCTTGCAGAGGGCCACTTCCCTGAGAAGTTTTGGCCAGTCGCAGGACTGGACTTTGATGCACCCGAGTCACTCACCCCAGATGAGTTCGAATGCTTCTGCCGAACTCTCCGGGAGACCCACTCCCGTCTTCACCGCCTACAAATGCCATATACTAGTAGTCAAGTGCACCTGGAGGATATTGGTGAGCAGTGCCGTCAGATTAACCTGGCCACGCTCCCCGCGGTTCGGCACCCCGGGTCATTTGGGCATCACGAGGCCCTCCAACAACGATGCGTTGAGTGTTTTCAAGTACTCCGCAAGGTTATCGAGGAATCCACTCCCCACGTGTATATCCGTGGATGGGGGCAGTACGCTGCCCTACGCTTCAGTGCGATTCGCCGACAGCCCGATTCACTGGGTGGCCCTGAGGGTACATCCCTAGGGACGGAAACGGTCAATATGGCCGACCTGTCGGGAGAGGGGAACAACTTGGAACTTCTCGACGAGGGCTCTTCCCCCGAAGACAAGCCATTGTTGGATCCATCAGTGAGAATTACTCGTCACCAGAGGAACCTCCTGGGTCTCCCCACGCCCACTGAAGCACTGACGTTGAGCCGAAACGTCAGCAAAGGTAAAGAGCACGGCGGGGCTGTAAAGCCCGCCGACCCATCTGCCTCCATACAGAGGGCAGAGGAGGATCCCGAGAAGGCTATGATGCGTCAACAGCTCGCCGAGCAGAAGAAGCTAGTTGACCAGCTCCTCGCCGAGCGCGCTGCAGAGCAGCAGCCTGACTACGGTGATCCTAGGCCAGGACAACAGGGACAGGAACAACCGCTCCTCGACGAGACTCTCCCGGGCAACCGTGATTATGCCGTGTTCGCCGACAGGGGAGAGGCCATTGCCTATGGCAAGAGGGCGCGGTATGTTTCACCACACCCTCCCGAGCGGCGCGACTACCTGAGAGACCCCTCTCGGATTCCTCCCGCTGCCCCAAGGGCCGCTCCGCCCGCCATCCCACGAGCTGCCGAGTTCAATGACCCGGTCGACGACCTGATTGAAGGGCCATGCAATGCGCTCGTGGTTAGAGATCCTCGCCAGGACTGGAACCCATGTCTGGACGATTCGATGGCGGCACTCATCGCCCGCTTGGAAGCCTTGGAGACTCGGCAGGTGGCGATCCCACCGGACGGCAAGCCATACCCAGCATGGGTGGATGACATGCCGGCACCTCCGGGATTCGGGAATCCCACTTTCGTCCCCTTCAACGGGACTGGAGATCCTCCACAGCATTTGGCCCATTTCAACTCGAGGTGCGGGCCTATGTTGGGGACTCCGGCGCAGCAAGAGGCCGCTAAGCTTCGCTGCTTTGTTCAGACACTAGAAGGGCCAGCATTTGTCTGGTATAGCCAGCTCCCCGTCGGGTCGATAACTAGCTGGGAGGACCTTCGTAGACAGTTCCTCTATCAGTTTAGTTCCACGACCCGGAAGACGAGTATCACAGACCTATTCAAGTGCAGGCAGAGGCCTGATGAGTGAGTCGCAGATTTCGTCGCCCGATGGAAGGGTCTCACGTATTCCCTTGACATGCCATTGACTCAGGAGCAGTTGCTGACAATGTGCGTCGGGAACGTCAGGACCGAGCTAGTCCCTTCCTTGATCACTCAGAATTACCCTAGAGGGTTCAGGGACTTCTCAGAAAAAGCTCAACGCCTCGAGGAAGCCCTGCAACAGGCCAGTCAGGCACACCCGCTGCCTCCTATGATCCCTGCAAGGAGATCCAGCAGGGCTGAGCCCACTGCTGTTGGCCAGATAGAGGCCCCTAGGCCGTTGGAGATGCTGCCGGTGAGGCCAGCTCCACAGCCTCACAGGAATCCGCCTCCACGGGTTCAGTTCCCGGCCCCGCAGTGGCAGCCCCAGAACCGGCCGACCCCTCCGCGTAATGTACCGCCACAACCCAGGCGAGATAATCAGGGTCCGCCTCCTCGGCAGGCCCCTCCAGCCCCTCGTCAAGACCACGCTCCCAGGGGCCCGCGTTACCTGACTTACTCATTCCATGAGGATCAGGTCCCCGGTTATTTCCAGAGCGCCCTGGAGCAGAGGATTGTGCGACTGCCTGAGTGTTGGAGGCCGGAGGAGGCGCATCTCACGGATAACCCCCGCTACTTCCCTTACCATCGGGCCCTGGGGCACACCATCCGGCGGTGCTACGTGTTTAAGGATTGGCTCCAAGACCAGATTAACAACAATGTAATCAGGTTGGGCCCAGCTCTAGCACAAGTGGCGGGTGTGTTCGTGGGAGCAGATGACGATAGTGGCGATGAGGACGAATGGCAGCTGGTCTCCGACCGCGGATCCCAGAAGTATAATAACTGGATAGCCCGCAGGACGATCATTCGCGCCCATGGAATCATCCATGCGCGCTTGAATCAGCCTGAGCCCCCTGAATCTGCGGGTGCTGCTTCGGCATCGTCGTCCCAGCCCGCCTCTTCCGAGAAGAGCAAACGGCGGCAGCACAAGAGGGAAGAGCGCGCCCCGCCAGTTCCGCCACTATCCCGCACTCTCGGCGATTTCATGCCCCCGGAGATGGGGGTCCCTCCTCGAATCCGTCCGGTGATGGATGATTCGTCCGATGACAGTGTTGGGTACGCTTCGGTTAATACCGTCGAGCTGGTAAATCCCTTTTCGGTTCCCGACGTTGAAGAACACCAGGTGGACCTCCCTAGTGTCCCCGGTCGTCGCCACCGTCGGAGGAACCGCAACAACAGGAGTCGCCGGGGCACAGCAGTTGGTACCTCCAGCCAGGTCGTGCATGCCACTGAGACTAGGCAGCAGGCTCAAAACCTAGCTCAACGTGCGCAGCCCCCCCATCCGGGGATGACGGATTCGCCTCTGCCACTGTTTGTGGTGTGGGACCAGGCAGAACCGCCTCAGCCGCGTCGCGATCAGCTCCGCCCTGCCCGAGTCCATCCCGGCCTCCTGACCCCAATACAGTGACTACTTACCGGGCTTCAACCGATGAACAGCGAGATGCGCCAAGCACCAGTCGGCCGCCGGTCCAACCGGCAAGGCCCGTCATACCTCCAACTGCAGAGCAACCTCCTGCAACCAGGGGCTCGCGCTTGGCAAAAACGTATGATGTCCTGAAGCACTTGGCCGACATCCCAGCAAGACTCTACATCCTTGAGGCTCTGCGCATGTCATCTGAGATGCGCGAGGCACTCGCTGAAGCCCTGAAGAGCCCCCTCCAGTTTGAGACAGAGGTTGCGGCTGCAGAGGCCTTTCACGCCGAAACGATCGAGAACGCCGAATGTCAGGCAGTTATCTCGTTCTCTGGAAAGGATAAAGACCCTCCTATACAGGGGAACATTCGTCCGCTGTATGTTACTGGCCAGTTCAATGGCCTTGAAGTCCGGCGCTGTCTTGTTGACACGGGGTCCGGGATTAACCTGATTCCAACTCGGACGCTCCGGAGATTGGGGTTGTCTGAGGATGACTTGATTCCCTCCGAACTCAGGATCCAGGGGTACGACCACACCGAGCAAACTCCGGTCGGCAAGATACGCTTGAAGACCCAGTTCGGTGACTTGGTTGCCAACACCGAATTCATGGTGGTCTCTCAGGACACTGCGTATAACGCATTGATGGGCAGGCCATGGCTCCACCTTCATGCGGTGGTTCCCTCGTCATACCACCAATTCCTCAAATACTCCCTTAATGGTCGAGTAGGCGTTCTTCAGGGAGATGCCTCTCCTTTTGCCTCGTGTGAAGCCCTCTATCTGGACGCGGACTATTACAAGAGCAAGGATAAGCAGATCCTGGCAGGTGAGGTTGAGTCTGTCGCTGTTGCAAGTAATCCCTGGGCAAGTTTGGATGACGCCTACGTCCTCCCGATTCAACGGTTGGACGTAGCCATGGTCTCGACGGCCTGTGAGTCTCCTGATGAGATGACCGCGACCGCCCGTGCCAGCACCAGCGGCCCAGCAGGATCTGGTGGCCCCAATGCAGTTTCCAACGCAGTCTCTCCCGTGGACAATCCCTCCCCGAGTGGAGAGGACGTGGAAGATGCACCCCCAGCCTTTGAGGAGGGCGTCCCCGCCACGGTCGATGAGTTAGTACAGGTGAACCTTGGAACCGAGGCAGATCCAAGACCCACATTGTTCAGTGCCGCCATGCCCTCTGAGGAGCGGCAGCAGTACGTGGACTTTCTCAGGCAGCACCGTGATGTGTTCGCTTGGGGCTATGACGAGATGCCGGGGCTAGATCCTCAGGTAGTCGTCCACCACCTTGGTCTCCCGGCGAACCATCGCGGGTTCAAGCAGCCTCCCAGGAAGATGCACCCATCCCACGGTGCCATGGTTGAGGCCGAAGTTGACAAGATTATCAAAGCCAACTTCGTGAGGGAAGTTCAGTACCCCAAATGGCTGGCCAACATTGTGCCAGTCAGGAAGAAGAACGGGCAGATCAGAGTCTGTATCGACTTCCGCGATCTCAACCGCCACTGTCCGGAGGATGACTTTCCCCTTCCGGTGACAGAGCTCTTGATCGACGCCACGGTAGGGTTCCAAGCCCTCTCCTTCATGGATGGATACTCCGGATACAACCAAATCCGGATGTCCCCTGGGGATGAGGAGTTCACTGCCTTCAGGGCCCCCCAAGGTATCTTTTGCTACCGGGTCATGCCCTTCGGCCTAAAGAATGCAGGTGCCACCTATCAACGGGCGATGCACCGCATATTCAAGCCAATCCTCGGCACACTGGTGGAATGATACGTCGACGACTTGGTGGTCAAATCGCGCCAGCGTCAGGACCATCTCAAAGATCTTGAGAAAGTGTTCGGCTTCCTACGGTCTCGCTGCCTGAAGATGAACCCGTTGAAGTGTGCCTTTGGGGTCACCTCCGGAAAGTTCCTTGGATTTGTGGTAAGATACCGGGGTAATGAGATCGACCCAGAGAAGATCAGGGCGATTAGCCAGATGCCTCCCCCATGTAACATCCGGGAACTGCAGGGTTCTAAGGCCACTTAGCCTATATACGCCGATTCATCGCGAATCTGGCTGGCAAGTGTAAGCCCTTTTCTCGGCTCATGAAGAAAGGTGACACCTATGTATGGGATAAAGAGTGTCAGACCGCTTTCGAGGAAATCAAGTAGTACCTGCTTCAACCTCCAGTTCTGATGCCGCCTGTATCCGGGAAGCCGCTGGTCCTTTATGTGACTGCCCTGGAACGGTCCCTTGGTGCCCTTCTCGCCTAGAAGAACAACGAGGGAACGGAGAATAGCCTCTATTTCCTCAGTCGCATGCTCCTCGATGCGGAAGTTAGGTATTCCCCCATCGAGAAGAGCTGCATGGCGCTCGTATTTTCCGTACAGAAATTACGGCACTACTTGCAGCACCATGAGGTACAGTTGGTTTCTCGGGTAGACCCGTTGAAATATATCCTGAGCCGGCCTATGTTGACTAGCCGTCTAGCGCGGTGGGCTGTGATTCTCCAGCAGTTCGACATCAAGTATGTGTCTCAGAAGGCCATTAAAGGGCAAGCATTGGCAGACTTTCTGGAAGCTCACCCGACCTCCGCGGATCAGCCACTGGATCTAGGCTTTCCTGATGAGGCCATTCTCTCGGTCGATCATGCCGATCCATGCTGGCAGATGCACTTTGACGGTGCCTCCCGGAGCCCCACCGGTAGAAGACTCGATAATCCTAAGCTCAACAGAGTGGGCTTGGGTATCGTCATCATTACCCCGGAGCGAGCCGTGCTACCATACTCTTTCCTGTTGTCAGAGGGCTGTACCAACAATGAGGTGGAATACCATGCCCTCATCACTGGCCTCGAGTTGGATCTCGAGATCGACGTGCCCCATCTGCGTGTGAAAGGGGACTCCGAGCTGGTCGTTAAGCAGATCAATGGCGACTATGTTGTCAGGAAGACGGAACTTGTGCCATTGCTGGAGTGCACCCTCCTTCTGATGGCCCAGTTCCCTTCTCGGCCAGAAATTGTCCATATTCCCCGGTCGCAGAACGGTCGAGCAGATGCTTTGGCCAGCCTTACTGCGTCACTTGCAGAGCCTGAACAGGACAACCTGATCATCCGCGTGACGCACCGCAGGCTCATCGCTCATGTTATCCCGGAGGGAGATCACGGCCCATCGGTAATTAATCTCACCACGGTTGTCTCTGCGCCCGGAGCCCCGAGTACCCCAGATATGGCAGTCAAACCAGCCTCTGATTGGAGGACGCCTTTGTTTAAGTACCTCCAACATGGCATTCTTCCGTCGGATCGGGCCGAGCGCGAGCGAGTTCGACACCGCGCAACGCAGTTTGTCCTCCAGAGCAGCCCCGGCCTGGAGCAGATCCTCTATAAACGCGGATTTGATGGTGTTCTCCTCCGTTGCCTTCAGGGAGTTGAGATCCCACGAGTCATGCAAGAGGTTCATGCTGGTTCATGTGGTGCCCACCAGACTGGGCCGAAGCTGTCCCACCAGATCCGGAGGTTGGGATACTTCTGGCCCTCCATGATCCATGACTGCATCGAGTATGCCAGGAGGTGCCATGCGTGCCAGGTTTATGCGAACTTTGTGCATCGGCCGCCGGAGCCTCTCCATACCACCAGGTATTCTTGGCCCTTTGCAGTCTGGGGACTGGACGTTGTGGGGCCTTACCTGCCGGCGACGGCTCGCCAGTGCCAGTTCATTCTGACCGCCACGTACTTCTTCTCCAAATGGGCAGAGGCGATTCCGCTCAGAGAGGTCAAATCCTGTTCTATCGCTGACTTCATGACCTCCAACATCATTTATCGATTTGGAGTGCCTCACGCTATCCGCACGGATAACGGAGCCAATTTCCGAGCAGCCGAGTTGAAGAAGGTGTACGCCAAGTACAAAATTCGCTCGAACCATACATCTCGCTATCATGCGCAGGCGAATGGACAGATTGAGGCGTTTAACAAAACCCTCTCTAACATTCTGCAAAAGATGGTTGGTCAGAACAAGAAGAGTTGGCCGGACAAGCTCCCCAACGCCCTCTGGGCTTATCGGACGATGACTCGCAATTCCACCCAGATGACCCCTTATTCCCTGGTGTATGGAGCTGAGGCCGTCCTGCCCATCGAGATCCAGTTACCGTCCTTGTGCACTACGGTCTACGACCAGCAAGCGCCGGACAGAGTTGCTGAAGCCCGTCTAGTCGAGTTGGAAGCACTGGATGAGAATAGGCTTCGCGCTTTGCACAACTTGGAGAGGCATCAAAGCAGAATGGCTTGAGCATTCAATAAGAAGGTTCGCCTCCGCTCCTTCCTGCAGGGTGATCTAGTACTGGCCCTAAGAGCACCAATGATCCCCAGCAGGAAGCCACCCAAGTTGGAGCCCAAGTGGGAGGGACATTTTGTCGTCTACAAGGTCTATCCCAATGGCGCGTACTCCCTAGCGACTATGGATGGTGAGCGTGTCACTCCTCCCACCAACGCTAGGTTCCTCAAGCAGTACTTTGCCTGAGTGCACTACGTCCAAGCTGCACGACGTTAAACTGCCTAGCATATCGTCCAAGCTACAAGACGTTAAACTGTTCAGCATTCGTCCAACATGACGATAAACTGTACCACGTCCATGTTGCACGACGTTAAACTGCCTAGCATATCGTCCAAGCTACAAGACGTTAAACTGTTCAGCATTCGTCCAACATGACGTTAAACTGTACCACGTCCAAGCTGCACGACGTTAAACTGCCTAGCATATCGTCCAAGATACAAGACGTTAAACTTTTCAGCATTCGTCCAACATGACGTCCAACTATACCACGTCCAAGCTGCACAACGTTAAACTGCCTAGCATATCGTCCAAGATACAAGATGTTAAACTGTTCAGCATTCGTCCAACATGACGTTAAACTGTACATCATCCCGCATGACGCTAAACTGCACCACGTCCGAGCTATAAGACGTTAAACTGTTCAGCATTCGTCCTACATGACGCTAAACTGCACCTCAAGAACTACGTGCAGCTTGATTCCCATCCTTATGGGATACGTAGGACTGCCTGAACATTCATGTTTCAGGCCCAGTCCCATCCTTCGGGAATTTCCATCCCATCTCGGGCCCTTGGCCCAAGTGCCTCTGGGTATGCGGCGTATGGTGTGAACGCGGGGCTATTCCCTCATTCACGTCGGTTTGCTCACCACACTGTATGCCCCCCACGTTTGGGGATGCCTTCCTCTCCCCCCCTTTTTCCTTTTTCGTCCTGCATGACGTTAAACTACACTTCAAAGAACTATGTGCAGCTTGATTCCCATCCTTATGGGATACGTAGGACCGCCTGGACATTCATGTTTCAGGCCCAGCCCCATTTCCCGGGAATCTCTATCCCGCGTTGGGCCTCGGGCCCAAGTTTCCCTCCTTTTTGTGCGAGGCGTAACGTGTGAGCAAGGGATCATGTCCTCATTCACGTCGGTCTACTGGCAGCGCCGTACGCCTCCCCCGTGTGTGGGACTACCTCACACCCCTCATCGTCCTGCACGACGTTAAACTGCCTCTCAAGAACTACGTACGGCTTGATTCCCATCCTTATGGGATACGTAGGACCGCCTGGATGCTTGTGTTTCAGGTCCAGCCCCGTCTCTTGGTTGATCACAGGGATCTTCCGTCCTTTGTTTGCTCTCAAGGTGAGTCCTCCGACCCTTTCCGGTGATCTGTTAACATGTTTTGGGTACTCCGGTCTATGACCCGTAGTGTCGGATTCAATCCCGACAAGTCCTGTGTTGCTTGTCGGGCCTCGCGCTTCCCCTTGTTCGAGACTTCACTCAAAGGGATCCTCGTTAGCGGTTTGGGTATGATGCCTCAGTGCTCTCCTACTGCTTCGGGTCGATTTACCGGTGGGTCCTGGGCCGCAAATCGATATGAATCCTGCGCTTGAGCGGTTGATGCTCGTTTTCTTACCTCATCCTAGGCTGACGCGATCGGATGTTGTGTTGCAAATATGGTCAGCGACATCCTTGATCGCCGTGTCGGCTCTTTCAGGCTCTGAACATTGGTTGCGCTGTCCTCATCACACTCCGCCTTTGTGCGTTGTAGTGGAATCTCGACACTCTCTTCATACTGACCTCCAGAATACCTTTACACGTGAGGCAGGCCAACCAGGGTAATGGTGTCTTTCGAGGCTCCCACGATCTGAGCACCAAGGATATATGCTGATGTCCTCCCTAAGGGCCATGTGTAGCTGGACCCTCGTCCCCGTAAGGAGGAAGGAGTCGCCCGAACAATCGCGTTCTGGGCCCAGTATAGCTGGAGGCTAGCATCTCTGCCCCTCGGGTGATGGACATATGTAGACCCCTATCCCAGGATCCTTCTCCTGGAATCGTGCGTGACCGCAGGGCTGGGTATGTTCCCACCTCCGCTGGGTCCGCCATATCGCAATAAGCGGATTCCTCCATGGTCCGAACCACACGACCTTAAACTGTGTTGTCTGGTCCTACCACACGACCGTAAACTGTGATCGTCTTGGCCGCCCGACGAGAAACGACACTGCATCGTGACGTTCTCCTCAGGGGACACTCACGTTGGGCGCTGGTTAATAACCACACCATTTATCAATGCCCTTCATGGCATGATTATTGTGGCGACGCTAGGGATTTCTCAATCACAGGCTTGTCACTACACAAAGAAAAACCATCCACCTTTAAGGACAAACAAGAAATATCAAATGTCGCTTCTTTTGGGTGCGAGGGCTAGACCCGCACCCCTCCCCGCGCTGGTGCCCGATTGTGTTGCGCTGCGCTTCAAGAACTACGTGTGGCTTGATTATCATCCTTATGGGATACGTAGGAACGCCCGGATGTTTGAAACTTCGGGTCCATCCCCCCACCTCTTAGAGATTCCCCCTTCTCTGGGGAATCCGCCGCCTTCGGGTCACCCTCAAGGCGTGTCCCTCGACCCCTTGCAGTGGTCCACTAGTGTCAAGAGTACTCTGGTTTATTGCCAGGAGGGTCAGGTTCAGCTTGGTCAGGTTCCTTCCACTTTTCAGGCTTCGTGCTCCCTTTCATTCGGACCCATCGCCTACGCCCTGGGTGGAGCCCCCGTGAGCGGTTTGGACACAATGCCTCAGTGCTCTCCCACCGACTCGGGCTGGTGCCCCCAAGGGCCTCGGGTAGCAAATCGATATCAATCCTGCGCTTGAGTGGTTGATGCTCGTTTGCTGCCTCATTCCACCAACGTTCAGTGCGATATTAATGCTGCTTTTCCGCCACGGTCGGCAGTACTCCCATATCGTTACGCCGGTGCCCTCAGTCCTTGAGTGAATGGCCGCATGATTCACATTTTCCACCTCCCATTCTGACCAGGCGAAACCTCGACACTCTTGACACTATCCCTTAGTGCATCTTCACATATCCAGGGGATAGGACCACGATGTGGCGTACTTTGAGGCTCTTATGGTCCGAGCTCTAAGACCTTAAACTAAGATCTGCCCCTATGGTCCAAGCTCTACGACCCTAAACTAAGATCTCCCCAAACGGGGTTCTACGTCCCGCATGACGTTAAAACTGCACTCTCATAACTACGTGTGGCTTGATCTCCAGCCTGATGGAGTACGTAGGAACGCCCGGGCATCTCGACTCGGGTCCAGCCTCAGGGATCGTTAAGTCCCGCCCCTCCTCGTCGCCGGCCGTCTGGACTGGCTTCTGGTAGAGTGGTGCAGTTGTGATATTCTCCCCGATTCAGATCAGGATGCCCCATTGCAATGATGGGAAGCGATAGTTTCCTCATCAAAGAGATTCTGTCTGAGAATTGAGGTGATTCACGGCCAGATTAGTGCATCCGCCTAATACGCTTTCCCCACGGTGGTGCAATTTTGAGAGCGTTAGATTCTGTCCGAACAAATCGTCACTTCGCCCCACACTTCGCATGCCCTGTTGATCTGGGTTTCCACCCTTGTGCCTGAAGGAACCCCCAAAGCGGCATTAATGATGACATGTGATCCGCCTCCTGCAATATGAATGATGACCTTCGGTCCGTCTATTGCAGTAGTATGGTCGATTGATCCATTGTCCGCTTGCCGTCTTGGGCATTTCCTGGAAGGCCGATCGTCATGGATTTCTGAATTCGGGACATGCGATTCACCCTTTCTCATTTCCCTATGTTCGGATAAAATCTTAACGCCCCTAGCGTTGTCCCGCTCGTGTGTCGGAACAAGTTGGGGGGATGATACATTGATTAGGTCTGAGGTCTCATGTCCTAGGAATGGCCTCCCTCTCTTCTTTAGAGATCCATGCCCAATTGTGGATGCCTGAAGCTTGGTTAATGCTCCCGCGAGACAATGAATTGTGGGAGCATGTTAAGCCAAAAGATGCAGATAAATATATTGGTTCATACAAATGGATCGAAGTATTGAGTAGCGGAAGCAAATGTTCTGGGAGTGGCAAAAACAAAGCCCCTAGGGATTAGCGTGCTGAATAAGTCTTTCTAAAGCCGCTACCCTTTGGCTGGCGGCCTCCAAAGCTGCTTCTTGCTCTCTGCGTGCCCTCTCTTCGTCGGCGGTTGCAGCACGCAGTTCGCTGATCCTGGCTTGTGCACGCTCCCGCTCGACTTGAAGTGTGACCATCTGTTGGCCCGCCTCCGTCAGCTGTACCTGGGCGTCATCCAGCTGGGCCGTCAGTTGCTCCACAAGCTCAGTACACGCTGCGACGAAGACCTCCTTCTCTGCCGCTTGCCCTTCGAGGCGCCGGACATCCTGCTCCGCCACGAGGAGTGCCCGCGTGTTCTCCGACACGTCCCGACATTGTGCGATGTCGGCACACTGGCGGCTCTCTCACATCTTTTCGGCCATGAAATCACGGACCGTCAGATGGAGGCGTTGAGCATCAGCTCCCCCGGCACACAGGAAGCGTAGCCAGGTTTGAAGTGATCCCATGCGCCCCATCCACTCTGATGGGTCTCGCTTGAGGAAGCGCTGGATGCACTTCCACCCCCTGCCTCGCGTTATCCGGCTCTCCTCGACCGCCTCCGCGTCCGAGTCGTCCATCTCCTCGGGGTCGGCAGGCCAGTAGGCAGGGAAGGCAGCCAGCAGGTCTGCTGCAGGGTCCGCCCCTGGGATGTCCTCACGGGGGATAGGTTCCCCAACATCTGGGCGACCTTCTTCTCTCTCCCCAGCGGCGTTGACACCCTCGTCAACCCCCGACCTCTCTCCGATGGCAGCACCGCCGACGTCCGCAGCCCCATGATCAGCAGTTGGTGGGGCCGGCTCGGTGTGGGAAGTCTGTTCCGGAGCAGGCGGCATGTCTACCACTGGTCCACTCGTGGATGGCCCGGGTTCGGCAGCCCGACGAGCCTCCAGTGTTGAGATCACTGCGCAGGGCATGCCGTGGTTAGTCACGGATCGTCAACGGCAAGCACCGACCGTAAGGTAAGGAGACTTACGGGAATCCAAGGCGTCATCTTCCACTGTCTCGGCCGCCGCAGGAGCAATTGCAGCAGGGGACCCTTCAGTGCTTGTCAATTCAATAATGGGTGTTTGGCCCCCGCCTTGTCCTGCTGGCGCCTCTCCTACTCTTACTGAGGACGCCTGACCAACATCTGTGCACTCCTGAGAAAGGTGGAGAAATGGGTTAGAAGATGCATAAGAGAATGGATGAAGCATGTTGAGTAGGGATAGAAGCGGACCTCGAGGAGCTCGGTGATTTCGATAATGTCAGAGCCGGCCACCTCGCCGCTCTCCCGCGGGATCCCCGGATGGGACCTTCCCTCCGAGCCTTCATCCTCCCCCGTCTCCTCCTCTTCCTCGGAGTCATCGCTACTATCATCTTCCTCCGGCGGCATCTGTTCTGGAGCAGGCTCTAGACCGAGCATCACCTTCACCAGAAGGGATGGCTACGCACGCTGACCACGCTGGCGCGCGTACTCATCCATGGCCGTCAGATATGCATACCGCCGGTGGAAGTTCACCCTGTCGGCGACCTGAAGGCGCCCGACCTCTGGCAGATGGATTCCTTCGCTGGTTATCTTCTTCCAGATGATTTCGGTCCCGAGCGACTACTGCAGGGTCATCCAGGCCGACCACAGCGCCGGGGAGACTGCATCGTGGGAGGGTTCGAGAAGACGCCTTACCTGCTTCCCCGGCCGCTCTTTGACCACCGCACGTGCCGCCTCTCTGGGCGCCGAGGTCGTGGCGGCAGCCTGCGATGTGCCCGCCGCCGAAGTCCCTGCCCGCGCCGGCTCTACTGCTTGGCGCGCCTCCGTTCTCCCCCGTGTAACAGCGCCTCGCCTCCTTCCTTGACGCCCGGTCTCCGCGCGGGTGACATCGAGCCGCCGAACTGGCTTCCGTAGAAGCCCCTCGGGGTACGCGATCGCCCGGTGTTCGGCGTACTCGGTTGCCAAGCCTGCGTCGACCCCGGTAGGAGGGAGAGTGATGAGGTCGCCGGAGCCGAAAGCGGCGAACATTAGCCACATCTGGCGAAGGACGCAAGGGTTCGTCTCCTCCCGGACAGCAGTGAATACCCTCTTCGGCATCCGTTGAAGGCACCCGAACTTCCTGGCGAACCGGGTTGGCATGTAAGGCTCGCAGATCACCTTCCCGTCGATCCGAGCCACGAGCACCCCGCCCCGCATGTTCAGGAAGTATTCATGCTGCTCCAGCGGACCCTGCCCATTGTCGATCATCTGGCCGACGGGAGTGGGGAACGGGCTAAAGTTGAAATTGGCGTGATTTCCAATCTGAATCCTCACTCCCTCCTCACTTAGGGTCATCGGAGCGACCCCCGCGATGTTCAACAGGGAGGGTCGCAGGCCGTTGCCCGGAGGAATGATGGCGATTGGAAATGTGTACCCACCGAGGTGAGCAGCCACCCAGCCGTGGAAGAATTGAAATGGCCCGCAGATCCTTCGTGGCGACCCCCCTCGCGAGATGCGTCCCAGGATGGCATACAGCTTCGCCAGCACTGGGACCCCAAGGTTGTATCTTTTGTTGGCGGCCATGGCGCCCGCCATCGCCAGTGTCGCCGGGCGGACGCCCATCCTCGCGTCCCGCACTGGAAGGAGCCACCCACTCAAGAAGGCGGCCAGAAACGCCGCGTACCGGACATTTGGGTCCCGAGCCTCGATGACGCAGTACCCCCATGAGCGGTAGTTGCCCGTCTCCAGGACCCGCCAGTACGACCCGTTCCGGCTCCACTGAGCCGCGGTCGGGCACCGCTTCCCCCTGCCTGGCATCATGACCGCTGGGTCATGCTCCAAGAACTCGTCGAACCACTCCTTGTAGGCTATGTCCTTGTGGAAGTCCTTGATCCCAAGCCGCTGCGTAGCCAGGTCAAGTAGATGCCATGTCAGAATGGGAGTCCGTGACCTGTCTTCCTAGATGTTCTTCAGGGGCAGGAACTCATCGTATTGGTAACCCTCCAGCGGGATACCTCCGATGCAGTGGATGTCCCAGAGACCGATGCTAACCTCCCCATGGTGAAGATGGAAGGTGTCGGTATCCGGGGACCAGCGGGTGAACAGCTCCGGCCCGAGCTCGGACTGCTGGTAGAAGTGGAACTGCGACGTCCACACCGCCTCAAACAGGCCGATGTACCGCAGCTCCTCCACGAAGTGATCGCAGGTGTGGCATACCCAGAACGCCCAGGCCCACTCACTGGTGAAATTGCCCCCAGACCGCAAGTCCCAGTCCTTCAGCCAGCCCTTGGTGTCGTCAGTGACACTCTGGCGATATGTGCTCGAGTAGAGGGCTGGAGAGTTCTCCACAGTAGGCTCACTCCCGACGATGGTTCGCGTCCTCGGGTTCAGGACATAGACATCTAAGTGCCTGGTTTCCCTGGAAGGATGCCCATTGTTGGTGATGTTATAGCGGGGAAGCTCGTCCTCCCGAGTCACCCAGGTCTGTGGCGCATCAACCTCGAACCCTGGCATCGGAACCTCATCCAGGATGCCAAAGTTCCAGAGCGGAAGGTTGTCCGACAGCGGATATGTCTTCTGGGCCGGCGTCAGCAAGTCGAACAAGGATTGATTGTTGGAAACAATATCCTTGGCTCCGTAGACCTCCCCGTTCGCCGCCATCTCAGCTCTGCGAATGGCGGCATCCCCCTCATTCCCTTGATTCGCGGCCATCTCAGAAGCTCTGGGAGTCGTGTGGGTTAAGGGATGAGGCGTGCGGAATCGGAAGAGGCTGGTAGAGAAGTTTGAGAGTTGGTGCGCAATCCTAGGGGACGACGCGCAATTGGGAAGTCTGTCGCGTAAAACCCCGGGTGTTCGTGCAAAAACAGGCCGAAATCCGGAAAGCTTTACGCGACGAATGGGTGAATTCCGCGCCGGAAAGGGCAATTTCGCACGCGAGAGCTTGGAAGCGTGTCGCGCGAAAGGCTGGTGTACGGTGCAGGGGACCCAGGGCCCCTATTTATAGGCGAGGCCGGGTGTCCGCGCTGCGCGGAAAGCGCTTTGCGTGACTGAGCCCGCGAATTCCGCGCCTGACGCCCCTTTTGCGCGCCACAGTCCCGCGCCACCCAGGACTTCGGCATTCCGGCGTCTCCCTCGGAACCCGATCGTTGCGACCTCTCGCCGATCAGATTCCGAGGGGGGGCTTTTGTAGATGCCGGAAAAGTCCGTTGTTCCCAAATGAAGCTCCGGATGCGGAAAGCGAGGTCATATTTGGAGTCAGAAGCATGTTTCGGAGGGCCCGGAGGTCTTGCGCGGAATTTTGGAGACCCGCGCGCAAAGTTGCAGTGCCGTGCGCAAACCTCCCGGGATGCGCGCAACGCGCTGGGCCGGCGCGCAATTTTGCGCGCCCGTGGCCCGCGCGACTCCTTTGCGCACCGGGCCCAATTCCGCGCCCGCGAAGGGAATTCCGCGCCTGGGGTTGCCTATAAATATAAGGCGACCCCCGACGTTTTGGAGGTGCCCGGAATTCGAAGAGTCGCTCGTTCGCGCAATCCAACCCCCTCCGCGCGCAATGCCGATCTTCAGGTAACCTTCTTTCTTTCGTGCAATAAAGCTTCGGGGTTCGCCTTCGCGCGCAATCCCCTTGGCTCCTTTCCTTTGAACAAATCTCCACCCAAAGGCATTCGCGCGCAAAAGAAGCCTCTTGCGCGCAATTGCCCCCGGGTGCACGCAATCCAGCCCGATTGCGCGCACCCCCTCTTTCAAAGTGGCCATTCGTTAAAGAATGAGTCGTTGCCCTCGCGCGCTATCCGAAGCCCGGTGCGCGCAATCTCCATCTTCCGCGCGCAAAGCGCTGGCCCAATTGTGCGCCAGCCGCCCTTTTGCGCGCCGACCCGCGGTATTGCGCGCCAAGCTCCTCTTTTGCGCGCAATCCGCCGGGGTCGCCCCTTTGACCCCCTGAGGGTTCCGCCCGCGTGGCGCCCGATGACCCTCATCCCGGGTGCCCGTACCGTGCGTTGTCTTCCCGTGCGACCCTCCTGGCTCGCGCGAAGTGACACGGACCCATCAGCGGCAACCACCACATCCGAGCTACAAGACGTTAAACTGTTCAGCATTCGTCCCGCATGACGCTAAACTGCACCATGTCCAAGCTGCACGACGCTAAACTGCCTAGCCCCCATCTTCCGCACGACAAGACGTTAAACTGCCAAGCATCTTTGTCCGCGCTGCAAGATGTTAAACTGCCAAGTGTTTCGTCCAACATGACGTTAAACTGTGCCACGTCCACGCTGCAAGACGTTAAACTGCCAAGCATCTTCATCCTCAACACACGACGTTAAACTGTACTTCGTCCGGCAAGACGTTAAACCGTCCGCTTCGTCCTCAACACACGACGTTAAACTGTACTTCGTCCGGCAAGACGTTAAACCGTCCGCATCACCCGATCACGTGCCATGCACGTAGGGTCCCCCCCGGTTTGGATGTGGCCCCCACCCGCTCGTCTCTGCAGGGATGTCGGGATTGGAGTGGCCTTCGCCCACAGGGGTAGGGTATTACAAACCCCTAGTTTCTTGTGGGGGGACTGCACATGTGTATCTCCATTGTGCTTCCCCACTGCCGAAGCCAGTAGAGGGCGTGACTGGGATCGAGGTATCTCCTACTTTCGGCCCAAGTCCCTCTTCAACTGAGTTTTGCCACACTCAGGTTGCCTCAGTGCGTAAGTCCTGACAGAACGAACTACGTGGACTTTGATCCCTGTCTCCTAAACAGGGTACGTAGGAAGCCTCCCTGAGGTTCAAGCCCACCACTTGGTCATCCCGGTCGTATTCACGCCGGTTCGTCCATCAGTGGACCCCTCCCGGGTTCACATTCGCGTCGATTCACTTATGAATCTGCCCCCGTGGGGGACTGCACGTGTGTATCTCCATTGTGCTTCCCCATCGCCTTTTTCTATTTCTCCTACCAACGTCCAGCCTGACGTGAAACTATGATCCACCCGGCCGTTCCATCCCCCTCTGTGCGAGGTGGTTCGGTTCAATCCTCCACCCGGCGGCCTCGACCTCCTCGTGAGTCGGCTTGCCAACGTCCAACATGACGTTAAACTGTATATCCGAACTACGCTGACTTTGATCCGTGCTAACGCGCGGTACGTAGGAAGCCCCTACGGGGTCCAAGCTCTTCACTCCATCATCCATCCTGATCCTTACCCGGGCCGCCACATCCCGGTGGGGTCATGCCATTTCACTCCACTCCACTTCACCCGGGAAGCCGCCCATGTGCTGGCCCCAGCGTCGGAGGTTCCCCGCAAGGGGTTCTGCCATCTGATCCACTCCTCGTGTTGATCAGTCAGATGCCGTCCCCGCTGGACGTTAAACTCGCGGCATACCCCGTGTTAAACATGGGAAGCTGAGGAAAACCTCCGTTAGCGCGGTTCCTCGTACCCAGCGCGGGATGCCTCAGACCATCACACCTTCGAGAAGCCCTATTAGGGACGGAAGACAGACATGCAGAGCCGCAGTGTTAAGACACGCTCCCAACACCCGGAGCCACCTGGTCTCCTCACCGCAGGTTTCTTCCCCGACCAGACTCCTTGGAGCGTCCGGGCGGAAGCAGCGTAATTAACCGGTGTCCATGAAGATATGGCACCGGGAACGAGATTCACGAACATTATTAAATCTATGAGGGAGACCCGGATTAGGCGACGAGTTCCGAGGAGACGTCCACAGAAGGAGGAGCCGACATCCCATCATCTCGGTTTCGATCAAGGAGCAGACGTCCCTGAATAAGGGACGGATGCCGCCCGCCCTTGGAAAGCAGGACTGCGGGGCCACAAGCCGCGCTCCCATCCCCTCGGGTCGACGGGAGCACGCGCGAACGCGTCCTGGCGGAACAGCGTCGGAACAGAGGCCCGACACACATCCGCACCGAAACAACACTTTTGTAGATATAGATTGATATAGTCAGAGAAAAGAGATCAAGACAAAAGACAGAATCTTTCCACGATTTCTTATAGGTAAAACCTCCAACGTAGAATTAAAGGAAAAAAACTAGGTTAGTTGGAGAGGATGAGAACCTCATATCCCTTACAGAGGGATTCTCAAGAGATACATAACCAATGACACTTTTTTAAATAGGTGTCCCTCATAAGAAATTGCTATGTTGAAGATCCCTATACAGATAGAACTCAGCACCATGTGGAAAATTGCTACGCGAATAGAACTTGACCCTGAGTAGAAAAATGCTATGTATACGGAACGTGGCCTCATGTAGCAAAATGCCACGTAGACCAAACTCTGGTCCGTATACCACCATGGTATATAGACTTAACCCTCACCAGCACAACGACATGCTATGAAGAAGAAACCCCACTCCGCATACATAAATTATATGTCGAATGTTGTGTCTCTAGTCATTCCACCCTCTTGGTCCAATAATTTACATTCATTTAAATTGCATCATCCATAGCCCCTCTATGAGACAGTCTCTCAGCATCATGCCAATGCCACTTTCAAATCGACTAGATGACTAGGATAAAATAATAGGGTAGAAAAACATGTCTTTTTGAGTTTACATACCCATTATAAGTGTTGTCATTTTGGTTATCCTTGTAATAAGGAGGACCCCTCTAGAATGTACCTATGTTTATGTTCTTATGATAACAAGGGTTTCAAACATGGGATAGACACATATACCTCCCCATTCTATGAATTAAGGGAAACTTCATGCATTTCTATTCTATGAGGGATAGTGTTTAACTTTCTCCCCTTTTCCCATGAACCATTGTTAGAGAAATCCCGCTAATGTAAGCCCCTATCATTTCTTGTGGGAGGTGGAGCCTTTCTCCTCTTCACCTCACCTTGGCACATGTCTGAATAGATCACTAAATGTGACTACCCTTGATATGAAAACAAGGGAGGAAATGGGAGAACTCCAATACCCCCTCCCCACTCTCCCTTCAGGCTCCATCATCATCCATCAATGGGTGGGGAGGATTGTGAGATTATCAGATTGATTAATTTATCTTGTTTATCACACTGATCATGACTCATGTTTTCTTACAGGTTAGTGGTGATCATGACAGCTGCATGAAGCTAAACATAAAAGTCCTTCTCTATAGATATAATTCCCAACCACATGGGATGTTTCAATGCGTAAGCCCCATATTTCTGAACTATGTGGAAATTTATTACCAATTATCCATGAAATGTAGGAAACCACCAAGAGGATTAAACCTGACACATTCCTTTTTCATATTGGTCCACTCTCATCCAGATTTAATGAAGTTAAACTATATGAGTTACAAAACATTGTGGGTTACGATTCCTCTCATGGGGAAACATAGGAATCCCATCTTACAGGTTCTATCCCAACATTGAATCAATTTCTACCCCCTAAGAAGATGAAAAAATCTAGAGAACCACATTACATGGAATGAAATTTCATTCTCTCATTGAATGATTAAGGATTTCCTTGTCTATACATAAGAGAGGAACATTGATGAAGAACCATATATACATATAGATAATTATGAAAACATGTATATTTATGATTGATATTACTTAGGGATATGTTGTGGAGACATTCATGGGAATGAAACAAGGATTCATGAACATATGAATATAGATCAAATCTAAAAGGGAGTCCAAAAATAGGCAAGATTTGTCCTCCAAAAGGGTGAGATGCATTCGAGTTCCCATTCCCTTGACCAATACGAGTTTTTAAGTGTAATTGGCCATATCATTCAATGAATGCTGACCATTGGAAGGTAGTTCCATAGATCATGTATGTGATATCTATTGGGCGTTTATAGATCCATGAATAAACCTATTGGAGGCCATACAAGTACATTGCACCAGACGTGGACTGACTTCATAAAAACATAACCCCATACAATCACTCAATAGGACCAATATACTTGGAGTCAAAACAAAAATGGTGAATAAAACATGAACCACTTAATTATGGAACCCATTTCTTATGATAAAAAGGATACACTTATCAATCCCCATTGGACCATTTATTTTGGGTAAAACTCGTCTTTGGGTCAAAAAAATTGTGATCCCTACCTGAATCCTTAACCAATGTAGTGGTGTTACCCCGACTCATGCCACATTCACATATAAAAGGGAAGAGGTCCAAGAATGGTCATAAATTATACATATGGTCATGATATGATACATTGATAGGGGTTTGAAGTCTATAATTTTCACATATATAATAGAAATTATTTAGTGCTTCCTTCAATCCAGTGGCATCCCAAAAGTTTTTATTGACACACATGTTAACCAATGTAGCGATCAGGCCCTCCATGAAGAAGAGGAATCTGTTTCCCACCCAACATCTCCAAATATAGGATTCAAAAGGATTGATCCAAGATTACCACCAAAACGGTACTCTCTAGACATTGGAGATAGTAAGACATCCCCTCTAGTCGATACAGTCATTCCATCCACCAACTCAGCAGCGGTTAGGGTCCCCAAACCAAACTTCTCCACTAGTCATCTTTAATCGTTTCCTTTTCATGTCCCCGAAACATGAAAATGAATTCATAACTTATGCTAGGGAGGTGAGTGAAATCATATCTAATGAATTTTCCCCTACTGCACAGGTTCCCCACTCAAGGAACCCTGCAGGAAGATGTCACTACCAACACCATGTGGCCCAACATCCTCATTCTGAAGAGTATATCATGCCGAGGGATCTTGATTAATTTAAACAAACACATATCCCCTGAGATAACTTCAAAGGATGATGAATTGTTAATCATAAAAAGATCATAACCTTAGTTCTTGAGGAAGATATCCTCCAAGAAAATACCACAGCAAACAACAAGCATGGATACATTCTCTCTCCCTCTTTTTAAGCCCTCCATGAATAGATTAAATTAGAAAGAAAAATAAGCTAACGGTATTAAGCTATATTTAATATATTTTAAGAACATTAATATTAAATTACAGAAGGTGGATGAGAATAAGAGATATTGAAGAAAAACTTGCATTAAAATAGAATTACAAAAACAGACACTTATAATACTATAACAACGAAGAAGAAAAATGTAAATGAAAACAAAGAGATGGGGAAAGGTATATCAATTAAAAAATTGAGTATGGAAGGTCCTCTAAATCATTTTTCATGTATTTGTTCTTGCCAATTGATGATCATATCTTCTGAAATTCCAACCCTTTGGAATGTAGTGGAGGGGATGTATTTATAGCCCAATGTTGTGGGATGTTTACATTCCAAAACTACCCCCCAATTTCATCAACGCTTTGATAAATTATAAAGATGCCTCTCGAGATATGATATTATTATAATTTGTAGATAAATATACCCTCTATCTACTCTGAATATTTGGCAGCCATTGGACTTAAGGAGAAAATGTTATGGCCGGTTGATTAAAAAAAGTTAATCTGTCCAATTTAATCCAATCTTTTTGAAGTCTAAAATATGAATGGGTTTTTGAATTGGAAAATTCCTTCAAATCCGAATGATTTATTCAAAAAAGTAGGTCCTATATATATATCCTCTTTCAAACTGAAAAATCTGAGATTTATATGATGATTACATCATGAAATATGTCATGAATAGTGTCCGGATATTAATTTCTATCCAGAATTGTGGTATGGAAATCAAGGTAGTAGTTGGGCCCCTTTTTCTTGTAGTTGTACCGTAAAATATTTATCAATAATTTCTTAGTATAATATCGAACATATGGTGGAGTTTTAGAAAATTTGGGCTTGCGATTAAGACCAGTACCTCAATCATCATGGCTAGTCCAGTTTCATCACAAATTATTTGGGTCTTCCTGTGTAAACCATATGACCCTCAAAATGGAAGATTTTCCCAATGGTTCCTTCTAATGATATGTTTTAAATTGAAAAAGGATTACTAAAAACTAGAAATCACAAAATTATTATTAGCAGGGTGATAGTTATAAATAATATAGTAAACTGACTCAATTGGACTACTTCTAAAAATGCTCAAAAGTCATAATTATAATTAAAACATTAATCTTTCACACTAATTAGGAACATTTCATATAAAATAATGAAAGGGGGTATATAATAAGTCATGAAAATATTAATTACCTCTACTCCCCACACTTATTCTTGTGCATGTCCTCATGTGAAACAAATAAAAAAAACATTACAAAATCATTTTCACTCACCAAAAAATATTAAAATTTTGTTTTCTCCAATTAAGGGAGGTTTAGACTATTTCACTCATCCATATTCAATTAAACCTCAAATTTTTATAGAGACAATGTTCCAAAAACAACTCTTTTTTTAATGCTCTAATTTAGAAATGGAAAATGTGGACACTCAAAACTCACACCTCTCAAGATGATAAAATTCATTTCTGGAGGTTCCCTCTTGCACCAACAAAAAGTGAAAATCTTAGAGTTTGATAGAGCTCTCAGCTTCCAATATCTATCCAAAGTGAATAATAATAAAGAGGCCTTTTGAAGGGTTTTTTCTGTGGCTATGGGACAGTAGGAATATAATGTCCAAGAGAGAGAAGAAGAGGGGTAAAACACTAACATGGACAATGAAATGCTCATTTTTTTTGAAATGAGACATGAAAGGAAATGGAAATACATATTTACGAGGGAATGAAAATGTGAAATAAGACACAAAAGTGGAAGGAAATATGAAGGTAATGAGAAGATGGAATATTTACAAAATACAAAACTTCTCCCAATAACATAAGAATATAATGCAAGTGTTCTTTTTTTCATTTTTTTGAAAGTTGAACTTGAAACAGATCTCACACTCATATCCCAATCCATGATTTATCTTCTCAAGACACTAATTGTAATAGTTATAACAGGACCAAAGGCTGATAATTAGTGATTTTTGACCTACCCAAGACACAAACCAATTTTTTTGATTATTTTTTCATTTTATTTATTTTTTTATGAACACTTGTCAATAAAATTTGAACAATAAGTTATAAGAATATATACATTCCAAAACCACCCTGAATGAAAACCTCTCCACCACACTGAAATGGATGCTTTTCCCACGAGAAGATGATAACATGGGGAAATAAACAAAGGGTTCCCTAAATAAAATATATTCCCCCACACTTAAATTTCATAAAATTATTCAATGAAAATCCATGTTGATATTTGGTGGGAAAAGGTATGAGGATTGTAATGTGGCTATCAATGAAATGGTTTTCATAGGCTCAAAGGGGATTTCAAAAGGGGGATTAATGTATGTTTAATGGGAGGTTATCTAGCTATAGTGATTCTCATGTGGTTCATAAAATACCTCTATTATATTAATGCACACTAAAGTAGGAAATTCTGCTCGAAGGTCCACAAACTCATGATTAACAAATGGGGGTGAAAAAACAATCATTTTGAAAATATAGCCATAGGTAGCCTTGGCATGAAAGCCAATGTTTGTTCTCATGGATGGAGAAAATAATTTTCCAAATAAAAAATTGAGCATTCAAAATTTGTTGGTTTTGACACAAAATTATTTGTCCAAAGTCATAATGAAAATACAATAATTTTGAGATGAAAACATGTCTGTTGACTCCCCAAAAAGGATGGACTAAGTTTCCAAACTATATGGGGAGTTAGAATGACTCTTGATTTTTTTGTAATTTTTTTGTTATGATGATTATTTTTTTGTTTTTTTTTTGTTTTTAATAATGACACACCCACACAAAAGAGAAAGTGAAAAAGAAAGGGTTTGATAAATAAAGTGGTAAAAAAATGAAATATAGAGGAAGATGAATAAATTGGTAGAGAAAGGAAGAGAGAGAGAGTTAAAGGGAAAGAGGAAACCCTTGGATTGGATGTGGTGGGTTGCTATATCCATCCTGTGGTGGGTCGACTGTAGAAGTTGGGGATCCAGTGGAAGTCAACGTGGTTCCATGATTGTGGGATGTTACCTAAAAATAAAAAATCATTATTCATCAAATGAAAACTAAAAAGAAATTAAAATTTCATTAAATTAAAAGAAAACATGGGTTGCCTCCTATGAATCACTGCATTTATTTTTTCTACAGCTGGACTGTTACAGTTTACTACCCATAGATTGATGGTGACCATCATATTTTCTCAACTCCAGTGTGCTTCCAGAAAAACTTCTCCTTTGGGATTCCTGATGATTCATTGGAAAATTTCATCCCATACTTGTTGATGTTCTTTCAATTAAATGGGGGTATAAAGAGAATATTTCTATCCTTGGTTTTGTATTCAATGTGAGGAATTATTTTATCCACAATGTGATGGTTTTATATGCTTAGAAATTTAGGAAGATTTCTTAATTAAGATGGTTCATTTGTGTAAGGATCAAATAACAAAAAAACCACAGTATGAGATCCCCATTGTTTTTGACTTGTTTATCTCATCACTTACCGATGTAGAGTAATGAGAATCAGTGGAGTCATAAGACTGAATAAAATTTTCAATATCCTTTACATCAATTTTGTTCACCAAAGAGTGGTCAATTTCAACATCACTAATGATCACTTTATTAAATAGGGAACAAATATCACAAACATCACTACCATTGGGACAATATAAACACGTTGGTTCAGGGTTCACCTCACAAATAAATGAATTTTCAGAATCATGGTTAAGAAATGATTAATTTTGGATATTCAGATTTGAATCGACAAATGAGAATTCTAGTTCATTTTCATTATTACCATCCAAGTTGGGGCATTGGAGTTCAAAGGTGAGGTGAGATTCCAAAGAGTTTTCAGGATTCTTTATATCAATGGAGTCTACATTTGTAATGTCAACCTCGACTTCTCCATTTATGACTAGGTTAATTAGGATGCAATATTAACAAACTCTTCTATTAGTAGAACAGAAAGAACATGATGGATTGGGATTAAACACACTCTCAGAGGGAGTTTCAGAAGAATGGATGGAGAAAGTAGATTCATTCTCTTATGGGTATCACATTGATTTAATAATATTGAACTTGACCAGTTGGTCAAAAATTCCATGGATAAGAAGCTAGCATGAACATAAATTTTGGTTTTATAAGTCATGAGGAATGGTCTTCCTAAAATCATTGCAGATTGAAAATAAGTTGTCTCAATTTCCATGTGAGGACATAGAAGTCTTCTGGGAAGATAAGATCATTCACACAAACAAGGAAATCCTTGATTATACCCTCAAGACTAGTAGTGCTTCGGTTGGAAAATTGAATGAAAACACCCATTATATGTAAGGGACCAAGTCCATGTTTGATGAATATGGATTTTCGCATGACATTAATTGAGGATCCTTGGTCTATGAGTGCATCATCGAAGTTGGGACATCCAATTTTGCATGGAACCATAAATATTCCTAGATCTTTGAACTTTTTGGTAATAGACTACTGGGTGGAAACATTTTCAAAGGTCCTAAGTTTCCTCTTGTGGGTTCACAATTCCCTAATAAATATGGATGGCATAGGGATTAGTTTTATGGAATCTAAGAGGGGAATGTTGAATTCAACATATCTAAACAATTCGAGCATTTCTGGATCAGGTTAAATGAGCTTTCTTGGATTTGAAATGGATTGAGGAAAAGGAATTTGGCTCATAAGTGGAATCAAAGGAGGTGAGGGAATGGAATCAAATTCATTATCAAGTTTCATTTTCATTTCATTTTCTAAGTCAATATTCAAACGGGTTGGAGGAGTTATCTTGAGGCATATCAATTTTCTTCCTCGATCTATGTGTAATTGAAATTAAATTACCCTTGGCGTTGGGTAATGGTTGAGCTGGATGTTGGGAATAATTGGATGGTTGCTGCTGACCAATGTGCGATCCATGTTGACCAATTCGGGTTTCAATGTTTTTGAGGCTGCAATGGTTGAAGGAGGAACGATATTCCAATGCACATTCCCATGGTTTCTTAGAAGAAGAGGATTGTCCCAGATTGGGATTGCCTAGATTTTGATTCTTGGGACATTGATTGTATTGGTTTTGGAATTGGGAAGGCTCAATAAGATAACGGAATCAAGGAGGAAGATTGTTCCTTTGAGGTTGAGGAATAAAAGGATACGGTTTTTTGAAGTTACCAATACCTTGACCATATTGAAACAAGTTTGGGTTTTTAAAAGGGAATTGAGGGGGGTGAAATATGTTATTACAATACCTCAGGCCTTGGTTATAGGAATAAGATAAGGGCTCAGAGTGAGGATGGATGAAGTTTCTAACAAAATGACCTGATAGTTGAGGGTTGGTGTTCCACTAATCATATTATGCATTGAGCTCCATTGGTTCATTTGAATCAGATTGATCCTCTTGAATTTGTGGACATGTGTCAGTTGTATGAGATGAAGATTTGCAGATTCCATAGTTTTTGATAGGTCTAGGAAACATTGATTGTGGAGAAGATGATGTTGGGGATTTGGTAGCCACAGCTACTTCTCACACAAGACCTGTATGTTCACTCCTCCACTCGGTCATATTTTTCGGATCTATGGATTTATTTTCGTGGATTTATTTTACTTGCTCATGTGATTTCGTATAGAATTGTTTTGTGTTTGCAGCCATGTTTCTTATAAGAGATCTTGCTGCTATATGAGTTTTATCAACAAGGTAACCACCACTTGTGGCATCAATGAGGGTTCTGTCCATAGCCAATAACCCCTCATAGAAGTATTGGATCAAGAGTTGGTCAGGGATTTGGTGTTGTGAGCAGGTTACGACATTATTTTTGAACCTCTCCCAGTATTCATGGAGTGATTCACTTGGGAAATGAGGGATACCACTTATTTCCTTTTGGATAGATGCAGTACGAGAAACAGGAAATAATTTCTCCAAGAAGAGTCGCTTCATGTCATTCCATGTGGTTATAGAACTAGGAGGTAGGTAGTAAATCCAATATTTGGTGGAGTCACATAGGGAGAAAGGGAAAGCTCAGAGTTTTATTTTCTCCTCAGACACCCCTAGAGGCTTTATGGTAGAGCATACTACTTGGAACTCATAAAGGTGGAGATGTGGATCCTCACCTACTATCCCATGGAAATGAGGTGGAAGATGATTCAAACATGATTTGAGTTTGAAGTCAGCCTCTATGTTTGGATATTGAATACCAAGAGGTCGATAGTTCATATCAGGGGAATGTTTCACTCAATTTCAGGTTCAAACATGATTTGAGTTTGAAGTCAGCCTCTATGTGGGTTCCTGAATTATTTGATTATCCCTAATGTTACTACTAATATGGAGAATTTTTCACTCAATTTCAGGTTCAAATAAATCCGACGGATTGTTTGGGAGTCTACGGGGCATTCAGAGAGATGTTTGGAGAATGGGGAAGACGAGTTTTTCTTTTTGTTTTTTTCAATTTGTTTTTAAAAATTTAGTTTTTTGTTTTGTTTTTTAACAATAACTTGAAAATAATGGCTAATTAATTACACCATCACTGAAAACAGTTTCATTTGAAATGTGCATCATATTTTCACCTATCAATCAGTAAAAGTTTTGATGTTGTGATAATGTGTATAGCATCACTCGGTTTGAATCTTCGACGTTGATACTTTTTAATAGTTGTTTGTTTTTAGTTGATTGTATTCTTATTAGGTAGGGGGGTTGTTTACAGAGCTTATGAAATGATTTATTGATTAATATTTACTTAAAAAATTTATATATATTGGGGTGAGTTCATTTTTAGGGAGTTAAGCTTGTGATATCCTTGAGCTTTTCTTTATATTGCATTTAAATTAACACCCACTTCACAAGATAATGTTGATTGCAATTCCTAGGTGTTAATGTTTTAATCCAAGCCATTACATAATATAGGATTCTAATATAAAAGAGATCTTGTTGATGGTAGTGTATTTATGGTTCCAATAATCCATGGAAACTACACGTTAAACAAAACAAGTCATTAATCTGTGACATGTTATGTCCAATATACACAATTTTAATTTGAAGAATATTCATCGAGAAAATACTCTCAATCACTAAACATCCCTAAATTTTGTATCACCCCAATAATAGAATTACTCAGCCAATAAGATAGTTATTAATCTGTTAAATATGCTAATGATCATGAATTATAAATAGAACAAAAATAAGGGGATATGAAAAGATTTGTGCGTCGAACACACACACACACACGAAGGGTGATCCTAATTAAAAACGAACATTAGATTGAATTAGATCGAATAATATGTGATGGGAATTAAACTGCATTTAAAATATTTTACGAACCTTAATATTAAAATACATAAGGTGGATGATTATAAGTGATATTGAAGAAGAAACATGCATTGAATCTGAATTACAAAAACATACACTTACAAAACTACAACAAAGAAGAACACAAAAGTAAATGGAAACGAAGAGAGGAGGAAAGGTCTCTCAAGTGAAAAATTGAGTATAGATGGTCCTCTCAATCCTTGTAAAGGCTTTGTTCATGCCAATTGATTCTCCTCTCTTCTAAAATTCCAACCCTTTTGAAAGGTTAGGAGGGGATGTATGTGTATCCCAATGTTGTGGGCGGTTTTCATTCCAAAACGACCCCTGTAATATCATCAACACTTTGATAAATTAGAAATCTGACACTCGAGATGTGATCTTCTTACAATTTTTAGATAAATATCCCCTATTTATACTCTGAAAACTTGGCATCTATTGGATTTAAGGAGCCAAATTATGGCCGGTTGAATACACAAAGTTAATCAGTCAATTTCAATATAAACTTTTTCTAGTCTAAAATATGAATCGGTTTTTGAATAGTAATATGCCTTAAAATCTGAATGATTTATTCAAAAACCTCACCTGTCTATATATCCTATTCCACACTACAAAATCTGAGTTTTATTTGATGAATACATCATGAAATATGTCATTAATAGTGTCCGGATTTTAATTTCCGTCCAGAATGTTGGGCTGGAATTCAAGGAATTAGTTGGGATCCTTCTTCTTGTAGTTGAACCTTAAAATTTTTATCAATAATTCCTTAGTATAATATTGAAAATACGGCAGTGTTTTAGAGTATTTGGGCACAAGATTAAGACCAGTAACTCAATCATCATGGATGGTCCAGTTTTATCATAAATTATTTGGGTCTTCCTGTGTGGAACATATAACCCTCAAAATAGACGATTTGTCCAAAGGTTCCTTCTAATTATATGTTTTAAATTGAATATGGAATCCTTCAAAATAGGAATCACAAATTTTTTATTATTAGGGTGACAGTTATAAAGAAAATAGTAAACTGAATCAATTAGACTACTTCTAAAAATGATCCAAAATTAATCTTATTATTAAAACCTTAATATTTCACACAAATTAGGGACATTTCATATAAAATAATTAAAGGGTGTATATAATAAGTCATGAAAATTTTAATAACATCAATACATTCCAAGGATGATGAATATTTAATTAGTAATAGGTCATCATCTTAGTTCCTGAGAAAAATATCCTCCATGAAAATACCATAGCAAACAACAAGAATGAATACATTATCTATCCCTCTTTTTAATCCCACCAAGAAAATACTATGGAAAATTATGAACAAGCGCAACCTCCCTATTATACTCCCCAAGGTCACCCTAAAAATAGTGTGGTGAATTATAAGGAGATATAAATCTTTACTGATCCACACGAAGGTTGTCATCTAGATTGGCCGGAAAACTATAGGCAGTCACATATCCCTACTAAGGATTATCAATCCCATCCGTCAAATATGTTGGAAATAAACTAAGATTCAAATTCATATGGATGAAAATCAATGACCATAAATAAATACACCATCAAGTAAGAAATGAAAATCCCTATTCTCATATATGAATCCCATTAGTCAAATTAGATGGAAACTGGAGAAAATAGCTAGCATATCCCAGCTATAAATCAGGGGAAGTCTTATTCCTCTACCTCAAAAAAGGATAACATCTAGTACCCAAAAGAAATCAAGGAGGAACAAAGAATGAAAAAAAAATTCCCACTACAACATTGAAATGGGAATATATCTGTATTCCATCCAAATATGTATCTCGACACAACCTAGAAATGATGGAGGGCCAGAAATAAGTTCCTGATCATATCTTCCATAACTATGATGACTTGATCACGTTAGTGGCCATATCAAGGAGTCAGGCCCACAACACCATCTCCCCATGAGGGGTGACTCATCCAAAAAATAATATGGTCACTCCATAGAATACCTTCATCCCTACGTCTGTCTAGGAGGTACTTCGACAATATTTTTCAATAAATGGACATCCCAATTAAGAAAGAAATACTCGTTCCAACTGGTGGACACTAATCCACCATTGTAGTCACTCTAGGTTAGGAATATATTCATACCAGAAATAAATATACCTATCTGTGTACCCTGGATGTATCATAAGAATAACTAAAACATGAACTCTTATATGATGTCTATTAACAACAACAGGAATCCCTATTCACACTCAAGAGACTGTCGAAAAATAAATTGTGCCAAAGGAAACAGGAAAATGAAGAAAATATTCATGACCCTGCTCTGCTGGAAGCTGGATTTCTTGATGCCATGAAACACCCATCAACAGAGGCTTAGGATCCTAACAATCTATTACCAATTTAAGTAATTGGAATTAGCAGTTGCGAAGGACCTCCATGCAATATTATTGCACGTAGCTCTGAAGGACCTTCTCAGAAAACCTATGAAGGCTTAGTTCATGGGAAAGATAAAATCGATAATGAGATCATATATCATGATGAGTTTCATGATAACCATTCTATTGTAATGATTATCATACAACTAGAATGGAATCCCCTCTCTATTTTATGCCTTGATAGTCCTCCCCCAAATGACATAAGGTAGAAAGAAGGTCCTCCCCCTTTTTTGGTCCATCAAGAAGGTCCTCCTTAGGATTCACACCATGTAAATTCTCCCCACGGAAAGATACTAAGATGCAAAGGCATCCCTCACTATAACAATATCAACTACAAAGTTACTCCCCACTATGATGTCTCGATTTAGAAAGAAGGACATCCCCTTATGAAAATCAAACCAATTGTTCCTCCCTAAGGTATGCATTGTGAAAAATACCATGGATGTTAGATGTCAAATGATAATGGTAGTCCTCTCCATTATAGAACCAACTACGAAGGTCCTCCCCTTAGTCAAGTTCCATATCACCAATAAGGTCCTCCCTTTGCTGAATAAAGTACTAGAAATCCCTCCTATGTTGAGGTTCTGGGAAGGATGTGATCAAGTATGTCAAAAAACGTTCCAATACAAAGTGATATCCTTTCTCAATCAGGAGATGGCCTAGGGCCACACTCATTTATGAGCCACCTCTGGACTGTTCACATTTTAATGAGACTCCTAAAATCCATTCTACTTGGGAAAAAGTCATCAAGAAATGCTTATGTTGGGACAATCAAGTAGATAAATCAATAGGGAGAGAACTAATGGACACATTGCTCATGAAGAGATAGTTATCCAAGGATGACATAACAATTTTGTTTTTCCCCACAACCACTTCTCAATTCAACATACAAGGAGAATTGTCAAATAAAATCTTATATAACATTAAACTCAATCACTGGAAAACCCTACTCTATATAAAAGAAGTTTTTTTCCATATGATGGGTACATAGTCCATGTCAAAGCTGTATGATCACTTCACCAACAAAGTGACTTAGAATCCTTTCTATTTTTGAAAAATCCACTATAAAATATTCAGTAGAAATATCCTGAACTAACTTGCCTCGATGCACTATAGAAGTATCATTTCATTATCAAAAATTCCCCTTCTATTGTTCGTATCCATGGTTTGGGAGATCTTGAAGCATTGTAATTCACCCCAATTTCCAGCCATCAGATCCCATTAGCAATGACATCTTATAATCTCATTATCCCTTGATGGATATAAAATGAACCCCTTTTCAGGAAAGGCAACATTCTCGACAAGAAACAACCTTCAGAAAGGTCTCAAAATTGTTAGTGCTTATTAGAGTGCGCCATTGGAAAACTCCTAAGCTAGGTGACTGAGAGCCTTTAATAGGATTCTTGCATGAGGTTATCCAATCAACAAAAATTTCTCACGTCCTCTAAAACAAATAATCCATGTGCATACCTAACACCATATTTGGCTCACAACCGAATGACAATGAGAGAGATCAATAAAATAATCATTTAACGCAATATAGAATGATCCACAGCCTATAGAGCTGGGATAATTTTTAACACAAAATTCCCCCATAAGACCATCAAATCTAGGACAAGGAATCAAACCAAATGAGCTAGAGAAACCCCATCCTTCCAGGTTGGGGGAATTTTTATCTCAACCACATACCTAGTGGACATTGGTGGGTGTCCAATTATGGAGTACATTGAGTAATGATGTCCCCCATTTGGTCCGATATCTCGATTAATTTCCCTCATAAGGGAGGTGTATGGAAAGTCTATATAAAGGTTCCCTCCGAGTTACCCATCATCAAGAAACGTAATGAGGACTCAAAAATTGAAAGAGAATATCTAAAAATGGATGCAAAAAGATCTCCTACCACTCAGCTACTAGTATGACACCTGCAATGTGTTATTTATCAGTTAACTTTGTGGACATCAATCATAAGAACCACACCTGAAATGATGCCAATAAAAATGAATAGATAGAAGATGGATCTTCTCAAAATATGATCCACATAGAACCTGGAGGTTTTCATACCTTGAACCAGTGGTCTTCCCTAAATTTGGGAACTCCCTCAACAAATCCCTCATTACCTCTCTTGAGAATCACCAACAGATAGAAGATTAAAATCAAGGTCTCACAAGACCCGCCTCATCCTTCTCTTGAGAATGATTCCCTCACACACGAGGAAATATTAAATTTATATATGAAAGAAATTAAAGAATTGATGATAATAAATATCGAGTTGTGCCAAGGAACCCATCCTTTGGAGTATTCTCTGCAGGTTCCTCAGGTAGAGACTCAATGTACACTTCTAGCAGGTGCACCTCTACCAAAAGGGTTTCTTCAAATGAATATGGTAAGGAAACAATTCCCATCAAAGCCATTTCTAAGACCATATATCTACCTAAATCCAACCTTATAAGTATTATAATATTTCCAATCATTGAGGAGACAAACAAAATAGATTCCGGAAAATCCAAAAAGGATACACCCATTTGGGTATGCACCTCAAGTACCAACAATGCCGACATGAAATGTATTCCCCCGTACTGAATCATATCTTTCTCATGTTCATCATGACATGAATCAAGGGCTCATTAACACCATTTAGTCATTGGAATCTTAATTGGAAGCCATGGGGGGATGGAATGCTCTACTATAACTCAAACGTAAACCTTATCCCGACTAGGTGAGTAATGTTCCACCACTTCCAATAATCTAGAACCCCATTTTCCCAGTATTCAATGTCTCAGGTGACCCAGAACAATATCTAATGAATTATGTGTCTTATTGTGACCCTATTATGGTAACCCCAGAGTAATTAGAAGTGGTGACACTCAGACGATTCATTCATACCCTTCAAGGCATAGCCTTTGTATGGTTTACTAGTTTTATATCTCAATAAACAATATATTGAGAGGATATCCACTGATAGTTCCTTTTCCAATTCATCTCAACAATTCAAAATATGACCATTAGTGACCTCTTGATCTGCACACAATGAGAGAATGAGAGATTCTCGTATGTCATTTCAATATATAATTCTCTTACCTAATTATTGAACTATCCATTCCCCCAAGATGAGATTATTTATATTAGTGGGTTTCAGTATTTCTCTGATATTTACTGAAGAATATAACATTCCTTACAACAGATGATCCTCAAGTCCTTGGTAGCCCCACCAACACCCAAAAAAATAGTGGGAAGAGATGGAGCAACCTATGTTATGCTTAAGCTACCCCGAACAGTAACATTATCCACCAAAAATGTACGGAATCATGTGGGTCCCCGAGACATCAACAGCTACCTCAACCTCAACAAGTTGACCGTATTGGTCCTAGGAGAAATCAACTCAAAGAAGAATGAAATAATATTTACTGGTTTCAAGATGACCATCTCCATATCTACTTTATAGCTACCATGAATTGAAATTTTCTCCATCTAATAGAGAAAAATAGGGATGATGAAGTTAGTCTTCATGACTAAACATGTTAGTATCTATTCTACTAGATATCGGGCACACCATACATGAGTTATTTGTCTTCAAATACCTCTTATAAGGGATGATAGATACCAGACAAGTCAAACTAGAACCACATATACCACAAGTGGAAAATGTTTCCCCCATGAAATAGGTTAATAGAGATAAGTGGAAGAATTTATTAGTAAAAGGGAGAAATTTTGAAATAGTTGGATGACATTAATATAGTCAACCGAGCTCATAGAAAACTTCAATCCCAATGGAAGAAACCGACTATGCCCCCAACCGTCTCTAATACAGTGCATCTAACATCCTCGGCCCCACAACCCTCCAAGGGTCGAGTGCCCAGATTTTTTTGACCAGAATGGAAGACAATAAGTGAATGAAGATGAAGCCTTATCAAGGAAAACTTTATATTTGACACTTAAATTTTAGGCCATCAAATCTAAAAGCATGGTCACCGCTCCACCAAAGAGAATTAATGAAAGATGTCAATCATACATACTCATCATTAGGTGAGGAATTGACATTTTGATTTATTAATCGATATAACATAGTGGATCCCTTCTATAATGAATAGTATGTATATGAATGCGAGTTCCCTGCACCCAATCAGGAAACCAGAGGAAGAGGCTATATAATCCAAGGATACCTAAGAAGATCTAGTGGTGGTAGAAACTAATTTTTTGGATGCACCACAACTCAAATCATCAATATTGTGTAAACTCAAGGAATATCCCTTTCAGAGACATAATAAGAAAAATAAAAATACCCTACACCTGATAGAAGACACTCAGGCCTGATCAACCAGGAATATCCATCAAAAGAAGAACCAATATCTAATTTCCCATGGCATGTAGTAAAGACCTACACGAAAAAACTGATAAGGTACAGAAGGACCTCCATATCCTATCCCAATAGCTATTTCATCAACATTTGATACACAAGTCCCTAATGCACATGTGAAAGAGAATCCACAAGTCAAGAAGTTCCAACCTTTTGTGATGAATCATGATATTCTAAATAAATTGGCTTCAGTACTAGAAAAAATATCAATATTATAGAACTGGAGTTTGTCAAAGGTTCTCGAGGAAGAACTTATAGAAGGTTTTCTAAGTCCCCCAGAGTTTGAAGATGAAGTGGACACCATTTAATTCTATTGGATAGAGGCCAATCCTATAGAATTCCATGTGGTTATCCCCTTTACCGATCAAGATGAAGACGCCATTATATCGGGACACATCAAAACTCTATAAATTACTGACATGATAAATGAGGTTGATGTTTGAAAATTATTAATTGATAATGGATCTGGAGTTAATATCCTCCCAGTGAAAACACATTGTTGACTGGGCTACAACAAAGATAACTAGACGCCCCTGGCCACAAACCTATTCAGTAATTATAAAATTCAATATAAACTATTGGACCGAATCAAGATCCAAACTCAATTTGGTGACCTTTTAGTCAAATCCAAATTTCTAGTGGTTCAGAAAAACATGCCCTTAAACATTAGGATAGGAAGGCCTTCGTTACAACAACATGAGGTGATTCTTTCATCCTACTACCAGTGTGTCAAATATTAGACTAATGGAGAAAATGGAACATTATACACCAACACAACCCCATTAGAGTCAATTGAGTCAGACTACATTTATACAGTATTATGTGATAAGAATGAGAATCAAACCTCGGTCAATTGTATTGAATGGGTCACTATCCCAAATAGTTTGGAGATGGTCCTTAATGACCCCTTCAAGTAACTAGGTGAAAAATAAGCACTTCGCATCAATTCATTTGAGTAAAAGATTCCAAATTATGACATGTATTCATTAGTTATCTTTAGTCTGTTCATATCCACTGAGCCTAATAGTACATACAAATCCAATGGTACCCAAAATAACGGAGAATGACCAATTGATGATGACCTCAATCCATCATTAGAGATCTAGATAATCTATTCAGTTCTAGATAGGGTATAATAGAAAGAATTCATTCTTATGTCCCTCACTCCATCATCTCCATGAAATTCCTTACTGTTAGTCGGGTTAGAAGAAGTCACTGAAGCCTCTGAATGAAAAAATTGAAACTCTTATCTTAATTCTAAAGAGACCATCTCAAGAATTTTTTCCCCATCATAAGATGATGAAGATGAGTATTATGTAGAAGAGGAATATGAAGAATACCTTGGGTATTCCCCACTATCATTTGAAGAAGGTATCTCTACCACCATTAATAAACTTAGGGAAAAAACATGGGTACCAAAGAAGACACAAAACCCACTCTAATTAGTTTGACCATGCCATCTTGAGAGAAATTATTTTATACCTCCTTCCTAATGTAGGATCGAGATATTTTCCAATGGAACTATACAAAAATTCCATGCCTCGAACCTAAAGTGGACACTCACCACTTAGGTCTTCCATAAGATCATCATGGCTCAAGCAAGTATCTAAAAGGACACACCCGAATCATGCTTCTAAAATATACCCTCACGTCAAAAAGGTCATCATAGAAAACATAATTAGAGGGATATAATATCCCATTTGGATGGGCAATATTTTCCTCGTCAATAAGAAGAATGAAAAATCAGTTTTTTCATTGACTTCAGGTATCTCAATATGCACTCATAAAAATATGAATTCCCCTTCATTATCATAGAATTGCTCATCTCTACAAATATTAGATATCAAGACCTCTGTTTCATAGAAGAATATTCCACATACAACCAAATCTAAATTTATTTAGAAGACGAAGAATCCACCACCTTTAGGGACCTGATGAAGTATTTTTCAACAAGGTAATTCCCTTTAGTTTAAAATATACTGGCACCAAATATCAAAGATCCATGTATCACATCATCAGGACCACATTGAAAAACATTTTTGAATTATCCATTGATGATTTGGGGGTTAAATCATGACAATGATCAGACCACCAATCAGATATTGAATCGATCTTTAGTAAACTACAACAACACAACATTAAAATGAACCCCTTGAAATGTGAATTTTCCATTACCTTAGATAAATTCCTCAACTTCATTGTAAACCATCCTAGCATCCATTTAGAACAAAAGAAAATAATGGATATCATTTGTAGGTCACCTCCTCACAATATCACAAGGTTGGGAGGACTTCAAGGTCATTGGGAATACATTCGATACTTCATATCCTGCCTAGAAAGAAAATGATTAACCTTAACCTCGTAGATGAAAAAGGTGGTCAAATATCAATGGAATGAGTATTTTTAAGAGTTATTTGATATCCTTAATAAGTATCTCTTATCTATTCCAGTGCTAATGTTTCCCATCAATGGAAAATCACTAATTTTGTACATGACTACCTTGGAGCGATCCATATGCACCTTCCTTGCCCAGAAGAACAACATCAGCAACAAAAACAACCTTTAATATCATAGCTGAACCATGATCAATGATGAGAATCATTATTCAAGTATCAATAACAGATGTTTTCAAGTAATTTTTGTGGTCAAAAAACAATGACACTCCCTAGAGAAGTATGAGGTCTATTTGGTCTAACAAAACAACTCACTCAAGTATATTCACAGTCATCCAATGGTGGATGGATGTCGGTCACAGTGGGTGGTCATCATTAAATAGTTTAGCATATGGTTTATACCATAGAAAGACATCAATATCCTGGTGCTAGTAATTTTATAACAGAGAGTCCCTCAGAAGAAATTAATTCCTTGGATGATGAATTACCATATGAGGAGGTTTTATCTATTCAATAGGACTCCCTAACTTGGGAGATTCATTTTGACGGTGCAACTCGTGTCTCTATTAAAAATTAATAGAATACCCTAAGCTCAAAACAGTGGGTTTGGGTTCATTCTAAAATATCTACAAAAGGTAGCCTTTCCTGACTTATTCCTACTGTTTGAGGGGTGCACAAATAATGAGGTAGAGAATTAGGGTCTCATTGTAGGTATATAGTTCGAACATCAAACACAAGTAAAACACTTGAGGATAAAAGGTGACTCAGAACTAGTCACAAAGAAATTTAACAGTGATTATGCTATTTAAAAAGAAGAGATAATACCTTTGTTTGACCATGTCTGAGGTTTATTGATAGAATTCACCTCAGATCCGACATTAACTCATTTACCCCAATCAAAAAATGAATAGGCAAATTAATTATAAAATATAGCCACTTCTCGGGCTAATCTAGACTTGTATGAGATGGGCATCATCATTTCCCATCATCAAATTTTCTTACTATTCATTCATAACACACTATGGGAATTTGATGTATTTGCGATGGGATCCCATCACAAATATCCCGTTGTAGAAAACAACATCGCAAATAGTATTTTTTGCAATGAGATGATTTCTTGTCACAAAATAGTTCCCCTTTTTTAAATAAAAAACATTTTTGTGACAGGCCCATCAAAAAACATCATTTTTTACAGGCTCGTTTTCCTGATGAAAATAGTTATTTAAAAAATATATAATCTATTTGCGATGGGAACCCTTTGCAAAAGGTCCCATTACAAATACATCATAAATATAAATATATATATATATATATATAATTCATAAAATTATGATAAATGAATATTTTAAAATAATAATAATATTAATACTATTAGTATAAATAATAGAATATTATATAATAGTAATATTATTATTATTATTATTATAAAAAATTATATTATTATAATATTAATAATAAAATATTAAAAATAATATAAAAATAAATAATTTTAAAATATGAAATATTCACACCAATATAAAATACAGAAACTGTAAATAGATAATATTACAAAAACCATTGAATTAAAATCTTTTTAACATGACAAATAAATCAGCAGGGCGATGGTATTCTGGAGGAGGTGGAGGACTTGGAGGAGATGGTGGAGGAAACTCCTCTAAACTACGAGTCATAAGTCACACGTACTCCATCTGCTCATGCTGCTGGTGCTTCCATCAATGAATCAGCTCCTCATACTACTATTTCTTTCATAAACACTCCACATAATGCTACTACGGTTGACGCATCTCCTCATACTCCATACACAAACACTCTATAAGCTCACTATGAGCTCGCAGTTTCACTTGATACTGTGAGCCAGAAGATGACGCCTCTCCACAAGCTCATCTCGATCTGGACTCTGAAATCACAACAGTACCAAAAATAAGTCCAAAATCTAAATCAAGAGCTGACACAAACTACTCGTCCCTTGTTGAAGGCATACTGTGTCACCTACATCGATGTCGCCTCATCGAAATGGTGTGCACTAGTCTGATTAGCCATCTCGGATTGACTCTTAGTTTGTGTCTGAGAGGTCATGGACTCATATGACTCCTTCAGTTCTTATTCGAAATTAAAATTGTGAAAATATTATATGTAGTTAATTTTCAAACTAAAAAACATATAATACTAAACTTAATATGACATTGGTGATTACGTCAAATATCTCTAGTGGTTGGATCAATGTACATCCTCCGATAAACAATGTACTCTGTAATATCTGACTACTCGAATCCTTATATGAATATAAAATAAAGTGTTTATATTTAATGTTATATAAAATATTTTTAAAAAATACTTATCAGATGCTCTCTATCCATACTGAATGTACGACTAGCGGCTCGATGTGTCACCTCTTGTCTCCCCCGGTTTTGTTAGTGCAATGAAGATCTCCCCGGAAATCCACCACCAAATGTGTGTGAACATAATTTACCCCAAATGTGAGATGAATTATACTCTCATCGGTGGGATCTACATGACTCATTAAATAATTCCACTCATACTTTCTACATGTCCATCCTTTTCAAATATTGCAAAAACCGACGAAAACGGTCATGCATCGACACCTCCCATGCTGTGTGGATACAGTCATGCATGCTATCATTGATGGGATAACACAAACCCTACAAATAATTTATAATATAAAGTTATTAATGAAATAAATTTCAAAATAAATATTATTTATTTACCTATCATCCATTGATCGAACATACCGAGATGCACATCAACATGAATCTGTTCCCATGTGATCAATTGCTAAGAAAAATAGTTGTGCAGGATAGTGCTCCCCTGTCCAACAGTTATATGCACAAAATTGTAAAAAAATAAAAAACAATCAAATAATTAGTATATAAATAAATTAATGAAAGATAACTAAAATACACTTGTTACCATACCTCAGCATGCATGGATCAAATCCAATACATGGACATCACTCAGGGATAGGTTCAAGAATCCTCAATAGTGCAAGACCACACCCCCTCTGCATACCCCCTAAACCACAAGTTGGATGAGGGTTACATGATCCCAAATCCTCCTCATCCAAAGGTATCTCTAACTCCTTCAACTGATGAAATAGATCATAGCCCATCCGAAACAAAAAATGATTATTGTTAGAAAATAGTTTAAAATAATGATTATATATAGATATATATTAGTTTTGATTATAACAAACATTTAATCGTGTCAAAGTTCACATTCATCATCATCTTCACATCTGACAATGTCAATGTCTTCATATTCCTCCTCACCATCATCAATATCCTTATGTGATTCAGTTTTATCATTTATTTTCCTTTCAAATTCATTTATAACATCATCATCACCATCAGCCCTTAATTTTGGGGTGTCATCATTAAAATCAATGTCTGTTTGTGAAAAAGATGTATTTTGAGTAGTCTCTTCTAAATTTTCAATTCCTTCCACTTCAGTGAAACCACATTCCCATTGAGTAAAATGATTTTCCTAAATTTTGATTTTTATTATGGTCCACATATCACTCAGGTGGCGTGAAATAGTACTATACATTATGTAATAAATTTTTTGTGCCTATTGATGTAGTAAAAATCGTTCATTTATAGTAAGAATACTTTTATATTAAATATCAACGATTCCATGAGTCGTATGAACATTCAATAATCTCTACGTATCCAATCACTAAAATTTAAACATAATAATTTAATTTTTTCCTAGATAACACAGTTCAATAATTTCATCCAACATGCCGTAAAAGTCAACTTCAGTTTTTCTATGATCAGATTCTCTCAAGAAAACTCCACAATTCATTGTTTTTTTGATTCTGCATATGAAATTGTATGAAATCAAAAACCATTCACCACATATGAAATATAATATTTAACCATTTTGGATGGTGGGTTACTCAATATACACAGTCACTTATCAATTTTATCAGCATGTTGAGACACCTATATTTTTTAAAAAATTATCAATATAATAAATAAATAACTAAAATGATATGTTAAACCATCAAGAATTTATTTTACATGTTTTTGAAACCATTAATAATTTTTTTCTAGCATTCTTGAATTGCAGCTACTGTAATTTGAAGAAGCTATTTCTTGATATGATTATCATATGACGTTCAAATAAATTATGTTTAATTACTTTATCATAAATTATAGAATAAATGATAGAGGCACTCACATTAAAAATGAAGTTATTTCTTTACAGTTGAGCAGAACATATGTATGAGCACTGTAATGTCAACATATGAAAACCATCGTTCATGAACTCCACTGAAGCCAAGCTCTGGATGATTAAAAACATATAATTGATTTCCCATTTCAACATAAACTTTCCCCTCATTTCATCCCATGATGTTTTGTTTTGATGGATATTAATATCAAAAATAATGAGAGTATAAAGAAGAAATTTCCTCTTACAAATAAGCTTCATCAATTGAGAGGATCCTTTTTTGTCTGATGGATCATTTACTTGAAAATTTTTCACACTGAAATCACAATTAATAACCTTCTCGGAGATACACATATCCATTCTCGGGAATATGTGAATGCAAAAGCGTACCTACGACAAGATTCTTCATTGTGATTTTAGTGTGAGAAAGATGGAAGTAAATGATTCATTGGACAAAAGAGCGCCTTTTGTTAATGAATCATCTTCTTGTAACTTTCACTACCTGAAATCATAATCTGGATAATGTGGTCCTAATAATTCATATCCAATCTCATGCATACGGGATTGGTTATTCACACATACGACCACATTTTCATAATGTACTTATTCGGTGAGAGATAAAGGGAGAAGACTCATCGAGAAAAAGGAGTGCTGCCAATTCACTAGAAATTATTCCATGTTATTAGAATTTATTTAAATTATCCCTATCTATTACTAATTCTAACAATTTATTAACAATTTATTCAATTTATTACTAATTATTAATAATTATTGTGAATTATTACTAATTATTTCTAACTATTGCTAATTGTTTCTACTTATTAGTAATTATTCCTAATTATTACTATTTATTGCTAATTATTACTATTTATTAGTATTTATTACTAATTATTTGTATTTATACCAATTATTACCAATTATTACTAATTATTTATAATTACCACTAGTTATTTCTAATTATTACTAATTATTACTAATTATTAGTATTTATTACTAATTATTAGTATTTATTACTAATTATTAGTATTTGATACTAATTATTAGTAATTATTACTAATTATTAATATTTATTTCTTATTATTACTTATTATTACTTTTTTACTAATTATTAATTTTTTTACTAATTATTACTATTTTTATTAATTATTATTATTTATTACTAATTATGTGTATTTATTACAATTTTTTTACTAATTATCAGTATTTATTACTAATTATTAGTATTTATGACTATTTATGACTATTTATCACTAATTAATACTATTTATTAGTGTTTGGTACTAATTAATACTAATTAATAGTTATTATTACTAATTAATACTAATTCATACTAACTCTTACTAATTATTAGTATTTTTTACTAATTATTAGTATCTGTTAATAATTATTAGTATTTACTACTTATTATTATTATTTGTTACTAATTATTAGCATTTGTTTCTAGTTATTAGTATTTAATACTAATTATTAGTATTTATTACAAATTTTTAGTATTTGTTACTAATTATCAGTATTCGCTACTAATTATTTGTATTTATCACTATTTATTAGTATTTGTTACTAATTATTAGTATTTGTTAATAATTATTAGTATTTGTTACAAATTATTAGTATTTGTTGCTAATTATTAGTATTTGTTGCTAATTATTGCTATTTATTGATAATTATTAGTGAGGTCCTAGATTTTCATAAAGTATTTTTTCATTTAAGAGTTGGCATTGATCTTTCCTTTACAGCTAGATAAGTGTTTCCCATGTTCTTGTGGAGGATCAGGGGTGCCCAAGGGGCTCGGGGCGTGAAGAGAGGAGCAACCAGGCCAAGCACTGCAAGGCGCACGATCTACGCACGGTTTGGGGAAATAGTGTGGATAAACCATGCATACCACCATCCTTAGATAGTAGCCTTTGCACGGTCTATGCACGGTTAGGGAAACCATGTGGGGTCCCTATTAAACCATATGGGCTTGCATAATGTTAACAGTAGTTGCCGGACGGTTTGGAATATCGTGCGGGTAAATCATGCAGCCCAGAATGGTTGGAAAAATTATAAAAATTCCACCATGGGGATTTAAGACCCAACTCGGTTTTCCCTCCTCCTCTTCCCTTATGACCCCCATAATTATCCAAAGTTCCCAAGAGATCTCAATTATGTCTCTCCTTCAATTCGTGGGCGTTTTGAGTGTTGTCAAGTGCAGATCGAAGATACAGGTATGCCTAATCATCCTTTTACTTCTCATTTTTAGTTTAGGGTTTGTATCATCATCTCTTCTCAATCTGAAAACCTAAAACCATCATTCTTAGATGTGATCTAGGTTGATGCTTCATGGAGTTCTTGAATCCAAATCTATGTCCATGATTAAGAGAGCATTCATTAATGGGTATGAGGTAGGTGGTCTACAAGTATTATCCCATTGTTTTATTTTGAATTTGTGCATGGAAGTCGGTGTTCATGTTTTCCTCTTTTTGTGTTCTTGGTTCTATTGAAGTTTGTGATAAAAATGGGTGCCTAACTGACCAATTGAAACCCTCACTATCCTTGTGGGATGCGTTGAGGTTGACTTTAGCATTTTAGGGCCACCCATGGGGTGCACAGGAAATCCTGAACCTAGAGAGTGGTAAGGTTGAGTGAACGATTACCGAGTAATGTGTGAGATCCATGAAGAACATGTTCAATGGCTGATTAGGTTTTAAATGAAATGAATATAAATATTCCTATGGTGATAATGGGCATGAGATATTGTTTTAATGACATAAAAATGGGTAATTGAGTTGAAAGATATTATGTCATTTGTTTCATGAATTTCGGTTATAAATGCCTAAGGGGATTATTGCATATTAAATGGTGAACTTGTAATTGGGTAATGAAATGGGAAATGGGGAATATGTTAATGGGATGTAAAAAGGTATGGATGAATTTGTGGAATGGGATAATGCAAGAGAATTATGTGGTACACCTAAATGATTAAATGTAAGAAAGGGTTTGTGTTTTGTGATATGAGAATTGTATTTGAAATGTATAAGTGGGTAAATGCTTGTGAAATGATAAATGGACCCAATGGGTTAATGAATGGTAAATGAATAATTTGTCTAAGGCATAGGGGTTGTTGAATACACAGAATGGGTTAAGGAACAAGAATTGTAATTTGGGTAAATGCATATGAATTGATGATGGTAAATGTATTAATGGGTTATTAAAAAGTATTGATTCCCATGTTGTTGTTATGAATTTTGATAAGCAATGGAATTGAATATACTTGGTTTTTTATTGTACTATTGTGGTGATTTGATAAATAATCATGTGAACACGGCTTGGTAGTGTGGGGTATCGACTTGAGGTTCTACGCCCACTGGTCGAGTTAGGCTGAGGCTCTAAACTCCACCCAAACATTCATGGGTTATGGAAGGGGACATATTCTCTATTCCATTAATGGTTGCATTCCACCCGGGTTGAGGCTTCGAGGTGAGGATAACGTGTTGATGTGATATGTGGATCCCTAGTGAGATAGGGAGTTTGTTTTTATCCCCTATGAATTGTGATTGATTACCTTATACCATTGTGAAGATGATATTTATGCCTAACAAAGGGAACATGTAATTAAATTGACTAAGTCATGAATATGGTACAAGGAATGTAATTGGGATAAATGCTATGAATACATTAAATGAACTCAATAACATATGGCACCAAAACTGTCCCTTGTTTACATACCATTTATTTTTGTACTTGCATGCACTGTATTTTTTAATGGATGTTTTTTAGACACCATTGGTGGTGGCCTACTAGGTTTTGTACTCACACATTTCTTGGGAAGTCGTTGGGTTCCCGAGCAGATCTCTTGGTTTCAGGTCAGGACGAGGGAAAGGGCCCTACACTAAGATGTTGAGTTGGGTTTGGTATGTACATATAGAAGTATCCAGGCATATATTCGAGATCCATTTGGATTTGTGGCTATTTGTTTTATTTTTGTGTTTTATTCACTTTCACTACTAGTGTGGCATGGAATGTTATATTTGATTTTTGTTATACCCCATTTGGGAAACGCTTGTTTATGCATGTTTATTGGTTGTTTAAAATTTATTATGTTATTTTCATTGTGTTTTGTTGTGACTTTCTCTGGTAAAGAGGAATAAGACTCCCCATGAGACTTATTAGACCCTCACCGCTAGTCAGCGACCTCTAGCGTACGGAGAGGCGCATTTGTGGTCATGTAACTAATCAGCCCGGAGCACCTGTTTAGTGGCTCTCAGGTTGAGGACGTTACAAAGTGGTATCAGAGGAGTTATTTTCTCCTTCATTCTATTTTGGGGTGGTAGATAAAATATTAGGATGTGTCAGGCCAGGGTAATGAGCTCAGGCCTGGGATTACCTATCCCATTTAAGAGGGAAAACCCAACTCACCCTCAGTTGAAATAGTTGTTCCTGATGTTTTTTGTTACAGTTGAATGCTATTTCATCTTTCGGTGATGCACATGTTGTGTGATTTGAATTATTTATGATATTTTTCTCATGGGAGGAATGGAATCAGGTTGTGCATTCATGCATCACTTTAGGCACCTAAGGGTATAAGTGGCATGCATCATTAAAGGCACACACATGGGATGGGTGTGTGGGGAATACATATTAAAGTTCATTTCACTCCCTTGAAAAATTTTAAGAAAATAATGCCTAATAATTTCAATTCAAGTGGGTGAATTAAAATAATGCAATTGAATAGTTGGAGAATTTTGGGTATAGATAAATTATGTTACTGGGGTTAAAATTTTGGGTTGGGATAAATTGTAAAAGGCTAAATCAGTGTCTAAAGGAGAAATATCACCCAATTATAGTAAAATTTTAAACAAATTTTTCTTAATGAAATGTGTAAATGAGTTAAAATGATGATTTTAACAAGATGTGAAATAGGAAATGTGCCTTAGGGGAAAGAATCATGTTGTAAAAGATGAAGGGGTTTAAATATGTGTCGGCGAATGAATTGTGATTATGTAAATTTATTACCCCCCATGTTGACCATGATCCATGGTAGGTGTTGTATAGGGTAGTGATTAAAGTGTGATGTTGATCGTTGGGGTAAATTATGAAGAATAATTTGTTTAAGGTTGGTAGCATGAGATATTTTCAATCTGTAGTTAAATTTTATTAGTCATTCTTTGAAGTGTCGGGTGAACGATAAGTTTAAAATGAAAATGTTTGGGTTCAAAGGTGGGTATAATTTATGTTGTTGTTTTGACCCTTCTATGTGTGTGTTGGGGTTGTGAGAGTTCCCTAGTTGAGACATTGGGTTTCTATTGAGAATCATTGCTGGCTGTGATATGGCCTAGGTGCTCTGTTTAGGGAACCCTTGGTGGGGTTGCGACCTTGGGGTTGCAAAGAATTGTTTGGTAATGGGGGTGAGGAAACCCTTGTGGTTCGTGATAGTACAGTGTGTATGATTGGCCCTAAGGATGCTTCTTGGGTCTTGGTGACCTTGTGAGTTGAGACCTTGAGAGTTGTGTCTTGAATCCCAGAGATGATTTTTTTCTAATAGTTCCGTCGAATGTGTAATCCTTTTGTGTGTAACCTTTAGTAATTTTTTTTTTGGTGCACTAGGAACAGTGCACATCGAAACTAATCTGAGAGTTTCTTTAACAAGAATTGATTTGTTCGTGTCATGATTAGTATGGTTTGGGGAGAGTACCAATGGATTTTTCAGGTTGTGACTCTAGTCTAGGGGTCTAGTATCATTCAACCTTCACGGATATCTATGAGAGAGTTCTGACACAGTTTTTAGTGATTTTAGGTCTGTTCCACACATGTAGATGTTTGGAACCACGATAGTGGGAAATAGAGTGTTTCATGGTAAATGATTGACCTAAGGGGAAAAGTAAAAATGTTGATGGATCGTGGTGTGACTCGAGTGGTAGTCACATGTTAACAGTTTCGGGAATCAAGGGTGACTTTGTGGGGGGATAACCCAGTGATATGGGTGAATTGAAATATGAAGCACGAGAGATGTCACAGAGGCAGTGTTAATGCAAGTTTTGAGGATGGTACAGTATGTTTGGTTCATCCATAAGGGAACCCTAGTTCTTCTGATGGAATGAAAGGATTGTTTTAAATGGTTGTATCATATAGATTACTGACTCTCCTTTTTTTGATGATGATTAAAGAGGGGATGGAGGTTTTCTCTGAGAAGAAAGGAAAGAGTGTCTGGAGTGTGGTTATATAAATTTTCTTGTTGGTGACGCCCATGGTGAGGGTGGTCACGTGGTTGAACTAGTTGTATGAATGTTTTTGTTATAAGGAAAGATGAAGAGGCCTCCACAAGGATGATAAGGTTGACTATCCAAGAGACAGGGACATGTAATTAAGCAGGTGATGGGATATACATCAGTTAAGGTTGTTTTGTGAGAGACTGATGGTTTGGATGGTGTGGTAGACCATGTGCTGTGATTGTTAGTTGTCAGGGACACATTATAAGAATTCGAGCGGTGAGGAAGAATTGTTTCCATGTGAAACATTACTTTACCACTACTTAGTGGTTTTGTTGTGGTGTGATGGTTGAACTTGGTTGGAAATCACACCTGAGTGGTGGTGGGTATGTTTTGATGAAATGCTTTTGAAAGGGAGGCCTGAAATCCTTGGCAGGGCATGGTGTCCCATAGTTCGACAAAATAAATGGATAAGTTGATGGTGATGTTCTTTGTCAACTTTTTAGTGTACCACATCTAGTGACGAGATTTCCCAACATATTGACATCATCCCTGGTTTGTTCGGAAGTTCCGGCTATCACCAAGAGACATGGAGGTGTTGGTTGGATGAGGGATATCATGGATTGTAAGCGCATGGAAATGATTGTGTGGAGCTTTATGATGGGATGTACACCCTCCATGGGTTAGGGTGAGGTCCCCAGGATTGACCGAATGCTGACAAATGTTATGGGTGCAGTTCACGGAATCCATGAACTCGCCCTGGGTGACGTTTGTTTTCTTTTTTTTGAAAAATCTAGTTATCCATGTCAATGTTTTGGGGTTTTTCTTGTGATCAGGCATAAGAAACTGTAGTTAGAATCCCTCTTGAGAGCAATAGAAACAACACTCCTAAGTTGGGGAGTGATAAATTAGTCCTAGATGTGGATATGAGAACATCATGTCAATGCAGTGGAAATGGGATGCCAATAAAGAACATGTATGGTGTATGTTAGGTTCCTCAAAGAGACACGTGGGACTTCCATATGGTGACTAATGATCCATGTGTTGGATTTGATCATAGGATGACTCCATTTGAAGCTTGTGATGTATCTTATGATGTCATAGAAGGGTGTGGTTGGTTATGAATACAAGTGGTGTCAAGATATGTGGGGGTCCTATAACTTCAACAAAGTTTGGGGTTAGACTCGGGTAATTTTCCTAGGAGTGGTTTTGAAATTTCATGAAGTTGAGTGAACCACGACCATGTGATGTGGTGTGAGGATTTGGGTGAAACCCAATGACGGTCTGGAGGGCGGTAATGATGTGATGATGGAATTATACTGGAATTTAGGGAGCGACCTCAGTGGGTGCATGGGAGGATAATGGTAGTGTTCAAGTCAGTAAACACTTTGGGAAGACAAGAAGGAGTAGCATACCATCAGTGGAAGGTGGGTGTTTTGGGAAAAGCTAGTTGGGTGTGGTCTGACCTGAGATGGTAAACATAAATGGTTGTGGTGAGAGTGACCCACCTTTGGGTTCATGTTATTGTGGCAAGTGCCTTTTTTAATTGAAGTTGTACTTGAGTGAGGTCGTGTTGGTCTTATTCCTTGAATGGATTGGGCGGGATTTCCATTCTGAATGGCCTCAACGGTGCAGTTCGATGTCGATGTAGGGTAATACCCTGCATATACATGGGCACGGTGAGTTGGAACATGTTAATAGATGGGAATGCTGGGCTGAGTTCTGGTGGTCCTTCATCGATGGAGTAGGTTCAATGTAACTGAAAATAGTGTAGAGAACTATACTGGATAAATGGTTCGTTGATTTTGTGATCATAGTTAGGGGTTGAAAGGACTCAAGTGGTCACCATTCGGGTGAGTTGGGCCTGGTAGATAGTTTGGGAATGATTTAACGGGTCGAGTAGCTAAGATTTTTTAGTTTCCTTTGGATGTATAGTTGTGGAATGAAATATTCAGGAAAGGTGGTTGCAATGCTTGTGTCTTTTCTTCCAAGTGATATTGGGTTTTTCACCGTTATAGTTGGGTGAACTTAAAAAATGATGCCAAGTGATTTGGGTCATGAGTTGTGCTATGGATCGAGCCGATGAGGTTCCATTTGGTTCCTCCATGATCATTTAATGTTTTGTGTTAGGTTTCCATGTGTTGTGAGTTAGGTGTTGTAGCCTATGTTTTCTCTTATGAAATTCTCATGGTGGGAATGGTTGAAGGGGATGCACAATTGAGGAGTTTTCTGGTTCATGATATGGGTTGTGGTGAGAAAGTCTTGAGGGGAATGTTTTTTCCCTTGAACCGTGTTTAGTGAACTTTTTATGTGAAACCATAAACATGGAATGTGATTGTAAAGGAAGGCCTAATGGAATGACCATTATGTACAGAAGCTTAGTTATTCTAGGATGAACGGCTCGAGGAAGAGCCCTTATAAGGTGGGGAGGTTGTGAGGTACCAGATTTTCTTAAAGTATGTTTTTATTTAACATTTGGCTTGGATATCTCCTTTGCATCTAGATAAGTGTTTCCCAAGTTCTGTTGGGGGCTCGAGGGGGGGGGGGGGGGTCCGGGGGCTCGGGGCACGAAGAGAGGGGAAACCATGCCAAACATTGCAAGGCGCACTGTCTGCGCACGGTTTGGGGAAACCATGTAGACCATCCATCCTCAGATAGTATCCTTTTAATGGTCTTTTCATAGTCAGGAAAAACTGTGAAGATCCCAAGGAAATCGTGTGGGCTTTCCTGTCATGGAAATTTGATGTCACATGGTTTGCACACGGTTTGGAAAACTGTGTGGGGAAACCGTGCATCTCAGAAAAGTTGGAAAAAATTACAAAAATGCCACCCTAGGATTTTAAGACCCATCGTGGGTTTTTCCTCCTCCTCCTCCCTTGGAACCCTAGGAACGGTCCAAATCTCCCAAGAGCTCTCACATATTTATCTCTTCGATTATTGTAAATTTTGAGTGCGATCAAGTGCATATCAAATATCCAAGTATTCCTAATCCTCCCCTTGCTTCTCTTTTTTAGTTTAGAGTTTTTATCTTATGATATTCTCCATATGAAACCCTAAAAACATTATTTTTAGATGATCTCTAGATTGACACTTCACGGAGTGATTGAATCCGGATCTAATGCCTGAATTAAGATTGTGTTCATCAACAGGTATGAGGTAGGTGGTCTACAAGTATTATCCCATAGTTATATTTTGAATTTTGGCATGAAAGTTGGTGGTCCTATTTTCCCCTTTTTTGTTCTTGGTTCCATTAATTGTTTTGAAAATAATGGGTGTCTAAGTGAACAATTGAAACCCCCAAAATCTTCATGGGATGCGTAGAGGATGACACGACCATTTTAGGGCCACCCATGGGGTGCGCTGGAAATCCCTGACCTAGAGAGTCTTAAGGTTGAGGGATAGATTGTCGATTAAAGTGTGAGGACCATGTAAAACATGTTTAATGGTTGATTAGGTTGTGAATGGAATGATGATAAATATGACTAGGGTGATAAGGGGCATGAGATTTTATTGGAATGTTATGAAAATGGGTAATTGAGTGAAATGAGATTATGCCGATTGTTTCATGAATTTTGGTTAGAAATGCCTATGGGGATTTGGGAATATTAAATGGTGAAAGTTTAATTGTGTAATAAAATGGGAAATGTGGAATATATTAATGGTTTGTAATAAGGGAATGGATCAATTTTTGGAATGGGTTAATACATGAGAAATAGGTGGTACATGTAAATGATTAAATGTAATAAAGGGGGTCTGTAGTGTGATATGAGAATTGTACATGAAATGCATAATTGGGTAAATTCTTCTAAAATGATAAATGAACCAAATGGGTTAATGAATGGTAAATTATGAATTTGGATAAGTCATAGGGGTTGTTGAATATGCCTAATGGGCTAAGGCATGAGAATAAGAATTTTACTAAATGAATATGAATTTTATATGTAAAATCTATTAATGGGTTATGGCATTATATTGATTCCCATGTTGTTGTTATGGATTATGATAACCAATGGAATTGAATGTGTTTTGTTTTGTTATTGTATGGTTGTTGTGATTTGGTAAATAAGAATGTGCACATGGATTGGTAGTGTGGGGTATCGATATGAGGTTATACGCCTATGGGAGAGCTAGAATGAGGGTCTAAACACCACCCAAAAATAGGTTAGGGAAGGAGAAGGAAACTTTATTCCCCTAACAGTTGCATTGCACCCAGACTGATGCTTCGAGGTGAGGATAATGTGTTGATGTGATATATCGATCCCTAGTAATATAGAGACTTCATTTATTTCCCCTATTCATTGTGATTAATAGCCTTAGACCCCTGTGTTGATTATATTTATGCCTAACCCCAGGAACATGTGATTAAATGGACCGTCTCCTGAAGATGGTACAAGGAATGTAATTGGGATAAATTCTAGGAATAAATTAAACGAACTTGTTAACTTATGGAACCTAAATATTCCCTTGTTTACCTACCATTTATTTTTGTACTTGCATGCATTTTCGTTTTGACTGGATATTTTGTAGACCCCATTAGTGGTGTCCAACTGAGGTTTGTACTCACACCCTGCTCAGGCTGTCATTGGGTACCCAAAATGATCTCTTGGTTTTAGTTCAGGATGAGGGCAAGGTACCAATAATAAGATGATGAGTTGGGTATGGGATGTATATGGATAAGGAACCAGACTTAGAGTTGGAACCCGTTTGTATTTGGGGATGTCTGTTTTATTTTTGGGTTTTTTTCACATGCACTACTAGTGTGGAATGGCATTGTTGTATTTGATTTGTGTTGTACCTCATTTGGGAAATGCTTGGTTATGCATGTTTATTGGTTATTTCATATTGATTTTTTATTTTCATTGTGTTCTGTAGTGACTTACTTTGGTAAAGGGGGTATAGTCTCCCCATGAGACTTGTTAGACCAACGTCGCTAGTTGGAAACCTCTAGCATTCGGGGAGGCGCTCTTGAGTTCATGTGACAACCCAACTCGGAGCACCGGTTTAGTGGCTCCTTGATTCGGTATGATACATTGTTTCTATTTATTTCTAATTATTACTATTTATTTCTAATTACTGGTAATTATTGCAAATTATTACTAATTATTTCTAATTATTACTAATTATTGCTAATTACTGTAAATTATTGCTGATGAATATTTATTATTTCTGATTCATACTAATTATTTCAAGTTATTTCAAATTATTTTTAATTATTTCTAATTATTTCTAATTATTACTAATTATTGCTAAATATTTCTAATCATTTCTTATTATTGCTAATTATTACCAACTAATTTTAATTATTAATAATTATATCTAATTATTACTAATTATTAGTATTTATTAGTATTTATTAGTATTTATTACTATTTATTACAATTTATTAGAAATTATTACTAATTATTACAATTTGTTTCTAATTATTAGATTTTTTTACTAATTATTAGTATTTGTTACTGATAATTACAAATTATAGCTAATTATTACTATTTATTGCATATTATTGAAATTATTGCTATTTATTGCTGCTTATTTATAATTATTACTAATTATTAATAATTATTTCTAATTATTGCTAATTATTACTAATTATTGCTAATTATTACTAATTATTTCTAATTATTGCTAAATATTACTAATTATTGCTAATTATTACTAATTATTTCTAATTATTACTAATTATTAATAATTATTACTACTTATTAACAAATAATTAGTTATAATTACTAGTTATTATTATTTATTACTATCCTTTTCTAATTATTACTATTTGTTCCTAATTATTACTAATTACCGATAATTATTGCAATTTATTGCTAATTGTTACTAATTATTTCTATTTATTTCTAATTATTACTAATTATTGCTAATTATTTGGCAAGTATTACTAATTATTGGTAATTATTACTACTTATTGCTAATTATTACTAATTATTGATAATTATTCATAATTATGGCTAATTGTTACTAATTGTTGCTAATTATTACTAATTACTGCAAATTATTACTAAGGGTTTCTAATTATTACTAATTATTTCAATTTATTACTATTTATTAGTATTTATTACTATTTATTAGTAATTATTACTAGTTGTTACTATTTGTTACTAATTATTAGTATTTGTTACTTTTTTTACTAATTTTTACAATTTATTAGTAATTATTAGTAATTATGAGTAATTATTTATAATTATTAGTAAATTTTACTAATTATTAGCAAATATTACTATTTTTTTACTAATTATTACTATTTATTTCTAATTATAACTAATTACCACTAATTATGACTAATTGGTTTTAATTACTATTAATTATAGCTAATTACCGCTACAAATTACTAATTGTCACTAATTATTTATATTCATTACGAATTATCATTAATAATTCCTAATTACATGTTATTATTAATAATTAATAGTAATAATTTCAATTTGTTACTCCAAATAATGTCTAATAACAAATCAATCTAATTATAATTAATTACAACTAATTACTAATAATTAAAATTAATTTAAAAATGAAATAAATATAAAATTAAATAAAACTTAAATACCATTAAATTTGATCTCTTATAGGTGTAGAGAAATTCAAATTCTGTTCGTAAAAAAAATTTAACTTAGACAAATTCTAACTCAAAATTTAGAGTTTAAAGAGAAGGAGAAAGAAGGAATAGAGATGAAGAAGGAAAAACGAATGGGGGTATATTTAGGCTAGATTGTTTGCGACAGGACCCATTGAAAATACCTTCGGCCGCATTAATTACTATTGGTGGTTAAAAGTTTTTTATGATGAGACCCTTGAAAATAGTGACATGCTGACACACTATTTGCAACGGGGGCATATCCTGTCGCAAATAGTATTTACCACCGCCGGGTATTTGCAACAGGGGGTTCCTCCCCATCACAAATACCCTTTCTGCAGTTTGGCGAGGAAACTGTGCCAAACCATTAGTGACATGACTCCTTTTCCCATCGCAAATAACTAATTATTTGTGATGCCTTGATGTCCCCATCGCAAATAGTCTTTTCGAAGAACTACTTGTAACGAGATCTATTCCCGTCACAAATTACCCATCGCAAAAGGTCATTTATTCCATAGTGACAGCATGAAAGAAAGTGACGAGATCAGTACCATGCCGGAACCATATGGTCCTTCCACTAGCTGGATGACTCCCATTTCCGATTACCTTTAAAAGGGAGAACTTCTACTAGACTAGACTAAATGAGAGTAAATCTAGAGAAGTGATTTTTTTTTTGTTTTTTAGGATGTCACAAATAAACCAAAGGACCTTTATAAATGGGGTCTTTATGAGATCCTTCTTAGATTAATTGATGGAAAAGAGACCACCTCCATTATGAAGGAAATGAATGCAAGATCTTGTGGGGAACACCAATCAGGATTCAATCTTTCTCATAAAAATTGAAGACTTGCAGACTATTGGCCATCTATGATGCGATATTGCACCGAATTCACTAAGAAGTTTCATTCCTTCCAAGTTCACGCCCACTTCATCCACTATCCCCTGGAATTAATCCACACAACTAAGTGCTCCTTTCCATTTTCCATATGGTGAATGGACGTCGTGGGACATTATCCACCCACTACGGCTAAGCAATTCATGTATATCCTCATTGCGACTATCTTCTTTTACAAATGGAGGAAGTTGTACCCCTCAAAGAGGTCGGGACAAGAATCATTATTAGCTATGTGAAAGCCAATATCACCACTAGATTTTATGACCCTCATAAAATAATGACGGAGAATGACACCAATTTTGATTCTCTTTAATTTGAGAAATTATATCAAGATTATTGTATCAAGACCGACCATTCTTCCCTCTGCCATGCAGTGGCCAACAAATAGATAAATCCATTAACAAGACCCTTTCAAATATACTATAGAAGATAGTAAAAAAGGACAAGAAATCATGTCTGAAAAGGCTCCTTCAATATCTATGGGATTACCGGACGACGACACACACCACCACTCAAGCAACCCTGTACTCGTTAGTGTATGAGATAGAGGTGGTTCTACCCATCTAAGTTCAATTAACCTCACTCTGCATTACCAATTATGATCAACTCTCCATAGATGATAAATTCCAAAAAATTAATTGATGAGTTGGAATGACTTGATGATAGAATTATTCATACATTACACCATTTGGAATTTTACCAAAACCAGATTTCACAAGCCTTCAAAAAAATGGTTCACCTTCGGTATTTCATCAAAGGAGAATTGATGTTTGTCTCTATAATGCTAATGATACTAAGCAAAAAAACCCCAAAATTGGAACCAAAGCTGGAGGGACCATATATGAAACACAATTTATTCTCCAATGGATCATATTACTTAACTTCAATGGATGGATGCCTAATTACTACTCCTACCAATGCAAGGTTCTTGTAGAAATATTTCATATATCTAAATGTTTTCCATCCTGATCACATGGTGTTAAAATGAAGGATAAAAATCCCAATCTCATGATGTTATAATACTTGATAAAAAGACATTATTGTATGAAATTAAATTGTATATCATGTATTTCCATACAACATGAGGTTAAACTGTATGAAATCCTTCCCAACAACATTATATTAATCTCTTCTTCCAACATCATTACCGCATGATGTTAAAAATCATGGAAACATGTCCTGATTGAATGATGTTAAACAATATAACACCATTGTGATCTCACCAGAGAGGAAATTTCCTCTGACATTGGTCACCGACCATTTTGTGTTACAGAACTCTATGTGCCATGTTTCTTGCTCTTGGGGGATATATAGTGACACCGGAATCCCTTAACTCGAGCCCATACACCATTAAAAAGTTCTCCTCCTTGTGCAAGGATTGACCTAATGGAGGGAGGTTTATTTATAGAACTACATACATCTTGATTACAATTTCCAAATGAAATACGTAGATGTGCCTCATATTCTACATCCCAGTTCATCTACAACATGATGTAAAATGCCTCTGATGTACCCTCAGCAGCCTCTGGGTGGTGATAAAAAATCCTATTTTTCATTTTTTCTCACACTCAGCATAGCTCACATGAACATAAGAATTACAATGAGGGTTTCCCCAACACAAACAAATCTTAAATGAATATGATGTGACCATCACCTCAGAAGAGTTTTTAAACATGCCCCCTCTTTGTTCATGGGATAGATTGGAACATGGATCAAGCCTTAAAATAAATATGTATGGATTGATTCCTTCCCAAGAAGGATATGTAGTGATTCATAGATTCTAAATCAGGGTCCATTGTATAGAGACCCGGACTTTTCTTTCATTACTATTACATCATTTCAAAGATAAACAACATAATAGTATTACAAAAAGATGATCCAAAGGCTTAGTGTCTTGGGAAAACTAGGACTACACATAACAAATACAACATCTAGCGTAAAAATTTATTTAATTTCATCTTCTCTAGATTCTTATTTGAACTTTTCCTCTCCTTAGTACATGTATCCACCTGAGGATATACATCAAAATGGGTGATCTAGAAGCCCAAAAAGAGGATAGATAGGAACTATATATCATGGGGTGGGAATAATCGTAACATAGGCATAAGATCATGAACATGAGAAGAGCATAAATAAAAGACTTGAAATGTTTCAATGCATAAAAATGTAACATCATGCCTTAGTGGTTAACTACCACATATACTTCTGAACCATGCTAGAATATTTTTCACACATCATTTCTCATTTACTCATGAGATTCATCACTTTACCCAATGCATTGGAGCACTGTATAATTCCAGGCGCACCCGTCACTTGGAAACATTCATAATTGCGCTATATAATTCTGGGCGCACCGGTCACATCATAACATTATCATCATCATGCATGCCACATAGAACACATATAAAAAATTTACATAACTAACCCATGGAAAGTAATGGGATTCATCTCATAATAACACATTCATAAGCTTTGGTCTCCCAAAATAAAGAGGGAATAACATACATGTTACAAGAACCGTCCACTTTGAGTGAGAAGTGAAAATGGGTGTTCTTAAAAGAGGAGTTCATTTGGAAAACATTTTTTTGTTGGACATAAAAACCAGTGACAAACATGTATATCCTAGAAAAGTATAGACAATGATGAAAAAATAATCTTTAAGGAGTAACCATATCAAAAATGGAGTGAAAGAGGGAGAACCCGAAGGAAGAAAATTGGGTTTGAGATTTCCCCTTACCTTGTAACCGAATGCTTCCTTCTCTTTAATGTCCTTTATAATGACATTATATTCATTAATTAAAATTCATAACCATTTTGAAATTAATAGGGTTAATTCTGGTTTCATTATGTCATATTATGTTCCTTTGGATGACTTATAGAGTTTAAAAACATTGTTTGGGGATGCTCGTTTTTATGTTTTTTCTTCTGTGGTTCACCAGTATTCTTAAATTGATGTTTGGTTAGAACATGAGTAAACATACAGAAATGATATTACATTTCATTAATGATATTACAGGATCTTGAATTATTTTATAATGAATTATATTAGATCCATGTGGATAAATCATTAGATAACAATTAAATGATGGTTATTTGGGTCAATTTGGGCGGTTTTTGGATCACAACGAACATGTTTTAACGTAACACTTAGTAATATGTCCATAGGTTATTTAACTAACATAAAATAGAACAAAATACACAAAACATATTCGGGATCGACCATAAAAATTACTTCATGACCAGACTTAAAGGTAGAAATGGAAGAAGAAAGCATGTTGTTCTTGAAGGTGATAAATTATCACCTCACGAACAACATTCTCTTTAATAAAATAAATGGAATAGGGAAAGGGGTTTCGATGATATAATATCCCATTCGAATCATAACATTACATTATATGTATAATACTGGAGTTAAAATACGATTTGGATGAATATAGGTGGGGAGAGATCATGAAATTAACTTGAACTTGAAAGGAAATTAAAGGAGAAGAGGGTGGGGGGGATTACCTCTTGAATCCTTCTCTGGAGAACCACCTTAAGGGCCAAAGCATGGTATTTTGATGAGACCAGAAGCTCTTGGACATGGGTGAGGGGCTAAGTAAGGTGTTTGGGCAGAGTTTAGAGATGTCTTAGATCTTGAGAGGTGTGAGGAAATGAGGGTGTGAAGGGTGGCTTTAATAGTGGAGGGGAGAGGGGTTTCAATAATATATAATTCATTAGTTTAATATTTCCCCGCAAGAAAAGGAATAGTGAGTCTTTAACAACCAAGAATAGTACTTTTATAATGTAATCCCGACCCTAGTGGGTTTACATCACCAGAACATCACACATAACCCTATAATTAGCTTATTTAACTTATTTTGTAAATTACGGTATTTCACAATTCATCAAAACTTCATGTGTCTCAGAAAAATCCCAAAACTTTACCCCAACCATTTTTCGAGGTGTAGAATCCAAAAATTAAGTCCATTTTTAAAAAATTATTTTATAAATATTAGTAATTTAATATTTAATTAAAATTATAATTTACTTAAAAATGGTTTTTATGATTAAAACTGATTTTATAGTGCTTTAGAAAATTACGTAGGGTCTTATAAAATTATCTAAACAGTATAATACATTGATTAAATAATTTATGAATACATTTTAGGGAAATAAATATTCTTATAAATTAATTAATTAATTATAATTAATTATTTATGACTTACAAAATAGAAAAACGTTTACTAAGGTCTAATTGTCACTTTCTAAGATATCTAAATTTTATTATATTATTCATAGGTAATGTTACTCTTATGTTGGATGATTTACTATTCATAAGGGTAATATTACTATTCATAATGGAATGTTACTATTCATAAGGGTACATTACTATTCACCAAAAATTATTTTTGTTTCATTAGACTCCAAAAATCTTCTTGAACACAACAGTCATGTCAGATTTTCAAAATTACAAACATAGGAGTCACAAAATTATGTTTAAAGGTCACTTATCACTTAGTAGTTCATTATTTTGTGTTTTCATGTTATTTTATGACATAAATATAAGAAGGGAATTTCCCATTGAAAAACATTGGGTCGTTACATTCTTTACCCCTTAAAGAATTTCACCCCCAAAATTTCACTTTACACGAAAAAAAGGTGAGGGTACTTCTCCTTTATTGCCTCTTCCGGTTCCCATGTTGCTTCCTCAAACTTATGGTTCCGCCAAAACAAATTTAAAAGGTGGGTTGTCTTGTTGCGTAGAACCTTATCTATCCGATCCAGATTCTTTACTGGCTGCTCCTCATATGAGAGATCATCTTCTAGCTACACCACCTCTATGTTTAGTACATGTGAGGGGTCTGGTATGTATTTCCTCAGTAGTGATACATGAAACACATCATGAACTTGATCCATTTTCGGTGGAAGTTCAAGATGATAGACCATGACTCCTATGTGGTCAAGGATCTCAAAGGGGCCAATATACATTGGTCTTAGCTTACCTTTCTTCCCGAATCGCATGACTCTCTTCCTCGGAGATATTAGAAGGAAGGATTTTTCTCCAACATCAAACTCTAAGTCCCTTCGACAGTTATCAGCATAGCTCTTTTTCCAACTTTGAGAATCTTTGATGTGTTTTTGGATGACTTTATCCTTCTTTGTCATCTCTTGAACAAGATCGGGTCCAAGTAGCTTTCTTTCTCCAACTTCATCCCAACAGGTTTGGAGTTCTACATCACTTTCCATACAGTGCTTCATATGGAGCCATTTGAATACTTGAGTGGAATCTATAGTTGTATGAGAACTCAACCAAAGTGAGATGCTGATTCCAACAACCTTTTAATTCAAGAGAGCATGCTCTTAGCATATCTTCAAGTGTCTGAATAGTCATTTCAGATTTGCCATCGGTTTGGGGGTGATAGGCCATGCAGAATTTTAATTCATTACTCAAGGCATGTTGAAGGCTCCTACAGAATTTAGAAATGAACATTGGATCATGGTCAGAGACAATTGAGAGTGGAACACTGTGCAGTCTCACCACTTCTTTCACATATATCTTTGCAAGTTGTTAAATCAAGAGTTCTTCCCGAATAGCAATAAAATGGGCAGTCTTGGTGAGTCGGTCAACCACAACCCATATCGCATTTTTTCCCTTTGATGACTTCAGGAGACCTGTGACAAAGTCCATAGTAACATTTTCCCATTTCCACGTGGGTATAGGCAATGGATTCATCATAACATTGGACTTTTGTCACTCATCATTAACTTGATGACATACCAAGAACCTTGATATATATTCCACAATCTACTTCTTCATGTTATCCCACTATAAGTGTTCTTTGACATCACGATAAATCTTGGTACTCCTAGGATGGATGGAGAAAGTTGATCTAAGTGCATTATCAAATAGCTCTTTCTTTATCCCGGGTGATGAAGGCACACAAAGCTGCGTTCCAAACCGAATCACACCATCATCGTCGATATGGATCTCTTGCAGCTTCCCCTCCTTTGCTTCATTCACCCCCTTTTGTATCTCCACATAATCCCTTTGTGCTTCCTTAATATTCTCTTGGATGGATGGTTGCACAATCATTTGGGCAAGGTAGGATGTATCCCTTTCCATTATGATTTCCAAATCCATTTTTTGCATATCCATGATGATAGGGTCTTTCTCAATCCGCAGCATAGATAGAGTAGAAGGTTCTTTTTTTCTTAGAGAATCAACTACCTTGTTCGCCTTTCCAGGATGATATTTAATAGAGCAATCGTAATCCTTGATCAGCTCTAACCATCTCCTTTGATGCATGTTAAGCTCCTTTTATGTGAATATATTATTTATACTCTTGTGGTCGTTGTTTATGTCACACTTCTCACCATAAAGGTAGTGTCGCCATATTTTCAAGGAAAAATTCACGGCTTCCAGCTCTAGATCATGCGTCAGGTAATTCTGCTCATGGATCGTCAATTGTCGTGAGACGTAGGCTATCACATTATCATTTTTCATGAGTACACAACCGAAGGCTTTCTTTGAAGAATCATTGTATATCACAAGATATTCTCCACTTTTTGGTAGTGTGAGTACATGTGCAGTAATCAGCCTTCTCTTTAGCTCCATGAATCTTCCCTCACATTCTTCTATCCAGACATACTTTACCCCTTTCCTTGTTAACTTAGTTAGCGGGCTTGAAAATCGTGAGAGGTTTCTCACAAAACGTCGGTAGTACCCAGCTAATCTATGAAAACTATGGATTTCTGTGACATTAGAGGGCCTGGGCCATTCCTAAATCGCCTTTGTCTTTGAAGGGTCCACAGAAATTACCCCACTTGTGATCACATTTCCCAAGAACGTGACTTGATTCATCCAAAAGTCACACTTTCTAAACATGGCGTACTACTTCTCCTTTCATAATGTCGCTAACACAAGCCACATGTGTTCTTCATGTTCCTCCTTACTCTTGGAGTAGATGATAATATCATCGATAAACACTACCAAAAATTTATCAAGGTAATGTCTAAACACTCTATTATTCAAATCCATGAAGATTTTAGGGGCATTAGTAATTCCAAAGGGCATCACCAAAAACTCATAGTGCCCATACCTTGTACAGAAGGTAGTCTTCTGAATATCTTCCATCTTCACCTTTACTTGATGATATCCAAAATGAAGATCCACCTTTGGGAAGTATTGAGATCCTTTTAACTGGTCGAACAAGTCATAAATCCTTGGGAGAGGATACTTTTTCTTTATGGCGATCTTGATGAGTTACAGATAATCAATACAAAACTGCATGGTTCTTTCCTTCTTCTTCACAAAGAGAATTGGCACACCCCATGTTGATGCACTAGGGCATATGAACCCTTTGTGTAGATGATATTGCAGCTGCTTCTTTAACTCCTCCAGTTCGATAGGATCCATCCTATAGGGTAACTTTGAGATAGGAGTAGCTCCGGGTATGAGTTCAATTGAGAACTATACCTCACGATCTAGGGGAATTCTGGGTAACTCTTTGGGAAATAAATCGTTGTATTCCCTCACGATGGGAATTTCCTCAATGTTGGAACATTCCTTCGACTCAACCATTTGGGCGAGGTATACTTCTTCATTGGGAATCAACACCCACACCATTGAAGGATTTTTCAATGGAGATTCCTGATCTTCCTTACATTTGTAGAAGAGCATGGGATGGTTCAGAATATAAAAAGATATTTTCTTTTCCTGACAGTTTATATGGTCTCTATATAATGAGAGAAATTCCATTCACATAATAGTGTCAAATTCCAAAAAGGGAAGTATTGCGAGATTTTTCGGAAGAATATTCACACATACACCAACAGGAGAAGAGTAAAACACTTGGGTTGCAATGATTGCACCACTTGGTTTTTTTATAGATATCTCTACTTCAAGGTTTCAGGGCTTCGATTCAATAGTTCTAGAAAACTTGCAAGATATAAAGGAATGCATAGAACTAGAATCAAATAAGACTTTTTCCATTCCTGAGTGAATAGGATGTTTACCTAGTATGAATTCATTATCATGCTCCACCTCCACTGTAGTGATGGCATAAGCCTTTCCTTTTTTCTTTTGTCTTTGGTGGTAGCTGATGCTGATTACCCTCGAGAACTCGAGGTTTAGTGCACTGGTTTTCATAGTGCCCTAGCTCTTTGCAGTTTTAGCATTGAACCATGAGTGGTTATCTCCTTTAATTGGATACATTCTCCATCCTTTTCATGTCTTTTCAACACTCTTGAGCATGGTTTCCTTCTTTCCCACACATGAATCATTTCCCCATCCCTTTGAGGCAGTTCCCATGGTGCAACTTCCCACCTTTTTGGCATGTGGGTCGTTGATTTTTCATCCCACCTTTATCACTAGATCCACTATCATGAAACTCCTTCTTTCGTTTCTTATCCCCATATCCATGGGACCATTCTCCAAACTCCACCTCCACTTTGAGAGCACATCAAACAACTTCTTCATAACTCCCAATGTCTTGAATTGGAAGAGGCTTTCGAAGGTGTGGTTTTAATCCACTAAATAATATATAAATTTTTCTATCATTGTTGATAAAAAATCCTGAAGAATAACTTGAGAGCCTTGTGAAATTCACTTCATATGTTGTGATATATTCTCCTTCTTTTTTCTTGAGCTTTATGAATTCTCTCTTCATCTTCATGCGACGAGTTCGTGGGAAATATTTATTAAGGAACATTATCTTGAAGTCTTCCCATTCAATATCTTCAATTTCCTCCCTTGGCATGGTGTTCTTAATCAAAGCCCACCATTGACCAGCTTCTCCATCTAGATGATAAAAGGATAGAGTCAAATTCTCCATCTCAGAACAATGAATAAAAGAAAAGATCATCTCCATGGAGTTGACCCACCATTCCGCAACTAGTGGATCAGAAGATCCACAAAATGTCGGTGGTCGTTGCTGCATAAAACATTCGATAGATAGTTTCTCCCTCTTTGGTGAAGGAGGACGTTCCCCATTATTATGGTTATTATTCATAACCTGAGATAATTGGGTAAGAATTTCCATGAAGTATTGAACACCACCTCCCAAATCATTGGGGATGTCGTTCGGGCAATTGTTGCATTGTCCGTCACATTAGTTGTTGGCATGATGTCTCCTAGTTCCCACCATTTTCTAAAATAGAAAAGGTTAGAACAAAACATAAGTAAACAAGTAATGAATAATATATTCATTTAAACAAAAATATACCAAAAAGATAACATATGGGATCCCTAGGTAAATATTCTTGTGTGAATATTTCTACATAGTCTCTTACTAGAGGTTTTCTCTATGGTTCACTAATTCTAATTCCCAAATTAACTAAACCATGCCTCTGATACCATCTATAGATACCCATCCTTTTCTTACACTACTATTAAATAATTTCAAATATAAACAACATAATAGTATTACAGAAAGAGTATCCAAAGGCTTAGTTTCTTGGGAAGACTAGGACCACACATAACAAATTCAACATCTAGCGTAAACATTTATTTAATTTCTTCTTCTCTATCTTCTTATTGGAACTTGACCACTCCTTAGTACATGTAGCCACCAGAGGATATACATCAAAAGGGGTGACCTAGAATCCCAGTAAGATGATAGATAGGAACAATATATCTTGGGGTGGGCATAATTGTATCATAGGCCAAAGATCATGAACATGAGAGGAGCATAAATAAAAGACATGAAATGTGGCAATTCATAAAAATGTAACATCATGTCTTAGTGGTTAACTAACACACATACTTGTGAACCAAGCTAGAATCTTGTTCACACATAATTTCAAATTTACTCATGAGATTCATCACTTTACCCAAAGCATTGTAGCACTGTATAATTCCGGGCGCACCCGTCACATTGAAACATTCATAATTGTGCTATATAATTCCGGGTGCACCCATCACATCATAACATTATCTTCATCTTTCTTAACACATAGAAGACATATTAAAAATGTACATATCTAACCCATGGAACAGAATGGGATTCATCTCATAATAAAATATTCATAAGCTTTGGGATCCCAAAATAAATAGGGAATAACATACATGTTACAAGAATCGTCCACTTTGAGTGAGAAGTAAAAAAGGGGTGTTCTTAAAAGAAGAGTTCTTATGGAAATATTTTTTTGTTGGGAATAAAAACTAGTGACAAACATGTATTTCCAAGAAAAATAAATACAATCATGAAAAAATAATATTTAAGGAGTAACCATATTAAAAATGGACTGAAAGAGGGAGAACCTGAAAGAAGAAAATTGGTTTCCAGATTTCCCCTTACCTTGTACCCAAATGATTACTTATCTTTAATGTCATGTATAATGAAATTATATTAATTAATTAGAAATTAGTAACCATGTGTACATTAATAGGGTTCATTATGGTTTCATTATTTCATATTATGTTCCTTTTGATGACTTATAGAGTTTAAAAACATTCTTCAGGGATGTTCGTTTTTATGTTTTTTCTTCGGTCGTTCACCTATATTCTTAAATTGAAGTTTGGGTAGAAGTTCAGTAAACATCCAGAAACAATATTACATGTAATTAATTATATTAAATGATATTGAATTATTTTATAATGAATTACATTAGATCCATGTGGATGAATCATTAGATAAGAATTAAATGATGGTTATTTGGGTCAATTTGGGCGGTTTTTGGATCACAACGAACTTCTTTTAACATATCACTTAGTAATATGTCCCTAGATAATTTCCAGAACTTTAAATAGAACATAAAATACTTAAAGAATTATGTTTATACCATAAAAATGGTTTCATGACCAGATATGAAGCTGAAATGGAAGAAGAAAGCATGTCGTTCTTGAAGTTGATAAATTAACACATCACAAACAATGTTCTCTTTAATAAAATAAAATGAAGAGGGAAAGGGATTTTGAGGCTATAATATCCCATTAGAATCATAAAATTACATTATATGTATAATAAAGGAGTTAAAAAATGATTTGGATGATGTTAGGTGGGCAGAGATCAAGAAATGAACTTGAACATGAAAGGAAATTAAAGGAGAAGAGGGAGGGAAATTACCTCTTGAATCTTTCTCTTGAGAACCTCCCTAAGGTCCTAAGATTGGTCTTTTGATGAGACCAGAAGCTCTTAAACGTGGGGGAGGGGCTAGGGAAGGTGTTTGGGAAGATTTTAGAGAAGGATTGGAGCATGAGAGGTGTGAGGAAATGAGGGTCTAAAGGGTGGATTTTATAGTGGAGGGGATAGGGGTTTCTTTAATATAAAATTCATTAGTTTAATATTTCCCCACAAGACAAGGAATAGTGAGTCTTGAAAGACCACAAATAGTAATTTTATAATGTAATACCGAACTAAGTGGGCTTACATCAGCATAAAATCACACATGACCCTATAATTAGCTTATTTACCTTATTTTGTAAATTAGGTTATTTCACTATTCATCAAAAATTCATGTATCTCAGAAAAATCCCAAAAATTTAACCCAACCATTTTTCGACGTGTAGAATCCTAAAATGAAGTCCATTTTTCAAAAATAAATTTCTAAATTTTATTAATTTATAATATAATTAAAATCATAATTTACTTAAAAAACAGTTTTTAAGATTAAAACTCATTTTATAGTGATTTCGAAAATTACGTAGGGTCTTATAAAATTATATAAAAACTATAAGACATTCATTGAATAATTTATGAATACATTTTAGGGAAATAAATATTCTTTTAAATTAATTAATAAATTATAATTAATTATTTATGACTTAAAAAATACCAAAATGTTTACTAAGTTTAAATTATCACTTTCTAAGATATCAAAGTTTAACTTTATTATTTATAGGTAATGTTACACTTATGTTGGATGATTTACTATTCATAAGGGTCATATTAATATTCATAAGGGTATGTTACTATTCCTAGGGGTACGTTACCATTTACAAAAAATTATTTTTGTTTCATTAGACTCCAAAAATCATATTTAACACAACCGTGTATGTCGGATTTTAAAAATTTCAAACATAGGAGTGAAAAACATAAGTTTAAAGGTCACTTATCACATATTAGTTCATTATTTTGTGTTTTCATGTTATTTTATGACATAAATATAAGATGGTAATTTTCATTTTTAAAACATTGGGTAGTTACACATTGGAACCCAAAACAATTCCCCATTCCCTACGTATAGGTCCGACCTACACAGGGAACTTCTATAACTATGTACAACATCATTCTTACCCTCTCAGGATACGTAGTGATTCATGGATTCTACATCCATGCTCAACCACCATCACAATAAAATTCCCCTCCCTACAGATGGGTAAGACATGGCAGGGAAATTTATAGAAATACACCCAGGTTTATTCTCTTCCCAGTAAGAGATGTTGTGACACCCATAACTCCAAACCCTAGACCAGTTGTGATAAATGATCTAAGGTAAAATTCCCCCATACACTATACACAAATGAAAATATATGAAGGATGTTCCTAACCCTAGATCCCATATCCCAGATCATTAAAAGAATCATTCCTCTCCTACATACAAATCAGATCTATGTAGGGAAGTCCATAACTCAAAATTAATCATGGTCGAGATAGTTCATACGTGTCTGGATACATCCTTTCCATTTATCAAGATCTATGCTTTGGGAAATATCAAATCTATATTAAAATCAATGGCCATTGTAACTAGATGTTCTATATGCTGAGAACACCATTGTGGGGAAATGAACAAAATTCCATGGAGGCACTGCATTCGTTTCCCACAAAAAAGGCTTGTGAACTAGAGACAAATTTTCTATAGCAGAGTCTTTTCCTACCCCCATATTCTCAATAGATTCCATGCCCCATAAAAATTTTCTTGATCCAAGAATTCATGGAACCATGGGTTAGATATCCTTTCCCTTTCATGTTTGAGCTATTCCAGAATATCCCATCCTGATTAGCCTGTACTCACTCATGGGTTCTATGAAAAAATGTCCTTGTTTTATGATGTTAAACTACACAACAGCACAATGTTCTCACCTGAGAGGTTATTACCTTCATTTTTGGTCACCTGGAATTTCATGGAAAGAACTTTGTAAGGATTGATTCTTTCCCAAGTAATATACATAGTGACACACTAAAATTCATCTGGGTTCTGCCACCTCCCCCCAAAAAATTCCCCTTCACGGTGTATGGAAAAAATATGTAAATAGAATTTCAAGAAATATGTATGAATTGATTCCTACCAAAGTAGGATACGTAGTGATTCCCAGACCCTATGACCTAATCCCATACATGGATTAAAAGAAATATTATCCCTCTACTACATGGAAACCAATGCAATGTTGGGGTTCCCAAATGGGCCCTATTTACCACACCATTTCAAGAATGCATACATTTACCCTCTTTCACACCGGGTCACCTATGACCTTTCTAGAAGACTCTAAACTACACCAAAAGTGTCCTAATATTATGATCTTAGAGTACATGATAGGATATCCTTTTTGAATTATGTTAAAATTCATATCACCACCAGGTTATCACCTGAGAGTACATTTCCTCTAACATTGGTCACCTACCATTCCCTATTCTAGAACTACATATGGATTGATTCTAATTGTCGCATGATATGTAGTGACACCAAAATCATCAAAATTGGGTCGATATGGAACAAAATGATCAATATTCCCCACCCAACATCCAAGTCAGATCTTTGTAGGGAAAGTCCCAACTCTATAGGTATTTGTGGCCTGAATGATTCTAATATGTCCAGACATACCCTTTACATTTATCATACTCCTTTCTTATTGAAATATCAGACCTTCATAAACCTCTATGGCCATTAGAACAAAAAGGTTAATATATCAAGAAAACATTTTCATGTAATTTCACAATATACCCCAGTGGATTTACATAAGTTTCCCGAAACAATTACTATCAACCAAAGACAAATTCATATTCATGTTAGTCTTTTCCTACCTCTATCTTCCCAATGGCTTCCAAGACCTTTAAAATATATCTTGATCCAAAATTTCATGAATCCATGGTTTATAGTATCTCCCACCTCACATATTGGGCATGTCTAGACATCCAGGCCCGATTATCCTCTAAATAATCTGGGATTCTATATCAACATCCTAATCGCATGACATTAAGGCTACATGATGGTTGACACCCAATGTTCACTTTTTATCCCATTCAAAATAAAGATTTAAAATAGCACCTCCAAATGTACGAATTAGACCTGCACAGGAAATTTTCAAAAAAAAAGAAAAGGATACTCTTCTATATTCCTACAGATGAAATAAATCTATTCAGAAAATTTACGATATGAGCCTCGTCTCATTGGTGAGATCATACAGATGTAAAAAATTCCTCACTTCTATGTGTGACCTAGATCCGTATATGGAGAAACCATAAAATAACTAAGTTTGTCTTAATTCCTATTTTTATATGATATGAAGTGAAACTGGGATCTCATAACTCGGGTCTAGCCATGAAACAATATTTTCCCCTCCTTTCCAATGATTGGGTTAGACCTACACCAGGAACCTCCTCACACATGTATGGGGAGAAAATCTCTTCCTATTTCTGGGAAATTTCATCCCGAAATACCTCTTTCATGTTTAGGAACCCCCTTCCCACAAACCAAAATCTATTTCCATAAAGGTATGAATCTTCAAAACCATCCCTTTCCATCAATAATGGAAGTTCAGTGTATTGAGGACACCCTTGTTTAGGTATTCCCAAAATACCCCGATAGCTCTGTATAAGTTGTCCACCAACAATGGCCTTCAAATAAAAGGTAAATTCTTTCACATGAGAGTCCTTATCCTACGTTAGTATGCCTCTATTACATTTACGTCCCACCTCACTCCCGGGTTTCTGAAAATTCTCAGATGAGTGTTTATATTTTTTATCCCCTTTCATGCATAAGGATTATATAACATTCCTAGTCAGGATACTATGAAAAGAACAATTTGATTATCCCATTGGTCAAAACCAAATTATTTTAAATCATATGTCTCAACTTTCATAGTTTCAAAACATTAAACTGCAATATGATTCAACCCCCCTTTACACAAGACAAATATGTATAGGAGTGGTCTCTAATTCATGATCACAATTGACACAAATGACCTCATATGTTTCATACACTACTCCTTTAAGAAGCCACCACTGGTGGTATTGAGACATACAAATTACCTTAACATTACCAGGCCACTAGACAAGGAAGGTCACTGTCCTAAGGAAACCTTTGTTTGACTACGTACAATATTCCTTAGTTTCTCTGCATATGTTTCCCAAAAAAACAGATAGTCAACCATAGGAAAATTAATTTACAAGATATAATTTTCCTACTTTGATAAGGATCTATGAACCCCATTCCCCATATCATGTCACAATCCTTAAATAAAAAATTATGGCCAAGAACAATCCCTCATGTAGGTCTGAAAAATGATAAGAATATTCTAACTTATCAAACCCTAATTTTGGTCCCTAGCCCTAAAATTCATGGTCAAAACTATTCATCGTAAAATATCAGTAATTATTGTCTTGTTGTAAATATCTAAATTTTCCATGAAAAGAGACATGAAACTCATTGTGATTATAACCCTCAAAGGGCACCCTAAACAAAAATTGATGTAACAAATCACTAAACCTATGCTCTCCATTGTTTAGAAAAAATAGCAAGAAATCAAGAATCATAAGAAAAAAAGTTTGAAAGGTCCAATACAACTAAATAGCGGCCTAAAAAAATTCAGGTTATGCCTGCTAAGCTCGAATCATAATCGGATTAGGAAAATAGGGCTGTAATTGAAAAATACATAATTTTTTAGGGTCATTCATGAGACCCTATAAATAGTAAGGTTATGCTCACTGAGTCCCTCAACTGAGGAAAAAATTATAGCAGTATTTGATTATTTCACTTTAATTGTCCTGAATCATGATTCAGATTAATATCTGATGGGAATTATTAGTCAAAATATAATTAGAAATGATTGAAACTGTTGGAAAAGATAAAGGAGAAATATAAAGTTTAATTAGGGTTCTACTCCATTAAATGGGTGTGTATGACCATCCACACCTTGGAACCTCCCCACGACAATAATAGAAAAAATGGGGGGAAAAGAGGAGGAACATACTGGCATAATTATAATAAAGCCTTTCATTTTTGGGTCATATAATTTACCAACGACTCACATGGGAAGTCAAGGGTATGTTCTAGAGTGGCCATCAATTTAATTTTAGCTACAACTGCTGGATTCACTTGCTTAATGATGGTTGTGGTATCTTGGACCTTCTATTTAATGGACTCAAATTTGGCATTGTGGATGACAGTTGCACTTTCATCATGGCCACTTGAGGCTCGTATCCCAATAGATCTTCTGTTTGGGTATTCATTTGGTTATAATCATGTGTTTCCTCAACCTCCAGGTGACGAAACTCCCTGGTAATATCCTGAAAGGTCTCTGTTTGATGATGCGAGGTGTTGAATTGGACAAGGTCTCCTTAATGAGTAGCTAGATCCTATCGAGATATGAATATTTGGTATGCAACGATGTACATGTGTCGATAGTCTTAAATACATGAGCCCAAATTAGAGAACACTCACTTAAGGGTGTCCTCCTCATCAGAAAATTATACCAGAGGAGTTTATGTAATGATAATACAAATTTGAATCCACACCCATATCAACACAGCTCGATGTCTCCTAATGTAATTGGAACCTTGGTTCTTCCCCTCCACTGTAATAAGTATATACTAAAAAAGTGATGTCATGGCCAACAAACCCACCCTTTGTTGAGTTACCCAAGTAGGAGAACCTTTTTTCTATGTAGGTGGTTTAATTTATGAAGCTATGCTCAGAGGGTTGGCAACGACTTCATGAATTCCTAGGGATGTCCCACTCAGAATGGACTTGGTAGGACCAAAAACCATATCATAAAAAGATATAGGGTATGATACACTCTCCACGGGGATAGGGTGTGAAGACGAGGTCCCTTATGAACACATGAAGCGGTAAATAGAAGACCTTTTTACAATCGGAATGGAGGAAGATGGTGCAACTAGCATAATTGGAATAGGACTAGAAGTAGTTAACAGCCTCTGAACTCATTTAATCTACTTTTACAATACCGCATTAGGATAACAATACACCAAAATTTGATTGTAATCACATGATATAGATGATGAATCCATATTATGGGGAAGAAGTACTTACATATCAGAGTCTTCACGAATCATCAGCATCCATAATTGGAGAAGAATTACTAGGTGTGATTCCCTCTTAATGTGGGTAACAATGAGAAATGTGATCTTTTGTAGGAATCCAAGCTTCCATGAAAACCTATAAGGTATATAGGGTTCACAAATGGTTACTCTATCTATGAGAGTGGTTAATACACCATCATGAAGTGAGATGACATAAGAACATTCCTCTGAAGATTCTCTCCCATTGTCTATTGTTGTTAGATTGGAAAGAACAAAAGGTGAGAATGTGAATTAGAAAACATCATTCAATAGCTCAAACATTCCATCAATGTTCAAAGTTTGATGATGAATGATGACAATTTTAAGTATGGATGCGCAGAAATAAGAGCGAGGAACCATTACAGAATGTTAGTACTCATAATAGGGAAACTTCTCTACCATCGGTCCATATACAAATTGAAATGTACGACTAAAGTGATGTAGAGGCCTTCCTTCATATATCTATCCGAATAATTCATAAGTTCATGAAATGGTAGGGATGACTAAATTGATAGGCTCTCCCTCTGGGAATGTATCTGCTATCATTAAGATGTAAACTCAGACACCTATGTAGAAATATTTCGAAGGGAAAATCCATTTGCTCAGGAACATGGCAATGAAACCCACTAATCTAAGATTCGACAATACGTCTGATGAAATCTAGAAACCCCATGTGGTATATTGACCCTCCTTGAGGGAAGAACAATACAATCCTCAAATATGTCATTATTTTTTATTGGTATGTGTTTGGAAATGGCAGACTATCATCTTCAGTCAATTCACATTTAATAATAGACATATCCTATCTTTAAATAAAATGACTGAGTGAACATGAAAAGGCTAACCAATAAATCAATCTACTAAGAAATAAATATCTCGCCTGTAGAGACACCCACTCGACATTCTCCCAGGTATTGGTAGCTGATAGGAATTCATCACATTTAATTCTAAGAATGGGAAGTCCACGTATCTGTAATATATCCCAAAAACATATTCCCATTTCACTGTGAGAAAGTTGAAGGTGTTAGTGCTTGATCACCAGTTACTGAGATGTTCATACAGAATTTATCCTGCTGAATAAATTATGAATTCTAAAACCCATACTACTTGAAACATATATTAAACTTCCAACTGATCAGGGAATTCCAATAAGTTTTGGTGCACTCATATTTCCAAATCCCATTAATTAGAGAATAACCCTCCAAATAAAAAGTCCCATTTAGAGATCCACCCTCCACTAGAATTACCTCATGAAATGTTGACATTAGATGGATAATCATGGATGAAAGTTTCCAAATATGTATTATTGATACATCAATTTCTCTAAATCCACAAGTATCCATTCATAAAAAACATATCCTCTTGGCCCAAAGCATTCATGATCTCCTCCATAGTGGAAAAATTTTCTTTTTCATGCCTCTGAGGCATCTCAAGGAGAAGGGTAAGGATGCTCCAGTCAACTGGAGGTAGAGAAGTACAATCTAGAAGTTCGAAGTTCTAAATCATAAGTTGTATGGATAATGGAAATGCCATAATTTATAGAAAAATGAGGTCTTTCATAATACCCTCCTAAGGGATGGTCTGATAATGGAGGTCATCTTTAATGTTCTTGGCCATGGATTACCTCCTTATAGCCACATTCATTAAATCATCAATTAGATCCATTTGGAATTTCTTCATCAAATGACCATGAAAAAATGGTTTATCTTACAAAATTTGTAAAGGACTAAAATTAGTATGCATACTAAATATCCTGAAAATAAATGGCACATTGAATACATTGTCGATGAACTGATGGTTCAAGGAAGAGTGTGAGGCAATATCCCATGAATCATTAGAAATTAAATTATTTTTACATGAAATAAGAAAAATAAATGAAAACCCATGCTATAAGGAAGAATTAACTCACCATTCATGGATTCATAGTTCAATTTGTAGATGAAGGCATCCACAAAGGTATACAGTATTCAGAAGCATGTGGCCAAGAGTAATTCACGGTAATGATTTGTTCATCAAGAAATATAGTAAAAGTAAAGTGAACCAGAACCCTTATTTATAGGCACGTCCCCCTAATTTGGTTCGACTATTTTACTAAAAACTAGTTCAATTTAGGACCACTTTCTACATCAGAATTGACTCATATTCATCCCCATTGGGCCCTATTCTGATGGGGTCATTTTTTTGGGTCCTAAAAACATTGAAAAGGAAATCGAAGTATTCATTTGGATATGGAAAAGGAAGGGAAAACATATAAGTGGAATTGAAGAGGAATGGTTGAAGAATCCGAAAATATGGTAAAGGAAAGGGGGGGTGAAGCATAATCCTTCATGGAACACTACTCTACATAGCAGACCACATAGCAAGGAATCTACGAACTAACCAATCTATGGAATGAAGACAATGACGTTATTCCACCACAAACATAATTGTTTGGGGGAAGATGGTGGAGAAATCCACCTATATATGATATCCCCAACAAACTCAAATGTTTTGTGGGAGAGGCAATGACAAATGATTCCCATGAACAAAATGATGTCATTTGCAGGATCAAGACATTAATTCTCACCACCATAGATGATGACCACGTGCCCTAATAACCAAGTCATCCATGGGATGGTATTCATTCATGGGCTTCCAAAATGGATGCTCACAGGCTAGCAACCCAGTGCCTTTGCCTCTCTATAAAAGGACCTTATGTTGAGGACATGAAAAGGTGACCCTTTTGGAGAGATCAATTGAATAAGACATGTATGAAGAGATCACCACAAAATAAATACTCATTCGATGATTCCCTATAGGTAAATCATGTTTCATAACATTAAATGGATAAAATATAAGTTAATTTAAAAAATCATGAAGTCCAGATCCTTTTTGAGTCATTCCAAAAAGATACATAACCAATTCCCATTTTGAAAATAGGCATCCCTCATAGAAAATATCTACATGAAGAAAACCCAACACCATGTAGAAAATTGGTACATATATCGAAATAAAAACCATGAAGAAAATTTATACATAGATGGAACCTAAACCCATGTAGCAAAATAATACGTGAATAGAAATTGGCCCCACATAGAAAAATGCTATGCAGAACAAACCCCAGTCTCCATTCCACTATGATATGCAGATGAATCCCCCACCTACATAGCGACATGATAGGTGGTAGAAACCCCATACCGAATACGGAAATACTATATATAATGGGGTGTATCAAAGAATTCATTGCTATGGCTCTAATAATTTCATTTTATTTCCATTGTGTCTTCTGCAGTCCTTTCATGAGCTAGTATTTCAGCAACAAGCCATGGCCTCTTCCAAATCGAGCAGACATGTATGATCAATTCATAAGAAAAAATAGTGTGTCCTTTTGAATTTACATACCCATGGTCATCATAGTCATATTGGTTACCCGATAAGGAATACCACCATAATTTACCTATGTTTTCATTCCCATGGTTACAAGGGTTCCGACCATGGGATTCTCACATGTACCTCCCCATTCTAGGAATTAAGATAAACTTCTAGCCTTTCTCTTTGATGAGGGCTAGTGTTGAACTCTATCCACTTTTCCCTGGAGCCAATGTCAGGGAATTCCCACTAAAGAAATCCCCTAGCATTTCCTGTGGGATGTGGTGCCTTGGCTCCTCTTCAGCGCAGTCTTGGACATATTTTGATAGATCTCCAAACATGACTACCCTAGATATGATAAAAAGGGAGAAATGGGTGCACTCCAAACCAATCTATCTCTCTCCCCCATTGGGATACAACATCATCCATCAGTGTATCGAGAGGGTTGTGAAATCATTAGATATATTGAATTATCTTGTTTCTCAAATCATGCATGAATCACTTGTTCTTACAAATTAGTTGTGATCATGGCATTTCCCTGACCTTTAACATCAAATGGCCTTCCACATAGATATAATACATTACCACATGGCTAGAATCCATGTGTAAGACCTAGATTTCATAACCATGTAGACATTGATTCCTAATTAACTGGGATAAATAAGAAACCTCCTTGAGGTTCAAGACTGACACCATAATTTTTCACATCGGTATACTCTCGTCTCATCGCATTGATGTTAAATTGTACGGGTCACCAAACTATGTGGGTTTTGATTCCCCTTGTGATCATACATAGAAATCCCATGTTATGGGTTCTATACCAATATTGAATCAATTCGACTCCCCTAAAAAATTATATACTCTAGAGTGCCTCATCATATGGCTTAGTCTAGCATTTTCTTAGTAAACGGTTAAGGATTTCTTGAATTTTCCGTAAGAGGGAAAATTGATAAAGAACCTTGGATATATTCAGATAATTATGAACCCATGTTTATTTATGGTTGATCTTACCTAAGTCTAGGACACATAAATATTATTGGTAATGAACCAAGGATTACAAAATATATGACCATAGGTTAAATATATAATAGAGTTCAAAATATGTGATATTTCCCCCCCAAAGGGTGATATGAGCCTCAGTTCCCATCCTCCTGACCAATGTGACTTCTTATGTATGTTTGGACAAATCATCCACAAAATGACTTCATTTGGAAATAAGGTCCATGGATTAGGAATGTAAGAGCCATTGGGTGTTTCTTTCTCTATGAATAAACATGTTGGAGCCATCTGAATGAATTTTACCTAACATGGGTTGATTGGACAAAAACTTAACCCTCTTCAATCACTCATTGGGTCCAATGTGCTTCGGGTCAGAACAAAAATGGTGAACCCGACATGAATCACATAACTGTGGAACCTCCTCAGTAAGATAAAAAGGACACACTTCACATTCCCCATAAAACAATTTTTTTCCAGGTATAGCACATATTTTCAATGAAACAACATTAACAGGATTAATATCTATTAGAGGTAAGAGTATTTTGTGTACAAGAGGGGATAAATATTGAGAAATATAAAACATTGGTAAAAAATCTCATACAATTATTCACCCCTCAATGTATTTGAATGATCAAATAGTCTCTAATAGTGATCTCATAACTAACCAGCCATTGATTGGATCTATTTTTATGAACCAGTTATTTTAAATTTCTTTTATGAAGTTCATATTTAATGATTTTTTTATCTTCCATAGATGTAGAAAAAGGTATATGATTATTTTAATAATAGTATGCAGTTTTCTAACAATAATATAAGTAATAGAAGTAAATGTGATGCTAGGAAGTAATGAAAATTGTCAATGGAAAATAATGATTAAATATTATATCAATTTGATCTTAACGGTGTCATATCTTCTTATCATGTCTAATGGAATTGAACTGTTTTAAGAGGTTTCTCGAATCATTAGAGAGTATGAAGATTATGACTAGAGACTAGTTCAAGATGTGGAGATAATGAAGAGGGTCATTTAGCAATAGTATCAAAGACTTATACAATCTATTTAGAAGGAATGTAAATAATTTGTATATTGATGTAGCCACATGTAGTTTTGGTTTATCATGGGACCCTAGGATGAACAATAATAGTTAGAATAAGAAATTGAGGAAATGGAGGATATACTATGAACAAAATTTAAAAAGTGTAATGCTCTCAAATGACTAATGCAGGTAAATGAACAATAAATATTACAATGAAATGATAATATTTCAATTATTGAATAAAAATTACAAGGTAATGTTTGTGAGATAATTGTAACCAAAAATGTTCTGGAATAAGTGATTCATGGATTTCTAAAAAAATATAAAACCTCCATAAATGTTAAATTTTTATAATTATAGTTTTAAGTAAAAAAAGAATAATATAGATTTCTAAATATTTAAAAAAAATAAAAAGACATTAATGAAGATAATTTTTTTAAAAGATCGTTGACAAAAAATTCATGAAATCTACCTAGTATGGGAAGAACTCTATCCACATGATGTGACTTGATATTGAGGTAAATCTATGGATTTTGAAAACACAATAATATAAATGTAATAGTATACCACAAAGGACTCCTGATAGTGTAATAAATTTTTTAATTAAATATTTATTAGAATATACATCATGATACTTGAAAAGAGTATCTTATAATGCAAAAACTATTTTTTGACTAATGCTATTTCGTTATTTTAGTAGATTCAACATTACATCTAGGAAAAAATGGGAACATAAAAATGATATAAATTTGAACATATAATCAAATTTTGATATGAGAATATTTAATAAAAACTCCACATACATAACCAAAAATTATGTAGTTGCATCAAAAAAAGAGCAAGGTAAAAAAGTGGACAAATATGGCCATATTAAAGCTAATGACAAAAAGAAGGATGTTTATTATATATTGTTAGTGATTTTAGAGGTTCAAGAATAAGTCCATAGAATTCTAGCATAGTATGTCAACCTATGAAAATAGATGGAGTCCTCACTTAATGGGGAGTAGAGCTGAATAAATAAGAAGACATACTATCAACGAGCAATACTCATTTAAAAATATGAATTTTTCTACAATGAATCAAATCAAATTCCTAGAAAATTTGGAGAATAATGGAACATAAGTTTTCAAGATTATGTTTAGTTCTAGTATATTCACTCCAGATGGACATATTATATTAATAATACAAGGATACCACAATACTAGAAGAAGATAAATGAAATTGAATGTATGTTTTTCTTGAGAAGTAGTCACGGGAAGAAATTTTTTCAACCATTAATTAGAATCAACTACAAGAAGATACAAAATGTCAAATATATAAAGATAGTGTGATTATGTTGTTTAAGTAGAAGCCACATTATAGAACATTTTAAATATATCATTGAGATCCAGATCAATGAAAGTAAAAATAGATTCAAGGTAAGAATCAATCTAAGAGAGAGAAGAATGGATTGGATTAGTAGTCAACATCCCAGAAGAATAGCCATAGTTACAACATCTTGGAATCTAGAAGATCAGAATTAGTAGTCATAATAAATTATTAGTATAGAATACAAGAGTTCCTATCGGATTGAACATATTATTTGTCTTAAAAGAGTAGATACATACATAATTACATTTTATGCATAATATACAATGTGAAAACGTGAGAAGAACATTATTATTCCTTTAATCATACACCTGATAATTAAACATAGTTATCCTATAGTTTTTTATAGAATGGAATAAAAATAAGGGTGATATCAGATTCTTTGTAAGGATTTGTATACAATAAAAGCATACAAATAATTAACATGGTATAATTGATATAATGAGAAAAAATGAACAACATAAAGATATAATCAGGTAAAATCAACGGCATGGTATATCCCTGACAATAAATCGAAACATGGATAAAAAATATCATTGATCGAATATTGATGGAATGCATAATTTTAGATTTCAAAACATTTTTCATTGACTCATTAAAATAAACTTATCTTATTAAGGTAAGCGGTATATACCAAAACCAATCCATTTTTGTCTCATTATACATGTCGATACATCAAGGGGATATATAATTCTTGGCCCCACCCATAACCAGATTATGTACAACGCATTCACCCTAAGAGTAATGAATACCTTTCATATCATTCCTAATGGAACCACCAATTATTAAGAATTAAATATCTATATTACGGGAAGTAATTAAATCAATTGAATCCATGCTAAATATAATAACATGGTTATATAGGAGAACATTCCTTAGTCAACTTAAATGTTTTTGGGTATCTTTAATGTAATATAAAGTAACCTCATCAAAGAAATATAGGGGTGAGGGTACTTTCAATGTGTTGAGTTATCCATGGGAGATAATAATTTGGTTCAATAGTATTCATTATAAGGAGACTAAGTTCATGGTAGGAAAAATCCTTTATCAAGTTTCATTAAGTGTGTGTGAATATTCCAGAGCATATCCCCCTAGAGTTTTATCTATGTGTGTTATCTTAGGCCCACTCATCATGCATCAAGGTGTTGAAAAATTTAATTCTCAATAAATCCCTTCCAGGGTTATTGACCATCAATTAATTTTTGCCACAACCACATCAACCTTCCATTATCCAGACAAAGATTTATTTTCTAGGAAACTACACACCCATATACTTTACCAAAACATCAGATGTGGTGTTAAAACCCTATTTTTTTAATTAAATTTAATATTTAATGATTGAAACACTAAGACTCTTCAAAACACCAATTTTTTGTAACCTATCCAACAAACATAATTTTTCCACCTCTGTGATTTGAATTTTGAAAAACTGACACACACAGTTGCTTTTAGTAATATATTTAGAGTCTAACAAGACAAACATATTTTTTGGTGAATAGTAAAATGCCCTTATGAATAGTAATATGACCCTTATGAATATAAAATAATATTATTATTTTATTTTCTTAAGGTTATAAGGAAATGAGATCTTGATTAATTTTTCAAGGTGATATAAAACGAATTATAGTTTTAAAAATGTCATTTTTCTAATAAATTATAATTTTATTTAAAAATTAAATTAATAAAATTTAGAAAATTATTTTTAAAAAATTTGAGTTAATTTTTAAATTCTACACTACAAAAAATGGTTAGGACGATTTGTTTTGGATTTTTCTAAAATACAAAAAAAAATTATGAATAGTAAAATGCGACAATTTACCGTATATGTACATTATTATTTAAATTCACTATTCATAGCAACATTGATGATGTATGAACACTTGATTATAACTCACATGAAAAAGTTACTATTTTTGGTCACAATAATCAATAAAATTGGTTGTATTTGGAAAAATAATCAAATAATGAGTAAAATAATGGGAACCCCTCCTCTCCTCCACTATAACCCCCCCCCCCTCACTCCCTCTTCTCTTCACTATGATCTAACCTTTTAACATGCCTAAATTCTGTCCAAATATCCACCCAAGTTCCTCCCCCACGTCTTATAATCCTTGGTCTCAAAAAAACACCAAAACCCCTCCCCTAAAGAGGATCTCAAGGAAGATAACTTGAAGAGGTAAATTTCCCTTTTCATTAATTTTATTTCAAGTTCCTTTAATTTCTTTTTGTTTCCTCAACTACTTTAATAAAAATGATGTGATAAATCTATTAACTTACATGTAATATAATTTTTTTATAATAAAGTAATAATTCTTCAGCATCTCTCCTTTCCCCTTCATTTATTCTAGAAATAAAAATACCATCCGAGATGTTTTAATTTATCACATTCAAGGATGTTGAGTTTTCAATTTCTATTACCATATTAAATTCCAATAATGAAACAATTTTTATGGTTGAAACAAAATTTAAATTATGAATTATAACTTATACAGGGATTTTTAATCTTTTTTACACGTGATATTAATTTATTAATCAACATATGTTCATTGTGATCAAGAACCGCCAATTAACCCAAACAACTACCATTAATATTTTATATAATGATTCAACAGCACTACCAATAAACAAATTAAATTTATGAAACTAAAATATTATGGTTGTTCACTAATATCATAAAAATCTTATTCTAGATAAATATTCTCATTCTATATGTTTATCTATACAATAATATAAGTAAATCGGCCATGAAAACCAAGGAAGAAATCGCTCCTAAACAATAAAATTGAATCTCTTAACCCATAAAGACGCCCTGAATGAACATAATAAGGTTACAAAACACCAATTAAATGTATAGTAGGTTATGTAATAATTATTTTATTAACATAAATTTGATTATTCAGGTCATTAAGATCAACTGAGTAACACATTTGTACTTAAGGTAAGGGATTTGTACCTAAACCTCAATTTTCATTCGGGTTACTCTTATTTTCTACTAACCTAAATTAAATTATTATTTATTAATATGTAATCCTCATATATTCTGGGATAATGTTATATATATTTTAACCATCTAGATTCCTACTTTAACTTATGGGTAGTTATATGTTTTAATAGGTTCTTTCAAAAAAATCGTCCCAAAATACCAACCTGGTTTAAGGGAATTTACCACATCCTTAACTATTTTCAAGGGAACACTATAATATTTATTTGAAAACCATTAACTTTATAAAATATTTCATTTTATTATGAATATAATATTTTACTTAACTTATGGTTTTATACAAATATGTTTTCCAAAAGAACTCCTCCTTTCAAAGTAAAAGAGTATTTATCTCAAGAATTACTCGATGATTTTATAAGATTATATTCATCTATTTAATCAGCTTTGTTGATTAATATGTATGATAACTTATAAAATATTTAAATGAATGTTTTATTATTAGTTTTACTGTGGATTTACTATCTTAAAACCATTCTCTAATTTACTCTGAATGGTTAGTGTTTTTGTTTAATGTTCGGGGGAAGTTATTTACATTTCATATGTTAGTTTCAATATGAATGTATGTGGTGTTTATGTGTATCTAAATTAAAATGATGAAGGAATTGGAATTAATAACTGATGGCTGCGTACCATGATAGGAACTCCATATATCGGTATGTTTCATGAGTGAAGCTATGGTCTTGGCACAAGGCCTCGAAAAATGATTTTTTATGGTATTGGCATGAGGCCTTGATAGTATGGTTATGATTTCCGTCATTATATATTACCTTATTATGAATTTATTAATTGAAATTTCTTGAGTTTATTCACCCAGTAGAATACCTATGATTATTCTTTATTATTTCATTTTTTATTCATCTCTAATTCCTGCCATAATGTGTTCAAGTTCATTTTTAAAGGCATGTTTTTTTGTTATTCACCATGCGTAATGTTTATCTTTATGATATATTCCACTATTTTTATTAACCTTAATAAACATTTGAGCTCACCCATTTCTTATGTTTCATTTTCCTTGGACATGAATAGGTATATAATGAATGACATGAAAAAATAACCTACGAGTTATGGATGTTTAAAAGAGAGTTTCTAAATTGTTTTCATTTAAAGTTGTAATGTTGGCTTCTGTATGTATCTTGTTTCCATATATACTGAACTAATCATTCATTCATGATAGATATTCCTTTTATATATGGAAATATAATAAAAGAAGGAATTTTTTCTATTCAACTAGGGTCATATGTTTATAGTTGGTATCAGAGGAAGTTTAGAAGAAGACCTGGAAACTAGATTTAGAAAATGTAGATTAAGGAACAAAACCTAAAGATAGTATTTGAGGATACACATTCAAGAACATTCAATAATTTTTTTTCAAGGAATATATTATGTGTATCTTTCAATAAAATAAATCCATGTCTAGATACTATAAGTGGGCATGGTTCTGGCACTTATGTACCTATGAGTGAAAATTCTAACAAGGAGTTTTGGTCTTGACCCTGGGTATCTTAGTACACAAAAATGGGCCTTACTTCAGACCTTATATGACACTCCCACGATATATACTTATGATAATTCACATTTTCTATAGAAACCATCATGTAGTATTAAATATAAATTTTACTCTAAGAAGCCATGTTTTTGATTAAGAGATTAGTTCTGTATAGAATTTAAATTTATGCTATGTATTTTTCAATGTTGAGATTATACATTATGATTCATAACTTAATATAGTATGTGCTATTTTTTAAAATTGGTGCCTAGTGGAAGTAATTGAAACTGCATGAACATGCATGTAATGTGTAGTATTTCCCTCTAAATCAAGATAATGATGTAGGATCTAGTGATATGACTGGTGTTGAGGAACTCATAACTATACTAGGACAGTCGACTACGGTTATTAATAATAACCTTACCCGTATGGAGCATCTGAATCCACAACAAGGGGGAGTTATGTTAGAACGCTTTATCTGAAAAACACCTCCATCATTTAATGGTAATACAAACCCATTTCTAGTGGATTAGTGTATATGTTCATTAGAGGATATATTTCTCGCTTTAAGATGTAACAAAAGAGATAAGGTTGTCATGGTAGTTTATCTATTATTATGAGATACATATCAGTGCTGGTTTTTAATCCAAAACACAAAGGAGGATAATGAAATTGAAGAAATTGAATTGATGGATTTTAAGGAAATATTATTATAAAAATAATTCCATCATTAATAGAAAATATATATTGAAAGTGAGTTACTGAATCTATGGAAAAAAGTGCAATATAGTGTTGAAAATTATGATACTAACATCGCAAGGATAGCAAGAAATGTTGCAGACTACATTCATAATCCATGGAGAAGGATTGATCGATTATTTGATGTTTTAAATCCATTCCATAGAAGGGATCTAGTCTCCCAATGTTTCTCATCATATGAATATATAGTATCAAGTTCTATCAAGATATAAAAGTAATTATATAAGTCTTATGATTTGAAGGGAAATAAAGAGAATAATAGGGTTGATGAAAACTCAGGAAACGGAAATAAAGATAATTGGGAAGATGGGAAGAGGTGACCCTCCACCCTGTGATAATTTTGGGAATAAAAAACTCGGGTACATTCTTGCAGGGTATGGGTGTTTGTTATAAGTGTGTAAAAAAAGGCCACCTATCTCAGTATTGTAAGGGGAAGAATGAAGCTACCAATGTTCAATGGTACAATTTCAAGGAGTGGGGAAATTATGAAAATGAATCTCCTAGGTGTCAAGGAAATATTCTCCAAAGAAGTCCAAGGGAGCTAGGATAAGATTTTACTGTCACAACTATGGAGGTTGAAGTTCCTAATGATGTGGTGGTGGGTAAATTAATTGTTTCCTCAAATTTAGAAAATAATTCATTTGATTATAGATCACATAATTCATTCGTATGTTTGCAGTTTTCCAATAAAATTAGATATTTCCAATTTTATTTAATAAGGTATTTGTCAGTAAAAACTCATAACGAAAGAATCCTTCCAACAAAGTTGTGTCTGACAGTCCCCATTATGGCATGTAAATAAGCTTTATTTTCTGATTTTATTATCATAACCATGATTTAATTTGATATAATCCTCTCTATGGATTGGATTTAGAACCATGATGCCAAAATTTGTTTCAATAAGAAGGAGATTATAATATTTTAGGATGTTTTGGAATCCATCATCTTTATGGTAGAAACATCACCATCTGATTCTCATCTAGATCCACCACCAGTAGCTACAATGAATTCAATTATTGGGGAGTAAGGTAATGAAATAAACATGGGAGAGGAAAAGAATGTTCAAATAGAGGATGTACCTATTGTGCAAGAATATGTTTATGTATTTTCAAAGGATTTACCTAGACCTCCTCCAGAGAAGGAAATTGAGTTTTCCATTGATGTAATTATTGATTCAAATCCTATATCCTTATAGAATGGCCACTATGAGATTAATGGAATTGAAGAAACAAATAGAGTAATTTAGTGATAAAGGATTTATTAACCCTAGTTTTTCTCCATGGGAACCCCTATTATTTTTCGTTTAGAAGAAAGATGGATCTATGAGGTTGTGCATTGACTATAGGGAGATAAATTCTATAGCAATAAAGAACAAGTATCCCCTACCATGCATTGATGATTTATTTCATCAAATTCATGGAGCCCAATATTTATTGAATATTGATCTTTGATTTTGATATCATAAGTTGTGTGGGAGGAAGGAATATATTCTAAAGACAACATTTTAAACTAACTAGGGCATTACGAGTTTACAGTAATGCATTTTGGACTGACTAATTCACCCAATGTTTTTATGGATATAATGAATAGTGTTTTCAAGGAATATCTTGATTAATTTATGGAGGTATTTATTAATGATATATTTGTATACTCTACAATATATGAAGATCATGAAAATCACTTGTGTACTATTCTAATGCCTCTTAGAAGAAATGAATTATAGGGTAATTTTAGAAAGTTTGAATTTTTTATTCATTTAGTTTAATTTCTAGGACAAATTGTCTCAATGGATAGAATATCTATTTTTCCTATAATGACTAATGCTATGAAATAATTTCCTACTCCAATAAACATAACTAAGGTATGTAGTTTTACTGGGTTTGCAGGTTATTATTGGCATTTAGTTCAGAACTTCGCCTGTTTAGCCAACTCAATGACCATGCTTACACATAATGGGTTTAAGTTCATATAGAAAACAATAATGTGAGGAATTTTTTAAAGAATTAAATAGGAGATTACTAAATGCTATGATTCTAACTCTACCATTAGATAATGATGGGTTTGTGATCTATAGTGATGCATCAAAGAAAGGAATTGGTTGTGTCCTTATGCAGAATGATAGAGTTATTGCATATTCATCAAGGCAGTTAAAAATTAATAAAAAAACTATCCTACTCTGGATATGGAATTATCAGCAATAATATTTTCACTGAAAATATGGATAAATTATCTCTATGGAAATAATCTAAAAGATATCTTCTCAAAGAAAGAACTCAAAATTAAGAAAAAGAGATGGCTCAAACTAATTATGGATTATGACTATTACATACTATACCAACCAGGAAAGGAAAACAAGATAGCTGATGCATTGAGCAAGAAGGATCATGGAGTTCTCAAAAAAAAATTAGGATTATCAAGCATCCTTTATACATTGATCTAGTGAGGATGGATATGGTAATTTCCAAAGAAGGTGTAACATGACTAATTTTTCAAATGGTTTCCAATCTATATTTATTGGAAACAATTAATGCTTCACAGTTTGATGACAAGAATCTTGAAAAGAAAATTAATGATTTGAAATATGGGAAGGTGGCTGGCTTCATGTGTGAAGACGGAATTCTAAAATTTGGGGAGATGATATTTGTTCTCCCTCTAGGTGAGCTGAAAATGGATTTATTGGATGAGGATCATATCTCAAATTTCTCTATACACCCTGGTAGTACTAAAATGTATAGAGATTTTAAAGAACATTTCTTGTGGGATAACATTAAGATAGAAATTGAGGATAATGTATCATGATTCATAGTCTATCAACAATTGAAGTCCATATGATGACATACTAGGGGATTCATGGAACCGATACCTATTCCTAAATAGAAATAGGATGAAATCACCATGTCAATTTTCACTGTATTACCCAAAACTAAATGAATGAAAGATGAAATATGGGTAATTATTGATCATATTATGAAATCTACACATTTCATCTCTATAGTGGAGGATTTTACACAATAGTGCATAGAATGACTATATATCAATGGAGTAGTGAGACTTTATGAAGCAACTATCTCAAATGTTTCTAATCGTGATCCATCATTTACATAAAAAATCTGGAAATGTCTTAAATAATTGTTGGATACTGGGCTTCGATTCAGTACTTCTTACCACCCACATACTGACAGGAAATTAGAAAGGAGGATCCAAACATTAGAGGACATGTTGATAGCATGTTCACTTGACTTTCAAGGTATGTGGGATCAATATTTAAATTTTCTTGATATTTTCTTCAACAATAGTTTCCATTCTTGTATTAAAATGGTACCATTGGAATCATTTTGTGGAAAGAGATGTCGTACAACAACTTGTTGGGATGAATTTGGAGAAATGAAGCTTGTGGGCCAAGAGCTTGTGGAGGAAACAACAGTGAAGGTAAAGAAAATTCAAGGTCATATCAAAGCAGTCCGAAGTGGGAAAAAATCTTTTATGATAATATACGGATTCATTTGGAGTTTCAAGGGGGGATCATATTTTCTTAAAAGTATCTCTATGAAAGGGTGTTATACTATTTTGGGAGAAATGGAAACTAAGCCCTAGATATATATGCCCTTTGGAAATTTTGTTGAGAATTAGAGTTATTTGATATCATTTGTCTATGCCATGTAGCCTATCTAAAGTACACAATGTGTTCCATTTATCATTGCTAATAAAGTAGATTCTAGACCCAATACATTCCCTCACATTTGAAGGAATAGAATTGGAACCTGCCATATCATACTACGAAGAGCCTCTCCGGATTATGGACACTAAAGAACAAATATTGAGGAATCGAATGAATAAACTAGTAAATATAATTTGAAAAATAATAAAATCAAAGAGGAAACATGGTGATCCTGAGGAGATTATGACGAAGTACTACTAAAATCATTTTGTGAGGTAACATTATGGTAATTTCAAGGATAAAATATTTGTAAGGAGGGGAAAATGTTACACTGCAAGATTTTGAAAATAAATTTAATTTTGAATTCATGAAACATTGAGTCTTTTCAAAACACGACATTGATTGTATTTAAAAATTAAATTAATAATATTTCATAAAACATATATACTTAGTTGCGTTCAGTAAAATATTTAGATTCTGATAAGATTAATTTAATTTTTGGTGAATATTAATACACACTTATGAATAGTAATATGAATTTTAATATGACCCTTATAAATATTAAATCATATTATTATTTTATTTTCTTAATGTTATAATATAATGAAGTATTGATTAATTTTTTAAGGTGATATTAGTTTTAAAATTGTTATTTTTCACACAAATTATTATTTTATTTAAAAAATAAATTATTAATTTTGATAAAATTATTTTAAAAAATGGTGTTCAGTTTTCCATTCTACATGTGAAAAAATGGTTTTGGGGAACTTTTGGGATTGTTCTGAAATAATCGAAATTTTGATGAATAGTAAAATACAGTAATTTACCATATATATAAATTATCATTTAAATTAACTATTCCTAGAATCATGAAGGATTTAAATACGCTTGGTTCAAACTCACAAGAACATATTATGATTCTTGGTTAGTAGAATTAATACTACTGGTTGTCTTTGGAAATATAATAATACAATGAGTAAAATAATGTGAAGCCCTCCTCTTCTCTGTTATAAAACCCCATAACTACATCTTCTCTATACTTATATAAAGCATAGTTCCTTGTATATATTCTCTCTAAATATCCTCCAACGATCCTCCCCCCAAAAAACAGACCTTGGTCTCATAAAAGGACCAAAACCTCTCCCCTAATGACGCTCTCAAGGATGATAAATTCAAGAGGTAAATTTCTATTTTTATTTCATTTATTTCATTTCCATTTATTTTTTTTATTTCCCCGCCTCCTTTCATCAAAATTTCATGATGACTCCAGTACCAAAAATTTAATATAATTTTGTTATTATAAAGGAATATTTCTCCACCATCTCTTCTTTCCCCTTATTTTATACTAGAAATGAAAACACCGTCCGAGATGTGTTAATTTATCTCAATCTAGGACAATGAGTTTTCAATTTCTTTTAACATCTTCAGTTCTGGTCATGAAAATATTTTTATGGTTTTAATATACTATTATATATGTTATATAACTTATTTAAGGGTTTTTAATCTTTTTTTACACATGATATTAAAGTGTAAATCAAAATAAGTTTGTTGTGACCAAGAACCGCTAATTAGACCAAAAAATTGTCATTAATGTTTTATATAATTATTCATCATCACTACCTATAAGAAAATGAAATTTATGACCATGTAATACTCTATTTATTCTGTAATAACATAAACCTTCTATTCTGGAAAACTATTCACATTTTTCATGTTTATCCATACATGTATATAAGTAAATTGGTCATGAAAACCGAAGAAGAAAACTTTCTGAAACATTGAAATTGAATCACGTAACTCATCAAAAGGCAATGAATGAACCTAATAAGGTTATACTAAATCAATTAAATTTATATAAGGTTCTGGAATAATTTATTTATGATTCGAAATTTTATTATTCCAGTCATTAAGATCATGTGAGGGACACCTTCTGGCTTAAGGTAATGGTTTTCTACTAGAACCTCCATTTTCATTCGAGTTACTCTTATTTTCCACTTACCTAAATAAAATTATTATTTATTAATATGTAGTACTCATATTTTATGTGATAATTTTATATATATTTTATCTGACTGGAATCCTACTTTCATTTACAGGGAGTCATATGTCTTAAAAGGATCTTTCAAAAAAATTCTCCCTGAAATACAAGCTCGATTTAAGGGACTGTCCCCAATCCATAACTATTCTATAGGGAACTATATAATATTTTTTTAGAATCCATTATCTTACTAAAATAAATCATTTCATTATGAAGATACTATTTTACTTCAATTCTGTTTTTATACAATGATTTTTTCCAAAAGAACTATTCTTTTCAAAGTAAAAATATATTTATCTTAAAATTTAATCAATGATTTTATAAGAGTATATTCACCTATTTCAGCACTATTGTTGATTATTATGTATGATATAATCTACCATATTTAATTTAATGGTTTATTATTAGTTTAAAAATGGATGTTCTATCTTAAAACCATTCACCAATTTATACTGAATAGTTAGTGTCATGCTTAATGTTTAGTAAAAGTTATTTACATTTCATAAGTTAGTTTCAATATGAATGTATATTCTTTTTATATTTATACCCATTCATATGAGGAATTATTTATAATTAATAAGTGATGGATGAGGACCACTATATCCCCTTGATGCATTAGTGGGTCCCATGATACAAACTACGGTCTTGGCACATGACCTTGAAAAAATGATTATTTATGGTCTTGGGAAGAGGCATTGACAGTATGGTTATGATTTCTGAAATTATCCACAACCTCATTATGAAACAAGTAATTGAAATTTCATAATATTATTCCACTAGTATAATACCAATGATTTTTATTTATTATGGTATGTTTTATTTATCTCTTATTCCTTTCAAAAAGCCTTCATGTTTATTTTTAAAGGCATGTGTTTTTATGTTATTCGCTTTGCCTAATGTTTATGTGTATAATATCTTCAGTTCTTTTTATTATCCTTACTTTGAGTTTTATCTCACCATTTTATTTTGTTTCATTTTCACAAGACTAGAAGTGGTATATTATGATTGGCATTCAGAAATAACCTACGAGTTATAGATGTTGTCAAAGGAGTTTCCAAATTGTTTTTCATTTCAAGTTGTATTATTGAACATATGTATGTATCTTGTTTCCAATGATAATAATCTACTCGGTCCTTCAGGATGCATATTCCTTGTTTATATTTTAATGTAATAAAAAAAGGAACTGGCTCCTGGCAATCGGGATCAGGTCTTCACAAGGGGATTCAATCGTGGAAAAAATTTAGTTTAATAATGGTTATGGTAAATCCTGGATTTTAAATAATATGAGAGGGGGATAACAATATAGACCTATAAATCGATTAAAATTAATGATTAATAAGTAAAACTGTTTTCCATGTAAATTTATTCATCACAAAAAATAAAATATGTGGTGATTATAAAATGTGTCCCAAATAAATAATATTAACACAAAACCACTATTTATGGATTTGGTAGTAATTCAATCATAACCTCTTGAATGATATGGATTAATAATGATATTTAAACATTATGAATAATGTAATTTCATGATATAAAATATCACATATGACGTATTGGAACCATATAATGTAAATTAGGTGTATAATACAATAGTTTTCTCAAAGAGAAAAATTTGAGATAGAAAACCCTTAACCCTTGTCGTGACTTCCAAAAAAATACATTAACATCATGTCAATAAACATAAAAATATTAATCACATTATTCAGAACCATTTTTATACACATAACCCCTTCTATGATTTATTTATGTCGATAGAATTGATTTATATTAGATTTTTTTATTCATAACATGGTGACTTAAAATCAAGGAATGATTTTTTCCGCATGACAATTATAAAAATGGGATTATAAAATACATTTACTGTGTGAGAAAGATAGTATATCATCAATAGGTTATCATTTTAATATTAAATTATTGAACACAAACATTTATGTGAATAATAAAATGGAAACATAATATATTATTACAAATGAAGTGGTTGAATTGAAAAGAGGATGGAGAGAATCAAGGATTTATTTAAATAGCATAAACATTATATAAAAGGTTTTATAGAATGGGATAAATAATAGGTAAGGGAATTATATAATCAATAAGGAAATTTTTTTATAGAAAATTGTTTATTATTTTTATAATAAATCGTAACTAATTGAAACGTAAAATTCTTATCTCCATATAAGTTCTTGAATAAAAAAATGTAAGGAGAACCCCTACCTTACTAAGTAGATTCATAAATCTTGGGATGAGTCCTTAAAACCATAGAAACTAATTGGGAGTGATTTAGATAAGGATTTTTAATGGAAATTAATTATCAATTCTTTTTGGGTGGAGTGGTATTAGAGAAAGGGTGAAATTAATCTTTTGTTATATGTGAAAAACATTGGATTTTTCATGGAGAAAAAGAGTTAGGAAAAGGGTAAGAATGGAATCACAAGGGTTTTTTTTGGGTTTGGTCAGTGTAACATCCTATAATTTAAATTTATTGTTTATTTTAAGGAATTAAATAAATAATTATTATAAAATAATAATAAGTTCATTTTAATAATGATAATAAACTAACATTGATTCAAAAAATATATTTTTTCCCTAGTAATATACAACTATAAGGAGGAGGTAATTCTAAATATAGAATGATCATAAATAAAGAAAGAGTAGAACATATAAAAAATAAGATTACTCAAAAATCATATGAAACTTATTTAGGATCCAATATGAGTATAAATCGACCAAATAGTACTAGAGAAAGAATACAAAGAAGCCCGAAAATAGGAATCATCATTGTGAGTGTGAAAACTAAAATACGTGGAGTTTGTTTTATAAAAATGTTTCTTATGTAGGGTATTTATATAATAAAGGGTATGAAAATTGAAAAAAACCCTTTTAATCATCTTGAATAATATATATTTGTTTGTATTCATATAATTATATATAATTTTATTTTTTGATTCAATTTACAATGTTCATAATAGAAATGGATAAAAGGTACTTTTAAGATATGACTGAAGGAGTATTAAGAGAAACCTAATAATTTATATTCCTTTATAATAAATAGGTTTTAAATTGTATATTAACTTTTATAAATGGTTAGAAGTTAATTTAGGTATGTGATTATGAGGTTTATTGTTCATAAACAATTATTTTAATAATATTTTAATAATAACGTATATTAATAGATATGATTTTTTTAAAAATTAATGATAGTTAAAATATTATAAAAAGGATATTATTAAGTAATAAATTATCATATGTAAGAACAAATATAAATAAAATTTTAACAGTATATAAAAAATATATTTTTTTATAAATTTGTTATTTGTCTACATATATGTTAAATATTACTTTTATAATTTTTTTCAAAACATAGTATATAAAACAATTGGCCAACATACATGAAAATTAGTTAGTAATATCAAGCATTATGGGAGTAGGCTTGACCATTATATGGATATTTCAAGGTCGGGTCACATGGAGGCTAGTGTTGGTGAGAACCTGCACATGCATGCAGAGTTGTATAGTGGGTACATATTGTTGGCATAATGTGCATGGTGTGGCGTACAAGGGGTCGATGAGGTCAGCCCACTCCATGAATCTGTGTGCGTGTGTGTTCCGGGTGTCTACCCTAGTGTCTTGGTTCGGGTAGGTAGCATAAGAAATTATCATATATAGGAACACCCAAAAAAGAGGATTTTAGATGCGGGATTTCTGAACATAGGTTAATTTCCTACATAAAAGCAACTGGAAAAAACATTCACTAGTTGATCAAGATGGTGAGAGGCATCCAATATTCCCTAGCCTTCAACTTACACCTTACTCTATAGGCCCTCATCATCTTCTTCTTATTTTAATTTTTGTGTGATATCATCCACATATATGTTCTTCCAATAGTTTATCTCAATGTACCCTTTATCTCCAGTATCATTTTACTTCATCAATTGGATTAAAATCCTCAAACAATGAAACAATAGTTTGGGACCTCTAGAGGAATTTTGGCTCTAGTGATCATCAATGGTTAAATTTTCAATATTCTAATAATACTTCCTAAGGTAGGTTTTTATGTCCAAAAAATGATTCATATGTAAATTTCTTACCATAAAATTCTTAATTTTAAACCATAAATCGACTACAATGTAGTTTAAATTTTCCAAAAACGTCTTTTTTATTTTCTTATACCAGTTATATCAATCACTTTGGTGATATATATATATATATATTTAAATATATCAATAAAAAAATAAAAAAAATAAAATTGCCATTCTTAGCTTCCTTCAAAAACGAAAAACTCAAACTCTACTGTGAATTTTATAGAATAACAGGTAAAATGTTATTTTTTCCATGCACTTAACCTTAAACACACTTAATGAGAGAACCTTCCTCATATACTAATTGTTCCTATGATACTTTAACAATAGATAAATTTTTTGTATCCAAAATTCCATAGGAAGAGATTTTTTCTTCCCTCATTGGAAAACCTCAACTCATACAAACAGAGTTATCTCTTTATCTCTTATTCTATAATATAATTTCCAAGAACCGACAGTAGAAAATATCTTGGCTCAAGCTCAATTAAGCTTAGAATTTTAGGTGAGTGAAATATATTTTAAAACATATATTTTTTATTGATAAAGAATGATTTTTTTTCTCAACTACTAATTATATATTTATTTTTAAAACACCTTTTAAAGGGAGATAGATTTTGGAAAATTCTATGCAAGTTTCTAATTCCATTACTAAAAATAAGAAATTTATATTTTTAAACCCTCCCTATGGAGGATTATTATTTATGTAGTTGATTTTAGAATTATCCATAAGAATGTTATACAAGTTCTTTGAATGAAATTTTATTTCCTAAATTCAAGGTTTATTTTAAATTAATCATTTTATATTGAAAATCATTTGATCTCAATAATTACAATTCATTAATATAGGTATGGAAATGAAATATAGATTTCAATTAAATTTTCTAATTTCAGGAACACAAGTTTGACAAATTAAATTGTTTAATATATGAATTATTTAAAAATATTGTTTATTAATATTACATTTCTCTAGATCATTAATAAAAAATTGATAATTTTCATAAAAGCATATATTTTTTATGTTTAAGTGATGTGAAATTATTTTACACATTGAATATTATTTATGATTTTTTAAAAAGTATATTGTAATTTTCTATTAATGTCAAATTCAAGCTTCATAATACTTTTTAATTTATAATTTTGGGACTTCGACATTGATTGCGATTTTGAGGAAAATGGAGTAAACTGGAAAACTCAACGGAAAATTCTCTTCCAAAAGTGATAATTTAAATATTTACTGTGGTCCCATGTATTTGAAATGTTTCCCAAGCATAATTATATTATATAAAGTTACATTATTTTCAAATTAACATTTTTTAATTTTCGTAGAGAATTCTATATTTGAATGAAAATATAAAATGTTTTCAATAAAATATTTTAAAAAACATTTATTAAATGAATTTAGAAAACAAAATTTATTATTTTAGTCGAATAAATGTTTATTATATAAAATGTAAATGTTTTATATAAATTTTATTATTTTAAAAAGTTATTTTAAAGCTTATTAAATAAAAATATTTTGTTCACTATTTTATGACCCCGCACTGAGAAATTTTTAGTGCTCACTGTATATTTTATAAATATTTTCCCCAGGTTTAGTGAAGAGTATATGATCAAGGGTTTTTAGTTTCAAAAAAATATATATCATAAGTTAATCTAGATAGATTCTTTAGAACTTGTACAATACTATTATGTTTTATGGTTTTACCTAATCCTTTAGAACCTAAATATAAAAGATCCCCAGTCTTTATATTTATCCATGACATATTAAAAAATATTAGAGCATTGTTTATTATCAGATCCAGGGGTGAGGGTCTTGAGATAATGTATTTTTCATCAGAATAATGATTTATATAATAATAGGTATAGTATTGTTGCATAAAAATAGGATAAGTATTTATTTTGTTTAGTAAAATCCATGTTGTGTAACTTTTCATATTGAGGAAATCATTTATAAAATGGAATTAGGGGGATCACAAACAACACATTTATATCATCTTGATAATTTTCTTGTAATTTTTTTTCAAAGTCATTCACGTTTAATTTTGATACATTTTCCAATAAACAGATTTGCTGCTAGTAGTTTTATGTAATATTAAATACCACCCCATTACCCAGACATCACCATGGAGCATGAATTGTTTTGAATCAAATATTGAATTCCCAAATTTCTAACCATTCCCACCAATGGAAATATCATAGTATAATTTTCAAATATTTTACTCAGTCCCAAAAATTTGATGTATACTATGATTTTAGTATAGCTATAAAATAAGGGGACCCACATACAACCTATTTATATATGTTATCAACATAGATACTTTTGGGTCATTCTTTTGGTATTTTGAAAGAAACCTTATTGGAATGTTTCAAATTATACTCAGTCGGAGTGTTTTATAAAATCAAGTTATATTAGATTTATTGGAATTATATGTCATTTAAAAGGATTTTTGAAAAAAACTCTTTAGAATCATCGATAGAACCAAAATTATATGAGGTAATTTTGGATAAAGCAAGAAATTGAATTTGAATAATCTCTAAATTATTATTGTAATGTATGGACCATTTTCCTATTTGAATAATGAAATAAATAAATTTTGTGGATCCCATAATAAAAGGCATTACATACTTTTACTTTTTAGTTGGGATAGTGTTATTTAAAATATAAGAATAAGGAGTTGAGATGTCAAATGTTGGTATATGTGGAACTTCATTAGTTAGGATGTTGAGGTGAAAAGTGTTGTGAGGGTTCAATTTCATTAAGAGGGTCTCATTTAATATACCAAAAATTTAATATATTCCATACTTTAATGGAATAAATACATATGTACTCTAAAAGAAAAGAATAAATACATTTTCATAATGACGATAAAATAACTTCCATACAATTTTGTTTTCATAAATCTACATCTCTAAGGTAGTGTAACTACTAAATATATGAGAATCATCAAAAATAAATTTGAGAAACATATGAGAAACATGAAAACTCATAATGATATACTACTTATTAAGGATCCTCCTTGAGTAAAAATCCACACCATATATATGGAAATCATCCTTTCAAGTGAGAAAAATAAAATAAATAGTGTGCATTTTATTAAAATGTTTTTCATGTATGATATTTGTAATATAAGGGATATATATATATATAAACATATATAAGATAAGTTTTAATTTATAATTTCATAAAAGAATTGGATATCATTTAATTTTTGGTTATGAATCAAGAATTAATAAATGAAACATAATAATAATTATTACCTAACAAAAAATAGTTGTTCAATAGCATAAAAACTTATTTGAATGGTTTGAAGTTAATTTAATGAAGTAATTTCGATGATTTTTGTTCATAATGATGCATTTTAATAATATTTGGGTAACAAAAATATATTAATTAATGAAAAAACTTATTTTAAATTGTGATAGGAAAAAGAATATATTGAATCTTTAATTATGTAAAAACATCCAATTGGGTAAAAAAAATATAAAGAAAATGATAAGAGTATTTAAAAAATATATATCTTTTTAAATATATAATAAATGTGATCGATATGGTTAGTTTATATTTTTGTAAATTTTTGAAACAAACTGTATAAAAAAATGACCAATTATGAAATATAACCAGACAGCTGAACCAATAATTGTGGGACCATGATCGACGACACTCAAGAGCCAACCACGTAATATAGCATGGAACTAGGTGAGTAATTTCCTAGCATGATAGACAACTAAATCGATAGATGGACCAGTCACAACAATTTCACTAGCACACCTCCTCATATGTTAGAGGATACTGACTAGTAGCGAGGTTCTAATGGTGGTATGGTAGGGGTGACTATACCCTTGAGATAAGAATGTGAGAGTGGTAGAGTCATAATGAATTCAACAGACTATGGTTGAAGTAGTCATAAATTGGAAAAAACATTAGAAGAATAAATATCAATATTGTGTAAAAGTTTCCATTACCAATATACAAAAATCTATGTATCTCTATTGATTTTGTAACACCCCAAGATTCCATGGTACACTTCTCTTTTAATAATGCAATAGCTTCTGTTGTACGCAACTTCAAGTTATAACACCCCACAACCAATCAAACAAGTTGTTATGAATAGTAATAGCCAATTTTTGAAATTTTCTAATTTTTTTTTGAAAATTAAATTCATTTTTGGATTCATAATATCAAAATTAACATAGGGTGAATTTTTGGTATTTTTTCTGAAAACTTTTAGTTTTTTGATGAATAGTGAAATCCCTGTGTTATTGTTCAAAAAATACTTTTTTGCTAAATTAATGAGTAATTTTATTTAAATTTATTTTAGGTAAAAATTGATACATAATACCTATATATGTTCAATGTAATTCATTGGTGTCATTTTATAATAATGTTAGATATATAGAATTTTATTGAACTTTTTACCGTCTTTTAACCACCTTCTTGGCACATTTACAAATATGAATAATACGTAATTTTACCGCTTCTCTGAATTAAATTTCAAAAATTTGAGAGAAATGGTTGACATCAGTAAGGAAAATGTGGTTCAAAAGGATGAAAATATTTTTTTTGTGAATAGTAACTTTTGAATTTTATTTTCCACAGTTAAAAGTAAATTGTCTAATTAAAGGTAAAAATGATATTATAATAACCATGAAACATATTCTAATTCTATTAGATAAGTTTATTTCTACCAAAATAACCCTTATGAATAAAATATCATCCTTTTGGTTCACTTGGATAAGATTATGACATTTATTAAATTTTTTTAAGAATAGTTAAAAGTGTTAAATTCAATGCTTAATAAGTAAACCATTTTTAATATATGGTTATACATAAGATAAATTCGACTATAAATATTCATTAGAAATATAAAAATATTTCCTATATAATTTTATTTTATTTATAATTTTTATACATTAAATAATTAAATTTTTTATAAGACAATGATGATACAGTAATTGCCTTATTAATGAATGATTAAAATAAAATATATTATAAATATCCATATAAATGTAAATTGACACTTATGATTAATTCCTATAATTTTATACGTTAATATGACATGTTACAGGTGATTAAATAATATTTTATTGAAGTGATAAATTTTTTATGAACTTCACAAAAACAAAATAGAAAATAGTTTCAAAATTGACAGAAATTAGTTTTTAAAACAAATACTATATTATTAATTGATATAATATTATTAAAAAATATAAGGTTAGGAAAAAGGACTTAGATAAGGATAAATATATCAATAATTAACCACTTGAGGTTCACATTGATTTTTATAGTTACTTTATTAACCATTTGTTATAATAATACAAGAATAAATGGTAAAAGTTAAACTATTAAACTAAGAGTTAAATCTAAACGATATGTCTAATATGGAAACCTAAACCTATATAAAACCTATTTGTTGAACTTTTTAGGACCAAATCCCACCTTAACCTCAAAATAAATGTTTTTTGAGCCATTATAAACCAAATATGATTGTATAATAAAATAATATTTCATGCTTTTCCTAAAGTGACCCTCACCTCTCTTATAAAAAGCTACTTCCCCTTCTCTCCAAATCACACCTAAAAATCCATTTTTATCATCCAAAACCTACTAAAATACATTCCCAACTACCCTAACTTCAACCTATAGGCCATAAATTGACAATAATCCAACCTAAGGAGCCCTTTTGAACAACTCAAAAGGAAACACCTGAAGAAGCGGTAATAATTTCACCACATCTTTCAATGTTCTTTTCTTCTTCCACATCCTATTTCTTTGTTGTTTCCGTGCCAAAATAATAACTCATGTACCTTATACATACTATGATGTTATTATCAATATGGTACAACCATATCCATTATTATATCCATTCTACGATTGAAAAGTCACTATACGTTTGTACCTTAGACTAACCATATCCACGTCGTGGTATAGTTTGTTATTCAAACACTTCATTATTTTTATGGGATTAATAATGTGTATAACTGATGTAAATAATAAATATAACATGTTATTATTCTTTATATATGATATACTATCCAATAACCTGGTATTTCACCATCAATAGAGTGATATTGTTGCTCGTGTGTACGTACTGATTACCGTCTCCACGAACGCAATGAAATCCATTACCCAGCATAACCAATAATAATAATATTCAATTTTTGATTAAAAATAATTTTTAAGAACATAATATAATTCTTTATATGAATAAAATACATCCATTACATAACAAACATTTCTTACGTAACCAAGTATATAAAGGAAAATGAATCAGTTAACACTAAAAACAATGATATCACTGAAATATTATTAAGAAAGCAATATTAGAAGATCATATATGGTATCATATTTATGTTTGTGGTTCGTGTATAATTTAATAAAAATGATTTAACTATTATACAGGTGTTTAATTAACCTGTAATTAAGGAAATGTACAATGTAAGGATTAATTCTACAGTCTCTTCATTATTCGAGGTTGTTTATATGTGAGTATCTACTACGACTTTTTTATAATCCACATCCTTATTTCTTAAAAATTTATTTCAAAACATTTTTACTATTTCCTAGATAATGGGTTAAAGTAATTTATACCGTTTTTAACTTTTTATAATTTGTTTATAAATTAATCTCTCTGTTGTTTTCCAAATAATGTCGTTTACAACCATTTCGACAAAATTAACGAAAGAATGTTTTTTAACTTATACGGAGGGTGCGGAAATTTTCTGCCATTATAAAAACTTTGAGGATTCCCTTAAAACATTATAAGAATATTTAAAAAATAAATTTTTTCTTTTATAATAAAATTACTTTTAAATTATGTCAAAATAGAAATAGATACTTCTCTGAAATAGTTTTAATTTCATCTTTGTCAACATACTTTGATGGATTTTACCCTTGTTTGAAGTTGATTTGTTATGATAAAATCTTCCTTTTTATATTGAAAATTTTGTGATATTTTTTACTGTGGTTGTGTTATTTTTATATCATTCATGGTTTATGGTTAAAGTATTAACATTTCGTATGCTAGTTTTAATACAAATGTTTATTTTATGTTTCATCCTTTTCACATAAGGAATGCATTGGACTTTGTAAGTGATGGGTGGAGCCCTCTATAACTCCTCGATGCATCGGTAGGTCTTATTGGTAAAAATAGTGTCTTGGAACAAGGCCTTGACAAAATCTTATTTGTAGTATTGGAATGAGGCTTTGACTATGTGGTTATGACGTGTGACATTATGCATTCCATCATTATGAAATTAGATATTGATATTACATGTGATTATTAGACTAGTAGAATATCCATGTGAATATGTAAATGGATGTATTTTATTTATCTCTATAATATTATGCTTAATTTTATGTTTAAAAGGATTTTGTTTTAGTCTTATACATTGCCTTAAATGTTTATTATTATTAATGATATTTTTCGCAATATTATTATCCTTATCGAGCTTCTGAGCTCACCCCTTTCTTATGATTTATTTTTTCCAGGATGTGGAAAAGTATATTACATTTAACCTACAGATAGGCTAAGGGATATAATAATGTTCAAAGGGGACAGAATTTTGTTTTTTTTCATGAAGTAATGTTAAACTTCTGAATATATCTTGTACTTCCAAGGCTACTAAACTGATCGGTCTTTCAGGAAATTAATTCTTATATCACGCCAATGTTATATAATAATTCACTGGCTCTAAGTCACTGGGGTTGGGGAATTACAGTTTGTATTATAGGATTTTTTTACAAAACATGTGGAATAGATTTAGAAAAACTCTAATTATAGAACTCTACCCTAAGATATACTCTGAGGATTTTTATATAAGAACATCCTATAATTTTTGTAATGTATATATTTTGTGTATTTTACACGAAATACGTCCCTCTCTAGATATGAGCAGGTAGAGGTGGCTCTGGAACAGATGTACCTAGGAGTGAAAACTCCAACAAGGAGTTTCAGGCTTGACCCGGGGTATCCTGGCACACGAAAACGGGTCTTACTGCACTCTTGGTTATGACACTCCCTGGGGGTATGATTAGGATAATTCAGATTTTATTTACAAACCATTATGAAGGATTTATGAGTATATACTTCCTCAATGAAAACATTTTATTTGATTATGGAATGTAGGCATAAACTTTTAAATTTATGATAGGTATTTTTCACATTTGTAATTATGTATTGTGATTCATAATCTAATGAAGTGTATGACATTGATTATAAATGGTGCCTAGTGGAAGGAATAGAAACCATATCAATTCACATAATCTAGGTAAGGATTTCCCTTCTAATCAAGATAATTATAGTGGAGCTGGTGATGAAACAGGTGCTGATCAACTTATCACCATACTAGGACAACTCTCTCAGGTTATGAATAATAACCTTACCTGTATGGAGAACCCTGATCCACAATGCTCGGGATCAATGATAGACTGCTTCATGAGGAAAAAACCACCAATATTAAATGGTACTATAAATCCATTTGTAGTTGAGAAATAGATAAGTTCCTTAGAGAAAATATTTCATGCGTTGGGGAGTAACAAAATGGAAAAAGTTGTCATGGAAGTTTATCACCTCACGAGAGATGAATATCAATGGTGGTCATTAATTCAAAAAAAAAGTAATATTAAGAAGTATCAAATATTTAATGGAGGGAATTTAAAGAGCTTTTCTTATAAAAATATTTTCCTCGTGGCTATCGAGCGAATATGGAAAGACAATTTCTGAGTTTGAGGAAAAAGGAGGATGAGAATGTCGAAAATTATGAGGCGAACATTACAAGGTTAGAAAGGCTTGTAGAATATTATATACATAACCCAATGAGTATAATTGATTGATTATTTGATGGGTTCAAACCATTTCTCCATCGATCATTAGTCACACAGTCCTTCTCATCGTAAGAATATATTATATCATGTGCTATCAATACAGAAAACGAATTATCTAAATCTTGAGACATTATAGCAAAGAAATAGAAGAAGAGATCCCTTGAACACTCTAGAAATGGAAATAAGGGGAAGAAGGAAAAAGTGGAATTTCCATCATGTGGTAAATGTGGGAAGAAACACCCTGATACTTACTTGAAGGGAATGAGAGTCTATTATAAGTGTGGTGAAAAAGGCCACTAGGCTCTTGATTGTAAGGGATTGAAAGTGGATGTCACTGTTGAATTCTAAAATTTTATATAAATGGGGAATTATGAAATTTTCATAAATTGTAATTTAACCGCTTCTATAAATTGAATTTAGAAATTCCAAGTTACACGGTTGACATCCATAAGTAAAATTTGGTTTAATAAGATGAAAATAATTTTTGGTGTAAAGTAGTTTTTGAAGTTTAGTTACCTCGATTAAATGTAAATAGGGTTATTAAGGTAAAATTGATATTATAATTACCCTAACACATGTCCTAATTCTTTTGTATAAGTTTATTTGGACCAAAATAAACCTTAGGAATAAAATATATTCATTTTGATTCACAAGTATTAGATTAGGACATTTTTTATTATTTTATTTAATGAGGAGTTAAAAGTGTTAAATTAAATGTTTAATAACTAAATGTTTTTTAATACAGGGTCATACATAGGATATATTCGACTATAAATATTCATTAGAAAGGTAAGACGATTTCCGACATACTGGTATTTGTTTATAATTTTTAGACATTAAATAATTAAATTTATTTATGAGACAATCGTGATGTAGCAATTACCTTATTAATGAATGCTTAAAATAATTGATATTATAAATATCAAAATAAATGTAAATTGACACTTCTGATGAATTCCAATAATTTTATAGGTTAATATGGCATGTTAAGGTTGATTAAATATTTTTTTTCGAAGTGATAAAGTTGTTAGAACTTTAAAAAAAAACCAAAATACCAAAGTGTCAAAATGGACATAAATGAGTTTTTAAAACAAATATTATATTATTAATTGATATAATATTACTTGAAATATAAGGTTCGAAAAAAGGACATAGATAAGGTTATATATATAAATAATGAAACTCTTGGAGTTCTCTTGGATTTTTATAGTAATATTATTAACCATTTATTATAATAATAAAAGCATACATGGTAAAAGTTAAACTATTTAACTAAGAGTTAAATCTAAAATACAAGGTTAATATGGTGACCTAAAAATATCTAAAACCTATTGGCCAAGTGGATTTCAACCTAAACTCACCTTATCCTAGAAATAAATATTTTTGGATCCATTATATACCAAATATGATTGTATAATAAAATAATATTTCAAGCTTTTCCTAAAGTGACCCTCACCTCTCTTATAAAAGGGTACTTCCCCTTCTCTCAAAATCACTCCTCCAAATCCAATTGGATCAGATGAACCCTCCTCAAATATCCTCCCAAATACCCTAAATTTAACCTAGGGGCCTTATTTTTATCAGAATAAAACCTAAGGGGATCTTTTGATCAACTCAAATGGAAACACCCAAAGAAGATTTAATAATTTCACCACCTCTTTCAAAGTTCTTTTCTTCTTCCAATTCCTCTTTAATTGTTGTTTACACATACAAATAATTAATCGTGTATCTTATTTATATTCTGATATTATTATAAATATGGTATAACCTTATTCATTATTCTATCCATCCTATGAATGACAAGTCACCATACGTGCGTACATACGGTATACAGTCTCCATGTCGTGGTGTAGTTTGTTATTGAAAAATTAATTTTTAGGATTAGTATAATAATGAGTATAACTGATGTAAATAATAAATATAACATGTTAGTGATTATATATATATGATATAACATCCAATTACATACTATTTCACCATCAATATAATGATATTGTCGCTTGTCCGTACATACAAATTACTGTCTCCACGAACGCGATGAAATTAATTCCCCATCATGAACATTCAAAAATAATTTTCATTTTATGATTAAAAATATTTTTTAAGGACTTAATATAATTATGTATATGAATCAAATACATTATATCCATAAAAAAGGCCTTACATTTTAACGACCCAAAGTTTCATTAATGGAAATCCCTCTTGGTCTAATTAAATTTATCTTTATCTAAAATGTTTATATAAAATGTAAAATTCTTTCGTTTTATGTTATGAATTTTGACCGTTACTTTTATAGCTTCTAAACAGTGATCACATGATTAGTATAAATATAAGGCTTTAACAAACACAATTTACTCAGACAAAGGAATCATTGAACTCATCCAGTAGAATTTCTCCATACGAAGCCCATTTTTTAGAGCTTGGAAAAGAGGCGGCGTCTTTGGGCTTCGATCTTGACCAAGCTCAAGCTGAGGTTCATAATGTCAAGATCGAACATGACCATATATGGGAAAAGTGGAAGTTAATAGAGATTAACACTCGAGCGATGTTATCTGAGCCACCCCAAGAGTCTGTCACCATCGCACACCTTACCCTTAGGTCTTATGCGGATGTTTTAAGGGGTTATGTAATAAATTGCTAGTACTATGTTCATGTACATTTTTTTATAATAATGAATATACTTTCTTGTCATTATTGATTCATTGTAAATAGTTTTTAAAATTCAAATGGTGTTTTTAGTTATTATTTAATTAAGAATTATATTTTATTAAATTAAGGTATCATTTGAATTAAAAAATATTTTAATAAAATATTATTATTATTATTAATTTTTTTATTAAATATTAATGATCTTATAATTTCATAAATGCAATTGTAATTTTTATTAAAGGTTTGAATGCCATTTTTTGTCAAAACCCGTGATTTTTCGATAAATGGCGGTTTTTATTTTAAAAGTGAAAATTAACATATATTGAAAATTATTTAGATAAAATAAATGTTATTTCTGGAATTAGGACGTCGAAATTATCCAACGGTGAATTTTTCATAATTTTCTAAAACAGTCAAATCTTTGGGTAAAAATTAAATATATTTTAAATCTATAATTTGTTTAATGACATAATAATGACCGAATAGTGATGTAATAAAATACTATAAGCGTTATGTTCTGAAAATATATGTTTTACCATTAAAATAATTTAATTTTGGGTTTGTTTGAATTATTTTACAAAGCATTAATGGACCCCACAGGACTTATTAAACATCTTGTCTTTTTAAATTATTTTCCATGGGAGTGTGACTCACCTCCACATAAACAACCCCATTATTTTAAGAATTTCGGACTTTGGACTTATAAAATACTATTTTCCTCTCCCCTTCTCCAAAAACCATGGGCAAAAACCATTACCTGATTTGTAGTTTGGATTAGTTTAATGTAAGGGGACCCAAACCTAAATAATAATGAATTCACTCACCATTCCTCTATAAACCCACCCAAGATCCCATTTCCTACTCAGTCAAAGCCTTTGAAGTTCGTCCATCATATTCCCTACTCTCTCAAGAATCCTCCCAAGGTTCCCCAAGCTCACAATAAGCCTCTCTCAATCCTCTCTCAAGCCTTTGGAAGCACACTTCCAAGTTAGGGTTTTTATTCCTTTCACTTTTTTTGTCCAATTTTCTTAATAATGTTATGCCCTTTTAATTTCGATTATAAATTCTGGGTTATAGTTTCGAACCTCCCCCATAAATCCCTATTATTTTTTGAATGATGTTAGACCCCTTTCTCTCTCATTAAATTCCTCCCATGTACACCGATTACTATACCAAAATTCCAAAAGGAACTTCTCTCTCTTCATTTCCATTCAAGAATTACTTTTGTACCATGAATCTAAATTCCATTACAATTGTTTGGACATGTATCTATATGAACCCATTACTATCCATTTCATGTAAATATGATGAGACATCATTTCTCTCTCATAAACCACTTTTTTGAATTCTTATGTCACACCATTACGCTGCCGAAATTGCACCGATTTTCTAAGCCAATGCCTTTTTGTAGTGAATACCATACCCATTTCTCCATCAAGAGTATTCACCTTTATGAAAATTTACATATTGATTATAATGTTTCATGTATGAATTCCACATTCTTTTATCGTGGAATAAATGATTATGTTTAATGAATCCATGTTTTATGATCCATGTGGCACACTTATGCATGAAATGAAATGTTTAAGAAGGGTGCACACTTGTAGTGCTCCAATGCATTGGGTAATGTATAGTATCATGATAAATAATGTGCAATGAGTTTTTACTCATGCTAATTCAAGTGAAACGAGGGTTTACTCATGCTTCATGTGCAATGAGGATTTACTCATGCTCCATGTCCAATGAGCCTTGGCTCATGCTAATTCCATGTTAAGTGTTATTGCCACATTTCCATTTTATGATTATAATGCTTTACCATGCCTTTATGTTCATGTTTCTCTTGTGCTATATTGATATGATTGTTTTCTAACATGTAATTTACTCCCCATGCATTCCATGTTTATTCCCTTACTATGCTTTATAGCTCACCCCTTTTCTTATGCATGTCCTCTAGTTATCCCATGCAATGCTAAGTACGAGGGATGTGGTGGTCATGTAAAGGAAGTTTTCAATAAAGTTGTGTTATTTCATGTTTTAAGTTGTTATGCATTGATCATAAGCCCCAAAGATACTAGACATGTCGATCATCCATGTTGTAACAATTGAATAGTTTATGAAATAAATCATGTTTAAGTTTGTAATAAAAGAATGGTTTTCATAGTTGGTATCAGAGGATAGGTTCAGTAATTTGTGGGATTTGGATTAGAAAACCCAAGTAAATCCTTAGAGACAAGACTAAATATAATAAAAACATCCCGAAGTTTTGGTAAGTACTTAGTATGTGGTTTATCAAACAAATACATCCCTGTTTGGATACGAGCATGTAAGGGCGGCTTTGGCACAGATGTTGTAACGCCCCGACCCCAGTTACCCAGAGTTGGTGAATTATTTTCATAAATTGACATGATTACAAGGAATCAAGTCCCGAAGGACCGATCAGTTTAGCAGTCTTGAAAAAATAGATCACATACCTGAATGTTACATTTGCACTTTAAGACGTACAAAACAACATAAATAATCTTTATGAATGCCATTATTCCCTTGGCTTAATCCTGCATATCAATCACATTACACTTCTTGGAATCCTGGGAAAAATAAAACATAGAAAGGGGTGAGCTAAAATGCTCAGTAAGGGTAAGAAATATAGTGGAAACTTTCAAAAATAAGCATAAACATTTAAGGCAACGTATAAAACTAAAACAAAAGCCTTTTAAACTTGAACTTCAGCATAATATAGAAGAAATAAAATGAAATAATTCCATTTACTTATTCACATGGATATTCTAATAATTGAATAATCACATGAAATATCACTAACCACTTTCATAATGATGGAATGCATAATGCCAGACTATCACGACCACATAGCCAAGGCATCGTGCCAAGACTACAAATAAGATTTGGTCAAGGCCTTGTTCCAAGACAGTAGTTTGTCTCATGAGACCTACTGATGCATCGACGAGCTATAGCGGGCTCCACCCGTCACATATTAGGTCCAATTCATTCCCATATGAAAATGTTGAAACATAACATAAACATTCATATTGAAACTATCATACAAAATTTAAATACTTCATCCATAAACCACGAATGCTATAAGAATAACTCATCTACAGTCAAACACATCACAAAAACATCAAAAAAATATTGATGTTTTGTATCAAAATAAATCAACTTCAAATAAACATGAAATACATCAAAGGATGTTGACAAAGATGAATTCAAATCTATTTGAGAGAAATATCTCTTTTTTTGAAATCATTTAAAAGTCACACATTTATTAAGGAAGTAATTTTAAAGTGATTTTTGAATCAAAGTGTCCCATACCACTTCGAAACATTTGAAAAGAAATATCATTTCAAAACATTCATGTCTATATAAATAAATCTTTAAAAGCATTCTGAAAACATGGAAATTAATTAAAAAGATTTAGAAAGATAAATCTTTTAAACATTTAATATTCTGATTTTGATAAAGAGTACCTTTTAGAAATTCTTAAAATATTCATTTTGAAATCATTTAAAAGTACCATAATTATAAAATAAAACATTTACTTTTAAAATACCCTTATGATTTTGTAAAGGAAGCTTAAAAAATATTATAATGGTGGAAAATATCCGCACCCACTATATAAGTTAAAAAAACATTCTTACCTTAATTCTATCGAAAAGGTTAAAAAGGACCTTGTTTGAAAAATGACGGAAAGATTCCTTTATAACCTTCTTATAAAAATTAAAACAAGGGTATAAATGACTTTAACCCCTATTATGTAAAATAGTAAGAATGTTTTGAAATACACTTTCATGAAAAACATGGATGTGGATGATAAAGAGGTCGTCCTAGTAGATTATAACGTATAAACAACCTCGGATAATGAAGAGATTGTAAAATAACCCTTACCATTTTGGTAACGTACGAAACATACATCCCATGAAAGAGGTATCATAACATGAATATGTAAATACACATATATTAATGTGTATTACATAAAAAATAAAATTATGGGAAGTACATACACCACACAAAAGATAATAGTGGCAATATGGCATGAATCTCATGGGAATAAAGAGTGAGATGAAAACCCCTTACCTTGCACTTTCCTTTAGTCGAGGGTATGTTTAACCTCTTGTACGAAGATCGTAGTATGTTATTAAATTATTCCAGAACCATATTAATATTTATGATATCATACATGATTCATTTATGACTTTATATTACCCATTTAAAAATAATTTCCATGTTAAGTTAACATTTCGGGTAATAATCACTTTCTTTATTGTACGTGTTTTAACTTGTTACTCTTGGTTGTATCACATAGATCATGATTTAAATACTTCCAGAATATAAAACATGATAAATATATCATATATATTTAGAATATAAATATGTATAATAGACATATATATGAAATGGAAAAAACACCGTTTATGGAGACGGTGGTCCATACATACGCATAAACGTTGTTTCTGTTTCCATATATTATTGAACGGAAGTAAGTGAATAAGATATATGTAAGTACATAAATCCTTATATATATAAATATAAATATCTCCAGTAGAATTATTAAGACATATATTACATACTTATTAGTAATCGTCGATGAATGGTGATCTTGGAAATGAATCTCATCGCGTCGTGGAGGCGGTAATCCGTACGTACACACGAGTGAAAATATCATTTTTTTGATATTAAAATAATATATAATTGGATGGTATATCATATAAACTGAATCCTTATAATTTTATATTTATTATTTACATCAAATACACATCATTATTATACCCATCCAAATAATAATGTATTGAATAACAATTACACCACGACGTGGAGATGGTAAGCCGTACGTACGTACGTATGGTGGCATGTCATTCAAAGGATGGATAGAATACTGAATATGGATTTACCATATTTATAATAACATCATAGTATATAGGATATACTGGAGTTATTATTTTAGAATAGAAATAACAAAGATAGAAGAATTTAAAGAAGAAAGGAACATGAAAGAGGGTGGTGAAAACATTACCTCTTTTTCGGGTTCTTCCATTTGATTTGATCAAAAGGGCTCCATAGGTAGGATTTATGATCCAAATAAGGCCTCTATGTTGAATTGGTGGAAGTTTAGAGAGTATTTGTGCAGGTTTTTTCCTAACTAAAAGTCTTTGATGGTGTGAATAATTGGTTAGAAGTTCGATCTTTTTATAAGGGGGAGGAGGGGCTCTTTAGGAAAAACTTAAAGTATTAATTTATAATAAATTCCTATTCTGTTAATAATGGCTCCAAAGTGGATTATGTAAAGTTTAAGGGGGGTATGGGTCGAAAACAACTCAACCAATAGAATTTAGATAGGTTTGGGTTATTATAATAACCTTATCTTTATGTATTAACTCTTAGTTAATTAGTTTCAGTTTTACAATGTCTCTTTGTTTTTTTATATTATGTGGTTAATAAACATACTATATACATCCAAGAGACCCCCAAGTGGTCCTTTAATGATATACCTATAATTATATAAGTCCCTTGGCGGAAAATTGGATTTTTAGGAATTTAATATCAATTAATAATATAATATTTGTTTTAAAAAATCTTTTATGTCAATTTTGACACTATTCAATAATTGATTTTTGTAAAACTTATTACAGATTTATTAATTCTAGAAAAGTTAACTAAATCAATATTAACATGTCATATTATGCTATAAAATTATTGGTATTTATAAAACGTCTCAAATTACATTTATTTGGGTATTTATAATATCAATTATTCTAATTGTTGAATAATTTGGTAATTACTGCATCACCATTGTGTCATAAATAAATTAGATTATATAATGTCTAAAAATTATAAATAAAATACCATTATGTAGGAAATCCATTTAACTTTATAATGAATATTTATAGTCGAAATAAAACATATATAACCCTATGTAAAATTTTTTTTTCTAAAAGATGTATGCTTATGTCATTTTTATATTTATTTTAACTTAATTAAAATAAAGTGTCCCTATCACCTACAAGTGGCTCCATGGGGTCCCCAAATCGAACCAATGATGACCATGGTAGTAAATGTATCCACCAACAAGGTTAGGACACGTTTTAGGGTAATTTAGTATTATTTTAATATTATTGTTTATCACTTATTTACCGGATTTACCCTTTAACCATGGTAAATAAAATATTTACAGAAGTAATTATTCCAAATGTCTAAAAATAAAAGTTACATATTTATAAATTTTGGACATCCTGATTCCAAATATGGATTCCATTTTTCCAAATTCAAAACACAGAAGTGTCATAAATTAATTTAAAATTAATTCCCTCTGTAAAAAAAATGTTTTTAAGATATAATAACTATCAAAAATTGATACTTGTTTATGTCCCGTTTAATTGTGAAATTATGTCCAATGACCAACATTGTATTAAATGGTAAAAATATATTCTAAATATACATTAAAACCACTCAAATTCATAATTTATAATTATTAATTATTTTGATTAATTTTTTTTTAATTAAAAATTTAGTAATTTTCAATATTCATCAAAATATTAAAATTATCCAAAAAGTACCAAACATTCACCTTAGGGTAAATTTGATACTACGAGTACAAAAATGAATTCCATTTTGAGAGATAAAATTTCTTAAATTTTAAAAATTAGGTATTACTATTCGTAACGGCTAGTTTGATTGGTTGAGGTGTGTGTTAGAACTCGAAGTTGCGTACAACACACACTACTGTATTATTCAAAGGAAAGCATACCGTGGAATCATGGGGTGTTTCATTGTAAATTTTTTATGTCCCCATTATAAAAGGTAAATTTATTTATTCAAATTGAATATATAAATTTTTTAAATATTGGATTTAAAAAGAGTTCACTATTAAAACTGGTAAAAGTGAAAAAAATGAATTTGTTCTAACATTATGTCTAAGAAACTCATAATATGGATTCTAAAATTATAAGGATTATATAAATTTTAAAATTTAGTTAATACTATTCATAACCTCTTTTGAACGGATTGTTTGGTAAGTCATGGTGTGCTTGAACTCGGTGTTGCGTGTAGTGCAAGTTATTGAATTATTTTGAAGAAATAACACACTATGAAATCTTGGGGTGTTACATTCTCCCCTCCTTCAATAAATTGCGTCCTCATAATTTGAAATTGTTCTTAGAAAATAAAAGGTTGAATATAGAAAATATTGTTGTGGGAAAACCAACATCAGAAATTGGGTTAATAAAATTTAGTCTTAATAAGAGGAAAAGAGAAATGAAAGGGGTCACCACCAAATTATGATCTCGATTCGGAGAACATTGGTGGAAATTAGAGACATATAATTGGAAGAAAAACGTAAATATTTATAGGTATTGATTGAGGTCATCAATCACAAACAGGTGAAAAATTTAGGGCCTTAAATTCATCAATCTATGATGATTTAAAATACCATCGGTTCAACAAAACATAAGGTATTAAGATAACACATTTTTGATGTTTCAGAATATCTTTGTTGAAATCCCACATCAAAAAATGAATTAATGAGGCCTCTATTTAAAATAAAGAGTGGAAAGTATGAATATTACCAAAAATAACACATACTATGGTTTCATGAAGGAAAATATGGAAATGGAAGAGAAATCTAACCATCATTTATCTGATAGAGTCTGGTGGAGAACATGGATATGAAAAGGCCAACAAATTCAAAGCCATAAATTAGTGATGATATAAGGTACCATCTAGGAAAACATTTTTGTTCTATGTTCCTTTTCATAATTTTGAGGAATTTATTTATAGGAATAGCTAAGATCATAAGGAGATATACTTACTTTATAATTAGAGTTTTATCCATTTATAAATTTCTACCACAAACTCATCTTTCACCCCAAAAAATAATTCAACTAATAAATACTCTATTTATCTTTGTCGTATAAGGTTCCAAATATAATGAATTTATAATTCACATATCATACCCTTTTTGTAAAGAAACTACATTATAACATCCAGGAACTTCATGTAGCATAATTTTAGGCGATAAATCCCAATTGCACTATGGTTGTGGGTTCGATTCCCGCAGCTTTGTCCAAAACGACGGTTCGTCACACGGTCTACATGTTGTCCTTTTATAAAAATAAAAAATAGAACCTTTCAAACATAATCCATTCCAACCATTAGACTTATCAAAAATACTATTATACAAACTCACGGTCCAAGATTTACAAGGAAGTTAAACATAACGAGGATCCTTTTTTTCAGGTAATAACATGTGAACACCTTCCTCATATATTCCTTTACAACACCACTACATACTGAATTACCAAAATCACCTATATCTTATTCCAAAATCACTACCTCAACATTAAGACCATATTAAGGTTTATCTTTCCTTCAACCATGTAATTTCTAAAAATTTTGACTCACTGTAGAGTCTCTTTTCTTAGTACTCTAAAATCTCAAATCCTTAAATAAATAGTACTACAGTGCATTCCTTATTTATTTCCAGAACATCATTGATACAACACTTAAATGAAATAATTCTAAAATAACAACATAAGAACACTAGTCATTCCTCTTCATCTATGGCAGTATCATAACTTGATTATTATCCAATAGCATCATTTGCGGCATAGTCTGATGACTGGGACATTGGTTCGCGTAGTGTCCAAACTCCAGGCAGATGAAGCATTGTACATTTGAATCCTTTTTCTTACACTTGCAGTCACGTACTTGGTGTCCTTTTTCTCCACACATATAACATTCTCCCATTTCCTTCAAGCATTTTCCAAGGTGATTCATTCCACAGTTATCACATATGGGAAAACCCTTCTTTAACTTCTTCCATTTATCTGTCCTTATCTCTACCATCCTTTTCTTCTCTGGATTCCCTTCAATGCCATTGGACTCCGAGAATTCATTAGTCATCTTATCAACACATGATTCTATTTCTTCATATGATGATAATACATGGGAGATTATTTCCGTTCTAAATTCTAGATTAGGACCATGAAAGATATTATCCTTCATACTCTTTGGATCATACTTATTACGGGAGTTCACATTCCTTCTATTGGGAGCCATTTCTATACAATAGCACAAACTAGTTCAGTTTATGAATTGCAATAAATAATTACAAAACTGGTAAAATACGTAACACAAATTGAATAGTTTATGGATATAATCCATAATCATAAAAAAAATTTCTTTGAGTAAGTATATACTCATGATCCCTTCATAATGGTTTGTAAAGAAAATGAGAATTATCCTAAGCATATCTCCCAGGAGTGTCGTAACCAAGAGTGCAGCAAGACCCGTTGTCGTGCACCAGTTCCCGTTCGAGTCTAGCTCAAAGTGGTGTTTTCGGGTCTTACCCCTAGGTACATTTGTGCCGGAGCCACCTCTACCTGCTCGTATCCAGACATGGATGTATTTCTCGGAAAACTCACAAAATCTCTACAATACCAAAATTCTAGGATGTTCTTCTGTACTAATCCTCAATGTCTTTATAGGGCCATGTGCTCTAATCAGACTTTATCTAAATCTAGTTTCCAAGGTTATTGCTAAACTTCCTCTGATACCAACTGTAATGCCCTGACCCCAGTTACCCAGAGTCGGTGCATAATGTTAATACATTTTCATGATTACAAGGAATCAAGTCCCGAAGTACCGATCAGTTTAGAAGTCTTGGAAAAATATATCACATACATGAATGTTACATTTTCACTTTATGACGTACAAAACAACATAAATAATCTTTATGAATGCCATTATTCTCTTGGCTTAACCCTGCATATCAATCACATTACACTTCTTGGAATCCTGTGAAAAATAAAACATAGAAAGGGGTGAGCTCAAATTCTCAGTAAGGGTAAGAAATATAGCAGAAACTGTCAAAAATAAGCATAAACATTTAAGGCAATGTATAAAACTAAAAAAAATGCCTTTTAAACATGATCGTCAGCATAATATGGCAGAAATAAAATGAAATAATTCCATTTACTTATTCACATGGATATTCTACTAATTGAATAATCATATGCAATATCACTAACCACTTTCATAATGATGGAATGCATAATGCCAGACTATCATAACCACGTATCCAAGGTCTCGTGCCAAGACTACAAATAATATTTTGTAAAAGCCTCGTGCCAAGACACTAGTTTGTCTCATGAAATCTACCGATGCATCAAGGAGCTATATAGGGCTACACCCATCACATATTAAGTCCAATGAATTCCCATATGAAAAGGTTCAAACATAACATAAACATTCGTATTAAAACTAGCATACGAAATGTAAATACTTCATCCATAAACCATGAATGGTATAAGAGTAACTCATCCACAGAAAAACACATCACAAAAACTCCGAAACAAGATGGAAGTTTTGTATCATAATAAATCAAATTAAAATAAACTTAAAATCCATCAAATGATGTTAACGTAGATGAAATCAAAACTATTTGAGAGAAATATCTCTTTTTTTGAAATCATTTAAAAGTCAAACATTTATTAAGGAAGTAATTTTAAAGAGATTTTTGGATCAAAGTGTCCCATACCACTTCGAAACTTTTGAAAAGAAATATCATTTCCAAACATTCATGTCCATATAAATAAATCTTTAAAATCATTTTGAAAACATGGACATTAATTAAAAATATTTATAAATATAAATCTTTAAAACATTTAAAATTCTGATTTTGATAAAAAGTACCTTTCAGAAATTCATGAAATATTCAGTTTGAAATCATTTAAAAATCACATAATTATAAAATAAAACATTAACTTTGAAAATATCCTTATAAGCTTGCAAGGGAAGCTTAGAAAATTTTATAATGCCGGAAAATAGCCGCACCCGCCGTAAAAGTTTAAAAAAATATTTTTACCTTAATTCTGTCGAAAAGGTTAAAAAGGACCTTGTTTGGAAAACAACGGAAAGATTCCTTTATAAACATCATATAAAAAGTTAAAAAGTGTATAAATGACTTTAACCCATATTCTGTAAAATAGTAACAATGTTTTAAAATACACTTTCACGAAATATGGATCTGGATGATAAATAGGTCCTAGTAGATAATTACGTATAAACAAACTCGGATAATGAAGAGATAGGGAAATAACCCTTACTATTTTGGTAACGTACGAAATGTACAACCCATGAAAGAGCTATCATAATATGAATATGTAAATACATATATATTAAAGTGTATTACATAAAGAATACAGTTATAGGTAGTACATACACCACACAAAAGGTAATAGTGGCAATATGGCATGAATCTCACAGGAATAAGTAGTGAGATGAAAACCCCTTACCTTGAACTTTCTTTTAGTCGAGGGTACATTTAACCTCTTGTATGAGGATCGTAGTATGTTGTTAAATTATACCAGAACCCTATTAATATATATGATATCATACATGATTCATTTATGACTTTATATTACCTATTTAATAATAATATCCATGTTAAGTTAACATTTCGGGTAATAAACACTTTCTTTATCGTACATGTTTTAACTTGTTACTCTTGGTTGTATCACTTTGATCATGATTTAAATACTTCCAGAATATAAAATATGATAAATATATCATATATATTTAGAATATAAATATGTATAATATACATATATATGAAATGGAAAACACCGTTTATGGAGACGGTAGTCCGTACGTACGCATAAACGTTGTTTCTGTTTTCATATTGTATTGAACAGAAGTAAGTGAAAAAGATATATGTAAGTACATAAATCCTTATATATATATAAATATATATCTCCAGTAGCATTATTATGTCATATATTACATACTTATTAGTAATATATATTTTTATAATCGTCGATGAATGGTGAACTTGGAAATGAATCTCATCGCGTCGTGGAGACGGTAATCCGTACGTACGCACGAGCGAAAATATCATTATTTTGATATTAAAATAATATATAATTTCATGGTATATCATATATACAGAATCATTATAATGTTACATTTATTATATACATCAAATACACATAATTATTATACCCATCCAAATAATAATGTATTGAATAACAATTACACCACAATGTGGAGTCGGTAAGCCGTACGTACGCACGTATGGTGACATGTCATTCAAAGGATGGATAGAATAATGAACATGTTTGTACCATATTTATAATAATATATGAGTATATAGGAGATACTGGAGTTATTATTTTAGAATAGAAATAACAAAGAAAGAAGAATTTGATGACGAAAGGAACTTGAAAGAGGGTGGTGAAAACATTAGCTCTTCATCAGGTTCTTCCATTTGATTTGATCAAAAGGGCTCCATAGGTTGGCTTTCTAATAAAAATAAGGACTCTATGTTGAATTTAGGGAAGTTGAGAGAGTATTTTTTTAGGTATTGGCCGAACCAAAAGGCTTTGAAGGTGTGAAAAATTGGTTAGAATTTGGGTTCTTTTATAAGGGGGAGGAGGGGCTCTTTAGAAAAAACATAAAGTATTAATTTATAATAAATTCATATTCGATTTCTAATGGCTCCAAAGTGGATTATTTAAAGGTTAAGGTGGGTATGGGTCTAAAACCACTCAACCAATAGAATTTAGACAGGTTTGGGTTATTATATTAACCTTATCTTTAAGTATTAACTCTTAGTTAATTAGTTTCACTTTTACAATGTCTCTTTGTATTTTAATTTTATATGATTAATAAACATACTATATACATTCGAGAGACACCCAAGTGGTCCATTAATGATATACCTATCATTATATAAGTCATTTGGACAATACTTAGATTTTTATGAATTTGACATCAATTAATAATATAATATTTCTTTTAATAACTCTTTTATGTCAATTTTGACACTATTCAATAATTGATTTTTGTAAATATTATAACCGAATTATTACTTCGAAATAAGTTAATTAAATCAATAATAACATGTCATATTATCCTATAATATTATTTTTATTTATAAAAAGTATCAAATTACATTTATATGGGTATTTATAATATCAATTATTCTAATTGTTCATTAATTAGGTAATTACTGCATGACCATTGTTTCATAAATAAATTTAATGATATAATGTTTAAAAATTATAAATAAAATGCCATTTTGTAAGAAATAATTTTATCTTTCTAATGACTATTTATAGTAGAAAATAAAACAAATATAACCCTATGTAAATTTTTTTTTGATAAAAGATATGTTCTTATGTCATTTTTGTATTTATTTTAACTTAATTAAAATAAAGTGTCCCTATCACCTACAAGTGGCTCCAAGGGGTCCCAAAATTGACCCAAAGATGACCATAGTCGGACATGTATCCAAAAATAAGGTTAGGATACGTTTTAAGGTAATTTAGTATTATTTTAATATTATTGTTTAACCCTTATTTACCGGATTTACCCTTTAACCATGGTAAATAAAATATTTACCGAAGTAATTATTCAAAATGTCTGAAAATAAAAGTTACCTATTTCACAGTTTGGAAATCCTGATTCCAATTATGGATTCCATTTTTCCAAATTCAAAACACAGAAGTGTAATAAATTAATTTAAAATTAATTCCCGCTGTCAAAACAAAAATCGTGTTTTTAAGATATAATAACTATCAAAAGATTGATACTTGTTTCGGTCCGATTTAATTCTGAAATTATGTCCATTGACCGACCTTGTATTAAATGGTAAAAAGTTATTCTAAATATACTTTAAAACCACTCAAATTCATAATTTATCACTATTAATTAATTTGATTAGAAAGGTTGTTTTTAATTAAAATATTTGTAATTTTCACTATTCATAAAAATATTAAAGTTATCCGAAAAGTACCAAAATATCACCTTAGGGTAAATTCGATACTCTGAATCCAAAAATGAAGTCCATTTTGAGAGATAAAATTTCTAAAATTTTACAAAGTAGGTATTACTATTCATAACGGCTAGTTTGATTGGTTGTGGGTGTGTTAGAAATCGAAGTTGCGTACAACACACACTACTGTATTATTCAAAGGAAGGCATACCGTGGAATCTTGGGATGTTTCATTGTAGATTTTTGATGTCCCCATTCTAAAAAGTAAATTTATTTAGTCAAATTGAATATATAAATGTTTAAAATATTGGATTTAAAAAGGCTCCACTATTAAAATTGGTAAAAGTGAAAAAAATGAATTTGTTCTTACATTATGTCTAAGATACTCATAATATGGATTATAAAATTATATGGATTATATAATGTTTGAAATTTAGTTAATACTATTCATAACCACTTTTGAACGGCATGTTTGGTAAGTCAAGGTGTGTTTGAACTCAGTGTTGCGTGTAGTGAATGTTATTGAATTATTTTGAAGAAATAACACACTAGGAAATCTTGGGGTGTTACAGATGTATCATAGGGTTAAAACCTGATAACAATGCATTGAGCTAGACTCGAACGGGAACTGGTGCACAACAACGGGCCTTTCTGCACTCTTGGTTATGACACTCCCGGTGGATATGTTTTGATAAATTCACAAGCTTAGTATGAACCCTTATTAAGGGAATAAAAAAATGCCCCTAAGAATATATGTTAGAAAGTAGATCATGAAAAGACTAGATTTAAGCTTATAGACTAATGAGTTAAGGAAATAAACGTTTATTTATCATTCATCAACATTGGTCTTCATATTACGCTTTATGTGTTACCCCCTAACATTACTTTTATTCCAGCCAATGGCTGATAATAGGAGGACTCGGGCTAACAACCGATGTGAAGATAAGTGTGATGACTGTACTAATGAGATGCCCAATCCAATGGGAGCGGTAATCGTGAACTCTTTCAGGATTCTCTCTCATCTAAATGAAGATTTTAATAGAAACATGTGTCAAGAAGAATGTAAACCCCCCCTAAGAAGGAATAAGTCGCTATCGAGAGTTTCATGAGACAAAGGCCCCCTAATTTTTGTGGATCATCCGATCCCATGATCGCTGAACAATGGATCAACTCCATTGAAAAGATATTCTCCATCCTTCAATGTTCTTAACAAGAGAAGGTTCTCCTGGTGGATTATCGTATAGAGGGTGAAGCTGATCAAGGATGGACGTTGATCAAAAATACAAAGCCTGAGGAGGAGATCGAGGCATTGGAATGGAAGGATTTCTGGAAGATGCTTTTCGATAAATATTTTCCTCACACCCTCTAGATTAAGATTGAAAGGGACTTCCTTTCCCTAAAGAAAAAAAGAAGAATAATCTGCTGGAGCGTATGAGGAAAAATTCACAAGGCTTGCATGATACGCTTCCGGGTTTGTCGTTACCACTGAATGCAAGGTTGACTGCTTCTTTGGTGGGCTGAAGCCTAGACTGCGGAAAGCATTAATGATCCATGACTTCGACAGCTATATAGAAATTGTCTGATGTGCCCTCATGGTTGAAATGGAGATCGAGGAATCACAGTGGTATCATGGGGACAAGAAGCGTAGGGTGGACTTCAGTGATGGCGATCCGATGGATAAATCCAATGGTGATAAGAAGATCCAACACCCCACTTTCCAAAAGTGTAGAAAGAATCCCCCTAGAAATTTCCTCAATGGGATGAGGAAATGCTTTAGGTGTGGAAGAGAAGGGAACCTAGCTGTTAACTATCGGCAAGAAAGTCCTATGGCTGCGACGGAGGAGAGGAACACTCTGTTCTAACCTCAACGCATTGTTCATTACAACAACATCAAAGAACCATGGAATCTTTCAAATCAGTGCCCTAATCCAAAGGTTTTTGGAGGCAACCAACAACCTACAAGGTAGCAAGGAAGAGCTTTTTCCATCACTTCTGCTGAATTGAACTCCGAAAACTAAGTGGTTACAGGTATTGTAGTTATTCATTCATGAATTGCGAACATACTTTTTGATTCAGGTTCTACACATTCTTTTAAATCGCTAATGTTTAGTAGAACAATCTCAGCACCACCACAAATCTAGGAAGTGATGATGTCGGTGAGTACGAAAAATGGGGAAATCATTGCATCCCATTAATATAACTCCTCCCCTGTCATAATATATGGATTTAATTTCCTAGAGAACATCGTCATACTCCCTCTAGTGGAAGTTGATGAAATTCTTGTCATGGATTGACTTCACTTATAAAGAGCCGACATTAATTGTCGAGAGAGGGAAATCACACTCCATATGGGGAATCGACCCCCGATTCTTTACAAGTGTAAGGAGGAAGATGAATCTCCTTTAGCTCCATCATCTCAAGCATTGATATTACTACCCAACAAGCACGCATATCCAGATCAGATGATTGAGTCCAAGGAAGAAACCATCCTTGAAGAAATGCCTATTGTGAGGGAATTCACTAAAGTGTTTCCCAAGGAACAGCCTGGTCTTCCTCCTAGAAGAGATGTTGAATTCTCAATTGAACTTATACCTGGGGAAATTCCAATATCCATGAATCCATATATAATGGCTGTCTTTGATCTTGAAGAGCTGAAGAAACAATTACAGGAGAATCTTGATAAAGGGTTTATACGCCCAAGTGCTACACCATGGGGTTCACCAGTCCTCTTCTTCAAGAAGAAGGATGGGTCAATGTGGCTTTGCATCGATTATGGTGAACATAAAAAAATCACGATAAAGAAAAAGTATCCTCTGCCATGGATCAATGACTTGTTCGATCAGCTTCATCGAACAAAATACTTCTCCAAGGTAGATTTTCGTTCGGGATATTATCATGTAAGGGTGAAGAAGGAAGATGACCCCAAGACTACTTTTCGTACAAGATACGAGCACTATGAGTTCATATTAATGCCTTTCGGACTCACCAATTCACCACGAATCATCATAGACATGATGAATTGAGTCATTAGAGATTACCTAGACAATGTTTTTGTAGTCTTTATAGATGATATTATAATATACTCAAAAACCAAAGAGGGCCATGAGAGGCATTTAAGAACTATACTGCAGACTTTGTGCAAGGAGAAGATCTTTGAAAAGTTCATCAATTGTGAGTTTTGGTTGAAGTATGTCTCATTCTTGGCCCATATCATCACATACAATGAGATATCTATAGATCCATCCAAAACAGATGCAATTAACGGATGGCCAAGGCCAACATCAGTTTCAGATATTCGTAACTTCTTGGGGTTAGCTTGATATTATCAATGATTTGTGAGAAATTTCTCACGATTGTCTAACCCTCTTACCAAGATAACTCAAAAGGGAGTAAAATTTTCATAGAGTGATGAATGCGAAGAAAGCTTCAAGGATTTGAAAATGAGGCTTATCACTACACCCATGCTCACTTTACCCACAAGTGGGGAACATTTTGTGGTAATCAAGGATGCTTCAAAGAAGGTCTTGGGCTATGTGATGATGCAGAATGATAAAGTGATATCCTATTCCTCAAGACAGTTGAAAATCCATCAGCGAAACTATCCAACACATGATCTGGAGTTGGCGGCTGTGATCTTTTCCTTGAAAATATGGCGACATTATCTCTATGGGGAGAAATGTGTGATATATACTGACCACAAGAGTCTTAAATATATATTCACATAGAAAGAGATTAATATGCACCAGAGAATATGGATAGAGCTCATAAAGGATTATGACTGTTAAATACATTACCACCCTGGGAAAGAGAACAAGGTGGCAGATTCCCTAAGTATAAAGGACCCAGTGATTCTATCAATGGTGAGAATTGAGAAGGATCCAATATTCTTAGAATTGATGAGGATGGGCATGAGAATCATAAAGAATGGATATTTATCAATCCTTTCACAAATGATTGCTCAACTGTCTCTTTTGGAAAGGTTAAAGGATGCTTAAAAGGATGATGTGTGATTTCAAGAAAAAGTGGAAGCTATCAAAAAAGGGAAATCCTCGGAGTATAATGTTAATGAAGAAGGAATTGTGTGATTTGGGAAAAGAAAATATGTTCCATCATGTCTAGAGCTGAAGAAGGATCATTTGGATGATTCACATAGTTCAAATTCATCTATTAACCCAGGGAGTGAAAATCTGTATCGAGATCTCCGAGAAAACTTTTGGTGGGATAATATGAAGAAGGTGATCGCTGAATATACATCAAAGTGCCTGGTGTGCCAGAATGTGAAGGCAGAGAGGATGAAGTCTATGGGGATGATGCAACCATTTCCCATACCAGAATTAAAATGGGAGAACATCACCATGGACTTTGTCATTGGACTTCTGAGGACATCCAAAGGAAACAAAGAAATCTGGGTTGTGCTGGATCGTCTTACAAAGACTGCACACTTCATTGCTATTCGGGAGGATTTCTCATTGGATCAACTGGAACAGATATATATGAGGGAAGTGGTAAGGATACATGGAGTACCACTATATATTATGTCAGACCGAGATCCAAGATTCACCTCTATGTTTTGGAAGAGTCTTCAAAAAGATCTGAATACTGAACTGAACTTCAGTATGACCTATCATCCACAAACTGATGGACAATCCGAGCGGAATATCCAAACACTTGAGGAAATGTTGAGAGAACGCTAAATGGACTTCACAGGATGATGAGATAAACATCTTTCTCTGGTTGAGTTCTCTAATAATAACAGTTTCCACTCGAGCATCCAAATGGAACCTTTTTAAGCCCTGTATGGGAAACGATGCAGAACACCGGCATGTTGGGATGATGTCGGTGAACGTAAGCTGCATGGTCCAGAAATGGTCGAAGAAATGGTGAAGAAGGTGAAAACCATTCAGCAACATATCAAGGAATCCCAGAGTCGACAGAAATGTTATGCAGATAATTATCGACGAGACCTTGAGTTTAAAGTTGGAGACATGGGTTTTCTACACATATCTCCATGGAAGAAGGTCATGAGGTTTGGAAGGAAAGGGAATTTAAGTTCAAGGTACATCGGCACCTTCGAGATTCATGATCGTGTCAGGGTTGTGGCCTATTGACTAGAACTTCCACCTACCATGGCCAAAGTACATGATGTCTTTCATGTATACCTCTTAAGGAAGTACATACCAGACCCTTCACATGTACTCTCTTCTGAGGTGGTACTGTTGGAGGATGATCATTCTTATAAGGAGCAAACAGTAAAGATCTTAGATCGTAGGGAAAATGTTATACTAAATAAGGCAATGCCTCTCGTCAAGGTGTTTTGGTGAAACCACAAGTTTGAAGAAGCGACTTGGGAATCAGAGGATATGATGAAGCTGAGTTACCCACATCTGTTTTAGTGTGGGAAAAGGAAAATTTCTAGGGTGAAATTTCTTAAGGGGGGACATATTGTAATGATCAGAAGTTTCATTAATGTAAATCCATCTTGGTCTAATTAAATTTCTCTGTATGTAAATTTTTTATATAAAATGTCAAATTCATTGGTTTTATGTTATGCATTGTGACCGTTATGTTTATAGTAGTGGAATAGTGATCACATGATTAGTATAAATATAAGGCTTTAACAAACCCGATTTAATCAGATAAAGGAAGCGATGGACTCATCTAGTAGAATTGCTCCACACGAAGCACATTTGTCAGAGTTCGGAAAAGAGGTGGTGTCTTTGGGCTTCACTCTTGACCACGCCCAAGCTGAGCTTAATCATGTCAAGCTCGAACGGGACCTTCTATGGGAAAAGTGGAAGTTCATAGAAATTACCACTCGAGCGATGTTATCTGAGCCACCCCAAGAGTCTGTGACCATCGTACACCGTACCCATAGGTCTTATGCGGCTGTTTTAAGGGGTTATATAACAATTCTCTAGTACTATGTTCATGTAAATTTTTTATATAATAATGAATATACTTTCTTGTCATTATTAATACATTTTAAATAGTTTTTAAAGTACAAATAGTGTTTTTAGTTATTATTTAATTAAGAATTATATTTTATTATGTTAAGGGATTTTTTGAATTAAATAATATTTTAATAAAAATTTATTATTCTTATTAAATTACTTTTTATTAAATATAAATTATCTTATAATTTTATGAATGCAATTTTAATTTTTTTAAAGGTTTGAAAACCATTTTTGTCAAAACCCGTGAATTTTTTATAAATTTAGGTTTTTATTTTAAAATGGAAAATTAACATATTTAGAAAATTATTTAGATAAAAAAAATTATATTTCTTGAATCAGGACGTCGAAATTATCCAACGGTGAATTTTTTATAATTTTCTAAAATAGTCTAATTTTAGGGTAAAAATCAAATATTGTTTATATATATAATGTGTTTTATGACATCATAATAACCCAATAGTGATGTAATAAAATACTATAAGCTTTATGTTCGGCCAATATATGTTTTACCATTAAAATAGGGTAATTTTGGGTTTGTTTGACTTCTTTTACAAAGCATTAATGGACCCTTCAAGACTTATTATACATATTGTATTTTTAAATTATTTTCCATGGGAGTGTGACTCACCTCCACATATGCAACCCCATTATTTTAAGATGTTCGGAATTAGGCCTTATAATATTTTATTTTCTTCTCTCCTTTTCCAAAAACCATGGGCAAAAACCATGAGCTGATTTGTGGTTTGGATTAGTTTAATGTAAGGGGACCCAAACCTAAAAAATAAAGAATTCACTCACCTTTCCTATATTAACCCAACCAAGATCCCACTTCCTCCTCACTCAGAGACATTGTAGCTCGTCCAACCTCTTCCCTACTCTCTCTAAAAGCCTCCCAAGGTGCCCCAAGCTCCAAAGAAGCCTCTCCCAAGCCTCTCTCAAGCCTTTGGAAGCACATTCCCAAGTAATGGGTTTTCTTCCTTTCACTTTTTTTGTCCAATTTTCGTAATATTGTTATTCACTTTTAATTTAAATTACAAATGATGGGGTATGGTTTCACACCTTCCCCAAACTTCCCTCTTATTTTTTGACTGATGGGAGACCCCTTTCTCTCTCATTAAATGCCTCCCATATACACCTGTTACTATGCAGAAATTCCGAAAGGAACTTCTCTCTCTTCATTTACATTCAAGAAATACTTTCGTATCATGAATATAAATTCAATTACAATTGTTTGTACATGTATCTATATGACCCCATTACTGTCCATTTCATGTAAATATAATGAGACACCCCTTTATCTCTCATCAACATTTTTTATGAATTCTTATGTCACGCCATTAAGCAGCCAAAATTGCACCGATTTTATAAGCCAGTGCCATTGTGTAGTGAATACCAAGCTCATTTCTCCATCAAGGGTATTCACCTTTATGCACATTTACTTATTGATTATAAAGTTTCATGTATTAATTCCACATTCCTTTATCGTGGAATAAATGATTATGTTTAATGAATCCATGTGGCACACTTATGCATGAAATGAAATGTTTAAGATGGGTGCACCCTTATAGCGCTCCAATGCATTGGGTAAAGTATAGTATCATGCTACATCATGTGCAATGAGTGTTGAATCATGCTAATTAAGGTGAAATGAGGGTTTACTCATGCTTCATGTGCAATAAGGATTTACTCATGCACCATGTTCAATGAGACTTGGATCATGCTAATTCTATGTTAAGTGTTGTTTCCACATTTCCATTTTATGATTATCATGCTTTATCATGCCTTTATGTTCATTTTTCTCTTGTTCTCTATTGATAGTCCTATTGTATAACAGGAATTGTAACCCTCATGTATTCCATTTTTATTCCCTTACTGGGCGTTATATCTCACCCCTTTTCTTATGCATGTCCTCAGGTTATCCCATGCAATGCTAAGTACGAAGGAATGTGGTGGTCATGTAAAGGGAGATTTCAATAATGATGTTTTATTTCATGTTTTAAGTTGTTATGTATTGATCCTAATACCCAATGACCCTAGAACTCTCAATCATCCATGTTGTATCAATTGAATAGTTTATGAAATAAATCATGGTCAAGTTTGTAATAAAAGCAGGGTTGTCAAATACAAAACCAAGTATATAAAGGAAAACGAATCAGTTAACACCTGAAACAATGATATTAGTGAAATATTATTAACAAATAAATACTAGAAGATCATATATGATATCATATTTATGTATGTGGTGATTTTATTATTTAATAACAGTTATTTAACTATTATACATGATGTTAACGTACCCTTGATCGAGGAAAAGTAAAAGTTAAGGGTTAATTCTACAATATCTTCATTATACGAGGTTGTTTATACCTGAGTATCTACTGGGAATTCATTATCATCAACATCCATGTTTCTCAAAAATTTATTTCAAAACATTTTTACTATTTCCTAAACTACGGGTTAAAGTCATTTATACCCTTGTTTTACTTTTTATAAAATGTTTATAAAGGACCCTTTCCATCATTTTCCAAACAAGGTCCTTTACGAACTTTACGACAAAATTAAGGAACAAATGTTTTTTCAACTTATACGGTGAGTGCGGCTATTTTTCGCCGTTATAACACTTTCGAAGATTCCCTTATAAGATTAGAAGAATATTTTAAAAATAAATGCTTTATTTTATAATTAAGTGACTTTTAAATGATTTCAAAATAGAAATAGATACTTCACTCAAATAGTTTTGATTTCATCTATGCCAACATCCTTTGATTTATTTCACACTTGTTTGAAGTATATTTATTATGTTAAAATCTTCCATATTTTATTGAATGTTTTTTGATATGTTTTACTAGGGATGTGCTATTTATACCATTCATGGTTTATGGTTAAAGAATTAATATTTATTATTCTAGTTTTAATATGAATGTTTATGTTATGTTTCATCCTCTTCCTATGAGGAATGTATTTGAGTTAGTAAGTGAAGAGTGGAGCCCTCTATATATCCTTGATGCATTGGTAGGTCTCATGAGACAAAATAGTGTTTTGGCACAAGGCCTTGACAAAATCATATTTGTAGTCTTGCTATGAGGCCTTGAATATGTTCTTATGATCTTCAACATTATACATTCCATAATTATGAAATTTGATATTGATATTAGAAGTGATTATTCAACTAGAAGAATATCCATGTTAATAAGTAAATGGAATTATTTGATTTATCTTTTCCATATTATGCTGAAGATTAATTTTAAAAGGATTATTTTTTAGTCTAATACATTGAATTAAGTGTTTAGTCTTATTTCCCATAGTTTCTGCTATATTGTTATCCTTATTGAGTATCTTAACTCAACCCTTTCTTATGTTTTATTTTTCCAAAGATGCGAAGAAGTATATTACGATTAACCTACATGAATAGGCTACGGGATATAAGAGTGTTCAAAGGAGAAAAAATGTTGTTGTTTTTTATTTCATGATGTAATGTAAAACTTATGTATGTATCTAGTACTGCAACGGCTACTAAATTTATCGGTCTTTCAGGACATGATTCTCTTTACCATGCCAGTGTTATATAATAATGCACCAACTTTGGGTAACTGGGGTTGGGGCAATATATATTCTACATGTACAAGTAGTAATAATTAAAATAAGAAATACAATAAAATAAATGAATGAAATCCAAACAACTAGCTCTCTAAGTATCCCAAGGACCAACAAAGTCCTCTACCCCAACATAATCTTATAAAAGTCAATCAGGAATTGGATGCTGGTTGCTTCCCTTTTTAATAATATTTCAAAATGAAAAGTATACTAAGGTAGAAATGGTCCTCGATTATGGTGGGACATAAAATATCATTTGGCTAACACCAATAGTTTCTAAACCACTCCTTGGAATGAATTATTATTTATTAGTCTGTTGTAGTAAGAATATTCAAGAATGAAACAAATAATCAAAGTAAATCATTGGAATAGGTTACCACTGGACACCCTTACAATTAGATATTTCGGCATGAGTTTGTGAGTCTAATCCAAAGGACCCTAAAATGGTAAATTGGGTGATATATGTGAGGTAGCCTATCCGAAATATTGTTATCGGGATTGGAGGACACGTCCCAACATTTTCGAAAGCCAAAGATCATTTCTAATTTTCATAAAATTCATTTTCCTTTATAATTCCTATTGAAAATAAATGAAAAAAACATAGAGATAATCCCTACTCCCTTCCATGATAATCAAAAGGAATATTCCATGTATCGCTTGGGGGTCATCACATGTCCAATGATAAAGAGTCCATCTGTGGTGACCCATGGATGATATCCCATGTGTCACTCTTGGAACGGTGAGAATATACATGTACTGAATTCAATGTTCTTGAATAATTTCATATTTAGGGTCCCGAGGCTCTGTAGAGTAATGGTTCAACCAAATTTTCCATTGATCCTATCTAATGGTTCTCCACTTGGGAAACTGTGTAACTCTTCTGGAGGTAAATATAAATAATGCTCAGTGAATCTCTCCATGGGTGAACTGGTGTCATTCCAGATGTTTCTACTAAGAATAAAAAATTATAATAGAAGTAATGAGAGTTTTTTCAAGGGTTAATTATGTTGGAACTCCTTATTTCACCCATGGCTCAACAAAGAAATCACCAAACAAATATTTCATATTTAACAAGCTCAATTGTAATGACATTACATTTAATTCAAGCACATATGTCATACTTGGCACATTGGTTAGGAAAACCCATTGGGAAGACCATGTATGTTATCATGCCGAAATTATGTTTTAATTATGAGAGACCACATTATCTCTCATTAATTCCTTCTATTTACACATGTTACCATACCGAAATTACGTAAGGAATTTCTCACTACTCATTTACATTCAACCAATTATTTTATATTATGCATCTCAATTCTATTAAATAAGTTTGTATATTATGTAATAGGATCTCCTTACTATCAAATTAATGTATATATGATGAACTACCCCTTTCAATCTTATCAACCCATTTTAAGAATTTAATTTGACGTCGTTATGTTGCAGAAATTACACAAAACTTTCCGTGCCAAAATCATTGTATAGTGAATACCATACCCACTCCTCTATCAAGGGTATTCACATTTATGCACATGTAGTTTTTGATTTAGGACTTAAATCTATTTATTCCAAATCTCTTATTCGTGGAGTTAATAATGTGTTAATGAATCCTTGTTTTATGATCTTTGTGGTACAATTATGAATGAAATGAAATTATTATGAAGGGTGAGCCCTAATAGCGCTCCAATGCATTGGGTAAAGTATAGTATCATGATAGGTCATGTGCAATGGGTGTTGACTCATGATAATTCATGTGTAACGAGGGTTTACTGGTGCTTCATTTGCAATGAGGTTTTACTCATGGTACATGTGCAATGAGCCTTGGCTCATGCTAATTCCATGTTAAGTGTTGTTGCAACATCTACATGTTGTGATTATCATGCTTTAAAATGACTTTATGTTCATGTTTCTCTTGTTCTCCATTGATATTCATATTTTCTAACATGTATTGAATTTCTCATGTTATTCCATTTTTATTCCCTTACTGGGCTTTATAGATCACCCTTTTCTTATGCATGTCCTCAGGTTATCCCATGAAATGCTAAGTACGAGGGAATGTATTGGTCATGTAAAAGAAGTTTTCAACAAATAAGTTGTATTTCAGGTTTTAAGTTTTTATGTAACGATCCTAAGATCCGGATACACTATACTTCTCGATCTTCTATGTTGTATCATGTGAATTTTATGTAATATATCTTTTTTAAGTGTGTAATAAAGAGCAGGGATGTCATAACCTTAGAGTTGAAGACAATAAGCTAGGGACCTCATTTAAGGTAATCCATATTTGGAGCTTACACGAAATCATTACATGCTAATCGTCTATAGAACCACAAAACTGAAAAACCCTAAAGAGAAATCAACTTAGTGATAAATTCAAAGGGATCATATAATTTCTATCGGTCTATTTAAGCTGTTCCTACTTGGGAACCTTGGTATCACTAAGGAATGACCATGACTTTAAAAGAAACTATTCTTTAAAATCACAACTCTGATAAAAACCACCCACACAAACCCAATAATTTTTTAAAACCTTTGTATGGTGTATAGACAGTGCTCTCTCATTGTACTCAGATGATATCAAGATAGTGAGAATGGTCACCTTAAATCTGAGAGTATACTAATATGTTTTAATGATTTCTATGAAGGATTCAAGACCCTTTACCTATAAATAGGGTGGAGTGATCTATACATTTTCAAACCAACCCTGCAAAAAGAAAAGGGGAGGACTATCAAACCTTTATAGGTTGACTTCTTTAGAATATCTCGGTTACATCCATTGATGCATCACCATCACCTGACAAAAATTCCCTTACCACACAAGGCATTCCAACATCTTTAAGCACAACCACCGGAGTCCATTTCATACAAACAATATTTACATGTGTTGCATCCATATCCAATCTATCAACATCGTGATTCCTCCTATGCACTAACATGATCCTAGATTATCATCCTCAAGGGAAACCAAGAGGACCACTAACCATTCAAGAAGGTCATTCTTGGTTTTGTGTATTTTACATAGAAGACACATTTAACAAGAATATATGTTATTTTCCCAACCGTAGGAGGTTCTTTAGTAATTGAACCAACATAAGGGGGGACTCATGAAATGATTAAATTATGGTCTTATACCCCAGTTCACCAGGTCACATCGAGATAAAAAATCTTCCATTGTATTTCCCTTGATATTTAGAAAAATTGAAAGAAACATTTCACTTTTTTTCAATATGTATTACATCTAAGAATTGACATAATAAATTGGTTGACCAATATAGAAACTCCAACAAGATACTTTTCTTGTTCCAATTATAAAAAGTTTGAGTGGAAATATTCTTCTTATTTTTAGATTTCATCATACCCTTCACAAAAGAAAAAATTGACATCCTACAATTCATTAAGAATGTCAGTTACGGACATATTCTGAGGTAGTTTTTTAGTCTTAGTGGTATTATCTACCGTTATAGGATTATACCCATATAACCGAACCAATGGAATGAATCATCAAGGTCCCATAAACCATTGACTGCATTTATATTTATGTCTTATGGATTGTGTATTGTTTATACAAACACGATAAGAGACTTTAGAATTTCTTATCTATATAAACATCATTACATATGAAGGAAAATAATTTTTCATCCATATATTCATAACACATCTAAAATATTTCGTTAAAACAAATATCATATATGCATAAACCCACATTCCAAAGATACGTCAACTCTTTTATTAAACATTTCATCCATAATCCTATATAATTTATAGTCTCAGATGGTATAGATATTAATATACTCATGAAAGGGAATTTTTTTTCATAGACATAAATGGAGGAAGATTATTAATATTTATGATAATTGTCCATCTGTTATGTGATGTAATCATCTACCCAAATAGTTTAAAACCAAAACATGATAAACCCAACCTTACATTACACACGTCAGTTACAAAATCAAGATATCAAGCATCAAAATTCCACCATGCTAATCCATCTATAGGATGAGTGAACTCAACATTATAATTCTTTATCTCGGTATCATTCTATCATATATTTATTGATATTTTATTATATATGAAAATATTCTAGATTCTAGGAATCAATGGAAGGTGCAACATTACATTTTGTAGAACATGAGATGGTGTTCCATCATCGTTTGGATTCAATAAGGATGGTCGACATTTTATAAAATAAAATTCTCAGGATTTCCCTCATAGAATAGAAATTAATATTTTGGGAAGCATAAAGTTCTTTTTTATAAAATCCAAATTCATTAACAAACTTCTATTCCATAAAATATTTTGAGGGAATATATGAATCATAAAGATGTAAGTCCATTTAAAAGGTAATAATATAATATATGGAAGAATTATAAATATCATAGATGGTTTTTCAAAAGAATAATAAAATTAAAAATTCCATATTTTTCATTTTACCACATTTTCGTTATAATGGAGTCGTGGAAGGATCATTCAATTTTTTAACCCTTTCAAAATTATCATTTCCATTACATACATCACTTCATTGGGTTGTGATAGATATGATGAACATAAAGACAAAATAGGGGTGTGAATAGTGTTATTAATTTTTTTTAATAGATCTTTATCCCCTCTCTTAGTAAGTATAGTTCCTTTCCTTTTCTCTCAAAACTACGTTAGAAAAGAAATGAATAAAAAATTGAACACAATAATATATAGTGGTTCCATAAAAATATCCCTTAGCCCACTCCACCAATGCTCGACTCCATGATCTGGGTGATTTCAATAAGTTACTCTTATCCTAAGACCTTTGAAATCCACAAAAGAGTGTAGGTAGTTGACATGTTACAATAAGACTAATTGAAGCCTTATAGTTCTTTTATAAGGAAACAATATCCACATCTTATTATAAGAAGCTGACACTTAACCAAAACATAGTGAGTATAGGAAAAACTCAAATAAATTAAAATAATTTGTTATGATTGATAGTACATGTTAAACTTTAAAGCTGGAAATAAATACTAATAGATGAAATTAGATCATCGACATAACATAATATCATATAGATCTTCCACATTTTCTTAGGTTTTCTTTAAAAAGAAACCATGAAAACACCAAAAAAATGTTTAACAAGAATGCCTCCAATGTTTATCTTTAACAAATGATTCATTTTCAAAACATTTCAACATTATTTTATGAGAATATATAAAAAATAAATATAGTAGCAATGATTACAAAATAAACTTGTATATCAAATATATCTAAACACGTATGACTCTAATGTTTAGCTCTGGAGGTAACTCCACAAAAATTTTCTTGTATATGAATATTTCTAAATCTAAATATGAATTTCCACTGAAGAAAATCTATATATTTATAAAGAAGGTCAAACAGCTCTTGGTTTTACCATCTCTAGAAATATAACACAACAAATCAGGAATATTTTAATTAAAAACATTCAAAAGGGTCGTAACATTCTATCTGAATAGTAGCAGTTTACTCCATTGAATATGAGCCATTTAATATTTCACAGAATACATGTGATGACCTGCATCCTCACGGTCCATCCCTTTTCCAAATTCCAAATCCTAGGGGTGACGTCTAGGTGGTAGGATGTCATTTTAGCGTGCGACCAATCAGGGTGACCGATAGGTGACACCCAGCCTTGTCGGGTTTCTCTTCTATAGTTTTTCCTGTAACGCCTCTTTTGGGCATTTTAAAACTTTTTCAAGTGGTTCAAAGCCATTTAAAATCCAATAATTAATACCCATGAAATCCCAAGGAACATCCTCAATGGTGAATTAAATAACAATGAATCCCGTCATGTGTAACCACCCAACCGCGTGGGGAACCACAATCCGAATTTAAATCCATTCAAACCCCCATATCCTATAACAACAGGATCTAATATATATATCCCATGGGAATTTATTCTTACTTATTCTTCCTCTTGTCTAGCTTCATCTTATTCTTAGTGCATTTGGAGTTCCCGACGTCCCTCCCCTGCGAGTCGCGCCTTTCCCTGATTCTTGGCGCGTGGAGAAGAACTTCGATCTCTGATCAATCTGGTAGGTATTTTTCATTCGCCTCTTTTTTTTGTGTATCATGCGAGGTGGTTATGCTTTTTTATATGGGGATTGATGACACCAAACTTAATGAAGATAATGAACAAACTTTTAAATAATGAAGGGGGTGTGATCGATGTTTCTGTTGTAATACTATTATGTTGTATGTGTTGTGAACTGTGATGGCTTATGCTCACTGAAAATCATGGTAGTTGGTGGTCAATCCTTGTGTTCTAATAAACCCTTGACTTTTTTGAGGACTAAATAACTATAATGTGGAAATTGGTTAGTTTCCTAAACTCAGCTTGTTTAAATGGATGTTTAGTAAAACAATAATCCCTGTGTGACCACCCCGGTTAACAAACAGAAAGAAGAACCTAATGAACGATGTTCTTGAACCTGGATGTTTTCCACTCTATTTAGTGGTGGGTGTGTTGTTCTGCCTGGTGCTTATGGGAATATGTGAATTGGGATGGGATCCTCTATTGTGGCATGGTTGTTGGTTGTGAATCCGGAGCTGTGTGGTTGCACTACTGTGACATGAACTGAGGTGGGATCCTCTATTGTTGAGAAATGGTTAGTTCCACGTTTTGGGGACATGGGGCTGTGTTTCAGGGTTTTCATTGTTTCCAGTACTTCGAGGGATCTCACTTATCCCTTTTGTGAGGTTTCCTTTGGTTCCAGTACTTTTAGGGATCCCACTTATCTCATTGTTGATGTGACTTTACAAGAGAACCGAGTGTGAATGCTAAAATTGGTGTTTGGCTGTTTCTCTTTTCCTGTTTTGTGGTTATTCCTGTTAGTTTTCCAGTAGTGCAGAATTCACCTAAATGGGATCACTTGAACACGAAAACAAGAATGGTTGAATCGGGGAATTAGTATGGGGATTAGTTGCGACTAGGCTGTGAGTATCATGGCTTCTTCCATGAATGAATAGTAACAAGGGTATTGTGATTAGGTTTTGGATCCCCAAGGTTGGGATGAGTGTTTGTTACCTATACATATATCTTTAGCTTTTATGTTTCTTATTCTCTCCCCACCCAAGTTGAGCACTTTAGTTCTGAACACCCCCATTTCATGGGGGAGGGTGTTTTTCCCAACACTCCTAGGAGTGGCTGGTTTTTAGCTCCTTTTCTGCTCCCTTACCCAAAGAGATCAAGACTCATCGGGTTGGATTTGATGGCCTGAATTCCATTATTAGCACAAGAATCGTCATGTCGGGTAGTTGTGGTGGTTAGCCTAGGTCTTTGCGGGCAGTTTTTTTCCCAAGTGTCTTCGGGATAAGGCCCTGGTGTCTTTGGGCGTGGCAGTAGTTGTTCTGACCCAGGTGTTTGCGGTTGTGGTTACGTGTGGTGGTTGTGGCCCAGGTGTCTACGGGCATGGTTTGGCAGTGGTAATCCAGTGAGGTTGTGGCCCAGGTGTCTCCGAGTTGGGTTTGGCAGTGGGACTATGATGAGAATGGCTCGATTCGTTTGATGCGTAGGAGGTCTCCAATAACCAGTGGGAAGGTGGCGCGGGGTACCCAAATATCGATGTGCTATTACTATACTTTACATGCCTTGTGTTATTCGGGGAGTGTGCCCTGGCGAGAATTCGGTGGATATTTTCCCTTGCTAGGTGTTTTGGTTTTTCTTTTCCCACAAGGCATTAGAATGCCTCTCCACTTGTGCACGAGAGTCTTTGGTTTTCCCTAATGAGTATACTTGTTTGCTCACCCTACCTATATAAAACTTCTTTCAGTTGTCCAGGAGGACATCAGGGATCGTGCAGAGCCGTAGTAGCTCCGACCTCAGGGCAGTTTCTCTTGTCGTTTTACTTTTTCTTGGTACTTTACCTTTGGAGTTTTGTGGCTTGTATCATATATTGTTGAACATGCATATGAGAATGGGTTATTTTTTGGTTTACTTTTACTTTCAACTTTGGTATTTTTGGGGTTGCTATCTTATCTCTCGATCTTATAAAAATAAAAAGTGTAATTCCTTCCTTTTTGTGTGAGATTATATACCCTTGGTGAGGGTCGCCACTCCAGGACCTATTGAAGGCGGGTTTCGGGGGTCAGTATCTCTCCATTAACTTAAAGAAAGAAGGGCCTAGAAAAATGTTGTCCCTTCCCTCATTTTGTTGAAGGCGGGTCGTGATAGAATGGTATCAGAGGAGAAGGTTGAGAGTTTGGATGGATTCTGGAGTTAGGAACAGTGAGGATTGCATGGGGTGGTAGGGAAACAGTGTTGGGTGACATTGGTGCGTGAATTATTCCAGGGAAGACCAGCTAGGACATGAGATTTTAGACCCCCCCCCCCCCCGTGATCTGATGCAAGGACTTTGGACCTACCGAACGACCATGTGAGGCTACACTGATTGCAGTATAGAGACCCTAGGAAAGGTACAAGCATCATAATTACTTGTGTTCATAAATTTCATGGGTTCCTTAAGGATTCAAAGTAAATAAAGAATTCTATGAAAATTTAAGAACAATATTCTACAAAACTTGAGCTAAAGCATTACTTGTTTACCCTGCAGCTATGGAACCTGGGCGGAGACCACAAGTAGTGCGGGCGATCGAGGCCCAGGAGGTTGACTTGGTGGATCGGCAGATGACCGACAGGGAGGAGGAGGACGATCAGTGGAAGAAGACGCTTCCAGCCTTTCAGCGACAGACCCTCTGTAAGTACGAGGGCAGCACCTCAGATCTAGAGACGGAGAGCTGGCTCGAGGAACTAGTGATATATTTCAGCCTGATTCGGGATCCGATGGAGTACTAGTTTCCTCTGGAAGTCATCCAGATGTGTGGAGCAGTGCGTCAGTAGTGGACGCATTATCTTGGAGAGAAGAGGGAAGCTGAGGTTGCGTGGGCTAACTTTGAGAAGGAGTTTCGGACGGAATTCCTCTCTTCCATGATGAAGGCCGAGAAGATGTAGGAGCTACTCTCCCTCCAGAAGGGGAGTATGTTAGTGATAGAGTTTGGGATAATGTTCAAGGATCTCCTTCACTTCTCTCTAGTCCTCTTTCCAGATGAGGAGTCTCGGGCGAGACGTTTCGAGGAGGCACCTCGACCTTCTCTTCAGTACACTGTTACTCCCTTCACCCTACCCATATACATAGAGGTGCAGAAGAAGGGTGATGTGGTAGAGAGGATGCACACACTGTGAGGTGTGTCATGAGAGGGAATCTAGTTGGGACCGTCAAAGGGGAAGGCTGTCATCAGCAGGCCTCCAGCATCAGGGCCCTCTAGGTTCCGACCAGTAGGGGGCAGGCCGCAGTAGTTCCAGTTCTGATCTCTCGGTCCTCACCCTTTTCCTTCAGTCCCAGCACCGAGGTGCTTCATCTGTGGCAGCCATGGTCACCTTCTGAACTAGTACCCGGATAGAGTACAGTAAGGTGGGGTTGGTCAGGTCCCGCACCCACCTCAGTAGTAGCATTTCCCCGCTAGGCCCTTTGAGCAGTAGCAGCAGGGGCAGCGGGATCCTGCTCCACCATGGGAAGACGTTGCAGGAGGACGCCAAACTCAGTGCGCTCCTCAGGGACCTCGACCCGAGCATGGTCGGGGAGGTGGCCGACATCCAAGAGGAAGAGGAGCTGGGCGTGGGCAGTTTCACGCCACGGAGGCAGCAGTTCCAGCAGGTCCCGAGGTTGTTCGTAGTATGATCAACTTGTTTAGTACCCTTGCATATGCCTTGTTCGATACCGGAGATTCACACTCCTTTGTTACACCCAGTCCGGCTCATGCTCTTGGTTTAGACGTTGAAAGACTTCCAGTGCCCCTGGTGCTCAACACACCAGTTGGACGTCAGACCGAAATATTTTATGTTTGTCGAGGATGCAAACTAATGACAGAGACACATCATTCAGTTGGGGATCTTCTACTATTGCAGATACAGCCATACGATGTCATCCTATCCATTTACTAGTTGTTCTCTATATGTGTCGTCATTGACTGCATCTGAGGAAGGGTTGTGTTTTCAGATTTGGGTGGCCGACATATGACTTTCATCGACAAGCAGAGTTTTGGGGGGAGCAGTATGTGAGGGGAACCCCTCCTCTCCTTGTTAGCTGAGCTAACAGTGGAGTCAGTGGATGCAGAGATGGTGGAAGTTCCATGGGTCGTCAGTGAGTTTTTGGACGTCTTCCATGAAGAGGTGGAAAATCTACCCCATCGACGTGATGTTGAGTTCGGGATAGACTTGCAACCTGGTGCCCATCCGATTTCGAAGGCTCCCTATCGGATGGCACCTTCTGAGTTGCGAGGGTTGCAGATCCAGATTGACGATCTGATGAATAAGGGTTTTGTTCCGCCAAGTGCGTCACCATGGGGTGCTCCATTCTTATTCTCTAAGAAGGTGGATGGTGGTATCAGGCTGTGCATAGACTACCGGAGACTGAACTAGATGATGGTCAAGAACCGTTACCCCATATCGAGGATAGGAGATCTCTATGACCATGTGAATGGAAAAGGTTGGTTCTCTAATATTGACATGAGGTCAGGATAGAAACAGATAAAGGTTAGGGGTGACATCTCGAAGACTCCCTTCAGGTGCAGATATGGGTACTTCGAGTTTGTAGTCATGCTGTTCGATGTCACGAACGGTCCAGCTGTGTTCATGGGTCTCATGAAATCCGTCTTCCTGGAATATTTGGATCTGTTCGTAGTCGTATTTATTGATGAAATCTTTATCTACTCAAGATCAGATGAGGATCAAGTTGAGCACTTGATAGCGGTTTTAGAGGTCCTCCAACGTCACCAGCTCTATGGGAAGTTGTCCATGTGCATGTTCTGGACACGAGAAGTAAATTTCCTTGGGCACGTGGTTTCCAATCATGGGGTAGCAGTGGACCTTTCAAAGGTCAAGGCAGTTGTTTCTTGGGATGTACCCAAGAATGTGGAAGAGGATCGTAGTTTCCTTGTTCTGGAAGGTTACTAATAGAGGTCCATTCCCAACATCTCCCAAGTTGTGTCACCCTTGACAGCCTTGACCAAGAAGAATTAGTCTTTCATGTGAGACGAGCAGTGCAAAGCAGCCTTCAACTATCTGAAGGACAAGTTGGTTAGTGCCCCAGTGCTGCGGTTTCCAAATGAAGGGGAAGTATATGATGTGTTTTGTGATGCTTCAGGGCAAGGCCTCAGATGTGTGTCGACGTTGCGGCGAGGGGTGATCTCTTATGGGTCTAGGAATTTACATCCCCATGAGCGTAACTATGCCACCCATGATCAATAGCATGTGGCGGTCATGTTCACACTAATGTTGTGGCAGAACAACCTTGTTGGGGAGCGCTTTGTAGTCTTCATAGATCACACAAGCTTGAATTACATCTTCTCTTAGAGGGAACTGAACTTATGGCAGCATAGGTGGATGGAATTCCTTCAAGACTATGACTTTGAGGTTTGATACACATCGGGAAAGGGGAATGTGGTGGCTAATTCCTTTAGGAGGAATTCGTAGAAGGATGCATTTAGAGAGTTGGCTTATTCTTGGAAGGAAATGGAGGAGTTGTCTTCCCTACACCTGGATGCAAGAATGGATGGCGGTAGAGGTTGCATGTACCATATGATAGTACCGTCTTCTCTGTTATGGAAGGTAGAGGAATCTCAGTGGGGAGACTCATAAGGTGAAGTGGTGCGTGACCAAGTTATCCAAGGTGATGCTTCATAAGGGTGGATGGAGGATGGTTAGAACCATATGTTTTTTTTCTAGGAAAGCTGTTTGATCCAGAGGCGATGAGCGGGAGAGTTCTTGGTGAGTTCTACAACTCACCCCTAGCGGTGCACCCGGGAGTTTCCAAGATGTACCAGGGACTAAGATGACAAATTTGCTGGCACTGGGTGAAACAGGCAGTATCAGAGTTCGTAGAAAAGTTCCTAGTGTGTTAGCAGGTGAAGGCTGAACACCATGTTCTAGGCGGCTTGTTGCAACCTTTCGATGTTCCCGAGTGGAAGTGGGATGAAATATCGATGTATTTCATCACAGGGCTACCCAATGTTCAAGGAGGCTATGACGTTGTCTGGGTAGTGGTGGATCGGTTGACAAAATCGGCCCACTTTCTGGCAATCACGGAGTTGGGCATAGTGGATACCTTATCCTGGAGGTATGTCGATGAGGTGGTGAGGTTGCATGGAGTTCTGAGGTCCATAGTCTCAAATAGGGATGCACGGTTTACCTCGTGAGTCTGGAGAGGATTGCAACATGATTTTGGAACCCAGCTACGACTTAGCACTACCTTCTACCCCCAAACATATGGAAATACAGAGCGCACCATCAAGATATTGGAGGAAATGCTACGGGAATGTGTCCTGGATTTTGGGGGATCATGGGTGCGACACTTTCCTCTGGTATATTTCACCTACAATAACAGCTACCACTCTACCATTGGTATGGCTCTGTTTGAGGATTTGTACGTGAGGCCATGTCACTCACATGTGTGTTGGACTGAGGATGGGGAAGCAAGTGTTCTTGGCCCAGAAGTAGTGAAAATTATGATAGAGAAGGTTCAGCTTATACGAGATAGGATGAAGGCAGCTCAGAACTGGAAGAAATCATATGTTGATGATAGGAGGAGACCCTGGAAGTTCGAGGTCGATGACCACGTGTTCTTGAAGGTCTCCACATGGCGTGGGCAGTGGAGGTTCGGCAAGAGAAGTAAGCTTTCCCCCAGGTTCATCGGACCCTTCGAAGTGTTGCAGTGAGTTAGAGAAGTGGCTTATTAGCTAGCGTTACCCCCGTCACTACTAAGGATACATGACGTCTTCCATGTGTCACAAATTCGTTGATATCTGCACGATGACTCACATTTCCTTGACTGGGGAGAGCTAGACATCGAAGACAATGCAACGTTTGTAGAGTAACCAGTGATGATCGGGGATCGTAAAGAGAAGGTGCTCCGTGGATGAACCATTCCTCTGGTTCGTGTGTTATGGAGGCATGGTGGGCTTGAGGAAAGTACCTAGGAACGGGAGACGCAGATGTGCGTCCTATACCCAGAGCTATTTTGAGTAGTTCTGTTGTTGTATTTGGTTGTGATGGAACACTTTACCTTGTTAACTATAGAATGTGTGGTTTCCTTTTTCTGTGGATGTGTTTGAAGTATCCTGAGATGTGGGGAGGGGAGGACCCAATCCCTAGTTAAGACGCATTATAGTGGATGTTTCTAAACCCGTGCGGGTGATTCAGAGCTGACCAAAGCAGATAGTATCTTAACATGTAGGAAGGGAAACCCCTCACCACATGACCGGACGATTTTATCTTTGTTTTTATGGTGATTGTACTTGTTCGGGTTCTCTCTTGAGAGGTATCTTATGGGGTGGTTGTTCGGACCCCCCCCTCCTTTCTTCAAGTCTGGTTTTAAATTCTCGAGGGCGAGAATGCTTTGAGAGGTATCTGATGTGATGACCCGGACCCCCATGGTCATTCCCTTTTCCAAATTCCGGATCATAGGGGTGACGTCTCGGTGGTAGGATGTCATTTCGGCATTCGACCAATCAGGGCGGCCGATCGGGGCAGCCGATCAGGTTTGGGCTTTTGACCACTTTATAAGTGGTTCAATGCCTTTTAAAATCCCATAATTAATACCCATGAAATCTTGAGGAAACTCCTCAATGGTGAATTAAATAAAAATTAATCTCGTCGTGTGTAACCTCCCTACCGCGTGGGGAACCACGATCCGAATTTAATGCCGTTCAAATCCCTATATCTCGTAACAATGGGATCTTATCTATATATTGCACAAGAATTTATTATTCCTTCTTCTTTCTATTGACTAGCTTCCTCTTCTTCTTAGTGAGTTTGGAGTTCCTGACATCCCTCCCCTACGAGTCACGCTTTTCTTTGATTCTTGGCACGTGGAGACGAACTTCGATCTCTGATCAATCAGGTAGGGGTGTTTACTTTTCCTATCCTTTCTATGTATCATGTGGGGTGGGTACGCTTTTGTTTATATGGGGATTGATGAAAACAAACTTAATGAAGATAATGAACAGACTTTTGAAGAATGAAGGGGGGGGTGTGATCGGTTTTTCTGCTGTACTACTTTTATGTTGTATGTGTTGTGAACTGTGCAGGACTATGCTCACTGAAAATCATGGCCATTGGTGGTATTTCCTTGCACACTAATAAACCCCTCATTTTTTTGATGACTAAATAACTGTAATGTGGAAATTGGTTAGTTACCTAAACTCAGCTTATTTAAATGGTTGTTCAGTAAAACAAGAATCCATGTGTGACCACCCCGGTAAACAAACAGAAATAAGAACGTAATTAATGATGTGCTTGAAACTAAAAGTTTTCTACTCTATTTTGTGGTGGGTGTATTGTTCTTCCTGGTGATTATGGGAATATGTGAACGGGGATGGGATCCCTTATTGTGGTACGGTTGTTGGTTGTGAATCCGGAGCTTTTTGGTTTCTCTACTGTGACACGAACTCAGGTGGGATCCTCTATTGTTGATAAATGGTCAGTTCATGGTTTTGGGGACATGGGGATATGTCTCAGGGTTGGATTTGTTTCCAGTACTTTGAGGGATATCACTTTTCCCTTTTGTGAGGTTTTCATTGGTTCCCGTACTATGAGGGATCTCACTTATCCTTTTGTTGTTGTGACTTTACAAGAGAACCGGACGTGAACGCTTAAATTGTTGTTTGGCTGTTTCTCATTTCTTGTTTGGTGGTTATGCCTGTTAGTTTTCCGGTAGTGTAGAATTCACCTAAATTGGATCACATGAACATGAAAACAAGAATCGTTGAATGGGGGAATTAGTTTGGGGATGAGTTGTGACTTGTCTGTGAGTGTCGTCGTTTATTTTATGAATAAATTGTAACAAGGGTGTTGTGCTTAGGTTTTGGAATCCCTAGGTTGGGATGAGTGTTTTTTACGTATACATATATATGTAGCTTTTATGTTTCTTATTCACGCCCCCACTGAAGTTGAGAACTTTAGTGCCGAACACCACCATTTCATGGGGGAGGGTGTTTTTTCCAACACTCATAGGAGTGGCAGGTCATTAGATTCTTTTCTGCTCCCTTTTTCGAATAGCCCAAGACTCTACGGGAAGGCTGTGATGGCCTGAAGACTATTATTAGCCCAAGAATCTTCAGGCATGGTTGTTGTGGTGGTTGGACCAGGTGTTTGCAGGAAGGTTGTTTCCCAAGTGTCTTCGGGATGAGGCTCAGGTGTCTTCGGGTGTGGAAGTAATTGTTCGGACCCAGGTGTTTACGGGTGTGTTTACATGTGGTGGTTGTGGCCCAGGTGTCTGCATGTTAGATTTGGAAGTGGGACTGCGGTGAGGTTATAGCCTAGGTGTTTTTGGGTGGGTTCTGGAAATTGGACAGCGATGAGAATAGTGGGATTGGTTTGATGCATAGGATGTCTTCAATAACCAATGGGAAAGTGGCGCGGGGTACCCAAATATCAATGTGCTATTAATATACTTTACTTGCCTTACATTATTTTTGGAGTGTTCCTTGGAGAGGCTTGGGTCGATAATTTCCCTTACTAGGTGTGTTGGTTTTTCTTTTCCCACAAGGCATTAGAATGCCTCTCCACTTGTGGACGAGAATCTTTGGATTTCCCTACTGAGTGTGCTTGTATTCTCACCCAACGTATATAAAACTGCTTTAAGGATTCCAATAGGACTTCAGGGATTGTCTGGAGTTGTACTAGCTCGAACATTAGGGTAGTTGTTGTTGTCGTTTTCCTTTTTCTTGGTACTTTACATTTGGATTTTTGTGTCTTGTATCATTTACTATTGAACATGCATATGGGAATGGGTTATTTTTTGATTTACATTTACTTTTATCTTTGGTATTTTTGGGTTTTCTATTATATCACTCAATCCTATAAAAATAAAAAGGGTAATGCCTTCCTTTTTGTGTGAGATTCTATACCCTCGGTGTTGGTCGCCACTTCGGGACCTATTGAAGGCGGGTTTTAGGGGTCATTATCTGTCCTTCAAATTAAAGAAGGAAGGCCCTGGCAATATATTGTCCCTTCCCTCATTTTTCTGAAGGTGGGTCGTGACAATATATTTGAATTGATCTTTATTTTTTTTCAAGACCATTGTATAAATATCAAGTAATATCACAAATTTAATACTCCATCGTTGAATATTAAAATGTAGGGTTACATCATTTGATAAAACAACCAAATATAGGGTAGATATTGTAAGGTTGATAACCAAAGTATGGTTGATGTACCATATGTGTGTTTCCTAAAATTTAGGGTTTCTTCCAAATGTAGGGTTGATGAACCATAAAATCCAATTTCTATAAACTAGTGTTCCATACGAACATAGGGTTGATGATCTATACATGCTATTCCAAAATGATGGGGTTCTTACTTATATTATGCTTACTAATGTAGGTTATGAACATGGTCTCTAGAGTACTCTAAATCATGCTTAACATACATTAATGAATATTCCCCATAGTTAAAAGTCTGAAAAATAATTCCAGAATAAATATTTTCATGAATATTGATTTTATTAAATTCAAATAATGTAATTTACATAGTAACAAAGATGTGGGTGTTTGTGATAATCTAAACAAAAAAAATTAATGAAATTGTTGAATTAACACATACTAAACAATCACCCCTTTTTGATGGTCACAAAACCCATAACATAAATAAATAGAATTTTATTTTTTTTCGAAAATGAAAAAATAAATTTCCACCTTTCTCTTTGTAATAATATTTTTTCCATAATTAATTATTCTCCCCCAAAAAAGGATTATAACTTATCATATATTAAAGAAAATGAGGTTAAAACATAATCTTAAAAAATTATAACACCCCTAGAGATTCCTTCTTTTGAGAACCGTAAACATTAGATAACTATAAACTTGAGAGAACTATAAACTTCTCCCATTTTAATCATCCAAATATCCCTTTATGAGTTTTCTTGATAATTATTAAATTTATATAACATTATAAATATAAAACATATAAAATTAAACATAAACCATCTCCCTATTTTTGTGACCTCAAAACGATAAGATAAATAATTAACTCCCAATAAATTTATTATTTATTTAATGAAGATAAAAAAAACATTGAAAAAGGATATTTCAAACAAAAAATAAAGAATTATTTGGTTTAAAACTCCCCCTAAATTATATTATATTTCAGGAAATGTTTTCTTATGGGAAGAAAAAAAGATTGTTCATGCTTTCATTAGGGAGATTAAAAACAAATTTTGAAGAAATAATTACACTATTTTAAGAAATATAATTAAAAATAATATATAAAATTGATTTTTATATGAAAAAAATAAAAGCAAGGAGTTTATAAAAGAGTAGACTATTCATATGGATCTTCTAACCTGTGAAATATTTCTCATAAATTAGCTAAATTTATGGGCAGTTCATTTAATCTATTATATATATCAACCGTTTGGTAATAAAATGAAGATGAACATTGTTCAACTAGAAACAGTTTTATTTTATCAAGATCAGTCTTTCTAATAGCTTCTATTTTTAGAAACTCAATCTAAAATAGTATTTATTCTTTTAAATATTAAACATTTTCTTTTTAGATTGAACTATATTAAGTATTCTGATACTTATTTTGTAATGAATAGAAAACAACTTTATATTCTGATGATTTCTATAAATCAACATATGATTTTATAGATGCCACCAACTGATCCTTTGGATTCTATTTTTCTTTATTAAAAGAGATATCTTTAAATAAAATGCATTCATAAGATATTTGAAATAAATTAACATAAAGTTATTCATAATTATGAACTTCTTTATTTCTTTTAGATGAATTTGTACACAAATCATTAACAAATGAGGCATATTTTTCATTAAATGGATAAGAAGGATTACCTTTTCTCCTTTGTTTAGAAAATGATTTATATAAACTAGAAGTAATTGACATATTCATTTTTCTGTGACTGGATTCTAATAGTCGTCTGAACAAGATGTATCAAAGGAGAAGAGGAAGAAGAATATAAAGATTTTAAGAATAAGATGAAACATTTGATTCTGAAATAATCAAGACGATGTTTACTCTCCTTAATCCAAAAAATACAGAATAATAATTTCAAGATTACATTTTACATAAGAATATTTTTTCTTTTGTTTCATAACTAAATAAAATAGTAAATAGAATATGAAATATTTTTTAAAATGAAAATATTAACATTATATTTTGAAACAATATATATAAAAAACAATTATATAATTAAAATTAACAAAACTTTTATTTATATAATAAAGAATAATCATAATTAAATTTGAGAAATAACTTTATTTTTATGTAAAACACAATTAATGAATAAGATGTAATAAAATATTATCATAAAATACTAAATAGATCAATGAGTTTAATATTGAGGATTTTTAATAAAAACTACTATATATTTGTTCACTCCTTCAGGAGATACTTTAACATATATACATCAATTGACCACTTAAATAAATAACGATATATCTTAGTTGTATAATCCTAGAAAATATAAAAAACAAGTGTATTTTGGTACCCACATGCTTTTGGGGCTAGCAGTTTTAGAAATAAAAATTTTAGGTAACCAAACATGTTTTTAAGTAAGAATTCTATAATTTAACAAATATTATGAGAGATAAGTACATTTAACACAAGAAATTTGTAGTTTTCTAAAACATAAATCATTTTCATAATGTTCCATAATAGAAAAATTTAATAGTTGACTTGTTTTTACTATTTAAAACTTGAAAAAAAAATATTATTTATAAAGTTTCGGTCATTCACCATTAGTTTATATTCCAATTTTTTCCTTTGGTATTTTATTTTTGCAAAGGATTTGAATTAAATAATATTCTATTTTTATTAACATACTTTAATATTTTTTAAATCACCAACTTCAGTCATTAATTTATTTAGATTATTTTTTTAGATCACAATAAATTTTAGAAACATTTGATTTTAAATCTACAAAGAGATTTTCTAAATTTTCATTTTATAATAGAAATAAATCATAATATATATATATATTTTTTATTTCAATATGTATTCATATTTTCTTCTAACATAAAACAATATTTATTTAACTCACCATAGGAAATTTTTTAATAAAATGAGTTTTGAATGTAATAGGATTATACCTCATCAGTATCAACTATTAGACAAATAACCTTTTTCTAGGATTTTGATCTTGCAGACGATTCACCATATTAACTAGAATTATAAATCTAGTAGCTTTTACAAGTTCATTGCCTTTCCTTTCGTAATCAGATTTTATTTGAGATTTGAATAATGTATAGTTATCCTTTGTGTGACTTGTTACCTTGCATTCACAACATATATCATCTTTAATAGATTTTTTTAAAAGATTTATAAATTTTTAACGAAGATCGAACAGATTTTTATCTCAATATGAACAATTAGAATTATATTATTCAAAAATTTTGGTTATGTGAGAGTCTTCTTCATTTTTATATAAATTCCAGCTTTAACCTACATCTTAACTTCTTACAACATCAACGTATTAATCAATCCCTTCATTGTAAATTCTTTATTGATTTATACTTGAATATAGATTCTGGTATTCTATTCCCCTTAAGAGGTAGTACATTGAGTACTTTCAATGTTTGATCTGATTGTGAAATTGAATATCTTAAAAAATAAACATTATTGATAATATCAATCAACCTAACATCCATTTTATTAATAGTTTCATACTCAACCATTCTAAAAGTATCAAAATATCCCTTCTCAGTAGTGTATCTATATTTTTTCAGTTTTATTATAAGAAATATCAATGATTTTTGACATATTATATGTATTAGAACACTGAGAAAATCCATTAAATTCATTAGTTCCTAAAGTAAAGGAAATCCAATTTATAGATTTTGAGTTGTGATCATATTATTTTTCTTTATTAGTAATATGATAATTAAAATATTATTTCGGAATTTCATATGGATTAACAATATTTAAATAAAACCTTATTCATATATTTTTAAATAAATAGTAAAACAATATTTACAGAATTCATAATCATTACCATTAAAATAGGGATTTCTAATCTTTAAGATACATTACCTAGAATCAACCATTTCACAATTTATTTATCTAAATGTTTAAATCTATATTATTAGATCTATTAAAATAATCTGTAGAACCTTTAGATAAAAAATTTTGATATCTGAGATGTAAAATAATATACCATTGGAAACCTACCTTTGAGACGAATTGTTAGGTCAAGATAGATAAGATTAATAAAAAGACATAATAGGTAGTGTGAATTGTGGTTTTCCAAATTTTAACAGATTCCAAACAACTCTCTTAGTATGAAATATTACATTCCTTTTATCTCAAATATGAGTGAGAATAAAAATTAAATAAAGGTAATGAAAAGAGTGATGTATAGTTGTTCAGGGCACAAAGATCCCTTAGTCCACTCCACCAAATATTAACTCTATATTCATAGTTATTTTCTACATGTCCTCTTACCCTAAGACATTAAAAATGAAAAAATGAGTGCAGGTAGTTGAAACCATAAAATAAGACTAATTAAATCCTTTTGTTTGTTTTCAAGGAACTGAATATCCTAAGTTATTACAAGAAGCTGACTCTTAACCATGATTGAGTATGAGTATCGAAAACTCAAATAAATCAAAAGAGTTGTTTTTGATTGATGGTACGTGTCAAACATAAAAAAATTCATTAGTAACTAAAATATGAAATTAGATCTTCAACATAGCGCAATATCATATAAATCTTCAACATTTGAACATGATTTATTCAAAAAAACAATAAAATAAAATTCTAGATAGATGTTTAAACATGGATGTCTCTGAAGTGTATCTTTATTATTTGTTTTTTTAAATGATTCATTATTTTTTAATGATAATATTTAACATATACATATAGTAGTAGTGTAGAAAACAAAAATGAGTAAATTAGATAGATCTAAAATTGTATGTCTCCAATGTGTAGATCTAGAGGCAATGACTGAAAACAATAACTGTGTATGAATATGGGTAAATGTACATCTTCATTTCTGATGAATAACACCTCCAAATTTATATAGCAGGCCAAACATCTATGGTTCAAACCTACTCCAGAAATATCACAAAATAAATCATCAATATTTGAACTCAATTTTTTTAAAAATATTTGCAACTTCCCATCAGAATAGTAACGTTTTAAATCGTTGAATATTATCCTTTAAAGAATTAATAAAAACATTTTAATCCACCATAAAACATGTTTTAATTGATATTTATTTCCATCAACACTATTATATAAATATTTGATAATATCATGTATTTAATACTCCTTCATTGAATAGTCAAACTTAAGGTTCCTTAACGTGATGGAAAAAACCAAATTTAGTGTTGACAACATATTATTGATTAACAAAGTAGGGTTGATGTTCAAAATTTTTGTTTCCTCAAATTAAGGTTTCTTTTGAAAATAGGGTGGATGAACTATACTTATTTAATTTCTAAAATTTTAGGTTCCATACTAATATATGGTTTTTGATCCATACGTGCTATTCCAAATGTAGGATATCTTCCTTACATTAAATTTACCAACATATGGTATGAACAATGTTTCAAAAATACTCTAAAACACATTTTGAATACTTCTTTTAATATTCCCCAATGGAGCATTGTCTTTAATATAATTCTAGAATACATATTTCCCCAAATATTAATTTCTAGAAATTAACTTAATGTAATTTCATTAGTTACACAAATGTGGGTGTTTGTGAGTATCAAAACAAAAAATGAAATAATGAAATTGTTGAATTAACACTTTCTCAACACATGTGTATTCATATAGAACTCTACATTGGTCGAAATCCTTTATTTCTAATGAGGAGGATTAAATGGAAACCAATCATCTAATAAATTCTATAATTCAGTCCTCTCAATCATATAAACAACACGTTTATATTTAATTTTCTCCCCATTTTGATACCAGACAATGTAGTTTTTTTGAAAAACATATTTTGTTATATGGTAGCTAACTTCGCCGTGACTTAACCAAGGTCTTCCAAAAAATCATAACATGGGTAGTGTATATAACCACTATATAAAGAATTGTTAAATGAATAATTTAAAAAAATCTCCATGTGTTTTTGAAAATCTATTGAGATCTAATCAATTTCATACAAACAACTTCTATTTATTTTGAATAAAAACTGTTATATGTCATTTCATAAAATAAATGAAATAATATTGAGGATAAATTGAAAATATATTTAATGAAATGATAATTGAAAAATTTATATAAAAAACAACTGACACACTAGTATATATGATAGTCAAAATATTAATGAAAATATTTTACTATATATATAACAAAATAGTAAAAATATAACACCATGATGTTGAATACCATTATATCAATGAGTAATAACTATACATAATACTAAACAAATTGTGTTTATTATTGTTTTTTTATATTATATTCATGTTTGAACTTATGTTATTCTTATTCTATAAATTCATGCATTATATATTATTATTTATAGATAATCAACATTTCTAATCCCCATAAATTATGATGTCAGGTTAGAAAATTCCATAATTACTGGTTTCTTATATTTAATGATTTTAAAGTGATTCTATATAATATTTACAAGTCATACCCGATGACAATATTTTTGGCTGCCTATAATTTGTTATATACCCACTTTATGATGAATTATGTAACCTTTGTCATGAATTCCAATGTCTCTATGGTATTTTTAACAGTCAATTTATGTAAAGAATGAATTTCCAGACATACGGTATTGTTCTAGTTCAATAAAAATAATATTTAATTTCATTATATAGTTTGAATATGAATTCATCCTTATAGTTTGAAATTAGTAGGATTTTTAATGTTTAGTTTGGGTATTCATACATTTAACTATGAGGTTTTACCATGCAATATTGAATTCTCCTATATAACAAGCATTTGAAAAGTTCAAGTGGAAGTGGGATTCATGATAAGTATGGTAACACAATATATTGGTGAAAGTGTGTGCAATGAAGAGTGAAAGTGTGATCAATGTGATAAAATAGGTGAAATGTAAAAAAAGTGGAAAAAATAAATAACAATATTGCGTGATTAAAATCATGGGAAGTTATGGAAATGTGTGAAAGATTGGTGTATAAGAGAAAATAATGATATAGTTAAATCAGTAGAGACAATATGATTGATATCATTGAAATTATTTTATTGGGGAATCATTGTATTTTGGTTTCTTGAAATATTTTTCTGGACATAAGTTTTTATTAAAGGATAAAGGAACCTCTTAAAAAGTATTAGATATCTCTACCAAGACTTATGAACTAACTAGCCGATTTTTTTCCAAAAAACAAGAAAAACTATTAATAATAATTTATCTGATTTGAAAATGATACCACAATTTTATATTTTCACATGAAATTACATTAGATCGACACAATACTGTAGTGTTGGTTAACTTCTTAATTTATTACTCAAGAAGAAAATTTTTATTTTGTTTAAATGATTGAATTTCACTGACCACACATGTCATCGTAAAACTGAAAAAAAAAATGATTATTGAAAAGACATCCTATGAGAGTCAAATTTGTTTCCAAATATAAAAAAAATCGAGGATAATAATTACAGAGAGAACCCCATCACTAAAACTATTGGTATATAAATCTCTATCCAAATGGTTTTTAAAAACTGTTGGTATATAAGAAAGATAAAATTTTATAATAATAGTAATGATGAACCATTAAGACAGAACCAACTATACCAACGGTTTTCAAAAAAAAAATTCTATAGGTCCATGGTTATAAACTAGTTTTCCACTTGTGGAGATTTTCTTAGCAGTTGTGCATTCATAGGAACACTCCTCAGGCATTAGTGTGATAATTGAGTCAATGCTCAACCAATCAGTTTCTGGTTAATTAACACTAGGTTCTTATGTTCAATATCCATACCCACCATTAATTGTTAAAATATTTAAAGATTTTCTATGAAATTAAAATAATTTTACTTAACCAAAACCATGTATGGGGTTTCCATGAAGGAAAAGATTAAGTTTTACCATGGTTTTGGCAACTCGGGAATAAAAATAATATGATAGAGGGACAATAATATTGTTGTGTAAAACAATTAAATTTCACAATTAATATAGAAAAATTATTTTATATAAATTAATGAATAACACAAAATAAAATAGGTTGGGATTATAACATGTGTCCCAAATAATGAAAATTGAGTCTGAAAAACCCCACTTATGTATTGGTTAGAAAATCAGTCATAACCTCTTAAAAGAGAGGGATTAAATGTATTCATAAAATAACATTAATAAATGTATTTTATAATATAACATCTCAAATAGAAATTATATACACCACATAATTTCAATTTGGTTCATAATAAAAAATTGTCTCAAGGAGATGAATTTGAGATGGAAAGCACTTAAAAATTGTCTTGACTTCTATGAACATACTTTATAATCTAGTATCACAGACAAATCTATATTAATCACTTAATTTTGAATGAATTTCATACACACAAAATAATTTAAAATCATCTATTTTGACAAAATTTATGATATTATAATTGTGTATTCACAATAAGAATATGTAAAATCAAGGAATGAGTTTGGCATTATTATGACTATATAAAAGTGAATTGCGTAAAATGAGCGAATAAGGTAATATATCATCAACGTGTTATCATTGGGTTATAAAATTATTTATTATGAACATTTAGATGCATAATTAATCACATGTAAGACTAATGTATTAGAATAATGGAATTACCCAAATTTAAAAGAGGAGGGAGGTAATCAAGGAGTGATTCCGATAGCATAACCACTATTAAAAATGTTTTATAGAATGGTTTTAAATATAATAAAGGGTAATATATCATAAATATGTAATCATTTGAAAGTTAATGGGATTATTATTTCCATATTAAATCATAATAAATTGAAACATAAAGGATTTATCTCAAAATAAGTATTTAAATCAAAAATTGGAGGAGAACCCTTTCATTAGTTATTAGATTATTAAATATTTCGAGGAGTAATTATAACCATAGGAACTACTAGGTGGATTTAGAAAGGGAAGGAAGTTATATTAATGATAAAGGCCTTTGAAGTGGAGGTGGATTATTGAACGTTTGGGAGTAATCTCCTTTATTATTGAAAAAGTGGGGCTTTTCATGGAAAATTAGAGTTCTGTAAGGGGTAAGAATGGAATCCCATAGTCGTTATGTTTGGTTTTAAAGTTTGGATAACCATTTGTATAAATGGTATGCGAGACATGTGGTAATTAAGGTATTACATAATAAGTATTTCTAGAATATATATATATATATATTACCTTTTAATTATTACGAACTTGAGATTTCTTATAAACCTATTTTACCCCTATTAATATTGATTAGAAACTATCTATGATAAATATTTTATTTTCTAAAATATAAGATGGTTCTTTTAGAAAAAATTTGACATTGGTAAATAATATTTTTGATCCATTTAAGCTAATTACCTTTAAAAAATTTATAAATTGAATTTAAAATTAAAACATAAGATATAGGGAAAATTATTTTTATAGAATAAATAATTTTATATATTATGTGTTTTTATTCTTATATACTATTTATTATTAATTGGTCAAGAGTTCAAATATATTTTTTTTTATTAAACATCATATAAGAGTAATGTTTCAAAATATACTATCATAATTAATTTTTTATAAAAATTATATCAATCTCATAAAATAAATTCTGCGAAAACAACTATTTTACTTTTAACATGATAATTTATGTTAATCCTCAGTAAAAAAATTTCAATCCCAAACAATAATATTTATATAGTTAAATAACTTTTAACTACTAATTCTAAATATAAATTCCATTTTAACATATAAATTATATATATATAGGGACAATTAAGTTTAACATTTGAGTGTATAAGACCCGATATTTGGATGAATTTCAAATGTCCATCTTATAAAAATATCTTTATAAAGAATTAGAAGATTTATTTTATTTTATTTTTAAATAAAATACTAACATTTCAAAAATATATTTTAAATATATTTATGAATAACGGATCTTTACTATTCACATTGTGTTATTGTTCAGGATATGATATTTATTAGATATAGTAGAGTCACAAGTGTTACAAGAGAAGTTTCCTAAAAAAGGAATAATAAATAATTCAATTAAACCATGTGATAAATCCATGAAATAACAACACATAAATAAGTATTTTATAATTTATTATTTTGAATAGTTTATAATTACTAAACAAATGGAGAAGGATCATGAAAAATACTGAATGAAAAATGGATTCTTCACATGAAGTAAAACTCAAATTTTCTGAGGGTTGGTAAAATTATGATTACCCAAGAGCACTTGATAATTTTGGTAGAATTTTCAATAAAGTAATTTAAGATGAAAATACATTTATCACTACCATTCCATCTCAAGATGAAATTTTAAATAAGGATGAATAAAATGGAAAGTCACAAGTGGTTGAGTGGTATGAATGTGAAAAGGTGACCAAACCCATTCCCCAGAAAAAATAAATATGAAATAAATATGAAATCCATGAACTACATAGAATCTCATAATTTAAAAATACAAATGTTAACTATAATGAATATATAAAGATACTTTATATCATTTAAGTGAATCATCACTGGGTTATGATCAGTATCTCATTTCAACTACTCATACTGTGAAACTGTTTAATAACTCCCCATTTCACATTGAATATTTTTCATATATTTCCTAGTAGGGAATTTAATGTGATATATAGATAAGTATAAATAGAAGATATTTTATACAATATATAAAAAAGAATTTATCCATCATTTATTTTTTCAATAACCCATAACAATAAAAATATAGTGTATCCGTTAAGGGAGAAACACGAAGTGGAGCTACCAAGAGATGTGTCAAATCTAAAAACCTAAAATTTATGGAAGGATTTGTAAAATATTAAACAAATATATTGAAATTAAATGTTTTACATTTTTTTATTACTGTAGAAAATATACTTATAAAGGTTTGTGTTGGTTGATGTGTTGGGTAAGATAAAGTGACCACAATATTACTCACACTGGAAGCTTATGATGTGTCTATTGGGATATGTATATGCTACAAGATATATTTTTTAAATAAATTTAGCCAAAAAAATAATGATGAAATATATAATGATATCACATGATAGAGTTTAAAATGGATATATTAGTTTTGTTGGTTAATAATCTCCTTCTTTATACACAAGGTTAACCCACATAGACTTAGATTATCACAACAAAAGCCACTAGGTTGTATTGTCTATAATGCATAACTTATCTAAAATATAGTCAAATGTAGTAATTAATATATAAATAGGGAGAATATGTTTCTTCAAAAAGGATTTCATATGTGGTGGTAATAATTATATATTTCTATGAATTTATTATCAACAAGGGGGAGAAAATAAAGGAACACACATATTTCTATAATAGGAGTTTGGTGGTACTGACAATAAATACAATGTGTAAAATATAATTTTCCACATGTAGATTGTATTTTTTGTTAATAAGGAGTTTTTTAATATGTTTTAGAGCTATGTGGAAATAATGATGATGTGTTACAACTAAAAAACCGAAAAATTAAGGAGATGAATGTGTAATATTCTTTCATGGACGAGTATTGAGAGGGAATTAATTTTTTTTCAAAGAAATCTATAAGATGAGTAGTTTTCTTAAAGGAAATTCATTTAAATATACAAGGAAAAAACATTTTTTAGGCATGATGAATGATTTTATTATCATAAATATAATGAAGGAGAAAAAAAATATTTAGAGTTTTTAATATGAACTAATGTTTTGATTGAGTTCAGATGAAGATGGATAATGTGGAGATTAAAGAATTAATGTTAGTGAATAAAGTTTCAATATAATGTTTTGAGAATATGGAGAATACATAAATGGATGTAAAAAATATAGGAGTTTATTTTTTAATTTATGATGACTCATTGGATGAAAATTGTAGAAATATATCTATGTATGGATCATGTAAGGTTGGGACAACCATTACCATACGGTTGAGTCAAATAGGTTATATGGTTTGCATAAGTATCTATAAGGTTAGTATAAACATCATGATAAGGTTTAGAGAAGATCTCATAAGGTTGATACACAAGTGTGTATGGGTTGTACATTATTTAAAAGGGTACTATATTTATATAATCATATTACTTAAGATATATTATTAATAAATTATAAAGGATTTCATAAAGTTGTATTAGCCTTTTTAAAACACTATGTTACACCAACCATTATGAAATCAAAATAGATATTAATAAGGTATAGGGATACATTATTGTGAACACTAAGAGAACTATGTGAGGAATAAACATTAGTATGATATTATGTGAAAAAATAAAAAAATCATAATGAATTTAATTTTGAATAAAAGTATACAATTCTATTGAACTATGATTTAAGGATTAAAAAACTTTTAGTATCTAAATGTAACTTGATTCATTATTATAAAATAAAATGAATATAAAATTTTATTATGTGATGAAAAAAGTTTCCACATTCCAAAAGGAGGTTCCATGTCATATTACATAAAAACATACACACATGTATTAATATTTTAAATGAATTACTAGTTATGGGATTTGTGGAGATGTTTAGATAACAATATTTAAATATCATGTGGAGAATTAGGAATTAAACATGTTGAGTGTCAAGTGAGGGGTTTAATTGATTCAAATTTATTTTTAATGAGATTAAAATGTTATTTCAAATTAAGTAATAATATTTAGATTTTGAAAATTAGGATCACATGCGACCATGATTAATTGAGTTTCCAAATTTTTATTTTATAAACTAATATTCATGATAATATTTTTTTAATATATATGTAAATGTGATAATGATGAATAATAGAAAATGATTATTTTTATACTACTATAATATTTAAGAACATATATTGTTGTTGAGGGAGATAATCCCAATGCATCCAAACATACAGATTTTTATTTATGAAGAAAAAGAGAAATCCCAAAATACAACTAAATCATACCTAGTAGTTAAGGAGAGGAGGAGGTAAGGCTATTGATATTATCTATATTTTTATATTATAATTTTCTATATTGAGAATAAAATGTGATTTATATTCACAATGTGTATGATTTGAAGGAAATTTTAAATATTTTAGAAGTTTTGATGATTATTATATGGAAATTTATGATCAAATAATTTGTTAATTGGAAGGACTTTTCAGATCGTTTGTACCCACATAAAAAATTCCATCAACTAGTGCAATATAAATATTGTAGAATAAAGTATAAAAATATTATTAGATGTTATATTAGGGAAGAAAATAATTATTATACTATGAAGTATGGATGACAACTTCCCAACCCATGTGTGTTGCTTGATTCGGGACATATTATTACTATAATATAACAGTGATAATTTGTGTATTACTAAGAGTCAATCATGGGTAGGAATTATATCCCAAATCTTTTTTTTGAACCATGTAAAACCTCATGTTCTACCTTTCCTTTTAATTTATGCATTTAATTTTTAGGTGAGGGTCGAGTGTACATCAAAAAAACCATTTTTCTTAATCTAGATAAATATTGTAGTAAAAGTGGGGATAATTAAATTGAAATATAAAAATAAGTAAAACTTTTTGAATACTTATTCACACCTCCACCCCCTTACTGTATCTTTGAGATCCAATGGGATCTATAAGTAACATTTTTATATGTAAAAGTAAAATTTATAAAGAATAAAATTAAAATTTCTGTTATATAATGGTTATCCAGATCACAAATTCAAAAATTCTTAAACTTCACTAGAATATGTAAAGGTGTTTTTAGTTATCTAAAAAATATGGCTAATAAAGTGGTTATCTACATATTATGATACATAATAAATCTTAAGCTATAACAAATAATATAGTAATCTTTGAATTCTTTCACACTATGGGAAGAATGGATACACTAGGTTGACGCATAAATGAAGTTCCACTATTCATCCTATATAGAGATACCCTTGTGTTAATCAATTCACAAAACTAGAATATCAAGTTATAAAAAGGAAGTAACACCATGAATCATTCTATCACACGATGATGTAATTATAATTTGAATAAGAGACCTCCATTTCACATGGTAATTTTATATGTTTACTCATGGGTTCTAAAATATATAGAATTAAAATAGAGATACTGATGTAACCTTCCGAACATGAATTCCACTCAACAGTTCCACAATCAAAATTGGGTACATGTACTCAATAGCATCTCCTCAAACAGCAGAGTCTACCGACTAACAGTGAAGGACGATGGGTTGTCTTTTGGGAGTCTATTACCTCTTACCAGAGTGTAACATAGTGGTACAAACATAAAGATAAAAAGATGGAGTAGATATAATAGTTAAGGAAAAAATAATAACAGGATTAGATAATAATTCTAAAAATAATCTCATATATAGTTATGAACATTTCATGTGTATAAAAAGAATCAAAAAAAGTATACAAAAATCATTACAACACATGTATCAAAATAAAAAAAGTACAAAATCACTATCTCTAGATTGAATCAAGAGCCCCAGCTTGGTCATGTTCTCCCTTTCCTCTACGAAATGAAAGATTTCATGCCTTGAACCACTGGTTCTTTCCATGGTACTGACCTTCATCCATATAGTCTATCATGGTACCCAACGATGTCCCGACTAGGGTATGATATACAATACTAGTTGTCTACCACCCAAGGGTCTATATCAAAACCCGGTTATGAAATATAAGCTATGAAGAGTGAAATAATTATATCACATGTAATCAATAATAAAAAAGGAATGTTCCCATGATGTCAATAATAAAAAACACATGATATTATGTATCTAAACAAGGCTCGCTATAAAACAAAGGTCAAGAGCTTATGATAAGGAATCTATAAACAATATAGAAATAACTACAATTTCCTCATCATACATCTAGACATATCATTTCAACCAAAACCTTGTCATATAACTTTTGTATCAAAACATTTGGCCCTATCGTATCACCATAAGTGTTGCACCAAACATGACCATGCCATACAACCATGTATATCACATTTCCATGGTCATTCCGTATAATTAAGATGTTAGTAACATCATAAATGATCCTTATAATCAATAATTTCAGATACGTTGGGGATGGATCCAATGTATAGTAGACTACGACATCCTGGTCGATCCCTAGGAGAATCTCAATGGAAAATTAGTTTGTCTGGAGCTGGGGTCCAAGTATCTTGTCTACCAACAATGTACACTAAGATCCCTAGATAAAATAGATCCATGTGGAATCAAGGCCCAAGTCATCCCAATAAAGTATGACCTAATTAGAAATGTCATCCAAGGATCCACTACTGTGTACAAAACCCATGAGAGAAACGTCCATGGAATCTAATGGAATCAGAATCTAAGCTACACTATACAAGGAATCCACTAACATTTAATTCATGACATTGTATTCATCAATTTACAACCATTAAATTTTGGGAGTATACCCACTGATATAAAAAATCTATATTCAAATTAAATCAATGATTTTACCCACTCATATAACATTTTTATATAATTCATTTAATCAATTTACGAAAATCATAACATTTTAACACATAGAAAATGAATAAATTACCATCCTAAAACAATAAATTCAATTCAATTATGTTTATTATAGGATTCCTCTTCCCAGGGAATCCCAAACACTCACCCCTTGAGTGGTTTAAAAAACAATGGAAAAGGGAACACTGCATGAGCAGAATTGTTTTGTGAATCAAGCTCAAAAACTTCTCAAGGAATCTATATGGATTCCCTAACAGGTTGAATTACATTTAAATAAATTAATCACTTCTTTTTTAGGGACCAATATATAATGTCTGGAAGGAGACACAATATAACTAGAATAATTAAGCACCCAACCACAATATAAAGGTATAAAACACCTATCTTAGGTTTATTGTATAGTGATCTTCTAGCATCAGTTTATGATTCGAATAATATTAAAAGAAAAATGGAGAACATACGAAAACCATAAAAACATGGCATATGAGCTTGTACATATACATCAAAACTAATAAAAAGTTAAATGAAGAATGATACGAAAGGAATAAATATCTTACCGTCATAGATCCATCACAATTAATGGTAGAAGAAATGAAGTATCAATCTGCAAACAGAATCCAATACTAGATTTAGGCTTCCCTGGGGATTCTTGCATGTGAGAGGGTAGTAGTGGTGACTTCTATATGAAAAATAAAGGCCCCTACCAATATTTTTACAAAAAAACTGTTTGTCCATTTAGAAATCATTTAAATTCCTTATACATCATCCAAATCTTGAGGTCATTTCTCCTTGATAAAACACTTTACATGACACAAATGGTTCTACCCATACAAATACACATCATGTAATGATTACACAAAGCTTAATCCATTTACAAAAAATTTAATTGGCCCACAAAATACATCATTCCTCCCACTTCCATCCTCCCTAACAACCCAATTGGGTCATATGCATAACATTTGGTTCAAAAATAAAAATAGAACCTAAAAAAAGTTTAATCTGAAATAAATGGATATGAACCTTTTGAAAAAAACCAGGATCATAAAATCTTCTCCCCCTTAAATAAACTCATCCATGAATTAACCACTCAAAGGCTAGTAAATATTATATTTAGAATTTCTCTTGTCACTAAGCCTGTATATTGGCCTCTCAATCGCAAGTATATTCCTATAAATGGTCGTGTTTCAATTGGACATGTAGTCATGGAATTGACTGACCTCAGAGAACCTTCATGCTCCGATTAAAGAAATGAATAAGATGCTTCTTAAAAAGAGTCATCAACCAATAAAACCACCTCCTCAGGCTACAGAATGTGAGACGTGTCTGAATTATAATGGTGAAACTGAGATATGTGGAAGACATCATTCATGTCCAAGTACCTTCGAGGAAACTACAATCGATAGGCTACCAGCTTATCTCTATCCAAAATCTAGAATGACCCAACATATTGTGGTGAAAGATTACCATATCTCATGATCCTCTTAAGTTTAAACCTCAGTAAGATATGAAAAAATACCATATCCCTAACCTAAAACTCTAGTGTTTTTTGATGAAGATTGTCTTAATATATCAATAAATACTATGTTGTAGTAATCAACTTACTAATTAGGATATCTATAGATACTGTGTATTAGTCAACTACTTCTTGATAAAATGAGCGTATTCATAAGAATCATGTACAATACGTGGTCCTAGTAAAGCATCTCTACCGTCCTCTAACAAGCGTAGGGGAGATTGACATGGATTACTATACAAATCCACATAAGGGGACATCTATATCATCACCTGATAGCTACTATTGTAGGAAAAATCAACTGAGGGTATATGCCTCTCCCAAGATCATGAAAAATCTATGATGCAAGATCACAATATGTTCTTAAGAACCTGTATCATAAGATCTAACAAGCCATCAATCTGAAGGTGGACGTTTGTGCTTAGGAGAAACTATAAACTCAATGACTCTATAAAATCTACTAGAAATGAGATATAAATTGGAAGTCCCTATATGAAATGATATTTTGAGGGACCCCATGAATTCATACAATCTCATGGATACACAAATTCCCATGATCATCGGCATTAAATCTCATCTTGATCAAAAATACATGAGAAAACATCCAGAGCCTATCAACAATAACCCAAACCACTTCACTACCTTGAGTAAACCTTGACAAAATAGTCATGAAGTTCATTGAAAAATCATCCCTTTTCAACTTTGTAATATTTAACTGTTGTAAAATCACACTTTGTCACTAATGTTCTACCATCACCTATAAATAGTTCGAACACCTTGTAAAAAACAAACTACGTTTAATTTTACATAAGACCACAAGTACTGATGACATAAGTCGCGGTAAATATTGGTGACATTGGGATTCGCTTCCCAAATTGAGTCATTAAACATCCACATCATCACCTTGTGTATGTATTCTATAACCCATACACGACCATGGATATGCAGAACCTCATCCTAACCTTCCATCCAACAAGGATGTGGTTCCTCACTTCCATACTTTCTTATAGGTCTAGGCCCAATGAATTCAATAGCTACCTTATCCACACTCAATCCAGTAGTGTATAGTTCACAACTAAGGTTGATAGAACAGTTTTTCCCTAACTGTTCTGCACCACCAAGCACATATTAGAGAATGAGTTCATAAGTTATTACTCCCTACTAGCCTAGTGAACTTCCTGCATCTGATTCCTCATGCTCAGTGCATTGGGAATTGAATTTCCCATCCCAAAAATATTTGAAAGCTAAATGTCAAAATACTATAGGTAGTCAACCATCATTCAATGCCTCAGATTATGATAATGCTTCAAAAATATATTCTTAATTATTTTTTTGTCTGTGTACCCCAAAAAATGATCTCCTAGTAAATAGTGTATCTAATAGCGCCAAGAAAAAAAATCTACAGGTAACTCCAGATCTTGTATAAGGTAATTATTCTCATGTGGACTCAACATCTAAGAACCATTTTCCATGAATCTGTCCCCTACATTATAATTACTCTACTCCCAATGCATGAAGCATCACAATACACTGTGTAACTTATTCCTAGATCTAGAAGAATTAAGATCAGAGCTGATGTCAATCTCCATTTCATCCTCTAAAAGGATATATTGTAGTTTTCTTAGCTTACAATCTCTACAACCTTATTATTAATGTTCATAAACAGTGATTCTATGTGCTGGAAGTTCTTTCTAAAACATCAGTAATATCAAACAATCCCCAAGAAACTCCATATGTCAAATACACTCATCTAATTCTCTCTAGAAACTATAAATCATATATTATTAGGGTTAAGAGACACTCCTTTCTATGAAATAATATGACCATAAGATGTGAATCATATCCATCATGAAGTTGAACTTTAGGAGATTGGCATATAACTAATTCCCTACCATTATATCCAAAATGATCTCATGATGTTTGTCATGTCCATGCTAATTTATAAAATACACCAAGTTATCTTCCAAGAAAACTACCATAGAAATTTCAAAATAAGGGTGGAAAACTCGGTTCATCAGTTCCATGAAATCTACTATTGATTTTGTGAAACTGAACAACATATCCATATTCTCATATAGATCATACCTGCTATGAAAATATGAATGATGTATGTTTACAGGTCGAACACACACTAGGTTATATCCTAACATAGAATAAATTTTTGATAACACTCAAACTTCTCAATGCTGATCAAACAAGTCATCTATCTATTAAAATGGATATGAGTTCTTAATCTTCATATAGTTAAATTTCTACTAATCCACACATAGCCTATGTTTACCATAAACCTTTATGGAAAAAGGACTGTTGAACCCCACAAATAAGTAATGTGTTTAATAATACTCTTTTCATAGAGATCCTTTAACTACTTGATGAAGTGTTGTCGTGTGCAATCTCAAAAATATTTATACTATGTGCAGCACAATAGCTGACCTAGGTCGATCTCTTGAGGAGCTTTGGCAGTCAATCACTCACTATTTATAATTCACTATGTATATATAAACTAAAATGACCATATATGATATTTGATAATTGAAAATGCAAAACTAAAAGTAAATATTCATATGCAATGAAACAGAATGAATGCAGACAAAATGATGTAAAGACAGAAAGGAGACTTTCCTGAGTGCATCACCCTGAGTAAACTTTCATCGTCTCATTATTAGTTTCTAATTTTCTAAAGAACATGCTCTATCGGATTCATCAACATCCTACTCTGCATATGGTTTTTAACATATGGTACTGTCAACGATCGCCGAGAGACCACACATCCACCTCTTTAATATAGGGAAAATATTACAGAAGTGAAAGCTAAACCTCAGGTGGAAAGTGGAGACACAAAGGTGCCTTTCCCACTAAGATCCCCCTCAGTATAACTGTAAGAAAATAAAAACAATTAAGACATCAATGTTCAAGTACTTGGTTTCTCACTGGATTACACCCCTGGGATCTTCCTCGGGTTAGATACTCGTGATCATGAGTATAAGAGATCACAGTGAAGACAAAATGGGGGGAGAAAACAAAAGATAGAATAAAATGGAGAGAAATAATAACTCTTAAATAAAAATATGTAATGAAATTTCAGAATGAAAATAAAATAAAAAATAGACTAAACTACATGAAATGGACAAAAAGGCTATTCCTAAGTTTCCAACCCTTATAAATGAAAGGGAGAAACACTATTATAGGGAAATAGGGTGACATTTTGTCTCCAAAAATCGTCTCCGAATGTATGCGCATGGATGGCCTCATTAAAGAAAGAATTTGGGAATTGATTCTACTTAAAAGTTGTTCCATTACTGATTATATATCTACCCAAGATCATTCATCCTGATTGGCCCCGTTTGGAGAGAGATATGGTCACTTCACTCATGATATTTAATCTGGCCAGGATGACTGTTCGTATTCCAGTTCACCGAGGTCCAACGCATTAAAGGCCTTGAAAATGAAAGATCCAGATGCGTATATCTTAATGAAAGTTATTCCTACATATGTATTCCAGTTCCATGAAAATTTTAAACTCCAATGGGTCAGACATATATGAGATATGATCCCGGAAATGGAATTATGTAGTTCTGTGCACAGTTTTCGAGGCCTGGTTTGTGAGCTGGATTTGAGCTTCCATATGATAGATAGAGATTTGGTTCCAGAAGGATAAAATTAAGATCATCGAATATAGAGACCTATATATTAATAATTTTGTGATTTGGATCCGTTTTGAAAATGTTATGGCCGAAACAGTAAAATAAATTAAAAGTGTTTAAATCCAAAATAAGCAATTTTTCCAATTAAGCTCAAAAATACTCCTAAAACTATAAAGTATGACAATGGCCCTTAAAATAAAACATTGGTGGGATTAAAATAATTAAAATTAAGAATAAAATAATTTAAAATATTTGTTCTATAAATTCCCCCACACTTAAACATTTCATTCCTGGGCATTCATCTTATACCAAGGTCAAAACAAACTTCTCAAAGCATAAATGACAACAAAATTCAATTATCATATCCTAGAAAATATCATGCCTCCTACATGGATAGAAATTTAATAACTCCTCAAGAATCATATGATTCAATTCAATATCATGTTAATACTCACATGCATGTCGTGCATACCACCCCGGAAAAATAATTCTCTCTTCACTCAAGGATATTTAATATGGAGTTTTTCTCATTCTCAAAACATCTTTGATCACCATAGGCTTGCTATCCTCCTAGTATCTCTAATTCATAGACTGAAAAATGTGTCAATCATGAGTTACTTTTCATGGGTTTTTTTGAGGCTTAGGGTTTTTATGTTTAAAATGTAAAAATATTTGAGGCAGAATGAGGAGGGTTAAGCTCTAAAGTAAAGTAAATGCATGAAAACAGTTTTTCTTAAGAATGGCGTGCTCCTCAATCAGCTCAAAAATTAATCACCTTCAAAAACCTCTTATTTTGGAAATTTAACACTTATAATTTCGGCATCAATGATTTTCATCCCTCATTTCCACATTGTATCATTGTTTCAGCTTGAATTTAGATCTGGATTTCTCTTTCGAATCAGGTTTTGGAGGAAAAGAGGGGAAACTTTTGATATTCTTCCTCAATCTCCACCAATATGGAGGTCTTGTAATTAGGACCTAGGTTCTGCTCCATTTTTATTGTATCAGAAATTTTTGGAAAGGAGAAGTAAGAAAACAATTCAGTTTCAATAAGATTAAAACATGATGAATCAATCAAGAAATCTTCCCTTTCATGTATGTCAGCTTGGAAATTGAACTCTTATGGAAAGACAATTGGAAAATCCATATCAGCAGGCACATTTTCTTATTCATATCCCAATGAAATAGAGAGGTAAAAAGGTTTTTATTTTTCAATATTAATCATGGGAAGATGAAGTTTCAGGTTATCTTCAACAATGTGATTCCATGATTCTTTCAAAAAATGTTGATCTCCCATAAGTGTATCAGCTTGAATGTGTACATCAAGGACCTCCTCGATCAATGGTTGAGTATGAGATGATATGATTAACTACATCAGTCGATCCTTCTCACCCTCCTCAGGTTCATGGATTTAAAAAATTATTGGTGAAATCTCTTCCACCACTCATTCAGGTTCTGGTTCTGGTTCAGGTTCAGGTCCAGGTTCAGGTTTCTCCATCACTGAACGAATATATTCATCAAAAATTTTAGCATTTCTCTTCAATTTTTGAATTTCTTCATGAAATACTTTCATATGATATTTTATAATTTCATCTTCTAGTTGCACCTGGGTTTCGTTAGTCCATGTAGAATAATCACCATTGAAATACATCATGAAAAAATAAGTTTTTTTTTGAAATTTATTATTTTTTGTTTTTTTTTAAATTAAAGGAAGAAAAATAATTTACAATATGTGAATAAAAGTAGTTATTGATGACCTATTGGATCCCCAAAAATGGTACCAATTTGATTAAGTGTTGTCATGCGCGCTCTCAAAAATATGTATACTAAGTGCAGCACAATAGCAGACCTAGGTCGATATTTTGAGGAGCTTTTGCAGTCAATCAATAACTATTTCCAATTAAATATGTATATATAAACTAAGATGACCAGAAATGATATTTGATAATTTAAAATGAAAAAGTAAAAGTAAATACGTAGAAGCAATCCAACAGAATTAATGCAGACAAAATGATGTTAAGACAGAAAGGAGACATTCCCGAGAGCATCACCGCGAGTGAACCTTCAACGTCTCATTATTAGTTTCTAATTTACTTAATGAACATGATCCACCGTATGCATGAAAATCACCCTATTCATATGGTTTTGAACATATGGTACTCTCAATGATCATCGAGAGACCACACATCCACCTCCTCAATCGAGGGAAAGTATTACAGAAGTGAAAGCTAAACGTCAGGTGGCAAGTGGAGACACACAGGCACCTTATCCACTAAGATCCCCCTCAGTCTAACTATAAGAAAATAAGAAATATTAAGACATTAATGTTCAATGACTAGGGTTCATCACTGGATTACTCCCCCAGGAACTTCCTTGGGTTATCTACTCATGATCATGAGTATAAGAGATCACAGTGAAGAGAAAACGGGGGGAGAAAACAAAAGAGAGAATGAAATAGAGAGAAAGAAGAACACTTAAATAAAAATATGTAACGAAATTACAGAATGAAAACATAATAATAATAATAATAAACAAAAAATGTCCAACAAAGGCTATTCTTAAGTTTCCAACCCTTTGAATTGAAAGAGGGATACAATTTTATAGGGAAAGGGGTGACATTTTGGTTCCAAAATTAGTCTCCAAATGTATGCATGTGGATGGCCTCATTATGACAGAATTTGGGAATGGATCCTTCTTACAATTTGTTTCACCTATTCTCCTCTGTGAACCCATGAAATTTCAGCTTGATTGGCCGAGTTAGGAGAGGGAGATGGTCGCTTCACGCATTATATTTAATCTGGCCAGGCTGACTGTTCGAATTCCAATACACTGATTTCTAACGCATTAAATCCCATGAAAATGAAAGATACAGACGAGACTGTATTAATTAAAGTTCTTCTTCCGTATGTCTTACATCTCCATGTAAAATTTCAGATCCAATGGGCCGTCCATTTATGAGATATAGTTCCAGAATGAAAATTATGCAGTTCTGTGCACAGTTTTCTAGGCCTGGTTTGTGAGCTAGATAGGAGCTTCCAAATGATTGATAGGGCTTTGGGTATATCAGGATACAATGAATATAATAAAACATATACACATATAAAATAAGAATTTTGAAATTTGGATTAGTTTAGAAAACTTTATGGCCGAAACATTAAAATAAATGAAAACTGTTTAAATCCAAAATAAGCCATGTTTCCAATTAAGCTAAAAAAACTCCTAAAACTATAAAATATGACAATTTACCTTCAAATAACACACTGGCGGGTTTAAAAACAATGAAAGTAATAAAACAATAATTGAAAATATTTGTTTTATCAATACTCTTAAGCCCCTCCAAATCCATCATATCCATCCTATAAGGGGTATTGGAAACCAGTGCATCCCCTAGTAATTGATTGATGGAGATTTCACCCTTTATCATAAAAGGTGGACAAGAAAAATCACCCAGGAAAACATCCTTGAAACTATTAACCATAAGTGGAATGTTTTCCTAGAATAATCCCTGATCATCTATATATAAACTAGTAATCTGGGTTTTCATCCTACTTATCCCACGATACTATGGTCTAGAACATCTTCCTTAGAAAACCATTCACCCTTGTGAGTGTAAATGGTGCCCACTAGTGATGTGAAAGTCACCCTACAATGATATTAGTCAATATAGGCATGATAAGATATAATCCAATCCATATTGAGTATGACATCAATCCCAATCATATCTAGGGAAAAAATATTCCAAATGACGTGACACCAACAAACCTCATGGGGGACTCCCAGTGCAGTTATACATGATCCATAATAATACCTAATAGAGTGTCAAGAATCATTACACCCCTAATAATGCCGATTCACATGATCAAATATTTACACAACATGTATAGATATAAATTTTTTTTCATTTACATATGTTAAAAATAGTAAATACATGAGTAGGGGGAACTAAAATCGTATCTCTGAGAGTAGAAGACCTAGTTCCATGCTCCTGAGGGGTCTCCTGTAAAAAATAGATTTTTAATGAACTGTGACCCTATGACAAAACCTCACTTCCAGGAGTAGGGACGCTATGCTATCTCAATAAAACTAGTGCCTGGCTATATAAGCCACCACCATAAACATAGCTTGATCGACTGCTACTACTCTAGCTCCCTGCCTCATGCCGAGTTGTGAAACATGTTCTCAAACATAGGGTCGAAGATGAACCCTACCACTCACTTATTGAGGGAAGGTCCTGTATAAATGTTGATTTTGGCCATTCTTAATAATTTATCGGCACTTTATTGGGTCGCAAACACACTAATTTATCCCATGTCCCAGTCTTCCACACTGATGATAGAAACCTACTCTTCCAATACTAGAGGCATGGCTGGTACTCATCTCATAGGGAGCCAAAAAATGGTGCATCTTAATAGAGGACTACGAACAACAGGATCAAGATATTTCACTACTATTCTCTATTCCCCCATCTCCCCTTAGGCTATATTCTGTAATTAGCACCTGAGTTTCTATCTGAGTAGATGTCATCTATCTAACCAAATTGAACTAAGATCATACAACATGTTAGAGAGCTTCCTCAAAGCATCTCACCCTCGATTACGCATTAGAAAAGTATGTTAGCACAAAATTATGCATCTATGTAAAGCATTTTGAGCACTCCATTACAGTAAATACTCCTTTCTCCAGATGCTGGAACTCGCTAGAATTCTTTTATATTAGAGAATCTCGGTAAAAGTGGTTATAAACCCTGGTTTAGAAATCAACCCAAACCATATCTTGCAGCCAGTTATCCTGGTTCATAACATCCCCCTAGTGATTTTTTACTCCTAGAATCATATCTGTTGCAAGCTCTACACTCATCAGAGAAGGATTCTCTTGATTTGTGAAGATCGATAGCATAGACTGAATCCATAGGTCAGTAGCTTATGGACACCAATCCTTTGAAAATGTGGGAGGATGCTGCTACTAGAACACCCATGTTAGCTAATCCATAGATGAGGCAAGCTATTGTTCTCCCTAAAAATTATGCATAAAGCAGAAAACCTCCTCAAAAAATTGTGCCTCTGTATCTATGTCCATTAAAACTATTGGTTCCATATTTGGAACTATAGTAGGATTCACCAATATTGCATGGACTATCACCTCTATAGCATGGTTGTCACCACCCTCCTATCATCTAATTGGAGGTAACTGTGGAGGCGTGTCTCCACAATATCTACACTTAAATAATGGTTTGGTGAAATAAAAATATCCCTAAAATTCATAAGATACACTAACTACAACCACTGAAATTTGGGGTCACGGTTAAGCTCACTATTTCTCAAGTTAAATTTTTGTTAAATTAAAATTAATATAACATTTCTCATATAAAAGGTTTAACAAAATGTAACATCATCTATGATCCATAAGGTACCATACTCCCCATGAAATGAAATATAGCATCCACTGAATACACCAAACAAGATATAGTGCACCCAATTATTTATAAATGACTCAACATGCCATATTGGCTACTTAAGGTATCTATTTTTAAGAACCTGGATCTTCTTTTTAGGTTTGTCTTTCCTTTTAATATGTTTTTGAGAAAGAGAGGAATTTATGAAAAATTTTGAAGTACATTCTGTGTACTTTATAAGTAAACACCATGTACTCGGTTACCACAGGTAGCCGTGTGTTGGCCGTGTAGTGGCCTTGCACACAGCCATGTGTGGTGACCTAAAAGCCTCCAAAAGCGAGGCTTGGTAAGGGTAAGTACACACCATTTACTTCAAAAGTACATGCTACGTATTCTTTTTTTCATTAAACGTACCAAGGTCACGTCTAACGGACAGAACTGTCTCCTTCTAGGTCTGGTTAATCTGAGAGAGACCGTATGACCGTGATCTTTTTCCAAGCCCCCAGTTGAGCATGTATTCTCTGAATCGACCACCGTCGATTGTGTTGGGATCGCATTGGCATGTTGTTCCTTCTTCTGTAACATTATTTCTAGATTCTTTCCATTTTAAGATTTATCTTCGGTTGAAGGTTTTATACTTTTATGTAGATCTACAGTGTTCTTGGGAGGTTCAAGTCTTGAGTTCCATGTATGATGATCCTAAAACACATAGGTTCGTGGTTTGTGCCATTCTGTAGAATGTCATTGAGTTATATGTTCAAAATTTCCCAATACCCTTGAACGGGGTATTGCGTGTATACTTTTTTAGACTTGATAATTTCATACTATGATTTTATGTTGGAATTGAGGTTAATTGAATGTGAATAGGTTTAATTTCTATGAATTGGAAGTGTTTTCCCATGCATGTTCTATTTATGACTATTTGGTCATACTTATCCTATTAGGATACCTTGTTTGTTTCCCATTCCTAGTATAGTTGGATGGAGTGTTTGTTTATTTGAAATGATGTTATGTTGTAGATTGTTATCCATGTAGTTCTTCAGTTTTACTTTGGACTTATTGCATTATTGTTCTTGTTTGACTAATTCGGGGCCGTGAGAGCCTCGTGTAGTAGACCATAGGGAGAATGGATGTAAGGGATTCTCCAGAGTGTCTATTTTTACTTTTACAATGCGAGACCATAGAGGGAATTGACGTAAGTGCTTCCTCAGAGTGTCTGTAGTTCCTCAACGTAGGCCATAGGGGGAATGTGACATCAGTGTTTCCCCAAAGCGATATTTAGTTATCGATACGAGACTATAGGGAAAATTGATGGTGAGTACTTCCTCAGAGAGTCTATGTTTAAGATGAACCAAAGGGCTTACACTGTGTGTACTTCCCAAAGGGTTGCTTGTTCATACATGGTTGAACCGGAGGGGTTTGGCTGTGAGTACTCAAAGAGGGATACCTGCTTTGATTTTCTGCTTACTTGTTATATGAATTTGAATGAAATTGAACTTTAGGAATGTTTAATAATGAATAAATCCTTGTTTACTACTCTTTTTACATATTGCCTGACATATATTCACTGACTTTTAGGATGAAATATTTCAGTGGTTTTCTAATGGGATTTAGTCTCCCATCCTGTTTGGGTCATGATTTTGGGCCCAAATAGATTATATTGCAGCGGGTATCGATATGGGAAATAACCCATCTACTTCAGGTACTTGACTACATTGAATCTGGAGAGTATGGAACCAATATAAGGCTTGAGATGCTGAGGAGTTTTCCTGTTTTCATTTGTAAATTGGTTTAGTATTGAATTTCATCATTCTGGCGTGTTTGGCTACCTTATAGAAATATGTATCATGCATCATTTATATATGTTCTCCAGTTGTGTCTTACTTACAGTTGTTTTCAGTTTACTACTATATGGTATTATTATTGCTTCCACTATTGTATATATGTTGTACTTCTGCTATGTACTCTGAAAATGAGGGCATAGTTCCCCCACTATCACACCCAAGGCCCTCACTGATAGTCGGCAGCCTCTGGATTTGGGGAAATGCGCTTGAGGCCATGTGGCCAACCAGATACGGGGAACCTCTAGGTGGCTTCAGGAACTGGGGCATTAAAATGTGGTATCAGATAAATTCATTTCTTCTTGACTTAATCTTTTGATCTTATATCTAGGGATAAGAAGGAATAGGTACTTGGTAATAAGCAGTGCTCGGGAGTAGCTATCCCATGTACAAGGAAAATCCTATCTACCTCATTATTGCAATTTTTATAGTTTTTCAATTTTAAGGTTGATTTAATTTCACCATTGGATGATTCACTTAATTTTTGTTATTATCATTGATGTGATTGAGGTTCTATTTCTATTGGAACCCAATGAGATAAGGATATTTCATCTAATTCATCATATAGGCACTTCCTATAAATCACATGTCATGAATTCTTTCCATGCCTTTTAGGGTGAATTTGTGATTTCATGTTGTTGTGATAGATGTTGTGCTAGATATGCATGTTGTTGTGATAGATACCATGATAGAATACTTGCTTTTGATAGGGTATTGCTTTGTGTAAGGACTTGCTTAAATGAATTATAAACATTGGTTCATGAGGTGTTACGGGCCCTCATAAATCATAATTTGGTGTATCATTTACTTTTCCCCTTGTATATGACATGTATAAGATGCCAAGATTTGATTTGCAAGGATTATGGGCCCTCAAGGATCAGAATTTGGAACTTTAAATGGTCTTTTCAGTTTTTTTCTAGGTTCCAGAATAGTTTTAGAGGACTAATATCTGAAAAAACCCAGAATAAACAGCGTGTAATGTTTAATACATTCCATGTGTTCATCAGTTCAGGAAGGAACTATTTTTCTTAAGTACATGTCGTGTACTATATGTACATACTGTCTAGTCTTTAACCGTGACTCAGGCTATGTTGGTAGGGACACTGGGTCTCGAAATCCTTGGTAGGACAGGTCGTGTACCGGATTTGGACATCGTGTTGTAGAACCGTGTAACCAGCCATGTCACTAACAAACATGGGTCGGTTGTGTCCTTTCTAATACACATTGTGTCTTTCTGGAACACTTCGTGTAGTGTAACCTAGGTACCCAGCCGTGTTACGAACAACATAGGTTGGAAATATCTTCCTAGTACACGTCATGTCCATCTGGAACATGACGTGTAGTGTGAGCCGTTCATCCAGCCTTGCCTCCAACAACACGGGTCAGTAAATCTTGTCTAGTACACGCTGTGTCTAGCATGAACACGTCATGTAGTCTTGTCTCAGCACAACCGTGTGGGTTACCCGTGTAAGAGAACTCGGGCAGGGTAATATAATTCATGTACACACTGTGTGTTAGGATAACACACCGTATGTATGGGATGTTACACGACCAGTTTTGGCAGGAGTACACACCCATATGAAAGGCCTTAAGGGAACACACCGTGTAGTCATTATACACGCCGTGTATCCATGTTTTGAAAAACATGAATTCTTTCTTTCTCCTATTAACTTATTTTACTTCTATGTCTTATTCCCTATTAATATTTATCTAAGGTGTTCACTTGACCATGCAGAGTCATCCCACCAAGACTTCCTTCGGTTTTCTTCCAGTTATCGATAAGTAATCATACACCGGACATGGCTGATCAGGGACCTCTAGTAGATCCCCCAGTTGTACCAGTCTTGGCACCAACTATCATTCCGGTCACGAGTGTTGACCCATAGTTCTGAGAGGGAATCATGAGGTTCATTCAGACTTTCCGAGGAGTACTACATCTGGCCCCTTCTATGGAAGAGTTGACATGAGTTTTCCAATAGCAGCATCCTCCCACATTCACATGGGAAGGTGTACCTCAGGATACAGAGTCATGGTTAGAAGCCATGTTGTTTATCTTCGATCATCTAGAGACTCCTCCGAAGAGGAGGTTCAAGATCGCTATCCAAATTCTTTTGGATTCTTCCAAGAGATGGAGGGATGTGATCTCATGAGAAGGACGATAGTAGGTTATGGCTTTGGATGAGTTCTAGCGTTCCTTCTATGACTACTTGTATCTGGATACTTTGCGGGCCGATCGAGCCCGCAAGTTCATGAGTCTCGAGTAGGGTACTCTTTCTGTTATGTAGTATTCTTCTTGTTCACGGAGCTATAGCGCTACACGCCTATTCCTGGAGGTGATGAGTTATTCTAGGAAAGTAAGTCCAAGGATGGTCTCAGTCACAACATCTGATCACTGGTGAACATCTTTAGGTTGACTTCCATCACTACTATAGTCAACCAGGTGGTGATCATGGAGCCCAATCTGAGGGATTCTAGAGTTGGTATCCTGGGAGATTTGACATATGGGGTTCATATTCCCCCTACTAACTAAAGTATGAGCCGTAGGGAGTCTACGTGTGGAGATATGAGGAGGAGATATACTTATTTTAGTAGCAAGGTGGGGTGCTACTAGTGGGGGAAGAGAAATAATACGAGGACAATATGCCCGAGAGACCCAGTTGAATGCTGATATTGTGGCAGGATGGGCCATCTTCAGTTCTTATGTTAGTTCTTCTCACCAGTAGTTAGTGACTTGGGTTATTCTATGACTTAGCATTAAGGAGCAGCACCACCAGTTACTCCTCAGTTAGGGAACTGGAGTTCTATAAGGCATTCCGGCTGAGGTGGAGGTCGCGGATGTGGTAGCCAATCGCCAGGATTTCATTCACAACGTGGTGGATCAACTCAGAGTGGTCAGGAAGGGTCACAGGGATGCGGTGTATGTCAGACATTTTCTGTGGAGAAGACCCAACAAGAGCAGGATCTCAGACCCTCTACTGTTAGAGGTACGATCTTAGTTTCCTCTATTTTAGCTTCTTCTCTCTTCGATATAGGGGTTTCCTATAACTTTATATTTGTTGCTGTTGTGGAGATCCATGGGCTATGTATCTTTTCTTCTACTAATATTTTTATGCTAGACACTTTTTTGGGGACTATAATGGATAGTGTATGTCAGTGCATATAGTTCTTTCTTGAATTTTGTGGGTGTCACTTCTTATGGGACCTCGATGTCCTAGAGATGACAGTATATCACGTCATTCTTAGAATGGACTAGTTATTTCCCTTCCAGGCTGTTGTCATTTACTATCACCATAGGGTGAGTTTCACATCACCAGAAGGCGGATCAATTCTTCATAAGGGTGAACGAGATGTCCAGGCGTGTTGAGCGGGACCTGGGCATCATGGGTTGGGGGGAGTTACAGCCCAGATCGCAAGTCTATATCTTGATGACTAGGGGGCTTCACAGTTGGACTTTCCTCCAGTGGTGGATTGTTTTAGGGATGTCTTTCCAGAGGACTTTTCATGTTTTCCTCTGGAGCATGAGGTAGACTTCTCTATTGATCTTGTTTCAGGAGCAGCACCTGTGTCCATTCCTCCTTATAGGATGGCTGCACTAGAGTTTCAAGAGCTCAAGAAGTAGTTGGAAGAGTTGTAGGCAAAGGGTTTTATCCAACCTAGTACTTCTCCTGGGGGTTCTCCTGTCCAGTTTTCATAGAAGGTAGATGAAACCCTCAGAATTTGTGTGGATTATCGGAAGTGGAACCAGTTTACGGTCAAGAACCAATATCCTATTCCTAGTATTTATGATCTCATTGATCAACTTTGAGGAGCCCTGGTGTTCTCAAAGATTTACATGAGGACCATTTACCATCAGTTTCATGTTAGACCATATAATATACCTCTTATATCCTTCCAAAATAGGTATGGTCTATACAAGTATGTGGTTATTCCGTTCGGTCTAACAAACGCACCTGTAGTCTTCATGGTACTGATTAACCAATTGTTCCATCCATACTTGGATTCTTTCATGGTAGTCTTCTTGTACGATATCTTGGTGTACTCTCACACTTGACATGACCATACTACCCATTTTGAGATCATCTTGAGTACACTGAGAGAGAATCAGTTATATATTAAGCTCTCAGAATGCCACTTTTGGATGGATTAGATTCAATTCTTGGGTAATGTTATCTCAGAGATAGGAGTATTAGTATACCCATATAAAGTGAGAGTTGTAGTTTCCTTGGAGCAACCTAAGAACGTCTTTGAGGTACAAAGATTTATAGGGCTATTTGGATACTACAAGTGTTTCATAAAGGAATTTTGACCCTTATCAGCACCACTGACGGGTCTGACTAAAAATGGTGCAATGTTCTTGTGGTAAGATTCTTGTGAGTCAGTCTTTTAGAATCTGAAATGGAGGTTAACTTCAGCACCGATACTTGTATTTCCATAGAAGATCAAGAGTTATACTATTTACTATGATTCTTTAGGTATCGGGATAGGAGTTGTGCTTATGCAGGGATAAGGAGTCGTTGCGTACGGGAATCGGCAATTGAGGTCACATGAGAGGAACTACCTGAAACATGATCTATAGTAGGCTATTGTTGTTCATGACTTACAATATTGTAGTATTTATCTTTTGGGAGAGAATTTTGTGGTTTTCCCCAAAAATAATAGTCTCACTTTTATCTTCACTCAGTGTGACCTTAATTTGAGATAGTGAAGGTTGGTTGATTACAATCAGTCCTTGGACATTGAGCTTGCCCATATTCTTGGGAAATGTAATGAAATGGATAATTCATTGATCAGGAGAACTTAGATATAAGCAGTTCATGAGGCTTGTAGTGGGTGGAATCTTATGAATCTATTCTCTGAGATTCATCTGGAGGTGCACAACAGATAGGGGAAAACATTTCTTTCTTTTTTAGCGGTTACCTCTACTCATCATGATCTAGTGTGAATGAGGCAGCTATCATATTCTGAAGGATTAGTCCTACGAGTGAGTGTTTCATGAGGAGACTCTATTCCAGGATGGACAATAGGCAAAGATGAGATCTTGAGTTTTTATGGGCGCGTATGGGTGTCAGAAGACATACGCGAGGAGATGATGTATGAATTTCATTCCTCAATTTGTGCAGTTCATCCTGGTGTCACCAAGATGTATCATGATCTACACCGTCATTATTGGTGTCCAGGTATAAAGAGAGATGTTGCTGGTTTTTTCATGAGGTGTTCTATAATGACCCGACCTTATTACATACATAATCTTCAATTTAGTCCAGAAAACACTTACTTTTTCATTGAGGATCTTTTCATGTATAGCTCTTTAGAGAATTAGGACATAATATTCTTAACATTTCACATTGTTACAGAGTGGATACCCTAAAAACAGTTTCAATTTTTTTCAAAATATAAAACATTAAAACATAAAACAAGACTCCTTGACAATTCTTCAAAATTTAACGTGTCTTCCTTCCATGTATTACACATCCATTAACCTATGAAAAATCATTTAAAACATTGGATGACCACAAAAGCTCATTAAGGGATGAAAAAATAAGTAAAGAGAACATTAGTCCATGAATACTCGTAATGTATGAAAACATTTTCAGAAGACATGCATGTCACTCATATATACTTACTTTGTGTAACATTAGATTAACAAAAGATCCACACAAAACATGATAACAAAAATATAATCATATAGGTATCTTGTGGAATTACATACATAATCCTGTAACCATTCTTGGCTACCTTATAATCTGTAACCCTACCAACTCCCTTACTTTTTGTAACCATCATAGTTACACTTGGAGTAACCATAAGGCCGACCTCCAACATACACATACCCAATGCATTGGAGGGAGATATAGGTCCCACCATTCATCATAAATAATTCCCAAGAACCAAAATATAATCATACAACATGAGTAATTCCATGAAAACATTACTTTGGTATTTTGTAAAACAGAATTTAAAAAGAGGATTTCTAATGAAAATCCCCTTATAAATATCATATAATTGAAGAGAGACTTAATAGAGTGGATGGATTAAGTATATATACTGTAAATAAACATAATTAAACATAATATAAACATAACACATCACACAAGAAATAGAACATAAATAATGATGTAGAAGGTTAACCCAAAGAATGGAAATCGGTTTAAGAATTCCCTTACCTCAGGTTTTTCTTACATCAAACTTGTTTAGACCTCCTGTATAATGGTTAAAATAGTTTTAATAATATTTTATAGAAACATTTCCCTGTTTAAAACATATTTTTTTTTGTTAAAGAATGCATTTTTTTCTTCCAATAGTATTTATATATTTATTTTTAAAACCCCTTTTAAAGGGAGATAGCTTTTGACAAATCCTATGCATGTTTCTAATTCCCTTACTGAAAATAAGAAATTTATATTTTTAAACCCTACCTATAGAGGATTATTATTTACGTAATTGATTTTAGAATTATCCACTTGAATGTTATACATGTTCATTGAATGAAATTTTATTTCCTAAATTCAAGGTTTATTTTAAAGTAATCATTTTATATTGAAAATAATTTGATCTCTATAATTAAAATTCATTAATATAGGTATGGAAATGAACTATAGATTTCAATGAAATTTTCTAATTTCTGGAACACAATTTTCACAAATTAAATTGTTTAATATAGTAATTATTTAAAAATATTTATTATTCATATTACATTTCTCCAGATCATTAAGACAAAATTAATAATTTCTAAAAAAGCATGTTTTTTATGTTTCAGTGATGTGAAATTATTTCACACATTGAATATTATTTATGATTTTTTAAAAAGTATATTTTATTTTTCTATTAATTTGAAATTAAATATTCTTAAATCTTTTTAATTTATAATTTTGCAACTTCATCATTGATTGCGATTATAAGGAAAAAGGAGTAAACTAGTAAACTCAATGGAAAATTCTCTTCCAAAAGTGATAATTTAAATATTTACAGTGGTCCCATGTATTTGTAATGTTTCCCAAGCATCATTATATTATATAATGGTACAATATTTTCAAATTGACATTTTTGAATTTTCATAGAGAATTCTATATTTTAATCAAAATATAAAATTTTTTCAATAAAAAATTTTGAAAAATATTTATTATATGAATTTAGAAAACCTAATTTATTATTTTAGGGGAATAAATTTCTATTATATAAAATGTAAATGTTTTATATAAATTTTATTATTTTAAAAAGATATTTTAAAGCTTATTAAATTAAAAGATTTTGTTCACTATTTTATGTCACCCCGCTGAGAAATTTCTAGTGCTCACTGTATATTTTATAAATATTTTCCCCATGCTTAATGAAGAGTATATGATCAAGGTTTTTTAGTTTCAAAACCATATATAGCATAGGTTAATCTAGATTGTTGCTTTAGAACTTTTAGAATACTATTATGTCGTATGGTTTTACCTAATTCTTTAGAACCTAAATATAAAAGATCCCCAATATTTATATTTATCCGTGACATATTAAAAAAAATTAGAGCATTTTTTATAATCAGATCCAGGAGTGAGGGTCTTGAGATAATGTATTTTTCATCAGAATAATGATTTATATAATAATAGGGATTATATTGTTGAATAAAAATAGGATAAGTATTTATTTTTTTAGTAAAATCCATGTTGTGTAACTTTTCATATTGAGGAAATCATTTATAAAATGGAATAAGGGGGACAACAAAAACCACATTTATATCATCTTGATAATTTTCTTGGAATTTTTTTTCAATGTAATTATCTTTTAATTTTGATACATTTTCCAATAAACAGATTTGCTGCTAGTAGTTTTATTAAATATCAAATACCCCCACTTTACCTAGATATCACCATAGAGCATGAACTGTTTTGAATCAAATATTGAATTCCCAAATTTCTCACCATTCCCACCAATGGAAATATCATAGTATAATTTCCAAATATTTTACTCAGTCCCAATAATTTGATGTATACTATGATTTTAGTTTAGCTATAAAAGAAGGGGACCCACATACAACCTATTTATATATGGTATCAACATAGATACTTTTGGGTCATTATTTTGGTATTTTGAAAGAAACCTTATTGGAATGTTTCAAATTATACCCATTCAGAGTGTTTTTTAAAATCATGTTATATTAGATTTATTGTAATTATATGTCATTTAAATGGATTTTTGAAAAAAAAATCTTTAGAATCATTGATAGAACAAAAATTATATGAGGTACTTTTTCATAAATCATGAAATTGAATTTCAATAATCTCTAAATTATTATTGTAATGTATGGACCATTTCCCTATCTGAATAATGAAATAAAGAAATTTGTTGGATCCCATAATAAAAGTCATGACATAATTTTACTTTTGAGTTGGAATCGTTTTATTTAAAATATAAGAATAAGGAGTTGAGATGTCAAATGTTGGTATATGTGAAACTTCATTAGTTAGGATGTTGAGGTGAAAAGTGGTTTGAGGGTTCAATTTCATTTATAGGGTTTCATGTCATATACCAAAAATTTAATATATTCCATGTTTTAATGGAATAATTAAATATATACTCTAAAAGAAAATAATAAATATATTTTTATAATGACAATAAAATAACTTCCATTCAATTTTGTTTTCATAAATCTACTTCTCTAAGGTAGTGTGACTACTAAATATATGAGAATCATCAAAAATAAAAGAGAGAAACAAATGAATAACACGAAAACTCATAATCATATAGTACTTATTAAGGTTACTCCATGAGTAAAAATCCACACCATATATATGGAAATCATCCATGCAAGTGAGAAAAATAAAATACATAGTGTGCAGTTTGTTAAAATGTTTTGTATGTATGATATTTCTAATATAAGGGATATATATATAAATATATATATAATATAAGTATTAATTTATAATTTTCATAAAATAATTGGATAAAATTTAATTTTTTTTATGAATCAAGAATTTATAAACGAAACATAATAATAATTATTACCTAACAAAAAATAGTTGTTCAACTGCATAAAAACTTAATTGAATGGTTTGAAGTTAATTTAATGAAGTAATTTCGACGATTTTTGTTCATAATGATGTATTTTAATAATATTTGGGTAACAAAAATATATTAATTGATGAAAAAACTTATTTTAAATTGCGATAAGAAATAGAATATATTGAATCAATAATTATGTAAAAGCATCCACTTGGGTAAACAAAAATATAAGCAAAATGATAAGAGTATTTAAAAAATATATATCATTTTAAATATATAATAAATGTGTTCGATATGGTTAGTATTCATTTTTATAAATTTTTGAAACAAACTATATAAAAAAATAACCAATTATGAAATATAACCAGCCATCTCAACCAAGAATTGTGTGACCATGATCAACGACACTCAAGCGCCAACCATGTAATCTGGCATGGAACTAGGTGAGTAATTTCCTAGCCTGATAGACAACTAAATCGATAGATGGACCAGTCACAACAATGTCACAAGGAACCTCCTCGTATGTTAGAGGATACTGACTAGTAGTGTGGGTCTAATGGAGGTATGGTGTGGGTGACTATACCCTTGAGATAAGAATGTCAGAGTGGTATAGTCATAATGAAATCAACAGACTATGGTTGAAGTAGTCATAATTTGGAAAAAAACATTAGAAGAATAAATATCAAAATTATGTAAAAGTTTCCATTACCAAAATAAAAAAATCTATGTAACTATATTGATTTTGTAACACCCAAGCATCCATGGTACACTTCTCTTTGAATAATACAATAGCTTGTGTTGTACGAAAATTCGAGTTCTAACACCCCACAACCAATCAAACATGCTGTTATGAATAGTAACAGAAACTATTTGAAATTTCATAACTTGTTTTTCAAAATGGAATTTATTTTTGGATTCATAATATCAAAATTAACATAGGGTGATTTTTTGGTATATTTCTGAAAACATTCAGTTTTTGATGAATAGTGAAAACCATGCGTTATTGTTTAAAAAAAACTTTTTTTGTTAAAATAATGAGTAATTTTATTTAAATTTATTTTAGGTCAAAATAGATATATAATACCTAAATATGTTCAATGTAATTCATTGGTGTAATTTTATAATAATATTAGATATATAGAATTTTATTGAACTTTTTACCGTCTTTTACCCACCTTCTTGGCACATTTACAAATTTACAGAATACGTAATTTTACCGCTTCTCTGAATTGAATTTCAAAAATTTGAGAGAAATGGTTGACATCAGTAAGATAAATTTGGTTCAATGGGATGAAAATAGTTTTTGGTGAATAGTAACTTTTGAATTTTATTTACCACAATGAAAAGTAAATTGGCTAATTAAAGGTAAAAATGATATTATAATAACCATGAAACATATCCTAATTCTATTGGATAAGTTTATTTCGACCAAAATAACCCTTAGGAATAAAATATCATCCTTTTGGTTCACTTGGACATGATTAGGACATTTATTATTATTTTATTTAAAGAAGAGTTGAATGTGTTAAATTCAAAGTTTAATAACTAAACCATTTTTAATATATGGTTATACATAAGATTAATTACACTATAAATATTAATTATAAATATAAAAATATTTCCTATATAATTTTATTTTATTTATAATTTTTAGACATTAAATAATCAATTTTATTTATGAGACAATGATGATGCAGTAATTACCTTATTAATGAATGATTAAAATAATTGATATTATAAATATCCAAATAAATGTAAATTGACACTTATGATGAATTACTATAATTTTATACGTTAATATGACATTTTAGGGCTGATTAAATAATATTTTGTTGAAGTGATAAATTTTTTATGAACTTCACAAAAACAAAATACCAAACAGTTTCAAAATTGACACAAATTAGTTTTTAAAACAAATACTATATTATTAATTGATATAACATTCATAAAAATATAAGGTTCAGAAAAAGGACTTAGATAAGGATAGATATATCAATAATTAACCACTTGGAGTTCACTTTGATTTTAATAGTAACTTTATTAACCATTTATTATTATAATACAAGAATACATGGTAAAAGTTAAACTGTTTAACTAAGAGTTAAATCTAAAAGATAAGTTTAATATTGAAACCTAAACCTATATAAAACCTATTTGATGAACTTTTTTGGACCCATTCCCACCTTAACCTAGAAATAAATCTTTTTTGAGCCATTATAAACCAAATATGATTTTATAATAAAATAATATTTCATGCTTTTCCTAAAGTGACCCTCACCTCTCTTACAAAAAGGTACTTCCCATTCTCTCCAAATCTCACCTACTAATCCATTTGGATCATCCAAAACCTACTCAAATATCTTCCCAACTACCCTAAGTTCAACCTATAGGCCATACTATGATTAGAATCCAACCCAAGAGCCCCTTTTGATCAACTCAAAAGGAAACACCTGAAGAAGAGGTAATAATTTCACCACATCTTTCAAAGTTATTTTCTTCTTCCACATCCTATTTATTTGTTTCTTCCATACCAAAATAATACCTCAATTACCTTATACATAATATTATGTTATTATAAATATGGTAAAACCATATCCATTATTATATCCATCCTACGATTGAAAAGTCACTATACGTTTGTACGTTCGACTTACCTTCTCCACGCCGTGGTGTAGTTTGTTATTCAAACACTTCATTATTTTTTTGGGTTTAATAATGAGTATAAATGATGTAAATAATAAATATAACATTTAAATTATTCTTTATATATGATATACCATCCAATAACCTGGTATTTCACCATCAATAGAGTTATATTGTTGCTCGTGCGTACGTACGGATTACCGTCTCCACGAATGCGATGAAATCCATTACCCATCATAACCATTAAGAATAATTTTCATTTTTTGATTAAAAATAATTTTTAAGAACATAATATCATTCTTTATATTAATAAAATACATCATTTCCATAACAAACATTTCTTACGAAACCAAGCATATAAAGGAAAACGAATCAGTTAACACCAGAAACAATGATACTACTAAAATATTATTAACAAAGAAATATTAGAAGATCATATATGGTATCATATTTATGTATATGGTTATTGTATAATTTAATGAAAATTATTTAACTATTATACAGTTGGTCAATGTACCTGCAATTAAGTAGAAGTACAATTTAAGGATTAATTCTAGAATCTCTTCATTATTCGAGGTTGTTTATATGTGAGTATCTACTGTGAATACTTTATAATACACATCATTATTTCTTTAAAATGTATTTCAAAACATTTTTACTATTTCCTAGATAATGGGTTAATGTAATTTATACCCTTTTTAACTTTTTATAAAAATTTTATAAATTAATCTCTCTGTTGTTTTCCAAGCAATGTCGTTTAAAACGTTTTCGACAAAATTAACGAAAGAATGTTTTTTAACTTATATAGAATGTGCGGAAATTATCTGACATTATAAAAACTTTTAATATTCCCTTACATGATTATATGAATATTTAAAAAATAAATGTTTTCTTTTATAATCACATTACTTTTAAATTATGTCAAAATAGAAATAGATACTTCTCTCAAATAGTTTTGATTTCATCTATGTAAACATACTTTGATGGATTTTACCCTTGTTTGAAGTTGATTTGTTATGATAAAATCTCCCATATTATATTGAACATTTTGTGATATTTTTTACTATGGTTGTCTTATTATTATACCATTCATGGTTTATGGTTAATGCACTAACATTTTGTATGCTTGTTTTAATATAAATGTTTATTTTATGTTTCATCCTTTTCACACAAGGAATGCATTGGACTTTGTAAGTGATGGGTGGATCCCTATATAACTCCTTGATGCATCGGTAGGTATTGTGGGACAAAATAGTGTCTTGGAACAAGGCCTTGACAAAATATTATTTGTAGTATTGGAATGAGGCTTTGACTATGTGGTTATGACGTCCGACATTATGTATTCTATCATTATGAAATTTTCTATTGATATTACATGTGATTATTAGACTAGTAGAATATCCATGTGAATAAATAAATGGATGTATTTTATTTATCTTTTCAATATTATTCTGAATTTTATGTTTAAATGTATTTTGTTTTAGTCTTATACATTGCCTTAAATGTTTATTCTTATTTATGGAAGTTTCTGATATATTGTTATCCTTATCGAGCATCTGATCTCACCCCTTTATTATGATTTATTTTTTCTAGGATGTGGAGAAGTATATTACAATTAACCTACAGAAATAGGGTAAGGGATATAATATAGTTCAAAGGGGACAGAATGTTGTTTTTTTTATTTCATGATGTAACGTTAAACTTCTGAATATATCTTGTACTTCTAAGGATACTAAAATGATCAGTCTTTCGGGAAATGATTTATTGTATCATGACAATGTTATATAATAATTCACTGGCTCTAGGTCACTGGGGTTGTGGAATTATAGTTTGTATTAGTGGATTTTTTGTACAAAACATGTGAACTAGATTTAGAAAAACTCTAATTAGAGAACAATGCCCTAAGATATACTTTGAGTATTATTATAGAAGAACATCCTAGAATTTTGGTAATGTTGATATTTAGTGTATTTTACAAGAAATACGTCCCTCTCTGGATATGAGTAGGTAGAGGAGGCTCTGGAACAAATGTACCTAGGATTGAAAACTCCAACAAGTAGTTTCAGGCTTTACCAGGGGTATCCGGGTACATGAAAACGGGTCTTGCTGCACTCTTGGTTATGACACTCCCCGGGGGTATGATTAGGATAATTCAGATTTTATTTACGAACCATTATGAATTATTTTTGAATAAATACTTCCTCAATGAAAACATTTTATATGATTATGGATTATATGCATAAACTGTTTAATTTATGATAGGTATTTTTCAAGTTTGTAATTATGTATTGTGATTCATAATCTAATGAAGTGTATGACATTGTTTATAAATGGTGCCTATTGGAAGGAATAGAAACAATATCAATTCACATAATCTATGTAGGGATTTCCCTTATAATCAAGATAATTATAGTGGAGTTGGTGATGCAACAAGTGCTGATCAACTTATCACCATACTATGACAACTCTCACATGTTTTGAATAATAACCTTACCTGTATGGAGCACCCTAATACCCAATGCTCAGGATCAATGTTAGACCGCATCATGAAGAAATATCCACCAATATTAAATGGGACTATAAATCCATTTGTAGCTGAGAAATAGATAAGTTCCTTAGAGAAAATATTTCTTGTGTTGGGGAGTTGCAAAAGGGAAAAAGTTGTCATGGATGTTTATCACCTCACGAGAGATGAATATCAATGGTGGTCATTAATTAAAAAAAAGTAATATGAAGAAGTATCAAATATGTAATGGATGGAATTTAAAGATCTTTTCTTATAAAAATATTTTCCTCGTGACTATCGAGCGGATATGGAAAGAGAATTTCTGAGTTTGAGGAAAAAGGAGGATGAGAATGTCGAAAATTATGAGGCAAACATTACAATGTTATAAATTCTTGTAGAATATTATATACATAACCCAATGTGTATTATTGATTTATTATTTTATGGGTTCAAACCATTTCTCCATCGATCATTAGTCACATAGTCATTCTCATCGTACGAATATATTATATCATTTCCTATCAATACAGAAAAGGAATTCTCTAAGTCTTGATACATTATAGCAAGGAAATAGAAGAATAGATCCATTGAAAAATCTGGAAATGGAAATAAGGGGAAGAAGGAAAAAGTGGAATTTCCATCATGTGGTAAATGTGGGAAGAAACACCCTGATACTTACCTGAAGGGAATGAGGTTCTGTTATAAGTGTGGTGAAAAAGGCCACTAGGCTCTTTATTATAATGGATTGAAAGTGGATGTCACTGTTGAATTATAAAATTGTAGAGAAATGGGGAATTATGAAAATTAATGTCCTAAGCACCAAGGAAACATAACTCAAGAAAATACAGGGGATAAATTCCAAGATTATTAGATCACTACTGCGGAAGTTAAAGCTCCGACGTACATGGTGATAGGTAATTTAATGGTTTACTCAAGTTTAGACAATGCTTTAATTGATTATAGATCATAATATTTTTTTGTATCTTCCCATTTTTCTATGAAAATTAGATATTTCAAATTTGATTTAACAAAGGAGTTGTTAGTTAAAAATACTAAGGGAAGTATCATTATAACAATGTTTTCTGAATCATTTCCCATTAGGGCAAATAAATGTGCTTTATTTTCTGATCTCATCATCATACCCATGATTGAATTTGATATAATACTTTTTATGAGTTGGATTTCAGACCATGATGCGATAATTTATTTTAAGAAGTAGGATGTTACAATTTTTGATGATGATAAGGAGTACCTTATCTTTAGAGACAAAATTGCACCACCTGATTCGTATCTAGATCCACCCCTATAGATCTACTAAATTCAATTATTGGGGATGAAGAGAGAGAAATAACTATGTGTGAGGAAAGTAATGTTAAAATATAGGATTTACCTATTGTGCAAGAATATGTTGATGTGTTTACAGAGGATTTACCTAGAAATCATCTAGAATGATAAATTGAGTTTTCCATTGATTTAATTCCCGGTTCAAGGCCCATATCGAAGACCCCTTATAGAATGACCACTGTGGAATTAGTGGAACTAATGAAACCACTAGAGGTAATGAGTAATTAAGGATTTATTCACCCTAGTGCTTCTCCATGGGAAGCACCTGTTCTTTTTGTTATTAAAGAAAGTTGGATCTATGAGGTTGTGCATTGACTACAGGGAGATCAATGCTATAATAATAAATAACAAGTACCCCTACTTCACATTGATTATTTATTCGATCAACTTCGTAGAGATAAATATTTTTCAATGATTGACCTTAAATCTGGATATCAACAGTTGTGTGTGAAGAAGGATCACATTTTGAAAACAGCATTTCAAACCAGGTATATACATTATGAGTTTACAGTAATGCCTTTTGGACTGACAAATGCTCCCTCTGTTTTCATGGATCTAATGAACAATGTTTTCAAGGAATATCTCATTGTCTTTGTAGTGGTATTTATTGATGATATCTTGGTTAACTCCAAAAGCTATAAAGATCCAAAAAATATCTTCTACAATATTATAACGACTCTTAGAAGAAAAGAATTATATCGGATGTTTAGCAAGTGGGAATTCTGGCTTCCAGAGATTTCTTTTCGGGACTATATTGTCTCTAAGGATGGAATCTATATTGATCCTTCTAATAAAGGAGCAATACAATAATGGCCAACACAGATGATTATAACTGACGTACATAGGTTTACTGGTTTAGAAGGTTATTATTAGCATTTCGTCTAAGATTTTAACCGATTGGATAACCCTTAACCAAGATAACACATAAAGGTGTTAAATTTGTTTGGAAAAACGAGTGTGAATTTTTTGAAAGAAATTAAGAGAAGAATAGTTAATGCTTTTATCTTGGCTCTACCATCGAGGAATGATTGGTTCATTATTTATAGTGATTCTTCAATGAAAGGAATTGGTTGTTTTCTTATGCACAATTATAGGGTTATTACCTATGCATCACGACATCTATAAATTCATGAAAAAAACTATCCTACTTGTGATCTTGAGTTAGAAGATTTAATATTTGCTTTGAATATGTGGAGACACTATCTGTATGGTAAAAAATGTGATATATATACCGATCACAAGAGTTTGAAGTATATTTTATCACAGAATGAACTAAATATGAGGTAAATACAATGGCTTGAAGTACTCAAAGATTATGATTTCATTGTACACTACCACCCGTGGAAGGTATATAAGGTGGAAGATGCATTGACAAAAAGGGATCTTGGGGTTTTGAACAAGATGAGAGTAGAAAGGGATCATATGTTCATGGGTCAAGTAAAGATGGATATGGTAATAATCAAGGAAGGTGAAACATCAATACCTTTTCAAATGGTTGTCAATCCATCTTTACTTGAAAGGATAAAAAGTTCTTATACTGATGATGAGGAGTTTCAAAAGAAAATTAAAGCTGTGAATGATGGGATAATGATTGAATTCATATATGAAGATGTAATTTTGAAATTTTGGAAGATACTTTGTGTTAATAACATACCTGGTCTAAAACTAGAATTGTTGGATGATGCTCATAGCTTCAATTTCTCTATACACCATGGTATCACTAATATGTATTTAGATTTGAAGGTACATTTTTGCTGGGAGAACATAAAGAGGGATATTTCTGATTATGCGTCAAGATGTATGGTTTTTAAACAGGTGAACGTTAGAAGACAACATCCCAGAAGAGTCATGCAATCTCTTCCCATACCTAAGTGGAAATGGGATGATATTACGATGGATGTTTTCATGGGTCTACAATAGAATCCTAAATGGAATGATGTAATATGGGTAATTGTTGATCATCTTACCATGTCAGTACATTTTATTTCTATAAGAGAAGATTTACCACTTTAACATTTAGAAATACTATATATTAATGATGTTTTAGAATTCATGGAGTTCCGAATCAATTGTTTCTGATCGTTTTCTATGTTTTACATCAATATTCTCGAAATTTTTTCAAAATTCCTTGGATACTAAACTTTTTTTGGGCACTTCCTACCACCCTCAAACTGATGGACAATCAGAAAGGACTATTCAAACCTTATAATTCATGTTGAGATCTTCTTCAATTGACTTTCAATGTATGTGGGATAAATATTTATTTATGGTAAAATTTTCCTATAAAAATATCTTCCATTCTAATATTCAGATGGCACCATATAAAGCATTATATGGAATGATATTTTTCACACCAACTTGTTGGGATTATGTTGGTGAAAGAAAAATTGTACTCCTAGAACATATTGAGGAAACAATGGAAAATGCGAATATTTTAAAAACCAACATCAAAGCAGCTCAAAGTTGTCAAAGGAGCTATGCCGATAACAAAAGGAAGGAAATGGAATTTTAGGTAAGAGATCATGTTTTCGTGAAGGTATCTCCATGGAAGGGGGTTGAATGATTCGGTAAGAATGGAAAATTAAGTCCCTGGTACATTGGACCATTCAAAATTATTGAATGAATTGGAGTTGAAACTTACCATTTCGCAATGCCACCAAGTCTCTCCAAAGTTCATGATGTGATCCACATATCATTGCTGAGAAATTACATGTCTGACCCAACGTAGGTACTCACCTATTAATAAATAGAACTGGAACCTAATCAGTCTTATTAAGAAGATTCTATCAGAATTCTTAATACTAGTTGAGAAACCGGATGAATCATCTAGCGAAAGGTCTATAGAGAAACCATAAGATGAGAGAGGCAATATAGAAACCCAAGGAACATATGATGAAGAACAGCCAGAATCCTTTTTTGTAGGATCATTGAAAAAAATTAAAGGATGAAATTATTTGAAGGATGAAAAAATGTAACACCCCAAGATTTCATGATATGCTTCTCTTTTACATACCTTCTAAAAACATTTTCAAATTTGCATAAAATGTAATTTTACCACTTCTGTAAATTTAATTTAAAAATTCCGAGTTACACGGTTGACATCCATAAGAAAAATATGGTTCAATAAGATGAAAATAATTTTTGGTGATTAGTAGTTTTTGAATTTATTTACCACGATTAAATGTAAATAGGGTAATTAAAGGTAAAAATGATATTATAATTACCCTACAACATGTTCTAATTCTATTGTATAAGTATATTTGGACCATAATAAACCATAGGAATAAAATATGATCATTTTTATTCACTAGTATTAGATTATGACATTTTTTATTATTTTATTTAATGAAGAGTTAAAAGTGTTAAATTCTATGTTTAATAACTACCTTTTTTTAATACAGGTTTATACATAAGATAAATTCTACTATAAATATTCATTAGAAAGGTAAAAATATTTCCATCATAATGGTATTTGTTTATAATTTTTATACATTAAATAATAAAATTTATTTATGAAACAATCGTGATGCAGTAATTACCTTATTAATGAACGATTAAAATAATTAATGTTATAAATATCAAAATAAATGTAAATTGAGACTTCTGATGAATTCCAATAATTTTGTAGGTTAATAACACATTTTAGGGTTGATTAAATAATTTTTTTCAAAGTTATAAAGTTGTTACAACTTTCAAAAAACAAAATACCAAATAATGTCAAAATTGACATAAACTAGTTTTTAAAACAAATATTATATTATTAATTTATATAATATTACTTAAAATATAAGGTTTATAAAAATTACATAGATAAGGTTATATATATATATATAATTAAACTCTTGGAGTTCTCTTGGATTTTTATAGTGAGATTATTAACACTTTATTATAATAATAAAAGAGTACATGGTAAAAGATAAACTATTTAACTAGGAGTTAAATATAAAATACAAGGTTAATATGGTGACCTAAAACTACCTAAAACCTATTGGCTGAGTGGATTTCGACCTAAATTCACCTTATCCTAGAAATAAGTCTTTTTTGATCCATTATAGACCGGATATGATTGTATAATAAAATAATATTTCAAGCTTTTCCTAAAGTGACCCTCACCTCTCTTATAAAAGGGTACTTCCCCTTATCTCAAAATCACACCTCCAAATCCAATTGGATCAGATGAAACCCGCTCATATATCCTCCTAAATACCCTAAATTAAACCTAGTGGCCTTAATTTTATCGGAATCCAACCTAAGGGGCAATTTTGATTAACTCAAATGGAAACACCCAAAGAAGATTTAATAATTTTACCACCACTTTCAAAGTCCTTTTATTCTTCCACTTCCTATTTCTTTGTTGTTTACACATAAAAATAATAAATCTTGTAACTTATTTATATTTTGATGTTATTATAAATATGGTACAACCGTATTCATTATTCTATCCATCCTACGAATTACAAGTTACCATACGTGCGTACATACGGTATATCATCTCCACGTCGTGGTGTAGTTTGTTATTTCAACAATTAATTATTAGGATTAGTATAATAATGAGTATAACTGATGTAAATAATAAATATAAGATGTTAATGATTATTTATATATGATATAACATCCAATTACATACGATTTCACCATCAATACAATGATATTGTCGCTTGTGCGTACATAAGGATTACTGTCTCCACGAACGCGATGAAATTCATTCCCCATCATGAACATTCGAAAATAATTTTCATTTTATGAGTAATAATAATGTTTAAGGACTTAATATAATTATGGATATGAATCAAATACATTATATCCATAAAAAATGGCTTATATTTTAACGACCAAAAGTTTCATTAATGGAAATCCCTCTTGATCTAATTAAATTTATCTTTATGTAAAATGTATATATAAAATGTCAAATTATTTCGTTTTATGTTAAGAATTGTGACTGTTACTTTTATAGCCGTTGAACGGTGATCACATGATTAGTATAAATATAAGGCTTTAACAAACCTAATTTACTCAGACAAAGGAAGCAATGGACTCATCCAGTAGAGTTGCTCCATACGAAACCCATTTTTCAGAGCTTGGAAAAGAGGTGGCGTCTTTGGGCTTCGCTCTTGACCAAGCCCAAGCTGAGCTTCATCATGTCAAGATTGAACGTGACCGTCTACGGGAAAAGTGGAAGTTAATAGAGATTAACACTCGAGCGATGTTATCTGGGCCACCCCAAGAGTCTGGCACCATCGCACACCTTACCCTTAGGTCTTTTATGGCTATTTTAAGGGGTTATGTAATAAATCGCTAGTACTATGTTCATGTACATTTTTTTGTATATAATAATGAATATACATCCTTGTCATTATTGATATATTGTAAATAGTTTTTAAAGTTAAAATAGTGTTTTTAGTTATTATTTAATTAAGAATTATATTTTATTAAATTAAGGCATTTTTTGAATTAAATAATATTTTAATAAAATAATATTATTCTTATTAAATTAAGTTTTATTAAATATTAATGATCTTATAATTTTATGAATACAATTGTAATTTTTATTAAAGGTTTGAATTCCATTTTGGTCAAAACCTGTGAATTTTCGATAAATGTCGGTTTTTATATTTAAAGTGAAAATTAACATATATTGAAAATTATTTAGATAAAATAAATGTTATTTCTGGAATCAGGATGTCGAAATTATCTAACGTTCAATTTTTTATAATTTTCTGAAACAGTCAAATATTTGGGTAAAAATTAAATACCATTTAAATATATAACGTGTTTAATGACATAATAATGCCTTAATAGTGATGTAATAAAATACAATAAGCTTTATGTTCGGCCAATATATGTTTTACCATTAAAATAATGTAATTTTGGGTTTGTTTGACTTATTTTACAAAGCATTAATGGACCCCTCAAGACTTATTAAACATCTTGTCTTTTTATATTATTTTCCATGGGAGTGTGACTCACTTCCTCATAGGCAACCCCATTATTTTAAGAATTTTGGACTTTGGACTTATAAAATACTGTTTTCAACTCCCCTTTTCAAAAATCCATGGGCAAAAACCATGAACTGATTTTTAGTTTGGATTAGTTTAATGTAAGGGGACCCAAACATAAATACTAAAGAATTCACTCACCTTTCCTATATAAACCCACCCAATCTCCAACATCCTCCTCAGTCAAAGCCATTGGAGTTCGTCCATCCTCTGCCATACTCTCTCTAGAATCCTCCCAAGGTTCCCCATGCTCAAAATAATCCTCTCTCAATCCTCTCTCAAGCCTTTGGAAGCACACTTCCAAGTAAGGGTTTTTCTTCCATTCATTTTTTTTGTCCAATTTTCTTCATAATGTTATGCCCTTTTAATTTCAATTATAAATATTGGGGTATAGTTTCAAACCTCCCCCATGCTTCCCTCTTATTGTTTGAATGATGGGAGACCCCTTTCTCTCTCATTAAATTCCTCCCATGTACACCTGTTACTATACCGAAATTCCGAAAGGAATTTCCCTCTCTTCATTTACATTCAAGAAATACATTTGTATCATGAATCTGAATTCCATTACAATAGTATGGACATGTATATATATGACCCCCGTACTGTCCATTTCATGTAAATATGATGAGACACCCCTTTCTCTCTCATCAACCATTTTTACGAATTCTTATGTCACGTCATTACGCTACTGAAATTGCACCGATCTTCTAAGCCAATGCCTTTGTGTAGTGAATAACATGCCCATTTCTCCATCAAGGGTATTCACCTTTATGAAAATTTATATATTGATCATAAAGTTTAATGTATGAATTACACATTTTTTTATCATGGAATAAATTATTATGTTTAATGAATCCATGTTTTATGATCCATGTGGCACACTTATGAATGAAATGAAATGTTTAAGAAGGGTAAACCCTTATAGTGCTCCAATGCATTTGGTAAAGTATAGTATCATGATAAATCGTGTGCAATGAGTGCTGACTCATACTAATTCAAGTGCAACTAGGGTTTACTCATGCTTCATGTGCAATGAGGATTTACTCATGCTCCATGTGCAATGATCCTTGGCTCATGCTAATTCCATGTTAAGTGTTGTTTCCACATTTCCATGTTATGATTATTATGCTTTATCATGCCTTTATGTTCATGTTTCTCTTATTCTCTATTGATATGCCTATTGTGTAACATGTATGTTAATCCTCATGCATTCCATTTTTATTCCCTTACTATTCATTATAGCTCACCACTTTTCTTATGCATGTCCTCTGGTTATCCCATGAAATGCTAAGTACGAGGGAATTTGGTGGTCATGTAAAGTAAGTTTTCAATAAAGATGCTCTATTTCATGTTTTAAGTTGTTATGTATTGATCCTAAGCCCCAAAGACACTAGACCTCTCGATCATCCATGTTGTATAAATTGAATAGTTTATGAAATAAATCATGTTTAAGTTTGTAATAAAATCAGGGTTGTCATAGTTGGTATCAGAGGATAGGTTTATTTATTTGCGAGATTAAGATTAGAAAACACTAGTAAAGCCTTAGAGACAAGACTAAGTATAATAAAAACACCCCCTATGTTTTGGTATGTACTTAGTATGTGGTTTATCAAACAAATACATTCCTATCTGGATACGAGCAGGTAGAGGCGGCTCTGGCACAGATGTATCCTAGGGTTAAAACTCGAAAACACCACTTTGAGATAGACTCGAACGAGAATTGTTGCATGACAACGGGCCTTGCTATACTCTTGGTTACGACACTTCCGGTAGATATGTTTTGATAAATTCACAAGCTTAGTATGAACCCTTATTAAGGGAATAAAAAAATTCCCCTAAGAATATATGTTAGAAAGTAGATCATGAAAAGACTAGATTGAAGCCTATAGACTCATGAGTTAAGGAAATAAATGTTTATTTATAATTCATCAACTTTGGTCTTTGGATTACACTTTATGTGTTACAACCTAAATATTCTTTTATTCCAGCCAATGGCCGGTAATAGGAGGACTCGGGCTAACAACTGATGTGAAGATCAGTGTGATGACTGTACTAATGAGATGCCCAATCCAATGGGAGCGGGAATCGTAAACTTTTTCAGGCTTCTCTCTTAGATAAATCAGTATTTGAATAGAAACACGGGTCAAGAGGAATGTACAACCCCCCCCCCCCAAGAAGGAACAAGTCGCTATCGAGAGTTTCATGAGACAAAGGCCTCCTACTTTTTGTGGATCATCCGATCTCACGATCGCTGAACAATAGATCAACTCCATTGAAAAGATATTCTCCATCCTTCAATGTTCTGAACAAGATATGGTTCTCCTGGTGGATTATTGTATGGAGGGTGAAGCTGATCAATTATGGACGTTGATAAAAAAATATGAAGCCTGAGGAGGAGATCGAGGCATTGTCATGGAAGGATTTCTGGAAGATGTTTTTTGATAAATATTTTTCGCACACCCTCCATCTTAATATGGGAAGGGACTTCCTTTCCCTCAAGAAAAAAGAAGAATAATCTGTTGGAGCGTACGAGGCAACTTGACAAGTCTTGCACGATATGCTTCTGGATTTGTCGTTACCCCTGAATGCATGGTTGGCCGATTCTTTGGTGGGATGAAGCCTAGCCTGCGGAAAGCATTAGCGATCCATGACTTCGACAACTATGTGGAAATTTTCCGATTGTGCCCACAAGGTTGAAATGGAGATCGGGGAATCACAGTGGTATCATGGGGACAAGAAAAGTATGGTGGAATTCAGTGATGGAAATCCTATGGATAAATCCAACGGTGATAAGAAGATCCAACACCCCACTTGCCAAAAGTGTGGAAAAAAGCACCCTAGAAATTGCCTCAAGGGGACAGGGAAATGCTTTAGGTGTGGAAGAGAAGGGAACCTAACTGATAACTGTCAGCAAAAAGACCAATGGCTACGAAAGAGGAGGAGAACACTCCGTTCAAACCTCAACGCATTGTTCATTGCTACAACTGAAAAGAATTGCGGCATCTTGCAATTTAGTTCCCTAATCCAAATGTTTTAGGAGGCAACCAACAACCTACAAGGTAGAGAGGAAGAGCTTTTTCCATCACTTCTGCCGAAGTGAACTCCGACAACGATGTGGTGACAGGTACGCTAGTTATTCATTCAAGAATAGCGAAAATACTTTTTGATTCAGGTTCTACACGTTATTTTATATCTCGAAGGTTTAGTAGAACAATCCCAGCACCACCACAAATCATGGAAGTGAAGATGTCGGTGAGTTCGGAAAATGGGGCAATCATTGCATCCCATGAATATAACTCCTCTCCTGTCATAATCTATGGATTGATTTTCCTGGAGAACCTCTTCATACTCCCTCTAGTGGAATTTGTTGAAATTCTTGACATGGATCGACTTTACTTATATAGAGCCAACATTAAATGTTGAGAGAGAAAAATCGCACTCCATATAGAGAATTGACCCCCAACTCTTTACAAGTGTAAGGAGGAAGATGAATCTCCTTTAGCTCCATCATATCAAGAATGGATACTACTGCCCAACAAGCACGCGTATCCAGATCAGATGATTGAGTCCAAGGAAGAAACCATCATTGAAGAAATTCCTATTGTGAGGGAATTCACGGAAGTGTTTCCCGAGGAACAGCCTGGTCTTCCTCATATAAGATACGTTGAATTCTAAATTGAACATATACCTGGGGAACTACCAATATCCATGAATCCATATAGAATGGATGTTGTTGAGCTTGAAGAGCTAAATAAACAACTACAGGAGAATCCAGATAAAGGGTTTATACGCCCAAGTGCTTCACCATGGGGTGCACCAGTCCTCTTCTTCAAGAAGAAGGATGGGTCAATGCAGCTTTGCATCCATTATGGTGATCATAACAAAATCACGATACATAACATGTATCCTCTGCCATTGATCAGTGACTTGTTCGATCACCTGCATCAATAACAACACTTATCCAAGGTAGATTTTTGTTCGTGATATTATCATGTAATGGTGAAGAAGGAAGATGTCCCCAAGAATGATTTTCCTACAAGATACGGGCACTATGAATTCATAGTAATGCCTTTCGGACTCCACAATGCTCCATCAATCTTCATGGACATGATGAATTGAGTCTTTAGAGATTACCAAGGCAAATATTTGGTAGTCTTTATAGATGATATTCTAATATACTCCAACACCAAGGAGGATCATGATAGGCATTTAAGAACTGTACTGGAGACTTTCCGCAAGGAGAATCTCTTTTCAAAGTACAACAATTTTTATTTCTGGTTGAATTATGTCTCATTCTTGGCCCATATCATCACAAGAAATGGGATATCTATATATCCATCCAAAATAGATGCAATTGATGGATGACCGAGGCCAATATCAGTAATGGATATTCGTAGCTTCATGGGGTTAGCTGGATATTATCGATGATTTGTGAGACATTTATCATGATTGTCCAACCATCTTACCAAGATAACTCAAAAGGGAGTAAAATTTTCTTAGAGTGATGAATGTGAAGAAATCCTCAAGGAGTTGAAAATGAGGCTTATCACAGCACCCATGCTCACTTTACCCACAAGTGGGGAACTTTTTGTGGTATTCATTGATGCTTCGAAGAAGGGCTTGGGCTGTGTGCTAATGAAAAATGATAAAGTGATATCCTATGCCTCAAAACAATTGAAAATCCATGAGCAAAACTATCCAAAAAATGATATGGAGTTGGAGGATGTGATCATTGCCTTGAAAATATGGCCACATTATCTATATGGGGAGAAATGTGTGATATATACTGACCACAAGAGTCTGAAATATATATTCACATTGAAAGAGCATAATATGCGCCAGAGAAGATGGATAGAGCTCATAAAGGATTATGATTGTTCAATATATTACCACCCTGAGAAAGAGAACAAGGTGGCATATGCCCTAAGTATAAAGGACCCAGCGATTCTATCAATGATGAGAATTGAGAAGGATCCAATCTTCTTAGACTTGATGAAGATGGACATGGGAATCATAAAGAAGATAACATCATCAATCCTTTCACAAATGATTGCTCAACCGTCTCTTTTGGAAAGGTTAATGGATGATTAAAAGGATGATGTGGGAATTCAAGAAAAAGTGGAAACTATCAAAAAAGGGAAATCCTCAGAGTATAATGTTAATGAAGAATGAATTGTGCGATTTGGGAAAATACTATATGTTCCATCATGTTCGGGGCTGAAGAAGGAACTTCTGGATGATTCACATAGTTCAAATTTCTCTATTTCACCAGGGAGTGCAATGATATATCGAGAAATATGAGAAAACTTTTGGTGGGATAATATGATTAAGGAGATCACAGAATATACATCAAAGTGCCCGGTGTGCCAGCAAGTGAAGGGAGAGTGGCAGAAGTCTAAGGGGATGATGCAACCATTTCCTATACCAGAATTAAAATGGGAGAAAATCACCATGGACTTTGTCACTGGACTTTCGAGGACATCCAAAGTCAGCAATGCAATCTAGTTTTTGGTGGATCGTCTTATAAAGACTGCACACTTCAATGCTATTCAGGAGGATTTCTCATTGGATCAACTGGCACAGATATACATCAAGGAAGTGGTAAGGATACATGGAGTACCACTATCTATTGTGTCTGACCGATATTCAAGATTGACCTCTATGTTTTGGAAGAGTCTTCAACATGCTCTGAATACTGAACTGAAATTCAGTATGACCTATCATCCAGAAACTGATGTCCAATCCGAGCGGACTATCCAAACACTTCAGGGAATGTTGAGAGCGTGCTAAATGGACTTCACAGGAGGTTGGGATCAACATCTTTCTCTGGTTGAGTTCTCTTATAATAATATTTTCTACTCGAGCATCCAAATGGCACCTTTTGAATCCTTGTATGGGAAAAGGTGCAGAACACCAGCATGTTGGGATGATGTTGGTGAACGTAAGCTGCATGGACCAGAAATGGTCGAAAAAATGGTAGATAAGGTGAAAACCATTCAGCAGCATATCAAGGAATCCCAGAGTTGACCGAAACGTTTTGCAGATAATCCTTGACGAGACCTTGAGTTTAATGTTGGAGATATGGGTTTTCTACATATATCTCCATGGAAGAAGGTCACGAGGTTTGGAAAGAAAGGGAAGTTAAGTACAAGGTATATCGACACCTTCGATATTCTTGATCGTTTCGGGGCTGTGGCCTATTGACTAGCACATCCACCTACCATGGCCATAGTACATGATGTCTTTCATGTATCCCTCTTAAGGAAGTACATACCAGACCCTTCACATGTACTCTCTTCTGTGGTGGTACAGTTGGAGGATGATCTTTCTTATGAGGAGAAACTAGTGAAGATCGTATATCGTAGAGAAAAAGTTCTACGAAATAAGACAATGCCTCTCGTCAAGGTGTTTTAGCAAAACCACAAGTTTGAAGAAGCGACTTGGGAATCAGAGGAGATGATGAAGCTGAGATACCCACATCTGTTTTAGTGTGGGAAAAGGAAAATTTCGAGGGTGAAATTTCTTAAGGGGGGAATATTGTAACGATCCAAAGTTTCATTAATGGAAATCCCTCTTGATCTAATTAAATTTCTCTATATGTAAAATGTTTAAATAAAATGTCATCTTCATTGATTTTATGTTATGAATTGTGACCGTTACTTTTATAGTCATTGAATAGTGATCACATGATTATTATAAATATAAGGATTTAACAAACCCAATTTACTCAGACAGAGAAAGCGATGGACTCATCCAGTAGAATTTATCCACACGTAGCCCATTTGTCGAAGCTCGGAAAAGAGGTGGTGTCTTTGGGCTTCTCTCTTGACCAAGCCCAATCTGTGCTTAATCATGTCAAGCTCGAACGGGACCATCTATGGGAAATGTGGAAGTTCATAGAGATTACCACTCGAGCGATGTTATCTGAGCCACCCCAAGAGTCTGTCACCATCACACACCTTACCCTTAGGTCTTATGTGGCTGTTTTAATGGGTTATGTAACAAATCTCTATTACTATGTTCATTTACATTTTTGTATATAATAATTCATATACTTTCTTGTCATTATTGATACATTGTAAATAGTTTTTGAAGTCCGAATAATGATTTTAGTTATTATTTAATTAAGATTTATATTTTATTAAATTAAGAGATTTTTTGAATTAAATAATATTTTAATAAAATATTATTATCATTATTAAATTATTATTTTTTAAATATAAATGATCTTATAATTTTATAAATGAAATTGTAATTTTTATTAAAGGTTTGAAAGCCATTTTTTTCATAACCCGTGAATTTTTTATAAATGTCGATTTTTATTTTAAAAGTGAAAATTAAAATATTTATAAAACAATTTAGATAAAATAAATTTTATTTCTAGAATTAGGACGTCGAAATTATCCAATAGTGTGTTTTTTATAATTTTCTGAAACAGTGAAATTTTTGGGCAAAAATCAAATACTGTTAAAATATATAGTGTGTTTTATGACATCATAATGACCCTATAGTGATGTAATAAAATACTATAAGCTTTATGTTCGGCAAATATATGATTTACCATTAAAATAATGTAATTTCGGGGTTTTTTTACTTATTTTAAAAAGCATTAATGGACCCCTCAAGACTTATTAAACAACTTGTCTTTTTAAATTATTTTCCATGGGAGTGTGACTCACCTCCACATAAGCAACCCCATTATTTTAAAAAGTTCAGACTTTGGCCTTATAAAATTTTTTTTTCTTTTCTCCTTTTACGAAAACCATGGGAAAAACCATGATCTGATTTGTGGTTTGGATTAGTTTAATGTAAGGGGACCCAAACCTAAATAATAAAGAATTCACTCACCTTTCCTATAATAACCCAACCAAGATCCCACTTACTCCTCACTCAAAGACATTGTAGTTCGTCCAACCTCTTCCCTACTCTCTCTATAATCCTCCAAAGGTTCCCCAAGCTCCCAATAAGCCTCTCCCAACCCTCTCTCAAGCCTTTGGAAGCACACTTCCAAGTGAGGGTTTTTCTTCCTTTCACTTTTTTGGTCCAATTTTTTTAATATTGTTATTCACTTGTATTTTAAATTATAAATTATGGGGCATGGTTTCACACCTCCCACAAAATTCCCTCTTATTGTTTTAATGATGGTAGACCCCTTTCACTCTCATTAATTTCCTACCATATACACCTGTTACTATGCATAAATCACGAAATGAACTTCTCTCTCTTCATTTACATTCAAGCAATACTTTTGTATCATGAATATAACTTCCATTACTATTGTTTGTAGATGTATCTATATGACCCCCTTAATGTCCATTTCATGTAAATATGATGAGACACCCCTTTCTCTCTCATCAACCATTTTTATGAATTCTTATGTCACGCTGTTATGCTGCCAAAATTGCATCGATTTTATAAGCCACTGCCATTGTGTAGTGAATTCCATACCCATTTCTCCATCAAGGGTATCCACTTTTATGCAAATTTACTTATTGATTATGAAGTTTCATGTATTAATTCCACATTAATTTATTGTGGAATGAATTATTGTGTTTAATGAATCCATGTTTTATGATCTATGTGCCACACTTATGCATGAAATGAAATGTTTAAGATGGGTGCACCCTTATAGTGATACAATGCATTGGGTAAAGTATAGTATAATGATACATAATGTTCAATGAGTGTTGACTCATTCTAATTCAAGTGAAATGAGGGTTTACTCATTCTTTATGTGCAATGAGGATTTACTCATGCACCATGTGCAATGAGCCTTAGATCATGCTAATTCCATGTTAAGTGTTGTTGCCACATTTCCATGTTATGATTATCATGCTTTATCATGCCTTTATGTTCATGTTTCTCTTGTGCTCTATTGATATTCCTATTGTCTAACATGTATTTTACTCCTCATGTTTTCCATGATTATTCCCTTACTAGGCTATATCGCTCACCCCTTTTCTTATGTATGTTCTTAGGTTATCCCATTTAATTCTAAGTACGAGGGAATGTGGTGGTTATGTAAAGGATGTTTTCAATAAAGATGTTGTATTTAATTTTTTAAGTTTTTATGTATTGATCCTAATACCCAAAGACACTAGACCTCTCAATCATCCATGTTGTATCAATTTCATAGTTTATGAAATAAATCATGTTTAAGTTTGTAATAAAAGCAGGGTTGTCAAATACAAAACCATGTATATAAAGGAAAACGAATCAGTTAACACCTAAAACAATGATATTACTGAAATATTATTAACAAAGATATATTAGAAGATAATATATGATATCATATTTATGTATGTGGTTTCTTTATAATTTAATAACAGTTATTTAACTATTATACATGATGTTAACGTACCCTTGATCAAGGAAAAGTAAAATTTAAGGGTTAATTCTACAATCTCTTCATTATCTGAGGTTGTTTATACCTGATTATCTACTGAGACTTCTTTATCATCCACATCCGTGTTTCATAAAAATTTATTTCAAAACATTTTTACTATTTCCTAAACAATGGGTTAAATTCATTTATACCCTTGTTTTACATTTTATAAAATGTTTATAAAGGATTCTTTCCATCATTTTCCAAATAAGGTCCTTTACGACCTTTTTGAAAAAATTAAGGAACGAATGTTTTTTCAACTTATACGGTGAGTGTGGCTATTTTCCGCCATTATAACACCTTCGAAGCTTCCCTTACAAGATTATAGGAATATTTTAAAAATAAATGCTTTATTTTATAATTAAGTGTCTTTTAAATGATTTCAAAATAGAAATAGATACTTCACTCAAATAGTTTTGATTTCATCTATGTCAAAAACCTTTGATGTATTTTAAACTTGTTTGAAGTTGATTTATTATGATAAAATCATCCATATTTTATTGAATGTTTCGTGACATGCTTTACTATGGATGTGTTTTTTATACCAATCATGGTTTATGGTTAAAGTATTAACATTTATTATGCTAGTTTAATATGAATGATTATGTTATGTTTCATCCTTTCCATATGAGGAATGCATTTGACTTAGTAAGTGAAGGGTGGAGCCCTCTATATATCCTAGATGCATTGGTAGGTCTCATGAGACAAAATAGTGTTTCGACACAATTCTTTGACAAAATCTTATTTGTAGTCTTGCTACAGGGCCTTGACTATGTGCTTATGATCTTCGACATTATGCATTCCATCATTATGAAATTGGATATTGATATTACATGTGATTATTAGACAAGAAGAATATCCATGTGAATAAGTAAATGGAATTATTTGATTTATCTTTTCCATATTATGCTGAAGATTAAGTTTAAAAGGCTTCTGTTTTAGTCTAATACATTGCCTTAAATGTTTATGCTTATTTACAATAGTTTCTATTATATTGCTATCCTTATTGAGTATCTTATCTCAACCCTTTCCTATGTTTTATTTTTTCAAAGATGCGAATAAGTATATTACGATTAACCTACAGGAATAGGCTAGGGGATATAAGAGTGTTTAAAGGGGACAAAATGTTGTTGTTTTTTATTTCATGATGTAATGTAAAAATTATGTATGTATCTAGTAATGAAAAGGCTACTAAAGTTATCGGTATTTCGGGATATGATTCCTTGTACCATGCCAGTGTTATATAATAATGCACCGACTTTGGGTAATTGGGGTTGGGGCATTACAGATTCTACGAGTACAAGTAGTAATAATTAAAATAAATAATACAATAAAATAAATGAATGAAAGACAAACAACTATCTCTCTATGTATCCTGAGGACCAGCTAAGTCCTCTACCCCAACATAATCTTATAAAAGTCAATCAGGCATTGGATGCTGGTTTCTTCCCTTTTTAATAATATATCAAGATGTAAAGTATACTCAGGTACCAATGGTGTTCGATTTGGGTGGGACATAAAATATCATTGGGCTAACACCAATAGTTTCTAAACCACTCCTTTGCATGAATTATTATTTATTAGTCTGTTGTATTAAAAATATATAAGACTGAAACAAATAAACAAAGTAAATAATTGGACTGGGTTACCACTGGACACCCTTAAAATTACCTATTTCGACATGAGTTTGTGAGTCTAAACCAAGGGACCCTAAAATGGTAAATTGGTTGATATATATGAGGTAGCCTATCAGAAATAGTTTTATCGGGATTGGAGGGAATGGCCCTACATTTTCAAAAGCCAAGGATCATTTCCAATTTTCATAAAATTTATTTTCCTTTATAATTCCTAATGAAAATAAATGAACAAAATATAGAGAGACTCTCTGAGCCCTTCCATGAAAATTGGAAGGAATATTCCATGTATCGCTTGGGGGATCGTCACATGTCCAATGATAAGGAGTCCATATATGGTGACCCATGGATAATATCCCATGTGTCACTCCTAGAACGGTGAGAATAGACATGTACTGACCTCAATGTTCTTGAATAATTTCATATGTAGAGTCCTGAGTCTCTATAGAGGAATGGTTCAACCAATTTTCCATTGATCCTATCTAATCGGTCTCCACTAAGGAAACCGTGTAACTCATCTGGAGGTAAATATAAATAATGCTCAGTGAATCTCTCTATGGGTTAACTTGTGTCATTCCTGATGTTTCTACTAAGAATAAAAAATTATAATAGAAGTAATGAGAGTTTGTTCAAGGGGTAATTATGTTGGAACTCCTTGTTTCACCCATGGCTCAAAAAAGAAATCACCAAACAAATATTTCATATTTAGCAAGCTCAATTGTAATTTCATTACATTTAATTCAAGCACATATGTCATACCTGGAACATTGGTCCGGAAAATCCATTGGGAAAACCATGTATGTTAGCATGTCGAAATTATGTTTTAATGATGAGATACCACATTATCTCTCATTAATTCCTTCTATTTACACCTGTTACCATGCCGAAATTACGTAAGGAATTTCTCTCTCCTAATTTACATTCAACCAATTATTTAATATTATGCATCTCAATTCTATTAAATAACTTGGTATATTATGTAATATGATCCCCTTACTATCACATTATTGTATAAATGATGAAATACCCCTTTCAATCTTATCAACCCATTTTAAGAATTTAATTTGACGTCGTTATGCTGCAGAAAATACACCAAACTTTCTGTGCCAAAATCATTGTGTAGTGAATACCATACCCACTCCTCTATCAAGGGTATTCACCTTTATGCACATGTAGTTGTTGATATAGGACTTAATTTATTTATTCCACATCTCTTATTCTTGGAGTTAATAATGATGTTAATGAATCCATGTTTTATGATCTATGTGGCACACTTATGCATGAAATGAATTGATTATGAAGGGTGATCCCTAATAGTTATCCAATGCATTGGGTAAAGTATAGTATCATGATAGGTCATGTACAATGGGTGTTGACTCATGATAATTCACATGTAACGAGGGTTTACTAGTGATTCATTTGCAATGAGGTTTTACTCATGGTCCATGTTCAATAAGACTTGGCTCATCCTAATTCCAAGTTAAGTATTATTGCCACATCTCCATCTTAATATTATCATGCTTTATAATTCATTTATGTTGATGTTTCTCTTGTTATCCATTGATATTTATATTCTCTAACATGTATTTTATTCCTCATGTTATTCCATGTTTATTCCCTTACTGGGCTTTATAGATCATCCTTTTCATATGCATGTCCTCAGGTTATCCCATGAAATGCTAAGTACGAGGGAATGTATTGGTCATGTAAAAGAAGTTTTCAATAAAGAAGTTGTATTTCAGGTTTTAAGTTTCTATGTAATGATCCTAAGCCCCAAATACACTATCAATCTCGATCTTCTATGTTGTACCAAATGAAATTTATGTAATAAATCTTTTTTATGTGTGTAATAAAGAGAAGGGTTGTCATAACCTCAGAGTTGAAAACAATAATCCCGGGACCTCATTTAAGGTAATCCATATTTGGAGTTTAAAAGAAATAGTTACACGCTGAACGTCTATAGAACCAGAAAACTGAAAAACCCTAAAGAGAAATCGACTTGGTGATCAAGTCAAAGGGATTATCTAATGTCTATCGGTCTATTGAAGGTTTTCCTACTTGGTAACCTTGGTATCACTAAGGAATGAACATGACATTCAAAGAAACCAAGTTTTCAAAGCACAACTCTGATAAAAACCACCCACACAAACCCAAATATTTTTTAAAACCTTAGTATGGTGTATAGACAGTGCTCTCTCATTGTACTCAGATGATATCAAGATAGCGAGAATGGTCTCCTTAAATCTGAGAGTATACTAAGATGTTTTAATGATCTCTATGAAGGATTCAAGAACCTTTACCAATAAAGAGGGTGGATTGATCTATACATTTTCAAACCAACCCTTCCAAAAGAAAGGGGGAGGAATATCAAAGCATTATAGGTTGACTTCATTTGAAGATCTCGGCTACATCCATTGATGCATCACCATCACCTGAAAAAAATTCCCTTACCGCACAAGGCATTCCAACATGCTTAAGCACAACCACCATAGTCCATTTCATACCAACAATATTTACATGTGTTGCATCCATATCCAATCTATCAACATCGTGATGACTCCTAAGCACTAACATGATCCTATATTATCATCCTCAGGGGAAACCAAGAGGACCACTAACCATTCAAGAAGGTCATTCATGGTTATGTGTCTTTTACTTAGATGACACATTTAACAAGAACATATGTTATAGTCCCAACTGTAGGAGGTTATTTAGTAATTGAACCCATATAAGGGGGGGCTCATAACATGATGAAATTATGGTATACTACCCCAGTTCACCAGGTCACATTGAGATAAAAAATCATCTATTGTATTTCCCGTGATATTTAGAAGAATTGAATGAAACACATCACTTTTTTTCAATATGCATTACATCTAAGAAATGACATAATAAATTGGTTGACCAATATAGAAACTCCAACAAGATACTTTTCTTATTCCAATAATAATAAGTTTGAGTGGAAATATTCTTCTTATTTTTAAATTTCATCATACCCTTCACAAAAGAAAAAACCAACATCTTGCAATTCATTAAGAATGCTAGTTACAGACATATTTTGATGTAGTTTTTTAGTCTCATTGGTATTTTCTAACATTCTATTATTATTCCCATATGACCGAACCAATGGAATGAATCATCAAGGTCCCATAAAACATTGACTACATTTATATTTAAGACATATGGATTGTGTAATCTTCATACAAACAGGATAGGAGACTTTAGCATTTCTTCTCAATATAAACATCATTACATATGACGGAAAATAATTTTTGATCCATATATTCATAACACATAAAAATATTTCTTTCAAACAACTATCATATATGCATAAACCCAAATTCCAAAGATACGTCAACTCTTTTATTTAACATTTCATTCATAATCCTATATAATTTATAGTCTCAGATGGTATAGATATTATTATACTCATGAAAGGGAATTTCTTTTCATAGACATAAATGGAGGAAGATTATTAATTTTTATGATAACTGGTCATCTGCTATGTGATGTAATCATCTACCCAAATAGTTTAAAACAAAAACATGATAAACCCAACCATACATTACACCCAGCAGTTACAAAATAAAGATATCAAGCATCAAAATTCCACCATGCTAATCCATCTATAGGATGAGTGAACTCATCATTATAATTCTTTATCTCGGTATCATTCCATCATATATTTATTGATATTTTAATATACATGAAAATATTCTAGATTCTAGGAATCAATGGAAGGTAGAAAATTACTTTTTGTGGAACATGAGATGGTGTTAAATATTTTTTTTGATTAAATAAGGATGTTCCACATTTTATAAAATCATTTTTTTGGGATTTCCCTCACAGAATAGAAATTAATATTTTGGGAAGCATAAAGGTTATTTTTATAAAATCCAAATTCATTAACAAACATCTATTCCATACAATATTTTGAGGGAATATATGAATCATAAATATGTAAGTCCATTTAAAAGGTAATAATACAATATATGTAAGTATTATAAATATCATACATGGTTTTTCAAAGGAATAATCAAATTAAAAATTCCATATTTTTCATTTTACCACATTTTCAATATAATGGAGTCATGGAATGATCATTAAATTTTTTAACCCTTTTAAAATTAAAATTTTCATTACATACATCATGTCATTGGGTTGTGATAGATATGATTAACATAAAGACAAAATAGGGGTGTGAATACTGGTTTTAATTTTTGTAATAGATCTTAATCCCTTCTCTTAGTAAGTATAATTCCTTTCGTTTTTCTCTCAAAACTATGTGAGAAAAAATAAAATAAAAAAATGAACACAATAATATATAGTGGTTCCATAAAAATATCTCTTAGCCCACTCCACCAATGCTCAACTCCGCGATCATGGTGATTTCCACATGTTACTCTTATCCTAAGACCTTCGGAATCCACAACTGAGTGCAGGTAGTTCACAAGTTACAATAAGACTAATTAAAGCCTTATAGTTATTTTATAAGGAAAAATATCCACAGTTTATTATAGGAAGATGACAGTTAACCAAAATATAGTGAGTATAGGAAAAACTCAAATAAATTAAAATAATTTTTTATGTTTGATAGTACATGTTAAACATAAAAGATGGCAATGAAAACTAATAGATGAAATTAGATCATAGACATAAAAAAGCAAATAGATCTTCTACATTTTCTCATGTTTTCTTTAAAAAGAAACAATGAGAACACCAAAAAAATGTTTAACAAGAATATATACAAATGGTTATCTTTAACAAATGATTCATTTTCAAAATTATTTTACATTATTTTATGAGAATATATAACAAATAAATATAGTAGCAATGATTACAAAAAAACATGTATATCAAATATATCTAAACATGTATGTCCCTAATGTTTAGCTCTGGAGGTAACACCACAAAAATTATCTTGTATATGAATATTTATAAATCTACATATGCATTTCCATTGAATAAAATCTATATATTTATAAAGAAGGTCAAACAGCTCTTGGTTTTACCATCTCTAGAAATATTATACAACAAATCAGGAATATTTGAATTCAAAAACATTCAAAAGGGTCATAACTTTCTATCTGAATAGTAGCACTTTACTCCAATGAATACGAGCCATTTAATATTTCATAAAATAAATGTGATGACCCGGATCCTCATGGTCCATCCCTTTTCCAAATTCCAAATCCTAGGGGTGACTTCTCGGTGGTAGGATGTCATTTCATTGCGCGACCGATCGGGGCGACTGATTAGTGACACCCATCATTTTCGGGTTTCTCTTCTATAGTTTTTCCTATAACACCTATTTTGGGGTTTTTAGACTTGTTTCAACTGGTTCAAAGCCATTTAGTATCCCATAATTAATCCCAAGAAATCCCAGGGAACCTCCTCAATGGTGAATTAAATAACAATTAATCTCGTCATGTGTGACCACCCAACCGCGTGGGGAACCACAATCCGAATTTAAAAGATGTTCCAATCCCCATATCCCGTAAGAACAGGATCTTATCTATATATCACATGGGAATTTCTTCTTCCTTATTCTTCCACTTTTCTGGCTTCCTTTTATTCTTAGTGGATTTGGATTTCCCGACGTCCCTCCCCTTCGAGTCGCACTTTTCCCTGATTCTTGGCGTGTGGAGAATAACATCGATCTCTGGTCAATCTAGTAGAGATTTTTCCTTCGCCTCTCCTTTCTGTGTATCATGCGAGGTGGGTACGAATTTTTTTCTATGGGGATTGATAAAACCAAACATAATGAAGATAATGAACGGACTTTTAATGAATGAAGGGGGGATGATTGATGATTCTGTTGTACTACTATTATGTTGTATGTGTTGTGAAATGTGATAGCATATGCTCCCTGAAAATCACGGTCGTTGGTGGTCTTTTCTTGTGCACTAATAAACCCATGCCTTTTTTGATGGCTAAATAACTGTAATGTGAAAAATTTTTAGTCACCTAAACTCAGCTTGTTTAAATGGATGTTTTGTAAAACAAGAATCCCTGTGTGACCACCCCAGTTAACAAACATAAAGAATAACATAATGAATGATGTGCTTGAACCTGGATGTTTTCCACTCTATTTAGTGGTGGGTGTGTTGTTATACCTACTGTTTATGGGAAGATGTGAATGGGGATGGGATCCTCTATTGTGGCATGGTTGTTGGTTGTGAATCTGGAGCTGTGTGGTTCCACTACTGTGACACGAACTCGGGTGGGATCCTCTATTGTTGAGAAATGGTTAGTTCATGCTTTTGGGGACATGGGGCAGTGTTTCAAGGTTTTCTTTGTTTCCAGTACTTCAAGGGATCTCACGTATCCCTTTTGTGAGGTTTTCTTTGGTTCCAGTACTTTTCGGGATCCCACTTATCTCATTGTTGTTGTGACTTTACAAGAGAACCGAGTGTGAATGCTTAAATTGTTGTTTGGCTGTTTCTCTTTTCCTGTTTTGTGGTTATTCCTGTTAGTTTCCTGGTAGTGAAGAATTCATCTAAATTGGATCACTTGAACATGAAAAAAAGTATGGTTTAATGGGGGAATTAGTATGGGGATGAGTTGCGACTTGGCCGTGAGTGTCGTGGCTTCTTTTATTAATTAATTGTAACAAGGTTGTTGTGCTTAGGTTTTGGATCCCCTATGTTGGGATGACTGTTTGTTACCTATACATATATCGTTAGCTTTTATGTTTCTTATTCTCTCCCAACCCAAGTTGATCACTTTAGTGCTGAACACCCCCATTTCACGGGGGAGGGTGTTTTTCCCAACACTCCTAGGAGTGGCTGGTTTTTAGCTCCTTTTCTACTCTATTTCCCGAATAGACCAAGACTCTTCGGGAAGGTTGTGATGGCCTGAAGTCCATCATTATCCCAAGAATCATAAGGTAGGGTTGTTTTGGTGGTTGGCCCAGGTCATTTCGGGAAGGTTGTTTCCCAAGTGTCTTCAGGATGAGGCCCAGGTGTCTTCGGGTGTGGCAGTAGTTGTTCTGACCCAGGTGTTTGCGGGTGTGGTTACGTGTGGTGGTTGTGGACTAGGTGTCTGTGGGCAGGGTTTGGTCATGGGAATGCGGTGAGGTTGTGGCCCAGGTGTCTCCAGGCAGGGTTTGGCAGTGGGTCTACGATGAGAATGGCAAGATTCATTTGATGCGTAGGAGGTCTCCAATAACCAGTGGGAAAGTGGTGTGGGGTACCCAATATTGAAGTGTTATTACTATACTTTACTTGCCTTGCGTTATTCGGGGTGGTTTCCTTGGTGAGGATTGGGTGGATAGTTTCCCTTACTATGTGTGTTGGTTTTTCTTTTCCCACAAGTCATTAGAATGCCTCTCCACTTGTGCATGAGAGTCTTTGGTTTTCTCTACTGTGTATCTTTGTATGCTAACCCTACCTATATAAAACTGCTTTCAAGATTTCAGGAGGACTTCAGGGATCATGTGGAGCCATACTAGCTCGGACCTTGGGGCAGTTACTGTTGTCATTTTTCTTTTTCTTGGTACTTTACCTTTGGATTTTTGTGTCTTGTATCATTTACTGTTGAACATGAATATGGTAATGGGTTATTTTTTTCTTTATTTTTACTTTCAACTTTGTTATTGTTGGTTTGCTATCTCATCTCTGGATCCTATAAAAATAAAAAGGGTAATTCATTCCTTTTTGTGTGAGATTATATAACCTTGGTTCTGGTCTCCACTCTAGGACCTATTGAAGGCAGGTTTTGGGGGTCATTATCTCTCCTTCAACTTAAAGAAGGAAGGGCTTGGAAATATGTTGTCCCTTCCCTCCTTTTGGTGAAGGCGGGTCGTGATAGAATTGTATCAGAGGAGATGGTTGAGAGGTTGGATGGAGTCTGGAGTTAGGCACATGGAGGATTTAAGGGGGAGGTAGGGAAACAGTGTTGGGTGACCTTGGTGCATGAATTAGGCCAGGGAAGACCAGCTAGGACATGAGATTTTAGGGCCCCCGTGATCCGATGCAAGGGCTATGGACCTACCGAACGACCAAGTGAGGTAACACTGATTGCAGTATAGTGACCCTAGGAAAGGTACATGCATCATAATTACTTTTGTTCTTACATTTCATGTGTGTCTTGGGGATTCAAAATAAATAAATAAGTCTCAGAAAATTTAAGAACAATATTCTACACATCTCGAGTAAAAGCATTTCTTGTTTACCCTGCAGCTATGGCACCTGGGAGGCGACCATGAGTAGTGCGAGTGATCGAGGCCCAAGAGGTTGACTTGGTCGATCGGCAGATGACCGACAGGGAGGAGGAGAAGGATCAGTGGCAGAAGATGCTTCGAGCCTTTCAGTGACAGACCCTCTGGAAGTTCGAGGGCATCACCTCAGATATGGAGACGGAGAGCCTGTTCGAAGAACTAGTGATAGCTTTCTTCCTGATTCGGTATCCGACGGAGTACTGGGTTCCTCTAGCAGTCATCTAGATGTGTGGACCAGCATGTCAGTAGTGGATTCTTTATCTTGGAGAGAAGAGGGAAGTTGAGGTTCTGTGGTACAACTTCGAGAAGGAGTTTCGGATGGAATTCCTCTCTTCCACGATGAAGGCCGAAAAGATTTAGGAGATACTCTCCCTCCAGCAGGGGAGTATGTCAGTGAGAGTGTTGGGGATAAATGTAACACACCGAGATTTTATGAAAAATATTCTTTTAATTTCATTAATGTCTTGTGTTGTATTCTATACAAAGATTAACTTGCGCTATACGCAACACCTTATTAGCTTGCAGTATACGCAACACTATTCTTGGATCGTGTTACACACAATTTTGATAATAGTTATTCTACGCAACATTGAGTATATATATATATATATATTAAATGTGTAAATGAAATATGGTTGGATTCTGTTATACGAAACAATGGAGGATTCTTTCACAACACGCAACCCTGACATGGCTTGCATTACACGCAATCACGACCTTCCTCGATAGCGTGTGTTGTACGCAATACCGGGTTTTAATAAACAATGTTATATTATTATAATATTGTCATGAACTAGCCATTATGAATATTATTAACTAAATTTTGAATTTTATAACATTATTATTCATCTTACACATTTCTAGAACATGGTATAAGAACAAAATAAATTTTTCGGGTAAAATAAGTATTTTTAAAAAAATGCAGTTTTGCCACCTTTTGATGGCGCACCCACATTAAATCTAGTTATTGACATGTTTATAAGTTCAATTTGACAAAATAAAATTCTTCTTTAGAATCAAGAAATAAAAATTTACTTTGGATAAAATTTTAATATTATTCTGGTAACTTTCACATTTTAATGAATAGTAAAAACACGCTATATTTTAATTAAAAACAAATTTTTTCATCATAATATCTTATGTGGTTAAATTATAATATTGAATGGTTTTAAAGTATAAATAGAATATATTTTTACCATTTAATATAATGTATTTCATTAGCATTGATTTTACCTTGAATTCGTAGGTTAAATCAATTCAATCATTTGCAATGTTTTAAACAAAAACCCATTTTTATTCAACAACGGGATTAATTTTAATTTAATTTCTGAAAATTTTGTGTATTGAATTTTAAAAAATGGATTCCATATTTGGAATCAGTGGGTCCAAATTATGTTAATAGGCTACTTTTCATTTTTGGGAATTATGAATAGTAACTACGATAAATTTTATTTACCATAATTAAAGGTAAATCAGGTAATTAAGGGTAAATATAATATTTTAAAATTACCCTAACAAATGTCAAAAACCTATTGGATGACTAAAAGTAGACCCATATCACCTAAGGGTCGGATTATATTCATTTAATTAAATTTTTTCAATGAAAATAATTTAATTATTATTAAAACCAAAGAATGTGACAACATGTCACTTTCTTAAATCTTATAAGTATAATAATTTTAATCTAGTGATAAACTTCAGGAAAATTCGAACATAAATAGTCTCCAGAAATCTAATACAAGTATCTACATCATAGTAATTTATTTAGAATTTTAGGGATTAAATAATTATCATTTATTTTGACACATAGATGATGCAGTAATTGTCTTATTAATGAAATATTGACATAATTGATGTTATAAACACAAAAATAAATGTAATTTGAAACTTTTTATGAATTCCACTAATTTTCTAGGTTACTATGATATATTAGTGTTGATTTAATCAACTTGGTTCGAACATATAATTCTGTTATGACTTTCAAAAAAATCATATATCAAATAGTGTCAAAATTGACACAAAATAGTTTTTAAATAAAATATTATATTATTAATTGTTATTTTATTCCTAAAAATCTAAGATTCATCCAAATGACTTAGATAAGGATATATATATTAATAATAAACAATTTGGGGTTCGTTTGGCGTGTTATAGTAAGTGTATTAACTATATAGTGAAAGAAAACAAAAAGACATGGTAAAAGTTAAATTATTTAACTTAGAGTTAAATCTAATTGATAAGGTTAAAATAATACCCTAAACTTGTCTAAATCCTATTGGTTGATAGGATTGCGATCCTTCCCCACTTTAGCTTCGAAATAAGACCCTTTGGAACCATTATAAACCGATTTTGACTTTAATATAAAATAATATTTTGAGATATTCCTAAGGTGCCCCTCTCCTCCGTTATAAAAGGGCACCTCCTCCCCCTCCTCCTCACACCAATTTGAGCACTCAAGCTCGGCCAACCCCTACCAAAATCCCTTCTCCACTTCCCTAGTATCATACTAGAGGTCCTGGTCTTCTTCAAAGACCATCCTTAGTTCTTTATGTGGAGGCTAAGAAAAGGCGCGTCAAAAAGAGGTAATATCCATTACCGATCTTTTTCAATTTCTTTCTTCTTCAACTTCTTCTTATTTAGTTGTTTCATGATAAAGTAATAACATCAGTATTTATTATATACTGATATGTTATTATAAATATGAAACAACTCTAATTAACCTCCTATCCATCCTACGGAAAAAGGAAATCACCGCGCGTGCGTACGTACAGAATACCGTCTCGACGCCGTGGTGTAATCTATTTTCCGCCACCACCTTAATTGGATGGGTATAAAGGTGTAATGAGTAACTATATATGATTATTATAAAGTGATATTCATACTGAAATTGTATACATACACTTCAACACAATTCCACAACCATGAGAACGATATCATCGCTCGTGCGTACGTACGGACTACCGTCTCCACGACGCGATGAGATTCATTCTCAATGATTAACCATTCATGAATGACTATAAAGTATATATAATAAGTACTAATGAAATATATGACCTGATAATGATACTGGAATTATTTATATTTATATGTATGTCATCTACTTAATTCCATTCAATTCAATAAGGAAACGAAAACAGCGTTCATGCGTACGTACGGACTACCGTCTCCATGAACGGTGTATTTCTTTCCATTTACTGATTATTATATATGTATATTCTGAATATATATATATAAATCATGTTTTATAGTCTGGAATTAAGTAATCATGATCCAAGTAATCATATGAATAATTACAAGTTAAAAACACGAACGACAAATGAGACGATTCTACCCAAAACACTACTTTAACATGAATTTATGAAAGAACGGGTAATATAAAGTCATAAGTGGACCATATATGATATAATAACAATTAATATGATTCTGGAATAAGTCAATAACATGATTTAAATCATTATACAGGAGGTTCAGACACTTACAAAGCAAGTCGGACCTAAGGTAAGGGAAATATCACAATCTCATTTTTATCCGAGATTGTTTATACTTTAGTATTTACTGGGGTGTATTTTATCATCCACATCCATGTTTCCTGAATATGTAATATTATTTCCATCCACCTACAATTTTTTTTAAATCCAATTTTACCTTTTGGTGAGTTTTTAGTAAAGAATATGAAAGGAATATTTTGTCGTTTTTCGTACAAGGTACTTTTTGACTTTTCCGACAAAAGTTCGAGGAGAATGTTATTTTTAACTTATACGGAGTGAAAGGATTTTTACAGTTTAATAACGCATCATTTTCAAGAAGCTTCCTCTACAAGATTGCATGAATATTTTTAATAAAACCCTTATCTTTTAAAATTGCATGGGATTTTGTGAAAAGAACATGATTTTAAAGAAGAAATGATATTTTCCTCAAGAATTCATTTCAAGTGTTTTGTCAAAACTATTTTACATCTAAGATGACATTATTTCATATGTGTATGTTTCAAGTAAAATTTCTCTATGATTTAAATGGATTCAATTTTCTTATGATGAAATGATATCAATTGTTTATGGATTCTGTTATGATGGCATGATGTTTAAGAATCCCATTTTATTTCATGGGTTATGCTATGATGTATGATTTATGATTTTGTGGCACACATAATAATGGATTCATTATAAGATGGGTGGGACCTATATCTCCCTCCAATGCATTGGGTAAAGATTTTATATCTCATTAGATAGACAGGGCTGGAACGGTAGGTTATACCGGTTCAGTGAAACAGGACTGAAACGAGGGTTACTCGATTCAGAAAGGGACTTTGTCCACTAAGATAGTCTTGGCAATGAGTCTTGACTAACAAGAAATTATTCTCTATGATTATGTGTGAATTCCACAAATTTGCATGTTTTATGTTATGATTATTGTGATTACATTTCACTACCATGATTTATCCCATGTTATGAAATTATGCTCTCTTTTGCCGGTTATGATTTCCAAAATGTTATGTTCTTATGAATACGATGTGATTGATATTTCTTTTTCTTACCCTTACTGAGCATTTGAGCTCACCCTTTTATGTTTTCATTTCCCCAGGATATAAAAAAAGGTTTTAGGTAAAAAAAAGGAAGATCTTTATGGGAGATGTTGAAGATCTTTCACCACGATTAGAAGATTTTATTCCGAGTTTCCAAAGACACTAAACTATTACGATCCTTGTGTGTGTGTTTTTGTTATGTACTATGTATTCCGCAAAAGTAATGTAATGTTCATGTACGTCAAGCTATTGGTCTCTACAGTTGGTATCAGAGGAAAGGTTTAGTCAACCTTTGGAAACTAGGATGAAAAAACATTAGTGAGATCCATAGAGATATTTCTATGGTATGTCTAGGGATGTCCCTAAGGATAAGTATACGTATAGGTTATAGTACTAAAACTACGCTAACGATCATAGAATTAAACCTAAGATGTTAGATATTGAAGGTACTCTCCCTTTATTATGTTGTTTTTCCTAGCATGATTTTTGCCTCTCACAATATTCTTTTTGGGTTTTAGAAAATGGCTGGAAACCAGCTGATTCATGATAATGGAGAATATGATGGACAATGGAATGATATTCTTCATAATGAAATGGGATTTGGAAGTCCAAACATCATTATTATGCCGAATCAGCAATCTCATAATATGATCAATAAAGTAAAATTTGGTAAGTTTCCTGACTCGGCTAATAAGAGAAAGATGGAGTTTCATGATGATCATAGAGGAAAGAAAGTTCAATTTTCCTTATGTAAATCATGTGGGATGAGGCATCAAAAATAATGTTTCAAAGGAACTGGAAGATGCTTTGGGTGTGGAAAATAAGGACACAAAGCAAGTAAGTGCAAAGGAAAAGGTTCAGTTAACACCATGGATGAGGATAATGGGATTGCTACGACATCAACAATGGTTAAATGTTCTAAATGTGGAATGTACGAGCATTATGCAAACCAATGCCCTAAGGGAAAGTCTCATGAATAGAATCAGTATGGTCATATGGGAAGTATTTATGTTGATGATGATGAAGAGACTACAAATGATATGTGAGATGAAAGAATTGTTGAAGCTCAGTCAATGGTTTAAGAATGTAGTGGAATGATTACATGTTTATCATGTGTAATGTTGTATAAGAAATCTCATGGTACTATGGAATAAAGAGACATCTAAGGATTGTTACACTGTTGTCTTTCCTTGAGTTATGAAAGTGTATGATTAATGGTACCACTATCCATGAAAGGTTATTCAGATATTTTTGGAATTTAGATGATATGCGCATAATGAAGGGATAAGGAGAAAATTAAATGTTTAACAGTATTCATGAGCTCGTGATTGATATAAGGACTAAGTGATATCATGGTTTGATTATAAAGAATTTTGAGGATTTTGGTATGTGGAAAGTGTTAACGTTTAACTACATTCATGTTTTCACTAAGGTTCAATGGGTATTCAAGAAAATACATGATTAAGGACTTTGAATGTTTGGAATGTGACCAACAAGACATATCTTATGATATATGGGGATCAACGACAGTATTAAGTCTCTGGTAATCATTTTCACTATATTATGAGAGTGGACTACAGTATTATGGATAAGCCTAAAGATTACAATGGATTATGTTGGACATAAGTTAGTATTGTTTATGGATAGAAGTTTTTTTTCGATATTATTGATGGGATGTTATAGTAATGTAGTTTTAGAAAAAGGACAACCTGCAGGACGGGCGACAGCCCATCGCTTCGGACAAGGCTGTTGGAATCGAACCCACAACCGAAGTGCGACTGGCCTTTATCCCCTACCACGGTCCTATAGGAAGTCCCTGTTTAGTAGAAACTAGTTTTATTTTATTAAGCGGTATGATATATGAAGTATAAGTTCATTTTTGGAACCATATATGATTAATCTCACTATAAGATGGACTTATAACTTTTTCTAACCTTTTGTTTGAAATAGATGGAATGACCCATCATTCTATCACATGATCTGCTAATGCTTGACGAATAACAAATTCAACTTCATTTATTTAGGAGATGAAGTGGAAATTGTTCAAGGCACGAACAACAGTGAGATTGTTCAAAAATAAAGTAAGTATTTATTCTAATTCAAATTTTCAACTTTAGGGAAATGATCTTGAAAACCAAAAATGTTGTCCTAGTGATCTTATACCTGATGAATCAGATGGTACCTTAGATCGTCACAAATTTATGGCTTTGTGATTGTTGGCTTTTCCATAGCCATGTTCTCTACCACTCTCCATCAGAACATGATGGTTAGATTTCTCTCCCATATCCATATTTTTACCTATGTGGAAACCCAGCGATTAGTATATTTGGGTAACCGTTACGTTTCATACTTTCATTTTTAATGATTGGTTTTGGTATTCCTTTTTACGATGTGGGTTTCTATTAAAGAAACTTTCGAATAGTAAACCATTTATAACCCCGACGAATTTCGAGGGCGAAATTCATTTTAAGGGGGGTAGAATCTAACACCCCGAGATTTTATGAAAAATATTCTTTTAATTTCATTAATTTCTTGTGTTTTATTCTATCCAAATATTAACTTTCTCTATACGCAACACCGTATTAGCTTGCAGTATACGCAACACTATTCTTGGATCGTGTTACACACAATTTTGATAATAGTTATTCTACGCAACATTGAGTATATATATATATATATATATTCAATGTGTAAATGAAATATGGTTGTATTCTGTTATACGATACAATGAAGGATTCTTTCACAACACGCAACCCTGACTTGGCTTTCATTACACGCAATCACGACCTTCCTCGATTGCGTGTGTTGTACGCAATACCGGGTTTTAATAAACAATGTTATATTATTATAATATTGTCATGAACTAGCCATTATGAATATTATTAACTAAATTTTGAATTTTATAACATTATTATTCATCTTACACATTTCTAGAACATGGTATAAGAACAAAATAAATTTTTCGGGTAAAATAAGTATTTTTAAAAAAAATGCATTTTTGCCGCCTTTTGATGGCGTACCCACTTTAAATCTAGTTATTGACATGTTTATAAGTTCAATTTGACAAAATAAAATTCTTCTTTGGAATCAAGAAATAAAAATTTACTTTGGATAAAATTTTCATATTATTCTGGTAACTTTCACATTTTAATGAATAGTAAAAACACGCTATATTTTAATTAAAAACAAATTTTTTCATCATAATATATTATGTGGTTAAATTATAATATTGAATGGTTTTAAAGTATAAATAGAATATATTTTTACCATTTAATATAATTTATGTCATTAGCATTGATTTTACCTTGAATTCGTAGGTTAAATAAATTCAATCTTTTGCAATGTTTTAAACAAAAACCCATTTTTATTCAACAACGGGATTAATTTTAATTTAATTTCACCAACTTCTGTGTATTGAATTTTAAAAAATGGATTCCATATTTGGAATCAGTGGGTCCAAATTATGTTAATAGGCTACTTTTCATTTTTGGGAATTATGAATAGTAACAACGGTAAATTTTATTTACCATAGTTAAAGGTAAATCAGGTAATTAAGGGTAAATATAATATTTTAAAATTACCCTAAAAAATGTCAAAAACCTATTGGATGAATAAAAGTCGACACATATCACCTAAGGGTCGGATTAGATTCATTTAATTAAATTTTTTCAATGAAAATAATTTAATTATTATTAAAACCAAAGAATGTGACAACATGTCACTTTCTTAAATCTTATAAGTATAATAATTTTAATCTAGTGATAAACTTCATGATAACTTCGAAAATAAATAGTATCTAGAAAGCTAATACAATTATCTACATCATAGTATTTTATTTAGAATTTTTAGGGATTAAATAATTATCATTTATTTTGACACATAGATGATGCAGTAATTATCTTATTAATGAAATATTGACATAATTGATGTTATAAACACAAAAATAAATGTAATTTGAGACTTTTTATGAATTAAACTAATTTAATTGGTTACTATGATATATTAGTGTTGATTTAATCAACTTTGTTCGAACATATAATTCTGTTATGACTTTCACAAAAATCATATATCAAATAGTGTCAAAATTGACACAAAATAGTTTTTAAATCAAATATTATATTATTAATTGTTATTTTATTCTTAAAAATCTAAGGTTCGGCCAAATGACTTATATAAGGATATATATATTAATAATAAACAATTTGGGGTTCGTTTGGCATGTTATAGTAAGTTTATTAATCATATAGTGAAAGAAAACAAAAAGACATGGTAAAAGTTAAATTATTTAACTTAGAATTAAATCTAATTGATAAGGTTAAAATAATACCTTAAACTTGTCTAAATCCTATTGGTTGATATTATTTCGACCCTTCCCCACTTTATCTTCGAAATAAGACCCTTTGGAACCATTATAAACCGATTTTGACTTTAATATAAAATAATATTTTGAGATATTCCTAAGGTGCCCCTCTCCTCCCTTATAAAAGGGCACCTCCTCCCCCTCCTCGTCACACCACTTTGAGCACTCCAGCTCGGCCAACCCCTGAACACATCCATCCTCCACTTCCCTAGTATCATCCTAGAGGTCCTGGTCTTCTTCAAAGACCATTCTTAGTTCTTTAAGTGGAGGCTAAGAAAAGGCGCGTCAAAAAGAGGTAATATCCATTACCGATCTTTTTCAATTTCTTTCTTCTGCAACTTCTTCTTCTTTAGTTGTTTCATGATAAAGTAATAACATCAGTATTTCTTATATACTAATATGTTATTATAAATACGAAACAACTCTTATTAACCTCCTATCCATCCTACGGAAAAAGGAAATCACCGCGCGTGCGTACGTACGGAATACCGTCTCCACGCCGTGGTGTAATCTATTTTCCGCCACCACCTTAATTGGATGGGTATAAAGGTGTAATGAGTAACTATATATGATTCTTATAAAGTTATATTCATACTGAAATAGTATACATACACTTCAACACAATTCCACGACCATGAGAACGATATCATCGCTCGTGCGTACGTACGGACTACCGTCTCCACGACGCGATGAGATTCATTCTCAATGATTAACCATTCATGAATGATTATAAAGTATATATAATAAGTTCTAATGAAATATATGACCTGATAATGATACTGGAATTATTTATATTTATATGTATGTCATCTACTTAATTCCATTCAATTCAATAAGGAAACGAAAACAGCGTTCATGCGTACGTACGGACTACCGTCTCCATGAACGGTGTATTTCTTTCCATTTACTGATTATTATATATGTATATTCTGAATATATATATATATATATAAATCATGTTTTATATTCTGGAATTAAGTAATCATGATCTAAGTAATCATATGAATAATTACAAGTTAAAAACACGAACGACAAATGAGACGATTCTACCCAAAACGCTACTTTAACATGAATTTATGAAAGAACGGGTAATATAAAGTCATAAGTGGACCATATATGATATAATAACAATGAATATGATTCTGGAATAAGTCAATAACATGATTTAAATAATTATACAGGAGGATCGGACACTTACAAAGCAAGTCGGACCTAAGGTAAGGGAAATATCACAATCTCATTTTTATCCGAGATTGTTTATACTTTAGTATTTACTAGGGTGTATTTTATTATCCACATCCATGTTTCCTGAATATGAAATATTATTTCCATCCACCTACAATTTTTTTTAAATCCAATTTACTTTTTGTTGAGTTTTTAGTAAATAATATGAAAGGAATCTTTTGTCGTTTTTCGTACAAGGTACTTTTTGACTTTTCCGACAAAAGTACGAGGAGAATGTTATTTTTAACTTATACGGCATGAAAGGATTTTTACGGTTTCATAACGCCTCATTCTCAAGAAGCTTTTTCTACAAGATTGCATGATTATTTTTAATAAAACCCTTATCTTTTAAAATTGCATGGGATTTTGTGAAAAGAACATGATTTTAAAGAAGAAAGGATATTTTCCTCAAGAATTCATTTCAAGTGTTTTGTCAAAAATATTTTACATCTAAGATGACATTATTTCATATGTGTATGTTTCAAGTAAAATTTCTCTATGATTTAAATGGATTCAATTTTCTTATGATGAAATGATATTAATTGTTTATGGATTCTGTTATGATGGCATGATGTTTAAGAATCCCATTTTATTTCATGGGTTATGATATGATGTATGATTTATGATTTTGTGGCACACATAAGAATGGATTCATTATAACATGGGTGGGACCTATATCTCCCTCCAATGCAATGGGTAAAGATTTTATATCTCATGAGATAGACAGGGCTGGAACGGTAGGTTATACCGGTTCAGTGAAATAGGACTGAAACGAGGGTTACTCGATTCAGAAAGGGTCTTTGTCCACTAAGATAGTCTTGACAATGAGTCTTGACTAACAAGAAATGATTCTCTATGATTATGTGTGAATGCCACAAAGTTTCATGTTTTAAGTTATGATTATTGTGATTACATTTCACTACCATGATTTATCCCATGTTATGAAATTATGCTCTCTTTTTCCGGTTATGATTTCCAAAATGTTATGTTCTTATGAATACGATGTGATTGATATTTCTTTTGTTTACCCTTACTGAGCATTTGAGCTCACCCTTTTATGTTTTCTTTTCCCCAGGATATAAAGAAATGTTTTAGGTAAAAAAAAGGAAGATCTTTATGGGAGATGTTGAAGATCTTTCACCACGATTAGAAGATTTTATTCCGAGTTTCCAAAGACACTAAACTATTACGATCCTTGTGTGTGTGTTTTTGTTATGTACTAAGTATTCCGCAAAAGTAATGTAATATTCATGTACGTCAAGCTATGGGTCTCTACAATAAAGTTCAAGGATCTCATTCTCATCGCTCTAGACCTATTTATGGATGAGGAGTATCGGGTGAGACGTTTAAAGGAGGCACCCAGACCTTCTCTTCAGTACACTATTACTCCCTTCACCCTACCGACATACATATTTGTGCAGAAGAAGGATGAAGTGGTGGAGAGGATGCACATGCTGGGAGGTGTGTCACGAGAGGGAATCTAGTTTGTCCCGTCAAAGGGGAAGGCTATCAGCAGTAGGCCTCCAGCATTAGGGCCCTCTAGGTTCCGACAAGAAGGGGGCAGGCCGCATCAGTTCCTGTTCTGATCTCCCGGTCCTCGCACTTTCCCTTCAGGTCTGGCACCGAGGTGCTTGATCTGTGGCAGACATGGGCACCTTTAAAACCAGTTCCCATACAAGGTACAGTAAGGTGGGGGGTGAGTAGGTCTCGCACCCACCTCAGCAGTAGCCGTTCCCCGCTAGGCCCTTTCATCAGCAGCAGTAGGGGCAACGGGCACCCGCTCCGCCAAGGGAAGACGTTTCAGGATGAGGCCGACCTCAGGGTGCTCCTCAGGGACCTCGACCCAGGTGTGGTCGGGGAGGTGGCCGACAGCTGAGAGGTAGAAGATTTGTCTGTGGGTAGTTGCAAGCCATAGAGTCATCAGTTCCAGCAGGGCCTGATGTCGTTCGAGGTATTATCAGCTTGTTTAGTACCCTTGCATATGCCTTGTTCGATACAGGAGATTCTCACTCCTTTGTTACACCTGGTCTCGCCTATGATCTGGGTTTAGACATTGAGAGACTTCCAGTGCCCCTGGTGCTCATTACACCAGTCGGATGTCAGACTGACATGTTCTATCTTTGTCGAGGATGCAGACTGATGACGGGGCCACATCATACAGTCGGGGATCTTCTACTTTTGCAGATACAGCCATACGATGTCATCCTAGGCATTGACAGGCTATTCTGTGTATGTTTTTCCATTGACTGCATCTGAGGAAGGGTTGTGTTTTCAGACGTGGGCAGCCGACATGTGACTTTCATTGGCGAGTAGAGTTGTCAGGGGAGCAGTAAGTGAGGGGAACCCCTCATATTCTTATTAGCTGAGCTAAAAGTGGAGTCGGTGGATGCAGAGATGGTGGATGTTCCAGGGGTCGTCAGTGAGTTTGTGGACGTCTTCTCTGAAGAGGTGGAATATATATCCCCTCGACGTGATGTTGAGTTCGTGATAGACTTTCAAACTGGTGCCCGTCCGATTTCGATGGCTCCCTATCGGATGGCACCTTCTGAGTTGTGAGAGTTGCGGATCCAGATTGAAGATCTGATGAAGAAGGGTTTTGTCCCGCCAAGTGCTTCACCTTGGGGTGCTCCAGTCTTATTCTCCAAGAAGGCAGATGGTGGTCTCAGGCTGTGCATAGACTACCGGAGACTGAACTAGGTGATGGTTAAGAACCGTTACCCCATCCCGAGGATAGACGATCTCTTTGACCAGCCAATGGGAATAGATTGGTTCTCTAAGATTGACCTGCAGTTAGGATAGAACCATATGAAGGTTAGGGGTGACATCTCGAAGACTTCCTTCAGGTGCAGATATGGGCACTTCGAGTTTGTAGTCATGCCATTCGGTGTCACGAATGGTTTATCTGTGTTCATGGGTCTCATGAACTCGATCTTCCAGGAATATCTGGATTGGTTCATAGTAGTATTTATTGATGACATCTTGATCTACTAAAGATCATATGAGGATCACGTTGAGCACTTGAGAGAGGTTTTAGAGGTCCTCCGACATCACCAGCTCTATGGGAAGTTGTCCATGTGCATGTTCTGGACACGACAAGTGAATTTCCTTGGGCACATGGTTTATGATCAGGGGGTAGTAGTGGACCCATCTAAGGTCAAGGCAGTTGTTTCATCGGTACTACCCAATAATGTGGAAGAGGTTCGTTGTTTACCTGGTCTGGAAGGTTACTACCGGAGGTTTGTGCCCAACTTCTCCCAAGTTACAGCACCGCTGACAGCCATGACCAAGAAGAATCGGGCTTTCGTGTGAGACGAGTAGTGCAAAGAAGCCTTCAGCTATCTGGAGGACAAGTTGGTTAGTGCCCGAGTGCTGAGGTTTCCAGATGAAGGGGAAGCATATGATGTGTTTTGTGATGCTTTAGGGAAATGTCTCAGATGTGTGTCGATGCAGTGGCAAGGGGTGTTCTCCTAATGGTCTAGGCAGTTACGTCCCCATGAGCGTAACTATTCCACCCATGATCTAGAGCTTTCGGTGGTCATTTTCGCACTAAAGTTGTGGCGGAACTACCTCATTGGGGAGCGCTTGGTGGTCTTAACCGATCACAAAAGCTTGAAGTGCATCTTCTCTCAGCGGGACCTGAACTTATGGCTGCGAAGGGGGATGGAATTACTTCAAGACTATGACTTCGATATTTCCAACACCTCGGGAAATGGGAATGTTGTGGCTAATGCCTTTAGTAGGAAGTCGTAGAAGGATGCGGTTCAAGAGTTGGCAGATGCAAGGAATGAAATGGAGGAGTTGGCTGCCCTACACCTAGATGCAAGAATGGATGGCAGTAGAGGATCCCTGTATCATATGACAATACAGTCTTCATTGTTATGGTAGGCAGAGGAATCTGAGTGTGGAGACTCAGAAAGTGAAGTGGTGTGTGACCAGGTTATCCAAGGTGATGCTCTGGAAGGGTGGATAGAGGATGGTCAGAACCAGATACATTTCCTAGGAAAGCTATTTGTTCTAGAGGCGATGAGTGGGAGGGTTCTTAGTGATTTCCACAACTCACACCTAGAGGTGCACCCGGGAGATTCTAAGATGTACCAGGGACTAAGGAGATAGATTTGGTGGCCCTTGGTGAAACAGGTAGTATCAGAGTTCGTAGAGAAGTGCCTAGTGTGTCAGCAGATGAAGGCTGAACACCGTGTCCTAGGCGGCTTGTTTCAAACTTTGGATGTTCCCGAGTGGAAGTGGGATGACATCTCTATGTATTTCGTCACGGGGCTCCCCAATGTTCAAGGAGGTTGCGACGCTGTCTGGGTAGTGGTGGATCAGTTGACGAAATCGGCCCACTTTCTGGAAATCAAGGACTCGGGCGTAGTGGATGCCTTAGCACGGCGGTATGTCTATGAGGTGGTGTGGTTTCATGGAGTTACAAGGTCCATAGTCTCGAATAGGGATGCACGGTTTACCTAGTGAGTCTGGAGGGGATTGTAGCATGATTTTTCCACCTAGCTATGACTTAGCACTGCCTTCCACCCTGAGACAGATGGACAGACAGAGCACACCATCCAAACGTTGGAGGAAATGCTACAGGCATGTGTCCTGGATTTTGGGGGATCATGGGTGTGAAACGTTCCTCTAGTATAGTTGGCCTACAATAATAGCTACCACTCTACCATTGGTATGGCTTGGTCTGATGCTTTGTACGGGAGGCCATGTCACTCACCTGTGTGTTGGAATGAGGTTGGGGAAGTGAGTGTTCTTGGCCCGAAAGAAGTGAAAATCCTGATAGAGAAGGTTCAGCTTATACGAGGGAGGATGAAGGTGGCTCAAGACTTGAAGAAATTTTATGCTTATGATAGGAGGAGACCCTTGATGTTCGAGGTCGAAGACCATGTGTTCTTGAAGGTCTCCCCTCAGCGTGGGCAGCGGAGGTTCGGCAGGGGAAGTAAGCTTTCCCCCAGGATCATCGGACCCTTCAAAGTGTTGCAGCGAGTCGGAGAAGTGGCTTATTATATAGAGTTACCACCGCCGCTACTAAGGATACATGACATCTTACATGTTTCACAGCTTCGTCGATATCTGCACGATGACTCACACGTCCTTGACTGGGGAGAGCTAGACATCGAAGACAATTCAACATTTGTAGAGTAACCAGTGATGATAGAGGATCGTAAAGAGAAGGTGATCTGTGGAAGAACCATTCCTCTGGTTCGTGTGTTATGGAGGCATGGTGGGCCTGAGGAATGTACCTGGGAACAGGAGACGCAAGTGTACGTCCTATACCCAAAGCTATTTTGAGTAGTTCTGTTGTTTTATTTGGTTGGGATGGAACACTTTACATTGTAAACTATGGAATGTGTGGTTTTCCTTTTTCTGTGGATGTGTGTGAAGTATCCTGATTTGTGGGGAGGGGAGGACCTAATCCCTAGTTAATACGCATTAGAGTGGATGCGCCTAAACCCATGCGGGTGAGTCAGAGATGCCCAAAGCAGATAATATCTTAACATGGAGGAAGGGAAACCCCTCACGACGTGACCGGATGATTTAATCATTTGTTTTATGGTGATTGTAATTGTTCGGGTTCACTATTGAGAGTTATCTTCTGGGGTGGTTGTTCGGACCCCCCCCCCCCCCTCATTTCTTCAGGTTTGCTTTTAAATTCTCGAGGGAGAGAATGCTCTGAGTGGTATCTGATGTGATGACCCGGACCCTAACAGTCTATCCCTTTGACAAATTTAGGATCCTAGGGGTGACGTATCGGCGATAGGACATCATTTCGGCATGCGACCGATCGGGGTGGCCGATTGGGGCGGCCGATCGGGGCAACCGATCAGGGAAACCGATCGGCGCGACTGATCGGTGTCACCTAGCCTTGTTAGGTTTCTATTATACAGTTTTTCCCATAACGCCTCTTTTGGGATTTTTGAACTTTTTTCAAGTAGTTCAAATCCTTTTAAAATCCCATTATTAATACCCAAGAAATATTGAGTAAACTCCTCAATGGTGAATAAAATAAAAATTAATAATGTCGTGTGTAACCACCCTACCGCGTGGGGAACCACGATCCAAATTTAAAGCTATTCAAATCCCTATATCCCGTAACAACGGTATCTTATCTATATATCGCGCGGTAATTTATTCTTCCTTCATCTTCCTCTTGAATAGCTTCCTTTTCTTCTTAGTGCGTTTGGAGTTCCCAACGTCCCTCCCCTATGAGTCATGCTTTTCCTTGATTCTTGGAACGTGGAGGAGAACTTCGATCTCTGATCAATCAGGTAGTGTTTTTTCCTTCTCTTGTCCTTTCTATGAATCATGCTGGGTGGGTATGATTTTCTTTCTATGGGGATTGATGAAACAAAACTTAATGAAGATAATGAAAAAAAAATTAAATAATGAAGGGGGGTGTGATTGATGTTTCTCCTGTGAACTGTGAGGGCCTATGCTCACTGAAAATCATTGTCGTTGGTGGTATTTCCTTGCAAGATAATAAACCCTTGATTTTTTGGATGACTAAATAACTATAACATGGAAATTGGTTAGTCACCTAAACTCAGCTTGTTTAAATGGTTGTTCAGTAAAACCAGAATCCCAGTGTGACCACCCAGGTTAACAAATAGAATGAAGAACCTAATGTATGATGTGCTTGAACCTGGAAGTTTTCTACTCTGTTTGGTGGTGGGTGTGTTGTTCTGCCTGGTGCATAAGGGAATATGTGAATGGGGATGGGATACTATGTTGTGGCATGGTTGTTGGTTGTGAATCCGGAGCTGTGTGGTTGCTCTACTGTGACAAGAACTTAGGTGGGATCCTCTATTGTTGAGAAATGGTCGGTTCCTAGTTTTGGGGACATGGGGCTATGTCTCGGGGTTTGATTTGTTTCCAGTACTTCGAGGGATCTCATTTATCCCTTTTGTGAGGTTTTCTTTGGTTCCAGTACTTTGAGGGATCTCACTTATCCTTTTGTTGTTGTGACTTTACAAGATAACCGGATGTGAATGCTTAAATTTTTGTTTGGCTGTTTATCTTTTCCTGTTTTGTTGTTATTCCTGTTAGTTGTCCGGTAGTGTAGAATTCACCTAAATGGGATCACTTGAACATGAAAACAATAATGGTTGAATGGGGGAATTAGTTTGGGGATGATTTTCGACTTGTCCGTGAGTTTCATGGCTTCTTTTATGAATGAATAGTTACAAGGGTGTTTTGCTTAGCTTTGGGAACCCCTAGGTTGGGATGAGTGTTTGTTACCTATACATATATCTGAAGATTTTATGTTTCTTATTTTGCGCCCCACCCATGGGGAGCACTTTAGTGCCGAAAACTGTAACACCCCAAGATTTCATAGTGTGTTATTTCTTCAAAATAATTCAATAACTTGCACTACACGCAACACCGAGTTCAATCACACCATGACTTAAAAAAAAGGAATTAAAAGAGGTCATGAATAGCATTAACTACATTTTTCACTTTATATAATCCTTATAATTTTAGAATCCATATTATGAGTTTCTTAGTCATAATGCAAGAACAGATTCATTTTCAGTATTGCACTTTTATCAACTTTTAATAGTGAATCCTTTTTAAATACAATATTTTAAACTTTTTGACTAAATGGGGACATCAAAATTTTAAAATGAAACATCCCAAGCTTACACGGTACGCTTTCCTTTGAATAAAACAGTAGCGTGTGTTGTACGCAACTTCGAGTTTTAACACACACCATAACTAATCAAACTAGCCGTTATGAATAGTAATACATAATTTTTGAAATTATATATATCTAATATTTGAAAATGGACTTCATTTTTGGATTCGGAATATAGAATTTAGCCTAAGGTGAAATTTTGGTACATTTCGGATAACTTTCATATTTTGATGAATAGTGAAAATTACTAAATTTTAATTAAAAACAACTTTTTTAATCAAAATAATTAATAGTGATAAATTATGAATTTGAGTGGTTTTAAATTATATTTAGAATATATTTTTACCATTTAATATAATGTTGGTCATTGGACATAATTTTACAATTAAACCGAACATAAACGAGTGTCAATCTTTTGATAGTTATTATCTCTTAAAAACACGCTTTTTGTTTTGACAGCGGGATTTAATTTTAAATTAATTTCTGCCACTTCTGTGTTTTGAATTTAGGAAAATGGATTCCATATTTGGAATCAGGATGTTCAAATTGTGTAAATAGGTAAATTTTATTTTTAGACATTTTGAATAATTACTGCGGTAAATATTTTATTTACCATGGTTAAGGGTAAATCCGGTAAATAAGGGTTAAAAAATAATATTATAATAATACTAAATTACCCTAAAACGTGTCTTAACCCTATTGGTTGATACATGGTCGACCATGGGAATCTTTGGGTCTATTTTGGGACCCCATGGATCCACTTGTAAGTGATAATGACACATTATATTAATAAAACTTAAATAAAAATAAAAATGGCATAAGCTTACATCTTTTAGAAGAACAATTTTTACATAGGGTTATACATGTTGGATTTTCGATTATAAATATTCATTAGAAAGATAAAACGATTTCCTACATAAGGATATTTTATTTATAATTTTTAGACATTAAATAAGTTATTTTATTTATGACACAATGATGATGCAGTAATTACAATAATAGTGAAAAATTAAAATAATTGATATTATAAATACCCAAATAAATATAATATGAAACTTTTAATGAATTAAACAAATTTTCTAGGATAATATGATATATTAGGATTTATTTAATTGACTTTGTTCGAAGTAATCAATCTGTTATGAGTTTCACAAAAATCAACTATTGAATAGTGTCAAAATTGACATAAAAGAGTTCTTAAAACAAATATTATATTATTAATTAATATTAAATTTCTAAAAATCTAAGGTTCGGCCAAGAGACTTATATTATGATAGGTTAATCATTAATGGACAACTTGGGAGTCTCTTGGATGTATATAGTAAGTTTATTAACCATATTATATAAAAATACAAAGAGACATTGTAAAAGTGAAACTAATTAACTTAGAGTTAATACTTAAAGATAAGGTTAATATAAGTACCCAAACCTGTCTAAATTCTATTGGATGAGTTGTTTTCGACCTATCCCCACCTCATCCTTTGAATAGTCAACTTTGGAGCCTTTGGAAACCGAATATGAATTTATTATAAATTAATATTTCTAGCTTTTCCAAAGGTGCCCCTCACCCCTCTTATAAAAGGGTACTCCTCCTTCTCATTTCCTCACACCTCTCAAGCCACTTGGCTCGTCCAAACTCTGCCCAAATAAGCTCCCCACATCCATCTCCTCCTCCTTGAATCTTCCCCTTAGGCAGAAATCATTTCAAGAAGTCCTTTGGTTCCAACCAAAGTGAGTTACCTAAATTAAAGGTAACGTTTTCTCTTAAATTATTTTCAATTATTTTGCTTCTTCAACCCCCAAAATCATTTTATTTCCTTTCTTTTGTAACAACACCAGTATTATAAATATACTAGGATGTTGTTATAAGAAGGATTAAAACTACACATACACACAACTCCATCTAATGGATGATGAACATAATGTTTCTGTGGATGGCAAACTAACGCCTCACGAAACGATGATTGTTCAAAAACATCTTACCGCCTCTCATGGTGGCCATTATGATGGCACTGTAATTAAATATGATATTAATGATATATATTTTATATATAAGCTTCTGTAATTCCATTTTATTTCATACCATTATTCGTTTCATGTTGTATATACATACGATAATTTCATTTGAGGAAGTGCGGACTACCGCCCCCTTAAAATGATATGACTCGTTCATACCACACATGGAACGTATAAAGTATGGTGTTAATGAACGTAAGTAACATATATAAAATATTATATTATACTGGAATAGTAATATACCTATGTATCATTTGGATTTGATTCTTTTAAAATAAAAATTAAATGGAAGTAGCGTTCGTGCGTACGTACGGACTACCGTCTCCACGAACGCGATAAGATTCATTCTCCATAATATCCATTCAAGTATTATTCTCATTTTAGGGTTAAAAATAATGTTAATATCATTCTGATTATGAATAAGATATAATCTATCCATTACAAACATGTATTACGTAACCAAACATTTAAGAAGAACGAATCGATTATCACCCAAAACGACGATAATACTAAGATATTATTAATAAAGCAATGTTAAAAGATCATATATGATATCATATTAATGTATATGATTCTTGTATAATTGAATAACAATTATTTCACCATTATACAGGAGTTTAACCTACCCCAACAAAGGAAAAGTACAAGGTAAGGGTTATTTCACAATCTCTTCATTATCCGAGGTTGTTTATACCTAATAATCTACTGGGATCTCTTTATCATCCACATCCATGTTTCTTAAAAATGTATTTCAAAACATTTTTACTATTTACAAGAATATGGGTTTAAGTCATTTATACCCTTGTTTGACTTTTTATAAGAGGTTTATAAAGGAATCTTTCCGTCATTTTCAAAACAAGGTCCTTTTTAACCTTTTCGACAGAATTGAGGTAAGAATGTTTTTTTTAAATTATACGGAGAGTGCGGTTATTTTACGCCGTTATAAAATCTTCAAAGATTTACTTACAAGCTTATAAGAATATTTTCAAAGAAAATGTTTTATTTTATATATGGATCTTAAATGATTTCAAAATAAAAGGAGATATTTCTTTAAAAAGAATTTTGATTTCATCTATGTCAACATCCTTTGATGGATTTTAAGATTATTTGAAGTTGATTTATTATGATACAAAACTTCTATATTGTATTGAAGGTTTTGTGATATGTTTGACTATGGATGTGCTATTTTTATACCATTCATAGTTTATGGTGAAATTATTGACATTTCGTATGCTAGTTTTAATACGAATGTTTATGTTATGTTTAATCCTTTTCATATGGGAATGCATTGGACTTAATAAGTGACGGGTGGAGCCCGCTATAGCTCCTCGATGCATCGGTAGGTCTCATGAGACAAACTAGTGTCTTGGCACAAGGCCTTGACAAAATCTTATTTGTAGTCTTGGCACGAGGCCTTGGCTATGTGGTTATGATAGTCTGGCATTATGCATTCCAACATTATGAAAGTGGTTATTGATATTGCATGTGATTATTCGATTAGTAGAATATCCATGTGAACAAGTAAATGGCATTATTTCATTTTACTTTTGCCATACTATGTTGAAGTTCAATTTTAAAAGGCTTTTGTTTTAGTAATTCATTGCCTTAAATGTTTATGCTTATTTTGAATGTTCCGCTATATTGTTATCCTTACTGGGCATTTGAGCTCACCCCTTTTCTATGTTTTATTTTTCCCAGGTAGTGAAGAAGTAATTTATGAATGACTTGCAGGGATATTATGAGGGGTTAATAGTGTGGATATGAAGACTTTGTTGTTGTAGTAGTTTTTCACTTTGAAATGTAATGTAAAACTTTATGATTATATCTAGTGTTTCCAAGGCTACTAAACCAATCGGTCTTTCGGGATTTGATCTTTCTTGTGATCATGCCAATGTTACGAAGTAATGCACCGACTCTGGGTAGCTGGGGTCGGGGCGTTACAGTTGGTATCAGAGGAAGTTTAGTACAAACCTTGGAAGCTAGATTTAGATAAACTCTGATTAGAGCACGTAGACCTAAGATGAACTTTGAGGATTAGTATAGAAGAACTTCCTAGAATTTTGGTATTGTAGAGATTTTGTGAGTTTTCCGAGCAATACATCCATGTCTGGATACGAGCAGGTGGAGGCGGCTCTGGCACAGATGTACCTAGGGGTAAAACCCGAAAACACCGCTTTGAGCTAGACTCGAACGGGAACTGGTGCACGACAACGGGCCTTGCTGCACTCTTGGTTATGACACTCCCGGGGGATATGCTTAGGATAACTCTCACTATCTTTACAAATCATTATGAAGGGTTTATGAGTATATACTTCCTCAAAGAAAACATTTTTATGATTATGGATTATATCCATAAATAGTTCAATTTATGTTAAGTGTTTTATAAGTATGGGATTATGTATTTTGATTCATAAACTGATCTAGTTTATTCCATTGTTTAGAAATGGCGCCCAGTAGAAGGAATGAGAACTCCAGAAATACACATGATTCAAAGAGAAGGAAGGATCATATCTTTCATGGTCTTAAGCTAGAATTTATAAGAGAAATAGTCTCCCATGTATTATCATCATATGAAGAAATAATATCATGTGTTGATAAGATAAGTAAAGAGTTTACTGAGCCCTATGGCTTTGAAGGGAAGCAAGAGAAGAAATGGATGAGAGAGAGAAAGATGGATAAAGGGAAGAGGGAAAAGAAGAATTTTCCCATATGTGGTAACTGTGGAAAGAAACACCCTGGAACTTGCCTGAAAGGAATGGGAGTTTGTTATAAGTGTGGAGGAAAAGGGCACAAAGTACGTGACTGCAAGGGTAAGAAAATGATTTCAAATGTACAATGCTTCATTTGCAAAGAGTTTGGACACTACGCGAACCTATGTCCCAGTCATCAGACTATGCCGCAAATGATGCTATTGGATAATAATCAAGTTATGATACTACCACAGATGAAGAGGAATGATTAGAGTTCTTATGTTGATTATGTCAATTGAGTGTTGTATCAACAATGTACTTGTTATAATAATTATGGAGTATATAAGGATTGTACTGAAGTACTATTTCATTAAGGACTTGAGATTGTGTGGAACAAAGAAAAGTGACTCAATAGTAGGATAAATTTTTGGAAAATATATGGTTGAGAGAATGATAAACCATAATATAGTTCTGATACCGATGTAGTGATTTTCGAATAATACATGATTATTTTGGAAAAAATTATATTGGATATTCTTGACTACCTTGGAACTGATTAATGATTTGTATATTCCATCATTGTTGGGGTTTAAAACATTTTTGGATTGATGAAGTATATCCAGCATTCTATATGGAATAAGGGAGAATGGATGTAATCAATAAGGAATATGGTAATTCAGGATGTTTCAGTGTATTAAAAGAATACATGATGAAGGTATTCATATGCTATTACGGGGTAAAAAGGATCTACATTATGTTTACCTTCCTTATAAATGTTGGACTGTGAGTTTGGACATAAGTATTTTGGATAGTTCTAGTTTGGATTATTTTGGATTGCCATAAAAGGACAACCCGGAGGTCGGGCGGCAACCCGTCGCGTCCGGCAAGGCTACGAGACTTGAACCCGCAACCGAAGGGCGACAAGGGTGTATCACCTACCACTGGCCCACGAGATGTCCTGGATTAAATAATGTAGTTTTTATTAAAAGATCTTTTAGATGAATTATAAATTCGTTTATTTTGGAACCCTATACGAATAGTGTAAATAGAATTTTTTTTACATTCTATTATATTTTAGAGTGAAAGATGAGTTTCTGGTAGAAATTTATTAATGGATAAAACTCTAATTATAAAGTAAGTATATCTCCTTATGATCTTAGCCAATCTCATAAATAAATTCCTCAATATTAAGAAAATCAACTTTGAACAAAAATGTTTTCCTAGATGGTACCTTAAATCATCACTAATTTATGGCTTTGGGATTGTTGGCCTTTTATAGCCATGTTCTCTACCACTCTCCATCAGATAATTGATGGTTAGATTTCTCCTCCATATCCATATTTTCCTACATGGAACCCTAGTATGTGTTATTTTCGGTAATCTTCATACTTTCCACTCTTTATTTTAAATAGAGGCATCATTAATTCATTTTTCGATGTGGGATTTCAACTAAGATATTTTGAAACGTCAAAAATGTGTTATCCCAATACCCTATATTTTGTTGAACTGATGGTACTTCAAATCATCATAGATTGATGAGTTTAAGGACCTCAATTTTATACTTGTTTGTGATTGATGACCTCCATCACTACCTATAAATATTTACGTTTTTCCTCCAATTATATGTCTATAATTGCCACCAATGTTCTCCTAATAGAGATCATAATTTGGTGGTGATCCTTTCATTTCTCTTTTCCTCATATTAAGACTAAATTTTAGTAACCCAATTTCCGATGTGGGTTTTCCCACAAAGATATTTTCTATTTCCAACCTTTTATTTTCGAAGAACAATTTCAAATTGCGAGGACGCAATTTATTGAAGGAGGGGAGAATGTAACACCCCAAGATTTCATAGTGTGTTATTTCTTCAAAATAATTCAATAACTTGCACTACACGCAACACCGAGTTCAATCACACCATGACTTAAAAAAAAGGAATTAAAAGAGGTCATGAATAGCATTAACTACATTTTTCACTTTATATAATCCTTATAATTTTAGAATCCATATTATGAGTTTCTTAGTCATAATGCAAGAACAGATTCATTTTCAGTATTGCACTTTTATCAACTTTTAATAGTGAATCCTTTTTAAATACAATATTTTAAACTTTTTGACTAAATGGGGACATCAAAATTTTAAAATGAAACATCCCAAGCTTACACGGTACACTTTCCTTTGAATAAAACAGTAGCGTGTGTTGTACGCAACTTCGAGTTTTAACACACACCATAACTAATCAAACTAGCCGTTATGAATAGTAATACATAATTTTTGAAATTATATATATTTAATATTTGAAAATGGACTTCATTTTTGGATTCGGAATATAGAATTTAGCCTAAGGTGAAATTTTGGTACATTTCGGATAACTTTCATATTTTGATGAATAGTGAAAATTACTAAATTTTAATTAAAAACAACTTTTTTAATCAAAATAATTAATAGTGATAAATTATGAATTTGAGTGGTTTTAAAGTATATTTAGAATATATTTTTACCATTTAATATAATGTTGGTCATTGGACATAATTTTACAATTAAACCGAACATAAACGAGTGTCAATCTTTTGATAGTTATTATCTCTTAAAAACACGCTTTTTGTTTTGACAGCGGGATTTAATTTTAAATTAATTTCTGCCACTTCTGTGTTTTGAATTTAGGAAAATTGATTCCATATTTGGAATCAGGATGTTCAAATTGTGTAAATAGGTAACTTTTATTTTTAGACATTTTGAATAATTACTGCGGTAAATATTTTATTTACCATGGTTAAGGGTAAATCCGGTAAATAAGGGTTAAAAAATAATATTATAATAATACTAAATTACCCTAAAACGTGTCTTAACCCTATTGGTTGATACATGGTCGACCATGGGAATCTTTGGGTCTATTTTGGGACCCCATGGATCCACTTGTAAGTGATAATGACACATTATATTAATAAAGCTTAAATAAAAATAAAAATGGCATAAGCTTACATCTTTTAGAAGAACAATTTTTACATAGGGTTATACATGTTGGATTTTCGATTATAAATATTCATTAGAAATATAAAAAGATTTCCTACATAATGATATTTTATTTATAATTTTTAGACATTAAATAAGTTATTTTATTTATGACACAATGATGATGCAGCAATTACAATAATAGTGAAAAATTAAAATAATTGATATTATAAATACCCAAATAAATATAATATGAAACTTTTAATGAATTAAACAAATTTTCTAGGATCATATGATATATTAGGATTTATTTAATTGACTTTGTTCGAAGTAATCAATCTGTTATGAGTTTCACAAAAAATCAACTATTGAATAGTGTCAAAATTGACATAAAAGAGTTCTTAAAACAAATATTATATTATTAATTAATATTAAATTTATAAAAATCTAAGGTTCGGCCAAGAGACTTATATTATGATAGTTTAATCATTAATGGACCACTTGGGGGTCTCTTGGATGTATATAGTAAGTTTATTAACCATATTATATAAAAATACAAAGAGACATTGTAAAAGTGAAACTAATTAACTTAGAGTTAATACTTAAAGATAAGGTTAATATAAGTACCCAAACCTGTATAAATTCTATTGGATGAGTTGTTTTCGACCTATCCCCACCTCATCCTTTGAATAGTCAACTTTGGAGCCTTTGGAAACCGAATATGAATTTATTATAAATTAATATTTCTAGCTTTTCCAAAGGTGCCCCTCACCCCTCTTATAAAAGGGTACTCCTCCATCTCATTTCCTCACACCTCTCAAACCACTTGGCTCGTCCACACTCTGCCCAAATAAGCTCCCCACATCCATCTCCTCCTCCTTGAATCTTCCCCTTAGGCAGAAATCATTTCAAGAAGTCCTTTGGTTCCAACCAAAGTGAGTTACCTAAATTAAAGGTAACGTTTTCTCTTAAATTATTTTCAATTATTTTGCTTCTTCAACCCCCAAAATCATTTTATTTCCTTTCTTTTGTAACAACAACAGTATTATAAATATACTAGGATGTTGTTATAAGAAGGATTAAAACTACACATACACACAACTCCATCTAATGGATGATGAACATAATGTTTCTGTGGATGGCAAACTAACGCCTCACGAAACGATGATTGTTCAAAAACATCTTACCGCCTCTCATGGTGGCCATTATGATGGCACTATAATTAAATATGATATTAATGATATATATTTTATATATAAGCTTATGTAATTCCATTTTATTTCATACCATTATTCGTTTCATGTTGTATATACATACGATAATTTCATTTGAGGAAGTGCGGACTACCGCCCCCTTAAAATGATATGACTCGTTCATACCACACATGGAACGTATAAAGTATGGTGTTAATGAACGTAAGTAACATATATAAAATATTATATTATACTGGAATAGTAATATACCTATGTATCATTTGGATTTGATTCTTTTAAAATAAAAATTAAATGGAAGTAGCGTTCGTGCGTACGTACGGACTACCGTCTCCACGAACGCGATAAGATTCATTCTCCATAATATCCATTCAAGTATTATTCTCATTTTAGGGTTAAAAATAATGTTAATATCATTCTGATTATGAATAAGATATAATCTATCCATTACAAACATGTATTACGTAACCAAACATTTAAGAAGAACGAATCGATTATCACCCAAAACGACGATAATACTAAGATATTATTAATAAAGCAATGTTAAAAGATCATATATGATATCATATTAATGTATATGATTCTTGTATAATTGAATAACAATTATTTCACCATTATACAGGAGGTTAACCTACCCCAACAAAGGAAAAGTACAAGGTAAGGGTTATTTCACAATCTCTTCATTATCCGAGGTTGTTTATACGTAATAATCTACTGGGATCTCTTTATCATCCACATCCATGTTTCTTAAAAATGTATTTCAAAACATTTTTACTATTTACAAGAATATGGGTTTAAGTCATTTATACCCTTGTTTGACTTTTTATAAGAGGTTTATAAAGGAATCTTTCCGTCGTTTTCAAAACAAGGTCCTTTTTAACCTTTTCGACAGAATTGAGGTAAGAATGTTTTTTTAAATTATACGGCGGGTGCGGTTATTTTACGCCGTTATAAAATCTTCAAAGATTTACTTACAAGCTTATAAGAATATTTTCAAAGAAAATGTTTTATTTTATATATGGATCTTAAATGATTTCAAAATAAAAGGAGATATTTCTTTAAAAAGAATTTTGATTTCATCTATGTCAACATCCTTTGATGGATTTTAAGATTATTTGAAGTTGATTTATTATGATACAAAACTTCTATATTGTATTGAAGGTTTTGTGATATGTTTGACTATGGATGTGCTATTTTTATACCATTCATAGTTTATGGTGAAATTATTGACATTTCGTATGCTAGTTTTAATACGCATGTTTATGTTATGTTTAAACCTTTTCATATGGGAATGCATTGGACTTAATAAGTGACGGGTGGAGCCCGCTATAGCTCCTCGATGCATCGGTAGGTCTCATGAGACAAACTAGTGTCTTGGCACAAGGCCTTGACAAAATCTTATTTGTAGTCTTGGCATGAGGCCTTGGCTATGTGGTTATGATAGTCTGGCATTATGCATTCCAACATTATGAAAGTGGTTATTGATATTGCATGTGATTATTCGATTAGTAGAATATCCATGTGAACAAGTAAATGGCATTATTTCATTTTACTTTTGCCATACTATGTTGAAGTTCAATTTTAAAAGGCTTTTGTTTTAGTAATTCATTGCCTTAAATGTTTATGCTTATTTTGAATGTTCCGCTATATTGTTATCCTTACTGGGCATTTGAGCTCACCCCTTTTCTATGTTTTATTTTTCCCAGGTAGTGAAGAAGTAATTTATGAATGACTTGCAGGGATATTATGAGGGGTTAATAGTGTGGATATGAAGACTTTGTTGTTGTAGTAGTTTTTTCACTTTGAAATGTAATATAAAACTTTACGATTATATCTAGTGTTTCCAAGGCTACTAAACCAATCGGTCTTTCGGGATTTGATCTTTCTTGTGATCATGCCAATGTTACGAAGTAATGCACCGACTCTGGGTAGCTGGGGTCGGGGCGTTACAAAAACCCCCATTTCATGGTGGAGGGTGTTTTTCCCAACACTCCTAGGAGTGGATGGTTATTAGATCCTTTTCTGCTCCATTTCCCGAATAACCCAAGACTCTACGGCCAGGTTGATATGGACTGAAGACTATTATTAACCCAAGAATCTCCGGGCAGGGTAGTTGGGGTGGTTGGCCCAGGTGTTTGTAGGCAGGTTTTTTCCCAAGTGTCTTCAGGATGAGGCCCAAGTATCGTTGGGTGTGGTAGTAGTTGTTCTGACCCAGGTGTTTACGGGTGTGGTTACATGTGGTGGTTGTGGCCCCGGTGTCTGCGGGCGGGATTTGGCAATGGGATTGCGATGAGGTTGTATCCCAGGGGTTTGCGGGCGGGGTTTGGAAGTGGGACACCGATGAGCATCGTAGGATTGGTTTGATGAGTAGGATGTATTCGATAACCAGTGGGAAAGTGGCGCGGGGTACCCAAATATCGATGTTCTATTACTATACTTTACTTGCCTTGAATTATTTGTGGAGGGTACCTTGGAGAGGCTTGGGTGGATAGTTTCCCTTACTAGGTGTGTTGGTTTTTCTTTTCCCACAGGGCATTAGAATGCCTCTCCACTTTTGGATGAGAGTCTTTGGTTTTCCCTACAGAGTGTACTTGTATTATCACCCTATGTATATAAAACTGCTTTAAGGTTTCCAAGAGGACTTCAGGGATCGTGTGGAGTCGTACTAGCTCGGACCTTGGGGCAGCTGCTGTTGTCTTTTTCCTTTTTCTTGGTACTTTACGTTTGGGGTTTTGTGGCTTGTATCATTTACTATTGAACATGCATATGGGAATGGGTTATTTTTTTATTTACTTTTACTTTTTGCTTTGGTATTGTTGGGTTTTCAATCTTATCTCTCGATCCTATAAAAATAAAAAGGGTAATGCCTTCCTTTTTGTGTGACATTCTATACCCTTGGTGTTAGTCGCCACTCCGAGACCTATTGAAGGCGGGTTTCATGGGTCATTATCTCTCCTTCAAATTAAAGAAGGAAGGCCCTGGCAATCTGCTATCCCATCCCTCCTTTTAGTGAAGGCGGGTTGTGACAATATATTCGAATTGATCTTAATTTGTTTTCAAGACAATTGTATAAATATCAAGTAATATCACAAATTTAATACTCCATCGTTGAATATTCAAATGTAGGGTTACATCATTTGATAAAAAAACCAAATATAGGGTAGATATTCTATGGTTTATTACCAAAGTAGGGTTGATGTACCATATGTTTGTTTCCTAAAATGTAGGTTTTCTTCCAAATGTAGGGTTGATGAACCATAAAATCCTCTTTCTAAAACATAGTGTTTCATACGAACATAAGGTTGATGATCTATACATGATATTCCAAAAGTGATGGGGTTCTTACTTATATTATTGTTACCAATGTAGGTTATGAACATAGTATCTAGAGTACTATAAATCAGGCTTAACATACTTTAATGAATATTCCCCACAGTTTAATGTCTTAAAAATAATTCCAGAATAAATATTTTCATGAATATTGATTTTATTAATTTCAAATAATGTAATTTACTTCATAACAAAGATGAGGGTGTTTGTGATAATCTAAACAAAAAAAATTAACGAAATTGTTGAATCAACACATACTAAAAAATCACCCCTTTTTGATGGTCACAAAACCCATAACATAAATAAATAAAATTTCATTTTTTTCGAAAATGAAAAAATAAATTTCCACCTTTCTCTTTGTAATAATATTTTTTCCATAATTAATTATTCTCCCCAAAAATAAGGATTATAACTTATAGTATATTAAATAAAATGAGGTTAAAAACATAATCTTAAAAAATTATAACCCCCCTAGAGATTCCTTCTTTTGGGAACCATAAACATTAGAGAACTATAAACATTGGAGAACTATAAACTTCGGCCCTTTTAATCATCCAAATATCCCTTTATGAATTTTCTTGATAATTAATAAATTTATATAACATTATAAATATAAAAAATATAAAATTAAACATAAATCATATCCCTATTTTGTGACCTCAAAACGATAAGATAAATAATTAACTCCCAACAAATTTATGCTTTATTTAACAATGATAAAAAAATTTAAACAAGGATATTTCAAAAAATAAATAAATATTTGGTTTAAAACTCCCCCAAAATTATAGTATATTTCATGAAATGATTCCATATGTGAAGAAAAAAAGTTCGTTCATGCTTTCATAGGAAATATTAAAAACAAATTTTGATGAAATAATTGCACTATTTTAAGAAATATAATTAAAATTAATATATAAAATTGATTTTTATATGAAAAAAATAAAAACACAGAGTTTATAAAAGAGTAGACTATTCATATGTATCATCTAAACTGTGAATTATTTCTCATAAATTTGCTAAATTTCTTGACAGTTTATTTAATCTATTATATACATCGACTATTTGTAAATAAAATTAAGATTAATATTGTTCAACTAGAAACAGTTTTATTTTATCAAGATCAGTCTTTGTAATAGCTTCCTTTTAGGAAGCTCAATTTAAAATAGTATTTATTCTTTTAAATATTAAACATTTTTTTAGATTGAACTGTATTAAGTATTCTGATACTTATTTTGAAATTAATAGAAAACAACTTTAGATTCTGATGCTTTCTATAAATCAACATATGATTTTCTAGATGCCACCAACTGATCCTCTGGATTCTATTTTTCTTTATTAAAAGAGATATCTTTAAATAAAATGAATTCGTAATATATTTGAAATAAAGTAACATAAATTTCTTCATAACTATGAACTTATTTATTTCTTTTAGATGACTTTTTACATGGATCATTAACAAACGAGACCGATTTTTCTTTAAATGGATCAAAAGGATTACCTTTTCTCCTATGTTTAGAAAATTATTCATATAAACTAGAAGTAATTGATGTCTTCATCATTTTGTGACTGGTTTCTAATAGTCGTCTAAACAAGATGTATCAAAGGAGAAGAGGAAGAAGAATATAAATATGTTAAGAATAAGATGAAACATTTGATTCTGAAATAATCAAGACGACATTTATTTTTCATAATCCAAAAGATAGAGAATAATAATTTCAAATATACATTTTACATTAGAAGATTTTTTCTTTTTTTTCAAAACTAAATAAAATAGTAAATAAAATATGTAATATTTTTTAAAATGAAAATCTTAACATTATATTTTGAAACAAAATATATAAAAAACTATTATATAATTAAAATAAACAAAAATTTAATTTATATAATAAATAATAATCTTTAATTAAATTTGAGAAATAAAATTATTTTTCTATAGAACACAATTAATGAATAATATGTAAAAAAATATTATCATAAAATACATAATAGATCAATGACTTTAATTTTTATGATTTTTGATAAGAACTACTATAGATTTGTTCACTCCTTTAGTAGATAATTTAACACATATACATCAATTGACCACATAAATAATTAATGATATATCTTATTTGTATAATCCTAGAAAATATAAAAAACAAGTGTATTTTGGTACCCACATGCTTTTGGGTCTAGAGGTTTTAGAAATTAAATTTTTAGGTAACCAAACATGTTTTTAAGTAAGAATTCAATAATTTAACAAATATTATGAGCGATAAGTACACTTAATACAAGAAATTTTTAGTTTTCTAAAACATAAATCATTTTCATAATGATCCACAATAGAAAACTTTCATAGTATACTTGTTTTTACTATTTAAAACTTGAAAAAAAAAATATTTATAAATTTTCAGACGTTCACCCTTAGTTCATATTCCAAATCTTTCCTTTGGTATTTTATTTTTTCCAAGGATTTGAATTAAATAATATTCCATTTTTATTAAGATACTTTAATATTTTTTTAAATCACTAACTTCATTCATTAATTTATTTAGCTTATTTTTTTAGATCACAATAAATTTTAGAAACATTTGATTTTAAATCTACAAAGAGTTTTGCTAAATTTTCATTTTATAATAGAAATAAATCATAATATTTTTATATATTTTTATTTTTTTTAAATATGTATTCATATTTTCTTCTAACATAAAACAATATTTATTTAACTCACCATAAGAAATTTTTTCATAAAAATGTGTTTTGAAAGTAATAGGATTATACCTCATCAGTATCAACTATTAGACATATAACCTTTTTCTAGGATTTTGTTCTTGTAGATGAATCACCATAAGAACTAGATTTATTAATCTAGTAGCTCTTAAATGTTTATTGCCGTTCTTTTGGTAATCAGATTTTATTTGAGATTTGAATAATGTATAGTTATCCTTTGTGTGACTTGTTACCTTACATTCACAACATATATCATCTTCAGTAGATTTATTTTTCTTTTTTTAAATCTTTACAAATTTTTTACCAATATATAATAGATATTTATCTCAATATGAACAATTTGAATTATATTATTCAAAAATTTTGCTTATGTGAGACTCTTCTTCATTTTTATATAAATTTCATCTTCATCCTACATCTCAACTTCTTACAACATCAACGTATTAATCAATCCCTTCATTATAAATTCTTTATTGATTTATACTTGAATATAGATTCTGGTATTCTATTCCCCTTAATAGGTATTACATTGAGTACTTTCAATGTTTGATCTGATTGAGAAATTGAATATCTTAAATAATAAACATTATTGATAATCTCTTTCAACCTAACATCCATTTTAGTAATAGTTTCATTTTCATCCATTCTAAAAGTATCAAACTTTACCTTCCCAGAAGTGTATCTATTTTTTTAGTTTTATTAAAAGAAATATCAATGATTTTTGACATATTATATGTATTAGAACACTGAGAAAATCCATTAAATACATTAGTTCCTAAACTAAAGGAAATCCAATTTATTGATTTTGAGTTGTGATCATATTATTTTTCTTGATTAGTAATATCATAATTAAAATATTATTTCAGAATTTCATATGGATTAACCAAATTTAAATAAACCCTTATTCATATATTTTTAAATAAATAATAAAACAATATTTACAAAATTCATAATAATTACCATAAAAATAGGGATCCCGAATCTTTAAGATATATTACCTAGAATCAACCATTTCACAATTTATTTTTCTAAATGTTTTATTCTGTAATATTAGATCTATTAAAATAATATGTAGAACCTTTAGATAAAAAATGTTGATATCTGATAGGTAAAATAATATACCATTGGAAACCTACCTTTGATACCAATTTTTTGGTCGAGATAGATAAGATGAATAAAAAGACACAATAGGTAGTGTGAATTTTAGTTTTCCAAATTTTAACAGATTCCAACCACCTCTCTTAGTAAGAAATATTAAATTCCGTTTATCTCAATGATTGGTGACAATAAAAATTAAATAATGGTAATGAAAATAGTGATGTATAGTTATTCAGGGCATAGAGATTCCTTAGTCCACTCCACCAATTATTAACACTATATTCATGGTTATTTTCTACATGTCCTCTCATCCTAAGACATTAAAAATTCCCAAATGTGTGCAGGTATTTGAAACCATAAAATAAAACTAATTAAATCATTTTTATTGTATTCAAGGAACTGAATATCCAAAGTTTATTACAAGAAGCTGACTCTTAACCATGACTGAGTATGGGTATCAAAAACTCAAATAAATCAAAAGAATTTGTTTTGATTGATGGTACGTGTCAAACATGAAAACTTTCATTAGTAACTAAAATATGAAATTATATCTTCAACATTGGGAAATATCATATAAATCATCAACATTTGAACATGATTTATTCAAAAAAACAATAAAATAAAATTCTAGATAGATGTTTAAACATGGATGTCTCTGAAGGGTATCTTTATATTTTTTTTGTTAAAATGATTCATAATTTTTTAATGATAATATTTAACATATACATATAGTAGTAGTGTAGAAAAAAAAAATGAGTAAATTAGATAGATCTAAAAATGTATGTCAACAATGTGTAGATCTAAAGGCAATGACAGAAAACATTAACTGTGTGTGAATATGGGTAAATGTACATCTTCATTTCTAATGAATAACATCTCAAAATTTTTATAGCAGGCCAAACATCTATGGGTCAAACCTACTCTAGAAATATCACAAAATAAATCATCAATATTTGAAATCACTTTTTTTTAAAATATTTGCATCTTTCCATCAGAATAGTAACGTTTTAAATAGTTGAATATTATCCTTTAAATAATTAATAAAAACATTTTTATCCACCATAAAACATGTTTGAATTGATATTTATTTCCATCAAGACTATTATATAAATATTTGATAATATCATGGATTTAAAACTCCTTCATTGAATAGTCAAACTTAAGGTTCCTTAACGTGATGGAAAAAAACCAAATTTAGTGTTGACAACATATTATTGATTAACAAAGTAGGGTTGATGTTAAATATTTTTGTTTCCTCAAATTATGGTTTCTTTTGAACATAGGGTTGATGAACTGTAATTTTTTACTTTCTAAAACATCACGTTTCATACTAATATATGGTTTTTGATCCATACGTTCTATTCCAAACGTAGGGTTTCTTCCTTACATTAAATTTACCAACATATGGTATGAACAATGTTTCGAAAATACTCTAAAACACATTTTTAATACTTCTTTTAATATTACCCGTTGATAATTGCCTTTAATATAATTCTAGAATAAATATTTCCACAAATTTTAGTTTCTAGAAATTCACTTAAAGTAATTTCATTAGTTACACAAATGTGGGTGTTTGTGAGTATCAAAACCAAAAATGAATTAATGAAATTTTTGAATTAACACATTCTCAACACATGTGTGTTCATATAGAACTCTTCATTGGTCGAAATCTTTTATTTCTCATGAGGAGGATTAAATGGAAACCAATAACTAATAAATTCAATAATTTAGTCCTCTCAATCATATAAAAAACACATTTATATTTAATTTTCTCCCCATTCTGATACCAGACAATTTAGAAAATCAGTTATAACCTCTTCAAAGAGAGGGATTAAATGTATTCTTAAAATAACATTAATAAAGGTATTTTATAATATAACATCTCAAATAATAATTATATACACCACATAATTTCAATTTGCTGCATAATAAAAAAATTTCTCAACGAGATTAATTGGATATGGAAAGCACTTACATATTGTCTCGACTTCTGTGAACATACATTATAATCTAGCATCACAGACAAATCTATATTAATCACTTATTTTTGAATGAATTTCATACACAGAAAACCATTTAAAATTAATCTATTTTTAAAATATTTATGATATTATAATTGTGTATTCACAATTGGAAGATGGAAAATCAAGGAATGAGTTTGGAATCATTATGACTATATAAAAGTGAATTGGCTAAAATGAGCGAAGAAGGTAATATATCATCAACGTGTTATAATTGGTTTATAAAATTATTTATTTTCAACATTTAGATGCATAATTAATCACATGAAGCCTAATTTATTAGAATAAAAGAATTACACAAATTTAAAAGAGGAGGGAGCTAATCAAGGAGTGATTCTGGCAGCATAACCACTATTAAAAATGTATTATAGGATGGTTTTAAATATAATAAAGGGTAATATATCATAAATATTTAATCATTTGAAAGTTAATGGGTTTATTATTTCCATATTAAATCATAATAAATTGAAACATAAAGGATTTATCTCAAAATAAGTACTTAAATAAAAAATAAGAGGATTACCATTGCATTAGTTAGTAGATTATTAAACATTTGGAGGAGTTATTATAATCATAGGAACTACTAGGTGAATTTAGAAAGGGAAGGAAGGTATATTCATGATAAAGGCCTTTTAAGTGGAGGTGGATTATTGAACGTTTGGGAGTTATCTCCTTTATTATTGAAAAAGTGGGGCTTTTTCATGGGAAATTAGAGTTCTGTAAGGGGTAAGAATTGAATCCCATGGTCGTTATGTTCGGTTTTTTGTGTTAGGATAATTATTTTTATAAATGGTATGCGAGACATGTGGTTATTAATGTATTACATAATAAAACTTTCTAGATTATATATATATATATTACCTTTTAATTATTATGAACTTGAGATTTCTTATAAACTTATTTTACCCCTATTAATATTGATTAGAAACTATCTATGATAATTATTTTATTGTTTAAAATATAATATGGTTCTTTTGGGAAAATTTTGACATTGGTAAAGAATATTTTTGATCCACTTAAGCTAATTCCCTTTAAAAATATGATAAATTGAATTTTAAATTAAATCATAAGATATAGGGAAAATTATTTTTATAGAATAATTAATTTTATATATTAAGTGTTTTTATTCTTATATACTATTTATTATTAATTGGTCAAGATTTCAAATATATTTTTGTTTTTTTAAACATCATATAAGTGTAATGTTTCAAAATATATTATTATAATTAATTTTGTATAAAAATTATATCAATCTTATAAAATTAATTCTTTGAAAACAACTATTTTAATTTTACCATGGAAATTTATCTTAATCCTCAGTAAAATAATTTCAATCCCAAAAAATAATATTTATATAGTTAAATAACATTTAACTACTAATTCTAAATATAAATTCCATTTTAACATATAAAATTTATATATGTAGGGACAATGAAGTTTAACATTTGAGTGTATAAGACCCGATATTTAGATGAATTTCAAATATCCATCTTATAAATATATCTTAATAAAGAATAAGAAGATTTATTTTATTTTTTGAACAATAAAATACTAACATTTCAAAAATATATTTTAAATATATTTATGAATAAAGGATCTTTACTATTCACAGTGTGTTATTGTTTAGGATATGATATTAATTATATATAGTAGAGTAACATGTGTTACAAGAGAAGTTTCCTAAAAAAGGAATAATAAATAATTCAATTAAACCATGTCAGAAATCCATGAAATAACAACACATAAATAAGTATTTTATAATTTATTAATTTGAATAGTTTATAATTACTAAACAAATGGCGAGGGATCAAGATATATACTGAATGAAAAATGGATTCTTCACATTATGTAAAAATGAAATTTTCTGAGGGTTGGTAAAATTATGATTACCCAAGAGCGCTTGATAATTTCGGTATAATTTTCAATAAAGTAAGTTAAGATGAAAATACATTTATCACTACCTTTCCAGCTCAAGATGAAATTTTAAATAATGATGATCAAATTGGAAAGGCACAACTGGTTGAATGGTATGAATGGGAAAAGGTTACCAAACCCATTCCCCAGAAAAAAGAAATATGAAATAAATATGAAATCCATGATCTACATAGAATCTCACAGTTTAAAAATAAAAATGATAACTATAATGAATATATACAGATACTTTAGATCATTGAAGAGGATCATCACTAGGTTGAGATCAGTATTGCATTTCAACTACTCCTACTATGAAATTGTTTAATAACTCCCCATTTCACCTTGAGTATTTTTCATATATTTCCTAGTAGGGAATTTAATGTTATATATAGATAAGGATAAATAGAAGATATTTTATACAATATATAAAAAAGAATTTATCCATCATTTATTTTTTCAGTATCCCATAATAATAAAAATATAGTGTATCCATTAAGGGAGAAACATGAAGAGGAGCTACCAAGAGATGTGTCAAATATAAAAACCTAAAATTTATGGAAGCATTTGTAAAATATTAAACTAATATATTGAAATTAAATCTTTTACACTTGTTTTTTACTATAGAAAATAAACTTATAAAGGGTTGTGTTGGTTGATGTGTTGGGTAAGATAAAGTGACCACAAAATTACTCACACTGGAAGCTTCTGATGTGTCTATTGAGATATGTATATGCTACAAGATATTTTTTTAAAATCAATTTAGACAATCAAAATAATGATGAAATATGTAATGATATCACATGATAGAGTTTAAAATGGATAGATTTGTTTTTTTGGTTAATAATCTCTTTCTTTATACACAAGGTTAACCCACATAGACTTATATTATCACAACAAAAGTCACTAGGTTGTATTGTCTATAATGCATACCGGATCTAAAATATATTCAAAGGTAGTAATTAATATTTAAATAGGGAGAAGAAGTTTCTTCAAAAATGATTTCATATGTGGTTGTAATAATTCTATATTTCTATGAATTTATTATCAATAAGGGGGAGAAAATAAAGGAACACACATATTTCCATAATGAGAGTTTTGTGGTACTGACAATAAATACAATGTGTAAAATTTAATTTTCCACACATAGATTGTAGTTTTTGATAATAATGGTTTTTTTAATATGTGTTAGAGATGTGTGGAAGAAATGATGATTTGTTACAACTAAAAAACCGAAAAATTAAGGATATGAATGTGTAAGATTATTTCATGGATGAGTATTGAGAGGGAATGAAATTTTTGTCAAAGAATGCTATAAGATGAGTTGTTTTCTTAATGTAAATTCATTTATATATACAATGAAGGAACATTTTTTAGGCATGATGAATGATTTTATCATCATCAATATAATGAAGGAGCACAAAAGATTTAGAGTTTTTAATATGAACTAAAGTTTTGAATGAGTTCAGATGAAGATGGATAATGGGGAGATTGAATAATGAATGTTAGTGAATAAAGTTTCAATATAAAGTTTTGAGAAGATGGAGAATCCATAAATGGAAGTAAAAAATATATGAGTTTACTTATTAATTTATGATGAATCATTGGATGAAAATTGTAGAAATATATCTATGTATGGACTTTGTAAGGTTGGGACAACCATCACCATACGGTTGAGTCAAATATGTTATATGGTTTGCATAAGTATCTATAAGGTTTGTATAAACATCATGATAAAGTTTATAGAATACCTCATAAGGTGGATACACAACTGTGTATGGGTTGTACATTATTTAAAAAGGTACTATACTTATATAAACATATTTCTCAAGATAAATTATTCATAAAGTATAAAGGACTTCATAAAGTTATATTTGCCTTTTGAAAACTCTATGTTACCCCAAACATTATGAAATCAAAATAGATATTAATAAGGTATAGGGATCCATTATTGTGAAAACTAAAAGAACTATGTTAGTAATAAACTTTAGTTTGATATTATGTGAAAAATTAGGAAAGAAATCTTAATGAATTCAATTTTGAATAAAAGTATACAATTCTATTGAACTGTGATTTAAGGATTAAAAAACGTTTAGTATCTAAATGGAACTTCATTCATGATTATAAAATAAAATGAATATAAAATTTTATTATGTGACGAAAAATGTTTGCACATTCCAAAAGGAGGTTCCATGTCATAGTTCATACAAACATACACACATGTATGAATATTTTAAATGATTTACTAGTTATGGGATTTTTGGAGATTTTTAGATAACAATATTTAAATATCATGAGGAGAATGATGAATTAAACATGTTGAGAGACAAGTGAGGAGTTTACTTGATTCAAAGGTATTTTTAATGAGATTAAAATGTTATTTCAAATTAAGTAATAATATTTAGATTTTGAAAATTAGGATGACATTATACCATGATTAATTGAGTTTCCAAAGTTTTACTTTGTAAATTAATATTCATAATAATATTTTTTGAATATATATGTAAATGTGATAATGATGAAGAATAGGAAATGATTATTTTTATACTAATATAATCTTTAAGAACATATATTTTTATTGAGGGATAAAATCCCAATGCATCCAAGCATACACATTTTTATTTATGAAGAAAAAAAGAAATCCTAGAATAAAACTATATCATACCTAATAGTTAAGGAGAGGAGGAGGTAAGGCTATTGATATTCTCTATCTTTTTATTTGATACTTTTCTATAATGAGAATAAAATGTGATTTATAATCACAATGTGTATGATTTTATGGAAAATTACAACATACAAGAAGTTTTGTTGATTATTATATGGAATTTTATGATCGATTAATTTATTAATTGGAGGGACTTTTCAGATAGTTTTACCCACATAAAAAATGCCATCAACTAGTGCGATATAAATACTGTGGGTTAAAGTTAAAAAATCTTATTAGATGTTATATTAGGGAAGAATATAATTATTATATTGTGACATATGGATGATAACTTCCCAACCCTTGTGTGTTGCTTGATTAGGGACATATTATTACTATAATATAACAGTGAAAAATTTTTTATTACCGAGAGTAAATCATGGGTAGGAATTATATCCCAAATCGTTTTTTGAACCATGTAAAACCTCATGTTCTACCTTTCCATTTTATTTATGCATTTAATTTTTAGGTGAGGGTTAAGTGTACATCAAAAAAACCATTTTTATTAACCCAGATAAATATTGTAGTAAAAGTGGGGGATAATTGAATTGAAATATAAAAATAAGTAAAACGTTTTGAATACTTATTCACACCTCCACCCCCTTAGTGTATCTTTGAGATCCAATGGGCTCTATAAGTAACATTTTTATATGTAAAAGTAAAATTTAGAAAGAATAAAATTAAAATTTATGTTATATAATGGTTATCCAGATCACAAATTCAAAACTTCTTAAACTACACTAGAATATGTAAAGGTGTTTTTCGTTATCTAACAAAAATATGTCTACTAAATTGGTTTCCTACATATTATGATACACAATAAATCATAAGTTATAACTGATAATATAGTAAACTTTGAATTCTTTCACACTATGGGACTAATGGATACTCTAGAATGGGGCATAAATGGAGTTCAACAATTCATCCTATACAAAGATACCCATGTGTTAATCAAGTCACAAAAGTATAATATCATGTTATAAAAAGGTAGTAACACCATGAATCATTCTATCAAATGATGATGTAATTATAATTTGAATAAGAAACCTCCATTTCACTTGGTAATGTAATATATTTACTCATGAGTTGTAAAATATATATAATTAAAATAGAGATACTGATGTAACCTCCCAAACATGAATTCCACTCAACAGTTCCACAATAAAAATTGGGTACATGGACTCAAGCGCATCTCCTCAAACACCAGAGGCAGCCGACTAGCAGTGAAGGACTATGGGTTGCCTTTTGGGAGACTATTCCCTCTTACCAGACTGTAACATAGTGGTACAAACATATAGATCAAAAGAGGGAGTAGATATGATAGTTAGGGAAAAAATAATTACAGGAATAGATTATAATTCTAAAAAACATATGATATATAGTGATGAAAATTTCATGTGTATAAAAATCATCCAAAACAAGTATACAAAAATCATTACAACACATCTATCAAAATAAACAAAGTACAAAATCACTATCTATGGATTGAATCAAGAGCCGTAGCTTTGTCATGTTCTCCCTTTCCTCTATGAAATGAAAAATTTCTTGCCTCGAACCACTAGTTCTTTCTGTGGTACTGACCTTCATCCATATAGTCTATCATGGTACCCAACTATGACCCGACTAGGGTATGATATACAATACTAGTTGTCTACCACCCAAGGGTCTATATCAAAACCCAGTCATGAAATATAAGCTATGAAGAGTGCAATAATTATATCCCAAGTAATAAATAATAAAAAAGGAATTCTCCCATGAAATCAATACTAAAAAACACATGATATTATGTATCCAAACAAGGATATCTATAAAACATAGGTCAGGATCTTATGATAAGTAAGATACAAACAATATAGAAATAACTACCATTTCCTCAGCATACATCCAGACATATCATGTCAACCAAAACCTTGTCATATAACTTGTGTATCAAAACATTTGGCCCTATCGTATCACCATAGGTGTTGTATCAAACACGACCATTCCATACAACCATGTATATCACATTTAACATGGTCGTGTCGTATAATCAAGACGTTAGTAACACCATAACTGATCCTTATAATCAATAATGTCAGATACCTTGGGGATGGATCAAATGTATAGTAGACCAAGGCATCCTCATCGATCCCTAGGAGAATCTAAATGGAAAATTAGTTTGGCTAGAGATGGGGTCCACGGATCTTGTCTACCAACTATGTACACTAAGATCCATAGATAAAATAGATCCATGTGGTATCAAGGCCCAAGTCATCCCAATAAATCATGACCCAATTAGAAATGTCATCCAAGGTTCCACTACTGTGTTCAAAACCCATGAGAGAAACATACATGGAATCTAATGGAATCGGGATCTAAGGTACACTAACCAAGGAACCCACTGTAATTTAATTCATGACATTGTATTCATCAATTTACAATCATTAAATTCCTAGAGTATACCCAGTGATATAACAAATCTATATTCAAATACAATCAATGATTTTACCAACTCATATAACATTTTGATATAATTCATTTAATCAATTTACGAAAATCATAACATTTTAACTCATAGAAAATGATGAAATTATCATCCTAAAACAATAAATCCAATTTAATTTAGTTTATTATAGGGTTCCTCTTCCCAGGGAAGCACAAACACTCACCCACCGAGTGGTTTAAAAAACAATGGAAAAGGGAACACTACATGATTGGAATTGTTTTGTGAATCGTCCACAAAAAATTCTCAAGGAATATATAAGGAATCTCTAATAGGTTGCATTACATTTAAATAAATTAATCACTTATTTTTTAGGGACCAATATAGAATGTATGGAAGGATACATAATATAACAAGAATAATTAACCACCCATCCACAATGTAAAAGTATAAAACACCTATCTTAGGTCTATTGTATAGTGCTCTTCTAGCATAATTTTATGATTCGAATCATATTAAAAGAAAAATGGAGAACATACAAAAACCTTAAAAATAGGGCATATGAGCTTTTACATAAACAACACAACTGATAAAAAGTTAAATGAAGAATGATACGAAAGGAATAAATATGTTACTGGCATAGATCCAACAAAAATAATGGTAGAAGAAATGAAGTATGAATCTACAAACAGAATCCAATACTAGATTTAGGCTTCCCTGGGGATTCTTGTAGGTGAGAGGGTAGTAGTGGGGACTTCTATATGAAAAATAAAGGCCCCTGCCAATATTTAAAAAAAACTGTTTATTCCATTTAGAAATCATTTAAATTCCTTATACACCATCCAAATCTTGAGGCTATTTCTCCTTGATAAAACACTTTACATGACATGAAAGTTTCTACCCATACAAATACACATCATGTAATGATTACACACAGCTTAATCCATTTAAAAATATTTTAATTGGCCCACAAAATACTTCATTACTCCCACTTACATCCTCCCTAACAACCCAATCGGGTCATATGCATAACATTTGGGTCAAAAATAAAAATAGAACCTAAAAAAAGTTTAATCTGAAATAAATGGATATCTACCTTGTGGAAAAAACTAGGATCATAAAATATTCTCCCCGTTAAATAAACTCATCCATGAATTAACCACTCGATGGCTTGTCAAGATTCTTTTTAGAATTTATCTGGTCACTAAGCATGTATATTGGCCTCTTGATCACAAGTATATTCCTATAAATGGTCATGTTTAAATTGGACATGTACTGGTGGAACTGACTGACCTCAGAGAACCTTCATTATCCGATTAAAGAAATGAATATGATGCTTCTTAAAGGAGTCATCAACCAATAAAACCACCTCCTCAGGCTACAGACTATGAGACGAGTCTGAATTATAATGGTTAAACTGGGATATGAGGAAGACATCATTCATGGCCAAGTACCTTTGAGGAAACTACAATCGATAGGCTACCAGCCTAACTCTATCCAAAATCTAGAATGAACCAACATATTATGGTGAAATATTACCCTATCTCATGATCCACCTAAGTTTAATCCTTAGTAAGATATGAAAAAAATACCCTATCCCAAACCTAAAACTCTAGTGGTTTTTGATGAATATCATCTTAATATATCAATCAATACTATGTTGTAGTAATCCACTTACTAATTATGATATCTATAGAGACTGTGTAGTAGTAAACTACTTCTTGATAAAATTAGCCTATTCAAAAGAATCCTTCACAATACGTGGTCCTAGTAATGCATCTCTACCATCTTGTAACCAGTGTAGCGGAGATCGACATGGATTACTATACAAATCCTCATAAGGGGACATCTATATCATCACCTGATAGCTACTATTGTATGAAAAACCAACTGAGGGTATATGCCTCTCCCAAGATTGAGCAAAATCTAGGATGCCAGATCAGAGTATATTATTAAGAACCAGTATCATATGATCTGACTATCCATCAATCTGAAGGTGGAATTTTGTGCTTAGGAGAACCTATAAACCCAACGAATCTATGAACTCTACTAAAAATGAGATATAAATTGGGAGTCCCAATATGAAATGATATTTTGAGGGACCCCATGAATTCATACAATCTCATGGATATAAAATTCCCATGATCATCGGCACTGAATCTCATCTTGATCAAAAATACATGAGCAACCTTCTAGGGCTTGTCAAAAATAACCCAAACCACTTCACTACCTCGAGTAAACATTGTCAAAATAGTCATGAAGTTCATTGAAAAATAAACCCTTTTTGACTTAGTAATATTTAACTGTTGTAAAATCCCACTTGGTCACTGATGTTCTACCATCACCTATAAATAGTTGGAACACCTTGTAAAAAACAAACTACATTTCATTTTACAGAAGACCACAAGTACTGAAAACATATGTTGCGGTAAATATTGGTGTCATTGGGATTCACTTACCAAATTGAGGCATTAAACATCCACGTCATCACCTTGTGTATGTATTCTAGAACCCACACACGACCATGGATATGCAGAGCCTCATCCTAACCTTCCTTCCATCAAGGATGTGGTTCCTCACTTCCATACTTTTCTATTGGTCTTGGCCCAATGAATTCAATAGCTACCTCATCCTCACTCAATCCAGTAGTGTATAGTTCACAACTAAGGGTGATAGAATAGTTTTCCCCTAACTATTCTGCACCACCAAGCACATCATAGAGAATGAGGTAATAAGCTATTACTCCCTACTAGCCTAGTGAACTTCCTGCATCTGATTCCTCAAGCTCAGTGCATTGGGCATTGAATTTCCCTTCCTAGAAATATTGGCAAGCTCAATGTCAAAATACTATAGGTACTCAACCATCATTCAATGCCTCAGATTATGATAATGCTTCATAAATATATTCTTAATTATTTTTTTGGTATGTGTAGCCCAAAAACAGATCTCCTAGTAAATAGTATCTCCAATAGTGCCATGAAAGAAAATCTACAGGTAACTTCAGATCTTGTATAAGGTAATTATTCTCATGTGGACACAACATCTGAAAACCATTTTCTATGAATCTGTCCCCTACATTATAACTACTCTAAGCCCAATGCATGAAGCATCAAAATACACTGTGTAACTAATACCTAGATCTAGAAGAATTAAGATCATACCTGATGTCAATCTCCCATTCACCTTCTAAAAGGATATCTTGTAGTTTTCTTAGCATAAAAACTCTACAACCTTGTTATTCAACCTCATCAACAGTGATTCTATGTGTGGGAAGTTCTTTCTGAAACATCAGTAATATCAAACTATCCCCAAGAAACTCCATATGTCAAATACACTCATCTGATTCTCTCTAGAAACTATAAATCTTAAATTATTAGGTTCAAGATACACTCCTTTCTATGAGATAATATGACCATAAGATGTCAGTCTTATCCATCAAGAAGTTGAACTTTTGGAGATTGGCCAATAACTAATCCTCTCTTATTATATCCAAAATGATCTCATGATGTTTCTCATGTCCATGTTAATTGATAAAATACACCATGTTATCTTCCAATAAAACTACCATAGAAATTTCAAAATAAGGATGGAAAACTCGGTTCATCCGTTCCTTGAATAACTACTCTAGCTTTTGTGAAACTGAACAACATATCCATATTCTCGTATAGATCATACCTGCTATGAAAATATGAATGATGTTTTTTTAAATGATTAACACACACTAGGTGATATCCTAACATAGAATAAATTTTTGATAGCACTCAAACTTCTCAAAGCTGATCAAGCAAGTCATCTATCTATTAAAAGGGATATGAGTTCTTAATCTTCATATAGTTCAATTTCTATTAATCCACACATAGCCTACGTTTACCATACACGTTTATGTAAAAAGGACTGTAGAACCCCAAAAATAGGTAATGTGTTGAATAATCCTCTTTTCTTAGAGATCCTTTAAATACTTGATGAAGCGTTGTCGTGTGCGCTCTCAAAAATATTTATACTAACTGTAGCACAGTAGCTGACCTAGGTCGATCTCTTGAGGAGATTTGGTAGTCAATCACTCACTATTTATAATTCACTATGTCTGTATAAACTAAAATGACCAGAAATTATATTTGAAAATTGAAAATGAAAAACTAAACGTAAATATTCAGATTCAATGAAACAGAATGAATGCAGAAAAAATGATGTTAAGCCATAAAAAATACATTCCTGAGAGCATCACCCCGAGTGAAACTTCATTGTTTCATTATTAGTTTCAAATTTTCATAATGGACATGCTCTATCAGATGCATCAACATCCTCCTTTGCATATGGTTTTGAACATATGTTACTCTCAGTGATCGCCGAGATACCACACATCCACCTCTTCAATATATGGAAAATATTGCAGAAGAGAAATCTAAACCTCATGTGGCAAGTGGAGACACAAAGGCGCCTTGCCCACTAAGATCCCCCTCTGTCTAACTCTAAGAAAATAAATAAAATTAATACATGAATGTTCGAGTACTTGGGTTTCTCACTGGATTACTCCCCTAGGAACTTCCCCGGGTTAGATACTTGTGATCATGAGTATAAGAGATCCCAGTGAAGAGAAAATGGGGGGAGAAAACAAAAGAGAGAATAAAATGAAGAGAAATAAGAACACTTAAATAAAAATATGTAATGTAATTACAGAATGAAAATAAAATAAAACAAAAGACTAAACTACATAAAATGGCCAACAAAGGCTATTCCAAATTTTCAAACCCTTAGAAATTAAAGGGGGATACACTTTTATAGGGAAAGGGTGTAACATTTTGTCTCTAAAAATTGTCTCTGAATGTATGCGCGTGGATGGCCTCATTAAGGACAGAATTTGGGAATTTATTCTACTTAAAAGTTGTTCCATTACTTCTCCTCTATCCACCCATGATAATTCATAATGATTGGCCCTGTTTGGAAAGAGATATGGTCACTTCACTCATGATATTTAATCTAGCCAGGCTGACTTTTCGTATTCCAGTACACCGAGGTCCAACGCATTAAATTCCTTGAAAATGAAAGATCCAGACGCATCTATCCTTATGAATGTTATTACTCCGTATGTCTTCCAGTTCCATGTAAATTTTAAACTCCAATGGGTCGGAAATATATGATATATGATCCCAGAAATGAAATTATGTAGTTCTATGCACAGTTTTTGAGGCCTGGTTTCTGAGCTGCATTTGAGCATCCAAATGATAGATAGAGATTTGGGTCCAGAAGGATAAAATGAATATCATCGAATATAAAAACCTATATATTAATAATTTTTTTATGTTGATCAGTTTAGAATAAGTTATGGCCGAAACAGTCAAATAAATTAAAACTGTTGAAATCCAAAATAAGCAAATTTTCCAATTAAGCTAAAAAATACTCCTAAAACTATAAAATATGAAAATGTCCCTTAAAACAACACATTGGTGGGATTAAAATCCTTATAATTCAGAATAAAATAATTGAAAATATTTGTTCTATACATTCCCCCACACTTAAACATTTCACTCATGGCCATTCATTTATACCAAGGTCAAAACAAACTTCTCAAAGCATAAATGACAACACAACTCAATTATCATATCATATAAAATATCATGCCTCCTACATCGATAGAAATTTAAGAACTCCTCAAGAATCATATGAATCAATTCAATATCATGTTAATCCTCAAATTCATGTCGTACATACCTCCTCGAAAAAATATTTCTCTCTTCAATCAAGGATATTTAATATGGAGTTTTTCTCATTCTCAAAACATTTGTGATCACCATAGTCTTTATATCCTCCTAGTATCTCTACATCATAGACTCACAAATGTTTCAATCATGAGGTCTTTTTCATGGGTTGTTTTTAGGCATAGGTTTGTCATGTTTAAAATGTACAAATATTTGAGGCAGAATTAGGAGGGTTAAGCTCTAAAGTAAAGTAAATGCATGAAAACAGTTTTACTCAAGAATGGTGTGCTCCTCAATCTGCTCAAAAATTAATCACCTTCAAAAACCTATTATTTTGGGAATTTAACACTTATAATTTCAGAATCAATGATTTTCATCCCTCTTTTCCCCATTATAGCATTGTTTCAGCTTGAATTTAGATCTAGATTTCTCTTTAGAATTAGGTTTTGGAGGAAGAGAGAGGTAACTTTTGATCTTCTTCCCCGATCTCCACCACATTGGTGGTCTTTTCATTAGCACCCAAGGTCTACTGTATTTTTGTTGTATAAGAAATTTTTGGAAAGGATAAGTCAGAAAATAATTCAGTTTGAAAAAGATTAAAACATGATGAATCAATCAAGAAATCTTCCCTTTCAAGTATGTCATCTTGGAAATTGAACTCTTCTGGAAAGGCAATTGGAAAATACATATCAACAGGAACACTTTATTCATCATCTTCCAAAGCAATAGAGGGGTAAAAAGGTTTTCATTGTTCAATATGAAGCATGGGAAGATGATGTTTTAGGTTATCTTCAACAATGGGATTCCAAGATTCTTTCAAAAAATGTTGATCTCCCATAAGTGTATCAGCTGGAATGTGTACATCAAGGACCTCCTCGAGAAATGGTTTAGTACGAGATGATATGATTAAATACATTAGTAGCTCCTTCTCACCCTATTCAGGTTCTTGGATGTAAAAAATGAATGGTGAAATCTCTTCCACCACTCATTCAGGTTCAGGTTCTGGTTTAGGTTCAGGTTCAGGTTCAGGTTCAGGTTGCTGCATCACTGAACGAATATATTCATCAAACATTTTAGCATTTCTCTTCAGTTTTTGAATTTCTTCATGAAGTAATTTCGTATGAGATTTTATAATTTCATCTTCTGGTTGCACCTGAGTTTCTTTAGTCCATGCAGAATAATCACCATTGAAATACATCATGAAAAAATATGTTTTTTTTGTTTTTGGAATTTATGGTTTTTTTGTTTTTTTAAATGAAAGGAAGAAAAATAATTTACAATATGTGAATAAAAATATTGAATTAAGACCACTTGGATCCCCAAAAATGGAACCAATTTAATGAAGTGTTGTCGTGTGCGCTCTCAAAAATATTTATACTAAGTGCAGCACAATAGCAGACCTAGGTCGATATTTTGAGGAGCTTTTTCAGTCAATCAATAACTATTTATAATTAAATATGTATATATAAACTAAAATGACCAGAAATAAAATTGTATAATTTAAAATGAAAAACTAAAAGTAAATACGCAGATGCAATGCAACAGAACTAATCCAGAAAAAATTATGTTAAGACAGAAAGGAGACATTCCCAAGAGCATCACCGTGAGCGACCCTTCATCTTCTCATTATTAGTTTCTAATTTACTTAATGAAAATGATCCACTGTATGCATGAACATCCTCCTATTCATATGGTTGTGAACATAAGTTTCTCTTAATGATCGTCGAGAGACCACACATCCACCTCCTCAATCGAGGGAAAATATTGCAGAAGTGAAAGCTAAACGTCAGGTGGCAAGTGGAGACACAAAGGCACCTTACCCACTAAGATCCCAATCGGTCTAACTATATGAAAATAAGAAACATTAAGAAATTAATGTTCAAGGACTTGGGTTCATCACTGGATTACTCCCCCGGGAACTTCCTTGGGGTATCTACTCATGATCATTAGTATAAGAGATCACAGTGAAGAGAAAACGGGGGGAGAAAACACAAGAGAGAATGAAATGGAGAGAAAGAAGAACACTTAAATAAAAATATGTAACGAAATTACAGAATGAAAATAAAATAAAACAAAATACTAAACTACAGAAAATGGCCAACAAAGTCTATTCTTAAGTTTCCAACCCTTTGAAATGAAAGAGGGATACACTTTTATAGGGAAAGGGGGTGACATTTTGGTTCCAAAATTAGTCTCCAAATGTATGCGCTTGGATGGCCTCATTAATGACAGAATTTTGGAATGGATCCTTCTTACAGTTTGTTCCATCACTTCTCCTCTACGGACCCGCGAATGCTCAGCTTGATTGGCTGAGTTAGGAGAGTGAGATGGTCGCTTCACCCATTATATTTAATCTGTCCAGGCTGACTGTTTGAATTCCAATACATCGATTTCTAACACATTAAATCCCATGAAAATGAACGATACAGACGATACTATGTTAATTAAAGTTCTTATTCCTTATGTCATACATTTCCATGTAAAATTTCAGATCCAATGGGTCATCCATTTATGAGATATAGGCCCAGAATGAAAATTATGCAGTTCTGTGCACTGTTTTCAAGGCCTGGTTTGTGAGCTGGATTGGAGCTTCCAAATGATTGATAGAGCATTGGGTCTAGAAGGATACAATGAAGCTAATAAACCCTAGAAACATATAAAATAAGAATTTTGCAATTTGGATTAGTTCAGAAAATTTTATGGCCGAAACATTAAAATAAATGAAAACTATTTAAATCCAAAATAAGCCATTTTTCTAATTAAGCTCAAAAAAACTCCTAAAACTATAAAATATGACAATTTCCCATAAAATTACACATTGGTGGGTTTAAAAAAATTTACATTAAGAAAAAAATAATTGAAATTATTTGTTTTATCACTATTCTTAACCCCTCCAAAACCATCATATCCATCCTATAAGGGGTAATGGAAACCAGTGTATCCCCTAGTAATTGATTGATGGAGATTTCAGCGTTTATCATAAAAGGTGGACAAGAAAAATAACCCAAGAAAACATCCTTGAAACTATCAACCATTAGTGGAATGTTTTCCTAGAATAATTCCTGATCATCTATATATAAACTAGTAATCTGGGTTATCACCTTGCTTATCCCACGATACTGTGGTCTAGAACATCTTCCTTAGAAAACCATTCACCCTTGTGAGTGTAAATGGTGCCCACTAGTGATGTGAAAGTCACCCTCCAATGATATTAGTCAAAATGGGCTTGATAAGATAGAATCCAATCCATACTGAGTATGACATCAAACATAGTCATATCTAGGAAAAAAATATTCCAAATGAAGCGACACCCACAAACCTGATGGGGGACTCCCTGTGCAGTCATACATGATCCATTATAATACCCAATAGATTGTCAAGAATAATTACTCCCTCACAATGCCGATTAACATGATCAAAGATTTACACAAAATGTATAGATATAAAAATGTGTGATTAACCTATGTTAAAAAGAGTAAATACAGGAGTAGGGGTAACTAAAATTGTATCTCTCAGAGTAGAAGGCCTAGTTCCATGCTTATGAGGGGTCTCCTATAAAAAATAGATTTTTTCTGAACTATGACCATATGACACAACCTCACTTCCTGGAGTTGGGACGCTATGCTATCTCAATACAACTGGTGTCTGGCTACATAAACCACCACCACAAACTTAGCTTCATCGACTACTACTACTCTAGCTCCCTGCCTCATCCCGAGTTGTGAAACCTGCGCTCAAACATAGTGTCGAAGATGAACCCTACCACTCACTTATTGAGGTAAGGTCATGTATAAATGTAGATTTTGGCCCATCTTACTACTTTATCGGCACTTGACTGGGTCACAAATACACTAATTCATCCCATGACCCAGTCTTCCACACTGATGATAGAAACCTACTCTTCCAACACTAGAGGAATGGCTGGTACTCATCTCATAGGGAGCCAAACAAAGGTGCATCTTACCAAAGTACTATGAACCACAGGATCAAGAGATTTCACTACTATTCTCTATTCCCCCATCTCCCCTTAGGCTATAGTCTGTAATTAGCACCTAAGTTTATATATGAGTAGATGTCATCTATCTAACCAAATTGACCTAAGATCTTACAACATATTAGAGAGCTTCCTTGAAGCATCTAACCCTCGATAACTCATTAGAAAAGTATGTTAGCACAAAATTATGCATCTATGTAAATCATTTTAAGCACTCCATTACAGTAATTACTCCTTTATCCAGATGCTTGAACTTACTAGCATTCTTTGATATTAGAGAATCTAGGTAAAAGTGGTTATAAACCCAGGTTTAGAAATCAACCCAAACCATATCTCGCAGCCAGTTATCATGGTTCATAATATCCCCTAGTGATTTTCTACTCCTAGAATCATATCTGTTGCAAGCTTTAAACTCATCATAGGAGGTTTCTCTAGATTCTTAAAGATCGATAGCATAGACATAATCCATAGATCAGTATCTTGTGGACTCAAATCCATAGAAAATGTGGGAGGATGCTGCTACTAGAACATCCAAGTCAGCTAATCGATAGATGAGGCAAGCTATTGTTCTCCATCAAAATTATGCATAAAGCAGAAAAACACCTCAAAAAATTGTGCCTCTGTATCTGTGTCCATTGAAACTATTGGTTCCATATTTGGAACTATAGTAGGATTCACCGATATCGCATGGACCAGCAGCTCCATAGCATGGTTTTCACCACCCTCCTATCATCTGATTGGAGGTCACTGTGGAGGCGTGTCTCCACAATATCTACCCTTATGTAATGGTTTGGTGAAATAGAAATATCCATAAAGTTCATAAGATACACTAACTACAACCACTCAAAAGTGGGGTCAAGGTTAAGCTCTCTATTTCTCAAGTTAAATTTCTGTTAAATTCAAATTCATATAACATTTCTCATATAAATGGTATAACCAAATGTAAAATCATCTATGATCCATAAGCTCCCATTATCCCCATGAAATGAAATATATCATCCACTGAATACAAAAAACATGATATAGTGCATGCGATTATTGGTGAATGACTCAACATGCCATGTTGGCTACTTAAGGTATCTGTTTTTAAGAACCTGAATCATCTTTTCAGGTATGTCATTCCTTTTCATATGTTTTTGAGAAAGAGAGAAATTTATGAATACTTTTAAAGTACATTCTGTGTACTTTATAAGTACACACCATGTACTCGGTTACCGCAGGTAGCCGTGTGCTGGCCGTGTAGCGGCCTTGCACACAGCTGGGTGTGGTGACCTGGAAGCCGCCTAAAGCGAGGCTTGGTAAGGGTAAGTACACACCATTTACTTCAAAAGTACATGCTTTGTATTCTCTTTATTTCATTAAACGTACCGGGGTCACGACTAAGGGACAGAACCATCTCTTTCTAGGTCTAGTTCGCTTGAGAGAGACCGTATGACCGTGATCTTTTTCTGATCCCCCAGTTGATCATCTGTTCTCTGAATCGACTACCATCGATTGCGTTGGGATCGCATTGGCAATCTGTTCCTTCTTCTAGAACATTATTTCCGGATTCATTCCCTTTTAAGATTTATCTTCGGTTGAATGTTTTATAATTGTATGTAGATATACGGTGTTCTTGAGTGATTCAAGTCTTTAGGTTCATGTATGATGATCCTAAAACTCATAGGTTGGTGGTTTGTGCCATTATATAGAATGTCTTTGAGTTATATGTTAAATATTTCCCAATACCCTTGAACGGGGTATTGCGTGTTTACTATTTTAGACCTGTTAATTTCCTACTAGGATTGTATGTTGTAATTGAGGTTAATTGAATGTGAATATGTTTAATTTCTATGCATTGGAAGTGTTTTCCCATGCATGTTCTGTTTATGACTATTTGGTCTTACTTAGCCTGTTAAGATACCTTTTTTGATTCGCATTCCTAGTACAGTTGGATGGAGTGTTTGTTTATTTGACATGATGTTATGTTTTAGATTGTTGTCCAAGTAGTTCTTGAGTTTTACTTTGGTCTTATTTCATTGTTGTGCTTGTTTGACTTATACAGGGTCGTGAGAACCTGGTGTAGTAGACCATAGGGATAATGGATGTAAGGGCTTCTCCAGAGTGTCTATTTTTACTTTTACGATGCGAGACCATAGAGGGAATTGACGTAAGTTCTTCCTCAGAGTGTCTGTAGTTCTTCAATGTAGGCCACAGGGGGAATGTGACGTAAGTTCTTTCCCAAAGCGACATTTAGTTATCGATACGAGTATATAGGGTGAATTGATTGTGAGTGCTTCCTCAGAGAGTCTATGTTTAAGATGAACCAAAGGGCTTAGACTATGTGTACTTCCCAAAGGGTTGCTTGTTCATAATTGGTTGAACCGGAGGGGTTTGTTTGTGAGAACTCAAAGAGGGGTACCTTCTTTGATTTGGTGCTTACTTGTTATATGAATTTGAATGAAATTGAACTGTAGGAATATTTACTACTGAATACTTTCTTGTTTACTACTCTTTTTACTTATTTCCTACCATATATTCACTGACTGTTAGGAAGAAATATTTCAGTGGTTTCCTAATGGGATTTAGTCTCCCACCCTGTTTGGGTCATGATTTTGGGCCCAAATAGATTATATAGTAGCAGTTGTAGATAAGGGAAAGAGCCCATCTACATCAGGTACTTGACTGCATTGAAGCTGGAGATCATGGAACCAAGAAAAGGCTTGGGATGCCAAGGAGTTTTCTTGTTTTCATTTTTACATTGGTTTAGTATTGAATTTCACCATTGTGACATGTTTGGATACATTCCTAGAAATATGTATCATGCATCATTTATATATGTTCTCCAGGAGTTTCTTACTTATAGTTTTTTTCTGTTTACTACTGTATGGTATTATTACTGCTTCCACTATTGTATATATGTTGTAATTATTCTGTGTACTCTGACAATGAGGGCATAGTTTCCCCACTATCACACCCAAGGCCGTCACTGCTAGTCGGAAACCTCTTAATTTGGGGAAATGCGCTCGAGGCCATGTGACCAACTAGGCATAGGGAACCTCTAGGTGGCTTCAGGAACTGGGGCATTACAATGTGGTATCAGAGAAATTCATTTCTTCTTGAAAAAATGTTTGGGTCCTATATCTAGGGATAAGAAGGAATAGGTACATGGTAATAAGCAGTGCCCGAGAGTAGCTAGCCCATGTACAGGGAAAATCCAATCTACCTCGTTATTACAATTTTTCTAGTTTTTCAATTTTAAGATTTATTTTATTTCACTATTGGGTGATTCACTTGATTTGTGCTATTATCATTAATGTGATTGAGGTTCTATTTCTGTTTCAACCCAATGAGATGAGGATATTTCATCTCATGCATCATATAGGCACTTCCTATAAATCACATGTCATGAATTCTTTCCATGCCTTTTAGGGTGAATTTGCGATTTCATGTTGTTGTGATAGATGTTTTTCTAGATATGAATGTTGTTGTGATAGATACCATGATAGAATACCTGCTTTTGATAGGGTATTTCTTTGTGTAAGTTCTTGTTTGAATGAATTCTAAACATTAGTTCTTGAGGTGTTATGGGACCTCATAAATCAGAATTTGGTTGATCATTGAGTTTTCCCCTTGTATATGACATGTATAAGATGCCAATCTTTGATTAGATAGGAGTATGGGCCCTCAAGGATCGGAATTTGGAACTTTAAATGTTTGTTTCAGTGTTTTTCGGGGTTCAAGAATAGTTTCTGAGGATTAATGTCCAGAGAAACCCAGAATAAACAGCGTGTAATGTTTAATACATTCCATGTGTTCTTTAGTTCAGGAAGGAACTATTTTTCTTATGTACATGTCATGTAATGTATGTACACACTGTGTAGTATTTAACCGTGTCTCAAGCTATGTGGGTAGGGACACTGGGTCTCAAAATCCTTGGTAGGATAGGTCGTGTACCAGATGTACATGTCGTGTTGTAGAACCGTGAAACCAGTCGTTTCACTAACAAACATGGGTCGGTTCTTTCCTTTCTAATACACGTTGTGTCTGTCTGGAACACGTCGTGTAGTGTAACTTGAGTACCCGGCCGTGTAACGAACAACACAGGTTGGAAATATCTTCCTAGTAAACGTCGTGTCCATCCGGAACACGACGTGTAGCATGAGCCAGTCATCCGGCCTTGTCTCCAACAACACGGGTCGGTAAAGCATGTCTAGTACACGCCGTGTCTGGCATGAACATGTCATGTAGTCTTGTCTCAGCACAACCGTGTGGGTTACCCGTGTAAGAGAACTCGGGCAGGGTAATATAAGTCAAGTACACACAGTGTGTTAGGATAACACACCATGTGTATGGGATGTTACATGACCAGTTTTGGCAGGAGTACAGGCCCATATGAAACACTTTAGGGAACACAACATGTAGTCATTATACACGCCGTGTATCCTTGTTTTGAAAAACATGAATGCATTCTTTCTCCTATTACCTTATTTTACTTCTATGTTTTAGTCCCTATTAATATTGACCTAAGGTGTTCACTTGACCATGCAGAGTCATCCCACCAAGACGTCCTTCGGTAGTCTGCCGGTTACCGATAAGTAATCAGACACCAGACATGGCTGATCAGGGACCTCTAGTAAATCCCCCAGTTGTACCAGTCTTGGCACCAGCTATCATTCCGATCACAGGTGCTGACCCATAGTTCTGAGAGGGCATCATGAGGTTCATACAGACAATCCGAGGCATAATGCATCATGCCCCTTCTATGGAAGAGTTGACACGAGTTTTCCAATAGTAGAATCCTTCCACCTTTATAGGGGAAGTTGGACCTCAGGCTACAGAGTCATGGTTAGAAGCCATGTTGTCTATCTTCGATCATCTAGAGACTCCTCCGAAGAGGAGGTTCAAGCTCTCTACGTAAATTCTTTTGGATTATGCCAAGAGATGGAGGGATGTGATCTCATGAGAAGAGCGACAATAGGTTATGACTTGGGATGATTTCCAGTGTTCCTTCTATGACTACTTATATCTGGAGACTTTGTGGGCTGATAGAGCCCGCGAGTTCATGAGTCTGGAGTGGGGTACTCTTTCTGTTATGTAGTATTTTTCTTGTTCATGGAGCTTCAGCACTACTTACCTATTCCTGGAGGTGATGAGTTATTCTAGGAAAGGAAGTTCAAGGATGGTATCAGTCACAACATCTGATCTCTAGTGAACATCTTTAGGTTGACTTCCATAACTTCTATAGTCAACCAGGCGCTGATCACGGAGCACAATCTGAGGGATTCTAGAGTTCTTAGCCAAGGAGATTTGACATTTGGGGTTCATATTCGCCCTACTAACATAAGGAAGCACCGTAGGGAGTCTACATGTGGAGATATGAGGAGTATAGATAAATGTTTTAGTAGCAAGGTGGTGTGATATTAGTGAGGGAAGAGCAATAATACGAGGAAACTATGCCCGAGAGACCCAGTTGAATGCTGATATTGTGGCAAGATTGGCCATCTTCAGTGCTTATGTTAGTTCTTCTCACCAGTAGCTGGTGACATGGGTTCTTCTATTACTCAGCGTTAAGGAGCAGCACCACCAGTTACTCCTTAGTCAGGGAACTGGAGTTCTACCAGGCATTCAGGCCGAGGTGGAGGGCACGACTGTGGTAGCCAATCGCTAGGCTTTCATCGACAACATGGTGGATCAACTGAGAGTGGTCAGGTAGGGTAACAGGGCTGTGGTGCATGTAAAACATTTTTTGTGGAGAAGACCCAGCAGGAGCAGGATCTCAGACCCTCTACTGTTATAGGTACGATCTTTGTTTCCTCTATTTTAGCTTCTTCTCTTTTCGATAGAGGGGTTTCCTATAACTTTATATTTGAGGTTGTTGTGGATAGCCATGGGCTCTGTATCTTTTCTTCTGCTAATATTTTGACGCTAGACACTCTGTTGAAGACTATAATGGCTAGTGTATGTCAGTGCATGTAGTGGCCTCTTGAGGTTGGTGGGTGTCACTTCTAATGGGACCTTGATGTCCTAGAGATGATAGGATATGACGTCATTCTTAGAATGGACTGGTTATTTCCCTTCTAGGCTATTTTCAATTACAATCACCGTAGGGTGAGTTTCACATCACCAGAAGGAAGATCAATTCTTCATAAGGGTGAATGAGATGTCCAGGCGAGTAGAGAGGGACCTGGGCATCATGGGTTGGGGGGGGATTACAGCCCAGATCGCAAGTCTATATCTTGATGACTAGGGGACTTGACAATTGGACTTTCATCTAGTGGTGGATTGTTTTAGGGATGTCTTTATAAAGGAAATTTCATGTTTTCCTCTAGGGAATGAGGTAGAATTCTCTATTTATCTTGTTCCAGGAGCGACGCCGGTGTCCATTCCTCCTTATAGGATGGCTACACTAGAGTTTCAAGAGCTCAAGAAGTAGTTGGGAGAGTTTTAGGCAAAGGATTTTATCCATCCCAGTACTTCTCCTTGGGTTTCTCCTATCTAGTTTTCATAGAATGAAGATGACACCCTCATACTTTGTGTGGATTATCGGAAGTATAACCAGTTGATGTTCAAGAACCAATATCATATTCCTAGGATTGATGATCTCTTTGATCAACTTTGAGGAGCCCCGGTGTTCTTGACGATTGACATGAGGACCGGTTACCAACATTTTCATGTTAGACCATCTGATATACCTCTTATAGCCTTCTGGAGTAGGTATGGTCTATACAAGTATGTGGTAATGACGTTCGGTCTAATAAACGCACCTGCAGTCTTCATGGCACTAATGAACCAAGTGTTCCGTCCATACTTGGATGCTTTCATGGTAGTCTTCCTGTACGATATCTTGGTGTACTCTCACACTCGACACGACCATACTACCCATCTTGAGATCATCTTGAGTACACTGAGAGAGAATCCGTTATATGTTAAGCTCTCAAAATACCAATTTTGGATGGATCATATTCAATTCTTAGGTTATGTTATCTCAGAGACATGAGTATTAGTAGTCCCAGAGAAAGTGAGAGCAGTAGTTTCCTTGGAGCAGCCTAAGAACGTCTTTGAGGTACAAATCCTTCTAGGGCTAGTTGGATACTACATATGTTTCATACAGGACATTTCACACTTATTAGAACCACTGATGGGTCTGACTAAGAATGGTGCAATGTTCTTGTCGTCAGATTCTTGTGAGTCAGCCTTTCAGGATCTAAAATGGAGGTTGACTTCAGCACCAATACTTGTATTTCCATTGATGATCAAGAGTTATACTATTTACTACGATGGTTTAGGTATCGGGATAGGAGTTGTGCTTATGCGAGGATAAGGAGTCATTGTATACGAGAATCTGTAATTGAGGCCACATGAGAGGAAATAACTGACACATGATCTCTAGTAGGTTGTTGTTTTTCATGATTTACACTATTGTAGTCTTTATCTTTGGGGAGAGAATTTTGTGGTTTTCACCAAACACAATACTCTCAAGTATATCTTTACTCAACGTGACCTTAATTTGAGATACTGAAGGTTGGATGATTACCATCAGTCCTTTGACTTTGAGTTTGCCCATATGCCTGGGAAAGATAACGCAATGGCTGATTCATTGAGCAGGATAACTTAGATATAAGCAGTTCATGAGGCTAGCAGTGAGTGGAAGCTTATGAATCTGTTCTCTGATATTCATCTGGAGGTGCACAACATATAGGGGAAAACATTTCTTTCTTTTTTAGCGGTTAACTCTACTCTTCATGATCGAGTGCGATTGAGGCAACTATCATATTCTGAAGGACTAGTCCTACGGGTGAGTGTGTCATGAGGAGACTTTATTCCGGAATGGACAATAGGCAGAGATAAGATCTTGAGTTTTTATGGGCGCGTATGGGTGTCAGAAGATATACAGGAGGAGCTGATGTAGTAATTTCATTCCTCTATTTGGGTAGTTCATCCTGGTGCCACCAAGATATATCGTGATCTACGCCGTCAGTATTCGTGTCTAGGTATATAGAGAGATGTTGCTGATTTTTTCATGAGGTGTTCTGTAATGACCCGACCATATTACATACATAATCATGAATTTAGTCCATAAAACACTTACTTTTTCATTGAGGATCTTTTCAAGTTTAGGGCATTACAGAATTAGGACATAACATTCTTAACATTTCACATTGTTACAGAGTGGATACCATAAAAATAGTATCAATTTTTTTCAAAATATAAAACATTAAAACGTAAAACAAGACTCCTTGACAATTATTCAAAATTTAACATGTCTTCCTTACTTGTATTACACATCCATTAACCTGTGAAAAATCATTTAAAACTTTTTATGACCACAAAAGCTCAGTAAGAGATGAAAAAGGAAGGAAAGAGCACATTAGTCAATGAATACTCGTAATGTATGAAATCATTTTCAGAAGACATGTTTGTCACTCATATATACATACTTTGCGTAACATGAGATTAACACAAGATCCACAAAAAACCTGAGAACATAAATATAATCATATAGCTATCTTGCGGCATTTCTTGCATAATCTTGTAACCATTCTTGGCTACCTTATAATCAGTAACCATCACGAATACCGTACTATGTGTAACCATCGTAGTAACACATGGAGTAAACATAAGTTCAACCTCAAACATACACATACCCAATGCATTGGAGGGAGTTATAGGTCCTTCCATTCATCATAAATAATTCCCAAGAACCAAAATATAATCATACAACATGAATAATTCCATGAAAACATTACTTTGGGATTTCGTAAAACCGAATTTAAAAAGAGTATTTTTAATGAAAAGCCCCTTATAAATATCATACAATTGAAGAGAGACATAATAGAGTGGATGGAGTATGTATATATACTATGAATACGCATAATCAAACATAATATAAACATAACACATCACACAAGAAATATCGCATAAATAATGAAGTAGAAGGTTAACCCAAAGAATGGAAATCGGTTTAAGAATTCCCTTACCTCGGGTTTGTCTTACTTCAAACATGTTTAAACCTCCTGTATAATGGTTTAAATAGTTTCAATAATATTTTACAGAAACATTTACATGTTTATAACATATTATATGATCATTTCATAACATCATTTCACCCTTAATTGTTAGTATTTTTCTCTTTGCACTGTTTTTTGGTGAGTTCTTTACATGATTTCAATGATTGGTCCAGGATGGAAATTCTTTTCGATTGGAAGTGAAAATACAGAATTGGAATGGATTAGTTTTTACATATATGCAGTAACATAAATTATTCCATTCAACATTTTTAATTCTTACATTAGGATGATTCATAAGTTAGAACATTAATGATGTTTGTTTAGATCATTTTAGTGGTTATTTGATAATAACAACCCCGTTTTGTCTTATAAATTAGAATGATGAGTAAAAACTAATTACAGAACCATGTGTGAGTCATAAAACATATATTATAACCTGGTTCAACCATATAAATGGTTTAATGACCATAAATGAAATAATTAATTGAAATTGAAATCACAGCATCCACGATGTCGATAATTCGACACAAACAGACAATGTTTTTATTCATTAAATAAGTGGGTGAGGAGAAGAATAATGATGATTAATTTTCCATAAAGTTGATAGAATATAGAATATACAAGATTTATGGATATGTCATGCCTCTTGGGTAAATATATATGAATAAAGAATAAGGAAATAACTCAAAATAAAAGAATAATTGTGAAAATCGCTTACAAAAATTCGTTAGTCTAACGTCTACGCAACATGGTTTTAGAAAATATTAAAAAAAGAGGGGACAAGGATCACCCATCTAGAAAGGAATCATAATATAGAGAAGATAAAGAATAATAATGAAATAAGAACATTGTATATAAACTTTAAAATTATACTACATAAAAGAGAACATGAAAGGGAAAAGGAAGAAATTGAGAAATATCTTACCTTGTAGAGTAACCCTTAGAACATGAAGGTTGGGAACTTGGGGGCTTGAGGAAACCTTGGGAGGACTAATATGAAGGAAAGGAGGCCATATCATCGTTAAGGGAGATTTGGGAATGAATTCAATGAAGGTAAGTGTTGGTATTTATAGGAAAAGTGAGGGATTATTTAAATAATTTTCATGTGACACCTCATGAGTGGTATTTACAAAACTATGGGTTTTACCATGGTATTTTCTCATGGAATAAGACACTTGGGACACCTCACATATTATTTAAATATGAACAAGTCAACCAGATTTATGACATCACTATTATATCATTAATGATGTCATTAACACACCGAAACTAAAAACTGTATTTTTAACTATTCACCAAAAAATCAACAACTTCAGAAAAATTCCCAAAATTCACCCTAACCATTTATCAACGTGTAGATTTAAAAAATAAAGTCCATTTTTTGAAAATAATTTTCTAAATATTATTAATTTAATTTTTAAATAAAATCATACGTAATTCAAAAATCAACAAATCTAATTCTATAACTACTAATATATCACAATGAAAAATTAACCTAGATGCTATTATCTTAAAGCCTTAATAAAATAAAATGATAATAAAATTTTCTATTCATTAGGGTCATATTACTATTCATATTACTATTCATAAGGGTATATTACTATTCACCAAAAAAACAAGTTGGTTCTAATAGACTCCAAATAATACACTGAACACAATTGTAGATGACAATTTCATGAAATTTAAAACATAGAAGTGGAAAATATTTTGTTAAAAGGATAGTTATAAATATCTACTTAAAACAAAGTTCCATGCATTTCTATTTATTTTTAGAAAAGCATGGGGTGTTAAATTATCCCCACCTTCTTGAAATTACATCCTCACAATTTTATTTACTTATTAAACAAATGCGGGTATTTTTCTCTCATAGCATTTTCAGACTCTCATTTTCTTATTCAACCATGTGGTTTCTCAAAAAAACCTTTACCTTGTGGATTACCTTATTCCACAATACCTGTTCTCTTTGATCAAGAATCTGAACCGGTTTCTCTTCATAAGAAAGGTTATCTTCCAGCTGAACTTCTTCTGGGCTCAATACATGTGATGAATCTGGAACATACTTTCTCAACATCGAAACATGAAAAAAATTGTGTACATGAAAAAAAAACTCTGAGGAAAAGCTACGCGATATGCAACTGTTCCAACTTTCTCGAAGATTTCAAAATGACCGATGAACCTTTGACATAGATTTATTTTCTTACCGAAAAGCATCACACTTTTCCAATGAGAGACTTTAAGGAAAACATGGTCATTTACCTCGAAAGAGAAGTCTTTCCTTCAGTTATCTGCATAACTTTTCTTCTTGCTCTTATCTGTCCCCATGTGCTGCTGGATCAACCTCAATTTCTCAACCACTTCTTCAACTAATTATGGCCGCATCAACTTTCTTTCCCTAACATCATCCCAAAACGTTGGATTCCGACATCGTTTTCCATACAAGGCCTCAAAAGGTTTCATCTTAATATTAGAATGAAAACTGTTATTATAAGAAAACTAAACTAATGAAAGATGTTGATCCCAACTTCCCTGATAGTCCATTGAACAAGCTTGAAGCATATCCTCCAAAGCATGAATCGTTCGTTCTGACTACCCATCTGATTGAGGATGAAAAGATGTACTATAATTTAACTATGTTCCCAATGACTTCTGAATTCCCTTCCAAAAGTTAGAGGTGAACCTGGGATCTCCGACAAATACAATGGCAAGAGAAACACCATGTAACCAGAAAATCTCCTTGAGGTACAATCGAGAAAGATAATCCAATGACATTGTATCTTGAATTGATAGAAAAGTCTAGAATTTTTTATCTGATCAACAATAACCCATATCACATTGTTACCTCAATAATTCTTTGTTAGTCCCACCATGAAGTCAATGGATACATTCTCCCATTTCCACCCAGGCACTGGCAAAGGCTGAAGCATCCCTTTCGGTAGATGTTGCTCTACTTTACCCTGTTGAAATGTAAAACATCTCATGGAAAAATGAACAATATCTCTTTTCATTCCATCCCACCCATAATACTCCTGATGGTCTCTGTACATCTTAATACATCCAAGATGAAAAGAAAATGGAGAAATATGATCTTCACACAACAATTATTTCTTCAATTGTTAATAACAAGGCACACACAACCTTTTTCCAAATCTTAAAAAAATATTTATCAAGATTAAATTCTAGAGACATGACTATTTTAACCAATTCTACCTTTTTCTATAGCACATGGTCTTCCTTCTGCGCTTTCTTAATTCTGTCTGAAAATAAAGACGCACTGAAACCTCAAACGAAATAGATGTATTCCCTGCACCAACAACTTCTAAGCCAAAATTCATCAAATCATTAATCAAGGTATCATGTTCCAAACGTATCATGGTTAATGATCCATGATGTTTCCGACTTAAGGCCTTCACTACTTTGTTTTCTTTTCCAGGATGACAATTGATCATGTAGTCATAATACTTTATCAGTTATAGCCATCTTCTCTGCCTCATGTTTAATTCCTTCTAAGTGAACGAACAAAGTACCCGATACTACTTCATTGGATGGCCCAACATCTACTGACGTAGTTGTAAAGGATCTCACTACACCTTTCTGCTTGTAGTCTGGTTTCTTTGCATCATTCAGATCTCTCTTTGGGTAGACATTTGCATAATGAACCATTTCACCACATTTAAAACACTTTACAGTTTTCTTATCGGGCTTATTCTTAAGATCATTTTCATTGCAATCTCGGGCCATATGTCCAAACTTACCACATTTAAAACACTTCCCAGTTTTGCTAAGACATTCCCCAGGGTGTTTATTTCTACACTTTTCACAAACTGGAAATTGGATTTTCTTACCATCATATTTCTTTGGTTGATTCTTACCCATTGCTTTCCAACTGGACCTCTTCTTCTCTTTGTTTCCAAAATGCACATGATCATCAGAAAACTCCATCTCTACCCTCCCAGCCCATAAAACATGTTTTTCATAACTTTTGAATTCACGGAAGTGAAACTCCCTTTGATACCTTGGCTTCAATCCGGAGTAAAAGCAGTTGATTTTGGAATCAAGATCCAGAATAAGATTTGGATCATACCTTTCCAGTCGGGTGAAGTTCGCTTCATACACATCCACTGAGTCTTCTTCATTCTATTTCAATTCAAGGAATTTCTTCTCCATTCTATGTCACTCCACCTTAGGAAAATATTTTTCAAGGAAAAGAATTTTAATTTCATCCAACTCTAAGGCATAAAAATACCCTCTACCCTAGATATTCCTTACCACTGACCACCACTGATCAGCTTCCCCTTCAAAACGATAAGTGGAAAGAAGTACCTTTTGATTTTCTGAACATCCCATAACATCGAATATCTTTTCAAGGTCTTTTATCTATCCTTAATCTACTACTGGGTCCGAAGATCCATTGAATGCAAAAGGATTCTGTCTCATAAAATATTCCACTACTATTATGTTTCGTTGTGGTACCTCTATTGGATCACTTGCATGGATTCCACCACAAATTATTGGCTGCGTTAGCTGAACCATTACTTTCACAAACTACTCAGTTACAATCACTACCATTCCGAGCTGTAGTTCTGAAAGGATGACATTCTGTCGGTGCCTCTCCTCTTTAGTGTCCTTGTTCTTTATGGGGAAAACCATTCTGAACAAAAAATTCTTAGATAAATCAACATTGTAATATTTAAATTATATAACAATTCAAATTAAACATAGAGTGAAAAACATTTATGTTTTTCTGTTAACATCACCCTAACCCCTAAAGTTATCTAAACCTCCCTATGATACCAACTATAAGGACCCGACCTTATTACATACATAATCTTGAATTTAATCAAGAAAAAACTTACTTTTTCATTTAGTATATTTTCATTTTTAGATATTTAGAGAATTAGGACATAACATTCACATCATTACACATTGTTACAGAGTTGATACCATAAAAACAGTTTCCATTTTTTTTGAAAATAAATAACATTAAAACATAAAACAAGACTCCTTGACAATTATTCAAAATTTAACGTGTCTTAATTCCTTGTATTACACATCCATTAACCTGTAAAAAATCATTTATTACTTGGGATGAGCACAAAATATCAGTAAGGGATGCAAAAGGAAGGAAAGAGCACATTAGTCCATGAATACTCGTAATGTATGAAAACAATTTCAGAAGACATGCTTTTCACTCATATATACTTACTTTGTGTAAAATGAGATTCAAAAAAGATCCACACAATACATGAGAACATAAATATAATCATAGAGGTATATTGGGTCATTAAATACATAATCTTGTAACCATTTTTAGCTACCTTATAATCTGTAACCCTCAAGTCTATGTTACTTTGTGTAACCATCACAGTTACACTTAGAGTAACCATACGGCCGACCTACAACATACACATACCCAATGCATTGGAGGGAGAAATAGGTCCCACCGTTCATCATAAATAATTCCCAATAACCAAAACATAATCATACAACATGAATAATTCCCTAAAAAAATTACTTTGGAATTTCGTAAAACCGAATTTAAAAATAGGATTTCTAAAGAAAAGCCCCTTATAAATATCATACAATTGAAGAGAGACATAATAGAGTGGATGGAGTTTTTATATATACAGTAAATACACATAATGAAACATAAGATAAACATAACCCATCACACAAACAATACCACATAAATAATGAAGTAGAAGGTTAACCCAAAGAATGGAAATCGGGTGAAGAATTTCCTTACCTCCGGTTTGCCTTACTTAAAACCTGTTTAATAATCCTGTATAATTGTTAAAAGAGTGTTATTAATATTTTAAAGAAACATGTAAATGTTTATAAAATCTTATATTATCATTTAATAACATCATTTTACCCTTAATTGTTCGTATTTTTCCCTTTGCACTGTTTTTGGGTGAGTTCTTAACATGATTTCCATGATTGGTTCATGCTGGACATTCTTGTCGATTGGAAATGAAAGTACAAAATTTGAATGGAGTAGTATTTAAATATATCCTATAACATAAATTATTCCATTAATCATTTTTAATTCTTACGTGAGGATGATTCATAAGTTAGAACATTAATGATGTTTGTTTAGATCATTTTAGTGATTATTTGATAATAACAACCCCATTTTGTCTTATAAATTAGAATGATGAGTACAAAAGAATTCCAGAACAATGGGAGAGTCATAAAACATATATTATAACCTTTTTCAACCATATAAATTGTTACATGAACATACATTAATTAATTAATAGAAATTGATATCACATCATCCATGATGTCAATAATTCGACACCAACAGACAATGTTATAATTCTTTAAATAGGTAGGAGAGGAGAAGAATAATGATGATAAAGTTTCCATAAACATGATAAAATATAGAATATAAATGATTTATGGATATTTAATACCTCTTGGGTAAGGATAATATAGAAAGAATAAGGGAAGAACTCAAAATAAAAGAATAATTGTGAAAATCGCTTACCAAAATTCAGCAGCCTAATGGCTATGCAACATGGTTTTAGAAAATATTAAAAAATTGGGGAAAAGGGTCACCCATACCTAAATAAATAATAATATAGGAAATATCAAGAATAAGAATTAAATAAGTACACGGTATGTAAACTTGAAAATTATACCACATAAAAGAAACTTGAAAGGAAAAAAGAAAGAAATTGATAATTTTATTACCTTGTAGTGTAACCCTTAGAACATGAAGGTTGGGACCTTGGGGGCTTGAGGAAACCTTGGGAGGAATATTATGAAGGATAGGAGGCCATATATTCGTTGAGTGAGAATTGGGAATTAATTCAATGGAGGGAAGAGTTCGTATTTATAAGAAAAGTGAGGGATTATTTTAATAATTTTTCAAGGGAGACCTCATGAGTGGTATTTAGAAAACCATGGGCTTTCTCGTGGTATTTGCCCATGGTATAAGCCACTTGGGACACCTGACATATTACTTAACTATACACAAGTCGACCAGATATATGAAATCATTATTATATCATTAATGTTGTCATTAACACACTTAAACTAAAAACTGTATTTTTTTTACTATTCACCAAAAAATCACCTGTTTCAGAACAATTACCAAAATTCACCCTAACCATTTATCGATGTGTAGATTTCAAAAATGAAGAACATTTTTCGAAAATAATTTTCTATATATTATTAATTTAATTTTTTAATAAAATCATACATAATTCAAAAATTAACAATTCAAATTCTGTAACTACTTCTATATCAAAATGAAAAATTAACCTAGATGCTTTTATCTTAAAGATTTAATAAAATAAAATAATAATAAATATTACTATTCATTAGGGTCATACTACTATTCATAATGGTATGTTACTACTCACCAAAAAAACAAGTTCGTTCTAATATACTTCAAATAATACACTGAACACAATTGTAGATGACAGTTTCTTGAAATTCAAAACATAGAAGTGGAAAACATTATGTTAAAAGGATAGTTATAAATATATACTTAAAACAAAGTTCCATGCATTTCTATTTATTTTTAGAAAAACATGGGGTTTTACATGTTCTACTTGCCAACAGGTGAAGGGAGAGCACCAGTGAACAACAGAGCTTTTGTAGCAGTTACCCATTCCCTAGTGGAAGTGGAATGATATCACGATGGATATCATTATAGGGTTGTCGAAGTCACCTCGAGAGAATGATGCAGTATGGGTTGTCATTGACAGACTCATGAAGGTTTCCCACTTCTTGTCGATTAAGGAGACCTTCTGTGTTGATGAGTTAGTAAGGTTGTACATCCAGGAGATTGTATGTTTATATGGAGTAGCACACTCCATTTATTCAGATTGGGATGACAGTTTTACTTCTTAGGTCGAGAAGGGGTTTTATAATGCTTTGGGTACACAGGTACCTTTGATTACAGCTTACCACCCCCGGACAAAAGGCAATTCTGATCATACGATTCAGGTACTTGAGGACATGATTTGTGCATGTATTCTGGATTTTGGAGGTTTTTTCGGAAAACACATAACTCTTGTTGAGTTTTCATAAAATAATTGTTTTCAAGAAACTATTCAGATGTCACCTTATGAGGCTTTGTACAATAGGCCATGCTGATCACCCTTATATTGGCTGGAGGCAGGAGAGGCATCTATGCTGGGATGTCGCCTTGTCCAGGAGACCACAGAGCATATATAGTTGATTCAAAAGAGGATGGCTACTGCACAGTCTTGACAGAAGTCTTATTCTGATCGATAGAGACGACTTATGGAGTCTGAGGTCAGGGTTCAGGTTTTTCTATGTGTCACACTGAGGTTGGGACATAGGTGGATTAGGAGATAGGGAAATATTTCATCGAGGTACATTGGGTTGTTTTTTGTTTTGGAGAGACTTGGGCCGGTTTCCTATCGGTTGCAGTTACCTCATAGGTACTAGGCTAGGAATGAAATTTTCCACGTTTCTCAGCTTCGACATTACCTCTAAGTCCCATCTCATGTTTTCCAACCCAAGGAGATTGAGTTACAGATGAAAACCTCATTTGAGGAGAATCCTATCCGGATTATTGATCGAAGTACGAAGGTTATCCATGGCCAGTCTGTTCCTCTGGTATGGGTGCTATGGCAGCCTGAGAGAGTACAGGATGAGACTTGGGAGATGGAGGCTGATGTATGATCGTAGTGGCTAGAGAAATTCCGAGTTTCTTCATCTAGGCCGCCTTGCTAGTGAAATTCAGGGAATAATTTCTATAAGGGGGGAATTTTGTAAGAACCGGGATCTTCTTTTCAGGTATGTTTTAATTTTTCTGTTGTTTTTCAGAAAAATAGGAATTTATTGAAATTTTTGAAGTACATGCCGTGTAATATATAAGTACATGTCGTGTAATCAGTTACCGCGGGTTACCGTGTGTTGGCCGTGTAGCGGACTTGCACATGGCTGTGTGTAGTGACCTAGATGTCGCCTAAAGCGGGGATCGGTAAGGGTAAGTACATGTATTGTACTTCAAAAGTACAAGCAATGTATGTTTTTTTTCATTAAACGTATCGGGGTCACATGTGACGAACATAGCCATCTCCTTCTAGGTTTGGTTCATCTGAGAGAGACTGTTTGGCCACAATCATTCTTGAGCCCCCGATCAGGCATCCGTTCTCCGAGTTGACCGACGTCGATTATGTTGGGATCGCCTCGATAAGCTCTTACTTCTTCTAGAGCATAGCTTCATCATTCATCCCCTTTCAATAGTAATCTTTGGTTGATCGTTTTAGACATTTTTGTAGATCTACGGTGTTCTTGGGAGATTCAAGGATTGAGGTTGCGGTTTGCATATAACGATGCTACAACACCGAGGTAGGTGGTTTGTGTATTTTGGAAGATATTCTTTGAGTTATATGTCCAAAATTGCTCAATACCCTTGAACAGGGTATTGCGTATTTCCCTTTTTAGCCCTATTAATTTCCTGCTATGCATGTATGCTAGAATAGAGGATAATTTAATGTGAATAGGTTTAATAACTATGATTTGGATGTGTTTTCCCATGCATGTTCTGTTTATGAACGTTTGGTCCTGCTTAGCCTATTAGGCTGCCTTGTTTGTTTCCCATGCCTAGTATTTTAGGATGGAGTCATTGTTTAACTAACTTGTTGTTATGCTGTATACTATTAGCCAAGTAGTTCTTAAGTTTTACTTTGTCTGTATTCCATTGTTGTTCTTGTTAGACTTACACTGGGCCGTGAGAACATTGTGTAGTAGACCATAGGGAAAATGGACCCAAGAGCTTCTCCAGAGTGTCTGTTACAACTTTTACGATGCGATACCATAGAGGGAATTGACGTAAGTGCTTCCTCAGAGTGTCTGTAGTTCCACGATGTGGGCCACAGGGGGAATGTGACGTATGTTCTTCTCCAGAGTGCCTTTTAGTTATCGATACGAGTCTATAGGAAGGATTTAAGGCGAGTGCTTCCATAGAGTGTATATTTTTAAGCCGAACAATAGGGGATAGACAGTGTGTAATTCCCAGAGGGTTGATTGTTCATACATGGTTGACCCAGAGGGGTTAGGCTGTGAGTACTCACAGAGGGTAACCTGCATTGATTAACTGCTTACTAGTTATATGAATTTGAATGCAATTGAACTGTTTAAATGTTTACTGCTGAGTACTTCCTTGTTTTTTCTCTTTTTACATATTGCCTTCCATATATTCACTGACTATTAGGCACAAATCTTTTGGTGGTTTCCTAATGAGATTTAGTCTCACACCCTATTTTGGTCATGATTTAGTTCTCAAATAGATTATATTGATGTAGGTATATATAAGGGAAAGCACCCTTCTACTTATATTACTTGAGTCCTTTGGACCTGGAGATCATGAGACCAATATGAGGTTTGGGATGATGAGAAGTTAACTTGTTGTGATTTGTACTTTGGTTTAGTTATGTATTTCAGAATTGTGACATGTTTGGCTGTATTCCTAAACATATATATCATGCATCATTTATATATGTGCTCCAATTGTATCTTACTTACATTTTTTTCCTGTTTACTACTGTATGGTATTATTACTGCTTCCACTATTGTATATTTTTTGTACTTCCACTATGTACTCTAACAATGAGGGCATAGTTTCCCCACTTTCACACCCAAGGGCTTCACTACTAGTCAGAATCCTTTGACATTTGGGGAAATGCGCTTGAGGCCATGTGACCAACCGGGTACGGGGTGCCTCTTGGTGGCTTCAGGAACTACAACGTTACAATGTTGTATCAAAGGAATTCTTTTCTTCTTGACTTATTGTTTTGGACCTATAGTGAGGGATAAGAGGGAATAGGTACTTGGTAATAAGCAGTGCCAAATAGTAGCTAGCTCGTGTATAGGGCAAATCCAATCTATCTCATTATTGCATTTTTCTAGTTTTCCAATTTTTATGTTGATTTGATTTCACCGTTGGGTGATTCACATGATTTATGCTGTTAGTGTTGATTTGATTGAGGTTCTATTTCTATTTCATCCTTATGAGATTAGGGTATTCCATCTCATGCATCATATAGGCACTTTCTAGAAATCACATGTCATGAATTCTTGCCATTCCTTTTAGGATTCATTAGCGATTGAATGTTATTGTGATAGATGTTGTGCTAGATATGCATGTTGTTGTGATAGATAAAATGATAGAATACCAGATTTTGATAGGGTATTTTTTTGTGTTAGGTATTGTTTGAATGAATTTTATACTCTGGTTCTTGAGTAGTTATGGCCCCTCATGAATCAAAATTTGTTGGATCATTGACTTTTTTTCCTCATATATGACATGTTTAAGATTCCAAGCTTTCATTCACGAGGAGTACGTTCCCTCGAAGATCGGAATTAGGCACATTAAATTTTCATTTAAATGTTTTTCTAGGTTTTGGATTATTTTTTGAGGCTTAATGTTCGGAAAATGTCATAATTCATGGCGTGTGACGTTGAATACATGCCATGTGTTCTTCAATTCAGTAAGGAACTATTTTTCTTAAGTACATCCCTTGTACTATATGTACACTCCATGTAGTCTCTAACCATGTCTCAGACTGTGTGGGTAGGGACCTGGGGTTTCGATATCCTTGGTGGGAAAGGCCGTGTACCGGATGTACATGTCGTGTTGTAGAACTGTGTAATCGATCATGTCACTAACAAACATGGGTCAGTTGTTTCCTTTCTAATACATGTCATGTCCATCTGGAACACGCCAGGTAGTGTAACACGAGTACCCAACCATGTAACGAACAACATGGGTCGATAATATCTTCCAAGTACATGTCGTTTCAATCTGGAACATGTTGTGTAGTGTGAGTCGTGCATCCGGCCATGTCTCCAATAACACGGGTTGGTGAAGCTCCTTTAGCACACGCCGTGTCTAGCATGAACACGCCATGTAGTCTTCTCTCAGGATAACTATGTGGATTTCCTGTGTAAGGGAACTCTAGAAGGGGAATATAATTCAAGTATATGTCATGGTTCAGGACAACACGCTGGGTGTATGGGATGTTACACGACCAGTTTTTGCAGGAGTACATGCCCATGTGAAAGGTATTAGGGAACACGTCGTGTAGTCATTATACACATAGTGTATCCAGGTTTTGAAAAACATGAATTCTTACTTTCTCATGTTCCTTTATTTTACATCTATGCTTTAGTCCCTATTAATCTTGATCTAAGGTGTGTTCTTGACCATGCAGAGTCATACCCCCAAGACATCCTCCAGTTGTCTTCAAGTTATCGAGTAGTAATCAGACACCAGACATGGTTGATCAATTAATACCCGCAGATCCTCCAGTTGTTCCAGTCTTGGCACCAGTTGTCATTCCACACCAGGTACCGACACATAGTTCTGAGAGGGCTTCATGAGGTTCATGCAGACCTTCTGATTCATACTGCATCCTACCCCTTCTATGGAAGAACTGACGTGAGTTTTCTATCACCTGCATCCTCCCACCTTTAGAGAGGAAGTATGACCTCTGGCTATAGAGTCATAGTTAGAAGCCATTCTATCTGTCTTCGATCATCTAGAGCCTCTTCCAAAGATGAGGGTCAAGATCGCTACGTAAATGCTTCAAGAGTCCACCAAGAGATGGTGGGATGTGATCGCATGGGTGTGATGCTAGTAGGTTATGGCTGTAAGGGTTGGTGTCCTGAGAACCAACTATTTTTAACTTTGATTAAATGAATGTTCTCTTATTATATATTATTCATTATTCTAAATGACTATAATATAATAATGTCCATGAATATTTGTTGCATTGATAAGGTCATGGAATATCCCCGCTATGATGAGAACCTTGAAATTCTATAACAACATTATTAAATAAAGTTCTACAGTTGGATGAAATACTATGATAGGACACAGAGTATATATAACATAATGTGTGAGTACTCGTAAGAAGACGAGACTCTCTCCCATTGAGTTTTCACTTGGTAATCTTCAAGATGGGAGATTATGAGAACCGACCCGCCAGTCGAAATTCTGCATGTCTCGGTGTCATCAGACATTGCTATCTACGAGCATGTGTAATGGTCCTTAGACTGGAAGATTATCATTAACTCGTGTCCTAACTCGCGCACTTAGATTTACTAATGAAAACCATCACGTAGACAGTTGGCGGGAAGTGGGTACGTTGGGTGCGTCACGAGTGACATGTTGTTAATGGATAAGTGGAGGAAGGATTTGTTCTTTCCATTTATGGAAGTTGATATCTCAGCCCTTTGATTGAAATAGAACTATCGCATTAAATTCCATGTCCATGGTCTAAACGAAAAGTTTATTTCATGTAGTCAAAGAACGATGGATCAAGCATATAGGTTTATGACACTGCCATGAAACTTTCTTGATGAGATATCGAGACAAAGGGATTAAATTACACATTAAGCATTCGTATGTGGTGATACATCAATGCATCGTCAACTTCTTTCTCTTGGGTTCCTTGAACCGTTTCTAGAGAGTAATCTTGGACTTTAGGCAAGTCCGCCTAATACCAACGAGAAAGAGGCCTAGAGGGTCACACACTAAGTATATTCAAGTATCTCTAGTAGAATAAAGATTATTCCTATACATGGTATAATAATTATTCAAGGAATCCTAAATTGTTTTAATGTTGGAGGAAGAATAAAATAAAACAAGTACATGTCGTGTATCATTGATTACACATCGTGTAGTTTAATTTTGAAAAATTACTCACCATGTATTATTAAATATACACGTCGTGTAGTTTTTCATTTTGTAAAGGAATTGAATAAATGAAAACAAGATATACACATCATGTACATTGAATATACACACCGTGTAGTTTTTCCAGTCGGGATTTTGAGTAAATATCATTTTATTAAATGATATTTATTATAATCAGCATGGGCGCATGTCAAGAATTAATGATTCGACATGGGGTTTTCAAAAGGGAGTTAATGAAATAAATAAAACTTGTAACACATTTATTTATTGTCATAACACTACAACCTCAAACCCGATTATAAATATCCTCACAACCCCAACTCTTTTCCTACACCTAAGAGATCGTTGTGCACAACAATTCTGGAGAATTCATTCAAGGCCGAAAGAACCTCTTCCTCCAAGAGCGCTCTAAAGATCGATAGATATCCTCTTCCAAAAAATCAAGACGATCTAAGGCGGACAACGCTAGCAACGGTTTCTCCATGCTAGCACTCGAAGTCACCTTTGGCGACGTCTCGAGATATGAGGTACACATGTGGATCACTGCTAGAGGAAGTCTACACATGGATTCTATGACGCAATGACGAATCACATAGGAACATGATCAAGAACATCAATGAAGAAAGAACCCCATAAGGTATTTCTTTTCAATTGATTAAATTAGTTATAATCAACCTGTAACGATCCAACTTTGTGGTTCCGGGACTTTCTTTATCTTTGTCCATTTTCTGTGATTCGATCCATGGAGACTGGCGTTTATGATCATATTGATCCTGGATTGATCATTGTTAATAACAAAAATCCAAGTGGGTACATCCACCCGTGCGCTTCCTCTACGCTCGGAACCTTCAAATGGTATCAGAGGGAGGCTACAACGTTGATTATAATTATTTAATTTTCATTGATAATTTATGTGTTTACATTTGATTCAATTCGAAATATTTCATTCTATTAATCTGAATAAATGAGATCTATTTTTCCTTCTTCATTTATCGATTCATATCACAGAAATGAGGTTTTATTTGTAATTTTTTGATTAAAATAAAAAAGAGGAACTCATCTGGAGGATCCACTCTTTCTATCTGTACAACACGGGATTACATGGAGGGTAATTAAAACTACACGCCGTGTACTTAGGTTCAATGAACCGGCACTGGTCCGCCAAACCACGCCATGTGAATTGAATATGCCTAAGTATTAATCACGCTGTGTTGACCAGAATTTAACGGCATGTGGAAACAGGATACACGCCATGTATGTTGCAGAAACACGTCGTGTAGTCCATTCCGGCCCAGGTGAAACCCTGTACAAGGATAAGCCGCGTACCCTGTACACGAGATTTCCAGGCCGGTTACCACATAACAAGGAATTACACACCGTGTATGATACATCTACACGTCGTGTACTAAAAAATTTCCAAAGTACAAAAAAACACACCAAAACCCTTGGCGTGTACTTTGGATTAAGGGTGAAAAGAAATACACGCCGTGTAAATATAAACTACACACCGTGTACTTTCTAGAAATTTCACCAGGTTTCCTCCAAAAGTACAAAGACATGTACAAGGAATATGGATGAGAAGAATGTCAAGGAAATTCAGAAAGGAATTTAAGATAAATAATTGATTAATTATAAGTTCAGAATTAATTGAATTCGAGCACAACTTATCTTAAATGGAAGAACGATTAAAAGAATTTGAATTCTAAATATATATAAATTTTGTTGCATGCTATGGATGATCATGATCTAGACCAAAGACCTTTTTTATATGTATGGTTTCATTTAAATTTTTTTAAATTTGTAGGCATGCGTTCCTTCTTCCAATAAAATGTAGGGGCTACGTGCCCATGGTTTCATTAATGTAAACCCATGTAATGGAGGATCTCCCAAGTCACAGGAGACAGTTCAAGACCCGAAGCTGAGGTGACACCAAACCAAGAAGATACAAAGGTGGACAGGTGGGTGTTGCAAAACATGAACCATCGCTTCAAGGTGTTTTTCCCTAGGTTAGTGTTAGCTTATCAAAACCGCTAGATAAGCTAACCAATAGAAGTTCATGATCATGCAATATTATTTTATTTCTGTCTAAATTGCATGGTTTATTTATTATGTATGTGTTTTCACGATAACATAGTTAATAAAATGAACAAGCATGAAAAGATGGAATAAAATAAAAACCGGACTATGCGTAAACATTATCAAAACATGGTTAATCACATAAGAAAGCTCACATAATATTAAAAAGCATGTGATAATGAAAAACTATGCATAAAGAATAAAATACATCAATACCATATTAAGTTAGACCAAGCCTTCTATTACTTGATTAAGGGAAAGACTCAATAAAGCTATGTGTTTGACCAACCCTTTTTGGGAAACTTACTTTTATAAAGGAAGCCCTTATGAAAGGATTCAGGTTGACATAACCATATTACATCAAGATGAGTAGCCCTTTCTAGACATGGTGTAATATTGGAGGCAAGAGTTAAGGAAATCCATGTCAGGATTTCTTGATTGGGGAGTCCACTCAACAGATCAAGGAACTGTAAGCTCACAGTTGGAAAAGACCTGCCTACCTAAATACCTTCCAGTAGCTTGACCAACCCTTGTTGGGGTTATGTGAAGGGGAATATGAATCCATGACACTAGAATGTCAAAGCAACTAGACATTCTGAGTTCAATGGTGAGGGCCATTGGGACTTGATAAAATAGTGGGAGAGTTAATAAATTCATTTATTTTTTTCATTAAATGTAATCAAGAAAGTACTGATAAATATGCTCTTTTAATTTGTAGAATCGAAATGACAAACTCGTCAACCACATTTTCTCTGTGATCAATTCTGGATAAAGAGAATATCCGCACCAGCAGTAACATTCAGGAATGGTTTTGGCGCCTTCGGGTTATCCTACGCCATGAATGAAAGTTTTACGTGATGGAGTCCTCACTTCCCGATTCTCCTGCCCTAGGGGCGAGTGATAAAGATTTCCTAGTCTATGATCAATATTTGAACGACGCTCTTGACGTTCAATGTTTGATTCTATCATCGATGTCTAGTGAGCTCATGCAGTCTCCTGAAGGCATGTATGCCTATAGCATGCTCGAGCAACTCTGTGGTCTATACCAGGAGAGAGAAAGACAGGAAAGGTTTGAGATCTCCAAGGCTCTATTCCAGAGCATGCTTGGATAGGGTGCCCCAGCTGGGCCTCATGTAGTCAATCTCATTGGCAACATTGAGCGCTTGGGGGTTCCAGGGTTTAAAATCCCTAAATAACTGGGCACCGATCTCATTCTTGCATCACTCCCCAAGATCTTCTCGAACTTTGTTGTTAATTACATCATGAACAACATTGAGAAGTCTCTATCTGATCCTCGTATCCTTATTCTCCATGTAGATAATGACATGAAGCAGGAAAAGCCTTCTGTCCTTATGGTGAATAAAAGGAAAGTGGAGGCGAAGAGAATTAAGCCCAAATTATCATCAAGGCCTTCCTATAAAATAAATATCAAAGGGGAGTCATGGGAGGAGGATGCTATTTGTTTCGCATGTGGAAAGAAGGGCCCTGGAAGAAAAATTTCACCCAGCCAAGGAAGTAAGGGGAAGCTTCAGGTGCGTTTGTCATCGAATGAAATCTATCCGTTTCTACAAATTGGTTATTAGATACTGCTTGGGGTTCCCACATTTGTATCCAAATACATAAACCCAGTAGATTCAGAAAGATTGACTGAGGTGAGGTGGATCTACGAGTAGCCAACGGAGCCAGACTTGTTGATGTAGCTGTCGGAGACTACCACATTACATTGCCAACTGGAATGATCTTGGTGTTAAAGGGTTGTTATTATGTGACTTCTGTTACTAAAAACATTATTTCAGTATCTGTTTAGACATTGATTGATTCATATTCATGTTTGGAAATGAATGTAGCTACTTTTATAAAGATAGCATTTGTTTTGGTTGGGGACATTTATATAACAGCCTTTACGTGTTAGACTACACAAACCAAGTAATGGAAATCGATGACAATGTAATTTCACATGAATCATACCACAACCATCTTTGACATCAACGGCTAGGTCATGTCAATGAGAAACGTTTGAAAAAATTACATCAAGATGGGTATTTACATTCATTCAAACTAAAACCACTTGGTTTATGTCATGCATGCCAAAAAGGCAAAATGACCAAAGCCCCATTTAGTTGGAAAAGGTGAAAGAGCTAAAGAGCTTCTAGAATTAGTTCACACAGATGTGTGTGGGCCATTTCGAGTTAAAGCAAGGGGTGGGTTCTTCATAACTTTTACTGATGATTTTAGTAGATATGGATATATCTACTTAATGAGTTATAATTCAGATTCTTTTGGTCGGTTCAAAGAATACAAGAATAAAGTTGAGAACCATCTTGGTAAGAATATTAAGAAACTCCACTCAGACAGAGGAGGAGAATATCTTAATCAGGACTTCATTTATTTATTACAGGAGTTTGGGATTCTATCTCAACTCACTCTTCCTTACACACCTCAGTGGAATGGTGTAAGTGAAAGGAGGAATCACACCCTATTGGACATGGTGGGATCAATGATGAGTCATGAGAGTCTTCCATTATCATTTTGGGGATATGCATTACAAACAACAACACACATACTAAACCAAGTACCAACTAAATCGATAAATGGTATTCCATATTAGTTATGGAGTGGAAGCAAAGCCATGTTATATAATTTATAGGTTTGGGGTAGAGAAGCATTTGTTAAGGCCTCTTCAGGTAACAAAATTGCACCCCAAGGCACATAGGGTATATTTATAGGATATCCCAAGGAAAGAAGGGGCTATTATCTATAAAACCCCTCATAAAAAAAGGTTACAGTGGCAAGACACACCATATTCCTTGATAGGGATCTCCAAAAGAGATAGTGGGAGCGAGATAGACTTCGATGAAGTCGAGGCTCAAGATACACAGAAGTTGGTACAAGAACAGATTCTACAATGCCCTGGGTGAGAACAATCTGTCCCAGAGACATAAGAACTACGTAGCAGCACGAGAGAGGTGAGAGAACCAGAATGATATGGTTTTCTTGTCACTGAGGATGGTGACTCATTATTGGTTGACAATGATGATCCTCTTACCTACAAGGAAGCAGTTGAAGGCACATACGTTGCCACATGCCAAGAATCCATGAATTCTAAAATGGATTCCATGTACCAAACCCAAGTCTAGATTTTGGTGGATCATCCAGTTGATTCAATGACTATTGGTAATAAATGGGTATTCAAGAAGAAACTAGACATGGAGGGGCATGTCCACACCTACAAGGCACGACTGGTTGCAAAAGGTTTCATATAGCATCAAGGAATTGAATGTGATGAAACATTTTCACTGGTTGCGATGTTGAAATCCATTAGAATCCTATTGGCCATTACTGCTTACCATGACTATGAAATTTGGAAAATGGATTTCAAAACAGCTTTCCTTAACGGGAACCTCTAGGAAGATGTCTACATGACACAACCTGAAGGGTTTTGACTCCAAAGGATTCCAACAAGGTAAGGAAGTTACAGAAATCCATTTATGGATTAAAGAAAGTATCAAGGTCATGGAACATTCGTTTTGATGAAGTCGTAATAGAATATGGCTTTCTTATGATCAAATGTGAGCCTTGTGTCTACAAAAGGTTTAGTGGATGTGCAATCGATATCCTAATAGTATATGTTAATGACATATTACTAATTAGAAACGAAGTACCTGTCTTACAGTCAGTTAAGGAATGGTTGCATAAATGATTCTCCATGAAAGACTTGGGCGAGGTGGCATATATTCTTGGGATCAAGATCTATCGTGATTGATCCAAGAGAATGCTGGGCCTGAGTCAATGTACATACATTAACAAGATACTAAAGAGATTCAGTATGGAACAGTCCAAGAGGGGATTGTTTCCAGTGTCACATGGCATTCATCTTTCCAAGAAAATGTGTCCTCAGACACATGAGGAAAGAAAGAGAATGGAAAGAATCCCTTACACATCTTTGATTGGGTCAGTCATGTATGATATTCTATGTACATGGCTAGATGTTGCTTACACATTAAGTGTGGTAGGAAGATATCAAGCTGATCCAGGAGACCGCCATTGGATGGCAGTCAAGACTATCCTTAAGTATCTATGGCGTACTAAGGATATGTTCCTGGTTTATGGGGGAGATGTTGAACTAGTAATTAGAGGACATGTAGATGCTAGTTTCCAGACAGATCAATATGACATAAAGTCGCAGATTGGATACATCTTCAGTTTGAATGGAGGTGCAGTGAGCTGGAAGAGCTCAAAGAAAAGTATGGTGGAAGATTCTACAGCGGAATATGAGTATATCGCAGCTTATGAGGCAGCTAAAGAAGAACTATGGATGCGAAGCTTCATCAAAGAGATGGATTTACTACCAAGCAGTAAAGATCCTATCACACTCTATTGTGATAATACTGCAGCGGTGGCACTTTCAAAAGAGCCAAGGTCACATTAGAGGACAAAGAACATACTTTAGAAGTATCATCTCTTGAGGACCCCTTGACTAAAGCCTTGACTCAGCAGAAACATGATCATCATGTGAGGTCTAGCGGACTAAATGTCATAGGCAGTTGGATCTAGTCCAAGTGGGAGTTTGTAAGGGTTGGGGTCATGAGAACCAACTGTTTTGTACTTTGATTACATGAATGTTCACTTATTATATATTGTTCATTGTTCTGCATGACTATAATATAATAATTCCTAGGAATATTTGTTGCATTGATAAGGTCATGGAAGATCCCCTCTATGATTAGAACCTTGAAATGCTATAAAAATATTCTTAAATAATGTTCTACAGTTGGATGACATACTATGATAGGATACATAGTATACAGACTGTCATGTGCAAGTACTCGTAACAAGACGAGACTCTCTCTCATGGATTTCACACTTGGTAATGTCCAAGATGGGAGATTATGAGAACAGACCCGCCAGTAGCAATTCCACATGTCTTGGTGTAATTGGACATTTCGATCTATGATCGTGTGTAATGGTCCTTATACTAGAAGATTATCATTAACTCATGTCATGACTCGCACACTTATATTTACTAACAAAAACCATCACGCAGACAGTTGGCGGGATGTAGGGTATATTGGGTGTGTCACGAGTGACATATTGTTAATGGATAAGTTGAGGAGAGATTTTTCCTTTTCATTTATGGAAGTTGATATCTCTGCCCTTTGATTGAAATAGAACTGTCGCATTAAATTCCATGGCCATGGTGTAAACGTCGAGTTTATTTTAGGTAGTCAAAGAAAGATGGGTCAAGCATATAGGTTTATGACACTGCCATGAAACCTACTTGATGTGATATTGAGACAAAGGGATTAAATTACACAATAAGCATTCATATGTGGTGATACGTCAATGCGGCATCAACTTCTTTCCCTTGGGTGCCTTGACCCATTCCTAGATAGTAATCTTGGACTTTGGGAAATTCCTCCTAATGCCAATGAGAAAGAGGCCAAGAGGGTCACACACTAAGTGTATTCATGTATCTCAAGTAGAATAAAGATTATTCTCGTATGTGGTTTAATAATTATTCAAGGAATCCAAAATTGTTTTAATGTTGGAAGAAGAATAAAATAAAACATGTACACGCCGTGTATCATTGATCACATGCTGTGTAGTTTTATTTTGTAAAAGTACACGCCATGTATTATTAAATATACACACTGTGTACTTTTTCATTTTGGAAAGGAAATGAATAAATGAAAACAAGATATAAATGTTGTGTACATTGAATATACCCACTGTGTAGTTTTTCTAGTCATGATTTTGAGAAAATATCTTTTTATTAAATGATATTTATTATAATCAGCGTGGGTGTATGTCAAGGAATAAATGACTCGACATGGGGTTTTCAAAAGGGAGTTAATGAAATAAATAAAACGCGTAACCCGTTTATTTATTTTCATAACTCTACAACCTCAAACCCGATTATAAATATCCTCACAACCCCAACTCTTTTCCTACACCTAAGAGAATCATTGTGCACAATAGTTATGGATAATTCTTTCAAGGCCGAAAGAGCTTCTTCCTCCATGAACGCTCTCAAGATTGAGATATATCCTCTTTCATCAGATCAAGACGATCTAAGGCAGACACCTGAAGAAAAGGATTCTCCACGCTAGCACCTAGAGACTCCTTTGGTGATGTCCCGAGATATGAGGTACACATGTGGATCACCGCTAGAGGAAGTATACACTTGTCTTCTAAGATGCAATGAAAAATCACATCGGAACGTGATCAAGAACATCAATGAAGAAAAAACACCCAAAAGGTATTTCTTTTAAAATGATTAAAATAAATATAATCAAACTGTAATGATCCAACGTTGTGGTTCAGGGACATTCCTTATCTTTGTCCATTTTCTTTGATTCGATCCGTGGATTCTGGCGTTTATCGTCGTATTGATCCCGTATTGATCATTGTTAATGACAAAAATCCATGTGGGAACATCCACCCACGCAATTCCACTGCGCTCGGAACCTTCAATGGCATGGGATGGCTTCATGTGTGCCTTCTATGACTACTTCTATCTGGAGACATTGTGGGCCGATAGAGCCCGAGAGTTCATGATTCTGGATTAGTGTACTATTTCAGTTATGGAGTATTCATCTAGCTTCACGGAGCTGCAGTGCTTCTCGCCTATTCTAGGAGGTGATGAGTTATTCTTGGAAAGGAATTTAGAGGATGGTCTCAGGAATGAAATCTGATCACAGGTGAAGATCTTCAGGGTGTCTTCCATCACTTTTGTAGTCAACTAGGCGCTAATCACATAGCGAAATATGAGGGATTCTGGAGTTGTGAGCCAGTGCGGCTCGACATCTGGTGTAGTAGAACATAGGGAGAATGGACGTAAGGTCTTCTCCAGAGTGTCAGATTTTTACTTTTATGATCCGTGACTATAGGGGGAATTGACGTAAGTTATTCCTAGAGTGTATGTAGTTCCTTGATGCAGGGCACCAGGGGAATGTGATGTATGTGCTTCTCTTTATCACCTTTTATTGACCGATGTGAGACTATAGGGGGAAATTTTTGGTGAGTGCTTAATCAGAGAGTCTTTTCTTAAGCTGGACTAGAGGGGTTAGACCGTGTGTACTTCCCAGAGGGTTTTTTGTTCTTGCTTTGTTGAACAAGAGGGGTTAGGCTATGAGTACTCTCATAGGGCTACCTACTTTTATTAGATACTAACTTTTTATATGAATTTTAATTCTAATGAACTGTAGGAATGTTTACTGTTTAGTACTTCATTGTTTACTTCTCTTTTTACTTATTTCCTGCCATATATTCACTAACTGTTAGGCCTAGATCTTTTGGTTGTTGCGTACTAGGATTTAGTCTCACACCCTATTTGGGTAATTCGTTTGGTCCCAAACAGATTGTATTGCTACTGGTATAGATAAGGGAAAGATCCCTTCAACTTCAGGTACTTGACTGCTTTGAAGTTGGAGAGCATAAGACCAAGCTGAGGCTTGTGATGCTGAGGAGTTTACCTATTTTCTTTTTTTTACTTTGTTTTAGTACTGTATTTCATCATTTTGAAGTGTTTGGATTATCTCCTAGATATATGTATCATGCTTCATTTAGATATTTTCTCCGATTGTTTCTTAATTTCAGTTTTCTGATGTTTACTATTGTATGGTATTATTACAGCTTCCTCTATTGTATATCTGTTGTACTTTCATTGTGTACTATTCCAATGAGGGAATAGTTTCCCCATTATAACACCCAATTCCCTTGAATCTAGTCAGATCCCTCTGGGATTTGAGGAAATGTTCTTGAGGCCATGTGACCAACTTGGTACGGGGTGCCTCTGGGTGGCTTCTGGAACCAGAGAGTTACACTGTTGTAGCATAATGAGGAAAACATTTGTTTTTTTTGACCAAAACTCTATTTAACAACCATATTTTCCAATTCCCTACATATAATATACATCATAATAGAATATATATTTATCTTTAAACCTATCATAACATCATGAAAATAATCAATGCATCCTATATGGCATGGGACAATGCATGGAATGTGATTCCTATAAAGTGATTAAAATTAGTCATGAGATAGAATAAACTCTTGTTATCAAGTTTAATCAAAATCGAACCCATAATTATATTACAAATGATATCACAATTCATGTTCATCACCTAATGGTGGAATCAAATAAACTACAGTAGTCAAAATCCAGAAAATAGTAATTTCCATTTGAGAAAATTAGGCTTTTTCTTATACATGTGTCAGATACTCCAAAGAACAACTAATTACCAAATTAAAATACTTATTAATCCACTTTTTTGTCTCCAAATAGTATGGTATGAAAATAAAATACCTATGATATCACTTTGTAACCTCTCGTACCTAGATGCCGCTCAACAGTTCCCTGATCCCGATTGGTTGTGTGACCTCAAGCGAGTCTTCCAAAATGCCATAAGTTTCCAACTATAAACAAGTGTCTAGGATGTGTCTATGGGGAGAATATTCCCTCTTAATAGAATTTAACATAATAGTAAAAGCAGGAAGACCCATATAATATTCCTATTTAACAATAACTCAATATATAACAGATGGAATAGATAAAATAATGAATAGATAACAATTCCAAAAGGAATCTCATATATATTGATGTACATGTCAAGTGTCTAAAAATAATCCAAAAGAAGTATACATACATTGGTACAATACATGTATCAACATAAAAAATGTCCAAAATCACTATCACACTATTACATCATGAGCCTCAGCTCGGTCCCATGCTCCCCTTCTCTTAATAATGGAACAATGTAATGCCTCAAACTGCAGGCTCATTCCTCAGTCCATACCCACATTCATATAGTATGTGTGGGCACCCAACAATAGACCAAATAGGGTGTGGGATATAATACCAGTATTCTACCACCCAAGGGTCTATAAAGAATCCTAGTCCTGAAATATAACACAATAACTGTTCAATATATATGTCACAAGTAAGTGAAATAAAAGGAAAGTGACCACAATATGGTTTATACAAAACTAGTGATACTGCATTGCCCAACATAGACCCCTGTATAAAACATGTCCAAGCTCCTATAATAAGGATGATAAAAAAAGTAATGAAATAAATACTATGACCTCTTTGTGCATCCAGTCATATCATTTCAACCCCGACCTTTTTGTGTAACCTGTGTGCAAACAAACATGACCTTTTCATATAACTAGATGTTTCATATCAACCAGGGATACACTGAACAACCAATTATATCACCTTTACGATGGTCTTGTTTTATAATAGTATAGTTAGTTACATTATGGATTAGTAGTAATATTAATTATGTTAGACCCATCGGGGCCGATTCCAAGGTACAATGGACTAAGTAATCCTCATTGAGTCTCAAGAGTATCTCAATGGAAACTTGGTTAGGATTGAGTTGGGGTCCATGGAGCATGTCTACTGACTATATCTAATATGATCCCAAGAAAATTTGGATCCAAGTAGTAGTTTCCCAAGGAATCTTATAGAATCAAGACCCAAAGAGAAACCGCATCCAAGGCATTCACTACCGCATTCAAGACCCATGGGAGAATTGTCCATGGTATCTAATGGAATCAGTATCCATGGTATAATAACTAAGGAATCCACTACCATTAAATTAATTTGATTCCATTCTTAAATTAAAAATAAATAATTCCATTTTTCTACCCACTCATATATCAAATCCATATTCCAATACAATCCATGAGTTTACCCACTCATATAACATTTCTATACAATCCATTTAATCACTTTAACTAATGCATGAAATTTAAACACATGCCAAAGATGAATTACCCATCTCTTAATTACACATTAAATTCAATTTATTTATTTATGGACTTACTCTTATGAGGAAATAACAAACAATCAACTTATTGGTGGTTTAACAAAAAAATGGCTAATGGAACACCCTATGGGTGGCTTTAGATAAGAAAAAACATTAAAATTGTCTAATGAAAACGATAAGGGATCCCTAATAGGGTCCATTTCATTCAATTCTATTTTTCATTTAAATTTGGGGGGCCCTGACGGAATGTCCCATAGGTGAAAAAATGACAACTAGATTAATAAATCACAAATATTGAAAGTAAAAGTATATAACACCTATTGATCATATTTAGTAGAGTTCTCTTCTAGAATTATGTTGTCATTCATTTCAGATCAAAAGAAAAATGAAGGATGTATGAAAACCCAGAAAATATGGAAAATGAACTTTTACCTAAACATCATAGCTAATACCAACCTAAATGAAGAATGATAGTAATGGAATCGAGACCCAACCAGTGAAAATAAAATAAGATTGATATCGGAATAAATGAAGTTTTGATCTAAAAAAGGGACACAACAAAATCTTTAGGCTTCCTTGGGGAATCTTATATATAATAGAGGATAAGTGAGGGATTTTTTATGAAAAATAGAGGCCCTCTCTCTCTATTTTCAAAATAACTACATGGGAATTTACATGGTGAGAAAACTCCTTACACATCATGAAAAGGTTCTGTCCTTCCCCCTGGGAAACCCATTACATGGTTCAACAGAGTTCTTCCTAGACCATTACATGTCATTTAATGATCACACACAACATTATCCAGTTACAAACCATATAACTGGCTTGAAACCTACCTCATCCCTCATACATCCTTCCTCCAAAACAACCCTACTACCCCACGATCACTACATGAGGGTCAAATCCAAAAAATATAAATTAAATAAGAGTGTTAGGTCAACTATGCTAGATACCCTGAGCGGGGGGGGGGGGGTGAATCAGGCAATGATATATTAAAACAACTACCCTATTGATCTTGTTTTGGTGTTAGAAAAAACTGTTTTCTCTCTAATTCCAATGGAAAATTATGAATAAACCTTAAAGCATGAACATGAAACATCAATTCTACCTGTTTCACCCTCACTGGGCGACGTCTATGTGGAATACACTGATGATGTAGTGATGTACAAATTCCACTATAAGCGCACTACTCTTTAAAAGTTCGTAGTGGAATCACTATCCCTCCTGGTTTACAACGAATCACAATTTGAAATCCCACTACTTTCTCAACTGAAGAGAGGTCTCTGATCCTTCAGAAGATCCACTTACAGTTTAAAGACCTATTGGTCCTTTCATTTTCATGAATACATGGGTACTTAAATGCCGATAGATTCTATTTTGAAGTTCTACTTTCATCCATGGTTGAATAATTCTTTTCCACTGAACAATGGGCAATAACCTTGGAACAACCTTTTCAATTCTCACTAATTCAAAAAACTCCCCATTTTAAGAAGCCCAAACCAGCCTTTATAAAGCATTGTTGTGTAGCTCTATGTGAAGCTCCATTGTGAAGCTCTATTGCGAAGACCCATTGCGATGATCCATTGTGATGATACGTGGCATAGCTCCCACATGAAACTCCCTCGCAATGCTCTCAATTTTGCAGACCTCAAATAAGCTGCTGCAAATCTCGCTAGTGACGCTCCCAATTTCATAGAGCTCAAACACTCCACTAGAATGATTTTTCACGAATCTCCTTAGAGAATCTACTTTACTAACATCCTTCTCTTTTCGAGAGAGTTATTATTATTTGGGAAAAACTCATTAATCTTCTCAATGAGGTCAAGGCCTATTTATAGGCGATTCCACCAACCCTTTAACCTTCTATGAAATGTTAGTTCCATGTCATCTCATTTGGCAGTGCATCAAAATTTCATCAGAATTTCTCTATACTTCTCAAAGCGTCCAGGAAATATTCAGATCACGAAGCTCCATCTTGAATCTCTTTAGAAAAACTCCTTCACAATGATCATTGTAATCATAGAGCTCTCCGTCAAAATTATTCCTATCTTTTCCAAATCCACATCATGAATCCCATATTCATGAAATGGAGGCCTTTGATATATTTTGATGAGATCATCAGGGAAATCCACTTTTTGCAAAGCTTTCCTCTTTCATTCCTGAATCTTGTCATTATCACAAAGGTCTCTATCAAAATTCATCATGTCTTTCCCCAAACCACTTCATGAAGAAAAAATCTATGAAATTTATCCCAATTCTATATTTTTATGGGATATTCAAGGAAATACACTTTTTTCAGATATCACCAAGCATGATATTTTGGACCCCAAAAATTTGGAAAACACTAGAAACCAATGTAACCTTGCATCTATTCTTTTTTTTACCACCTTTAGGTATTCCATTCCTAGAGACCCTACTTTTTCAACTAACACAACCAATCCAAAAATGATACAGTGATACATTGAGGGATTTTTCCCAAAAATATCCCCCTTTGGGTTTGTTGTAAACTCTTCTCAAAATAATTCTCTACACTTTGATACCTCACTAAAGCTCCTTCCATCATCTACCTGCATCTGGCTCTTGCAATTCTAGTAGTGACCAAATATTCACTCACCACATACTCTAAGACAACAAAATAAATTTTATATGTGTGAAACAAGAGTATTATGAACTGTTCATCAATTAATAACTTCATTTCTGACAACAATTATTGATACCATACTGATACCAAAAAACTGCTTCCGTAATGAACCCCAGCTGTCGTGATATCTAATATTTGATCTATCAATTAAAGCATCGTTGGTTTTGATACTCTCCCCCTATATCATTTCTCCCGTATCTCGCTGCTCCACCTATCAACTTCTCCCTACGTCTTGACATAAGATATTTTCTCCCATAAAAGCCACACTTTCTCCCCCTTAGAGAGTCACATTTTCACCCCCTTTTTCAAAAGACGCAATGTTCACTTCTTTTCATTCTGCAACAGGGTAACAACCCAAATTATTACATTAGGTAAATCACATCATACCTTGGGGATAGTGGGTTGATCCCACATCAACACATGTTTAAGTGCGGGGGGTTGACTAGACTCCTAGAGCCAGTCTTTGCCTTTGAAAATCTACCTTGGGTAAGTCCTTTGTCATAATTTCCACAACCTGCAGTTATATAGGCACATACTCTAACTACAAAACCCCTTCCACCACCTTCTCCTTGATAAAGTGATATTTGATGTCAATGTTCATTTTAATTTCCCAATGGACTGTATTTTTTCAATGATTTATAACAGTCAAATTATGACACTTGATTCTGATCAAAGAGTTCACTTCAACTCTCATATCATTAAGAAACTACTTTATCCACAATAAATTTGTGCATTCTTGATTGGACGAAATGTGTTGAGCTTCTACAGTGATAAATGAAATGAAATATTTCTTCTTTCTTAACCAAGAGATGCACAATCCACCCAGATAGTAGCTCCTCCCGATGTTGATTTTTTCATCTTCTGAACTATCCTAGTCTTGATCTGTATATCCCAAATGCTCTATCTATGATGTATCATTATACATAAAACTGAAATCCATAGTTCCATTGATATACTGTTGTATTATTTTCAATACATGCATGTGGATTTCCATGAGTTTGATTTGATATCACGCTTCCTGGAATGTTTCGAAAACAATATCAGGTATTGTCACTATTAGGAACTGTATACTTCTAATAATCTACCTGTATTTTGTGATGTTAAATTCTTTTTCATTATCATATTTTGATAATTTAATCATTGTAGAAATCAAAGTCATCATATCCTTATAATTTTCCACTCCAAATATTCCCAAATAATCCTTAGCATATTTGGATAGAGAAACGAAAGTACCATCCCTTCCTTTTTTTCATCTGTAAAACAAGGAAAAACATTAGCTCTCCAATCAATGAAATTTCAAACTTACTTTTCATGAATTCAGAAAACTATTTTCATTGATATTCTTCTAATCTTCCAAATATTACGTCATCTATATAGACCATAACCATCATCATTTGATTACTATTGTCATTGAAATAAATATTCTAATCAATTCCACCAAACTGAAATCCATTCTTCTTCAAGTAGGGATGAAGCCTCAAATACCTTTTTGTTAGTGCTCTCATTATCCCATATAACGTTTTCTTCACCCGAAAAACACTGTTCTCATATTCATGAATGATAAAACCATATGGATGCTCAATATACACCTCTTCTTTTAGAACCCCATTCAAAAATAAGTATTTGACGTCCATCTGAATCACTTTGAACATTTTTGCACAGGTTTGGATAAAAATTATTTTATTGTCTCTAACATTGCAATCAGTGAAAATGTCTCAATGAAATCAATACCCACCATCTTTGTGTATCCTTTTTACACCATCTGGGCTTTTTTTCAAATCATTATTCCATATTCATTCACTGTGTTTATATAAACCCATTTATTCATGATGTTCGCTATTGTGAATTGATTCTTCTTGTCTGAACGAGCACTATCAAATCACCTATGATATTATTCATATCAATTGAAGATCTACTCTTTATCTTCGTTGTAGATATATACTTGACTTCTTATTGTTCATCATCAATATCTTCTTCTGAGTCAGCATCTACTACTTATGCACCTCCTATGCTACTTTCCTATTCATAACTTTCATGAAGAAACTGTTCACTATTATTTTGAGTATTCTCTTAATTTTCCACAATACTGACATCATTAATCTCAACTAATTTTCCCAAACTCTTCATAAACCATTTTTATTCTTTGATTTTTCATGAGTAGCCAAGTAATATCCCCTCATCACCACATGAACAAAATTTCCTATGTTTTTCATTGTTGAGAATGAAGCACTTACTTATAATGATTTTAAAGTATTTCATTGTTGTTTTCCTTCCATACCACATCTCGTACTAAGTCTTTCCTAACATTGGGAACAAAAGATCCCTATTAGAAATGAAGACCGATTTCAATACTAATTCCTTCCAAAATTTCTCTAGTAGGTATTTTTCTATAATAATTGTTATGGAAATATTATTGATGATCATATTTATCCTTTTAACAACTCCATTGTATTAAAGAGTTATTATGGGCGAAACTGGATGTCATATCCCATGTTTCTAAAGATATTCATCCACCAAAATGTTTGTAGTTTCTGTACCATTATTAGTTTGAAACATAAGAATTTTATGCCCAAGAATCCTTTCTAATTACCTATGATACTGTTTTAAATAGATGAACATATCATACTTATGGTCAATGAAAAATAACCATTTTATTCTACTATAGTCATAAATGGAAAGAACATAATATCTCTTCTCGTTAATGGATCTTAGTGAGATAGGTCCACAAACATCAACATGAACTAAATCAAGCACTCTAGTTTACTTATTTTCCTTATCTTTGTGTATTTTTATGATGATTTTCCCATGTTGACAAGCATCAGACGTATTAGTATGATCGCATGATCTCTTAGGGAGATCTCTAGCTACATCAAAATTTACCAGATATTCTAGGGATGGTTGGAATAGATTACCCTATCATTTGTTCCACAACTTGTTATCTTCCTCTCTAGAAAAATATCACATATCTTCTTATCCACTTACAAGGTAGAGATTTCCATTTTCATTTTTCCCTATAGGAAAACTACACCATCTCTCCCTTTGATGATACACACCTTCTTAATAAATCTTATAGAATGGCCTGAGTCACATAGTTATCTAACATTAAATAGATTGTTACTATAACCTTATAATACTAAGACATTAGCATGCCTCATCTCTTTGCCTCCAAACCTGACATTTCCCAAGAAAGTTATCTTCAGGCCTTTAATGTTTCCAAATTTGACAACTCTCTCTCTCTACCATACTTTATGCCTATAACAAGATCCTTATTCCCTGTCATATGGGATGTACAACCACTGTTAAGGATCCATACACTCGACCAGTCTAATGCTTTAAGGGAAATTTATGGAACCATTTCTTCTCTGCTTTCATCTTATTGATCCATCTTTTTGACATTATACTCGGAATGGATTGGAAATTATGAGATTCCTTTTAGTATGGTGGACCAGTTTCATCCGGAAGAGCTGCAAATAGATTTTTTGTTTTCTGTCCAGTTGTTGATTCTCTGACTTGCTACCAACAACCACTCAGGTTCTATTTTGGCACATTCCTCTATATGATTGATGAAAGGTATCTAGCCATGTGCCCAAATCCTCTGTACTAAAAAAACTTTTCCCTAAAAAGATGTTCTATAATATTTTTCTATGTTTGGATACCATTATTTCTCTCATTCCCTTTGATATCTCCTGGCTATGGAACATACATATTGTGAATGTCCCATATTTCCACAGCTATAACAATTGATGTAGGGTATATTTATACGTTTTATTAACACACTTCTATTTTTTCCCAGGGTTCTCTAATTCTTATAATTTTTCTTTGTTCCAAAATCAATCTTCAATTATAGAGCTAGTGCTTTCTTTCTAACTACAACTTTCATAGATTTATATTTTTTTTCAAGCCCCAAATAAGCCTTAGCATATGAACACAATTGTGGAATCTTTTTTTCTTGGCTACTATGCTCCACTTTGAACTTTTTTATCTTCGGAATGATTTTCTTTGCTAGTATCGTAATAATGGTCAATATTTTTTCTTCAAACATTAATTTTATTTATAGACTGATAAATTATTCTTCATATTCTTCAATGCGCTTGATTTTATCTTTCAATATGTTATTCAAACCATCAATATCCCTTTACTATTTTGCAAACATTATCTTACATCCGTCAACCTTTTCTGAGCTCTCTATCCTGGAAGACTTAAGTTTTTCAATTTATTTTACCATATCAGATTTATCTTCGTCATGATGTTTCATGTAGTGTTTGGAATCATGTACCATCTTATTGGATTTCATCATATTTTCTCTCAGAACATCTATCTCTTCATAATATGCTTCTAATTTACCTTCCATGTTGGCTCTTCCTTCAAATTCTTCTTCTTCTTCTTCATGAGTGACAGTTTCTTCTTTTTTCTCAGAACTACTAACAACTTCCACCATAGAATTATCTCCATGATATTTTTTAATTCCCTTTCTCTTCAACCACTTCAATCTCAAACTCATCTAAAATTTCACATTCCCGTCAAAGGGGATTATTAATCTTAAAGATATTTCTTTTGAACTATTTCTTGTCTTTCACATAGGCTGAATACATTTTCTTTGGAATTTTGGCATCATCCTCATCATCTTCTAGGAATGTCTTGGAGAACCTTGAAACAATATATCCATCCTTTCCACATCGAAAACAAGCTAGTAGAAGTTTATCATTGAACTTTCCTTTTTTATTTGCAGATTTAATGAAATAAATGACATAATCTCATCTCTCTCTTCATCTTCCGGAGAATCTTTAATGGAGAGATTCTTCATGTCATTGAATGAAACCTCCTTAGATTTATCATTTTCCATAGCCTGATTATCATCGTTCCTCTTTTCATATGAAAATAAGGTACTGTCAAAATCATCCCATGTCAACTCTTTCAGGTCATTGTCTTCCAATACTGAAACATTCAAATTGATGTGTGGTGGATGTTTCCTCAAGATCCACTTCAAAAAATTTATATCTTCAATGACTTCACCAAGACCTCACATTTACACTACTACATCATTTTCCGTACCAAATAACGCATCAAAATCTCATTTGGGTTCATTCTTAGATCTTCATTTTTGTTCCACAGAACTTGCAACTTTGTATCTCCGAACTTTTTATCCCCTTTTTATATATTAAATAGATTTTACCATAGAGTATGTGATGTTTTTCATGAAACCACCTTCATATATATAGCACTGGATAGAGCTCCCCCTAAAGCATTGATTCCATTAGTGTTAGTATCCAGTTCCCTTCTTTCCACCTCTGATAATGTATCACTAGTGATATGAACTGAGATACCATGCATCCCTAATGTAAATGCTTCCATTACAAATGATCCCAAGTAGTGTTGCATTCGATTCTTCCATCACTGAAGTTTTTTCCTCGAAGATCGGAATCCATTTATTATTGGTGACCTTCACTGAGAGGGAATCACTAGTATCTACCTTTCACTTTTACACCAATTGTTAGGTCCGCACTTCTAATTGCCCTTAGAGGGGGGAGGGTGAATCAGGGTATGACAGATTAGAACAATATATCCTTTTGATAATGTTTGGTTGTTATAAAAAACTATATTCTATCTCCTTCCTGTTAAAGAGTATGAAAAAACCTTAAACCATGCACATGACGCAACAAGTTTACTTGGTTCACCCTCACTCATCTACATCCAAGGAGAATACACCGTCTATGTGATAATGTACTAAATCCACTATAAATTCACTTCTATTTACATGCTCAAAGTGGACTCACTGTCCCTCCTGGTTTACAACCAATCACAATTTGAAAGCACACTGCTCTCTCATCAGAAGAGAGATCACTGCTCCTTCAGAAGATCCACTCACAGTTTAAATACAAGTAGGTCCTTTCATTTTCATGAATACTTGCATCCTCACCTATAGATATATGCTCTGTAGAAGTTCCACTTTCATCCACATATGAATATCAATTTTCCACTGAACACTGGGAAATCACCTTGGAATAGCCTTTGCAATGCTCACTACTTCGCAATGTTCCCCACTTTGTGAAGTCCAAACCACCCATTGCAAGGCTCTGTTGCAAAGATCTATTGGGAAGCTCCATTGAAAATATCTATTGTAATGATTTGTTGTGAATATCCCATTTGAAGTTCCATTGTGAAGCTTCATTGTGAAGCTCCATTTCAAAGCTCCCTCGTGAAGATACCTCGCGAAGGTCCCAATTTTGCAGAACTCAAACAAGCCGCTGTGAAGCTCATTCAGGAATCTCCTAATTTCATAGTGCTCAAACAATCCATAGGGAAGCTCCTTAGCGAAGCTACTTTGCAAAGTTACCTTGCTATTCAAGAGACTTAAGATCATTTTTTAAAAACTCTCTACTCTTCTCAAGGGGGTCGAGGCTTATTTATAATAGATTCCATTAACCCTTGAGCCTTCCATGTGAAGTCAATACCAAATCATCCCATTTGAAAAAGCATTAAAATTTCAGCATAAATTCACTCTATATTGCGGAGAACCATGGAAATTTTTTGATTATGAAGATCTTCAGTGAAGCTCCTTTGCAAAGCTCATCGAAATCATTGAGCTCGCTGTCAGCATTCTTTATATCTTTTCAAAATCTACTTAATGAAGCCCATCTCCACGAAATTATGGCCTTTTCTATATTTTCATGAGATCTTCAAGGAAATACACTTATCACAAAGCTCGACTCTTCTATTCATAGAGATCGTCGTTATCGCAGAGCTCTATGCCGAAATTATTCATGTCTTTGACAGATCTTCCATTCCTTAAGGTCATTCTTTTTCAACCAACACAACCAACCCAAAAATTCTATAATGATACCTTGAGGGATTATTTCATAAATGGAGTATAACCAGAAATAAAATGATCTATACCTTTTTCAAAACCCAAGATAACACAATTGATTTCGAATTTTAAATTAGGGTTGGTAGTTTTTTTAAAACCTATCTTGCACTTATTTTAATATTTATAGTGATGCTTCACTTGTAAAAAATCAAATGGAGGCATTTAAATTTTAAGGAGTTTGAAATCAGTTGAAGATTAATTTTACAATTTGAATTTCAATAACTCATATCATATATTAGAACCTATTATAAAAAAGACAAAACATAATAATGAGAGGGAATAGAGAAAATTAATGAAAAATGGAATTTGAGTGAATAATGTGTGTAATTTATTGAATATATAGAATTAATAAGTAATGTTTTATCAGAATGAATTATATTATATATTTGTCTTTTATGTAAAAATTATATATATATATATATATGAATATCATGATGTTAAAATTAGTGAATTATAGAGAACACCCATAGTTATTTTTTTTAATTAATCAAATTTTTATCTTTTTGAGTTTGACCTATGTGTCAACATTATATTTTTTGTAACCGTCTTATAAATTATTGATCCTATGAGAGGAAGAAGTTAGGGAAATTTTATGAGTTCAGATCTTGTACCAAATATTTTAACTATAAATAAATATATTAGGGAATATTTTTAATTTCAATACATGATTGATATGCTATCCACGGGTATATCAAAATGTGGGTGAACTTAGTAAATTCACAATGTCTGTCCAATTTATCTTTATGAATTTGTGTGTGCTTATGTGTCATCACTATGATAGATTCATAGGGTCTTTCAAAATATTCTAAAAAATCCAATTAAACATTATATATTGTGATGTTTGAAGTCAACCTTAACTTAGTGTCAATATTGGGACATTAGGTTACTATAATTTATATAATATCCATCAATTATTTCATGGTGATTTTTAAAAGAAGTTATAGACATAGAGATGTCATCAAATAAAATGGAGTTCCCTTATATATTTTCTACAGTTATGAGGTGTGGATGAATATAATGAGAACATAATTTTTATATATAGGGATTAATGTTTACTCATCACTAGTTATTAGAAATCAGGTAACTGATACTACTATGATTTTAGTAATTATTATGGACCAAAAATTATTGAGTGATGATGTTAATTCATTGAATGCATTTTTCAAGAATTTTCTAATCTGATATACGTGAAGATGATGAGTTTCACAATATCCAATGAAATTTTATACAATATTTTTAATATTTATGAAGGTGTTATAAATTGAAAGAGATATTCTTTTAGGTTATTCAAATAGATTTGATTATTTAAGGATGAGTTCAAGTGAGAATGATGATAGTTTATTTAATAGTATTATTTAAGTGGTTCAAACTATTCTTATGATTTTACCTAAGATTAAATATTTTAAAATTGTGAATATGGTAAATTCTTTAGAAAATCCATGTAAAAAATGGAATTGAAATTACTAGAGAGGAAATAAATGTAGGTGAATTAAATTGAAGACAGTTTTAATGATGATTTCTTATCAATTGTGGCATGAAGTTTTATAAGAGACTGAAAAATATTTTAGGGTAATCTATCTGAAGATATTTTTCTTGCGATACAATTGGTAACATCAATGCTGGGTTTCTAAAAATATTAGATTGAGAGGATTAAGACAATGAATTCTCATGAAAAAAAAGAAACTATTTCACCCTTATTTTGAACTTAAAATCAAAAATTTAAAGTGGAAGGATTTTTTTGAGAAAAGTGTTAGGAAGAAAAGTGGTAGATGGTATTGAGAAATATAATTTTCACTGTGTTGAAATTGAGTTTACCATGAATGAAATAAATGATATGATTTCATAATTTCGAAAATGGAAAAAATTTATAGAAAATAATTTGTAAATGAATAGATTATTTGATCTTATGGAGAAATTGGAAGGGTATCTTGATGAAGATGACCAAATAAGAAATAATAATGTCAATATCAGAGTATTTAGAAAGGAATCCTTATGTTTTTTTGATGATACTGAAACAAAAATTGATCACCTAGCTAATATTTTTGGATGAATATGAAAATGATCAAGTGAAACTTGGAGAATAGGTAAAATATAGGATTAATATTGAGAAACATGTTATGATAATTAATGATCTTAGTATGTTTATCAATGGAAACTCTTGGATTAGTGAAATGAAAAACAAAAAAGTATGTTTCACCACATTTCTATTTTAAAATAGTCATGACTATAAATGTTTGTAACATAATTACTCATGTTTCATAGAGATTTAGTCAAATAAGATGTAATAAAATGTGTCATATTTACCCACATTACTATAAATATGGATGTTTTTAAATAATTTAAACTCTAAATTTAAAAAATTTTAATTTTTCCTAAACCACAAGTGTATGCCCCACCCACACCCTCCCCAAACTCTCAACTATACACCTTCTATCCACATTCTCTGAACTAAAAGTCTATTCCTTTAACATCTAACACACCCCATTGGTCTCTCCACCCATGTGTTTTTCTTGTACAACACCCCTCACAACCACCCATAGGGACAACATTCTTAAAATTCAAAGTCCATAATAGGAGAAACCTACAACCCGTGGGTGCATGCCAAGTGCACGAGAACTTCATATGTGCATATGGTATGTCTAAAAAAATAATTACTTTCTATTTATATGTATGTAAAAATATATTTTTATAAAAAAAAATTAATACATACTTTTTTATAAATATATAAATTATTTTAAATATATTTATATTTTTATATACGTATATATTAACAAAATTGAATTTAGATAATATATATATATATAAACATATATTATAAGTTAATATATCTCCTTGCGTTTGTGTGTATAAATTCTTAAAAATTTATTTATTTTCTTATTAATTAAAATATTAAAATATCTATATATATATATATATTACTAAATACATATATGTAAATTATTATTAATATATATATATATATATATGTATATGTTAATTTCTAATATTATTACATATATATTAATTCACATATTTAATAATTAATTAATAGGGATAATTTATTTAGTTATTATTATTTAATTGTAATTATATTTTCAATTGCATGTATGTGTTTTTGTATATATTATTTCTATATATGAACATTAATATATATATATATATATATATTTTTTATATCAATAAAATTTATTTTTAATTTATGTAATAAATTAGAAATATATACACATATAAAAAATTTCAGTTTCTTATTTAATAACATCACATTTAAAACACATCTTATATAAAAATAAGTTATTTTCTCAAAAAGTTATCCAAAATAAAAATTATTCACCATTTAAAATGAGTATAAATAATCCATGTTTTGAAATGTGGAAAAACTATAAATTATTGACATTTAATAATACATTAAAAAACATGGATACATTTTCTATGTTATTATAAAAATTTATAAAAATTAATATATTGGCATGCTTTTAGAAAAAAAAGATAAATTTTCCTCATTTTTATAAACATGTATAAAAACAATTTCTCTTTGTTTTTAGATAGCACGGCAAATTGCATGTTTTTTTAATGACACTCAATGATAAAGTTATATCGTTGAGAAATAATCATAACTCTAAAATAAAAATCAATGGATCAAGGAAGAAGATACAATTCATACTTTTTTCTAATGATCTATTATAGAAAATGAAAGATTGTTGCATTTGAAATTTTTAGGAAATTTGGAGTTATAGAAAACCAATTTAGTAGATAAAATTTGTCTTGTATTTGATCCTTCTACATCAAAAGAAATGAAAAAATGTGAAATGAAAATAGAAGGAAAAAAGGAAAACCCTCTAAATCATCTATAACTTAACATATAGATTGGAGTTATACAATAAAAAATGATACATGAAAATAAAATAATCACAAGGTGTTTCCTCTACTGAAATACAAATTCTTTGTCTACTTTAGTCAAATGATTTCTTATTGTATGGAAACACAAAGTTAAAATAATGGATAAGTAATTAGATATCACAAAATGAGAATAAATATGTATCCTCCATATCAGATTACAAAATATTCTATGGATATTGTTTCAATTTATCTAACATTGTAAGAAATGGTTTGATTTTAGGAAAACTAGTGAAAGTTTTTCTTATGGAATAAAAAAAGGTCGATATATTTCAATAAAATACATCTACATTAATAAACCTATTTTACCCTTTTGGGGAGATGAATGTGACTCAATTTCAAAGGAAAATTAAAATGATAATAAATTTATATATGTCTCGATTCATTCTAGTGTTTCTTGAAAATAGATGAAGCTTATTACAATGGAAATTTTTTTCCTTGCTGAAGATTATTTGAATGCTATGAAGAATATTAGTAAGTGGATTCTTGATAGTGGTTGTTAATCCCACCAGAAATGTAAGATGAATATTATAAATAATTATAAAGGAAGAATTGATGGGACAATTTAGTTTATAAATAATAGAGTTTGAAATACCAAACTATGTTATGAAACTCTCTTTTAATCAGATGAATTGATGAGTAATAATGTTCTGAATTTTTTTACTATTCACAATTTATTGAGTGTATATCAATTATGTGACGTTGTATTACATGTTACATTCAACCTAAAGGATTCAATATCAAATAAAATACTATAAAATATCTTTTATGGGGATATAAAATGTGTGATAACTTATATATGGTTTATTGAAAGGAAGACACTGATCTCATAACTATAGAAAAGGTAAAAAGTTGGTGGTAGTAGAGGAAAAATTTCATTTATCAGTAAAGTGTAGAAAATTTATCTAATTTGATAGCTATTATTGAAATTTCTTGTAAAACGAAGAATAGAGAAATGGTCTAGGATGTAGGCTCAAAGGGAATGAAGGTGATATGCCCCTATGATCTAAAAACAGACTGGGAATCAACTTTGTTTAACCATGATGTTCATCCCAATTCTGTAATTTTAATAGGTTAGATATACCCCCCATTTATATAGGATTTTTTATTTCATTAATGTTTATTCATTTTGTAATTTATTTATTTTGGGTGTTAGAATATAGGAGATACACAATTAATGAGGAATTATATGTGAACAATTTTTTGATCAGTGAGTGTTGTTAGTATTGTAAAAATTAAAATTTTCTATTATTCCATACAAAGATCATTTATTCATGATGACTTAAAGTATTTTTTAGTTCATCTTATCATAGTTTTGACACCATGGACGTTACATTGAAAGGATTTTAAAATGTAGAAAAATTTTATAGAATATTTCTAATGTGATAGAAGGATTACAGGGGGAGTCACGATACATAGTTATCCTGGAGAGCTAGCTATTACTTGTAGATTTATTCATAAATAGAATGAAAAAATATAAATGCGAGAATTTTTCAACAATTTTTTTACTTTACGATTTTTTCAATTGGATTTCCATAGGTTATTCTGTAATATAAGTTTGACTGTTTTACAATAGTTGGAGTTAGTCCAAATTTCATTCTGGAAGAGGACATCTTTCCAAATATATTCATGGAAGTTCAAAAGTTACATTCTAATTTAGTTATTGGGTGGATTTTAAAAAGTTATTTTGGGAAGATATGTTTCAAGGTTTTTGGAAATGTTTGGAGATTTGTAAGGTGATTAATTGTATGTTTGATAAGTGGTTTACATAGTTAGTAGTATAGCTGAGTTGGATAAATAAATCAAGAGATTAAATAAAATGATAATATCGAATATGAAAATGTAATGCCTGAAAACACATAAGGATACTCTGAAATTCCATTATTATATGTGAAAATAATTCTTCTCAACACATAACTGTATCTCTATGACAACGTTCTAAAATTTGGAAATGCCACAAATTCATAAGTGAATCATTTTCCAATAAGTGACGGTCACTCTGAGTAGCTGGTTTGAAAAATTGAAATTTACTTAATACATAAGATTAATTTTTATTATTATATAATATCAACTCTAAGTATAAGGTTTTAAAAATAGAAAACTCCATCTTATATAAAACTATATTTACTGATATTATAAGGACATGACCTTAAACATTATATAATCTTGAGTTTTAAATGAAGAATAAATTTTGTTAAATTTTAGGATCATTATGTTTCGATGTTTTAGTGAATTAAGTCATAAAAATTACATAAAAATACCATATAATACAAGTTGTAAAATTCCTCTAACAATCCATTTCTCTCCAAAGAAAAACACTTATTAATTTAAAAATATTATTTTCAAGACATATCTTCATAATTTTCATATTGACCTCATACATATCATTACTCTTACTTAATGCCTATAACAAATTAAAAAAATGTTATGGGAACAAATATATCATTAAATGAAATATTAAATGAAATAATAAATATTTTATTTGATAAATACTAAGAAAAACGTTTCATTTTTCCAAATACATGTTGAACTCAAAAATAAATATTTTAATACCCAAGCAATCAGCTCCTCTTCCGGAAGATTTTCATTAAAAATTTATTAAGAAATATAAAAGTAAAAATAAAACCCATAAAGGATTATTAGAAATCATGAAATCTCAAAAAATAATTATAATTTGTCAATGATTTCATCCTTCAGTTATATTTAATACTTTCCTTTTAAATTAAGACAGTTACTACCTTTTTCAAATCGTAATATTTCAATAAAAACCTACAAGGAGAAATGATAAATCCCATGGGTAACATGAGGAATGATTTTTGTTTTCCTCATAAAATAAATCTTATAAACAGACTAATCGTCATGGTTAGAAATGGAATAAAATTCATGGGTACGAATGTAATAAGCATCATGGTTACAAATGGAATAATTTTCATGGTATGTTCTCATAATCTCTGAAGTGATCCCTAATCGGATAACTCCATTCCTTTACCTAATGCATTAGAGATCTATAACGGGATCAAACATAGTCAATTTATAATGAAACGTCCCATAATCATACATAATTATAAAGACCAGTAACATAATTATAATATATGAAATATTGCATCATAAAAAAATTCTTTCACCTATATCAAATTGTTTTCAGACATTGATATACCCATTTACGTAAAACCAAAATTTTATAAGCTAAAATTCCCTGAATAAAGGGAATGAGTGATTTTATTTGAATTAAAAAAGTTTCATTGTAAATGAATTAAAATGTTTAATAATGGATGTGGTGGCTGGATAATCAATTGATGTAGTATATATTTAAATAAACATTTCATTAATCTTTTTGTCAAACCATTTCATATAAAACATTTAAAAACATTAGTTTAGAAAATATTTTGAATAGAGTGAAAAGAAATATAAACTTTACTTTAGAAAAAAATTAAAAAAAATAATTCCATGAATATATACATGGAATAAAAATATTTTAAAAATAAAATTTTAAAACATTTAAAACTTAGTTTTTAAAACAAAGAGTCCCTTACCTAAATTTAAAATCATCTTATATGTTATTTATATTCTTTAATAATAAATTTATGTTAATAATTTACTTGAATAAGATCCTTTTTAAATTTTATTACTCATTTTATTTTATTTAGTACAATGATATTTGGATTAATATAATCATTTGAATTCATGTAAGATGTTTTGATGATAATTGGCTCATTTTTCCAAAATGACCCCAGTGGGTTTACTATGGTAAATAAGGTCATTATTCCATTAAATATAGAATAATAATCATGAAATAATAATCATTTTTATATATCAATTATACTTTTAAAATAAATCATGAATGATGGTGAATAAATTAAAAGCCTTATAATTATGGGTATGGTAGGTCATCCCTACTCATGAATAACATTTCAATTTTTCAAAAATTATTATGAATTAAAGTTATGAAATATTTTATTATTAAATATTGATCATTTATTATAAATACCAAATTATTTGTTTAAATATACTTATATATATCGTTCATGTGATGTTTTTTTTGAAAAAATGATTCACATCACATCATTGAGGTTGTAATCCACACATACTCACGATTGCGGTTATCATTTTTCAATGGATGAAAAGTTGTGAAAATAGATAATATATTTTATTTATATAATTATAATTGTGTCATGAGTATCATATATATACATTAAATCCACCAATATAATTGTCCTTGATAGGAAGTGATGGTAATTGAAATACATCAGTTCGTGAGACGGTGGCCCACCATACAAATGAATGACAGATTCATTTCTCATTTGATGGAAAGTGAGATGGATATAGGTTTTTAAATTAACATAAAAGTACCATAATATGTAAAGTACTATTGTTATTATTTTATCATGTTTTATGAATATTTTATGGAGGTAGAAGAAGAAATAAAACAAGAAAGCTACACCCCTTCTTTGGAAAACCACATTTTTCTTTTAACCTTGAAAGCTCTATGGTTTTTATTATAAACAAACTATAATCTCTATATTGTGAGAAGGGATTTAATGAAGATATTTGGGTAGGTATTTTGTATACCAAATAGGTATTGAATTGTGTAGATAATAGGCAGTGTGGTTCCCTTTTATATGGTAGGGAGGGGTAATCTTGGAATTTCTTAAAGAATTAAGTTAATATAATTTCATTTTCATGTTAAAATATATCCAAATAGATATAATTAGAATATAATATGAGTATGACTCTAAAAAGTTCTAATATAATAAAAATTAGAAAATTGTATGTGATTCTTACACCATTATCTTTCGGTTTTAACCATCTCTTAACCCTTCTAAGTATTATTGTGATAACAATGTTTTTAGTCATTAGAGGAAAATAAATTTAATATAAAATCTAAATTTACAATAAAAGAAAGTTTTTTGATATTTTAGCGAATATCAAATTCTTTTGGATGAAGATAATATAAAAGATTTTTTTTGAAATATTTATTTTACATGACTTTGAAAATAACACGACCTCAAAAAAATTATAATATAATTCCTTAAAACATACATAACATTTTATAGGTTTATAAATAATTAAGTAAAAATAATAACTCATTCAAATTAAAATATTTTTCATATATTTGGGATCATTTAGTTTTTTTCTATTAATTGAATAAATTTTGTGTCGGCGTTGCATAAAACTTTATGTTCATTTTTTGGATTATAAAATTTATAAATAAATTAAAATGAAATAGAATATAATTTATCTTTAAAGTTAAAATTTTTGAGAGAAAATATGTTTCTTTGTTGATATTAGAAAATAGTATGGAGATTAAAAGTAATAATGTGACATTTATGACTTTATCATTTACCTAAATATTATCAACCTAAACATATAATAAAAATGGAACCAAGATTCACCATTTTTGAATCTTTTTTTCAAAATAGGAAAAAACATACAATAGGATAAATTAAAGTGTTATGATCATCTCATTACTCGTTATCATATTATTTTTAACCATAATTAACCAATTTAGCCTTACGATGGTGGAAATTATTTACTATGGTTAATATTTATAATGAAAATGTAACATATTTAACAAATGTTAACCTCTTAATTAAAAATATGTAATCCAAATATCACGATTCAATTTAAATAAGTGGAATAATTTAATTTAAAATTAAACGTGTAAATTAATAAAAAAACATTTTGAAAAATGATTTTTAAGTATAAATATAATTTCATACCAATTAAACGATAAAATTGATTAAAATTAATATGTATTATTAATGATATAATGTAAATAAATATATTTTTAAACCAATTTCAATCAATATTTAAATTTTTAAATGATTGAAAATATACAAATTTTAATAAAAATAGTATTTTTCACTATTTACTGGAAATTCAACCTTTTCAGAAAAATCTCAAACAACCTCTATAAGTAAATGTTGACTTAAATATATAAAAACTAATATAATTTTTATAAAATACCATTCTGAAAATTGATATAAATTAATTTAATTATTCACTCTTGAAATATAATAAAAATAATTTTTGATGGAAACAAAATTTTGAGAAAAAAAATGACTGCTAAAAATAGAATGATTATTTTCAATGAATTAATCAATAAATATTTATTTATTATTACCTTTATTAATATTTTTCAAAATTTGTTTAAACCTATTTATACCATCCAATTCAATTGAATTTTTATAAGGGTCATATTTATATGACAATATTTTGTGGTTCTTTAAGTTTGGTGTTGCATGTCATGTACCTTATTGAACATAATATTCTAGTTAAAAATATCTAGATGATAAATTTTCTCCTACATAATATTTTTTCCTCATAATATAAAATTTAACTCAATAATCAATGTTTTGACATTTGAAAAACATTTTTTATTTCAATATCATAAAAAGGTTTAATTAAATATCCCCTTGAATGGAGACAAAAAGGGAAGTACGATAGTCATCTCGAATTACACATACATGGTTTAAAAATATGAGAACACTAGTAATAAGAAGTAATATTGACATAGAGAAAAACGAAATGTAAAAATAATGATTGAGAGTGATAGAGACCACTAATCCTACGAATGTGAATGATCATGATAACGTCAATGATCCAAAGAATATAAACTAAAGAGGTGTGAAAATATCATTAATTCATTGCAAATGAAGTAAAGAAGTAAATATTTTTATTCCAGTTCATTTTCCAAGAGATTCATAATTACTTTGAAATACTGAATAAGAAAATAAGTAAATATAGTTACATGATAAGTATAAGATCATCCTTTAATCAATTTATATCACAATCTCATCTTTTTCTCCAAATGATGAGTATTAAAGTTTCATTTTTCATTCATGAAGCCCTACAATAAAATTATAATAGATTATAAAAACATAAAATTATAAAATATATTCCCAATTTCTTTTAAAATTAATCAAATCTAAAATGGTTTTGATAATATAATGCCCAAACTGAAGAAACAGTTATTTGAATAAATGCATCATTAATCACTGATGCCTAAAAAATAACATGTGATGTTCAACATAGATCATTTTATAAATACATAACCATAAATGTAAAGACTTGTAAATTCTATATAGGTTCTTTTAAATTCGTTGGGATTATTTCTAGGTGTCTAAATCTGACGGCACACGATTATGAGGCCCTGAGTGCCCGGAATGATCCGTTGAAATTTTTGTTAAGATTTAATTATCACGCTTGAGCAGTTTCCCTGAAAAAATGGATTAACTCTTAAACGGTTTCCCAAATTAGAAATATTAGGGAATTGTTGCATTCATGATAGTGGGTTTACCCTAGGCGCAACTTAAGTTTAGTGGTCTCAGGCCTCCGTTGGGAAAACCTGAAAATGGCATAACCGTAAACAAAATTATTAAATAAAGTTTTTTTATTTTTCATATGCTTATAACTCATGAACGGTGACTCAGATAAGAAATATGAGACCACCGTTGATCTTATGATTGTATTATTTCTTTAGGAAGATACTCATGTTGGCAGGGGTGGGATATGTATGGAAGTTAGTTTTTGTCCGTAAATAAAATAATTAATTAAGAATTATTTTATTATTAAAATCCATAAAATCTAAATAGTAACTCAGATTGAAAATCTGAGAGTACCATTGAGTTTGTTTGAGAATGTTACCCTTAGGAATATCCTGACCTTGACCGGAATGGGTCGTGGGTGAATGTTAATAATTTATTGTACTTTTTTAAGGTATGTTCAGTAAACGCGTGAGCAACATTTTCTAAATTTTGAACTGTTGATCGGTTTAGAAATATGAGTGCACCATTCCATAAAATGCTCCACGTAAGGGATGATTCACTTGGACCGCTGAAGGTTGGGAGAAAATGTGAGTTATTGGACTTTTAAAAGAATAATAAAATAACAAAGTCATTTTTTTCATTTCTTAATTTTCATCCAACGGACAAGCGGCGGGGGCGGGACCAACGACATGTCAAGAAATTAAATGGCTTGACTCCTCAATTATTTTTAATGTCATAGTTGGATGTAAAAAGGTTCCTTAATTAATTGAACCCCATGAATTCCACGTGCATTACTTATCCTTCCCCTCTCCTATTTATATGGAGTTTAGGGAGGAGTATTGGCACCACTTCACCAAGAGATGAAGCTCTGGAAATGTACCACGATGCTAACCACTGGGAGGACAGAACCAGTTACAGCAGGCAGTGACAAGTGCTACTAAACGACGACCACTTACTCTTCCTCAGACACATATGTTCTACAACGATCTTGAGGTAGGGGCTTTATTTAGAATTTTTATTTCATGAATTAAATTCTCTCCCGCTTGCTATCACCTTAACGCAGAGGACAAAGGGAAAACGGACAAGGCTCGGACCCTCTGCCACTTATTTTTTGATGTGAACTTCAGGGAACAATTTCCAAATTTATAGCTATATGAAATAGTGGGTCACGCTATGTCGGAGGTAGCATAGAAGATTCATAGGCGAATACGACACAAAGAAAGGACACGAGAGCTCATCTGATGACCCACGAAAGAGACCACTAGCGCGCCATGTCAGCAGCTGCCGGTGGGGGCCGGAGGAGACCTGCAGAAACAATCCATGGGTGGTGGAAGGCGACGCGCCACTGTGGCCAAGGGCAGCTGGCCCAAGTCGGCTACATGGGACAAGTGTGGGGCCTACAGGCACCATCGCTGGAAGCGGCCGCGGCCAATAGGCCATGGCAGGATTGTGCGGCGTGACCCACCCCATGCCGTGTTGATGGAAGACGATCGGTAAAACGGTCGACCAGTTAATGTGGTGGGGCAGTGCCCTACTGGTCGGGCCAAATAGCCTTTCACCCAAGAGGCCAGTGAAGGAGTCGGTGTGCCTTCTATGGGACTAATCCAATGCAGGCAAGTGCGGGGGGGTGGGGGGGGTGGGGGTTCAAGCCTCACCTGGCTGGCTGGGGAAACCATGGCCCATGACCGTGATCTGAACCAGGCTAACCCTTAGTGGGTCGAACCCGAGCGAGGTCAGGTAGACCATGGGACTTATTGCGTTAGGCCGGTCTGACCGAGTCAGACCAGGCCCAGACCCAACCGGTACCCAAATAAATAATTGTCCATAACTGACGAACCGGGTTTCCAGTCGACACATCATCAGTGGGTTTGGGACCCCTTTTGGGAAGCAGTCCCTTTTTCATATTCTGGTGGGCCCAACCAATCGGGCTGGACCGAGGTGTGATCACCCCTCGTTTAACATAAAGGGATGTAACAAATAGATCTGGTGTCTGATTGATGTGTCGTCTGTGGAATAATTACCCTAGTGATAAGGTGATCCCTTTGAGATACTCTACATGAGTTTTTTAGATTTTGACATGCAACCCATGTTGGATCATACTTGAATCCAGTCGAGGCCTTTTTACATAAGTTCCCATATCTCAAAGATCGATCTTCCGATCAAAACACCATATGTCACATTGGAACTCTTATGACATGGTGGTCCTTTGGGATGCTTGTTTGTGGAACTTAGGGGAGGTTGAGGTATGACTGATAGTTTGAGGAGTGGATCCTACCAAAATCAAGTGTTCTTTGTGCGTGAATATCATGGCTGGCTGTGATGTGAAGAATGAGTAGTGTTCCTATGTGGGTCCGTACCTATCGATCCTGTGTGGGTCAGTGCTCAACGATCCTATGTGGGTCAGAGCATATTGATCATATGTGGTTCAGATCCTGTGTGGGTTAGCGCTCATCAATCCTGTGTGGGTCAGTGCTTACCGATCCTGTGTGGGTCAGTAGCAGATCCTCTCGACAGAATAAGATGATCAGGATTTACAACTAATCACCTTTACTTATGTACTAAATTTATATACCTTGTGTGAGTTGAGTCATTACCTTGTTTTTATTTTACCTTCATGATTTTACCTTTGTGGTGTTACCTTTGTGGTAATTTACCTTATTGACATTACCTTTGTGGTACTTCTACCTTCATGGTGTTACCTTTGTGGTACATTACCTTTGTTGTGTTACCTTCATGGTGTTACCCTTGTGGTACTTTTAGTGTCGTGGTGTCACCTTCGTGGTGTTACCTTTGAGTTAATTTTACCATCATGGTGTCACCTTTGTCGTGTTACCTTTGTGGTATACTTCCCTTGTGGATCAATTGTAAAAATTCATTAATGGTTGGGGCCTTGTGTTTCCTCAGGTAAGAGAAAAGTATATTTTGATAACTTATGTATATGAATGGGAATATACCTAAGTAGAGTTGATTACTACTTTATGTATTTTAATTTAGGTCTTGCTTTGTGGTATTTCCTTTGTGGGACTTTGGGAGACCTTCGGGGGTCTCGGGGACCCTACTATGTATTGTTATACTCACCCCTGCACAGGATTTTCCCACACCTTGTTCTATCTTGTGCAGACGATGAAAAACTGGGCTAAGTCTTGAGGAAGCCAGGACAAGGCGGTACACAGAGTATATGGGCCGACAGAGATTTTTGTGGAGATGATATATACCTACCCTTCAAGTAGGATCCTCAGTGTACGATCCATGTGATGTTTTCTCTTTTCAGTTGTACTTGTACTTTTCAGTTGGGCATGTATTACGACCCCCATTAATTTTAGTATAATTTCTACTACAACAATTTACTTTGTTGTTGCTTCTTGTTGTGTTCTTAGATTGTGTGTCTTTACAGGTTTAAATAAAATGTCTTTCTATTAGAGGGATACACCTTTTCAGTGCTAGTCACTAGCCCCTAGCCTATGGAAGGCGGGCATCGGGTAGTCACAGCACGAGCCCCGGGGGACAGGCTGTGACAAATCTGTATCATAGTATTTGGTTCTAATGAAGAAAAATGACTCAAATCGTTTCAATGTTCAAATTGTGTTAAGTGTTATGAGTGTGGTTTCCAGTTTAGGAAGTCCAGTGTTGGTACGACAGCCGATGTATCCATACACCAGGAACCTGAATTCTGATTTCTGACTTGGTGCACGAAAACACTAATTGTGTGTGTTTTGGAAATGTTTTTCCTTGGTTTCTTTGGAGTAACCTCACCAGTTATAACTTAATGACCGTGGATAACATGTTCCTTATTAGGATACCTCTGTGATGACAATAAGCTAGGATTCCAGAGAGAGTACATGATGACAGCCCACCGAGCGATCTTGTGTGGATAAACATTCTAGCAATCCTATATGGATCAGCAACAGATGCTACCAGTGGACCATGAATGCTGAATGAGTGTGTTTCATGAGTTCCAGCTGCAAAGGCCTTCGAGATTTCAAGGTGAGATAGATCCACAGGTAGGTGAGAACTGTATGGAGGCTGTGACAAGAGTTTTTTTCCTTGTTGCGACACCAGCAGATCAGATGGTGATCCTAGCTTCTAGTCTTTATTAGTTCATGACCATTAGAATGGTCTGCATGGTGATGACGATTGGGTACACGGACCGTTTCCCAAGATAGTACCTTTAGGTAGTATACCAGCTATGTTAATTCCCTTTGTTCAGTAGTTACAACCGATGGTACTGGTAGAGGACACATGTAGGCTTAGTTCCTTACACATGTTTCAGCATCACATAACCCTCATGTTCCTAGGAGAGCCCGACTCACAGGTGGGTAGGGACTGTATTGAGGAGGTGGATGAGTTTCTATCTTGATAGGGCACCATTCAATCATATGGTGGTCCTGGTAGAGAACCTTTTATGTGGCTCAGCAGGATGATGACAGGTTTTAGATTACCCTGATCTTATGAAGAGGTGAATTTTCGATGGACAAGCTTGAGAACCTTACTCAGAGAAGGGGGTCTCTTACCATAAAAATCTATGGGGAGAGTGTTCCAAGAGCTTCTACATCTTTGGAAAGACTAAATCTCTGTAGATGAGTATTAAATGAGGTGTACTGGCGTTCCCAAGTACTCGATGAATACAGTATGAGTAGTGCTTCAGGGCCCAGATCTCGGAGCAAGGTGCGTTTATGGACATCTGATCCAGCACTATTCTTTTATGCATTCCAACATATGTTAGGGTTATAGATAGAACATTTTTGGTTGGATTTTATTTGGATGAGTGGATATAGTCTATGATTGTTAATAGTGGGAAAGTAGGAAACTGATGCCAGTCTCAATGGCTTAGGCATTTAAAATGTTTCCAGTTGAGGAAGTGATAGGGACATATGAATCTGCGGGGTAGTAGACATAGAAGTGGAGCTAGGAGAGAATCATGAGGTGGTATACATTTTGACATGTTACAACCACCACCTTAATGTGGTCATCAGTAGGCTCAGGGATCTGGAAGACCGGGGAAGGGAGTGGCTTCATGCGGTCAAGGAGTGTGACCCAAGGGCTCCATGAATGATTCGAGGTACGATCTTGTTCAAGACCTAGAGTTTCCGATTAAACTGATGACTTGGGCCTTATGTCTGGAGATACCTTTGGGATGAGACTCGATGATCACGCTTATGCCGATAGTGTGATCTGACCCTTGAGGCAAGAGTTTCGGTTGGATCCTCTTGGTGGCAACTTTGAGGCCTTATAATGTTAGTTTGGGGACAAAATGGACATCCACAGTTCATACTCAAATTGACTATTTTATGAAAAGTGGATGTAGTATATCTACAACGTTTGAATGGGGGTTACCTTGGTCAGTGAAAAAGGAAACCCATGAAGCATGGGATAAACTCATGCATAGTAGGGTACAACCGATCACTCTTGAGTCGACCAACCTTACCCACGTTGCAGTAGGAGTTTTTAGTTTTTAGTTCCCAACAGTAGTGGTAGAGTGTGGAGAAATCATTACAAAATATTTTTTAAGGACTAACTCCCTGAAGGGAATGAGACTTATGCATTGGCTGAGTACTACCAGAGATTTGTACCAGATATCTCCAGGGTAGCAGAAACCTTGTTAGCTTTGATGAAGAAGGAGGATCCTTTCCTATGAACAAGGAAGTGTCAGCAGAGCTTTCAAAATTTGTGAAAGAGACTGAAATGTGCCCCATCTGGAGGCTACCAGAAGAGAGCATTGGGTATGTAGTCCACTACGACGCATCAGGGACTAGATTAGGTAGTTTCTTGATACAGTAGAGGGTAGTGATAGCCTAAGGTTCAAAACAGTTGAGAAATCATGAGTAGAACTATAATACCCATGGCCTGGAGTTAGCAACATTGGTCTTTGCGATGAAGATGTAGCAGCACTACACGAATGGTGAATGGTTTACTATTTACTCTGATTACTTGAGTATGAGGTTTATCTTCCCCCCGAAGGACATGAACCTAAGATAGAGATGATGGTTAGAGTTCCTCTTGGACTATGACTTTGAGGTAGTATATATTCCGGGGAAGGGGAACGTGGTAGAAAATGCACTCAGTTAGAGTTATGATCTAAAGCTGCTGAGTGAGGAATCAGAGCAGCTAGTCACACGACAAATATCCTTCATGGATAAATATGTCAAAGTTTACCTTCCGTCTTTGACTGTCACTCCCCCAATTCTTCAGAAAGTTTAGGAGGCACAGCTTCAAAACGTTGACTATGAGGCATGACGTGCTCAGATATCCTCAGGACGGTATCCTGAATGATTCTATGAAGGATGGGATCACGTCGTTCTTTCCAGAGGATGAACCATCATACCAGTGACACCACGGGAGGAGGTTTTGAAGTAGTTACATACATCCCCTTTAGCGATACATCCTGGAGTGGCAAAGATGTACCAGGACCTCCAATGTTAGTACTGGTGACCAGTGATGAAGAAGGTAGTGGAAGAGTTTGTACCATGATGCCTCACTTATTAGAAAGTGAAGACTGTGCATGGTAGGCATAAGTATTCTACCGACAGGAGACAAAGACCCTTAGAGTTGGAGGAGGGAGGACATGTCTTCCTACAGGTGACACCCTGATGAGGATTGTGGAGATTCGGCTGGGGTAGAAAGCTATCTCAGAGGTTCATCAGAACATTTTAGATCCTTAGTAGACTAGGCAAGGTATCAATCCATCTAGCTTTTCCCCCACAGATACACCTGGAGCACAAGGTTTTCCATGTGTCCTAGATGAGGAGGTACATTCATGATCCATCACACGTTATAGATTGCGGTGAGTTGGGAATCAATGATGGGGTGACTTTTATGGAGTTTTCAGTGGAGATAGAGGATCAAAATGAGAATTTCATTTGTTGATGGACAATCTCTATGGTGTGAGTTCTCTGTAGCACGAGAACCTTTTGAAGAGCACATGGGAGCAGGGGGATCAGATTCATGCTCATTACCATCATTTGATTGAGTTGCCTTTATTATGGCATTGAAGGATGGAAAATCCCTAAGCTGGGGAGAATATAGAGACCCACATAATCAATAAAATATTCTTTTATTTTATTTTGGATTATTTTGGGGTCGCAAACTTGACAGTACGCAATTCAGAGGCCCTGAGTGCCCGGAATTATCCGTCAAAATTTTTGTTCAGCTTTAATTAGCGCGCTTGAGAAGTTTTCCTGAAAAACTAGAATAAATATTAAACAGGTACCCAGATCATAAATATGAGGGATCTGTTGCATTTACGATAGTGTTTTTATCCTAGGCACGACTTATGATTAGTCGGCACAGGCCTCCGTTGAGTAAAACTAGAAAATACATAACCGCAAATAAAATAATTAACTAAAGTTATTTTTTTTCAAATGCCAATAACTCAAGAACGGTTACTTGGATAAAACATTCGAGACCACCACTGAGCTTGTGAGTGTGTGATTCCATTAGGAATATACTGACATTGGGCTGCGTGGACAAACTATGGAAGTTAGTTTTTGGATATAAATAAAATAATTAAGTAACAATTATTTTCATTTTAAAATACATAACATCCAAACGGTAACTCGGAATGAAAAATCTAAGAGTACTGTTGACTTCTTTGGGGAGTCTTCCCCTTAGGCAAAGCCTAACCTTGACGGGGGTGAGTCGAGGGTAAATACAAATAATTTATTGAACTTTTTCAAGGTACGTACATTATGTTGGATTTGGTGGCCTAGAACCAACTACTTTGTACTTTATTCATTAATAAAAGCCTTATCACATCTTGATTGTTCTTCTGAGTGACAATGCATGTGATAATGTCCTAAGGATAGTTGTTGCATTAAAGGGTCATAGTGGATCCCTGTCATGATGAGAACCCGGAAGTTCCATAACAATACTCTTGAATATATGTTCTATGGTCGGATGATATTATTTGAGGGACAGAAATAATACAGGCCATTTGGGGTGAGGACTCATAAAAATTTGAGGCACCATCTCATGGTGTGCGCCCTAGGTAATATCCATGAGGATATTATGAGAATGAGACCCGTCAGTAGGAAATACACATTTCATAATGTCATTGGATGTTCCTATTTAGAGACGTGTGTATTGGTCCTTAGACTTTAATATTATTATTAATGGGTATAATAACTCACGCACTTAGATGTATTGATGAAAACTGTGACGACACACTGTTTGTAGCGAGTTAGGATACGTTGGGTGCGTCATGAGTAATACCACATTATTAGATAATGCAAAAAGTATTTTTCCCTTCTGTTCCACAACGGAAGTAGATATCTTAGGCCCATTGATGGAATTGATATAGCCTAAATAAATCCTTGGACATGGTAAGGTATGGGCGAGTTCAATTATGGAAAGTCAAATAAATAATAATAGAGCACATGGGTTGATGGCACTAGCATGAAACCCACTTGATTGGAGATATAGAGACAAAGGGATTATATTACATGATAAATGTTCGTAGGAGGTGACACGTCTTTGTGGCATTAACTTCTTTCTCTATGGGTTCCTTGGCGTGTTTCTAGATGGTATCCTTGGTCTTTAGGCAGGCTCCGCCTAATGCCACTAAGAGAGAGGCCTAGAGGGTCACACACTAAGTGTGTCCATGTATCTCAGTTAAATATTAATTTAACAAGTTAAATAAAGATTATTCCCGACTGTGGATTAATAATTATTTAAGAATGCCTAATCTCATTTATTTTGACACTAGTTATTCGAGGGAATATATTGTGGGAGATATAATATATTTATTAGCAAGTAATGTTGTTATAGTTATTTAAGAAATAAATATCCATTACTCAAGGTATACTAAATGTGGAGGAGGAGATAAAGAAAAATAGAAAATAAAAGTACACGTCGTGTCTACTAAATATACATGCCGTGTAGTTTTGTGAAAAACGAGTACAAGCCGTGTATTAATGATTACACACCATGTAGTTTTCCAGTTAAGATTTTGAGGATATAATATTGTTTATTAAATTATATTAATTATAATCAGTGTAAGAGAATGCCAAGGAATTAATAATTCGACATGGGGGTTTCAATAAGAGTTAATGAAATAAATAAAACGCGTAACACGTTTATATATTGTATTATCACTATAAACCTCAAACCTGATTATAAATATCTTCAAAACCCCAACACTTTTCCATCATTCATTGTACACAACAATTATGGGGGATTCTTTCAAGGATGAAAGAACTCCTTCCTCCAAGAACGCTCTCAAGACCGAGAGACCAAGGCGATCGAAGATGGACATCGCATGAAAAGGTTCTTCCGTTCTAGCACCTAGAGATCCCTTCGGCGACGTTTGGAGATATGTGGCACAGGTGTGGATCATTTCTAGAGGAATCCTACACTTGGATTCTATGATGCAATGACAAATCACAAGATCGTGACCGGAGACATCAACGAATAAAGAATTCCACCAAGGTAATTTTTGTGAATTAATTAAATTAATTATAACCAACATATGATGATCCTATTTCTATGGTTCTGGGATTCCCTCTTATGTTCTTCGTTCCTCGTTCAATTCCGATGATTCGGCTTTTTATATCGTGATAGATCTCGTATTGATCATTGTTCAACGTTAAAATTAAAGATTGTAAAACCCTCCAACGCGCTTCCGCTGTGCCTGGAACATACAATTTGTATCAGAGGGATCATATCATTGATTATAATTATTTAGTTTTTCATTTATTTTTTACGCATTTAATAATTTAGTTTTTAAAATTCAAGTTTAATCGTTCTGAAATATGAATCTCGAGATCTGTTCCTCCTCCCTTGTTTCTCGTTCACCTCAATGAAACGAATTTTTGTTTTCATTTTGATTAAAATAAAATAGATAAACTCATCTGGAGGAGCCAAACGTTTCAGGCTGTACCACACCAGAATAGATGGCGTGTATTCGAAAATACACGATGTGTAGCCTAGGTTCAATGCATTGATTGATCCGCCAAATCAAGCCGTGTATTGGAGTATACCTAAGTTATTTATGACACTATGTGTTGACCAGGAACAGGTGGAACACGGTTTCCGGATTACACGCTGTGTGGTCCAACCGAACACGGCGTGTAGTCCATTCGGGTTCGGGTTGGACCGTGTACCCCACACATGGCTTGCCCGGCTGGAAACCGTGTAACGCGGAAAATAAATGGCATGTGTCCCACAGAACACGCCTTGTACTCCGAAAATTTCCGAAGTACATTAACACACCCTGTCCCCGGGCGTGTACTTCCAATGGTCGGTGAAGAAAAGTACACGCCGTGTAGTCAGAACTACACGCTGTGTACTCACCCAAATTACACAGATTTATTAAAATTCATTATTATATTATACAAACCCTTGAGACGTGTACCATGGTGTAGGCGTAAAGTTGAGGCACAACACATGATTGGTGAATTATATACATGTTATTAATTTAACATCTATGTAATGAACGTGAATTCAACGGGTTTCCTCCAAGGTACAAGTTACTAACAAGGATAATTTTAAATGAATTTATTTGATTAAAATTATGATGGATGAGAATATCAAGGAAGCTCATAAAATGGTTTAAGATAAAAGGATTGATTAATTAATGATAATTAATTGATTCGAGCATGATTTATCTTAAACAATTATGATTAATGAATTGAATGCTAGTTTTATTTATGTGTAAATATTGTTGCATGTATGGATGATCATGAGCTAGACCGAGACCTTTGTATGTGAATGGTTTATTTTAATTTATTTATTTAAATTAAATTTTTTATCCTGTGAGCCATCTCCCCATTAATATGTAGGCCGTGCACGCCAAAGGATTCTTTTAGGTAAAAACCCCTTTTTACCCCTCGCCGTCGTGTGAGATAAATGCATATGTAATGGATGGATCTCCCAAGCTAGTGGTGGCGGCTCATGTCAGGAGCCAAGGTGAAACCAATCCAAGGAGTTACAAAGGTGGATAGGTGAAAAGCTGTAAACACGAACCTGAAAGGTTCAAGGTGTTTCTCCCCTAGGTTTTGGGTTAGATTATCAACCACTAGATAAACTAACCAATAGAAAAATGTCATGTTCATTCCATTTATTTTATTTCTATCAGTTGCATGGTTTAATTATTGTGGGTGTGTTGTCACGATCACACAATTAATGAATTAAACGAGCATGCAAGATGGAACAAAATTAAAACTGGCTTATACGTAAATATTATCTTAGACATGGTTGATCACTTAAGTATATCCCACTAAATATTAAAAATCATGTAATAAAAGAAAATATATTGGAAATTTACGTATAAGGATAAAAACCCTCAAAATAAATATTGTGTCAGTATAGCCTTCCATAATCTTGGTTAGAATCGAACCATAGTTCAAAGTACTTGACCAGCCCTAGTTGGGGTACTTTTAATTATCGTGAAATTCTAATTCAAGGTTTTGGGTTGACTTGAATTGGATCGTATCAAGGGTTGACTACCACAGCAGGGCTTGGTGTGACCAAGAGGCAAAGGTTGAGGAAATCGAAAATAAAAGGATTTCAGGATTGGGGAGACCACTCAGTGGATCATGGATATGAGAATTAATGCAGTTGGTATTTGGAATGCCTACCTAAAACCCATCATGTTTCTTGACCAACCCTAGTTGGGGTAATGCGAAGGGAGATAGGAATCCTTTCCACTAGAATATTTAGGACACAGAATATTCTGAAGTCAATGGTGAGGGATATTTTATTTTGATAAAATAATGGGAGGCTAATAAGTATTAATTTATTTATTTGTCCCAGTTTTGTAATAAAGTACTAAACCTTTGATCATCGTAATATGTATAAACGACAAGAAAATGACTTCAAACATATCATTGCGAACCATACTCAAGAAGGGAAACCATCTCACCAGCACCGATTTCCAAGAATGGAAGAGGCGTTTACGCGTTATCCATCGCCACAAGAGGAAATTGTATGTACGGGAAGAGCCTGTTCCAGGTGCGCCTAGATCAGAACTTCTACCCTTAACTCACCAGGTAGATAAGGACATGGGGTGTTATAAACCTGCAATCCTTATGGTGAATAAGAGAAGGAAGGACAAGGAAAAGGGGCCAAAGACTTATAAACAGTCTGAAGCCCCTGAGCACCGTCCCTCCAAGAAGGGTAAGATCTAGAGGCATGGAAAGGAATGATAGGCAATGAATTTTTCATATGGAAAGCAAGGCCACTGGATGAGGAACATCACCCACAAGCGTCGAGACGCTAATAGTGCATTCATTATCGAGTGTAATCTTTCTATTTCTACACATTGGGTATTAGATATAGCTTGTGGGGCTCACATCTGTATTCAAATGCAAGAACCAAGTAGATTTAGAAAGATTTCCAGAGGAGAGGTGGATATTTGAGCTGCCAATGGCGCAAGGCTGGTTGTATTGGCTATTGGTGAATACCACCTCTCATTGCCGACTGGGATGATCTTGGTTTTACATAACTGTTATTATGATCGTACTGTTACAAAAAAACATAACTTCTGTATCTTGTTTGGATATGGATGGATTTATTTTTATGTTTGGAAATAAGGGTTGTCTCTTTTATAAGAACAACGTATGTTACGGTATGGAACATTTAAATAATGGTTTTTATGTATTAAATTACGAAAACCAATTGCAGACAATTGATAACGAAACAAACGCACATGACTCATACATCACCCAGTTGTGACATCACCGTCTCGGTCATGTAAACGAGAAGCACTTGAAAAATCTCTACCAAGATGGCAATTTATACTCTACTGATCTAAAACCACTTGATATATGTCACTCTTGATTACAAGGGAAAATGACCAAGCTGCTTTTTGGTGGACATGGTTAAAGGGCCACAAAGCTTCTAGGATTGGTACACATAGATGTGTGTGGAGCCTTTCCAGTAGAAGCTAGAGGTGGATATTCTTACATCATTACTTTTACTGATGATTTGAGTAGATATGGCTATGTCTACTTAATGAGGTATAAGTCAGAGGTCTTAGAGAAATTTAAGGAGTTGAAGAATGAAGTAGAGAATCAACTTTATACGAAGATAAAGAAGCTTCGATCGGATCGAGGTGAAGAATATCTGAACCAAGAGTTCATCGATCTTCTACAGGAGTCTGGGATTCTATCTCAGCTCATTCCTCCTTATACACCATAGTGGAACGGTGGTAGTTAATGGAGGAACCGCACCTTGTTGGACATGGTGAGGTCAATGATGAGTCATGCAGATCTTCCATTATCCTTTTAGGGATATGCATTAGAAACTGTGGCATACACATTAAACTGAGTACCAACAGAGGCGAAAAATGGAATTCCCTCTGAGTTATAGAATGGAACGAAACCCATTTTGTCTCACACACATGTATGGGGATGCGAGGCGTTTTTAAGGCCTCATCAGGCAACAAACTAGCACCCTAGAGCATGAGGTGTATCTTTATAGGATATCCCAAGGAAAATAAAGGATATTACCTATATAACCCTTAAGACAAGAAAGTGATTGTCGCCAGACAATCTTTATTTCATGAGAGGGAGAACATCCTCTAAAAGGACAGTGGGAGCAATATTGACTTTGACGAAGTTGATGCTCAAGATACACAAGAGTTGGTACAGGAACAAGTTCCAGAGGTCCCAGTGGAAGAGGTTCTAGAAACACAAGTACTAAGTAGGATCTCAAGAGAGGTAAGGGAACAAGAGAGATTTGGTTTCCTAGTCACCAAGGATTGTCAAACATTATTGTTGGACAATAATGAACCTCTCTCCTACAAGGAAGAATTTGAAAGCTCGGATGCTGCAAGATGGCTAGCAGCTATGAATTCGGAGATTGATTCCATGTATCACTACCATGTTTGGGTTCTAGTCGATGATCTAGTTGATGTAAAGCCTGTTGGATGCAAATGGGTATTCAAGAGAAATATGGACACGGAAGGTCATGTTAGCACCTATAAAGAAAGGCTAGTGAATTAAGGGTTCAGAAAGTGTCAAGGAATTGACTATGATGAACCCTTCTTTCCAATTGTGTTGTTTAAATCCATAAGAACCATAATTTCCATATCAGCTTACCATGACTACGAGGTTTGGAAGATGGAATTCAAAACAGCATTCCTTAATGGGAACCTTCAGGAAGATGTCTATATGACACAACCAGAAGGGTTTGTGACACCAGGTGAATCCAAACAGGTTTGAAAGTTGTAGAAATCCATTTATGGATTAATGCAAGCATCCATGTCATGGATCATTCACTTTGATGAAGCCATAAAGGAATTTAGGTTCATTAAAAACGAATGTGAGCCATGTGTTTATAAATGGATTATTGGGAATGCGATCGTTATCCTTGTAGTATATGTTGATGACATAGTACGTATTGGAAACGATGTACTAGTCTTACAGTAAGTTAAGGACTGGTTGAACAAGTGTGTCTCCACAAAGGACTTGGGTGAAGCAGCCTATATTCTAGGGATAAAGATCATTCGTGATAGATCCAAGAGGCAGCGTGGACTAAGTCAGAGTACATACATTGACCAGATACTAAAGAGATTTATTATGGAACAATCCATGATTGGATTGGTTCCAGTGTCACATGGCCTACATATTTCTACGAAATTGTGTCCTTAGACACAACAAGAGAAAGATGGAATGAGTAAGATCCCATACGCTTCGGCTATAGGATCCATCATGTATGCCATGTTATGTACCAGGCTTGATGTTGCCTATGCACTAAGAATGGTAGGGAGATATCAAGCAGATCCAAGAGAACAACATTGGACTGATGTTAAGAAAATATTTAAGTATCTGAGAAGAACTAAGGATATGTTCCTGGTATATGGAGGAGACAAGGAGATTGTCATCAGAGTGTATGCTGATGCTAGTTTTCAGACAGATCAGAATGATCTGAAGTCACAATCTGGATAAGTTTTCTATCTCAATGGAGGAGCTGTGAGCTGGAAGAGTTCAAAGCAGCTACTTGTCACTGATTCTACAGTAGAGTCCGAATATATAGTATCTTCCGATGCAGCCAAGGAAGCCATATGGATTTGGATCTTTTTCCAGGAGCTTGATGTGGTGCCTAGTAGTAAAGATCCCATTACATTGTGTTGTTATAATACCGTAGTGGTGGCTCTTGCAAAAGAACCATGGTCACATCAACGGAAAAAGCACATACTCTGGAAGTATCACCTATTAAGGGATTTCAGTCAATGGGGTGAAGTTTCAGTGAGCAGAGTGTCCATGGAAGAGAACATGGAAGACCCCATGACTAAAGGCCTATCTCAGCAGAAGCATGAATATCATGTGAGAGATAGCGGGTTAAAGTTTGTTAGTAGTTGGATCTAGTCCAACTGGTAGTCTGTTGGAGTTGGTGGCCTAGAACCAAATACTTTGTACTTTATTCATTAATAAAAGTATTATCACATATTAATTGTTCTTCTGCGTGACAATGCATGTGATAATGTCTTAAGGATAGCTGTTTCATTAAAGGGTTATAGTGGTTCCCTACTATGAAGAGAACCTGGAAGTTCCATAACATCGTTCTTGAATATATGTTCTATGGCCGGATGATATTATTTCAGGGTCACAAATAATATAGGTCATTAGGGGTGAGGACTCATAAAAAATTGCGGCACCATCTCATGGTGTGTACACTTGGTAAAATCCAGGAGGATATTATGAGAACGAGACCCGCCAGTAGGAAATCCACATCTCATAGTGTCATTGGATGTTCTTATTTGCTGACGTGTGTATTGGTCCTTAGACATTAAGATTATAATTAATGGGTATTACAACTCACACTCTTAGATGTATTGACGAAAACTGTGATGACACACTATTCGCAGCGAGGTAGGATACATTGGGTGCGTCACGAGAAATACCACATTAATAGATAATACAGGAAAGGATTAGTCCCTTCTATTCCACAATTGATGTAGATATCTCAGGCCCTTTCATGGAATTGATATAGCATAAATAAATCCCTGCCATGGTAAGGTATGGGAGGGTTCAATTCTGGAAATTCAGAGAAAGAATAATCGAGCACATGGGTTGATGACACTAGCATGAAATCCGCTTGATTGGAGATATCATTAAAAAGGGATTATATTACATGGTAAATGTTCATAAGAGGTGACACGTCTTTGCGGAGTTGACTTCTTTCTCTATGGGTTCCTTGGCGTGTTGCTAGATGATAACCTTGGACTTTAGGTAGGCTCCACCTAATGTCACTAAGAAAGAGGCCTAGAGGTTCACACACTAAGTGTGTCCATGTATCTTAGTAAAATACTAATTTAACAAGTTAAATAAAGATTATTCCTGAAATTGGTTTAATAATTATTTAAGAATTCCTAATCACATTTATTTTGACACTAGTTATTCGAGAGAATATATTGTGGGTGAAATAATATATTTATTAGCAAGTAATGTAGTTACATTTATTTAAGAAATAAATATCCATTACTCAATGTCAAACAAATGTAGAGGAAGAGATAAAGAAAAATAGAAAATAAAAGTAAACCCCGTCTATATTAAATATACATGCCGTGTGGTTTTGTGGAAAACGAGTACACGCCATGTATTAATGATTACACACCGTGTAGTATTCCAGTCAGGATTTTGAGGATATAATATTGTTTATTAAATGATATTAATTATAATCAGCATAGGAGCATGTCAAGGAATTAATAATTCGACATGGGGGTTTCAATAACCGTTAATGAAATAAATAAAACATGTAACGCATTTATTTATTTTCATAACTCTCTAAACCTCAAACCTGATTATAAATGTCCTCACAACCCCAACACTTTTCAATCGATCATTTTTCACAACAATTCTTGAGAATTATTTCAAGGATGAAAGAAATCCTTTCTCCAAGAACGTTCTCAAGACCCAGATAAAAAGGTGATCGATGGCAGACATCGCAAGCGAAGGTTCTTCCACGCTAGCACCTAGAGATCCTTTCGGCAATGTTCGGAGATACGTGGCACACATGTGGATCACTACTAGAAGAATCCTACACTTGGATTCTATGACGCAACGATGGATCACAGGATCATGACATGATACATCAATGAAGAATGAATTCCACCAAGGTAATTCTTGTGAATTAATTAAATTAATTATAACCAACATATGCTGATCCTATTTCTATGGTTCCGGGATTCCCTCTTATGTTTTTCATTCGTCGTTCAATTCTGAAGATTCAGAGTTTTATATCGTGACTGATCTCTGATTGAACGTTGTTTAATGTCAAAATTAAAGTTGAGCAAACCCTCCAATGCGCATCCGCTGTGCCCGGAACCTACATAGTAAATGCATGAGTGGAATTTTCTAAAATTTTAATTGGTGCTCGGATTGCAAATCTAAGGGAACCGTTGAATCTACAACGCCGAGATTCACTTAAGGGAGGATTCACTTCAACCGTAGAAGGTTGGGAGAAAAAGATAGATTTTACACTTTTAAAAGAATAAGAAAACAATAATGTTATTTTATTTACTTTCTTTTTTCCTCCAATGGAAATGTAGCAGTGTTGGGACCAACGACGTGTCATTCCATTGAATGGCTTGACTCCTCAATTCTTTTTAACAACACCATTGGATTTAGAAAGATTACATAATTAATTGAACCCCATTAATTCTATGTGTGTTACTCTCCCTTCCCCTCTCCTATTTATATGGAGATTGGGAAAGATTATTGGCACAACTTCACCAAGCGATGAAGCTCTGGAGAAGTACTACGACATCAACCACATGGAGGATGGAACTGGTTCCAGTGGGCGGTGATGAGTGCCACCGAATGAAGAACAATTAATCTTCCTCAAACACGAACACTCTCTAATGATCATGAGGTAGGGGATTTATTTAGAAGTTGTCTTTGATGAATTAAATCCTCTTCTGCTTTCTATCACATTAACATGGAGTGTGTGGGGATAAAAAACGAGGATCGGACCCTCTGCCTCTTCGTTCTTGATGTGAACTTCAGGTAACAATTTCTTAAACAACGACAACACGAAATAGCGGTTCACGCTATGTCGGAGGCAGTGAGGAAGAGCTGTAGGCATAGAAAGCCCCAAGAACGGACATCGGAGTGCATCTGGTGACCCGCAGATGAAACCATTGGCGCGCTATATTGGTGGCGGCCAGTGGGGGCCAGAGGAGACCTGTGGAAACCATCTGCGGGTGGTGGAAGGCGGCGCGTGACGTTGCTCTACGAAGGCCAAGGGTGGCCGACCCAATCCGGCCAGGCGGGACAAGTGCGACACCCGCAGGCGCCACCGGGGGAAGTGGCCGCGACCAGTAAACCGCGGCCTAAGGGTGCGGCATGGCCCGCACCACACCGTGTTGGCGGAACCCGGTTGGCCAAACAGCTAAACAATTAATGCGGTGGGGCAGTGCCCCACCGGTTTTGAGAAACAACCCTGCAACCGCAGGGCCAGAAAAGGTCATGGTCAACATTTTGGAGGAATGAGACAACACAGAATGGTCAAGAGGGCTGGACCTGCTCCGTGGGATGGACCCGCCAGCAGGTCGGGCTAGTGTGGGTGGGCTGAGCCACACCCGGCGGGCCGAGACCCCCCCGGTTGGCCGGACCATCTGCAACTCAGGCCCGCGAACCGAACCGGTCTGGCCCCAATAGGCCGGACCTAGTGAACCAGGCCGAACCTTAGTGGCCCAAACCCAAGAATGGTCAGGTATACCCAGGGACTCGTTGCGTCATGCCGGTCCGACCGAGTCAAACCAGGCCCAGACCCAACAGGTACCAGAATAAAGAACTGCTCGTAACTGACGAACAAGTTGTCTGGTTGACACACCATCAATGGAGTTGTGACCCCATTTGGGAAGCAGTCCCTTGGGAATGTTCTGGCGGGCCTTACCAAGTCGTGACGCACTGAGGTGCGATCACCCTGCGTTTCACCGAAAGGGATGTAACTAACAGACCAAGAATCCAATTGATGCGTCATCTTTGGCATAATGACTCTAGTGATAAGGTGGTTTTTTTGAGATATTCTATGTGAGTTTTTTCATAATTTGACATGCGATCTGGGATAGCTCAACCATGAATCCTACTAGGCCCTTTTTATAAAAGTATATATATCTCACAGACCGGGCATCCGATAGACGCGTCATCTATCATGTTGGAACCCTTGCGACATAAAATTTATTTGGGTTGCTTCTTTGTGGAACTTTGTTGTGGTTGAGGTATGAACGATTGCTTGAGGTGCGGATCCTCCTAGAATCAATCATTTATAGTGAAAGAATCTCATGGGTGGGTGTGTCGTGAATAATGAATATCGATCATGTGTGGGTCAATACCTATAGATCCTATGTGGGTCAGCACTTAGAGATCATGTTTTGGTAAGCCTATACTGATCCTCTATGGGTCAGATCCAGTGAGGGTCAGCGCTCATCGATCCTTTGTGGGTCAGTGCATACCGATCATGTGTGGGTCTACAATAGAGCCTGTCGATAGTATAAGATGATTTAGATTGATGACTAATTATGTGTACCTATGTAATTAAGTTATATACTTGGTGTGAGTTGTGTCCTTACCTTTGTGGAACTTTTACCTTCATGGTGTTACCATTTTGGTGTTACCTTTGTGGTGTTACCTTTGTGGTGTTACCTTTTTGGTTCTTTAACATCATGGTGTAAGATTTGTGATACTTCTACATTCGAATTGTTACCGTCGTGGTGTTACCTTTGTGGTACTTTACCTTTGTGGTGTTACCTTTGTGGTGTTACCCTTGTGACACTTTTACCTTCATGGTGTTACCTTCGTTGTGTAACCATCATTGTGTTACCTTTGTGGTACTTTTACCATTGTCGTGTCACCTTTGTGGTGTTACCTTTGTGGTACACTTCCCTTGTGGATCAATTGTGAAAATGTCTTAAATGTTGGGGCCTTGTGTTTCCTCATGAAAGATACACGTATATTTTGATAACTTAGGTATATGTATGGGAATATAACGAAGTAGAGTTGATGACTTCTTGGTTCTTTGTGATTGAGGTCTTACTTTGTGGTATTTCATTTGTGTAACTTTTGGAGATCTTCAGGGGTCTCGGGGTCCTTACTGAGTATTGTGATACTCATCCCTACATGGGCTTCGCCTGCACCTTTTTTTCATTGAGAAGATGATGAGTAGCTAGGGTTAGTCACGAGGGAGCTAGGACCAGGTCGTACATGGAGGATATGGGCTGATGTGTAGTGATGTGGAGACAATCTATACCTACTCTTCAGGTAGGGTCCTTGGTGGACGATCCAAGAGATTTTTCCTCTTTTCACTTGTACATGTACTTTTTAGTTGGGCTTGTATTCCGGCCCCATTTACTTTTAGTATACTTTTTACTACAGCTATTTAATTCATAGTTTCTTCTTGATGTGTTCTTGGATTGTCTGTTTGTACAGGTTTAGAAGAAAATTACTTCCTATTATAGGGATATGCATTTTCGGTGCTAGTCACAATCCCCTGACCAATGGAAGGTGGGCTTGGGGTAGTCATGGCATGAGCCCTATGGGACGGGTCGTGACATTAAAATTCATCAAAATATTCTTGGATAAGACTAAAACCCAACAACTAAAAGGATTTTATAACATATTATTCAAAAATATAATACAAAAATTATTCCTCAAGGAAAATCTAATAATACTCTATTAACCTTAAACATATAGAATTTCCCACAAAATTAGAGTGATATTATTCTAAAATAAAGTTAATCACATAATCACCAAATTAATTATCAACCCCATGCTTATATATATGATAAAATATATTTTTTTTCCAAAATTTACTTAATCATTATTTATTAAATCATTAATATAAAAAAATCCTACTAACCATTATATCACATAGGCCATTGGAAGGTGTTTCACCCTCTTTTCCCCTCCGTTATAGGGGTAATCCCCATAGCCTTTCATGATTTAACATGTTATCACACGGACTACAGGTTTTCCTCTTAATAAAACTATGTTAATATAATTCCAATAACCTTCAAAAAATTGTGATTAACATCCTAAAAATAACATTAATATCAAAACAATAAAGAATTTTTTAACCTCATAATTTATTTCATACCTTTCAACATGCATTACAGAAAATGTAATATAATTATACCAAAATAATCATTAAAATTAAACATAAGGTTTAAATATTCCTCAAACAAATAAAACATATCCCAAAATATCATTAGTCACCTTAAAATATCTTCAATTAAAAATTGAAATGAGGATTATATTTTATTGAACTTTTGATTAACCTTCAACTTATAATCCCGTATTGGAATCCATAACTCTTAAGATAACCTAAAATAAAAATATCCTAATAAATAATGTTATCTAGACCTTTCCTATAATACAAACTATAAGGGACCGACATTATACATTACAAAATCTATAGTTTTAATCCAATAATTCAGTCTCTTGAATTTTATTATCTTTATAGTTTATATTTTTTTAATGGTAGGTCATAAAACAAACATAAAAAATCATAAAATACATATTTTTAACATCATCTTACTATCAATGTTCCTCAAAAAAACAAACCATTTAAGATATTACACATTCTATTCTCATAATAAATATTTACAAATTCAATATTGACTACATCCTTGTCCCTAATCACCCTGAAACCCGATGGGAAAATTTTAAAACATGGGATGAGCACAAAAATATTAGTAAGTTGTGTATAAAAATAAAGATGAAACCTCTTATTCTATTTGTGCTCATAAAAAAATTTCCTTTTTCAAAATAAACATTGAGCTCAAAATAAACAATTTCATACCGAATAAATCAAATTAATTGCCAAAGTATTTCCATAAAAAGTTTTACAAGAAATATAAAATTGAAAAAATTAAACTTATAAAGGGTTTTTATAACTCATAAAAACTCATGAAAACATTTTCAAAAAGGTAATACATTTCACAATTATGAAATAGCATATACTTTCTATTATGATTAAGTACATTACTACTTTTTTGAAATCATTATATTTTTATAAAATACTATATAAAGTATAGGTAAATTACATGGGTTACATGAGGTGATATTTTCATATAATTATAATAATCACTCTTAAAAATAGAATAACATTCTATGTTGTAAATAGAATCAACTCTGTGGTTACAAAGGGAATAACCTTCACAGTAACTTCTAATAATCCCATAAGAGAAACCTAATTTATTAACTCATACTATTTACCTATTGAATTGGTGAGATGGAACAGGTTCACCCATCATCAGTTTATAAAAAAACCCCATCAGGACAAATAATTCCCAATAACCTTAACCTAATAATAATATAAGAAATTGCGCATCTTAAAAACATTTTTTACATGCATAAGAAATCAATTTTATATATTATTATATTCCATTCATTTACAACCCATTTTTTGAAGATAAAATTCTTATAAAAAAGGAAGTATGAGTTTTCATTGAGGCAAACATGTATAATTATAATGGAATCCAAAATATCAAATAATGTTTTGGTGGCTAGTAAATCCAATGATGTTGTATAAGTCAAAAAAGAATATTCATTTTGTCTTATCTCAAAAAATTTCTTTTATAACACGTAAAAATATTCATTCTTAAAAAGATTGGAAGAATGTAAATACAAAAATATAATATACTTTATAATTATATTTACCAAATAATTTCATGTTTATATAAATGGAATAAAAATATTAGAAAATAAATCATTAAAACATTTAAGATGTTTTTTTTAAAATAAAATATCCCTTACCTCTAGTTTGACTTGTATCATATATTTTTTATGGTCCTGAATAATAAAATTATGTTAATTATTTAATTGATTAGGAAAAAAATTTCAATGTTATTTTTATTTTTATTTTATTTATTCCCATGTTATATTTAATTACTTAATAATTTTAGTTCATGCATGATGTCTTGATGATATTCAGATCATATATCCAAGATGACTTGGTAGGTTGACTAGGGTTAGTGATGTGACTATTCCATTACCTGTAGAATAATATTCATGAAATAATTATAATTTTTTAATAAATTATAATTTTATAACTAATCAGGAAATATGGTTAAGGAGAATGAGCAATTTTACAATCATAGAGATGGTAGGTCGTACGTACGAATAGACAAATTTCCATTTTCAATGATAATAATTGAAATAATTTTAGTATTATATTATCTTTAAAAATTTATCATTATACTATAAATACATTATTATTTCATTAAATATAATTATATATATCATCGATGTGATGTGCCGAAGAAAAACGAATCACATCACATTATGGAGGTGGTAATCCACAAGTACACACAAACCACACTCTCACTTTTCAATGGCATGATTTGTAGTAAAATTGATGATATGGTATGTTTAAAAAATCATAATAATGTAATTAATATTGTATATATACATTAAATAGTTCATTATTACCTTTCATGAGAAGCTGTGATAGAAAACGAATTACACTGGTCTGCGAGGCAGTAGTCTGTCATACACATAAATGATGATTTGATTTCCCATTTCATTGAAGATGAGACAGATATAGGTTATGAAATTAACATAAAAACATACCAAAATATATAATATACTGATGTTATTATTTTTTCACATTTGAAAAATATTTAGATGTGGGAAAAAGAAATAAAACTAAAAATCAATAACACTTCTTCTGGAAACCACATTTTCTTTTTACCTTAAACAATCTATGGTTGGTATTATTACCATACTATGTCCTCTAGAATGTGGCAGTGGATGTTAATAAAGTTATTTTTTTAGGACATGGATGATCTAAATTGTTATTTAAGTGTGTAAATAATATTAGAGGGGCTTCCAATTTATAATGAGGGGTGGGTTATTCCTGAAATTTTTTAAAGTATTAAATTAATATAAATTAATTTTGACAGTACAATTTATAAAAATTGATTTAGTTCAAATATAATATTAATTTGACTCTATAACCCCCCCATAAAACAAATTGACATATTTTGGTTACTTTTTCATCCTCATCGTTCTATTTTAACCTCCATTATCCCTTTTGATTAATAATGTGGTAAAAATGTTTTTTACTCTTTATAGGTCATTATAGTTACCATAAAAGATAAATTATCCCATAAATGGAACATGTTTTCTATTTTAAACCACATACCATTACTGTTACAAAATATATGTTTTTGGTAATTTAAAATTATTTAATAAATTATTATTTAATATAAAGTATCATTAGTGTAATGTTTCTAACTATTAATTTATTTTGAATTTGTAAACAACATGAAAAAAAATTGGTTTGAATATAGACCATAAAAAACAATCATAACATGTTATATTTATCTAAAAATTTTATTTAACACAATAACATATTTATATTATATTACTTTTAATATTTATAGATCATTTGTTTCATATTTTTACTATTTTAGTAAAACATTTGGCAGCCTTTCGTAGGAATTTATTGTAATTATTTCATTTATTAAAAAACATAAATTACCAGGATAAAAATAATTTATAGTTAAAATAAACATTTAATATCAAACAAATGTTTTTTATTGGTATAACACAATATTATATATATTAAAATAAATAAGTGATATTCTGGAATTTGTCTTTTACTTAAATACTATAGAGTTCAAAATCAAATTAATATGGCACCGAGTTTCCATATTTTATAAAATTATAAATAAATTTCTAAAAAAATAATATAATAAGATAAATTTAAGTGATTTGATTTATTTTTATATGTCCTTATCAAACTATTTTAAACCTCAATTAACTAATTTACCCTTACTGTTGTGTAATTTTTTTTATATGATCACAATTTATAATGAACAATAAAATTAGTTTATCTAATAAATTTAGATGTCTTGAAAATAAATTTGAAATACATTTTTCAATATTAAATTTATATAAGGGGTGTAATTTAATTAAGAATTAAACTCGTAATATATATTGAATAGTGGGTTTCTAGAAGAATTAATTCTTAATTATAAAAATATTTTATCGCAAAATAAACCATAAAATCAATTCCAATAAACATAATTGAAATATAAACAATATAAGAGAACTAATTTCTCTTTGAAAAAGTGTTTAAAAAGAAATGGATATTTTTAAATTTCTATAATAAAAATATACTTTTCAATAAAAATATGTATTTTTAACATTTCACTTAAAAATCTATATTTTTATAAAAATACCCAAAATTCAATCTATGTTAATTTTAAAATTATTAACTAATATATTTTATCATTTTTGTAAAACTCTAATTCGAAAAGTGGTAGAAAATAATTTTTTCTGCTCCTACAATAAAATACAAATAATTTTTGAAGGAAATTAATTTTTTAACGTAAAGTGACTATACTAAAAATGGAAGAATTTTTTAAGTGTTGATAAATAAATTTATATCTCTTAGGACATTTATAAATATATTTCATGATTTATTTAATTATATTCATACAAATAAATTCAATTACTAGTTTATAATGGTCATATTTATATAATAATTTTCAGCATTTTTTAAGCTCAGAGTTGTGGGTTGTATATAGTATTAAACATAATTTACTTATTTTAAAATATTAGGGTGTTACATATATGTAAAATTAAAGTTTTTGATACATAAATTTTACTTTTATATTTTTAAATAGTTATCAAAATATGAAATAGAAAAGGACAAACAATTCATGTAAAGATCACAATACAATGAGAAATTAGCATTTTAATGATTTATATCATGTCCCAATGGAATAATTATTTAAAGACGAAACACATATATCATGCTATAGTGTTATAGTTCACACTATGATTTTTAAAAATATATAAACATTAGTAGAATTTCTTACTTTTCTGTTCCCAGGAGCATTAGTAGTTTTATAAAATATATTGACTATCTATTTAAATTTATATGTTTGTTATTCACATGGAACAAACTTTGTGTCTTTATTTCAAATAGTGTATTTTGGAATTTTTTATAAAACTATTATTTTTATTTTTATCATTAAGAATTCATAGTATAAAATGAAACTGGATGTATTGAAGAAGAAATACAAGTTGGATGGGGTAATATAGGTGATTAGGAAGCATCAAAGATGGTAAAATTCAATTTGGAATTTATTTATTATCTATAATTGATATTTGAAGTGTTATTGGATTGAATATCATTAAATTTTGGGCTTGGGATTGAATATTTTTTGTCTATATTATTTAAGATCAGAATGTTAATATCAGAGAATTATGGAGAATTCCAATTATTATTCAGGGTTATATCATCTATCCTTAACTTTATGAGTTTAACACACATGTAGCAATTATATTTTTTATAGCCCACTTGAAATGTAGTGAGTGGAATATAGGGAGAGGTCATGGACTTTAGATGAAGCGTGAGGATTTACGAAATAGTATAATCATAAACCAGTGGAATATTGATTATTTATAATCTGAATGCATCATTGATATGTTATCCTTTTATATGGGATAATATAGATTAACCATGTAAAATGTCTATTTCCAATATGTTTATCTTTCCTTATTTGATTATGCTTGTGTGTGATCACAATGAAATATTCATCAACTCTACATATTTGATGATATGATCCAGTTAAACTTATGACTGTGTGAAGTTTCAAGTGACCTAATTCCAATCCCTTACTATTTATATTGATATTTTATTTTACAACAATCCATGTTGTAATTAGTCATGTATTTATCTTCTAACAAAAATCATGCATTCCACTATTCACCACAATATTTCACTGTTTTTTGAAATTTATACAAAAACTAGTATTACCTAAATTTAATGTGATGATTTTAGAAAATCAATTCTAATTTTCTTATTTAAATTAAAAATTGTGTTATTATAGAATTTAATTATCATATAAAATATTTGGGTATTAATTAAAATTGAAAAACAACATTGACTAAAATATCTCCTTAAACATATATAATATTACAATGATTGAGTAACTATTATATTTTATTTTGATACATAAAATAACTAATTTTATTTTTGATAAATATGAAATATAATTTTATCTTGTTTGTTTCCCTAATGTATAGTTTATTATTTAAACATTCAAAAAACTACAATAACGGCTATTATTATTCTAATTACTCGGTAGCTGTTTTAATTTTTAGGTTCTTATTTTCATGATTATATTTGTTGTGGTTATATATTATTCACACATCTTATTAGTTACTCGTATTTTTATCATTCATCATTCACTCAATTTTATCTCAAGGTTCCTTATACTTTATCAGTAAAAATATAATATTATTTTTAATGTTTTTTTTTCATTGTGTTATTCAAGATTGTGGTATTTATAAGAGACCATGGTCCATTAGAATTCTAAATTTTTATAGTATTATTTACATGTACTCTTAATGCCATTAAAATTATATTGATGTTATGAAATATATTAATTATTTTTTTTCAATGTTATGTCATGAAATAAAATAACATGAATATTGTGCATACAATTCACCAATAAAGTTTTTAATTTTTTTAATGAAAAAATTTATGACCATATATGTTTAACCAAAAATCACAAAAACAATTCATTGGACGTCACAAATGTGTTCACAAATTATCTTGAGGTCTAATAACCTTTATTATGATAATGGTTGAGATGGAAAAACCCTGAAATGAATTTATTTTATGTTATTTCTTATATTTATACATAGTAGAAAAAATAAAATATTACACTCTTGAAACCCATATATTCTATGTATTCAGATATTAGATATATGAATGCCGCTTTATTTAAAAAACACAAAATTTTATTAGGAATAATTATGATATAATGACTATATAAGAGTTACTGGGGTATAAATATATGGATACCAATGTAATTCCCAATAAATACAATATAATCCTTGAGAAAATAATACTAAATTGGAATAGATGATTAGAGTTAAATTATTTATATGCCAAAATCATTTCTTCCATTCTCTACTCACTCCAGGTATGTTGAATAACCACATCCTATTTGATAAAACTCATGCATTCTCAAATTAGATAATAAATTTTCCACTTTGAAGGTGAATTTTTAATCATATAATTATATATTGACGACGATTCTTCTTAAATTATAGATATTTAAATTTTTATATCCATGATAATGGATGTTCTATGGATTTAATCTATAACTTTGGATATATTATGAATACCTTTACTATAGTGGGAAATGAAGGCTATTACCATAGATCCATGTCCATCATGGACACTAAATACACCTCTTGTAACTCTATTAGAATAAGAAACAATGGTTATGAGTTTGTAACCAAAAACTAGATGGAGGGATTTTGTTAAATATCCATTACCTTTACTACATACGTAAAACTGAAGAACTTGTATATTGAGGTGCATGTCCTATAATGAGCAACCCCCTAGGAGATAATTTATTTCATGAATAAAGGATGTCAACCTAATTTTGAAATATTGGATATTTATATGAGTTTGATGACATGTTGAGTTATTATTACATTCTCAGAAGGACCAACCCTATGCAAAAAAGGCACTTTATTAGCATCTCCTTCCCCAGAAGAAAAATATACCTTATATTACATTGAAAAAAATAATTTATTAAAGGAAGAAAGGATATGGTCATTTCCAATATTTTCACATAAGAGATAATATAAGAAGGAATCTCAGTCACCTCTCAAAACAATGAGTTCCTCCCACTCCTTGTGAGTTGTAAGAAATAATTTAATTTGGATTCCAGTTGAATTTACCCGTATTGGATTGAATTATCCTTTTGGAAGGAAATAAAGATAGCCTTATATACTAGAAATTTATACATTGAATGTATTGTACCATCCTAATTGTAATTATCCTATGATTCATACCCTTTCTGGATGTGTCTAGATATCCATGAGTCGTTCATGTTATATAGTTCAGATATTTCCTCGGTGAATATGTAATGATATGGTTAATCCAATAAATATAATTTATTTTATAGTATATTTTTAGGTCATCATTGAGGATGGAAATGATAAATTATTTATATTTCTTAAACTCATTGAAACTCAGGTTAGGGGTCGGGCAGCGATGAAAGAATAGTAGGTTCTTCAAAATATTATCATTCCAAAATACTACCTCACTATTTATGATTAAACATTGTGAATTATTAAGAATATAATGATTGTAACCTTGAAGTATCCTCCATAAAATGTCAGTTGTTGAGAGAACATGATAAATAGAATCAGAATATCTTCCATATTTCATCCTTTCATACCTCACGCATTTGAGATCATCTCTTATAATTTACCAACATATCGTTGAATTAATTAACTCCATATATTCATATAAGTTCCTCACACTAATCCAAACCCCTCACATGGGATTCACTAAGAGACCATATCTAGCCTAGTGGCCCATTACATTATGTTTGGTGTCCTAAAGTAACACGCAGATAAGCATTTAGATTCTCTGTATGAATATTTTTGAGACTCTGATGATAGAAATTACTTTCATGGGAATTGAGGAATAAATTCTACTAATAAGAGTCATTCTTACTCTAAAAGAGATAAGACAATTGCTCTATTTGGTGATGTTCTTCGTGGTTATGTTAATGAAGAAGTCATAAAATTGAATCTAAATATATTCTAGTAACATAATTACATTGAGTAATTCCATAGGGTACCTCCATTTAGTGAACCCAAGACACCCACTATCTATTGAGACCTTTAATCTAAGTATCTATAGGATATTGTGACACAATTTGTTTAACTCTCACTTACATCCCACTTCATTTTTAAATATTATCAAGAATCTATTTAAAAACTATAATTAAAATACATATATCATTTAAAAAAATATAATGTGATATATAAATAATAAGATTAATATATTTTAAGACCCCAATATTCTTTTAAAATCCATGACAAGAAAAAAAAGAGCCTCATGGAGACTCCTACTATTAACCTATTGGGGGAGAAAACCAAGGCGGGTGTGATTGGATCACATTGACACGACCCTCTAGTGGATAGAATTAAACCTTAATTCCTCTCCATTATATTGATAAAGAACTATTAGGTGGTTAATAATTGAAATAATTGGTTTGTAAATAGCATAGGGAACCAATGTGGCAGATATTTTCCAAAATAAAGTTGTAATTCACCTAATCATAATCTTTCTCCATGTTTATCTTCATCACAATATTATCGCATAAATATTTTCTACAAATTTGTTTTTACATTACCAAAAACATTTCATTGATAAAATACCACAATATTAATTCCCTTAATGACATATCAATTAAAATACACATTATTATTTTCCTTAAAAATAAGATAAGTAACAAACAGGTGATCTTAAATTCTCTATAACTGTTAAAATATAATGGTATAAAGGGTATATATCCTTTGATAATAAACTCATGAGGAATGTTAATATAAAATTAATGGTATGATGAATGAAATACGTTTATAAAATCATAAATAGTGATAAATATTAATGACAGAATAATCATAAGTAATTTTATATGAAATTAGAACCATAAAACAATCATCATTGAAAAATTAAAAGTACTATGGAATATACAGGTGAAATTAATCATCATGGAATATAGTGTTATAATGTCAGAATTTGGAAATATATCGAAGTGTGGTACATATTTAACAATATTATTTCATAAAAATATATCATGTTTAACCTCTAAAGCATTTATATCATTGTAGATTAGGCTAACCAATTATTCCTCATGATATAAGGGGCTTATCTAGACAATCATGTACTATAACATATTAGACTATGTTAATTACCCATGTCCCATTACATAGTAATCCCATGAGATATACTTATTAACCCAATCCATTAAAGGGATATGTAATTCTAGTCCCATGGATCACATAATGATAAACCATATATATGTGTTCCACGTGATATCAATCATATATCACTGTTTGAATAACCTATGTAAATAAAATGGATTCCGAAAACATTTATAGGGTATCACATATTATGACATCCATAACTAGATCAGATGATATCCTATACTCAATCACCAAAAAGAGACATATCATAATGTAATTTATAGGATAATACTTTTCTTATCAATGATAACTTAAGCATAACATGAAAATAAAAATTCGAGAACATGAGATTAACATTTAAAAACAAGACACATCCTTTAAGAGACAAACCAACCAAACATTAAGAAATAATTCATGAAAAAAAAACATTAAGGGTCTATGTGTGAACCCTCACAAAATGAAACCATCCCATAACCCCCACAAATGTGAGCCACAATGCATCAAACACCATAAGAGATCACATAACCATTAAATTCAAGAATAATTCTATTAGAAGATTTATCCCTATAAAATTTATAGAGCAGGGTATGTACCATGATTTCCATTTCATCCTTTATGTGTTCTTAAAGACTAAGAAAAATTGTCCCATGTTTGAATAAACTCTTCCACATTTTTTCCCTTTGAAACCTCCTGTCAGAATGTGTTCTTTCTTATTAAACCACCCCCTCTGCTCATCGTTGTCATCCACTGGTAGACCTCTCCCTGATATTCTGTTTGATTATTCATGGGAGGCCTTAATCACAATGTCCTCAGCAAACATTTTCTTCCCATAGTGTATGATAAGTTCTCGTGTCATGTCATTATTTTCAAATCCACCTTCACTTTCATTGTGTTTTCCCTTTTTGTAAGACATTTTCCCCTTTGGATTTGGAAAATTGGTGTAATCTTTCCTCCTTTTAGGTTACTTAAATTTGGTTAGAAACAATTCATAAATCACAATTTCATTTCATCCATTACATCATTCCCTAGATGTGAATTTTGTAGGTTCCAGGAACAACAGAAGTGCATTGGTGGGTGTACCCTCCTTTAATTTTAGTGTTAACAATTATCAATCCAAGATCTGTCATGATAATAAAATGTCGGATATTCGGAATAGAACGAAGAATGAAAAAGAAAGAGGGGAGTCCCAGAACCATATATATGATCATCATATGTTAGTTATAATAAACTTAATTAATTGACTTGAATTACCAAGAAAGAATTATCTCTTCATTGATGTTTCTGGTCATAATCTGATGTGATCCCTCATTGCATCATAGAATCCAAGTGTATGATTCCTGTAGTGGTGATCCACAGGTGCTCCACATATCTCTGGATTTCACCAAAGGGATATCCAGGTGCTAGTGTGGAAGAGCCTTCACTTGTGAGGTCCGCCTTCGATTGCCTTGATCCGGTGGAGGTGGATCTCTCTCTCTCGTAGCTTGAGAGCATTCTTGGTGGAAAGGGAATTTTCTCTTTGCAGGAGAGATTTTTCAAATCTATTGTGCACAACCACAAAAAATGGCTAGGCTAATGAGAAATATATAATTGGGATTTTTAGTTACATAGAATAATAAAATGAATTAATTACCTGAAGGCATTTATTCAATTCATTTATTTATTACTAATACCCCATGTCTAATAAAAACATTTGACTATTATTATTACTTAACATGATCCCATATAATTACACCTAATATTATTTATTGAAATAAATAATATTATTTCGCATAAATTCCCATAAAAACTACACAGTGTGTATATATTGATATACATAGCATGTACTTTTATTTCCCATTTTTTTTTTTAATTTCCTCCACCACGTTTATTAGACCTTGATTAACGACTATTTATTTATCAAATAAATATCACTGCACTACTAGCTAATAAATATATATTATTTCACCCACAATATATTCTCTGGAATAACTAGTCTCGAAATAAATGTGATCAGAAATCCTTGATTAATTATTAAACCACAGTCAGGAATAATCTTTATTCAACTTGTTAAATTATTATTTAACCGACATACTCAGACACACTTAGTGTGCAACCCTCTTGGCCTCTATCTCATTAGCATTAGGCAGAGCCTGACTAAATTCCAAGGTTAGAATCTAGAAACCCGCTAAGTAACCCATAGAAAAATAAGTTAAAGCCACAATAACCGGTCCCCTCCTACGAACACTTACTGTGTAATGTAATCCATTTGTCATGATATCTCATATCAAGAGAGTTTCATGCTACTTCCATTAACACATGTGCTCGATTATTCTTTCCTTAAGTCTATAGAATTGAACATTCCCATTCCTCACCATGGACATGGATTTATTTAGTCTATATCAATTCCATAATAGGTCTTGAGATATCTAATTCCGTTATAGAATAGTAGGGACAAATCCTTTCTATCATTATCTATTAATGCAGTATCAATCGTGAAGCACCCAACATATCTTAACTCGTTGCGAATAGTGTGTCTTCACAGTTATTGTAAATACATCTAAGTGCGTGAGTTGTAATACCCATCAATAATAATCTTAAATTCTAAGGACCAATACACACGTTCGCATATAGTAACATCCAATGACACTATGAAATGTGGATTTCCTATTTGTGGGTATCATTCTCATTATATCCCCCTGGATATTACCAAGGGCACACACCATGAGAAGATTCGTCAATGTTTTATGAGTCCTCACCCCTAATGGAATATTTTATTTGTGTCCCTCAAATAACATCATCCAACAATATAACATATATTCATGAACATTGTTATGGAACTTTTGGGTTCTCATCATAATAGGGATCTGCTATGACCCTTTAATGCAAAAACTATCCTTAGGACATTGTCACATGAATTGTCATGCAGATGAAAAATAAAGATGTGATACTGTTTTAATTAATGAATAAATTAAAAATTAGTTGGTTCTAGGCCACCAACTCGAACCGACTCCCACTTAGACTAGAGCCAACTGCTAAAAACATTTAACCCGCTAGCTCTCACATGATATTTATTCTTCTACTGAGATATGCCTTTAATCATGGGTTCTACCAGGTTCTCTTCTGTGGAAACTCTACTCACAGAAACATCACCCCTTTGATAGAAGTCCCTCAAGATGTGATACTTTCGAAGTATGTTCTTTGTCCATTGATGTGACCTTGATTATTTTTCAAGAGCCACCACTGTAGTATTATCACAATACAACATGATTGGATCTTTACTGCTAGGCACCACATCAAGGGCCTGGAAAATTTTCCGAATCCAGATGGCTTCCCTGAATAAATCAGAAGCCGCTATATATTCGAACACCGCTATAGAATCGGTGAAAACTAGATTCGTTTAACACTTCCATCTCACAGCTCCTCCATTAAGATAGAAAACATATCCAAATTGTGACTACAGATCATTCTGATCTGTCTGAAAACCAGCATCATCATACCCTCTGATGACAAGCTCCTTGTCTCCTCCATGAAATAGGAACATATCTTTAGTTCATCTCAGATACTTAAGGATAGTCTTAACAGCAGTCTGATGTTGTTCTCCTAGATCTGCTTGATATCTTCCTTCCATGTTCAGTGCATAGGCAACATCAAGAATGGTACATAACATGCCATACTTGATGGATCCTATAGCCTAAGCGTATAAGATCTTACTCGTTCTATATTTACCCTCGTTATGTTGGAGGACACATTTTCATAGAATGATGTAGCCCATGTGACACTAGAACCAATCCCATATTGGAATGTTCCATAGTAAATCTCTTTAGTATACAACCAATGAATGTACCCTAACTTAGTCCAATAAGCATCTTGGATCTGTCACGAATTATCATGATCCCTATAATTGAGGATGCTTCACCAAAGTCCTTCATGGAGAAATACTTGTTCAACTAGTCCTTAACTAACTGTTAGACTGGTAAATTGTTTCCAATAAGCAATATGTTGTTAACATATAGTACTAGTACAACGATCATATTCCCATTAAACCCCTTATAAACACTTGGCTCACATTCAATCTTAATGAAACGAAATTTTTTTATGGCTTCATCAAATCAAATGTTCCATGACCTGGATGCTTGATTTAATCCATAAATGGATTTATGCCACTTTCAAATCTATTTAGCTTCACCTTGTGTCACAAACCCTTCTGGTTGTGTCATATAGACATCATCAGAATGGTTCGCGATATGGAATGTAGTTTTTACATCCATCTACAAAATATCATAGTCATGGTAAGATGTTATGGAAAGTATGATTCTTATGTATTTAGAAATGGAAACTGGAAAGAAGGTTTCATCACAGTCAATTCAATAATGCATCCTAAATCATTTAGCTACTAGCCTTACTTTATATGGTCTAACATGACCTTCCATGTACAAAATTCTCTTGAATACCCATATTCATCCAATAGGATTTTAATCAATTGGATCCTTGACTAGAACCCAGACTTTGTTCTGATACATGGAATATGTCACGTAATTCATAGTTTCTATCCATCTTACAACTTTTGAGATTCCTACTGCTTCCTTGTTAGAGAGGGGTTCATCATTGTCCAACAATAATGATTCACCATCCTCGGTGACTAGGAAGCCAAATATCTCTGGTTCCTTTACCCTTCTTGAGGTCCTATGCAATACTTGTGTTTTGGTAACGAATTCCACAGGGACCTATAGAACTTGTTTGTGTACTAACTCTTGTGTATCTTCAGCATCAACTTCATCGAAGTCAATCTTTCTCCCACTATCCTTTTTGAGGATGTGGTCCCTCTCAGGAAAGAAGGATTGTCTGGATAGAATCACAAAATTTTCTCAAGGGTTATGTATGTAATATCCTTTTGTTTCCTTGGAATATCCTACAAAGATACACCTCATTCCATGAGGTTCCCGTTTTTACCTTAATAAGGCCTTAACAAATGCCCCACATCCCCATACATGTGTGTGCGACAAAATGGATTTTTTTCCATTACATAACTCGGAGGGAATTTCATTTTAATACTATGTTTGTACTCATTTTTATGTGTATGTTTCATTTTGTAATGCATATCCCCAAAAGTATAATGGAAGATCTGCATGACTCATCATTGTCGTCACCATGTCCAACAAGGCGTGGTTACTCGTTTCACTAACACTATTCCAATGTGGTGTATAATGAGGAGTTAGGTAAAATATAATCCCAAACTCCCCTAAAAGATCAATGAACAATTGGTTCAGTTATTATCCACCTTGATCCGATCAAAGATTCTTTATCTTCTTACCAAGATGATTCTCTACTTCATTCTTGAATTACATAAATTTATTTAAGGCTGCTGACCTAAACCTCATTAAGTAGACATAGTCACGTCTACTAAAATCATCAGTAAAAGTAATGAAGTAATAATATCTATCTCTATATTCTACTGGGAATGGTCCACACACATCCATGTGCACCAATCCTAGAAGCTCTGTGGCCCTTTAACCCTGTCCACCAAAAGGCGGCTGGGTCATTTTACCTTGTAAACAAGCGTGAAATCTATCAAGTGGTTTTATCTCACTAGAGTCTAAATAGCCATCTTGGTTGAGCTTGGTCAAGTGATTCTATTTTACATGACCAAGATGGTGATGCCATTACTAGGTGATGTATGAGCCATTTGATTTTGTTTCGTTATCGATTTCCAACACATGGTTTACATAATTTAACACATAAAAACCATTATTTAAATGCACCATAACATAACAGACATTGTGCTTATAAAATAAGAAACCCTTATTTCCAAACATGAAAATAAATCCATCCATATCCAAACAAGATACATAAATTTTGTTTTTGGTAACACTAGGAACATAATAACATTTATGTAAAACCAAAATCATCTCAGTTGGCAATGAGAGATGGTAATCGCCAATGTCCAATGAAATGATCCATGCACCATTGGCAGTTCGAAGATCCACCTCTCATCAGGTAATCTTTAAAAATCTAATTGGTTCCTAAATTTGAATTTAGATGTGAGACCCACAAGCTATATCTAATACCCAATTTGTAGAAATTGAAATATTACACTCAATAACGAACACACATTTATATTCCCCATCATTTTGGGTGAAATTACTCTTCTAGTGGCCTAGCATGGGAAATGAAAAACAAACCGCCTCCCATTCCTTGCCCTGCCTCTAGATGTTCCCATTCTTGGAGGGATGCCGCTCGAGGGGTTCAAACAATTTATAAGTCTTTGGCCCCTTTTCCTTGTCCTTCCTTTTCTTATTAACCATAAGAACTAAGGGTTTTTTCAAGACCCATTCCCTTATCTACCTAGATAATTACGTTAAGATGTCCCGATAGACTCTTCTTATCATATCTCATGTTATAATTGATAATAAATCTAGAGAAGCTATTGGGCAGTGATGATATGATGAGATCTGTACGCAACTCATCCGGGAATATAATCCCTAAGATGTCCAAGCGTTCAATGTGGCCATTAGGCTTGACTACATAAGGCCCATTAGGTGTAGACAATCCATGATTAGTTGTAAAAAAAAATTGGATGTCTCATATCTCTCATGTATCACCTTCTCATTGAAGAGATCCATATGGTGGTACAGCATACTATTCGCGTCCATGTTTTCATGTTTCATCAAGAGATATTAGACATGGATGATAGCATGAAACATTGTACATCTATGGCATCATCCATATGTTTCATATAGAGAGATAGTTCCTCATCACTGGCCTCTTTCCTAGGTGCAACTGGAATTGGCTCTTCCAGTACATACAATTTCCTCTTGTGGCGAAGGGTGACCCGTAAACGTCTCTGCCACTCTTGGAAATTAGTGCGGGTTAGAAGGTTTTCCTTCTTGAGTATGGTTCAAAATGATATTTTTTAGGTAAACATTCTTTCAGTTTCAAAAAAATTATATGAGAAATAATTTAGTACTTTATCATGATAAAACCGAGACAAATAAAAAATTTAATACTTATCAGTCTCCCACTATTTTATTGAAATTCAATATCCCTCACTGTTGACTTCAAACTATTCTATTTCCTGAATATCCTATTGTCAAGGATCCATATTTCCATTCACATAACCCCAAATTGGGTTGGTCAAGCAACATGAAGGGTTTTAGGAAGGAATTACAAATACCAACGACATTAACGTGCAACTCCATGATCCGTTGAGTGGACTCCCCAATCCTGAAATCCTATTATTTTGGATTTCCTCAACCTTTTCCTCTTGGTCACACCAAGTCCTGTTGTGGCAGTCAACCCTTTATGTGAACCAAGTCATGTCAACCCAAAAACATGAATTATAATTCCCCGATAATTGAAAGCACCCCAACTAGGGTTGGTCAATAACTTTTAAATATGGTTCGATTCTAACCAAGATTATTGAATGCTATACCAAATTAATATTTCTTTGATAGATTTTATCCTTATCCACAAATTTACAATTTATTATCTTTTATTACATGCTTGTTAATAATAAGTGGGATATACATATGTGAATAACCATGACTAAGATAATATGTACCCATAAGCCGGACTTATTTTAGTTCCATCTTGCATTCTTGTTTAATTCATTAATTGTGTGATCATGACAACACACCAACTATAAATAAACCATCAAACTGACAGAAATAAAATAAATGGTATGATCATGAGCATGTTCTATTTATTACTTTATCTAGCGGTTGATTAAATAACCCAATACCTTGGGCAGAAACACATTCAACCTTTGGGGTTCATATTTACAGCTTTCCACTTATCCACCTTTGTATATCCTTGGATTGGTTTCACATTTGATCCTAACTTGAGCCGCCTCCACTAGCTTTGGAGCACCATCCATTACATATGCATTTATCTCATAAGCAGGTGAGGGGTAAAACGGGGTTTTACATAAAAGAAACCTTGGGCACGCATGCCCTAAATATTAATGAGGATAAGGTTTGCAGGCCATCAAATTTAATTTATATAAATAAATTAAAATAAATAATTCACATATGAAGGTCTTGTTCGATATCATGATCATCCATACATGAAACAATATTTAGGCATAAATAAAACTAGCATTAAATTCTTTAAACATGTATATATAAAACACCTATCACATGTTGTGACATAGCTTTACGAATGCACTATGGTACATGTATCAAGGGTTTGTATAATATAATAATAAATTTTAATAAATATGCATAATTTGGATGAGTACACGACATCTAGTTTCTACTACATAGCGTGTACTTTTGTTCACCGTCTATATGAAGTACACACCTGGGTACATGGCATGTAGATGTACATCAGAAAGCTTTGGAGTACACAACATATTTAGTGGGATGCACACCGTGTAGTTTCTGCATTACTCGGATTCCAACCAGGAAAACCGTGTATGTGGTACACGGTCCAACCCTATCCCAAAGGACTACATGCCATGATTAGTGGACCACATGGAATGTAATCTGGAAACCATGTTCCACCTATTTATGGTCAACACACAGAGCCTTAAAGACATAGATTAGATCCATTTACACTGACTGATTTGGCAGACCATTCCAATGCATTGAACCTAGACTACATAGCTTGTACTAGCAAATACACACTGTGTATTCTGGTGTAGTATAGCCAGGAATGTTTGGTACCTCTGGATGAGATCCTTTAATTTTTTTAATCTAAATTAGAAGAAAAATTCATTTCTGTTAGGTGAACGAGAAATGAGAGAGGAAGAATAGATCTCGAGATTCAGATTTGAAGAACGATTAAATTGAAGTGAAACAAATAAATTATTAAATGCATAAATAATTAATGAAGAAACTAAATAATTATAATCAATGATATGACCTCCTCTGATACCACTTATGTGTTCCTTGTGCAGCAGAAGCACATTGGTGGGTGTACCCAACCTTAATTTTAGCATTAACAATGATCAATCTGAGATCAATAACGATAATAAAACTCTAGATGTTTGGAATAGAACAAAGAATGAAAAATAAAGAGGGGAGTTCTAGAACAATAGATAAGATCAGCATATTTTGTTTATAATTAATTGAATTAATTGAAAATAATTACCTTGAAGGAATTCTCTCTCCGTTGATGTTTCATGTCATGATCCGATGTGATCTGTCATTGCATCATAGAATCCGAGTGTAGGATTACTCTAGTAGTGCTCCACACATGCTCCACATATCTCTGGACATCGCCAAAGGGATCATCAGGTGATAGCGTAGAAGAGCCTTCACTTGCGATGTCCGCCTTCGATCTCCTTGATTTGGTGGAGGTTTATCTCTCTCTCTCGTAACTTGAGAGCGTTCTTGGTGGAAAATAAATTATCTCTTTTTCGTTAGATCTTTTCCAAATCCATTGTGCACAAACACAAAAAAATGGCCTGTCTAGTGAGAAATATATAATTGGGATTTTTAATTACACAGAATAATAAAGTGAATTAATTACCCGATAGCATTTATTCATTTCATTTATTTATTTGTAATACCCCATGTCCAATAATAACAGTTTACTATTATTATTATTTGACATGTCCCTAGATAATTATAAAAAATATCATTTAATTAAATAAATAATATTATTTCTCATATATTCTCAGAAAGACTACACGGTGTGTATATGTTAATATACATGACGTGTACTTTTATTTTCCATTTTTTAATTCCCTTCACCACATTTATTAGACCTTAAATGAAGACTATTTATTTCTCAAATAAATATCACTACATTACTCTCTAATAAATATATATTATTTATCCCAAAATATATTCTCTCGAATAACTAGTCTCGAAATAAATTAAATCAAGCATCCTTGAATAATAATTAAACCACAATCAGTAATAATATTTATTCAAGTTGTTAAATTAATATTTAACTAAGATACTTGGACACACTAAGTGTGTGACCCTCTCGTCCTATTTCTCAAGGGATTTAGGTAGATTTTTCCAGAAGTCCAAGGTTACACTCTATAAACATGCCAAGGCACCCATAGAGAAAGATGTTAATGCTGCAGCAATGTGTCACATCCTACGAACACTTAAAATGTAATTTAATCCCTTTGTCATGAAATCCTATATCAATTGGGTTGCATTCTAGTGCCATCAACCCATGTGCTTTATTATTCTTTCATTGACTTTTTGAAATTGAACTTGCACATTCTTCACCATGGACATGGATTTATTTAGGCTATATCAATTCCATCAAAGGGAATGGGAAATCTACTCCCATTATAGAGAAGAAGGGAAAATCCTTTCTCGCATTATCTATTAATGTAGTATCACTCGTGATGCACCCTACATATCCTACCTTTCTGGGAATAGCGTGTCATCAAAATTTTCTGCAATACCTATAAGTGCGCAAGAATGTAATAGGAATTAATAATAATCATAAAGTCTAAGGATCAATACACACTTCCGAAGATACGAACATCCAATGACACTATGAAATGTGGATTTCCTACTGGTGGGACTTGTTGTCAAAATATTCTCTAACATATTACCAAGGGAACACACTATGAGAAGGTGCCTCAAAGTTTTATGAGTCCCCACCCCTAATGGCCTTTATTATTTGTGTCCCTCAAATAACATCATATGGCCATAAAAAATATATTCAAGAATTTTTTTATGGAACTTCTAGGTTCTCATGATAATAGGGATCCACTATGACCCATTAATGAAACAGTTATTCTTAGGAAATTATCACATGCACTGTCATGCAGAAGAACAATCAAGATGTGATAATGTTTTTATTAATGAATAATGTACAATGTAGTTGGATCTAGGCCACCAACTCCAAAAAAAATCCCCTTATGTGTCTTCCCTTAGTACTATCTTCTAAAAGAATACTATCACTGTCATGATTTTACTCTATCTCATATGCTCCTTGCTCCATGAAATAGTGCTCATCCTTCTCGGGGCCTCTTTTCTCATTTTTTTGTCCCTTGATTTCTAGTCAGTCAAATATATTACCAATAAATATGGGTTATATAGTCTTGAACGTACTAGATATTTTCACTGTAGTCAACCCATCCCCCTAAACATAAAATGATCCACGTGTTTCCAACTTCTAATTATTGCAGCTGGATTGATCATACCCCCATAAATCCTGAGTCTGAGAATGAAAACAAGCTAGTCTAACTGCCTCTGCAATGATGAGGGGGATGATTTCCTATTGTTAGAAGCCATGATCATCTCATTAGATGCCCCTGATCCAGAATGATCCTTCCATGTCGATGTACTGGAACCCAAGTCGGACATCAAGTGATCATATATTTATTCATCCTTCTTTTGAGGATGCACTTTTGGTGCATCTTTCTGGATTATATGAACCTTCCCCATCTCATTGTGTCCTGATTATTCCACCTCAAGGTCCTTTCATGATGAAACAACATCAACGATAATTTGTCCAATCTCCTTGGGGGCCTGAAAAGGGTTGTCCTCCACCAATGTTTCCACTTGAAGGGCCACCATATATTTTCTACCAATTCCGTGTCTTAAACTATGGGAGTCATGTCCAATACACCTATAGAGTGAACAAAACCAGGACCAAGACTCATAGAGAACCTTTTCAATCCAACACATCTCACCTTAGATATCAATGCCAATAGAATCCATTGGGTATTTGGAAATTCAAACTTCGACACAGATCCTCAGTGAAACTTGATTTCATATGACACGAGTATGATGATCTGAGCATCGTTAGCAACCCAACAGATTTTGGATCAACTATAGAATAGACAAATTTTTGAACGGTAGTGGATTTCCTGAGAGGGAAAAGAAAATCACCATGACCAGGGGGTCAATATTCAAGGGAAAATCAAAATACCATCGAAATAGGGAAAATTAGGAACCTAAAATTATGCATGGAGCATTTTATCAAGAAAAAATTAAGCCATCTTACGTTGAGAATAAGATAAAAAATGTCCTACGACAAAAATCCCTTCAATCTCCAGATCATATTTTTTAAAAATCAAAAAATGAACCAATCAAAGACATCACGGGAAGGTCATCTGGTACATAAGTGGGCCACTAATGAAATATCCAACCTCATAGAGGCATTTGTGATCTATAGAGAATAAATCAGAACTGTCCAAACCCCATCTATGCATGACTTGAATTTAGAGGAAAATCAATGGAAGGGACACTAGGGAGAAGATAGGGATATTTAAATGGAATTAAAAGGAGAGTATAAGGAAAAGGAAATGGGGGTGGGGGATCTTCCTCCCCCTTCCCCTAGCCTAAAAAGTCCAAGGAGAGGAGGCAGAGACACACCCATCACCTAGGTCATCCAAGAGATAACAGATTGAAGAAAGAGGCCGATATTCATTTCCCCTTCCATAGGACTATACATGAATAACAATAAAGAGTAATATATTATGGATCTTTTGGAGGAAGAAAATAAAATTTAATAGGAATATTGAAGTGGGTTTCCTTAATTTTGTGGTAATATTGTTATAGAATCAAATATATAAGTCAATTTGAAAATCATTTTCAAAAATTCAATAAAATCCATTAAAATTTATCATAAAAATAAAAATTTAAAATAATGGAACCATGAAATAAAATAATGTTAAATAAGAAACTACTTTTAGTGAATGATACAAAATGATATTAAATTCAAAATAAATACTTTATGAGAATTTTTAATATTTTAATGTAACAAACATCAATTAAAAAGTTATAAAATTATCATTAATATAGAGTTAAATATAGATATAATTTTTATAAAATTAAATAAATATTTAATTTTAAAAATAATAAAATAATAAACTATCGATTTAAAGATAATAGATATGAAATATAAATACACAAAATTGATGGTGGGTTTTTTCTATTGTCCTTATCTATTTTTATGATGTAAGAATATGTCAAAAGTATAATTTTGAAAATGAATTATAAATTAACTACGAAATACATTTATATATAATATGAGATAATAAGGGGTATAATAAACTAAAAAGTGAAGAATAATGTCTAATAACACAAAAAATTAAACTAATTTAATGTTTTTTAGAGAAATTTGTTGGCATTAGTGTTTTCTGAAACCATAGAAAATGAAATATTAAACATGTAATATATTTATATATCCCATTAATAAAAACAAAAATAAGATAGATGACATTTATGGGGTATTATATACAATACATATATGAAAATAGATGTATATTTGGAAACATTTTACAAAGAATGAAATTTGAAATGAGAAACCATTATCTTGGATTTTACCTTGATCGAACTCACTCTTACTTTATATATAATAAAAAATTATATTTTTAAATTATTTTATTAGTAGTTAATTCATTTTATTCCCTAAAAATTTATTATTAATGTTTTTAATTTTTTTTAATTTTTTGATTCAATTCACGGGACATTTTAAATATAACTCTAAGTTGACCAATTTTGGCTTTCATGGATGAACTCACTAAGAGAATGAAATGAATTATTGAATATTGTCTTTTATTTAGTTTAATTATATATGGGATGAGGGTTTACCATCAAGGTACTAGAGAAAATGGGAAATTATATAACTAAGCAATAGAACATTAATTTCTATAGGTCAATATATCAAGCATTGAGACATGAATGTTCCCTGCATTAGTATCTAAGGGATAGGGTTAGAAATCCAATGTTGCTTGCATTTTATTTTACCATTTCATCAGTATACATAAATATATAGTGTTTTATATCGATAATTGTTTTAAAAAATTGATTATGGGTGGATTTTTTTTATGATTCAACATTAACACAAATTGCATTAGTATTGTTAATAAATTTTATATGGACAGTGATGAAATATATGTCCAAATGGGGGGGGGATCTTACATAATATCCATTATAATAAATAGTATTCCACAATTATTCTCAATAAAATAAACTATGATCAAACCTATATGGTATTGATACTTGAGAAAATATAATAGGTAATTTTTAAAAGGTTTTATTATACTCAGTTTTCTAGGGATTCAAATCGATAGATTCTTAATTAAGTGAGTTAAAATTAGTGATAAATATTACTCATTATCCCCATTGAATTAATAAAAATTCTATTTTCATACACATATGGGGAGAATTTCATATAAAACGGTGTATGAGGAGCCAAATCATAATAGAAATCCCATGAAATATATTAACTATTGAAAAACTATGTATGGTAATCAAAATAAAACTCTATCATAGAAATTATGCACTTAAAAATTATCGAATGATAAAAAATAGACTCTATAAAATTATATATATTATTTTAGAACCTAATGAAATAATGTTCTCAACATTATGCAACCTAAAGTTAATTCTTAGATGAAGTAAAATCATGAGCTAGGAAAACCCTCAAATTATTGGGAAACATAAATGAATTACATGAATGATCTATGATGACCAAAATAATCTTCATACATATTATATAACAGAGTCATGAAAGGTATAAATTAATATTTAGATGGTCCATAATCCTAGACAAAGGATATTGGATGACAGAAATAAATTAGTGAATTTTTTGAGAAACTCCTCAGAAAAATTATACACGTCACACAGATGGAATTCAGGGTAGTTCAATGACATGTGGAGGCATAAAGAGAGGGGTATAAGGATATTTGAGGAGCTATAAATTTAAATTTTATGGAAATTTTTAAAAAAATGAGTTACTTATACAAGAATTATTTTTTATTGAGATTGATTCCCCAATGGATATGATTTTTCACCTGGATGGGAAAAATCATTTTTTTATTAGTCATAAGTGGAATACCCCTAGTTATACATCAATTTTCATAAACATTATAATTTTTTATTTGGTCTATTGATCTTATTTAATATTGATTGAGAAACTCAGTTGAGTGATTTTTATTTAATTCTATATTTAATCAACCAATTAATTTTTTAGGCTGTTAATCTATTCTCTCACTCTACTTAATCATCCATATATATGATGTAACAAAAGTGATTGAGTGGTGGTTTTCTTATAAATTGATGTGTTATTGTCATTATAAATTTCACTATTTCACCATCTCCTTATTTATAAGTAACTAAAGTTTGGTCCTTTATAGTAATATTTTGTGATTTACCTTTAATACACTATACACATATGATGAAGGGTCCACATTCAGTGATGATAATAATAATGAATCTTAAGAAACTAAAAAATAGATATGTGATACATCTGATCATGGAACATTGCATGAGTTAGTATATATAAGTAGATTCTATCATTTTAGAAACAATTATATCATAACAACTAGAACTCTTACACCTTGATCTATTAACTACCACTCATCTTATAGTTTATCTAGGTTCTTATACTTCAATTCTATTTATTTCATAAAAATAAACCACGCCCCCATATACCCTTTTTAACCTTATATGTATATACATAAATATATTGAAACCCATGAATACTTTAAGTTCCATAGATATAATATGAGATCCTATAATACTATATTTCTACATTAGATTAATAACTATTTTTTCAAACGCCAGTCAAGGTGTGCCAATATTAAAAATATATTTTATTATTTATCTATATAAAAAAAATATTTATATTTATTATATTCCATTCCATTAATTTAAATTTTTTTACAACCCAATTATAAACTATTCATAGATATTATTAATAATTATGCGTCCGTTGATCCATTTATTCGATGTTTTCTTTTTTATTGAAATTTTAATCGATTCTCCTTTATCTTATGTTTAGAATATAAAAATTTCCAATGGGAAAGAAATGGATGTGTCTTGTAATGTTTTTGGACTCCCATTTATTTTTCAATGATTTAATAGTATGGGTTTGTAATGTGTGATTATAAATTTTACCTTTGATCAATATTGATTTGACAAATCGAATTGATTTTAATATTGAAGAAAAATATATATTTCTATTAAAAATATTTAAATATAACATAAAATAATAAATATAAAAAATATTTCCAAAATATTTAAGTATTATAATTTATCCATGATAAAATGTTCTAGCATCGTGTATAAAAGATGATTAAATTAACCTAAAACGATTATGTTATAGTATATGAATGACTAAGAATATGTTGTTTTATTATTTTAGTATTTATTTTTCATAATAATATTTATATTCTAAATTAAGTACTATTTTTTTATAATAATATTTATTATAAGAATGATGATGAATATTAACAATATAAACAAGTAAAAGATGATACAAATGCTGAATAGTGGAATCTTTCCTTAAAGACCTTATTTGAAATGAATGATTTAAAACTATTTATGACTAGAATCATCATTATTGTCAGGGTGGATAATATTTTTTGGGAAAACATGGTATATATTATAAATAACATGGAAGGAGTTGCGTGGTTTGGAGTGCATACAGATGGGGTCCTTCTATAGATGTGCTTAAGTGGCATATTTACAGTCACCAAATTCTTAATGTGTAACAAATATGATTTTTGAAAAAATGTGGGATAAAAAATAGATAAAAAGAATAGGTAACTAATTATATTATACCCACATTTCAGAGATAATTATTTTATATATTTTATCACTTTATACCATATTTTATCATTTTACCTCTTTTTAACATATATTTTCATAACACACTTTTTATCTCAAAAACATATTATTTTTTCAGGGAATGAAATGGAATTAATTATCAAATTTATAAAATATTATTCATAATTTTACACTCATTTTATCATATTTAATTATTAATAGTGAAAAAAATTATTTTAAAATAAATATTCGCAACACATAATAATGTATGAAATATAAAATTTCACCATTTAATTAATTATTAATTATTTAATAATTATTATTTATCATTGTAGGAAAGATGATTTAGACACACAAAATTTTTGATAATGAAATTATTTAATTGTATTGTATTATATATATGTTAATAACAAATAAAAATAAAAAATTTCTAGAATAAATTATATTTTCTTAATTAATTATTGTATTTTTATTTTATTTCATAATTTTTTTATATTTTACTTAGCTTCCAAATTTATTATTTATAATCCTTTATTCAATACTAATTTCCAATTATTTGTCCTTAAATATTCCTATATGGTATATTAATACCTAAAAATATCATTTCTAACAACTATATACCAAACATCAGATTATAGTCACGTTACACTTTTGAGTTTCTATATATAACCCCACCTAATTTTCTAAAAAAATCTACCACATACCCTCATTTCATTTATTAAAATTGTATTCATATTTATAATTATTTATATTCTTCATTCAAAAACAATAAAAGTATTATATTTATGATAGATTGTGATTATTAGAACTAAAATTTCACTAAAGGAAGAATTCCACCACTAGTTCAAATGATCAAATAATTTTCAATGAATGGGGAAAAACATGGTTCCCATTTATTTTTCCCAGTTAAATATAATTTTTTTATTTTTTGTTCAGATTTCCTGTCATTAAATTGTTGAATTTTCACATAGTGAACACTATTTCAATATACTGTTTCACATTCTCTCTCTTGCTTGCGTCATGGACCTTGTATTTCTCATGCAGGCATTACAGACCCTGTTGAAGCGAATAGGACACCCAAGATGGGGTTTTGAATTGTTAATTTTATTTATATATTCCATTTACAATATAATTACCCCTATAATATATTTCAATATAATTATAAATACAATAAAAAATGGTTGTGTGAAGCATGCCCCCATGCCTTCTATGATTCCCCTGTAAGTGATTTTCCTACCCAAACTATGCGGAAAATGAAAATAATGTTTATTTAGATCATTCAATTATTATGATCATTATAATATACCCCATCTACTGAGTTATAATCTCTATCATAGTGATGTAACATTTTTAAAAGGTTATCTAAGGATATTAGAACATGATATCAGGTCAACCAATTTGTCCCTAAATGTTAGTATCTAGTGTTTCATTTAGGGATTCATCCCCAGTTCTTAGAGGCCACAAAACTTGGAATCCTTTCAATCATGTCTCTAATTGGTAATGTTTTTAAATATATACAGTCTTTTATATGTTATACCTAGGGGTTTAGTTATTTATATTCACCTTAATCACTAAATTGGTCACTTTTGCACTTAGTCCTTATTGAGCTCCCACTCACAAAGATCACCAAACTAAGAACCTAATCACCCAAGTGCTCCACATGGTACCTCACCATGTTCTTGATGTAGACTAAGCATGAAATCCAGATGTCCATGTTTTTTATCCAATTTTCAACATGGGTTAATTAATTTCCCAAAAATACATTCACTACACTCTTTTACCTAGAACATCCTTCTTTCATGTCCCATCTATATAGGACCCATCCACTGCATCTATAGATACATCATTACTATAATAAATATTAAAAACATACCTTTGGATAATTTAAAACTTTGATCATTTCAATTAATAATCCTGTAATATATCTCCCCTAGTTTTCCACCCTAATCGATAAGAGCCTTGTGATACAAGAAATCATGTATTCAATTATGAATGTAGACTATTTTTTAAGGATTATAGGAAGATTATGTGGCCAAACGTCTCAACTAATTTTGCTCGGTTTCTTATTATCATAACCATGGTTTATAAGAACTATTTTGATCCTCCAATTTTCTTTCCAAGTCTATCAGAAAATACATAAAATATATGAACCTTATACCAAATATAATCCAAATATATAAAATTTGAAATTTATTTTAGAATATAAACCCCAAGGACGATTTATGCGTGGGTCCAAAAAAATAGACAGGTTCCTTTCAACTAGTAATCTATATTTCTTGACTATAAATTATATGGAATTAGTACTATACATTTTAATTTAAACTATAAGATATCATGGTCTATAAAACACGATCCAAAAATTCATTTCCTTTAGTCCTCAAAGAGAACAATTTGGTGGAACATCATTTGGTCATGGAAACATGAACGTAATTTGAATTTCATTTGGCCTTAAATGAATGACTGTAGTGGGAACTTCATCTAATCTTATATGCTTGAATTTAAAAATAAAATCATTTTTTCCTAAATGATTAACCATTAAATAAACCACACAAATCCTCATCATATACTATTAAATTGTATAATGCACCACATTAAGAGGAATCAAACTATGTGGGTTTTAATTCCCCTTACAGGTATATCAAAGAATCCTTTCTAATGATCCCAGATTTAACTCCACAACATATACTGAGCATCAAACTATATGGATTTAAATCCTATTTTAATCAAACATGAATGAAGTTTTAGAACCAATTATATTTATAGATATTCATGCAATTCCATAGTATTCATATATTTAATTAAAAATTGTAGTTATATATATAGTTACTATGAAGGGATTTAATTAAGTCAACAAAAATAAATAATATTGTTTTGAACTAGGAAATAAGATCTTTCATGGGATGATCCAACCTATCATCCTCTAAACCTTGATTAAAAATTTGAATGGTTTTTATCTCACCCTAGTGAATACATAATATAAAAAAGTAGGTTCCTAGCTAAAAAACAGTGAGTACAAAAATGAGGTGAAATAAAAATGGTGAACTCAATATAAAACCATTTACCAATGAAATATATCTATTGACCAAGGTCTTTTTTTACATGTTTCATAGATGGGTTCTATATTTTTTGTTGTCACCAACCCAACTTCTCTACTAGAATATTTCGAGTGATCTCATTCCAGACTATATCCATAATGTTTCTATCTGAACACTATATGTGAAATGTGTGCACTCTTATGAGATGAATCCCTATTGGATTCCTTATTCATGATCTGATATAAGGAAGCTGATGGCCCGTGTTTCCAAATCCAATAGTTTGATGATCCATTCCCGAGAGAAAAATAATGGCTATATCCCCTATACAAATGTCGTCTATGATGATATTTTTCAAATCCCATCTACTTCTCATGAGGTACCTATGGTAAATACCATCAATTAATTACACAAAAATTATCTCACATTCTCAGATACTCAAATACGCATTGGGTGGGATACCCAATAGATCTCAACCATATATATTTACTCTAGGATTATCAAGAGAAATTAACATCATAGAAAGTTAAACATTGAGCCCTAGAGTTGTGAAACACCTATTTTCCCATAAATAACCACAAATACCTTTGACATATAATAAAATAGATCTAGGAGAAACCCATGAGGAATCCAACCAATGAAACCCACTATGCATATTTCACTAGTCTGGTTATGGTTGGGTATCTAGTGTTAGCCGCTCAACTGAAACACATAAATATACAACATATAAAGGGAAATAGATTAATATTACACAACATTAGGTTTATTACCCTATCAATACTAACATCTATGAGGCTCGTAAGCATGCTATGATCATTTCCCCGGAACTATATTGTTTCACTCATGTCAAAAATACTAAAATATTGCTGAATTATACATGAGTTCGTACCTATGGAAACTCCTCATTGATAAGATAATTAAATCATTGTTGTCAGGGGCACAAAAAATAACTAGAATAAATGTCTTTGTAGGTCCTCCAAAATTTACCTAACATAGAGGACCTCACATTGATGTTAGGTGAATCAACCGTAAAGGTCATCATCATGGAAGTAACCCAAATTTTGTTAACAATGGAGGTCTTATTCCTGGTAAAATAAATTCAAGAATCACCATAATACCTCCATAGAAAACGCAATAATGAGTTCCTCCCTACATCAATATGAGAATGGTTCAAGAAATATTTCTTGGGGAAGAATTTGTTGTTGATATACCCTAAATCAAATTAAATATGATATATTTTAGAATGTATCATTGTGAATGTTATGAAGTATGTCGTAGTACATAATATACTTTATCCAATGGCATATTTTATTACCTTCAAATATATATTATATCTAAAACCATGAAACATCAACTAAATGTTAAGGAGGAACATTTTAATCTCACTCATATTTTTTTTCATTAATAAAGAATTTCATATAGATTTATAGAAGAATAAGTGTTATCTAAAAGTCATAAGGGGTCTTGACCATTACTATTTACGCATTCATTTCATAACACATGAGTAAATTCATATGGATGATGGAAAATTACAAGGGGATTATATAATGGTCACAATACATGGAAATATAGTGTGTGATACTGACAAAATTATCTAGGAAAACAGCCTCCACACTCAAAGATTTATTTATCCCTCACATTTTTCCTAAGTGATATAATATTATATCATGAGTGGGAGGAAAAGATCACCCTTGTGATGGGTGATTCATTAAAACCCAAGTATAAATCAAAGAGGATAGATATTAATTATTGTTTATAGTTTTTCTTCACTAAGATTCTGAATGGGGGTAATAATAGTGATCACCAATAATAAAAGATACAAAAATATGTTTTTTCATTTTATAGAGTTACATGGTTTCTACTATTCACGTATCATGTATATTGGTATTAAGGGATTCTTATTGGTGTAACTATGATTAAAAAATGTTCATTAATCCTAAAATAACCCTTCTGTGATATCAAAACATAATGTTGTGATTATATTTACAAAATCATGTTTACAAATGAATAAAATAGGGAATTATTTTGTAATGTGTGATTCTATGTTATGTGTGGTCATAGGAGAGGAAAAAATGGGTCATACCATCTGATTTATCAGGACTCATGATTATTTTAAAAGTAATTGGATATTATAAAATTTAGTGTGTCCTATGATAGATAGTATGGGTTACACAAAATTGTTCATATCAAAGTATAATTTTGGTGCATCTCTCACATAAGAATTTCCACTTCTGGAATGGGGATCCCTCAGGAGTGACATCTTCATGTAGAGGGGGGATCCCTTGTGTAGAGGGTTTGAAAATTATAGTCATGGGGATTTCCCCTTTTTAAATGAGAATAGTAGGTATGTAATTCTAATCCCCATGTATAATTAATCATGTCTGATTTCATGGAAAGGCTTATTGTAAGTTGTTGTTCATGGTGTTGTATGAGTTAACCCAACTCATGTCCCTAAGAGTTATAAAAAGATATTGTAGACCACTATGTGGATTAATTTAATCACATGCATTATCCCTTAATTTGTTTTTATCAATACGTGCCCCATGGGATATGCATACGCATCGCAATGGGTTTTGTGTTATCCCTATAAGAGTCTACATGCACTATATTAACCCATTTTAAGATATAGGTCAACAAAGTTATCTCATAAAAACTAGTTTACCAATCATAAACAAAGATATATAAAGAGATTGTGATGTTTTTTCTCAATGTTTATATCAATCATATTTTACAACTACACTTACATCATTAATAAAATTACAAGAGAAAAGTTTTTTCCCTTGGATTTTAGTTGTGGATTAATTTAAATTGTTTATAAAATGAGTATAAATCATTATAAGAAGTTATTTTGGGATATTTTGGTAATTTATAAAGTGGTGGTATGTAAAATATTTATAAATTGATATGAATTAATTGATTATTTTTTTAAAATAAATTGATTAATAAATATTCCCTTATAAAAATTATAAATATTATAATATGTTTGTTTATATTATATGGAATTACATTTTTTTAATATATAATGTTTTTATGGAAATTATTATCATATTTTTTAAATGGAGTATAAAATAAAAAATAAGGAAATATATAACAGATTTTATATTTACTTATGACTTATTCAAAAATAATTAATTTTCATATTTAAAATTAAAGGCATTATTTAAGAAATTAGTTAAACTAAATCAAAAACATTTTTTATTATTGAGAAATGGTTTAAATAATCATAAATATGTGATATTTACATTAATTATATTATTTACATAAATTAATTGGAAAATAAATTGTTTATATTTAATTTAATATTATATATTTAATTAAATGGATTATAATACTGAACAATATTGAAGAGTTATTATTAAAAATAAATATAAGGAGATTTTATTTATTTATTTGTGGATTTTAAATAAATAATAAAAAAAATTATATAGTATTTTTAATTTTATTTATTCATGGATTTTTCATAAATTGTTTTTCTCAATTATTAATTTATCAATCGTTCATTTATTTTATTCCCTTGTTTATTATTCCTGAATATAAATGTTATAATATGAATATATATTCTTTAGTTTAAAGTGTTAAAGTAACACTAAAAATTTTCATATATGCATATTAGTATTTACATGCAATGTATGATAATTGATTTAGTTTTATTTAACATAAAATTTTCCTAGTATTAGAATATTAGCTAAAATATTAATGTTAATTACTGTTTATAAATATTTGGTGTTATAATTTTGAAGGAATTGAGGTCAATATTGTGTGACATTTCCTTAGGTTGAGGGAATTTGTGTCAGACTTTGAACTATACAAAATTTCTATACTAAAACTCCACCTTGAGGTTCAGTGAAATCAATGAGAGATGGGGGTGAATCAGTGATTTAAAATTCTTTTACCTTTTCACATTAAGCAATATTTTTTTTCATTAAGACTTATATAAATGTTTTATTAAAAAAACCTATGGGAAAATACAAACAATTTATAAAAAAATTACAAGGTTTAATACTCAACAAGAGTAGAGAATACATTAGGTGATTTAAAACACATAATATCACATAGTCCACTAAAAATAGTATTGTTTAATTTCATCAATGAAAGGATTTTATTTTAATTTTGATAAACCATTGTTTTCAATAGGGTATGTGAATTATGCATAGTAAAAATGATTTATTTGTTTTTTTAAAATATTTATAAAGTATTCAATGAATTCAAACATCTATCATGTTTGCACAGTGTTGGTTCCTCTTCCCACACTTACACTTATAAAAACATTACTTATTCTTACTCTTTGATTTTCATCACATTTTATAGAAAGGATATCCAATCCTTCATCCTCCCTCTCTATATCTTTAACATATAAAATTCTAGAAGAGTATTATCTATTATTATATTTTCTTAAAAAAATCTTCTTATCATTTTTTCATATTTTATTTTTAATTTTGATAACTAGAAATATATTTTACATAAATGAAAAATGTAAACCACCCTAAAACATTAGCCTTATTTCCCTCTCCGATCAATGCACCGAAATGTTTTTCTAGATTTGTTAAAAATTTAAATTTACAAAATTTATTAGGGAATTATATCATTTAATGTGACATGTTCTTGTTCTTTTTATTCATCAAAAAATATTGGAAAATTATTTTCTTCAAAATACTTCTATAAATACTACTATAGGCACTCCATTTGAATTCACATGTCGTGTTTTCTCCAGGAGAAATGAAGTCCTTGAATGGAAGTAATAATCATAATACATTATGATATGTATTTTAATAATTAATATATTTGTCAAAACCTAAATCTATGATGTATTTATTATACTTAATGTAATTGTTTTTAAAAATGGACTTCAAAAACTAAGAACCGAACAAGGAATATTTTTATTAAAAAATAATGATTACATTAAATATTTACAAAAATCAAAATACATTTGAATTGAATAAACTAACTATATGTTCTTGAAATATAGCTGGAGCACCTCCATGTAACACAAGAATAATGAATGTGTAGCCCACTTTTCCTAAATAATCCATAATTATAAAAATAATAGCATGAAGGATATAAATAATACTTATAAAATGTGTGAAGGATAACACTAATATAGAAAATAAGAATTGAATTATGAGAAATTTTGGTGTATTTATGGAATGACCTTAGACATAGTATTTATAGGTATTATTTTTGACCAGTGGGAGAATATAACCATTACGAGTTTTAATAGTCACTGAGTGGCATAAATAATAAATCTAATATATCCTAAAATACAAGAATCCAATAATATAATTTTAAAAATTGATCTTTTTTTCTATAAATGATAAAATTAGTTAATATTTTAAAATTATATTTTATCGCTTTTCAAAGTAGTAAATGAAATCAAATTTAAGGTTTAAATTAATTGTCAAAATAATAGTAGTATAATTTAATACATAAAATGGTATAGTTAAAATATTAAAAGTATATTTTACTTGAATAAATTTTTATTTTTGTTTGTTTAGGATTTTTACATTGATAATGAAATTTTCTCATGTACTCATCCATGACCAAGAGAATCCATGAAACCACTTATTAAGTGGTAACTAGCCAAGACCTAGGCATATAATAGGTACATGGGTGAAATTATTTGTGCAAGATAGTTCAACCATAACGCAACCCAGTTGTTAGGAGGGACCATGAATTGGGCCCCTATGTTTTTCATGAATAGTGTGGGTTGGTCAGCAGTAGGAACCTGTGTGTAAGGATCCGTTCGTGTGTGTTCTTATGTCATCAGGGGGAAGTTATAAAAACCCAATTTTAACTTAAATGGAAAATACATTTTTTCGGAATATATAATACATTACATAAATAGATGCCAAAATACAATATTAGTTTCTATTCTCTAGAAACTATGAATAGATTAATCTAACTTGGTGAAAGATCTTCAACATCTCCCATAACTATCCTCCCAATTATTTTTCCAACCTAAAACCATTATTTATATCGTGGGTAAAAGAAAACATAAAAGTGATGAGTAAAAATTCGCAATAAGGGTAAATATTGAAAGCATAAAACAAACCATAGACATTAGAATGTTAAAACATGAACAAAAAATTTAAATATCAAAATCTTGAGTCATGAAATAAATCTTGGCGGTTTGTATGGCCTAAATCATAAATGAACATGATCATGATAACCTACCATTGACATAAAACATGTAATTGAGGCGAAAAAAAAATAAGCACATTATATGATTTCTATAGTAGAAAAGGCATTTCTGCTGAGACCGTCATAGTAGACAAATTCTATTGTTGAACCCTATTTAGTTGTCACTCAAACCATGAATTACTGAACCAGATTTACTTTTTGGTCCCACCTTGTATTACTGAACATGATTTACTTTCCATTCGAGTCTTGTTTATCTCATGAGATATAAATATTTACCCAATGCATTGGTCGGAAAAATACGTCACACCTATCTCATAATCATACCATTCTTACGTGTTCCACAAAAACATAAATTAGTTATCATAGCCCATGAAATAAAAAGGGGTTTTTAAACATCATTCCATCATAATATAATCCTTATAAAATATCATTCCATTATCAACATAATCAAATCATTGTAAAAATAGGGATATAAACATCACCCTATTTAAATAGATTCATCTTAGATGGAATATAATTTTGATAAAACACATGAACTTATTTCTTGGGGAAAATATCCTTATTCAATAACGTTTTATTTTCTCAAAATAACGTGAAATTTTGTAAAGAAAATAATTTATTTGAAAATAAACATGAAATCATGTCTAGGAAAATTTTTTGCAACATGGGTTCATGAAACCTTAAAAATATATTCTCTCTATAGATGTTAATAAATCATTCTTCTCATTATTTTGTCAGAAAATTCAAAAAGTACATCAAATGGTAAACAAAAGAATGATTCCTTCCATACAATGTAGTAAAAGTAAAAAATGGGTAAAAATGACTTTAAACATACATAAAATAATAGTAAACATTTTATGAATTTTTTTTAGAAAACATGGATGATATATAAAACCCTAGTAAATACTAACGTATAAACAATCTCCAATAAAAATAAGATTGAAATATTATCCCTTAACTTAGATCCAATTTCTTCTATATTGTCCAAAACTCCTATAAAAATAGTTTTATCATATTATTAATTTATAAAATAACCATAATAATATTTATGATATCATATATGATACACTTATGACTATATATTACCCATTCAATTGACAATTCCATGTTAAGGCAATATCTTGGGTAATAATCATTTTATTTATCATACATGTTTTGACATGTTATTCTTCATATCATTACTTATATCATGATGTACAAACTTCCAGAATGTCAAACATGATTTATATATCATATATATACATTATATAAATATGTATATTTAATATATAGATAAATGAAATGGAATACATCGTTCATGGAGACGGTAGGCCGTATGTATGTAGGAATGATGTTTTCATTTATTTATTGAATTTAATGGAAGAATGTAAATGAAATATATATATATATATATTTAAAGTATAATTATCATGTCTTATATTTCATTATTATTTATTATATATATACTTCATAATCATTCTTGAATGGTTAATGTAGAGAATGAATCCCATCGCGTCGTGGAGACGGTAGGCCAAACGTAAGCATGAGCGATGATATCATTACATTAATTTTTGAATGGTATTTAATTGTATGATTTACTATATTTAAGAATCAATATAATTTTATATTAATCATATATAGTTATTACATATATTTTTATACCCATACAAGTTAGGTTGTAGTGAAAAATAGATTACCCCACGACGTGAAGATGGTAAGTTATACATATGTATGTGTGGTGATTTTGATTTTCATAGGATTGATAGAAAGTGGAATATGGTTTTTTCATAATTATAATAACATCTAATTATATAATTGGTATTGTATATTTTATTCTATAATGAAACAACTCATGTAGTAGAAGTAGAAGTTGAAATAAATATGAAATAATCAGAAGAGGGGATTACATTTTCTTTGACATGGCCTCTTTAGATCTCCTCTTAATTGAACTAAAGTTGGTATTTTGATAATACCACCACCTCTATGATTTTACAAATTATGTTTGGAAGAGAAATGGTTAGGGGATGGACAAACCTAAATGCTTAATGTTTTGTGGAAAATTGAGGGAGGAGGTTCCATTTTATGTTTGAGGTGAGGGGCACTTTGGGAAACCTCAAAAAATTAATTTATAATAATGATAAAACCCCAATAAACCCCCTCTTAAATGTACCAATTTCCAAGATGATATGATTTAGGGTTTTAATCACAAGAAACAATAAATCTAAGGTATGTTTCTATTTCCATTAAAACTTTATCTTTTCAATTTAACACTTATTTATTCTATTTCATTTTAACTAGGGTAAAAAATATTTCAATATTAAATTTCTAAAATATTTACTTATTTGATGTCAATTAGGTCATAAATAAACAATTTAATTTTTGTTGATCAAATCATAATTGTTCTATATTTTTTTTTAAAAATAAGATTTTAAATATTTTAATAAAACTCTATTCTGATAAACAATCAATAGTTTCATGATAGAAACTATTCAATTTATTGATTTTTCAAAATATAAAGATAAAAATTCAAATTTAAAAAATATTTTATTATATTCTTATGAGGTCAAGGATATCAAGAAAATTCATTGTATATATTAATTATCCAAAAATATATTTATCTTAATATTTTCAATATCATTTATTATATATCTCCATTAATAAAATAATTACTACAATGATTTTGTATAATTATTTAATATACTTATTTTCTGAGTAAAAATTAAAAATAAAACATTATAATGTAGTTAAATTTAATATATTTCATTAAAATATATGTATTCAAATTTAGCTGCTCTAAAATCATGCATTAAAATGTTATAATTAATAACGTATGAATATTACCACATTAACATTACTTTAAATAAAATAATATAAAAGTAATAACCAATTCAATAAGGCACCAAATGGTCAACAAATTAACCTTTGGAGGGTTTTGATCGATATATACTCTACCAAAAATATTTTTTCACGTTTTTGGACTTTTTTTAGTTTTATTAGGATTTTAATAAAATTTGGTTGTTTGATTTCTCATCAATTAATTAATTTTTATATCGTCAAAGAATAAGAATTTAAGGTAATTATTTATTTACTAAAAATTAAAAATAAATTACCATGATGTAGTTAATTATTTTATCTTTCCATGGAATATTTATTTTTGAAAATATCACCTAGTTATCTCTAAAATAAAATTATTATACTTATAAGAAATGTGAGTTTTACATTTTTTCACTTTCACTGGTTATATTAATATCTATGACATTTTCAGTGTCAATTGGATATTAAATGACTATGTTTCTAACACAATATGTTAAGGGTATAATTATATTCATCAAATAGGATTTTTCTAGGTTTTTGGAAAATTTTATATTCCCTATAATATTATTTGTTACACTAATTTACCCAACTTTCCATTAACTGTGTTAAATAAAAATTATCATAGTTACTATTAATAATATAAATAAACGAAAACTATTAACAAAATTTCGACCCACTGATTCCAAATATAGAATCTATTTTGAAAAATTAAAAACACTTAATATTCAATAATTAAATTAAAATTAAAGTCATTTTTAGAATAAAAAAATTGGTTTTTTATTTAAGAGATCAATCATTGCAAAATATTGAAATGTTTTTTCATATGAATTCAATATAAAATTAATGGAAATGAATTAAATTGTATTAAATTATAAAAAGATATTCTATTTATAATTTAAAACCATTCATTAATATAATTTAACCATATAAATTATTTTTCTGAAAAAGATGTTTTTAATTAAAATTTAGCATGTTTTTACTATTCATCAAAATATGAATGTTATCAGAAAATATATAAAAAATTCACCCAAAGTAAAATTTTATATCCCACATATAAATCAGAATTTTATATTGTCAAATTTAACTTATAAAAGTGTAAAAAGCTGGTTTTAAAATGGTTGCACCATCAAAAGGCGGTAAAATTCTATTTTTTGAAAAATACTTCTTTTATTTGAAAATATTGAATGTGTTCTCAAATTTTGTTCTTGAAAATCTATAATATTAATGATAATGTAATATAAAATTAAAAATTTGGTTAATAATATTCATAATGACTAGTTTATATCACATTAAATAATAATATTTTAATAAAAGATCATTATTTAGTGAAATTCAATATTGCATAAAATACAAGCTATCGAGGAAGGTTGCTTTTGCATGTAACAAAATCTAAGTAAGTGTTTCATGTAGTGAAAACATCATTTTGTTTTTAATGTAAAATAATAAAAAATTAGTCCATTAATACATTGAACAAAATCTATACTATGCGTTGCGTGAAAAGAATTCTATCAAAACAATCTCAATTTGTGTGTAACACAAGCGAATAACAGTGTTGCATATACTAAAATCTAATAAGGTGTTTAATATAACACAAGCTAATCTTCATACAACATAAGAAATCAATGAAATTTTAAATAATTTATCTCATAAAATATCTGGGTGTTACATTTTATCCCCCTTAAAATGAATTTCGTCCTAGAAATTTGTCAGGATTATAAGTGGTTTTCTATTTGAAAGTTTCCTTCATGGAAACCCAGATCGTAAAAAGGGATACCAAATAGTCTTTTAAAAATGGAAATATAGGAAAATAATGGTTACCCAGTTCAACTCATTACTGGGTTTCCGCATTGGAGAACATAAGTATGAAGTGAAAACATGGATATAGAAGAGAAATCTACCCATTATGTTCTGATGGATATTAATAGAGAATAAGGTTTGGTGAAATTTAACTACTAAAAATCAAAAAATCTAAGATAATTTAAGGGGCCATCTTATTTATCAGATAATAAGTTACAAAAATATCAATTTTTTGTTTTCTAGATCCATTCCCTAAAGTTGAATTATTTTGTATGAGAATAAATACTAATTTTTTTTTACAATCTCACAGTTATTCATGCCATGAAAAATTTCCACTTCATCTCTTATTTAAATAAATTCAGTTGAATATTTCATTCCTGAAGTGTTATAAGATCATGCGATAAGTAGATAGGTTATTAAATCTATCTCTATCACAAAAAGGATAAAACAAGTTATCAAATGTACATAAGTCCTTCTATGGAGAGATTAATCATATATGGTTCAAAAAATGGAATTATACCTCATCGGTCTTACTGATTAAATAAAATAAAATTAATTTATACTAACCAGAGACTTTCCGTAGGATGGTGGTAGGTGATAAAGGCATATCACACTTCAATTATGGGTTCGATTCTCAAAACCTTGTCTGACGTGATAGATTTTCTCTCATCTTATGGGTTGTCCTTTTTCTAAAACTATACAATTTAAACATTCCATAAAAAATATTAAAAAAAATGTTTTATCCTTAAACAATATAATATGATATCCAACTTAATCCATTCAAACGTTTTTTCTTATCCAAAATACTTATATCCAATCCCATAGTAAAAAAACAATAACAATAATGGTCTTCTAACATGCTTGTGAATACATTCATTTATCACACTTATATCATAAGATATATCTTGTTGGTCACATTCCAAACATTTTAATGACTTCATCATGAATTATCTTGAGTCATGGTAATAAACTAAAATATTATATATCATTATTGAAAACATGTGTGTTTCTTTATTCCAAAACATATTGGATATTTTCAATAAGTCATAAAAAGTTATATATTTCATCGATGATATAATAACCCTCTTGGGAAAAACTCTATAATTAATTCCCAATAAACTAGAATCATCCAATTTGATTATTCAAAACCAACATATCTTTATCCAAACATAATTATCTTAACATACAAGTCATATTAAGGGTTATATTTCCCTTAATCATGTGTTCTCCAAGTATATAGACATACCCTTAAATCACATTTTGGTTCCTTAGAACTATTCAACATATCCTTTCCTATCCTTAATGAAAAATGTATATTGAAAAAAAATTATATATTTCGTTATTCATATAAAATAATCATTGAATTCTGAAACATATAAAAATAAATCATTCAAATTTATTCTTAAACCACTACTCAGGATCCAACATCTTCACATTTCCTAAAATATGAATCAGGTCTTAAGGCTTTTAAACCTCACGATTATTATGTTTACTGTAAATAATATTTGAAGAACATCACTTAACTGTCTCATGTTTTTACAATCCCTTTATTTTCAAATGTATGACCATTACTCGAATAATATTCATGATTCTCTTCATGATGTTTCCACATAGGAAATCAATCTTCATAGTTCCTATAATTTACAAATATGAAACATTCTAGGGTTAACTATATTCTATGTAGTTATGGTTATTTACAAAGAACAAAAATTCAAGTGTGAGATTTAAATATTAGAGACTAGAAACACATAATTACGAAAAATATCTTATAATATTTCAATTTTTGATATTATTATTTTAAACCTAGGTTAGTCATGCATATAAAAAAACCTGAGGATCAGGACCTATACATGACTTATCCTTAGGAAATACCTAGATATATCCTTAGAAATATCTCTTGGGATCTCACTAAAGTTTTCACATAATAGTTTCCAAAGGTTTACTAAACCTTCGCTCTGATACAAACTCTAATAAACCAAGCTCGACATACTAGGAAAATACATTTATTTTTTGTAATAAATAATAAATTACACAAATAGATGGCGAAATATTGTATTAGTTTAGTGTCTTTAGAAACTCAGAACACATTCTTCTATATTGGTGAATGATCTTCAACATCTCTAAAAAAAGATCATACCCATTAGTTTTCCAAGCTAAATACTTTCTAAATATCTTGGGGAAATGAAAACATAGAAAATTTTTGCTCAAATAAACAGTAAGTGTAAACATTGAGAACATAAAACAAACCATAAACATTAGAATTTAAAAATATGAACCTAAAATTTAAATATCAAAATCATGAGTCATAAGATAAATCATCGTAGTTTATAAGGCATAAATCATAAATGAACATGACCATGACAACATAGAATTGAAATAAAACCTAGAATTGAGGAAAAAAATAAATAAAATAATATTTATTCTATAGTATCAAAGGAATTAATTCCATTACCATTATAGTGGACAAAATATTTTACTTAACCGTATTTACTTGTTATTCCAAATATGTATTACTAAACTAGATTTACTTGTTGTTCCATATATTTATCACTTAACCAGATTTACTTTTCAATCCAGCCAAGTTTATCTCACGAGATATAAATCTTTACCCAATAAATGGGAGAGAGATATAGGTCCCACCCATCTCATAATCTAACCATTCTTACATGTGCCACAAAAACATAAATCATTTATCATATCTCATGAAATAAAATGGTTTTCCTAAAAATCATTCCATCATAATATAATCCATATAAAATTTCATTTCATATTTAACAAAATCAAATCATAGTAAAAATAGTGATATAAAAATAACCTTATTTAAATAGAATCATTTTATATTTAAATAATTTTGATAAAACACTTGAACATGATTCTTGGAAAAAATATATTTTCTTCATAAAAATACATTTACTTTATCAAAATGATGTGAAATTTTAAAAGAAAATAATATAGTTGAAAAAAAACATGAAATAGTTTATAAGAAGATTCATGTAAATAAGGAGTCATTAAACCATTAAAATCCATTAATTTCATATAAGATAAAAACATTATGCTCATACGTTTTCCAGAAAAGTCATAAAGTACCTCGTATGGTAAACACAAGAAAGATTCATTCCATTCCATGTTGTAAGATTAGAAAATGGGTAATAATTAAATTAAATATGCATATAATAATAGTAAAAAATTTATGAAAACTTTTTTAGAAATCTGGATGATAAATATACCCCTAGTAAATACATACATAAAAACAATCTTAGATAAAAATGAGATTTAAAAATTATCCCTTACCTTTGGTCTGATTTCTTCTATATGTGTATGAAATCATATATAGTGGGTTTAAACATATTAATAACTTGTAACATAACCATAATGATATTTATGATATCATATATTATTCACTGAAGACTTTATACTACCCATTCATTTTCCAATTCCATGTTAAAGCAACGTTTTGGGTAATAATTGTTTTATTTTTCATACATGATTTGACTTGTTATTATCTAAAATTTTACATAGATTGATATTTACATACTTCAATAATGTAAAACATGATTTATATATCAGATATATTCATTATATAAATATATATATAATATAGTTAAATGGAATGGAATACACCCTTTATGTAGATGGTATATCGTACGTACGCATGAACATTGTTTTTGTTTCCTTATTGAATTGAATGGAAGTATGAAAATGACATATAAATATATTTACAAACATTAATTCAGTATCATTATTATGTCATATATTTCATTCATATTTATTATATATACTTTATAATCAATTTTGAACGATTAACCTGGAAATTGAATCTCATCCCGTCGTGGAGACAATAGGCCATACATACACACGAGCGATGATATCATTCCTGTAATTATTGAATGGTATTGAATTGTATGGTTTACTATATTTCATAAAAAATATTATTTTATCATAATTTTATATAGTTATTACATACATTTTTATACACATCCAAGTAAGGTGGTGATGAAAAATAGATTACACCACGTCGTGGAGATGGTAAGACATACGTACGCACGCATGGTGGTTTTGTTTTTATCAGATGGATAAAAAGTAGAATAAGGTTGTTTCATAATTATAATAACATATCAGTATATATTTTATACTATAGTTATTATTCTATAATGAAACAACTAGTGATGTAGAAGTAGAAGTAGACAGAAATATGAATGAATTTGTACAGGGGATTACCTCTTCTTTGACGTACTCTCTTTAGATATCCTCTTAATGGAATTAGATTTGATCTTTTTAGAAGATAAGAACCCCTAGCATGTAACTAGTGAAGTTTTAAAGATAAATGGGATGGGTATGGAGGAAATTCAATTCATATTTAGTTGTGGAGAAATGAGGGAGGAGGTTCCCTTTTATAATTGAGGTGAGTGTCACTTTTAGAAACCATAAAAATATTAATTTATTTTAAAAATAAAACCCCATTAATAAACCACCTAAATGACAAAAATTTAATATGAGATGATATAGGGTTGTAATCCCATCAACCCATAATTTTTATACAAGTTTCTATGTCCATTAAAAACTTATCTTTTTAATTTAACACTTAGTTATTCTATTTCATTTTAACTATGGTAACAAAAATTTCAATATTAAAAGGGTAAAATATTAACTTATTTGATGTCACATAGATGATAAATAAAAAATTTATAACATTTTGACCATATCATAATTATTATATATTTTTTAAAATGTTTTATGATTTATAAATAATTTAATAAAACACTATTTTGATAAATAATCAAATGTGTAAATTTTTACAATATTCAATTTATTGATTTTAAAAAATATAGAGATAAGAAAGTAACATCGAACCAAATATTTTATGACATTACTATGAGGTCATGGTTATCTAAAAAATTCATTGGAAATATAAATTATCCTCCTGAAAGTTACTTTTTTTATTACTCTTTAGAAGAGGAAAACATAAAACAAGAAGAAATCCTTCAAGGAGGGTGAATGTATTGAAGTCCAAGGGCATCCCCTTGCACCATGGTAAAACAATCAAGGGGAAGAGAGTTCAGACTATCATAGATCATAAGTGACTCCTGTAAGCCCAAGCGAGCAAGAGCATCTACCGAAAAGTTGGATTCCCTCCAACTATGATGTATAATCCTTCCATGGTTGGTCTCCGCCTAGTACCTTCGGATGAGATATAAATTATCCCAAAATATATTTATATGAATATTTTTAATAACCAATATTTGATATCTCCATTAATAAAATAATTACTAAAATGATTTTGTGTAATTATTTATTATACTTATTTGTTGACTGAAAATTAAAACTAAACTAATATAATGAATATAAATTTAATATATCTCATGAAAATATAAGTATTCCAGTTTATATTCTATAAAATATAACATTAAAAATTTTATACTTATTAAAGTATGAATGTGGAAACTTTAACAATACTTTAAGAAAAAAAATATATTTCATAATCTATTCTAAAAGGCCCCAAATGGTCACTAGGTTAAAATTTGGATGATTATGATCCATATATACACGAAAAATAATATTTGGAAATGTTTATTGACCGTTTATAGTTATTGGGATGTTAATAAAAAATGTTTCATTGATTTCTCATCAATTAATTAATTTTTACATCATCAAAGAATAGTACTTTAATGTAATTATTTATTTCATAAAAATTAAAAACAATTACCATGATGTAGATAATTATTAAATATTTACATGGACTATTTATTTTAGAATATATCACATGGTTATTCCTATATTAAAATTATTATACTTATAAGAATTTAGAGTTTGACATTTTTTCACCTTCTATGGTTTTATAAATATCTATGTCAATTTCATTATCATGTATTCATTAAATGATTATGTTTAGAACATAAGATGTTAAAGATAGAATTATATTGATCAAATAGGATTTTTTTATGGTTTTTTTATAATTCTATCATCCTTATAATATTATTTGTTACACTAATTTACCCGACTTATCTTTAACTGAGTTAAATAAAAATTACCGTAGTTACTTTTCATAATATCAAAAAAATAAAACCTACCTATTAACATAATTTGCCCCAAATAATCCCAAATATTGATTCTATTTTTCCAAATTGAAAACACAGAAGTTAAAGTAATTAATTTAAAATTAATATTTTTTTCAGAATAAAAAAACTGGGTTTTGTTTAAATGTTTGAACACAAAAAAAGATTGAAATGCATTTATAGATGAATTTAATGAAAAATTAATGAAAATTAATTTAATTGTATTAAAGTATAAAAATATATTCTATTTATACTTTAAAACCATTGATAATATAACTTAACCATATAAATTATTTTGATGAATAATGTTTTTTTCAATTAAAATCTAGTGTATTTTTACTATTCATCCTAATATGCATGTTATCAAAAAAATATAAAAAACTCATCCAAAGTAAAATTTTATTTTTTTCTTCAAAATAAAATGTTTAGTTTTTCAATTTTAACATATAAAAGTTTGAAAACTACATTTTAAATGGGTGTGACATGAAAAGATGGTAAAAATACATTTTGTGAAAAATATTTCTTTTATAAAAAAAATTAAATTTTTTCTTTCATAATTTTCTATAAATTACGTAAAATTAATGATAATGTTAATTAAAATAAAAAATGTGGATAATACTATTCATAAGGTCTAGTTTATATCTAATTAAATAATAATATTTTAATAATATTTCATTGTTAAGTGAAACTCGGTATTGCGTAGAATCCAAGCCATCGACAAAGGTCGCACATTCATGTAATAGAAGCCATGTCAGTGTTGCGGGTATTAAAAAAATCTTTTCGTGTTGCATATAAAATAATACAAACATAGTTCATTTATACATTGAACAAGATATATGACCAATGTTGCGTTAAATTAATTCTATTAAAAGAATTTAAAATTGTCTGTAACCCAAGCCAAAAAATAGTGTTTTGTATACTACACGCTAATTTGGTGTTGCGTATAGTGAAATATATTTTCTGTACAACAGAAAAAATCCATGAAATTAATAAGTATCTTTCTCATAAAATATTAGGGTGTTATAGGAGTAGTCGTGATCTAGATTACAAAGGTCCACTTAACAAACCACTCATTTCGATGTGGGATGTTGCTGATGCAAACTCAGCCATCCAATCAAGATTGGTCTCATCTAAGTCATCCAAACCTTCTCTTGATCTTATTCTCTACTTTCCCCCTTCATGAATCATAGAAATATTAGGTCAATCCTCCAAGTTCTCCTCCTACTTCATAGTCTCCTTCAAACATATCCCCACTCGATGGTGATTCTCTTAATCATGGAACAATAAATATACAATAATAATCCAAACCATTGATATATTTTAGTTTCTTTATTATTTTCCTTTTTTGGCTTCCAAAGGAATCTATATGTAAATATATATATTTTCAATCGATACTAATTTATCGATTTCATTATGATTTAAACCAACCAATGAACATATTTGATTTAAAATTTTCATCATCTAAAATCCCTTTTTAGAATTTACATGATTGTAGTGAAGGAACATGGTATATATAAATATATTTATTTATTTATCACCAAGCATAATAGTCACATCACTTTGCTAAAAAACAAACCCCCTTTCTTTTCTTCCAAAAAAACACATCGGGAATGACTTTTATAATTTATTATATAATCATGATATATATATATATGTTTGTATGTGTATATAACCCTCATGATTTCACTCCCAAAGGGACTCAGACCACTCCTCAAATTATACCTTCTTTATTTATCTCTGTGTCTAGTGGCCAATATCCTTGATTTTATCCTCCATCAAGGTAAGGGTTATATTTGATTTGAAAATTTATATATATGTATATATATATATTTATGTAAAATTATACATTCAAATTCTGTAATAAAGAGTTATCAGCAACTCAATAATTTTATAAATACTATATTTTTGAAAAACCAGTCTCTATTTTCTTCTCAAATTTTGATTTGAGTTATAAAACATCTATGAAATCTAATCATATATTTATTTATTTTCAAAGAACTATATATACATATATAATACTATGTATTATTTTTAGAACCCATAACTTGCTTTATAAAACCTTTTTTTCGTCATATATTTGTTATTTTATTACAAAATTAGTCTTCATTAACAATTTAAACCAATAACTGAACCTTATTTTGTAATGTATTTACTTAAAAATTTAAAATATGTATTGGATTTTATTCCAATGTTATAGTTATGTGAATATAGGTTATAATATTAGGTGTTATTTCTATTTACAATGGATATAAATAAAAGTTATCATTTTATGTGAGAAATTACTTTTCTCATCCTTGTTTGTTATTATGTTATTCATAAATTTAGATATGGAAATCATATAAAATATTATTGAAATTCCATGAACTTTAATTCAACCACTAATATAATTTATTTTTAATTAATAATTATGTCTTTTTATATGATGAACTCTTTATAACTATGGATTTCTCAAAACCGTTTTTAAAAATTATTCTCTAAAATATTATGTCACATAATGAAATTGGGGAGATTATTTTATACAATGAAATTAATTTATGTACGGTTTTGAAATGATTTTAGGTTATGAGTGAAAAAGTAAGGGATCCTTAAAATTTTTTTATATCATGAAATTATAATGTTTGATGATTTAATGGGCTATGGGGAGTGAACTCATGACCTCCAGTGGAAACATTCCCACAGGTGAGATGGCTAATTGGTGTTACTGTTTTTATAGCCTACTGGGTATCTTGATTAATCCATAGTAATTATTATTTTAAAAATGGATAAATCTAGTTTTGGTTTTCAAAATAATTATATTTTTAAATATATTTGGTTTTCAATGTAATATATAATATTTAAGTATATTTTTAAAATGATTGAAAAACCTTATCTAAATATTTCTTTTATCAAATTATGAATTTGATGAATGTTTCCAAATAAATTTATAGTTCTCAAATAAAGTTATTTTAATATTTTTTTAAAACCCCTTACTGGTAAAATTAAGAGCTCACCATATATTTAATTTTTATTTTTCAATGGTTTAAATGCATTTGTTTATGGTTTGTATTTCATATGAGGAGTTAGTGTTCACAAAATATTTTTATTAATTTATTCTTGTATTTATTTTTTAATTTTTATCGAATATGTCTAATTATATAAAAACCTGACTAGAAAAGGCCCTAATATGTAAACTTATCTATTAATTTTTGTGTTGTTTTATATAAGAAATACAAAAAAAAATATTAGGTGATAAAACCTAGAGTGTGGGTTTAGGGATTCACACTTGGTATCAGATAGAAACCCTTGATAAATTTCAGGTGAGGTGTTATCAATAGATAATAGAAACTTAGTTGTTCTAGTTGGTCTTAATTTTGATGATATAAATTTATAATTAGTTTATGTCTGACATACGAATTGCGAAGGATTAATTCAATGAAGGGGATAAGAATGCGATATCCTCAGTATATGATGTACTATTTTTACTTTTAATAAAAAAAATTAAATACAGAATTGAAAAATTAAGAACTAAACAAATAATATTTTTATTAATAAAACATTGATTACATTACCAATTTATGAAACTAAAAACCTCTTCTAATTCAATAAACTCATCATAAGTACTAGTAATATAGCTGGATCAGCATCGAGTAACACTGGAAGGCCGGATTTGCAACGAAAGTTTACTAAATCTACCATAATTAGAATGTTAATAGTAAGAAGAATATAGAAAATACTATGAACTAGTGGTAATTATAACACTATTATAAAAGTAATAATTGAATGTTCATAAATTTTGAAATTTTATTCAAATGACCTTAGACTATGTATTTATAGGAATTATTTTTGACTATTGTATGATATAAATGTTTGGGTTTCTTAGTAAAAATTGAGTGACATAAATATAAAATTTAAATTTAAAATAAAATATAATAATAAAATAATATAATGTTTAAAAATGATATTATTTTCTAAACATAAATAAATAAGTAAAACATTAAAAAAAATTGTACATATTTGGGAAGTAGTAAGTGAAATAAAATTAAACTATTCAATTAATAGTCAAAAAAATAGTCATATAAATTATTTTTTAAAATTTTATTGTTAAAATATTAAAAATAAATGCTATTTGGATAATTTAATTTTTAATTTTTATTTATAATTTTTAATTTGAAAAAATAATTACACATGTACTCTTCCACAACCAAGGGAATCCTTATAACCCCCACATATGTTGTCACTGGAAAAGGCCTCAGTTGAGTAATGGTGCATGGGTGAATTGATCTATGCAATCTAGCTCGAGCCTAGAACACCCCAGGTGTCTGGCAGGACCCATTTATAGGGACCTTGAGTTAATCGTGCATAGTGTGGGTCGATCGCCTCTGGGATCCCATTTGTAAGTCTCCCTTCACATGTGTTCTTGTGTCATCAGGGAGAGAATTTGTTCCCTATATTACAATGGTTTGCTCAACCGACAACCTATTTAGATATGGGACTCCACATATGAAATTTTAGCCATATGATCGAGATCAGGATCATCGGAGCTGTCTAACCGTTATCTCGATCATCTTCTTCTCTCTTTCTCTATTCTTGAATCCTCGAACCAGTTGGTCAAGCCACCGAGTTCTCCTCCACCATCATAGTCTCCCTCAATAGTGGCCCCGACATGACAATGAGTCTCCAAATCACGACATAATCAGTGTATAAAAAAATTGAACATTTGACATATTTTAGTTTCATTATTTTTTCCTTAATTGGATTCTGAAAGACGTCATATATAAATATATATATTCTGCAAATAGAAACTAATAAAAAAAATTCTTTGTGATTTATATAAACCAAATAAGTTTTTTTGTTCCGATTTTTAAACCTTTCAAATCCCTTTTTTGGATTTTTCATGCTTACAGAAAAGACACATTGTATATATAAATATATATATTTTGCATCAATCGTAATCCTTGAACCACTTGGTCAATAGACAAATACTCTTTTTTATTTATCCAAATACATTTTCATAAAATGATTATTATAATTTACTAATGAATATTGAAATATATATATATATATACATATATATATACACACACACACATATATATATTTATATAACTCCCATGATTTCACACCTAAAGGGACCCATACCATTCCTCAAATTATACCCACGTTATTTCTCGTCTTATCCAGTGGCCAACATCCTTGATTTCATCCTTATTCAAGGTAAGGGTTATATTTGATTTAAATATTTATATATATATATATATATATAATTATAATTATACTTTCAATTTATATAATAAATGTTTGTTATTATTTCATTAATTTTATCAAGAATGTGTTTTTGAAAACAAAGCCTCCATTTTGTTCCGAATTTTTTATTTCAGTTATAACCCTTCTATGAAATTAAATCATCTATTTATTTATTTCAAAAAACTCTATTTAAAAATATAATACTATGAATTATTTTTAATCCCAATAATTTTTCTAATAAGACCATTCTATGGTCATATGATAGTAATTTTATTCTATAATTTATCTTTATGTACAATGTAAAATAAAATAGAACCCTATTTTTTATTGTTTGAATTAAAATTTAGAAAGTATTATTTTATTTGATTTAAATTTTATAGTTATGTTAATTGATTTTATCATTTTATGTGTTTTTTAAATTTATAATATATTTTAATAAATGTTATCATTTTATGTGAGATATTCCCTTGGTCATCCATACATATAATTCATAAATTTATATATGTCCACCGTCTAAAATATAATTGACATTCGATTAAGTGTAATTCAATAATTCATTGAATTCTTTTAAAATTCATAGCTATGTGTTTTAATAAGAGAAATTATTTATAAGGATTTATCCAAACTATTTTTTGAAATTCATTAAAAAAATTATGTCAGGTAAAGAAATTTTTAAGATTATTTTCTACTATGAAAATAATTTATTTATTCTTTTGAAATGTTTTTGAATTATGAGTGAGAAATGGAGGACCTTTTAATTTTTTTTATTATATTATCGAATTGGAGTATTGGATGATTTAATGTGGAATGGGGAGTTAACCCATGACCTCTAGGGGACATTTTCCAACATGTGATATGGCCAAGTGGACTAACGGTTTTTCTAATGCCCTTATGAGTATCATGATTAATCTATAAAATTTATTATTTTCTAAATATATAAATTTGAAGTAGTATTTCAAGAGAATTATTATTTCCAATACATTTTTTTTCAAATTAATATACGCTATTTAAGGATATTTATAAATTTTTTGAAAACCGTTTTCTAAATTTTTTATTATAAAGATATTTATTCAACAAATGTTTCCAAATAAATTAATATTTTTTAAATAATTGTATTTTAATATTTTCTAATACCCTTTACTACTAAAATTAAAGTATCACCCTTTTTTTAAATTAAATTCTCATAGTTTTAGTATAATTTCTTTGTGGTGAGTATTTCATATGAGGAGACAACACATGTGAAGACTTTTATTGAATTTATTTTTGTATATATTTTTTAATTTGGATTGTATATGTCTAATTCTATGAAAAATAGAACAAAAATGATCCTAGTACGTAAAATAGTCTATTTAATTTTTTATTTTACTTTTATAAAAAATACATAAATGTTTTATGTGATGAACCCAGGAGCACAGTTTCGGGGCATCACAATATCCCATAGCATCAACAAATTTACTTTTATGATCCTTAGAATGATTTTTAAATGAAATATAAATCATCAATATCATCCTATGGAAGTTAATATCCTTTAATTTAAATTTATAGATAGTCTATAAATATCATACAAAATGTTGTAATATAATATGGCCCAAAAAAATTATATAGTGCAATATCTGACACTTTAAAAATATATTATGGGGTCTAAATTCATTGTATCCAGATTATAATTATATAATACATAAAACGATAAATATATTAAAGGAATTAATTAGTTGTTATTTATTTTCTTCTATTGAAAATTTATGAGAAACAATAAATAATCCATGATTTGTTCCAAAATATTCACAATATATTCCAAATATCATCAAACACTCCAACATCCTTCACCTTACACATTCAGCTTCATATAATGCGAGCTAGAATATTTTTTAAATTGTATATAAAAATGAAACAAAATAGTCATATCCATATAATTTCTTCTGCATAGTCAAAAACCTTCTCTAATAAATTCTGATGATAAAAAATATTCCACTTTGGATTTTGATGGAAACAAAGAAACATAAATAAATTTCAAACTCTATTTGGACATAAATGAAACATAAGTCAATAATTATTAGCTTTATTTAATAATCTAGATATAGTAAAAAAAATTAATAATGAACTGATGTTACCCATAAATAGTTGGTTTTTTTACTTTCAATTATTTACATATTTAAATTAATCTTAAAGCAACTTGAAAATAAATCAGTTTTTCTCAATATGAGATACTATATTTATGTATATATTCTTCTACTAATTCCAATCCCCTAAAATATTCAATGAACCAATAAAAAAGGTTATTTATGCACTAATGATAAAAAAACATAAAATTTCATAGGAAAAAACACAAAAAAGGAAAAAATATGGATTACCCCTCTAAATCTCCCCTTAAATTTATGATCCCCAAAATAAACTCATATAGAAAACCTTTGATACACTTCCAATTTTTTTTATCCACATATTAGAATACATCAATTAATTAAACATAAGGATATTTAAATTATTTATCCCTTTCTCAAAAAAATCCAAAGAACAAGATAGGAGGGGACAAAACACTATATGATATCCATATAATAAATTATATTGAAGTCTTATTTATTACCTCAATATTTTATATCTATCATTAAGAAATAATTTGGTAAACACATCAGATATTTTATCCAATGTATGATGAAAATTTAAATTTAAATTCATTTCCCTTCCGCAGATACTTGATGAAGTGATATGTGATATAATTTTTCTTATACCTTAAATGGTTAATTGTATTATTTGATGAATTTATAGAACATCAATTATCATAGCCCAAATTTAGTGGAAGATAACTTCCACCTTAATATCCCTAAATTGAGTATTCATCCACATTAATTGAGTAGCATATTGAGATGAATCTACATACTCTAACCCTATGTTTTTAGTGTGATAGAATTCCACTTACTAATTTTCCGAAAATATCCTTTCACTAAGAAGGAAAAATCCCCAAAAATGGATTTTCTATTATCAACAAATCCTTCTCAATATGTATTTTCTTAACCAAAAAAAATAAAACACTCCAATATTTTCATATTTTGGATTATAATTGTTTATATTTTTATATATCTAAAAATACTTCATCTACCATAGGATGTGAAATTTTTTTGAACCTTATAATATTGAATAAATGTGATCTCATAGACTATGCCCATATATGATTTTTTTCATGTACATTTGACATCAAATAAAAAATTCAAATTTATATTGGACTAAATTCTATTTCATTATCATAATTTGAAAGCTTGGTTCATCTTGAAATATATAAAGAAACTAGTATTGAATATTCCATGAAAGAGTTATATAGAATTTTCATAGCATACCTCTGTTGAGAATAAAATATATTATCAATCTCTTGAGAAATATTTTGGTAAAGAAAGTAATACATCTCAACAATTATTGGAATTTCAAACTTCATAATCTCCATAGTAAATATTTAAAATATATATTCATAATTTCTATAAAAATATCATTTACATAAATAAAACGAATAAGATATTCTTTTTTGTAATTATTGTTGTATAATTTGTTTTCCACTCTTCCAAATATGATTTTTAAAATCTCCAAGAAGGTGTCAATATAAGAATACCTAGATATTTAGGATATTTTATCCCATATAAATCCTTATTTAAACTGACAATATGATTCATATCTTCTTCAAGAAAGAAACAAATAGTTTTCTCAATATATTCCTTATCTTATTACTGATCATTGTGGAAGGAACACTTGATATCCATTTGAAAAATAATTAAATTTATTTTGGGAAGCGATGTTAAGAAATATTCTTGCTGTTTAAAGAATGACAATTAGTGCAAATGCCTCCTTAAAATGTACTCCTTTAACCTGAGGATAGACCTTAAAGATATGTTTTTATTTATTTCTAATAACTTCAATTTTTCAGTCAATGTGTTTTGGAATAGGGATTTTGATCCAATGTTGTTTGTTTCTTCATATTTAGGTTCTAACTCCCATGTTTCATTATTTTATATCTAGTTTGATTCTTCGTTTATGGAATCAAACCATTATTTATTTTATATATATATATATATTATTTAACTTCTCCTCATCCAACCCTTTATAATAGTGTGGTATATGATGTTTTCCTTCGTGCACCCTAGGTATGAAATTGTCGTTTTAACAACACAAACTTTTATTCCATTTTGTATGAATAAATGAATTATAATGTAATGTTTTAGAGAAAATACATGCACTACATTGTATATTTTGTTCATTTATAGTCTATTATATTTAAAATACCATTAATAATTATAGTATTGGATAATATAATTGTTTTATAGTGATTATTAAAATTAATTTATGAAGAGTTTTGTAAAAGTCAAATTGACACATACAGAACGAGTGACGGTCTGGACCTGTAAGATTGTCCCCCATGAAGAACATTTATCATAGTATTTGATATAGATAGCATGCCTAGGATTTATCCTTGACCAAGGCTTATCAAGGTTAAAATAACTAAAGCACAATTAAAAACATTTATATGATAATTTAAATCTTATCTAGATCATGGCCCAAGCTATGTTCATCAAACCACCTCAAGAAAATCTCACCATCACACACATTACTCTTAGTGCATATGCAGGTGTAATAAGGGGTCATATATCAAGAACATAACTATTTGTATTTACTTTTTTATTTCAATAAAATAATAAATATATTTATACCTATTTTTAATAATTTTTAATTATTAGATAATCAGTCTTATAAAAATTATATTTTGATACGATGAAATAGAAATTGTATTTTGAGAAATATATTGTTCCAATCAAGAGACTCTTCTATATGAATTTAGGAATTTTTAGATATATTATATTTCAGTTAAATATAATGATTAAAAAATATTTATTAAATATAGATGATAATATAATTTTATGAAGACAAATGTAATTTTTCTGTGGGTTAGAATACTATTATTATAAAAAAACAAATACTTTACAATAAATATGAATACTTTTTTTAAATTGTTAATTCCCGTATTTATTGATTTATTTTTATTAAATAAATATTATTTTTGAAATCATCACGCCAATATTATCCAATGGTAATTTTTTCATAAGTTTCATAGTGACTTGAAATTTAGGGTAAAAATAAAATACGTTATAAATATATAATATGTATTATGACACAATAAAATCAAAAAAAAAATTGGTAATAAATTTTATAAAGAGTATCCAAAAAAATATTTTATGTTTCCACTATAAATTATTAGGTTTTTATGTTCTTTTTATAATTTTATAAAATCTTAATGAATATTCCATAACCTATCTAATATTTTAAGGTTTTAAAATTTATTATTTATAACCATGACTCACTTCCACATCACCAATGGAATTAATTTAAACTATTAGGTTTCTATTGTTTTATAATAATTAAATACACACCTACATGGTTGAAACCATGGGATAAACCATTTTATGGGTTTTGTTTTGGATTAATTCATTTTATAGTATCCAATAACAATATTTACAAGTTAATAAATAATTCACCACTCTTTTTCTATAGAAAACCATAGAATCTCTTATTATTATTTTCAAACAACCCATGGATAATGGATTTAATATTCCCTATCCTCGCTAGATCCCTCACATGGTTCCCTTGTGATCATAAGAAGCCCCTATCATGTTTTTAAAAGCACTCACTCGAGGATAGGGATCCCCTACCTCTCCTCTTTATCCAGGAACCTTATTTATATCATTAGTTTTTTATTTCCAATTTTTTAGGTTGGGATATGTTTTTAGACATCAATATTACTATACATAATATTTCCATGTGATGTGATACCTCCATTAACATTCGTTTAACCCTTCCACAAATCTTAGTGTTCCCCAATTATGCTGCTAAAATTATCCCTACCTTTTGTACATTTTTTCCATAGAATTCCTCAAATGTTCGAAACCTTTGATTTTATTTATATCCATAATTGACTACTTTCATATGAACAGATATACTTTGAGTGTCATAAATACCCCTCAAGTTTTTCCTCTAAAAAAATCAATATTTATAGAAATGTTGATGTTTGAACAATACATTTATTTTTTATTCTAGAAGCCTCTATAATTTGAAAAATATCCAAGAAAATCATATTTTCCATTTTAATTTATCTGATGGCTAGACTGTGTGAATGTCTTTATGCCTTATTTTTTCAATAAATATTTACTATTTTGTGCAAAACAATTATGGTGAAAACCAAACACTTATAAATTCACAGTAAACTTATTTTACACCTCTTTGAGTTTCCCATTTCTAGAAATTTTATTATTCGTGTTTTTGGTTCATAAATCGCTAGATGTTTGTGTATTACTATTTTACTACAACAAATTTGTCTTCATGACTAGATATTTATTCTAAAACTTCATACAAACATTTTTAGTTTTTTTACCTTACTTGGATAATTATTTAATCTATTTTTCTATTCATTTATCCATTTTTATTTTTCTCAACATTTTTGGACTAAGTTCGAGATGTTTAATAAGAATTTATCAAGTACATACCCCAAACTCATCAATTTGTACTGAATAGGCTCATGATGCTTCTATTATTTTCTATAAACTTCTATCTCGCAAATCTATTTGAGTTATTCTCATAATAGAGAATCTTTATTAGATCATTAATCTCCTTTCTCAACTTGTTATGGCATGTTCAAATACATGTTGTTGGCATGTTGATGATATTTTTTAGTTTTCCAGTTTATGTTTTAATCCTTTAATTATATAGAAAATATATTTAAACTCTTTCTTAAACATATAAAACTTTTGAGTTTCTTATAATTTACATAAATAGTCATCAATTTCATCATTAGTGATTTTTTTTCATTAATCATTGATATATTTACCTTCTCATCAACATCATCACTAGCAGTATCAACCTCATATTCACCTTTATTACCATCACCTCCCTTACACTTAGATAAGAGGTTTCCTTTTTTGTATATAGATAGATTCATATCAATCCATTTATAAGTAGTCATTTACATTATATCATTATCCTTCATATATATTTTATATATTTTATCTTCATCATCATTGGATTATTCATACATCAATTTTTTGGAAAAAAATTCAAAGTATCAAAGAGCCCCACATATGAAGCATTTTAGTGGATTTTTAAACTTTTATATTCCAATTACTCTTATAAATTTTTTTTAGAAAAGATACATAAGTTTTTTTAAACATCTCATTTACTTATTATTCTATGATATAACCTCCAGCTTCATTATCTTCATATTTATTAAAAATTCTCTCTATATTTGAGGATTTAAAAAAGATTTATTTTTTACCCTTACCGATATTTTTAGTAAACGTTTCTTTTCTCATCTCATAGGGAAAGATAATCTCTAAAATATCACCATGGGGATGTGTAGTAGGGTCTATTTCATCAATTATTTACAATTTTTCATCAAACCTATATAGGAAGATACATAGAACTTTCTCAACCACAACTGAATATTCCAAATTCCCACCAATTATTTTTACAGTTCTCACTACTTCATTATCTCATTATATAAAACAAATAAAAATTCATTATATTTATTTCTTATATATTAATATTTTTTTCTTTAAACCAATTTCTTTTCTTTCTTCACTTTATTGTTACTTAATTAATATTTTTATATTTATTCAATAAGATTTTAACAATCATTAATCCTTTTAATTTTAGAAACACATTCTCAGATAAGTAATATATTATATAATTTCATTTATTCAAATCATTATTAGTAATATTTGTATCATTTTTTTGATGGAATAACATTCATCATGAGGAGTGAATCTATCAGTTCTATCCATCAAAATATCTAGACATAATGAAAGGAGATAGAGAAACGTCTTATCTATACAAATATGATATGTTCTCCCTAAAAACAATGTAATTACATATAAATTCATTAAATTTTATTATTCCATAATTCTAGTCACATAATCTAGTGATTGAATATTGGAATTTAAGAGAAACACCTTTACTATAGTCTCCAAACAGCTGTGATTCAATAGATGGGATCCAAGTTTTGATACCAAATGAGAAACCACCCACATTATTAATGAAATCACTAAGTGCGAGGGGGTCATTGAGTGATTAAAAATTAATTTACGTTTTCCCTTTCAAAAACAATCATTATCAGTTTGAGTAATATGATTTAGCGATTAATATATAATAACATGCATACATATATAAGGAATGGTGGAATTTAAAATGTTAATTACTCAATAAGAGTATCTAGTGCTTTGAATGATTTAGAGACACATAAGATCATAAAATCCACTAGAAGCAATCGTGAGGATTATAGAAAGAATGTTATAACCTTTAATTTATGATACATCATAGTCTCTAAATATTTTATATAGTAAAAATTATTTTTGGGACGTTTTTGAATAAGTGACAAAAAATATCTTTTTTATTATTAAAATTCATTTGGGGAAAAAGTGAGAAAGCAAAAAGTAAAATCATTACAAAAAAATTAAATCCATGGAAGAGGATAACTCAAGACAAGACTACATAATCAACCCCTCCCTAGTGATTAAATTATGATGACATGCTTTCACCATAACATGACCACTTAGCAAGTTGTCATGTGTAGGGGTGCACATGCATAGTACTAGGGGAAGAGGCATGCCCTCTCAATCATCAAAATTTAATAGCATGCAATGGTGAAGGCCTCCTACTATATACCTCATCTGAAGCATACCCAAGTAGTATGTTGGGTGAAACACATCCAAAATTAAAGAACTAATCCAGGAACCAGCACTAAACATATGAACTATTGAACTGAAATCCTCTTCCAATGACAAATACAAAAATTCATCCAAAACTAGAATCCTAAACATCCAAACAGAGATCAAGATCAGACAATGAAAAAGTCAGAAAATCCTCAAACACCACCCCTGGTATGGCCCCCCCACCACCGCAATGTCAGAGCCCTACCAGATCATGGACAACAGAAGTCCAACGCGAGTAATGCACACCAAAAACAACATCAAAATCTAAATACAAAAATACCATCGCAGAATCCACCACTGTAGGCCATCCACATATCAATAATCTTTTACCAAGTAAAATCATTAACATATGAAAATATACTTCAAAGTTTCAAAAGCACCAAAAAAATGCCAAATCAACCAAAACGTGAAGCCAAATCACCCACGAACAACACACATACATCCATTCACATCCAAATGTGTTGGTTAGAGACAAATAACAAGAAATAGTCACTTCAATGATGACCACCCATTCCATGTCGTGCAAGGCCCCCATTGAAATCCCACTCCCAAATCCCATCGTCGCCCTCAAAAAGCCTCAGAGACCTTATCATACAACTCAACGAGCTCATAGGAGCCGGGGAAGCAACCCTTAGATGCAGAGACTGGTACTTGGCTGCTGGACCATCACAGCACCATCTTGAGAAGCCCTATCTAGCGAAGGTGGAGTAGGGTGAGAAGTGGACCAATAATAGATAGAAATTCCAAGGTATCTGAACCCACAAGGTCACATGACGTCACCTCAAAAAGAGAAATCCACCACAATCACACCATTATGATGCCAAGGAGGGCCAAGCTGACCCATGGAGGAATGGAGGAAGGCGGCGACGGGGGAATCCTTGTTGGAGAGCTCCCCTTATAGGCCCCCATTTTTTAATAACATTAAATTCTTCTGATACTTCACACATCGAGAATATTGTCATTTTGTTTCTTATTCTTCTCACAGTTTCTCTTCTATTAGTCTTATACTCTTCTTCACTTAAATTTATTTCATAACTATAAGGAAGAACCTCCTATGATTCATTATACATCTCTCTCATTTTGATTCAAAAAAAGGTATTAGAGTATCTAGTATTCTTCAATTTTCTTCCATACTCATCTTTTATTTTATTCATCTTTATAATATTCATAGAATAGATGAGAATATAATTTATATAAATATAAAATAGAAACTCCCATAATTTGAACCATCATTCTCTCCCTGATATGTAAATCTCAAATACATCAATATATTTATCATAGATTTGAATTCCTAAGATTTAATTTTAAATTTAATCTATTAATAAGACATGATCTTTTCTATTATATTCATCTAAAAATCATGGAAACATATTTTATTCATTATCATTTACAAAATAACACTTTATTTACACTATTTTAATATACCTATCACATTTCCATTAATCCTTCCATAGAAGACCACCATGCATAGTGGAATCCTTTAATGGTTTAAAGAATAGAAATACTTTATTATAATATATATTTTGAAGAAGAATATATTTCATTACATCCTCAAAATTGTTATTATGATCATTTAAATGAATTCAAATACAATATAAATAATCAGTATAATCCAATGAATGTTCTCCCCATTTAATATAATTTTGATGAAAATCTAGAAAGCTTATACACATTATAACATTATCTTATTACCCATAAAAAGTAATATAGAACAATGACACATGTAGCATAAATATTTCACTTGATCTAAAATAATTTTACATGTCTTATAATGACATAAAATATATGAATTAAACATTTACCAAAAAGACTTATCCATTTTTCAAGTTCATATATGGAAAATTATTAGAACATTATAAATAATTATTGATTTTTTAATCACATCAAAACCTATTCCACATACGTTTAAGTACTCCATAATCGTTCACCTAACACATTCATGATTATATAGTGTCAGTTTAAATATGATTTAATTTAATAAAAAAAAGATAACGAAATAGTCATACCCACGTTATTTATTCACCAAATCCAATAATAATATCCAAATATCTATTACGATCCACATATACCTTGTCAAAAAGGTGGGGGTTGGATTTATATTTCTCCATGATTACTCATATGGGGATTATTATTTTCATATTATTTTAATCTTTAAAGGGAATTAGTTTCAAGTACCTTATAAAAGGGATGAATTTGTATGTGTATGAATTTATTTGGATTTTATGTTGGGTTAATAACACAATCTATGAGTTGTGTAAAGAGTTAAAAATCAATTTTGGTTGAACATATTAATTATGTGAATGGAATATAATTAAAAAACTAAATCATTATAATTGTGAATACATCAAAGGGAAATAACATGAGATAATATGGTAAAATTGTATCCCATTTAAAAAATATTAAGTGTAAGATTACTTCAAATGTGAACACTTTTCAAGACCATGATCAATCAACTAAGTAGGTTATTCCAAATTTGCGTTCCTATGTATGAAATTCTTTAATAGAAGAAGAAATGTTAGCAATAAAGGTAAAAAAGGATTCTCCAAAAAAAATACAAGGATATTAAAAACGAATGTTTATTGTGATGAGAATAACATTATTTCCATGTGTTGGAATTATCTAAGAGAAATGAATGGGTCTTTAGGAACATCATGGATAGTCTATGTTAGGTAGTTATGTTATATAACTATATTAATTTATTTTAACGGGTGTGTGATACTAATGGTATAACCTAAAAAGGTTTAAAATATCCAAAAATATGTCAATAATTGAATGAATTGATTGATATTTTTTTGTTGCATGTAAATAATGATGAAAAGAGTTATCAAATTAATAGTATATAGTAATAATTAAATATTTAAAGGGTCTAAGTAAATTATGTGTATAGTTATCTCATTTATCATATATGATAAGTTATTTTTGATAAAATTATACTATTATAAACAATATAAGATTTTAAACAAGGTTAATTATTCATCAAATTATATAATATGCTTTTAGAAGAAGTCATGGTTAAAAATATTTTAGCAATGATTAAATAACTAATCTAGAAATTTTTTAGGTTATGAGAGATATTAGTCCTCCACCCTATAGCGGCTTATATTATGGAATGAAATTTTATTTTTTGAAAATACTCTAAAAATATTAACTTCCATATGGGATATAGATACAATAGTTTATTTGTCCATGTGGATGATGAGAGTATGTTTGAATTTTGAGAAGTTTAAAATAAAAAAATAGAGGATTATACTTGTAAAAACGTTTTAAAATAATCCTAAAGGGGAAAAGGATATATTGGTAAGGAAGTAATGTAAATTGTTTGTATTATTTATCAAAATAATCTCAAGTAAATAGTTATATGAAAGAAATCAATGTACGGTGATGATGGTTAACATACTAAGAGTTCTAAATAAGAAATAATATTTATTAACATTAAAAAATTTGATGTTATAAAGATAAGGAGGTTGAAGAATTTGTTCAAGGAGTTGAGAATATTGAATAGTATTCCAATGTCTCCCCATTATAGAAAATATATTTATTTATGGATACTAATAACTAATTATTTGTTTCAGGGGGTTTTCTTAGATGATCACATAGATGTGGGGTAGAATTTAAAAATATGTAATGAGTTTAAAATAACATGAAAAGGGATTAAAGACATAGTTTACTTAGAATTATTTCATATGAAATATATTATAAATCTAATTATATATGGTTTTTTAAGTATGATTTTAACAATATAAAATATTTAATGTTCTAACAACGTAAATCTAAACATTATCATTCATTAATGTGAACTATATAAATGTATATATTGATATAAATATTTTAAATTGTAATGATAATTTACCTCTCAATGTATCACTATGATTAACCCCAAATTGATGTTCACCGTGAAGTATTATATACTGTGAGGAAATTTTAAGGCCATTAAGAGTATTGTTCTTGTATCAGTATAGAAAAAATTGTCATGAGACACAAAATGTGACTCGTGTGCTGGATGAACTATTATGTATTCCATAGAGGGTGTTATACACTAAGTCTATTATATACAAGGTGTTAATGGATTATGCTTTTAATTACCAATACTGGAGGATGGCATGATACATAGCATTAGAACCTTCATAATTTGATACATTTCTTAGTACAACGTTAAGGATTAACTAATCGGGGAGGTGTGGAAGTTGGTTATCATGTCATCAGTTTTTTAACAACCAATATTGTATTTCTCCGCTTGTATAATTAGTATGACATATAGTACCACGTATAATATATAATGAGAAATCATGAAATTAGACATAGATAGTACCAATTATGTGCTCATCCATCAGATGTGGCATAATGTGATGTTCCCATTTACAAAGGTTATTTCCATGTGATTCATTTGTTAACCTAGTCAGTTTCAAAATCGAGAATAAATAATATATATGTTGGAGATATGGGATTGAATTGCTTCATTTCACATGGCCACTTGATTTCTTAGAAAAAGGGATCATATGTTAATGCATTCCGAAATATAATATAGCCAGTGAACACAATTATATATACACTTATGTTTGATGAATATTATTCCAAACCCCTTTGACTCTTGAATAACACTAATTATTTTCTATAGTATACTCATTTATTACATTTCAAATTTCTAGATTTCATTTTTATTACCAATGATATAGAGGCATAAGGGATTACACATTATGGATTACTGAACGAGGATTATGTTTATCATAGATAGATTCTAAATATATTTTTTATATTTTATCGAAAAATATATTTTGGAAAAAAATTCATTGTATTACATATAAAAAAACTGATTTTAAGGATTCTAGAAGAATTTTTTGATATAGTTTTACATTTTTTTTATATGATAGAATATAAAGTGAACATAAACTATGTTTATTAGTCATTAGGGAAAGTGGTAGATTAATTGAGATACACTCTAGATCCATTTAATATGATGTGTTTTGGAATATATTATTTTTTATCATATATATTTTTATCATATTGTACTATATTCTTGGTCCAAAGTTATATTTTTGTACCCTGTATATTTCTATAGAATCCAAATCATTGGCATGAAAGTTTAATTCTTAGGACTAATAGTCAAATATGATTCATATTAGAAACTATTAATGATTATATTTATATATAAAATAATATAATAAGTTTTTATTGAAGTTTATAAGATATTGTGACCATTTTTATTTACTAATACATTTTGTAACACATGTGTTAATTCACTGGCCCCATGGAACACCCATAAGGGACTATACATAGGCCAAATTCCCTAGAATTATTTTTTGAGATACTGATTAATGTAATTATCTAAATTGCATCCTCCTTCAAATCTATTATTACCTATCTATCTTTCCCAATATAGATTCTAGTATATCATGGGTATTAATATAATCGCATCCATGCGATGTGTAATTTGGTAAAATCTTTATATACACCACAAAAGATAGTGTTCAATGTTTATCTCTAGGTCTTCTTTATCAAGAATGTGAATGGAGACAATAACATCATCCATTATTGGTGAATGATATAAAAATATATTTATTCTTTTTATATAGTTGTATAGTTTTTTGTATTAATACATATTTTATTGTGGGAATTAAGATTCCATGTTTTTTATAGTGATTAACAAGTGATGTATAATCCAATGAAACTCAAATTAATTATCTACTTGATATGATTGTATACCTCATGGCACAAGTTGTGGAGGTTCTCCCCACATTATAGAGATTGAATACAAAATAGGTCCTCATTTCACTGATCCAATGAATTTTTTTGACCAGTCATTACATCCTTATGTTAATCAAATAATTTATAGCTAATATAGAGGTCTCACCCTTATATGTGATAAAAATCGACCACCATGGAGGACCTCCCTCTGATAATCATTTTAATAAATCTAGAGGTCCAATATAAGTAATATGTTGTTGTGGTCCCAACTATGATGATTTTTTTTTTCATAATGATTATTCTACCATTTATAATTAACTAATAATAAAAAACCTATTGAGGTATCCCACCTCATCATACTCATTACAGTGGTTTCCCTGAAGATAACAAATCTCCCCGGTATAAAGGTCCCCAAGTGTTATGATGATTCAAAGTATCCATTATACCAAGAGGCACTCAACATGTTAAAGAAACATACACATGATACCCCATCTCTTATCCATGGTGTTTCATCTCATTAAATGGTAAATCTTAGTAAATGATCAGTATTAGTGCCTCCACCAAATCGTTTACTCTTTGAAAATGTTTAGAATACCTATAATGATCTTGTTCATACTAGAAAAATAATAGTGAACAATTTTAATGGTAAAAATAGGTTGAATAATCACTTATAGAGGTTGGAGAATATTCTAATATAATTTAGAATAAATTATCCAAATATATAACCATTGACATGTTCTAGCCAAAATTCACTCGATTATATGAAAATTACAAGTTACTGAATGTGGAATTAATACCTCATATTTCTTAGAACTTATGGGAAACACTTAATATACTCCTGTTATATAATCTAAGTTTTGAGGAATATGCTAACCATTTCAAGGAACTTGATGATCTACGCCACCGTGGTGACCTAATAATCATATTAGTAGTTAGAATACCTAAATAATGAAAACTCTATGTGCCTCATCAACATGAATACCTCAATGGGTTGTAGTTTATTTTAAAAATGGTTGATAATGTTAGAGATGATTTCATATATGATTTATAGTTAAACATGGTGTCTTTTATTTCACTCTGTTTATTAGGAAACAATTATTCATAGAAAAAACTAGTATTCTAAATTATTGATCCATGGTATGTATTGGGTCCCAGATCAATATATGTTAGTTGTTTATTCCAATTAAATTGTAAAAATATAAAATCATAAATTTGATAGACCCATTTATAATGTTCAATTGATATTATTTTTCACTATTCCACAATGTAGGTGAAATAGGCAGATAATTTGAGAAAACTATTCTATAAGTGTAGAACCATCAATGACGATGGGTACATTATAGTTTGAAAATATGATGCATCAATCTCATAATAGGATAAAATTAAAAAATTCCAAAACAACAACGACAATAAAAATAGTGTTAGTAAAGAATTTACTAACCTATAGGTACTCTATAATTTTTACCTTAGCCACTATTCTAAGATATTTCAAACCTATAGTAGAGTGAAACATCATTTGTGAAAAAAATAGAGTCCAGCCTAGCCTCTTGAGTGAGGGAGTTTTTACCTCCCCCTTTTCCATGAATGTTGGTATTTTCTTGATCAAGTGTATTATTATAATAAATTACACAAGGTATCCTAATATAATTTTTCAGGAAACATATACATTTTTAGGGGTAAATTTAGGGAGAGTTTAAAACCTTATAGGGGTTATAAATCAAAAATTTCCCCCGAAAAGGAAAAGGTGGAAGGACATAATGACATGTCCCTTGAATGATATATAATAACTTATGAGGATCCCTATTATTATAACATAAATGAATATTTTAATTTTTTTCATGTTTTAAATCTATAAATATTACTTATACATGACCCACAGATAACTCAGAACATGACCTTAGTTTAGAAAAACATTATAATAAAATTCATGTTTAGGACAAGGTTTGCAGTGAAATGAGATAAAGGATATGTATACTTAACATAAAATATAGTCTCATAATTTTTTTCCCCTCTATTAATTTATATACAATATTATTAGTGTGTTTCGTCTAAAAAAGTAGGTATATATATAACTATGTATAGGCCCACCCACTCCTTGATGAAATAAATCCACTTTATTCTAAGGAAAATGTTGTCTACAATGAAGAAAAATTGTAAAAGTTATGAAATTCCAATTCTGAATTACCTTAGGGTAATATTCCCACCTAGTAAAATTATCAATAATAGGTCAAAATCCTTCCATAGAAGAATATAATTTGATAGGAAGGAACAAATTAACTTAAAAGATCAGAATCATGTCATCTAACCAACCTAGGGTTGATAAAACTAATCACAATAAACATTGTATCTTTGGATTTTCAATAATCCTCTCCACTTGGGGAATAACTGCTACTATATTAAATGATTTCCCTGAGTATGAATTAATATCATTTAAGTGATTAGTATAAATAACATAATCTTATCAAAATCATCAAAATTCTTCTACTAGATTATCATACTAGGTAGTAGGTACATGATAACTCTTTTAATACAATGACTCTCTTAATAATCAAATCGATGTCATAGTGGGGTGATAGACACTAGAGTAGTTTGAGAAGAAATCATATGTAATATTATTATACATGACTCCACATCTATAGAAATTTTTAAGTCCCATGATCCCAATGTTCAATGTTATATGAGATCTGAAATATCATCCCATTCATTTTGTATCACAATGTATCCTATGAAGGAAAACACAAGATTATTCGTAGGAAAAAATGATCTTATTCTCTATGAACACTTTTTTAGAACATTAATTTTTATGATATAATGGTATACCACTAAATTATATTTCAAATTAGAAAAATATTTGAACATAACTCATTTTCCAATTAAACTAAAAACTAAATAAAACGATTTTATATGACGTTTTAAATTTTAAAATGTTATTAATCAAAGGGTTTAACCTTTTGTCACATAGTGGAAAGTATTGACTGATCACTAAATATGAATTTTCAGTAAAAGAAACTTCCAAATAAATGAGTAAGGAATCTATATGAAAAATCAGAAATGCCTCTATTTCAAAAAAATACCCTAAAACATTCCAAGAGTTTTTAATAATAGCATAGTGTCTAGAATATTTAATTTAATGTTACAAATATAAATCTCATCCAACATCATTCGTAAAGGGGTAGAAATTTGGAAATTTAAATTGAATTGGTCTCACTCATTATAACCCCAATTCCAGATACATCACATGTTCCCACTCTCTACCTCATGGTACCACCTTCTAAATAAGAAATATAGTATCATTTCATTCTTTAAGATGTATATAAGGGAATTGTTGTTCTATAAATCTAATATAAATAAGAAAAATGCTTGTAACTTTTAAAAATAGATTATTATATAATTTTTTATCACCACTACAGAGAAGAACTGTGTTACACTACTGGAGATCAAGAGGCCAAATGGAATCAGTATGAATGATCATCCTAAATACTACCCTTACCATTGGATTCTAGGTAAAATTATTCATGAATGTATCAACATAAATAATTTTCTATAAAATAATATAGAAATTGTGAAGTGGTTTTAGGAAAAATGACTTCTCATTAGACCTGTGTCACCACTACTTTATCTGAAGAATAAAAATGGTGGTTGAATGTCTTAAATAAATTGAAATAGATATTTTATGATTTTATGAACAAGAAATTGGTCAACCTAATGTAAGAAATCATTTTTTATGAATAAATCATCCTTTCATGACCCTAATTTATACTAAAATACCTAATCTGATATCTATATCGTCATAATGTTTCAAGAGTAGATGTAACCGACATTGGATAAACAATGAACATTAAGAGGAGTTACCATAAGAAACAAATATAGTATGTTCCCTATTTAATTTGTTGTTCATATCACTATGATGATGATCACCTCATAATTGAATTCGATTATATATTGATAAGGAGTCAAAAAATGGGTTACTTGATATCAGTCACTTGATATTACTTTTCTATAATCATCATGACTTAGATGAACCTACGTACCTAATTAGTAATCAAAGAAGAGGACATTATGGTTGAGGAGGGAATGGTTGTGATGGATTGTGACCTTCAGGTCTCATTAAAACTAATTATATAAACACAACTAAGACACATGGATATGGATTTAATTTTTCTCCGTAGGAATATTTTTTTTGATATTGAATCCTCCATTGCTTGTTCTAACCTAATCATATTGGTAGACTTGCTAGAATAAAAACTATAATATAGTAAATACCAAGATATGATAAGTTATATTGAACTATATCCCTGAATGGAAAAAGCATCCCATAATTCATTCAAAGGGAAGGAGTATCTAGAACATTAATTTTTTCCCCAAGCCTATAACTCATGTGTAGTTAAGGATTAAGAATCATAGAACATTGGTTTATACATTTTAATTTTTGAAACATATCACTTTTATATCTACTAGATTATTTATGTTGGATGTGCCTCCCCCATCCAAATAACTTATGAATGAACTCATTTAGGTCCTCTAAATTCCCTAATAGTTTACAACTAATGACACTGCTACCAATACCAATAATGTAAAGATGAGTTCTATTAGGATTCATAAAAATATTTTCCTTCAGGAAAAATAGAATTAAACTAATATATAGTTACAAATTAGATCCTGGTATATATTTATAAAACTCAATGATTTGGATATTTCTTTAATACCTATTTGATAGTGGCTCTATAATTAATCATATACGAATATCAAGCCTCCTAGATTTGGCCTATAGATAAGATGACTTGTCCCATTCAGAGGAAAAAATGTAAGTATATGAACAAACTGAGAAGAGGCCATTTTTTCGATCAATTTGGATGCCCAATTTAGAGACCTCATTTACAGCATTTAGTTCAGGGTATTCAACTAGTATAGTGATTTTAATGCATTTTTTAAAACAAATAGCTCATATTTGTGTTGCATTACCCTCATACTATCACCAACTCCTAAAATAATTTGTTGGTGGGAATTTCATTATACTGTTAGATGATAAATCACCTTTTGAATAATATAAATTTTAAAACAGTGATGTACCATATATGGTAAGAGACATAGCCATAGGTAAATAATTCTACACAAATATCTGCCTCTAAATATTTAGAAGCTACTATAGTCAATGCATAACGTAGTCTAGGTGAAAATTTTGTATTTAAAAATATAAAAATTTATCCCACAGTTCAATATCAAGAGACCAATGGGTCATATTATAAAATTACATATACCCTCCAATTAGTTTCCTCTAACAGGGATGTCAATAAGATGTTTCCATTGAGTATATATCACTAATATAGGAAAATAGATCTAGAAATTCTGTTTGGATTGATTCTTCTTATGAGAACCTCTATTCAAATGGCGGATTGATTTATATTTGATAAATTCATATATAGATCTTTTATTGATTGGATGTAAACCCAAGAAGATAAACATAGTTCTTATGATTTATTTCATATATCCATACACTTTCAGATACACTTGAAGATCTCTATCATTCCTTATACGAGTTTGATCCTAATGAGATTCATAATGGTCATCCATCATCCCTTGAACCTGAAGAGTTTATTCCATATCCAACTGTTCATGATAAAAATTAAAAAGAGGAAGATATTATGTTAGATCCAATTCCATTTTAGAAATCCATCGTTAATACTTTAGGTGAACATAGAAATTTGAATTTGGTTATAAAATAATATCTCCAGCTAGATGTTAACAAATTATACCACAACTATTTAATAGGAAGAAAAATTATTCTTATACTTAAGGAAATAGTAAGACGAATTTTAATGAAATCAAATGGAAATTTGTGGGTTAGATCATCAAGATTATATTTATGAGTCATGCACTCCAAATTTCCATCATGGATATAAATAATAATTAAGGATAATGAATCCAACCCATGACACAAAGGTGGATTCCAAAGATGATAATGTAATAAAATTGTACATCATTGTGTAGATTCAGTAATAGAAATGGATTTCTAACATTTACCAACCATATAAATATATTAGAAAACAAGTATTTTGGTTAAGTGTAGATATCTAATATAGAATTTTCCAAGGATTATTTCCCAGTCTTGATAATATATAAATTCATCATTGAAACATAAGGCTTTCATTCCATTAGATTCATGGATATTTACCATTTCTACAACTAGATCATAATGGATGTTGAGGTTGAATATTAAACTATAGGGTCTCATGTTTTTCATACATAGATATTACATCTAAAAAGAAAAATATTTAATTCATTTTTCAAAAAATATGCATGAGGATAATAACAGTTTAGTGTCTTTGAATACTAGAAACATAATCTTATTATTTAATTAAATATCTTCAACATCTCTAGAAAAAATCTTTCAATTTAGTACACATAATATAAATAACCTACGTAAAAAATTATTCATAACGTGGGGAAAGGAAACACAAAAAAGGGTGACCTTAGATTCTTAATAAGGGTAAATAAGGAAGATATAAATGATCACATAAGAATAATATATAAGTTAGCGTGTGATAACATGAGATTAAAATTTTATAACCATACCCTACATATAAAATATCATAATATTGAGACATGAAATACAACTTGGTAGAGCATAACACGTGACTCATAAATGAATCAAATAACATGAGAAAATAGAACACAACATTGGAATATTCCAATTATTTTTGGTATACAAATATGCATAAATAATATTTTCATTAGTATTCATAGATCATATCCAAGTCTCCTAACACTATCATTGTAGATATATTCCATTACTAAATTTGGTTAACTACCCATCCCAGTATATTTTACCTTGTGATTTATTAATATTTACCCAATTCATTTGAGTGACATATAGGTCCCACCCATCACATAATGAAAATAGTTCATATTTGTTCCATAATATCAGAAAACATTCATCATAACAAAACACATGAAAATAAATTGATTTCATAAAATTTCTCTCATAGAATAACCCATAGAAATCAAAATAGTTTCATATACATTTCATCATTTAATAATATTATAATCCTTAGAAAAGGAATGTGTTTCATAAACATATTTTTATCACAATCTAATACCATATAGAGAAATTATAATTATTGAATCCTTAAATCACACCTCTAGTAAATCTTTAGTAACATCAATGAATTCCATATCATATGGAAAATTAATTTGAATGATAACCAGGAATATTTATTAAGAAATATATGCTTCCTAGTTTAAAATACTTTTTTGAATATTAAAATTTCCCAAATATTATTTAAAATATCATACAAAATAATCATGGAAATTTTAATGAAAGATTAAAATCATGGAGTGGAAATTATGGGAAAAAATATTTTTCTTGTCATACATGTTAATACAAATATTGCTTTAAAATTTTTTTATGAGGTAATGAGTACCCCATTCAGAAATACAAAAGAAGATAATTTCTATTTTTTGTAAAACACAAAAAATATGTACAACTTAATTTGAAAAATCATTTCAGAATACTAAAAAATAGTCTTTAAGACGTTTTTAGAAATCATTTACATCGAAGAAAAATATTTTTTTCCAAAGAGATAAATATTATTAGGTGTCCTTAAAACAATATTTTGTACAATTGATTACCTAAGGAAAGGAAAATTGGGGTAAAACATGTCTCCTTTAGGAATAACAACTTTAAAATGAAATTAATGAACTTATTGAGAGTTATATCACAATATTTACACATCATAAACTTTTCATAGTTCTGATAAACAATAGTATTGTAACATAAAACCATTCCCACATTGGTAGATTTTGAATTGTAATTCATATGAATAAAAGAAACTTTTATAGATATTTATGTCAAAAAAAGTCCATAATAATAATAATAAAATATATTCATGGGTATTATATAAACGACAAAAAATAAATAAGTGGTGATTATTTTGTGTGTCCCATAAAAAATAAATATGGGATGAAAATCCCATACCTTAATTCTTGAATTCCATCATACACATGTGGGCATCAAATATAATAAATATAATTTTATTTTAAATATATTAATGAACCATAATTATAAACACAAATCTATATATTATTTAATTTAGGTCTTTTATTACCTATTTATTAATAGTTCCTTGTTAAAATTACCTTTTGGTAATAACTACTTCTTTTTTTCATGTACGTTTTGGTTTGAAATTTTCTATAATTTTACATTGGATAGGGAACCATAATCTCAATAATGTTATCCATGATATAAATATCATATATATTCATTATATGTGTATTTATAGTAATCCATAAAAGGTAGAGATAAGAAATGAATTACATTTTTCATAGAGACGGTAGGTCATATGTACACATGAAAAATATTCACATTTTCCAAAAAAAGAATAAAATAATGGTAAATATTAATTCAACATTAAATAATAATTTTTATGTCATGGATATCAAGTATATTCATTAAATCTGTCCTTTTTATCATCAATGGCCAAATTAAATTATAATCATATCACATCTCTTTGTGGAAGCGGTAATTTTCATGTACGCACTACTGATGTTATCATTTTTCAATGGATTTGCAGGTAAGATGGTACATGTGATATTATAATTAAAAAAATATTAATATTTAATTAATAAAATATTAATATTCTAAACCCGATATTGTATCTAGTTATGAGTTGCAGTGATGGAAAATGAATTACCTCAGTTTACAAGTTGGTAGTTTGTCGTGCACAACATTCGATGGTTTTGTTTCATATTTTATGAAAGAGGAGATGAATGTACATTATAATAATAATATATTTGAATATGTGTAAATTTGAGGTAATTGTGTTATTATATCATCACATTTGAATAATATTTGAAGGATATGGATGAACATGTAAAATAAAAATGCACAGTAAGTAATAATACCCCTTCTTCGGACAACCTCTATAGGTTACCATCAAAATTATTCTTATGAGGGTTTCCTGAACATGATAAAGACTCTAGTATGTGGTTATTTAATATTGAAATATATTTTGGTTAGTATTTTACCAACGAAACTTCTTTTGAATTTTGTATTGGAGTGGAGAAGGGGTGCCGATTTAAAAGATAATAGAGGACACAAATAGATTTTTTTTTTGAAAGAAAAAAGTTTTACCCATGTTTTACATATCCCAAAATGAATAAAAATGGATCATTGTAGAAAATTAGGTGATTGAATGTCTAAAACATACAATCCAATAGTAATATTACAGGTTTTTATCTCATTGTAACCCTTATTATTTTAGTTTTACCCCCAATAAACCCTTTTAAACCTTAACTGTGTTAATTATTTTATTATTGTTTTTACTATTCATTTCGACCAAAAATATGCTGAACTTATCAATAATAATAATTTTTTTGAAAATATTCAATCCAATTTTTGAAATAAAATTCAAATAATTCAAAAAAAAATTATTTAAAAAATCACATAGACACAATAAAAATAGTTTTCCAAATAAAATGATTTCAAAAGTATAACAAGTTTTTTTATATCAAAATTCCGAATAAAATTTATTAGAAAAACCTATGTTCGATTAATACTAATATATTTGAACTAATTTTAGTTTTATAATATATAAAACAATATATAAAATTGTAAATAATTTAAATGAAATGGTAGTTTTTAAATAAAATTAGTATTTTTCACTCTTCATCAACCAATTAATCTTATTAGAAACTCCTAAAAATTTTAATATAAGATTATTTTAACATTTTTTTCCTAAAATTGAATTTAAATAAATTTTCTAAAATTGGTAAAATTCATTTATTTTATTTTTTCACAAAAATAAATGAAAATTTTTTTTGAGAACTATATATTAATAAGAATATAAATATATTAACCGAAATTAGGTAATTATTTATCAATAAATATTCTTTGTCAAAAAACATTATATTTAATTTTAAAAATGTTTGTATCCTATAAGTACTTCCAAATTTAAGGTCTTTACTATAATGGCCACATTTAAATAATAACACATTTTTATAGTATAATTTCATTTATCAAGATTATATGATGTGTTTACCTCAAGATATCAATGTAATTTATTTTTATTTGAAAAATATATTTCATAAAATTTAAATTCACTATATTCATTCCCTATTAAAATAAATCTCTCCATAAAAACTCCTTCACTATGAAATAAACATATGAGGATAATCATTCTTCATCATATCATTAGGTTCCAATGTAGCTTCCTCAAGTTAGTGGTTTCTCTATAAAACCTTGACCAAGTGACTATTCATGTTTCTCATAACATTCTCTCTATGATATAGAATATATATTGGTTGTTTATCATAAGAGATATCATGATCCATCATTATGAACTTTGATTACTACACATGTGAAATATCAGTTATGAACTTCCTCAAGGGAGATCCACGGAACACATCATGGACTTGAGAGAGGATTAGTGGAGGCACCAAGTGATAAGCAACCATCCTTAATTGACCTAGAATCTAAAAATGGATAATATAACTTTGGATTATATTTCACTAGAGGGATTTATAAAAAACCATATTAATGATTGAGTGAAAGATATAATTGTGGAAAGAACAACTAGAGGAAGGTTTTGATCCCCATATCCATTCTATAGCATCCCGCCTTTTTATCACATAAACTTTCATTCCATTACACGGAACTGAGGATCGTTAAGGTTTAGTGTCTTGGAAACAAGGATCATAATACATAAAAAAACATAAAAAATTCTTCTTAAAAACTTGAAAGGCTTCTACTTTAGTTCATCTTATGTTCATTAAGTATCTCATAACCTGGGGAGATACATCAAAAGAAAGGGTGAGCAGAAGGCCCAGTAAGGGAAACAAGAGAAACATTTTACATGTGAACTTGAGATACTTCAATGAGGACATGAAAAGAACTTTAAGGCATGAGAAAGAAATCATGAGATACATAATAATAAAAATAACATTTTCATAACTTGAAGATGTGGCTGCAACACTTAATATTGACAATCGTTTGGTTTCACCAAGGTCCATCCCCAAGGTGTCGTTAAAATTTACCAAGGTTATTCACCAAGGCGTCGTTAAAATGTTCATCTCTAGAGATTAAGTCATTACCTAATGCATTGGAGCGCTATCAGGGAGCACCCTTAAATTTTCCTTTATTATCGTGTGAGACACATATATCATCATCAAACATTTCATAAATAACCATATAGCATAAAATAAATGGGTTTCATTTCATAATCATAACGTTTTAAAAACTGCTTTAAAGACATTATCTTTACGTTACTTTAAACCCACGGAAAGGGAAATAGGGTATCATGTATGTAAATCCCAGAATTTAAAATAGAACATTTTTATATATATGTGAATACCCCTGTAGAAATAGGAGCTTTGAGTATTCACTTTATAACATAAAATAATTTTGAGAAAAGAGAGGCATTTTGAGACGAAAATTCTGCAGCATAACGGCTATGTTACAAGGTTTTAGAAAACTTTGAAAAGAGAGGCAACATGGGTCGAACAATCATAATTTACCCATAAAATAGTAGAGGGACAGAATAAGAAGTATATATGGACATGGTGATGAAATTTCAAGGACATTCCATTTGTAATGAAAAGCATGGAAGGAAGACAAAAGTTTGATTTCTCTTATGAAAATTCGGCAGCCTAACGACGTCACTTAAACTTCAACAAAAATGAATTGAACAGATCAAATAGGTTCTCTCATCATATGATCATTAGAGATCAGTATGATATATATAGAGATCATACCCCAACATAATAAAAAGGAACTTGAAAGATTTGACATGAAAATCGAACTTGAAAAATGAGAAAGGTGAAAGAGTCACTTAAACATTCGGCAGCCTAACGGCGTCACTTAAACTTTCATAAAATGAAATGATGAGAGTAAGAGGGGATCTCTAATCATATAAACATGAAAGGTGAAGTAAGAGGAATATAAAAGAACATCCTCTCACATAATAACATGGAGCATAAAAGGAATGACATAAAAGAGATTACATGAAAAGAAAGAGAGGGGTCGGATCCCTTACCTTAAAATGTAACTCTTAAACCTCACAGGATGGGCCCTTGAGAGCTTGGGGGCACCTTGGGAGGACTCCTTGGGACGTAATGAGACCAGAAATTCGTTGGTGAAGAGTGGGGAGTCGAATGGATGAGAGGAGGGCTTGGTATTTATAGGGAAAGTGAGGGGACAAGGCATTAATGGCCAAGGGACACCTCAAAAGTGGTTTTCTCAAAAGCATGGGCCCTCCCATGGTACTTCCCATAATGTTAGGCCACATGGGGACCCCCACACAATAATTCATCACCCTTGGCCGGCCAACCCTTAAAATATCTCATGAAATCATCATGACACAGTTATGATGTCATTAAACATACCGAAACCCTAAAACTGTATCTTTACTATTCACTGAAAATTCAACTTTCTCAGAATAATCCCAAAAATTCACCTTAACCAAATATCAATGCTCTGATTTCAAAATTGAAATCCATTTTATAAAAATATTTTTCTAAATATTTTTAATTTAATTTTTAAATAAAAACACTATTCATCGAAATTTCATTTTTTTTAGAAAAATCCCCAAAAATTACCTTAACATAATATCGATGCTCTGAGTTCAAAAATAAAGTCCTTTTTATAAAAATAATTTTCTAATTATTTTTAATTAAATTTTTAATTAAAAAACACTATTCATCCGAAAAAAACTAATACTTGACTAATAATTTATGAAACCGTTATTTACCCATTTTATTGAATCACATTACTTAATCAAGGTGCCTAGATTATTTTAAAACTTTCTTTAAGTGAGATTACTAATCCATTTGGTCATATTACAAATCCTAATCATAAAATCACTATTCATAATTTACTATTCATCAAAAATCAAGTTGATCTTATTAGACTCCAAATTTTGTACTGAACATTATTGTAGAAGACCATTTTTTGAAAATCATTACACATTTTTAATTATTTAAGGTTTACATAAACATTTTTAAAATATCCTTTTTCTAAAATTCATCAAAAATATGCATACTATATTTATTCGGTCATTTGAAAATTCATAAACTTCATCACAAGAAGAAATCCCAATTTTTATTCAAAACAAAGTATTACACAAGGCAGTTACGGTCTCCTTACATATCCCCTTATCACACCAGCATAAGACCTAAGTGTAAGGTGTGCTAAGGTGAGAGAGTCCGAGGGAGGCTCGGCCAACATTGCCCGAGTAGTAATTTCTATCAGTTTGAACTTCTCGCGAAGGCGATTCCGTTCTAGCTTCACATGATGAAGTTCAGCTTGGGTTTGGTCTAGGGCAAAGCCCAATGGTGCTACCTCCTTCCCAAGTTCTGTTAGATGGGCTTCGATCGGTCCAAGACTACTAGGTGAGGCCATCAAATATTCTTTCTATAATAATTAACCAAGATTGCTTGTATTTAGAGACAATAATCAAAACATTATGTTCAAAGCAGTCATATTGACCAATGGTCATATAACAGTCAGAACCCAATGGTCTCATTTTAATTATAATCATGTTTATCAAATAAAACATTTTTGTTGAGTATAAAAATAAAATAACACATGAAATTAGGAAACAAGATTTATTCAAAATTTCGGGCTGTTACAATCTTCCCCCCTTAAAAAATTGCGTCCTCGCAATTTTAAAAATTGGGTTTTGAAATTTCATTGAGAGTCCCACATCGGAAAAAGAGTCTGTGACACCATTACTTTAAATGAAATAAAAGGAAGAACAAAGGCCACCTGAGTTTACTCATACTAGGATTCCATGTAGGAAACACGGACATGGAGGAGAAAACAAAGGGTCATGTCCTAAAGGATAGTGATAGAAAACATGATTAGGAGGAAGTTAACCACCAGAAAATCCCAAAATTATGATGTGTGCAAGCGGTCTTTGATTACCTAGTAGGAAACGTAACCCAACAATGTTTTTTGTTTTATGTTCCTTTTCATTGCTTTGAGGAATTCATTTACAACATAGAACAAAAACATAAGGAAATATATCTACCTTCATGTAGAGTTTCATCCTTTAATAAGTTTCTACCCAAAACGAATCTTTTCTCTAAACTATGAGCATTCAAAACTACTTGGTCTCATCAAAAAACAAGAATTATCTTCTAGAGAATCTCATAATCCACCAAATATTAACTATATATTTCTTTCATCTTTAAACATTATCCCAAAAACTGAAAGGGTAAGTAAAAAAACTCTTCAAAAAAAAATCCCATAGGAATGGAAAGTAATTTTAAATCTTCAAAGTTCCATGGTACTACCCAAATTTCATCATAGTCTAATCCATAAATAACGGTCCTTAAAATTCCTCAAAATAAACCAAACTAATATTGAAACCCAAATACAAGAAGGATTTGATAACATAGTCTTCCAAAATAAACTTCATTGTTCATCTCCAAACAACATCAACCACTCCTAACATCTTATTACAAAAGTATCTAACCTAAAAATATTTAACCCAAGATAGGTTAATCATTCCCATAAGTAACCTAAATTACTATAAGTCCACCTTAAATTCATAGATTCTTCAAATATAAGTCAACCTTACTCCTCAATAAAAATACCGTTGTAATCTATTTACCTCGATCATATAGGGTCCCCAAAATAGTGAACGTCTTCCAAAATAAAAATCATATTTTAATCCCCTAATCATCTCTATCATATTAATACGGCAATCATAGCATTTCCTATCACATTGGTTGTTGAGACATGTTCTTCCATTTCCCGCCATTAACTAAGAAAAGAACTATAATTAGGGGCTTAAATACTTAGCCAATAATCATGAAAAGAAACATAAAGCATATAAGGATAACTTGTAGTTGAAAAGTATACCCTAAAATGTGATCCCCTAGGTTCCCATCTAGGTTATCCATGATCATATATTCTTCTGTGAATCTTTCTTTTATTTTATCTTTGTTCCTTTAACAATGGTTCATACTAAGCTTATGAATTTACCAAAGCATATCCCCCGGGAGTGTCGTAACCAAGAGTGCAGCAAAGCCCGTTGTTGTGTACCAGTTCCCGTTCGAGTCTAGCTCAAAGTGGTGTTTTCGGGTTTTACCCCTATGTACATCTGTGCCAGAGCAACCTCTACCTGCTCGTATCCAGACAGGGATGTATTTGCTTGGAAACCCCTTACTCAATACTCACCAAAATACCAGGAAGATTTCCAATATTTTAACTTTTCTATAGGCTTCTTCCTAAAGTTTTCATATCCTAATTTCCACAAATAACTAAACCATCCTTTGATACCAACTATAGCATCCCGCCTTTTTATCACATAAACTTTCATTCCATTACACGGAACTGAGGATCGTTAAGGTTTAGTGTCTTGGAAACAAGGATCATAATACATAAAAAAACATAAAACATTCTTCTTAAACACTTGAAAGTCTTCTCCTTTAGTTAATCCTATGTTCATTAAGCATATCATAACCTGGGGACATACATCAAAAGAAAGGGTGAGCAGAAGTCCTAGTAAGGTAAACAAGAGAAACATTTTACATGTGAACTTGAGATACTCCAATAAGGACATGAAAAGAACATTAAGGCATGAGAAAGAAAGCATGAGATACATCATAATAAAAATAACATTTTCATAACTTGAAGATTTGGCTGCAACACTTAATATTTACAATCGTTTCGTTTCACCAAGGTCCATCCCCAAGGTGTCGTTAAAAATTACCAAGGTTATTCACCATGGCGTCGTTAAAATGGTCATCTCTAGAGATTAAGTCATTACCCAATGCATTGAAGCGCTATCAGGGCGCACCCTTAAATTTTCCTTTATTATCATGTAAGAAACATATAGAATCATCAAACATTTCATAAATAACCATATAGCATAAAATAAATGGGTTTCATTTCATAATCATAACGTTTTAAAAACTGCTTTAAAGACATGATCTTTACGTTACTTTAAACCCACGGAAAGGGAAAGCGGGTATCATGTATGTAAATCCCAGAATTTAAAATAGAACATTTTTATATATATGTGAATACCCCTATAGAAATTGGAGCTTTGAGTATTCACTTTATAACATAAAATAATTTTGAGAAAAGAGAGGCATTTTGAGACGAAAATTCTGCAGCATAACGACTATGTTACAAGGTTTTAGAAAACTTTTAAAAGAGAGGGAACATGGGTCGAACAATCATAATTGACCCATAAAATAGTAGAGGTACAGAATAAGAAGTATATATGGACATGGTGATGAAATTTCAAGGACATACCATTTGTTATGAAAAGCATGGAAGGAAGACAAAAGTTTGATTTCTCTTATGAAAATTCGGCAGCCTAACGGCGTCACTTAAACTTCAACAAAAATGAATTTAACAGATCAAATAGGGTCTCTCATCATATGGTCATTAGAGGTAAGTATGATATATATAGAGATCATACCCCAACATAATAAAAAGGAACTTGAAAGATTTGACATCAAAATCGAACTTAAAAAATGAGAAGGGTGAAAGAATCACTTAAACATTCGGCAGCCTAACGGCGTCACTTAAACTTTCATAAAACGAAATGATGAGAGTAAGAGGGGATCTCTCATCATATAAACATGAAAGGTGAAGTAAGACGAATATAAAAGAACATCCTCCCACATAATAACATGGATCATAAAAGGAATGACATAAAAGAGATTACATGAAAAGAAAGAGAGGGGTCGGATCCCTTACCTTAAAATGTAACTCTTAAACCTCAAAGGATGGGACCTTGAGGGCTTGGGGGCACCTTGGGAGGACTCCTTGGGAGGTAATGAGAACGGAAATTCGTTGGGGAAGAGTGGGGAGTCGAATGGATAAGAGGAGGGCTTGGTTTATATAGGGAAATTGAGGGGACAAGGCATTAATGGCCAAGGGACACCTCAAAAGTGGTTTTCTCAAAAGCATGGGCCCTCCCATGGTACCTCCCATAACGTTAGGCCACATGGGGACCCCCACACAATAATTCATCACCCTTGTCCGGCCAACCCTTAAAATATCTCATGACATCATCATGAAACAGTTATGATGTCATTAAACATACTGAAACCCTAAAACTGTATCTTTACTATTCAATGAAAATTCAACTTTCTCAGAATAATCCCAAAATTTCACCTTAACCAAATATCAATGCTCTGATTTCAAAAATGAAATCCATTTTATAAAAATAATTTTCTAAATATTTTTAAAATAATTTTTAAATAAAAACACTATTCATCGAAAATTCATTTTTTTTAGAAAAATCCTCAAAAATTAACTTAACATAATATCGATGCTCTGAGTTCAAAAATAAGGTCCCTTTTATAAAAATAATTTTCTAATTATTTTTAATTAAATTTTTAATTAAAAAACACTATTCATCCAAAAAAACTAATACTTGAATAATAATTTATGAAACCGTTATTTACCCATTTTATTGAATCACATTACTTAATCAAGGTGCCTAGATTATTTTAAAACTTTCTTTAAGTGAGATTACTAATCCATTTGGTCATATTACAAATCCTAATCATAAAATCACTATTCATAATTTACTATTCATCAAAAATCAAGTTGATCTTATTATACTCCAAATTTTGTACTGAACATAATTGTAGAAGACCATTTTTTGAAAATCATTACACATTTTTAATTATTTAAGGTTTACATAAACATTTTTAAAATATCATTTTTCTAAAATTCATCAAAAATATGCATACTATATTTATTCGGTCATTTGAAAATTCATAAACTACATCATAAGAAGAAATCCCAATTTTTATTTAAAACAAAGTATTACACAAGGCAGTTACGGTCTCCTTACATAGCCCCTTATCACACCAGCATAAGACCTAAGTGTAAGGCGTGCTAAGGTGAGAGAGTCCGAGGGAGGCTCGGCCAACATTGCCCGAGTAGTAATTTCTATCAGTTTGAACTTCTCGCGAAGGCGATTCCGTTCTAGCTTCACATGATGAAGTTCGGCTTGCGTTTGGTCTAGAGCAAAGCCCAATGGTGCTACCTCCTTCCCAAGTTCTGTTAGATGGGCTTCGATCGGTCCAAGACTACTAGGTGAGGCCATCGAATCATCTTTCTATAATAATTAACCAAGATTACTTGTATTTAGAGACAATAATCAAAAAATTATGTTCAAAGCGGTCATATTGACCAATGGTCATATAACAGTCAGAACCCAATGGTCTCATTTTAATTATAATAATGTTTATCAAATAAAATATTTTTGTTGAGTATAAAAATAAAATAACACATGAAATTAGGAAACAAGATTTATTCAAAATTTCGGGCCGTTACACATTCAAATCCATAGAAAGAGATCTCAACATATACTCTAGGGTTTTAATGATTCTCTTAGACTAACCATCATTCCACAGATGATATGATGTGCTGAAATTAAACAATTTATCTAGATCCTGCTAATGTATTTATAAAATATTCATCGGAAATCGTAGATCCTGATCAATTAAATTATAATTTTTCACTCTATTATACCTCAAAACATTAAATTAATATGGTTTTATTGTTCATATATTTTGAATATTTACATGTATATATCACGATTTATCAATGGGGTCAATGGGCCATTTTTGTTTCTTGAGACACCAATATTAATATATTAAAAATATTAATATATCTTAATATGGAATGAATTATTTTTTTTAAAATTTTGTACCATTTTCATGTACCTCACGTTGGAAATCTAAGACAAATGTTGATTTCTAAATGTAGGGTTTATCAAAGTCTCTCTTTAAGTGTGGTCATCATCAAACATTCCATGTAATTTTTCCATTAAAAGGTGTGTTTACTTAAAACAGATAAATAATTTATTTATTTTATTTTAAATGAAAATGACAAAAAAAAAAAATTAATTCAATATTTTATTATAAAAATTTTCTATGGTTAAGACACATAAACCAGGGTAGGTTTTAGAGGATGGAAACATTCCATCTTCATTGGTGGATCAGATTAGAGAGCAACAAACAACCAAATCAAGGTGGATCGAGAGGCAGCGAACACAAAAAGTCTTATACATTACTAGAAAACATCTTTTTCACTAAACCTTGATCCTAAATTTTGGATTGTATCATCATTGGTGGTTTCCTCTATTTCATGAAAATATTGAGAATAAATTCTTATCTGATTATCTTGATTTGTGATTTATTGTTTTTCGCATGAGCCCAAATTTTTTTTTATAGTAATTCGATATAATTTTTTTCATGATCCTTCTATCACCACTACACTCCCCTACATTTCTAATCATTGTTCAATAATTCATTTAAAATTATGTTTTTAACCTTTTTTATTTGTTTTTTCTCTTATTTATTTCTTTTCATCACCATCGGCCCACGAATTTTTAGTTTAACAACGTTGGGGCAGGTCCAAGAATGATCGAACTCCCAGATTCATGGTGGAACTGAAAATATTGATTTTTATACATATTGAGATTCATTATGAAATGTAGGTGGTGACTTAGTGGATCATGGATCTGGAGTGGTGATAGGTGGTGATTTTATATGCTTCTATCCTTGTGCAGATAGCTATAATCTGATTTCAGACTTTGGACTCAACGAATTTATGACTAAAGATGACACCCACCGATTTTGGCTGGTTAAACAAAGTTTTTGAAATGTGGGTAAGGAATATCGAGAAAAAACGTGAAGTATCCAACTATTCTATAAAAAGCACCACTGAAAATAGTGTATTCAAATAGAAGAGAAATTTTGTTCTTCAATTACATAGTGGCTAGTGTTTTCTTCCGAGTTAAGGATCACATTCCATGTTGTCGGGCCTGCCCACCATGAATCCCTACATGTGTAGCGAGGCCACCTGCCATCTATAAATTCTATGGGACCCCAGTTGGTCATATATGTAATATTGGAACATGGTCATGTTGTGTGGTTGTACATGGAAAACTAATCTATGTGCTTCGTGTATATTCTCAGGCCCTTAGGGGAAATTAAATCTTCTATCCATGAGGACACACCATGTGGTATGACATAGCTTTCTAATACATTCCCAATGAATGAAATGACTAGTAAATAAGGTGAGGTCACACTCCATCAGGACCACATACAAATCATGTACATCTCCCTAAGATGTCTTCCTCTCATATCAGCTTCTATGGGACTCTGATTTTGGCTTAAGAGTAGCCAATCCTTACGGTTTTCCCAAGTATAATTTGATGGTGTACTTATTTTGGATTAGGAGATACAAGGTGGGGTTTTACCAAAAAGAAAATTATTCATGTAATTCTATATGATGGTAGTTATTAGGGAAGGGTCATCTGAGAGATGTTAGGGTTGGAGGCCCCATTGTCACAAAAGGGATCATGTCCCCAATATTCATCTCAGCATACTAAGTAGTACCCCTGACGCACAAGGGATCATGTCCTCTATTTAGAATGTGGTTTCCCCATGATGGATGAGGTTGTGGTTCATATATCTACTAAGTTTCACCCCTATCATACTAAGGGGTACGTACACCATTATTATAGTGGAACCAGTCCCCCTATTGGACATGAAAATCAATATTTGGGATCTCTATGTTATTTTATTTATCTAGTTGTATTTAGGTTGGGACTACGTTTTTCGGTTGGACATGTGGTTTATTAATTCCCTCATTGGCCTAATTTTTCATACTCAGTCACATTCCCAAGAATATTTTTCGAGCATTGTTTACTCAAGAGGATACTGTATTTTTTTTTACCTTTCACAGTTACATGGAGATATTTGGTGTTTGTGTGCTGATACATTGGAATATGGCCTCTCATTTTATATTACAACTTCGTAGTGATTTTCACTATACCATATTTCATTGAATTTGGGATTGTTTATTGTGATGGAACATCATTACATGATTTGGGTGAGTGTCGGTGGTTCGGGACATTATAGAGTGCTATGTGAGCATTTCATTCCGTAGGATGGTGGTTGGAATTTTTCCCACACAAGGAATAGGATGTTCCATAGGGAAATAATGTTGAAGTTTCTTGAGTGTGGATTTTAGTATAGGGAACATGATGTTAGTGCACCAGCTGAAATATCCATTCACACGGACTTCAACTACCTGTTATCAACTCTACATATCTATACATTAGTTGTAGTGAAAAGTGGTACATGCATCATATAGTATTGAGTTCTTTGATTGTATTTCATGAGTTATATATCCATTTATATATAAATATTATAATCTAAATTTGGTACTTCTTGATCACTTTCAGGATGTATCCACAAAGATATATAGTGGGGTTACCAATTCGGGATATTGATGACGATCTGATGAGTGATGAGGACACGGTTTAGGGGATATCCCATGAGGTTTTTCCTCTCGGTGGGCTGGAAGTGGAACCCCCACCTATCAAAAAATATATAATAAAATTATTTTAGTGTAATTATTCACTTTGGATCAGTGTGCTATGTGAGTTCCAACACCACATACCACTGTGGTTCGACGAAGACGCATATTCCAAGGGAATGGATGACCTTCTTGAGTCGATGACCTGATCCTTCAGGATTGTGTGGACATTGAATGATTAGATGGTTTTACTATCATCTAGTATTTTTCATGGAGCATATGGGAAACGGTGGAGTCCAGTCACATAGAATCATGATGAAATGATACTCTCATGGTATGAATGGTAGAAACTATTTATTGAGTAGTTTTACCTCTCATGATTTCCCTCAGTTGGAATCTGAAATATTGTTGAGCTGAATCTTGGTAGTATGACTATTTTTTGAGTATGTCCAAAGGACCACCAGCCTTACACGGTACTCCCTTGACATGGTGTAGGTGGTTACTTTTGGGTGCAGAAGTGTGAATAGGGGAATCATAGATAATGTTAATCCATTGTGGTCCCCTTATGCATTACCACATATTTTGGAGTCCTAGAGCAGGCTTCAGTGATAAATAACTTCCTATCAAAGGGATTCCATGTATCTAGAGTTGAAAGGCTTTGTCATTGGCCTAATTCATAAAGAAAAACTTGCATATTATATTCAACAGGGTCTCATCATAGGATACCTATTCTTGTTCAGACTCATTTATATGGAAATATGGTGAATGGTTTGTACATAGGTATTAATTTGTCTTGAGAGGAGAAATTATATTCTTCGTACTAAAGAGGTCACATGGGTCATTATTTTCTGACCCCTTGATATGGGGATGGCCGGAAGACCTGAGATGGACTGCCATCCATAGGTAGCTTCTTGAGTAGGTATCTCCCAAGTGTGGCCTTGGTGGCCCCCATGGTGGGGGTGCTCGAAGAGGAGTTGTTAAATCTCTGGAGGGAGGATATTTTGGTCTATGATTATGCTATGAGCTACCCGACCATGACCCCGACCACCTGGTTGTCCATTCTAAGCACATGGAGCTCATGGTTGGGGAAATGAAGAGTGGATATATATGGAGGTCTATAATTATTCTACACATCATATGATCTGAGGTATGATATATTTTTTTTATGATCATTCATTAGAATTGATGACATAGTTGTGTTCCATTACTTTATCTCTATATACCTTCCGTAAGAGTTGGAGATTCCAGCTGAGACTTTGAGTTTCCATCTTTGGCTAGAGGTTCTTATTGGGAACACTTATTCAATATTAAGTATCTACTATTAGTGATATCTAGTGCATGGTAGAGAGAGTTTCCCAAGGGATGTCTTACACAGCACAATGAATCCTTATGATTTCATATTGTTTATGAAATGGTTGTCCATGGGTGAGGACCTAATTTACAATCACCCCAGAAGGGATTGATTACTTCAAACTAATGGGATGAGATTCTCCTTTGTGGGAGACAGATTCCTCATGGATGATCAAGTGGGTCAGGTGGGAAGGAAGCTATAAACCATCACCCATTAGTTAGAAATCATAGTCCTTAGTGAAAAAACACTTTAGGAATATTGAATCTTTTGGTAGTGGATTAATTCATGAACATATTCCCCAAGGATGTTCTAAGACTGCCTCCAAGGTGGGATATGGACATTTTCATTGGTTATAAACTTGGTACCACACTGAAATCTTATAAACCATATTCAATATCCCCTAATGATATATAAGAGCATATGGTTTTGTTTGAGGACCTTCCTGAGAAGGAATTTATTAGACACAATGTCTAATCCTAGGAGACAATGGTTTTGTTCATGGAAAAGATAGACGAGATATGAGGCTTTGTGTTAATTATTTTCAAATGAACATGGAAAGGATAAAGAACATGTAAATATTTTCAATGATTTATTAACTATTCAACTAATTGAGAGGTGTGAGTTGGTTCATGAAGATTTATCTTAGTTATGGCTTGCACCAATGGAGGGTTCATAGTTCAAATATTAACAAAGACAACATTTTGATGTCACTATAAATACTATGAGTTCCCGGTGATATGTTTCAGTGGGGTGAATTTCTATGTAGTTTTTATGGATCTTATACACTGAATCATCCTACCATATATAGAATTATTTGAGGTTTTATTTGTAAATGACACAATCAATCAATCTACATTATAAGAGGGACATTCATAGCATTTGATATTGGTGGTAGAATTTCTTTAGGAGATCCAAAATTATGGTAATATCCTAAAGTGTGACTTTTTTTATTAAAAAGGTTTAATTTATGGGGAATTTAATTTCTAGTAATGGTTTATCTATGGACCTAGTGATTATTGATGTAGTAATTCATGTTTTTTTACTTATACAATAGATGGGAGTTGCCTAAAAAATGTGGAGGATGGTGTGTGTAAGTCTTAAAAACACACTAGTTGAGAGTTTTTACACTCCCTAGATGAGTCCATAATAGGATTAAACTAGTGAAACTCACATAATTTCAATATCTTAGGACACACCCAAGAGTGTGTCAGAGGTTATGAGTTTTATTCTATTGGAGGGGAACCATAGGAGGTTCATTTTATATTTCTCTTGGATGGAGCTACATTGAATGGATTGACATGGAATGTGCATATGTTTACCTAGACTGAGTGGTGTCATAGATCCATTCATTTGTTGAGGATAAGGATGACCAGTGATCCTATATTGAGACTACCGGTTGGGTCGTGGAGTATGTTGTGTTTTTCATTGTCTATAGAGATGGTCTCAACTATTTTTTGATACAGTGGTAGGTAGTGAGCACATATGGGTTGAGGAAACTGAGACCCCATGATAATAATTTCTACACTCGTTACCTAGATTTTGAAGTGGTAGTATTATATATAAATATGTTGAGGCACTATCTTATTGGGGAGTTCATTTTTTATGCACATACAATGAGAGTATAAGGTAAATCATCACACATAGTGATCTCAATAGTCGAAAGTTGTTGGAACCAGAATATGTGACACAAGGTCATTCAGGAATGAAACAACCATCTAAATGTTAATACCCCCTAAAATAGGCCCCCAAAAAACACTCAACATTTGTGTTTGCAAATCCCTTTCACAAAATCCCCTTCCCCTACAAGAATGGGTGAGGCCTTGATGGAATACTCTGTGAGCCCGACGGCCCTCCGCGATCTCACTAAATGGTAGATGTTGGGCTCTATGAGTCTGACATAGATGCAACCATTCATGAATCCCCCACCAATATCAAGAAACTCTTCTCAACATCGTGAAACCGACAGACAATAAATACCTAACTCATTCTTACTTAAACACATGGCTACCCGACTGTTCGACTTCCAAATTGATTCTAATTCCCAAATCAACTGATCATTATGAACCTAAACTCAAAATAATCACTGAAAATATTGAAGATTTGGGAAAACCTCTTCCCATTGTTCTTGAATACCTCCACCCTCGATAGAGTTTCCTTTCATTAACTCCTATGTATTTCATGAAGTAATTAAAAACTCAATGGTACTTGAGGCTTTGTAAATAATTAGGCCTTCACGAAGCACTCTTTTCCTAATCCAAGACTTAATAATAAGTTATGGTCACCATGATTTTGGAATCATACCCATTTGATAATCCCTTGTACACCTTGATATACCAGATCTTCACAAAGAACCACTTTTTGTAGCCCTATGATTCATGAATCCCTTCTCCCAAACTTCTCCATGTTTCCTTCCTTCTACTAAAATTTATTCATGATGGTTGGGTGCCACATATTTCCTCACCCATCCAAGATTAGTCCATCTACACTACAAAATCCTTTGTGAGGTGCTCTAACCAATCCTTTATCCCACTCCACTATATGTGTGGTCTAAGACTCCCATTTACCTTTTCCTTCTTATCATAGGTACACCAATCCCCTTTAATTATTAATATAGGGATACTAACATGGAACATGAGATTGATAACTCATCCACACCATTCTATCTTATAATTATAAAATGCATTCCCCACATAGGGTTGCATATGTTATGGTTACTTAATCTGATTGGATAAGGAGTGATTCCCCCATCTCAGAGCTGCATGACATAAATATTCCCACCACCAACTTCTTCAGCACATTATTTTGATATGTGGAAAAACCTTGTGCAATAGAAATAGGATAATACATGTATGAGTGACATGGGATGGTTTCCAAAAATATTTTCCTCGTGGGGGATGGGATCTTACTCACATTGAATAAGACCCAACTCACATGGAATTAGATTGTCCCCATATGGAATGTCATCATCATTAGAGTTCTTTCATGCATATGACCCACTCACACTGAATGATATCCTCCTCACCAGGAATGAGATCCTACTCAGGCATCTTTCATGAATAATCCCTGCATCATCTATCGTTGGATTATATTTCATGACCCAAGCATGAGGTATGTTGTTTTCTCTTGTTCCATACACTAACAACGAATCACATGGGCTTAGAGGCCAGCAGTGTCTCTGAAACCATTCATCCACCTTGGGTAGCATTCATGCATTACCCCCAACCATATAATGTCCCCATATGGGAATCTTCCATGTGTAATCCTATGCTAACAAGGAAACCTTCATGTGTAATCCAAAAACAAATGTTTAATTTCTCTGTGAATCTATCATGCATAAGATCCAACTAGTTGGGATACATTATAAGTCTCCTTGAGGTTAATGACCAACATTCCATCCATTCCATACATTTTATCCAGTCCATTTACATCCACCACAATTTTCCCTAGGCCTCAATATCTCTGAATGATAATTCCACCCACCTGGGCCACTCCTATGAATAAGCCCCATTCAGAAGATCTCTTCTTTTGGAAGCACATGAGAAACTCTTATCTCTAAACCCAATATTAATCCTACTAGAGAAATCCTCTAGCTAATAAAATATTCCATAAATAATCCCAAAACCATCCATCGTTGATACTTCTTTCATGGGGTGTTCATCCTTACCACATGATGTTAAACTAAATGGACCTGTCCTATCACATGACCATAAACTTCGGCATCAAAATACATGGGTTTTTATCCCTAACTCCTAATCAAGATACATAGGATTCCTCTTTGGGGTTCCATCCTTCCCAATGGTAATCCTAGGGGAACGCGCCTGAGGATTCACCTCTTGATATGCCCCGTGATTAATGTGGTATTCATTGGGATCCAAGCCCATGATGCCTCCATGAGATTCCCTTCTATGAGGATGAATATAAGTTACCAATGTTCTAACACTCCGACATGCTTGTGATGCCTAATGTGACTATTCCCTTAAAAAAAATTCATGCCATGTCAAGACCCATTGGAATGTAAAGAAAAAATTGTATAATTAATTGGAGTCCACAAAGAGATGGAATTGGGAATGCGTTTCAAGAACATACTTAATTTCATGAGGGAGACTCGATCTAGGAGTCGAGTTCCAAGGAGGAATCCTTCGAAAGAGAAACTGACATCCCATCATTCCATTTTGACCAACGAGCATACAATGCTGATGAATGTTATGAATGTCACTAACCTTTGGAAAGATGGAATTTGGGGAAACAAAACATTATGCCATCACATGTCGTCATGCACAGTGGAGCCCCCCCCGAAGAAGGAGTCTAAAATAGAAATGGTGAACCTGATGTGAACAAATTCTCCTCAAAATGGTGGTTAGTAAAATTTGAGACATTAATATATTATCATGTCACCAGTTCAATCTATCTTGTTCTAGGTTCCACCAGTCAAATAGTGGGCCTACCATGGAACTCACAACAAATTGGGGTAGTAAAACATTGGGCATCCCGATCTTCAACATTGTTAGTGTGTATCTCTCTCTCCAACCATGGAATATTGGATGATATTAGGGAATTGGTAATTTCTATATATGTATCCGTACTGACTTCTAAATCCAACCACTTTATAGGACCCAAAATTTAATAAATAATTCACCAACTCCCATAGACAAAGGGTCATAAAAATGTCATTGCATCCATCCCACTTGACATCACCTCTTTTACTCCATCAACTACAGGGCCCCCACTCCCTATCATACCCAAAAATATCATTCATATAATGGTGATAGACACACTCTAATGTTGATACGAGCTAGAGTGTGTCTTTACCATGAGGGATATAGACCGTCAAGACCTATAGGCTTCAATGACTCATCATCACTGTCACCCCCAATAACAATTCAGAGATCCACTTCTACCCACACTAATATAAAATAGCTTCAAGAACCTCTCCCTGGAGCTATCAAATGTCTCTCTCTCTCTCTATCTCTAATGTTGAATGGGTTAGAGATTCTTGGTCACCTCGTCTATGACTGCAGCCTCAAAGTCATCAGGTAGAGCTCCCACTAGGATCCATCTGTTCTAGCGGAGACTGGTCTTCTATATTGAGGAATAGGTGGACCATACTCCTGCCCCACCATCCTCAGTTCAAACCATCTGAAGCTAAAATCAGTCATAATATTAATAGAATTTCGGATGAGGAGATCCATCATCCATAACTCTAATGGATCCAGCCACACTCGATGAATTCTCCTACATCCCTCCTTCTGTATAGAAGGTAACCATCAATGTCTGGTATGTTTCAAGACCTAAAATTGTCTATATGTAATTTGGGCCAACTCCATGAATCAGGAGTGTCATCTTACACTATAGAAAGATGATTCACGAAGATGAGATCTAGTATAGAATCCCTCCCCATACAGTTTCTAGACATAGTGTAGGTCATACCCACTCCCATAATCAATGTGGAGGTTCTCCTCATGTTCTCACCACCAATAAAAGTATAGGACCTTCCCACTTTGTCGACATCGAGTGCAGAGGACCTCCCCATACTTCTCGTTCTCGGTATAGTGAACATTCCAGTTCCAAAGAAAATCTGTGCAAAGGCTATCCTCGTGATGTTCCCGGGTCAATCAGAGGCCCTCCGTGCTCCAAACCCAATCAATGTAGCAACCTTACCTGGTTTATTAATGATCAGTATATTATTCATTCCCATGATATCACCACTGAACAACATAGAGGTCATCTGCATGCCACAACCAACTAATGTGGAGGTACTTCCCACTCTTTTACCAGCCAATACAGAGACCCTCCCCATGTTTCAACCATCCATTACGTAGTTCCTCCCTATGAATCCAGATACTAGAATCAAATTCCTCCCTATAATTCAATTTTTCAACATGGAGGTCATCCTCGTTTTCCTTTTAATCAGTGAGAATGTCCTCCTCACACCTCACGCAACTAGTATAGATGAATTCCACCTGAAATTACTACCAGTCATCACGGAGTTCTAACCTATGTTCCCACTAACTACATAAGAGGTCCTCTCTACTATGTCAGTACCTTGCATGGTGGTCCTCTCCAGTCCCACAATATCCATAGAGGAGGTAACCCCCTCTCTGATGAAAATAAATGTGGAGGCACACCCCATACCCCAACTAACCAAAGAAGCAGCCCTCCCATCAACACCACTCACAACCATAGAGGTCATACATATGCTAAATAATTTCCCTACCTTGATGAACCATCCTGGGGAATAAGGAAAAAAAGTTGCTGCTAAAGGAAAAATTCCATCATGTACAAAATATTTGTTAATACTATTCATTTAGCAGATTTTGAAGAAGGCTTTGAATCAATGATGGAGACTTTTCCCAAGTCATTTTCATCAGAGTCTGGCGTAGGATCCTAGATGATGATTTTCTCCATCTTAGAAGGTGAGACCCACAAAATTTCTGAATCCCTCCATAGATACACAAAGGTTGAGGAACATTTGGCTTCCTTCCATGGTCTCACAGTATAGTCCCTATTATCATCGTCAGTTTATTTCTCTACCACTACCTAAGTCCAAATAGATCTATTATAGGGTTTTATAGCTGAAGAGAATCTTGAGGATCTATGGATGAGTGTCACCTCCCTCAAATAAGAGGATTAAGTAATCACCAAGTCCTACAGGGACACAATGATGTGGTAGATTCCACCTTCGAGGGATGACCCACTGTATAGTGAATAGTTAGTGAATGTAGTGGATCCTTAATCAGCCAGTCCACCGATGCATTGACCAACATCATTGTTATTGCCAATTTCTCAGAAAAACCAATAGAATATTGTGGAAACCAAAATCCATTATCTTTCTCCGAATATGATATCCCATGGGACACTCGGGAAAATGATCAATTATCGATAGTGTTTAGGCCCGATGTGACTCCCACTTCAACATCTGGTATTCCCAAACAAAGGAATATACCACATGCTTTTTACAAACTGTCTTAGTGATGTTCTTTGTCCTCTGTGACCATCAGTTGGTCTATCTATAAAGCATAGAAAATCTTGATTACGTCAATTAGTTGTGTCACATGGTCAACCTGACATCACTCATAGTGGACCAACAACTTCCATCTCCCAGCTACCATTGGTCACTCCAAAACAGATGAGTCCATTGCATCATGGTGCAACAAAAAAATATGGAATGTGAATCCCCGTATTTGTAGATCTAGGGTTTCCAATAATATAATACTCTTTACATGAGTCATATCATATGGTAGTTTGACCTAATCAGTGATTTTGAACATATGCCTCTTGGTATTGTTATGGGAAAATTGGTCACCCCTGATATATCAAACAGGAATGGGGACATCGGCCTATAACCTGATAAAGAGAACCCAACCCTAGGGGTAGCACAATATTTGGTGGACCATCACACATGTGTTACACATGGCTGTAATGGTAGATACTTGGCTTCGGGAAACCCTTTACATCACTTCCTTCTAGTCGGAACACCAGAAAAGGTAAAGAGAAGTTTGCAAACTTTAAGACCTCAGATCCCTATGGTGTTACATAGGAAATAGGGGATTATCCCATAATCACTTACTTAAATCAGTAGATCACTGATCCGAAGAAGATCATTTCTGATATCCATGTAGTGTAGCACCCAAATTATGGCGCTCCTTGATAGGATCATGTCCCTCCTCAACTGGGGAGGCAGTGGTATCCATAAGTCATTAATGTCTAGACTCTCCTGATTGGACATGGTGATCCTGCATGACCAAATAGAGTAAATGCATGAGTTTTTAGAAAATGACCATTGTACACATTGCCGAATCTTCAGATTAAGTGTTGTAATCCTAATCAGGACCTAGAGAATGGCATTCATAAATACATTTCTCAACTTACTCCATGAGCTACTGAGCCTACACACTGAGATGAAATTCTTATCAATGCACTAGTGGTTAGGAATCCCAACATGATAGGAACCCATTCCAATACAATTTCATTGCTTCTCTCATTACTCACCTAGAACCCATTAAGACATGATAGGTTAGAGTCTCACCTAATAACAAGATCTACAAGACATGTTAGATGATATGAGAGAACCTCTGTACATTTTAAATCCTACTTCCACAACCTTCTATGGGATGGGTGACTCACTGTAGAGTCTTCCCCCTTCATCTCAAGGTGTGTACCCATGTTGGGAACCTGAGAGAAGCAAGAGTCTACCAAGATCTGATGTTTCATTCAGACATTGGAAGGAATATGTTTTTTTGGTATAGCCTATTAACCATTGGGTCCATCGATATTTGGGAAGACTTCCATAGTAAGTTTCTATATTTGATCAATTCTACCACTATCAAGAAAAGTATTATTGTCTTCTTCAAGTGCAATTAACTACATGTTGAGCATGCCACAAAAATCATTCTCTGGTGGAAGGGCCTCATACATTTAGTTGACATGTCGATGAATCAGGATCATCTATTAACGATGAGTGTGGTGAACAAAAAGGTTGAATTCCTTCCAAACCACATCACACAAAACTTCCCTAGTGGATTATGGAATTTTTATAAAAAGTCTTATCACCAATATGAATCCTTACAATGTGACATGTAGGCACATCCATTACCTATTACAGTTCCTGCAAAGAGATCCTCTATGGCTAAGGTAACATTCACTGTATAGTTAGAAGACCTAAGAACAATAGATTTATTGTCAATAGAGCTTTATCAAGTGTAGCCTCACTGATTTCAACAGACTCAACAATCGTAGCCTCATGCACCCAGAAATCAGTAGGCATCACTTGACAAACCAAAACCTCCTAGGTGGGAGAGTCGGGCTCTAGCCCCTCATCAGGATATAGCCCCTCATTAAGGATAGGATCATAGAGTTCCCTTCATGAACAATACAAACTAGACCTATTATTTTAATGGGATCTAGTTTATTGATTATTTACATAGTTCTATAGAATAAAGGAGTTTGAAGAGGTAGAGTGAAAGAAACCCTATGAGGCTTAGTTCATTGATTTCCCAACTATTTCCCATACCATAGGATCCATGGAAACACCATACTAAAATTATATGTATTAAAGGATTAGCTCTACAACTTGGTGGATAATGGCATGGTCACGTTGGGAAATGACCTAGCACTGGTGACACATGTCTCCACCCAACTCGATGATGATAGAGAAACCTATGGTGAATGGAAACACATTTCCAGCCATGGGACTCAGAATTATGATGACTGGTTGGCTCACAGAGTAGTCTCTCATGCCCATGGAATCATTCCTTCTCGATTAGGTTGGCTTGAACCTCCTGCTGTCACCACAACTTCTCTAGCAAAGGTTTCGAAATCCACATCTTATTCCTCTAAATCCTAGAATAATATCTGTTGATGGAGAAAGGGAAAGTAGAGTTCCCCAATGGTGTCAAATCTGTCATGAACACATAGTGATTTCACTACTCCTCGGTTAGAAGTCATCCCCTGGTTCATCCTTGAATAAAAATACATATATGATTAGTAAAAAGAGTAATAATATGTTAATACTATCATACTGGGGAACCCATTTTTTATCCCCAATGACGAGGAGTACTCTACAGATTATCCAAGAACCTCTGGTCAATGCCATTGAATAACATATAAAGTATGTGAAAACTGCTATAGTGCTTATGATAATGCTTAAATTCAGGTCATACATGCTACCAAGACTAAATAAGAGGTGTTTTCTAAAGCTCATCAGGCACATTCCTCCTATCCTACTCTATCATACATGCCGCCATAGTTAACTGTGCTTATTGGCCGAGAAGAACATCAAAATTTGCATTATGATTGGTTTCACCTAGCTAATGATATGTCTCCTTCTTCCAATAATTTACCAATAGTGGTTCTACATTATTTGGATAATAAGAAGCAGGATATTGATACCAGTAACCAAAAACTAGTGGTTCATCCAGCAGTGCCCGCCATGTCCTTCAGCCAACGAGAGACACCCTATGGTAAACAAAATGTGTTCCCTACATAGAGGTATTACGTCCTGAGGCACCTATACATAATAACTATGAATATATCAGTCCTAGAAGCCCTCCTTATATTAGAAGAGATGCGATAGGCTCTGATAGATGTCTTAAAATCCCCCTCCAGTTTGAAATAGTGGGTGTGTCTGCAAAGACTTTCTATGACAAGGATTTCAAGAAAGAATACTTTCAATCTGTCATATCATTCTCAAGTAATGATGAGATCTCCCTTATGTAGGGAAACATCCACACCCTCTACATCATATAACGACTCAATGGAATGGAATTTCGATTCTATCTCATTGAAACAGGTTCCTGGATAAATCAAATCCCAACCCAGGTACCCCACAAGTTTGGACTAATTGAAGCTGATCTAAGTCTATATTACCTGAATATTCAGGTTTATAAAAGGACTGAGCAGAGACCATGTTTTATAATTTGGTTCAATACCCAGTTTGGTATTTTAGTAGAAATCCTCGAGTTCATGATTTTCACGTAGGATACCACCCAAAACATGTTGATGGGAAGGCTTGGGATCCATCTACATCAATTAATTACCTCATCGTATAACTAATACCTTAAGTATTCCCTCAAATATTGAGTAGGAGTTCTTAAAGGTTATGTATATCCCTTATACTCTTGTTAATACACCTATCTAGATTCCGGATAATACAAGAGAAAAGACAACAATGTTTAGACTACTTAGATTGAGCACAAAACCACTACAACTGATCCATGGAAAGAGTTGAATGATGCTTTCCTCCTACAAATTCACCTGTTGCATGACACAACACCATAATTGGAAAAAAGAAACGTTCTTTCTAATAGGAATGGGAAATGTTTCCCTATGTACAAGGAATAATGGAATATTACCTCATAAGCCTACAAAAATCAATATCAGGTAAAACTAGAAACCCCTACCCTCGTAAAGTATAAAGTTGTTCTCCTAATAGATACAATTCCAAGACACTTTCCTTTACTCCAAGGAGCTAGGTTGAGTCACCATAAATATACCATCCACCATTGATTTGACATCAAGCATGGACCATACTATCGAAGACCTAATAGAATTGGATCGATATCTCTTGTCTCCATGGTTTCAAAAGAGAAAGACTTCCCTAGTGAGGATTCCACATTATCCCAACCAGCCACCACTTTTTTATTGGAATCAGTTAGCCTAGATAAACCATCTCTTCCCACTGAGTATTCTACCATGGATGATAAAGAGGAGTTGGATTATCCTCCTACCACATTTAAAGAGGGAGTCTCTACCACTATCGATGAGTTGGTTTAGGTGAACCTTGATATTGAGGCAGATCTAAGGCCAATTATAATCAACACAACTATGCATCCAAATGAACGATACCAGTATGTTTATTTCCTATGTTAACATTATGATATATTTTTTTAGAGTTATAAAAAAATTCCTTAACTAGACCCTTCAGTTTTCATCCACTATCTAGGTCTCCCAGTAAATCATCACGGGTTAAAGCTTCCCCCTTAGAAGATGCTCCCCTATCATGGTGTTATAGTGAGGATAAAGTTTATAAGCTCATAAAATCCCACTTCATCAAGGAGGTTCTTACCCCAAATGGAAGGGAACTATTATAACCATGAGGAAGAAGAAATAATATATCAGAGTGTACATTGACTTCCTAGATCTCAATAGTCATTATACAAAGGATGATTTTCCCCTTCTAGTGACAAAAATATAGATTGATTCCACATTTGGGTTCCATGGACTCTCCATCATGGATGAGTACTCTATGTAGAATAAAATATTAAAGGCCTCATAGGATGAGGAATCCACTCCCTTTATATCATAACAAGTGGCCTTTCTCTATCATTTAACTCCATTTAGTCTAAATAATTCATGGGCCACATATTAGTGATCCATCCACCACATCTTCAAACTGATCATCATAAGTTTATTAGAATGTATGTGGATAATTTGTTAGTTAAACCCACCCCATTGTGAATACCATCTCAGGGACCTTGAAAATGATCTACTTCCTCCATCCCCAATAGTTGAAGATGAAACCCATATAAGTGTACCATAATGTTTACCTCTAGGAAGTTTCTAGGATTTATCATCTGGTGTGGAGGCATTAAGATCAACCCATAGACAATCAAGGCTATTATCTTGATTCCTCTTTTGAGAAACTTTTGATAGATCTATGGTCTCTAAGGACACTTATCTTACATCCTATGATTCTTTACAAATATATCCAAAATGTGTAATCATTTTTCCACACTCATGATGAAAGGAACCATAAACCTATAGGATGAAGTGTTCTAGACCACATTTGAGGAAATCAAGTAGTATATGCTACAATCATTTTTTATGATGCCACCCATCTAAGGTAATCCTTAGGACCTTTATCTGACAAGCCTAAAATGAACCATTAGTTACCTTATTACCCATAATAACAAATAAGGGAGAGTGAACATTTTTTATATTCCCAGTGGCATGATTATTGACAAATAAACCATATATGTCCCCATAGAGAAGAGGTAACTCACGCTTGTTTTTATAGAGTAAAAGTTTAGGAACTACCTGTAGAATCATGAGATACAATTGGTATCTTGTTTAGATCATATGAAGTATATCATAAACCACCACACAAAGACCATATGGGTAATGTACAAGTCGGTGATCCTTTAGAATTTCGACATCAAGTCCAGCCTCCAGAAATACATCAACGGTCAGACAATGGCAGAATTCATACAACCTATCCAGCCCCTGAAGATTTGTGATTGGATCTTGACTTCCCAGATGAGTCCATCCTCTCAGTGGACTAATATATGTCATGGTTTGAGTTGAATTTCGATGGTTCCTCCTAGATCTGAACTGTTAGAAGGCTCAATGATCCTAGTCTTAAAAGAGTAGGTCCAAGGATCATCATCATCACTCGAAATAGAGATGTTCTTGCATATTCATTCCTAATATCAAAAGGATGCAGAAAGAATGAGTCAAAGTGTTAGGCACACATTAATAGTATTGAGCTACCTATCAATATTGAAATTTCTCACTTGAAAGTGTAGAAAGTCTCCAAGTTAGTCACCATCTAGATCAATGATGACTGCATTGTCATGATTCTTGAACTCGTGCCCCTATTGAAGTGTGATCATGAGATGATGGACTAATTTCATTCACATCTAGAATTGAATCATATCAATCATTAAAATAATGGTCGATATGATGTTTTGGCTTATTTAATTGCATTCATTGTAGAGCCTTACTAGGATGACATGTTCACGCATTTAGAACATTGGGGATTCATCACTCCCGTTACTTCATATGACGATGATAGCTAGTAGGTAAACCAAATGACTTATGGTGCCTCCACATTAGGACAACTAGACCCCATGCCCACCAATGAATAAATCTATGATTGGACCACTCATTTCATCAAGTATCTCCATCAAAACGTTCTTCTATTATATCGAGCCAAATGTGATTGAATCTAATGGTGAAAAAAACAATTTACCCTCAATATTGGGCCCACCCTTGAGAATAATATATAAATATATGGGTTAAATGGAATTTTATTCCATTGAATCCACTGATATGAGATTACACAGGTTATGATGGAAGTTCAGGTTGGGTCTTGTGGTACCCATCATGCCCTGTTTAAACTCTCTCACTATACTTTTAGGCTAGGTTACTTCTACCCCACCATGTTACTTGACTGTGTTGAGTTCCCTAAGAGGTTTCACACATGATAAATCCATTCAAAACATTGTGTGTCCACCACTGGATCCCCTTATTACTACCAATTATTATTTTCCCTTCACAATATGAGTAATCATTGTCATGTGACCATATCCATGAGAAACATATCACTGATGCAGGTTCATTATGATCACAACATATTCTTTTCTCTAAGTGGGAATAAGTGATTCCTCTCAAAGAATTCAATTCCTAGTCAGTGGTCGAATTTGTGATCTCCCATATCATTTTCTAATTTGAAGTTCCTCGCACCATTCTAATCAAAAATAGTAAAAAATTCAATGTCGCAGAGCTTAAAAATTTGTATTCCAAGTACAAAATCTGTTCCAACAATACTTCTTAGCAACATGTGTTTGTGAATGGAATGATTGATGCATTAAACAAGACGCTCTATTTTTTTAATAATATGGTGGGAAAAAACAATAGGAGTTAGCATGAGAATCTCCCCAATAAATTATAGACTTATTAGTGGAAAATCTTAATTACCCCAAGGTGACTCCATATTCATGGCATATAGAACATAGGATTTCCTGCCCATCGAGATTAATTTTTCACCTCTCTGAATAGCTATATATGATTAGAATGTGTCAGTAAATGTAGTATATGTCTATCTAGCTGAGTTGGATTCCCTAAAAAAGAACAATATGCTGACCATAGACAATCTAGATAGTCACTAGAACATGATAGAAAGATAATTAAATAATAAGGTTAAGCTCCACAATTTCTTCCAAGTTGATGTAGTATTTTCTCTCTAATCACCAATGGTACACAGAAGGAACCCACCAAATTTGGATCCAAAGTGGGAGGGACCGTACACCATTCACATGGTCTATCCCAACAATGCATACAATTTGAAAACCATGGATGTGGAGTTCATCACTCCTACATCAAACAAAATGTTCCTCATATAGTGCTTCACATAAGTAGCCAGGTCCATCCCTAAAAAATGAAGTTAATTTTTTTATATGGTCTAATTTGTATTAGTTTAATATGTGTAGCCTTAATATAATCATCATGAATTTATATTGTATGCAGTTTTATGTCGGAATGTGAAGTAAGGTGGTAGGACTCCAGGACCTCATTAACTTTGGGTTTTAATACTCTTACACACTACATGCATTCCTTGTAAGCAAGACCCTTCCCCATGGTAAAAAATATATTAAATTAAAATAAGAGTTGATGGTCCAAACTCTATGATCGTATACTAAGAACTTATGGTCAAAGATCTATGACCTTAAACTATAAGTTCAAATCCCCAGCACACAAGATTAAATTGTTCTCTTAACCTGTATGTTTAATATACAATTCCTCATATGATATGTATGAGATGATTCTATATCCCCATCACATGATGTAAAAAACATAATTCCATGACCTACAATAATATAATGTGCTCTGTGTTTAGCCACAATCCACTATTTCACCACATTCAAAATCTACTTCAGGACCCTAGTCCTTGAGAAGGGGTTTGAATCCCTCTATCATATATTCCATTTTTGACATTATGAAAAGCGACGTGGGATAGAACCTAGAGTTTTCGACTCCATGTAGACATTATCTTAATCCATCCCCATACTTCATGTTCCCATTATTTGGATGCCCATCTTCCTCAACATATGAAGGGATTCCCTAATGGCCTGCTATCATGCATCATTGTATCACCTAATTTCATGGTCCAACATTATGAAAGAATATAGATGACATTTTGATACATGACCCATGTTTTGATCATTGATAGCAATCAACCCTCATTTCTTTTTATCTATCCCATTTAACATGATATGGATTATTTTTTTCAAAGAGGGTCAACAGTTATCCCCCATCGTCATGCCACCCTCATTGTGATTTATATATCAGGCATCATTATTCAAGATTTCTATAGACTTATGTGTGTATTGAACTCCAACAAACCTAGTTTTACCACTTCATGCATCCATGTCCGTTGATTAAGCATGTCAATTCCACTGGGATATTCTCAACCTAACATCTCCTTGATCCTTATATGTAATTCTATGTGTCAAGAAAATATTATCACTAATAATGGTTTCCCACACATAGTATGACTCTCATAGAATTAATAGTTATGGTAGGATGTATACTGATAAGGTTGAGCCACATAAAATTCAACTTCCTAGAAACATGATGTTAAATTGGGCACTTTGTCCAATATCGATGACCTTAAAATAGAATTTCAATTCCATAAATCATGAAATTAAATAGTGTAAAGGTATTACTTGGAATCATATGGAAGAACACAAGCCTCCATTGCCCTTATTAACGTCGTTTTTTAGCTGTAACATCAGAAAAATTCCACTCAAAACACCTACCCCAACGTCCTAATTGCATGATGATAAATTTCACAACAACTGTTTTCTTAGCTGCATAACGATAAATAGGATAGAAACCAACGTCCTCACCAAATTATTTTAAATTGCTAGAACCAAACCCATAACATGACCTTCAACAGTGCAAATATTAACCTAGTAACATGAAAATAAAATAAATCACATCCTTGTCCTAGTTACATGACTTTAAACTGCGTAAAAACTAATTTTCTAGTTCAATGATATTGAACTATGTAACAATTGTATTTTTGGCCGCATGATGAAAAAATGGAACAACCTTAAGAAGTTATCACCTAAGAGGATCTCACCCTTGGCACCGATCATCTATTATTCCATATTCAACAACTATGTACATGTTGATAAATGTATAAATAGGACATGTAATGACACATGGATTTTCCATCCTATTAAATCAATTTAAAAAAGAAAAAAACTCTTCTCCCTGTATATGGGGTTGACCTGCACATGAATATTTCCTTTAAGAACTTATTATTTCTTGATTAATTCACCTACAGAATACACTACAATAATGGATATGTAGAGACAAATTATTCATGAACTTGGAGAAGTTTAAACTGTCCCCTTATTTTTCTACATTGGTTATTAAAACCCCTACATATCATAGTCTCCCTAGTTACTTAGCAATGGTTCTTATAATTTAGCATCGGTTTTGTTAAGTGTCATTTTTGCGGAATTTAGTAGTGATTTATTGTTTATTTAGGAGTGGTTTTATTTTTAAAAAATATATCCAATGGAAATATAAATAAAATAAAATAAACCACCATAGAACATATTATAAGTGGTTCCTTTTAGAGGTTGTTAATAGTAATTTCTGGTAAATATTTTTTATTCAATATATTTTGAAGCGTTTACATAAAATCACACGTAAATCAGATTCCTTTTTTAAAAAATTGATAAAAAACTATTAATACAAAAAAACAAACATATAAGAACCTAAAACATAAATTTATGATAAACACATCTTAAATATATCATACATACCAACATCCAGTCATCATAAGGTCAATCCATGTCAATCCTTAAATCTGTCAATATACTTATACAATTTTTCCAACAATAACCAATTCATAATATAAATACATGTCACATGCTTCAGTATATCTATATACCTCAACATCAGGTCAATAATGAAAACTGACCATGTCATCTCGGCAAATATAATAAAAAGGTAAACAAAACATGAAACTAAATATAATAATGAATAATTACAGTAGAATAATTGATAAAAATTTAACATAGTACAAAAATGAAGAAACCTCACAACTACCTTCTGAATAATTTCATGGATCAGAATATACATCCTCTGACCTACTACTGGCATCTTTCACATTTATTGAAAACCAGAACATTTAATAAATGAAATGTAAAAATGATACAGAATATATTCAGAATGTTATACATTATTTTTTTTATTATGTTAATCAAACGGAATATATATTAACATTAAAAATAACATATAATGAAAAATAGTTTTAGAATGTAAACATACCTATTTGAGATATGGTTCAACCATTTAAACTAAAAAGGGATGAGTAAATATTCTAATTTACTTTCAATATGACATACCGTGGGATTTAAATTTTCATAACAAATAAATTTTAAAATGTTTGATATCACAACATGTCCTATATTACAATAACAACTAAATGGTGGGTTTCCAAGGATTTCACCTCAATATGATGTCTTCTTCTATGTTTTTTACCATTCCACGCACTTTTTACTGTTTTAAAATGTTTAAAACGTGTTTACACCGATAATTGGAAAACCATGATTTGGAATGACATTTTTTATGTCCCACATTTCACAATTAAATCTATGGTTATTTTCCTATGATTTCAGTGCAATTCAATGTCATTTTCCAAGGTTTGACCCCTCTGGGAACATGGATTTCATCTCTTGGTCCATGGGCCCAGTTCCGCAGAGAACGTATTCTTTATGATGGGGAAAGGACGTACATCAGAAAGAGGTGGAGGTTCACATGTCTTTATTTCTAGGGAGCCCGGCCAGACCGTTGTCTCCCCCTACTTCTCCCATCGGGTTTTCTTCGCAACTTTCACCAGGAGTTATTCAGAACTATCTAGTGAGCAATCTTTTGGCTTCCTCTGATAAGCGTATGGAGATGGTTTACTTGAACAGGGGTGTGGAGAAGGACGTGAAGTCTTCTCTTTGGTCTCCTTAGAGAAGAATTTTGTTATCTTTGTTCCAGGGAGAGTTGGGAGCGGTGTCTCTCCCTCGTGGCCCATCAGGGAGGAAACCTCAGTTGGAAGAGTTAGATGTTCTGAGTAATGATGGTCTTTTATCAGCAAAATAGAGCAGTGGAAAGGATGGCCTTTCGGGGCCAATCACTCGTTCAAAATCCAAGGGGAAGTGTGTGTTTGTGCACCACATTCATGCTCTGTCATCGGGACAGAAAGCCTGTAAGGTTTTATAGGGATGTTCTACATTATTATTTGGAATGCACGTGGTATGGGTGCTCAAGATAAGTGCGCTTTTTTATCTCTAGAGAGTAGGAAGTCCAAAGTTTCCTTGGTTGTGATTTTAGAACAGAAACAAGAGCCATTCAAGCTTCCTTGGTTAGCAATGAAAATGGGGTTTTCAATCTATCTCCATGGTGGACCTAACAATTCACAAATCTGGGTTGGATGGAAGAATGATATATCGGTAGAGAATGTAGGTGTGACGCCCTAGTGTATTGACATGAAGATTGAAGTGGGTGGTTTCCATCTTATCTTTTCGTTTGTATACGCGAGGAATAAGGTGGTGGAAAGGAGGGAGCTCTGGACACACTTAATGTCTATTCCAACTGATTCTATGGCATGGTTCGTGGGAGGAGACTTTAACTCAATTGTGGATGTCTTGGAGAAGCATGGATGAATGGGGTGTAACTGGGAAGGTATGGTGGATTTCAAGGAGTGCTTGTAGCAAGCCGGTCTGTTGGACTTAGGATTCAAAGGGGCGATGTTTACGTGGTGTAACAATCATAAAGGCCAGAATCGTATATGGAGCCAGCTGGACAGGTGGCTTACCAACATGCATGGGCTGGACCTTTTCTCAAAAACATCGGTTACTCATCTTACTCGTATCCTCTCGGACCATGCTCACTTTTACTAGATATTAAATGTGAAGCGGTGGGTGGAAAAAGCTTCCATTACTCGAGGGAATGGCATAAGGATACTGGTTTCATGCAGGTTGTGAGGAAGTCTTGGTTGGAGGAGGAGAGGGAGAAATCTTGGGGAGGGCTGGTAAATCGTCTTAAAAGGCTCAAACAGGAGATTAGACAATGGCTGGTGGTGCAACCATACTAGAATAAAGGGGTGACGTGTTTACAGGATTAGGTTGGAAGATTGGAGGAGGCTCTCTAGGTATCTTGGGATGAGAATAATTTCTCTACTCTATGTGATAAAAGAGTGGTCCTGGCTGAGAAGTTGTTAGAGATGGAGAGGGTCTTCATGCAGCGTTCTCGAGTGAGATGGATTAGGGAGGGGGACCGCAACAACGCATTCTTTCAGGCATGAATCAAAGAGAGGAGGAACATGAAGATTAATATAAAGGGGGGATGGATCTTACACGTCAAACGTTAATGTGGCCGGTAATCTTTCTTTGGAACACTTTGAGGGTTTCTGGGTGGGGGAGACTAATTCTAGTTTCGATAGAGAATCTCTAGAGGGTTCAAGTTTCTTGAACTGTTTACCTGTGATGATAACTCAAAACGAGAATGATCGCATCTCCAATATCCCACAAGAGAGGGAGATTAGAGAGGCACTGGTAAGTATGCCACATGAGAGTGCACCTGGCCCGGATGGATTTCCGGCCTCCTTCTACAGTGTTGTGTGGGAGCTTGTTGGGTCGTGTGTGGTGGAGGCTATTCAATACTTCTTTAAGGGGGGGGGCTTGATTAAGGGGGTATCTTCTTCAAGGGTGGTTCTTGTGCCGAAGATCAAAGACCCCATTCTTATTAACCACTTTAGAAAGATCTGCCTTTGCAATGTTTCTTACAAAATTCTGGTGACAGTTATTAGCTGGAGACTATCCAACGTTATACCAAGGATTATATCTGAGGAGCAACATGGTTTTATTCAAGGTAGGATAATTCAAGGAGTAGTGGGAATCGCGAGTGAGATGGTTTATGATATGAATAAAAGGACTGTTGGATCCAATATCATCTTTATACCAAGGATTATATCTGAGGAGCAACATGGTTTTATTCAAGGTAGGAGAATTCAAGGAGTAGTGGGAATCGCGAGTGAGATGGTTTATGATATGAATAAAAGGACTGTTGGATCCAATATCATCTTTCATGTGGATATGAATAAGGCCTATGATAATTTGTAGTGGAGCTTCATATTACGGGTCATGAGGAGTATTGGGTTTCATGAGCAGTTTTGTGATCTCTGTTTCAGGTGCTTTGCATCTCCATGGATCTCTGTTTCTTTATTAGGGAAATGTTTTGGTTTCTTCAAATCTGTGAGAGGCGTTAGATAGGGGGACCCACTTTTTCCTCTCATCTTTGTCCTCGCTCAAGATGCTTTGTCTAGAAATCTGAAGAAGAGTATGGCAGAGGGTAGATTGAGGCGTTTCCATGGCAGAAGGAATTCATGGAGTATATCCCACTTGATGTTTTCCGATTATATACTATTATTTTTTAATGGTGGGTGTAGAACTCTAAAATCTCTTAAGGGAATAATTTCCACGTATGGGAAGCTGAGTGGGTAGTCGATCAATCATTCGAAGAGTCACTTGTTCATATCCAACAAATGCACGAGAGAAAGGTGCAGGATTAGCCAGGATATTCTTGGTTGTGGACAGAGAAAACTCCCCATTCTTTATCTGGGAGTTCCATTATCCAGTGGAAGGATTCTGAAGAATCATTTCAATGGGATTGTAGACCGTATCTTGGGAAGGATTTTCAACTGGAAGAACAAGGTTCTTTCGTTTGGAGGTTGGATCATTTTTATCAATAGTGTTCTATTATCTATACCTATGCATGTTTTTTCCATCATCAACACCCCGAAGGGCACTGTGGATAGGATTGAACACATTCTCACATCTTATTTGTGGGACGCGAATAGAGAAGGGAGATGTCATTGGGCCTCTTAGAAGTGGTTGGCCCGACTAGTGGAGGAGGGAGGGGTTGGACTTCGAGATATTCACAATTCCATTCTGGGGATACAAGCCAGACTATCTAGGGAGGAGATTGTTGGTAAGTCGATGTGGGCTAGATTTTTCATAGCTCGGTATGGTTGGCATGGGGAGTTTTGCTTGCGTGGATCGACTTGTCTCTCCAAGTGCATGTTTTCTCATCTGGAGGTGCTACATGATCACACCAGATGATTGATTGGTCGTGGGGAGATTATCTTTTGGGAGGATACATGGGCGGAGGAGAGGCTTATGTTTAAAGATTGTCCTCATCCTGACATCTCTTTTAAGGAGGCATGCGGAAGGTATGAGTTTATACATGTAAACCTTAACCCGTCGCAACTGAACCTATTTAGCAGCGTTGTTATGATTGATGATCCAGACGGATTCTGTTTTATAGAGGTTAGCTCAGGGCGTTTTAATATGAATGGTTACATGAGGATTCTTCATAGGGGAGATACGGTGGTGGTAGGGGATGAGGTTACAAGGTGTGATGTGATACCATAGAGAATGAACTTTCTGAAGTGTAGGATCCAAAACCGAGCCCTGCCCACTAAGGAAAATATTCCGAGAAGAGGGGTTTTCATGGCATCGAGATGCTACTGTTGTGAGAGTCTGTGTTCGGAGTCAACCTTGCATTTATTTTTTCAGGGACAATGGGATGGTTTCCTCTGGTCTCAGATATCTCAATACAGGTTTCCATATGGGGAGTTTCACTCGCTTTGGGAATATCTTCTGCTATGGTTTTCTGGTTTTGATAGTAGGACAGGGGAGTGAACGGCCCGTCTTATCATTCTGGTCTCAATCTGTTGGACAATATGGGAGGCTCACAGTCAGGTGTGGTTGGGTTTCATGAGGTCTTTGTTAACTCTCCAGGTCTGGATGAGATCTCTCATTGATGAATTGTCCTCTCATTTCATGAATGGAGTTCATTCAGTTATGATGGGGAACCTCGGTCACAGACACATCCATAATTTGGACAGAGGACGGTTGGTAAGGTGGCAGCCTCCAGTTATTGGGCCGAAGCTAAATGTGGATGGTTCATGCTGGGGAGGAATCATGAGGGGTGGTGGATTGCTTCAGGATTGTTGGGGTTCAGTTATTATTGCTTTCAGTGCTTATTATGGACCCGGTAACTCTATGGGTGTAGAGTTTAGAGCTCTTCTATCAGGTCTGATTGTTTGCAGGAGGAAAGGCCTTCCGGTGATAGAAGTGGAATCAGATTTGGAGGTTCTGGTCAGATATCTGCAGGGCAATCACGACATCTCTTGGGATATGGTGTATGTTTATCGTAGGTGCAAAGTGGAGACTAATCAGGGTAGGATGGTTCATCATAGTCTGAGGGATTCCAACTTTACGGCTGACACATTGGCTCGTTGGGGCAGACCAGAGGAGACTCTGGTGGTTTATGATAGTGTCAATCCTCTTCCTGTTGAGTGTGTAAATGTGGTTCAGAAGGACTCACTTTGCCTGTATTATTTTCATCCTCTGTGACGTGTAACCCTGGTTTTTAAGGTAATAATAAAAAATAACTTTCAGTCAGTCAACATTATTTCCCTTTTTTCCCCTTTAATGCTTATTTTAAAGGATTCAATTCATTTTAAAAGAGTATACCAAGTAATTTTTACCACACTGCACAACATATTGATGTGTTCTCTATTTTTTCACATCAACTGTTACCCAACGATGGTTTTCCCAGGATTTCACAACAATATGAGGTCATTATATACATTTTTTATCATTACATGCACATTTTGTGTTTTAAAACACTAAAAATGTCCCATAATGTGAAAACCGAAATTCAGAATGATGTTTTGTATGTTCCTATTGAAGGACCCTGGGACACCCTGAGAGGGGAGGGGTGAATCAGGGTGACAACTTTTTCTTTTAATGTGAGGGATCTTATTCCCATGTTGGTAGGAACTTTTTGAACCTATATAATGAATATGATCAGTAAGCAAACATTCACACACACAGAGAAGATACAACACTTTTTACTTGGTTCACCACTAAGGGCTACGTCCAAGGAGCATACGCCGACAGGTTGTCGGTCATACCAAATTCCACTAATCTTCACTAGCTGTGGATTACAAAGGATTGGGCACAATCACTCTATCCCAGGCTCACTGCCTTTAAAAAGGTTCAGGGATAGCTCACTGCTTCCCTTGGGTCACTCCCATTGACTCCCCCTGGCTCACTTCCGTTGGTGAAGTCCCACTCAGTTTATAGACGTGAAGGTCACGTCATCATTGCATAAGAATTCATCCTCTGTCATATGTAGATGCTCTGTTGAAGTCCAAATATCACCATAAGATGGATCCCACTTTGCGCTGAGGGTACCGGGCGATCTTCCAGCTTTCGTGCAGCTTAAAAAAGAATAGATGAACATTAACAACCCTGGTGCGCTTATCCAAGCCTGGCGCGCAAGTCACAATTTCGGCACGCAAGTCATGTGCGCGGTACAAAATCGGTGCACAAGTGACAACAAACAACTTGTGTGGCACTGAATCCTTCAACACCAAACTTGCGCGACATTGCGCCTTTAACTCCTCAACTGCCTTGGTCACGTAGCCAACAATTGGCATGCAGCCTCTACTTGCGCGACCCAACAACCACTTGCGCGACTCAACCACTTGCGCGATGAGAACTTGAAAAATCTCTAAGTCTTGAAATTCGTTACAAATGAGGAGGGGGGTCTTCTATTTATAGGAAAACTGGATCCCCTGCGCAGGGGCGCGCAAGTCACTCCTTGGCGCGCAACACATCTCCCTAGCCTCTGTCACGCTACTCACTTGTGTGACCTACACAAATACTTGCGTGACCTTTTTTCCTTTACCATATTTTGACGTTATGATATTGAAAAACAATAGGCGCGCAAGTTTCCAGTCTTCTTAGGAATCGGCGCCCAAGTATCTTCATGGCGCGCAGGTCACTTGCACGACCAGCCCAAAACTTGCGCGTCTCTTATCCCTTTGTCAGTTTCCCATTTTCTAATATTGAAAAACAAATGGCGCGCAATTTTCCTCTTCATCTAGTACACGGCGCACAAGTATCTTTGACAAAAACACTTATCTCCATGTATTGATATTCAGGCCCAAACATTCGGCAAACACTGGGAAACGGCGCCACCTACAATACTGTTGTATGCTTGAACTGTATGATCTCTTTGTGGGTACACATTCTGAACATTCACTGCTGATTGACAACAAACAAAAACCATACTCCAAATCATGCATAGAAGGCCATGGTTCTAAAAATCTCACCCTTTGGGTTTTTTGGAAATCAGAAATTAAATTCAATAGAGCTCCATCCATGTGAAAACCAAAAACAAAAGAATCAACTCAGCCAACACTCTATGTCTATGTGAGCAATTCTTGGAGTAGAAAACAATAGAGGAAGCTTGAATTGGGTTCCAATGTTTTCCTTATCATTCTTCTCATAATTGGGTTCCAATGTTTTCCTTCTCATTCTTCTCACCAAATAAGCATTACTTGCCTGAATTTATGTTTTCCTTCTCATTATTCTCACCACAGAAGCATTACTTTCCTGAATTTATGTTTTCGTTCTCATTCTTCTCATCACAGAAGCATTACTTGCCTGAATTTATTCCTTTCTCCCCCATTGACAATAAACCCAAAGGCCAGTAATTTGTGCAACGTTCAGCTAAAACCATAATCCCCCTAGATAGTATCTCCCCAATAAACCTGCATCATAGCCATAAATAGATAAAATAGTTATCACAAACGGGGAGAGGGGTAATGCATAACCTCTTTATGCATTGGGAGGTGACTGAACACCGAGGTTCAACCGATGATTATCAAACTCAGCCGTGGATAGTGGTTTGGTCAGGATATCTGCCACTTGCTCATCAGTTCCCACATGATCCATTCTAATCACCCCTTGTTCCTCTTTTTCCTTGATAAAGTGATACCTGATTTCAATATGTTTCGTACGGGAATGATGAACAGGATTCTTTGTAAGATAAATTGTGCTCTTGTTATCACATTAAATCACCATAGGTTGCTTTACCTCATCACCAATATCTGTTAATTGTTTCTCCATCCATAGTAGTTGAGTGCATGCCTTTGTGGTAGAGATATGCTCAGCTTCAACAGTACTAAGAGAAGTACTTTCTTGTTTCTTTCTCAACCAGACAACACATTTCTGTCCAATATAGAAAGCTCCACCACTAGTTGACTTTCTTTCTACCACATCACCAGCCCAGTCAGCATCAGAAAACATTGATAATTTATTGTCCCTACCTGCAGTAAAAAATAACCCAAAGGTATGTGTACCTTGAATGTACCTCATGATTCTTTTTACTACCGCCATATGTTCCTCCGTTATTTTACTCAGAAAGTGGGCCACAAGTCATGTGGCAAAGACAATATCTGGTCGTGTCGCTGTCAGGTACAGTAGGATTCCAATGATCCTCTTGTACAAGGTGGGATCAACAAAGTCCCCATCCTCATGCTTTCTATATTTAGTTCCAACTGCAATCGGAGTTGACATTGGTTTGGAGTCTAGCATATTAAACTTCTTCAACATCTCTATTGCATAATTTTCCTGAGAAATGAAAGTGTATTCCTTCTTTTGAATCACCTACAGCCCCAAGAAATATGTGAGATCCCCAATCATAGACATTTCAAACTCTGATTTCATGTGGTTGGAAAATTCGTCCACTGATTTTTTCCTGCTGCCACCAAATATGATATCATCAACGTGGACTAGAACCATGAATTGACCTTTTGGAGAATTATTCACATAGAGATTGTGATCAACTCCTCCTCTTTTGAATTCCAACTTCTTGAAATATGAATCCAGCTGTGAGTACTACGCCCGTGGTGCCTGCTTCAAACCATATAGATCTTTCTTCAGTTTGCAGACCTTTGTTTCATCAGTACCCAAAACAAAGCCCACTGGTTGTTCAATGTAGACTTATTCTTTGAGTACACTATTCAAGAATGCTGTCTTGACATCCATTTGATATACTTTATATCCACTTTGGAGTTCCATGGCAAGTAAAATCCCGATTGACTCCATTCTGTGCACTGGAGCAAAGGTTTCTTCAACATCAATACCTTCAATCTGGGAGTATCCTTTACATACCAGTCGTGCCTTATTTATGATGAAACTTCCATGCTCATCAAACATATTTTTGAAGATCCATTTAGTATCAATCACATTTTGACCTTCGGGTCTCTGGACAAGATCCCATGTATAATTCTTGTCAATCTTATCTAATTCATCATTCATGGCTTTCACCCAGGATTCATCATTTGCAGCTTCTTTAAATTAGGATTATAGAGACCCGAAGCTTGATGTACATGGATATTACATTAATTTTGTGGAATACATAATAAATAACAAAAACAGACACCCAAGGACCGTAATAGTTTAGTGTCTTTGGAAACATGGAACGTAATCTTCTAATCATGGTGAAAGATCTTCAACATCTCCCATAAAGATCTTCCACTTTTTGTTTCCTTACCTAAAACCTTTATTTTGATCATGGGGGAAAATAAAACATAAAAAGGGTGAGCTCAAATGCTCATTAAGGGTCAGCATGGATAAAATAAAACATACCATATACATTTGAACTTAAAAACATGAACATAATGTTTAAACATCAAAATCTTGAGCAACGACATAAAACATGGAATTACATAAGGCATAAAACATAATGGAACATAAAACATGATAAAATAGCATGGGAATAAAACATGTAATTTTTGAATCTATTAAGCACATGTAATTATTTCCATAGTAGCCAAGGCATTGCTGCCAAGACCATCTTAGTGGACAAAGTCCCATTCTGAATCGAGTTCACTCCTCGTTTCAGTCCTGTAACACTGAACCAGATTAACTTACCATTCCAGCCATGTCTATCTCATGATATATAAATCATTACCCAGTGAATTGGAGTTAGATATAGGTCCCACCCATCTCATAATGAAATCATTCTTACTTGTGCCACAAAATAAACATACATCATTCATAATAACCCAACGAATAAAATGGGTTTCATAAACATCATCCCATCATCACATAATTAATATAAAAGAAATGGATATCATTTAATAATAAGAAAAGTGAAACCATGATAATTGAAACATACACATGTGAAATAATGTCATCTTAGATGAAAATGGTTTTGATAAAACACTTGAAATGAATTATTGAGAAAAATATCCTTTTTTCTTCAAAATCATTTTCTTTTAACAAAATGTCATGCAATTTTAAAAGAAAAGGATTTTTTTGAAAATATTCATGAAATATTTTGTGGGAAGCTTCATTAAAATAATTCATTATAAAACCGTAAACAATCCTTTCATGCCGTATAAGTTAAAAAAACATTCATCTCGTACTTTTGCTGGGAAAGTCAAAAAGTACCTCGTAAAAGAAAGATTCCATACAAACCATGTAGTAAAAGTCAAAAATGGGTAAAAATGACATTAAACATACATGAAACCATTTTTAGGAAACATGGACATGGATGATAACAATAACCCCAGTAAATACTTACGAATAAACAATCTCAGATAAGAATGAGATTGGAATAATTATCCCTTACCATAGGTCTGATATGCTTCGTACTTATCCGAAACTCCTGTATAATGATTTAAATAATGTAATTGACTTATTACAGAATCATATTCATTGTTATGATATCATATATGGTTCACTTATGACTTTATATTACCCGTTCTTTTGTAAATTCCATGTTAAAGTGTGTTTTGGGTAAAATCGTTTCATTTGTCATCCGTGTTTTGACTTGTAATTATTCATATGATTACTTAGATCATGATTAATTAATTCCAGAATATAAAACATGATTTATATATAATATATATTCAGAATATACATATATATAATAGATCTATAAATGAAAATAAATACACCGTTCATGGAGACGGTAGGTCGTACGTACGCATGAACGTTGTTTTTGTTTCCTCACTGAATTGAATGGAATTAATTAGATGTCATACATATATATATACATAAATCCAGTATCATTATTATGTCATATATTTCATTATTACTTATTATATATACTTTATAATCTTTCATGAATGGTTAATCATTGATAATGAATCTCATCGCGTCATGGAGACGGTATTCCGTACGTACGCACGAGCGATGATATCGTTCCCATGATCGTGGAATTTTATTGAAGTGTATGTATACTATTAAATAATTAATATCACTTTAAAATAATAATATATAGTTATTATTTACACCATTATACCCATCCAAGTAAGGTGGTGGTGGAAAATAGATTACACCACGGCGTGGAGACGGTATTTTGTACGTACGCACGTGCGGTGATTTCATTTTCCATAGGATGGATAGATGGTTAAATAGTGTTGTTTCATAATTATAATAACATATCAATATATTAGTGATACTGATGTTATTACTTCATAATGAAAAAACCTAAGAAGAATAAGTGGAAGAAGAAATAAAGTTGAAAGAATCGGTAACGGACATTACCTCTTTTTTGAAGCGCCTCTTTGAGACCTCCTCTTAGGGCACTAAAAATGGTCTTTGAAGAAGACCAAAACCTATAGGATGTTTCTATGGAAGTGGAGAAGATAATTTGGTATGGGTTGGACGAGCTTGAAGGCTCAAAGTGGTGTGAGGAAGAGAGGGAGGAGGTTCCCTTTTATAAGGGATGAGAGGGGCACCTTTGGAAAAACTAAAAATATTATTTTATTATATAGAAATATTCGGTTTTTAATAGCTCCAAATTGATTTATTTCGAATATAATGTTGGGATGGGTCGAAATACCCTCATCCAATAAAATTTATACAAGTTTAGGTTTCTGTTTTAACCTTATCATTTAGATTTAACCTTAAGATAAATAATTTTACTTTTACAGTGTCTTCTTGTTTTCTTACACTATAAGGTTAATAAACTTACTATAAAAAGCCAAACTAACCCCAATTTGTTTATTATTAAGATACATAACCTTATCTAAGTCATTTTTCCGAACCTTATATTTTTAGGAATAACATAAAAATTTATAATATAATATTTGTTTTAAAAACTATTTAATGTCAATTTTGACACTATTTGGTAATTGATTTTTGTGAAAATCATAAAGAATGATTAGTTCTAAAGAAGATAATTAAATCAATACTAAAATGTCATATTAACATATAAAATTATTGTATTTAATAAAAAGTCTCAAATTACATTTCTTTGGGTATTTATAAGATTAATTATGTCAATATTTCATTAATATGATAATTACTGCATCATCATTGTTTCATAAATAAATTAACTTATTTTAAGTATAAAAATTATAAATAAAATACCATTATGTCAGAAATATTGTTATATTTCTAATTAATATTTATAGTCTAATTTATCTTATGAATATCCCTATATTAAAAATGATCTAGTTATTAAACATTGATTTTAACTATTTTAACCCTTCTTTAAATAAATTAATAATAAATGTCCTATTCTAATCCAAGTGGGCCTAAATGGTCATCTTTTATTACTAATGTTTTTTGGTCGAATTTCACTTATCTAATAGAATTAGAACATGTGTTAGGGTAATAATAATAACACTTTTACCCTGAATTACCCTATTTACTTTTAACAGTGGTTAAAAAAGTAAAAAGTTACTATTCACCAAAAATCATTTTCATCTTATTGAACCACATTTTAGTCCTTGATATTAACTGTGTCTCTCGGATTTTAGAAATTCCACTCACATAAGTGGTAAAATTATGTTTTATGAAAAATTCAGTTTTTTTAACTACCACTTAGTGGTTTCACTATTAATCAAAAAATGAAAATTTCCAGAAAAATACCAAAATTTAGGCCTAAGATATATTTGATATTATGAATTCAAAAATGATGACTATTTTATCAAATTCAAAACATATCAGTTTCATTAATTAAATTTGAAATTAATTCCCGTCGTCAAAACAAATCTCGTGTTTTTAAGAAACAATAACTATCAAAAGGTTGATACTTGTTTATATCCAATTTCATAGTGAAATTAATTCCAATGACCAACATTGGATTAAATGGTAAAAATATATTATAATTACACTTTAAAACCAATTAAAAATATAATCTAACCATATAAATTAATGCGATGAAAAAAGTTGTTTTTAATTAAAATATAGTGTGTTATTACTATTCACTAAAATATGAAAGTTATCAGAATAATATGAAATATTTATCCAAAGTCAATTTTTATACCCCAATTCCAAGGAAAGAATTTTATTTTGTCCAATTGAACTTATATACATTTCAAAAACACGATTTATGGTGGGTGCGCCATCAAAAGGTGGCAAAACTACATTTTTTGAAAAATACTTATTTTACTCGAAAAATTGATATTGTTCTCATACCATGTTCTAGAAAATGTGTAAGATGAATAATAACGTTATAAAATTCAAAATGTAGTTGATACTATTCATAACGGCTACTTCATAATAATATTATAATTATATATCGTTGTTTAGTGAAGCCTGGTATTGTGTACAACACACGCTATCGAGAAAGTCGTGATTGCGTGTAATGCAGGCCAAGTCAGGGTTGCGTGTTTTGCAAGACTCCTCCGTTGTTTCATATAACATAATCAAAACATATTTCATTTATACATTGAATATATAAATATATACACTATCAAAATTGTGTGTAACATGATCCAAGAATAGTGTTGTGTATACTACAAGCTCATACGGTGATGTGTGTAATGCAAGGTAATCCTGTTGTAGCATACAACACAAGACATCAATGATATTAAAAGAATATTTTTCATAAAATCTCTGGGTGTTACATTCTACCCCTCTTAAAATTAATTTTTCCCTCAAAATTCGTCGGGGTTATAAATTGTTTACTACTCGAATGTTTGTTTAATAGAAACTCACATCGTAAAAAAGAATACCAAAACTTGGCTTTAAAAATTAAAGTATGAAATGTAATGGTTACCCAAATTAACTCATTACTGGGTTTCCACATAGGAGAATATAGGTGAAAATATGGATATGGAAGTGAAACCTAACCATCATGTTCTGATGGAGAGTGGTAGAGAAGATGGCTATGAAAAATCCAACAATCACAAAGCTATAGATTTGTGATGATCTAAGGTACCATCTGATTCATCGGATATAAGGGATCTAGGACAACATTTTTTGTTTTCTAGATCATTTCCCTAAAGTTGATGAATGAAAAGAAATACTTACCTTATTTTGGTACAATCTCACTGTTGTTCGTGAGTTTAACAATTTCCACTTTATCCCTTAACGAAATGAAGTTGAATTTGTTATTCGTGATGTGTTAGCAGATCATGTGATAGAATGATGGGTCATTCCATCTGTTTCAAACAAAAGGTTAGGAAAATTTATAAGTCCATATTATGGTTATATTAATCGTATATGGTTCCAAAAATTAACTTATACTTCATATATCATACCACTTAATAAAATAAAACTAGTTTCTACTAAACATGTACTTCATGTAGGCCAGTGGTAGGCGATAAAGGTGAGTCGCACTTCGGTTGTGGGTTCGATTCCCACAGCCTTGTCCGACGCGATGGGTTGTCACCCATCCTATAGGTTTTCCTTTTTCTAAAACTACATTACTATAACATCCCATCAACAATATCGAAAAAAGTTATATCCTTAAACAATACTAACTTATGTCCAACATAATCCATTCCAATATTTAGGCTTTTCTAAAATACTTCGGTCCATGCTCATAGTATAATGAAAATGATTACTTGAAATGTCATCAACCAAGAATGTGAATACCATCATTTATCCCCCATATATCTTGTTGGTCACATTCCAATCATGTGAATACCTTAATCATGTATTCTATTGAAAAATGAATACTCATTAAACCTTAGTGAAAACATGAATGCTGTCAAAAGATAACTCTTTCCACATACCAAAATCGAAAAATTCTATATACTCAAACCATGATATAACCTTCTCCTTATATCAGTCATAACCTCATGAATACTATCAAACGTTTAATTTTCTCCTTATCCCTTCATTATGCGCATATCATCTAATTTCCAAAAATATCCGAATAACCTTTCATGGTTACTGGTACCATTAATCATACACATTCAAAACTTAAGGAAAGCCAATAGTGTAACAATCCTTAGATGTCTCTTTATTCCATAGTACCATGAGATTACTTATACAAAATTACACTTGATAAACATGTAATCATTCCATTACCTTCTTAAACCACTGACCGAGCTTCAACAATTCTTTTATCTCACATATCATTTGTAGTCTCCTCATCATCATCAACATAAATAATACCCATACGACCGTACTGATTCTCTTCATGAGACTTTCTCTTGGGGCATTGGTTTTCATAATTCCAATACATTCCACATTTAAAACATTTAACCATTGTTGATGTCATAGAAATACCATTATCCTTGTCCATGGTGTTAACTGAACCTTTTACTTTTCACTTACTGGCTTTGTGTCCTTATTTTCCACTCCCAAAGTATCTTCCAGTTCCTCTGAAACATTCTCCATGATGCCTCTTCCCACATGATTTACATAGGGGAAATTGAACTTTCTTTCCTCTATGATTATCATGAAACTCCATCTTTCTCTTATTAGCCGAGTCAGGATTCTTACCAAATTTGAGTTTATTGATCATATTATGAGATTGATGATTCTGCATATTAATGATGTTTGGACTTCCAAATCTCGTTTCATTTGGTTTCTCATGAAGAATATCATTCCATTATCCGTCATATCCTCCATTGTCGTGAATCTTCCTATTTCCAGCCATTTTCTAAAACCAAAAAAGTATAGTTTGAGAGGAAAAAATCATGCTAGGGAAAAAATCATAGTAAAGGGGGAGTAACTTCAATATCTAACATCTTAGGTTAAATTCACAGATCATTACCGTAGTTCTAGGACTATATCCTATACGTATACTTATCCTTAGGGACATCCCTAGACATACCTTTGAAATATATCTAGGGATCTCACTAACATTTTCGCATCCTAGTTTCCAAAGGTTGACTAAACCATTCCTCTGATACCAACTGTAGAGACCCGAAGCTTGACGTACATGGATATTACATTAATTTTGTGGAATAATTAATACATAACAAAAACAGACACACAAGCACCGTAAAAGCTTAGTGTCTTTGGAAACTTGGAACGTAATCTTCTAATCGTGGTGAAAGATATTCAACATCTCCCATAAAGAACTTCCACTTTTTGTTTCCTTAACTAAATCCTTTATTTTGATCATGGGGGAAAATAAAACATAAAAAGGGCGAGCTCAAATGCTCAGTAAGGTTAAGCATGGATAAAATTAAACATACCATATACATTTGAACTTCAAAACATGAACATAATGTTTAAACATCAAAATCTTGAGCAACGACATAAAACATGGAAGTACATAAGGCATAGATCATAATGGAACATAAACCATTTTAAAATAGCATGGGAATAAAACATGTTATTTTGGCATCTATTAAGCACATGTAATGATTTTCATTGTAGCCAGGGCATTGCGTCCAAGACCATCTTAGTGGACAAAGTCCCATTCTGAATCGAGTTCACTCCTCGTTTCAGTCCTATAACACTGAACCGGATTAACTTACCATTCCATTCATGTCTATCTCATGAGATATAAATCTTTACCCAATGCATTGGAGGGATATATAGGTCCCACCCATCTCATAATGATATCATTCTTACTTGTGCCACAAAATAAACATACATCATTCACAATAACCCAACTAATAAAATGGGTTTCATAAACATCATCCCCCCATCACATAATTCATATAAAAGAAATGGATATCATTTAATAATAAGAAAAGTGAAACCATGATAATTGAAACATACACATGTGAAATAATGTCGTCTTAGATGAAAATGGTTTTGATAAAACACTTAAAATGAATTCTTGAGAAAAATATCCTTTTTTCTTCAAAGTAATTTTCTTTTAACAAAATTTCATGAAATTTTAAAAGAAAGGATTTTGTTGAAAATAGTCATGAAATATTTTGAAGGAAGATTAATGAATATAATTCTTTATAAAACCGTAAAAAATCCTTTCATGCAGTATAAGTTAAAAAACCATTCATCTCGTACTTTTTCCAGAAAAGTCAAAAAGTACCTCGTAAAAGAATGATTCCATACATACCATGTAGTAAAAGTCAAAAATGGGTATAAATGAGATTAAAAATACATTAAACCAATTTTAGGAAACAAGGACATGGATGAGAACAATAACCCCAGTAAATAGTTACGAATAAACAATCTCGGATAAGAATGAGATTGGAATAATTATCCCTTACCTTAGGTCCGATATGCTTCGTACGTATCCGAAGCTTCTGTATAATGATTTAAATAATGTCACTGAATTATTACATAATCATATTCATTGTTATGATATCATATATGGTTCACTTATGACTTTATATTACCCGTTCTTTTGTAAATTCCATGTTAAAGAGCGTTTTGGGTAAAATCATTTCATTTCTCGTCCGTGTTTTGACTTGTAATTATTCATATGATTACTTAGATCATGATTACTTAATTCCAGAATATAAAACATGATTTATATATAATATATATTTATAATATATATATATAATAGATCTATAAATGGAAAAAAAATACACCGTTCATGGAGACGGTAGGTCGTACGTACGCATGAACGTTGTTTTCGTTTCCTCATTGAATTGAATGGAATTAATTGGATGTCATACATATATATATACATAAATCCAGTATCATTATTATGTCATATATTTCATGATTACTTATTATATATACTTTATAATCATTTATGAATGGTTAATCATTGAGAATGAATCTCATCGCGTTGTGGAGACGGTATTCCGTACGTACGCACGAGCGATGATATCATTCCCATGATCATGGAATTTTATTGGAGTGTATGTATACTATTACATAATAAATATCAATTTACAATAATCATATATAGTTATTATTTACACCATTATACCCATCCAAGTAAGGTGGTGGTGGAAAATAGATTACACCACGGCGTGGAGACGGTATTCCATACGTACACACGCGCGGTGATTTAGTTTTCCATAGGATGGATAGATGGTGAAATAGGGTTGTTTTATACTTATAATAACATATCAGTATATCAATGATACTGATGTTAATACTTCATAATGAAACAACCTAAGAAGAAGAAGTGGAATAATAAATAAAGTTGAAAAAATCGGTAACGGACATTACCTCTTCTTTGAAGTGCCTCTTTGAGACCTCCTCTTACGGCACTAAAATTGGTCTTTTAAGATGACCAGAACCTCTAGGATGTTTCTATGGAAGTGGAGAAGAGAATTTGGCAGGTTTGGTACGAGCTTGATGGCTCAAAGTGGTGTGAGGAAGAGAGGGAGGAGGTGCCCCTTTATAAGGGAGGAGAGGGGCACCTTTGGAAAAACTAAAAATATTATTTTATTATAAAGCCATATTTTGTTTTTAATAGCTCCAAATTGATTTATTTCTAAGATAATGTTGGGATGGGTCGAAATCCTCTCATCCAATAAAATTTAGACAAGTTTAGGTTTCTATTTTAACCTTATAAGTTAGATTTAACTTTAAGATAAATAATTTTACTTTTACCGTGTCTTCTTGTTTTCTTACACTATAAGGTTAATAAACATAAAATAAAAACCCAGAAGAACCCCAAGATGTTTATTATTAATATAAATAACCTTATCTAAGTCATTTGGTCGAACCTTAGATTTTTAGGAATAAAATAACAATTTATAATATAATATTTTTTTTAAAAACTATTTTATGTCAATTTTGACACTATTTGGTAATTGATTTTTTTGAAAATCATAACTGGATGACTAGTTCGAAACAAGTTTATTAAATCAATACTAACATGTCATATTAACATAGAAAATTATTCTAATTCATAAAAAGTCTCATATTACATTTATTTGGGTATTTATAACATCAATTATGTCAATATTTCATTAATAAGATAATAACTGCATCATCATTGTTTCATAAATCAATTAACTTTTTTTAAGTCTAAATATTATAAATAAAATACGATTATGTATGAAATCTTTTTATATTTCTAATGAATATTTATAGTCGAATTTATCTTATGTATAACCCTATATTAAAAATGGTTTAGTTATTAAACATTAATTTTAACTATTTTAACACTTCTTTAAATAAATTAATAATAAATGTCCTAATCTAATCCAAGTTGGCCTAAATGGTCATATTTTATTCCTATGGTTGTTTTTGGTCGCATTACACTTATCCAATAGAATTAGGACATGTGTTAGGTGTAGGATCGAAATATAGTATGAGATGCTCAATATACAAGAGGGGGGGTGAATTGTATACTTTAAAAATTCCTTTGGAACCTTTAAAGTTAGTTAAGAATAACTATGTTTTCCTTAAGTAAAGGAAAAGGCTAAGTTTAAAAAAGTTAAACTAAGAAAATTCACAACACCTCTAACACCGAACTAAACTTGGAAAGTGATTCCAAAAGTAGGTTCCGGAAATATGGTTCCGGAGATTGAAACTTAACAAACAATTACAATATGATATTCTACCTTAAAGCGTATAGAATCTAAATGAATCAGAGTACAAATAAGGAAGTATAAGAAAGTTATACTTTCCTTATAATACAAAATGCAATGGAATAAAAAAAAGTAGTAGAACTACTAGTAACAAGATATAAGTCTTTTAACCCAAAGAGAAGGGTATCCAACAACCTTGGATAAAGGTACCTTGATTTATACTTTCAAGCAAGTCTGTCTTACCCACACCAGGGTAAGCCCTCGATACGAAGATCAGAGTCTCTGTCTTGATATCCCCGCAAGCCCTCAACTTCAAGGTAGTAGGCAACCTCTGTCTTCCTCAGCAAGAAAGCCCTCGAACTTTAAGGTAGTCGGAAACCTCTGTGTTCCTCAGCAAGAAAGCCCTCGAACATTAAGGTAGTCGGAAACCTATGTCTTCCTATCCCCGGAATCCCTAGAATGTAATCACCAACATTCCGAGTCGCACGAAGCTTTTGAGATTTAATAAGAGCCTCTCTCTCTAGAATTCACTTCAACAGCATGTAAGCACAAAACTCAGTCGTTTTTCCAACAGCTACGAGCTCTTTCAAATGAGCTCCTATTTATAGGTAAGGTCGGCTCCTTCTCCAACGGTCATATTTTCCTTAACGATCGGAGGGACCTGTACACATGTCACTTAGACAACAGTTAGTTTATAACAAAACAGACGACATCGTTTTATAACAAAACAAGTTTAACAGAATGTATGACATCGTTTTAAACTCTAACATAAATGTTCGGAATGGAAACTTTGGAGTGAAGGTTCGGAGTGTAAGGAACAACAATACAGAGTAGACTAATTTTAGAAGTGTAAGCAAGATAAAAGTTCGGAGTCTAACAAAGATATTTTTTGGAGTCTGAATTAATTCAGAGTGTATAAAACAAAGATACTCAAATTCTGTTTAATAGGTGAATTCAGAATCAGAATTCGGAATAGGAATTCTTCATCGGAAATCGTAATGAGAATTCGTCATTAGAATTCATACTGAGAATTAGTCATCAGAATTCTTAATGGGAATTCTTCATTGGAATTCGTACTGAGAATTCGTCATCAGAATTCGTAATGAGAATTCTTCATTGGAATTCGTACTGAGAATTCGTCATCAGAAATCGTAATGAGAATTCATCATTAGAATTCGTACTGAGATTTCGTCATCAGAATTCGTAATGAGAATTCGTCATTGGAATTCGTAATGAGAATTCGGAATGAGATTTCTTCATTAGAATTCGTAATGAGAATTCTCTATCAGAATTCGTAATGGGAATTCTTCATTAGAATTCATAATTGGAATTCGGAATGAGATTTCTTCATTAGAATTCTTAATGAGAATTCTTCTTCAGAATTCGTATCTTGAATCTGGAATAGAACTTAGTCAGAGTTCATATCCGGAATTCGGAATGAAACTTCCTTATAGTTCTTATCCAGAATCCGAATCCTAAAACAGAATGCTTTATATCAAAGTTTCAATGATTCTGAGAAAATTAATCCGAAACTTATACTTAAGAAAAATATGGATGAAAATATGATAAGGATAATTTTTCTTATAAAAGCGATTTTCCTTAAGAAAGTAATTTTCCTTATAAAAGCAATTTTCCTTATAAAAGAAATTTTCCTTATAAAAGAAATTTTCCTTAAGATAAGGTGTTTGTGATTTTCAAAACAAGAAGGAATGGAAAATTCATAAGGAAAACCTTATTGACTCAACAATCTCCCCCTTTTTTGGAAAGCACAAACATCCTTACGAAAAAAAATTCTAAGAAGAAAGAAAGATATTAATGCTTATATCCCTTGCTTTAAGGATATAGATGAATACGACTAACTCCCCCTTAGGCTTTGAAACTCTAAGGATCGTATTCATATTTCCAGAGTGATCTTTCATAAGAAGGTCTTCTTTAAGAAAAACTCCCCCTTAAACAATCTCTTATTAGAGTTGTTTTTCCTTGGGTATTTTTTCTTTCTCCCCCTTTGATAAACTCTTATTATAGTTCCTCTTTTTCTTAAGGATCTTTTCCTTCTCCCCCTTTGTGATTTTCAAAAAGAATTGGGGGGAATGGAAAAAAAATAACAAAGTACCTGAAATATTAGTAATGATAACAATGGAAACGAGATACACAATTTTCATTAGATTTGGAATGTCAGTAACAAAAAGAATACAACAAAAAGATCGGATTTGGTTATTTTGGATCTTTCTCCTTCGACATGAGACCCTTAAGAATAGTATTGATATTCTTCAGGTATTTATGATCTTCTTCAGCTTTCTTCTCTAAGACCACTATTCTTGCGGATTGAGCTTCAATTTTTTCTTCCTGGGCTTTTAGCTTTTCTTCCTGAGCTTGGATCTTTTCTTCCTGAGCCTTCATCCTTTCTTCAAAATAGATCCGATGATCCCTTTCAGATTTCTAGTTCTGAGAAACAGAATTCAGTTTCCCATTCAGATCCCTGACTTCTTGGACCCGGAAGTTCTTTTCTTCAGTCATCTTTTCTTCAAAGGAGGAAGTCAGCTCATTTATCTTCTTGTCCTAGGTCTCAAAGGCATCATTAAAATTGTCTTGAAACTCATCGAATAGCCTCATCTCTTCCACAGTCTTTTTATACCAGCTTGTCATCCTCTTGCAAGATCTTTTATGAGATTTGTAACCAACAAAGAAGGTTTTGAACTGAACCTCAATCTCAACGCACTTATCCATAACCATAGATACGGAGTCGTTTTTCCGATTTAAGGCATGTTGGAGCATTTGGCATCTTGAATCAATACATGAGAAGGTCGGAATGGTTCCCACCAACTTCTTTAAGGACTGAACAACAAAGTCATGCCCCAACGAGGATGACTCCGAATCTGAAATCTTGCTAGGAGAGTTTTCTTCCTCAATAAGCTCCAACTTTCTCTTTGAAGAACTACTAGCTACCTTTCTCTTCCTTTCTCCTGAGCTCGGAGTATCAGCAAGAATTTGCTTCCCCTTATCTTTTTTCGGAATTGAGTCTTGTTCCGGAGTTCTCTTCTCACTATCAGATACTTGAACGACATTATCTTCATCAGCAACTTCATGAACCCCTATGATTTCCTTCTGAGAAACATCAAGTAAAAGATGTTCTTCATCTCCATGATAAGAAACTTCTTCTTCTCCTTTCTCTTCTTCCATTGCTGGAGTAACTAACTTCGAAGATTCAGTTTCTGAAGTCCGGAGTGATAAGTGTTCCGAAGGTGTTCCCTTGAAATCATCTACTTGTTTCAGCACATCTCCGGTTTCACCACTTCCTTCAGCACCCTCTTCTACTTGTTCCACTACCTCAACTTCCTCAGTATTCTTAGCAACAGCATCTTCCGGAGCAGCGAAATTCCTTCCTGGAGTCTCAGGTAGAGATTCCATGGAGAAAGATCTCGGAAATGGAATAGTTGCTGAAACCATTTCATTGAATTTTAACAAGGCCTCAGCTACCTCAGCCTCGGACATCTTCTTCTTAAGCTTCTTTTCCTTAGCTTGTTTTTCAAGCTCATCAGCAGTCTTCTCCTTCAGAGACTTAGCCTCCGCAGGGTCCAATCCGAACTGCGGATCCCCTTCTTTCCTTTTCTCTTTATCAGCTCTCCACTTTGTAACAACCTCATCAGGATAGGCTTTCTTCTTCTTAGGCTCTGGAGGTGCGGAATGGACTTCCATAGACTTAGGATTCTCTGCTTGTTCTTCCACTTCTTTCAGCTTTCTCTTCCTTACTGGCTTAGATGATTCCGGATCAGCAGATTTCGGAGCCACTTCTTCTTGAGCAGGTAAATCAAAGAACTCACCCGTTTCCTTGTTGAAAGCCACATCCATCCTTTTCGGAGTACCATCGATGACCAGCATGATCTTGCAAACTCTTGGATTAGATTTTCAAGCCTCCTTGAAAGACTCAAGGCACCGAACAATTAATTTGGAGATGATTGCTGGATATATAATAATCTGAGCTCTCAGATTTCCTTTCTTAAAATTTTCAAGAGTAAGAAGAATATGCTTCATCAAGTTAAACTTCCTTAGATTTATCAGGAAATCTAAGATATAGATCTCACTCTTCTTCAAGCTATCTTTATCACCTTTCCTCGGTACGATAAGTCCTTGCACCCATAACTCCAGAATCCGGATGTTTGTAGATAGACTTGCAATCTTCGGAGCCTTGTCATCAGCCAGTCCGAGAGTTTCTAAGGCCTTTTCCTTGTTGAAACTACCCTTGGAATCCGGCAACACATGCGAAATAAACTCGGCTTCTCCTTCATAAGATAGTCCTACCAAGCTTGCAGCCTTGGTGTGAGAAAGCTTGTAAGTCTTGCCATAAGACTTAAAAGAGAAATTCTCCCTATTATCTTCCTTGAAGAAAGAAACTGACTCATAAAACTCAACAAGTAAGTCTGAGTACACTTCATCTAGGTTCCCGGTTTTTGACACCGCAACATCTTCCCAGCCATTCAACTTAATATTCTTTGAAATGATAGAATCGTAGTTGCTGAAGAAATTCGGATGGACCAACCTTTCTCTGTAAACTAACCACTAAGAAATAGGCTTGGTGGATGACATTTCTTGAGATGCTAACTCCGCAGACATTCGGATCTGAAGTCCTCTAGGATGTTCGGAACGGAGGAGACTGAAGTTCAGAATGGCCTTAAATCAGAGAGTCAGAGCTTCATGACGCAAGAGCTTGAAACCAATGTGGGACGAGTATTTGGGTCCACTTTATATAGGCAACGAGATGATGGTTCACCTTCCACGGTTGATCTAACGGTTGGAATTAGCTGAGATCAGATCTGACGGTTGAAAGATTGAATCCGATCTTTTTGAGTTTTTTTATTAAAACATAGAGTTAAGAAAACTATAATCCGAAATCATAAAACAAGAAAATTCCAGCAAGTAAAATATGACTACGAAAACTTCAGTAGGGTAACCATACCTTTCGGATTGGCTTAGGAGGATTATTCGTAATGGGTAATATAACACAGACTAGAGAAAAAAAAACTTTATTGAGAGAAGACAGATTTCGAAAAAACCTTACTATGAAAAATAAGCTTAGTACGAAAAACTCATTACGGAACATTCATTACGGAAAACTCAGTACGAAAAACAAACTTAAGAATAAAATCAGTACGAAGAACTTAGTACGAAAAATACATTACGAAGAATTTTAGTACGAAAAACAACTGGTACAAAAATATCTGGTTATGAAACTGCCAGTACGTAAATTTTCATTCCGGAAATTTCCAATACGAATACTTCCATTCCAGAAGTGTTCTGTACGAGAATGTCCAATTTGGAAAATTTTAGTTCCAGAATTTCCATTCCATAAATCTTCATTCTGAAAAGTTTGAAAACAAATTTTGAAAAACTTTGTTAAACAAACAATCAAATGTACTCCCCCTTTGAAAAGGAGTTTATTACTGTAAGGAGACTTTTTCAACAGAAAGTTATTTAAGAAAGATTACCTTATGGTTATCATTCCTAAATTCTGTTTAATATATTCAAGTCTATCAGATGGCAAAGATTTTGTGAAAATATCAGCAATTTGATCTTGCATTCCGATAAACTGAAGAATAATATCTCCTTTGAGTGTGTGATCCCTAAGAAAGTGATGCCTAATATCTATGTGTTTTGCACGGGAGTGATTTGAAGGGTTATTACTTAGGTCAATGGCACATGTGTTATCACACAAAATTTGAGTTTTAGTAAAACTCAAGCCATAGTCTGTGAGTGTGTGTTGCATCCACAACACTTGTGCACAACAACTTCCAGCTGCTACATATTCAGCTTCAGCAGTGGAAAGTGCTACAGAATGTTGCCTCTTGCAGGACCAAGAAACTAGAGAATCTCCTAAGAAATGACATGTTCCGGATGTACTCTTTCTATCCATTCTACATCCACCAAATTCAGCATCAAAAAATCTTTTTAGAACAAAATCATTTCCAGAAGTATAAAATAATCCTAGATCCATGGTTCCCTTAAGGTAGCGAAAAATTCTTTGTACTGCCTTTAAGTGAGATTCCATAGGATTGGATTGATATCTTGTACATAAGCATACTGAAAACATTAAGTCTGGTCGACTAGATGTTAAGTAAAGTAGACTTCCTATCATACCTCTAAAAGATGTTTGACCTACTAGTTTCCCAGCTTCATCAAGATCTAAAGAGTTTGAGGTTCCAATGGGAGTACTTATACTCTTAGTGTTGTCATAACCATACTTTTTCAGAAGATCTTTAATATACTTATGTTGAGATATGTAGGTTCCTTCTGGTTTTTGAGAAATTTGAAAGCCAAGGAAAAATTTTAATTCACCCATCATACTCATTTCAAACTTATATTTCATTAGACTAGCAAAAGAGTCAGTCAAAGATTGCTGAGTTGAACCAAATATAATGTCATCAACATAAATTTGAACAATCAAAACATTTTTCTTATCTTTCTTTATAAAAAGATTTGGATCTGCATTTCCCTTAACATAGTTATTTTGAAGCAAAAATCCAGTGAGTCTATTATACCATGATCGTGGGGATTGTTTAAAGCCATACAAAGCTTTGGTAAGTCTAAAAACATGATCCGGATGTTTTGTATCTTCAAATCCATGAGGTTGTTCAACAAAAACTTCCTCTTGAACATAACCATTAAGAAAAGCACATTTCACATCCATTTGGAAAAGTTTGAAATTAAAGAATGCTTCAAAGGCAATTAGAATACGGATAGATTCAAGTCTTGCTACTGGAGCATAGGTTTCTTCATAGTTTATTCCTTCTTACTGATTATAGCCTTTAGCAACAAGTCTAGATTTATTTCTTACTATGACTCCATTTTCATCACATTTATTTCTGAAAACCCATTTTACTCCAATAACAGAAGTTTCCTTAGGTCTTTCAACCAAAGTCCAGACTTTATTCCTTTCGAATTCATTTATTCATCTTACATGGCTTTAATCTAATCATCATCACCTAAAGCTTCATCAGTGATTTTAGGTTCTAATTGGGAAAGAAATTCTAGATGTTCTACTTCATTTCTTAAGGAACTTCTAGTCCTTACAGGTTGATTTAAATCACCAATGATACAATCACTGGGATCATTCTTAAGAAACACCTGATTTGGGTTTTGTAAAACCTGTTCATCAACATAGGGTAGAAAGTCTTCTGGGGTAAATGTTTCAGAAGTATCTTCTAGAGCAATTTCCTTATCAGAAGGTTCTTCTATCAAAGGTTGACAATCAGTTTTTGAAAACACATCCGAAGATGTATGTTGAGATGGTTTAAAAACAAAAGGATCTGACTCATTAAATTTTACATGTACTGTTTCCTCAACAGTACAAGTGTTATTATTAAAAACTCTATAAGCCTTAGAAGTTGTGGAATATCCTAAGAAAATTCCTTCATCAGACTTTGGTGCGAATTTATGTAAGTAATCTTTATTATTCCAAATGAATACTTTGCAACCAAAAACCTTGAAGTAGGAAAGTCTTGGTTTTCTACCATTCCATAACTCATAAGGAGTTTTATTAAGAAAATGTCTAATCAAAACTCGATTTATAGTATAACAAGCAGTACTTACAGCTTCATCCCAGAAATTTCTAGCAATAGAATATTCACTCAACATGGTTCTAGTTATTTCTTGAAGAATTCTGTTTCTTCTTTCAACCACACCATTCTGTTGAGGAGTTCTAGGTGCTGAAAAATTGTGAGTAATACCTTTCTTACTACAAAAAGTTTCGAAATCAGAATTTTGAAATTCTACTCCATGATCACTATGAATAGTTTTCAATGGAAGATTTTTCTCATTTTAAACTTGAGCTCAAAAACTTTTGAAATAAGAAAAAGCTTCAGATTTCTTTGCTAGAAAATAGACCCAAGTAAATCTAGTGTAATAATCAACTAGAACAAACACATAGTATTTTCCTCCAATACTTCCAGTTTGTGTTGGACCAAAAAGATCCATGTGCACTAACTATAATGCATCAGTTGGTGAGACTTCACCGATTAACATAAAACTAGATTTATGTTGCTTGCCATATTGACAATGATCACAAACTTTATAAGAATCAAATCTAAGCTCCGGTAGATCCTTAACTAGTTTCTTCTTAGAGAGTTTACATAGGTTTCTCATATTACAGTGTCCTAATCTTCTATTCCATAACCAAGAATGATCTTCCATTGCACTTAGGCAAGGTAAATCTTGGCTCCTGAGGTCTTCTAGGTTCAAAGTGTAGACATTCTCTTGCCTATTGGATGAGAGAATAAATTCTTCCTTGGAATTGTGAACTAAGCATTTATCATTCCTAAAATTCACAAGGTAACCTTCATCACATAACTGACTTATGCTAATGAGGTTGTGCTTAATACCTTTAACAAAAAGAACATTTGAAATCAAGGTTTTACCTAAAAGAACAATATTACCAATACCAACAATCTCTCCCTTAGCATTGTCTCCCAAAGTTACCTTTCCTCCTTTCGTTTTGATAATGTTTTCAAAAAAACTTTTGTTACCAGTCATGTGCCGGGAACATCCACTATCCATATACCATGTATTGTTGCTGGTACTTTCTTTATTTTCCTGAAATCAAGAAGAAAATTAGACTTTCGGAATCTAAACTTGTTTGGATCCGAGATTTCCAGACAATAAAATTTTAGGTACCCACATTTTCTTAGAAAAGTAAGCTTTGTGAAATCCTAAAGATTGGGTTTTGTTTAAGGAACAATTCTTTGCCCAGTAACCACCACATTGACACTTGGTACAAAATGGGGCACTTTGAGGAACAAAATAATTGTTTTCGAAAATAGGTTTTGCATGGGTATAACCAAATCCAGATTTATTTCTTCAAGGTCGTATTTGGGAATACATCTTATCAAAATTTTCCTTACCATGGGTAAAGTTTGATAAACACTTCTTTAAGGAAAAAATTTCGGACTTGAGTTTTACAACCAAGTTTTTATCCTCAAAATCATTAGTTTTTGAACTAGAGTTAGGCTCTAAAATATTTTTCTTAGAAATTACTTTTTCTAAATCTTTAGAAAGTTTGTTCTTTTCAGAACTTACTTCCTCAAGATTTTTTGAAATATTTTCAAAATCAGAATTTTTCTTATCAAGATCTTTAGAAAGATCTGATATCTCTTTTGTAAGAACATAATTCCTAGAGTTTGCTTTGTCAAGTTTCTTATTGAGTTTGGAATTCTCAATCTCAAGAAGTTCGGAAAACCTAGAGACTTCTTAATAAGTAGGTAAAGTATTTTCCTCATCAGAAGATGATTCTTCATAAGAAGAGTTATAATACTTACTATCATTAGAATTTAAATAAACATTGGTCAATGATTCAGCATTTCGTACCTTAGCCATAAGACAATGATTATCAATAGGTAATCTAGCTATAAGACCAAGATTATTTTGTCCTGAAGATTCATAATCAGAAGATTCATCTGAATAGTCACCACCACTGGCACTCCAGGTATCATTAGCTTTCAGAACTTTCATAGCTTTAGCTTTATAATACTTCTTCCTGTTCTTGTCTGAATGTATTTCCTTCCTTTTTTCTTTTTGAGCATAGGGCAATCTGGTCTAATATGTCCAGCTCTCTTACATTCATAACAAGTAACTTCTCCATCTTTCTTATCTTTCCTGTCCTTCTTCTTATACTTGGATTGAAAGTTTCTCTTTCCAGCTATCTTGTTCATCCTTCGAGCAAGATTGACTAATTCATTTTCTGAAACTTCACTCTCACTAGATTCGGATTGGAAAATGACTTTCTTAGACTTGGATCTGGTTACTCTTTCAGGATTCTTAGCTTTCATCTAATTTGAAGTTGTAGTAAAAGCAACAGTACCATTTCCATTCTTCTTCTTGATGTTGTCATCATCTCTCTTCATTCTAGTTTCATGTTGTATAAGAGTTCTAAAAAATTCATCAAGAGTAATTTGAGTTACCTTCATGTTCTCATCTATAGCTGTTCTCTTGGATTCCCACTCATTGGGCATAATATCAATTGTCTTGTCCACAAGAGCTTCATCATCTAAGCCTTTCTCACCCATAGATTGTAGACTGTTGCTGATATTCATAAATCTTTGTTGAACTTTACAGATAGGTTCTCCATAAGGAAAATTGAAGCCATGATATTCATCTCTAAGCATAGATCTTCTAGTCTCAATCACCTTAGAAGTTCCAAAGTGTGTAACCTCTAACTTCTTCCATATACAGTTAGCTGCTTCACAAGAAGAAATTTAGCTATATATATTTTTGGTCATTGAACATAGTAAAGTGTTGCGTACCTTATAGTTGAGTTTATATTCTTGCTTTTCCTGGTTAGTAAAAGATCTGACTTCCTTGTCAGGAATTTTATAATCACCAGTAAGCATAACAAAGTTTTCTACTCCAGTATTGATAACAAAAGTCTTCATACGATCTCTCCAGTATTCATAATCATTACCATCAAATATAGGTGGTCTTGTTGGATTTAGATTGTCAATTGAACCAACATTAATTCCTGCCATACTAAAAAAACTTTGCACACAAACTTGTTAGTAGAAATGATTCGTAATAACAAAGTTCGGAATGAGAAAAGCTCGGAATGGAAAAAGTTCGGAATAATAAAATGAGCAAGAAAAAATTATTCGTGAGTATAAGTATTTCAGAGACCTGCTCTGATACCAATTGTAGGATTGAAATATAGTATGAGATGCTCAATATACAAGAGGGGGGTGAATTGTATACTTTAAAAATTCCTTTGGAACCTTTAAAGTTAGTTAAGAATAACTATGTTTTCCTTAAGTAAAGGAAAAGGCTAAGTTTAACAAAGTTAAACTAAGAAAATTCACAACACCTCTAACACCGAACTAAACTTGCAAAGTGATTCCAAAAGTAGGTTCTGGAAATATGGTTCCGGAGATTGAAACTTAACAAACAATTACAATATGAGATTCTACCTTAAAGCGTATAGAATCTAAATGAATCAGAGTACAAATAAGGAAGTATAAGAAAGTTATACTTTCCTTATAATACAAAATGCAGCGGAATAAAAACAAGTAGTAGAACTACTAGCAACAAGATATAAGTCTTTTAACCCAAAGAGAAGGGTATCCAACAACCTTGGATAAAGGTCCCTTGATTTATACTTTCAAGCAAGTCGGTATTACCCACACCAGGGTAAGCCCTCTATACGAAGATCAGAGTCTCTGTCTTGCTATCCCCGCAAACCCTCAACTTCAAGGTAGTTGGAAACCTCTGTCTTCCTCAGCAAGAAAGCCCTCGAACTTTAAGGTAGTCGGCAACCTCTGTCTTCCTCAGCAAGAAAGCCTTCGAACTTTAAGGTAGTCGGCAACCTCTGTCTTCCTATCCCCGGAAGCCCTCGAATGTAATCACCAACATTCGGAGTCGCACGAAGCTTTTGAGAGTTAATAAGAGCCTCTCTCTCTAGAATTCACATCAACAGCATGTAAGCACAAAACTCAGTCATTTTTCCAACAGCTACGAGCTCTTTCAAATGAGCTCCTATTTATAGGTAAGGTCAGCTCCTTCTCCAACGGTCATATTTTCCTTAAAGATCGGAGGGACCTGTACACGTGTCACTTAGACAACGGTTAGTTTATAACAAAGCAGACGACATCGTTTTATAACAAAACAAGTGTAACAGAATGTACGACATCGTTTTAAACTCTAACATAAAAGTTCGGAATGGAAACTTCGGAGTGAAGGTTCGGAGTGTAAGGAACAACAATACAGAGTAGACTAATTTTAGAAGTGTAAGCAATATAAAAGTTCAGAGTCTAACAAAGATATTTTTCGGAGTCTGAATTAATTCAGAGTGTATAAAACAAAGATACTCAAATTCTATTTAATAGGTGAATTCGGAATTAGAATTCGGAATAGGAATTCGTCATCAGAAATTGAAATGAGAATTCGTCATAAGAATTCGTACTGAGAATTCGTCATCAGAATTCGTAATGAGAATTTGTCATTGGAATTCGTACTGAGAATTCGTCATCAGAATTCGTAATGAGAATTCGTCATTGCAATTCGTACTGAGAATTCGTCATCAGAATTCTTCATTGGAATTCGTACTGATAATTCGTCATCAGAATTCATAATGAGAATTCGTCATTGGAATTCGTAATGAGAATTCGGAATGACATTTCTTCATTAGAATTCGTAATGAGAATTATTTATCAGAATTCGTAATGGGAATTATTCATCAGAATTCGTAATAGGAATTCGGAATGAGATTTCTTCATTAGAATTCTTAATGAGAATTCTTCTTCATAATTCGTATCCTGAATCTGTAATAGAACTTAGTCAGAGTTCATATCCGGAATTCAGAATGAAACTTTCTTATAGTTCTTATCCAGAATCTGAATCCTAAAACAAAATGCTTTATATCAAAGTTTCAATGATTCCGAGAAAATGAATCCGAAACTTATACTTAAGAAAAATATGGATGAAAATATGATAAGGATAATTTTTCTTATAAAAGCGATTTTCCTTAAGAATGCAATTTTCCTTATAAAAGCAATTTTCCTTAAAAAAGCAATTTTCCTTATAAAAGAAATTTTCCTTAAGATAAGGTGTTTTTTATTTTAAAAACAAGAAGGAATGGAAAAGTAATAAGGAAAACCTTATTGACTCAACATTAGGGTAATAATAATAACACTTTTACCCTGAATTACCCTATTTACTTTTAACCGTTGTAAAAAAAAAAAAAAGTTACTATTCCCCAAAAATTATTTTCATCTCATTGAACCAAATTTTAGTCCTTGATATTAACCATGTCTCTCATATTTTCTAAATTCCAATCACATAAGCGGTAAAATTATGTTTTATTAAAAATTCAGTTTTTTTAACTACCACTTAGTGGTTTCACTATTCATCAAAAAATGAAAGTTTCCAGAAAAATACAAAAATTTAGGCCTAAGATATATTTGATATTATGAATTAAAAAATGATGTCTATTTTACCAAATTCAAAACATATCAGTTGCTTTAATTAAATTAAAAATTCATTCCCGTTGTCAAAACAAATCGTGTGTTTTTTAGAAACAATAACTATCAAAAGATTGATACTTGTTTATATCAAAATTCAAAGTGAAATTAATTCCAATGACCAAAATTTGATTAAATGGTAAAAATATATTCTAATTACACTTTAAAACCAATTAAAAAAATAATCTATCCATATAAATTTTTGTGATGAAAAAAGTTTTTTTTAATTAAAATATAGCATGTTTTTACTATTCATTATAATATGAAAGTTATAAGAATAATATGAAAAATTTATCCAAAGTAAATTTTTATACCGTGATTCGAAGGAAGAATTTTATTTTGTCAAATTTAATTTATGGACATGTAAAAAACAAGATTTAAGGTGGGGGCGCCATCAAAAGGTGGCAAAACTATATTTTTTGAAAAATACTTATTTTACTCGAAAAATTGATTTTGTTCTCATACCATGTTCTAGAAAATGTGTAAGATGAATAATAATGTTATAAAATTTAAAATTTAGTTGATACTATTCATAACATCTAGTTCATAATAATATTATAACCATATATCGTTGTTTAGTGAAGCCTGGTATTGCGTACAACACACGCTATCGAGGAAAGTCGTGATTGTGTGTAATGCAGGCCAAGTCAAGGTTGCGTGTTGTGCAAGACTCCTTTGTTGTTTCCTATAACAGAATCCAAACATATTTCATTTATACATTTAATATATATATATATACACACTATCAAAATTGTGTGTAACAAGATCCAAGAATAGTGTTGTGTATACTGCAAGCTCATACGGTGTTGCGTGTAGCGCAAGGTAATCCTGTTGTAGCATACAACATAAGACATCAATGATATTAAAAGAATATTTTTTATAAAATCTCAGGGTGTTACAAGGATGGCTCTATAACTGATACAAATGCAGATTGGGTGTTATTCCTCATCCTTCTTGTTTGAGTGGGTGTACTCCTATCCCCAATTATGTTGGATGGATCAATCCCAACTCTTCGATTTCTCCTGCGAGGTTCAGTAGCATTATCTTCAGCCATAGTTTCTTCTTCAGATTCTTCTTCTGAGTCAACATCATGATGTGACTGCAGATTTTTTTGAACAACTTCCTCTATTTCTGCATTTGTATTTTCTTCACGATCACTTTCTTCCTGACTTTCTATCACATCAACATATGACGTCCTTGAAGCATTTGTGGTTTTCTTTTCAATTATATTAACATCACTGATTTCCAAAATCCTTCCTAAACACTTGTTGAAACATTTGTAGGCTTTTCTGTTCATTGAGTAACTGAGGAAAATTCCTTCATCTACATTGTCACCATATTTCCCTTGATTTCCTTCTTTGTTCCTCATGAAGCATTTACTTACAAAGACACGAAAGAATTTTAAAAAAGTCTTCCGTCCATGACAAAATTCATATGGTGTCTTCATCTCACCCATTTAAAGTCCTGTTCGATTCTGAATGTACACTATAGCTTTAACAACCTATTTCTAGTAATGTCATGGAATACGACTCTTAATCAGCATAGTTTGTGCCATATTGTTCACCTATCGATTCCTATGTTCAACAACTCCATTTTGTTGTGGAGTTCTCACAGCAGCTACCTCATGTTGTATCCCATTCTTCTCCAGATAATTTTCAAATTCAATGGATGTGTATTCTCCTCCATTGTCAGATCGCAACACTTTGATTGTTCGTCCAGTGTCATTCTCGACGATTCGCCGATATGTTTTCATGTAGTCAAGGACTTGTTGTTTCCTGTGAATGACCATCACACATACCATTATACTGTAATCATCTATGAAAAGGACAATTTAACTTTCTCCATGAGTTCTGGCAACATTTATCGGACCACATGCATCTGTATGAATCTGATCAAGAAGGTGAGATGCCATTTTCTTCTTTGGCCGATATGAACTGCAGACCAGCTTCCCACGAATGCAATCATCACAAGATTTCTCACGCTCACACTTCAGGTTTGGAATGTCCAAGGAAGTTCTCAATTTTGATATTTTTTCCATGTCTTGTTGATTGTTGTGTCCTAGTCTCTGATGCCATAAATTGTTTTCTTCTTAAATAGTCATGTAACATACATTTTCTTCACTATCAACCTGATACATGTTGCCTTCTATTCTGCATCCCTTCATTAGTGAATTGCATGTCTATCCCTTGATAGTGCAACCTTTCTGATTAAAAGTAACTATAAGTCCGGAGTCACAAATTTTACTCACACTGAGGAGATTATGACGTTGGCCATCTACGTAAAGGACTTCAGTCTTCCTTAGTTCTCCATTTTCTAATTCAGTATTTCCACTCCCTTTGATTTTCAAAGATCCTTCATTACCAAATCATATTGTACCATCAACCATTCTTTTGATATTTGTTAACATGCCGACATTACCTATTATATGAGATGAACAATCGCTATCCAGAATCCACATACTGTTGTTCTTCGTAGCTTTGAGGGCCACCTTTGCAAGGTTAGATTTCTCAATCTTCTTCCTTTCCTTCCATGAGACATTGGATTGAGTATATAGTACTAATAGCCTTTCAATTATCACTTCCGCATACCCAGGTTCTTTATAGTCGAAATCTTCTTTGAGGGGGGAAAACCTGTTTGAAAGAGAAACACTGTCGTGCTGACGAGACTTGACTTGTCTTGAACTCTGGTATGATGTGTCCATGTCCCTTCTCTTCCTTCAATTAGCAGCCTTATGAAGAAAGTTAGAAAAACAAAAAAAATATCCATAGAAATTGTTTCTTCTATAAGAATTAGGATATGAATTTTTTTTCCTTTTTTGAACTTCTATATCTTCTCCATTCATATAGCTTCTTGCCTCTTCGCAATAAGACATGGAATGGCCCAAATAGCCACATAACTGACAATTCATGAGAGGAAATCTATTCTCACTTGAATTTCTCCTCATTCCTTCTTCTTTGGGAGAAAAGTTAGACTGTCTGTCATTTCTAAATGTTTGAGGATAATTTTTAGTTCTCCTTTTAGATTGGATTGAGGGTTCCTTTTTCAGCACTTTAGGCAATGTTTCAACATGTTAAAATTTAATCTTGTCTTTCTTTTGGATCTTTTCACTTCTAGCAGTTGATGTCTCAGCTTCACAACCAATTCCGCTCTTACCCATGCAAGTGGGTCTTTGATCACTCTAGATTTTTCCAACCCCATCTGAACCACACTTGGCTCTTGCTATTAATTCTGCATCTGAGAATCTTACAAACTGTATTTCCGTCCTTGATTCTTTTGGAATTGATTCAGTCTCCAGTTTACTCCTTAGAGAAACAACTTCCTCCTCAAGACCCTCAGCAGTCTTGGGTTTTTCATCAAGTCTGGAGGTGAGGTCATTGATGACCTTTGCCTTCTCTTCAATTCTCAGCTTTAGATATACTACATCATCATTGCTTTCAATTATTTTAGACTGTACCTTCACAAATTCTTCCAGTCATTCAATTTCAGATTCAAGTTTATCAACATATTCAGTTGATTCTTCTACAATTGATTTCCACTTATTGAAACTCTTACATTTAATCTTAAGCTTACTAACTACATCTTTAAGTTTCATATCGGGATCTACACAAGTTCTCAGTTGTTTTTATCCACCAGTATCTTCTAACTTTTCAAAAGTGGCCATCTTAGAAGCGTGGTTCCCAGTTTTGAATTCCGGTTCTTCTTCATCACAGAATTCATTATCATCTTCTTCCTCTTCACAGACAAAACTCTTCTTTTTCATTTTCATTCCAGATTTGAAGTATCCCTTTTTGAAGAACATTCTCCGATGCTTATTGAATATTTCATCTTCACTTTATTCATCATTGTTCTTTCTTAAGCACTGAGAAACAATGTGCCCAACTTTTCCACAACGGAAACATTTGAGATGTAACTTCCCTTTGAATTTCCCTTTCCCCTTCTAGAACTTCCTTGCAATGAGAGAAAGAATTTCTTTTTCTTCTTCATCTTCACCACTACTATCTTTTGAGATTTTCAGTATATCCATGGCTTTGAATGCCATTTCCTTGCTCACATGAGTCGTAGCATCTTCTAGTTTGACTCTCATTTCATATGCTACCAAGTTGCTCAGTAAATCATATAGAGAAAGATTAGAAAGATCTATTTCGTCAAGAGCTGACACCTTTGCATTGTACAGAGGTGGATGTCTTCTTAATATATTTTTTTCAATATCAATGTATTTTATTTCTTCTCCTAGACCCCGAATTTCTCCAACCACTTTAGTAATTCAATTGAAGAAATAATCTATATTCTCGTCTAGATGCATCTTCAGATCATCAAACCGATTGTGCCGCACTTGCAGTTTCTCCTCCTTCACTTTTCTATCTCCTTCATAAATATTCTCAAGTTTATTCCACATGGATTTTGCTGAGGTGTAATTCATCAGCTTTAGGTAGATCTGATCAGAAAGGGTTGCAGTGAGTGTATTTTGTGCTTTAGCATCTGCATTAATAATTTTCCTGTCTGTTTCAGTCATAGCCAGGCATGTTGGATCAGTGACTTGTATTCCTTGCACAGTAGAAAAAAGAACTTCCATTACAAGAGATCTTAGATGAGATATCATTCTATTCTTCTAGATCTGGAAATTAATTCCATCGACGTGAGGGAATCCCGTGACATTGACTGCATTCTCCATGACGATAAAGGATAGATTCAACACCAACAACCTCCCTCTGATACCACTTGAAGGACCCTGGGACATCTTGAGAGGGGAGGGGTGAATCAGTGTGACAACTATTTCTTTTAATGTGATGGATCTTTTTCCCACGTTGGTAGGAACATGTTGAACCTGTATGATGAATATGATCAGAAATCAATCATTCACATGCACAGAGAAGACACAACACTTTTTACTTGGTTCACCACTAAGGGCTACGTCCAAGGAGCATACACAGAAAAGGTGTCGGTCGTACCAAATTCCACTAATCTCCACTAGCTGTGGATTACAAATGTTTGGGCACAATCACTCTGTCCCAGGCTCACTGCCTTTACAAAGGTTCAGGGATAGCTCACTGCTTCCCTCGGGTCACTCCCGTTGACTCCCCCTGGCTCACTGCCGTTGGTGAAGTCCCAATCAGTTTATAGACGTGAAGGTCTCGCCATCATTGAATAAGAATGCATCCTCTGTCGTATGTAGATGCTCTATTGTTGTCCAACTCCCACCAGAAGATGGATCCCACTTTGCCCTGAGGGTACTAGGCAATCTTCCAGTTTTCGTGCAGCTTAAGAAGAACTGATGAACTTTAACAACCCCGACGCGCTTATCCAATCCCGGCGTGCAAGTCACAATCCCGGCACGCAAGTCACGTGCGCGGTACAAAATCGGCATGTATGTGACAGCAAACTACTAGTGCGACACTGCCTCCTTCAACACCAAACTTGCGTGACGTTGCGCCTTTAACTCCCCAACTCCCTTGGTCGTGCAGCCAACAATTGGCGCGCAACCTTTACTTGCGTGACACAACAACCACTTGCGCGACTCAACCACATGCGTGATGAGAGCTCAAAAAATCTCTATGTCTTGAAATTCGTTACAAATGATTAGGGGGTCCTCTATTTATAGGCAAACTGGATCCCCTGCGCGGTGGCGTGCAAGTCACTCCTTGGCGCGCAAGTCTTGGCGCACAGCACATCTCCCTAGCCTCTGTCGCGCTACTCACTTGCGCGACCTACACAAATACTTGCGCAACCTTCTTTCCTTTACCAAATTTTTTTGTTATGATATTGAAAAACAATAGGCGCGCAAGTTTCCAGTCTTCCTAGAAATCGGCGCCCAAGTCACTTCACGGCGCGCAGGTCACTTGTGCGACTAGCCCAAAACTTTCGCGGCTCTTATCCCTTTGTCATTTTCCCATTTTCTGATCTTGAAAAACATATGGCGCGCAAGTTTCCTCTTCATCCAGTACACGGCGCGCAAGTCTCTTTACCAAAAACACTTTTCTCCATTTATCGATTTTTAGGCCCAAACATTTGGAAAACACTGGGAAACGGCGCCACCTTCAATACTGTTGTCTGCTTGAACTGCATGATCTCTTTTAGGGTACACATTCTGAACTTCCACTGCTGATTCACAACAAACACAAACCATACTCCAAATCATGCATAGAAGACCATGGTTCTAACACCTATATTTCAAAATTAAATATATGGTAATTTTATCATGGTTTCAGGATAATATAAAATCATTTTCAAGGTTTTGAAACCCAGACACTTGTGTTTAATGGATTTCATACTATTCAATGTGTATATCGAGTAATTCTGACCAAATATCATGTCAGATTGATATTTTTTCTATGAATACTCTTTAAAAAAATACTAATAAGTGGGGTTTATATGATTTTACATCAATATGAGGTCATTTATATGGTTTTGACCATTCGTTGGACAATTTAGAATTTTAAAATACGTAAAATACATTTAAGGCCATAATGAGAAAACCATAATTAGAATGACATGTCATCAGTTCCTACATTTTACTACTAAATATATGGTCATTATCCCATTTTTTATGGTAATCTGATATCCTTTTCTTGGTTTAAACCCCCTAACTCATGTTTCTAGAACATTAATATATTCTAAAATTTCTTATTGATTCATTCAGATCACAAGAAAAGTTTAGAGGATGTGTTATTTTCAAGTAAATGAAAAAATAATTCAAGGGGGGTGTGCCAAAGCTTCTCATTAATAAATGATATTTTATTATTTATTTGACCATTAAATGTCCATTTTAGTGTTTTAATACACTAAAAACATTTTCATGGGAATCATAGGAAAATATTAACTCGGATTGATGTTGCGTCAATTACTATATTTCACAAATCAATATGTTTGTTTTTTCCAATGATAACATTTTTTATGATTAAGTATTTTTCTAAAATTATAACTGTATAATAAATATAATATTATTAAATTTAATGATTTTTCACTATTTTATATAATATATTAATTAATTACTAAAATGTATATAGGTTATTTTATATCTTTTGGTGCTCAAATTTGATTGAATAAAGAGAATTTTACTTTTAAAAAAATCATGTGTGTCATGGTAAACAATCATTTGAAGACACCTTTTTATAGTGGAGAATAGTTTTTATGTGTTTTTTTAGGTACTTAGTGGTCAATTTTTATGTAGTTGATGAAAATTTATTTAACAATAAACAATAAAAAATAAAATCAGAGAAGATAATATTACCATTTAAAATTTATTAATCTATAATTATTAGGAAATGTTGGTATATTGATAAAATTAGTTTTTTAGTGATAGTTTTCAGAAATTAAAGATAAAGAGATTTTAGATGTTGTATGTATTCATTTAAAATGTCTGAATGATCTATGAAATTTATAATTTATCTCGGGGGGATGAGATATAAGGATCGAAATTTCATCAGGGATCATTCTAGTCATCTTCTAAAATACATAATCTAAATAATTTTCCATTTGTAATCCCCACAAATCCTATGTTTTACTATAATAATCTTGTAATTGAACATTATATTTCAATATTTCAATTTCTATTGGGGATTCCCAATCAGCGACACTACTCGAACCCCCACTACGTGCAGAAGTGACCGATGATTCCACCCTACCAAAGATAACTGATGGAGTAGGACCAGAACCCACCCCCATACATTTTTAGGATGAAACTTCCCTATAAATATTAAAACTTCATTTTTTTAGGAAACATATGCTCACAGGGAATGGTTTACATCCCATACCTCTTGAATTTTTTCATTTTAATACAAAAATAAGAAAAATGTTTTTTCAAAATATCTAAACGTTATAATTTTACATAATTAAAAATGTTTCTATTATTATTTATTTTTTTTAAAATAAATAAAACAAAATATTTAAAATTATTTTATAACAACAATAAATTCTTAGACCAAATTTATTGGGACATGATAAATGTATCAAAGGACGTGAAATTTCTATTGTTAGATCCATATAGCTAGTCCCTTTTAATTGAGTTTATGTATAGTTAGTTTCTACAATATATTTCTCAATATTATTTTTTTATTGTAATTATATAATATGAAATTACAATGAAAAGTACATAATACAACATATTTGTTAGTGTCCTTTACAAAACTTCCATCATGTTTCCTATGATCTTTAAACCACATCTCTATTTAGGAAACATATTGAACTAATTCATTACACGTTATAAAAAATGTAGACATTTTTGAAAAAACTGTCAGTTATTGTAAAATCATATATGTAATAATTAATAAAATAGAAAGTAAAATTTTACTTTTTGTTGAAAAGCCCTGAGACAGTACAATATGAGGCATTACTTTCTTCTCAAGATTCACATAATATTTTAAGATAATTCTTACATAAAATAATAACACTAATAAAAATTATAATTTTATTTTGTTATGTTATTATGATACTATAAAATATGCAATTACCTCATGAGATACTACTCTGTTGGTATCAATAAAGAGCTTACATTTCTCAGAAGAAACTCCTTCAGGCACATTCTTATAGATTTTTCGCGTGCTTAGTCAAGTGTCGTTAAAACCCTACCACAGTCTCTATTTAAAATCAATCAATTTCTAGAAAAAATGATTCAAATTCCATGTGCATAAAATGTGGTCAAGGAAATCAAAATGATAAAACACCTAGAAATAAAAATCATAACATTTTATGAGTATATTACAAAATTTTAGTCATGTATTTTAAATTATTTGTCAAGGAATAATAAAATAATATTACCTTAAATTGATTATCAAATACCTCATTATTTAAAGTTGTAGGAATATGCCTCCAATCTTTGTAATTAATGGAAAATCTCATTGTCTCTTAAACAAGCTACTCAATATTCTTCCCATAGATTCTGACAGGGTCACCTATAGGCACCCCAAACTCACGAAATGGAATGATAATCTTGAATTACTTCATTTCCCATACATGTAACCTAATTAAATTTGTATTCCTTATGTGGTAGTCTTTATCTATTTTACAAATTCATTTAACAATTAATAAAATATAAAGTCTTCCTTAAAAACGAAAATTATACCAGTATTGGTAACACTCAAATATCACCTACATGGAGGGATACCAAACTTCTCCACCATATGAGGTGATTTAGGTTGTAGCATATCAATGACATCTACTAAAATAGATGTATTTCTATAAATCTTACGAAAAAAATCACTAGGATCTATAAAAGATGATGGTAGTGGTGGCATGCTCTGAGATGACGATCGACTAGCATCCATAATTTTTTTTTTGTTCTCAACATTCCAAAATTACAAATGGTTAAACACTGTATTTTACAAATTAATGTTGTAGAAAATTTATTAAAATGACTGGAATGGTTTTATTTTTAAAAAAACTAATGTTTCTTATATACCATTTTAATGGAGTTTTGATGGATTCCCAAGGAATTGTGATGTATAAAAAAGTAAAATTAATAGACTTTATTGGTTGTGTGAAACTGATAAATATTTAATGATATGGAAAAATCATAAAGTATGAATCACTATTTTATTCAAATATATTTTTTGAATATTATATATTTCAATCAAAATATTATAATCATAATTCAATCCTTGGTTATTTATTAGAGTTAGATATCATATCATATAGTAGATCTATGAAATAGTTTATATAATATAATTTTGGAATACATATTTCTATGCTTGTTATGATTACACTATTAATCATTACAATGATTCATATAGTAATTTATAATAATTATATAATCATAATAATTCTCATAAATTATAATATAAAAACATCATTAAATTTTTATCGGTACAAATTATATTTATATCTCTGGAAATGTGATTTAATGATGTAATGAAAAATAGGTAATGTGATGTATATATGTTTGTGGTAGTTTTAAATAACCAATACTACATTATTCTCACATCGTACAACATCCTTATTAATATTAAATGATATGGTGATAAAAAAAATTTTGTGGTCTGTCATTCTTGAAATTCTATATATAGATTCTTGTGACCGATATAAAAAAATTTAGAAGAAATAGAAATAAAAATATTTCTTAGTGATCATCATCAAGTATACTTTATCAATATAGATCATAGTTTACTTGTAGTACACATTATTATTTTTCTTATTTTTATTTTATTTTGATTTTTTGATGATATATTTATATTTAAAAGGGTTCCAATCAGAATTTATGAGAATATAATCCTCGAAAAAAACCCATTTTTACTCATTCATGTTATAATTAAAAAAAAATTTAAACCCTTTTAATAAATATTTTAAAATAATGTTTTTGTTTTGATTGAGACTGAGTAGTGATCATAGATTGTCCAAGTAATTTATGAAATAAAAAATTATGGTTATATGAATTTTTATGCAATAATACATAATCAACATACACTAATATAGTTCCATTGATACTATATGTCCTTATATCTATCATTATATATAAGATATTCTTATTGTTTATAATCCCAAAATCACCTATATTCACATATTTTATTCAAATATACTGATTCCGAAAAACTAACACTATTATAAATAAATTTAAAAAATAATACTTATTCTTAATATATGTATCTATCCCTTAATAACAAAATTTATTTATAATACCGCTCTTATGAAGATATTTAATAAAAAAGAAATTCCCATTAGATTGTGTATTCACTCTAAGAGGGGTATGGTGAATCTGTGTGATTTTTTTACAAATTTCAACTCAAATTTTAATTTATCATTCTCATATTTGAACTTATATGCTCTTTATGGTGAATGTAAATATTTATGAATTCTTAACACAACTGAATACATTAAAAAACCAGTGATAACATCTTGTATTAATTTTTCAAGTATGAATCTTAATGTGGGAATATACACCATATCAATAATAAATAATAATTTTTTCAAATTAAAGATAATTTATTATACACAAAAATATAATTATAAGGTGTTTTATGGTAACCTACATAATAATACTACAGAATAATAGATTTAGTGTAAGGGTGATTCAAACTTTAAGGGGTCTATGTTTCCACTGAGGAGAGGATCTGAGCCTAGTAGAGGGACCATGAAGGGGGGGTGTCTGCCTCACCGCCGGATAGGGGATGTGATACAGGGTGTGAGGGGGAGGAGGGTTGGGGAGGGTTGAAGGGGTTGGGGTCATCGAGGAGGGGGTGGTAGGATCAGCGTTGATGGATCAAGAATGTCGTCGGGGTGAAGACGGGTGGAGGGATGTGGGGAAGGGGGTTGCGGGGCAGGGTTGCCACTGGGGACTATGGAGGATGATGTTAGGGGTGGTTGGGGTGATCATATAGAGGGAGAGAGGGAGGGGAAGGTATTATGGTTTTTTAAAATGTTTATCTTCAGTTTAATATAAATTTCCACTAATTAAAAAAATAAAAACTAATCATGATGGTTTTAGGAAACCACTTCCATATTATATATTTTTTACTGTATTTATTTCATGACGATTACTAGAATAACTTACAACCAATGCTTTTATTAGTTAAATATAGGGATTCCTAGACACTTTTTCCTTGGGCCTTTCCACAAATTCATCACCTCTTACATTCATCACCCCTAGGCCCCATTTATGGAAAGTGATCCTCCTTGGCTTCAATCAAAAGTTATTTCTTTAATAAGTTTCATATAGGTGACTGTAGGGATAGCATCTCAAGTCACCTCTAAAATATGTTAGTGTCGTGTAGGGCCTCCTTGGTCGATTCACATCATGTTCTTCAATCCACCACACTACATATATTCTTTCTAGGAACACATGGTCCTAACACCACGACCATAAATTAAGATATTATAGTTTAATATTCACAACATTAAACTATATAGAGGTCTTCTTTTGAATTTTTGGATTGATGTTGGGACTCTTTGGCCCTCATTCACATAGGGTTTGTCATAAAACCTCACTTCTTGTGCCCATTTGATATACCACCCCTCATGGTCAGAAGATTGTTACATTAAACTAAGAGTCAATGTCTTCAATGCATGATGTTAAACTAAAACCATAACCTAAATTTTTTTAGGATTCAATATGATAATAATGAGATACCTCAATTACATTTCTAGATTGGATTTCCCCCTTCAATGTTCTTCTCTTTCATCACTATATTTTAGGACAATGTGGTGATTCATTCCCATTCTTATGGGATACGTAGTAATGCACATACATTATTTATTTAGGCCCAACCAAAAAATTTACAAACCTTTATCCTCTTGGCCTCAATTGTGGTCTATGTACATGAACTAAAATTTTACATAATATATTTAAGGTATATAATTTGTATGATATCTTCTTTAGCTACATTCGCATCAGGATATGCCCCTCGCGTGCCACATAGATACACTAGAAGTTGGTCCTTTCCATGTATATATGTAACAACATGAAACTGATTACTGTTATTGTCTTGAACTATGAATTTAAATTATTCGCAAATCATATATGAGGCTTTTCATGTAGTTTTGGGTTTCCTTGGGTCATTTATGTATCATTTTAACTCAATTAACACCCCTTTTGTTTGTGTTCCAGCAGGTACGACCATAAACTATTTCCATCCTATTCTAGAACTACATATGGATTGTGTCCCATCCTTGTAGGATACAATGTGACACCTTAACATTTTTTCTTTGGGACCATCCCCAAATTATTCAAACTTTGGCCCCATGGCCTCAGTTTCAGTCTAGTCAATATGACCCTAAACTATATATAATTACTTTCTAGAAAATATATTGTGGTTCCTGGCCTTGTATCATTCACGTCAGATTTATTATGAAGATGCACTACACATATCTACCTGAAACAATCCCCACTCTTCATGTTTTGGGAAACCTGACCTTAAACAGTTTACACTAGGTCCAAGAATAATGAACTTAAACTATTTAAAGCCCCTGTAGTCTAATTTGTATGACTCTAAACTACATATACCAACATCCTAAATGCATAGGGTTAAACTGGAACTAAACCCTGAAAATGTTCCTAATTCCCCATGATAATCATGGGATTCCTCAATTCCATCATCAGAGAGGATTATCCATACTAGTGTTGGTGTATCACTACACTAAGTTCTAGAACTATGTGTGGATTGATTCCCATCATTATGGGATACATAGAGATGCATGTACATTTCAAATTCAATCCAAACTGAAAATCTATCAATTCTTCGGCCCACTGGCCTAGAGTACGGCCCAACAATTATGACCGTAAACTATAAATATTTCATCTTATGGTGTGTATGTGGCACTTAGGACACCTTTAATTCAATAAAATTGGGGTTTACCACTTAGGATTCATATATATACCCTAGGAATTAATTTTTACCTCCATAGTACAGAAACATGACTTGAAACTATTTTCCAAATCCAATAAACATGACTTGAAACTGTTTTACATAGTCTAAGCGATATGATGTTAAACAATTTCCACTACTTGGGATAGGATACCACTTTCTGATACACTCTCATTCTATAATCTAAATACTTCTCAATCTGAAATCAAATCGTCATTCAAATACATATGGAATCCCTAGTTTTAGATCATGTGTTTTGAACATATTCAAAAGTCGATATTGTGTTTGATCACCCCCATTCTTGGATAATAGATTCATTGTCACTGCATTCCTAAAATGCTCAGAAGTTGATCGCTACCTGTCAGACACCCCTGATCTAGATCTGGGGAGCCTCGGGTTACTTACTTTATACTTTCATGTAAATTAACTATATTACCCATTGTATCACCCCCAATATGTACTACAAAATATCTGGAAGACCATATATACCATTCCTTGTTTCCCACACCGATCATGACTCACATGGGAATAGGAGTCCTGGTAAGGCGTGTATTGATATGGTTATGCCACATAAAAGAAAACATATGGTCAAAACTGCACAACCTTAAATGGGGGGGGGGGTCAAGTATAAGCTTCCAGACATTAAAATGTGTGTGGGTGGTCTCCCCATGAATATGCAGTGCGACATTTGGGTCTCTTAGACCTTCATACATATCAGTGTTTTCACTTTTTCACACTATAAACGTCCATTTGGGATGCCTCCTCCCCCTTTGGTCCAAAAATCAATGACCATAAACTATAATTTTATGTCCAAAATGACATTAAACCTCATACAATTCCTTTAGGGATGTGTGGTGTGACATATCCCCCATGTTCCTCTTTCTCATTGGCATTAATCTATTTCTTCATTATTTTGTGGTAAATAAGAATTTTCTATCCCATTCCCTTCAGGTTGATTTCTTCCATGCCCCAAAAATATACTAGGAATAAATATTACCATATTCCAGGCAACACGATATTAAACTATTGGACATGGTCTAAGAAACCTGACCTTAACAAGTGTGTGATGTCTCAGTCACATGATATTAAACTATGTGATGCGACTGGATCACATGATGTTAAATTGTACCATGAATATTTTAAACCATGTAAAGATAAACTATGTGTCTATTATCCTCACAATAAGATGTAAAACTACATGGAATATACGTCCATCACCTTAGAGGACCTCTCCTCCATCTTCATCCTTCATCCACATCATTCAAATTTTCAGATGTCACATGATATCTGAGATGATGACCTCCTAGAAAATGGGATTCTTCTTGGATCATACTGATACACTTACATAAATATGTTCTAAGACATGGTGATGTAATTCCAGAAGTTTTGGAATCTATTCAAACATTTCTTCACTCCATTCCAACACTTCATGTGCCAATAATTTGGATCCTCATCCCCTTCCACGTTTGAAGGTTCCCCCTAACAAAATGGTGTAATGGCACACTTGCTCATCGACTATCCAAGGAAAATTCTATGGAATACATCAGATGACATTATGAGTCAGGTTTTGTGTTTATAAAAAGGTATGTGGTTGAATCTCTATTGTTTTCCCCAATACAAAATAATGGTACAAATGCTATTTTTTAAACATGGTCAGCTGTTATCGTATTTTACCATGGCACTGTCCTTATGTTTGATATTTTTTGTGTTGTGATTACCACTTCCCATTTCACCTTATTTCAACTAGATTCCATCAACATTGGTGTTATACAATACATTAATTAGTGAACATTGGGAAAACATGTTGGAAATTTATATATCCTTTTTCTCAATCCATAACCTCTCCCATCTCGTAAACTCTCGGTTGTCATTCAGCAATAGCATACCTCGAGTTTTTTATTATTATCCAACACTCTGATATGTATTGAACAAATATATGGTCATCCATTGTTTCTCAATTAAATAATGGACCACCCGAGTGCAGGTACTAGTCATTGTTTTTTTATTAAATATGATCAATGTATGATTGTAAAAGAGATAAAACAAATGTGTCCATGCTCCCAAAATAAATATATCAACATTGAGTAAGAAAATTGTGGCAACGGCAGGGGAATCCACATGTTCGAGCCTATTATGAGTCCCAGAAAAATTGTTCCTATGGATCTTCCCTTTAAATGGATCATTACATTCCCACCAACAATTGGGTCTTGCTTCTAGGGGCTGATTTCACCACTTGGGATCTGTTTCTTCCTCATAGACTTCGAGACAAATCTCATTGACCCAGATATTCTTCTTGTCCCACTCGGCTAGGAGATTAACCAATTAATATGATGCTATCTTATATGCTCCTATCCCACCTCTAGATGATTCTTTAATTGTATTGGGAGCATTGATTTAGTTTTGATGAATGTGAAAGGCTTATATGTTTGTTATTATTGGTATAGGATCTCCAGGTTGAACTTTTGATTCTTTCACATTCTATAATACTTCCTATAATTCCAAGTGATATCCAAATTTTGGATTTATTAACACATCTTCTTGGTAATAACATTGTGGATCAGAGAATGAAGGACTTGATTATACTCTCCTTTGGAGCACATGTTGTGTAACAAATTGGGGTGTGACCCCATCTGGACAACTAGTTGTGGCTCTGGGGTCTGGTCAATGAAATGTTTAATGTAATTCCATTCCTATAACTGGATTATGTTAATCTCCACTAACATATCAAAATAAGGATCATCCAACTCTTTGGGTTCTATATGATCAATCTATATAAATACAGTCAGGAGTTCAGTGGGAGGACCCCTTCCGATATCTTTTCATATGGTATATACTCCATTTCATGAGGTTGGTTATCCTAAATTTTCCCCACTTGAAGAATGTTTCCCCTGTAAACCTTAATATTTTTTCACCAGTGGCATCACTAAAAACTGCAACTGATTATACACTAGAGTTCATGGCTTGGTTAGATCAAACATCCATCTCTGTATGGACTGAAACCCCTCTTGGAAAAGGGACCCTAGATTCTCAAGAAATTTATAATTGTGGAGTACACGATACCCCCAAAACTATTTAGAAAAGGAGAATGTTAGTCAGTCTGATTAGTAAATTACCATTATGATTCAATAAATATATAAGGATTATGAAATTCAAACACCAATATATTTTAATCAAGGGTCTCCTTCTGCATAATATCATGGAGTGTACCCCCATAGATGACTGGGAGATTCAGGGATTCTGGGGTGGTTGATCTAACCTCCTATACTCTCATCAGCCCTGCAAGCACTTTTTTCCTAGGTGTGGGGCCCAAATCCTAATCCATTTCACATATTGGTGCACTTTTTCCCACATCAATAGGGGTCCCCTGTTTGATATTATCCTGTACAAAAAATATTTTTTTAGAAGATCCAAATGATATGAAATGAATGCTACTGCAATGTAAGGTGAGTTAGAGCATACCTTGATATGTTCAGCTCATTCTTCTATAGAGGCCCTAATAACACCATTCTCTATGGGGATCCCGTAATAATAACATTCTACCCACGACTAAAATGATTCCTTAGGAAAGGGATGCACGCAGTTAGCTTATCTGATGACAGTTGTAGAGGACAAGATTGTCATCGAACATGCAATTCCATGCGAATGCACTCTATCCACAAGCATTGCTCTATACCTCTCCCACTTTTCGAGAGACATAATGATGATGAACTTGGTGTAACTAATCTCAAATATATTCATCCCATTCCAATTTAGGTGTTTCCATATTCTTTGAGTAAAATGGAAATGTATGTAGATTTCTTAGTTGTCCCAAGACTTTGGGAAAATGATGTCATAGTTAATATCCATGCGATGAAACCACTTCCTAAGAGCCTGGAAGAACGTTATGTGGAACCCTATAGATGGATTCCCTTCCTCCCAGGTCATACTACCTATGACCTTTGGGCCTGATGCTGCTAATCCTCTTCCCTCTTCTCATTCTCATTCGGGATGATGAAATGCTAGATACCCTGTTGTTCTTCTACCCACCAACCCATCTCTACCCACCAGACCAACTCTAACCATTCGACCTGATCTTATGACATAGTCCACTTTAACCTACCCACTTCCATGGCCCCATTGGTGGTCTCACCTATTAATTGGAATGGATTTTCCACTTCCTCAGCATGACCATAGGATAGGCATCTGCCTAGCTCTTCGCATATACATGGATAATCCCATACTCGACAATGGATGGTGGAAACTCATTCTACATATTCCCATATTTAATTCTGAAAATAATCCAAATTTTACTAATCATTGATGGATGGAACTTGTGAAACACCCCTGAGTACACCTTAGAGGTTATCCATTATATGCACCTAAACTTCTTAGAAAATCGGTGCAACCTATATTCCTCATAGATGGTCTTCCAGTCAACTCTTGCCACTTGAAACCCTCCATAAAATTCTAGGAGTGTAACGCCCTTACCCTATTTACCCAGAGTTAGTGCATTATAACATAAAATTTTCATGATCACAAGAGATAAAGTCTAGAAATACTGATTAGTTTAGCAGCCTTGGAAGTTCTTGATATATAAATAAGTTTTACATGACACTATGAAATGGTAAAAAAAATTGTGTCTGCTTTGAACACACTCATATCCCTTAGCCTATTCCTGCAGGATAATTATAATATACTAATTCAAAATCTAGGAAAAAGAAAACATAGAAAGAAGTGAGCTCAGATGGTATGTATGGATAAAAATATAATGGAAACTATCATAAATAAGCATACACATTTAATTCAATGTAAAAGATTAAAACACAAGACTTTTAAACTTATGCTTCAGTAGAATGTGGAAAAGATAAATCAAATAATTCCATTTACTTATTCACATGGATATTCTACTAGTTGAATAATAATATGTAATATCAATAGAAAATTTCATAATGATGGAATGCATAATACTATACATCTTAACCACATATTCAAGGCCTCATGCTAAGACTAAAAATAATGATTTTTTCAAGGCCTTGTGCAGTGACACTAGTTTTTCTAATGAGACCTACCAATGCATCGTGGAGCTATAGAAGACTGCACCCATCACTTACTATGTCCAATTGATCCCTCATATGAAAAGGTTGAAACATAACATAAATATTCGTATTATAACTACCATATGAAATGTTAATACTTTAACCATAAACCAAGAATGGTATAAATATAGCAAATCCACAGCCAAACATAACTATTTCAATACAATGAGGAAGATTGTATTATAAAACATCAACCTCAATAAAGTTAAAAAAACAACGATGGATATTGATATAGATGAAAATAATCATTAAAACAATTTGAGAGAAATATCCCCTTTTCCTGAAAATAATTAAAAGTCACACTATTTATCAAAGAAATCGTTTAAAAGAGATTTTTGAATCGAATTGTCCCATACCACCTTGAAACATTTTAAAGGAATTTTAGTTTGAAAAATTTCATGCCTATATAAATAAATCCTTAAAATAATTTTTAAATCATGCACATTAATGAGAAATATTAATAATAAAAAATCTTTAAAACATGTAAAACGAGATTTTAATTAGAGTTATTAACCAAATAAAAGAGGATTAAATACAAACAGTTGAGGAATTAAAAACATTATAATATCATCCTAAAAAATGGATTCATGATATAGTATGTCAATGTATAGTGTATACAGAATATAAAAGTGAATTGGTGCATAACAACAAAGAAGTCTCAATAGAATGTAAATTGACATGAAATAACTTACAAAGACTGTATCCTTAGGTTAAAGACAAATAAATGAAATAATTATGTGTGAAAAATATAAATACACTAAATATTATTGGATATTCAGTGTAAATCAATCAGAGTACATTCACACATATCCTTATAACAACAACACTAATGTGTTGGATGTTTAACTCAATGAATGGAAATTGATTTAAGATTACACTTATCAAGTTCATATAGATGACTGTAAAATTTATCAATGGAGTTATTATGTGTTTCAAAAGTATACCCACACAATGGGAAGTGTAAATTACTAAATAAATAAATAAATGGTTATTTGACACATAATCTTGGAGTAAAATAATCAATAAAGTTTGTGTAAAACCCAATGAGTGCAAATCAAAATTAGAAATTACCTTATTGATTTGGTAACTTACGAAACATACACTCCTTGAAATAAGGATCATACAAGGAAGATGTAATTACCCATAATTTAAAATATATTACACAAATAATAAAATAATGGTCAATACATATCCCACACAAAAGGAAATAGTTGCAAATATAGCATGAATCTCACGAGAATAAAAATTGAGATAATCCCCCTTACCGTCTACTTTTCCATAGTAAAGGATAGGTTAACCTCCTTTATAATGATGAAATCATTGTTATGAAATTATAAAAGAACCATATACATTAACATTATATCATAAATGATCTACTAATATTACTTTGTAATGATATTTCAGTAGCATCATTGTTTTGGGTGTTAACTGATTCATTCTCTGTTATATGTTTTGTTACATAAGTCATGTTTATTATTGATAGTATGTATTTGATTCATATCTAGAATGGTATTAAGTTCCTAAAAATTATTTATAATCATAAAATGAAAATTATTCTTGAATGGTTACGATGGAGAATGAAATCTTATCACATCTTGGAGACGGATAGTCGTACGTACGCACGAGCGATAATATCATTATATTAGTGCTGAAATATTATATAAGTGGATGGTATATTATGTATACAGAATAATTAACATGTTAAATTTATCATTTATATCAGTTATACTCATTATTATTCCCATCCAAATAAAGAAGTGTTGAATAACAAACTGCACCACGACGTGGAGACGGTAAGCTGTACGTACGTATGTATAGTGACTTTTTCATTCATAGGTTGGATAGAATAATGAATATGTTTGTACCATATTTATAATAACATAATAGTATGTATAAGTTACGGGATTTATTATTTTTCAATGGAAACAACAAAGAAAAAGGAAGTGGAAGAAGAAAGGATCATTAAAAGAGTTGGTGAAATTATTACCTCTGCTATAGGTGTTTCCATTTAATTTGATAATAAGGGATCCTTATGTTGGATTTATGATCTATGTAAGGCCTATAGGTTGATGTGAGGGTATTTGGGAGGATATTTGGGCATAGTTTGGCCAATACAATTGGATTGGGATGTGTTATTTTGAGAGAAGGGGGAGTACCCTTTTATAAGAGAGGTGAAGGTTATTTTAAGGAAAGCATGAAATATTATTTTATTATACAATAATATTCGGTTTATAATGGATCAAAAAATGATTTATTTAGAGGATAATGTGGTTATGGGTAGAAAATATCTCAACCAATAGTTTTTATATAGGTTTAGGTCACCATATTTACATTATTGGTTAGATTTAACTCTTAGTTAAATAGTTTAACTTTTACAGTGTATTATTGTATTATTATAATAAATGGTTAAAAACATACAATAAAAAAGATAATAGAACCACAAGTGGTTCATTAATTACATATATATCATTATACGAGTCCTTTGGTCAAACCTTATATTTTTATAAATATTATAACTTTTAATTATATAGTATTAGTTTTATAAACTCATTTTTGTCTATTTTGAAACTATTTAGTATTAGATTTTTTTGAAAGTCAAAAAAACATGATTACATTAAACCAAATATATTTAATAAATCCTAACATGTCATATTGACCTATAAAATTATTGTAATACATAAAAATTCTCAATTTACATTTATTTGGATATTTATAATATCAATTATTTTAATCATTCATTAATTTGGTAATTACTACAACATCAATGTTTCATAAATAAATTTACTTATTTAAAATCTAAAAATTATAAATAAAATAAAATTATGTAGGAAATATTTTTATATTTCTAATGAATATTTATAGTCTAAATTTTATTATTTATAACTCTATATTCAAAATGTGTTAGTTATTAAACATTGAATTTGAAACTTTTAACTCTACTTTAAATAAAATAATAATAAATGTCCTAATATAATCCAAGTGGATTAAAAGGATAATATTTTATTTATAAGTATGATTTTGGTAGATATAAACTTATCTAAATGAATTAAGAAACGTGTTAGGGTCATTATAATATCATTTTACCTTTAATAACCCAATTTACTTTGAACCATGGAAAATAAAATTTAAAAGATACTAATCACCAAAAATTATTTTCAACATATTGAACCAAAATTTACTTAATGATTTCATATTTTTTTCTCTAGTATTTTTTAAATTCAATTCAAATAAGTGGTAAAATTTTTTTTTTGTTGCAAATTTGTAAACGTTCCTAGAAGTTGGGTAAAAGACATTAAAAAGTTTAATAAAATTTTATACATCTAATTTTATTATAAAATGACTCCAGTGAATTAAAATGAACTTATATTTCTATTATGTATCTATTTTGACTTAAAATATTAAAAAATATTAATAAAAAAACATGTTTTAAATAATAACGTAGTGTTTTTCACTATTCGTCAAAATTTTAATGATTTCAGAAAAATTCCAAATATTAACCCAAATATAACTTTGATATTAAAAATTCAAAAATGATGTCTATTTTACCAAATTCAAAACATATAAGTTATATTAATTAATCTAAAAAAATATTCCCATTGTCAAAATCAGAAAGTGGGTTTTTGATGAGTTAAAACAATTAAAAGATTGAAATGTGTTTATGTCCAATTTAAATGTAAAATTATTTCCAAGAACCAACAATGGATTAAATGATAAAAATATAATATAATTATACCTCAAAAAAATTCAAATGTATAATTTTAAACTATAAATTATTTTTATTAAAAAAAATCAATTAAAATTTAGTATTTTTCACTATTCATCAAAATATGCATGTTATCAGAAAAGCCCCGATTTTTTATCCAAACTAAATTTTTATGTCCCTCTTCTAAAGAAGAATATTATTTTCTCAAATTGAATTTATAAAAGTGTCAAATATAGGATACAACAATGGTTCTGATAGAGTTAATATTTTCATTATTATTAATATTTTTTTAATGATTTAATACCTTTCAATTATTCAATCTGAGTATATTTGCATCATTTATGTGTTTTTGGTGTATTTTGGTCTTAAATGTCAAAATGGGGTAATTCTTTAAAATTGATAGTTTTATATAGATTCTTTTTTTTGGAAATAACTGTTATACTCTTGGTCTAATTGAAGTGAATTCTTTTTTTAGGATTCATATGATTGTGGGATTCAAATTTTCCTTCGATACCAAGACCCAATTCAAAACACAATGGTACAAAAAATCAACAAAATAGAGAAATCAGTTTTCCTGGAAGAATGGACCCCACCGCATTAAATCAACAATATCTCATTCAAAAAACCTTATAATGAGGTTCTTATAGCTGGTTTCCACAGAGAACATTCAAAGGACGGTTCAAAATAAATTCCATAAAATATGAAGCTCATCAAAGAATATTTTTGGTGCGTCCAAGTGGAGTGAGTGAAACAATTTTTGGCGTCTAGGAAAAGTAATGGTCATTGATTTGGAAATATGTTTCTTTACACCAGACCAATGACACTCAACTTTTTAGGGTCTATAGCCAAATTCATTTACAATTTTCTATAAGAAGGTACCTCAATGATTTTCGGCCAGCTGGTGGGAAAAATAGTGTCCAACTTCTGGATGACAGATTCTAGAGGATCAAAATTTATGTTCTTGCTTTTCTTTCTTTTGTTCTTCTTAGCTTTGTAATGACTTCTTATTCCCCCTTCCACTCAGTTACCCTTACCGTGGTTGGGTAGATATTTTGAGTGGTTGGGGAGGGGTAGGTTTACCCTTTTGTAATTCTTGAGTTCTTGAATGTAATATTTTAATATCCTCTTTTCTCTTCTATGAATCAGCTTCAATTTCTTATAAAAATATTTATTATCATGTACGATTGTATCTGATTTTCGATTTTGTTATTTATTTATATTTGGTCAATGATCAATATATCTGTAACACCCCGATATTTTAGGAGAAGTATTATTTTTAATTTATTTGATGTCTTGGGTTGTATGATACACCAAGATTATCTTGCGCTATACGCAACACCATATTAGCTTGCAGTAGACACAACACTGTTCTTGGATCGGGTTACACACAATTTCGAGTTCGTTTGATAGAAGTTATTCTACGCAACATTGATTGTATATATATATATATTCAATGTATAAATGAAATATGGTAGGATTTTGTTATACGCAACAACAAAGAAATCTATCACTACACGCAACCCTAACTTGGCTTGCATTACACGCAATCATGACCTTCCTCGATAGTGTGTGTTGTACGCAATATCAGGTTTCACTAAACAATGATATGTTATTATAATATTATATAAACTAGCTTTTATGAATAGAAATACCCAATTTTTGAAATTTTATAAATCTTATCTTTCAAAATGGACTTCATTTTTTGATTCGGAATATCGAAATTAGCCGAGGGTTAATTTTTTGTATTTTGTTCTGAAAAATTTCAATTTGTGATGAATATTGAAATCACTGAGTTAATGGTTAAAAAAAAAAATTTATTTAAATAATAATTTATTTTCTTTAAATTTATTTTAGGTCAAAATAGATACATAATAATTATATAAGTTCAATGTAATTCATTGGATTCATTTTATAATAAATATAGATATATAAAAAGTTTTTTGAACTTTTTATCGTGTTTTACCCACCTCCTAGAAGAATTTTCAAATTTACATAAAACATAATTTTACCGCTTCTATGAGTTGAATTTCGAAAATCCTAGAGACACATTTAATATCAAGGAGTAAAATTTGGTTTAATAAGATAAAAATAATTTTTGGTTAATAGTAACTTTTTACTTATTTACCACGATTAAAAGTAAATAGTGTAATTAAGGGTAAAAATGATATTATTATTACCCTAAAACAGGACATAATTCTATTTGATAAGTATAATTAGACCAAAAACAACCTTAGGAATAAAAATTACCATTTAGGTCCACTTGGATTAGATTAGGACATTTATTATTATTTAATTCAAAGAAGAGTTAAAATAATTAAAATCAATGTTAAATAAGTAAAACATTTTTAATATAGGGTTATTCATAAGATAAATTAGACTATAAATATTCATTAGAAATATAAAAATCTTTCCTACATAATTTTATTTTATAGATAATTTTTAGACATTATATAATTTAATTTATTTATGAAATAATGATGATGTTGTAATTACCTTATTAATAAAATATAAAACTAATTGATGTTATAAATACCCAAATAAATATAATTTGAGACTTTTATGAATTAAAATAATTTAATAGGTTAATATAACATATTAGGGTTGGTTAGATGATTTTTTTTGAAATAAAAATGCTGTTATGAATTTAGTAAAAAAACAAAATACCAAATTGTGTCAAAATTGACCTAAAAGAGTTTTTAAAACAAATATTATATTATTAATTGATATAATGGTACTAAAAATCCAAGGTTCGGCCAAAAGACTTATATAATAATATATATGAGATTAATGAACCAATTGGGGTTTTATTGGTGGTTTATAGTATGTTTGTTAACCATATAGTGTAAGAATAAAAGAAGACATGGTAAAAGTTAAATTATTTAACATAGAGTTAAATCTAAATGATAAGGTTAAAATGGTATCCTAAATTTGTATAAAACATATTGGTTGAGAGTATTGAGACCCATTCCCACCATATCCTATAAATAAGTCATTTTGGATCCATTATAAACAGAATATGAATTTATTATAAAATAATAGTTTAAGTTTTTCCTAAGGTGCCCTCTCCTCCCTTATAAAATGGCACCCCCTCCCTATCCTCTTTACACAATTTTTATCCTTCATGCTCGGCCAAAACCTTCCAATTTATCTTCTCAGAAACACTTGTTATATCATAGAGGTTCTGGTATTCTCAAAAGACCAACTCTAGTTCCCTAAGTGGAAGTTTAAAAGAGGCACGTCGAAGAAGAGGTAATCTCTTCTACCGATTCGTTCTAGTTTCCTTCTTCTTATACTTCCACTTCTTTTGTTGTTTAATTATAATATAATAACATCAGTATTAATTATATAATGATATTTTATTATAAAAATTAAAGAAATCCTATTTCACCTTCTAATCCATCCTACGAGAAATGAAATCCTCGTGTGGTCGTACGTACGGAATACCGTCTCCACGCCGTGGTGTAATATGTTTTTTTACCACCACCTTACATGTATGGGTATAATGGTGTAAACAATAACTATATATTATTATTATAACATGATACTATTTCTGAGATATTATATCATCCACTCCAATTTCATCCAATAATTATGGGAATGATATCATCGCATGTGTGTACGCACAGATTACTATCTCTACGACGTGATGATATTCATTCTCCATGTTAACCATTCAAGAATGATTATAAAGTATATATAATGAATAATAATGAAATATATGACATGATAAATATAAAAGATTTATATATATATATATATGTCATCTAATTACTTCCATTCAAGTCAATAAGGAAAGGAAAACAGTGTTCATGTGTACGTACGACCTGCCGTCTCCATGAATGGTGTATTTCATTTTGTTTATCAATATATCATAAATATTTATATGATAAATATATATTATATATAAATAATGTTTTAAATTCAGTACTTAAATCAGGATATAAGTAAGAACAACAAGTCGAAACACGTACAATAAATGAAAAGATTGTACCGAAAACGTTGCTTTATCATTAAATTTACCAAAGAACAAGTAATATAAAGTCATAAGTGAACCGTATATGATATCATAACAATGAATATGATTATTTAATAAGTCAATGACATTATATAAGTCATTATACATGATTTTTGGATATGTACGAAGCATATTAGATCTAAGGTAAGGGATAAATTTTCAATATCATTTTTATCCGAGATTGCTTATACTTAAGTATTTACTGGGGTTATATTTTTCATCCATGTCCATAAAAATGTTTTTCAAATAGTTTTTAATATTATTCCATTTATGTTTGAAGTCATGTTGAACACTTTTTGACTTTTATATTGTGTTATTGAAGAAATATTTCTTTGGCTTCACAAACGAGGAACTTTTTGACTTTTCTGGAAAAAGTATGAGGATAATGTTTTTTTAACTTATATGACATGAACTGATTTTTACGGTTTCATAACACCTTATTTTCATGAAGAATACTCTACAAGATTTCATGCGTATTTTCAATAAAATACTTTTCTTTTAAAATTGTGGGGCATTTTGTGAAAAGAAAATGATTTTGAAAAAGAAAGGATATTTTCCTCAAGAATTCATTTCAAGTGTTTTATCAAAACTGCTTTTTATATAAGAGGAAATTATTTAGTATGATTATGTTTCAAGTATAATGTCTCTATTATTTACATGGTTTGATTCTTCTTATGATGAAATGATATCCATTTCTTTTATATGGATTATGTTATGATGGGATGATGGTTATGAAAAAAAATTTATTCTTTGGGTTATGATGAATGATTTACGTTTATTTTGTAGCACAAGTAAAAATGAATTGATTATGAGATGGGTGGGACTTATATCTCCCTTCAATGCATTGGGTAAATATTTATATCTCATGATATATACATATATGGAACAACAAGTGAATCTGGTTTGGTAATATAGGGCTAGAACGACAAGTAAACTCGATTCAGTAATGGACATTGTCCACAAGGATGGTCTTGGAAGCAATGTCTTAGCTACTATGGAAATCATAACATGTGCTTAATGGTTTTCCACAATTATATGTTTTATTACCATGTTATTTTACATTGACTAATGTTTCGTTATGATATATTCCTTACATACTTCCCTGATTTATGTCACTTCTCAAGATTTTGATGTTTAGATTTGATGTTCACGTTTTTGCATTCAAATGTTTATGGATTGTTTTATGTTCTCTATGCATACCCTTACTAAGCATTTTATCTCACCCTTTTAATGTTTTATTTTCCCCAGGATATAAAGAAATGTTTTAGGTAATAAAAAACGGGGAAGATTGATGATACTCACATTTTCATATATTTTATACTGTAAAACATTGTTTATAATCCCACAAAAGTGTTATTGAATGGGTAATTATCATGTTTTTTAGGTTTTAGTGCTATTTTGAACCCAAATGTGAAAAACGACTAATTCTGGATTTTTGACAGAATTTTACGTCAGGGGTAATTTGGTCATTTCAGGAAAAATAAAATTCCAAATTTTATGATTCAAATTTTGTTAGAATCCTTATTGTATTTCATTCATTTTTTTGTTCTGGACCAGGAGCTGATTTTGTCATCTATAGGGTCTAAAAAATCATTGAAGATTGGACGTTTTCCGGGCGGACAGCATGGACCAACCCAAGTTAACGGGCATCAAACGCGGCCTAAACATATCCAAATGATGTGTTTCCACCTGGGATAACTCTAGGACAGATAGAGACGTCTCGAAAATAAATTTGGAGGATTCTTGAGGTCATTAAGGAGGATATTGAATGACATTAGTTTGGAGGAACCTTCCTGGATGCTTCGTCCAGAAACAGAAACCGAGAATGCAAAATTCATAACTCCTACATACGGTTTCCCAATTATCTGAAATTTGGAGAGGAGACGGCCAAGACATTTATAAACAACATTTATGAAGGGTGGAACACGTGAATATGTCATAAAGGGGTCTACAACGCGTCTACATTTGAGGGACAAATTCTGCCTATAAAAGGAGGCCCTCACCTCCTTCCCAAAGCATCCCATTCTCCATCCATTTCTTCAAGGCACCAAGGAGGACATCTCCACCGAGGGAGGCCGGCTGAAAATCTTCCACCTTTATTTTTATTTTATTTCTTTTCTTTATTTTTAGTTTTTAATTGTAATTTAGATTTCTAATAAATTCATGCATTGTTTTTATTTTTGTGTCCACCGATTCACCCTCTTTTCTTCCTCTCATCTTATCATCGTGTACTATAATACTCATGATCATGAGTAACTAATAAGAGGAATATCCCAAGGGAGTAATCAGGTTCTTGAACCCAAGAACATGTTTTTAATATTCTTTGAGTTAATTCTAAGGATAATTTATAGTGGGTGTAATCCTCACTATGGTTGTTTAAAGATTAACTTCTTAATCTACAACCATTTTCCCTCGATTGAGGAGGTGGATGGAAGGTGTGCTTGGCGATCGCTAAGTATAATTTTCATTCATAACCGGTATAGAATAAGGTGTGCACACATACGATGGAGTGTGTAAACTAAGAATATTTGAAGCTGGCCAATGAAGGTGCTCCCTGAATATTCTCTCGAAAGAACTTCCTTTCTTCCCTAATTACATTCTGTTTAGCATTGCATGGTAATTTAAATTAAATTTTAGTTTCTTATCATTTATGAATTTCATTTATTTTATTAAATTACATTTATTTCATAAAATATTAAACAACAAAAATAGAATTAGATTAGGTGGAATAGAAGTAGTGATTTATTAACCACAAATGCTCCTCAAGAGAATGACCTAGGTCAGCCCCTGTGCTGCACTTAGCTATAAATATTTTTGAGAGTGTGCATGTCAACGCTTCGTCAAATTGGCGCCGTTTCCGGGAAGCCAAGTGGTTTTAATTCACTATTTTTATTCACACTGGGTAAATAATTTTCCATTCATTTAAAAAAAACAACAAAAAAATCATAAATTTCAAAAACTAAAAAAAATCTTCTTTGTTCATGATGTATTCAAATTATGATTATTATGCATGGACTGGTCAATCTCAAGTGCAAGAAAATTTTTACAATGAACTAGATGCGCAATTTCATAGGATTAGTGATAAAGTGAAAAACTTGGAGGGCCAAATAGAATTGATTGCAGAATATGTACGCGCATCCCAAGAACAACTCGAACCTGAACCGGAACCTGAACCAGAACGAGTGGTGGAAGAGATTTCACCCATCATTTTTTATTCTAAAGAACCTGAGGGGGTGAGAAGGATCTACTAAAAGAATTAATCACATCATCCCGCACTCAACCATTGCTCGAGGAGGTCCTAGAAGTAAACATTCCAACTGATGCACTGATGGGAGGTCAACATTTTTTGGATGAATCTTGGAATAACTTTGTTGAAGATAACTTGAAACATGATCTTCCCATACTTAATAATGAAACATCAGACACCTTCTACCTCTCTCTTTCTTTGGAAGATAAGGAATAAGACGCACCTGCTGAGATTGAGTTTCCAATGGTCATGCCTGAAGAGATCAATTACCATGTTGAATTACTTGAAAGGGAAGATTTCTTTATTAATTCTTCATGTTTTAATATTATTCAAGCTAAATTGTTTTCTGACATCTCTTCCTTTGAAATTTCTGATACAGCACAAATGGAGAAAACCATGGATGATATGAAAGGTACCACTAAAGTAGTGGTGATCATGGAAGAAGATTTGGAGAAGGTGGCGGTGGTGCGACTACCTCCCCAACAAAAATTTTCATACCATATGGAGGAGGACACCACCAAAGTTAACTGGGAGCACACTTATCTTTTATTCCCTCCCACTTCGAACCTAAAATTTCTTCTTTATTCTTTCTCGGTGGTTGGGAACATTCAAATCTTATTTGGGGTTATCTACTTTCAGGTTTTACTCATGGATATCGGGAAAACTCACATGTGGTGGTTCATCTCAAAGAAACCACACCCACCTTCTGATTGGGGATAATCTACTGAAACTGCCTGACTAGGGGCAGTAAAAACCTAGAACCCGCTTGGGGGTTTAAACCAAGCATTATCTCTTTTCTTTTCCTTTTCCCATTCTTTTTATTTATTTATTTTTTCTTATTTATTTTTTTTTACTTTCTTGTAGTCATAAAGTGGTTGCTTCTAGGAGCTTAACTCAAGGCATCAACTTCTAAAATAATTTCAGGTTGTATCTTTCCTTCCCTTTGATTTTTTTACCTTTATATTTTTATTTTGTTGAGTTGAAATAAGGGATATTTAAATTTAAGTGTGGGGGAGTGTCAACCTGCTTAGTTCTTCTTGTGTGATTTTCATTTTTTTTTTTTTTTTTTGAGCTTTAATGAATATTCTTATCACTTTTCACACATTAATTTATTTTGAAAGAGTTGAAATGATTTTTGAAATAATGGATTTTAAATGATTGTTGATGTGAAAACATTTTTCTTGAATTGGATTATCAATCATTTTTATGTGTTTGACTGATTTTTGAAATCCATGCCCATGAAATACTGACTAAAAATATTTTTCCAATCCTGTGAGGTATTCTAAACCACTTTTACATATTCTTCCTAATACCCACACTTTCTTGAGGGAAACTTGAATTTTGTGTGAGAACCAGAATTTGCGAATAATTCTCTTTCGAAGCTTTGGATTTCAAGAATTTTATTTGAAATGATTGAGGCATCTCTTTGGCTAGCCACATTTTATCTTGAGACCCACCTTTACATTTATCCTTAGTAAGACCTTAGATGCCATGAATTGCCTTATAGGTTTAAGCCACATTACAAGACAATTTTTCCATACCTACCCGCACTTTTAGTATTTTTGCATGGATATTTCAAGTTTATGTGTGGGGGAAGGGCCTTTCGTGTGCGTTCATTGGGATTTGTATCATTTATGGGTAGTGTAAAGTGTGTGTCAATACTTTGGGCAGTGGATAACAAGAGAATTGGGCATGTGTCGTCATTTCGTTGTGCTTTATTTGGTTCATCCATTTCTCCTAAAAAAGGAAAAAAATAGAGATGAGCTTGAATTCCTCATTGTACATTATTTTATGACTCATGTCCCTCCCAAAAATCAAGGGCATGAATTGTCATTAATTCATTGTATTCAATTTTTCAGCTCAACCTCTATGAAAAAAAAGTAAAAAAAATAAAATAAAGTTGTGCCTTTCTGGTGCTTTGAAAAAAAGAGGATAACTTAGATGATATCATTCATTATAATCACTTTTTGGCTCATGTACCATGTCATAAAGATGGGTGGGGTTGTTTTTCACATTTACAATCAGTATTGAGTGAGGAATTTTCTGTGTTTTCACTAGAATTAATCATGAATTGTACTTAAAAGTCAAACCTCCTCTTTCTAGCCTGGAACATTTTTTTAATAATTTTCCCATCAACCCTAAGCCACAGAATCATTTGAACCATTAATAAAATCCCTCGTGATTAAATTCATTTTCATGTTTCACGCTGTGGAGAAATGATAATTTTCACAAACCTATGGTGATACATGCGATTTTCAAGTATGAGTATAACTCTAGATTCAATTTCTCTCGAGTGAAGAGTGACATAAAATTCAATGTGAGGTAGGTTGTGATTGCGCCGTGGATTGATTTATGAGGTTGAACAAATTTTAATGATTGAAATGAAAATGAGAGAATTATTATTCATAAATGATACATGATGGAATTCTATTTTGGATAAAATCATTGATATTTTCTCATTTTTGATTGTTGTGTGGATTTTGATTTGGATGTAAGATGATTGCCCAGGAGTGCAATGTTTAAGTGTGGGGGTGTGATGAATCTCACATTTTCATATATTTTATACTGTAAAACATTGTTTATAATCCCACAAAAGTGTTATTGAATGGGTAATTATCATGTTTTTTAGGTTTTAGTGCTATTTTGAACCCAAATGTGAAAAACGACTAATTCTGGATTTTTGACAGAAGTTTACGTCAGGGGTAATTTGGTCATTTCAGGAAAAATAAAATTCCAAATTTTATGACTCAAATTTTGATAGAATAATTATTTTATTTCCTTCATTTTTGTCTTCTGGACCATGAGCTGATTTTGTCATCTATAGGCTCTAAAAAATCATTGAAGATTGGAAGTTTTCCGGGCGGACAGCATGGACCAACCCAAGGTAACGGGCATCAAAAGCGGTTTAAACATATCCGAATAATCTGTTTCCACCTGGGATACCTCTAGGACAGATAGGGACGTCTCTAAAATAAAGTTGGAGGATTTTTGAGGTCATTAAGGAGGCTATTGAATGACATTAGTTTGGAGGAACCTTCCTGGATGCTTCGTCCAGAAACAGAAACCGAGAATGAAAAATTCATAACTCTTACATACGGTTTCCAAATTGTCTGAAATTTGGAGAGGAGACGGACAAGACATTTATAAACAACAGTTTTGAAGGGTGGAACGCGTGAATATGTCATAAAGGGGTCTAAAACGCGTCTACATTTGAGGGACAAATTCTGCCTATAAAAGGAGGCCCTCACCTCCTTCCCAAAGCATCCCATTCTCCATCCATTTCTTCAAGGCACCAAGGAGGAGATCTCCACCGAGGGAGGCCGGCCGCAAATCTTCCACCTTTCTTTTTATTTTATTTCTTTTCTTTATTTTTAGTTTTTAATTGTAATTTAGATTTCTAATAAATTCATGCATTGTTTTTATTTTTGTGTCCACCGATTCACCCTCTTTTCTTCCTCTCATCTTACCATCGTGAACTATAATACTAATGATCATGAGTAACTAATAAGAGGAATATCCCAAGGGATTAATCAGGTTCTTGAACCCAAGACCATGTTTTTAATATTCTTTGAGTTAATTACAAGGATAATTTATAGTGGGTGTAATCCTCACTATGGTTGTCTAAAGATTAACTTCTTAATCTACAACCATTTTCCCTCGATTGAGGAGGTGGATGGAAGGTGTGCTTGGCGATATCTAAGTATACTTTTCATTCATAACTAGTATAGAATAAGGTGTTCACACATACGATGGAGTGTTTAAACTAAGAATATTTGAAGCTGGCCAATGAAGGTGCTCCCTGAATATTCTCTCGAGAGAACTTCCTTTCTTCCCTAATTACATTTTGTTTAGCATTGCATGGTAATTTATAATTAAATTTTAGTTTCTTATGATTTATGAATTTCATTTATTTTATTAAATTACATTTATTTCATAAAATATTAAACAACAAAAAAAAGAATTCGATTAGGTGGAATAGAAGTAGTGATTTATTAACCACAAAAGCTCCTCAAGAGAACGACCTAGGTCAGCCCCTGTGCTGCACTTAGCTATAAATATTTTTGAGACCGTGCATGACAACGCTTCGTCAAATTGGCTTCGTTTCCAGGGAGACCAGTGGTTTTAATTCACTATTTGTATTCACACTGTGTAAATAATTTTCCTTTAATTTAAAAAAAACAACAAAAAAATCATAAATTTCAAAAACTAAAAAAATCTTCTTTGTTCATGATGTATTCAAATTATGATTATTATGCATGGACTGGTCAATCTCAAGTGCAAGAAAATTTTTACAATGAACTAGATGCACAATTTCATAGGATTAGTGGTAAAGTGAAAAACTTGGAGGGCCAAATCGAATTGATTGCAGAATATGTACGCGCATCCCAAGAACAACTCGAACCTGAACCGGAACCTGAACCAGAACGAGTGGTGGAAGAGATTTCACCCATCATTTTTTATGCTAAAGAACCTGAGGGGGTGAGAAGGATCTACTAAAAGAATTAATCACATCATCCCGCACTCAAACATTGCTCGAGGAGGTCCTATAAGTAATCATTCCAACTGATGCACTGATGGGAGGTCACCATTTTTTGGAAGAATCTTGGAATAAATTTGTTGAAGATAACTTGAAACATGATCTTCCCATACTTAATAATGAAACATCAGACACTTTCTACCTCTCTCTTGCTTTGGAAGATAAGGAAGAAGACGCACCTGCTGAGATTGAGTTTCCAATGGTCATGCCTGAAGAGATCAATTACCATGCTGAATTACTTGAAAGGGAAGATTTCTTTATTAATTCTTCATGTTTTAATATTATTCAAGCTAAATTGTTTTCTGACATCTCTTCCTTTGAAATTTCTGATACAACACAAATGGAGCAGACCATGGATGATATGAAAGGTACCACTAAAGTAGTGGTGATCATGGAAGAAGATTTGGAGAAGGTGGCGGTGGTGCGACTACCTCCTCAACAAAAAATTTCATACCATATGGAGGAGTACACCACCAAAGTTAACAGGGAGCACCCTTATCTTTTATTCCCTCCCACTTCGAATCTAAAATTTCTTCTTTATTCTTTCTCGGGGGTTGGGAACATTCAAATCTTATTTGGGGTTATCTACTTTCAGGTTTTACTCATGGATATCGGGAAAACTCACTTGTGGTGGTTCATCTCAAAGAAACCACACCCACCTTCTGATTGGGGATAATCGACTGAAACTGCCTGACTAGGGTCAGTAAAAACCTAGCACCCGCTTGGGGGTCTAAACCAAGAATTATCTCTTTTCTTTTCCTTTTCTCATTCTTTTTATTTATTTTTTTTCTTATTTATTTTTATTACTTTCTTGTAGTCTTAAAGTGGTTGCTTCTAGGAGCTTAACTCAAGGCATCCACTTCTAAAATAATGTCAGGTTGTATCTTTTCTTCCCTTTGATTTTTTTACCTTTATATTTTTATTTTGTTGAGTTGAAATAAGGGGTAGTTAAATTTAAGTGTGGGGGAGTGTCAACCTGCTTAGTTCTTCTTGTGTTCTTTTCATTTTTTTAGGATTTTTGAGCTTTAATGAATATTTTTATCACTTTTCACACATCAATTTATTTTGAAAGAGTTGAAATGATTTTTGAAATAATGGATTTTAAATGATTGTTGATGTGAAAACATTTTTCTTGAATTGGATTATCAATCATTTTTATGAGTTTGACTGATTTTTGAAATCCATTCCCATGAAACACTGACTAAAAATATTTTTCCAATCCTGTGAGGTATTCTAAACCACTTTAACATATTCTTCCTAATACCCACACATTCTTGAGGGAAACTTGAATTTTGTGTGAGAACCAGAATTTGTGAATAATTCTCTTTCGAAGCTTTGGATTTCATGAAATTTATTTGAAATGATTGAGGCATCTCTTTGGCTAGCCACATTTTATCTTGAGACCCACCTTTACATTTATCCTTCGTAATCCCTTAGATGCCATGAATTGCCTTATAGGTTTAAGCCACATTACAAGCCAATTTTTCCATACCTACCCGCACTTTTAGTATTTTTGCATGGATATTTCAAGATTGAGTGTGGGGGAAGGGCCTTTCGTGTGCGTTCATTGGGATGTGTATCATTTATGGGTAGTGTGACGTGTGTGTCAATACTTTGGGCAGTGGATAACAAGAGAATTGGGCATGTGTCGTCATTTCGTTGTGCTTTATTTGGTTCATCCATTTCTCCTAAAAAAGGAAAAAAATAGAGATGAGCTCGAATTCCTCATTGTAAATTCTTTTATGACTCATGTCCCTCCCAAAAATCAAGGGAAGGAATTGTCATTAATTCATTGTATTCAATTTTTCAGCTCATCCTCTATGAAAAAAAAGTAAAAAAAAATAAAATAAATCTGTGCCTTTCTGGTGCTTCGAAAAAAGAGAGAGGAGAACATAGATGATATCATTCATTATAATCACTTTTTGGCTCATTTACCATGTCATAAAGATGGGTGGGGTTGTTTTTCACATTTACAATGAGTATTGAGTGAGGAATGTTCTGTGTTTTCACTTGAATTAATCATGCATTGTACTTAAAAGTCAAACCTCCTCTTTCTAGCCTGGAACATTTTTTTAATAATTTTCCCACCAACCCTAAGCCACAAGAACATTTGAACCATTAATTAAAGCCCTCATGATTAAATTCATTTTCATGTTTCACGCTATGGAGAAATGATAATTTTCACAAACCTATGGTGATACATGCGATTTTCTAGTATGAGTATAACTCTAGATTCAATTTCTCTTGAGTGAAGAGTGACATAAAATTCAATGTGAGGTAGGTTGTGATTGGGCCGTGGATTGATTTATGAGGTTGAACAAATTTTAATGATTGAAATGAAAATGAGAGAATTATTATTCATAAATGAGACATGATGGAATTCTATTTTGGATAAAATCATTGATATTTTCTCATTTTTGATTGTTGTGTGGATTTTGATTTGGATGTAAGATGATTGCCCAGGAGTGCAATGTTTAAGTGTGGGGGTGTGATGAAGCTCACATTTTCATATATTTTATACTGTAAAACATTGTTTATAATCCCACAAAAGTGTTATTGAATGGGTATTTATCATGTTTTTTAGGTTTTAGTGCTATTTTGAACCCAAATGTGAAAAACGACTAATTCTGGATTTTTGACAGAATTTTACGTCATGGGTAATTTGGTCATTTCAGGAAAAATAAAATTCCAAATTTTATGATTCAAATTTTTTTAGAATCATTATTTTAGTTCCTTCATTTTTGTCTTCTGGACTAGGAGCTGATTTTGTCATCTATAGGGTCTAACAAATCATTGAAGATTGGACGTTTTCCGGGCGGACAGCATGGACCAACCCAAGGTAACGGGCATCAAACGCGGCCTAAACATATCCAAAAGATGTTTTTCCACCTGGGATACCTCTAGGACAGAAAGGGACGTCTCGACAATACATTGGGAGGATTTGGGAGGTCATTAAGGAGGCTATTGAATGACATTAGTTTGGAGGAACCTTCCTGGATGCTTCGTCCAGAAACAGAAACCCAGAATACAAAATTCATAACTCCTACATACGGTTTCCCACTTGTCTGAAATTTGGAGAGCAGACGGCCAAGACATTTATAAACAACATTTATGAAGGGTGGAACGCGTGAATATGTAATTAAAGGGGTCTAGAACACGTCTACATTTGAGGGACAAATTCTGCCTATAAAAGGAGGCCCTCACCTCCTTCCCAAAGCATCCCATTCTCCATCCATTTCTTCAAGGCACCAAGGAGGAGATCTCCACCGAGGGAGGCCGGCCGAAAATCTTCCACCTTTCTTTTTTTTTTCTTTTTTTTAGTTTTTAATTGTAATTTAGATTTCTAATAAATTCATGCTTTGTTTTTATTTTTGTGTCCACCGATTCACCATCTTTTCTTCCTCTCATCTTACCATCGTGTACTATAATACTCGTGATCATGAGTAACTAATAAGAGGAATATCCCAAGGGAGTAATCAGGTTCTTGAACCGAAGACCATGTTTTTAATATTCTTTGAGTTAATTATAAAGATAATTTATAGTGGGTGTAATCCTCACTATGGTTGTCTAAAGATTAACTTCTTAATCTACAACCATTTTCCCTCGATTGAGGAGGTGGATGGAAGGTGTGCTTGGCGATCGCTAAGTATACTTTTCATTCATAACCGGTATAGAATAAGGTGTGCACACATACGATGGAGTGTGTACACTAAGAATATTTGAAGTTGGCCAATGAAGGTGCTCCCTGAATATTCTCTCGAAAGAACTTCCTTTCTTCCCTAATTACATTCTGTTTAGCATTGCATGGTAATTTATAATTAAATTTTAGTTTCTTATGATTTATGAATTTCATTTATTTTATTAAATTACATTTATTTCATAAAATATTAAACAACAAAAAAATAATTAGATTAGGTGGAATAGAAGTAGTGATTTATTAACCACAAAAGCTCCTCAAGAGAATGACCTAGGTCATCCCCTGTGCTGCACTTTGCTATAAATATTTTTGAGAGCGTGCACGACAACGCTTCATCAAATTGGCGTCGTTGCCGGGGATCCAAGTGGTTTTAATTCACTATTTCTATTCACACTGTGTAAATAATTTTCCTTTCATTTAAAAAAAACAACAAAAAAACCATAAATTTCAAAAACTAAAAAAAATCTTCTTTGTTCATGATGTATTCAAATTACGATTATTATGCATGGACTGGTCAATCTCAAGGGAAAGAAAATTTTTACAATGAACTATATGCACAATTTCATAGGATTACTGATAAAGTGAAAAAATTGGAGGGCCAAATAGAATTGATTGCAGATTATGTACGCGCATCCCAAGAACAACTCGAACCTGAACCGGAACCTGAACCAGAACGAGTGGTGGAAGAGATTTCACCCATCATTTTTTATGCTAAAGAACCTGAGGGGGTGAGAAGGATCTACTAAAAGAATTAATCACATCATCCCTCACTCAACCATTTCTTGAGGAGGTCCTAGAAGTAAACATTCCAACTGATGCACTGATGGGAGGTCAACATTTTTTGGAAGAATCTTGGAATAACTTTGTTGAAGATAACTTGAAACATGATCTTCCCATACTTAATAATGAAATATCATACACTTTCTACATCTCTCTTGCTTTGGAAGATAAGGAAGAAGACGCACCTACTGAGATTGAGTTTCCAATGGTCATGCCTGAAGAGATCAATTACCATGCTGAATTACTTGAAAGGGAAGATTTCTTTATTAATTCTTCATGTTTTAATATTATTCAAGCTAAATTGTTTTCTGACATCTCTTCCTTTGAAATTTCTGATACAGCACAAATGGAGCAGACCATGGATGATATTAAAGGTACCACTAAAGTAGTGGTGATCATGGAAGAAGATTTGGAGAAGGTGGCGGTGGTGCGACTACCTCCTCAACAAAAATTTTCATACCATATGGAGGAGGACACCACCAAAGTTAACAGGGAGCACCCTTATCTTTTATTCCCTCCCACTTCGAACCTAAAATTTCTTCTTTATTCTTTCTCGGGGGTTGGGAACATTCAAATCTTATTTGGGGTTATCTACTTTCAGGTTTTACTCATGGATATCGGGAAAACTCACATGTGGTGGTTCATCTCAAAGAAACCACACCCACCTTCTGATTGGGGATAATCTACTGAAACTGCCTGACTAGGGGCAGTAAAAACCTAGCACCCGCTTGGGGGTCTAAACCAAGCATTATCTCTTTTCTTTTCCTTTTCTCATTCTTTTTATTTATTTATTTTTTTCTTATTTATTTTTATTACTTTCTTGTAGTCTTAAAGTGGTTTCTTCTAGGAGCTTAACTCAAGGCATCCACTTCTAAAATAATGTCTGGTTGTATCTTTCCTTCCCTTTGATTTTTTTACCTTTATATTTTTATTTTGTTGAGTTGAAATAAGGGGTAGTTAAATTTAAGTGTGGGGGAGTGTCAACCTGCTTAGTTCTTCTTGTGTGCTTTTCATTTTTTTAGGATTTTTGAGCTTTAATGAATATTCTTATCACTTTTCACACATTAATTTATTTGGAAAGAGTTGAAAGGATTTTTGAAATAATGGATTTTAAATGATTGTTGATGTGAAAACATTTTTCTGGAATTGGATTATCAATCATTTTTATGAGTTTGACTGATTTTTGAAATCCATTCCCATGAAACACTGACTAAAAATATTTTTCCAATCCTGTGAGGTGTTCTAAACCACATTTACATATTCTTCCTAATAACCACACTTTCTTGAGGGAAACGTGAATTTTGTGTGTGAACCAGAATTTGCGAATAATTCTCTTTCGAAGCTTTGGATTTCATGAAATTTATTTGAAATGATTGAGGCTTGTCTTTGGCTAGCCACATTTTATCTTGATACCCACCTTTATATTTATCCTTCGTACGCCCTTAGATGCCATGAATTGCCTTATAGGGTTAAGCCACATTACAAGCCAATTTTTCCATACCTACCCGCACTTTTAGTATTTTTGCATGGATATTTCAAGTTTGAGTGTGGGGGAAGGGCCTTTCGTGTGCGTTCATTGGGATGTGTATCATTTATGGGTAGTGTGAAGTGTGTGTCAATACTTTGGGCAGTGGATAACAAGAGAATTGGGCATGTGTCGTCATTTCGTTGTGCTTTATTTGGTTCATCCATTTCTCCTAAAAAAAGGAAAAAAATAGAGATGAGCATGAATTCCTCATTGTACATTCTTTTATGACTCATGTCCCTCCCAAAAATCAAGGGCATGAATTGTCATTAATTCATTGTATTCAATTTTTCAGCTCATCCTCTATGAAAAAAAAAGTAAAAAAAATAAAATAAAGTTGTGCCTTTCTGGTGCTTTGAAAAAAAAGAGGAGAACATAGATGATATCATTCATTATAATCACTTTTTGGCTCATGTACCATGTAATAAATATGGGTGGGGTTGTTTTTAACATTTACAATCAGTATTGAGTGAGGAATTTTCTGTGTTTTCACTTGAATTAATCATGCATTGTACTTAAAAGTCAAACCTCCTCTTTCTAGCCTGGAACATCTTTTTAATAATTTTCCCACCAACCCTAAGCCACAGAATCATTTGAACCATTAATTAAAGCCCTCATGATTAAATTCATTTTCATGTTTCACGCTGTGGAGAAATGATAATTTTCACAAACCTATGGTGATACATGCGATTTTCAAGTATCAGTGTAACTCTAGATTCAATTTCTCTTGAGTGAAGAGTGACATAAAATTCAATGTGAGGTAGGTTGTGATTGGGCCGTGGATTGATTTATGAGGTTGAACAAATTTTAATGATTGAAATGAAAATGAGAGAATTATTATTCATAAATGAGACATGATGGAATTCTATTTTGGATAAAATCATTGATATTTTCTCATTTTTTGATTGTTGTGTGGATTTTGATTTGGATGTAAGATGATTGCCCAGGAGTGCAATATTTAAGTGTGGGGGTGTGATGAAGCTCACATTTTCATATATTTTATACTGTAAAACATTGTTTATAATCCCACAAAAGTGTTATTGAATGGATAATTATCATGTTTTTTTAGGTTTTAGTGCTATTTTGAACCCAAATGTGAAAAATGTCTAATTCTGGATTTTTGACAGAATTTTACGTCAGGGGTAATTTGGTCATTTCAGGAAAAATAAAATTCCAAATTTTATGATTAAAATTTTGTTAGAATCCTTATTTTATTTCCTTCATTTTTGTCTTCTGGACTAGGAGCCGATTTTGTCATCTATAGGGTCTAAAGAATTATTGAAGATTGGACGTTTTCGGGGCGGACAGCATGGACCAACCCAAGGTAACGGGCATCAAACGCGGCCTAAACATATCCAAATGATGTGTTTCCACCTGGGATACCTCTTGCGAAGATAGGTACGTCTCAAAAATAAATTTGAAGGATTTTTGAGGTCATTAAGGAGGCTATTTAATGAAATTAGTTTGGAGGAACCTTCCTGGATGCTTCGTCCAGAAACAGAAACCGAGAATGCAAAATTCATAACTCCTACATACGGTTTCCCAATTATCTGAAATTTGGAGAGGAGACGGCCAAGACATTTGTAAATAACATTTATGAAGGGTTGAATGCGTGAATATGTCATTAAAGTGGTCTACAACGCGTCTACATTTGAGGGACAAATTCTGCCTATAAAAGGAGGCCCTCACCTCCTTCACAAAGCATCACATTCTCCATCCATTTCTTCAAGGCACCAAGGAGGAGATCTCCACCGAGGGAGGCCGGCCGCAAATCTTCCACCTTTATTTTTATTTTATTTCTTTTCTTTATTTTTAGTTTTTAATTGTAATTTATATTTCTAATAAATTCATGCATTGTTTTTATTTTTGTGTCCACCGATTCACCCTCTTTTCTTCCTCTCATCTTACCATCGTGTACTATAATACTCATGATAATGAGTAACTAATAAGAGGAATATCCCAAGGGAGTAATCAGGTTCTTGAACCCAAGACCATGTTTTTAATATTCTTTGATTTAATTCTAAAGATAATTTATAGTGGGTGTAATCCTCACTATGGTTGTCTAAAGATTAACTTCTTAATCTACAACCATTTTCCATCGATTGAGGAGGTGGATGGAAGGAGTGCTTGGCGATCACTAAGTATACTTTTCATTCATAACTGGTATAGAATAAGGTGTGCACCCATACGATGGAGTGTGTAAACTAAGAATATTTGAAGCTGGCCAATGAAGGTGCTCCCTGAATATTCTCTCGAAAGAACTTCCTTTCTTCCCTAATTACATTCTGTTTAGCATTGCATGGTAATTTATAATTAAATTTTAGTTTCTTATGATTTATGAATTTCATTTATTTTATTAAATTACATTTATTTCATAAAATATTAAACAAAAAAAAGAATTAGATTAGGTGGAATAGAAGTAGTGATTTATTAACCACAAAATCTCCTCAAGAGAACGACCTAGGTCAGCCCCTGTGCTGCACTTAGCTATAAATATTTTTGAGAGCGTGCACGACAACGCTTCATCAAATTGGCGCCATTGCCTGGGAGCCAAGTGGTTTTAATTCACTATTTGTATTCACACTGTGTAAATAATTTTCCTTTCATTTAAAAAAAACAACAAAAAAATCATAAATTTCAAAAACTAAAAAAAATCTTCTTTGTTCATGATGTATTCAAATTATGATTATTATGCATGGACTGGTCAATCTCAAGTGCAAGAAAATTTTTACAATGAACTAGATGCACAATTTCATAGGATTAGTGATAAAGTGAAAAACTTGGAGGGCCAAATAGAATTGATTGCAGAATATTTACGCGCATCCCAAGAACAACTAGAACATGAACCGGAACCTGAACCAGAACAAGTGGGGGAAGGGATTTCACCCATCATTTTTTATGCTAAAGAACCTGAGGGGGGTGAGAAGGATCTACTAAAAGAATTAATCACATCATCCCGCACTCAACCATTGCTCGAGGAGGTCCTAGAAGTAAACATTCCAACTAATGCACTGATGGGAGGTCAACATTTTTTGGAAGAATCTTGTAATAACTTTGTTGAAGATAACTTGAAACATGATCTTCCCATACTTAATAATGAAACATCAGACACTTTCTACCTCTCTCTTTCTTTGGAAGATAAGGAAGAAGATGCACCTGCTGAGATTGAGTTTCCAATGGTCATGCCTGAAGAGATCAATTACCATGCTGAATTACTTGAAAGGGAAGATTTCTTTATTAATTCTTCATGTTTTAATATTATTCAAGCTAAATTGTTTTCTGACATCTCTTCCTTTGAAATTTCTGATACAGCACAAATGGAGCAGACCATGGATGATATGAAAGGTACCACTAAAGTAGTGGTGATCATGGAAGAAGATTTGGAGAAGGTGGCGGTGGTGCGACTACCTCCTCAACAAAAATTTTCATACCATATGGAGGAGGACACCACCAAAGTTAACAGGGAGCAATCATATCTTTTATTCCCTCCCACTTCGAACCTAAAATTTCTTCTTTATTATTTCTCGGGGGTTGGGAACATTCAAATCTTATTTGGGGTTATCTACTTTCAGGTTTTACTCATGGATATCGGGAAAACTCACATGTGGTGGTTCATCTCAAAGAAACCACACCCACCTTATGATTGGGGATAATCTACTGAAACTTCCTGACTAGGGGCAGTAAAAACCTAGCACCCGCTTGGGGGTCTAAACCAAGCATTATCTCTTTTCTTTTCCTTTTCTCATTATTTTTATTTATTTATTTTTCTTATTTATTTTTATTACTTTCTTGTAGTCTTAAAGTTGTTGCTTCTAGGAGCTTAACTCAAGGCATCCACTTCTAAAATAATGTCAGGTTGTATCTTTCCTTCCCATTGATTTTTTTACCTTTATATTTTTATTTTGTTGAGTTGAAATAAGGGGTAGTTAAATTTAAGTGTGGGGGAGTGTCAACCTGCTTAGTTCTTCTTGCGTGCTTTTCATTTTTTTTAGGATTTTTGAGCCTTAATGAATATTCTTATCACTTTTCACACATAAATTTATTTTGAAAGAGTTGAAATGATATTTGAAATAATGGATTTTAAATGATTGTTTATGTGAAAACATTTTTCTTGAATTGGATTATCAATCATTTTTATGAGTTTGACTGATTTTTGAAATCCATGCCCATGAAACACTGACTAAAAATATTTTTCCAATCCTGTGAGGTATTCTAAACCACAATTACATATTCTTCCTAATACCCACACTTTCTTGAGGGAAACTTGAATTTTGTGTGAGAACCCGAATTTGCGAATAATTCTCTTTTGAAGCTTTGGATTTCATGAAATTTATTTGAAATGATTGAGGCATCTCTTTGGCTAGCCACATTTTATCTTGAGACCCACCTTTACATTTATCCTTCGTAAGCCCTTAGATGCCATGAATTGCCTTATAGGTTTAAGCCACATTACAAGCCAATTTTTCCATTCCTACCCGCACTTTTAGTATTGTTTCATGGATATTTCAAGTTTGAGTGTGGGGGAAGGGCCTTTCGTGTGCGTTCATTGGGATGTGTATCATTTATGGGTAGTGTGAAGTGTGTGTCAATACTTTGGCCAGTTGATAACAAGAGAATTGGGCATGTGTCGTCATTTCGTTGTGCGTTATTTGGTTCATCCATTTCTCCTAAAAAAAGGAAAAAAATAGAGATGAGCTTGAATTCCTCCTTGTACATTCTTTTATAACCCATGTCCCTCCCAAAAATCAAGGGCATGAATTATCATTAATTCATTGTATTCAATTTTTCAGCTCATCCTCAATGAAAAAAAAGTAAAAAAAATAAAAATAAAGCTGTGCCTTTCTGGAGATTTGAAAAGAAAAGAGGAGAACATAGATGATATCATTCATTATAATCACTTTTTGGCTCATGTACCATGTCATAAAGATGGGTGGGGTTGTTTTCACATTTACAATCAGTATTGAGTGAGGAATTTTCTGTGTTTTCACTTGAATTAATCATGCATTGTACTTAAAAGTCAAACCTCCTCTTTCTAGCCTGGAACATTTTTTTAATAATTTTCCCACCAACCCCAAGCCACAGAATCATTTGAACCATTAATTAAATCCCTCATGATTAAATTCATTTTCATGTTTCATGCTGTGGAGAAATGATAATTTTCACAAACCTATGGTGATACATGCGATTTTCAAGTATGAGTATAACTCTAGATTCAATTTCTCTTGAGTGAAGAGTGACATAAAATTCAATGTGAGGTAGGTTGTGATTGGGCCATGGATTGATTTATGAGGTTGAACAAATTTTAATGATTGAAATGAAAATGAGAGAATTATTATTCATAAATGAGACATGATGGAATTCTATTTTGGATAAAATCATTGATATTTTCTCATTTTTGATTGTTGTGTGGATTTTGATTTGGATGTAAGATGATTGCCCAGGAGTGCAATGTTTAAGTGTGGGGGTGTGATGAAGCTCACATTTTCATATATTTTATACTGTAAAACATTGTTTATAATCCCAAAAAAGTGTTATTGAATGGGTAATTATCATGTTTTTTAGGTTTTAGTGCTATTTTGAACCCAAATGTGAAAAACGACTAATTCTGGATTTTTGACAGAATTTTACGTCAGGGGTATTTTGGTCATTTCAGGAAAAATAAAATTCCAGATTTTATGATTCAAATTTTGTTAGAATCCTTATTTTATTTCCTTCATTTTTGTCTTCTGTACCAGGAGCTCATTTTGTCATCTATAGGGACTAAAAAATCATTGAAGATTGGAAGTTTTCCGGGCGGACAGCATGGACCAACCCAAGGTAACGGGCATCAAACGCGGCCTACACATATCCAAATGATGTGTTTCCACCTGGGATACCTCTAGGACATATAGGGCCGTCTCTAAAATAAATGTGGAGGATTTGTGAGGTCATTAAGGAGGCTATTTAATGACATTAGTTTGGAGGAACCTTCCTGGATGCTTCGTCCAGAAACAGAAAACGAGAATGAAAAATTCATAACTCCTACATACGGTTTCCAAATTGTCTGAAATGTGGCGAGGAGACGACAAAGGCATTTATAATCAACATTAATGAAGGTTGAAACGCGTGAATATGTCATTAAAGGGGTCTACAACGCGTCTACATTTGAGGGACAAATTCTGCCTATAAAAGGAGGCCCTCACCTCCTTCCCAAAGCATCCCATTCTCCATCCATTTCTTCAAGGCGCCAAGGAGGAGATCTCCACTGAGGGAGGCCGGCCGCAAATCTTCCACCTTTCTTTTTATTTTATTTTTTTTCTTTATTTTTAGTTTTTAATTGTAATTTAGATTTCTAATAAATTCATGCATTGTTTTTATTTTTGTGTCCACCGATTCACCTTCTTTTCTTCCTCTAATCTTACCATCGTGAACTATAATACTCATGATCATGAGTAACTAATAAGAGGAATATCCCAAGGGATTAATCAGGTTCTTGAACCCAAGACCATGTTTTTAATATTCTTTGAGTTAATTCTAAGGATAATTTATAGTGGGTGTAATCCTCACTATGGTTCTTTAAAGATTAACTTCTTAATCTACAACCATTTTCCCTCGATTGAGGAGGTGGATGGAAGGTGTGCTTGGCGATCCCTAAGTATACTTTTCATTCATAACCGGTATAGAATAAGGTGTGCACACATACAATGGAGTGTGTAAACTAAGAATATTTGAAGCTGGCCAATGAAGGTGCTCCCTGAATATTCTCTCGGGAGAACTTCCTTTCTTCCCTAATTACATTTTGTTTATCATTGCATGGTAATTTATAATAAAATTTTAGTTTCTTATGATTTATGAATTTCATTTATTTTATTAAATTACATTTATTTCATAAAATATTAAACAACAAAAAAATAATTAGATTAGGTGGAATAGAAGTAGTGATTTATTAACCACAAAAGCTCCTCAAGAGAATGACCTAGGTCAGCCCCTGTGCTACACTTAGCTATAAATATTTTTGAGAGCGTGCACGACAACACTTCGTCAAAGATATTCATGGGAGATGTTGATGATCATTCACATTGATTAGAAGATTTTTTTCTGAGTTTCCAAAGAAACTAAACTATTACGGTACATGGGTGTCTATTTTTGTTATGTATTAAGTATTCCGTTAAATTAATGTAATGTCCATGTACGACAAGCTTTGGGTCTCTACAATTGGTATCAGAGGAAAGGTTTATGTAACCTTTGGAAACTAGAATGAAAAAATTTAGTGAGATCTCTAGAGATATTTCTAAGGTATGTCTAGGGATGTCCCTAAGGCTAAATATAAGTATAGGTTATAGTCCTATAATTACAGTAATGGTCTTATAATTAATCCTATGATGTTATATATTGAAGGTACTCATCCTTTATTATGTTATTTTACTAGCATGATTTTTTCCTCTTAAACTATGCTATTTAGGTTTTAGACGATGGCTGGAACCCGATGGAACCGTGTTGATCAATGTAATGGGAAATGCAATGATTGTTCTTCTGAACAAACCAATGTTATGGGATATGGAGTGAAAAATCTCATTTCTATACCTACACAATCTATGAATCATTCTGGACATCTAAACGAGCATAGAAGGGAAAAATATTCTATTGAGTACTTCATGAGGCAACTTCCATCCTCATTCATTGGGTATTCTGATCCACTTGTTGCTGAACAATAGATCAGTGCCATTGAAATGATATTTTCCATACATCGATGTTCGGAACATGAAAATTTAATTCTGGTTGTTTACCATTTATAAGGTGAAGCAGACCAGTGGTGGACTCTTATTAAGAATACAAGGCCCCAAGGTGAAATTGAATCTATGGAATCAGACGAGTTCAAGAACTTATTTTTCAATAAGTACTTCCCTCGTATTCTTCAAACAAAGATGGAAAAGGAGTTCCTTATTATTAAGAAAAAGTATGATGAATCTATTGCTACATACAAGGCGAATTCTACAAGGCTTCCAAGGTATACATTTGGCGTTATCAACCAACCTGAAAGTAAAGTTGATCGATTCTTCAGTGGCTTAAAACGAATTCTTCATAGGGAATTAGCTATAAGATACTTTAGTAGCTATGAAGAAATTTTGTGTTGTGCTATCAAGGTAGAACTGGAATTTGGTGTTACATATCCATCTCATGGTTTTGACAAAAAATGAAAGATGAATTTCAAGTAAATTTCTCAGAAAAATGGTGAAAAGAAGGGGAATGTTTCTTTATGCTCAAAGTGTGGAAAGAAGCATGGTGGAGATTGTCTAAAAGGTACTAGAAAATTTTTCAAGTATGGAAATGAAGGTCATCGAGCAGATGAGTGACGAAGTAATGGGAAAAAGGATTCTAATGACGTGAATAGAGAAAAGAGTACAGAGAATGCTCTACCAACACTTCAATGCTTCAGGTGCAAGGAAATGGGGCATTATGATAACCAATGCCCTAATCCAAGGGTTAATTATGATCGATGAGATCAACCTCTTAAGGAAAAGGACAAAGGGATGTCACATGTGATCACTATTTGTGATGTTGAGTATGAAAATGATGTTGTGGAATGATTAAGTGTTTATGTAATGGGATTTCAAAATAGTATCATGGAATCTCATTTATAGTATCGTGGAATTTGGGAATATCTATGTATAGTTTTTAAATAAATTTATGGTACCGGTAGCCATGAAAATTAATTGAAATATTTTTGGAAATAAGTTGATATGCACATAATAAAAGGATAATGAGAAAATGAAATGTTTGAAAGTATTCATGAGCTCTTGACTAATATAAGGACAAAGTGATATCATGGTTTGAGTGTATAGAAATTTTGGGATTTTGGTATGTGGGAAAATTTAAAATTTGATAGAATTCATGATTTCATTAAGGTTCTATGGAAATTCATGTTTCAAAAGAATACATGATTAAGGTATTCACATGTTTGTAATGTGACCAACAACATATATCTTATGATATATGGGGGACAAATGATTGTATTCACGTGCTTGTTATGTGATCTTTTATGTAATAATTTTCTTTATACAATAATCTTGGATAGAAGTATTTTTGATAATCCTTAAGATTGGAATGAATTAAGTTAGATACAAGATAGTATTGTTTAAGGATAGAACTTTTTTTCGATATTATTACAAGAATTTTATAATAATGTAGTTTTAGAAAAAGGGATAACCTGTAGGATGGGTGAAAACCCGTCGCGTCGGACAAGGTTGTGGGAATAGAACCCACAACCGAAGTGCAACATGCCTTTATCACCTACCACTGGCCTACAGGATGTCCCTGGTTAGTAGAAACTAGTTTTATTTTATTAAGTGGTATGATAGATGAAGTATAAGTCCATTTTAGGAACCATATACGATTAATCTCACCATAGATGGACTTATGCATATATCTTTTTCTAACCTGATGTTTGAGATAGATGGAATGACCTATCATTATATCGCATGATCTGCTAACACCTCACGGAGGACAAATTCAACTTAATTTCTTTATGAGATGAAGTGCAAATTGTTCAAGGAACGAGCAACAGTAATATTATATCAAAATAAGGTAAGTATTTCTTTTAATTCAAATTTTTTTCTACATTAAGGAAATGATCTTGAAAACCAAAAATGTTGTCTTAGTGCCCTCATATCCGATGAATCAGATGGTACCTTAGATCATCACAAATTTATGGCTTTGTGATTGTTTGCTTTTTCATAGCCTTTTTATCTACCACTCTCCATCAGAACATGATGGTTAGATTTCTCTTCCATATCCATATTTTCACCTATATTCTCCTATGTGGAATCCTAGTGTTGAGTTACTTTGGGTATCTATTATGTTTCTAATGTTCCTTTTTAAAATGATGATTTATTATTCCTTTTTATGATGTGGGTTTCTATGAAAGAAACATTCAAGTAGAAAACCATTTAAAACCCCATGAAATTTCGAGGGTGAAATTCATTTTAAGGGGGGTAGAATGTAACACCCCGAGATTTGATGAGAAGTATTACTTTTAATTTATTTGATGTCTTGTGTTGTATGATACACCAAGATTATCTTGCGCTATACGCAGCACCGTATTAGCTTGCAGTATACACAACACTATTCTTGGATCGTGTTACACACAATTTCAAGTTTGTTAGATAGAAGTTATTCTACGCAACATTGAGTGTATATATATATATATATATTCAATGTATACATGAAATATGGTTGGATTATATTATATGAAAAAACAAAGGAATATTGCACTACATGCAACCCTGAATTGGCTTGCATTACACACAATCGTGACCTTCCTCAATATCATGTGTTGTACGCAATACCGAGTTTTACTAAAAAATGATATGTTATTAAAATATTATATAAACTAGATGTTATGAATAGTAATAACCAATTTTTAAAATTTATAAATTTTATCTTTCCAAATGGACTTCATTTTTGGATTCGGAATATCGAAATTATCCTAGGGTGATGTTTTGGTATTATTCTCAAAACTTTCAATTTTTGATGAATAGTGAAGACACTAAGTTATTGTTTAAAACCGACTTTTTATTTAAATAATCATTTATTTTATTTAAATTTATTTCAGGCAAAAATAGATACATAATACCTATATAAGTTCAATTTAATTCGTTGGAGTAATTTTATAATAATTTTAGATATATAAATAGTTTATTGAACTTTTTACCGTCTTTTACCCACCTCTTATGAGATTTAGAAAATTTACATAAAACATAATTTTACAGCTTCTGTGAGTTGAATTTTGAAAATCAAAGAGACACAGTTAATATCAAGGAGTAAAATGTGGTTCAATAAGATAAAAATAATTTTTTGTGAATAGTAACTTTTTTACTTTTTTTTACCATGATTAAAAGTAAATATGGTAATTAAGGGTAAAAGTAATATTATTATTACCATAACACATGTCCTAATTCTATTGGATAAGTATAATTCGACGAAAACCAACCTTAGAAATTTAATATGACCATTTAGGTCCACTTGGATGAGATTAAGACATTTATTATTATTAAATTCAAAGAAGAGTTAAAAGAATTAAAATACAAGTTTAATAAGTAAAACATTTTTAATGTAGGGATATCAATAAGATAAATTTGACTATAAATATTAATTATAAATATAAAAAGTTTTCCTATATAATGGTATTTTATTTATAATTTTTATACATTAAATAATTTAATTTATTTATGACATAATGATGTTGCACTAATTACCTTTTTAATGAAATATTAACAAAATTGATTTTATAAATAGCCAAATAAATTTAATTTGAGACTTTTTATGAATTATACTAATTTTAATGGTAAATATTACATATTAGGGTTGGTTAGATGAATGGTTTTCGAAATAATAATGCTGTTATTAATTTATAAAAAAACGAAATATCAAATAGTGTCAAAATTGACATAAAAGAGTTTTTAAAACAAATATTATATTATTAATTGATATAATGTTCCTAAAAATATAAGGATACGAACAAATAATTATATAAAAATATATGTGAAATTAATTTACCAATTGGGGTTTTATTTTCAGTTTATAGTAAGTTTTTTAACAATATAGTGTAAGAATACAGGAAGACACGGTAAAAGTTAAATTATTTAACATAGAGTTAAATCTAAATGATAAGGTTAAAATGGTATCCTAAACATGTCTAAACCCTATTGGATGAGAGTATTTCTACCCATCCCCACCCTATCCTCTAAATAAGTCACTTTGGATCCATTATAAACCTAATATGAAATTTTTTATAAAATAATATTTAAATTTTTTCCTAAGGTGCCCCTCTCCTCCCTTATAAAAGGTCACATCCTCCCTCTCCTCTATACACAATTTTGAGCATTCAATAATGTCAAACCCTACCAATATCTCTTATCAACCTATGTATTTATATCATAGTGGTTTTGGTCTTCTCAAAAGACCAACTCTAGTTCCCTATGAGGAAGTTTAAAAGAGGCACGTTGAAGAAGAGGTAATCTCTTCTACCGATTCTTTCAAGTTTATTTATTCTTATACATTCTCATATTTAGTTGTTTAATTATAAAGTAATAACATAAATATTAATTATATACTGATATGTTATTATAAATATGAGACTACTCTATTTCACCTTCTAATCCATCCTATGAAAAATGAAATCACCGTGCATGTGTACGTACGAAATATTGTCTCCACGCCGGGGTGTAATATGTTTTTCTACAACCACCTTACTTGGATGAGTATAATGGTGTAAATAATAACTATATATGATTATTATAACATGATACTAATTCTGAGATATTATATCATCCACTCCTATTCCATTCAATAATTATGGGAACAATATCATCGCTCGTGCGTACGCACAGATTACCGTCTCCACGACATGATGAGATTCATTCTCCATGTTTACCATTCATGAATGATTATAAAGTATATATAATGAATAACAATGAAATATATGACATGATAAAGATACTCAATTTATGTATATATATATATATATATTTAATCTACTTACTTTCATTCAAGTCAATAAGGAAAGGAAAACAACGTTTATGCATACGTACAACCTACCACCTCCATGAACGATGTACTTCATTCTATTTATCGATCTATCATACATATTTATATGCTGAATATATATTCTATATAAATCATTTTTTAAATTCTGAAATTATGAAAATCCGGATATAATTATGAACAAAAAGTCGAAACATGTACGATAAATGAAATGATTTTTCCCAAAATGCTGCTTTAACAGGGAATTTACAAAAGAATGAGTAATATAAACTGATAAGTGAACCATATATGATATTATAACAATGAATATGATTCTGTAATAAGTCAATTACATTATTTAAATCATTATACAAGATATGTGGTTATGTATGAAGCATATCATATCTAAGGTAAGGGATAATTTTGCAATCTCATTTGTTTTTCTGAGAATGCTTATACGTAAGTATTTACCGGGGCTATATTTTTCATCCATGTCCATACAAATGTTTATAAAAAAGTGTTTAATATTATTCCATGTATGTTTAAATTCATTTTTACCCATTTTATACTTTTACATTGTGTTATGGAAGGAATATTTCTTTTGTTTACCAAACGAGGAACTTCTTAACTTTTCCGGCAAAAGTACGTGGAAAATGTTTTTTTAACTTATACGGCATGAACGGATTTTTACAGTTTCATAATGCCTTATTTTCATAAAGCTTCCTCTACAATATTTCATGAGTATTTTCAATAAAATCATTTTCTTTTAAAATTGTGTTGCATTTTGTGAAAAGAAAATGATTTTGAAGAAGAAAGTATATTTTCCTCAACAATTCATTTCAAGTGTTTTATCAAAAATACTTTCCATATAAGTGTAAATTATTTAGTGTGAATATGATTCAATTATAATGTCTCTATTATTTATTTTGTTTGATTTTTCTTATGATGAAATGATATCTATTTGTTTTATATGGATTATGTAATGATGGGATGATGTTTATGAAACCCATTTTAATCTGTCTGTTATGATGAATTATTTATATTTATTTTGTGGCACAAGTAAGAATGATTTAATTATGGGATGGTTGGGACCTATATCTCTCTCTAATGCACTGGGTAATGATTTATATCTCATTATATAGAGATGGAAGGAATGACAAGTGAATCTGGTTCAGTAATATAGGGCTGGAACGACAAGTAAACCCGATTCAGTAGTGGACTTTTTCCACTAGGATGGTCTTGGTAGCAATGTCTTGGCTACTATGGAAATCATAACTTGTGATTAATGGTTTTCCAAAATTATATTCTTTATTCCATTTTTATTTTACCTTGATTAATGATTCTTAATTATATATTCCTTACATACTTCCAAGATTTATATCATTTCTCAAGATTTTCATGTTTAGATTTGATGTTCATGTTTTTGCATTCAAATGTTTATGGATTGTTTTATGTTCTCTATTTTTACCCTTACTGAGCATTTGAGCTCACCCTTTTTATGTTTTATCTTCCCCGTGATATAAATAAAGGATTTAGGTAAGAAAATAAGGGGAAGATCTTAATAGGAGATGTTGAAGATCTTTCACAATGATTAGAAGATTTTGTTCCGAGTTTCCAAAGGCACTAAACTATTACGGTCCTTGGGTGTCTATATTTGTTATGTATTAAGTGTTCCACAAAAGTAATGAAATTTCAATATAAGACATGATTTGGTTCTCTACAATCTCCCTCCACTAGGTTCTAGTTTATAAATGATGGAATAGACCAGGATTTTGTAGTGTAGTACGCGATGATCACTGATCTGTGTGTGAGGTGTAGAGAATGTTCTTGATTGCTTGGGATAAACAAAACCCAAATGAGAATTGCCTAAATTAATTGTTGGTATTCTCTAAAACTCAATTATAAATTGGAAGTATAGTATACTAATCTGAGGTTTTAGTAAGGCTTATTCTCACATTTATATTTGACAAAAGTAGTGTGAACAAACAACTATTGATTCTCACTCTTAACAATTTAGCATAAGAGAATTGGGTAAAGTGAACTGCGAAAGAATTAAAATTGGAAAACTGGCCCTAACCTGATCACCATTTCATATCACTAATTTAAATCACATCAATTTTCAATTTAATTTAAAACATTCACTAAATTTATTTAATTTATTTAGTTTCTTTCTTGTATTTTCTAAATCAAACATTTTCAAGAACAACACCACTCCTTTCTCTTATTTTAAGTGACAAACACTATTTTTGATCACTCTTCCCTAGATAAAACCTAGATAACACATTATAATACATTTTATCTTAGGTTATATTTGTTTTTTCCACACCCCATTATAGGCACGTGTCAGGTTCTCCATTAAAAGGCAGTAAAATTTAATTTTTTGAGAAATACATATTTTATTTGAAAAGTTGAATTTATTCTTATATTATGTTTAAAAAGAACATAATATGGATGTTAAAATTATATGGAGTATATAAAATTCAAAATTAAGTTAATACAATTCATAACCGTTTTTTAACATCTAATTTGGTAAGTCGTGGTGCGCTCCAAATTGGTGTTTCATGTAGCGCAAGATATTGAATTATTTTAAAGAAAATAACTTCCTATGAAATAATGGGTTGTTAAATTCTTCTTCCATTTTTGAAATTGTATACATGCAATTTTAAAATTGGGATGGGGAAATTCATTGAATTTTCCACATCATAAAATGAGTATATAAAACTATCACTTTAAAAGAAATAAAGAGAAGTACAAAGGTCACCCGAGATAACCAATACTAGGATTCCATCTTGGAAAACATGGATGTGGAAGATAAAATATGTGTCAATTTCTGACGAAGAGTGATATATAACATGATGAGAAGAAAGTTAACAACAATAAAACCGCAAATTTGTGATGGGTTAAACAGTCATTAGTTTCCCAGTATGAAAAGTAAATGGACAATGTTTTTTTGTTTTAAGTTCCATTTCATAAATTTGAGGAATTTATTTATGATATTGACTTAAAACATATAGAGATATACATACTTTTCAAGTATAGTTTCATCCTTTAATAAATTTCTATCACTAACTCGTGTTTTCTCCAAATGATGAGTATTAAAGATGACTTAGTTACACCTAAAGTGCTAGAATCAACTTCTAGAAAATCACATAATCCAAAAGGATGAACTATATATTTCCCTTGTCTATAGAGATTAACCAAAACGAAAATGGTTAGTTCAAGATCCGATGATCCCTAATATTTATAATCCTTTATAGAAATAAATACTAATATTAACATCCAAAATTAAACAAACAATACCCAAAGATCAATAAAGACCATTCAATAAACAATTGTCTTTAAAATAATTCAATATAATCCAAACTAATATTGAAAACCAAAACTCATAAGAGTTTAATCACAGAGTCTTACATAGTAAATCTTAACATTTATCTCCAAATAACATCAACTACTCTTATTGTCTCATACAGAAGTTTAATTAATCAAATCACATATTCTATATGATTGGTTAATAATTTCCATTAATAACCTAAATATCTGTGAAAAATAGATTCTTCCAAAATAAAAAAATTCCACCATTATTCCACAAATTAAATACCAAATTATTCTATTTTCCTTAGGCATATAGTGTTCCCAGCATTACAAACATCTTCAAAAATAAAATTTATCAATTAATCACCAAATCACTTTTCTATACTAAGAATATTAATATGATAAAACATAATATCAAAAATAAACTAATTATTGATTAATAAATTCTTTTAACTAAAAAGAATTAGTCACACTAACCCGGGACATCACGTAGTCTAGTGGTAGGCGATAAATCCTAGTCGCACTTTAGTTGTGGGTTCGAATCATGTATGTTAGTCAAACGTGATGGGTTATCACACGGTTTTCATGTTGTCCTTTTTAAAAAACTATATTTTATAAAATTCCCAAAATGAGATAAATTTTTCAAAATTACCATAACATAATTTAACCACAAATGTTATCTCATACCTCACATTTTCAACCCAAAAAATAATAACCTTTATTTTCCTCAAATTCAAGGATCATATAAACCCAAATGGTTCTTTATAACTATATCCACAAAAGAAAATATAATTCTTCCTCAAATAGAATTTTTACATAAAAAAATACATTGTTATACGTACAAGAGAAAAGTCTTCCAATTAATCCCGTCAATAAATAGCATTAATACTTTTAAACATTTCTCTATCCATTTATTTCCACATATGCTCTTCCTTGACCTAGTTTTTATCCTGTAGAAAAGGGAATTGACTCAGGTAATACCCAGGAACCCTACATTTTTGGAAAATGACTGTAAATGGATTATAAGGATCATTTTTATTTTCTTCCATTGTACTATTCATTTTCCTTAGGAATTTATTTACTTTATTTCCTTCTTTCCACACATAAATAATTTCTTTGTTCCATTGAGACACATTCCTGGGCGTCTCCTTCCACATTTCCGGTATAATGGAAATTGAGCTTTATTTTCTCCATGATCTCCACAGCTGGAGGTCTTATCATTCTCCTCATTTCTCTTATTTTTTTCAATTTGGGATATGGTTAATTTGTATATTGACGATCATATTTTCAGAAACCTGATTCGGTATGAACACGATATCGTTTATGCCTATAAACATTCCATTTAGTTTCTCATCTCCAGCAGCGTTCCCACCTTGTACATCATATTCATTGTTACTATGAATTCCATGGAATCCAACCATTGACTAAAACTAGAAAGCATAGTGTCAGTAACAATAGTCATAAAATCATTTAGAGAATATCATGAAACCATATTTTCAATCTAAAAAACCTTATGATTAACCAAGGTTTTTTATTCTCATATTATATTAAAATCCCTCAAATCGTTTGGTAAAGAAAATGGGAATTATCCTAATAATATCCTCCGAGAGTGGTGTAATCATGATTGCTACAATTCCCATTGTCATGCACCAGTTCATGTTCGGGTCTAGATCAAAGCGGTATTTTCGTGTTTTACCCCTATGTATATTTGTGCCAGAGCCTCCTCTACCTGCTCGTATCCAGATAGGGATGTATTTTGTGGAAAACCCTCTTAATATTTACATTACCAAAATTTCTGGATGTTCTTCTATACTAATCCAAAAAGTCTATCTTAGGGTAGTGTTTTCTAATTCGAGTTTTTATAAATCTAGATTCCAAGGATTGTACTAGACTTGCTCTGATACCAACACTAATGCCCCATCCCCAGTTACCCAATGTTAGTGAATTATTACATAACATTGGGATGATCATAAGAGATCATGTTTCAAAAGACCGATTAGTTTATTACCCTTGTAAGTTCTAAATACATACATATGTTTTACATTACATCATGGAATGAAAAATATACATTGTGTCCATTTTTAACAAACACATATCCCATAGCCTATTCTGGCACATTAATCATAATATATGTCTTTACATCCTGGAAAAAATAAAACATAGAAAGGGGTGATCTTTGATGCTCAGTAAGGATAACAGTATAATGAAAACTATCACAAATAAGCATAAACATTTAAGTCAATGTTTAAGAATAAAACACAATCCTTTTAAACCTAACCTTCAACATAATATGGAAAAGATAAATAAAATAATGCCATTTTCTTATTCACATGGATATTCTACTAGTGGAATAATCAAATGTAACATCAATAGCTAGTTTCAAAATTATTGAATTCATAATTCCAGACATCATAACCACATAGTCAAGGCCTAATTCCAAGACTACAAATAAAGATCTTGTCAAGGCCTTGTGCCAAGTCACTAGATTGCCTCGTGAGACCAAACGATGAATTGATGAGATATAGTGGGATCCACCCAACACATACTAATTCTAATGCATTCTTCATATGAAAATTTTGAAGCATAACATTAACATTTGTATTAAAACTATCATTCGAAATGTCAATACTTTAACAATAAACCATGAATGGTATAAAAATAACACATCCACAGTCAAACATAACTCATTCAATACAATATGGATGATTGTATTATAAAAAAATCAACCTCAATTAAGAAAAAAATACAATGAATGATATTGATATAGATGAAAATAATCAGTAAAAATATTTGAGAGAAATATCCCCCTTTTCATGAAAACATTTAAAATCCGCAATATTTATAAAAGAAGTCATTTAAAAGAGATTTTTTAATCAAAGTGTCCCATACCAATTTAAAAATTTTTAAAATTAATTTTAATTTGAATTCATTCATTTCCATATAAATAAATCCTTAAAATAATTTTTAAAATAAGGACATTAATGAAAAATATTTATACGAATAAATCTTTAAAACATGTAAAATCATATTTTAGTCCAAGATTTCCTAACCAAATGAAATATGTTTAAATAAAAACAATTTAGGGAATAAAAAAATTATAACATAATTATAATAAAGTCACTAATGATATAGTATTTCAAAGTACAATATATACACCATATAAAAGTGCAACGGTACATAACAACAAAAAGTGTCAATAAAATGTAAATTAAGATGATATCCCTTATAAAGGTCGTATCATTAGGTTAAGGATAAATAAATTAAAAAATTATGTGTGAAAAATATAAATACACTCAATATGATTGGATATTCAGTTTAAATAAATCATATGACATTAACACATATTCTTGTAACAACAACACTAATGACTTGGATGTTTAACTCAATGAATGAAAATTGAGTTAAGATTACTCTTATCATGTATATATCGTTGAAATGAGAATATATCAACGGAGTGATTATGTGTATCAAAGGTATATCCACACAAAGGTGGGTGGAAATTACTACATAAATAAATAAATGGCGATTTCACATATAATCATGGAGTAAAATAATCAATGAAGATTACGTGAAACCCAATGAGTGGAAATAGAAACTAGAAATTACCATTCTGATTTTTTAACTTACAAAACATACACTCCATGAAATAAGGATCATACAATAAAGATGTAAATACCCCTAAATGTATGTATATTACAAAAATAATACAATCATGGGCAGTACATACGCCATAGAAAAGTAAATAGTGGCAAATATATAATGAGTCTCACGAAAATAAAAAGTGATATGAAAACCCCTTACCTTGTAATTTTCCTTAGTAGAGGTTAGGTTAAACTCATTTATAATGGTGAAATAATTGTTATTAAATTATACAATAACAAAACACATAAATATTACATCATATATGATCTTCTAATATTGCATTGTTAATGATATTTCAGTAGTATCATTGGTTTGGCTGTTAACTAATTAGATTTCCTTTATATGGTTTTCTACGTAAGTCAAGTCTGTTATGGATAGGATGTATTTAATTAATATCCAGATTTATATTAAGTTCTTAAACATTATTTTCAATCATAAAATGAAAATTATTCTTGAATGGTTGCGATGGGGAAGAAAATTTCATTGCGTCGTGGAGATGGTATGCCATACGTACGCATGAGCGAAAATTTAATTCTATTATTGCTTAAATCATATGTAATTGGATGGTATATTATATATAAATAATAATTAAAATATTAAATTTATTATTTTCATTAGTTATACTAATTATTATACACATAAAAATAATGAAGTGTTAAATAAAAAACTACACCACAACATGGAGACGGTAAACTGTACATACACACATATGATGACTTCGTCATTCATAGGATGGATAGAATAATGAATATAGTTGTACCATATATATACTAACATAAATGTATGTAGATTTTACTTGAGTTATTTTTTTGGTATGGAAACAAAAATGAAATAGGAAGTGGAAGAAGAAAAGAACTTTGAAAGAGGTGATGAAATTATTTCCTCTTCTTTGGGTGTTTCATATTAATTTCATCAGGGATACTTAGGTTGGGTTTATGATTAATGTTAGGCCTCTAGGATGAAGTGAGGCTAGATGGGAGGATATTTGAGTAGGGGTTTTCTGAGATAAATAGCTTTGTAAGTATGATTTTTAGATAAGGGAAGTACACTTTTATAAAAGAGGTGAAGGTCACTTTAGGAAATGCTTGGAATATTATTTTATTATATAATAATATTCGGTTTATAATGGCTCCCAAATGATTTTTTTCGAGGTTAAGGTCCATATAGGTTGAAAAACACTCAACCAATAGGTTTTATATAGTTTTAGGTCACCATATTAACCTTCTTTGTTAGATTTAACTCTTAGTTAAATAGTTTGACTTTTACCATGTAATCTTGTATTATTAAAATATATGGATAATTAACTTACTATAAAAAGACAATAGAACCCCAAGTGATTCCTTAATGAAATATCTATCATTATCTGAGTCCTTTGGACGTTCCTTATATATTTAGTAATATTATAACATTTAATAATATTGTATTTGTTTTAAAAACTCATTTATGTCAATTTTGACACTATTGAGTATTTGGTTTTGTAAAAGTAAAATGAAACATGATTACATCAAAGAAAATATTTTAAATCAAGACAAAAATGTCATATTAATCTATAAAATTAGTGTAATGCATCAAAATTCTTATTTCAAATTTTTTTGGATATTTATAACATCAATTATTTTAATCATTCATTAATATGGTAATTGTTGCATCATCATGGTGTCATAAAAAAATTAATTATTTAATGTCTAAAAATTATTAATAAAATAAAATTATGTAGTAAATGTTTTTATCTTTCGGATGAATATTTATTATCGAAATTATCTTATGTATTACCCTTTATTAAAAATGGTTTAATTATTAAACATTGAATATAACACTTTTAACTCTTCCTTAAATAAAATAATAATAAATGTCCAAATCTAATCCAAGTGGATAAAAAGGATCATATTTTATTCTTAAGGTTGATTTTTTTTTTCTAAATACACTAATCTAATATAATTAGGACATGTGTTAGGGTATTTATAATATCATTTTTTTTCCTTTAATTGTCCTTTTTACTTTCAACCGTGGTAAATAAAATTAAAAACATACTATTCACCTTAATTATTTTTATCCCATTGAACCAAATTTTATATACTGGTTTCAATAGTTTCTCTTGGATTTTTTAAATTAAATTTATTTAATTGGTTAAATTACTTTTTATGAAAAATTGGAAATGTGCCTAGAAGGTAGGTCAAAGATGTCAAAATGTTCAATAAAATTTTATACATCTTATTTTATTATAAAATGACTCCAATGAATTACATTGAACTTATATTGGTATTATGTATCAATTTTGACTTAAAATTGATTTAAAAAAAATTAATAAGTTTTTTAAATTAAATGTAGGTTTTAAACAATAACAAATTATTTTTCACTATTCATAAAAAATTGAATGTTTTCAGAAAAATAACAAAAATTCACGAAAAGAAAATTTGATATTCCAAATTAAAAAATGATGTGTATTTTACCAAATTAAAAACAAATAATTTTTATTAATGAATTTAACAAAATATTGCCGTTGTGAAAACCAGAAAGCCGGTTTTTGAGGAGTAAAAACTATAAACAGATTGATATGTGTTTATGTCCAATTAAAATGTAAAACTACATCCAATAACTAAAATTGGATTAAATGATAAAAATATAATATAATTATACATCACTAATATTCAAATTTATAATTTAACACTCTAATTTATTTTGATTTAAAAAGTTGTATTCAATTAAAAATTAGAATTTTTTACTATTCATCAAAACGTGCAAGTTATAAGAAAAGTACCAGAAAATTATCCAACCTAAATTTTTATGTCCCGCTTTTAAAGAAGAAGATTAGTTTTTCAAATTAAATATATAAAAATGTCAAATATTTGATTAAATAAGGGTTCTCCATTAAAAATCGATAAAATTTCATTTTTGAAAAATACTTCTTTTATGTGAAAAAATTAATTTTTTATTATATTATTTCTAAGAAAAACATAATATGGAGGTTAAAATTATATGGAGTATATAAAATTAAAAATTCAGTTAATACAGTTCATATATGTTTTTTGAACCGCTATTTTGGTAAGTCGTGGTGCGGTCGAACTCAGTGTTGCATGTTACGCAATGTATTGAATTACTTTAAAGAAAATAACTTACTATGAAATATTGGGGAGTTTCAAGGAGTATAAACACTCCTCCTCAATAGTTGTTTCATCATCAGTCACCACCCCTGTTGGTAGCATTAATTAATGAACAGTGAAATAATCGGTCTGCCCGACCATGATCAGTACCTCCCGTAGACTGAGATTTAGTGGTAATCATCCCATGATGTTTAGATTCCCCATCAAAATGGTTTCTCCATGAGGGGAAATATGGTTTGGATTTTTATAGACCCCCATGTGTGCGGACATCCAGCTGTATTGGGAGGGGAATGACCCCCAAACCCACATTGGCATCCTCTTCTCGCTGATATGCCGACACACATTATAAAACTTTCATGGCACTGGGATTTTGATATTGATGCACTACCATGTTTCCATTATTTCCTATATTATAAAGGTACTTGGTCCCACTTCCATGTTCACATCACTCAAAAGATAATTCTTCCAAAGATAAGATCCACAATGAATCCTGACAACATCGATATAGGTTGACGCTCATCCTTGATGTTGTATCCCCACAATTTCCATTTGATTGCTTCTAGGAGCTTCCAGTAGGAGTGTCCATTTCCCCATTTGGTTCCCCCGGAGCATGTACATGGACACATTGGAAATTTTCTTGCTGTATCCTCCCCTTATAGAACTTATCCTTCAGTAGTTCCCTCTACGAGGTAGTTCAGAAAATAGTCAATACATTGCTTGATGTAGACACCCCTTGTCCCTAGCTTCTCTTCATTAGTTCCCCACACCATATCCATGGGCACATTCACCAGATCAAAATGATAATCCTGATCCTACCACAAAATATCTATTTGGAAATACTCATTGGAAATCACCACTAGAATTGGGACTATAGGAATCTGATGAAGGCCCAAAAGGATGTTTCCAACCTCTATATGGTGTAGGTGGAATGAGTTGGTCCCTAGAAACCTCCCAATTAATAGCTCTAGAATAATCTCTTTTGTCCGATCGACATGGAACTGAGAATCCCATACATCTTTGTAGAGGCCTACCCACCTCATCACTTCCCCATATTCAACATGTGATACATATACCCAGTAGGCCATATTCTATTAATTAGTAATGTTTCCACCCTGAAAATATCCCAGCCAAGAAACCATCTTTTCTCTAGGTTCCCTAATATAGACCTGATGATTGTTTAGTACTGTAGAAGAAATGCATCATTATCCTTTATCTCCATGTCATCATTGTTGATGTGGTTGTAGAGAAATTCGACAGTGATAGAAACATGATCTGTACAAGTATGACCTACTGTAACCATATTCCATTGGTACTACCTAATTTTCCTTCAAACTTATAGGCTTGTTGGTCCCTGCATTCTAGTGGGATGAAAACATTATCCCTCAGACCAAACCCAGTTAGTGGTATGCTCTTTCACAAAGGGTACTTCTTTCTGAGCATCTGATAGAATCTCAATAAATTATTCATTATCCAAATTTCTAGGATCATATTCCCTTATCATAATTTTTTCCATCCCCTCCCACCAAGCTTCACCCATAAGGACTTCATGAGAAACTTCCAGATCAATAATTTAATATTGGAATTGTACATTTTTCAAGATTGGTTTGTAGAGGCCATTTGTGAATCTCATTCAAAAATCCTTATTCATAGTGCTTAGAGTCAGGATACATTCTTTAAAATGTATTGAATGTGTACAGTTTACAAAGAATAATTCACAGAGAAAATTCATAGATGTTCAGTTCACAATAAAGTGTTTAAAATTCAAGAATCATATAGGTTATGAGATTCTTGAAAAGAGATCACTGGAAGTTATTAGCATGAACATTTGGAAGGTTTAGGGCCCCACGAAACTATTTATAAGAAAAAGATAAATTTATTTTACATAATGGCCTTAACACCCACAAGCATAATGATTCGGGCAATATGAACCAGCTTCATGAATGGTATTCATTAAAAAATGTAGATCATCTATAATTTTTGTGGTTCCCCCCATACAATTTGACCCTCTATTTGTTGTCAGATCCTATTCTATGGGGGAATGTTGGAAGAAAAATAAATTCTATGGGATCAGTTGAGAAGGACACAGTGATTTAAATGTGCATCCAGCATCAAACAGATAAAAAACACTCATAAGGTTTAGATTTGTGAAGCCATTTCATGAATATGTTGTTTCTTTCGTAAACCTGTGAGGCCCTGATAGAATGATCTGTGAGTTTGAAGATGCTTCGAGACTATTATAAATGGTTGATGTTGGTATCTGTAAGTCTGACACATCTGTGACCATTTGAAAACCCCCACCCACTTCGTGAACTACTTATAATCATCCTGGAAACCTCTTCTAATAAATACCCATCTCATTCTCACTTCAATATAAATCCAACTAACCTTTTGAATTCCAAATTTCTCTTAATTCATGAATCAATTGAGTATTGAAAATCAGGCATTAAATGGATCACCCAAGTGACTAGATCCTCATGGAACACCTTTCCCTCATTCTTGAATACCTCCGCCATTTATGGAGATTCATTTCTCAATGTCCTATGAAATTCATAAAGGAGGATCTTCCAAGGTACTAGAGTCTTTACAAAGAAATAAGACTTCATAAAGAAATCTTTTTCTGAGCCGAGACTTCATCTAATGGAGGGGTCACCATGCTTTATGAATAATGCTCCTTTACAAAGCCCATATCCACTACGAAGCACCCATGATTCATGAAGCACCTCCCTCCATGGCTGAATGCTTCATGAATCCCCTCTCCTATCTTTCTCCATGTTTCCTCCCTTCTATTGAAATATATTCATGAAGGTAAAGGGCCCCACATTTCCACACCCATACAAGATCGGTCTATCTACACCGCAAAAACCAATGTGACATGTGCAATCAATTCTTGTGCACACAACACTACATGTGTGGTCCGAGACTCCCATTTAACTTTTTCTTCTCAAAATTTGTACAGTAATCACCATTGCCTCTCAATATATGGATTTTAACAAGGACATCATAATTTCCCACTCCTCCGCACCATTCAAACTTGTCATTTCCAAATTCATGCCCCTCCTAGGTTTTCTTACAAGATTGTTATGTAAGACCAATGGGTATGGAGTTAGTCCCCCATGTATGAGATGCATGATATAAAACTACATAGCACTAAAATCCTCAAAACATAATGTTAAACTATGTATTTCCCAACTGCAATAGGAATAGGATGATCTATGTATTAGTGACACAAGATGGTTTCCAAATATCATGTCCTCATAGGGGATGTGATCTTCCTCACATAGAATAAGATCCTCCTCACAAGGAATTAGATCCCCCCCCCACATGGAATGACATCTTCATCATAATTCTTACAGGAATAATCCCCACACATATGGAATGATATCCCCCCCCCATATAGAATGAGATCCCCCTCGGGTAGCTATCGTGTGTATGCCTCACACCATCTCTCATTGGAACAACATTCACTACCCATGCATCAGGCCTGATGCTTCCTTTTGTTTCTCACACTGAGCATGAATCACTTAGGCATAGAGGCTAGTAGGTACCCTGACACTATCCCTAATCCTTGAGAATATTCCATTTTTAGTCCTCAAACATATTATTCCCCCTTAATGGAATTCTTCCACGCGTAAGCCCCAGTCAACTAGGCATCTTCTATGTGTAAGCCCCAACCGCATGCTCTGTCTCCATGGGAATATCTCATGTGTAAGAATGAATTAACAATTCAAAACTATATGTAATTTAATTCCCAACTACCTAGGATACATATGAATCCTCCTTGAGTTTCATGTCCAACATTCCATCAATTCCATCCATTCCATCCATTTCATCCACTCCATCCACATCCACCCTGATTTTCCTCAGGTCGCTACAATTCAAAAAGATCATACCACCCACATGGGTGGATCCTATGTTAATCCCCATCCAAATCATCTATTTTTACAGTATTACATGATAATATTTCCTGCATATCCCACATATCAATCAAACCAAGTCAAATCATCTTGTGAAAGGAAGATTCCATGTGAAATCCACATATCATCCCAAACTGACGCCCCTTTCAATGAGTGAGAATCCTTACTGCAAGACGTTAAATTTCATCGATCATTCCTATCACAAAACCTTAAACTATGAAATATAACTATGTGGGTTTTGATTCCCTCTTCCTATGTATGGTATATAGGACACCTACCTGATGTTCAATCCTAATCAATGGTAAACCCTGGATCCCCTTATTAGGGATGCACCTCCCTGATCCACATTGCGATGGAAACGAGAGGCCTTGTGTTATATTCCCATGATTCCTCTAGGATATTCCCTCTAATGAGGAAGAACACAAGTTACCAATGATTCATCATCCATACATTCTAGTGATTCTGAACTTGACTACTCCCCTAATAGAAGGATTCTATTATGTCTAGACCCATTGGAATGTCCAGATAGATGCAGAATAATTAATTAGCATCCCCAAAGATATTCCATCAACATTGAGCTCCACAAATATACATAATTCTATGAGGGAGACCCCGACTTGGTGGAAAGTTCCATGTATGAATCCATGGAAGGAGAAACTAATATACCGTCATCCCATTTCGATCAAGGAGATGAAATCTCCAAAAATAGTGAAGAAAGATGCAAACATTTGGAAAATGAGATTGTAGGGTAACAGAATGAAATTCTAGTGTCTGTTAACATGCATGATGGAACCCACTGGAGAAAGAGTTTGAAATAATAGAGGAATTGGTTGGAGTTCATACATGTTTGTGACTTTATTATATTTTATTCTTCTAGGAAGGGAAATAAGCTGGAATATTACCTTAGTTGGAAGTGTTGTTCTTGCATAGTGGAGAAGGAGTCAGAGCATTTGAATAATTTATAGGTGACCCTAGAGAAAGAGGTGGGTGCACCTTTTCTTTAGTCGATAGTTGTAACACTCGAGGCTTTTATGAGAAATATTTTGTTTTTATGTTATATAAATCATCAAAGGAATCTTTCACTACACACAACACTAGCTTGGCTTTCTTTACACGCAATCACGGCCTTCCTCGATAGCTTGCGTCGTACGTAATACCGAGTTTCACGAAACAATGATATGCTATTAAAATATTATTAAAACTAGCTGTTATGAATAGTAATAAACACTTTTTGAAATTTTGTAAATTTTATTTTTCAAAATGGAATTCATTTTTGGATTCAGAATATCAAAATTAGCTTAGTGTTAAATTTTGGTACTTTTTGAATAACTTTCATATTCTGATGAATAGTGAAAATTATTAAATTTTAATTAAAAACAAATTTTTTAATATAAATAATTAATAGTGATAAATTATTAATTTGAGTGGTTTTAAAGTATATTTATAATATATTTTTACAATTCAATACAATGTTGTTCATCGGATGTAATTTCACATTTAAACCAGACATAAACAAGTGTCAATCTTTTGATAGTTATTATCTCTTAAAAACACGCTATTTGTCCTGACGATGGGAATTAATTTTTAAATTAATTAATGTAACTGATATGTTTTGAATTTGGTAAAATAAAAATCATTTTTTAATTCATTATATCAAATATAGCTTAGGCCTAATTTTTGGAATTTTTCTGGAAACTTTCATTTTTTGATGAATAGTGAAACCACTAAGTGGTAGTTAAAAACTGAATTTTTTCATAAAACATAATTTTACCACTTCTGTGAGTGGAATTTCGAAAATCCGCGAGACACAGTTAATATCAAGGACTAAAATGTGGTTCAATGAGACGAAAATAGTTTTTGGTGGATAGTAACTTTTTACTTTTTTTTACCACGGTTAAAAGTAAATATGGTAGTTAAGGGTAAAAAAGGTATTATTATTACCCTAACACATGTATTAATTCTGTTGGATAAGTTTAATTCGACCAAAAAAACCTTAGGAATAAAATATGATCATTTAGGCCCACATGGATTAGATTAGGACATTTATTATCAATTTATTTAAAGAAGGGTTAAAATAGTTAAAATCAAAGTTTAATAACTAAATAATTTTTAATATAGGGTTATACATAAGATAAATTCGACTATAAAAATTCATTAGAAATATAAAATTATTTCCTACATTATGGTTTTTTATTTGTAATTTTTAGCCTTAAAATAATTTAATTTATATATGATAAATTGATGATGTAGTAATTATTTTATTATTGAAATATTGACATAATTGATTTTATAAATACCCAAATAAATGTAATTTGAGACTTTTTATGAATTCCAATAATTTTATATGTTAATATGACATTTTAGTATTTATTTAATTAAATGTTTTCTAACTAATCATTCTGTTATAATTTTCACAAAAATCAATTACCAAATAGTGTCAAAATTGACATAAAATAGTTTTTAAAACAAATACTATATTATTAATTGTTATTTTATTCCCAAAAATCTAAGGTTCGGCCAAATGACTTAGATAAGGTTATATATATTAATAATAAACAACTTTGGGTTCGTTTGTCTTGATATAGTAAGTTTATTAACCTTATACTGTAAGAAAACAAGAAGACACGGTAAAAGTTAAATTATCTAACTTAAAGTTAAATCTAAATGATAAGGTTAAAATTGATACATAAACTTTTCTAAATTCTATTTGATTAGATTATTGCGACCCATCCCCACCTTAGTTTCTAAATATATCAATTTTGATCTATTAAAAACCGAATTGGACTTTATAATAAAATAATATTTTTAGTTATTCCAAAGGTGCCTCTCTCCTCCCTTATAAAAGGGCACCTCCTCCCTCTCTTCCTCACACCACTTTGAGCCTTAAAGCTCGGCCAACCCCTAACGATATCTCCTCTACACTTCCCTAGAAACATCCTAGATTTCCTGGTCTTTTTCAAAGACCAATTTTAGTTCCCTAAGAGGAGGTCTCAAAGAGTCGCTTAAAAGAAGAGGTAATGCCCGTTACCGATTCTTTCATCTTTATTTCTTCTTCCACTTCTTCTTCTTTAGTTTTTTAATTATGAATTAATAACATCAGTATCACTCATATACTGATATTTTATTATAAGTACGAAACAACCCTATTTCACCATCTATCCATCCTACGGAAAACGAAATCACCACGCGTGTGTACGTACGGAATACCGTCTCCACGCCGTGGTGAAATCTATTTTCCACCACCACCTTACATGGATGGGTATAATGGTGTAAATAATAAATATATATGATTATTTTAAAGTTATTTTGATTCTGAAATAGTATACATACACTTCAATACAATTCCACGATCATGGGAACGATATCATCGCTCGTGAATACTTACGGAATACCATCTCCACGATGTGATGCGACTCGTTATATATGATCTTCGTTGAATAATGATTATATAAATGAATTGAGTGAATGAATATGATATATATTACCCTAATACCATTAGGTAAATGAGGTATCTATAACCTAAAAAGAAAAATAAGAATTTATTCAACAAAACGCACATAAGAACAAAAAATAATAAACACCCGAATAACAAGTACTAATGAAATATTACTAATAAGATGCTAAGAATATGACCATATATGATATCATAAAAAGAAGTATGATTCTGGAATAAGTCAATAACATTATTTAAATCATTATACAGGAGGTTCAGACAATTACGAAGCAAATCAGACCTAAGGTAAGGGAAAATATCACAATCTCATTTTTATCTGAGATTGTTTATACTTTGGTATTTGTTGGGTTGTATTTTATCATCCAAATTCATGTTATATCAATATGTAATATTGTTTCCATCCACCAACAATTTTTTAAATCCAACTTTACCCTCGTATTCTCTGAACAAAGATGGAGAAAGAGTTTCTTGAACTGAAGCAAAAGGATGATGAATCTGTTGGTACCTATGAAGCAAATTTTACAAGACTTGAAAGGTACACTTCTGGTTTTATTATCCAACCTGAGAGTAAGATCGATCAATTCTTTAGTGTCTTAAAACCAAGTCTTCGAAGGGCCTTATCCATAAGGGACTTCAATAGCTATGAGGAAATTGTTCGATGTGCTCTCAATGTTGCGATGGAGATTTGAGTAACCCATCAGTCATATGGGTTTGATAAGAAGAGTAAAATGGAATTCAAAGGAAAATCTAAAGAGCACACTGAAAGGAAGATGAGATTTCCCTTATTCTAAAATTGTGGAAAGAAAAATGGAGGGAGTTGTCTTAAAGGGACATGTAAATGTTTCAAATGTGTAAAGGAAGGTCATCGGGCATTTGAATGCCGCAATGATGGGAAGAAGTTGTCTAATGATGCAAACAAAGGAAGGGACACACAGAATTAACCTACTACACTTCAATGTTTCAATTGCAAGGAGATGGGGCATTATGCCAATAAATGCCCTAATCCAAGGGTTGTTGATGATGGTTGAAATCAATAAAATCTTAAGGCTAAAGACAAATGAAAGTCACATGAAATTTCTATCAGCGATGTGGAGTACGATAACGATGTGGTGAAAGGTACAATTACCATCCACTCTAAAGAAGAAAATGTTTTATTTGATTCTAGATCCACCCACTATTTTATTTCTGAAGATTTTTCTAAGGGTATCACTGTATTACCTCAACAGTTAGATGTTGAGTAAGCTGTGACAACACATAATGGCACAACAGTCGCATCATGAGTTTATAATTCTTCCCCGATTGAAGTTTGTGGGAATGTGCTTCCTACAAATATGGTGATCCTTCCTATAGTGGAATTTGATGTGATTCATGTCATGGATTGGATTTCTTTATATGGATCTCATATCAATTTCCAATGAAGGGAAGTCACATTTCATATTCCAGATCAATCTATGATCGTCTATCGATGCAAGGATGAACATAACCTTCCAGTGGAAATTTCTTCCATCTTATGGGTCTTGATTCCACTGAATGAAGGTTATTTCTCTCAAATGGTTGATGAGAAACTCACAATTAAGAATATTCCCATTGTACGAGAGTTTTATGATGTCTTTCCGGAGGAGTTTCCGGGTCTTCCACCAAATCGTGAAGTTGATTTTTCAATAGAACTCGTACCTGGTTCTTTGCCTATTTCAAAGACACCTTATAGAATGGCACAAATTGAGTTGTAGGAATTGAAGAAGCAACTCCAAGAGAATCTTGATAAGGGATTCATACGCCCTAGTGCGTCACCTTAGGGAGCACCTGTTCTATTTGTTAAGAAGAAAGATGGATCAATGAGAATCTGCATTGATTATCGAGAACGTAACAAGATCACTATCAAGAACAAATAACCTCTCCCACGCATTGATGACTTATTTGACCAACTACGTGGAGCTCGATACTTTTCCAAGATTGATCTTTGTTCAGGGTATCATCAATTATGGTTCAAAAGGGAGGATATGCCAAAGACGGCTTTCCGTACAAGGTATGGACACTATGAATTTATACTGATGCCATTTGGTCTTACTAATGCCCCTACTATCTTCATGGATCTGATGAATAGATTCTTTAGAGACTATCTTGATCAATTTTTGGTAGTCTTTATAGACGATATTCTTGTCTATTAAAAGAGCAAGTAAGAACATGAAGATCACTTGAGAATTATATTTAAGACCATGAGAAAGGAGAAGCTTTATGCCAAATTTACCAATTGTGAATTTTGGTTTAAAAAAGTTGCATTTTTGGGTCACATAATCTCAAAAGAGGGGATATATGTGGATCCAGAAAAAACAGAGGTTATCGAAAGATGGTCGAGACCAACAACAGTAACTGAGATCCAAAGTTTTCTTTGTTTGGCTGGATATTATCGACGTTTTGTGAAAGTTTTTTCACGATTATCTAATCCACTCAAAAGGTTGAATCAGAAAGGAGTTAAGTTTGTTTGGATGAAGGAATGTGAAGAGAATTTCAAGGAGTTGAAAATAAGGTTATCCAGTGCACCTGTGCTCACACTGCCTTGTAGTGAAGAAAGGTTTGTGATCTATAGTGATGTATCCAAGAAGGTGTTGGTGTGTGTTCTTATGGAAAATAAAATGGTGATTGCTTATGCCTCACGACAGTTGAAAATCCATGAGCAAAATTACCCAACACATGATTTGGAGTTAGCTGTGGTAATATTTGCATTAAAGATTTGGAGGAATTATCTTTATGGAGAAAGGTGTGACATTTATACTGATCATAAAATTTTAAAGTATATTTTCACACAAAAGGAGATGAATATTCACCAAAGAAGATGGTTAGAACTGATTAAGGATTACGACTGCTCAATTCATTACCACCCTGGGAAAGAAAACAAGGTGGTAAATGCATTAAGTCGACAAGACCATGCTAGATTATCCATGATGAGGATAAAAAAAGATCCAATATTTATGTATTTACAAAGGATGGATCTTGGAATTTTAATGGAAGAGGAAAAATCGTATCTTTCTCAAATGAATGTTCTGCTATCTATACATGTGAAGATTAAAGAGGCACAGAAAGAAGATGTAGATTTACAAAAGAAGGTGAGAAATATTCCTGAATTCAACCTTGATTGTGATGGGATAATAAAGTTCAGGAATCGGGTTTGTGTTCCTCTCATCCCAGAATTAAAGAAGGAGCTGCTGGATGAGGCTCATAGTTCTTCATTCTATATTCATCCTGGAAGCACGAAGATGTATAGGGACCTGAAAGAGTACTTCTGGTGGGACGGCATGAAAAGAGATGTTGCTGAATATGTCTCTTGATGCTTGGTTTGTCAGCAAGTTAAGGCAGAGAGACAGAAGTCTAAGGGGATGTTACAACCATTACCCATACCCGGATTAAAATGGGAAAACATCACTATAGAATTTGTCACAGGACTTCCTAAAACATCCAAATGCAATAATGCTATCTGGGTCATAGTTGATCGCCTTACAAAGACTGCACACTTCATTGCTATTAGAGAGGATTTCTCTCTGGATCAGCTTGCCAGGATATATGTAAAGGAAGTGGTAAGATTGCATGGAGTACCACTTTCTATTATATCTGATCGGGATCCAAGATTTACCTCGAAGTTCTGAAGAAGTCTTCAGCATACTCTGGATACAGATTTGAGTTTCAACACTGCTTATCATCCTCAGACAGACGGTCAGTCTGAGAGAACAATTCCAACTCTAGAAGATATGTTGAGAGCTTTCTCTATGGATTTCAAAGGTGGTTGGGATCAACACCTACCTTTGGTAGAATTTTCTTATAATAATATCTTTAACTCTAGTATTCAGATGGCTCCTTATGAAGATCTCTATGGATAGAAATGCAGGACTCCAACTTGCTGGGATGAAGTTGGGTAAAGAAATCTATTAGGACCTAATCTTGTTGATGAGATGGCAGAAAAGGTCCGATCTATTCAATAACACATAAGAGCAGCTCAGAGTCGACAGAAAAGTTATTCCGACAACCGAAGAAAAGACCTAGAGTTTGAAGTGGGTGATAAAGTGTTCTTACGAATATCTCCCTGGAAGAGGGTCATGAGATTTCGAAAAAAGGGGAAGTTGAGCCCTAGATATATTCGTCCTTTAGAAATACTTGTTCGTGTTGGGAAGGTAGCTTACCGATTGGCACTTCCAACGAATCTCTCTCAAGTTCACGATGTGTTCCATGTATCTATCCTGAGAAAGAACATACCTGATCCTTCACATGTACTCAGCTTAGAAGTTGTACCGCTGGAGCAAGATCTTTCTTATGAAGAACAACCGATAGAGATTCTAGATCATAGTGAAAAAGTCCTACCGAACAAGACCACTCACTTGGTGAATGTTTTATGGAGGAACCACCAGTTATAAGAAGCTACATGAGAGCTTGAGGATATGATTATGGAGAGGTATCATCATTTTTTGTTACAAAGTGACGAATTTTGAGGGCGAAATTCATTTTAAGGGGGGTAGAATGTAACACCCGAGACATTTATGAGAAATATTTTTTTTTTATGTTATATAAATCATCAAAGGAATCTTTCACTACACACAACACTAGCTTGTATTTCTTTACACGCAACCACATCCTATATTATTAATTGATGTTATAAATACCCAAATAAATGTAATTTGAGACTTTTTATGAATTCCAATAATTTTATATGTTACTATGACATGTTAGTATTTATTTAATTAAATTTTTTCGAACTAATCATTCTGTTATGAGTTTCACAAAAATCAATTACCAAATAGTGTCCAAATTGACATACAATAGTTTTTAAAACAAATACTATATTATTAATTGTTATGTTATTCCTAAAAATCTAAGGATCGGGAAAATGATTTAGATAAGGTTATATATATTAATAATAAACAACTTGGGGTTCGTTTGTCTGGATATAGTAAGTTTATTAACCTTATAGTGTAAGAAAACAAGAAGACACGGTAAAAGTTAAATTATCTAACTTAAAGTTAAATCTAAATGATAAGGTTAATATTGATACCTTCACTTGTATAAATTATATTGGATGAGATGATTTTGACCCATCGCCACCTTAGCTTCAAAATATATCAATTTTGAGCTTTTAAAAACCGAATTTTACTTTATAATAAAATAATATTTTTAGTTATTCCAAAGGTGCCCCTCTCCTCCCTTATAAAAGGGCACCTCCTCCCTCTCTTCCTCACACCACTTTGAGCCTTCAAGCTCGGCCAACCCCTGCCAATATCTCCTCTCCACTTCCTTAGAAACATTCTAGAGGTCCTGGTCTTCTTAAAAGACCAGTTTTAGTGCCCTAAGAGGAGGTCTCAAAGAGGTGCTTCAAAGAAGAGGTAATGCCCGTTACCGATTCTTTCATCTTTATTTCTTCTTCCACTTATGCTTATTTTTTTTGTTTCATTATGAAGTAATAACATCAGTATCAATAATATACTGATATGTTATTATAAGTATGAAACAACCCTATTTAACCACCTATCCATCCTACGGAAAATGAAATCACCACGCGTGCGTACGTACGGAATACCGTCTCCATGCCGTGGTGAAAACTATTTTCCACCACCACCATACTTGGATGGGTATAATGGTGTAAATAATAACTATATATGATTTTTGTAAAGTGATATTTATTCTGAAATAGTATACATACACTCCAATACAATTCCACCATCATAGGAATGATATCATCGCTCGTGCGTACGTACAGAATACCGTCTCCACGATGTGATGCGACTCGTTATACATGATCTTCACTGAATAATGATTATATAAATGAATTGAGTGAATGAATATGATATATATTACACTAATACCATTCTATAAATGAGGTATCTATAACCTAAAAAGAAAAATAAGAATTTATTCGACAAAACACACATAAGAACAAAAAGTAATAAACACCCGAATAACATTTAGTAATGAAATATTACTAATAAGAAGCTAAGAATATGACCATATATGATATCATAAAAATAAGTACGATTCTGGAATAAGTCAATAACATTATTTAAATCATTATACAAGTGTTTCGGACACTTACGAAGAAAATCGGAGCTAAGGTAAGGGAACATATCACAATCTCATTTTTATCCATGATTGTTTATACTTTGGTATTTACTGGGGTGTATTTTATAATCCACATCCATGTTCCCTCAATATGTAATATTTTTTTCATCCACCAAAAATTGTTTAAATCCAATTTTACCCTTCGGTGAGTTTTTAGTAAAATATATGAAGGGAATCTTTTTTCGTTTTTCATACGAGGTACTTTTTGACTTTTTCCGACAAAAGTACGAGAAGAATGTTTTTTTATACGGAATGAATGGATTTTTAAAACATTATTTCCAAGAGTAATCCTTAACAAGTTTTCCATTTTATTTTTAATCAACTTCTTTTAGCTTAAAATTGTATGCCATGTTAATAAAGGAAAATGTTTTTGAAGTAGAAAGGATATTTTATTCAAGAATGGAGTTCAAGTATTTTATCAAAAATATTTTCCATCTATGATAATAAAGGGTTCTGTTTCTATCCCTATTATTACATTGATTTGATTATGTTGTGATGGATTTATTTTTATGAATTCCTTTATCTTATATGAATTGTTTTATGATGTCACGATGTTTATGAATCCCATTTTTATTACATGGGTTATGCTATGATGTATGGTTTATGATTTTGTGGCACACATAAGAATGGTATTATTATGAGATGGGTGGGACCTATATCTCCCTCCAACTCATTGGGTAAACATTTTATATCTCATGAGATAGACATGGCTGGAACGGCAGGTTAAACCAGTTCAGTGAAACAGGACTGAAACGAGGAGTGAACTCGATTCAGAAATGGACTTTGTCCACTGAGATAGTCTTGGAAATGAGTCTTGACTAATAAGAAATGATTCTATATGATTATGTGTGTATGACACAATGTTTCATGTTTTAAGTTATGATTATTGGTATTTCATTTCACTTCTATGATTTATCCCATGTTATGAAATTATGCTCTCTTTTGTAGGTTAAGATTTCCAAAATGTTATTTTCTTATGAATATGATGTGATTGATATTTCTTTTGTTTACCCTTAATGAGCATTTGAGCTCACCCTTTTGTACGTTTTCTTTCCCCAGGTCAGGAAGAAGGTTATTAAGTATGATATGCCAAAAGGGACTATAGATATGATGAAATAAATGGGAGAGAGTGTAGGCGCTTTATGAACCAGTTGTTTATGTTTCCCAGTTTCTAAAGACACTATACCTATAGGGTCCTTTCATGGTTTTGTTATATGATGTAATATGTATGATTTAATTTCAAAGTATTAACCATGTATGTAAAGAATGGGTCGTTCTAATAGTGATTAATCCTACACTTCTTCTATTGTGTAATGTTTAGTATTAAAAATCATATGACTGGATTGAAGATAATGAAAATAAATATAAATAATCACAAAAGTCTTTGAGATTTACATGGTTCAGGAAATGATCCCCACATCCATTGAGAGGAAGAAACATATCACTATGAAATATGGGAGTATGATGTATCTGTATTACTTAATTGGTACTAACACATCGAAATTATATCGAAAAAATTGTCTGAAAGAGATGATAAACAAATATTCCCCCAACTGAACAGAATGCATGATGTGCTACAATGAAATGTGGATTGAACTTTTCATCGCTACAGTGTCACTAACACCCATGTCTAAGGTAATACAGTGTCTTGTGGATGGAAATCCATATAGATATTGTACCACTATCTCCAAATTCTAATATACTATAGTATTCATGCCCAAATCTACACTTCTATAGTGCCATGTCAGAGCTCGACCCGCAATGTTATGGCCTGGCGCACAATATAGGCCAAAATCATTCAACCCAGCGTCTTTGAAAATAGATCAAGCAATAGTAATCCAATACCTCCAATGTGTGAGAGAGGTTTAGTCCTGAGATATCAACTATGAGGTTCTATATGACAAGTTATCCTTAGGAGATGTGCCAGATGGTTTTTATGAAGGTGGTGAGAACTTATTCTTTTTATAGGGATCGAAAGTGGTTCTATTCCTAGTGTGAGAGGATAAGATTGGGGATTTTTACCATTACCCCTTGCCTCTATATCATTGTGACTCAATTACGTACAATAACTATAGTATTTAGTTTTGGTGGGATGGAATGAGGTGGAGAATAATCAAGTTTATCTCTCGCTATCTCAAATTTCAACATTTGAATGTTGTGAACCAGGTTCTAGCATGTTTGAAACATCCTCTTGAGACTCTAGAGTGGAAAGGGGATGGAATATCCAATGCTTTTGTAATTGGTATTTAATATACATTGATATTCCATGATTCCATTTCGGTGATTATTGACTAACTCACCAAGTCAACACACTTATTTACTATTTGGGAGAATAGTTTAGCTGAGAACTTGTCATATTTGTACTTGTATGAGATCATCAAAATTTATGGGGTACCCTTAAAGAATGCCTCTTACCTTGATGATATATTTAATCCACCTTTTTTCAGAGTACACTAGATAAATCTATGACCTATTTTAGGATGTGAATGATGTTCCAACGCTAAATGGATGTCCAAACTGAGATAAATATTGAGGTGTTGGGGGATATGCTATGAGATTGTGTGTTTGGATTCGACCAAAAGTGGGATGATCACCTTCCATTTATATTTTTTTATGATATTAAGATCTATCAATCTAATTCCTACAAAAAACATATCAAGACCTATATATGAGACCACTCATGCCACCATTATTCTAGACTGAGATTTGTGAGACATATCTAGTCTGACCGGAGATGGGGAGGGCGATGAAAAATATGGTTTAGGTGATCCATGAGCATATGGGTAAAACCTATGGTGGATAGAAATATTATTTAGATTAATGTTTTATTCCCTTTATGTTTGATAAGGGAGGTCATTTTTTCTTGAGATTGTTATGATGATGGGGATTGTGGAATTTTACCTGAGGTGGAAAGCCATCTACAATGTTCATCGAGCCATTTGATATACTAAAGATGGCGATGATGTTGTTTACCCTGAATAATTACCTCCATAGTTAAATAAGATACATTAATTAATGTATGTGTTGTATTTGAGGAGATACGTGCATGATCCGGTGCACGTTATTGATTGGGGGAGAGATGTACATCGAAATTAGAGCCACATTCATGGAGTACCCAATGGTGATCAATGATTGGCATTAAAAGTTTCTATGAGGATGGATCATCACTTTGGTTCATGTGATTTGGAATCAAAAAAGTATTTAGGAGAGCTCCTGGAAGCATGATAGTCAGACATGGACACAGTATCACCAACTTTTTGTGTAGATTGTACTCTTTGGGGTGACAATCCATGAAGGTGTGGAGACTGTAATGAATCTAGTTTTTTTATATTTTTCATTTAAATATTTCTACGAATATATCCGAATTTATCAGTGATGTAGGCATGAGATATGGTTGTCCCAAGACCCCATAATTTATATATTAAAAATATTAATATATTTTAATGTTCGTACATGAATCATTTTAGTTTAAATGGGTTTTAAATTATTCAGGGCCTGAGATGAGCATTCAACCACCATAGATGATCAGAGAATACAAGGTTTACCCTAGGTGCCACCTAAGGTCGTTCAGTGTTAGATGTTCCAAGTAAAGTAGCCTTCATAATATTCTGTTAATTAAACTAAATAAATAATTTATTTTATATTACATTACAAACCCATGACATAAATTCATCTTTAAATAGCCTATTATATCTAATCACTATGGTTAGATTCATAACCCTAACAGGATTTGAGAGGAGAAAAGTGGGAGTTATTTATTGGTGGGTTAGATTAGAGAAAAATATACGATATGATTGAGGTGGATCAAGAGTCATAAAATGAAGTGGGTCTTAAGAATAACATGATAAAAAATTATTCACAAATGATCGATCATAAATCAAATTGGGGGTTGTCATTTTTTCCATTTTTATTAAATGATTCAACATGGATGATAATATAATTTTCTTGATCTAGTATTAGTGTTCTTCACATTAGCCACAACAATTATTGGTTATATTGGTTCAATATAATTATTATTATTTTCTTACAATCACCAACTAGAATCCCCCAATTTTGGTATTGTTGTATGATAATGCTTGTCTAATGATGAGTTTAACCTTATTTATGTGTGTTTTCCCCTTCGTTCTTCTTGTTCTTCACCATTAGAACATGGGGTCATTGATAGACTTTGGTAGGTTGGGGTTGAGCATGGTTGAACAACTAGATTAAAAAAAACATGAAAACAATAAACTAAATGGTGTTTTTCAAATGGATCATATTTGATTAGGGATACTGGGGATAAATTTGTGGATCTAGGATCTGGATTAGTGAAATACGGTGATTCTATGCTCTTTGGGATTTGTAATAATATCCAGAATCTGATTTCTATCTATAAAAAGTTGAGAACCAATGACTTAAGAAAAACCCCACCCATTTTGGGTGGTTTAATGATAGTTTATGATACAGAGAAGGGTGAATAGGAAACCACGTGAAGGATATGAAAATTCTATAAAAACAGAACTACAATTAACATAACATTGAAAAACTAATAGAAATTAGGGCTATTCCCATGCATTTATGCCAACAGTTCTAGTAAATTGTTGGTATAGAGTTCCTAAAACTAGTATATACCAATATTTTTTATAAACTATGGGTATATATAATGGATATAAATGGTTATTAAAAAATGTTGGTATATACCACACTATACTAATTGTTTCTTAAAAAACATTGGTATATAATATTCACATAAACCTCAGCATCCCCTCTTATCCTCCTCACCTAAGATACTGAGTCTACCCTCACCAAATGGAGAGGCATATTGTTCACTCTTATCCTCCATCATTCCCTCACTATTCAGTGGTTTTTTGGATTCAAATTTTTATCAACATCAAATTAGTCAGTTCTGAATCCTTCTTCACTACTTATAAGTATTGTATCATTTTTATCAGTGTATCTAAATGTCACCAAGATAATTTTAAATAAAATTTATTCCTCATTCATTGAAAAAAGTGGCTTTAGATTATTTTTTTTATTGTATTTCATAATAAATGTGATTGTAATACACATATATGTTGTTTAAATTTAGTTCTCTACAACTTTCACATAAATCAAATATACTTTTTTTTGTAATATATGTTAACTAATTATGTAATTAATTAATATAGTAATTTGATTGTTTTATTAATTTATTTAGGGTTTATTATATTTCACGTAATTATATTGAATTATTTATTGGAGATAATTTTGATACTTTAGTTAGAACTTGGGAGAGATACTTATTTAGACGTCTTTGTGAAATTGGTATTTATATGTTTTAAATTATCATATGGAGTTTTATGAGGATATTTCTCTCTCATCTAGAAAATAATTTGTGGATGTTATTATCCCAAAAAAATTGAATTATATATATATAGTTCTCTCCTGAAAATACACCACAATGATATAGAACTCCCATATAATATGTACTTTGTACACATGGTGCTCCCATGAAAATGTAGCACAAGGACATGATTTTGTAAAATATATCTTATATTTCCCAACAATATTTGTTTTAGTACTTACCCTTCATCCTTATTGGGAAGCTTTATTATGAGATACTCTCTTAATATTCCCTAACTTCATCTAATTCTTCTCCCATAATATTATTTTTAATTATTATTTTTAGTTACTTATGTTCATTATAATGGTATTATTACCTATTAATTTTTCTAGATTTTATATTCACTAAGTATTTATATGAAATTGAATTTAAAAGGTATTTTATTTTTTTATAGTCATTTTGATTATCTATAAGGTGAAGTTTTATTTGAAATTATTTTTTCCATTTATCCAAAAGCTATTTAAATATTTATGAAAATTTTATCATTATCTACTAATATTACTTAATGATCATTAATATTTTTTTTGAAGACACTTTGGCTCCTACTAAATAAAACCTAATTCCATTATATGTCTATCATTCCATAAATAACCATAAACAGATTGGCATATATGTTATATAGTTGGATAACATGCCTGAATTGAAAGAGATGTATAAAAATGACTTCTTTGGTGCTTATATTATATATTGAAAACTAGAATATTAGTTTAATAGTTTTATTTCAATCTATAATATCATTGATTATATCATATTTTTGTGACTTTGATGTTGGATAACAAATTATTATTCTTGAGTAAATTTTTTATATCATAAATAAAGGGGTATTTATTTAGATTAATGTCATATAGAAAAAAATTAATTTAAAAAAAAATTTCGAAAATAAATTTGTATTTAATTAAATTATTTAATTGTTTTTTATCATTCAATATCTTATACTTTGTTGGGTTCCTTATTTTTAGGCAATGGTTATGGAATATTTATTTCTCTTATTTTTTATTTGGATAGCTACAACTATGATTTGTTGAATTTTGTATCAAAATATTGTGTAATTAATTGTTTATTTATGATTTAGATTTTTGGTTTGAATATGAATTTTCTTCAGGTAAAATAATTATAGAAGTGGGATGTGTCAAAACAAACAAATTTCAACTAAGTTTCAAAATAATTTCTATATTGTTTTAGAAGATTCATTTTAGAATTATTTAGATGTTGGTTGTGTACATTTTCCGTGTTATAATTTCGTTGGAGGACCTTGGATATGTCTAGAAGAAGATAGATACCATATAAAAAAAATTTATGTCAAACAAAATGTTATGTTTGGTATCACAATGGGGGGATGATAAAATTTTTTATTATTCATAATAGGAAATAAAGAAGTGGTTTGGAGAATTAGATATTTGATTGATTTCTATTTTTTCATCATCAAGTGAATGATATATATCTAGTGAAAAAGACAATGATATAAATACACATGAAGAAAAGAATTAAAATGAAGATGTTTAGAGAGGGAAAAAATTAACAGATGATTCTATTACTCTTGTATATCATGAATAGACTAAAATGAAAAATAATTAACTTCTAATGTGGTTGTATCATGGGAAAACCATTTATTGAATTTCTAATACAACAATTGATTATATTCTTATCTTTTTAATGGACTTTCTTTCTGAAAATAAAGTTGTTCCTTTAAATCATTATATGGGATGGATAATAATTAACCAACATGGATTTTCCACTAATTAAATTCACGATTTTTTGGAATATTTTAATTTATTTTGGGAGGAATCCTATGGACTTAATGACTATAAATATTGTAGTACATATTGAAGGAATCCAAATGCTAATGTGTCACCATGTCATATGCCACAAAAATTCATGTGAAACATTGCATTGATTCCTAGGATACAAAATCTAGTAATCTCTACTAAAATCTCAACCAATATATTGTGGAATTATGGAGGGATAAATAAAGATAATGATGAGTTATTTCATCCTATAGATGGATTGTTATGATATAAGTTTTATACACAACATCTGGATTTTACTATAGAGGTGTATAATGTTAGGTAGGGTCTATCATGTGATGGTTTAAATCTTTTTGGTTAGATTATTACATCCCACAACATGTGGACAATTTTTATATACATTTATAATCTTCTTCTATGGGGGTGTGTATAAAAACCTTTCTGTTTCTTTGGTATGCTAATATATAGATCTTTTTATCACAATAATGTTATATGCCTCTACATATAACCCTTAAGAAAATATTTGAATCATGATTGGGATATTGTCATGTTCACATTCAATGCTTCATTAAAAAATATATTTAAAATGTGTGTTATCCTTCTGTGTACAATGAATTATTACCCTATATATGCTCCGATTTTTAATTGGAGGATGAAGGATAAAATATCATGTTCTATTTTTTAAAATATTACATTTTCTATAAGAATTAAATACAATCATATTTTCAGTTCTATGGGGGAATAGATTATTCTTTCCAATGAATCATAAATATAGAACGAATAATTAAATATTTGATAATACTATTGACACTGAAAAACCACCTCAATGTATGTCAGGAAATTATGTTCTTAATGAATTCCAAGATGTTTTATTTCATTTAATAAAGGTAAAATATAATCTAAAATTAAAAATAATGATAACACCAAATACACTGGAAATTCTGAATCAAAAGTATATTTTTTCAGTTCCCATTTTTTTCAAACAATTAGTTATATAATTTTTTATATTTAATTCACATTGAGAAAACTATATGTAAAATTTTACGATCAATACTTTTAAATATCAAGGGGAAGAAAAAATATGACATATGATATCGGTAGGGATTGTTGAATTAGGGTACTTAATCATAATTGAATCCTATGTATATCATTGAAAATAAATGTAAATTCCCTTATGCTTCTGATGTGATGACACCTTGCAAGACAAATAAATTTCTATAAGCATTGTAGAATATAATGGTTTATAATGGCTATTACAGAAAAATATCTAAATGAGTCAATAAAAGGGAGTTGAAATTAAAATCCCTAAAAATATTGATTATCACATATTTCATCATGAATTGATTCAAATATAAATCCATCATTTACTATACAATAATATAAGGGTGATGGTGATTCACATTCCCATTTATATAGACACATTCTTACTAAAATTTTATCTAAATATTTCTTGATAAAAATAAAGTAATATTCACAATTGATTTTGTGTGACATTTTTATATTTTTTTCATCCATCAATTTTAACATGCATGTGGAATTTAACAGTTTATCTTTCAATGGAGTCACTTCTTGCAGTACCCATTTTCTTTTAGTAGATGTATTATGCTAAATTAAATATGTTCCCAATGAAATCTTATGTTATAAACAACAATCATCTAAATTTTTTTGTTGTGATAAGTTATCTAACTCAAGAATATATGTATTTTTCTTCAATATATTAGTCTAATGTGAGTATCAAACATAACCGACCAATGATAAGTGAATATTATATGTATTGGGAATTTTTTCCCCATTTCCATTCCATCCGAAAATAGTAGGAACTCTTGGATCATATATGTCAACTATATTGATCCTTAAAGAGTGGGATATAGCACATCTCAAAGTTTTGTTTGACTGTTGTTTATTAAATGACTCTATCACGTAATTAATTTGAATAATTATGTGTTATCTCATAATACATCATCTCATATATACCATAAAATATTATTATCATTTTATGTAGGTAAAATAAAATATTTTAAGTAGAGTTCACTGATATTTTACTTTGATATGGAGAGAGATTTCTCATAGAAAATATATTCATGATTTGTCGAAATAAAATGTATGAATATGAGAACACAACATGATGGTGTTGTGTTAAATGAAATGACATACTATTCATCCATTACATCATATAGTAGGTCACAATTTCAAAATGTTTCTTATTACAGAATTGTTGAGAAAATATTGTTATTAGATTATTATTCTCATGGTTGATTCACTATGATAAAATGTAAATGGTTTGAATCAATGGAGTGATAAGGTATATTTATTAATGGATTTAGATTCTGAGTTATTGACATGACTCAATTCCTAGCCACCAATGTACCATATCTTTTAGAATCACTGGAAAAATATGTATTTTATGTGTCAAGGCATCATAGACCAGATTTCATTTTAATTGTTACAGTAATCCTAGGATTTTTTATAGTAGTGGTGATAAAATGGAAACCATTGATGAACCCACTTGAATTGAAAAATATATTTGATATAAACAATCAAATTTTCTAGTTGAGAAAATTTGTTTTTAACATTAAGTAGTAGTGGGTAACATATAGAAGCAATTATATATGTTCGTTGTTAATTTTTTTAGCTTGATGGGTGTTTCTAAGATACATAATACTATATTTACTTTAATTCGGTTTCAGTTTGGAATGAAATGTTTGTTTTAGTTTTTTTATTATAGTGCAATCAATTTTATTTATTTCAATTTAGAAAACCAGGTTTAAATTGGTATTTAAAACATGTATAACAAGATTTTAAATTATAGTTTCTAGAACACATTATGATATTATTTATGTATTTTTTGAATTCTATGTTTGATGAAAAATTTCCAAAAAATATTTTTTAAAAATATAAATTTCATTATTATGAAAATTATGAAAGAAGTTGAAAAAATTCAATGGAATATACAATTCGATAAAGACCGATAACTGTTCAAACTATGGATAACTCCTCTAGTTCCCATAGTGAATATAATAATTATAATATATTCCTTCTTCATTAAAGTTAATTTCAAATTTATATTCTTTATCAAAAAAATATTATAGAATCTTTTTTGAACCAATGCTGACCCCTCTTCAGCCTACTTGTAAGGGTTCATGTGCGTGTTCTACTAGAGCTACACAAGCACCCGTCAAACCCATTCACACCCAGACATGCTAGTGGACATGACATTTACCAAACATATTCTTCCACCACATGAACCTCGAGGGAAGTTCCCACACATGCCTCTGTCATCATCGTATTTAGGATATACATATCATACCAAGTTTACTCTACCTCCCTGGATTTTCCCACAAATTCCATGTGTATATCCTATGATGTATCCCTAGGCCATGAATCATATTCCAACCATTTATACACCACCTCCATTTCCCAATATCTGTCTGGGATCTAATGAATTTACACCTTCAGCTTCCAATCCTCTGCATATATATAACTGGGTGCATTCTTTGGAACATGCATATACTTTAGAGTCTACAAATACAAAACATCGTACTGAACAATCAATGTCTAATAATCATCTGGGATCAGGTTTCTTTATATTTTTTAAATTATATCACATAATTATTTTCAAGGGGTACTATGAAATAATTATAATTTTGTCTATTATCTGATTCGGCGAAAGATTCTAATAGGTGAAATTGGTTTTCTCATATTAATGAATCCTAAAATTGTCAAATCAAAATAATGATATAATAAATTGAATACATATAAATTATATATAAACAATATATAATTTTTATAGATATAATATCCAAGTACATCGATATATTTTCGATACAAGTAGCCTCATAGGGGAATATCAGTAATGAAATCAATGAGTATTCATGGGAGGAGACATGGGTAATAAAATTTTTAAATTAAAATATATATTATATTTTAATTTATATGAATTTACATGTTCATTTCAAGATCATTTTAACATTCTTGATGGTCAAGATGCTAAGTTTGTATAGTTGATGGAACATTGGTAATTGTGGAGATCAGGTAAGCATGGTTTATATGTTGGTTGGAAAAGTATAATTGAATCGTAGTAAGAGTGACTTCCAATATTGAAAAAAAATCCAACATTAAAATTCCAGGAAATAATCATATATTAGAAGAGTAATGAATTTAAGGTTTTCAAAATTTATAATGATTTGTGTTGAAAATTTAATTCTTATTAATTTTATTGAATGTTTTTTCATGATGCATCAGCAAAAACAAAAAGAATAAGGATTATATGAATTATATTCACACTTTGGGGTGTACTATAAAGGTAGAAGACAGGAGGAACCAAGTACCATTATGACCAATCGAGCTTGTCTAGACACTAATTAGGATCACATGAAGGGTGATGAACACTTAGAAGGGGGATCCATGTTTTTATATTTGTGAAAACCCCATTCTAGGATCACATGATTATTCGACACTATTATATTATTACACATAATGGTGTATAGAATAAATAAACATAACAAATTTATTAATGAGTTGTGTACTTAAGAAGGAAGGCCACATCCCCATTTTATTATTAATTTTAAACTACTTACACAAATCCACACTCTTATTAACAATAAATAGAGAAAGGTATGGGTGTTACCATTAACCTATGATAAATGATGGATAAAACTAGTTAGAGTCATATATTAACAAAAAAATGATTTCTTTTAATGAATAATATCTCATGTAATCAAGATCCATCATACGGGCTAGTTTGATATAGATCTTCTTCCTCTGGTTAATCCTTTTGGAAAAAAATTCTTCTTCTACTATTATCACATGAGTTATCTTAATCCTCTTCATTAAATTATTAAAATCATAATACAATCTTTTTTATTATATTTTATTCACATTTATATTCCCAACATAGTTTGAATTTGTTCGATATTTTAATTTGAAAATTCCATAATTTTCTGTGGAAGATGATCTTTTCATTCAAACCAAAAGATATTTTCCGTTTTAATTCAACCAAAAAACACATAAATTTTATTTATTTATTAAGAGAATGACCTATGATAATATCATTAAAACACCTCTGAAATCCAACAATATTTTTTGTAAAATTTATGCGTGTGTGAAATATTTTAGGAAGATCGGAATGAATTCCCCCTAAAAATAATTTAACTGATTATTTCGTATGCGAATAAAACATAAAATATAATGGTATTATACTCTATTAATAATTAATTCTATTTGATAGTTATTTTGATTCATTTTATTTGATTAAATATATAAAAAATTTACAAGTATTATGACTCATTTTCTTTCAAAAATAATTGCTTCCTATAATTCAAAGTACATGGCTCAATAAAATTAATAAAATTAGAAGCACAGACTGTGATAGAAGCCTGTTGTTGTGAACTTAAAATTAAGATAAGTCAAACCATATCTAAATGTGGTATTAACTATTATAAAATTATAATTCTATTTGGTAATTCTCCTTCTATATAAATTTATAACAATTCAATTATTCATTTGACAAATAATAACATCAATTTTAGATTCCATTTCATTCATAATCATGTAAAAAATATAGTATTACACCCCAATTTGATTCAACTAAGGATAAATAAGAATATATATTTACTACACCCCTCGATGCATCAATATTTAAAAATATGAAGATAAATATTTGAACGATTGAAATAAGATGACAATTAAATTATATTTGAATATTAGATGAAATACATCTCGATAAGAGATTTATTTTGTTTTTCAATATCACACATACTAATTTTCCACTTAAAATCCCTATAGGATTCATATGAAGAAATATATTTTTACCAACACTCCAAAAAGAATTATCATTTTACATTAGAATAATTATAAACTCGGGTTAAAAAAATAGTGATTTGTGTGTGTGTTGGATATAGAAATAGTGAAAACATCTAAATGATTAAAGTGTTAACTCATGCTGAATTGTAGAATTTTCCAATACTACCTATATCAAAAAGACCACATAATTTTTCACAGAGTAATATATGGACTAATGAGACGAATAAACTCAACACAATGCTAATTCTCTAATGAAATCAAAATAATTGGTTCAGTTTGTGTGACTGATTAGATAATACAAACACATGAATCATACTGTATATATAATAAACAAGGAATACACACTATATCACAAATATCTAAATAGATATTTTATTATATGACTTCATATTTATACATGGTCAAAATGATATGAAAATAAAATCACATTTCATTATTCTATATTATTCATATATGTAATTCGTGTAACCATTAGAATAAGGCTTGAAATTTTAATTAATTTATTGATAAGTGGTTATTTTCTCATTCATAAAGACTCTTAAAATTAAATAAAATTTTAAAAAGTCAATTATATTTTTTATTTTACACATTTAAAAACTCTTTTGCAGATTATTATTGAATTTAGGAGATAATATTTTACTGAATGTTTCATCATATATCATTTTTTTGATAAAAGGATTATCTAAAGATCTATTTTTATCATCCAACCACATTTCATTTTGTTTTTTTATTTTACTATTATTTTACATGATATATGTTTTTATCCTCCTAATCAGGTTGAAAAATTAAACAATTTCATCATTAAAAATATTCTTTTCTTTCGTATATGTGTAAAGTCTATAAATTCCTAAAAGGATACTACAATTCAACATCTCATTTTATTTACTATCCTCATAGAGATCCATCTATCTCCCACTATCCATGTCTCCATGAATGAATGAATCTCATTTATCCACATTTAAAATTATATTATCTACCTCAATGATGGTATTAATGGTTGATAAAACATGGGCCTTTTTTACATTTAACAAATTCAAATAACCTCATTGATAGATTTTCTTAATTATACTAGGATAGAACTAACCTCTATTAGTTTCCATTAAAATCTTCTATATTAATCATATTTTATTAAACTAGATAGTTATTAATTTAATGGATTTCTTCAAAATCTAGAATTTTAATTAATTTGAGGTTGTGTTGAAATCCTAATTATCATAATTTTTTCACTTTAAAAATAGGTTTCCAATCTATTACCAATATAACAAAAACTTCTCCTTGTAAATTCCCCCCACTTGAGCTTGAATTTTACTTAATCAAATATAGAATCATTATCTTAGTTTAAGATAATAATTATGCATTAGACACTATATTGTTAGAGATTTTAGACACATGAAGACTATACAAGAAACTGATATATTTTTTATAAAGGACATGGAAGTTGAATAGGATTGGACCTGGGATTTTATTTATATACAAATATTTTATTCCTTTTTATACTAATTTTAATTACATAATTATAATAAGTATTATGGATTACCTTAGAAACAAATATGCCCCAACCAAGGCCAACTAGCCAATCCAGCTTGACATAAGCTCATGTGGGAGTCACCCCAACCACCGTAAGATAGCTAGCTCAGCCAAATCGTATCAGTGCCATGGTTGCATAGGAAAGTGCACACACATAAGAGGAACCGAGTTGTGTCGCTTGGTGGAAGTGTAGTGGAATTATGGGTTGTCATGGGTTATTGCCAACGATAGTTTGAGGAGGACCCTGATAGTAACTTATGGTGACCAGAATGTCTGTGATGTCTTTCTATGTGTTCATATTCATCCTGGAAAATTGATGTAGGGAAAATATTTGTATCCATGATATTCCTCCATAATCAAATTCAGATAGAAGATGATCCATATAATCAAACTGATCCAAACTATCTAATACAACTCCAGTGTTGTCTTCACGCTCTGCACATTATCTATTCTAACAAAAAATTATGGGTTTGAATATCGAGTCGTTCCTAAAATCTTCCTGAATACATCAATCGATGATCATTGTGATGACCATCTAAAATTATCAATCCCTATATAACCAAATCATCTTTGATATTCCAAATATATCTATTGAGATTCGCTTCAATTACATTTTTACCACATGAATGTGATAAATTCATCGCATATTGCCATTGAAATATGTTTAACAGACCACATGATTTAATAGAGATGATCACCAATCCATCATAAAAACATGAAAAATTATATAATATCTATGTTGAGAATCACCAGTTTCATCACATTTATACAGTGAATTCCCACATGAATCTGATCATAAAACCCTATGAAATCCATCATGAGAGTTTATGGTGATCAAGAAATGTGATAATGATGATAAGGTGGGGAAATTATAGCATCATATTCATCACATAAAAAATAATATAACTCTTCATAATAAGGTCAATCATCCTTTGATATTTTATACTTTTTTTACATGTGAAGACTCTGATTAACTATCTGTTGGCATGTAATATGGTCATGCGAAGCCACAAATGTAACCACATGAGTCCATAATTGGATTTTTTAAACCCTATCAAATGAAGGAATGGAGATCGATGGTCATGGATTCCTTAAATACATCTGGTGATTCAGAAAATAGAGTTATCACATGAAGCACTATAATTCATGTGGTAAATTGGCGATGATAATAAAAAACAACATGGACATCACCACAACGTCACAAGAAGACGAATATAACTCCATATAATAAGATTCTTTCTCCTTATAGAATTTTTTTTATTATGCTTATTGTACGAATGAGAAAATATCATATGAATCCATCTTGTGATCTCTTAATGTTGTTCATATGAATCCCCCACCACCACAAGCTGATATATGAAACTTTTTACCAAAGAAAATAAGTGATATAACACGACACTTCTACCTATATAAGTCCATTTCCCCTAATAAAGAGCACACACACATGATCGGGGAGAACATATGAGACGAATAGTGGAGAAAATAGGAGGATCAACCACTACCTCTGTAGAGATTCTCAATGTAATGGAGTGATCTATCATATAATACCCTACACACTGTCATATGTTGCATTAAACCTCATTCAAGGTTTTCATGTGAAGAACCGGGATAGGAAGTCCTATTATAAGACCTCTTCTACACAATGAATTCTCACGATCCCCTTGTCATGTGGGATTCCTACACTATTTTGAGTGACTTAGATAGATATCCCTCGATGCATGTCCTCTCTATGAGTGATGACATCATGTATCCTCATACAGGTTATCACATGAATACTAAACTTCAAGATGTCTGCATTCATCCTTGGAAATGCCTTTCTGGATATGAATTACCCTTTTAATACACCCTCATTTATGTTATGGCCTCACGTGCATGTGATCATGCGGCCCTAAATCATGTCCCTCAATCACCAGACTCCCTCAGGTTTTCATGGCCCAATTGTTCGTACCCATCCCATAAAATGGGTTTAAAATCCTTCAAAATGAACCCTCAATCCATGTAGCTAACATATGATCCCATAATATGATACTCATTCTCATAAGAGGATATCCTATAAGGGGTTAAGGTTATGCACCCATGAATTAGTATATCGATTTTTATGCTTGGATTTTCAAACATTTGAGAAATATCTAGGGAATAAAATCATGAGGCCCCATCGCGTGAGTCCCCAAGGATATGGTGATCACATGATTATTCAATAGTGTTGAGAAGACATCATAAGACTGTGGATGAGACAACATAGTCACATGAAAGGGTCTATACATGTCAGCACTGTCATGAGATATCCCATGTATAATTCCGGTTGATCATATGACATGTTATGTGAGTAAACTCCTTAATCATGCGAAGATATCTTTGGAATGTAACTTTGATCATGCGAATATATCCTAGAATATCCAGGTTAATAATTTGAAAAATTATTAATATTTTACATTTGATCATTTGACGAAATCTTGGAAATGTTAGGATGATCATGTGAAAGTAAATTTACATGTCAAATTTGATCATTTGAAGCATCGTGGAAATGTCAAGAAGAGACCATTGAATGTGTCTACCATGTCAAACCGATACTCTGAACATGTCTGGATGATAATAAAGACATGACCCAGAAACAATCCATATATGTTGGGAAGATAGTTAGACATTTCTAACTCATCCAGCCAAAACCCTTCGATTTACACCATGTGAACCATTGGCCATGAACCTTTGATTGAGTACCCCCTTATAGGGGAAGTGTTCTTAATGTTTTGAGGGTATGAACTCATGCGACTCTATTTCTGTTGTGCTCCTAGAAGGTCCTTCTCTTCTCAAGAAAATTTACCATATTTCTCAAGGTCATTATATCTCTTCATTTTTCAGAAGAAAAAGTATTAATAAGAAACATGGGAATCCATCATAGTATAATCCCCTAGTATTACTAAACCTAAAAAAACAATAATGTATCTGAGTTTAAGCACCCTCCCTAACCTATAAATGCAATATGGGTAACTAAACTACAAGAACTCTAATTCCTTTCAAAACAAGATGTGTAGGAAATCTTCATAATGAATGAGCTCCAATGGGAATCCATCCCGGTGTAAGTCTCTCCATATCCAAAATATTATGAAATCATGGGACTAAATTCTTTCTATTAGTATATAATATTTCTTTACCCAGCAATGGATTATTTTTGGGCTCATACACATGCATCCTTTTAAGTATATGCGCTGACCATTCCGAAAAGTTCTTAAAACCCATACATGGGTTAGGGAAAAACTGAACTAAAATGACTCTAAATAAATATGATATGTAGGTTGACATCATTTGTCTTTAGATCAATACCATATCCTTAACAAGGTTGGTAATCATACTACTCTATGGGAAACATTAATGTATAATTCTTTTACAAAAATCATCCAATGTTATGTGTCCAATAATCACCTATCTCTTATTTCTCACACCGAGCATGGTTCACATAGGCATAGAGACTGGTGATGAATGTACCAACAATATGTTTATGATTCCCTCAGTGTGGTCCATTCATTGAGAAATTTGTTTGATTATATACCATCTTACATCAAAGGGTAATATTTTTAATGAGGCAATTCCGGGTGGCCTTATATGCATATCCCAACTCAAGGAACCTATTTTTCTATCTTCTATAATGTAGGATCTCATAACAAAAACTGGATGGAATATAATTCCTTTCTGAACATGATACATAGGATTCTTTCTTGAGTATTATGACTTATATTTATGTCCTTTCTACATGACACTAAACTGCATGTTATATTCATGTCATATGACCATGGTCTATTTCATTTGATTTATGTGGGTATTGATACTTGTTATCAAAGAATATATTGGATGACATACAGAGTTTCAATAGCATCTCCAAGACACCAAATGAATCCATTAATGAAAAAAAATAGAGCACTGAAATATGGCTATAAAATAAATTAACATAAGTGAATAAGGGGATTATAGATTACATTTGGTACATACAATTCATCATGTGAGCAGATGGTCTTAAGAAAGTTATTTGAAGAGGGGTAACCGGTCTCGTATTGGGGTTGGATAATGATTTCACAAACATATCTTAAATCTATATGAGAGTACTAGAATTGGATATTATTTCCCCCAATAGTGTGAGATGATCCTGAACTCAAATCCTCTCAACCAATGTGAGTTTCTATGCATCATTGGGTTTGAAACCCCAATTGACCACCTACCTTTGGAAAGAATGTTTGTGTATTTTCTTGGATTTAGGAACCATTAGGAATTATTGTTAGATTAAAATACCATAAACCCAACACAAAATTTTTTTAAACCAACATCAATCACCCACAACTGAGCATCTGGTGAAACTATTCATGATTATTTGGGAAAAAAATGGTGGACCCAATGTGAAATGTTTTAACAGTTTCATCCCATTCACTGGTTAAGAAGGAAAGGATACCAAGTTCCCATCAGGACATTTTTTCACAATAGACCTTGCAAAAATAATTAAAATTGACTTTTTTTTCTTAATTATGTTGAACCATTCAAAAAACAATGGACCACCTATTTATCCTTTGTAAAAATATGTGACTGAACATGTACGATTCTATGTGATGTTGCACTCATAAGGGGTTTTTATTTATATTTAGAACATATCAGTTTACTTGAAATCCAATGAACATCATATATTCCAGCAGATCTTGAGACCACATGAAAATATGGTAATTTACGTAGAACCCCTCAAGCCAGTGTGATCAATCAGCTAACACAGTGATCATGTGCATTGTACACCCTGGAATCTATGGCCTTGAGGACTCAACATCCACCATCACCAATGCAACACCTCCATTTCTAGATGGTGAAGGACTTCGTGTAGGAACACCACATCAACAACTCAATGTTTACTTTTTAATAATATTATGAAATCCTCTATAGGATAAATTCCCACTATCCATCCTTACCATGATAGGTTATATGAGAGGATGTGGACCTCTTTTTCCATAATCAAACACTTTGTGAATTTTCCCCTAGAACACAATAAGATATATGATCCCTACATCATGGAGGTGGATGATGGAAATAATCATGTCAAATAAACCACTCATGAGCTTCCTAAGAGGTATACCATCCATTCTAGCCATCATCATCGACATTTGGCCAAAATTAAACAATGAGATGAAGATGAAGTTGTAACCACCCTAACAATACAAATTATGGAAACCAAAAGGAGATCCCCATCAGGGGTATCCATATAATGTAGTTATAGAGTAGACTTATATCCCTATTACATCCAATATTTATTATTCCCACCATTGTATCCTAATAATGTTCTATATTCTATCCTATAACATTACTGGGAAAGATCCTTTAACTTCATCACATCTGTCCTTGTTGATTGTGGAATCCCATGGAGCACCCCAGCCCGTAGGGTTGGGAGAACTTTTATCAAATTTTACCATGGGATCATCTTTAATATAGTATCCAAACCACCAAACAGTTCGATAGGTTCTAAAACACCAAACGGTACTATGGATATTGACCCACCAAATAGTATAACAGACACTGAATGGTATTTTAGATAAGGACTCATCAATAAGGATACTCAATTGAAGAGGAGCACCGACACCTTGTTTCTCCATAAATATAATATCATTTGAATACGATGACTTATCATCAGATCCAAATTATAATACTCCTATAAAGTATAATCATACTCTCCTACATTCATCCGAGTCATGACAGGTTGTCATACCTTCTACATCTAGCCTAGAAAAAGAGAGGCTCGACGGTATTCTTAATGCCATTATAGAAGGTATTATTGACTATTTCAGTATTTTAGAGTGTAATTTCTATGGAGAATATGAACTGTCGTAGTAGAAGATTCAGTCTTTGGGATAAAAATTGAGGCTCCGAGTATCATCTACCCACCCCATCCTTAGCAGGGGAAAGGGTGTTCTAATGGATCCATCCAGTCCCCCAATTAAGTATGGTAAGAAAATTTACATAGAGGAACATATCACACAACTCCAATGATTGAACAAGGATCTCCAGATGGTAATTGTTGTTATTATACTAGGATATATTCAGTAAAATGACGTTCCAGAACCTTTCTATGGAATCTATCCTCATAATGAAGTTCTCCAGCCCTTAAGGCTCTGGGAATTTTCATATATTCAAAACCCCCAGCCCATAGGGCTGAGAAATTTTGATATTGCCCACCACTTCATTATGGGTACTCTAAAATACAGACGAACTTATCCTTTTCCATAATTCCTCCCATAGTTCTGGTTTTATTAATAAGTGTAAAGATTTTTCATCATCAAAGTATCCAAAATTCCCAAGAACATACCCTCAAACCCATATGGGACATGGTTCTGTACGTCGAACTTCAAACTCAATCATGTTCCCATTCCTAAAATGGTATAAGTATCATGTAAGAGAAGTAATGTGGTCACTCATATCTTTATTAAAAAAATAAAATGTTATACACCTTCCAATAAAAAAATTTCCCCAAGTACATTAATTAATTTATGAGGAATTATTGGACAAAACTCACGATAATGAGGAAGTTGGGTGAGGCATGGTTGATAGGAAATGATAATTACATCCCTTACAACCATTATCCCAGTTACTCAATGGAGAGTTGATTTAGATTCCCATATTTTCTATATAAGCTTGTAAAATATTTCGTTCTAGAGTTAAAGGATCCTAAAGCTCATGCAATATACATAAGATTCATCCAAACAACATTGAATAATTTCCCCACCCTCCTGTAATGTTGTGGGATGACAACATCTTATTAACATGATGTTAAATTTCAAGTAAAAATTACTAGTATCATTTTATAAATTGAATGATAAATCTTAATCAACTAACATTAAACAAAACAACAATTTCCCAGTCTCATGAATTTAAACATCAAGGAAAACATCCTCGTCGTCTGATGATGAGCTGTATATTACGTCCTAGTTGCATGATGTTAAAGTATAGGGAACATGTACTAGCCACAACATGGTTAACTATGAGATTTATTAGTTTACCAGTGATACATTCATCATCAAGTCGAAGTTATACTCCCACTAGTCAAGATAACTCATATAGTAATACATAGAAGCCCTCTATTTCCCAAATGTATTTGAGATAGAATTTTTTATAGCTGTGGTTTATTAAGTGGACAATATGGCATTAGAATGTTAGGTTGTAATCTTGATCATATAAAAAGATTCGAAAGAGGTCAAACATGGAAATATCATACCCCTATATGTATCTAGATAACATAATGATGTCGATATCCAATGTGATCTGAATGAAATTGTTTTTTGGATAAACCTTATCCCGATTCAGATGCTTCTATGTTTGGGACCTCATGTCTAATATTGAGTCCAAGATTATTCAGAAATACATGATATATAATGTTCTTGAATGATCTTGGCTTCATAACCACATAGCGGTACCTTCAAATTTTCATCAGTGCCCAAAATACTCCATATATGGGAAGTTTGGTGTACTACATGGTGATGATCCTCCTTAGATTCTTGAGATTCCATATATCGTGAAGTAGTTTTTTTATAAATAAAGGTAAATAACCAATGGTGGATAAAAATATGTAGATTAAAACCCAAATTTCTTGGGTACAATCCATGTGATTCCTTATATTATTCTCAATAGTGATTATGTTTCACCCATAAAATAGATTAAGGAAGCATGCTTCATATCAGATGTCCAAGATCCTCCTTCCCCCAATGAAAACCAAATAGAAAAAAACATCTCTAGAATCTCTTTATTATGAAAACAATAGTCTAAGATGAAAATGCCTCTTACCATGGACTCTTTTAGCTTGATGATGATAGATATTCCCATAGATTATCTAGCATTTCAAAAAAAATTCTCCACGAATATATAGATGGAAAAAAGAAGAGAACGAATTCAGTAACGTCCCTCCTATTTTTGAGGAAGGAATCTCCACCACCATAGATGCCATAAGATAAGTGAATATGGGAATAGAATCAAACCCATGACCTATACTGATAATTTATTCCCTAATTCTCAAATAGAAGGATGTGTAGATTTCATTTCTAAAATAATAATCTATATGTGGTCTCTTAGAACTATATAAACATCCACTAGATAAACCCTGATGTGACTATCTATAAACTATAATTACCTTATGGCCTCTGAGGTTTCATGAAAAAATCTTGTAGAATGTCACGAACCAGCCCGAGTCGACCCTAAACCGGTAACCCGAGCCGGTCCGCGGCAAGTCCCGAGGGGCGTTCCCGATCCCACCGGGATGGCAACAAGTGTCGGGCATTGAAATTTTAATCATTGGGAACAATTTAAACACAAAACAAAAACAGGATCAAAAGAAGTAAAATAACCTAAACAGAACAGACAAAATACTAACGACATAAACAAAACTACACCACAACATACCTCCACGTGACCTCACGGGTCACCACCCAACTACAAACCAATGTCGCTCCATCACTGAGCGACTCAAGCCAGAAAAACCTGAACATGAGGAACCTGCAACTGAAATGATAAAAGATAGGTGTGATCACAAAAATTACTCAGTAGGTGAGCCCCACAACAAATCCCAAAAACACTTCCAGTAAATAAAGAATCTATATATTCCAGTTTTGAACTACAATGTATAAAAGTAAGCCTTCATAATGTTTCACTTGAAAATCAAAACACGAGACATTTCTCTTATTCTTTTTCGAAAGTTGGATTCCTTTCATTTGTTTTAAACTCATTCTAAATGCAAAGAAGTGTTACATTTTCAAATCTTACACGAAGAGAATAAAGTATTTACATTTGCAAACCATTTTCCCAAAATCTAACAGTGTAAGTTGTGAGGAAGACTGTAAGTAAAGAAGCAGGGAAAAACAAGTGAAAGTAAAAGTAAACTAGAAGTTATAAGCAATAACCATGGGCGATCCTAAACATCCCTAGAAAACCCCTGGAAGTACTCGGGTTCAGACTACCTACCGGCATGGTACTCCATAGTCAATAACCAACTGGCCGCCCTAACAGCCAACCAGTGGCACGCCCCACAAGGCCTTACCTACCAAGGGGGGACTAACCCGTCTAATCGGGGTTAGCCAGCAACCGTCACTCAATTATCTAAAGGATGCCTAGGAACCCACGGTGGTTTTAATAACACTGTGTAAGTGGGAGACCCTCGCACGCGTGACTCATCTCACCGCACTTTCCAACCCCTTACACGGACATCGCTACACGACAACCCTCGAAGGGAAGTCCCCCTATAGAGATGCCCCATAAGTACGTATATGTATATAAGTAGTCAATTCACAATCAATAAGGTACCAACCGGGCCGCCACATCATTCACATTTTTAACCGTTTAATACTAAAGCATTTATAAAGGGATATGACATACACCATTTTATTGAAAACTAGAAACACACTTAGAACTTTATTTAAAAATATCAAATCAGCATATTAAACCTGAAACACATTGTTATCAAAGAAAAAATCATTTTCCAATATCCAAACGCAGCCCACTTTTATCAAGAGCCAAACGGGCCTTTAATCACTTTTTTGAAGGAACGCTATTTCTTAAATGAAATCCAAACTATTGTTCACGCGACAAAGGGAAACATATTTCATCAACCAAGACCACACTTAATGTTTCCAAAACCAAGTTTAAAGATCATACGATCATTTTCTCTAATCCAGGTTCTAAGAAACACCTTTTCTATTAACAATACACCTACTAATTTACACACACCAAAAATATTTCAAAAACCAATTCAACATGTCTTTCATTATTCTGGAAGAACCATTTAGCAATACTACCATGGAAGCACACAATTAAATCCAAGAAAACGCTTTCAATGAAACGCTAGAAATAAAATAGCTTTTATCATCAGCATATCACCACACTATAAATAACTACTTAATAATACTTTTAAATTTACTGAAACTTAATAAAAATTTAAGGAATAAATAAATTCTAAATTTAAAGGCGAGTGCAATGGGAGAAATACCTCGAATTGGAACGAAAAACGACACGGTGCAAAACTCCCGTTGCGTAATGGTTGCACCGTATTGTGCCGTCAAACAGGTCCTAAAACAATAGACCGTTAAACATGCTCAATAATAATTATAACATACTAATAATAATAGTAATAACAATAGTATTAACATAAAAATAATAATGGTGATAACAATAACATAAAAATAATAATAACATAATATAATAATAATAATAATAATGATATAATAATAATAACAATCATAATATGGGATAATTATAATATTAACATAATCATAATAGAAATAATAATATAATATAATAATAATAATAGAATACCCATAATGTAATAATGATAACAATAATAATATAATAATAATATTAACAGCATAATCATAATAATAATGACAATAACAATAATAATAAAATTAATAACTTAATAACATGATAATAATAATAATAATAAAGTAGTAATAATAATATCATAATAATAATAATAATACAAATAGTATATTAATAATAATAATAATAATATAATATCAACAACATAATATAATAATAATAATAACAATAGTAGTATAATAATAATAATAATCATAGAAAAATATTAACTTAATAATAATAATAATAATAATAATAATAACAATAGTAATAATATAATCATAATATTATTGATATTAACATATTAATAATAAAAATGCTAACATAATAATAAATCATGTATAATAATAATATAATAACAAAATAAAATAAACACTGAAACTTACAGGGGCGCGGATGGCTGGTCGGGACGCGGCCGAGCGGAGGGGAGGCCGGAGGAAGTGCAAGGCCGGAATAGGGGGTCACGCGAGGGAGCTGCCGAGGCCAGGAAGAAGGCTGGTGCGGCAGCGGGGGCTAGACGGTGGCACGGGGGGTCGCAGCCGGAGTGCGGCGGGACGACGACGAGGCGACGGTCGCTACCGGAGCACGTTGAGAGGAAGGTGAGGTGGTGGTTTGTCGGACCGAAATAGGAGTAACGGGGTCGGGGCCGGTTCGCCGAACCAAAACCGAACGAGAGGGGGATCCGGGTTGTGGCTTGCGCGAAACGAAGAGGGAGCTGGGGCGGCGACGTTGGATGGGGAAGCCGCCGGAGAGATAGGACTGTGCGGGAGTGGGGCAGGTCAGCGAGGCGGAGCGCCGGACGGCGGCGGCTGGAGGGGAGCGTCAGGATGGGGAAGCTGGACGTTGGCTGAGGGAAGCCAGGCAGAGGTTGGGTCGCCACGGACGGAGAGGGGCAGGGGACGATGGCCAGAGCCGGGACGGCAGGAGGTGCGGGACGGCGCACCGGACGGAGTTCGTGACAAGGAGCGGCGCCAGAGGAAGGGGAGGCTGGGATGGCGATGCCGGAGCAGGGCGCCGGGGGGTGTTGTGAAGCTGGGAGAGGGGAGGGGGAACCGCATGGGGGAGAGAGAGAGAGAGAAGAGGGGAGAGGGGTGAGGCGGCACGGGTGGGGGTAGGATTAGGGTTAAGTTAATATATATATATGATAATAATAATAATAATAATAATAATAATAATAACAACAACAAAGATATAATAATAATAATAATAATAATAATACTTTATAATAATAATAATATTAATAATGATAATAATAATAAAATAAATAATAGAATAACAACATAAAATTCTCAAATTTAAACGTCGGGCGAACACGTAGTCACTCGGGCCAACCGCACGGTCACCGCTAACGATGCGATGACCGCGCACTGGCGCGAAACCCTTCAACACAAGTAAACATTGAACATTTCTGACCGAGACCAAGAAAATAGTAATATAAGGGCATCTGCAGTCGGGGTGTGACATAGAATCCACCCATCTCATGCTTTCATGTCTTCGTAAGAATAAATTTTACTTAACAACATACAATATTTCTAGATGGTTGATACCTAATTATAAGGAAAACTTCCATATTGTATGATGTTCAAATATACAAAATATATTTCCTATCATCATGACATTAAGCTCCATATAAGACACTTTATTTGGAGGATGTTAAACTTCCCAATTTTCCCTTACAACATGATGTTAAAATGAATGTAAAACGTTCTTGTTGTATAATGTTAAAACTATATAGAATAATCCTTTTAGCTGTAAATTAATGTGCCTATATTCTTACTTCCTCATCATATGGCATTAAAACTCATGGAGAACATCACTTCACAGACATTGAACTACACTTAAGCTAGATCTATGTGAAATTAATATGAAGTTCCACCATCCTTGTATGCGAGTCATATCCCTATGGGGAATCTTTCCATTCGATAACTATGTGTGGATTGATTCCTATAATTATGGGATGCATAGTCATTATTAAATATAAAATCATGTTTCTATCCCCAATATATTCATCTCGGCCACATGAAATCAAACTATGTGACAACATATTCAGCACAAGGTGTTAATGTTCTGTCTTTCCCTATGTTCCAATCAAGAAATTCCTTGGAAAAACAGCCTAGGAAGCCTCATATCATAAACATGGGATTCCTCTTGTGAGAAGATTTTCCAAATTCTTGTATGGTGTTTATAGAAATTAGTTCCCCATTTTTCATGGTGGGGAACTTTCATCCTTTCAAAATGATGTTAATTTTCATGGTTTTCCATGAACTATATACATATTGATTCTTATTCCAATGAAATAAGTATAGATTCGTATATCATATATCTTAGACCAACCACCACATGATACAAAATTTCTCTTCCCTTTCCATTAATTGCATCTTTGTTGTTGGAGAAACCTTTTATATTACTTTTTTAATCACACTGAGAATAGATCATAAGGGATTGGGAATTTGTAAAGGGTTTTCCTATATAATCGTCACATATCAGTTCACATAAGGGTTAGCATGGTCTGAGATAAAACACCTTAGAATTACCAACATGATTCATTTCCACATATCATTAAACTACATGGTTGATGTCTCATACATGAGACAAAGTTGTTCAATTTTATGGACCTCTCTCTAGAGGAGGACTATCATTGGTGTTGGTCCCCCACAACACCTCCATTCAAGAAATATATTTGGATTTATTACTGTTATCGTGGGAAACATAGCGATTCCCAGATATCCAATACCATTTTTAACCACAATATTCAACATGAAAAATTCCCTCCACAGTATATGGGTTAAACCAAAGAGTTTCGTGTTCAAAAACTACATATAACATTGTTCCTACCATAAAAATATATATAGTAATTCTTGAATGTCCAATTATCTATCTATTCATAATATAATTTATAACAATATAACCTTAACTATAGATGTTATAGACCTATGTAGTGAGCCACTTGAGACCCTCTCTTACATGAATTAATCGACAGTTCATTTTTCCATTTTTTCATAGGCCAGCATGGATCATGTGAGATTATTGAAACTATAATGTCACTATGACTATCTTGACCAATAATTTTCTGGGATCGGGAAAAATGTACTTTCAAATGTGGTTAAAATTCATGACATAAGGACTTCACCTAGAAATGACGATCCCCTCTCATGGTTGTGTACACAAGAATCGTGCATTTTATTATTTCGTATTTGTATGTGTTCTATACATTCTAGCATAGCATTTAGAGATCTCAAAACCTTATTGAATATTATATTCTCTATAATCCAAATTCGTATCTTTGATATTTTAGTTGACAGAACAAGTTCCTTGTGTTGATAACATTATTTTTGAATAACATGGACTTTGGTATTCCATTATATTGGATATTCACTATTGAAAACTCGTAACCAACATTGGTTTATCCAAACATGCCCCTAGATCCTAGGAAGTCATCCCTTAACACTAGGAGTTTTCAGCTTGACCACAATGAACATTATATTCTCTCACCATTGCCAATAGTAGACATGTACCCCACCAGTTCTCACCTCTAGATAATATAGATATTCATGGGTTATGATTTAAACCTTTTGTGACCCAACTATCCGTGTGGATCTAAATGCTCTTGATGTTACACATCTATTAATTTTACCTATATTCAAAAAATAATTATGACATCATATCCTAGTACACTTCAATTTTGAGTTATTCATATTCTATGAAGACATAATTGCTCTAGGTTTTTCACCCCTCTCCACTACATATGAGTCAGATCTATGAAGAAAGATATACTTAAAGGGGGTGATTATGGTATCATTCATTTCCTTATATATTTACAGGTAATCCTAGGGAGTTCCATCCCTAAAATGTATCATATACCTATATTTAATTAGGTCCTAGTAGTACAGACTCATTCTTCCAATGCATGATTCATATCTAAATATTTTTTTATCTCTAATGAGATAAATAAATGAAAAAGGGATCTAACATTTGGATAACCATCAATAATCATGTGCAAGGATAAAAGGTGTTCCCTACATATAATTTCCTAGGAGTAAATCATTGTTCCCTGATGAATATATTTAACAATTTAACAATGGTTCCCATATCCTTACCTCATAACGTTAAAATTCATGTAAAACATCCTTACCGCATTATGTTAAACTGTATGGAAAATTCCTTGATAATTTCTATACAAAATTAAATATTACACTTTTATGGTCAAAATCTCAAGACCCTAAAAAAAGTGAAATACACACAAAATTGTTTATTTTGAAAACCTAAAAAGCATGGCCTAAGAAAAAATCACGTCCCTTCTCGCTAAACTCTTAATATTTAAATTTCAGTAAAAACAATGGGTATACAAATATAGGGAATAAATATAATAGGTCTCAATTTTATGTCATAGTAAATGTTACTCTATACTCACTAGAACCCATATTCGATGAAAAAGTTATTGTAAGGACTTTTTATATCTCCTCGCCATGATTACGTATTGACTTAGTAGAAAAATTGGTTTTATGGTTCTCATCCCCTTAATGTATCATACATTTTCCATAAACCACCTTTCTATATTTGATGTTTTAGATAACCCAATGAGTTCCATAAGTTTATATCCTTCAATTATAATCCGAGGAACCTTAGGCTTCCTTTCTCTTGGATCTTCCCTATATAAAACCAGTAATAGGGAATTATTCATCTGAATGGACCATTGGATCCTAGGTAGACCCAACCCACTTAATTTTATGAGTTATATACCTAACCAAATGGATCTATATCAGTTCCCTACATTACCAAAGGTTTATCTTCACCCACTGGTTCCCACCACTAGTTTGCTCAGAAATTTCTTGACCAAGGTTTATAATCCCCATAATCAGAGTATTCAAGAAGATTCTACATCCTTGATGTTACATTTCCAAGTATTATATCCTTTATGTTAATAGGAATGGGTCATTCCATTCATGATGGTTTTTATAAACCATAACACATGACTTATAACCACATTGCATATGGAAACTAAAAAGTAAAATTCCTTAGAGTGCTTGAACCCTTACTTGCATAAATTTTTTCCACCTTAGGCTTCTTCATTCAAACATGTTAGAGTTTGAAAATATTCCATGGACCTTGGAAAAGAGTGGGGATATGGTTTAATGGACCATTACAGTAATCCATATGGACTCGGGCCTATGGGATTCTGACCACCAAACTAGAGGCATCTACACTTTGCAATTAAGGAACATTTATCCTTGTGATCACTAATGACACCATGGAATAACACAACACCATAGGGTTGTTTGGTTCTTTCCCAATATGTATATCCTATTCCATATTCAATAGCTCATACTCCTAGACATGTTATTTAGCAACCCATATTCTAACTATCTTGATGGATTTATATTATTTAATTTTTTTCCCAACATCCAATAACTTCTCCACAAAATCGTTCATGGCCATTGGAAAAGATTGGGGAAACCTCTAATGTCCATGAATTTAATCCTAAAGGGACCATAAATAAGGGCTATTTACCTACCAACTAGAGGAATATCTCCAAATTGTAAATGAAATCTAATAACCAGGAGCCCTAATAACACCATGGAATAACTAAACACCTCAGGGTATTGTGGGTTATCCATTGAATGTTTGCCCCATTTTATATTCATTGATCAAGTCTTGGTAGCTATAAATTAAACATTATGGAATCTTTTTGTCTGAGATAGAGTAATCTAAACCAACAGAAGAAAATTTTCTTCCCTAAAAGACTCTAAACTACCAATAGAAGAAGTTATAAGATAGAATTCTCTAAACTACTAGCATCATAATGTCCAAGCTACAAGACACAAAAATACTAGAAGAAAATACTCTAGGATAAAATATTCTAAACAACTAGTTATATAAGGTTAGATATAGATGAATATAGACTAACATTCGAATATGTTCTGAGTTATAAAACTATAAAATACCAGTAATAGAGAGTTTTACCAAGAATACACTAAACTACTAGAAGCATAAAGTCTTTGCTAGATGAATCCAAATGATGAACACTAAAAGACCAATCTAGATGACTCTAAGGAACTATAAATATAATTTTTTACCTATAAGACATAAATTTATAACATATAAATGGTCTATTCTAGATGACCATAATACATCCAACTAAAATTCACACATTTCACTCTAGTAAATTCAAAAATGGAACGTTAGGAAATAAACGGTCTCTACTCGATGGACATGAAATTTGTGTGATCTAGTAAATATGTAACAAAATTAAAATGTAGAACGAATAAAACCTATCAGGTATAAGACATAAATTAGGTCATCCTAAGAACAATACAATTCCAAAAACTCTAATATTTACCCATATGAAGCTTAGGGAAAATTTATGGTAATGAAACATAGAGATGAAAATCTTTTTGGGACTGTTATATATCACTATAAAAAATAAATATATGCTCTCTAGGTCTATTGATCAATGAAATAATTAGAGTTAAGCTTTATTTATCATGACCCACCCAAGGGTACCTAATTCTATTAAACCAATAAAATACATGATTCAATGTCCACCCTATAATATCATAAACAGCTCTTGGTTTCATAAATTGTGTGGCCAGAAATGTGGCCTGAGAGCAAGACCTATGCAACATATTCTCTAGAACAGGGGTCCCTACCCATGATTATGTCACAAAGTGAAGACATTACCCTTCATATATATGATCTATATCTATGTGATGAAATCAATAATATATTTCTTAAACCAGGAACCTATGTTTCCAATGCATGAGATTGATCTACATAATATTTTCCCTCAAAATTGTGTACTACTTTATTCACATTCCCTTGGGATACATAGAAATGTTTGGGAATCTTATCATGGATATAAACAAAGGTTACATTCCACCCAATCCATTTTCCATCCTACAATTCATAAAAATTCTAATTTTAGGATATATGTACCCCAATCCAATGACACTCCCTATCATGGATTCTTCCAAGCACTAAAGGTAAGGAAAATCGTCATTATATCACCTAAAAGTCCTCTGTCAACACACACATGACAAAACATCTCATAAGGATCAGTATAAAATACCTTTATATGATAAAATATATGAAAATATTATCCACATGTTTCTTAGAATAAATTATTTTTATTCCTTATGAATCTAATTCTAGGGGTTGGATTTTGTAGAAACCCATAATGTTACACCATACACTTTTCCATCACATATTTGAGGTGGTTGAAGTATAATTTAATGGGATTAGAAGAGGCATTGTTTATGGATAGTGGATGGTTTTTTGTTCATTTTAATAAGATAAGTTAAATTACTTTATCCATTCTATGTATATTTTTTATCTAAGTATATTTCGGTGCCCTTAGCTAAATTATTTTCCAGCCAAGGTAACCACTCAGCCAGATCAACCAAGGGAACATGAATGGTCACATCAACCATGCCTTAGGAACCAATAAACTAACCATTGTATGGTGATAGTGTGGTTTAGAAAGCTCACACAGTGAGTTCACATGGTGTGTGTGAGTGTGCCTAAGTGGGCCACACAATGGGGGGAACATATGGTGAGGGCATGGTGCATGTGTTTTAGGTGTTGACCCCATGACCAACTCGAGGAGATTTTATCAAAAATTGATATACTATTTTCTCTCCATCTATAGGTTAGATCGATGTGGGATGGACAGTGATAGGAATAATGTTCCTCCATAAAAATATGGTGAAAACTATAGTCATATGATCAACCTAATCTCATCCATTCAATCACCCACCCATGTCATCTTCAACTTCCACTCATCTGTTTCCTTCATTGACACCCCTGCACTAATTCAGAATGTCACACCCAACATCACTTGCATGATCCCGACACTCTAATACCACCCTTTCAGAAATCTCCAATGAGTAATCGTGGGATAGAAAAATCATCCTAAATGTATCATATCTATGTGTTCATCTTATCTTTGTAGGAATATTATCAATCTATCATGTAAATAAATCATAGGATAGGCAATGGATCCTGTGATCGAATGGATACTACCATTGATCTATTACAGGAGTGATAAAAGTCACATGAAGGAATGTCGATGATACTTATGATGTCGTGTGATTAAGAGATTGATCATTTGAAGCCCACTATGAGTAAATCAAAAGAAGAACCATGAGTTACATGTTAAAATGCTGATGATCATATTAATCCTTGTGGACATCACAAGCTTCACATGAAGAAGACCATAACACTCTATCTTGAGATCCTTTAATATATAGATCATATGAAGCTCCACCACTTCAACACCCTGCATGCTGAGGCATGATAACAAGAATAGATCACAAAAATTCCACTACAATTCCATAACATGAATGCATGATGGTGAAAATTGGGCCATAGATAGTCGACGAGTTCAATGTAACTGTCACATGATTCTTTTATGCAATCACATGAAAAACCTACACCACTCATGTGAGGCTCCCCACCACCTAAAAATAGTGAATAAAACACCATCACTATGAAAATATTTAATAAAACACACCACCCTCACCTATATAATTCCATTCCTACCATAAAAAATTAAATAGATGGGGTGAGAGAATGGAGAGAAGGTAGAGGGATTAGTGGAGAAACAGAAGAGAGAAAGTGGAAGGATTCCACCTTTTGAATAATATCATTAGGTGATCATAATAACCCATAATGTAATCTCTTGAAGATCATGTGATAACATGATAACCTAATGTCATGAAATGCAACAAAGAAAACACCAGTTCATTTGTGTTATTCATGTTATATTGTGACACATCACTATTCTTGTGACTCCACCACGAATTACCTCATTCATTCAAATGAAACAAACATGTATCCCCCAAAAATGATCACATATCCCCTTGCATGTTCCCTTAGAGATAATGTGATCAGGTGATGATCATGAAAACTTATTTTTGTGATGCATGTATTAGGATCATATGTGTTCCTCTTTATCATACATTGTTAACATGATGAACCATATTATTTCATGACATATATGTTCCACCGTGTGGTATATCCCTTAGACATATAGTACAACCTTATTGATGAATATGTACATAAATATATGGAAATAAGAACCTCCATAAAAACCTAGGGTGTATGAACATGATATAAATTCGCTTGACCATTCACCGCCAACACTATGCACCCTTTTACAAGCATGTGGAATCAATGTTCAACCCTTGAACATATTTAAAAATCCCCAATACTCCATTGAGGTCATGAAATCACATGAGAAATTTAGCATCATGTGATTCTATAATACGGGAACATCTCTATATGTACATGTCCTTGGAATGACTCTGAACCCATGGATAATCCATCCTATCAACATGAAAACTATATAATCTGCACCCTTGACATGATTGATTGAACATGCACTCCTCCAATGAAAAGTGTTTCCCATGTAGATGATGCATGATTCCTTTGTATATTAAAAACAAACATATGGACATGTGTGTGATCCTAGAAATGTGTTTAAGACCCTACCCCATGACTCTCTTAAGATCACTTGATCTCAAGATTCCACATTGTTCTTGTTATTCCCTTATAAATCCTTTGGCTTATCAATTTTTTCATGAGATAGACCATGGAAAATTCATTTTGTTCATGAATGAACGAAAGGACATTCCCATCTTGATCGTGTGGAGACATCGTGGAGAAGTCACCTTGATCAAGAGAATACATCTTGGACAAGTTAGTTGATTATGTGGAAGACCCTAGATATGTCTACTTTGATCAAGTGTAGACATCCAAGACATGTCACTTGGTTTATGTGGAAACATCCTAGAAAAGTCTGTTGATCATACAAAATATTTTGGACATGTCAACATTAATTATGTAAAGCATCTTGGAAATATTATGTAGACACCCATTGACATATCTTCCTTATAATATTGAAACCCAAAACATGTTGGATATGCGATAAAAACATGTTTGTAAGACACCATTAAATGTGTCTTCTATGTCAAACTCACACCTTCAACATGTTAGGAAGATAGTTAAGACATCTCAAGAATGGAACCAATAAATGTTAGGCAGAAAATTAAGACATACCGGGTACACAATGAAGACATATAAGGAAGACATCTCAACTTTTTCCAGAAAATAGAATTAGAATTATACCATGTAACCCTATGACTATGAATCTTTGGTGAATACCCCATCTATAAGAGGAGTTTCCTTAAAGGGTTAGGGTTATGCACTCATGTGACCCTATTTTTTTGTGCAACTAGATGGGACCTCCCTATCATACCAAGAATATCCAATTACCCCTTCATGGTCATTGCCTCTCATAAAATGTCATAGGAGAAAGAATAAATATGAAACATGGACATTCATCCCAGTATAAAACCCTAAAATTCCTCAACCACATTGACAGTAGTCATTTTTTCATGTCTAATCCCCCACCCCAACCATTAACTGGTTAGGTGGTAACTGAAAATTGAGAACTCTAATTCCTTTCCAAAAAGGAAATTTAGGATTCCCTATTAAGGTTGTTCTCCTTTATAAATCCACCCTGGTGTATGTAGCTCAATATCCCAAGTATTCTCAAGTCATGGGGACTAAATCCATATAATGTTTCTCTCATCCTTCCTTTTCCATCAGCAGATGAGTAGTGGAATTATACTTGGTTGTCCTTTTAAGTGTAAGCCACACCATTCCCCTACGAACCATAAACCCATCAGTAGGTTAGGGACAAACTTATATACAAGGAATCTGATACCTATTATAAACGTGATATGTACAATTCCTTACTAAGGTCTGAGATCCATACAATAACCTCCATGTGACTGGTAATATTACCTCTCAAAAGGAATATTTTATTTTTATTCCACATATAAAATCGATCTCATAAAATATGCCATATATTTTTCTATATCTTGTTTCTCAATCCAATAATGACTCTTATGGAATTATAGACTAGTGATGATTGTACCACTAACAGGATGAGGATTCCCCCAATGTGGGCCCTTCATTGGGATATAAGCTTGATTACATCTCATCATCACTCAAAGGGACATACTCCCAATGAGGTAATTCAAGGTAGCATTATATAAATAAGTCCCACTAAATGTCTCTATTGTCACATCCTTTCTGACATAGTCGCTCGTAATATGAACTACTTGGGAGTTTATTACTACATTAACTGGATACATAGGGTGAATCACTAAGGATTGAGCCTAATATTTACATAATTTCTACATAATATTAAATTTCATGGTATAATCATATCATACAACCTTAAACTACTGCAAAAAAAACTATATGGGTTTTAATTATTATTCTTATTGGATAGGTAAGATAGATTGTATTGGTTCAATCCCATATCCAAGACATCAACCACTTCATTGGATGAAAATAAACTCTAGAGTTCCAAAAAATTTCTATAAGATAAAGCGTCATAAATGAATTAGGGAACAATAGAGAACCTATGACCCACATAGTTGTTCCCTTCAGCACATGGTCTTAATCAATTCATTAACATCGTGGTAACCAATCTTGTGTTAGGGCCTGTGAAGTATTTCAAAAAAAATTAAATCTATAATAGAGTCCCTAAAAACGAAATAGTTCCCCTGAATGGGTGAGATGATCCCAACCCCCTATCCTCTTGACCAATGATGGTTCCTAAGCATCGTTGGGTCTAAAACCCCAATGGAGAGCATACCTTTGGAAAGAAGGTCTATACTCAATTGTGGATGTGTGAACCATTGGTAGTTTCCATTGGATACATATATGGTAAAATCTATGCAAATGATTATGTAACATTATTCAAACACCCACAATAGAGAGTTAGGAAAACTATTCCATATTTTTCAGCAAACACCCTTTCATATTAATCTAATGTGATAATTAATGTTAATACCTCCTAGTGACTCACCCCTAAAATTTAATCTAATGTGGTAATATTTTAGATATATATTATTAAATGGTTAATACCACATTTTTTCACAATGAAATTTATATTTTGTTTGTTTATCAATTTCATATTATTCAATAAGGTACTATTATAATAATCAATTCCTTTTCAGAAAGAGACATTGGACATCAAATTCCATGTTCCTCGAGAAAAATTATTTTTCATGACTAGGATGAAAAATGTTGTAATTTATTTAAATACACACACACAAGAAAACGTATTATGTATATTTATTAATATTTCAAATTCTGAAACTTAATTCCTAATTAAATATATTTCTTCTTTCAAAAGTGTGACCTGGAGGACCTTGATGATAAGAAAGATGATGACTTTGATCCAAATGGTTATTTTTGATAGGTATAAGGTGAGTTTCACTCGGGTAGACTTTGATGTTGACTCAAGGAAAGAATTGTCCCACCTAGGTATTAGCCCTCATCAAGAGCTTATAAAATATTTCACACTATCTAGCTGAAAAATTCTTTTGCAGAAAAATTAGAGTGAAAAAATTACAATAATGAAGGATTAAAGTGGTAAAATGGTTATCAAAAAATTCCTAAATGCTATGATAGTTATTTTTTCATCAATTTCATGATATTATCCTTTTTTTTATTCATGTATGGAACCAACACCCCTTTTATTGGATGCATTGAGTGATACCAATTAGGGTCCAAGTAGAAGATAATGTGACGATGGTGATGAGGATGATGATTTTGAGGATGATAATTCTAGTGATCCAGATGATGATAGTGATTAGGATGTTGGAAATGATTTTGATGGTATGAGTGGTGATGAGGGAGATATTGATAACCGCCATTTTTTAGCTGAAGTTAAATAGATATATGTGTGTATGATGATTAATGTATAAAAATAATTAATATTATGGAATGAATTTTTATTTTATATTACTGTAAGTAGTTTTAATCCTATTGATAATGTGGAAGATAAATGATAAATATATAATATTTATACTACATTAAATGTGTATTGTGGGTCTGTATTATTTTACAGGTTATGGAAAATGTTCTTGATGGTCTTGATGTGATTTCTGTGGAGAGTCAGTTATATCAATGGTTATATGAAATTTGGTTTTACATTACCATTAGAAAACATGATACAACTGTGGTTTCATGAACCATTTGTATACATCTATATTATCGGTTTAGTGAAAACAATGGGTATTCAAATTTTACATGGGATATACGAACGGTTTCAAATATAACCATTTTTATATCCCTATACTGATGAAAATATACCCCATAGTTCACAGAACCATTAGTATAGCCTATAAAAATGGTTACTTGGAATATAACAATGATTTAGACCTGTTGGTATAGGCTAAATTTCATATAGTGTTCCATGGAATCTAGGGTTTTCAGCTGAGTTAATTACCACACTCAATGTGGCTGGGTCTACGTGTAGTGTGACTATAACTACATCGCCAAGTCATGTTCTAGTTATACATTCCCTAGTTCCTTGGTTGGTTAGACATGCCATGTTCCCACATGGAAATGATGTGTGACTATACTATTCTAGTAGATTCGTGTAGCAGTTGTTCACTCCCAGGACCTTGGGTGGATATACACACAATGTTTCCTGAGAAATTTGCATGGCGTATGAAATGACTTTCAAATCAATGTTTAGTGAATAACATAGATAGGTTAATATGTGAGGTCACAAACCACGTGGACCACCATACATGCCATATACTTATCCCATAAACTCTTTCCTCTATTTTCGTTTTCTTCAGGACAAATATATTGGACTCTAAGAGGGATATTATAAGTTTTTTCCATGTAGAACATGTTGGTGGCCTTCTTTGTGGCATAAGAGATATGATGTGATTTGTTCTGATCATGAAAAATCTTTAGATGACACTTGAAAATGATAGTGATCAGGGCAGGATTATCTCAGATATGTTAGGGTTGGAACCCTGTATCGCACTTGAGTATAAGTTCTTGTATTCATCTTTATCTAAGAAGTTGTAGCACCATATGAACTAGGGTTTGAGTCTACTATTTACTGAGTGTAACCCCTAATTGATTAGGGTTCATGTACTCAACATATTGAGTGGATCCCCTCTATCACACTGGGGTTTGGGTCCTCTGTCAGTGATTGATACCCCTCGGACACACCAAGGTTAAATTCCTATATCAAACTATATACACAGTGGTACCACCTGTCATGATAGGGTTCAGGTAATTCATTCATTGATTGGAACCCATGCCTCGCCAGGGAATGATTCCAACCACTATTGAGTGGTAACACATATCATACTAAGCCATGAGCCCTATGTTACATATTATTCTGCCTCCGGATGATGAGAAGTGGTGAGGTGTGGGTCCCTGATATGAATTTCATGGATAGACATGTGTGATAATGGGAATCAGTGATGGATTTTTGGAGATGAATGTTGACTCATCGTCCAAGGCTGGGCTATGGGGATGGAGATCCACTTTCTCTCTCATCTGGGATACTTTTTGAGCATATATATGATGGGTTTTCTTTTTTTCTTTTTATGAGATGATAGAAACTTTTGGATATATTTTTATTGCTCCCTCTGTAGTTTTTGGGGTTTCCTACTAGGATTTTAGAGACTCACCACTGTTTGGGTTTCCCCTAATGTGTCATGTTTTATCCAGATGATGGATAGTTTGATGGGGACATCAGTGGATCATTATTTTACATTGGGTTCTAATTCCACCATCAATGGTCTGTCTTAGATATTAGAAAACGATATCTATCAATTATTTTATTTATATAGTTTTAGTTTGGATTTTACTTCATTTTCTTGTTGGTGTTGTATTTTTTCCCTTTTTTCATTGGCTTAGTTTTCATACTCTATTATATTCCCTAGAGTTTAACACCTTCATTGTTTATACTAAATGTTTCTAACTTATATTTTTCCTCTACACTATTTCTTGGTGATAGTTGGGTGCATGTGTATATATACATTATGCTAAGGCCTCAGACCTATATTTTGTATTCTCTATGATTTTCTCCATCCCCAAGAATATTGGAGGAAGTCTTGGGGTTGTGATAGATCAAATTACTACTAGCCAGGAAGGCCAAACTGGGTTGGATCAATACACCACTTCTTTAATTTTTATATTTGTATGTTGATCCAAAGATAATACTTCTCTAATAGTGATGAACTGTTTTGATTTGATAAGTTTATTGACTACAACCCAAATAACATTATTCAATTTTGTTTATTTTAGGAGTTTGATAAAAAAATCCATGTATATTTTTCCAATTTCCATTCTGGTATGGGTAATGGTTTTAATACCCCCTTATAATTTTGTCTCTCAACCTTAAATTACTGATATATGAAGTGACAAGATACACACTCTCGACTATCTATATTTATTCCATCTCGCTAAAAATACTATTTTAAATGCCTATAAATCATTGTACATCTAGGATGAATAGATAATGATTAACTATGATCCTACCCTAATATAACTTTCTTCAAATCTAGTATGGATGGAAAACATACAAGGTTCCTAAATCATATAATTCCATCACAATCAAGGTTAATCATAGGAACACTACTAACCATCTTCTTCATCTCTACATCTTTCTTCTATGACTCTATTGTATTAACGTGTTTAGATTATTGATCCCTCATTTGATAGAGAATATATTTTCCCCCTTCCTTCAATACTTTCATATCCATCCATGAAAAATCCCAAAATATTTGATCTTTTTAATGTCCATGTTGGATAAGATAGCATGATAATTTAAACTCTAAAAATCTTTCATCTTATTTTCTTTCTCATGTTGGCAATGTATTGAGAAATCATAATCAGTAATCATCTATTTCCATATTATCTAGTTCATGTTCAACACCTTCTATGAGAATATATTATTTAAAACATTGTGATCTATATGTATTTATATGTATTTATATCACACTTTTATCTCTAAATATAATTCCTCTATATCTATAATGAAATAATTACCACATCTAAATCCAAATCATTATTTGGATATGTTTTCTCATGAACCTATAATTTTCATGAGGAATAGGATATTAACATGTCATTTTATAGGACAATGAACCTAATACCTTCTGGGATGCATCACTATACAGTAAAAATCCTTCTTTATTGCAAGGTAACGTAAGCACATGGGTTCTGACTAACCATCACTCGAGTGCCTTCAAATTTTCCTCTGATTCATATATCTTGAGGAACTTTCTTACCTATTATTTATTGTGGTTATTGGGTTAGATATTCATGATATTTTATCCACAAAAATTCAATAATATCCAACCAAACCAAGAAAACATTGGATCATAGACACATTGGTTAGTATGTGCCAACACTCAATAGCCTGCATCTTTGATGGATCCGTAGATATACTCTCTCTTGAGATTATATGACCTAAAATGAAACGTTTTTGAGAAAAAATCACACTTGGTAAATTTTACATAAAACTTATCCTTCCTCATAATATTAATCACATTTCTCGATTGACAATCATGCTCTTTCTTTCTATTTTAATATCTAAGAATATCTTATATAAAGACTTCCAAAAACAAATTATGGTAGTCTCTAAGGGCTATATTCATAATATCCGTAATTATAGTAGGAGAATTCACATAAAAATTGATTCACAACATATTCATTTTTTATATAATTTTTTTGAAATGTTTTCTTAGTTATATCATACTCCTTGATGAATAATTAATTATATCTAGAACAATGGTAAATCTTGGTAAAATATGGATCTCTACATAACTGATCAGACAATTCATCACTATGGGGTAGAGGATAATTTTTCTTGATTATGATCTTACGCATTTATTAATAATAAATATAGAGTCACATCAATCCATTATTCTCCAAAAAAAATATAACAAGTGCACCCCAAGGAGACACAAATGGATGAATAAATCCCATGTAAATATTCTCTTGCAGTTTCTTCTTCAATTATTTCAACTCAATCAATTCCATTATATATAAATTATTTTAATTAATTTTATCTCTTTGTATGAAATATTTTGAGAAATCAACATAATGTTTTAGAGGATTACTAGGAAACTATTTTGAAAATACATAAAAAATTCATAAACAATAAGAATATCATCAATGTTGATTATATCCCCTAACCATCAGGGATAAAAAAACTATTTGAATAGGTATAATGACCAATACAATGGATTTGATTTCATTAAAATTAAAATTTATCATTACATAAATATAAGATCATATTTTGGTATAGGATATAAAACGTAACTTCCATTCCCCATAAGTTGATGTGGGATATATATAGTCAATGCCAATCCATTCCAAAGATAACATCAATTTAAACATTAAGGAGAATAATGGTGTTTGTAGAAATAAAATTCCAAAAAAAAATCAACCAAATAATAATCATATATTTGATATTACATCATTGTACTGTTAAAAACATTCAAAAAAATAAATATAAAATCAATGAGGTAGTATTGTGATTTAATTATAATTGTTTTGAGTTATAAATTAGAGTGTAGAACTAGAATCAAATAATACTTTAGAAGTTCTAGAGTGGATGATAAATGTAACATGCACCACATTTTTATCATAGTTTTTATTTGAAATAGTTATTTAATTTTTTTTCCATTTTCTCATAGTTTAATAGGTTAGTGAAATTGATAATCTTCATTAACCGTCATATTTGAGCACTTATTAGCATATTACCATACTCCTTTCAATTGAAACACTATAGTGTGGGTGGTGTATTCTACATAGATTTCTCTATATTTGTATTATTATCTAACTTATAACCATAAATTTAGAAATTGATTTCCTAATTACTATCATTTACACACATAAAACATTTACCAATATACTTATGGAAATTTCCTCATAGTTTCCTTCCATAATTTGAGCATGAGGAAAATATCATATTTTTCTCTCAATGGTTTTTAGATTTTATTTTTTATTTTTTCATTCTTTTGAAATAACAACATGAGATTGATGGGTAAATTAATCTGCATTTACATTGTGATAACATATAAAATAATTTAGCTTTAACTACCAAAGTCCCTTATGGAAAATGACCTTTATATACATTGTATTAAGCAACTAAAGTATCAATCAACCTTAGGTTTTGATTGGAAGATATTATCATAAGCATACCTCGCATGTCTTGTAACATTTTCTTCATACCAGTAGCTTCATCATACTTATACTTTAGCTCGAGGAATTAATTAACCATTCTCATAAAAAGAATACTATGCATGAACTTTTTGAAAAATAATCTCTTAAATTCAACCCACTATAGGGAGTCGATTTCTTCATGTTTACTTATATTCTTAATAAGAGTCAACGATTACATTTATTCTCTTCCTAAATGATATATAAATTGTTTTTTCAGTATTAAAATACTAGTGAATAGAAAATTTCGTTTCAATGGTGTTGATCCATTGATCTATACCTAGTGGATTAGAATAACCACTAAAATAAGGTGGATGATTCCTCATGATAGACTCAATAGAATGTTCTTTCCTATTTTTCTCATTTGTATGTTCAACAAGATTCATAGTTTGAGAGATATTTTGATCATAAGAACATGATTTTTTCTTTTAATCTCCCATGACATTTGGTTTCTCAGGATGAAAATCATTTCATTATCCATCACATTCGTCATTAACACATTTCTGTAGGGTTTTATCCATTGACTGAAACCAAAAAAATAATGTAAGAACCACTAATCATAAAGGGAACCACATAATACAGAAAAATACTTTATATGAAGTCAAAATCATGAAACCAACTTTTACATATATGAAACATTTGTTTTCGCCTAGATTATTCATGGTCATAATCTATTTTAATCCTTTAGGATGATATATAAAGAATGGGAATTTCTAAAGCATATCCCCGTGAAGTGTCAACCCAGTTGTGCAACAATGTTTGTTGTCATGTACTGGGTGATGAACAAGTGAAAATCCTAATTCTCACTTTTCATATATATTACTCCCTAGTGAATCTATTTTAGAGGTAAATCAACTTGTATTATCTAAATAAGGATGTAATTTTGTGGAACTGACTTGCACTATCCTTCAATAAAATTCATGGAAATTTTTCTATATTTATCTAATCCTAAACTTTTTCCCAAGGGTTCTCACTAATGTTTTATAATCCCAGTTTCAAAGGATATCGAAAACCGTCATATGATAAAAATTACATAGACAAAGGAATCTCAAACATATATACTATATCTTAAAATAAGAATATTCATTTCTATATAAAATAACATAAATGAGTAATCGAAAGGTATAGTATATTGGGAGACTAGATACACAATGTTATTATTTCGTGAATGATATTAAACATATCCCATAAAGATATTTCTATTTAGTATACTTCATATAATTACCCAACACAAGCCTTTCCTTATAACCTAGGAATGAAAACATAAGAAAGGGTTAGCTTATAAGCTCGGTAAAGGTAACCAATTAAGATATCAATGATCACAAAATCATAAAATGTGCACAAGGGTATGATTTCATGAGTTTAACATTCAAAAATCATAAAATTCTTATAAAAGATCATAATATCAAGAAACAACATAAATCATGAATTTTTATAACACATGAATCATTAAGAAATCAAAAAACATGATCCATGAGAACCTAACATTGACATATTACATAGACTTGTGGTATACACATAAGCATATAAAATCATTTCCTAGGTAGTAAAGTCTTACAAAAAAGACTGTGATTGTAGAATGAGTCAACTCCCCAACATTTATATTACACAAAGATTACTCCAAACACTGTCATTGTGGAATGATTCCATTACTAAACACGGTTCACTCCTCATTTTAGACATGTTTATTTCATGAGATGTAAATCACTACCCAATTCATTGGAGGAATTTATAGTCCCAACCCATAACATATTTTACATATTAAATATGTGTTCCATATAATTAAAAAATATTCATCAGATCAGAACCTATGAATATATATGGTTTCAAAATATTCATCATAGTATAACCTATAAAAAATGAACAGGTTTCATACAAAATTAATCTTTTCATCATAGTATAACCCATAGAAATGGAATGTGTTTAATAAAACATTTTTCATCGTAATTATAAACCTTCTAGATAATGTATATGGATGATATCCTTGGATAATTTTCCAAGTAAATCATACGTAACATCAAAGTATGTAGTCTTATATGGGAAATTATTTTTAAAAATAACTTGTAACATTTCATGAGGGAAATATCCATCCCATTTTGAAATCATTTCTCAAAAATATTATAATTTCCCAAATATTAATGTAATTATTTTCCTTAAAAATGGGTTTGGAAGATTTTAGAAAAAATTAATATCATTTTTTCTTCATTAATTAATAAAATATTGTTCATTCCATATATGTTAAAACATTGATTTATTTCACATTCTAGGAAAAATTCATGTGTGCATAATTTAGAATAATAGAAGAAGTTTCATTTTAAACCATTTAGTTTAAATTAAAACGTGATTAAAAATGATTCTAAAGGACAATTTTATAATAGTAAGAATTTTATTTAATATTTTTTTAAAAACAAGGACAAGGAATAAAATTTATTTTCAACCAAATAAATAAATAAGGTCAGTTTTACTTAAAATATTATTTTAAGAATTGGAGGTCTCGCTAGACTGGACTAGAAGACTAGTAGGCCTTAAAAATTAATTCATTATTATTTAGATAATATGTAAGATAGTACCAAAGGTTGTTAGTTGTGGGGATATTAAAATTTTGAATATATATTAGGCTGGATAAATTATGAACTTTTTTGTGCCTCCAATTCTGAAGATTGTGTTTAGGGAGGCCATCATGTTTACAGATTTTTGAACCCCATTATCAACTATTATTAGATGAAAATATATTATAATATACTCCCATTTTATGAACTATAATGATGTGTCTTATAAGGTTTTACTTTATAAAAATTTATTGGGTGAGATTTTATAAATATGGTGTATGTAAGAAGATGTATGGAAGACTGGGTGTACAAGATTTGGTAAAAGGTGATTCTAGGTATGATTAACTTTCTGGTGTGGAGGATGAGGAATATGGAGATCCAAATATATGGGAATGTATAAAGGTAGGGTGTGTTATTGGATTCTAAATTTCAATGTTGTGTTTCTCCATATCAAAAATCAATTTGGAACTTGTTTTTTGAAGATGATTGGGTAAAGGGAATATGTAATTTTATGTGGCATGGTATGAATATTCATGGGCATTGGGATTCAATAGAGGATACTATCAAGGATTGGTTTCCTGGTGCTATGAAGAACAGGATGGATGTGAAGATTCATGCAGTGTAATTTTAGGATATTTGTTGGATTCATTGGGAATCCAGGAACAAGGAAAGAGAATGGAAAAGGTATTCCTTTCTTTTTCATTAGGTTTGGGTGACGACTCTGGGGGTGGAGCTGAGAGTGATAAAAAATGGCTGGTTCTTTTCTTATAGATAGTTGTCGAGGTAGTTAGGATATATGGGTAAAATAGAAGGGAACTCACATGGGGCTAAAAATAATGTTACGGATTTTTTATTTTTAGGAAAACAAAAGGGATGATTGGTGAGATAAAAAATGTTTTCAGTAATTAATGGATTTATTTTCTTTTAGGGGTTAGTTAATTTTTTTGGAATAGTGGAAAGAACCGTGGTCACTAATCTGCTTCTATATGGGATCTGTAATGCCCCGAACCTATATACCCAGATTCGGTGCATTATTACACAACATTGGCATGATCACAAAGGATCAAGTCTCGAAAGACTGATTAGTTTAGTAGTCTTGGAAACACGATACATATTCATAAGTCTTACATTACATCATAAGGTAAAAAACTAAAACAACATCTTGTCTTCATATCCCCTCATACTATCCTTGCAGGTCATTCATAAATTACATCTTCTCATCCTGGGAAAAATAAAACACATAAAGGGGTGAGCTCAGATGCTCATTAGGGATAACAATATAGTAGGGGCTTTCATAGATAAGCATAAACACATAAATAAATTTATAACTAAAACAAAACCCTTTTAAACTTGAAATTCAGCATAATATGGAAAAGATAAAATAAAATAATTCCATTTACTTATTCACATGGATATTCTACTAGTCAAACAATCACATGGAATATCAATAACCACTTTCATAATGATGGAATGCATAATTCCAGACTATCATAACCACATAGCCAAGGCCTCGTGCTAAGACTACAAATAATATTTTTCCAAGGCCTTGTGCCATGACACTAGTTTGTCTCATGAGACCTACCGATTCATCGAGGAGCTATAGCCGGCTCCACCCGTCCCTTACAAAGTCAAATTCATTCCTCATATGAACATGTTTAAACATAACATAAACATTCGTATTAAAACTAGAATACAAAATGTCAATACTTTAACCACAAACCATGAATGGTATAAAAATAGAACATCCATAGTCAAACATAACTCATTAAATACAATATAGAAGATTGTATTGTACCTCAATCGATAATAATGAATGATATTGACATAGATGAAAATAACCACCAAAACTATTTGAGAGAAATATCCCCCCATTTCGTGAAAACATTTAAAAGTCAAACTATTTGTCAAGACTCCGTTTAAAAATAGAATTTTGAATCAAAGTATCCCATACCACTTTGAAACGTTTAAAAGGAGTTTTAATTTTAAAACATTAATGTCCATATAAATAAATCCTTAAAACAATTTTTAAAACATGGACATTAATGAGCAAGATTTAGAAGAGTAAGTCATTAAAACATTTAAAAATGGTATTTTAGTTAGAGTTTCTAACCAAAAGAGAGACACTTGAATACAAATAATTGAGGTAATAAAAACATTTTAATATCATGATAATAAAGGAATTCATGATATACTATGTCAAAGTACATTATATACGCCACATAAAAGTGATTTGGTGTATAACAACAAAAAAGTCTCAATGGAATGTAAATTGAGATGAAATCTCTCATAAAGGCCGTATCCTTAGATTAAGGATAAATCAACGACATAGTTATGTGTGAAAAATATAAATACACTAAATATGAATGGATATTTAGTGTAAAAAAATCAAAGGACATTCGCACATAATCTTGTAAAAACAACACCAATGAATTGGATGTTTAACTGAACAAATGGAGAATGAGTTAAAATTACTCATATCAAATTCATATCGATGACTTGTGAAATTATCAATGGATTGATTATGTATATTAATAGTATATCCACAGGGAGGGGAGTGGAAATTATGACATAATCAAATGAATAGTGATTCCACACATAATCTTGGAGTAATATAATCAATGAAATATGCGTAAAGCCAAATGAGTGGAAATTGAAATTTAAAATTCCCTTATCGATTAGGTAACTTACGAAACATACACCCATGAAAGAAGGATCATACCATAGTGATGTAAATATCCATAAATTAAAGTATATTACACAATTAATACAATCATGGTCATTACACACACCACATGCAATAAATAAGTGCTGAACAATGGAATTCTCATGGAATTAAAAGTGGGATAAGAAACCCATTACATTGTACTTTTTCCTTGGTCGACGGTAGGTAATGGTGAAATAATTGTTATTAAATTATAAAATAATCATATATATTAATATGATATCATATATGATCTTTCAACATGGCTTTGTTAATAATATCTTAGTATTATCGTCGTTTCGGGTCTTAACTTACTCGTTTTCTTGGATAGGTTTTGTTACGTAAGCCATGTTTTTCATGGATAGGTTGTATCTTAATCATATCCATAATGATACCAAGTCCTTAGATACTATAATTAATCATCAAATTAGAATTATACTTGAATGGATACGATGGATAATGAATCTCATCGCGTTCATGGAGACGGTAGTCCGTACGTACGCACGAGCGACAATATCATTCTTTTGATATTAAAATAATATATAATTGGACGGTATATCATATATAAAAAATAATTATCATGTTATATTTATTATTTAAATGAGTTACACATCATTATTATACCCATCCAAATAATAATTTATTGAATAACATTTACACCACGGCGTGGAGACGGTAAGTCGTACGTACGCACGTATGGTGACATGTTATTAAATGGATGGATAGAATAATGAATATGGTTTTACCTTATTTATAATAACATCACAATATATATAAGATAATGGAGTTATTATTTTATAATGGTAATAACAAAGAAGGAAGAAGTGGAAGAAGAATGGAACTTGGAAAAGGGTGGTGAAATCATTACCTCTTCTTCGGGTTATTCCTTTTGATTTGATCAAAACGGATCTTAGGTTGGCTAAAGTAAGGCCTATAGTATGAAGTGAGGGAAGTTAAGAGAGTATTTGGGAAGAGTTTGGCCGAACCAAAAGGCTTTGAAGGTGTGAGTTAATGAGAAGGGAGAGTGCCCTTTAATAAGAGGGGTGAGGGGCACCTTTGGAAAAACTAGAAATATTATTTTATAATAAATTCATATTCGGTTTATAATGGCTCCAAAGTGGATTATTTACAGGTTAAGGTGTGTATAGGGCGAAAGCCACTCAACCAATAGAATTTAGACAGGTTTGGGTTACTATATTAACCTTATCATTAAGTATTAACTCTTAGTTAATTAGTTTCACTTTCACAATGTCTCTTTGTATTTTTATATTATATGGTTAATAAACTTACTATATACATCCAAGAGACCCCCAAGTGGTCCATTAATGATACTACTATCATGATATAAGTCTCTTGTCCGAACCATATATTTTTAAGAATTTAATATCAATTAATAATATAATAATTGTTTTAAAAACTCTTTTATGTCAATTTTGACACTATTCAAAAATTGATTTTTGTAACAATCATAATAGAATGATTACTTCGAACAAAGTTATTTAAATCGATCCTAACATGTCATATTATCCTAGAAAATTAGTTTAATTTATAAAAATTCTCAAATTATTTTTATTTGGGTATTTATAATATCAATTATCTTAATTTTTCACTATTATGGTAATTACTGCATCATCATTGTGTCATAAATAAACTAAATTATTTTATGTATAAAAATTATAAATAAACTATAATTATGTAGGAAATCTTTTTAGATTTCTAATTAATATTTAGAGTCTAAAATCCAACATATATAACCCTATGTAAAAATTGTTTTTCGAAAAGATATATGCTTATGTCATTTTTGTAATCACTTTAACTTAATTAATATAATGTATCATTATCACTTACAAGTAGATCCATGGGGTCCCCAAATTGACCCAAAGATTCCCATGGACGGACATGTATCAACCAATAGGTTTAAGACACGTTTTAGGGTAATTTAATATTATTATAATATTATTTATTTACCCTTATTTAACGAATTTACCCTTTAACCATGGTAAATAAAATATTTACCGAAGTAATTATTCAAAATGTCTGAAAATAAAAGTTACCTATTTACACAATTTTAACATCCTGATTCCGAATATGGAATCCATTTTTCCAAATTCAAAACACAGAAGTGGCAGAAATTAATTGAAAATTAATTCTCGTTGTTAAAACAAATAGCGTGTTTTTAAGAAATAATAAATATCAAAAGATTGACAGTTGTTTATGTCCGGTTTAAATGTGAAATTATGTTAAATGACACACATTTTATTACATGGTAAAAATATATTCTAAATATAATTTAAAAGCACACAAATTAATAATTTATCACTATTAATTATTTTGATTAAAAAAGTTGTTTTTAATTAAAATTTAGTAACTTTCACTATTCTTCAAAATATAAAAGTTATCTGAAAAGTACCAAAATCTCACCCTAGGATAATTTCGATATTCCAAATCCAAAAATGAAGTCCATTTTGAGAGATATAATTTATAAAATTTTAAAAAGTAGGTATTACTATTCATAACGGCTTGTTTGATTGGTTGTGGTGTGTTAGAATCTCGAAGTTGCGTACAATGCACAACATTGCATAATTAAAGGGAAACGTATTGTGGAAGCTTGGGGTGTTACATTCTCCCCTCTTTAAATAAATTGAATCCTCAAAATTTTTTAAAATTGGGCTTGATAATATAATGGAAAGTCCCACATCGGAAAAAGAGTCAATAAAACTATCACTTTAAAAGAAAGAAAGAGAAGTACAAAGGTCACCCAAGATAACCCATACTAGGATTCCATGTAGGAAAACATGGATATGGATGATAAAATAACTGTTAAGTTCTGATGGAGAGGGATAGAAATCATGATCAGGAGAACGTTAACAATAAGAAAATAACAAACTTGTGTTGGGACAAACGGTCATTATTCTCCCAGTAGGAAAAGTAAACAGACAACATTTTTTGTTTTAAGTTACATTACATAAGGACGAGGAATTAATTTATGATATTGACTAAAACATAAAGAGATATACTTAATTTTTAAGTACAGTTTCATTCTTTATTAAATTTTATCCACTAACTCATTTTTTTTGAACAATGAGTATTCAAGAAGACTTGGTCACAATGGAAGAGCTAGAATAAACTTCTATAGAAATACATAATCCATGTAGGATAAATTACATATTTAACTTGTCTTTAAAGATTAATCAAAACCAAAATGGTTAGTATAATATCTGATGATCCCCCAAATAGATATTCCATTAGAGAAAAAAATCACTAATCTTAATTTCTAAAATTAAACCATCAATACCCCAAAGTTAAATAAATACCATTCAGTAATCAATTTTCCTTAAAATCCTTCAATATATTCCAAAATAATACTGAAACCCAAAACATATAAGAATATTGTCTTCCACATTAAATTGTATCTCCAAATGGAAATAATTACTCTTAAAGTCACATACTTAAAAGTAATTAACCTAATCATTTCCATAAATAACCCAAATCAGTATAAATCCACAATAAAAACATAGATAAAAACCCACCCTTAATCCTCAAATGAAATCCCATACTATTCTATTTTCCTTGGGCATATAGTGTTCACAACAAAGTGAACAACTTCCAAAATAACATTTATCAATTAATCACCAAATCATTTTCCTATACTAAGGGTATTCATTTGATAAGACATAAGATCCCAAATCAAATTATTATTGATCAATAAAATCATTTAACTAAAAATAATAGTCACACTAACCAGGGACTTCACGTAGTCCATTGGTAGGCGATAAATCCCAATCGCACTTTGGTTGTGGGTTCGATTCCCACAGCATTGTCTGACGCGATGGGTTGTCACATGGTCTGTGTGTTGTACCTTTTCAAAAATTATATTTTATAACATAATCAAAATGAGATAAATTCTTCAAAATAATCAAAACATAATTTAACCCCAAATGTTATGTCATACCTTTCATTTTCATCCCAAATTTTAATAACTTATAATTTCCTCGAACCCAATGATCATATAAAACCAAATGGTTATTCATAACTATGTCCACAAGAGAAAAGATAATTACTCCTCAAATATCATTATCACATGGAAAACTGCAGGGTTACAAATACAAGAGAAAATTATTCCAATGTAAACCCATCAACAAGGAGAACTATCACTTTTTAAACATTTCTCCACCCATTTATTTCCACATAGCTTCTTCTTTGACCACGAAAATATCCTATAGAATAGGGAATTCACTCGGGTAATGGCCAGGTCCCCTACATTTACGGAAAATGACTGTAAATGGACTCTTGGGACCATTTTTATCTTCTTCCATAGTACTCTTCATTTTTCTTCAGCAATTCTTCACTTTATGTCTTTCCTTCCCGCACGTAAAGCATTTCCTTGTCCCATTGAGACACTTTCCTGGGTTTCTCCTTCCTCATTTCCTGCATGATAGAAATTGACGCTTCATTTCTCCATGGTCTCCACTGCTGGAGCTCTTATTATTCATCACCTTTCACTTCTTTTTTGAGTCTGGGAATTGGTTAATAAATATATTGTTGATCATATTTTTTGGAAAATTTATTTGGCATAAAGATGATATCTTTTACGCCTATCAACATTCCATTTTTTTGCTCATTGACACCACCGTTCCCACCTTGTACATCATTCTCAAAGTCAATATAACGTCCTTGGAATCCAGCCATTGACTAAAACCAGAAATCATTGTGTGAGTAACAGTAGTCATAAAATCATTTAGAGATTAACATGTCACCATATTCTCAATTTGAAAGATATTAGGACTAACCAAGGTCATTTACTCTCATCTTATATATATATTACTTCAAATTGTTTTGTAAAGAAAATGTAAATTATCCTAAGAATATTCCCCGGGAGTGTCGTAACCAAGAGTCCAGCAAGGCCCGTTGTTGTACACCAGTTCCCGTTCGAGTCTAGCTCAAAGCAGTGTTTTCGGGTTTTACATCTAGCTACATCTGTGCCAGATCCTCCTCTACCTGCTCGTATCCAGACATGGATGTATTGCTCAGAAAACTCACAAAATCTCTACAATACCAAAATTATAGGAAGTTATTCTATTCTAATCCTCAAAGTTCATCTTAGGTATATGTGCTCTAATCAGAGTTTATCTAAATCTAGCTTCCAAGGTTTGTACTAAACTTCCTCTGATACCAACTGTAATGCCTCGACCCTAGAGACCTAGAGTCGGTGCATTATTACATAACATTGGCATGATCACAAAGGATCAAGTCTCGAAAGACAGATTAGTTTAGTAGTCTTGGAAACACTAGATATATTCATAAGTCTTACATTACATCATAAGGTAAAAAAACTAAAACAACATCTTGTCTTCATATCCCCTCATACTATCCTTGCAGGTCATTCATAAATTACTTCTTCTCATCCTGGGAAAAATAAAACACTGAAAGGGGTGAGCTCAGATTCTCTGTAAGGATAACAATATAGAAGAAGCTTTCATAGATAAGCCTAAACACTTAAAGTAATTTATAACTAAAACAAAAGCCTTTTAAACTTGAACATCAGCATAATATGGAAAAGATAAAATAAAATAATGCCATTTAATTATTCACATGGATATTCTACTAGTCAAACAATCACATGAAATATCAATAACCACTTTCATAATGATGGAATGCATAATGCCAGACTATCATAACCACATAGCCAAGGCCTAGTGCTAAGACTACAAATAATATTTTTCCAAGGCCTTGTGCCATGACACTAGTTTGTCTCATGAGACCTACCGATGCATCGAGGAGCTATAGCCGGCTCCACCCGTCCCTTACAAAGTCAAATTCATTCCTCATATGAACATGTTTAAACATAACATAAACATTCGTATTAAAACTAGAATACAAAATGTCAATACTTTAACCACAAACCATGAATGGTATAAAAATAGAACATCCATAGTCAAACATAACTCATTCAATACAATATAGAATATTGTATTGTACCTCAATCGATAATAATGAATGATATTGACATAGATTAAAATAACCACCAAAACTATTTGAGAGAAATATCCCCCCTTTTCGTGAAAACATTTAAAAGTCAAACTATTTGTCAATAAGCTGTTTAAAAATAGATTTTTGAATCAAAGTATCCCATACCACTTTGAAACGTTTAAAAGGAGTTTTAATTTTAAAACATTAATGTCCATATAAATAAATCCTTAATACAATTTTTAAAACATGGACATTAATGAGCAAGATTTAGAAGAGTAAGTCATTAAAACATTTAAAAATGGTATTTTAGTTAGAGTTTCTAACCAAAAGAGAGACACTTGAATACAAATAATTGAGTTAATAAAAACATTTTAATATCATGATAATAAAGGAATTCATGATATACTATGTCAAAGTACATTATATACGCCACATAAAAGTGATTTGGTGTATAACAACAAAAAAGTCTCAATGGAATGTAAATTGAGATGAAATCTCTCATAAAGGCAGTATCCTTAGATTAAGGATAAATCAACGACATAGTTATGTGTGGCAAATATAAATACACTAAATATGATTTTATTTTTAGTGTAAAAAAATCGTAGGACATTCACACATAATCTTGTAAAAACAACACCAATGAATTGGATGTTTAACTCAACAAATGAAGAATGCGTTAAAATTACTCTTATCAAATTCATATCAATGACTTTAGAAATTATCAGTGGAGTGATTATGTGTATCAATAGTATATCCACAGGAAGGGGAGTGGAAATTATGACATAATCAAATGAATAGTGATTCGACACATAATCTTGGAGTAATATAATCAATGAAATATGCGTAAAGACAAATGAGTGGAAATTGAAATTTCAAATTCCCTTATCGATTAGGTAACTTACGAAACATACACCCATGAAAGAAGGATTATACCATGATGATGTAAATATCCATAAATTAAAGTATATTACACAATGAATACAATCATGGGCAGTACAGACACCACATGCAATAAATTAGTGGTGAACAATGGAATTCTCACGGAATTAAAAGTGAGATAAGAAACCCCTTACTTTGTACTTTTTCCTTGGCCGACAGTAGGTTAACCTCCTGTATAATGGTGAAATAAATGTTATTAAATTATAAAATAATCATATATATTAATATGATATCATATATAATCATTTAACATGGCTTTGTTAATAATATCTTAGTATTATCGTTGTTTCGGGTGTTAACATACTCGTTTTCTTTGATACATGTTTGTCATGGATAAGTTGTATCATAATAATATCCAGAATTATACCAAGTCCTTAGATACTATTATTAATCATCAAATGAGAATTATACTTGACTGGATACGATGGATAATGAATCTCATCGCGTTCGTGGAGACGGTAGTCCGTACGTACCCAAGAGAGACAATATCATTCTTTTGATATTAAAATAATATATAATTGGATGGTATTTCATATATACAAAATCATTATCATGTTATATTTATTATTTAAATGAGTTACACATCATTATTATACCCATCCAAATAATAATTTATGAATAACAATTACACCACGACGTGGAGACAGTAAGCCGTACGTACGCACGTATGGTGACATGTTATTTAAAGGATGTATATAATAATGAATATGGTTTTACCATATTTATAATAACATCACAGTATATATAAGATACTGGATTTATTATTTAAGAATGGTAATAACAAAGAAGGAAAAAGTGTAAGAAGAAAGGAACTTGGAAGAGGGTGGTGAAATCATTACCTCTTCTTCGGTTTCTTCCTTTTGATTTGATCAAAAGGGCTCTTAGGTTGGCTAAAGAAAGGCCTCTAGGATGATGTGAGGGAAGTTTAGAGAGTATTTTGTCAGTGTTTGGCCGAACTAAAAGGCTTTGAATGTGTGAATTAATGAGAAGGAAGAGTGCCCTTTTATAAGAGGGGTGAGGGGCACCTTTGGAAAAGCTAGAAATATTATTTTATAATAAATTCATATTAGGTTTCTAATGGATCCAAAGTGGATTATTTAAATTTTAAGGTGGGGATAGGACGCATACCACTCATACAATATAATTTAGACAGGTTTGGGTTACTATATTAACCTTATCATTAAGTATTAACTCTTAGTTAATTAGTTTCACTTTTATAATGTCTCTTTGTATTTTTATATTATATGGTTAAAAACATACTATATACATCCAAGAGACCCCCAAGTGGTCCATTAATGATACAAATATCATGATATAAGTCTCTTGGACGAACCTCAGATTTTTAGGAATTTAATATCAATTAATAATATAATAATTGTTTTAAAAACTCTTTTATGTCAATTTTGACACTATTCAAAAATTGATTTTTGTAAAAAAGATAATAGAATGATTACTTCGAAAAAATTTAATTACATCGATCCTAACATGTCATATTATCCTAGAAAATTAGTGTAATTCATAGAAAGTCTCAAATTATATTTATTTGGGTATTTATAATATCCAATATCTTAATTTTTTACTATTATGGTAATTACTACATCATCATTGTGTCATAATTAAACTAAATTATTTAATGTCTAAAAATTATAAATAAAATATAATTATGTAGGAAATATTTTTATATTTCTAATGAATATTTAGAGTCTAAAATCCAACATATATAACCATATGTAAAAAATTTATTGCTAAAAGATATATGCTTATGTCATTTTTTAATTACTTTAACTTAATTAATATAAAGTTTCATTATCACTTACAAGTTGATCAATGGGGTGCCAAAATCGACCCAAATATTCCCATGGTAGACCATGTATCAACCAATAGGGTTAAGATATGTTTTAGGGTAATTTAATATTATTATAATATTATTTATTTACCCTTATTTACCGGATTTACCCTTTAACCATGGTAAATAAAAAATTTACCGAAGTAATTATTCAAAATGTCTAAAAATAAAAGTTACCTATTTACACAATATGAACATTATACTTCCAAATATGAAATCCAGTTTTCCAAATTCAAAACAAAGAAGTGTCAGAAATTAATATAAATTAATTCCCGTTGTTAAAACAAATAGCGTGTTTATAAGAAATAATAACTATCAAAAGATTGAGAGTTGTTTATGTCCGGTTTAAATGTGAAATTATGTTCAATGACCCACATTGTATTAAATGGTAAAAATATATTCTAAATATAATTTAAAAGCACTCAAATTAATAAATTATCACTATTAATTATTTCGATTAAAAAAGTTGTTTTTAATTAAAATTTATTAATTTTCACTATTCATCAAAATATAAAAGTTATCCGAAAAGTACCAAAATTTCACCCTAGGCTAATTTAGATATTCCGAATCCAAAAATGAAGTCCATTTTGAGAGATAGAATTTATAAAATTTCAAAAAGTAGGTATTACTATTCATAACGGCTTGTTTGATTGGTTGTGGTGTGTTAGAATCTCGAAGTTGCGTACAATGCACGTCATTGCATTATTCAAAGGGAAACGTACTATGGAAGCATGGGGTGTTACAGGATCTATAATATTCATATTGTGTAATTCGAGTTTGAATCCACCATGATTGTTGGGTTACTTCCTAGAAAGGAAATGTTACTAGTGAGGTAGGCTTACTTTTTTAGGAAATATATTTTTTTTTTTGCAAACAAGGAATTCATGTTAGCCACTGTTAGAGGCAAGTGAATTTTATGGCTGATGCTTTATTCAACAAAGGGATTCCAGGACAGACCATTATCATATACAGTTTTTTGGGCTATTTAATTAATGAATATATGTTTATCACTATCTCTAGTTCTCTAAGGCTTTATCATTTTCTCTCTCCTTGTGTTAAGATAATCCTTTTTTTGACATGTTTTCCCTAATAATTAAAATATAATTTTTAGTTTGGGAAAAATTATTTAGAATATTGAATAAATAAATAGAGGAAAATGATATGAAAATATATATCCTCTATAAATAAAAATACAAGAATAAAATTCATGATGTTCTTGACAGTTATATAATAATATTTCTTTATTGGAAACTTATTCATAAATTGTCATAATAAACAATGGGATTGTAACACAAACCCGTTACCACTTTCGTAACTATTTAACTGTAATCCCCCTGACTAAAAGAAAATTATATGGATATTTATATCCCACATTTTTTAGAATAGTTACCATAAAATACATTCATGGTTATTATAGACTCCATAGAAAATAAATAAGTAGTGAATATGTCATGTGCCCTACATAAACAAAAGTGAGATGAAAATCTATTACCTTATTTCATGACTTCCTTCATATAATTTAAAATAACCAATATAATAAATATATATTAATTATATATATATATATTAAATAAAAAAATTATATCACACCATATATGATTTACTTATTTCCTTTTAATATATTTTTATTAACTATTTTCTCGTTAAAATCATGTTTCATGTAATAACTGCTCGTTTTTTCATGTATGTTTTAGTTTCGTATTTCCATTCCTTAGAATTTAATCAAGGTTAAAATAACTCAATAATGTTACAAAAATTATAAATTTCATATATATTCATTATATATTAGTTTATATTATTCCACAAAAATTTGTGATAGAAAATGAATTACACCATTTATAGATACGGTAGACCGTACATAAACATGAATGTTGATTCCAATTTCTAGATGGATGGAATGAAAGAAAGGTAAATAATAATTAAAATTTATATAATTTTTTATATATTATTTATACCATATATATTAATTAAATTTATATATATATTATTATCCATGTAAAAATAAAAAGAAAAATGTATTACATTGCTTCGTGGAGGTGGCAGTCCACATGTATGCATGAACGATGTTATCGTTTCCCAATGGATTGTAAGGTAATAAGGTATTTGTGATATTATAATTATTTAATAAAAATATTTAATAAATATAAGATAATTTTTTAAATCCATCATTATATTCATTAGTTAGATGTGGTGATGGAAAATGTATTACATGAGTTCATGATGGGTTAGTTTGCTATACACACAATTGATAGTTTCATTTTTTATTTTATAAAATATGAGATGTATTTTGATTATGAAACCAAAATAATAACATATAATTACATGTTATAAACTTATTATGTTATATATTCATTGTTTAATAATATTTTAAGATGGTTAAATAAGAAATAAAATATAAACTCTCGATTAATAACGACGCCTCTTCTTCGAACAACCTCATTCGATTAGTACCAAAATCCTTCTTAGGAGGGATTACTAATAAAAATTGATCTAGGATTTGGGGAGGGTGTTATGTAATATATTTATTTAGTAATTTTATAAAAAATATATTTTTAATTTTTGAGAGGAGAGGATAGGGGGTCCCCATTTATAGGGGGAGGACAAACATGGGATGTTTTAAAAGAGAATGATATACCAATGTTTTAAACATGACACAAGTAACCTAAAAGGATAATTATCTAACAATATATGACATTAATTATAAATATTTAAATATATTACAAATTTTACATGGTTTTAGGTCTTTTTAGAACTTCTTGTTTTAGTCCCTCTGTGAGAAAACCATTGTAAAATTAATCACGAAAATTATGTTTTACTGTTTTTTACTATCCTTTTTGATTAAAAAAAAAGTTGAACATGTTATATAATATTATTATTTATGATGTAATATATGGAATGCATTTTTCCAAATTATATTAAAAAATTTGGAAACATTTTAATGGTTATGGGATCACCTATCCAATGATGTTGAAATCTTCAAAAAAATCATAAACAAAATATTCAATATAGACCTGTTTAAATGTGATTTCAAGGGGACATATTGAAAATTACTTGGCTTGATTTTTTTCTAGCATTGGATAAATCTAAACCCATATAAATCCATATAAATACTTTATATTAATTCTCACAGAAACTTTAAGGAACTAAATGGTTTATAGGGGTGTATTAGCTGCATCCTCCTCCTAATATCCAGCCATGCTGAAAAGTTTTTTCAATTTATAGGGCTGATAAAAAATGGTTACCTATAATAGGGATATAGATTTTTGGAATGCGCTTAATGGTCTTAAACTATACAGTATACACCTCTAATTCCTAAAAAAACCGTTAAATGGGTAACCCATCATTTTCTAAATGGAAATCAGGTAGCGAAAACTTGGTTCACTAATTGATAAAAAAATGTTTCACACTAAATGAATAGTTTATACTATATCAAGAAGAAAATAATAAAACATGAGACCCAATATTTTGATATTGAGATGAATTGTCTTTAATTGTTCTTTAAAGTGTAGATACAAATGCATATTATGGATCACAATGTGGTTCAATGGGTTTCCAGCATCAACACACTTAGTTATATCCATATTCATCATATCAAGCAGCACATGGAATGATTTTCAATTATTCATCATAGGTTTAACAACTAATTCGATTCTTAAAAGGTAATAAAGGGAAAAAACAATAATATTTTCTTACAAAAAACCCAATAAGATAGGGATCAATGTGGGAAATCAATATCTATGATTATTAAGTCTTATCCATCAATAAAACTTCTCATGCATGTAAAAATGTACTTTGATGGTGATTTTAGATTTCCAACCTGTAGAAGGACGGACAAATCAATGCTTAAAAGGTTTATCTTGAGGATGGTATTCATCTCCTTGGAAAAAGAACTTTTTCCTTATTAATTCCTACAATATCAAGGATATACCTATAATGAGGGAAAATACCAAGATTCCATCTTAGCCTTGCATTGTCCTTGTAAATAACCATTTCTCAATTATAAAAAATGAATGATTTAGGGTTTCTAATCAAGTAAATCAATGGTGAATATGCCAAAAAGATGTTAGAATTAATCCCCATTAATGATTATGTATGTGTTTTGATGAATGAATTTCTTAAAAATATAACACTCACTAACATTAATCATTTTGATAATTCACAAGTAGATTCACTTTTCCAAAAAAAACTATAAACTTGTAAAATCCCAACCAAGATGGATGGAATATTTATAGAATGCATCATAGTTTGGTATCTCTATTAATTAGTAATTAAATGTATGAAATTAATGAATAAAATTTGAAAAGAAAATAAATTTTGAATTTAAAATAACTAATTAACACTATAACTAGATACGTGCCTCCTAGAATAGACTATATTCAATGTTGGGTTTTTCGAAAATATTAAGCAAAAAAGGAACATATCTATCAGTTAGTGGACAACTTTTTCCTATATAATGGACAAATTCCCAAAAGGTAATTTTAAATTAGGGTTTTATAAGGTATTCATTTTTTAAATTGAATGGGATACCCCCTCTATTATGTAAGAATTCTATACTGGAAATTATGGTTTTCATCAGTTGTGGGTAGTGTTTTCCATAAAATCTAAAGACATTGATACCTATTGATCACAATGATATCTGATTCCATTAAATTCATGTGTAAATATATTACACCTTAAATAAAATCTTTAATTTCCCATCAAACCCAAGATTTTCTTATCACTATCGAATACTCTTAGCCATTATTTGTATTAGGGATAGATTTCGTGGCCAAAAAAAAATCTAGCCACCCCCTAAAAGGATAAGTTCGTTTTTTTTTTCAAATTATTTTTTCAAATTATTTTTTCAAATTATTTTTTCAAAAATGAGTAAAAGTGATACCATCCCTAGAGTTAGATACCAATGTTTTCATCATTTTTTCAAAGTACAGAATCATTCAATGATTTGGACTCCCTTATATAATACTAATAGTGCATGGAACCAAAGTATGTACCTTCGAGATAAGGAATATATATTAGGAATAAAACATCTAGTTCAACCACTCATATCACCTTCATATAAATTAATACATATAGATTTTTTCTATCAATAAAAAATCAATCAAATACCCCTTATAAGATTGTGGACATTTGAAAAAAGTATTGGTAAGATAAACTTATGCATGTGTTGGGGTCTTATCACTCCCAAAAGAATACTACTACGCATGATACCCCAAAATCAATGATATATGGGAAGAAGCCTTCCTTCACTTCTCACAATTATATATGATCAATTTTCCAAGAACAATAATTATTATATCTAGTTTGATGATTTATAATGACATGATGATAGTAGGTTATCGATACTAAAAATCCAATAAGACCATTAGAATTTGGTATACCAAGCATTGAATAAGACAGTTTCCTTGACTCATTTGTCTAGGGAAGCATGATGTTATATTTGTGAAAACCAAATATACGTAGCAAGAATTCCCTGAATATTGAATTTTTTTGAAAGAACTTATGTTATATATATGATCTACTCCAATAGATATCATTATATAAATCAATGGGACATTTATCAATAAATAATTTATATAAATTCATATTAGACTCATTAAAGTATATTTCACATGACGTTAAAATATTCACAATAAGTATTCATCATATGTACCTAAACAACCTGAAACTCATGCCCTTGTACCATGATATTAAATTAAATGACATATGGACCACCCAAAATAACTAGTAAACTAATTGGACTCGTCTATTAATTCAACCGAATTTCATATATGATATCATCATCCATGAATGGTTTCCTAGTCTATTATCCCCCATAAATATACCTAGACTAGTAATAAAAGTTATACCTCATACTCAAGAACTTCATGCAGATGTATTATTTTTTATATGTGATATATAATGACAGACAGACCACATGTTTTATGTCATACAAAAAATCCCATCGACTGTAATACTAAGCCTAAGGATCCTAATCAGTCATTTAATGTATATCAAAATATTCTATCATCAAAAAATTAACTTTATTTTCCCATACATTCAAGAAAGATATATGTAGATATTTCTTCTAATAAGTATGTATGGTTTGATTATCAAAAAATATGCTGAAATTTCCATGCACCTATCTCAAAACCATCAATTTTTTTTACTTTCAACCAAAAATTTATAATATATGTTTGTTTCATCAAGAAAGACATGGATGAGATTAGGTCAAATAGTTTTATTTATTTTGGGGGTTCAATTCCTTGATCAATCATTTTCATCTGGTTTTTCATTACATTATTCTTCCCTTGAAAATCCCAATGCTTCCCATCACCATAATTGAGTAAAAACATTCATTCTAATGGATTGTGGTCTTTGTCGGTATCCCACCCAACAACACTTTAAAACTCAGATTTGTCGACAGGATCAAAGGTTGGGATCATATCACCCTTTCGGTGGGAATTATTTCTTACTCAGTGTGTCTCTTATTGTTTTAAGTTATATTTATTAAATATTTATCAGACCCCAATATGGGACTGGTTACCCATGTGTCAATGAATTTACTATGAACATGTCACGATAGGAACAATTGTGTGCATATCACAAGTTCTCTATCGATCTCTTCTTTATTTATGATTCTTTGGATTATGGAAGTATTCTTTCACTCTAGAGTTTATTTATTTCCATAATGGTTGTTGGTGTCTTGGAGGTGGGATTTTAATTCTATGAGGCATCCTATATATCCTGTGAAAACATGAATCAAGACCCACATAGTTTTTTTGGTGTTGTTTAAGGTCGTCTGTCTAGTCCAAATATTGAAATTTAATATCATGTCATAATGATTTGAATATAGGGATCTGGCCTCGATGAGTCATCCTATGTATACTATTTCAAATACGAATCAGAATCTGCATTATTATTGGACGAGAATCTGCACTATGACAGATACAACCACAAAGTCCATAGATGGGACTTATACATGTAAAAATTTCATGGATTTATTTCATAGGATTATAGACCCTTGGTAAAAGATGGGATTTATTATGAATTACATACAACTAGTGATCCCACACGGAAGAATTACCATCATTTCATTGGTATAATCATTTCATGAATCTAATCCCATGTGTGTCATAAATGGTGTTATAAATAAGAGACAGAAATATATCAGACACATTTCATGAGGGCATATCTATGTGGGTATTATACATTAATTATTACATTTGAGAGGTATGATTACCCATATTATAGAGGATATGGTATGGAAGTCTATCCTTATAAAGTAATCCTATGTATCCAATTTTATAAAAGGAATCATAGTCATAATAGTTCATTTTACCATTAACCTGCTGATGGGAGTCCACACAATTCATAAACTTATGAAATCCACATGAACTTTATAAGGCCTTGTGATGGGTCTTGTATCTCCAAAGAAAAGAATAATAGTGGTGATAATAGGATCAAGTAGGAGGTTCCATGAGACAAATGGCCCATTTCATGTGTGGGGTTTGTAAAAAAGGTTTTGCATACCTGTGGGAGACATGAATTCGAGGGCATGGCTTTGAGGATACCTGATCATAGGCACCTGAGGACACCATACGAATGAGGATTTTTGAGACTGTATTTTCATGAATTCATGGGGTTTACATCATCCATTGGTGAACACTCGTGGTTTCTTTCTTGGACACTTCACATATCAGATATCTCTTCCAGAGGAATAATTCATCATGCGGTCTCATAATCCTAAAGGAATCATGTGATGAAATCTTGATGCATCTCAAAAACAAATGGAAAGGGGGGAGGTTTGTGAGATAGGTATATATGTCTGAAGTAATTCATGGCCAACTGGAGACACCATATCTTATTTTTCATGTGTTATTATCATTTTGTTCTTGTTTATGAAATCGTTTCATCAAAAATGATCACTTGATGCCTTCTTGAAACCTCCTAATGCATTTCTCTGGTGGGTGGTGGATGGATTATTCTCTGTCATTTCCCCTATAAAAATTTCTCTATATCCATTCTATCTCTTTTACTCTACCCTCACATGTTTAATTTTTTTTTGAAAGGGTTCAAGGGTATTTATAGGATGAAGGAGTTCATGGATGACACTACTTTACATATGGAGGATGATATGTGTGTGGGGGACTATCACACGGTCGTAATATGGATTCTACATTATTATTGGATTCTTATGTGACACCGTGTATCATCTTATAATAACTTTAATTTAATTCAGATGAAAAAATAATAAATAAGATGATTTAATGGTATCTCAGTCATAAACTTCTAAAGGTGATTTTAGCGATTGTCTTTACTCGATCACATGATCAGAAGATGACCATGTGATGGATTCATGCACAAATGGAAGATCTTATGACATGAAACTGATTCTTGTGACAAGATTCATGTGATGGATTTTGTATATTATGGTAGAATTACATTGATTATAGGTACATCCACACTAGTTTTCTCATGCTCAATTGGTGGAGATGGCTATCCATGGTGATCACTGAGTGGTCATGCGATCAACATCAATGTGGCTCGCTATGTCAAACTAGGGGTACAAGAGAGTGGAAGAAGAGTGGGAGGTCGATGATGAAGGACTCATGATGGAGAGGATCAATTTTAAATTTCATAGTGGAGGATAAAAAAATATCAAACTCTTGTTGTGCGGGATGGAACGATCAGCTAGGATTGGTCGTCTGCATGATCGATCAGATGAGATTCAATCATGTGTACAGTACCAGAAAAATATTACCACAACCAAAATCTCACATTTTTCCCCTTTAATTTTTAATCCAATATATGGATGTTGCTCCACTATTCCTCAAATTAGGTTCATCACCATTACCACCTACACACACCACTATCTACGCTTTGGCCCTACTCGTTCTTAGCCAACACTATGCATGCCTTCGGGCTCGCACACAAAATTCCCTATACATGGGCCTGCCTGCCACTTACAGTAACTATGCTACCGTACTCTAGCTGACCTAGGGTGGCTCCCTCTGGTTATGGTTAACTCTAGTCCCCACAAAGGCCTTTGGTAGAGCCCTAGTATGTACTACTATAAAACATGCCTTTAACAGCACTAACATTTATCAGTGCTAGAAAAATGTGATGATAATGTTCATGACTTCTAAAATAAGTTCTGATAAAGCTCCATAATAAAATCAAATAATTAAATAATTAACAATTAAAATATTAACAATTCCATAAATTAAATAATTATTGTTAAAAATGAATAAAATGAATATATAAATATATAAAAGATATACAAACTCATAGAAAAATATATTTACATAACATATATAAACACATACACAAAATATTTATGTAATTTATTCAAATTTTAGTGTATAGTATAATTTAATTAGGACAAGATATATTTAATATATTATGTTTTCATTTCGTAGATTTAATTTATTTATTCTTAATACTATTACAGTTAGTGTATTCATTTTTTATATTTTTTTCTACTTGAATTTGATAGTTTTCTATTATTTATATATATATATATACTATGTTTCAACATTTTGAATATGTATTCACCTTTATTCTATATATATATCAATATTTGTATAATAATTTATATTTCATTAAAAAAACATTTCCATTGTTTCAATATTTATAAATTTTACCCCTTCTGAATTATTCAACTTGTCTTAGTTTTAAAGTGTATGTATTTAAGTCTATATATCCATTAATAAGTTAAAAATATATTTGTAAATAAATATTACTATAAATATATATTTATTAATGTATATTTACTATATAAATATATTTATATATCTATAATTATTATAAATAAATAATTTTTATATTTTAAATAAGTCAATATAATTATAAATAAATTATTATATATATTTAAATAATTATAAAATAATAATAATTTTATTTAAATAATTTTAATTATATATCCATTATCAACACTAATGTTTTAGAACTGATAAAATGAATACTTATCTAAATTTTTAGAACTGATAAAGATTGACCTTTCTCAGTGTTGAAAAATCGTTGTTAAAAGAAATCTTTATCAGTGCTAAAAAGTTAGAGTTGATAAATTTGTGTTTTATCTACAGTTTTTAACCATGGAAAATATAACTTTTATCAGCACATATCAAATTAATGTGGATAAAACCGATCATTATCATCACTTTTCTAAAAGTGTTGCTAAAAGTGTCCCTGATATATTTTAAAAACCCAAACCACAACTCAATCACTCCCGATTCTCAAGATCTCATGGAACTCCACTACTGCTAGTGCCACTCCTCTATGTTCCCTCAGACGAATCAAGTCTAGAATTTAATGTACGTTAGTTTCTAATTTTCCTCAATCAGTTTTTTATTTATAGGGTTACGTGTTTTACATTTTTTCATTTTTCCTAACCCTGAAAAACCCTAAATCACTTCCCCTCACCACTGAAATACAAAGAGTGGTTCTATTTCCTCTTTCCCCTGATAGAAAATGGTTTCGATAAAAGAGAAGGATGTTTTCATAAGCTAAGTTCCGTCAACATATTTTTATGGGCCTATATAGATAAATTAAATTAAATTTTCACCACAAAATACTACAAAAGAACTATTATCTACATCCCCTAGTATTGACCTAAGAATTTACTAACATAGATGTAGCGACTTGGGTTTTTGGCCCTGTCAGACTTTGAAATATTTCTATGAATAATTCCAGAGCTATGCGAGAAGACGGCGTGCGATTCTGAGGCCCGGTGTGCCTGGAATTAATTTTATAAAAATATTAATAATTTTTATACTATGCATGTGGTGGGGGTGTGATATCTCTTAAATGGTAGCTCAGAATGGGAATCCAAGTGGATGGTTGCATCCCGAACGTGTCGTTTACCCTAGGTGATGTGTAAAAATTGTGAGTGCAGGCCAGCAGTGAGAAAAACCACCTTGGTCATTTTCGTAAATAAGTGGAAAAGTATATTTACGAGTGTCGGCACGAATTAATTCTGAACGGAGTCTCAGATCACAAATCTGAGTCTGTCGTTGCGTTCAGAACGGCATGTTTACCCTAGGGGTGACCTTACCATTGTCTGCATCGGGTGCCGGGACGGAGGTGACTTGGTGGGGAGTTAAGTGAGTTGTTTTATAAAAAAACATTAAAATAGAAATAAATCACCCCCCCCCCCCAATTCCACCTACGCACACAAGCGATGCAACATACCCCTACCAAGTCTGTTCTTCGCCAAATCGAGCTCTGGGAGTCTGTTTTCAGAACCGTTCATCTGCGGATCCAGCTCCAGGGCATCGTGGGCATTGTCCTACAGAAAAAGTGTTGGTGATTCACCAACAGTTTGGCGGTTTGAGTTTTACAATCCTGGATCCCGTTTTTGTGTTGCTTTTCTTCAAATTTTCGTAAGGGTTGTGTAGTTCGGGTCCCGAAGTTTCCAAAACCCGGATCTGAATTTAGAGTACCGGGGTGCTCCCGGTGGCTCCCAGAAGTCTTCCGGTGAAATCCCGGTTTTCAGGCAGTGAGGGGCGGTGGCCAAGATGGAATCCGGCGGCGGCGCGTTGTTTTCCGGCGGTGGCGCAGTGTTTTCCGGCGAGACAGGTGGTGGTCCGACCAGGTTTTTCCATGGGTTCTTTAAACCACTGTAACATGCAAACCGAAAGTCTGATTTTTGAACCGTTTGCGGTGACGCATTCCTTGAGTCAAGATGGAACTTTTGAAATCACTTTGGGAATTATTTTGAGTCGGGTTTGTGGCCCGGGGCTATAAAAATTGAAATAATAATAACATTTTATTATTTTACCACTTCGGGCCATTGTAACTTCTACCTGGAGCATCCGAATGATGTGTCGTTAGTTGCGTTGAGACCCTGATGGTACGGTGGACTTTTTGAGATGTTTTCAGGGTATTGAGAATGAGAATGGGGTGTGGGACCCACGAGGCTGGTTTTGGCATTTGTGGAGAAACGCAACTTTCGCACCATTAGTTCGGTTTTGGGGAATGAATAGTCGATCCTATGTGTTTTTTCGGAGGATCATAAAGTTATGAACCGCTCGATAGGTATTGGGATATTGTCTTGGGCCCCACCTGGTCTACCTCCGGTGAATAGTACCTTTTTCACCGGGTGGCCGTTTCGGATGAACGAGTTGTCTATATCATGTGTTTTTCTGAGGGGATCACTGTGGTATGATCCGCTTGATGTGTTTCAGGATCGTTGTGTGGGACTCGCATGGGCTAGTGGCGGTGAATAGTTTTTTTTTCACTGGTTGTCCGTTTCGGGTGAGTAAACATCCTATCCTGCGTGTTTTTCTGCGTGGATCGCAATGGTGGCCTCGGTATCATCCTAGGAGATGCGCAGTGTGGCGTTTTGGCAGTTCTCTCGGGGTAGCGACGTTTGGACAAGCAGTGGTTGAGGGTACTCCCTTGGTTCATTCCTACGAGGGTTCACATGGCATCACAACCTTCGTATATGTTTTTGATCCTCTCGATGGGATGTTTAATTTTTTAGAGTTGTGGTATCCCTCCGGTGGGCCCAGAGCGGGATCCTCTAGCATCTTTTCCATAGATCAGGTTCTTGGTATCGCTGTGACCACTTATCCATGGGCGGTGATCCCCTATCTAGCTGGTTAACCCTGTAGGGTTGTGGCATCATCGGGATTATGATCCCCTATGCGATGGGACATACACATTAGGGTTGTGGCATCATCAGGTATATGATCCCCTACTCAGAATGAGCTGTATAGTAGGGTTGAAGTATTGTTGGTTATACGATCCCCTACATAGTGCGTGGTTCCGGTAGGGTTGTGGTATCGTTGGTTATACGATCCTTGACATAGCATGTGGTTTCGGTTTGGTTGCAGTATCATTGGTTATACGATCCTCTACCTAGCGCGTGGTTTCAGTAGGGTTGCGACATCGTTGGTTATACGATCCCCTACATAGAGTGTGGTTTTGGTAGAATTGTGGCATCGTCAATTCGATCCCCTACATCATGAGTTGTACCACATAGGGTTTTGTTATCTTCGTGACCACCTTTACATGGGCGACGATTTTCTATAGGAGTGGTTTGTTTCTACGAGATTCAGATCGGGATGTGGTATCCCCCAGCGGATCTGGGGAGTGATCCCCTATCTGTGAGATCTTTGTATACCGGTTTGGGTTCTAGTATACCCTTGCGGACCCAAGGAGCGATCCCCTATCTAAGGAGTTTTGTGTTTTTCATGTTTCAGTGAGGGGTCCTTAATGACGCTATCCGATGAGCGTGATCTCTCAGGCGAGCGTCTAATAGGTTTGTGAGAAACCCGAGGGAGTGTATCTCTTGAACGAGTGTCATTTTGGATGATAGTGATCGTGGAGCATGTTCTCCTGGTTGTGAATTTTTGCGGGTGGCGAGTTTGGTACCTCAAGTGGCTTGTTACATGAGCTGAGTATATCTGGATTGTTCAAGGTGTATGTATGTGCATACACCCGAGATGATCTGACTAGTTGTGTTTAGTCGAGGATGGTCATGAGATGGAGTTTATCTCTCATCTAGGTTCCCTTTTGCTGGGATGAGCAGACTGTTGCCTTTCAGTTGCTCTCTTTTGTTTTGGGTTTTTGGTATTCCTACTGAGTATGTTTATACTCACCCCTACACGGGCTTTGCCCGTACATGTTGTTTCTTGTGCAGACTACAGGCCTTTCTACGGAGTCCCAGGAGGGCCAGGAGTAGGCGGAGCTGAGTGACCAAGGCTGACTGGGGTTTTTTCTGGTGTGGTGTTGAGGGAGATTTACGGTGGGTGTTTGTGGCAGCCTTCCCCTTTTTCAGAGCAGGTTGGACGTGCTTTTTTAGTTTTCTTTTGGTGGGCACTGTTTTTCCCTTTTGTACTTCTGTTGTACTCTGTTTGTGGGATAGTTGTATGCATGAATTTACTTTTGAATTTTATATATCTCTGCATTGTTTCATGGTGGTGTATGTGGGTGTGTGTGAGTACAGGTACCTTGGGATAATGCCTCCCATGTGTGTGATAGCCTACTCGGTGTTGGACACCAGCCCCTGGCCTATTGGAGGCGGGCTTGGGGAGTCACGTCTCGAGCCTCATTGGGTCAGGTCGTGACCTGAGAAGTCTGTCTGAGGTGATGTGTTGAGTTGAATTAGGAGTTATTTGGGTATACTAGGTTACAAAAATCACCAAATAGAATCATAGTGAATGCAGGGATATTGGTATTGATTATATGAAAAAGGAAAAACATTCTAGACAAAATAAGTAATCTATAAATATTTCTAGATATCATAATGATGTTAGATACTTGAGTTACCATATTAACTCTTGGTTTTTTTCATTATTTTTACCCTGGCCTATATTCTCATGCCCTTTTTTTAAGAGTTGATAGGAAGGAATTTGTATGAAGATATGAAATGTCATGTTCTTTTGTCTATTTGTTTATTTTTTTCTTTAAACAATTATAAATTTATATTAATAGAATAATGTATAATAAATAAAACGTGTATTGTTATTTACTTATTCACGATGATTATGTTTATATAACTTATTATTTGATAGATTTTATTTACTAACATTGTTTATCGATACTATTAGTTTGTTGTTTCGTACTTATATTTAAAAGAATAATTCTAACATATTATAAATTATATTTAAAGTATAAGAAAACTTTTTAAAATGTAAATTAATGAGAGAAAAGGTCTAGGGGTTCAAATTTAATATAGATTATTTTGTGCATATTTCTAAAAGATTATTGTTTATTGGAAGGGAAAAATTATCCAAATCTACACATTAATATGTAATATGTCACCACTATGATCCCTATATCTATATAGGAAGGATCCAATGAACATCCTCTGTATGATAGAACATATATTGATCCTCATGTCCTAGAGGTAATTATAGATCTAATTCAAGATATGTGGTATAATTTTGAATGATGGTAACATATAATATCTATGGTTCTTCTTCGATTTTATGGTAATATATCAAAATAATAAATTTTGGATTTCATTTAGTATATTCACTTAATGGATAAAGGTAGAAAAAATATACGTTAATACTAATCATAAGTTAAAAAAATTAACCCTTTAAAGGGGTTTATGTTCTTAGATGGATCATATGGTGGATTAAACAAAATTCAAAATTGGAAGGTGGGAAATCCTTGAGTAGAATGAAGTGATGTTGAATGTAGGTGGGGTGAGATTAATTTCTTCAAGATCATTAGAGTGAAGGTATCCCAATTACTCTTCAATTGAGGATACATTTTGGGAGCTTCCATCAGTTTAGGTTCATAAGACATTTTAATCCTTATTACCTCTTTGATGTGAAGCAACTCTATCAAAGTGGTTAGTTGGGGAACCTCAAATGGTTCTCCTAAGATATTCCCTATAAATAGGGAAATTATAAATAATTAGTAGATTATTTATGGTTTAGTAGTCTATGGATGATTCTATAAAGGGTTATTCTATAGTGATAGGTATGATACTACTTTATTATACTCCAGTTGATGGTATTAGGATACAAAATCTTCCTATTCATTATTTATGAGTATCTTATATTTCATATGGGATTTATATTAGAACATGTTCAAAATGTTAATAAAATTAATATTATCTATATGTAAAAAAAAAAATTGGTGTCATTTTTATTTATGAGTATCGTATAGCTCTTCATCTCTCCCCTTACCTATACCTACCTAATTCCATCCCCACTCTATAAACTCATTCCATCTTCATACAAGACCATTGTAAACTGAATCTCCATATGCTATTGTGAAAGAATCAGAAAACATATAATAGTCATAAGAAATATAAATAGTTTTTCATATAAAGGGGCCACATGAATAGAAAATATGTTTTTGTAAATAATGATTCATTTTGTTAAGTTATATATACAATACAATACACTCCAGGAATTATATTCCACAATTTCATGCATCTTGCATGAAAATTGTTTCTATCATGAATAGAGATATAATAATTCAATAGTGTAGTACAACTAACCTTCACTAAAATTATTTAATACATCCTCACATGTTTTATTTATTTCCATATCTTGAGGATGGATTTGACTCCATCTTTCAAACTAGCCTTCCACCCTTTATTATGGTTTCAAAGTTCCTTAATGACATTCCTTCCACTAGGATTGTATTCATTAATCCCTATAAAATACACTTCCCTGGATTTAAATACTACATCTCTCAACTCATTCTTCGACTCTTTCAACCTTTCATCCCCCACATTTACTACTTCTCAGGAACACAAAAAATATATAATCGAAAAATTATTCAACATAATGAATGATTTTTTTTGGTTTCATGATATGAAGTTTCCTATAAAAATCACTCAGTTAGATTTTACAATACCTTATCAACATTCACTTTTATTTAGAGTGAGGTAAAATTGGATCCTATTATAACTCCATATTTAATCATACTTGGATGATAATCCTACAATGACGAGTCATCTAATATGACTCTCGAAGGTATACCTCCCACATTGAGTAGATATCTATAGCCTAATTTTTAACTTCATATTCAGGACACATTCTCTTCGAATCATTGAGAAATGGTTGGTTCCCATGCTCTCTCATAGACCTCACATCAATACCAAAACATGTTTGTGTCTCCTCTATACCCAAGAAAAATAGATACATTTTAGATGAAGTGGTAGACAATAAATGTTTTTGAGTAAAAGAAAATGATTGTGAGTGGAAGTCATGTGGATTTGAATGTTCATTCCTTCCTTTTTCTAATGTAATTTGTTATAATCCATAATTAAAATTGCATTTAAGTTATTTTTTATCCCTGTGGAAAAATCCACTTTATCCTCCTAAACATTAAATATTTCCTTTTGTTTCCCGAGACACATCCCCCATCACTTTTATTTTACATGAACTACCCTGATCAATAGTCATAAAAAATGATAACCTGTAAATAGTATGGGATGACTTTTGGTTAAATTCGTTCAATAAATATAGGGGGGGATATCCAAAAATTATGGGAGATAAATATAAAAAAATGAAATAAAATAACAACTATTTCGGAGGTATATCATTAAGGAAATTATGAACCACAATTATCGGAGGAAGTCTACTGTGAATGATGTTGTAAAATCAATCATCAAGATATGGAAGACAATCAACATCTGAGAATTGATTAAATAAAGGATGTGAAGGTTAGTTGTACAAGAGTATTGAATTATTATATATTTGTTCAATATAGTAACAATTTTCATGAAATATGCACATAAACGTGGACATTTATTCATATAGTGAATTGTATTGCTGTTATTCATGAAAAATTAATTGTTTTACTACTCATCTAGACAATGTATTCTACACATGATGATGTTCCAAACCTAAGGAATAATAGACTATTAATGATGAAATAATAGAATTATTAGGGGATCAACAAGATGTTGATGAAAACAACTATGAAATAGTATCATAGAGGTGAATAGAATTATGAGGGATTGAATTCAGGGTATACAGTTTGAGGTTGGTTGGAATCCATGCACCTAATCTGTAGAACCCATCAAGTCAATGTTCATTAGTTATTCTGTGATTACAATAAGGATGAATGCTCCAATTGAAATTGATTCATGGAGTCGTCTCTAACATATAATGAAGGAAATTATTTGGATAGATATAATGGTAATGTTATAATAGAATTTCTCTATTTATCTGAATAATTGTATAATGAATCATTGATTTAATTTTCATTATTCCTTACATAATTTTTTTGTTTTAGAATATTTTCATAATAAAATTTCCTAATGGATTATATTAAATCACATGGAGGATAAAAAACTCTTCTTAAGAGGTTACATTTTAAGGATGAAAAGGAAAAAATATAGCCCCATCGACAACATAGTTAAGCACAGATTATAAAGATGGAAACATGGACAGATTTCCTCAATTGTTACAATGAGAAGTCATTTCAAGTGCATTACAATAGATAAAATATTATATCTAATTATTTATTTTATTCAATTTCATTCAAAAAATTTAATTTTTGAAAAAGAAAAAGTGTGTTCAAAATAATGAATGTGAATTATAACCAACGTAGCACAATCATAAAGCAAGGATGAGGTACACATCATTAGAGAATAAATTGGTATGTATTTTAAATAAAAAAATAATTTCAATTATGTGATATGAAACAAAATATGTTCCTCTGTTTATATGAATATTTATGAATCCAAATTTTAATCAACATCCATCCCATGTCATGTGTTATAGAATGAGGGTCATGTAAATAAGGAGGTTAAATTAGTTAATGAAAACAAAAAAACCATATGGGAAGAACATGTAAGTATGATATGACTCTAATTTGTTATTATTTATAACAATATTACATAAAAATATATATTTATATTCATATTTTTTATATGGTATAGACACAAGATATGTAAAAACCATATATGAAAAAAAGAAACTTTCATTATCTTTGAAGCGGCCAAAAAAATATAAAAAGATTAGGTTTTCTAGTCTCTCCTAGAACATATTTCAAGAAGATAAACCCAGAAGAAGATACATATAATATTGTGAGATGATTGAAGATGAAAATAGACTCACTGTAAGATATTATTTGGATGACTGGTTTGGTAGACCAATTTATAAGAAAGTATCAAAGAAAACCGGCAGTTGAAAGAATATCCGCACATGAATCAATTAATCCCACTAGATTTGAGGCTTGTCAGTACACCCAAACACATAACTTACCTGCGGTAATCAATTTTTTCGTTAATATTTCTTGTAAATGTGAATCAAAAAATTTATTATAACATTATATTACTAAAATTATTACAGGGTATAATTGTATGTGATTTGTATATGTCAACACCCATGTACCGCCGTGTTGTAAAGGGTACTATTTATAATATCCTTGGAGACTAGTTACTCAATAAAGACCTCCCAAAAGATCACATATGTGTGGGGATTGTGGTAGCTTATGAGGTGACTACTGATTTTCTTATTTTATATGATGGTCCAGATATTACAATAGTAAAAAATGTTATTTCATATTTCATAACATGGTCTTATAATCATATAAACATATATGAGGTACGAAATTAACAAAAATTTTCATATTAAAAACATGTAATATTTGATGATAAAATATCTGATGTGAGGTAAGATATTAAAAATGGATAATATGATGGAGAAACGAAAGGCGGAATCAAGAAAATATATTGTATCATCATAGAAAACAAAATTACCTTCTAAGACACTATCTCCCTTCTAGTTCTAAAGAAGGATTTGTTGTACCTCTCGTACCCCTCGTGGTTTAATTTTCATGATCACAATCACTCTCTTATTTATCTAATATTGTTTTAAGTGTTTTTGGATGATAGGTTGCCAAGGCATTGGGCCATGAAAGCAAGAAGCCAAAAGTGGACTGATTTTTAGTCCACCAGCCAACCGGTGGATGACCACCGGCCAGCCGATGGTTCCTGGACAGAAGGCATCCTTTCTGTCCAGACCACCGGCCAACCGGTGTCCAACCACCGGCCAGCCGGTGGAACCCAGACAAATAGTGACACCTACTGTCTCAGCACCGTCCAACCAGTGGCCTCATTACCGGCCAGCCAGTGGCGCCTGGGCAGAAGGCCCCTCCCTTTTTCAAAGCACCGGCCAACAGGTGGCCAAGCACCGGTCAGCTGGTGGAGCCAGTCAAACTTGTCGTTGGGCTTTGACCAGGCTTGTCCACTTGACTCCCAACGGCTCCGAAGACCTCTCCAACGGCTCCGAAGACCCCCAAAGGCCATTTGAGGGTTCCCCCTCTATAAATAAAGGACTAGGAAGCCCCAGAAACACAAGGAAGCCCACGGGACACATTTTGATCATTTTGGCGAACCTCCGGCGCATTCCTCCAAGGAACCCCCACTTGCTCCAACTCACTTCCACATCCAAGGAGCACCACCAAAGAATGTTGGGAGCGCTCTTCATCAACTCCATCTATCCTTTGGCGCCCAAGGCTTCTCCCATTACTTTTTTTATTGTTTTATTATTTTGAGCATCATTTTGGGTTTGTGCCTACAAACCCCCATCTCTTTCTCTCATCCTCTCTTTTGGGTTTTCACACCACCTTCAAGGTGTGAAGAGGTTAGTCAAGACTTCCCTTTAAAAGGCTTGAGTCATAGGTGAGCTAGCCTTCACCTGTAAGAAGGCTAGTGGGTTCTTGATCAACCATTAAAAGCAAGCTGTAATAGGTTCTAGACTAACCTTAAAGTCTAGTGGGTTTCTTGCTAAAACCATTAAAAAGCAAGAGGTAGTAAATCTCTCAACGGTTGAGTTGGGAGCGGAGACGTAGGCTTTGGTATAAGCCGAACTCCGTTATCAAGTTTTGTGTCTTGCCTCTTTTATTTCCGCTGCATCTTTTACTTTGATTTTAAATTGTTAATTTTTTTAAAAAGGCAATTCACCCCCCTCTTGCCATCACTTTTCTCCTCCCAACAACTGGTATTAGAGCCAAAATTTGAGTAATACCCTAACTGGTTTCAAATTCAAGATCCATTGTGATGGCTTCAACTTCTTTCGCCCCCGAAGTTTATTCATTGGGTCGTGCTCCATTCTTTGATGGAACCGACTATACCTATTGGAAAACCCGCATGACCACTTTTCTTAGAAGTAAAGGTTATCCTATTTATAAAATTGGCATGCATGGTTATTCTCTTTCTTCTTCCGATGAATCCAAATGGACCCAAGCCGACATTAAAAATTTTGAGCTTGATGGCAAAGCCATGAACGCTCTTTATTGCGGCCTTGATCGTAATGAATTCAATCGAGTTTCCACATGCACCTCATCACATGAAATCTGGAAACTATTGTAGGTTACCCATGAGGGGACCAACAATGTTAAGGATACTCGATTGTACATGTACCATCAAGATTTTGAGTCTTTTACCATGCACCCATCTGAAAATATTACTGAAATGTTTACTCGTTTTACTGACGTTTGCAATAGTAGAAAGTCTCTTGGAGATGATGTTTCTGTAGAGACGATGGTCAAGAAGATCCTTTGGATCTTACCAAGCACATGGGCACCAAAAGTCACGGCAATTCAAGAAGAAAAAGACATCAAGAACATGCCGGTCGAAGAGCTCATCGGATCCCTCATGACCTATGAGATCACCATGAGGAGGCAAGCTGAAAAGGAAGGCAAACCGATCAAAACTCCAAAGAACATCACCTTCAAAGTTCAAGAAGAAGAAAGCTCCTCCTCCTCATCGTCTTCCTCTTCAAGCGGCGATTCATAAATGGAGAATCTTGCCCACAAAATGCACAAATTCATGAAGAAGAACAAAAAGAAGAAATCCCGGAAGGCTCAACCCAACGAAAAATCCGAGCCCGAGGTAACATGTTACGGGTGTGGCAAGAAAGGCCATTACAAGCCCGATTGTCCACTCAACAAGAAAAAGGCCAAGCAAAAGGAAAAGAAAAAAGCATTCAAGGCCACATGGAGTGATAGCTCCACATCCTCCTCCTCCTCCTCAAGTGACAACGCTAAAAAATGCCTAATGGCATTTCATGAGGTATCCTCTTCCGACTCCTCTTCCTCTTGTTCTTCCAATTCTTTTAATCATTTATCTTATGAGGATCTCCAACATTCTAGAGATCAATTGGAGGAAGGGTTTCACGAACATTCTTCCAAATTCATTGCTTTAAACAAGAATTTCAAAAAACTTTCTTCCAAAAAGGAACAACCTCTCAAAGAAAAGGAGGACTTGTCCCTCAAGATCCAAAACCTTCCCGATGTTGATTCTATGGAATCAACAATCAAGGATTTAAGAGAATCCCTAGCTAAGTTCACCGAAGGTGAACATAACCTTTCGAAGCTCCTTGGTTCCCAATGCGTTTCTAGAACCACCCAAGGGCTTGGCTATTCCAATCAAGCTTCCTCTTCCCATGCTCCAACTACTTTTGTAAGGGGGAGCTCCCAATATAAATTTTGCAACTATTGTAAAAAAACCCGGACACTTAATTTATGAGTGCGATTGCAAAAATGCCCGGTATGGAAGGCCCAAAACCATTTTCTTTAGCGATGAATTTCATAGGAGAAGACCCGCCACTAGAAAAGTATGGATTGAAAAATCCCTTTTAGCGAGTCTCACCGGACCAAAATTTGTCTCGGTTTAAAAATCCCCTCCCCGGTGATTTGTTGTTTTTATTTAGGGGTAGTTAGGATCGTTTAAGCCTTTTTTGCGTTTTTCAATTCAAAACATTCATTTCAAAACTTTCAATTCAAAACTTTCAATTCAAATTTCAAAAATTTTAATTGGTTTAAAAAACTCTATCTTGTTTTCCAACCTTTCCCTCAATCAAGTTTTATGCCCCGTGCTATTTTGATAATCACAAAGGGGGAGAAATTCTTGGTTGATTGGCGGAGAAATCTTTCTCTCATGCTGTGCTTTACTTTTAAATTTATCCTTTAAAGCATGCCTCTCTTTTCAATCTTTTACATTGCTTGTTTTGGTGATTGTGATCATCAAAATAGGGGGAGATTGTTGTACCTCTCGTACCCCTCGTGGTTTAATTTTCATGATCACAATCACTCTCTTATTAATCTAATATTGTTTTAAGTGTTTTTGGATGATAGGTTGCCAAGGCATTGGGCCAAGAAAGCAAGAAGCCAAAAGTGGACTGATTTTCAATCCATCGGCCAACCGGTCGATGACCACCGGCCAGCCGATGGTACCTGGACAGAAGGCATCCTTTCTGTCCAGACCACCGGCCAACCGGTGTCCCACCACCGGCCAGCCGGTGGAACCCAGACAAATAGTGACACCTACTGTCTCAGCACCGGCCAACCGGTGGCCTCATCACCGGCCAGCCGGTGGTGCCTGGGCAGAAGGCCCCTCCCTTTTTCAAAGCACCGGACAACCGGTGTCCATGCACCGGTCAGCCGGTGGAGCCAGTCAAACTAGTCGTTGGGCTTTGACCAGGCTTGTCCACTTGACTCCCAACGGCTCTGAAGACCTCTCCAACGGCTCCGAAGACCCCCAAAGGCCATTTGAGGGTTCCCCCTCTATAAATAAAGGACTAGGAAGCCCCGGAAAAACAAGGAAGCCCACGGGACACATTTTGATCATTTTGGCGAACCTCCGGCGCATTCCTCCAAGGAACCCCCACTTGCTCCAACTCACTTCCACATCTAAGGAGCACCACCAAAGAAGCTTGGGAGCGCTCTTCATCAACTCCAAAAATCCTTTGGTGCCCAAGGCTTCTCCCATTACGGTTTTTATTGTTTTATTATTTTGAGCATCATTTTGGGTTTGTGCCTACAAACCCCCATCTCTTTCTCTCATCCTCTCTTTTGGGTTTTCACACCACCATCAAGGTGTGAAGATGTTAGTCAAGCCTTCCCTTTAAAAGGCTTGAGTCATAGGTGATCTAGCCTTCACCTGTAAGAAGTATAGTGGGTTCTTGCTCAACCATTAAAAGCAAGTTGTAATAGGTTCTAGACTAACCTTAAAGTCTACTGGGTTTCTTGCTAAAACCATTAAAAAGCTAGCGGTAGTAAATCTCTCAACGGTTGAGTTGGGAGCGGAGACGTAGGCTTTGGTATAAGCCGAACTCCGTTATCAAGTTTTGTGTCTTGCCTCTTTTATTTCCGCTGCATCTTTTACTTTGATTTTAAATTTTTAATTTTTTTTAAAAGGAAATTCACCCCCCTCTTGCCATCACTTTTCTCCGCCCAACATGATTTGTTATTATTACAACTTCATGCACAGATAACATTTAAAGATAAAACTATGTATTAAATTTATTACTAATAAAAAATATGTGGATATTCTTTGATAGAAGGAATTGGTATTAAAACTCCAAATAATATTATCAAGTATTAATGGCTAGGAATATTTGTTATGAATTCTAACATATTCTAAATTTTCATAATACATTCATCCAAATAGTGAGATAATATTTTTATTAAAGTTAATAACTATTTATATTTTATATTTGCATTTATATCACAACTATATAAAGGTAAGATCATCTGAATAATTAGATGGATTTATAAATTCTTGTATTCTTTTTTTCAAGAATTACTTTGAATGAGGACAAAATTAAGAAGAAAAAGGATGAGTTAATCAATGCGTTTAACAAAAAATAATGAGACAACATAATCATTTTGATATAAACATTGAAAAGGTGAAACTCTATAATCTAATCACATAAAATATATTTATAATTTTATCATTACTTAATTGTTTTTTAGCATGCAGTTGATGCTTATAGCAATCAATATGGACACCCAAAATATTCATTTTTTGGATCCAATGCATGTTTATGAAACCAACCGACCAAACATGATATGTATTTTGTATATATAATACACTAAAAGAAACATTTTATAGATAAACATAAAATTACATGTTTAGTCCATCTTTTAACAGTAATTTTATTATGATAGATTGGTCGCTCAATACAGGTTAGATCATCACATGATGTTAGTGTTTAAAGTGGTAAAACATGTGGATTACTACAAATAGAAAACAATTATGGTATATATAGAATGTTTGAACTGTAAAAATATTTCAAAAAAATAATTATTTTGGTCAATTTTTCTATACTGTATGAAACAATATAATGAAAAAGGTTGTGGATATTATGTTTTCAATTTTTTGAGAGATATCATAAATCAAGAAAAGGCGAGCATCCCAAAATAGGTAATTTCTAAAGGTAATTACAATTTAATTTAATATATTTCAGAATAATTTGTTTGTATATATTTTATCAGTACTATGATGATTTCCAACAACATAGTTACTCAAAAGAAAAAAAAAATTGGACTCGAGTGGGCAGTTTCATTTTTTTCCAAATTTATGATGAAAAAAATTAGGTGATTAACTGATGTTTTTGGGATCTATTAAAGGTAATTACATTTTAAAGAAATTATTGGTGGAATTAATTAGTGTTAGAATTCAATAATTTTATTTTATATCAATTTCTGAAGGAAAAGTATAATGGGAGAAATAAATTTGTTTATATGTGATGACCTCCAAATAATAAAATGGTCTGGAAATTAAGAAGGTATAGGGGGTTGGAGGAGGAGGTGGAGGTGAAGGCAAAGGTGGAGGAAGATTAAAAAGGAATATATAGAGTCTGATGGAGATTTAGAGTTTGATACCAATGTAGAGTAGGCGGTAGAGGCGAATACCAAGGTGGATACCGAAGCAAAGAATGATAAAAAGCACTAGATTCTGAAAAAAAGGAGAATGATGTTGAATGATGATCATACCATGAATATGTTTGAGAATAATTTATTAATGTGAAAAAAAAATTTCAGAAAAGATAAGAGCCATTGTGAAGGTGTTTCATGTGATTTTTTGAAATAAATTTTTATTCAATTATTTAGGTTCTTTTTTAAACAGGGTAGTAATCCACTTATAAGATCATTATTTTTTGGAAGATTCAATTTACCAACTATTGTTATTGAGTAAAAATATATAAAACTCCCAAACATCAAACTATTATATGATACAACTTAAATGTTTGAATAAATATGTGTGTAATCAACCACCGAAGTCACCAGGTGTATGAAAGAACTATTTAAAAACAATCATTCACTAGTGGAAATACGGGCTTTAACGTCGTCGTAATAACATCGGTTTTTTAAAAATCGACGCGAATAGTATGTGCGGGGAATTTTTAACGTCGGTTTTACAAAAAACCGACGCCAAAAATAATTATGCGTTGATATTTCGCGTCGGTTTTGAAGAAAACCGACGCCAATAATATTAGTATACATATTTTTCGCGTCGGTTTTCCTCAAAACCGATGCGGAAAATAATTAAAAAAAGTTTTGGGCGTCGGTTTTTTTAAAACCGACGCCGAAACTAATAAAAAAAATATATTCCGCGTCGGTTTTCCTGAGAACCGACGCGGAAAATAAATTTTTAAAAATGTTTCGGCGTCGGTTTTCATGAAAACCGACGCCGAAACTCATAAGCGAATATATATTCCGCGTTGGCTATTTAAAAAACCGACGCAGAAAATAATTAAAAAAAGTTTTTGGCGTCGGTTTTTTTAAAACCGACGTCGAAACTAATAAATATATATATTCCGCGTCGGTTTTCCTGAGAACCGACGCAGAAAATAAATTTTTAAAAATGTTTCCGCATCGGTTTTCATGAAAACCGACGCCGAAACTCATAAGCGAATATATATTCCGCGTCGGTTATTTTAAAAACCGACGCCGAAAATTTTAAAACAACATTTCGGCGTCGGTTTTCTTTAAAACCGACGCGAAAAATCTTTTAAAAATATTCACGGTCAGAAACCCTCATTTTGTTCGATCGTCGAAATCGAGTTCCGCTGTGGCGCTTCGGACTCCCGACGATCTTCGAACCTGATTTGCGATCTTGGACGGCCATTGTTGAAGGTTTTTTGTCGTCTGCACGATTTTGGGTATGTGTTCTTCCTCTTTATCTCTTGTTTCATATCCCATTGTTTATTTCTTTTTCAATAACCCTATTTTGCGTGATTTTGATTATTGGTTAGATTTTAGTTGTAATTTATCATTATTTTTTGTTTTTATTATCATTGTTGGTGTAGATTTGATATTGTTTGTTTTTGGAAGTAATTATACCGGTCGCAGTTTGGATTTAACATCTCCATTCGGGTTGAACTTCAAATTTTTTGTTTGTATTATCATTATTCCTGTTTAAAATGATCTTTCATTACATTATGAAGTACTATATTTTTAATTCCATTTCCATTTTAATAAATTCTTCTTCAAAAAAATAATTTTATTGTGTTAAATGAATTCACTCACATTTTTGCATGTAGTTTGTTGTTATTTCATTCCTTCTTGAGATTTACCATGCCAAATTCCTCAATTCTCTTTGGTTCTCATCATTTAACTAAGACATGAATAATTACCACTATCTATTATGTTAAAAAAAATTTGAATAATTATTTTCATGCCATTATATAATAAATAATTTTTCTTGCAATGTCCATAATACGACTAGAATCATACATTTAATGTATTGTAATTATTTCTTCGTAGAAAATAATATAATCATTATCCCTCTATTAATCTTCAAAAATACCTTTCCACTTTCATATGTGGGGTTAGATTCATGCATTTTTAATAAATGTCCTCTTAAACTTATCTCATTCCATTGATTATATTTATTCATCTTTCTCTCCCTCTAAATAATAGTCATGAAATGATTTACTTCCCCCTTCTAAGTCATAGGCTGTAAATAAAACATTCTCATGATCTAATCTTTCATGGATGGATAATATATTTCTCTTCATGTTGATCCATTCCTTGACATGTTTTTCTGCAATAGACCCATGGAAGGGGGTGTAAGTTGTCACCTACAATATGCAATGGAATTTTTATCCCTCCATAATGAATTTATATGTTCATAATTCCCAATTATAAAACTCATGGATTGAGGGAGTTGAGTTATCATAGTCACCAAAAATTGTATCATGTCTCTTAATACACATTGTCTTAAATAAGGATAGTTATTGCACTATTTTTCACATTAATTTTTCCATGATTCATTCATGTTACATAAAATGAATAAAAAAATAAATATAGTGTGATCAATAGTAGTCATAGTGAGAAATCATATTATCTTGTATGTCATTCATATGATATTTATATCATGAAACTTTATTTTCAAAAAATGAAACCTTTGATTTAACCATTTTGTCCTTGTATTTCAATATAACACACATGTATATAATATGAAAATAAACTGTTTACTCTATTTGTAAACGTGTTTCATATCTGATGTCTTTTATCTGATTATCAATAGTTTTTATGGAATATGTTTTTGTTTACAATTTATCTGATAGATATTTAAATGTTTCTATGTTTTAATATATTCATCAATTATATTGTGATATCAGGTATTAATGGATCATAATTGGATTTATCTATGAAGAACTACTAGTGAATATGAAAGAGGAGTTGACAATTTTTTGGAATTTGCTAAACGGCATAATCAAAATATTGATTTGATTTTCTGTCCATGTGTGAAGTGTGTAAATATGAGAAAGTTAAACTTCAGAGAAATCAAGGATCATCTCATTTGTTATGGTTTTAGCCTTAATTATACACGTTGGATCTTGCATGGTGAAAGAACTGAAAATTCAACATCCAATGTTGATGACGATATTCATAATGAGGCAGAGGATCGTATTGAAGAATTAATTCATGATTTAGGTGTTGAAACCATCGAAAAAACACCAACTGTTGAATGATTGTATGGAGATTCTGAGAAACCATTATTCCCAGGTTGCAGTAAATATACAGTGTTATCAGCAGTTTTGAGATTAGTTAACTTAAAAGCAAAAAATGGGTTGAGTGATAAAAGTTTCTCCAGTTTACTTGAGCTTTTAAAAGAGCTTCTTCCAGAAGGAAATGGTCTTCCGGATTCCAATTATGAGGTGAAGAAACTATTATGCCCAATGGGATTGGGGTATAAAAAGATACATTCTTTCCCCAATGATTGTGTACTGTATGGGAAAGAAAACGAACATTTATCAAGTTGTCCTACATGTGGAACATCGCGCTATAAGATGGATGAGAAAGTCAACTCAGATTCATTTTCAGGTGATGTCATGTAACGTTATGAAAAATCAATTTTTTTACTTTCCAATGATATAATCCAATATTTTTTTCAAACAATTCTGATAATTCAATTCTGATTTATTTTTAGGTACCAAAATCAAAACTCCATCTTAAGCAATTTGGTACCTTCCAATTATTCCTCGTTTGAAGCGTCTATTTGCAAATTCAAATGATGCAAAAAGGTTAATATGGCATTCAGATGAGCGCATTTCTGATGGTAACTTACGTCACCCTGCCGATTCACCACAGTGGAAGAGTTTTGATAAAAAATTTCATGATTTTGGAAGTGAAGTTAGAAATCTCAGAATGGGATTGTGTACTGATGGAATGAATCCATATCGGAGCCTCAGTAGCCAACATAGTTCATGGCCTGTTTTGCTGGTACTTTACAACATTTCCCCACATCTATGTATGAAGAAAAAATATGTTATGATGAGCTTGATGATTTCTGGACCAAAACAACCGGGAAATGATATTGATGTGTATCTTACACCATTGATTGAGGATTTAAAACTGCTATGGGAGAAAGGTGTTATAGTTTTCGATGCATACAAGAAAGAGTATTTTCTTTTGCGTGCTATGATAATGTTCACTATAAACGACTTTCCTGCATATGGAAACTTATCTAGATATAGTGTTAAGGGACATAAAGCATGTCCAATTTGTGAAGAACAAACTTCATATTATCAATTGCAGAATGGAAGAAAGACAGTGTACATGGGTCATCGAAGATTTTTGCGAATTGATCATCCTTATCGTAGATTGAGAAAAGAATTTAACGGTTTACAAGAATACAGCCTCCCCCCTCAACCATTGTCAGCTGAAGAATATTAAGACAGAGTGAAAGATATTGATTCAACATTTGGAAAGAGAAAAAGTTCTGGTTTACAAAAACATATCTGGAAGAAGCAGTCTATTTTTTTCGAACTACCTTATTGGAGATTTTTAGAGATAAAACATAACATTGATGTTATGCATGTTGAGAAAAACATATGTGATAGTTTGATTGGAACTTTGTTAGACATAAAAGGAAAGACAAAAGATGGATTACATGCTATATTGGACTCGATATTAATGCGAATACGTTTGGAGTTAGCTCCCGCTGTGAAAGGAAAAAGAACATATTTACCTCCGGCTTGTCACACATTAAGCAAGATTGAAAAGATGAATTTTTGTCAGTGTATTCATGGTATTAAAGTACCCAGCGGTTTTTATTCAAATGTGAATAATTTTGTGTCATTGAAGGATTGTAAATTAATAGGCATGAAATCACATTATTTCCATGTGTTAGTGCAACAAATTCTACCAGTAGCAGTGCGTGGTATATTACCGAAAGCTGTCAGGAAGACAATCATCAGGTTATGTAATTTCTTTAAATCCATTTGTAGCAAAGTCGTTGATCCAAATTTGTTAGATTTGCTGGAGAATGAAGCAACTCTTATTCTTTGTCAACTAGAAATGTATTTCCCACCCACATTTTTTGATATAATAGTTCATCTATTGGTTCATTTGGTGCGTGAGATAAGAATGTGTGGGCCTGTTTATTTAAGATGGATGTATCCTTTTGAAAGATATATGAAAATTTTGAAAGGATATGTTAAAAATCCTTATCGACCAGAGACCTCTATTGTTCAAAAATATGTATCAGAAGAGGTGATTGTGTTCTGTACTGATTATTTGAATGAGGTGGAGCATATTGGTCTCCCTCTATCTCGACATATGACAGTTGACAGAGAAGGTAGAGGGGTTCGAGGCTTAAAGGTAAAGTTCATTCCACGTGATGAAGTGATGCAAGCACATTTATACATTTTGAACAACACAGATGAGGTTCAACCATATATATCCTCACATATTGCTGAATTAAAGTTACGATATCAGAAAAGAAATGAAAATTGGTTGATGATTGATCATAAGAAGATATTTGTTTCATGGTTTAAAGAGAAAGTCACCCAAAATATATCTGTATCAGAAACATTGAAGTGGTTATCAGGGGGACCATCTTTTAATGTGATCACTTGGTCTGGTTTTGATATCAATGGCTACACATTTTACACAAAAAACCTGGATGACAAGAGTACCGTTCAGAATAGTGGTGTGATGGTATTCGCTGAAGCAGTGCATTTTTCGAGTGCCAAAGATAAAAACCCAATTTCTGCATCAACATCATATTTTGGAGTTATTGAAGACATATGGGAAATTGATTATATTAAATTTCTAGTCACTATTTTTAAGTGCAATTGGGTTGATAGTAATAGTGGCGTGAAACATGATGAATATGGGTTTAAACTGGTTGATTTGAAACGATTTAATCACAATGAGGAACCATTTATCTTGGCGACACATGCAAAACAAGTATTTTATGTCATTGATCCGTCGAATGATTATTGGTCAGTTGTTTTGCAAGTGAAAAGATATCATTTGGGTGATGATGATGATTCTGATGATGCTAGTGATTTACATGAGACTTATTCATCTATTATGCAATTTTCAGATGATTACAATGAATATAAGACAGACATAGTGCATGCAGTACGTACCGATCATGATGAAGGGACGTGGGAAAAAAATAAATTAGTCTCCTAATTTTTCTGGTAAATATTTATATTTTGTGTCTATTTTTAAAACTTACAAATGCATGCCTCAATTTTTACATATTAATTTTTCATTTCCTTGTTTCTAATTATTCAGTTTTCTAATGATATGAAGGTACCCAAAATTTCATTACACTTTCTAGTAGCAATGTCAAATACAGATAGAGAGGAGCAGTTACCGAGGTATATCTATTTTGACATATTATTAAATATTCAGTAATATACATATTTAATGAAATAAAACTGTTAATTTATAAAAAAATTGCAGGACTACTGATGCGTCCTCGGCGGAGGAGACTTCTCCAGTTACTACTCAAAAATCAAGTTCTCTAGTTGGTAAACGTGGTATTACATGATTACCAAAACTATCACTCACTCGTGATGATAACAAATCACACATCCGTTTTGATGATAATAATAATGCAGTTGGCCCAAATGCAGTTCAGTTTGTCAGTTATATAGCGATGTAGAGCCGTTGCAGGATTAGTATTTTATATCCTGATTGGAAGTCAGTGGACAGGATGGAGAAGCAACAGCTTTGGGAGGCTGTGATGGTAAAATATCTTTATTTATTTATTTTATCTCATTTTTTTAATATTATATAGTTTAAATGACATATTTAATTTTTTCAATTACAGATGACATTCAATTTTGAGGAAACCAAAAAAATTAGGAAAAGACATCTCTCTTTAGTGGCGGTTCGATGGAGAGATTTTAAAAACAAACTGACGAAATATTATGTTTTTGTAAAGAGAAGGTTTGAAAGCCCGTGTCTTAAGTATCCATATATAGATGAAGAAACATGGAAGCGATTTGTTGACAGTCGTCAGGAAGAGAAATTTCAGGTATTGTAATTGTTTTATATTTTAAAATTTATGCTATATTTTCCTTATTACTTATGTGTTTATTTTTATGTAACAGGCCTCCAGAAGATCTCATCAGGAGATCCAGTTGAAAAACGTATACCCTCATACTTTATCACATGGAGGATACTCGTATTTGGAGAAAAAAATTATTGAAGAAAAATTTGAAGCATTAAGAGCTCGATCAAGTAGTGGTTCAGAAGAGGTCCAGTATGGTCCTCCATCTCCTCCCACTCGCCATGAGAAATGGAAACGAGCAAGAATAAGAAAAAATCAACAATATCTTACAGACGAAGCTCATCAAGTGGCTAATAGAATTGTAAGTAAATATTAATTCTTTGTTAACAATTTTCCTTTTTTATAATTTATAAACACTAATATAAATTTTTTATTTTTCATTTCAGGATGAACTTCAGGAGAAAGAGACACAGGGCTCTTTTATCCCCGAGGGTAGGATGGATATCCTAGCCACTGCTTTGGGAAAGGCTGAACACCCCGGCCATGTTAGAGGATATCAGGCGGGTGTTAGTATTCGGAAGGTTTTTGGTAAGAGTAAGCAACCAAGAGACCCGGAAATCGAATCCTTAAAAGAAGAGCTGCAGGATATGAAACGGTCTATGGGTGATCAAATTCAAGCAGCAGTACATAAGGATTTATTAGAACACTTGGCAAGACAGTCACAGTCTGCTCATCCTTCCGAGGTATATTATTTACTGTTAACAATTTTTCTTTTCTATAAATTATAAACACTGATATAACTTTTTCATTTTTCAACATTCTCAGCCTACTCACTCAGACTATCCTTCCTCATATGCTTACCCAACACCGTCTGGGCAGCCTTCCGAGGTATATTATTTAATGTCATCAATTTTTCTATTTTATAAATTATAAACACTGATATAACTTTTTCATTTTTCAACATTCTCAGCCAACTCACCCGGACTACCCTGCCCCGTCTGCGCAACCATTTGAGGTATATTATTTTATTTAATTTTTAATCAATTTTTCTATGTTATAAATTTTGAACACTAATATACCCTTTTCATTTTTCTGACTTCTCAGCCTGCTCACCCTGACTACCCTGCCCCACCTGCTAACTTTGAGCCTCCACCTATTCCATCGGATCGAACCTTATATTGTGAGTTTTTTGCGGGAGATCCTCATGTACATATTGTTGCGTTAGGACAAGTGTATTTTTTGGGGGACTTGGTACATCATCAGCCTATGAAGATGGGTCAGGTTAGAGTATCAGTACTTGTTATTATAGATCCTACTGCTCTACTACCATTTCCTACTGTGGAGATCACCAGTGTTGGGGAATGTATGGGCCATTTTTTACTTTGGCCAACTGCACTTCTTCGTTATATTTCACATGAGGTATGAGTTTTTTAAAATAGTAATTAGAAATGATTCCAAATTACTTATAATGTTTTCTGACATTTAACTTATATAGGAATATTTGAAAGCAAAAGAAACTGTACAAATGCAGCAAAATGTTCAGAAACAGTCGGCTGTAGATACTTCTGATATTTCTTCTGGGTTGAAAAGATTATCTCAGTGCTCTTATTCCTTGAATTTTATCTATGAGTTTCGGATGACGTCTGATATATGTGGAATAAATTATAAACTGAGAATATTGAAAGAAGATATCATGAATTTAGTTAATTTTGAAGAGATCGTGCTGAATGTGGTGCAGTTGTTTTCCATGTAAGTAAATTGACGTTTGAATTGCTATTTCTTTAATAAAATATTGTTATGTCATTGACTAACTATATTTTCTTTTTAAATTAGGTATCTATACAGGATTCTTTTATAAAATGAAACTACAAGCATTTATAGCTTTATAGATCGAGAGTACATTTCCTTGGAAGTCAAACATGTGAAAAATGATGAAAGAGTTCAATATATATCCGAGAGATTATCACAAACAGAGATTCAGTGCTGGTTTTTGCCATTTCTTGATAAGTAAGAATATCAACATAATTTTGAACTCAGGATCATTATAATGTCATTAATTGTGAACTTTTTGTATTATAGGGGGCATTTGATGTTAGGTGTATTTTGCCCAAATGAATGCACCTTATATTGGTTTTGCTCTTTATTAGGAAAAGTGCGTAAACCGTTTTCCAACTTATTAAACAGGTAAGTTGGTTTTTTATTTTTAGAAGTTTGTTATGTTTAATTTTAATTTTTTACACAAGTTTTATTAGTTATTATATAAAAAAATGCAGTTCATGGAAACATTTTACAAAGGAAAAGAAACCAACGAAAATCAAATATGTGGAAGTACAGGTAATTAGTTTTTATATTTTTTTTATATATTGGGTTTCATTATTAGTTAAATGTTTTATAACTGTAGTGTCATCGTCAAAATGGACATGATGAATGTGGTTATTATATTCTACGATTTATGTACGAGATAATCACAACCGGGGAAACTACTGATTTTCATAAGGTTAGTTGTATTAATTTTTTTATATATTTTCATCTACTTTCATCTATTTATTAATTTCATATCATTCAATATTATTGTATGTTTTCAATGATTCACAGTCATATTCTCAATCTGATATGATCCATATTCAATCAACTTTTGCGGACTATTTGTTAAGTCTGATTAAGATTTGAGGTATGTATATACTAATATTTATAAATAATAATATATATGGGTTTAAAAAACTAACTCTTATGATATATTAGGTGTTTGAACCTACTAATAATCAAATGAATGCTTCAACAATAACAAACAATGAGCATGTCATATATTTCAGGTACGTGTATTTTAATTTTGCTTTACTGAGTTTTCTCAAGTGCCTCTGCAAAAACTGTTTTATTGAATCTACTAATAATCAAATGAATCCTTCAACAATAACCAACAATAAGCATGTCTTATATTTCAGGTACGTTATCTTAATTCATAATTAGTTATTATATTTCTTTTCATTGTTATTTCTTAAAATCATTTGTCTGTACAGTGACAGATCTGGAGGGTGGTACTTGGATCATGAACATAGAGATTTGTATAGCGAAATAACATTCAAAAACACTAAAAATTGTCTCCCTTGCATGCACATCAATATATTCTAGGCCTTTTTATTTTTTATGAAAATAAATATCGGAAAATGATTGCCGAGAAGCATATCACCTAATACCTGAAATAGCGCTTAGTGGGTTTGCAAAAAGATAAAATAAAAGGCGTCAATTTTTAAGGTATGATTCTTTATGTCTTCAATCTGCATTTGATTTCAATTTTCTAACCTATTTTTTGCACTCAAACTTATTTCTCTGTTATTCCATAACTTAAACAAATAACAATAGTGAATGGGTAATGCACGTCTATACAGAGAAAATATAAAAACCTGAGGTTGGGGGTGGTGGGGATCCTATGGTGAAAAGACACCCCCAACATCTTCAGTGGGGGAGGTGAGGAAGAGGTTACATCGGCTGAGTGTTCCTGGAATTTTGATCAGGAGTCGTAACATTTCATTTTGGTAATTTACTTTGTGAAAAAATGAATGATTCAAATAAATTACACATTTTCATTTAATGTTTATTCATTGCACTAATATCTTGGATTGATTTTTTCACGCACATCTCCTTAGTTTCATTACTGTTTTGACAAGATTGGTGCTATCTATGGGAGGAAACTTACAATGATTGATACTGAGTATGGTTAGATTAAGAAAATGCACCATGTAGGTACGTGTATTTTAATTTTGCTTTACTTTGAGTTTTCTCAAGTACTTCTGTTAAAGCTGTTTAATTTTTTTTGTATACTTCGTTTTTTTTTTCAGGGTTCTGATTTTTTTGGAGGAGAAAATATATGTATTTTATTTAAAAAAAATTATTTACGGCGTCGGTTTATTTAAAAACCGACGCCAAAAGTTTGCTATGGCGTCGTTTTTTTAAAAAAATGACACAAAAAATCCTGTCTAAATTAGTTTCGACGTCGCTTTTTAGAAAAACCGACACGGAAAACCGATATTTCGGCGTCGGTTTTATATAAAAACGACGCCGAAAACCTAGTCGACTCTATTTTTCGCGTCAGTTTTTTTATAAACTGACGTGGAAAATAATGTCTAAATGTAGCTTCGGCGTCGGTTTTATAAAAAACCGACGCTGAAGCTCATAAGCGAATTATTTTTCGCGTTGGTTTCTATGAACCGACGCGAAAACTGTATTTTTAACGTCGCCTATAAAGACGTCGGTTTATAACCGACGTTAAAAATTAAAAAAAACTGATGCTAAAAAGTGTTTTTGCACTAGTGATTGATATATTGTGGTCATCGAGGAGGGATGGTGTTAAAGTGTCTATTATCGATTTAAAATTTACATTTTAAAACAAAAAAGTGTCAAACACTCAAAATAAAGAAAACAAACTCATATTATCTTAATAATTAGGGAAAACATTTCATAATTTAGTTGTGATGTGTATGAATCAATCTCATGTCAAAAAAACACATTATGTATAAGGCCACGACCTTAAAACTTACTTAATATTGAATTAAATGAATAATTCACATTGAGGATCTTTTCAGGTTTAGAGTTTTAGAGAATTAGAACATAACTATTACATCTCAAAAGATTACAAAGTAGACACTTCTACTAAGTTTCCATAGAATAAAAAAACTCTTAAAAAGAAACATCTCTAGTTCCATGTTTTATATAGCTTGACTTTCCCTTTACCCCATCCTTGACCCTATTCCATATTATGTCCTTTGAAAAACATTTCAAAAAAACTTGGGGTGAGCATAAAAAGCTCAGTAAGGGATACACAAAAATTGAAAACTATTAGTTTATCAAAACAACAAGTAAACCATGTATACTTTATCAAAGTAATACTTTTCACCTTTATGAAGTACTAAAACATCTTCACTGAATAAAACATCATTACTTACCCTTTTGTAACCAAAATATTACCATAAAGCCCATATAAATATCACATAACATATAAAGGTAACATTGGACATAAACATACTTAAATGGAATAACCATACGGTCGACTTCCACACATATCACTTAAAGGAATAGCCATACGGACGACTTCCATAACCAATGCATTGGAGGTTATAACATAACCACCCATCCTGGTATTCATGGAACCACCCGTCATATGGTTTATCATGTAACCACCCGTCAAATGTCCAAGTACCATTATAAAATCATAAGACATAAAAAAAATATAATGGAAAGAAAACATTTCCACAGTTTGATCACAATATATCACATAAATATATTGACATAACAAATCCATTATAAAAACCATTTTCAATACCAAAATACATAATATAGTATATGGTATTTATTTTATTTGAAAAACATTATGGTTTGTTGAGGAAGCCAAAGACCAAATAATACTCGCAGCGGCGGAGAAGTCGTTGTCGCCGAATACGTACGACAAAAACATTCCCATTCGTAGTTTAGTAAAACGCTTCGTATAAAAATATTCATTTTGAATAAATGTAAAAGTAAAAGGGTTTTATAAACCGTATTAAAGAAAGTGGTGTATAAAACAAAAATATGCCTCAATGAAAGGAGATTGAGACGAAGTCCCTTACCTCGGGTCCGACTTGACTCGATCGTTCTTTAACGTCCTGAATAATAAACTTGAGTTAATTTCTACTCGATTAAGAACATTTTTCAAGTTCATTATTCCTTTTATATCACTTATTACCATGTTATGAACATTATGTAGTCATTTAAGTTGATAACGGTCATTTTTCGGTATTTGGTACTTGAGTCAAAAGTGAACTTCTTACAATTACATGTTGTTCATGGGGTCAATGGTTCATTATATCTAGAATGATATTCATTATTTGGATATCATATATATAATATATATCCAGAATATACATGTATTTATAATATTACATAATCATTTAGAGGTAATAAATGAAATGCACCGTTCATGGAGATGGTAAGCTGTACGTACGCATGAACGCTACTTTCATTTCTTTGTCATATTAATGGAATTAAAACTAAATGAGAGGTATGTATATTTTAATTCCATAATTATATTATTTATTTATATGTAACATAAATCATATATAATAACTTTAAATCCATCCTTTATACATCCCAAATATGGCTTTAACGAATCAAATCACTTTGAGGGGGCGGTAGTCCGCACTTCCTAAAATGAAGATATCGCGTATACCCATAATGGAAGCCATGAAGGTGTGCCATAAATGAAAAATACAGAAGCATAAGGAAGACATAAACATATTATATATCATATATAAATATAGTGACATCTTAATGGCCACCTTTGAAGGTGTTGAATGAATATTGAACAATCATTATTTCGTGAGGTAGAAATTCGCCATCCACGGAAACAATATGTACTTTAACCATTAGATGTAGGTGTGTGTAATTGTAGCTCGAAAGATTCTTCTAAGAACATACTAGTATATTGAAGATACTGTAGTTGTTACAAAATAAATGAATAAAAAGAGTTACGGCGGTTGGAGAAGCAAAATAAAACAAAAGGACACAAGTGAAGACATTACCTTAAAATCGAGTAACTCTCATAGATTTGAGCTCAAAGGCATTCTTGGGAAGACTTCTACACAATGTGAGGCTTCTAAGAGTTATATATGGATGTGGAGAGACAAAATGGGCAGGGTTTTGCCGAGCCAATGGCTTTGTAAGTGTGGGTCAGGTGGTAGAGGTGGGGGCCTTTTATAAGAGGAGAGGAAGGGCACTCTTGGAAAGTAAAGAAATGTTACTTTATTTTAAAATGCGTTTCAGATTTAAAAGGTCCCACATTGATATAATGAAAGTATAAGGTGATAAGGGTTCTAAATATACCCAACCAATATGTTTTTTACAAGTGTAGGTCTTAGATTTTACATTTTCTTTTCATTTTATTTAAATCGTTAAATAATGAGGTAATCGCTGCATCATCATGGTGCCATAAATAATTTAATTTATTTAATGTCTAAAAATTATAAAAATCTATCATGATGTAGGAAATCTTTTTAGATTTCTAATTAATATTTATTGTCAAAAATCTGACTTGTATAACCCCATTTAAAAATTGTTTTAGTAAAACAACTCATGTTTGTGACATTTTTACTTTAACATTAAATAAAAAGAAATTAATGTTATTTTCCTTCAAAAGTGGCTCCATGGGGTCCCCAAGCTGACCCATGGATTTTCATGGTCGTCCATGACATATCCAATAAAGTTAGGACATGTGTCTAGGTCATTCCATATTATTAAAATATTATTTTTACCTTAAACTACACTAATTACATCTAATCGCGATTAAAAACTTAAAAGTTACTATTCACCAAAAAATTATTTTAATCCCATTGAACAACATTTTACTTCTTAATGACAACCATGTATGTCAGATTTTTGAAATTCAAAACACGGAGGTGGTAAATTTTCATTTAAACAAAAAATCAATTTTTATAAGTACCACTTAGTGGTTTCACTATTCATCAAAAATTGAAGTTTTTCAGAAAAATACCAAAACATCACCCTAAGATATATTTGATATTCCGAATTCAAAAATGAACTCCATTTTACCAAATGAAAAACATATAAGTTGCATTAATTAATTTAATAATTAATTCTCGCTGTCAGATCAAATAGCGTGTTTTTATGAAACAATAAGTATCAAAAGATTGACCCTAGTTTAAGTCCGATTTCAAAGTGAAATTAATTCCAACGACCACTATTGTATTTAATGGTAAAAATATATTATAGTTTCACTTTAAAACCAAATCAAAAGATAATCTGGTCATATAAATAAATTAGATTAAAAAGAGGTTTTGAATTAAAATACAACATTTTACACTATTCATTAAGAAAATGAACTTTATCGGAAAAATACCAAAAATTTTCACAAAGTAAATTTTGATGTCCCGATTCTAAATAAGAGTTTTATTTGGTCCAATAGAATGTATAAGAGTGAAAAAAAACTTTATTTAATGACGGTTCGCCATCAAAAGGTGATAAGTGAACCTTTAGTGAAAATTAGGGTATATATACCTAAAATTGAATTCTTTCCGTATTTTAAGCCTTTATCTTTTATTAGATAAATGTAAAAACATTTTAAAACATATATAATCATATTTTAGTTATTTCTATCCATTCCCACCAATACAATAGCTATGTGTTAACTACCATTTAAAATAATATTATTTTATTACTAGTGTGCAATGTAAGATTTCAATGAAACTCTTTGTTGCGTATCGGGTGTGCTATCGAACATAGCAACCCCTTTAAAGTAAAATTAATATTTATTTCGTAAAGATTAATAAATATGAAAATATATTATTCTTTATTTACCTGGGATGTTACATCCTTCCCCCCTATTGGGAATTGCGTCCTCGTAATTTTAGTCACTTATCAAAATAAGTGGGGGTATTTATCCCTCATAGCATTTTCAGATTCTCACGTTGCCTCTTCAACCATATGGTTTTTCCACAAACCTTTTACCTGGTGAATCAGCTTATTCCTTAACAATTTCTCCCTGTAGTCAAGAATCTGGACCGGTTGTTCTTTATAAGATAGGTTCTCCTCTAGCTGAACTACCTCTGGACTCAAAACATGAGATGGATCTGGCATATACATTCTCAACATCGAAACATGAAAAACATTGTGTACCTGAGATAACCTCGGAGGTAATTCCACTCTGTATGCAATTGATCCAACTCTCTCCATAATTTCATATGGTCCAATGAACCTTGGACTTAGCTTTCCTTTCTTATCAAATCGCATCACACTTTTCCCAGGAGAAACCTTGAGAAAAAAATAATCACCTACCTCGAAATATAGATCCTTCCTCTAGTTATCTGCATATCTTTTCTGTCTGCTCTGAGCTGTTCTCATGTGTTTCTGAATCAATTGAACTTTTTCTACCATCTCTTCTACCAATTCTGGTCCCATTAGCTTCCTTTCATCCACTTCATCCCAAAAAGCTGTAGTTCGACACCGCTTCCCTTATAATGCCTCAAATGGTGCCATCTGTATACTGGAATGAAAACTGTTATTATAAGAAAACTCAACCAAAGAAAGATGTTGGTCCCAACTTCCCGGATAATCCATCGAACAAGCTCGTAGCATATCCTCCAAAGTCTGTATTGTTCATTCTGACTACCCATCTGATTGTGGATGAAAAGCTGTACTAAAATTTAATTCAGTACCCAACGACTTCTGAAGGCCTTTCCAAAAGTTATAAGTAAACCTGGGATCACGATTAGATACAATGCAGAGGGGAACTCCATGCAACCTGACTATATTTTTAAGATACAATCTAGAAAGATGATATAGAGAGAAAGTATCTCGAATAGGAAGGAAATGAGCAGATTTAGTCAAGCGATCAACAATAACCCAGATTTCATTATTACCACGAGATGTCTTCCGTAATCCCACAACAAATTCCATGGTTATATTTTCCCATTTCCACTTTGGAACTGGTAAAGGCTGAAGTGTCCCTTTTGGTAACTACCGCTCTGCTTTAACCTACTGACAAGTCAAACACTTCATAGTAAAATCAACAATATCTCTTTTCATTCCATCCCACTAGTAATACTATCGCAGATCTCTGTACATCTTAGTACTTCCAGGATGAACTGAAAACGGGGAACTATGAGCCTCACATAACAACTCATTCTTCAACTGTGAATCACCAGGGACACATAATCTATTCCCAAACCTCAAAACAGAATCATTATCAATGTTGAATTCAGGAAACTTACCCTTCTGAACCAGCTCTACCTTTTTCTGCAACTCACTGTCTTCCCTCTGTGCTTGCTTAATGCTGTCTGATAAGGATGATCTCACTGATACCTGAAACAAAATAGAAGAACTTCCTGCACCAACAACTTCTATGCCAAAGTTCATCAAATCAAAAACCAAAGGATCTCGTTCCAAACGTAGCATGGTTAATGAAGCATTACTTTTTTGACTCAATGCATCAGCCACTTTATTTGCTTTTCCCGGATGGTAATGAATTGTACAATCATAATCCTTGATTAATTCAAGACATATCCTATGTCTCGTGTTCAATTCTTTCTGAGTGAATACATACTGTAAACTTTTGTGATCAGTATATATTTCACAGTTTACTCCATACAAATGATGCCTCCAAATTTTTAGAGCAAAAACAACAGTAGCTAATTCCAAGTCATGTGTAGGGTAATTTACCTCATGAGTTTTCAACAGACATGAATCATATTCCATTACCTGATCATTTTTCATAAGGACACAACCATGTCCCTTCAACAAAGCATCACTGTAGATAACAAACTCACCATTCCTAGAAGGAAGTGACAAAACTGGAGCATTCACCAATCTTCTTTTCAACTCCTGAAATCAATCATCACATTCTTTTGTCCAGATAAACTTAACACCCTTCCGAGTTAGATTAGTCATTGGACTAGATAACCGTGAAACATTTTCAACATACCTTCGGTAGTAACCTACCAAACCAAAGAAAAATACGGATCTCGGTTACATTTGTGGGTCTTGGCCATTCTTCAACAACTTTTGTTTTAGCAGGATGAACAGTTATGCCATTTTTTTAAATAATGAGACCCAGGATAGAAATTTGTTGTAACCAAAACTCACACTTTCTGAATTTTCAATACATTTTATTTTCTTTCAAGGTTTTCAAGATAACCCTTAAATGACTTTCATGCTCCTCTTTAGTTTTAGAAAACACCAAAATATCATCAATAAAAACAACCACAAACTTATCCAAGAACTCATGGAAAATTCTATTCATAAGGTCCATGAATACAATAGGTGCATTGGTTAACCCAAAAGGCATAACTAAAAATTCATAATGGCTATATCTAGTACAGAACGCAGTCTTCGGAACGTCTTCTTCTTTTACTTTCAACTGATGGTACCCCGACCTCAAGTCAATCTTCGAAAAATACTGAGCTCCCTGGAGCTTATCAAACAAATCATCGATATGAGGCAAAGTATACTTGTTCTTAACAGTAATGTTATTTAAGGCTATGTAATCAATGCAAAGTCTCATTGAGCCATCTTTCTTCTTAACAAACAAGATAGGAGCACCCCATTGTGATGTGCTAGGTTGAATGAAACCTTTATCTAGTAACTCCTGCAATTGCTTCTTTAACTCTAAAAGTTCAACATGAGCCATTCAATAAGGGGGTTTTGAAATTGGATTATAATCAGGAACTAAGTCAACAGTAAATTCAACATCCCGATCATGAATAATGCCAGGCAACTCATCAGGAAAAACATCAAGATACTCATTTACCACTGGCACATCATTAATCTGAACAGTTCCTTTATTTTCAACAATATGTTCAAGGTAACATTCATTCCATCTTTTCCTAGTTTCTCAACTTCCTGATATGTTATCAAAATCAGGGGTTCATTCTTGTACACAAACTAAAAATCATTCTGAAAAGAAACCATTTTATCTCTGCAGTCAATCTTAGCATGATAAACAGAAAGCCAATTCATTCTCAAAAATAACATCAAACTCTACTAGAGGCAAAACAATAAGGTTTGTTGGTATATTATTTCCACACACATGGATAGAAAGGTTCTTATAATTCTTTTTTGTCTCAACATTCCCTTCAGGTGTTTTTACCATAATTTCAGGATTCATATCTTGAGATGGAATTTTCAGTTTACTAGAAAACTTCTTAGAAATGAATGAATGTGTATACCCTGAATCAAACAACACATTTCCATAATCTAAACAAACAAATAGTGTACCTGATACTACTTCATTCGATGGCCCAACATCTCCTGAAGTAGTTGCAAAGGATTTCACCACTCCTTTCTGCTTGTAGTCTGGCTACTTTCCCTCAGTTGAGTTCTTCATTAGACACTCATTTTCATAATGACCCATTTCATTACACTTAAAACATCTTACCGCTGGCTTTTCATTGCCTGCTTAATCATCTTCCTTACAGTTACGAGCAATATGACCTGACTTACCACATCGAAAGCACTTTCCAGTCTTGGATAAACATTCTCCAGGATGCATTTTACCACACTTCTCACAGGATGGATATTTGGTTTTCTTACCTCCTTGCTTATTTGATGAATTCTTCCCCTTTGTCTGCCAACTGGACCTCTTATTATGTCGTTTGTCAAAGAACACCTGATTTCGGAAAATTCCTTTTCCACCTTCTCCACACATCGAACAAGTTTTTCATAACTTTTGAACTCACGAGAATCTAAAGCCCTTCGATACATTGGCTTTAACCCTGAGTAATAATGGTTTATTTTACTATCAAGATCTCGTATGAAGTTTGGAGCATACCTTTCCAATCGAGTGAAATTTTCTTCATAAGCAGCCACTGATTCATCCTCCTACCTCAATTCTAGGAACTTTTTTCCATCCTAAGACGAACCACCTTAGGAAAATTTTTCTCAAGAAACATACCATTAAATTCGTCCCAGTTAATATCATCAATCTCATCACTATCCCTGATATTTTTCACCATCGACCACCACTGATCAGCTTCACCTTCAAAACGGTAAACATCAAGACTAACCTTTTGATGTTTTGAATACCCCATGACATCAAAAATCTTCTACAGTGCTTTAATCCACCCTTCAGCTTTCACAGGGTCAGATGATCCTCTAAATGATGGGGGATGTAGCCTCATGAAATGTTCCACCACTGACATATTCCTCTGCGGTTGATCTGACTAATCTCGTGCATGGATACCACCACTATTTATAGCATGAGTCAACTGTTCCATTACTGTAACAAACTATTCAGTTCTGATTCCGACCATCTCAGGTTACTGATTTGGAAGGTTTTCTTCCTCCTAATATCGTCCCAACATAGATACTTTGTTTCCTCTACGGAAAACCATTATGAACATAGAAATATCTTAGGAGAAGCAACATGGTAATCTTTAAATGCTATATCATTTTAGTCATACCATAAATTAACTTATAATTTAACAATTTTCTAACTCCTAAAGTTGTCTAAACAGAACTATGATACCAACTATGAGGCCCCAGCGTTAAACCTTACTTAATATTGAATTAAATGAATAATTCTCATTGAGGATCTTTTCAGGTTTAGAGTTTTAGAGAATTAGAACATAACTATTACATCTCAAAAGATTACAAAGTAGACACTTCTACTAAGTTTCCATAGAATAAAAAAACTCTTAAAAAGAAACATGTCGACTTCCATGTTTTATATAACATGACTTTCCATTGATCCCATCCTTGACCTTATTCCACATTAAGTCCTGTGAAAAATATTTCAAAAAAACTTGGGGTGAGCATAAAAAGCTCAGTAAGGGATACACAACGAATGAAAAATATTAGTTTATCAAAACAACATGTAAACCATGTATACTTTAACAAAGTAATAATTTTCACCTTTATGAAGTAGTAAAAACTATTCACTGAATAAAAGATCATTACTTACCCTTTTGTAACCAAAATATTACCATAAAACCTGTATAAAGATCACATAACATATAAAGGTAACTTGGGACATAAACATACTTGAGTGGAATAACCATACGGTCGACTTCCACACATATCACTTAATGGAATAGCCATACGGCCGACTTCCATACCCAATGAATTGGAGGTTATAACGTAACCACCCTTCCTGGTATTCACGACACCACCCGTCATATGGTTTATCACGTAACCACCCGTCAAATGTCCACGTACCATTATAAAATCATAAGACATAAAACAAATATAATGGAAAGAAAAAATTTCCACACTTTGATCAAAATATATCACATAAATATATTGGCATAACAAATCCATTATAAAAACCAATTTCAATACCCAAATACATAAAAGTGTATATGGTATTTATTTCATTTTAAAAACATTACGGCTTGTTGAGGAAGCCAAAGACCAAATAATACTCGCGGCGGCGGAGAAGTCGTTGTCGCCACATACGTACGAAAAAAACATTCCCTTTTTTCATTTAGTAAAATTCTTCGTATAAAATGATTCCTTTTGACTAAACGTAATATTAAAAGGGGTTTATACACCATATTAAAGAACGTGGTGTATAAAACAAAAATATGCCTCAATAAAAGGAGATTGAGACGAAGTCCCTTACCTCGGGTCCGACTTGACTCGATCGTTCTTTAACGTCCTGAATAATAAACTTGAGTTAATTTCTACTTGATTAAGAACCTTTTTAAAATTCATTATTCCATTTATATCACTTATTACCATGTTATGAACATTATGTATTCATTTAAGTTGATAACGGTCATTTTTCGATATTTGGTACTTGAGCCAAAAGTGAACTTCTTACAATTACATGTTATTCGTGTGGTCAATGGTTCATTATATCCAGAATTATATTCATGATTTGGATATCATATATATCTAATATATCCATAATATACATGTATTTATAATATTACATAATCATTTAGAGGTATGAAATGAAATGCACTGTTCATGGACACGGTAAGTCGTACGTACGCATGAACGCTACTTTCATTTCTTTGTCATATTAATGGAATTAAAACTAAATGAGAGGTATGTATATTTTAATTCCAGAATTATATTCATCATTTATATGTAACATACATCATATATAATAACTTTAAATCCATCCTTTATATGTCCCACATATGGCTTTAACGAATCAAATCACTTTGAGGGGGCGGTAGTCCACACTTCCTAAAATGAAGATATCATGTATACCCATAATGGAATCCATGAAGGTGTTCCATAAATGAAGAATACAGAAGCTTAAGGAAGCCATAAGCATATTATATATCATATATAAATATAGTGACATCTTAATGGCCACCTTTGAAGGTGTTGGAAGAATATTGAACAATCATCGTTTCGTGAGGCAGAAATTCGCCATCCACGGAAACAGTATGTTATTTAACCATTAGATGTAGGTGTGTGTAAGTATAGATCGAAATAATCATAAAAAAACATCCTAGTATATTGAAAATACTTTCTTTGTTACAAAATATATGAATAAAAAGATTTTAGTGGGTTGGAGAAGCAAAATAAAACAAAAGGACACAAGTGAAGACATTACCTTAAAATCGGGTAACTCTCTTAGATTTGAGCTCAAAGGCTTCCTTGGGAAGCCTTCTGCCAAAAGTGAGGATTCTAATAGTTAGATAGGGATATGGAGAGACAAAATGGTCAGGGGTTGGCTGAGCCAAAGGCTTTGGAGGTGTGGGTGAGGTGGTAGAGGTGGGGGCCTTTTATAAGAGGAGAGGGGAACTCTTGGAAAGTAAAGAAATGTTACCTTATTTTAAAATGAGTTTCGGATTTAAAAGGTCCCACATTGATATAAGTCTAGGATAAGGTGATAAGGGTGAGAAATATACCCAACCAATAGGTTTTTGACAAGTTAGGTCTTAGATTTTACATTATCTCTTCATTTTATTTAAATCGTTAAGTAATGAGGTAATCACTGCATCATCATGGTGCCATAAATAATTTCATTTATTTAATGTCTAAAAATTATAAAAAAATATCATGATGTAGGAAATATTTTTATCTTTCTAATGAATATTTATAGTCAAAAATATGACTTTTATAACCCCATTTTAAAATTGTTTTTGTAAAACAACTCATGTTTGTGTCATTTTTACTTTAACATTAAATAAAAAGATATTAATGTTATTTTCCTTCCAAAGTGGCTCCATGGGGTCCCCAAGTTTACCCATGGATTGTCTTGGTCGTCCATGACATATCCAATAAGGGTAGGACATGTTTCTAGGTCATTCCATATTATTAAAACATTATTTTTATCTTAAACTACACTAATTACCTCTAATCGCGATTAAAAACTTAAAAGTTACTATTCACCAAGAAATTATTTTAATCCCATTGAACCACATTTTACTTCTTAATGACAACCATGTATGTCAGATTTTTGAAATTCAAAACCCAGAGGTGGTAAAATTTCATTTAAAAGAAAAATCAGTTTTTATAAGTACCACTTAGTGGTTTCACTATTCATCAAAAATTGATGTTTTTCAGAAAAATACCAAAACTTCACCCTCAGTTATATTTGATATTCCGAATTCAAAAATGAAGTCCATTTTAAAAAATTCAAAACATATAAGTTGCATTAATTAATTTAATAATTAATTCCCGCTGTCAGATAAAATAGCGTGTTTTTATGAAACAATAAGTATCAAAAGATTTACACTGGTTTAAGTCTGATTTCAAAGAAAAGTTAATTCCAACGACCACTATTGGATTTAATGGTAAAAATATATTCTAATTTAACTTTAAAACCAATTCAAAAGATAATATAATCATATAAATACATTAGATTAAAAAGTGGTTTTGAATTAAAATACAACATTTTACACTATCCATTAAAAAAATGCACTTTATCAGAAAAATACCAAAAATTTACACAATGTAAATTTTGATGTCCCGATTATAAAGAAGAGTATTTTTTGGTCCAATAGAATGTATAATAGTGGAAAAAACTATATTTAATGATTGTTCTCCATCAAAATGTGATAAGTGAACCTTTAGTGAAAATTAGGGTATATATGCCTAAAATTGAATTCTTTCCGTATTTTAAGCCTTTATCTTTTATTACATAAATGTAAAAACATTTAAAAAACATATATAATAATATTTTAGTTATTTCTATCCATTACCGCCAATACAACGGCTATGTGTTAACTACCATTTAAAATAATATTATTTTATTACTAGTGTGCAACGTAAGATTTCAATGAAACTATTTGTTGCGTATCGGGTGTGCTATCGAACATAGAAACACATTTAAAGTAAAATTAATATTTATTTCATAAATATTAATAAATATGAAAATTTATTATTCTTTATTTACCTGGGATGTTACATTATGCCGCTTGTATGGATGAAATTTCTTGTTTATAGTTGACAATTGCATTTTAGTAAAAAAAAGTGGCATACTCAATACTAAGGAAGCACATTATGATTGCTTTTATACTTTAAAAAATTATCCATAAGTCATTTTTGACATTTAGGAATCATTCACACCTTAATCCAACACACAATGTGACTAGTATTACTCCAAGTTCATCTTGTTCTTCAAAATACAAATTAATATTACTAAAAAAACAATACCAATACTCAAAAATGAGAAAAAACAGTTGTATTGATTTGGTACAGTAGTAAAACAATCCATAAGTCATTTGTGATGTATTGGAATGATCAGAACCACAATCTGATGCATGGTGTGATTGGTATAACTCCAAGTGACCGTTATGAGTTTAAAATTGATATTCTAACACAAAAAATATCCACTCACTTAAAGACAAAAAAATACGATCATATTTTCTTGATAAATTGTTAAAACAATTCATAATTCATTTTTGATGTGTATGAATCATTCTCATGTCAAACCAACACATAATTCCACCATGATGGATTAAAGTGTGTGTTTATAGTTTAAAATTACAGTTTAGTAAAAACAGATGTGGTGTGCTAAAAATTGAGGAAATACATTATGATTTTTGGATACATTATTAAAACCATCCATATTTAATTTTAGAAATGGAGGAATCAGACTAACATCAATCCTACACATGGTTTTACTGATATGACTCCAAGTGAATCTTTTTCTTCAAAATTGACATTAATTTTAGATATAAACTAACATACATATTCAAAACAAAAAAAAATTATATTGTTATTGGACATTAAGAAAGTAATCCATAATTCATTTTTGACATGTAGATGTCAGCCTCAACTTAATCTAAGGCACAATGTGAATTGTATAACCCAAAGATCCCATTATCGATTTAAAATTGACATTTTAATACAAAAACGTTACACTCACTGAAAACCAAGGAAACACACTCATATTGACATGATAATTTGTTAAAATGATTCATAATTTATTTTTGATGTGTATAAATCATTATCAAATCAAACTCACCCAAAATTCCATCTATATTGTTTGAAGTGAATGTTTCTAGATTAAAATTCCATTCTTGTAAAAAAAATTGGTATTATAAAAACGGAGGAATGGAATTTTAATTATTTTGATAATTTAGTAAAATGATAAATAAGTCATTTAGGTTGTTTTGGAATTAGCCGCACCTCAATCCGACACACGACATGTCTAGTATGACTACAAGTGCATATTTTTATTAAAAAATAACATTAATTTCATTGAAAAGCAACTAACAAACCCAAAAAACAAGAAAAATTCATTCATAATGTTTTAATAATTTTTTAAAATGATCCATAAGTCATTTTACACATTTAAAAATCAAACAATTCTTAATCTGATGCACGGTGAAACCGGTATGTCTTCAAGTTCCTATTATCAGTTTCAATTTTTTATTTTAATACAAAAAGTGGATCTTACTAAATAGGGATAACATTCTTTGATAGTAATGATAATTTCAGAAAATTATTCATAAATAATTTTTTACATGTATGAATTAGTTTCATACAATACCTACACATGATGCCACCTGTATGGATGAAAGGGAGTGTTTCTAGTTTAAAATGACATTTTAGTAAAAATCAAAATTGGCATATTCAAAACCGAGTACAAACATTCTTATTGTTTTGATGATTTATTGAAATAATCCATAAGTAATTTTTGATATTTAGAAATTATCCTAACCTCAAACAGACACATGATGTAACTGATATGACTCCAATGAATCTTTTTATTCAAAATAGACACTAATTTTATTGAAAAAATACATACATTCTCAAAACCGAGAAAACACATTCGTATTGTTTTGGAAAATTAGGAAAATGATCCAAATGCAATTTTTAATGTACAGAAATCATCCGCACCTCAATATGACACATGGTGTGACCTATAAGACTCCAAGGTCTTTTTTTATTCCAAACTAACATTAATTTTAGTAAAAAAACAATTGTCGTAATCAAAACCAATAGAACACATTCTTGTTGTTTTGGTACATTATGAAAATTATTCGTAAGTAATTTCTGTAGTATATGAATTAGTCACACCTCAATTCAACTCACAGTGGCACATGTTTGACTCAAATTATTCCTTTTTTTTGAAAATGTATATTATCATTCCTAAAAAATAATTAACATACTCTATTATATTTTTTTTTCTTGTATTTGTGTTAGAATATTTATTTCATTTAAATTTAGTGTTTTTATTATTTTTTTAATTTATATTGTTGTTTCTAGTGATGCATTGTGTTTTTATAGCACACTGCACATATTTCTGGTGTTTCATTGTGTTGTAGCATCACACTACAGTTTTTCCTTTATCAGTGATACTAAAAAAGCTGACAATGTTATCCTTTATCATTACTTTTTAAAGTGATATCAAATGCATCCTTATCCATGCTTCAAAATGCACTGATAAATAGTCTCTTTATAAGCTCTAAATAAAAGAACTGATAAATGGCGTCTTTTATCAACACCTTTAAAATCGTTGATAAAAAGTATGCTTTATCTATGATTTTGTTTATGCTGATAAAGCTACAATTTATAAAAACTATTCTAGTGATAATAAAATCTTTGTCTTTTATCCATGCTGAGGTAGTTTGCTCTTTTCGAGCACTAATAAAGGCATAATCTAGCACTATTAAAGGTATGTTTCTTAGTAGTGATGTATGGAGAGTGGAATGACTAAATATTTTTCAATGGGTGGGAAAATTTCCATTAATGAATAAGGGCTAAATTTTATTCCCTTATATCCAATCCCCATAACATTTTTAATGATTCCATGAAAGATAAATTTGTATCTCCATAGTCTTAATGTATCTAAAACCATAAACTGCGAAGTGTAAGATGTGAAATTATGAGTGCCAACAAAACTCCCCTTCCACCCTTAGAATGGGATTATATCATAATGAAAAGAATATAATTCTAAGGTAAATATAGATTACTTTTCTGCATATCTAAACATCTGAATGGATATGATACAGAGCCCCAAGAGAGAATTTTTCCATAGTATGTTGACTAAATAATTTCATATTCTATCAATACGAGGCTTCTAACCATGAATAATTGGATGAATCCAATATAGGAAGTAGCATTGTATTGGTGAATGGATACCCTAAAATTGGAATGAATTTGAATTCTAGAATGGAATAGGGATTGGGTGAAAAAGAAATTGTGACTGGATCCAAAGTAAGGTACTTCAACATCACTACATATCCCATGAGAATGGGAATCAAGTTATATATAGTTATGAAATATTCCATTGTACATATCAAGCTAATTCATAGGGAACATAGGTTCACATATGAGGAACTCTATGATAAATTTCCTTTCATTGATCTTGATCATTATTAGGAAGTGGAATGTCACTATTTTATGATGACATCCTCGGAAGAGATCCATATTCTGGGGGGGACATGTTGCTCAGATCATCCATGACACTCATACGTTGTGCGTAATACTAAAAAGATATAATTTCTTAGATTTGTTTGCCTAACATACAACATGTTTCTATTTGAGGATTTTTTAGGATTTCAAAATGACATGAAATTATTCATTCATGCACCTTATCAAGTAGTCTAGAGATTATATGATTTTCAAGGAAAATTTTGAAATGGTATCCTTCTTGAATTAAAAATATCTATCTTTTTTTCTAAGTTAGGGGATTTAGGGAGCATAGATTGAATTTTTCTAAGGCCATATAGTGGGTCCCTCAATCTTTGTATCTTATCATTTATTTTTTTCTAACTTTTTCCTATTCTTTAAATGGAGAATAAATACCATGAAAGGAATTGAGTTTTACTCTTATCACATTCTTACAGGTCTTCATGAAGACATGTTTTTATACCATTTCTGTTATATAAATTCCCAATATTTTTGTAATCAAAAAAAAAGTATGTCCAGAAAATAGAAAGTTAACTTTTTTATAGGATTTCCTTATCTGGTCTTCATCCTTGAAATCATTATGTATCATTCTATTGGTTGTTTTATGGCCATTCAAGATAGACCATTGTAGTTGTTTAGATTAGGGTAGTTTAGATCAGAATTGTCTTGGCATTTACTTTAGGGTCTTCTATTTTATAAATTCTATTAATGTAGTTCAGTGTCTTTTAGCTCGGCCCTTATATATACTTTAGTTTAAGGTATTCTAGATTGAACCCTTTTGTGCTATTGTTTTGGGTCTTCTAGATTTAACCACATATTTCATTGTGGTTTAAGGTCCTCTAGATAGGACTTTGAGAAGCCATGTGGATTAATGCCTTACTTCTAGGACTTGATTGATGAATATGGAATGGTGTCATACATGTAAGGGAAAACCCATAACACCCTACGGTTCTTGGTTCTACTGTGGTGTTTCTAGGGATTAGGATGATTGGATCTACTTTCTTATAAGGAAGAGATAAATCTGGTTGGTAGGTCACAACCCTTATGCATCATCAGTTTGGAAAACATGGGGTATCCACTCTATCTGAAAGTACATCAAAGATTTATGGGGTATATTGGATCAAGGTGAAATACTAGGTATTGTAGGTCCACATTGATAGTTGGAGTATGGGTTATATATGTCAAAAGACGAAAGTTTGTGTAAGTGAGTATGGGAAGTGGAATATATGTCGGGGATGACCCAAAACAGCATGAGGATCCTGGTTCCACAACAGTGACATCGAGGCTCATGAGGATTGGAGTTCCATTCATGCAAGGAAGAGATTCCTATAATTGGTAGGTTAAATCCCTTATGCATGAGTATATAGGTCATATATGTATGACCGATTATATTTGATCCCCACTCATTTATGAGTACCATGGATTATTTTAAAAGACTCAAGGATCCATCCTATGAGGTTTGGTATGGAAGAAAAGCTACATAGAAAGTGCTCTGGCACCCTAGGGATATTTAACTCCCAATAAAAAGCATCATCCAAAAGCCATGTGGTTAAAAATCATGAGGTGTGGTCCATCAATTTTATGGGAATGTAGTGTCACATTCCTTCTTTAATAAGTTGTATAAAAAATGGTGACTTAATGTCGAGATTCCAAATCTTCATGATTTTCATGGTCTAGAAAATTTTTAATAATGGTCCAAATTGAACATGTCATGTGTAATGATAAAGAAAAATCATACCTGGAATGACTCTGAACAACAACAAGTTTTGGGTTCTACCACAGTGACGTTTGACTAACAAGAATTATAAATCCATTTATATTTGGGCCAAAATGACTCATATTTTTAGGTCAAAGACCTTATTAATCAATAGAAATAACAAAGAGAGAGTTATCTTTTCATTTTTAAGGGGTATGAAAGGTTTCAAATGAAAAAAGGTTTTAACTCATGATGTGTGGTTTTTGGAAAACGTAATATTTCATAAGGGTTAGAGTACCAAAAACATTGTGCCACCACCGGGTGAACACATTATCACGACATAGATATGTGAGAAACTATTACTCTAACTTCTTTATAGAACAATGGTCAATAGATTGTAGAATAAATTTTACTGGGGATTAAATGGGACCCTATGATCATTATGAAATATATATTCACACCATATTTTTACCTAATATATAGAGGTGATGATTTTATCAAGTGAATACTTGACTTTTTCTCAAGCTTCCTTTAGTGGGGTTTCAACATGAAAAGTTTTTTGTTGTTTTTGCTACCAAATTAAGTACATGGAATTTGATCCATTATAAGATATATTTTAAGGTTGTACAAATTTTCCCATAGTGTAGGTGGCTTTAGTTCATGACACACAAGGACATGATATGGGGGATGTTAAAAAAGAGCCCAATTAAGATACCCAAGGTCAAGAGAACTCCAACATCCTTTTGAGTGAGTGACTATTTTTTAAAAAATGGATTATGTTTATAATTTCATCAGTAATGGTATGAGAAAATCATGTTAGGGAAGACCCAGAACACCCTCAGGTGATTAGTTATACCACATTAACGTTGGGCTCAGAAGAATTATAAATCATTTTATATAGGGCCATGATATCTCTGGTTAGTGAGTTCAAACACTTATACATCAATAGAATGGTTGAATTAAGGGATAAATGTTCCTATCCAAGGTCCATAAATGGTTTTCAACAAACATTAGGTTCTCAATACATGAAGTGTGGTATACTTATTGAGGTTCTTTAAAGAATAGAGAAACCGCATCACACTCTGGCTCACTGAGGAATAGAACATTTGGTACATTGATAAGAGATGATGATGGGTAATGGTATGAATAGTTTAAGATCATGTATTGGGGATGTAATCTCTTCTGTGGAGTTTAAAATCTTGTGGTAATTACATTTTCAATATAGTTTAACATCATTTAGTGAGGACATATTTGTTGTTCTATTTCAATGTCGTGCGATCAGTATGTTTTCCTTGTGGTTTGACGTCTTGTCGTAAGTACATATTTGTTATATAATTTAAATTTTATGATACTTGGATGTCTTACTTGATGTTTAACATTATTTCGTAAGGATGTGGGAATTATCATGAACAAATGTAAAATATATATTACATGCACAAAGAGTCCTCACATAGATCTGACTCATACGTGGGAAGAATGGGCTCATATAGCTCATCCCTTATGAAGTTGGGGAGCATATTTTATCATTTTTTAGCTTGGACAAGGATTTGATATATGAGAATCACTATGTAGCCTAATATGAAAGAATTAATACACACATACTTATTAAATAATAAACTTTCAATGCACCTCTAACCCACACATATTGGTTGGAAATTTTACCATTGATTTTTTTAGTTGGGCCTATGATTTGAGATTCTAGACGTCACTATGAATCTTTTGATGACAAGAATCATGCCACATGTAGGAATGGAGGAAAATTGTAGTTTAATATCATGTCGAAAGGAGATAAACCCCTCAATGTGAAAATGGTGATTTTTTATGGACCTAAGGATGTAAATCGGGGAATCACATCATATCCTACGTTAATAGTAATCAAGCCACATGTAGTTCTTGAAATAAGGTATTACTATATATGTCTGGAAAGTACACAGGGAAGGGGGATTTTTTTTATGTTTCCTTATCATGGATGGACCCAGGGGTGGACACTAATGCATCAATATGTTACTTTTGATGTTAACAATCATGTCACACAATGTTCTTGAAAGAGGGTGTGGTGGGAGACCAACAACAAGTATAGTTTCTCTCTCTAGAGAGGTCTATAACAATATTTTGTTTTATGTATGGAAATGGTAATTAGTTATTCAATTTAGTTTCTTGTAGTGAGAAATCATGGTATAAATTTCAAGGACTTGAATTCAAGACCACAATAACACTATCACAAGATAATATGACTTGTTTATATATTCAATCCCCTACCTGAATAGCTAATATTGCATGAGCAATACTCGGGGTGAGAAACAAGGAATGAACATGGTTACTCTCGACAAGAAGAGGATACTAAATCATGGACATGGGTCATTTTTTATCAGGTGGTGGATCGACCAAGATATAAGATAGAGGTTTCCCTATGTATCACATTGAAAATTAGAATCAAACCATACATAGTTCTTAAAACCTATGCAGTTTAATGTCATTCGGAAAGGACATCATCCATGCAGTTTAACATCATGCAGTAAGACTGTAGGTCAAATGATGTGAATCTAGTTGAACCATTGGTGGATCGATGTAGTTAAAAATTATGTAGTGAAGTCATATACCATGTAGTTTAATGTCATATGTTAAGGAAGAGGGTCACCAAATGTGAAATAAAATGAATATCATTATTAGTCCCAAGACTAGAGGTTTGGGCATCACTATGTATCCTATGATGATAGGAATCAAGCCACATGTAGTTCATGGATGAAGATATTGCCTATGTGGACCTAAATCACATAAATGTATGGAAAAAATTCATCCTTCTTTAGAACAGGTTTATCTTGTGTGTGATGAGTCATTAGTGAGATAGTTTTTTCCATGCAGTTTAACATCATGTTGTGAGGATGATCTTGTTTAATTTAATATAATGAATACAAGAAGAGAGATGTGGTGAAGTTTAACATCCTAATTATAGTATCCATTATGTAGAGATTAAATTCATGTGGTTAGGAAGAACTATGTATTGTTCAATGTCATCCGGTTAAGACAAACTCGATATTGTTTGACATCATGTGTTCAGGAAAAACTCAATTTATTTTAATTCCATGTGGTTAGGAAAGACTCCATACAGTTTAACATCATATGGTTTAGAAGGAATCAGTATAGTTTAACATTAGTTTGTTAGGATGTGATTCATATATTTTAACATCTTGTGGTTAGGAAGTGGTCTATACAGTTTAATATCATTTGTTCAGGATGAAATCTATACAGTTTAACGTTATGTTGTTAGAAAAACCTCAATATAGATTAATTTCATGTGGTGAGGAAATTATCTATACATTTTAACATCATATGGTTTGGAAAAAAACTGTTCCATTAAATTTTATGTGGTTAGAATTAACTACATATAGTTTAATGTCATGTGGTTAGGACGTGCACTGTACAGTTTAATGTCATGTGGTCAGGATGAACCTTGTATAGTTTATCATCATACTGTTAGGATGAACTCCTTAAAATTTAACGTTATGTGGTTACGAAGAACACTGGAACTCATTTTTTGACCCATTTGGGATCTTTTAATTAGAAGTGGCAACGGGTATGGGCATGTTTGGCAGCTTAATTTCAGATAACACTCTCCATATATTTATTTTATATATGTATTCATCAGAGATATATGTATTTACCTTTCTAGGCCACAAAGGTTGCCTCTCTGGGTCTCCTACTAACCTTGATGAAGTGATACTGATTATTTATTTGGGCATTATATATGGTTAACGCTAGTAGTTTGATTACATTTCTAGACAAAGTTTGATGATATTTTTTCTGGCCATTTTCTATATGACGATTTCAGATATTTTGAGAACCTCTCTATACAACGGTGTCTAGTAAAGTGGTGGATTTCCTCTTCCGATGGATAGATCACTATAGGGAGGTTGACCATGGATGATTTCAAGAGTAGAATCTATAAAATAAATGTATACGCTACCATGAAGAGTACTATCATGATAATGATCGCCTTAGACTTTAGCTGAATAGTGAACCCTTGGGGTGTTGGGAATGTGTCTCGAACAACATCAAGGTAACATAGAATTGAGTCTGTCAGAGTTATGATCCTCACTTAGCATCGTGGGTAGAATATATCTTGATGCTTTTTGGGTTTGATCAGGGATAAAGCCTACTATATGATAGCTGTTGGAATCCATTGATAACCATATAGTGCGGCAGGAATATGATCCCGTTGCTAAGAAGAAACTACAATATTCACATGATCTTCTCTGAAATGGTTATGAGCGTATCTAGAGGCATGTTATACTCTCACTTCATGGGAATTTTCTAGAATGGGTATATGATCCTAATCAGGGGATTGGGAATATTTTTGCTATTCTTCAATGATAGGAGTATGATCCCATACTGACGAATGTGTCACTCTTACATGGTAATCCCTTTTTTGAACATGAATATAAAACTGGTTCGTATATGGATTACAAATTAATATTTTGACCGACCAATGGAACAAGAGTTTAGATATGAGCCTCCTCCTATAATGTATTAGGATATTTTTAGCATCTTTTTTTTGATAGAAATATGAGCATATCCTGAGCCATGTTCCTCTCTCACTTGGTGAGCCTCGACCATATCAGTGATATGATCCCAACCACGGGCCTTTAGAGTATGACGTTGGTCTTTCTCCATTATGGGTATGATTCTATCCCACGGTATCTTCACTCTCACTCTATGAACGGAGGCTAGTGCGGGGATATGAACATGATTCCAGGCCTCAGGAATATGAAAATGTTATTTTGAGAAAATAATATGATCCTATCCGAAGTAATTTTATACTTTGAAATGGTGATATTGAGTTTTAATAGGGATATTATGCTAATCCTCATATTGTTTCCATTACCAGAATATACTGACAATCCTCTTGGAAGGGTATAAGGATTTACACTTTCTATTGGGTATCATCTTCTTCATACAGATTAGATTGTTGCCTTTATCTGAATATTGGGATAATAATGTAATCCTATACCTGCATCTTGACTATAATATATCATCAAGGATTCTCTATATGGGTAACAAATCATCATAAATTCAATAGGGTTTGCACAAGAATTTATACACGTATACAAAGATATTTTGGCTAATGCCATCTATAGAAGTGGGGATATACACCCTCTCCTATCCTTTTTTCACCTTCATAATTTTCCACTGGATTTTTGTCATTGGAGCCTGAATTTATACCTTCCCCCATGATTGATACTCATATATGATGCAAGAAATTGTTTTAACTGGAAGGGGTCTGGGCCTTCTCTCTCTTGTCCTCATATTTATATATTTGACAAGGATTACTTTATGATCAAATATAAATTTTTTGCGGAGTTAATCTATTAGAGTACTCCCCCATCCAGTGCATTAGGGGTATTAATGATTATTTGATATATTTGGGTTAAAACTATTATGATATCAGTAGTGATTCTGGAAACTGAAATTCACACAAGATGCTTATGATATCTACTAGGGATTAAAATGCTACACTATTTTTCAACTTATGAATCGTGCATGTTTTTGGTAGATTATCATTACGGGGTAAGGATGTGAATATGTGTGGATAGTCTAGGATATAGGATCTATATATTCATATATATCACATTAGGATTATAATCAAGACATACTTTGTTCTACAAAATCAATTCAATTTTCATGTCTTGTGAAAGGGACATCAGCCATGTAGTTTAACGTCTTGTGGTAAGGATGTAAATATAAGTGAACGGGATAGTATATAGGATCCAAGATTCGATATATATATATATATATCATTAGGATGATAATAAAGACAGATGTATTTCCATAAGACCTTTTCATTTTAATGTCATGTAGAAAGGTCATTAGTTGTGTAGTATAAAATCATGTGGTAAGGACATGAAGATTAGTGGCTTATCTAAGGTATAAGATCCAAGTGTCCCTATGTATCTCATTATGATGAGAATAAAGTCTTATATAGTTCTAGAAAACACATGTAGTTCAATGTTGTGTGGAAAGGAAATCAGTCATTCGGTTTAATTTCTTTTAATTAGGATGTGATTATGAGTTGGTTGGAATAGATATAGGATCTATGTGTCCCTACGTATCCCATTAGGATGAGAATCAATCAGTAAACATTTCTATTAATTCCAAGAAATTTAATTTCATCCATAATGGAAATCATCCATACAGTTTAACATCTTTCTTTAAGGATGTGAATATAAGTTGTAAGGCCATGATATTTGATCTTAGTATCCTTACATGTCTCATTAAAATGAGATCAAGCCGTATGTAGTTATAGAAAACCTATGTAGAACAATGTCATGTGGAAATGACATTAGCCGTTAAGTTTAACATATTGTGGTGATGATGTAAATATAAGTGGTTGGGCTAGGATATATGATCCATACACCCCATCATATATCATTAGGATGATAATAAATCCATGCATAGTTTTAGAAAACTCATGCAGTTTAATGGAGTGCAGAAAGGACATCAACCATGGAGTTTGACATCTTTTGGTAAGGACGTGATCCATGCATTTTAAAATCATATGGTAGGGATGATGTCCAGGTAGTTTGATGTATTTTGGTACGGAACATTTTCATGTAGGTTGATGACATGTGGAATCGATGGTGACCATGGATTTTAACATCTTATGATAAAGACAACAACCATGATGTTTAACATCATATGGTAAGGATGATGACCATGTAATTTAATGGCATACTATATGGCTAAGTGTGAATAACATATCAGGAGAGTGGCTCCTCCAGTATGTCTTGAATAACTCTTTTGCATATTTCGTCAGTTTTGGGGTCCTTAAACACTATCAATCCTTCATTTACCTAAATTTTTAACCAATCCATGATGACAAATAATCTCTCTATTGTGTGCACGAGACATAGATGGTAGGGGAAATAGTTTTCATGGCCTCTCAAATATTATTTGTTGCCATTCCTTATAATTGTGAGTTCCAAAAATCCATTTTCTTTGTAATAATCAAAATATATGGAGGCATTATTTGTTTTGAACGAATAAGTTATGTTCATTCTTTCATTGAATGATGGTGATTCATCCTAGGGAGGTATGTGCATCAATCTCTTCTGCATAATTGGTATGTTATTTTTAGGGTGATTAGAACACAAGACTGGTGATTTAGTGGACAATGGTTCCAAAACCCCATGTCCATTTGCGACTGAAAACGGTCCTTAATAGAAAATAAACCTTCTATTTTGTTCCTGAGACATCATTGGTTGGGTAAATGATTTTCATAGCCTTCCATCTATGCCCCGTATGGATTTATAATCACCAGGATAACTATCAAACCATTTTCCAGAGAATAGTTAAAATGCTAGGGATTATATCTATATTGGAAGGGATATACATTTTTTTGTGCCCTCAACAGATGGGGAAAATGTTTCTTCTCCCGCATGTCAATTATAAATCTATTTATATGGATGCATGAATGTTTATTGAACCCTCTGTAAGTGGTATCTGTATTTATTTATTCAGGGGTAGGTGTTGAATCATTTGTGGTCTTGGATGATTTAGACACATCACACTAACTAATTGATCCCAACTCTCCTGGAGGTTTTGTGGAACCATATGGTGTTCGATGGTTTCGAAATATCTATGATGAGGATGTGGAAAATATAGAAATTCTTCTAGACCTGTCGTCTTGGGAGAGGTGGAACAATTTATGGATTTTTCATGATGTGGGGTTGAAAAGGACAAAAATTCCCCTAGTCATGTTGGCTAGGGAACTCCACTGCAAGGTGGTCTTCTATAAGTAGGTACAGATTCATCATCCTGAGGTAGAGACCTCAGGAATATTCCAAAAAATATTTCCTATAGATCACTATTTGACTATTTTTGTTTGGTGATCCATTATACTAAAGCAATTTTCTTATCATCATCAAGGATTGGGATGGAAGGATCAAGGAAAACACACTCTCCTCTATTGGTGGTAGGGTGACTGGATTATGACGGGAGTTCCAAAGTGGGCCCCTGAGAAAAAATCCACTACATCACTAGCCATTTTATCCATTATAATTACCCTATTAAATACTAACATGATCAAAATCACCCTCTATAGATTCATCAAGGATACCTATGATCATTTCTTCCATGCCAAAGATGAAAAATAATTCCACCGGTTGTGACTCAGATGACTACATAAGTGTATGATTAAATACTTCAAGGGTGTTTTCATCACAATAGGATAGGGAGTCCTACGATCTTCTTGATATATCATTGACTTTTACATAGGCAGGATAATGTTCCTCATCGATGTAGTTTCTTTTTTAGCGGTTCGGTACCAAGTGTACAGTTTGAGGGGTTGGTGTCGATGACACCGGTTGAGGGGTCAGTTCCCATTATACCACTTAAGGGGTCAGTTCTAATTGTACCATTTGAGGGTTATATGTCTGTATTTCTTATGATCCTTGTGTAAAATATGATAAAACTCCCCACCATCCCTATACGATGTGGTACTTCATAGGATTCCACAGTTCCCAAGGCAAGTTGTGATGAAGTCAGAAGCTCCTAACTAGAGATGATCTAAGATTCATTGTGGTCCACAATTGGGACACACCAGTAGGAGTATGATAGATTGATGGTAGAAGGGATATAAATCTTTTTTGATGTTGAATTGATTGGACACCTATGGAATACTCTCTTACCGGATTCACCTACTTGGGAAATTGGTGTCGGCACAGCCTCCTATAAAACTCCTTATGGAATCATGGTCATATGGTGATGATTATGACTAGAATGTATGGAATACATCCTAGGAATACTTTTAGTGATTTATTTGACATGATGATTTTCCTCATCCACATTCCTAATATAGGGATTGTATGCAATGTTGTTCACTAGGGATAGGCTCCAAAATTAGTTTAATGTGGAAATAAGGGCCACTTCTTCTCTCGTGTCCTATCATGGGAAGGAGTGGTAGTGGGAATTCATCCTACAAAGTATTTCATGGGTTGATTCACAAGTTGGGGTACATCTATTGATGTAGTAATCTCGGTCCATGATATTAACCAACTGGTACTCTTAGTGGTGTTTTGGTGATAGCGTGTTTTAGTGCCTCATGGACAAAGAAGCTCATCTGATGATCTTAGAATCCATTATCACATTTGATGATGTCATTTAAGTTAGAAGTAATATAAAATCCTTTAAAAGTATTGTGGGGATAAATTCCTTTCTCAATCATTCGCATTTGGTTTCTTTATTGTTAAGTCATCCATATAATGTCCCAATGGTTCCCACATAAATAGAAAAGTAGGGACCTTCATTCCAATGGTAGGTGGTCAGTGGAGGATTCATGCCCAACTACGCTTAGGAAGTCATAATAGTCGAGCGGATGGGTGGCCAGGCTCATCAAATTCTTTTTGGAAAAATTATCACATATTGCAGGACTATCTAATAGATTTAGGATATGTTCGTGAAATCCTTCCCATGCACTAATATAGGAGTAGTTACCCCTGTGTCATTGACTCCATCATGAACACATATGAATAGGTACAATTATTTTCATATCAGGGGTTCTCTATCACTATCTTATTTTTTTATAATGCTTTGGGTCATGGACATAACTATGGACTATGGTGTTTACTATTATCCATGAAGACATTTTTTGTCTTGGATATAGGATTGGACCTATACGAGGTGTCTTATGTATCATGTAAAACCAGAATCAAAACCCACATAGTTCATTTGGCATGGTTTGAAGTCATGTTTCTGGAACGTTCCATGCAATTTTACATGATGTGGTAAGGCTGTGAATGTATGCATTGGGCGATGATAAGGTGTCCTGCATATAGTATTTTTAATAGGAATATGATTCTATGTAGTTCTCATACAGGCATCTGCATAATGAGAGATACAACCACATAGGCCTTATGTGGGACTTATTCTTAAAAAACTTCCCTATATTTCTTTGATGGGAGTATAGTCCATTGAGAGAATATGGGATGTAATACGACTTACAACCCATTAGTGATCCAAGATAAGGTAAATCTCATTTTGATATTGGTATAATCATTTCTAGCATCTAATCCCAAATGATTCATACTCGGTGTGAAAAACAAGAGACATAAAAATATCAGACACATTTTATGATAGCATATGTGTGTGAGGGTTACACATTAATGTTTCCCTTTGAGAGGTATGATTATCCATATCATGGAGGACATAGTATTGGTATAATTCTATAGTAAGGTTTCCCATATATCCTATTTTATAATATAAATCAGATTCATCATAGTTTAGTTCATCCTTATCCTAATGATGGGTTTGAGGTACTTGAGGGCATGATCAAAACTGATACTTAAAATCATTACCATGTATGAGACCTCTCCTCTTTTTCTGATGGATGAGGTATAATGACAAAACAATGGGAATTATTGGGTCTCAGTGGTCAAAATGTTAGAGAGATGAGGTACTTCCATCAATGTGGAGGCCTATTTGATCTTAGACCGTAAAAATGCATCCTGCATATCCTGGTTATTACAAGAATCTGAGTTGTGATAGTTCAATTCATCCCTAAGCCATTGATGGGATAAGGTGGATGGTCATTCTTGTGTACATTAATTTTATCATTTGGGTTTTAGGAATTATTGGTGATTATACAAATATGGATTCCCTATTGTTCATGGCTTACACAAAGAGGTTGGAATGTCTTATACCCATTCTCTATCTTCTGATGGATGAAAGGAGATGAATATTATAATAGTTTTTTTTTCAATGGAATGACTCCAATTGTGTCACATGAGTGTGTAACCCAATATCATTAAGGAAACATCCCTTATAAAAGGGTTATTTGACCAAATATTTCTTGTTGGGGTCACATTCCATTAGTCCATGTGGGTCTTCCGGACAAAGTTGACATGCCATAAGAGATCTGACTAACATGACCTGACTGTATACTAGACATGCCTTGGTTTCCCACACAACATGTTCAGGGTGTCAATATATTGTGGTAGACACATCCAATTGTGTCTTACTGATTAATTTAATTTTATTAGACTCCTTCACATAATCAATTAATAAGTGTCACTGATGTTTGGATAATTAAAGCATACATTTCTGAGATATTGCACATGAAATTGGTGACATGTCTATATACTATCACCTGACCAACCTACCATTTCTTCAAGTTGTTGCATAATAATGGTGACATGTAAATATGAAATTAAATCATCATGTTGACATGTAAAGTAACTGTCATAGGATCAACCAGGATTATCCAGAGTCTTTCTTGTGACAAAACAGACATGTCAAGAGGCTATTTCCTAACCATCTTTACTTGTCTTTGGATTATCGTATGACACTAATGACATGTAGATGGGAAATTTCGTGATCATGCTGACATGTCAAATACTCCTTCTCATGATCAATGTTATGTTTTTAGGATATCATTACTTAATCATGTTGGAAAATTCTAAGGTGTTTCACATGATCGATATGACTTGTCCTGAGGCTGTATCGTGACAACACAGACATGTCAATGGGAAATCTCATGATATGGAAAAAAAATTATTATAATTTTATGAGATCATCCTAGATTTTTCAAGTGTAATGTGATCGTAAACATATCCATTCTACATATTTATTTACATGACACGGAATACCATCTTTTAATAATTCTGATTTAATTATGATAAAAAATAATGATGAAGATAGAAGGTTCATGATATAATAAACTTATCAGGGTGATTTTAGTGATTGTATTAACTAGGTCACATGATCTGAATATGGTTTCATGATTGATTTGTGTTTTAGTGTATGCTATTGGGACATGAAACTTATTCTTATGATGATATTGATGTGATTGATCACATATAGGAAGATTGGAGGACGACAATTTTAGTGAAATCCACACAAGTTACTCATGTTTGTTTAATGAAGATGTCTTTCCATGGTGATCAATGAGTATTCAAGGAAGAAACATTGAGTTCCATCTCTATGTCAAACCAGTGGTGTGGGAGAGCGGTAGACGAGATGGGGGTTTAAATTGATAATTTTGTGCTACTCAAGATTGTTTTGAATTTACATAGCATGAGATTAATTTAATTTTAACTCACGATGCATGGGAATGAATAGTCAGCTTTGATCGGTATATTGAATAATTGAGTGGATGATATTTTATCATGTGAATAGTTTCATGAAAATCCTATCCCACTTTGAAATCTTGCTTTACTTTACCTCCTCTTGAATATACATTCAGCTGTTGTGTTTGTTCCATTGAACCAAAAATGGGGTTCAACACCCATACCACCCACACACACCACCATATATGCTTCATCCATACGGGATCTTGGTTTTCACTATGCATTCCTCTAGGATCACACACCACAAACCCTATAAACAGGCCCTCTTGCCTCTAGAGGGAACTATGACCCCATCCTCTAGCTAGACCGGGATGGTTCCCACTAAGAATGGATGAATCTTTTTCCACATGGGCCTATGGTCAAGATCTATTATGTCTGGTCAGTGGAATGGATAACATTTGGGCTAAGGGTGCAGAAGTTTCCAGATATGAATAGTCATCAAAATATATCGCCTTATATCCAAGCCCAATCCCATTATTCAAGGATTCAATGCAAGATAAAATAATTTTCCAATATTCCTCAAACATTTGAAACCTTCAATGGAAATGTGTATGATTCCAAACTATGGGTTCCAACACTGTTCTACAATTTCAGTATGGGTTTTGTACATTTTCTACACAATGGGACACCATATTATGAAAACTTGATTTTTATCTTCAGTAAAACAATGAAACTTACATATTATCCTGATCTTACACAATAATGAAAATTATTAGACCCAATAAATATGAATTTAATGATTCAATCCATATTAAGATTCAAAATCTATTTTTTCAAAAGAAAAAAATATAATCGATATTGTATAGGACACACAACCCCGATCTTAAATGACCCACGATACATATTACATAAATTTGATCATTATAAACTATCGATTAAAATGATGGGTAAAAAATGGATTATCTAGATTATTAAATATATATATAAGGGTCCTAATAAATAAATATTTCTTAATTAATTCTTATATATTCAGAATATAATTTTCATTAATTTCATTTAATACTTCAGAAATACATTTTTTCAAAAATGATTTTTATTGGTTTTTTTCTATCAAAAATATAATTATTATATGCCACTATTAGTATTGATATTTAATAAAATGATATCAATTTTTCAATGAGGATACCAATATCATCTTAGTGTGATTTTATTATTTTCTTCGAAATATTGATTTTTCAATGAAGAGTGATTAATATCGGCATTTTTTAAACTGTCATTTCGTTTCATTAAATAATGAAATTTAATGTCTGGTAATATTTTTAATTTGTTAATATAGTGAAATATGATCCATTTTACTTAAAATGATCTATTAAATTTCATTTTAATAATAAGTTCTCTTTATTTTGGTGTAAATTTATTTGTATGCTTAAAAAAATTTTCTGAAAACTAAATATACATGTGAAATGTTTTTAATTATAATTAATTAAAATATAACCTAGTGATAAATTTTTTAAATAAAATTGATAGATTAAATATCAATATATATGAACTGAAAAATCGTAAAAAAAATATTACTAGTCATAAAGTTCATGTAAAATCAACTTTTCCATGAAAATCCATTATTTTGAAAAACTCCTTTTCCTCACACTTTGCAAGTTTAATTTTAAATTGAATTCTTCCACATCTATAAATTGAATATTTAAAAATGTATTCCCTATTTGGAATTAGGATATCCATATTTAGTAAATATGAAACTTTTATTTTTATTCATTATGAACATAAAAATATTGATAATTATACAGATAGTAAGTTTATATGATGGAATTAATCTTAAAAATAATATTATTAGGACTTAAAAATTCCAATTACACTTTCCTTAATTTTATTGGATGTGTAGATTTCATCCATAACCATAAAAAATTTGAATATAAGACCATTTTTTCACTTTGTACATGATTTTTACATTAAATAATTTTATATTAATAAATTTACCACCACCACCAAATCATATATATTTTATTCAAGAAAAAGTAAAAACATCGGATTTCAAGGGCATAAAAAAAATGAAAACGAGACAAAACAATGAAACCCCAAGAAAGAACCCAAACTAAAGAGGAATTAAATATTTAAGACAGGGAGTGTATCCTATAACTGAGGTGATACATTTGAGTGGGAATGAACTTGGTCTAGGGAAACATATAACCTTAGTTGTATTATCATCCAATGAAGCAAGGAAGTATGTGACTCTATTTCGCTCACGCAATGTATGAAGAACATCCTTTTCAATATAAATAAGACCACAACACTTGTGTATAAGTTATGAAATAAACCATGAGGTATTTAAAAGGCCCTGCAATGATTGGTGGATAATAGTGGAAACCATATCAACTTCAATGAGATCAATATTTTTATATCATCAAAGAAGAAGGCATGTGGACATGGCATTAGCTTCTTCCTGAAGGGAGTTTCCGCTACAAAAAAATATTAGAATGGAAAGACAATAGATCCATTGTGATCATAAATGATACTGCAATAGAACATCATTCCAACCAATAAGAATAAAGGTTATTATGTTTCAAACCAGAATTGGGAGGTTTCATCGGATCCAGTGGCCTTGTGGAACCATTATAAGAGCGGAGTGAGAACCTTTCGCTGCCAAAAATTCTCAGAGGGAGGGAGATTCATTCCTATTGTTAATAAGATGAGATAGGTTAATGAGAAGACTAATGGTTCTAAAGATAATTTTCATATGAGGGAAAATATTTCCCTCATGTCATTCTTGGTTCCAAGCACTCCAAAACCATCATAACCCTTTTGGGATAATCAAGACTCTCATCATCCTCTCAATACCGTAATTAGCAACCTAGAACCAATGGGAGAGGAAAGAAATACTCAAAAACTCACGAATTGATGCACCCATAAAACAATGATGAAAATACCCATATATTTATCCCATTCACCTTTAAAGAACATGTGTGTTGATGAATCCTCCTTATTGTCGATGAAGTTGTGACATCTAGACACCAACTTGACTTGAGAATGTTTAAAATTTTGATTCCTAGACAGGGCGTTGTTCTAGTTTCTCTATTTGAGGAAGTTGAACCTAATTGGGATCATATTTCACCTGAAAATATCCCCTATAAAATTATAATATAGCATTATTCAATACCACCGTATGATAATATTTTGCAGAAAATTCATGCGATGTAATGGTAATAATAACATATTTATCTTGTTAGTCATTTAGCTCAGTCATTTAAAAAACACCATGCTGGTCACTATCCAAGATGGTAATGATAAAATAAAGGAATCCACTATCCCATTATTGAAGTTTGAAATTATTATATTTAAATTAATTAATTTCTTGATATTATTATGGTCAAAGTAAATGAATAGTTAAAAAATCACACTATAGATATTTCAAAATAAATAACATTTTATTTAATGAATTCAAGTTCATAAATTTAATATATATAGAAGTGTGGTTGCGGTATGGTTCAAAATATTTATTTGAGGTCTATTTCATTTTAAAGTTTTTCTTTTTTATAGTAAATTTATTTACCCCTAAGTAGTAACAATATTGTTATTACAGTAATTGGCAAATCGGGTTATGGTTTAAAACAAAAGGACAATGGTAAGAACATAATTTTAACGTTTTAAAATTTAATTTTATGTTATTATCTCATCTAATAATCATCATATATTCCAAATATATAATTTTTGAGAGATTTTTTCATGATAATTAATTTATATTAATTTATGTTTTTAATAAATTTTAAAATTACCCCTCCCCTCAGTTATAAAAGTCACATCCTCTCATATTGTATTCACACATAAAAAGACTTTTGGTACAAAAAATATATATACATATATCTCTTAATTACTTTACCAAAGACCTCTTATAGTCATTTTTTATTAGAAAACCCTCATATTTTGGATTTTGGTGATAACCTAAGGAGGTTGTCTAAAGAATAGACAGTGTTCTTAACCAAGAGTTTTTATTTTATTTATTCTTCCACTTATTTTAAATTTTATTAATAAATAATGATGTAATAAAAACATTATCCACCATATATTTAGTTTTTATTTTATGTTCATACCCTATATACATATCCACTTCAATCAAAGGAGAAATTAACCAATTGTTCGTGTGTACGACAAACTACCGTCTCACAAAGGGATATAATTCATTCTCCATCACCATCACCCACTACTGTTTTTAATTAATGATTTATTATATATATATATTATATTCATGAAATTTTATAAATATATAAATATAATAAATCATATAATTTATTACCTTTACAGTCATTTAAAATTTATATTGGCGTTTATACATACGTGTGGATTACCACCTCCACCAAGCAGCGTGATTTGTTTTACATGAACACATACCATGAATTCTATATACTAGTGTATTTAATTAAATAATGTGATATTTTATGTTATATTTATCATTATTAATAGATAAAACTATATTTATTTTCATTTCATCATGATCATTGAAAAATGGAAATGTTACTCACGTTAATATATGAATTACCGTCTTAGTGATTGTAAAATAGTTTGTTTTTCATAAAAAAATATCAAGGTCAAATTAAAATATAATATTTATATATATAAATTAGAATTATTTAATGATTTTTATGTTGGATGTGATGGAGGAATGGCCTATTTTACCATATTAAACTTCAAATATCATTTAGGACATATGAACTGAATATCTTCAAAATGTCTGATTAGAACATAATTGACTACGTAATTAAATATTACATTTTATTAAATAAAATAACATTAACAGAAAAAATGAAAACAAATAATTTTTTAATTAAATAATTAACATAGGTTTATTAATGAGGAAGGTAAACAATGTACATGAGTACTTTCAAATATGGTAAGAGGTTTCCTAACACTATTCCTTTTGATTTGGTTATATTACATCTTCATTGTATTTGATATTATATGATAATGTTTCTAATTAATTTTGATTTTTTATATTTTATTTACAATTATTTTATAAAAAATTATATTTTTTATACATAATAAATTTATTTTTCATTTCTCTCTTCATTCTTATGATCATTGAAGGGGTTCTTCATATAAAATTGTCTTCTTTGGAATGTATGTTATATTATACACCTATATTAAAAGATGTGGTATATCTACTTCCCCTTTGATTGTTTATATCATTTATCTCTTCATATTCCTGGTATTAAATGATTCATTTGATGTTATTTCTTCCATGGGTGTTATGAATCTAATGTTATAAATTGGTATGGGTTTATTTCACAATATCATAATTATTCAGGATTATTTGTATTTAATTATCCATGGGGATATTATTTGATATTTATATCCTAAATCCATTTTTTCTTCTAGTTATTTTTCCAAATTATATATTTTTCTTTCATTTTCCACTGTTAAGGTACTCAAGATCCTGAAATCATGTCTTTAAGGAAACCCGCATTGATTTTATACTCGATCGATAAGAGTTCTCTTTATATATCAATATTTTTCATAATTTTTTTTAAAAAGATTTTTATTATTCTCAAAATAATTATTAAATTCATTTATAGAATGTTTTACTTTTAAAAAATAAATTAATGGGAATTTTCTTATTATTTTCCAAATGATAAGCATTTTACTTTTATTACAAAAGTTTCAGTGAAATATTTTTTTAATTTTTAAATAATTAATTAAAATTCATCCCATTGTGTTTAATAATTGTATTGAAGAATCATTGACCAATTTATAGGGCTTATTCCAAAAAAAATGTGTTTCATAATAATCTGGAAATTTTTTGTTCTTAAAATTGAATTTAAAAATAATATGGTATTTTCCTAAGGAATATTTTTATTGATGTTTTTATAGAAATAATTTTCATTATCGAATGAAAAATACTATTTTACTTATAATACACTGAGGATATATTGTAATGATAAAATCCTTATTTTTTCTTTGGATGGTTTATGTTTAGTTATAATGGGGAAATTATTGACATTCTGATTTCTAGCTCTTCCAATGCATGCAGTTAATGAATTTTAATTCATATTGATAATGATGGATTATTTATTCATGTGATAAATGGAGATATTAACATAGACCCCAAATGAATTGGTATGTATTATGAGACAAAATTTAATATATCCATATTAAATGAATTTTTCGTGTATACCTACCTACGGTTTACATTGTCTTCACACAAGGCCTCAATAGTAAGTATTATATGTTCGACATTATTAATTTCATTTTTATGATGTTATTTATTGATTTCCATGTGATTATTTTGGATAACATCAAAAGATATGTTTGAAGATCGTTTAATTATTCATATTTCATCATTAGATACATAATTACTCCTTCTAAATAATTCTTTGTGATCATGTTGTTGATTAAATAGAATTTGTCTTCCATAATTTGGATTTTTTGTATTCATTGTGTCTTATTTACTCATGTTAAATTCCACTATATAAAACTCTTACTGATAAAAATATATCTCTTTTATTTTGTTTCTTTTCTACAAATATATGAATAGGGAATCATTGAATGAGTTTAAGGATGCACAATTCTTCCTTGCGCTCTATTTTTTATTTTATTTGTTCAGTTATAATGTCATATTCATGAATGTATCTAGTTTCAAAAAACTAATAAAAAATTCAACCCATTGGGATATGATTACTTGTATAAAAATAAAATATAATAAAGTTTCCACTAGCTCTGGGATATTAGTATCTAGGTGTTTATAATTTTTGTTATATGAAGTTTAGTAGAAGCACTGGGAAATAAAATTAGGAAAAACTATATTTTGGATCATAAACTTATGAATGAATTTCAAGATAACTCATTGTATAGGACAAAATCCAAAATATTTGATTAAGTTGAGATTATGTGGCCTTCCTAGAAATACCATTTTGTTTGGATACTATCAGGTGATGGGGTTTATTCATAGATCAATCTAGGGGTTGTAACCTCTAAAGAGTTGTTCTATTATATCTTGGCTCTCATTCTGGTTCATGTGGATTGTGCTCCTACTACGCACATTGTTTCACACTACCAACAGATATTTTTAGGTTAACTAAAACTTTATTTATGAGAAATTATAAAGTATTTGAATAAATTATGACAATGAATAACCTATCTGTTTTGGTTTTAGTCAATTGTAGAAACCATGAGGAATAATGTTAACATTTAATGTGATGGGAAATTTGGTGATTATGAGAAAACAAATTAGATTATTTTAAGAGAGAATGATATTATAATTATTTATAATCAGTTTTCACGATACAAGATTAAGCTTTTCACCTTAACTAACTCCCGAACTCAATAAAGTGGAGAAGGATATGTTTTATTTGAGAGATTGAATCATGGAGTCCAAGAAGGAAAAGGAATCTCAACTTACTTCAAAATATAAATGTAGAAAGAGACACCATAGGTATTGTATCAAAGGAATATAAGATGTTATCTATGTGTAAATAAAGTATATACATCAAATAATTGTTAATGAGTTCAATGTCTTATGTGTGGTGAATATGGGAACTATCTAAGTCAATGCCCTAATAAAAGGGTTAACTCTTAGACCATGGAAGTGTAATACCCGAGACTTTTATGTTATATAAATCATCAAAGGAATCTTTTTCTACAAAACACTTTCTTGGCTTGCTTTACACGCAATTGCGACCTTCCTCGATAGCTTGCGTCGTACGCAATACCGAGTTTCACTAAACAACAATATGCTATTAAAACTAGCCGTTATGAATAGTAATAACCACTTTTTGAAATTTTATAAATTTTATTTTTCAAAATGGACTTCATTTTTGGACTCAGAATATCGAAATTAGCCTAGGGTGAAATTTTGGTATTTTTCTGAAAACTTTCAATTTTTGATGAATAGTGAAACCACTAAGTGGAGGTTAAAAACTGAATTTTGCATAAAACTTAATTTTACCGCTTCTGTGAATGGAATTTCGAAAATCCGACAGACACGGTTGATATCAGTAAGTAAAATGTGGTTCAATGAGATAAAAATAATTTTTTGGTGAATAGTAACTTTTTACTTTTTTTACCGCGGTTAATAGTAAATAGGGTAACTAAGGGTAAATATGATATTAATATTACCCTAACACATGTCCTAATTCTATTGGACAAGTGTAATTCGACCAAAAACATACTTAGGAATAAAATATGACCATTTAGGCCCACTTGGATTAGATTAGGACATTTATTATTAATTTATTTAAAGAAGGGTTAAAATAGTTAAAATCAAAGTTTAATAAGTAAATCATTTTTAATATGGGGTTATACATAAGATAAATTCAATTGTAAATATTCATTAGAAAGCTAAAAAGATTTCCTACATGATGATATTTTATTTGTAATTTTTAGACATCAAATAATTTAATTTATTTATAACACAAAGATGACGCAGTAATTATCTTATTAATGAAATATTGACAAAATTGATAATATAAATACCAAAATAAATGTAATTTAAGTCTTTTTATGAATTCCACTAATTTTATAGGTTACTATGATATATTAATGTTGATTTAATCAACTTGGTTCGAACATATAATTCTGTTATGACTTTCACAAAAATCATATATCAAATAGTGTCAAAATTGACACAAAATAGTTTTTAAATCAAATATTATATTATTAATTGTTATTTTATTCCTAAAAATCTAAGGTTCGGCAAAATGACTTAGATAAAGATATATATATTAATAATAGACAATTTGGGGTTTGTTTGTCATGTTATAGTAAGTGTATTAACCATATAGTGAAAGAAAACAAAAAGACACGGTAAAAGTTAAATTAATTAACTTAGAGTTAAATCTAATTGATAAGGTTAAAATAATACCCTAAACTTGTCTAAATCCTATTGGTTGATAGGATTTCGACCCATCCCCACTTTAGCTTCGAAATAAGACCCTTTGGAACCATTATAAACCGATTTTGACTTTAATATAAAATAATATTTTGAGATATTCCTAAGGTGCCCCTCTCCTCCCTTATAAAAGGGCACCTCCTCCCCCTCCTCCTCACACCAATTTGAGCACTCAAGCTCGGCCAACCCCTGCCATTTTCTCCTCTCCACTTCCCTAGAATAATCCTAGAGGTCCTGGTCTTCTCCAATGACCAATCTTAGTTCCTTAAGTGGAGGATTCAAAGAGGCGTTCCAAAGAAGAGGTAATATCCATTACCGATCTTTTCAATTTCTTTCTTCTTCAACTTCTTCTTCATTAGTTGTTTCATGATAAAGTAATAACATCAGTATTACTTACATACTGATATGTTATTATAAATATGAAACAACCCTAATTCACCTTCTATCCATCCTACGGAAAAATGAAATCACCGCGCGTGCGTACGTACGGAATACCGTCTCCACGCCGTGGTGTAATCTATTTTTCCACCATCACCTTACAAGGATAGTTATAATGGTGTAATAAGTAACTATATATGATTATTATGAAGTAATATTGATACTGAAATAATATATATATATACTCCAATACAATTCCACGATCATAGGAACGATATCATCACTCGTGCGTACGTACGGAATACCGTCTCCACGATGTGATGTGACTCGTTCTACATGATCTTCATTTCATAATGATTATATAAATGAATTGAATGAATGAATATGGTATATACAACACTAATACCATTCTGTAAATGAATTATCTATAACCTAAAGATAAGAATAAGAATTTATTCGACAAAACACGCATAAGAACAAAAAGTTATAAAGACCCGAGTAACAAGTAACAATGAAATATTACTAACAAGAAGCTAATAATATGACCATATATGATATCATATCAATATGTATGATTCTGGAATAAGTCAATAACATTATTTAAACCATTATACAGGAGCTTCGGACACGTACAAAGCAAATCGGACCTAAGGTAAAGGAAATATCACAATCTCATTTTTATCCGAGATTGTTTATTCGTAAGTATTTACTGGGGTGTATTTTATCATCCACATCCATGTTTACTCAATATGTAATATTATTTCCATCCACCTAAAAATTTTTAAATCCATTTTTACCCTTCGGTGAGTTTTTAGTAATACGTATGAAAGGAATATTTTGTCGTTTTTCGTACGAGGTACTTTTTGACTTTTCCGAAAAAAGTACGAAGAATGTTTTTTTTTAACTTATACGGCATGAATGGATTTCTAAAAAAATTATTTCCAAGAAGCTTCCTTTACAAGTATTCAAGTTTATTTTTAATCAACTTCTTTTATTTTAAAATTGTATGACATGTTAAGAAAGGAAAAGTGTTTTTGAAGTAGAAAAGATATTTTCCTCAAGAATGGAGTTCTAGTATTTTATCAAAATTATTTTCCATCTAAGATAATAAAAGGGTTCTGTTTTTATCCCTATTATTACATGGATTTGATTATGTTGTGATGGAAACATTTTTATGAATTCCTTTATCTTATATGAATTGTTGTTTAAGAATCCCATTTTTATTACATGGGTTATGCTATGATGTATGTTTTATGATTATGTGGCACACATAAGAAAGGATTCATTATAAGATGGGTGGGACCTATATCTCCCTCCAATGCATTGGGTAAAGATTTATATCTCATGAGATAGACATGGCTGGAACGAAAGGTTATTTTGGTTCAGTGAAACAGGACTGAAACGGGGAGTGAACTCGGTTCAGAAAGGGACTTTGTCCACTAAGATAGTCTTGGCAATGAGTCATGACTAACAAGAAATGATTTTCCATGATTATGTGTGCATGCCACAAAGTTTCAAGTTTTATGTTATGATTATGGGGATCTCATTTTCACTTCTATGATTTATTCCATGTTAAGATATTATGATCTCTTTTGCAGGTTTTGATTTTCATAAAGATATGATATGATTTTTATTTCCTTTATTTGCCCTTGCTGAGCATTTGAGCTCACCCTTTTATGTTTTCTTTTCCCCAGGTCAGGAAGATGGATATTAAGTAGAATATGCTAAAAGGGACCCTAGATATGATGAAATAAATGGGAGACATTGTAGAAGATTTATGAACCAGTTGTTTATGTTTCCCAGTTTCTAAAGACACTATACCTATACGGTCCTTTGTGGTTTTGTCATATGTTGTAATAAGTGTGCTTCAATTTTGAAGTATTAACAATGTATGTAAAGTGTGGGTCGTTATAGTTGGTATCAGAGGAAAGGTATAGTCAACCTTTGGAAACTAGGATGTGGAAGCCTTAGTAAGAACCCTAAGGATAATTCTAAGCATATAACACAATCTTAGTGTTTTAGAAATGGCCTTGAATAACCTAGGATAAGACCTTAAGCATGAAAATTTTATTCTTGAATTATGTGGTTTCCTATTATAATTAGTGTTGCTCACACTATTCTTCTTGGTTTTAGTCAATGGCTGGAACCCGAAGGAACCGTGTTAATGCGGAATGCGATGGGCAATGCAATGATTGTCCCCCTGAGCAACCAAACGATATGGGAGCTGGAATGCAAAATCTTGTAGCCATGCTCACACAACTTTTTCAAGCTATGAATCATGCAGGATTTCCAAACGAACAAAGGAGGGAGCAACATTCTGTTGAATCCTTCATGAGGCAGCGTCCACCTTCTTTCAGCGGGTCTACTGATCCATTAGTTGCTGAACAATGGATTAGTACTACTAAAAAGATATTTTCAGTTCTTCAATGTTCTGAGCATGATAAAGTCATCCTAGCAGTGTATCGTTTGGAAGGAGATGCGGATCAATGGTGGAATCTTGTTAAGAATACGAGGCAAAGGGATGAAATTGAGTCTACGGAATGGGACGAGTTCAAGAACTTATTTTTCAATAAGTACTTCCCTCGTATTATCCGAACAAAGATGGAGAAAGAGTTCCTTGAACTGAAGCAAAGGGATGATGAATCTGTTGGTACCTATGAAGAAAATTTTACCAGACTTGCAAGGTACGCTTCTGGTATTATTATCCAACCTGAGAGTAAGATCGATCGATTCTTTAGTGGCTTAAAACCAAGTCTTCGAAGGGCATTAGCCATAAGGGACTTCAATAGCTACGAGGAAATCGTTCGATGTTCTCTCAAAGTCGAGATGGAGATTGGAGTAACCCATCAGTCACATGGGTTTGATAAGAAGAGGAAGATGGAATTCAAAGAAAAATCTAAAGAGCACACGGAAAAGAAGATGAGCTTTTCCTTATGCTCAAAGTGTGGAAAGAAACATGGAGGGAGTTGTCTTAAAGGGACAAGTAAATGTTTTAAATGTGGAAAAGAAGGTCATCGGGAATTTGAATGTCGTGATAATGGGAAGAAGATGTCTAATGACGCAAACAAAGGAAGGGATACACAGAATGAACCTACTACACTTCAGTGTTTCAAGTGCAAGGAGATGGGGCATTATGCCAATCAATGCCCAAATCCAAGGGTTGATGATGATGGTCGACGTCAACAAACTCTTAAGGCTAAAGACAAAGGAAAGTCACATGCAATTTCTATCAGCGATGTGGAGTACGATAACGATGTGGTGAAAGGTACACTTACCATCCACTCTAAAGTAGCAAATGTTTTATTTGATTCTGGATCCACCCACTCTTTTATTTCTGAAAAATTTTCTAAGGGTATCACCGTATTACCTCAACAATTAGATGTTGAGTTAGCTGTGACAACACCTAATGGCACATCAATCGCATCAAAAGTTTATAATTCTTCTCCGATCGAAGTTTGTGGGAAAGTGCTTCCTGCAAATCTTGTGATCCTTCCTTTAGTGGAATTTTATGTGATTCTTGGCATGGATTGGCTTTCTCTACATGGAGCTCATATCGATTGCCAAAGAAGGGAAGTCACATTTCATATTCCAGATCAATCTACGATCGTCTATCAATGCAAGGATGAACATAACCTTCCAGTGGAAATTTCTTCCATCTTATGGGTATTGATTCCACTAAATGAAGGTTATTTATCTCAAATGGTTGGTGAGAAACTCACGATTAAGAATATGCCCATTGTACGGGAGTTTGATGATGTCTTTCCGGAGGAATTGCCGGGTCTTCCACCAAATCGTGAAGTTGAGTTTTAAATAGAACTCATACCGGGTGCTTTGCCTATTTCAAAGACACCTTATAGAATGGCCCCAATTGAGTTGCAGTAATTGAAGAAGAAACTCCAAGAGAATCTTGATAAGGGATTCATACGACCTAGTGCGTCACCTTGGGGAGCACCTGTTCTATTTGTTAAGAAGAAAGATGGATCAATGAGACTTTGCATTGATTATCGAGAACTTAACAAGATCACTATCAAGAACAAATATCCTCTCCCATGCATTGATGACTTATTTGACCAACTACGCGGAGCTCAATACTTTTCCAAGATTGATCTTCGTTCAGGGTATCATCAATTAAGGGTCAAAAGGGAGGATATACCAAAGACGGCTTTCCGTACAAGGTATGGACACTATGAATTTATAGTGATGCCATTTGGTCTTACTAATGCCCCTGCTATCTTCATGGATCTAATGAATAGAGTCTTTAGAGACTATCTTGATCAATTTTTGGTAGTCTTTATAGACGATATTCTTGTCTATTCAAAGAGCAAGGAAGAGCATGAAGATCACTTGAGAATTATATTGAAGACCCTGAGAAAGGAGAAGCTTTATGCCAAATTTACCAAGTGTGAATTTTGGCTTCAAAAAGTTGCATTTTTGGGTCATATAATCTCAAAAGAGGGGATATCTGTGGATCCAGCAAAAACAGAGGTTATCGAAAGATGGTCAAGACCAACAACAGTAACTGAGATCCGAAGTTTTCTTGGTTTGGCTGGATATTATCGATGTTTTGTAAAAGATTTTTCACGATTATCTAATCCAATCACCAAGTTGACTCGGAAGGGAGTTAAGTTTGTCTGGACAGAAGAATGTGAAGAGAATTTCAAGGAGTTGAAAAGAAGGTTATCCAGTGCACCTGTGCTCACACTGCCTTGTAGTGGGGAAAGGTTTGTGATCTACAGTGATGCATCCAAGAAGGGATTGGGGTGTGTTCTTATGCAAAATGATATAGTGATAGCTTATGCCTCACGACAGTTGAAAATCCATGAGAAAAATTACCCAACACATGATTTGGAGTTGGCTGCGGTAATCTTTGCATTAAAGATTTGGAGGCATTACCTTTATGGTGAAAGGTGTGATATTTATACTGATCATAAAAGTTTAAAGTATATTTTCACACAAAAGGAGCTGAATATGCTCCAAAGAAGATGGTTGGAGCTGATTAAGGATTATGACTGCTCAATCCATTACCACCCTAGGAAAGCAAACAAGGTGGCAGATGCATTAAGTCGACAAGACCATGCTAGTTTATCCATGATGAGGATCACAAAAGATCCAATATTTATGGATTTACAAAGGATGGATCTTGGAATTATAATGGAAGGGGAAAAATCTTATCTTTCTCAAATGAATGTTCAACCATCTATACATGTGAAGATTAAAGAGGCACAGAAAGAAGATGTAGAGTTACAAAAGAAGGTGAGAAATGTTCCTGAATTCAACCTTGATTGTGATGGGATAATAAAGTTCAGGAATCGGGTTTGCGTTCCTCCCATCCCCGAATTAAAGAATGAGCTGCTGGATGAGGCTCATAGTTCATCATTCTCTATTCATCCTGGAAGCACGAAGATGTATAGGGACCTGAAAGAGTACTTCTGGTGGGATGGCATGAAAAGAGATGTTGCTGAATATGTCTCTCGATGCTTGGTTTGTCAACAAGTTAAAGCTGAGAGATAGAAGTCTAAGGGGATGTTACAACCATTACCCATACCCGAATGGAAATGGGAAAACGTCACTATGGACTTTGTCACAGGACTTCCTAAAACATCCAAAGGCAATAATGCTATCTGGGTCATAGTTGATCGTCTTACAAAGTCTGCACACTTCATTGCTATTAGAGAGGATTTCTCTCTAGATCAGCTTGCCAGGATATATGTAAAGGAAGTGGTAAGATTGCATGGAGTACCACTTTCTATTATATCTGATCGAGATCCGAGATTTACCTCGAAGTTCTGGCGAAGTCTTCAGCATACTTTGGATACAGAGTTGAGTTTCAGCACTGCTTATCATCCCCAGACAGACGGTCAGTCTGAGAGAACAATTCAAACCCTAGAAGATATGTTGAGAGCTTGCTCTATGGATTTCAAAGGAGGTTGGGATCAACACCTACCTTTGGTGGAATTTTCTTATAATAATAGCTTTCACTCCAGTATTCAGATGGCTCCTTATGAAGCTCTCTATGGAAAGAAATGCAGGAATCCAACTTGCTGGGATGAAGTTGGGGAAAGAAAGCTATTAGGACCTGATCTCATTGATGAAATGGCAGAAAAGGTCAGATCTATTCAACAACACATAAGAGCAGCTCAGAGTCGACAGAAAAGTTATGCCGACAACCGAAGAAATGACCTAGAGTTTGAAGTGGGCGATAAATGTTCTTACGAATATCTCCCTGGAAGAGGGTTATGAGATTTGGAAAGAAGGGGAAGTTGAGCCCTAGATATATCGGTCCTTTTGAAATACTGGATCGTGTTGGGAAGGTAGCTTACCGATTGGCGCTTCCACCGAATCTCTCTCAAGTTCACGATGTGTTCCATGTATCTCTCCTGAGAAAGTACATACCAGATCCTTCACATGTACTCAGCTCAGAAGTTGTACCGCTGGAGCAAGATCTTTCTTATGAAGAACAGCCGATAGAGATTCTGGATCGTAGCGAAAAAGTCCTACGAAACAAGACCACTCGCTTGGTGAAAGTTTTATGGAGGAACCACCAACTTGAAGAAGCTACATGGGAGCTTGAGGATATGATGAGGGAGAAGTATCCTCATTTGTTTGTTACAAAGTGACGAATTTCGAGGGCGAAATTCTTTTTAAGGGGGGTAGAATGTAACACCCGAGACTTTTATGTTATATAAATCATCAAAGGAATCTTTTTCTACACAACACTTTCTTGGCTTGCTTTACACGCAATCGCGACCTTCCTCGATAGCTTGCGTCGTACGCAATACCGAGTTTCACTAAACAACAATATGCTATTAAAACTAGCCGTTATGAATAGTAATAACCACTTTTTGAAATTTTATAAATTTTATTTTTCAAAAAGGACTTCATTTTTGGACTCAGAATATCAAAATTAGCCTAGGGTGAAATTTTGGTATTTTTCTGAAAACTTTCAATTTTTGATGAATAGTGAAACCACTAAGTGGTAGGTTAAAAACTGAATTTTGCATAAAACTTAATTTTACCGCTTATGTGAATGGAATTTCGAAAATCCGACAGACACGGTTGATATCAGTAAGTAAAATGTGGTTCAATGAGATAAAAATAATTTTTTGGTGAATAGTAACTTTTTACTTTTTTTACCGCGGTTAATAGTAAATAGGGTAACTAAGGGTAAATATGATATTAATATTACCCTAACACATGTCCTAATTCTATTGGACAAGTGTAATTCGACCAAAAACAAACATAGGAATAAAATATGACCATTTAGGCCCACTTGGATTAGATTAGGACATTTATTATTAATTTATTTAAAGAAGGGTTAAAATAGTTAAAATCAAAGTTTAATAAGTAAATCATTTTTAATATGGGGTTATACATAAGATAAATTAAATTGTAAATATTCATTAGAAAGCTAAAACGATTTCCTACATGATGATATTTTATTTGTAATTTTTAGACATCAAATAATTTAATTTATTTATAACACAAAGATGATGCAGTAATTATCTTATTAATGAAATATTGACAAAATTGATAATATAAATACCAAAATAAATGTAATTTAAGACTTTTTATGAATTCCACTAATTTTATAGGTTACTATGATATATTAATGTTGATTTAATCAACTTGTTTCGAACATATAATTCTGTTATGACTTTTACAAAAATCATATATCAAATAGTGTCAAAATTGACACAAAATAGTTTTTAAATCAAATATTATATTATTAATTGTTATTTTATTCCTAAAAATCTAAGGTTCGGCCAAATTACTTAGATAAGGATATATATATTAATAATAAACAATTTGGGGTTCGTTTGGCATGTTATAGTAAGTGTATTAACCATATAGTGAAAGAAAACAAAAAGACACGGTAAAAGTTAAATTAATTAACCTAGAGTTAAATCTAATTGATAAGGTTAAAATAATACCCTAAACTTGTCTAAATCCTATTGGTTGATAGGATTTAGACCCATCCCCACTTTAGCTTCGAAATAAGACCCTTTGGAACCATTATAAGCCGATTTTGACTTTAATATAAAATAATATTTTGAGATATTCCTAAGGTGCCCCTCTCCTCCCTTATAAAAGGGCACCTCCTCCTCCTCCTCCTCACACCAATTTGAGCACTCAAGCTCGGCCAACCCCTGCCATTTTCTCCTCTCCACTTCCCTAGAATAATCCTAGAGGTCCTGGTCTTCTACAAAGACCAATCTTAGTTCCTTAAGTGGAGGATTCAAAGAGGCGTTCCAAAGAAGAGGTAATATCCATTACCGATCTTTTCAATTTCTTTCTTCTTCAACTTCTTCTTCTTTAGTTGTTTCATGATAAAGTAATAACATCAGTATTACTTACATACTGATATGTTATTATAAATATGAAACAACCCTAATTCACTTTCTATCCATCCTACGGAAAAATGAAATCACCGCGCGTGCGTACGTACGGAATACCGTCTCCACGCCGTGGTGTAATCTATTTTTCCACCATCACCTTACAAGGATGGTTATAATGGTGTAATAAGTAACTATATATGATTATTATGAAGTAATATTGATACTGAAATAATATATATATACTCCAATACAATTCCACGATCATAGGAACGATATCATCACTCGTGCGTACGTACGGAATACCGTCTCCACGATGTGATGCGACTCGTTCTACATGATCTTCATTTCATAATGATTATATAAATGAATTGAATGAATGAATATGGTATATACTACACTAATACCATTCTGTAAATGAATTATCTATAACCTAAAGATAATAATAAGAATTTATTCGACAAAACACGCATAAGAACAAAAAGTTATAAAGACCCGAGTAACAAGTAACAATGAAATATTACTAACAAGAAGCTAATAATATTACCATATATGATATCATATCAATATGTATGATTCTGGAATAAGTCAATAACATTATTTAAACCATTATACAGGAGCTTCGGACACGTACAAAGCAAATCGGACCTAAGGTAAGGGAAATATCACAATCTCATTTTTATCCGAGATTGTTTATTCGTAAGTATTTACTGGGGTGTATTTTATCATCCACATCCATGTTTACTCAATATGTAATATTATTTCCATCCACCTAAAATTTTTTAAATCCATTTTTACCCTTCGGTGAGTTTTTAGTAATACGTATGAAAGGAATCTTTTGTCGTTTTTCGTACGAGGTACTTTTTGACTTTTCCGACAAAAGTACGAAGAATGTTTTTTTTAACTTATACGGCATGAATGGATTTCTAAAAAAATTATTTCCAAGAAGCTTCCTTTACAAGTATTCAAGTTTATTTTTAATCAACTTATTTTATTTTAAAATTGTATGACATGTTATGAAAGGAAAAGTGTTTTTGAAGTAGAAAGGATATTTTCCTCAAGAATGGAGTTCAAGTATTTTATCAAAATTATTTTCCATCTAAGATAATAAAAGGGTTCTGTTTTTATCCCTATTATTACATGGATTTGATTATGTTGTGATGGAAACATTTTTATGAATTCCTTTATCTTATATGAATTGTTGTTTAAGAATCCCATTTTTATTACATGGGTTATGCTATGATGTATGTTTTATGATTATGTGGCACACATAAGAAAGGATTCATTATAAGATGGGTGGGACCTATATCTCCCTCCAATGCATTGGGTAAAGATTTATATCTCATGAGATAGACATGGCTGGAACGAAAGGTTATTTCGGTTCAGTGAAACAGGACTGAAACGAGGAGTGAACTCGGTTCAGAAAGGGACTTTGTCCACTAAGATAGTCTTGGCAATGAGTCATGACTAACAAGAAATGATTTTCCATGATTATGTGTGCATGCCACAAAGTTTCAAGTTTTATGTTATGATTATGGGGATCTCATTTTCACTTCTATGATTTATTCCATGTTAAGATATTATGATCTCTTTTGCAGGTTTTGATTTTCATAAAGATATGATATGATTTTTATTTCCTTTATTTGCCATTGCTGAGCATTTGAGCTCACCCTTTTATGTTTTCTTTTCCCCAGGTCAGGAAGATAGATATTAAGTAGAATATGCTAAAAGGGACCCTAGATATGATGAAATAAATGGGAGACACTGTAGAAGATTTATGAACCAGTTGTTTATGTTTCCCAGTTTCTAAAGACACTATACCTATACGGTCCTTTGTGGTTTTGTCATATGTTGTAATAAGTGTGCTTCAATTTTGAAGTATTAACAATGTATGTAAAGTGTGGGTCGTTATAGGAAGGACCTATTACATGACAATAACTGAAGTGGGTGGATTGAATTGTTTATATATTGGGATTTGATAATTATATTGTAGAATTTTAATAATAATGGTATTTTATTTATATGAAACATGAAATATCTAAAATAAATTCCACACCAGTTTTTATTTAAGGATGTTAATGCATACGCTGAATGGTATAATGACCTAGAAAAGTAATTAAAAATTAATGTGGAATTTCATTGATAAACATGACAGGGTGAATGATAATCTTTAATATGTGACTTATGTTAAATTAATAATGTTTTTTGGTATAAAGTGATGATTGGCATTGATGAATTAAATAAAATAGTATTTTCATCCTTGAAAATTATTATTGATTTGTGGAAAAATTAATTTCTGATAGAGTTTACATAATTTTTGGATTCATGGAACAAAATTGATAAATTTGTGGTTTTATTTAATAAATATGGATATAGTTAAATTTGGAAACAATTACATTTTAGTTGAGGTTTTATGTTGATGAAGGTATTAAATTAGTTTTTATGTGACATTATGAGTTACATTTTAGTTTTTAAGGGATTAATGTTAATTTAATTTTTTCAATTTAGTTACCTTCTTTCTTAATTTTAAATTTTAAATTTATTCAGATGTATTTATGAAGATTTTTAAGGATAAATACTTAATCAATGGATTAGGCTAAACATTGGCCTCTACTATTGAGGTTTTAAAGATTAATATATTCTATTGTATAACTCATGCTAAATATTTTAGTTGTTGGAAATTATTACAAATATATGGATAAATGTTTTAATCTTTTCTGTATCTCATTATCCATTAAAAGTTAATTTTCTTGACTTTTGAATAAGAAATAATCTTTGATATATTTTTACTATATTATGAAATGATGGGAAAATTAATATAGTCACAACAAAAGGATTAAATTTAGATTAATAAATTAAAAAATGTCATGTACATTTTCTAGTGATCTATATCTTGATAGTAAAATAATCCATGCACATTAGGAAAAGGATTGTAGAATAAAAATGTTATACATTTAATCTTTTTATGATAAATCAATGACATTCTCACCCATAATATATTTATGGATATATGGTTATTAAATTTCATATTTCCATGTTCTATACCACTAATTATTAAGCCTTGGGGATTATTTTTCTCCTTAGTGTCAAAATTTTCACTTCCCATTAATGTTATCAAAATTGGAAACATTTTTTTGAGTTATTCTAAATGACATTAACATTTACATCTCCATATTTTTAGAGAATATTTTATTAACCTCTTTATGATTTGGTATTTACATAATAGAATTTTAAAATGTAAAAAACATAATTTTATAGCACATGTTCAAATTACAGGGAATAATGTTATTGATGTAATGAATAATGTAACACCCATAGATTTTCAAATAAGAAAATTATTTCTGATAGCATATGACATAGGAAACACCGATCATAAACAACCCTCTAAATATAATATTTAAATATTTATTTATAACCATGCCTCTGAATGGGTGGGTGAAATAGGATTAACTACACTATATAAAAATTAATTGATTAACACTTTTGAAATAGTAATTTAATTATGAGTAAAGTCATTTTATGCTTCAAAAATATGTTTTCATCAAAAAGGATGTTCATTTCTTCTTATGCGTGGATAGTATACAAATTTTTTACCTCATTTAGTAGTGGTATTTTATAAAATTTATATCATTTTCGAAACAATAATATCAATATTATATTAGGGTTTAATGTTTGTATTTTTTATAAAATATTCACTTTTTAGTGAATATAAAATAACATGGATTTTTGTAATACTATAACTACTTGTCATTAAATAATGTAATTTAACATCTGATTATATTTTTTGTATATGGAATTAAAGTGAAATATGATCTAATTTATTTATATTTCTAATTCATTTCATTTTAATTATAATTTTTCATTATTTGTGTCTAAATTTATTTTTATTCTTAAAAAAATTAATGGTTTTAAGTCCTAATTTTCTTAACCATTTTAATTAATTAAAATAGACCCTAATGGGGAATTATTTAAATGAAATTTATCAATTATATATATATATTTACATGACTATGAATTCATATAATGAATATTAATAGTTATAGATTTATTTTGAAGTAATATTTTCTAAAAAAAATAGATTATCTTGAAAACCCACCATTCATCATGTTTTGTGAGTTTAATTTAAAATTAAAATTTTCCAATCATGTTTATTGAATATAAAAATGGAATAAAACTTTAGAATCAGGATGTCTAAATTTTCTAAATACACCACTTTTATCTTTAGTCATTATAAATAATAACTATAGTAAATATTTATCACCAAAGTAAGGGTAAATCAAGATAATAATGTTAAATGTAATATGATCAGGATTAAAAGATGACGATACCACATGACATATATTTATTTTATGATTATATTTTTTCCATATCGATCAAATATTATAATAAATGACATTTTTCAATTAATCCATGAATTTTACCTTGATATTATATTATTTAGAGGAATGTAAAAAATGTCACAATATTACATTTAATTTCTATAATATTTTATGATAATGATAATGAAAACCTATGTTTTATTATAAATATTTATTTTGAAGATAAATTATTTTTTTATCAGTGTAATTTACTTTTATTTTTCAGGGATGAAATAATTACCTTAAATGATTATGAAAGGCTGCCAGCGTATTTATTCAGTAATTAAAAAAAAATATTTATAAATTTGTTAAATGTAATATAAGAGAATAAATTATTTTGTTACAATAATTTTTTATAGAAAAGTATTATTTTAGGGAACTCTGAATTTATTATATTCTGATTACTTTTCAATATTGATGTTATTAAGGTCAATGTAAATGAAGAGTTCAAAAAATGATATTATTGATATTTTCTAATAAATAATATTTAATTAAATGATTTAAAATTCTTAAAAATACCATCTTTATCCAAGTGATTTTTTTAGGGTTTAAAATACCAACCATGATACATTTATTTTAAAATGTTACTTTTATAATAATTATCTTGACCCTTAAAGAGTATAAACCTTATTATCACAGTAATTGTCAAAAAGGGTCAACGTGTGGTAAAATAAAATAATAAATGAAAACCCACCTCAAAAGTTTCTCAATTGTCACTTGATGATATTATTTAGAGTCCTTCTCATAATATATTATAAATATATAGTTATGGATCCATTTTCCAATGGGAAATAATAAATATTAATTTGACACTTTTTTAAATTCCCAAAGAGCCCCTCCCCTCACTTATTAACGGGTACATCCACCCCTATTTTATGAAAAATTAAAAATGACTTTTATTAGTATGTGGAAAAAATAAATTACTTACCACATAATATAATACATATATTTTTTATAAATCCCTCATTAGATGGATTTTGGTGTAAACCTAATGATGTTTTCCGAAGAAGAGGTTTCATTCCTAACCATGCATTTTTTATTTCTTCTTTCACTACCTTCAAATATTATTCAAAAAAACTGATATAAAAAATAGTTATATACACTATATTTGTATAATTTTATTTTAATAAAATACCCTTTATAGTTCTATTATTCCATCAAATGGGAAACAAAACTATCATTCATGTGTACAACAGACTAATGCCTAGTGAACAGATGTAATTCATTTTCAATCACAACCAATCATATCATGTTAAAATTATTGATTTAATATATATATATATATATATATATGATATTAATAAAATATTTATCATTTTGGTAATATAATATATCTAATAATTTATTCCCTCTCCATTAATTTTGAAATGATAACATTACTCTTCTGTATGTGTGGATTACAACTCCATGAAGTGATGTGTTTAATTTTTCATAACCATGTCACATGAATAATACATATAAGTGTATTTAGAAAAATAATGTGATATTTTTGTTTTAATTTTTATTTTGTAAATTTATAATAATACTTATGTTCATTCCACCATGATCATTGAAAAATGGAAATGTTCTTCATGAGTTTGCACGACTCATTGTCTCAATGATTGTAATGTAGTTAAATTTTCAAAACCATATTTAATGGTTTGTTTAAAAATTATATTAAATGAATAAAATGTATAATTATTTGATGATTATTATTCTTTATATGATGGAACAATTTCATCTTTTACCATAGTGAAACTATCAAATTCATTTTGGACGTATGAACTGAATATCATCGAAACATATTCCATGAATTTAATTTATCAAGTAATTAAATAATATAAAAGGATTAATAAACATGTAAATTATATTGAACCAATAATGACGTATCTGAATATTAAATATTTTTAGATGAATATTAATTAAATTTTACAAATTCACTCTTGATGACTGTAATAGTTTAATTCCTTTGGATACTTAGAATACATTCTTATAACTTGTAAAAGATCTTCAATATCTCCCATAAATACCTTCCCCTTTAGTAAACCTAATTAAATAATTTTTTAAAACCTATGGAATGGAAATATAATAAAGGTTGAGATCAAATGATCAGTAATTATAAACATGGAAATCATAAATATAAGAATGTAAAAACATGAACATGTATTTTGAATATCAAAAATATGGAGTCCTAAAATAAATCGTGGTAGTACATATGGCACAAATCATAAAGGAACATTAACCATGATAACATAGAATTAGAATAAACAATGAAGTTGTGGAAAACATGTAACCATAGAAAATCATTTCCATATTAGCCAAGTCTCAAAGATACTTCCATTATAGTGGACAATGTCCTTTATAGAACTGAGTTCACTCCTCATTACAACCTGGTATTACTAAAATAGTTATACTTGTTGTTTCTGCCCAATATTACTGAACCAAATTTACTTCTCATTATAGTAGTGTATATCCCATGAGATATAAATATTTTTTCAATTCATTTTAGAGATATATAGGTCTCAAAAATCTCATAATAAAAGAATTATTACATGTGCCACAGAATCATAAACCATTCATCATAGAAAATCCCATTGAGCAAAAAAATGGGTTTCTTAAGCAAGAATCCATCACAATCTATATAGAATAAATGGATTGTGTAAAACATTTCCTTAATAAACACAATAAAATCTAAGTAATAATAGGTATAGAAACATAACCCTATGTCATCCTATATGGAAATTGATTTTCATAAAATACTTTATTTCAAATATTGAGGAAAATATCATTTCTTCTTAAAAAACGTTTTCCTTATTCAAAATGCAACACAATTTTAAATTAAAATAATATAACTGAAAATACACATGAAATATTCTAAATAAATAATAATGTAAATAATATTTTATGAAATCATAAGAATCTATTCATGTCGTATATGTTAAAAAACATTCTCCTTGTACTTTTTCCAAAAAAAGTCAAAAAAGTCCCTCATATAAAAAACAAAAAAGGATTTCTTCCAATCCATGTAGAAAATGTTAAAATAGATAAAAATTAATTTTAAAATAAATATTATAATATTAAATATTTCATGAAATTGGTTTTAGAAAACATGTACATAGATGATAAATATAACATAGTAAATAATTACGTAGTAACAATCTTAGAGAATAGTGTGATTGCAAAATTATCCCTTACCTTAGGCCTGATATCCTTACAATGTATCTGAACCTCCTATATAATGATTGAATTAGTTTTTTTAACTTATTATAAAATCATAATAAACATTATGATATCATATATGATTATATTATCATCATTTTGTTAGTAACATTTCATTGTCACTCGTTATTGAGTTGTTAACTAATTTATGTTCTTATGAAAGATTATCGGATAAGTTCAAGTTCCACTTCTTTGGTTATATTTATATCATTCACATTATTATATTAGTATAATATATATCAAATTTATTTATTCCATTGAGTAATATAATAATTGTTTAATTACGATCATGTCAAATGAATCTCATCGCATCATGGAGATGGTAGGTCGTACGTACGAACGATGATATCATTAAATTAATGCTTAAATGGTACATAATTGGATGATATATTAATTATAAATAATAATTATCATGTGATATTAATTATTTAAATCTATTATACGCATCATTATCCCTTCCAAATAATTTATTTTTGAATAAACAATTACCCCACGACCCGGAGATAGAAAGTCGTACGTTCGCACACATGGTGATATTATTTTTCGTAGGATAAATAAAAAGATATATAAGGTCATAAAATAATTATAATAAAATATAATAATTTATAAGATAATATATTTCTTAATTATGTATGGAAAAAACAAAATAAGTGTAAGTTGAATAAGAATAGAATTTTGAAGGTGGTGATAAACAATTAGCTCTTTTTTGAGTATCACCTTTTGATTTTCACAAAAGGACTCCAAAGGATGGATATATTCCCCACATGTGGACTATAAGATGAATTAAATTAAGTTGGTAGTGGGAATGAGTAGGGTTTTTCTGAGAAAACGGGAATTATATGTGTAATTTAAAAGAGAAGGTGAAGATCCCTTTTATAGGAGAGGTGAAGGACACTTTAGGAATGTCTTGAAATATTAATTTCTTAGAAATTTATTTTTTGGTTTATAATGTTCCCAAAATCATTTATATAAATGATAATATTATTTTGGGTTCAAAGAAATCGTAAAATAATTTTTTTTACTTTTTTAAATATTTTTTAATCCTTATCATTTTGCTTTAACCCTTGTTTTTTCCTTTTTAATCTCACTATCACATCATGTTATTTACACTTTGTGTGTTAATGTGATTATCATAATATGTAAAATGACCAAAAAAGTGAATTTTATGACATATTAGGAATTATCTAAAAATTTATGTCAAATTTTATATTTTGTAGAAATTTTATAACATTTAATAAACTAATTTATAGTTTATGTTTTGAATTATGTCCATTTTGACACTATTCATACATGACTTTTTCAAAAATTTATAACTTGATTTATTCAAAAAAATACATTAAATAAATCCTAAACATTCATATTTAGAGATAAAATTTTGGGATGACATAAATTATGTCATATAATATTTATATTAATATTTATAATATCATTTATTTGATATTTTTATTAATAAATTAATTATTATATCATTTTTGTGTCAATATTTAAGATAATTATTTAGTCTCTAAAAATTAAAATTAAATTCCAATGATGTAAATAATATAATTATATTTCTGAAGACTATTTATGTTTTATGTTTTATCATGTTTATCAATATATTAAAATTATTATACTTATGAGAAATAAGAGAGTAAAATGATCTCACATTCTTTTTTTTAATAATAATTACATCACATTCATATACAATGTCCATTAAATAAATATATTCCAACCCTTAGGTGATATGGGTCTACTTTTATTCATCCAATAGAATTTTGGTATCTTTTACGGTAATTTTATCAACCTTATCATATTATTTGTTACCCGAATTTACCTGATTTACATATAACTGTGGTAAATAAAAATTACCAAAGTTACAATTCATAATGTCCAAAAAATAAAATTAACCCATTAACATAATTTTTACCCACTAATTCCATATATTTAATCCAATTTCCAAATATAAAAACACAAAATTTCTAGTGATTAATTTAAATTTAATTCCGTTTTTCGAAACAAGAAAACATGTTTTAAAGAAGTAAAAACAAACAAAATATTAACATGTGTTTATGTCAGATTTAAATGTTAATTTACATCCAATGCAAAAAATTTGATGAAATTATAAATACATAATAAAAATTAAAATTTAATCCCAATTAAGAAGATAATCTTACTATATAAATAAATAAGATGAAAATGTAGTTTTGATTTAAAATGCAGTATTTTCACAATTCATTAAAATATGAATTTTATCAATGAAGACAAAAAATTGAACCAAATTAAATAATGATGTCACTCTTATAAATAATAGGATTATTTTTTCAAATATAATATTTAAAAATATTCAAAAACTATATTTAAAATGGATGTCCATCAAAAGGCAGCAAAACTCTATTTGTTTGAAAAATCTTTCTTTTATCAGGAAAACCAAATTTTTTCTTATATAATGTTCTAGAAAATAAATAAGATGAAATTTCATGTTATATAAAATTAAAAATGGGGTTAATACTATTCATAATTACTATATTATATCCCATTAAATAATAATATTTTAACAATATATCGATGTTTAGTTAAACTACTATCGAGGAAGGTCACTCTTGCGTGTAACACAAGATGAGCAAGTGTTGAGTGTAGTGAAATAATCCTTTAGTGTTGCATATAACATAATCCAAACTTAGTTCTTTTATACATTGAACAATATCTATACATCGTGTTGTGTGTATCATATGTTAACTCGATGTTTCATTCGACAATTCAGTTTACTGTTAATGGAATGTTTGACTTAGTTCATTGAAAGATATAAAAGAAAATTATAATTTATTAAAAAAAGATGGTCCATTAAAAATTTGGGGTTACATTCAACCCCCCCCCCCCCCCCCCCCCCGCCCCACCCAAAGGAATTTCTCTCTCAAAATTAGTTAGGGTTATCAAAGGTTTGCTACATGAAAGTATATTTCATTGAAACCCAAATCATAAAAAGAAATAGTAAAAAATCCTTTTAAAAAGGTTAGTTAGAAACAAAAAGGATACCCATTGTAACTCATCACTGGGTTTCCACATAGGATAAAATAGGTGGGATGTTAAAACATGGATATAGAAGAAATCTAAACATTATGTTCTGATGGATAATGATATAGAACAATGTTTTGAGAAAATTAACGACTAGAAATCCATAAATATATGATGATTTGAGGGACCATGTTATTCATCATATAAGAATGAACTAAAATATAATTTTTAGTTTTCCAGATCCTTTCTCTGAAGTTTAATTACCTGAAAAGAAATGATTACTAGATTTTAGTATAATCTCACCATTTTTCATGCCTTGAACAATTTATACTTTATCTCTTATTCAATGAAATGAATTTGAATTTTCCATTCTTGAAGTGTTATTATATCATTAGATTCATAAAAAGAATGATAGGTCACCCCATATATCTCAAAAAAATGATTACACTTTTTATAAAATTTTCACAAGTCAACATATAGTGAGATAATACATTAAACTAACAGACCTTAACAAGAGTATAAATTATACTATCCATAATTGGATGACCATAATATCCTTAAAAAACTGAAAATATTCAACATTAGAAATAGTTGAACTAAATCGGTTTAACTTTCATCTCCCAAATCTCCTAAGGTATTTATTGGTTGTCACATTCCATACTTTTGAATACCCTAATCATGTATTCTCTTAACTCATGATAACAACCTGAACTATCTGATATACTTTTATAAAACAGGCATGTTTCCTTATTCCAAAACAAATTGGATATATTTATTAAGTCGGAAAAAGTTGTATCCTTCATCCATAATAGCATATCCCTCTTTTTGACAAATCCATAATCAGTTCTCAAGAAACTACCAACTTCAAATTTACTTATTGAAATCCAATGTATCATTGTCCAAGCATAATTATCTTAATTAAAGGGTTATATTAAGGGTTATCTTTCCCTTAATCTTGTGTTCTCCAAGTATATCATCTTACCCTTAAATCACTTTTTTGAATCCATAGAAGTATTAAACATATCATTCCAATCCTTAATGAAAAACTCACCCTAAAAACACTTATATATTTCATGATTCATATAACATAATTGTTGAATTATGAAAAATATACACCTCAATAATTCAAATTTATTTTTAAAATATTACTCAGGATCCATCAACATAATCTTTCCTAAAATATGAAACATTTCTTAAGGTTTCTCAAACTCAAGATTCATAGGTTCATTGTAAACAACACTAGAAGAAAATCACATACCTTTCGCATATCATTTACAATCTCTTTATCCTCACCAGTATAACCTATACTCATACGATCGACATGATTATCATTAGTATATTTCTACTTAGGAAACCGGTTTTCATAATTACCATACTTTCCACATATGATACATTCAAGGATAACTATGTTCTATCTAGTTATGGATAATGACGAAGAACATAATGAAAATAGTTAGAAAAACATATCAGAGATTAAAAACACATAATTAAGGTAAATTTCTTATAATAATTCAATCTATGATATATTAGGTTTAATCATAGGTTATTCATGATTATGAAAAGAAATATAGGATTGAAACCTATACCTCGACTTATCCTTAGGACATCCCTAGACATATCCTTATAAATATATCTAGGGATATCACTAATGTTTTCACATAGTAGTTTCAAAAGGTTGACTAAATATTTACTCTAATACCAACTATAATAACCCAAGCATGATGTATATGATTATTACTTATTTTTTGATGAATAGTAATAAACTTTTACAAATTCACGCCTAAGGACCTTAATATTTTAGTGCCTTTTTAAACATGTAATACATTCTTCTCGCCTATAAAAGATATTCAATATCTCTCATAAAGATCTTCAACTTTGGTACACCTTCTTAAATGATTTCTTTATAACCCAAGGAATGGAAACATAATAAAGGGGGATCTATAATTGTAGGTAAAGGTAAAAATGTAAAACATAAACATAATAATTTAAAAACAAGAACATATAATTTGAATATCAAAAATATTGATTCATAAAATAAATCTTGGCAATACATAAGGCATAAATCATAAAGGGACATTAACCATGATAACATAGCATTGGGATTAAACTTGAACTCATGGAAAACACATAAGAATAGAAAATCATTTCCATATTACCCAAGGATCATATGCAAGATCATCATAGTGGATAAATTCCCTTATTGAACAGAATTCACTCCTCATTCAAGCCCTATATTATTGAACCATTTATTCTTTACATTTCATCAATGTATTACTGATCCAGATTTACAATTTGTTCCCGTCATGTCTCTCTCATGAGAAATAAATATTTATTGAATGCATTGGGGGAGAAATAGGTCTCAGCCATACCATAATGAAATCGTTCTTAAATGTTCCATAGAAACAAAAACCATTCATCATAGCATAACCCAAGGAACAGAAAATCAGTTTATAAAGCATCATTCCATCATAATCTATATAAAATAAATGGATTTCATAAATATAATTCCATCATGAACCCAATATTATCAATATAATAATAGATATGGAAACATAACCCTATGTAATCTTATATAGAATATAATTTTGATTAAATACTTGAAATAAATTATTGAGGAAAATATCCTTTTATCTTAAAAAACGTTTCCTTTTTCAAAATGCCCTGAAAATTTAAATGAAAATGATTTAATTCAAAATAAACATGAAATATTGTAAATATTTCGTCATGAAAATAAGTTTTTATGAAATAGTAAGAATACATTCATTCCATAAAAGCTAAAAAATTCTCCTTGTACTTTTTCCCAAAAAAGTCATGAAATATCTCGTATGGATAACGGTAGAAAGATTCCTTCCAGAACATGTATTAAAAGTAAAAATTGGTAAAAATTACAGTTCATATAAATAAGAGAATCATAAAAAATTTATCAAATTTTTTTTATAAATCATGGACATGGATGATAAATATACCCCAGAAAATAATTACATATATACAATCTCAGATAATAGTGAGATTTTAAAATTATCCCTAACCTTAAGAATGATATGTTTCTTATATATCCAAAAATCCTATATAATGAGTCAAATAATGTTATTAACTTATTCCAAAAACATGATAATATTTATGATATCATATATTATTATATTATCATCCGTTTGTTAGTAACATTTAATTGTCACTCATTATTCGGGTATTAACTGCTTTATGTTCTTAAGAATGTTTTGTGGGATATGTTCATGTTCCACTTATTATGTCATAGTTATATAATTTTCAGAATGATATTAGTATTATATATAGATTATTTTTTCATTCCATTCAGGTATATATTTGTGGTTTAATGAAGATCATGTAGAATGAATCCCATCGCATTGTGCAGATGGTAGGTCATACGTATGCACGAGATACAATATCTTTCACTTAATGGTTAAATGGTATAAAAATGGATTGTATATTAATTATACAGAATAATTATAATATTGTATTACTTATTTACATGCATTATAATCATCATTATACCCATCTAAATAATGTATTTTGGAATAAATAATTACACCACGGCGTGGAGACGGTAAGTCATACGTGCGCACACATGGTTAAATTATTATTCATAGGATGGATAAAAGGATATATAAGGTTATTCATTATTTATAATAATATATAATCATGGAGAATATAATGGATTTATTACATTATTATGGAAACAACATAAGAAGATGAATTAGAAGAAGAAAAGAATTTTGGAAGGGGTGATAATACAATTACCTCTTTTTTGAGTATATCCTTTTTATTTGCACAAAAGGTCTCCCTAGGATAAATTTATGACCAATGTATGGAATCCAGGATGAATTTAGGGATGTTTGTAGAAGAAATGGGTAGTTTTTGGCTGATAAAATGGATATAGAGGTGTGATTAAAAGGAGAAGAAGAAGATTCCTTTTATAGGAGAGGTGAGGGGAACTTTAGGAATGGGTTGAAATATTAATTTATTATAAATTTAGTTTCAGTTTGAAATGGTCCAAAACTCATTTATTTCAAATATAAGATTCATTTGGGTTTAAATAAAAACATACAATATTTATTTGACAAGTTTTTTAATATTTTTAACACTTATCTTTGTCATTTAACCCTTATTTTACCCTTTTTTATATTACTCTTATATCTTGTTTTTTACGCTTTTTGTGTAAATGTAATTATCATAACATTTCAAACGACCCAAAAAAGTGTAATTTATGACATATTAGGACATATATTAAACATTTTATTGAATCTTATATTTTTTAGGAGTTTTATAACATTTAATAGTGTATTTTATATTTTACATTATGAATTATGTCAATTTTGAAACTATTTATACTTTACATTTTAAAAAATTTATATAAACTTTATTACTTATAAAAATACCTTAGTGAAATCCATAAATGTCATATTAATCCATAAAATTATTTTATTATATGAAATATGTCATATAATAGCTATTTTAATATTTATAATAACATTTATTTAATATTTCTCTTAATAAAATAATTATTATGTCATTGTTGTGTCAATATTTATTGTAATTATTTAATCTCTTAAAATTATAAATAAATTAAAATTATGTATATAATTTTATAATATTTATAGTTATGTTCTATGTTTTATAATATTTATCACTACTTTTAAAATATTTTTCTTATAAGAGATAAGAGAGTGACATGTTGTCACGTTGTTTTGTTTTAATAAAAATTTCATCACTTTCGTTGAAAAAATTCCATTAAATTAATAAATTATGATTCTTAGGTGTTATGAGTCTAAAATAATTCATCATATTGGATTCTTTCAGGTGTTATGGTAATTTTATTATCTTTATCATATTGTTTTTTACCATAATTTATCTGATTTACCTATAACTTTTGTAAACAAAAATTACAAAAGTTACTATTCAAAATGTCAAAAAATAAAAGTACCCTGTTAAAATAATTTGGACCCAATGATTTCTAATATTGAATCCATTTTTCAAAATTCAAAACAAGGAATTTGTAGTAATTGATTTAAAATTAATTCGTGTTGTCAAAATAAGAAAACGTGTTTCTAAGAAATAAAAATGATCAAAAGATTGACATGTCTTTATGTCCAATTTAAATGTGAAATTACATCTAATGATTTTTTTTGATTAAATTATAAAAATAATAATACAATTACAGTTTAAAACCAATTATAAATATAATTTTACTATATAAATAAATTAGATGAAAAGGATGTTTGAATTAAAATGCAGTGTTTTTCACGATTCATTAAAAAATGAATTTTTTAAGAAAAATACCAAAAAAAACAACCAAAGAAAATTTTTATGTCCTTATTCCAAATAATAATTTTATTTTTTTAAATAAAATATTTAAAATTTTCAAAATCCAGATTTAAAAGAAGTGTTCCATCAAAAGTTGAAAACTTCATTTTTTAAAAAAATAATTCTTTTGTCTGAAAAATTGAATTTGTTATTATATCATGTTCTAGAAGATGAATAACAGGAATTTTAATGTTATATAAATTTAAAAATGTGGTTAATACTATTAATAAAGACACGTTTATATCCCATTAAATAATAATATTTTAATAATATATCATTCTTTAGTGAAACTCGGTATTGCGTATAATGCAAGCTATCGAGGAAGGTCTCTCTTGTAACGACCCAAACCTTTGTTAATGAAAATCCCTCTTTATCTAATTAAATGTATTAATATGTTAAATGGTTATACAACATATACACATTTTTTATGTTTTTGGATTTTAAAATACCATTAAGAATTTTGACTATTGCTATTGTAGCTATTGAATAGTGATCACATGATTAGCATAAATATGGGTTTTAACAAAACCAATTTACTCAGAAAAAAGAAGATATGGCCCCATCAAGTAGAATTTCTCCATAATAAGCCCATTTTTCAGAGATCAAAAATGAGGTGGAGTCATTGGGATTCACTCTTTTCCAAGATCAGGTTGATGATGAATACATTCTGCTTGAGCTGTACCGCCTACGGGAGAAGTGGATGTTGATAGAGATTACCACCAGAGTAATGTTATCGGAGTCACCCCAAGAGTATATCACCATCGCACACCTCACTCTTCAGTCTTATGTGGGTGTTTTAAGGTGTTATTTAACAAGACCCTAGTACTATGGTTATGCATATTATTTTTGTATATAATAAGGAATGTACTTTCATTTTATTATTATTACATTATAAATATTTTTTTAAACACAAATTGTATTTTTAGTTAATATTCAAATAAGAAATTAATTTTGATGAATTAATGGTTTTTTTATTAAATAATATTTTCATAAAATAATATTATTATTATTAAATAAATTTTTATTAAATATAAATGATTTCATAATTTTATGAATGCAATTGTAATTTTTATTAAGGTTTGAAAGCCATTTTTTCAAAACCCATGCATTTTAGATAAATGTCAGTTTTTATTTTAAAAGAAAAAATTATCATATATATATAATTATTTTGATAAAATGAATATCATTTCTAGAACCAGGACATTGAAAATTATCCAACGGTGAATTTTTCATATGATTCTGAGACAGTCAAATTTTTTGGTAAAAATTAAATACCGTTTAAATATATAATGGGTTTTATGACATCATAATGACCCAATAGTGATGTAATAAAATTCTATAAACTATATGTTAGTCTAATATATGTTTTACCATTAAAATAATGTGATTTGGGGTTTGTTTGATTTATTTTTCAATGCTTTAGTGGACCCTTCAATACTTACTAAACATTTTGTCTTTTTAAATTGTTTTCCTTGGGAGTATAACTCTCTTCCACATAATAAACCCTATTATTTTAAGAATTTTTGACACGGGACATATAAAATAGTTCTTCCACTCCCCTTTGGCAAAAACAATGGAAACAATCATGGGCTGGTTTGTGTTTTTCATTAATTTAATGTGAGGTGTCCCAAACCTAAATAATTAACAATTCCCTCTACTTCTCTATATATACCCACCCAAGATCCCACTTCCTCCTCACTCAAATCCTTTCTAGTTCGTCCAAAATCATCTCTACTCTCTCTAAAATCCTCCCAAGGCACACCAAGCTCCCTATAATCCTCTCTCAAGCTTCTCTCAAGCCTTTGGAAGAACACTTCCAAGTAAGGGTTTTTCTTCCATTTTCATTTTTTCCAATTTTCGTTAAGTTCTTATATGCTTTTAATTTCAATTATAAATGCTGGGGTATGTTTTCTCAACTCCCCCATTCTTCTATCTTTATGTTTGAATGATGGTAGACCCCTTTCTCTCCCATTAAATGCCTCTCATTTACACACATTACTATGCCAAAATTCTGAAATGAATTTCTCTCTCCTCGTTTCCATTCAATAAATTATTTTGTATCATGAATCTAAATTAAATTAAATTTGTTGGTATATGTATCTATATGGCCCACTTAATTTACATTTCATTTAAATATGATTATACACCCATTTCTCTTTCTTCAATCATTTTTTTTTGAGTTCTTATGTCACGTCGTTATGCTGTCGAAATTACACCGCGTTTTTCCAAGCCAAAGTCATTGTGTAGTGAATACCATTCCCATTTATCTATCAAGGGTATTCACCTTTATCACAATTACTCATTTTTTAAATAGTTTCATGTATGTATTCCACATTTTTTTCATCATGGAATAAATAATTATGTTGAATGATTCAATGTTTTTTGATCCATGTGGCACACTTATGCATGGATTGAAATGTTTAAGAAGGGTGCGCCCTGATAGCACTCCAATGCAATGGGTAAAGTATATTATCATGATACTCCACATGAAATGGGTGTTTACCCATGATAATTCAAGTGAAAAGAGGGTTTACTCATGCTTCATGTGCAATGAGGGTTTACACATACTCCATGTGCAATGAGCCTTAGATCATGCTAATTCCATGTTAAGTGTTGTTGCCACATTTCCATGTTATAATTATCATGTTTAATCATACATTTAGGTTTATACTTCTCTTGTTCTCTATTGATATTCCTATTGTCTATCATGTATTGTATTCCTCATTTTATTCCATGTTTATTCCCTTACTGGGCTTTATAGATCACCCTTTTCTTATGTGTGTCCTTTGGTTATCCCATGCAATGCTTATTACAAGGGAATATAGTGGTCATGTAAAGGCATTTTTCAATAAAGATGTTGTATTTCTTATTTTAAGTTGTTATGTAATGGACCTAATCCCCATAGAAACTAGGTCTCTTGAAATTCTATGTCGTATCAAGGGAATTTTATGTAATAAATTATGTTAAATTGTGTAATGAAAAGCAGGGTTTTCATAATTGGTATCAGAGGGTAGGTTTAGTTTTTTTTTATTAGGATTTGAAACCCCTAGGTAAGACATAGAGACAATACTACTAAGAACATCCCTATGTTTTGGTGAGTATTTAGTAAGTGGTTTATCAAAAAAATACATCCCAGTCAGTATACGAGCAAGTAGAGATGACTCCAGCACAGATGTATCCTAGGGGTAAAACCCGAAAACACTGATTTGAGCTAGAATAAAAAACAAAACTAGTTCATGACAATGGGCCTTGATTCACTCTTGATTATGACACTCCTGGGAGATATTATTTGGTAGATTCAAGAGCTTATTACAGACCGTTATTAAGGGACAAAAAATCCCATAAGAATATATGTTCAGAAATAGATTGAGGATAACCTAGGTTTAAACCATATAAATCACAAGTTAGGATATACATTTTCTTTATAAGTTTATACTTTTATTTTAAAAGTATCCTTTTTAGGGCCAATGGATAAATTTTTAAGACCGATAATTATACGATCATTTTATTAGTTAATGGCATGAAATAGAAGAACATGTTCTGACAACCAATGTGTTTGGAAATGTGAAGATTTCCCTAGTGATATGCCTGATATGACAGGAGCGGGTGCTCAAATATTCATGATAGTACTTGCTCAGCTGGATCGTGTTATAAATAATATCTTAAATCATGTGGAACACCCTCCTCCTCCATGTAAACAACAAGTTGTCATAGAATCCTTCATGCTACAAAGGCCTCCAATGTTTAGCGGATCGTTTGGTCCCCTCCTTATGAAACAATGGATTGACTACATTGAGAAGATATTCTTCGTCCTCTAGTGCTCGGAAGAGGAAAAGGTTGTACTGGAAGTCTATCGTTTTGATAGAGAATTTGAAAATGGTGGACACTAATCAAGAATAAAAAGTCCAAGAGGAAATTAATTCCATGAATTGGGAGGAATTCAAGAGGATGTTTTCAACAAATATTTCCCTCAAACCCTCCGTCTCAAGATGGAAAGAGAGTTCCTAGGACTAAAGAAGAAGGAAGATGAGTCCATCGGGGTGTATGAAGAAAAAATTACAAGGCTTTCAATGTGTGAATCTAGATTTCTAATGAACATCAAAAGTAAGTTGGATCACTTATTTAGAAGACTAAAGCCGGGTCTATGAAAAGCATTAGTGATACGAGACTTCGACAGTTAGGATGATATTGTTCGTTGTGACCTCAAGGTTGAAATGTAGATTGGAGACTCTCAGTTTGCCTTGTGGGACTAGCCATAAGAAGTGGAAAATAGAGAACAACATGGGTGGTCCATCAATCCAATCCCATGATGGAAAGAAGCCTAACTTTTCCCCTTGCCAAAATTGTGGGAAGACTAATCATGGTAACTGTCTCACTGGAACCAAGAATTTCTCTCATATGCGGAATGTTTGGTTATTTGGCCAAGAACTGCTGAAGGGATATAAAACATCCCACTAATGGTCAAGAATAAAGGAAGGTTCATATCAAAACTCAGACGGCAGTGCAGTGTTATAACTTTAAGGATCTTGGGCATTATGCAAAAAATTTCCCTAAGTCAGGGGTTGTCGGACGAAATCAACAACAACTTCCGAGGCCACAAGGGCCTATTTTATCACTACCGTTGATGTGGGGCTGGACAACGATGTGGTGATTAGTATTCTAGTTATTCATTCAAGAATAGTGAACATACTATTTTATTCTGGTTCTACACAGTCTATCATATCTTTCAAGTTTAGTAGAACAATTCCAACACCACCTCAAAATTTAGAGGAAAAGTTATCTCTGCGAACAATGAATGGGGAAATCATTGAATCCATGGTTTAAAACACCTCCCTAGTTAACGTTTGTGGACTGAACCACCCAGAAAATATTTTCAAACATCTTTTAGTGGATTTTGACGCTATATTGGGCATGAACTGGATGTATTTATACAAATCCACTATCAACTACCGGGAAAGGGAGATCCCTCTTCACATCCCGAATCATCCTTCAATTCTTTACAAATGAAAGGAGGAAGATGAATATCCTTTTGAATCATTGTATCAAGGGTGGATATTTCTTCCTTATGGGCAAGAATATCTAGCTCAAATGATTGAATCAATGGAGAGATTCATGTTTGAATACATTCCCATCGTGAGGGATTACACTGATATATTCCCTGAAGAGTTGCCTGGTATTCCTCTAGATTGAGAGTTTGAGTTCTCAATTAAACTTATCCCTGGATCTCTACCAATCCCAAATACACATTACAAAATGGCCACCATAGAGATAGAAGAGTTGATGAAGCAGTTACCAAAGAATATGGAGAATGGTTTTATACGCCTGAGTGCTTCACTGTGGGGTGCATTGGCCCTCTTCATCAAGAAGAAAGAAGGATGAATGATCCCCTGTATTGATTATCGTGAGCTCAATAAAGTCACGATTAGGAACACGTATCCCCTACCATGGATAGATGGCCTGTTCGATCAGCTTCATGAGGCCAATTATTTCTCTAAGGTAGACCTTCAGTTGGGAAATCACCAATTAAAGGTGAGGAAGGAAGATATTACCTAGATTTCTTTTCCAACATGGTATGGACAATATGAGTTCATAGTGATTCCCTTCAGACTCACAAATAATCCAAATATTTTCATGGATATAATGAATAGAGACTTTAGAGATAACCTCATCAAATTTTTGGTTGTCTTTATTGATAATATTATGATATACTCCAAGAGAAAGGAGGAACATGTGGAGTATTTGGAAACTATGTTAAATACTTTGAGAAGGGAGTAGTTGTATGAAAAGTATAGTAAATGTGATTTCTGGAAAGTGGAAGTGTCATTCATGGGGCATGTTATCATCAAAAAAGGGATATCTATGGACCCTACCAAGATTTACACAATTGAAGAGTGGCCCAAGCCAACTTCTATAACAAAGATCCGCAACTCTTTAGGTCTAGTTTGGTATTATCAACGATTTGTGAAGAACTTTTCATGATTTACAAACCGAATGACCATGATGACATGGAAGGGAGTGAAGTTTTTCTGGACACTTGAATGTGAAGATTGTTTCAAGGATTTGAAATAGAGGCTTATCACTATGCCAATACTCACACTTCCTACAAGTGGAGAACTCTATGTAGTGTATAGTGATGCTTCTAAGAAGGGATTAGGCAGTGTGCTGATAAAAAATGATAAATTGATAGCCTATTTCTCAAGGATGTTGAAAATCCTTGAGCAAAACTATCCAACGCATGATCTGATAGTGGCAGATTTGATCTTTCTTTGAAAATCTGCTGGCATTATCTCTATGGGGAGAAATGTGAGATATATACTGACCACAAGAGTCTCAAATATATATTCGCATCGAAAAATATTAATATGCACCAGTGACGATGGATAGATCTCATCAAGGAATATGAATTCTCAATCCACTACCATCATGGTAAGGCAAAAAGGTGGTGGATGATCTTTGTAAAAAGGATCCTACATCTTTATCAATGATGTGAATTGAAAAGGATCCGATCATATTATATTTGAAATGGTTGGACATGGGAATCATTAAGGGAGGAACATCATCAATACTTTCTCAAATGATTGATCAACCATCCCTCTTAGAGAGAATAAAGCATGCTCAAAGAAAATTTGTGGAAATTTAAAAAAGGGTGGAAGCTATTAGAAATGGGAAATCCTATAATTTAAAAATCAATGAGGAAGGAGTTGTAATATTTGGGATACGATTATGTGTACCATCTGATCCAGAGATAAAGAAGGAGCTATTGAATGATGCACGTAGCTCGACCTTCTCTATCCACCTAGGGAGAATAAAGATGTACCGAGATCTCTGAGAAAAATTTTGGTGGGAAAATATGGAAAGGGAGATTGATGAGTATACATCAAGGTGTTTGCTATGTCAGGAAGTGAAGGCTGAGAGACAAAAGTCTAAGGGAGTGATGCAATCACTACCCATACCAGCATGGAAGTGGGAGAACACTACCATGGAATTTTTCACTGGACTTCCAAGGAAATCTAGAGTAAATAATTATATATGGGTCATTTTGGAACGTCTTACAAAGACATCTCACTTTACCGAGGTATGAGAGGACTTCTCTTTGGATCCACTTGCACAGGTTTATGTCAAAGAAGTGGTAAGGATGCATGAAGTACCATTATCTATTGTGTCTGATAGAGATCCAAGATTCACCTCTATGTTTTGGAAAAGTGTTCAACATTCTCTAGATACTGATCTGAACTTCAGTACAGCTTATCATTCTCAAAAGAATGGCCAATCTGAGTGGACTATCCAGACATTTGAGGACATGTTGAGAGCTTTCTCAATGGACTTCAAAGGAGGTTGGGATCAACATCTTCCTCTGGTTGATTTCTCTTATAATAAAATCTTCCACTCTAGCATCCAAATTGCACCTTATGAAGCCCTATATGAGAAGAGGTGTAGAACACCAGCATGTTGGGATGAAGTCGGTGAGCATAAGATTCTGGGACCAGAAATGGTCGATGAAATGGTCGAGAAGGTGAAAACCATTCAGAAGCATATCAAGGCATCCCAGATTCGACAGAAGAGTTATGTAGATTACCAAAAACAAGACCTTGAGTTTAAAGTTGGGGATGTGGTATTTATACACATATCTCTATGGAAGAAGGTCCTGAGTTTTGGAAAGAAAGGTAAGTTAATTCCTAGGTACATAGGCCCCTTCGAGACTCTTGATCATGTTGGGGTTGTGGCCTATCGACTAGCACTTCCACCTACATTGGCCAATGTACATGATGTCTCTCATGTATTCCTCTTAACAAAGTACATAACATACCCTTCACATGTACTCTCTTTTGTGGTGGTATAGTTGTCGGATGATCTTTCATACAAGGAGCATCTAGTGATGATCTTGGATCGTGGAGACAAAGTTCTACACAATAGGACTTCTCATCTGGTCAAGGTACTATAGTGAAACCATAAGTACGAAGAGGAAACATGGAAACTGGAGGAAGCAATGAAGCAAAAGTACCCACATTGGTTTTTTCCCTATAATGTAAAATGTAATTTCGAGGGAGAAATTTCTTATGGGGGGAAGACTGTGACGACCCAAAATTTTGTTAATGAAAATCCCTCTTGATCTAATTAAATGTCTTAATATTTGAAATGGTTATACAACATATGCACTTATTTTGTTTTAGGTTTTTTGATTTTAAAATACCATTAAGAATTTTGACTGTTGCTATTGTAGCCGTTGAACTGTGAGCACATGATTACTATAAATATGGGCTTCAACAAAACCAATTTACTGAGAAAAAGGAAGCGATGACCTCATCCAGTAGACTTGCCCCGTATGAAGCCCATTTTTCAGAGATCGGAAAGGAAGTGGTGCCATTGGGATTCGCTCACGACCAAGCTCAATCCAAGCTTGAATACATTATGTTCGAGTATAATCGCTTAAAGGAGAAGTGGATGTTGATAGAGATTACCACCCGAGCAATGTTATCAGAGACACCCCCAGAGTATGTCACCATCGCACACCTCACCCATCAGTCTTGTGTGAGTATTTTAAGGGGTTATGTAACAAGATCGTAGTACTATGGTTATGTAAATTATTTTTTTATATAATAATGAATAAACCTTCATTTTATTTTTGTTACATTGTAAATTGGTTTTAAATCACAAATAGTATTTTTAGTTAATATTCATCTAAGAAATATATTTTGATGAATTAATGGATTTTTAAATTAAATATTATTTTAAGAAAATATTATTATTATTATTATTTAATTAATTTTTATTAAATATAAATTATTGTATATTTTTATGAATGCAATTGTAATTTTTATTATGGTTTGAAATCCATTTTTATCCAAACCCATAAATTTTTGTTAAATGTCAGTTTTTATTCTAAAAGTGAAAATTAACATATTTAGAAATTTATTTATATAAAATAAATATTTTTTATATAATTAGGATGTCTAAAATTATCAAACGGTGAATTTTTCATAATTTCTTAAGACAGTCAATGTTTTGGGTAAAAATTAAATATCGTTTAAATATATAATGTGCTTTATGACATCACAATGACCCAATAGTGAGGTAATAAAATGATAAAAACATTATTATTGGCCAATATATGTTTTAACATTAAAATAATGTGATTTTGAGTTTGTTTGATTTATTATACAAAGCTTTAGTAGACCCTTCAAGACTTATTAAACATTTTTCCTTTTTAAATTGTTTTCTGTGGGAGTGTGACTCACCTCCACATAAGCAAACCTATTATTTTAAGAATTTCGTACTTTGGCCTTATAAAATATTTTTTTCTACTCCCATTTGGAATAAAGTCATTGGAAAACCCATGGGCTGGATTGTTTTTTTGATTAGCTTAATGTGAGGTGTCCCAAATCTAAATAATGTACAATTCCCTCTCTTTTCCTATATAAACCCACCCAATCTCCCACTTCCTCCTCACTCTATGCCTTTTTAGTTTGTTTATCCTCTTCTGTACTCTCTATAGAATCCTCCCAAGGCACCCCAATCTCCCAATAAGCCTCTTTCAAGCCTCTCTCAAGCCTTTGGAAGCATAGTTCCATGTAAGGGTTTTTCTTCCACTGTTACTTTTTCCAATGTTCTTTAAGTTGTTATGCCCTTTTAATATAAATTATAAATGCTGGGGTTTGGTTTCTATCCTACCACATACATCCCTCATTATTTTCGAATGATGGGAGACCCCTTTATCTCCCATTAAATGCCTCTCATTTACATCTGTTACTATGCCAAAATTCTGAAAGGAATTTCTCTCTCCTTATTTACATTCAAGCAATTATTTTATATCATGAGTCTAAATTACATTACATTTATTGGGAAATGTATCTATATGAACCCTTGAATGTCCATGTCATGTAAATATTATGAGACACCCATTTCTACCTTATCAACCATTTTTATCAGATATTATGCCACGCTGTTATGCTGTAGAAATCGCACCGTGTTTTTCCAAGCCAAAGTCATTGTGTAGTGAATACCATGCCCATTTATCTGTCAAACATATTCACCTTTATGCACATTTATTATTGTTTAAATAGTTTAATTTATCTATCTCATATACTTTTATCATGGAATAAATGATTATGTTGAATGATTCAATGTTTTTTTATCAATGTGGCACACTTATGCATGAAGTGAAATGTTTAAGAAGGGTGTGCCCTGATAGCTCTCCAATGCATTGGGTAAAGTATAGTATCATGATACGTCATGTGCATTGGGTGTTTACTCATTATAACTAAAATTCAACGAGGTTTTACTCATGCTTCATGTGCACTGAGGGTTTTCTCTTGCTCCATGCGCACTGAGCCTTGGCTCATGCTAATTCCTTGTTATGTGTTGTTGCCACATTTACATGTTATGATTATCATCCTTTATCATGCCTTTATGTTTATACTTATTTTATGATCTATTAATATACCAATTTTCTAACATGTATTATATTCCTCATGTTATTCCATTTTTATTCCCTTACTGGCCTTTATAGCTCACCCTTTTCTTATGCATGTCCTCATGTTATCCAATGCAATGCTAAGTATAAGGGAATGTAGTGGTCATGTAAAGGATGTTTTCAATAAAGATGTTGTATTTCATGTTTTAATTTTCTATGTAATGATCCTAAGCCCCAAATACACTAGAACTGTCGATCATCTATGTTGTATCAATTGATGCTTATGTAATAAATTATGTTTAATTTTGTAATTAAAAGAATGGTTGTCGTAGCTATTATATGTAACTCATGATAATTAATTGTTATTTGTAAAGAAATAATCATTTTTTGTTGTGTATAACATAATCAAACATAGTTATTTTATACATTGAAAAAAATATGCTCAATGTTGCGTGTGTCGGACGCCAACTCAGTGTTTTATAAGACAAGACATTTTATTATGAAAGCAATGTTTGACTTAGTGCATTGCAAGATATAATTTAAAATTGAAATTTATTAGAAAAAATGGTCCATAAAAACTTTGTTTTTTGTAAAAATGTTCTTCAAAAATTAAATAATTACCATAAGTCTATTAGTTAGAAGATAAAAAATGAATGTGATGAGTCATACTTGAGGTATGGGGTTTCAAAACTGAATTTCTTTTTAATTGTTTATATTACTTTTTAATTATATTTAATATTATAAGATAATGAATTTAGTGAATTTTGATAATTTTATGTTTTATTTCAATTTTTTTATGTTTATTTAAATTTGATACACATAATGAAAAAATTTATTAATTCTCACTTTAAAGTCAAGATAATTGTAAGGATTCTTCGTCTCATATTATCTTCTATTGGAAATATGTCATTTTATACAACTTTATTTTTTTTTGAGGTGTGTCTACTTCCCCATTGATATGTTATATCATGAATATATTTGTATTCATTGTATTTAATGTTTTGATTGAAGATATTTTTTCCTAGGGGGTTATGATTCAAAAGTTACCAAGTGTAAGGGGGTTATTTCAAAATCTTATCATTATTCATGATTTTTTATCTTTAAGTATCTATTGGGAAAATTATTTGATCATTATATCTTAATCCCAATAAATTTTATTCTCATATGGTTATTTTTTAAAATTAAGTGTTTTAATTACAATTTCCACTCTTGAAGTACTCAGGATACCAAAATATTATTTTTAATGAAAACCGATTTTTTTCTACTCAGTTGGGAATATTTTTCTTCCATATCCATATTTTCCTTGAAATATTTAAAAGAGTATTTTTAAAATTTTATAATCATTTATCAAATAATTTTTAACCTTTTTTACTTTTATAAATGGGTTTATAAGGAACCTTCCTATCATTTTCCAAATGATGTACCTTTTGACTTTTATTGGAAAAGTGCAAAGGGTATTTTTTAACTTATATGAAATGAACATAACATCCCGATTTAATGACCACTCCGTTTTTTGAAGAATCCATTAAAATATGACAAGGTTCTTTTAAAATACTATTTTTTCTAATCCTGTAGAATTTTTTAATTTTTAAAAGTGGGTTTCAAAGTGAAACTATTTTTCCCTCAAGAATATTTTTATTGTTTTTTTTTTGTATTATTATTTATTACTATAAAAAAACACATTATTTTATATATACACCATAGGGGATATATACTGATACCATCCTTATTATTTATCTGAATAGTTTTTGTTCTATTTTTCTAGGGAAACTATTGAAAATTATTATATTAGTTCCTTTATAATGGATATTAAATTTTTTTAAGGAATATGGGTTATGTTTTACTATTTATTCATATGATAAATGCATTGTACTTGTTAATTTATTGTTGCGGACAAGAAAAATATATACCCTTGAATCATTGGTTGGTGTCATGTGACAAACCAATCATCCAAACATATTTAATGGGTTGTTGGTGTGTTCTTATCAATAATTTAAGTTGTCTTGGTTTAGGGTCATGATGATATGTTTTTTGATGTATGGAATTATGTTTTCCATAATTTTTAAATTATTTATTTATGTCTATGTAACTATTTTAAATAAAATCCATGTATAAGTTTCAATATCATGTGATTATTTATTTTGAATTATTTGATCATTATTTACTCCATCCATATTATTCTTCATGCTCAAGTTATTGATTAAATAGAATGCGTCTTACTTTAAAAACATTTCAATATTAATTATTCCTTATTTACTCAAGATATATTCCAATGTAATTATCCATTTCTACGAATAAAGAATCACTATTATTTCATTTCCATTCCCTAGGATATGAACAATGAATATTACATTATGTTCAAGGTTTTCAGAACATTTACATTAACAATGATTTTCATTTTATGTTTTCTAATGTAATGTTTCATTCAAGTAAGTATCTAATTTATCAAGAATAATAAACTATTTTCTAATTCATGATATGACTCATTATATATAGGTCAAAATTAATAAATCAAAACTTATATTTAGTCTAATAGGGTTGGCATCTTTACACATGATATATAGTAATGTCTAGGTCACTTATTTTAAACTCATTAATAATTTTCAATACAATCAAACTCTTATGTCATCATATTATATATGAGTTCAACATGTTTTCATGTATTCTTTATATAATGTATTTTAACTAGTATAAATCTAATAATTTATTGTTTTCCATTAAATAGATATATATGGAGTAATTTTCTCAAATGTATTCACTGTATAAAATTAAACTATATAACAAATATTTTTTATGATAGGAATTTGAACTATGTGACCTATGATAAAGCCTACATGGCCTTTAAACTAATTAGAGTAATCCATTTTTATGATCTAAACTCATTTTATAAGATATTAATCCATGTAATAATCTTATTGTTATGTTTTACCTATCCATAATCTTATATTGATATAGAATCCATCCATTCCGAATAACTATGTCCATGTTCCTATTCCTTCGATTTAGGTTGTGTTTTCACCCGTAATACATCACTGGGTAAGACACATTACACATTTCCAATAAGAATGATCCAAATTTATTTATATACTATCTACTAACTACTAATGAATTTATTCCAGTTATTTTGGGATTTTTAGTGACACCCTCATTTTTTATTCGGGGTCTAGGCATAAATAATATTTACGTTTTTCATTAGTGTGTATACATTTATTAATTACCATCAGGTTATCTATATTTACTGGTAAATAAGATATCATATAATAGAACCTAGATATCTTATCCAGAGTATAAATATAGGGATCACTTTTGGCCTTGATCATATACCATAATGAAAATTCCTCTATTTTAACTATATATACCTTGATTCCTATTATTACTAGATAAGTATAGACACCTAAATTCATCACCATAAGTCTCTATATTCATAAGTTTATCTATATTTCCTTAACACAAATTCATAATTAAATAAAACATGGATTCACTATCTGGGGTACAAACAGAGGGATTACTTCTCATTCTGATCATATACCAGATTGAAAATAGATTTTTTTTAAACTACATGTATCTTGATTTATGTTCGTAAAATACTTGTAGTGACATCGAGAGGCCTCAACCCATTAACAAAAAAAATTATCAATAGTAATCCATATTTATCCTACTCTTTGGCCCTTAAAAATTCTTATCTAGTATACTAATATCCATAACATAAGATGTAACAATTTCACATTACCTAGGTGTGAAAACTTTAGTCACATCGAGTTTCATTTCTTATCTCTCTAACACATTCATCAATTCCATCTCCATTTCCCCAACACATAATCCAGAACAAGTATAATCGTTTTCATAATTACATGTATTCTAATTTATATTATCATTGGATATGTAATGATGTTTCAACCATGTTTTTTAGGGAAAAAATAAAATCCTCATCCACATCAACTTTTCTATTGATATCCCAGAATGCCCCAACCATTTATAGTCTTGAGGGGTTTTCCAATACTATTTTTAATAACTTATTCGTGTTTACAATACATTTTATAATTGATATGAAAACTACAATAATCCTTTTATGTATTTTTTTAATTATGATATATCATTACCAAGATGACACTTTTTTGTGATATCTTATATGATATATATCTCAGACACATAAAATTAATAAAAGTCTTCTCTTTATCCTTATTATAATACCATTTAACCCCATGAAACCATAACAATAATATGGTGAAATAAATCATTCGAATGTGTTTAGAAGTCATACTCATCATTCTATTTGTTTTTCATCATTTCTTTATTAAATGTAGTTGAATATATTATTTATGGTGTTCTCACTCAATTTTTAGAGGCATTGAATCACTCCTAGATATCAAACCTATGGTGGATGTGATATACCTTTCATCGATCTAGTCATATTTACCCTAAACTATGGGAACTGTTCCTACATAGTTACTATAATGACATGATACCTACCAAATTCATGTTGGCTTTTCAAAATTACCATACTAGATACAATAACTCATACATATTATTTGTCAGAGTTGTTATATGAAAACAAATAGTGAATTCGGTTGAAAATTAAATCTAAAAAGAAATTTATATCCACCTTATATGAGTAACATGAGTTAGCATGAGGGATATAAATTCACATTAGTAATGATATTCTTCTTTTTCGGAATAGTGAACTCATCCCTCCTTAGTCAAATACATACAATCTTAAAACCCAAAAAGGGACAGAGTTGTTCAACCTTAAACATTAGTATCAAAATTCCATATTTTTAAATATTAAACAACTAAATGAAAAAAAGACATTGAATTTTCCTTATTGAAATACAATATTTTTCATATCTATAAAAATTATTTTTATTTCCCATGAAACTTACTCCATAAATGGCCTCAAAATGATTACAATGTTAGGAAAAGTGTCACAAATCTTATATATGCAAAAAGAAATTAAAGGGAGCCCTAATAAAAATCCAATCTATATGATATTAAGACAATCTCTCCCATAGTCTTGTAAATATTTAATGATCAAAGGAAAATAGATAATTCTTTTTGGGACTATCATTTTCCAAACTAAAATTCAATCCATTCTTGATAGATTCACAAATATTTGAAAAGTTTAGTGCACCTTTATATTCATCAAATATTGGTTAAGCGATCTGTCCAAAACTCTTATGGATGTATTTATATGATATTAAAACCGTTTAAAGAATTGATTCTCTCATGAAAAATATTATTCAAATGTTTCGTGTACCTTACAGTAAAGGTATATTTTCTGTATATCCATATCACCTATATCATTTTTAGGACACATTCCATGAATATAAAGGATTAATTTGAACATTTCACTATTGACATAAAAATTTTGAAACTATGATTTACCTAATACATTATCAAAAAGTATTCATGTGGATTTAATTATTAACATATTAATATTTTGGGGTTTCATGGATCATTAAGAATTTGTAGTTGAATTAAAATATGAAGTTAGTGATTTAATTGAAATTAGAGGCAATAAGTTTTTACCTTCATTATTTAGTAATAGAGTAATATAGAAGATTTTAATTCCCATTCCTAGTTGGTTTAAAATAACAAAAAAATATAAATTCTACTATAATAGGTTTTATATAAAATCTCAAATATAGATCATTGATGGATCTTAGTCATCAATATCCCAACAAAATCTTGTTCACTTTCCAGAATCTTTATCTTAATTTCAAATAATCTTGTTGGCATTGATGGATACATTATATCATACCTTTTCACCATTATCCATAATCATTTCATGTTCTCTTTTCATATAATTGATTGTAGATAACCATTACTAGGGTCGTTTTTTCAAAGATACCCCCTTACTGGTTAATTATTGTTTTCTCAACCAATCGTATAACATGCCAAGGTTGATGTTGAAATTAAATTTATCTTAGATCCATGGGTTGATAATCATTATTGTTCATCAAAATGTGAAATTATATTTTCATTTTTTTCATGCACTCATTAAAAAATTTAATTATGATGGAATGGATATACTCTAGTAGAACATAATATTACAAAGGGTCATGAACATGTGTCCAAGATTATAAAATTCATGTTGATGTTCTCCCATAGTATTATAAAGGATATATATTGAGATTTATTACCACAATAGTTACCTCATGGGATTTTGAAGTGAAAGTGTCCCTGTATTTGAGATGATATGCACCTAATAGATAAGAAATTAATCCAATACTTTGTACCTAACTGTAAAAAATATATAAATATTTATGTGCTCATATAACTCTTTGATGAATAAAACACAAGAGTTATATCTTTTTAGGTTTGACTCTCTATAGTTGATAGTGGTACTACTATGGATAGACAAAGAAAATGTATTCAGTAGTTAGAAAATTCAATAGTCACTTATTAAAAATTCCATTATATACATCCAATATATAAAATATCAATTCCATAATCCATAACTACTTCATTGAACAATCAAATAGAAACACCCTCTACTTTCTTCACATCCTCTATAGTCATTGTGTCATTTTTGTAAAGGGATATGTTTTCATTTTCCACCACCGGGTCAACTACTAGAGTGATCTGTACATCTTTTTTTATCTTTCCTCCCCCAATTTTCACACCTAATTCTCCCAAGATTTCATATAGGGACTATGAATTATCTGCATTATTCATCCCTAGGATTTATCTCATTATGTTCTCAATGTCTATCATCATCTAAACTCTCTCAAAAAAACTATCATTTAAGGATTGTTAGATTTATCCAGACATTTTTAATTAACTTACTTTATGAAATGACAAATATTTCAATCATCTGATCATCATAGGTGACAATAAGGGCCATTGTTGAGACCCTCTATACCATATACGAATTCTTAATATCATTCCAAAACAATTCAGTAGTGTAAATTGAAGGCTAAACCTAAGAAAAGATGATTATTCTCCTTTCAACTCAAGCCCTGACCCTAGATCACATGGTGTCATGGTGTCCTTGTGTTATTCACCAATCGGTTCTTAATGTGTATGTTTTAACGGTAAAGGTGATAATGTAAATATCAAAAAATATATATAAAAAATAACATTTTTAGTGTTGGGGATACAGTTTTCTGAGGATGTTTTTATTAACTAATATTAATCATTCCATGTTGTAATTATCTAGTTTTTTCTCATAAGGAACCCTCTATAAAAAATATGATTATACAAATAAAGATATATGAACATAGTGCTTGAAAAATAGAAATGGGAAAATTTGAGGCCTATCCTTTTTTATTAGTGTGAATTTTTTTTGTCCAGTATAGTGACACTTCTTGGGAACCTGAGCAGGGATGGTGGATTTTCTGGCTTAGGTTCCATGTTTGCTGGTCCCTTTATTAGGAACGTATAAATAGTGTCACATCCCCAAGACTCAACCATCATGATATGGTCAATAGATAGATCCAATGCCATCAAATTGACTTACACTACCACACTATCCACTAGAGTAAGACCCTTAGTGTGTTGGAAATACATTATTGGTAACCACACTACCTCTATCCACTATAAGAATGCATAATTAAGCATTATAAAAAAAGAAAAAAATTGTGAAATTTTTCTAAAGAGATCAATTTCAAAAAAAAAATTAGAGTTGAGAACATATTTTATTTAATAATAGAATGATTATTTTATCACCACTTCAATAATTATAATTTATAAAATTTCTCATACATATCTTGTGAGGTTGGAATTCATCAATGGTTCACAACTGCATCAATGAATCACTATAATAGCGTTAAACCATTATTGGATAATTTTCAAGGATTACTTTAGTAGGTTGCCTCAGATTTCTATCTTGTCCCATAGGTGTCGTTTCTTCCAATGGTCTTGAATTATATTAAAATTTTAAAAAAAGTAAATCAAAAATCATTTAAACTACCAAAAAAACTAGTATTGGATGAGGAAATCTTTAGGTAGAACCCAGAATGAATATCAATTTAGAACTCAATAGATATTAATTTTCATTATATATTAACTAAATTATATTAAACTAGTGGTGAATGAATGGAAAAGTTATATTACATAAAAAAGGATTAGGGAAAGGAAATTGAATTCAAGTATGAATAAACATTATTAAACTCAACTCAACTTCACTTGTGAAAACAAACCTAATTATTAGTTGTGAGACTTCAGGGGGTATAAAAGTTTAACTATCAGTAGAATATAAACCTAACTAGGACAAAAAATACATTTATCAATGTAATTAGTAAACAACATAGGATTTTTAAGTTTAATATCAAGTGAATGGTGTATCTAAATATACTCTCACTCCCCCACTCCCCATTACTACATTGGGTTTTGTACTCTAGAATCCCAAATCATAGTAGGATAATATGGAATAAGTTAAATAATAATATCAATGAAAAACTATTTTAATATTAAAACCCACATGGCTAGAATAATTAAATACATCACTCACTAAACCCCTTAATTAGTTCCAACAACTATCATTACACCTATTATATAATAGTCTATTTCTTGACAAGTGTATACTAAGAATCACAGGGAAGCGAATATAAAGTTAGAAAAAATAAATACATTTAAAAACTGGATAAAAAATAACTTTAATTATTATTTATTAACAATATAGGAATCTCACTATTACTCAATTAAATATGATAAGAAAATGAAGCCTAAACTATACAGCTCCCTAGGTTATTGACGTAACACATCCTCCTTCCACTCCTACTTTTAGAGTTGGAAATACAGCTTCCTCCAGTTGCTGATCCCTTTGATGATCACTGGTCCAATTTATTTGTATATAGATAATATCCAATATACATATATATATATATATATTCTATTATATATTTTATATCTTTTCCCTATATCTATCCATATATATATATATATATCTAAATCTTTATCCATTTAAGTGTCACTTGCGTAATGTCCCAGATTCGGGTTCCTCCCAAGGGTGCACCATACCTGCTTGGACACATGGCCTCAAGTTCATTTCCCCAAACACCAGAGGCTTCCGACTAGAAGTGAGGTCCTATGGTGTTATAGTGGGAAGACTATGCCCTCATTGGAAAGTAAAAATAGTGGAAAACAAATTGTATCCATAGCGGATGTTTTAATACCGTACAACAGGAGTAAACCGTAGGAGTCTGATATAAATAAAATAGCTGAATCCATAAAATATATATAATGATTCATGTTATATGTGTCTATGAAATAAAACAAAATAGGTCACAATTCTGGAAACAAAATACAATCAAAAATAAGAAAAAAGCATGTAAACTCCAATAGCATCACAATCCTCAGTTTTGTTCCATTCTCTCCAGATCCAAAATATAGAAATCAAGTACATGATGAAGATGGGATCCTGCCCTTATCTACTCCTAAAATCATATAATATGTTTGGTTCTAAAACATGACCCAAATAGGGTTTGAGGAAAGTCCTAGTAGGAAACCACCAAAAGATTTGTTCCTAACTATCAGGGAATATATATATAGCATGTAATATGAAGAAATGAAGCGATAAACTAGGAATTACTCAAAAGTAAACAATCCTATAGTTTTAAATTACATTAATTTATATTTATTATTCAACCTTTTTATCATGTAATATCGGCATCTAGACTAAGCACTATGTCCCCCTGTGAAATATTAACAAAACAGTTGTCTTAGAAGACCATCTAAACAAATAGGTAAGAATGAGTCCATGTTTGTGATTTGGACTGGAAGACTCGTCACAATCCATCATAAACAACCCTATGGGAAATCAAACATGGTCTAACCCCTTTGGTTTCACATAGAACTAATTCATTAAATAACAACCCTCTGGGAATCCCTCATGATCTAACCCCTTTGGTATAACATATCACTAATCATTTAAATACGACCATCGGGCCTGCTCTCAGGGTCAATACCCCTCGGTCAACATGGAATCAATAAATTATAAATGACCTCGTGTTTATCTCTCATAGTCAATACCTTTGGGTCTGCATAACATCAATAAATTATAAACGATATCTTGGGAAGCTCTCATGATCAATACCCCTTAGGTCAATCATCTGCACCAAGGCTCTCACGGTCCTGTGTAAACAATGTGGAAGTCCCATCGGTCTTCCTGGACCAAGTCTCTCATGTTCCATTGGAAAAATAGAATTAATACCATATCAAATTAGCTTATGTAATCTTTAACTAAAACATGTAAAAACATTCTCAGAGAATATCAAATTCATTTCATATAAACAACAACTCCATCCTAACAAGACAAGTCATGGAAAACATGTCAAGCCTAATAGGGATACTAGACTAAATAGACAGACACAATTTGTCAAGGGAAACACACCCATGGGGTGTCCCATATCAAGTTATATAACCTTACATATAAGCAACAACCCTTTAAAAATCAATCAAACCACATAAGGTAACAAATAGAGTTAAATTCCAAATCAAGCAATACCCAAATCACGAGTATGCGGAACTTTTAGCATATATAATCGAAAGACGAACAATGAAAGGACAAAAATACCTACATGGATCTTATACGATCGATATAATTGAACGACGACCCTTTAATCGGAATAATCAACATGGATCTAAAAATATGTGGAAAATTCTCATCCTTGAATAACCGAAGAGAGAGGATGAATCAGGTTGAAACTCAAAAGAGGATTTGAGAACTCACTTGTGGGATTCCAATGCACTATAAAATATCTCAATCAGATCTCAGATGGAGAATTGGGGGTTTGATCTTTTTTTCATTCCATAGCACTCATGTATGAAACACATAAAGAAGAAGATGGTTCCAAACATGAGAAATGACCACTTCCGTTATATCAAATAAAAATAAAACTACACGGAATGTTCATTAAATGTGCACGTAGTATAGTAGCCTTAACCAGCCCCCCAATTAAGTGGTCTTATAGGTCACCACATGACAATGTACTCAGTCATTAAATAGAAAACACACAGCTCTACCCAGCAAGCTAGGAACATGACAAGTACTCAGAAGTACACATTGTGTATTTAGAAAATCGCATTTTCTTACTTTCCCTTAAAAACAACCAGAAAACATGATCCATACATGAAATGAAGATCTGGGTTCTTATAAACATCCCCTTAAATTAATTTCCCCTGAATTTACCTTCCAAGGGTGGTGAAAAAGATTATGTGAACAACTCAGGCTACTGCGATCATACTTCGGTCTCCCTCTCCCATGTCATGTCCTGCACTGACCGGTGATTCCATAACACCCATACAAGAGGAACAGACTGACCATGGAGAACCATCATGTTGCGATCAAAACTCCAAAGAGGGTTCTCCTAAAAGGATCCATCCACCTTTAACTGAACATCCTTGGGTTGAAAAAAAAGATATGGTTCTTAATAGTAACATCATTGCTAAGAAGAATGAACGATTTTGAGCATATACTGGTACCTCTAAGGTAATTTCAACTAATAGGAAACCAGTTGGACTCTCTCCCAAACCTCAAATTTCTGGAAATATCTCAGTGAAAGCTTCCCATGTCTCATAATCCTCACGTATCACATCCTTGGTGTGATAGGTAGGATAACCTAATCTCTGACCTCAAACTCTATGCATCATCTCCATTGATCAGCATAAGATTTCTATCTAGATTGTGAATTTTACATCCCCTTCAAAATCCACTCCATCTATTTAGTGGTCTCCTGGACAAGATGTTGTCCCAACATTGATTCCCCTCTTACCTCCAGAAAACATCGGGGTGATCGTCATATACATCCTTAGAAAGCCTCAAAAGGTTCCATCTAAATCATTTCTGGAAAACATTGGTTGTAGGAAACCACCACTAGGGGTATGTGTGTCTCAAAATAGCCCTAGAAATCCAGGATTCTTTCATGTAGCATGTCCTCCAAAACCTGAATCGTGTGCTCGGACTGGCCATCTGTCTGGGGATGGTAAGTTGTACTAAGAAGTACCTATGTACACAATGCCCTATGTAGTCTCTACCAGACACGAGAAGTAAACCAAGAATCCCTATCTAAAATGATGGATAACATTACCACATGCAAACATACTATATCTCAGATGTAAAACTTTACCGGATCATCATCACTGAAGGTTTCCTTGATCGACAAGAAATGTGAAACCTTCCTGATTTTTTCAACAACAACCCATACAACATCATTTTCTTTGGCCAACCTTTGTAAATCTGTCATGAAATCCATCGCGACATTATTTCACTTCCAACCAGGAATAGGTAAGTGCTGTAAAATACCTATTGGTCAGTAATACTACATCTTCACCTTCTGATAGATGGAACATATCATAAAAACTAGATACATACCACTTCATGCATGACCACAAATACTGATGATGTAAATATCGATACATTTTAGTGACACCAGCATGAACTTCCCATACTGAGGCACAAAAATCTCACAAAATCTCCTCATGTATTTTTGTTGAAACCAATATGAATCCATGAAAAAGTAAAACCCCATCCTCACCTATGATCTACCTAGGATTAGGGTCCTCGGCTGACACACTCTCTTGTAGGACTACGCCTTTAGATTCTTATGGTTGCCTCATTCCCAATAGATGCAGTAGAGTAGAGGTAATAGCTATAGAAGAATGAAACTGCTTCCCTTATTTATTATGAACCACCAAATGAATCTCATTAAATAGATCCATTAGAACTCACTCACTGTTGGCCTCTTGAACTGCCTTCATTTGAGTCCCCATGCTCAACACATCAGCCACTGCATAGCCTTTCCCATGCATGTAGGAAAGCATAATATCAAAAGAATGATGTTACTAAACCCACATTCATTGTCTAAAATTGAGATATCACTGAGTAAAGATATAATTTAGACTTTTTTGGTCAGTGTATAACACAAAATTATCTCCCAAAAGATAACATCTTCAACAAAATTAAGCATGCACAACTACAGCTAACTTGAGATCATGTGTCACGCAGTTCTTCTCATGTATCCTCAACTACCAATACCCACATTCAATTAATTATTCCCCCTATATATTCACTTTTGTAACACCACATTCTTCAACAATACGCTTCTCTTTTAATAATAAAATCGCTTCTGTTATACATGTTGGTCAGAGTGGACACTCAAGGGGCGGGGTTAATTGAGTTCCAATTAAAATTTCTGTTAAAAATATTTTCTATTAAATTCCCCCAATTTAAAAAACAAGTTAAATTGTAGTGAATTTGTAAAACTGTAAAGGTTCAATTAGATTCTCAAAATATTGATGAGTTCTCAGTTGATCTAATCAGAAGATTAAATTATTTTTTGAAACTAACCTACTGATTTACAATAGATACCAACACTTGATAGATTACCTATCAAAGTAACTTTAAAATAGATTTTTATTTCAAAGTAAAAAGAAGTGGAATATAAATTAGATATTGTAGTTTGAACTTAAACTTAAAAATGAACAGCAGATATAACAAAGAGGTTCAGTCTCAAGCCGAGACTTAGTCCTCTCAATATATATATATATATATATATATATTTATATATTTGATCCACACCCTGGATCAGGGTTAACAATAGTACATGACTATCCAGGCCACGCAGGGGCCTCTACCACTATTCTTCGTGGGAAACAAAAATAAATACTAGGCCACACAAGGACCTCTTCCATAGTTGTCATGGGTAAACATGAGTAAGGAGTTTTGGTGTGAGGATTGTGATATCCTCTAGTTAATCACAAGAGACAGTGTGTGTGTAAAATAAATAGGATACATACACTGCTCGAAAAATAGATAATAAATCAGTTAGAGATAGTATATGAAGGTTAAGAAATCTTTAGTGATTGGTAGTGCAGTTATGGACTCGTTGGATTCAGCAAAAATGATTCTGAGTCCTTCTCTAGTTTTTCTGTTGAAAAACAGAGTTTCGTAGTTCAGCTTTTGTTTCTTCGGGAGAGAAGATGTTTTCTTGACTCCATATTAATTCGTGTGTTCTTCAGTAATGTATAATTTCATGGATGGAACTTCTTTGAGGATAGTGAAATTTGTTCTTCACAGTTGTGCTCAGTATTGTTCTTCGGTTTAGTACAGAGCTTGCGTGTATTGTAGTATGAGTGTCGAGACGTCTCAAGCACGAGCATCCTTTTTTACTACAGCTCAAGCTTCTTTATATTCCACGAGCTCCAGCAATTAGAATGATTTCCTTTCCATAGGTACGAGGTACGATTTCTTGACAGACCAAAAACTATAATTAAATAACATTAATTGCATTAAAACATCAAATATGACTATTAGTATTAGTTAAATAATATTGACAAAAAGGTTAAGAAACGGTGTCACAGTATTTGTACAAACGGTGTCTCTTTGAACCGGTGTCTCCTGCATGGTATGTGCTTCACGGTGTGTCCACGTCATGGTGTCTAGCTCATGGTGTCTGAGTCATGGTGTGTCTGTCACGGTGTCTGGGTCATGGTGTCTGAGTCACGGTGTGTCCTTTATGGTGTCTCGCTCATGGTGTCTAAGTCCCGGTGTGTCTATCATGGTATCTATTTGACTGTGACTGTGTCTTTCACATAGTCTTCCTTACTTTGTCAGACTTCACGGTGTCTTAATACTTATAAAATTATCTATATTCAAACATAAACAGTAATATGCATAAAATTAATTAAGCTTAACCATTATAAGATAATATAGAGGTTTGATACAATATGTTAGATTTATGATCATGCATAAGATTTGTAAATAATAAAGAGATTAATTGACAATAATAAGATTTTATACCATTAAAACATAATTAAAACATGATGTGAAATTATTATTGAGATGTGAGAACATTAACAAGATTTGCAATTATGATGGAGATTAATTGATAGTAATAAGATTTTTGATCATTAAAACATAATTAATACACGAGGAGTCCAACAATCTCCCCCTTTTTATGATCACAAATCATGTATAGGAAGAATATAAATGAAATGCAACATTAGAGAAAATAACACATAGAATACTTGTTCTTTTTCTACCCCTTTTAGGATTATCAAAAATTGAAACAGAAAGAATGGGGTGAAACAATGTATTTGTCATTAAAAACATCCAGAATACATGATACAATAAAGGAAAGAAATCCCATCAAAAAGAGGGTAGTCACTGGAATCGTCAGGGATCGACCTTTTCCTTGCGTTTATCAGCAGTAGGAGATGGTGCTGATGTCGAAGAAGGCATGGAGGTAGTAGAAAAAGATGATAATGGTAGACCATCAAATATGGAGGGAGCCAAGGTAGGAGCTATAGAAGATCTATTCTGTGGTTGATCAAGAATGAGTTGTCTGAATTGAGAGTGGGCTTGGCTAACTAACATAGAAGTTGAGGCTAGGGAAGGTAAACCAGATCTAGGGGGTGCAGCAGCTGGAGCAACGATATCAGTACTCTGCACATGAATATACGGCTTCAAAACATTGATGAAATCAATAATGATTTCTCCACCATATTACATAGCCTTTTCAAAATCGTACGTATTATCCATGAACTTGTCCCACAATCTGGTGATCTTTGTAAGCTTCTGAACTTGATCTTTAAAATCTTGAGTCACCTGAGGGATTTTCAAATTCTCCACAATATATTTAAAGTTATTTCTCATGACACTTTTAGAGAAAATCCGAGTGAGATAAAAATATGTCTTCTTGGTGATATCTTGTTGAGCATAATTGGCAATCGTGGAATGAATCTAAACAAGATCAAGTGCTCTATCACTGTTCTTCACAACTTCATATAATGGAGACAAATCGAAGCCACTGAAAGCATACTGAATTTCATCCTTGATTATGGATATATGCATAGAATTATCGAAAGAGGTAACAAAAGTCTGACCAGAGAGAGGAGAATCCTTTACAGCTATGGTTAGAACTTTGAGTTGTTTCAAAACTTTTTGCAGACACCCAGTGTACTCATCTGTGAGCTTATTCAGATTTTTTACAAGCTCTCTCATGCGTTGCAGCATATTTGTGTGTCTTGTTCCAATCTTCTCATCAAAATATAACAGATAAGGATGCACTTGAGACACAATCTCTCTATAAAGGTTGGAAACATCTGGTTCAGCAGAAGCAGCAACAAGTGCAGGAGCAGAAACAGGAGCAGGCTCTGATCTTGATGAAAATTCTGCTTGCAGGTTTTCCACCAAACCATTCAAATTTGCAACATCAGCACTGTGAAACATATTTTCAATTCTGAATTATTGTATTTCTTAGATCATCCTTGGATGAATATGAGGAATGATGTTTTCCTAAAGAATCGATGCATCTTCATGACTTAGTTGAGTCACTAGATGAGGTTGAGAGGATATAATCTTCTCAACTCCATCCAGGATAGTCTCTCCAATGACTTTCAAGTCATCCTTAGTTACATATGATTGCTGCTTGGGTAAGAGAGTAGGTGAAGGAAGAGGGACAGGTTCTGATGCAGATTCTGGTTGAGGTTCAGAATTAGTTTCAGTTTCAGATTCAGATTGAGGTAGAGGTTGAGGCTCTAGTTCTGGTTCTGGTTCTGGGTGAGCTATTGACCTCAGTTGAAACAAAGAAGAGAGATCGATACCAGTTTCAGTCACTTGATGTGATTCACTCACATCATAAAAACATGTAAACTCATACCGAGTGTACACAGAATATGTGACAGTTGGATGAGAGGTTTCAGCAGTTCCAGTTTTATCAATCTCAAGGTTTTGAGGTTCCTCCCCATCAAAATGTTCTTCCATTTCAGATTTTGGAGGCTCAGGAATTGGGTTATGATCCACAGGATCAGTTCTAATCTATTCACTAAATTCTTGCTTTTCTAGCTGAAAGTAAATTTACATCCTCTCTTCAGCAGATGGTATGTGCTCAGGAACCGACGGTTCCACTGGTTCTGCTTCCAGAGTTGCTTCTTTTTCAACAGGGAGATCTTCTATAACAGGATATGTCTCTTCCATGGCTTGCTACTGTAAAAAAGGGGAAACCAATTCTCTTGCAGGCTTAGGATGAGTTTCTTGGTTTACATTATCTCTAGAAGCAGGAGCTTCTTCCTCTCCAAGAACAGCAGGAGATTCTTCTTCTCTAAAAACATCATCAACTTCCTCTCTAAGAGGTATTTTAGCAGGAACATAAGCAGGGACAACAGTCCTTTATTTCTCAACAGGAGCTGCTTCCTCTTGAGGTATTTCAGCCTCTTCTTCTTCTTCTTCTTCTGGGTACTCAGCCACTACATCTGGTTCCAAACCAGGATCAGTTATAATCTTTGGCCTTCTTGGATAATCAACAGGATTATACTTCTTATAAAGTTGATCATTATCCTCAACCCACTGTTTCTTCCAAGGTTTCCAATTAATTTTCATTCTTCTGATGATTGGATTTGATAAACAAAAATCAAAATCCTCTAGCTTTTCTTCATTTGGTCCAACCACTCCTTTGGAAACTAACATTGTTGAAATCATCCTTGAGTAAAACAAGGAGGTGGGTTTGGAAGTGACATTAATCAGCTCACATATATGGTAAATGACATATTTTAAAAGATTTATCTTATGGCCATTATTCAATAAGTGATTCAGGAACACATCCTGATACTTCATCACATAAAAATCTCCTTTTCTTGGACAAATCAAATTTTGAACAAATTGGAACACTGGTCTTGTCTCCCCATCCAATTCAGCTGCTATGACCCTTCGCTTGAATCTATTTCCAGTCAGGATTTCCAAAGCATTCACTAGGTTAAATATGTCAGTTGAAGGAGGAGGGTCTCTCTGGTAACTATCACACGCTCCTTCATGTGGAATCCTCAGACATGAAGCCCATAACCTTGAAGAAAATGAACACTTTTTTCCATTGACCTAGCTTGTTACTATATAGCTTTCTCCAGCATCAAATGAAAACTTTACATAAAGGTAAAATTGAGATACCAACCTAGGATAAATTGGTCTATCTTTTCTAGAGAACCATTCGATCCGTCTTTGTTCTCTTAAGATTTTCAGGACCAAAGACATTCTATACAGCAGCCACTCAGGGAAAATCTCTTTTTCAGGTACAACGATATGACTTAAAAGGTTCGTATTCAGGGGTCCCTCGGGTGCTATACTCGGTGCTCTTTTCTGTTTCTTTATGCGGTGCTTCTCAGATGAGGGTGAAGATAGACGCTTCATCCTGGGAATCCACTGAAGATTCAAGTGAGAGAGAAGGAGAGAAGGTTTTCAAGATAAAGAGGGTTCGAGAGAGAGAGAGCAGGAGAGATATCGGGTAAGGAATCAAGTGAAAACCCTTATTTTTTATTATTTGTGAATGTCAAACATCATATAAACAAAAATGCGGGAAATTAAACAGCAGTGAAATAAAAATTACCGTGATGCGGGTTAAAATAAATATATAAAGAATCTTCACGGTGAGACCATGAATATGCGTTACGGTGCGATGAGAAATATTCATCACGGTGAGATAGTTGAATGTCGTCATGGTGAGACAGTGAGTAAACTGTTCTGTTGTGGTGATACATTTAATTAACTCACCGTGAACACAAGGTGTTAACTGTGAGACTGTAAGCATGAAACAGTAATTGAGAAACAGTGAACATGAAACCGTAAAGTAAAATATAGCAAAATAGTAAATAGTGAGATCTATAAGATGTCTATTTGTGATTAATCATACAAATATCATGTATTATGTAGTCTAATCTCTCAGAATTTAAAGGTTTAGTGAATATATCGGCAATTTGATAATCAGTACCAATGAATTCCAAAGTGATATCAACTTTTTGATAATGATCCCTCAAAAAGTGATGTCTTACATCAATATGCTTTTCCTAGAATGTAAAACATGATTCTTTGAAATTTTAATAGCACTTGTGTTTTCACAATTTATTGGGACATGTGTGAATTCATATCCATAGTCTAGTAAAGTGTGTTTCATCCACAGAATTTGTGCACAAAAACTGCCAGCAGCTACGTATTTAGCTTCTGTAGTAGATAATGCAACATAATTTTGTTTATTACTACACCATTAAACTAGTGACTTGCCTAAAAAGTGACATGTTCCAGAGGTTCTTTTTCTATCTAACTTACATCCAGCAAAATCAACATCAGAATAACTAACTCGTTCAAAAGATTGTCTTTTTTGATAGAACAGTCATAAATTGGTAGTATGCTTGAGGTATTTGAAAATTCTATTTAGAGAATTTAAATGTGACTCTTTAGGGTTTTCATGAAAACGAGAACACGTACACACACTAAATATAATATCAGGATGACTAACAGTCAAGTAGAGTATACATTCAATCATTCCTCTATTAGTGGTTTGATCAACAGATTTTCCATATTCATCAAGATACAACATATAGGTGGTACTCATGGGAGTGTCACTACTTTTAGTGATATCCAATCCAAAACATTTTAAAATATATCTAGTATATTTACTTGGAGTTAAAATATTTCCTTCATTGTTTTGAAATATTTGAAATCCAAGAAAGAATTTAAGTACACCCATTACACACATTTCAAATTTGTTTTCCATTTTTTAAGAAAAATCAGTACATAAAGATGTTTTTGAAGATCCAAAAATAATATCATCTATATAAATTTTTACAACTAAAACATCTTTAGAAATTCATTTTATAAAAAGATTAGGATCAGCTACTCCTTTTGAAAAACTTAAATAAATTAGAAAAGTACTTAATCTATCATACCAAGCTCTTGGAGCTTGTTTTAAATCATATAAAGCTTTTGATAATTTCAAAATATGATTTGGAAATGAGGGTTTGTAAATCCAGGTGGTTGTTCAAAAAAAACATCCTCAGCAATATATCCATTTAAGAATGCACTCTTGACATCCATTTCATATAGTTTGAAATTTAGATGTGTAGCATAAGCATGTAAGATCCTAATGGATTCTAGTCTGGATACAGGAGAAAAAGTCTCCTCATAGTCAGTTCCATCCTCTTGACTATAGCCTTGTGCAACTAACCTAGCTTTGTTTCTAACTATATTTCCAGCTTCATCTACTTTATTTCTAAACACCCATCTAGTACCTATGGTGAAAGTGTCCTTAGGTCTTTCTACTAGTTTCAAAACATTATTCCTTTCAAACGGATTGAGTTCTTCTTTCATAGAAATTACCCAAAATTCATCATTAATTGCATCATCAATGTTTTTAGGTTCAAGATATTACAAGAAGTCTTGATGTTTAAACTGATTTCTGAGAGAATCTCTAGTATGTGTCCATCTATCAAGATTACCAACAAAAGCATCTAAATGATGATTCTTTAGAATCCTAGTTGATCTAGCAAAGTTAGGGCTAGAGATTTCAGGTTCTTCTCTAGATTCGGGTTCATTAGGATCAGATTCTGAAATATTCCAGAAGTGGTTGTCTTTATAGAAGGTTCACTGATTTTATCATTAAGGTTCAGAAAAGATAAATCTTCTTCATGATTTTCAAGAGATGACTTAGGTTCATGAGGATCAGTTTCATCAAATTTTATGTGAACATATTATTCCACACACTTAGTTCTCTTATTGAAAACTCTATAGGCTTTGATAGTAATAGAATATCCTAAAAATATTCCTTCATCACTCTTAGAATCAAACGTATTCAGATTATCCTTGGTATTAAGAATAAAGACTTTACAGCCAAAAATGTTAAAGTAATTGACCTTAGGTTTTCTATTATTATATAGTTCAGAAGGGGTATTCTTGAGAACATGTCTGACTAAGACTCTATTGACGATATAAAAAGTTGTATTTATAGCTTCATCCAAAAAATAAATAGGCAGGTCATACTCATTAATCATGGTTCTTGATATTTATTTAAGGGTTCTATTCCTTCTTTATACTACACCATTCTGCTGAGGTGTTCTACGAGCAGAAAGGTTGTGACTATAGACATTTTGTGAGTAATAAGATTCTAATTCTTGATTTTCAAACTCACGACCATGATCACTTCTAAGGGTTTTGATCTTAAATCCACTAAGGTTTTCTACAGACTTGGTGTATTTAACAAAGTAATAGAAAGCTTCACTATTGTGGGCTATGAAATATACCCATGTATATCTAGAAAAGTCATCCACTAAGACATAGACATACTACTTCCCATTTAAGCTAGAAACTCTAGATTGTCCAAACAAGTCCATGTGAACCAACTCGAGAGGTTGAGAAGTTAAAACTTCTTTCAATGATTTGAAAGAGATTTTGTGTTGTTTTCCCTCTTGAAAGGGATTACAAACCTTGTCACTTGGAAACTCAAGTTTGGGTAAGTCTCTAACTAAGTTCTTCCTAGTTTTTTTTCTATGTGTGTGTATATTTCAATGTCCTAATCATCTATTCCATAACCAAGACTCTTTATGAAAATAATTTATAAAAGGAACATTTTGCTTAGCTAAAGAATTTAAATCAACAGCAAAAACATTTTCATTTCTCAATGAAGAAAATATTAAAATATTCATAGAATTAAATAGATTACAGGAAACATTTTCAAATTTAACATTAAGGCCATCATCACATAATTGAGAAATACTTAACATATTATATTTTAGTCCATCAACAAATAGAACTTTATAAATTAGAACTGAATCAGTGTTACCAATTTTTCATAGGCCGAAAAATTTTCCCTTAGAATTATCACCAAAGGTGACATGGACTCCATCAATCTTTATTAGGCTCTTGAATCATGAGTAATCTCCATACATTTGTCTTGAACATCCACTATCCAAATACCATGTCTTCTTGTGGGAACTCTTCAAACAGGTTTCCTAAAAAACAGATTTAGATGGGAAATGACATTGGTACCCAGATCATCTTGGGTCCAGAAAGGTTAGCAATAAATGATTTTGGTACCCAAATTTGTATTATGGGTATCATATAATTTACAGAATCAATAGATTTTGAAAGATAAACTTTATTTGACCTATAACCATATGAATGACTAGTTCAAGCATGCGAATTTCCAGAACTGAAACTAGCATAATTTTTTTCCAGATTTAGGAATAAATCTATTTTTAGTGGACTCTCTTTTTCCAGGTTGGTATCCCAAACCAGTAGTGTATTTTTCCGAAACTTTCTTTCCTATCATTTGAGTAAGTGTATCTTTTCCATTTGTGAATTTTTCTAAGTCCATTCTAAGTTTCTCATTAGTCATTTTCAATTATGTATTTTCCTATAACAGTTGAGCATTCATTTCTTATTCTATATCAAGGGGAGATTTAACATTGGCAGTAAGAGCATGTTGTTTCATTAATTACTTATATTTGTCCTTAAGTTCATTGCATGTTTCCTCCGGCATGTTGTAGTATTTATATTTAAACATATCTTCAGAATCAGAATCAGATTCTACATCAACTCCAGAATAAGTGGAATTTAAAACATGAGTATCTAAGGTTACCTCGGATGTGTTGGTCATGAAACACATGTTGGAACGATTCTTTTCAGAATTAGAAATTTTAGATTTAGTTGTGTTGTCTTCTGAAGCACTCCAAGTAGCTTTCATAACATTCTTGTACTTCTTTCCCTTATAATCATGTTTCTTTTTGAATTCTAATTTTGGACGGGCATTCTTGATGCATCCTTTCCTTTTTCATTCATAGCAGACTATATCTTCTTACTTATCAGACTTCTTCCAATCCTTTTTCCAGTGACTGTTTTTGTCATATTTACCTTTGTAGTTTGTTTTTCTGAATAATTTCTTCTTCCTATAGATCTTCTTAAATCTCCTAGCTATTTGAGCCATCTCAGCATCACTATCTGATCCAAATCATCACTGGTTTAACATTCAGTAGGTACATGTATTGTTTCCTTGTCTTTGCTATTTGAAGCAGTAGACTTGAAAGCCACAGATTTTCTCTTGGGTTCATCATCATCTTCCATGTTTACCTTAAGTTATTCCTCATACATCATTAATTTACCAATAAGCTATTTGATAGGCAGAGCTCCAATGTCAAATGATTCTATGATTGAAACATAAGTGCCTCTCTATCTATCTGGAAAACATCTTAGTATCCTCATGATTTGTTCCTTTCCTGGAACAGCCTTTCCAAGTGAACTTTTTTTTTTGACTATCTCATTGAACCTGAGATACATATTAGAAATAGGTTCATCAGTTTTCATTTTAAAATTATCATATTTAATAGTATAAGTATTTAATCTCATTTCTTTAACATTAGTTGTTCCCTCATAAGAAACACCTAATGTATCCCAAGTTTCATAAGATCTTTTACAAGCAGATATTCTATTGAACTCCTCGTCTCCTAAAGCATAGTATAAAGCATTCACAGCTTTACAATTATTATTGTAAGCAGTTTTTATAGGTTCATCCCAAGTTGTTCTTTCAGTTTATGGAATTTTATATTGTGATTCTATAGAAGTATAGATATCAAACTCCATTCTTTCTAAATGAATTTACATCTTAAGTTTCCATTGGGCATAGTTTGCACCATTTATGAAAGGTGGCCAGTTTGTAGCAGCACCCTCTAGTCTATTGTGAATAGCTAGATTTTAGAAAGGATATTTAAAGAGATAAAATTTAGAACTAACAGAAATTTATGATCTATAAAGATGCAACTAAAATCACAGTTGAAAAATAAGATGTTTTGAAAACTTGTATTAATAAAAAACAACTTTCCTCTGATACCAAATGTTGGTCAGAGTGGACACTCAAGAGGGGGGTGAATTGAGTTCCAATTAAAATTTCTGTTAAAAATATTTTCTATTAAACTCCCCCAATTTATAAAACAAGTTAAAATTTATTGAATGTGTAAAACTATAAAGGTTCAATTAGATTCTCAAAAGATTGATTAGTTCTCAGTTAGTCTAATCAAAAGATGAAATTAGATTTTGAAACTAACCTACTGATTTACAATAGATACAAAAACTTTCTAGATTAACTATCAAAGAAACTTTAAAACAGATTTGTATTTCAAAGTAATAATTAGCGAAATATAAATTAGATATTAAAGTTTGAACATAAACTAACAAATGCATAGCAGATATAACCAAGAGGTTCAGTCTCAAGCCGAGACTTAGTCCACTCAAATATATATATATAAATTTGATCCACACCCTAGATCAGGTTAACAACATTACATGACTGTCTAGGCCACACAGGGAACTCTACCACTGTTCTTCATGGGAAAAAAATAAATACCAAGCCACACAAGGACCTCTTCCACAGTTTTCATGGGTAAACAAGAGTAAGGAGTTTTGGTGTGACGATTGTGATATCCTCTAGTTCATCATAGGAGACAATGTGTGTGTAAAATAAACATAATACACACACAGATCGAAAATAGATAATAAATTACTTAGAGATAGTATATGAAGGTTAAGAAAGCACTAGGGATTAGTAGTGCAGCTCTGGACTCATTGGATTCAGTAAAAATGCTTCTGAGTCCTTCTCTGGTTTTTCTGTTGAAAAACAGTGTGTCATAGTTCATATTTTGTTTCTTCATGAGATAAGACTTTCTCTTGACTCCACAGTACTTCATGTGTTCTTCAGTAATGTAGAATTGCATGTATGGAACTTCTTTGAGGATCGTGCAATGTGTTCATTACAGTTTTGCTTAGTATTTTTATTCGGTTCAGTAAAGAGCTCGAGTGTATTGTAGTATGAGTGTCGAGACATGTCAAGCATGAGCATCCTTTTTTACTGCAGCTCAAGCTTCTTTATTTTCCACGAACTCCGGCAATAGGAATGATTTCCTTTCAATAGGTATGAGGTACAGTTTCCTGACAGACCAAAAACTATCATTAAATAACAATAATTTCATTAAAAACATCAAATATGACCGTTAGTATTATTTAAATAATATTGACAAACAGGTTAAGAAACGGTGTCACAGTAGTTGTGCAAACGGTGTCTCATTGAATATGTGTCTCCCGCACGGTATGTGCTTCATGGTGTGTCCATGTCACGATGTCTAGCTCACGGTGTTTGAGTCATGGTTTGTTTGTCATGGTGTCTGGGTCACGGTGTCTGAGTCACGGTGTTTCCTTTACGGTGTCTGGCTCATGGTGTCTGAGTCATGGTGTGTCTGTCACGGTGTCTGTTTGACTGTGACTGTTTCTTTCACACAGTCTGTCTTACTGGGTCAGACTTCACGGTGTCTTAATACATATACAAATGTCTATATTCAAACTTAAACAGTAATATGCATAAAATGAATTAATCTTAACCATTATAAGATAAATAAAGAGGTTTGATACAATAAGTGAGATTTCTGATCATACATAGGATTTGTAAATAATAAAGAGATTAATTGATAGTAATAAGATTTGTTATCATTAAAATACAATTAAAACATGATGTGCAATTATTATTGAGATGTGAGATCATTAACAATATTTTCAATTATGATGGAGATTAATTGACAGTAATAAGATTTGGGATCATTAAAACATAATTCATACATGAGGAGTCCAACAATACGCAACTTCGAGTTCTAGCACACCACAACCAATCAAACTAGTTGTTTTAAAAATATAGTTCTGAATAGTAATAACCACTTTTTGATATTTTATAAATGTTATTTTTCAAAATTAACTTCATTTTTGGATTCAGAATATCAAATTTATCTTAGGGTAAGTTTTTAGAATTTTTATGAATACATTCATTTTTTGATGAATAGTGAAAAACATTGTGTTGTTGTTTACAACCGACTTTTTATTTAAATAATTATTTTTTAATTTAAAATTATTTTAATGTCAAAAAATATAGATAATACCTTTTTAGGTTATTTTAATTTATTTTAGTCATTTTATAATAAGATTAGATAAATATAATTTCATTGAACTTTTTAGTATCTTTTACCCACCTTCTAGGCAGAATTGCAAATATGTATAAAACATAATTTTACCGCTTCTGTGAATTTAATTTCAAAAATACGAAAGACACTATTTACATCAGTAAGGAAAATTTGTTTTAATAGTAATTTTTAATACAAAATATTAGATATATGTATTTTTTTTTAATAGTAACTTTTGATTGTTATTTACCACAGTTAAAAGAAAATTGGGTAATTAAAAGAAAAATGATTTTATAATTACCCTAAAACATGTCCTAATTATATTGGATAAGTTTTTTTAGAACAAAATAAGTCTTAGGACAAAAATATGAACCTCTTGACCCACATTTAGTAGATTAAGACATTTATTATATTTTATTTAAAGAAGAGTTAAAAGTGTTAAATTCTAATATTACTAACTAAATAATTTTTTATATAGGGTTGAACATAATATAAATTCGAATATAAAAATTCATTAGAAAGGTAAAGTCATTTCCTACATCACGGTATTTTATTTATAATTTTTATACATTAAATAATTAAAATTATTTGTGACACAATAATGATGCAGTAATTACATTAGTAATGATAGATTAAAATAATTGATTTTATAAATATAAAAATAAATGTGAATTGAAACATATGATGCCATACACGAATTTTTTTGGTGAATATGAAATTTTAGTTATAATTAAATGTATTTTTTCAAGTAAATCAGTTGGTTATGACTTTCAAAAAAAAATTCTAAATATTGTCAAAATTGATAGAAATGAGTTTTAAAAACAATTACTATTTTACTAAATAATATATTAGTGCTAAAAATTTAAGGTTCAGCCAAAGGACATAAATAATGTTGTATATTTCATTAATGAGCCACTTTAGGTTCTCTTGGAATTTTATAGTAAGTTTATTAACCATATAGTGTAAGAATATAAGAATACATGGTTAGAGGTAAACTGTTTAACTAATTGTTAGATGTAAAATATAAGGTTGATATGGTGACCTAAACTTATATAAAAATTATTGGTTGAGTGTATTTTTACCCACCCCACCTTATCCTCAAAATAAATTCATTTTTAGCTATTTGAAACAGAAAATGTTTTTATAATAAAATAATATTTTAGGCTTTTCCTAACGTTTCCCTCACCTCTCCTATAAAAGGTTTCTTATGCTTCTCTCAAATTCACACCTCGAAACCCATTTCCTTCAGCCAAAACCTATTAAAATATTCTCCATACTACCCTAAATTCAACTTATATTCCTTAATTTGATCATAAATTCAACCTACGGAGCCCTTTTATTCAAATCAAAAGGAAACACCCGGAGAAGAGGTATTTATTTCCTCACATCTTTCAAAATTATTTGCGTCTTCCACTTCATATTTTTTTGTTATTTCCATAAAAACCCCATTACCTTATACATACTGTAATGTTATTATAAATATGGTACAACCAAATTCAATATTCTATCAATCCTATGAATGGAAAAGTCGCCATACGTGCGTACGTAAGACTTACCATCTCCACGTCGTGGTGTAGTTTGTTATTCAACACTGAATTATTTTTATGGATATAATAATGAATATAATTGATGTAAATAACAAATATAACATGTTAATTAATCTTTTATATATAATATAACATCCAATTACATTCAATTTCTCCATCAATATAATGATATTGGCGCTCGTGTGTACGTATGGATTACCTTCTCCATGACGCCATGAGATTTCATTCCCCATCGTAACCATTAATGATTAATTTTGATTTCATGATTAAAATAAATATTTATAGAACATAATATAATTATGTATATGAATCGAATACATCCTATCCAAAACAAATATGACTTACGTTACAAAACATATAAAGAAAATTACCCAGTTAACACCTAAAAAAATGATACTACTAAAATATTATTAATAAATCAGTATTAGAGGATCATATTTGATATAATATTTATATATGTGGTTCTTGTATAATTTGATAACAAATATTTAACCATTATTCCCGAGGTTAACATACCCTTGACTAAGGAAACATAGAAGGTAAGGGGGTTTTCATCTCATTTTTTATTCCCATGAGATTCATCCTATATTTGCCAATATTTCGTTTTGTGTGGTCTATATACTACCCATTATTGTATTATTTTTGTAGTATAATTTTATTTATGGGTATTTACATCTTCATTTTATGATACTTTTTTCATGGGGTGTATTTTTTTTAGTTACCAAATAGGTAAAGGGAATTTCTAATTTCAATTTCAACTCATTGAGTTTTGCACATATATCATTGATTATTTTTCTCCAACATTATGTGTGGAATCACAATTTATTTTTTATGTAGTAATTTCTACTCCCATTTTTTTGGATATAATTTTGGTACTCATAATCACTCTATTGATAAATTCTCATGTCATTTATATGAACTTTATAAGAGTAATCTTAACTTAATTTCCATTCATTGAGATAAACATCCATGTTATTGGTGTTGTTTTTACAAGAATATGTGTGAATGTCCTCTGATTTATTTACAATGAATATCTAATCATATTGAGTGTATTTATATTTTTCAGACATAGATATTCCATTAATTTATCCTTAATCTAAGGATATGATCTTTATAAGGGGTTTTATATGAATTTACATTCCATTGAGTCTTCTTTGTTTTTATGCGTCAATTCTCTTTTATATGGTGTATATACTATCCTATGACATAATATATCAGGAATACCATTATTTTCATGATATTATAATGTTTTTATTAATGTTATTCCTCAATTATTTGTATTTAAGTGACTCTCATTTGGTTAGGAACTCTTTAACAAAAATTTTGTTTTAAATGATTTAATGATTTTTTCTACTAAACCTCTCTCATTAATGTCCATGTTTTAAAAATGGTTTTAAGGATATATTTATATGGATATGAATGTTTTATAATTAAAATTCCATTCCAAAGTTTCAAAGTGGATTGGGACACTTTTATTCGAAAATCACTTTTAAAAGACATCGTTGATAAATAGTGTGACCTTTTAATGTTTTTAAGAAAAAGTGTATATTTCTCTCCAATATTTTTACAGATTATTTTCATCTATGTAAATGTCCTTCATTTTATATTATTTTTTATTGAGTTTGATTTATTACAATACAATATTCCATATTGTATTGAATGAGTTATGTTTGATTGTGGATGAGCTATTTTTATACAATTCATGTTTTATAGTTAAGGTATTGAAATTTCATATTCTAGTTTTAATACAAATGATTATGTTATGTTTCACCCTTTTCATATGAGAAATGAATTTGATGTAGTAACTGATGGTAGGGGCTTTCTCTACCCCTTGATGCATTGGTAGTTTTCATGAGAAAAACTAGTGTCTTTGAACAAGGCCTTGATAATATTTTTATTTGCAGTCTTGGCAAAAGGCCTTCACTATGTGGTTATAATGTCTGGAATTATGTATTTCATCATTATGAAATTAGATATTGATATTACATGTGATTATTATACTAGTAGAATATCCATTTGAATATGTAAATTGAATTCATTGATTTATTTTTTCCATAATATGCTGAAGTTTATGTTTAAAATGATAGTTTTTTATACTAATACATTTCCTTGAGTGTTTATGCTTATTTATGGTAGATTCTGCTTTATTATTATCCTTACTGAGTATCTGATCTCACCCCCTTCTTATGTTTTATCTTTACTAGGATGAGAAGAAGTATATTTTGACTAACATACATAGATAGGCTAAGGGATACGACTGCATTCAAAGTAGACACAATGTTTCTTTTTTCATTTCATAATGTAACGTGTAACTTGTGTATATATCTAGTACTTCCAAGGCTAGTAAACGGATCGGTGTATTGGGACATGATCTCAAGTGATCATGCCAATGTTTTTTAATAATGCACCGACTTTGGGTAACTAGGGTCGGGGCGTTACAATTGATATCTGAGGATGTTTAGTACAAACCTTTGGACCTAGATTTATAAAAAATCTGATTAGAGAATCTTACACTAGGATATACTTTGAGGATTAGTATTGTATAACTTCCTAGAATTTTGGTAATGTAGATATTTTGTGAGTTTTACAAGAAATAAATCAATATATAGGTACTACAAGTTAACGTGGTTCTTGGAAATATGTACCTAGGAGTGAAAACTCCTACATCGTGTTTTGGGCTTGACCTAGGGTATCCTGGTACAAAATAACTATCATTACTGTGCTCCTGGTTTGACAATATCAGTGGATATGATTAGGATAATTCACATTTTCATTACAAATAGATTTTAAATATTTTAATATAAGATGATAATAAATAGCATTGGTTAATCCTATGGTTTTTTAGATTGAAAATAATGTGTCATGGTATTATGAAAATGATTATATAACTACTGTTACTCACAATATGATTTCGTGTTTTAGTCATTGGCAGGATTCCAAAAAATTCATCCTAACATTAAACATGATGTACAAGGTGGGAATTGTGGTGAAATGATCAAAGAAACGGAATGTTTATAGGCATAAAAGATATCATGTTCATGTCAAATAATTTTTCTAGAAATATGATCAACAAAAAATACATTAACCAACCCCCGAACTCAACAAAGAAGAAAAAGGTGGAGAATGATAAGATCTCTAGCAGTGGAGACCATAGAGAAAATAAAGATAAATTTAAATGATGTAGGAAATGTGGAAGGAGACACCCAGAAAGGTTTTTGAATTGAACAAAAAAATGCTTTATGTGTGGGAAAGAATAACATAATGTAAATAATTCTTGAGAAAAACATGAAGATTTATATGGAAGAAAATAAAAATGATCTTTGAATCCATTTACATTCATTTTCTATAAATTTAGGGGACATAGGAATTACCCAAGTCAATGCCATATTCTATAGGATAACCTCTTTGTCAAGGAAGAACCTACGTGGAAATAGATGTATGGAGAAAATTTTAAAATTATTAATGCTCTTTATTGATGGGATTACTCTGGATGAGTTTTCTCTTATATGTATAACCCTAAATTTTGGTATCTCAAAATGTTATTTAGGGAAGAATTATCTTTTATTTGGTGGATATTATTATATAGAACCATTTTGGTTTATATGATCCTTGAATTTGAGGTAATTATAAGTTATTAATTTATGGATGAAAACTCGAGGTATTAGATAACATTTGTGGTTAAAATAGGTTATGGTTGTATTTATGAATTTATCTCATTTTTTTAATGTTATAAAATTATATAGTTTTTGAAAAAGGACAACACGTAGACTGCGTGACAACCTGTAGTGTCGGAAAAAGTTTCTAGAATCAAACCCACAACCAAAGTGAGACTGGGATTTATCACATACCACTGGACTATGTGAAGTCCATAGTTAGTATAACTAATTATTTTTAGTTAAATGATTTTATGGATCAAGAATATATTGATTTTTTGAACTGATGATTTATCAAATGGATATCATTAGTATATGAAAATTATTGGTGATTAAGTGATAAATGTTATTTTGGAATATGTTTGCTCTTTTGGGAACACTATATGCATATAGTAAATAGAATACTACGGGATTTCATTTCAGGAGTGATTGTGGATTTTAATTTTATAATAATCTATGTTTTTATTTTGTACATATAGCGATTTAGGTTATTTGTGGAAATTATTATCCTATCATAGAGAATATGTGATTAGGTTAATTACTTTTAAGTATGTGACTTTAAGAGTAGTCAATGTTATTGGGAGATAAATGTTAAGATTTATTATGTAAGACTATGTGATCAAATAATTCTCAATTTTGGTTTTCAAACGTAGTTTGGATTATTTTGGAATAATTTCAAGGACAATGGTTTTTTGAATGGTCTTTGTTGAACTTTTGGTATTGTTTGTTTAGTTTTGGAAATTAAGAGTAGTATTTCTTTCTATAATGGATTATCCATTTTGGGGATCATCTGATCTTTTACTAACCATTTTGGTTTTGGTTAATCTCTAAATAAAAGGGAAATATATAGTTCCTCTTTTGTGGATTATGTTATGCTCTAAAAGATGATTCTAGCACATTAGGAGTGACCAAGTAATCTTGAATGCTGATCATTTGGAGAAAAGATGAGTTATTGTTAGATATTCATTAAAGGATGAAACTCTAATTGAAATGTAATTATATCTCCTCATGTTCTTAGTCAATGTCATAAATAAATTCATCAAAATTATGATAAGTAACTTAAAACCAAAACGTTGTCTTTTTACTATTCCTATTGGGAAATCAAAGACCATTTAACCCATCACATGTTTATGGTTTTCTGGTAGTTAACTTTCTCATGATCTTTTTTTCTATCAATATCCATCAGAAAATGATGGTTTTTTTCATTTCCATATACATGTTTTTATACATGGAACCCTAGTATGGGTTATGTTCATTGACCTTTGTACTTCTCATTATTTCTTTTAAAGTGATAGTTTTGTTGAGTCTTTTTCTGATGTGGGATTTTGACAAAGATGTTTTGAAATGTCATACCCCTATTTTTTGTTTCCGAGTTTATAATTAGAGGAATAAATTATTTGAAGTAGGTGATAATGTAACACCCCAAGATTCTATTGTACCCTTCTATTTGAATAATACAATAGCTTGCGATATAGGCAACATCGAGTTCTATCACACCACAACCAATCAAAATAGCCGGTTAAAAAGCAGTAATGAATAGTAATACCAACTTTTTGAAATTTCATAAATTTTATTTTCAAAATGAAATTCATTTTTTGATTCAAAATATCAAATCTAGCTTAGGGTGAATTTTTGTTATTTTTCTGAATACATTCAATTTTTTATGAATTGTGAAAAACACTCAATTATTATTTAAAACCAACATTTTATTTAAATAATTATTTTTAAATTTAAAATTATTTTAAATTAAAAATAGATACATAATAGTTATGTAATTCCAATTTAATTGATTAGAGTAATTTTATAATATGATAAGATATAAAAACTTTTATTAAACATTTTACCGTCTTTTACCAACATTCTAGGCAAAATTAGAAATTTGAATAAAAAGTAATTTTACCACTTCTGTGAATTGAATTTCAAAAATCTGAGAGACACAGTTGAAATCAGTTAGTAAAATGTGGTTCAATGGGATTAAAATAATTTTTTGTAATAGTAACTTTTGAATTTTATTTACAACGGTTAAAAGTAAACAGGGTAATTTAAGGTAAAAATGATATTATAATTACCCTAATACTTTTCCTAATTATATTAGATAATTTTTTTTCCAACAAAATCAACCATTGGACAAAAATATGATCCTTTTTCATCCACTTGGATTAAATTATTAAATTTATTGTATTTTATTGAAAGAAGATTTAAAAGTGAAAATTTTATATTTTAATCACTAAAAAATTTTTAACATAGTGTTCTGCATAAGATACATTCGATTATAAATATTAATTATAATTATAAAAATATTTCTAAAGTCGTAGTATTTTATTTATAAATTTTAAACATTAAATAATTAAATTTATTTATGACGTAATGATGATGCACTAATTACATTATTAATGAAAGATTAAAATAATTTATATTATAAATATAAAAATAATTGTAAATTTAATCTTTTGATTCTATCAACGAATTTTCTAGGTGAATATGACATGTTAGGGTTAATTTAATGTTTTTTAATAAATCAAATTGTTATGAGTTTCAAAAAAAATATTATCCCGAATGGACCGAATGCCTTATTTTTTATTGATTTCTGATACCCCCCCCCCCCCTTCAAGGGATGAGGGGTAACCCTTACAAGGCCCATAGGCTCAAATATTACATGACTCGTAGGTCTTAAGAAAAATACAGACTACACTTGGAACTCCTCCTCCCAGCTTTTTTCATCGTGATATCAGCTCTCCACCTTCGCATGGCTATTAGACTAGGATTCCCATGCTAGCACAGGCTGGTACTGAAGGAAATTCCATACCCTCTCTTTTTGAAAAATTTCTTAGCTTCTACTTTGGTGAATGCACCTGCTCTGAATTCCCATCTGGAGGCTGCTCTTATAGAGTCTGTTTGATCATTAAAGCACAATTTCAGGTGGACCGAAGGCCTTGAGGTGTCTCGAAGGACATGAGGTGTCCATAAGGCCTTTTGTTGGCCTGAATTCATTACTATCCCAAAGGAATTGGGTGGCCCGAAGGCGTTAATGGACCCGAGGCCCAAACTGGTGGCCCAAAAACCCAAACGGATGAATAGTCCCAGATGCTATAGTACCAAACAGTGACTGCTACAGACCTGCTTCAGTACTGCTACATTACTACTACAGTACCCCCGTAAATATGTCTCCTCCCGGTTTTGAACTCATTTCTCTTGGATGCACTTGTCGAGTCCTCACCAACTGGGCCGAGGCTCTTGTTCCAAAAACCAAATATTAAATAGTGTCAAAATTGACATAAATGAGTCTTTAAAACAAATACTATTTTATTAAATTATATAATAACTCTTAAAATCTATGGTTTGGTAAAATGACATAAATAATGATATATATTTAGTTAATTAACCACTTGTGGTTCTCTTGGCATTTTATATTAAGTTTATTAACCATATATTGTAAGCATACAAGAAGGCATGGTAAGAGTTAAACAATTTAACTAAGGGTTAAATCCTAAATATAAGATTGATATGGTAACCTAAACATGTCTAAAACCTATTGGTTGAGAGAAATTAGACCCATCCCAACCTAATCCTCAAATTAAATCTATTTGGAGCTATTATAAACCAAAAAGTATTTTATAATAAATTAATATTTCAAGCTTTTCCTAAAGTGCCCCTCACCTCTCTTATAAAAGGGTACTTCCAATTCTGTCAAATTCACAACTCCAAAGCCCTTTTTTCTCATCAACCCCCTACTCAAATATCCTCCCAACTACCATAACTTCAACCTAGAGGCCTTAATTTGATCAGAAATGTAACATATGGATCCCTTTTGTTAAAATCAAAAGGAAACACCAGAAGAAGAGGTAATTATTTCATCACATCTTTCAAAGTTAATTTCTTCTTCCAATTCCTATTTATTTGTTGTTTCCATATAAAAATCAAAACTCCAGTACTTTATACATACTTTAATGTTATTATAAATATGGTAAAACCAGATTTATTATTCTATACATCCTATGAAGGACAAATTCACCATACGTGTGTATGTGTGGCTTACCGTCACCACATCGTGGTGTAGTTTGTTATACAACACTTCATTATTTGTATCTGTATAATAATGATTATAATTGATTTAAATAATAAATATAACTTGATAATTATTCTGTATATATAATATACCATCAAATTAAATTCTATTTCACCATCAATAGAATGATAGTGTAGCTCGTGCGAACCTACGACTTACCGTCTCCACGGCACGATGAGATTTTGTTCTCCGTCGTAACCATTCAAGATTAATTTTTATTTTAGGAATAAAAAATGTTTAACAAACTTAATATAATTTTGTATATTATTAAAATGCATCCTATGCATAACAAACATGACTTACATGACAAAACATATAATGGAAAATGAATCAGTTAACACCCAAAACAATGATACTACTGAAATATTATTAACAACAATATATTAGAGAATCGTATTTGATATCATATTTATGTTTGTGGTTATTGTATAACATAATAAAAATTATTTAACAATTATACAGGAGGTTAACATACCCTCAAATAAGGAAAAGTACAAGGTAATGGGGTTTTCATCTCACTATTTATTCCCATGAGATTGATGCAATATTTGCCAGTATTGCCTTTTGCGTGGTGTATATACTACAAATGATTGTATTATTTGTGTTATATATTTTAATTTATGGTTATTTTCATCTTCATTGTGTGATCATTTTTTATGGGGTGTATGATTCGTATGTTACCAAATCGGTAAGGAAATTTCTAATTACAATTTACACTAATTGGGTTTTCCTCAAACATCATTGATTATTTTACTCCAAGATTATGTGTGGAATCACTATTTTTTTATGTAGTAATTTCTACACAATTTTTTTGGATATTATTTTGATACACATAATCATTCCATTTATAAATTCTCATGTCATTGATATGAACTTGATAAGAGTAATCTTAAGTCAATTTCCATTCATTGAGTTAAACATCCAAGTCATTGGTGTTGTTTTTACAAGAATATGTGTGAATGTTCTGTGATTTATTTACACTGAATTTCCAATAATATTGAGTGTATTTATATTTTTCACACAAAGTCATTTCATAAATTAATCCTTAATATATGGATACAGTCTTTATAAGGGATTTCATCTCAATTTACATTTCATTCAAACTTCATTGTTATTACGCGCCAATTCACATTTAATGGTGTATATACTGTCCTTTGACATAGTATATCATGAATCCCTTTATTCTCATGATATTATCATGTTTTGATTAATGTTATTCCTCAATTAATTGTATTCAATCGTCTCTCATTTGGTTAGGAATACCTTAACTAAATTATCATCTTAAATGTTTTAAAGATTAATTCTTTTAAATCTTTCTTAATAATGTCCATGTTTTAAAAATGGTTATAACGATTTATTTATAAGGATATGAATGTTTTGAAATTAAAATTCCTTTCAAAAGTTTCAAAGTGGTATGGGGCACTTTGATTCAAACATTTATTTTAAACGACGTATTTGATAAATAGTTCACCTTTTAAATGTTTTCTAGGAAAAGGGGATATTTCTCTCAAATAGTTTTACTGATTATTTTCATATATGTCAATATCCTTCATTGAATACTATTCTTGATTGAGGTTGATTTATTGCATTAAAATCTTCCGTATTGTATTGAATGAGTTATGTTTGACTCTGGATGGAATATTTTATACCATTAATGTTTTATGGTAAAAGTATTAACATTTCATATGCTAGTTTTAATACGAATGATTTTGTTATCTTTCACCCGTTTCATATAAGGAATGTGTTGGACGTTGTAAGTGATGGGAGATGCCTGTTATAGCCCCTCTATTCATCAGTTGGTCTCATGATACAAACTAGTGTCTTCGCACAAGGCCTTGATAATATTTTTATCTGTAGTCTTGGTACAAGTCCATAACTATGTGGTTATGATATCCGGCGTTATGCATTTCATCATGATGAAATTATCTATAGATACTACATGTGATTATTAAAATAGTATAATATCCATGTCAATAAGTAGATGGAATTATTTTATTTACCTTTTTCATATTATGATGAAGATTAAGTTGAAAACGATTGTGTTTTGTTCTTATACATTGCCTTATCTGTTTATGCTAATTTATGATAGTTTCCAATACATTGTTATCCTTAATGAGCATCTGAGCTCCCCCCTTTCTTATGTTTTATCTTTCCCAATATGAGAAGAAGTATATTATGACTAACATTCAGGGAAAGTCTAAGGTATATGAGTGTTTTCAAAGGAGACATAATGTTTCTTGTTTTTCATTTCATAATGTAACATAAAACTTATGTATCTATCCAGTACATCCAAAGATACTAAACTAATCATTCTTTCAGGACATGATCTCTTGTGATCATGACAATGTTATGAAATAATGCACTGACTTTGGGTAACTTGGGTTGGGGCATTACAGGTGCTCCAAGCCCGATACCTGATGAATCGCAGTAAATGGTGTATGTTTTTCCTAGATTCTGTAAAATCAGGATCGATGATAAATTGAATCTCCCATTTAGCTCTTAAAATGCTGCAACATAAAAACCAGTCCACATGTACTTTTCACCAATCTTAGTCAGGAATGTTAGTAGTGTTATTAAGGGTGAAAAGACTAGTATAATGCATATATAGTAACCAACCACCCCAAAAAACTCCATACCTCAAAGATGATCTTCAGCTACTTCTAGGAAACTACCACTCTTACCATTTCTAGGTCTACTGATACTCATTTATCTATGATAACATGAACCATGAAATGAATCTGGTTCATCCAAAAGTGGCACTTTGAGAGTTTATCATATAACCGATACACTCTCTGTGTAATCAATATGATCTCATGATGGATGACATGGTCGTGTCAAGTATGATAGTACACCATGATATAGTCCACGAAGACTACCACAAAAGAATCCATGTATGGATAGAACACTTGTTTCATCGGTTCCATGAAAATTTCAGTGCGTTCATGAGACCAAATAGCATATCCAAATACTTTTATAGACCATACGTGATCTGAAAGTTTGTAAGAGGTATATTCGATGTTATAACACACAACATATGATAACTGGATCTCAGTTGAATATTCAAGAACACATGGGATCCTCGAAGTTGATCAAAGAGATCATCAATCCTTGTTAAGGGATATTAGTTATTGACTGTAAATAGGTTCATCTTTTGATCATCCACAAAAATCCTTAGCGTACCATCTGCCTTCGTCGCATAAAGGACAGTAGAACCCCAAGGAGAAGTAATCGGGTGGATGAAAACCTTTTCCTGTAACTCTTGTAACTACTTATTGAGCTCATGTAACTCTGGTTTAGTCATCCTATATAAAGTAATGTACATCGGTGCCACTCCTGGTAGATGATCAATATAGAAATACACCCCTCACTCTAGAGGTAAACTTGATATGTCTTCTAAAAAGACATATCTAAAATTATCCACTACATAAGGAAAGTCCATTTTTGAAGTCCCATGGTCATCCAGATATAAACTAGCAATATAGAATGAAATTCCTCCCAACCCATGATGCTTGGGACCAGATCTGCTCGCATGAACATCCCATTCCCCCTTGTGTAGAAAAGATCTGACCTCTGGTGATGTAAAACTCACTCTGCGACAATAGCAGTAAACAAAGGCTTGAAAGGTTCCCAAACAGTCTATTCTGAGAATGACATCAAAACATTTCATCTCTATGACATAGGTCTCCCATAAAACGTGGCACCGACAAACTTTAATAGCCAACTCCTAGGAATAACGTACACTAGTCATCTTAATCCCCAATGGAGTTTCTATTTTCATTACATCATTAAAAGTAAATATTCAAAGAAAAAGGTTCCACATAATAGAAAAAGATATAAAACTATGGGAATATCCTCTTTCAAAATGTTAAAAAGCTAAAACTGAGGAAATTAGAATCATACCTATAACCGTAGAGGGTTTGGGATCCTACTACTAATGGGTCTACTACATCCTAAAAGTCTGACAAGTACCACGACCATGTGACCCTTCCTGGCTACCTTGAGCTGATCTACTCTTCTATCACCAAAAACCTGTCATCAGACATCAATGCCCATGACCACCTCATTGTCCTGAATGGCCTGACGAAATCCAGTTCCCAGACTAAGGAGAAACATGTGGTCCTACTCGTGAATGTGTATTCATAACAGATCCCCTCTCACTACCACTTGGTGAGAACATCTGTAAAAAATGCTTATATAGACCCATCTTACTGTAAGATCGACACTCAATTGGGTATCTAGGGTACTGAGGTCTTGTGTGCCTACTCTTACCGCACTAGTAGAACCTCAGCTATCTTCTCGAAGATACATCAATGATACTAGAATCAATGTGTGATGTCTCCCTACAATGCTTCCAGCTATCAAATGAAGGAGTAAAAACCTTGGACGTCGAACTACCCTCGATCACAGCTCCAAACCCCATTATATTGTGTTTGGTAATTAGCTCCTAATTAAATATAGTAGTCACCAATGTCAACCTGAAAAAATTCACCTATGATTGGATGTCATACCTAAGACCATACTCAAACCGTCTAGCCAGTTATAACTCACCACCCACCAGAATAGGTGGGAACCACTAAAGCTTTGTTAAGAGAGAATAGTTATCCATCATTGAAAGAGATACCTACTCCAAATGCATGAACTCCCGGTCTCATTCGGCCCTTAAAATCTTAGGGTAGATGTAATCATTGAAGGTCCTTTGAAACTCTTCCCAGACATATCTAGATGACTTCCCACCTATGAGATAACATTCTACCGTCTCTTGGAGGAATCACGCAGCATTTAAGTCATGAGATTTTTTTCTCCTCTCATGAGGTTTTTCAAGATGTTCTAAGATAGAAATCATGGCCTCCAACCATGACTATACATCCTGTGGTCCTCCATCCTATGAAAAAAGTAGGAGGATGCGGATGCTAGAACAACCGTTTCAACTCTACCATGTTCAGGGAAAGATGTGGTTCTCCCTAAAAAGTCTGAATCATCCTAAAAAATCCTTCATGTAATTGTGAATTAGCACCAACATTAGGTATAATATATGGTGAAAAGATATGAATGATTGGGGGATCAGCTGGTTGTCCCTAATCTACCATTTCCAGTGTCTAATCATCACCCTATACCAAGCATACAATCATAGAACATCTTGTTGGCATTACTCTAAATGGTCAAGTGAACACCTTGTTACGAGATTAATGGGACTTCAACTCACATGTGTATGTATAGAATAGGTGAAGTAAATCATTCATGTTTTACAAAATAGGATTACACAAACCATAGAACCACTACACAGCATGTTCCCTTAAGCCTTAACATGGTCATATATCTCTGCGTACTTAGTCTTGTAACACCTAATATACACAAAGTGTTCCCCATGTTACATGACATGTACTTGAATATACCCTCCTTCCTAAATACTTCTATATGGCTATAACTACACGATTCTACTGGTGTAACACAACATGAAATGAACACTATAGAAACAACATGTAAAACCAAAGTTCCATCCACCCGTGTCGTGTGTCAGACGACCGGATAAAAGGTCGACTATAGCACGTCGTGTAATCCCAATAAACGATGAGTTCTACCTAAAGTTTACCAACACAGTGTCTATAATCCCATATTCAGTCAAATTTTAAACAAAAACATGGAATGTACATATGGTACATGATGCGTACTTAAGAAAAGTCATTTCATCTAGAATAGAAGAACATATGGCATGTGTCCATAATAACACACATTGTGTTTCCAGGTTTTTCTAGAAAGTAAGAATCTGAAACTTCCTTGAAACCCTGAAATCACAATTTCTTTTGAGGAAATTTTATATTTTGATATGTGAGAGCTCATAATACTCGCGAATCAATTTTTGGAATCTGTATTCACGTCATATTTTAGCAGAATTCAATTAATGTTCAATCATGATCCAACAAACTCTAATCCAAGAGGGCCAATAACACCTCAGGGACTAAGAATTTTAATCCATCCAAATTAAGTTTACATATATGAATAACCTATCAAAATATAATGTATTTCTCTCACGACAAATATCTCAAAAACATGCATATATAACACAACATCTATCACAAAAACATGCAATTAGTAATGCACCCTAAATGGAATGATAAGAATGAATGAAATGTGATATCTAGAAAGTTCATATATGATGCATGAGATGGAATCCCATCATATAATTGTGTCCAAAAAGAAATAGAACCACAATGATATCAATCATAATATCACAGAAAATGTGAATCGCCTAATGGGGAAATCAAATCAACTGTAACAATTGAAAACCCACAAAACGTGCAATATTTGCGGTAACTTGGATTTTTGTTGTACACGAGGTAGCTACACCCTAGAACATCTTATTAAAAACTATCTATTCCGTCCTATACCTATCTAGAAGATCCAAATAGTAAGGGAAATCAGAAAAGAAAACTTCTCTAATTCCACTTTGTAACGTCCCAGATTCGGGTGCCACCCAAGGGTTTCCCGTACTAGATTGGCCACATGGCCTCAAGAACATTTCCCCAAATTCCAAAGGCTTCCAACTAGTAGCGAGGGTGTAGGGTGTGATAGTGGGGAAAATATTCCTTCATTATTAGATTAAACACAATATAAAACAAATAGTAGCAATAACGGAAGAAGTAATTCCATAAAACAGAAGTAAACAAAAGGAGACTGATAGAAATAAAATTGATGAATCCATATCATATATATAATGATGAATGTTATATGTGTCTAGGAAAGTAGACATAACATGTCACAATGATTTAAATACAATATATTCTAAAAGAAGGGAAAATCAAGTAAACACCAACAACATCGTAATGCTCTTCTTGGTGCAATGCTCTCCAGCTCCAACATACCACAATCAAGTACCTGATGAAGAATGGTTCTTGACGTTATCTAGACCTACAATACTCCAATCTTCATGGGACAAAAAACATATCCTTTTAGGGTTTGAGATGAATCCCAATAGGCAACCACCAAAATATTTGTGCCTAACTATCAGTGAATATATATAGCAGGTAATATGCTGAAATGTAGAAAAAATATAATAAGTACTCGAAAGTAACCAATCCTACAGTTTTCAATTAAATTCATATACACTGATTATTCATCCTTTGAATCGTGAAATCTCGGGATCTATCCTAAACATTTTGTCCCACTGTGTAATTGTAAAAAAATAGATGTATCATATGACCATCTATAAAAATTAGTAAACCTGAGTCCAATCTTGTGCTTTAACTTCTCAGACTCATCACAATCATTCAATCATTCATTAAAAAACCTTTGTAAAATCTCTCACAGTTTAACCCCTTTGGTTAGACATATCACTAATTCATTAAATAACTACCCTCTAGGAAGATTTCATGGTATAAAATCTTTGGTCTAACATGGCACTAAACATTTACAAATGACCACCTGGGCATCTCTCAAGGCCAACACCCCCCAGGTCAACATGACATCAATAAATTATAAACAACCACCAAGGTATCTCTCATGGTCAATACCCCTGGGTCATCATAACATCAATACATTATAAATGTCCTATTAGGTAGCTCTCATGATCAATACCCATTAGATAAATCATCTACACCAAGTCTCTCATATTTCTTTGTAAATGATGTGGAAGTCCCCTTGGTCTAACGATCTCACGTCCCATTAGACATATAGCGTGCATATCATATCAAAGAAGATAATCTAATTTATAACTACCACATGGATAAACATTCTCAAAGCATATCACATGCATTTCACATAAACAATAACTTCATCCTAATAAGAAAAGGCTTGGGAAGCAAGGAATGACTAATAGACATCCTAGACCAAATGGCCATAAATAATAAATCAAGGGAAACACACCCATGGGGTGTCCCATAACTAGGTATCTAACCTTACACAGAAGCAATAAACCTTTATCAATCAATGAAACCATAGCAGGTAATAAATAGGGTCAAATTCCAAATCATGCAATACCCCAATCATGGGTATGCGGAACATTTAGCATATATAATCCAAATGAAAACAACAAAAGGCACGAAACCACCTATATTTATGTCATGCGATCGATATAATTGAGCTTCATCCCTTGAATCAGACTAAATGGGCATATATCTACAAAAAGGTGAAAAATGGTCATCCTTGAATAACACAAGAGAGATAATGAATCAGGAAGAAAGTCTCCAGAGTATTTGAGAACTCACCTGTGGGATTTTAACACACCTAATGGTGTATCAATCAGAGTTCAGATGGGGATATGGGGTTCAATATTCATTCTTAACTCCAGAGCACTCCTGTATGAAACATGGGAAGAAGAAGACGGTACTGGACATGAGACGTGCCATCCTTATGATATGTCAAATAAAAATAAAAGTACACAACATTTTCAATAAATTTACAAACTTTGTAAAGTCATTAACCGGACCGCTACTTAAGCGGTCTTCTATGTCACCATATGACAATGTACTAGTCTGTTACAAGGCTATCATGTGTTTTTACACAACAAGCTAGGTGCACGACATTTAATTAGAAGTACGCAACCTGTACTTAGAAAATACTTTTTTCATTTTCCTAAAAACAACCAAGAAACAAGATCCATACTTGAAATGGAGATCTTGGTTCTTGCAACTTGATTATAATGGAATCTACATGTGATAATCCAGTCATATCTCTCATAAAATATATCATATCTATGTCCAATATGTATGTATATTTAAATCATAGATATATCACGCTATCTTTCAATATTTTTAACTCTATTAGATTGGCCTCCACCATGTCTAAATATAGTAATTAATCCACATGAATATAACTCTTATATATCCCTAACGATATATCCTTTATCACATGCATGGCGAGAAAATTCCAAAATTACATCTATTGTAGATATAATTTTTGTTGTTTGGTACTGTTATTTTGGTATAGTCAACCACTTTGTGATTTAGGATGTACCATTAAAAAAATATAGTTGCATAATTTACCATCAATCTAAAACTTTAGATATTTTAAATTTCAACCCCTCCATGATATAATAAATTTTTTCATAATAGCCTTAAAATCATTTAACCATCATAACATCACAACACTGGAATCTGGTGCAACATCCATCAAATTCTTCTTTAAATTTGTTTTCTCTATTTTTATTCCAAGCCTAAAATTAAATGATCCCTCACAAAGTTGAATTAAAGAAATTAAAATAAGGGAAAATAATTATCAATTAAACTTTAAAATAAACCAATTTATATTTTATAATGTATTCATAAAATATAGTCATTAAATACCCCCAACATATAAAAAATTATTTTCCCTATGCATATATCTCCACAAAAACTATAGAGCAGACCCATGATGTTTTTATTCAAATGAATTTTCCAAAAATTAATGATAATTATCAATCAAGATAATTAACATTCAAGTTGCATGTAAAAATATTTCATTAATCCCTCTATTTTTCATGAAACTAATAAACCATGCATTTTAATTTTCACCTTTAAATTTAATGGGTATTTACAGTAATTCCATTCAAGAATCAGAATTTATCATTAGTTTGAGAACAAATTGTCATCTACCAAAAATTTATACTTTTCAATATTTTGTTATTGTAATAATTTAATTGAGTATTTATAATAACTTTAATACATGTTCTTACCCTTTTTATTGAACATGATCTAAAATCTAGACCCTTCCTAGAAACATATCACAAAAACTGAAGATGGGTTTTAATTAAGGATAAAATGACTTGGAGGTTTTTGGTAGGTATGTATGTGCTGTGAATCAAATTGAGGCTTCAAAAAGATGTTCCTCAATTAATCATATTATATGGTAATAAAAAAGTAACGTTTATGAATATTCTACTTCCCAATTAAATCCCCACAATTAAACCAAACTCAATGAAATGGTAATGAAATCTATGAATGCATAGTGAATGAAAACCATACTATTTTTTTCTACTTGTTTTAGTTTTTTTGAATGATTCACTTAGTAAAATTCTCATATCTATCACCAAACCACACATAATATCCTCAAAAAAATAATTATAATAGTAAAAATAATATCATTGGTTAATTAATGGATATTTTTTCCTTCATAAGACACACCCCATTTACCCCTAATTTTTTCATATGATTACTTTATTTTAATTTTCCCCTTTTTTTAGAGGTAAAACAAATAAACATAATGAATAGTGTAACAATTATCCATTTCATATACCCAATGGAAAACAACCTCGAATTTTATCTTCATTGAAATGATTTACTCATATCTCAACCACACTTGAACCCATGATTTCATGAAACATACCAATATTAGTGTATAAATGTAAAAACAATATTTTAATGTGTCTCTTAAAAAAAATTCCATTAAGGGTTTGTACAATTTATATAGAGTAAAATGTCAAGGTGTGTCTCAAGTGTAATGTCTTAATAATAAAAAATAACTCAGTATTTTAAAATTTTATTTTTTAAAATCATTGATTTTATGAGATACTGATGTATTTTCTAGTCAGTTTAGATGTTCGATGTATCAATTAAGGAATATGGTATAAGATATAATAGAAACAATTGTTTTAGAACCCTCTCGGGAATACAAACATGTTAAAAAAATAAATTAATCATTGAATTTATAATAATAACAAACTAATCCACATGAACATAAAAATATAAACGAATGAAAACGTTTAAGGGAATTTCATCTACATAAATCAACTAACCTGTCCAAAAAAAGATTCATTTAATTCATACCCATATTCCTATCAATAATAATCCCTACCTCCATATTAATCATTCAATACTATCAAAAATTAAGTCCAAAACATGGTATCATGGGATTCTTAAGTGGATTATTTAATCATTGATCAAAATGATAGAAAATATGTATATGTGGCTAAACCATTTTTTTGATAAAATAAAAGTTAAAAAAATTAAAATGCAGGATAAGTAAAAATAAAAAATTTAAAGAAACACCCCATTTCCTCTTCAAAATATTTTCGTTTTTTCGTTTTTTCCTCTTGTGTTATTCCATTCCTAGACCTAAATAATAAATCAAAATGTTATAAAGGATAATATAAATAAATTTTGATGCTCAAAATTAATAAATGTATTAAAAATATAGCATAAAATAGATTCCAAAAATTTAAAATAAATTTATTGAATCAAATAAATAAATAAATTGTGTCTCCTCCCACAAATAATTTTTTTATGGTTTTTGAGATCAGCATTAACTCATTGGTTCACATAATATGAGTATTGAATAAAGATAACTATCATAAATTTTCTTAATTCATTATTTGAAGTACATATGAGTTTCTTCTTTTCCACCTCTTTATTGAAGTCACATTACAATTTTTTAGGATATAAACATGTAATGGAAATAATTAGAGTTTGAATAAGGAAAAAATGGGTGGTACACACTTGATACCACAACCCATGTTTATATTAATTTGGTTACAGAAAATAAAATTATTCAATAAACTTTCGCATTTCAATAACATCTTCATCTATTTCTCTCTATTCTTCTTTTATAACTTTTTCATGCCATGTTCATTATTCAGTGATGGACTCTTCCACCATAATATTTATAATGTATGTCTATATTTATATAACTATTACCCCTTGATATTTTTTCTCCTCCTATACCTCTTCTTCCTCATTAGAGGATTATTAATTTTTTGATCCTCATTCAGACATTATAGAGAGAGGTAGTATTATAAGGAAATTATTTAAGATTTGGATGAAATAATTACCTCACATTAAGAATTAGACTCAAACTCACCCTCATATGTTTCCACAAGTGCCACCTCAATCTTTGATTCCTCAATGGTAACCTCTTCACATGAATCCTTATCGTCCTTGAACATATTTTCTAGATCATGATATGCCTCTTTAAAATATAATTCTATGTGACGGAGTAGGGTCTCATCCTTACATGGGTGTCGTTGTGGGATCCTCCCTTCTTAATTATGGATCCTTTAATGATCATAAATTTGTTATGAAAGGCCCAAAATATTGATTGAAGATGTCCATCTCATTTAATATTTATAAAATCAATTCAATTATAATAATAAGCACAAAATTCGTGAAAGGTATAAAACAATGTAAAAATTAGATAATATAAATGAGGGAGAAAAAATTATTTTCCCAACTATTGAATTAATTTTTAACATAGTTCCAAAAAATAGTGTCAAAAAATGGTTAGGTAAACATGTTCCATTACATTATACTATTTCAAATTAGTATAGAATTTAAAAATGAATCCATCAGTCACTATAACTAATAACAGTTAGTATAGGATTTTCAATTGTTAATATTGATACCATGAGAAATAAGAACTTGCATCTTAATAGAAAATAATTATCATGAAATATTAAATAAAATATGCATAATTAGAGGTAAAAATATGGAAATTTTAGATTAAATAAAAACATGTAAATAGAGGATAATCAAAGCTAAGTATGGTTTTATATTATTAAAAATTAATTAAATTCACTTCTGAAAAGAACAAATTATTATACGTAAGACATCATGGGGTATGTATCTCTATATATCTGCACTAAATAAACCAATCTAGTCATGAAAACCCCTATCATAAGTAAATCTATAACAAACATAGATTCGTAAAGTTCAAAATGAATATAACAAAATGAGTTAAGTTATCTCTCTCTCCCCCTCTACCCTGTACTACATTAGGTTTCATCCCCTTGTTGGCTTACTCTCGATTGGAAAATAAGGAATAATATATTGAATAATACAAATAAAATTGTAAATAAATATAACAACTCAAAAGATTAAATGAATTTAATACATTTTACACTCTTCCTATGCATCAATTCCACAATCCGTTATAGAACATAGAAAATCATAGTCAATTTCCCATAAACTATAATAAAAAAATCCTAGAAAAGGGAATATAAAGTTAGAAAAAATAAAATAGTGTATAAGTTAGTATAAAACCCACTTTAATTACTTTTTAAAACAAAAAATTAGAATCATGTCGTTACATAAAAAAAATTTAAAAAAAATAGAAGAAAACATATACAATGTAACTCCCCAGGTGGTGATGTAGATGATCATCCTTCTACTCTCTTCTATATTTAAAACTCCAACATCCCTCAGTTGTCTATAAATGTTATAAGAACAAAACCTTTTTATTTAAATTGAAATTACCTGAGACATCTATATAAATATATATAGATATAATCTTATCTATTGTATCTTTTCTCGATATATATCCCATGTATCTCACCAAATGTTTAGAAACATAAATCTCACTTGGTATATAGGGGATCAAAAGTGATAATCCCCTAATAAATTCTATATGGTATACCATATTTGTAATTTATCAGACCTTTTCCACTCCCTAGTAAATGAACTCTATTTTCACATTTCTTCAAGAGCACCTCCTTGTATTCCATAGGCTGTTGACTAGGAGTGAATGTCCAAGTTGGCATAGTGGGGAGATTATACCCTAATGAACATAGTGGTAAAAATGTAAGAATTAATTAATAAATATCAGAGGCATAATAATAAGAGAAGTGGGGGATAATAAAACTTTTATATGAGAATATATAATATTGTCTACATGAAGAACCATATACCCAATAATGAGTATATCATGGAGATATAGAAAAATAAACCATACGTGGAAGTAGGAAAACATACACACATGTAAATAAAAAGAAGTAAAAATACCAAAAGACTATCTCTAATATCACCATGAGCTAAAGCTTAGTCCCATGTACCCAAGATCTCTTATTACAAGTATATAAGCTATCCTTAATTGGGAACCCTCCGTTATCCCTACCTATATTCATGAATTCTATCTGGTTACCAATAAAAGACCAGAACATATTTTGATATATACTATATAGTCAACCACCAATGATGTTAATACAAAATACAACCTCTGTTTAAAAAGTTTAGCTATGTGAAAGTATAATAGGTAAATATTTAAAATGTATGGAAGATAATATAATTTATGATAGAATCTATGACCATAAACTATCTTCATAGAAGATAATAAATCCATATAAATGTGATAACAGTAGGTAACCACTAGATTTGGAATGTGTTTCATACATAAACGTTTCAGAACTATATAGGCTATATCCCAATGTCTGAAACTAGGTAGACCTGTTTCAGATTAATGAACTCATAAAAGGTGTGCTTGGAGTTGTTTATAACTACATGGACCAGGAAATTGGGGCCCGTTGTTAAGGATTCGTAATATCCAGATATATAAATATATATTAGGTTCACAGGTTTAATAACTCATTCCCCTCAATGGTTCCATACTATAATGAAGATAAGTTCCATATTTCTAGTCATTATTTCCATACGGTATAAGATGATAGTTCCTTAATGTAATGTTTGAAATCAAATAAGTAATTTAAATTTCAAGTGCTATATTAGTTTTCATTCCTAGGTACAATCATCCATCTCACCATAATACCCTTATTAAATCCATTCATTAAATCATTTAATTCTCCAAATCCATCAATAATTGGTTGAATGATTAGACACCCTAAAGAGTGTATTTTTATTAGGGAATTTGATTGAGACACCTCGTAGGTGGTTCAGGTTGAGGTTGAAAACCTCAACCCAGGTCAATGTTTAATGTGGTAATCACATTTAAGGTTCACACAATTAATTTAAAACATTTATTAATTTTGTTAGGAACATCTAGAAGGTCATGTGTGTTGAAAAATGGAAATAATTTAATAAGAGAAACTACTATAGTGAAATTATATAGACATCATACCTTATAGTGGTAGAGGAGAACTCATACATTATTGACATCCATTTATAAATGGAATGAGATAAAATAGATAAATAGAAAAAACCCTGAATATTGGGAAAACTCCCTTCATGAAGATCACAGAACATATTGTGATAGAATCCAAGAAAATAAGGTGACTGGTCAAAGATCTTACTGGTAGAAATCCTATGTGATTTATGACACATGATTCAGTTGGTGGAAGGAGAAGATAGATAAAAAATCTATATTGTATAAGGAGGTATTCATGTGGTATTATACTAGTGATAATTGGAATAGAAAGGGAGTTTTTAGTTTTAAAATAATAGGTAAAAATGTACATTTCATTGTACTTTAAGGGTCGCATGGTTTGGATGCATGGATATCCAAACTGTTCACCAACCATGCAATAGTCACTATATAAGGAACCCCCTGGCATGGACTAGGATTATAGTTGGACTAACCATGTGTATCCCATGAAAAATTCCTTTCTAACATGCATAAAAAATTTTTCATGAATGTTTATACCATGATTCATTGTTTGAAAAACCATGAAATCTGTTTTAGGGAAACATAGTTTGAGGGGTACTATTAGAAATAACTTTTCACCTCAGTTTTTTTCTCAAAAAACGTAGGGATATAAAATCCAAATAATCCTTATACACCCTTAAAACCTCTTTATAAATCTCCAATAGTATTTAATCACGGATTGAAATTATATTTTTCATACCTCAAAGGGAAAACCTAGGATCTTACACTCTTCCCTCCTTAGAAAATCATCCCATATATTCCCTTACGGGGGTGGTAAAATATCATTTGTGTAGAGACCCGTAGCTTGACGTACATGGACATTACATTACTTTAGTGGAATACTTAATACATAACAAAAACAGACACACAAGGACCGTAATAGTTTAGTGTCTTTTGAAACTTGGAACGTAATCTTCTAATCGTGGTGAAAGATCTTAAACATCTCCCATAAAGATCTTCCCTTTTTTCTTACCTAAAACCTTTATTTATATCCTGGGTAAAATAAAACATAAAAATGGTGAGCTCAAATTCTCAGTAAGGGTAATCATTGATAAAATAAAACATACCATATACATTTGAACTTAAAAACATGAACATAATATTTAAACTTAAAAAGCTTGAGCAATGACATAAAACATGGAAGTACGTAAGGCATAGATCATAAAGAAACATTGAGAATGATAAAATAGCATGGGAATAAAACATGTAATTGTGGCTACCATTAAGCACATGATATGATTTCCATAGTAGCCAAGGCATTTCTGCCAAGACCATCTTAGTGGACAAAGTCCCTTTCTGAATCGAGTTCACTCCTCATTCTAGTCCTGTATTACTGAACCGGTTTCACTTTCTATTCCATCCATGTCTATCTCATGAGATATAAATCTTTACCCAATGCATTGGAGGGAGATATAGGTCCCACCCATCTCATAATGAAATCATTCATACATGTTCCACAAAATAAACATACGTCATTCATAATAACCCAACGAGTAAAATGGGTTTCATAAACATAATCCCATCATCACATAATCCATATAAAATAAATGGATATCATTTCATAATAATAAAAGTGAAACCATGTAAATCATAGAGACACGATACTTCAAACATACACATATGAAATAATGTCATCTTAAATGAAAAATGGTTTTGATAAAACACTTGAAATGAATTCTTGAGGAAAATATCCTTTCTTCTTCAAAATCATTCTCTTTTCACAAAATGTCATGTGATTTTAAAAGAAAATGATTTTGTTGAAAATAGTCATTAAATCTTTTGGATTAAGTTTCATGAAAATAAGGCTTTATAAAACCGTAAAAATCCTTTCGTTCCGTATACGTTAAAAAAAATTCTTCTCGTACTTTTGTCAAAAAAGTCAAAAAGTACCTTGTAGGGTAAATAAAAGAAAGATTACTTCCATACCATAGGGTAAAAGTAAAAAAGGGGTAAAAAGGACTTTAAACATACATTAATACACTTTTATAAAACATGGAAATGGATGATTGCAATAACCCCAGTAAATACTTACGAATAAGAAATCTTGGATAAAAAAATGAGATTTGCACAATTATCCCTTACCTTAGGTCCGATTTGGTTCGTAAGTGTCCAAACCTCATGTATAATGATTTAAATAATGTTATTCAATTATTAAATAATCATATTCATTGTTATGATATCATATATGGTTTACTTATGACTTTATATTACCCATTCTTTTGTAAATTCCATGTTAAAGAGCGTTTTGGTTAAAATCGTTTCATTTGTTGTCTGTGTTTTGACTTGCAATTATTCATATGATTACTTAGATCATGATTACTTAATTCCAGAATATAAAACATGATTTATATATAATATATATTCAGAATATACATATATATAATAGATCGATAAATGGAAAGAAATACACCATTAATGGAGACGGTAGGCCGTACGTACGCATGAACGCTGTTTTCATTTCCTTATTGACTTGAATAGATGACATACATATATATATACATAAATACAGTAGCATTATTATTCCATATATTTCATTATAATTCATTATATATACTTTATAATCATTCTTGAATGGTTAATCATGGAAAATTAATCTCATCGCGTTCGTGGAGATGGTAGTCTCTACGTACGCACGAGCGATGATATCATTCCCGTGATCATGGAATTGTATTGGAGTGTATGTATACTATTTCAGAATCAATATCACTTTAAAATAATCATATATAGTCATTATTTACACCATTATACCCATCCAAGTAAGGTGATGGTGGAAAATAGATTACACCACGGCGTGGAGACGGTATTCCGTACGTACGCACGCGCGGTGATTTTGTTTTCCGTAGGATGGATAGATTGTGAAATAGGGTTGTTTCATACTTATAATAACAAATCACTATATGAGTGATACTGATGTTATTACTTCATAATGAAACAACTAAAGAATAAGTAGAAGAAGAAATAAATTTGAAAGAATCGGTAACGAACATTACCTCTTCTTTGAAGTGCCTCTTTGAGACCTCCGCTTAGGGCACTAAAATTGGTCTTTGAAGAATACCAGGACCTCTAAGATGTTTCTAGGGAAGTGGAGAATATAATTGGGCAGGGGTTGGCCGATCTTGAAGGCACAAAGTGGTGTGAGTAAGAGAGGGAGGAGGTACCCTTTTATAAGGGAGGCGAGGGAAACCTTTGGAATTCTTAAAAATATTAATTTATAATAAATCTAACCCCACTTAAAAACCTCCAAAAATGACTCATATTCGAAGCTTAGATGAGATAGGGTTGTAATTTCATCAACCAATCAAATTTAGACATGTTTCGGTCTTATTTTAAACCTTATCATTTTGATTTATCCTTATTTAATCTATTTAAGTTTATTTGTGGTAATAAAATTCTAAATTTTAAATTATAACAAATAATTACTTATTTGATGTGAATTTTCTATAATTGGTCACTTTAAAACATTATAGACCATATAAATTTAAATTTATATTTTTTAAATATTTTTGTGATTTTTAATCAATTTTATAATATGTTATTTGTATAAAATAACAATAGTGTCAATTTTGACACTATTTATTTATTTGAATTTAAATAAAATATATATAGAAGATATGTTTGGAACTAAAATCTTTAATAAATTCATAAAAAGGTCATATGTATATATAAAATTAGTGGATCACACTAAATAGTTCATATAATATTTATTTTATTATTTTTAAAACCATTTATTTGGTTTATCTCTTAATAAAATAATTACTACAACATTTTTGTATAATTATTTAATATACTGATTTATTGCATAAAAATTAAAAATAAAATCCTATGATGAATATAAATCTATTACCTTTCACAATAATAATTTTACTCGAATTTATCATCTTAAAATAACAATATTTAAATTGTTATATTTATTAAATTATGAAGGTGACAACTTTGGCATCATTTAAAATAAAATAATATAAGTTTCATAATCACTTTTATAAGGCTCCAAACGGTTATATATTAGTTAATTGGATGATTAAGTGTATATATACACTACCAATATGTTTTGGTCAGATTTGTGGGCCTTTTAATGTGTATTATTATTTCAATAATAACTATATTACTTATTTTTCACTTAATTAATAATTTCTGTATCATTAATGTATCACCCTTAATGACAATTATTTAATCCCCAAAAATTCTAAATAAATTATCATTATGTATATAATTTTATTATATTTCTGTAGACTATTCATGTTTGATGTTTTATGATGTTTATCACTAAATTAAAATTATTATACTTATAAGATTTAAAAGAGTGACATGTTGTCACTCTCTTTGGTTTTAATAATAATTAAATTATTTTCATGGTCAATAGTCCATAAAATGAATCTAATCCGACCCTTAGGTTATATGGGTATACTTTTATCCATCCAATAGAATTTTTTCATTTGTTAGGGTAATTTTATAATATTATATTTACCCTTAATTACCCGATTTACCTTTAACTATGGTAAATAAAATTTACCGTAGTTACTATTCATAATTCCCAAAAATAAAATGTAGCTTATTAACATAATTTGGACCCACTAATTAAAAATATGGAATCCATTTTTCCAAATTCAATACAAAAAAGTTTCAGAAATTAAATTAAGATTAATCCCGTTGTCGAAAGAAAACAGATTTTTCTTTAAAACATTGCAAAAGATTGAATTGATTTAACCTACGAATTTAATGTAAAATCAATGATAATGACATAAATTATATTAATTGGTAAAAAGATATTCTATTTATAATTTAAAACAATTAAATATTATAATTTAACCATATAAATTATTGTGATGAAAAATGTTGTTTTTAATTAAAATATAGCATGTTTTTACAATTCATCAAAATATGAAAGTTACCAGAAAAATATGAAAAATTTATCCAAAGTAAATTTTTATTTCATGATTCAAAAGAAGAATTTTATTTTGTAAAATTTAACTTACAAACATTTCAAAAACTAGATTTAAAGTAGGTGCTCCATCAAAAGGCGACAAAACTGCATTTTTTGAAAAATACTTATTTTACCCGAAAAATTTATTTTGTTCTTTACCATGTTCTAGAAAATGTGTAAGATGAATAATAATGTTATAAAATTCAAAATTTATTTAATATTATTCATAACGGTTAGTTTATAATAATATTATAATAATATATTGTTGTTTAGTAAAACCCGGTATTGCGTACAACACACGCTATCAAGGAAGGTCGCGATTCTGTAATGCAAGCCAAGTCAGGGTTGCGTGTTGTGAAAAAATCCTTCGTTGTTTTGTATAACAGGATCAAAATATATTTCATTTATACATTGAATATATATATATATATACTCAATTTTTCGTAGAATAACTATTATCAAAATTGTGTGTAACATGATCCAAGAATAGTGTTGCATATACTGCAAACTAATACGGTGTTGCGTATAGCGCAAGGTAATCATGGTGTATCATACAACACAAGACATTAATTAAAAAAATATTTTTCATAAAATCTCGGGGTGTTACAATTTGAGAAAATCTTCAGGCACTAGGAACATGCATCAGCCTCTCACCCCTTAGTCTCATCTGTAATGCATTCATGCATCCAAAAAACCTGGACTAGAGTAACTAGTCTTCCTCAGAGATCCTTTTCTTCATTCCAACATATGAATGGGGTGTTCCTCAAAAGAAGCAACAATATCTAGTTCTACATCCCCAGGGTATAAAACATGACATGGGTCTGAGTAGTTGAAATTTAACTGAGAAATGTGAATTATATCATACATATCTCTATATCTTTGAGAAAGTGTTATCTAATGCGACTGCAATCTGGCCCTCTCCAAAATCTCAGAAGGTCTAATGAAGTGAGACAATAACATCACATGCTGATTAAACTAGAAATTCCCCAGTCTAGTTGAAACACATAATAATACACAATCCCCAACCTTTAAAATCAATGTCACCGACAATAATGATCATAATACTTCTTCCTAGAATGATTGTTATCCATACACTTGTTGACAAGATTTTCAGATCTGATGAATCTTGAGTCAGATGATGTTCCGATAATGATGCCTCTCCTACCTCTAACCATAACATGGGTGAAAAAATGAGCCTACAATATAATGACTCATAATAATCAATATACATTATATCTTAAAATATGATATTATAATATAAATCATCTTAACATTGGTGATTTTCCTAAGAACCTTTAAAATTAAGGACGCATTCCCAAAACATGTCCTCCAAAATCCATATTTAATGTTGGGATTTCTCATCAGTTTATAGGTCAATGTATATTCATATAAGTACTTATTTAATAACAGATTTAATAACCATTTACAAAATCATGATGAAAACCAAGTGCCTTGACCTGATACAACAGTCCACTAAAGTTCAGGATGTTAGATAATCATTCAGACACACAACCCTCCTAGCTCATCCATTGAAGAGGTGTCATTGATTGGTAAACATTGATCGAAATTCATGATATTGTGAAAATTAACCCATAATAAATTAATGATATTCATAGATATCAGTAATAAGTTCATAATATCCATGGTGAAATCGTTTCATTTCCAATTTGGTGTGGGTAATGACTGTAAAATCCATTTTTTTCACTGGTGTTCGGCCATCACATGATGATAGGTAAAACACTGGAAAATAAAACCAGATGTCTTCCCTTTAATCAATGGAAACCAATATCATTGGTATAATTCATGGTACATGATGGTAACAACATGATGTAGATCCCAAATGGTGCATGAGACTTCTTCATCAACACCTCTCGTGTGTCTGTAAGAACCCATATGTGTCTAGGATTACATATTATTTCATCCTCTTCAATCACCCAAACTAGTGGCTAGTCCATTCTTGAAACACTCTCCCATAGGACTAATCCCTTAATGTCTAATATTTTCCTCCTCCAAAAAATACCAATAATTGAATAATACACAACTAAATATGTAAGGATAAACTATTTTTGAAAATCTCAGACCCCTAAGTAGATCTCAAAACACAAGTCCACACATTTCTAGTCACTATTGGCCTTCTGAATAGCCTGTATCTGAGTTCTCAACCTCAAGGCCTCATCCAAAACATTACCCTTCCTAGCCGTATATGCATGATAAAAATTCAAGGACTGTAGGTATTCAATCTACCTCCTCTTTCTATGATCAGAGTCATATTGTGTAAAAATTCACATGGGACTCTTATGGTATGTAGACACTACAAACCACTCACCAAGAAAGTAATTCCTCCAATAAAACAAGGTTTGAACTGATGTTTTGAACTTGAGACTATGCGTTAGGTAATTCCTCTCATTTGGCCTCAATTGACATAGACCAAAAGAAATGTCTCAATATTCCTACATTATAAATTCTCATAGATCGATTCCTAATGCATCAAAATAAACTGTATATCTTCTCCCCTCTCTAGAAAACTTAGGATTAGAGATGAATGTAGTATTTTATTCAACTCTAGAAAGCATATATATTATGTTTCTGATCATAAAAATTTGAATCCCTTATTATTCAAGTATATGAGAGGTGGTTCTAGTTCAGAGAAGTCCTTATTAAATCACCTTTAAAAGCTGGACAACCTAAAGAAACTTCATATGTGAAAAACATTCTTGGGATTCTCTTAGGTAACCATAGTTCTCACCTTCTCTATGTCAAAAAACACTCATTCCTCTAAGATGATGTGACATAATAAGTTAATAATGTTAATAAAAAAGTCGAATATATAGAGGTTAGCATACATATGGTTATCTCTTAGTGTATTCCAAATGATCTTACAATATTTTACATTGTCATGTTGAGTACAATAATACACTAAGATATCATCCATAATGACCCCCACAAAGTAATCCATATATGGGTAAAATAAATTAGTCATTGAATCCATGGAAATGGGGGTGCATTTGTTAGAAAAAATGTCATAACCAAATACTCACACAAGTCAAACCTACAATATAATGTTATCAATTGTATGTATGATGGCCTAACATGTTCCTGATGATAGAATGACCTCTAATTGATCTTGTAGAAAACCATCTCTCCTTGTAACTTGTGGAAAAGTTCATCTATATTATGTAAAGGATACCGATTATTTATAATTAATTAGTTCATTTTCTGATAATCCACACATATACTAAGGGTACAGTTCACTTTCTTGGTGAAAATAATGCATGAACCCTAATCTGATGTATTGGTTTATATAAAACCCTTATCTTCCAAGTCCTATAGCTGCCTCTTCAACTGCTGAAACTTAGTAGTGGTGATCTTGTATGGAGGAATGTAAACTACTATAGCTCCTGGAAATTTATCAATTGAGAACTAACCAATATCTATATCTCTATAGGTAATCCAGATATTTCCCTAAAGAAGGAGTCACAATACCATTCAAAACTAAATAAATTTCTTCCTAGAGCATTCCTTGATCATCCATAATGTCTAGGAATCCGGGCTGTGACTCTACCCTTCTCACAAATATCTATTGAATCTCTATATTCTCAAACATCCCACTTACAATTTTAAATATTAATATTTCCCTCTAGTTGTGTTAAATGAACCCTCCAAAAATAGTAATCGGCATAACTATGGTAAGGAACTATACAATCCATTTCAAGAATGACATAAAAAAATGTCATCTTGAGGATGAAGAAGTCACATAAAAAATGATATCTATCAACCTCAAGAGTGATTTACATGCGGTTGCCTACATTATTTCGTGATATTTCAAATAGAGTATCATTCTTCATCACACCAAAAATATACTAAATTTCAAGAGTTCTGATTTCTATAATTTTTATAAATACAATGGTGTGTGATGAACCTTCGTAAGATAAAACAAATGAAAAGGTAGATGACAGAAAAATCAGACCTCAAACCATAGAAGTCTCATTACTATATTACCTTGGTATAGGATACACTCCATATACTTGGATCAATCTGACCCCTTTGATACAACCTAACTACTCTGAGTCTGCTCGATCTTCTGGCGTTATCCAACTTTTGTCTAACTCTATTGGCCATTAATAACCCCTCAGCCTGATCATCCTATCACACACTTGCATCTTACCTAATGTAGAGATGATAACCCCACTTTAGGAACTAGAGTCACTACATATCCTATCTCATTGGATACAAAAGTTACGGTTTTGTAAACCCACTATAGATGGACCAAAAGTTTTTAGGATCATCACTATAATAGAGCTCAATCACACCAATGTTTGATATTCACATTATTTCCACCCTAGTGAATGAATAGAAAAATTCTAGAACATTCACTTTGGATAGTACTTCCCTCACTATAGGTATCTATACGAGGCTTCGTGATACCAGATACTCCAAAACAATGTTGGGAATCTGTACTATAATGACCATGTTTTTACAAACATTTAAATTACATAATATTTTCAGAATACTTAAACATTTTTACAGACAAACGCTCAATGAAAGTACTAGTCTAGTTCCATTGGAAACATTGAAACATAATCACTGATACATATGTGAGCTAAATTATCTCCCACTAGGTTCTTCTTGACTAGAACCTTTCATAGAAACATAAAAAATAATACATATCTTCATAACATGGGGAAGGAAATAGAAAAATGGGTGATCTAAAATGATTAGTAATGGTAAACAAGGGATATATATAAGCATAATCATGAGAAAAAGGGTATGAAAACATGATCATGAAAATAGAGGATCACACTCTACATAACAAAGATCATGTAAACGAATCATTGAATAAATATGAGTAGTTTAAAAGACAGAATAATATAAAAATAAAAAACAAAATCCATGAAATCGTAACATTGGTATAAAACAAAGAACTCTGGTGGACACATAAGAATATAAAATTATTTCCATAGTAGCTGAGGCATCACTCCAAATACTATATTATTAGTATGGTCTCACTTACCATACCATCTTGGTAGTCATGGTTTACTCTCATGGATGTCATAGTAGCATGAGTTCACTCCTCATACCATTTTGATAGTCATGGATAACTCCCATGGCCATATTATTTGTCATGGTTTACCCTGAAGACCATATTAGTCTATCTTGTGATATATAAAACTATACCTATTTCATTTCAAGTAGATATAGGTCCCTACAATATAATAATTAAATAAAAAATGCATGCAACTAAAGATCATAAATAATCATATCATAACCCATGAAATGAAATGTGTATTATAAACATGGATTCATATAATAACCTATGGAAAGAGACAAGATTCATAATTATTTCAACATGAAGATGAATTATAAAAAAAATTGGGTTTCAAAAGCATATAAACCAGGAAAGGGAAATGTGTTTCATCAACATCATTCAATAAAAAACAATCCATTCAGAGATGGAATATAAATGGAGAAATTGAATAATTTCTCCAAACAGGCATGAGAAACACTAAAGGGTGTTATCCTACTTGGGAAATAATTTTTAAATATCATTTAAAAACATTTCTTGGAAAAATGTCTTTTATTAATTGAAAAAATCTTTTTAAAACAAAAAAACTATTGAAACATTGTTCTATAGAAATTGATTTAAAACATTATACAAGAATATTTGAAAACCATAAAACATTTTTCAAATAATTTTAACTTTAAAATGGGCTTCAAATATATTTTGAAAACATTTTAGAAAACATGTTTCTGAATATTACTGATTTCTAACCGGAGAGAGATAGTCATATTTTTCTTAAAAACATTATCTTACAGACCAATGTGTGGAAAATGGTACTAAATCATGGATATATGTTTAATAAAAATTCTATAAGTACAATTAAGATTTATCTTGATATATGGATTATAATATTTCATCAAAGGTTGAATAAACATAAATAATATCAAAAAGCGATGAGATTGCCTAAATAAACTCTTATAACTGGGTAACATGGTATCAAATTCTACATGTTAGAAAATGAAATTACATGAAGAATAAAATATTATGAATGGAAGTGTGTTCATTAAATAACATATAAAATATATTTATATAAACCTAGAAAAACAATTTAGGTATATAAAAAAACATCAGTCTCAAATGAGGAAAATTGAGACAAAAATACTTTACTGATTTGGTATCTTTTGAAACTTAAACAACATGAAGGAAAGATCCTAAAATGGATATAATAATAACTATAAATTTAAAAATAAGATATATAGAATAAAATCACGTTCAGCATATATAACACACAAAATGAAAGAGTGGTGAACATAGCATGTATGTCACAAAAATAAAGAGTGAGATGAAATCCTCTTACCTTGTGTCTTGACTGCCATTGTACTCATTCACCCACATATATAATATATATTAATATTTTATAAATATTTTTAATAAACATATTATTATATATAATACCATATATGGTTTGATTATAACCTTATATTACCAACTTCTTAACCATCTAATGTTAACGTTTCACTTTGGATAATATAGGCTTTGTTCTTAACAGGTGTCTTAAATTGTTATATCGTTAGTACTTATACATATATCATGGTTACATAATGTAAAACATGATATAAATATAATTTATATCTAGTATATTGTTATTATTATAATATATTGAATATATAATTATAAACATAAATACACCATTCGTGGAGAGGTAATCTGTACGTACGCATGAATGATGCTTCCATTTTTATTTCAGTATTGAAAGAAAGAAAGACAATGACCTATATATATGAATATGTGAATATAATATAATTAAAGTATCATTATAATTTTATATATATCATATAATTTTACTAAAACAATCCTTAATAAATTTTATTTAATGGGTGAATGAGTCACATCGATTTAAGGGGGCAGTAGTCCACACTTCCTCAAATGAGATTCTCGTATTCATGCAAAATGGAATGTAAAAAAGATGTGTATTTTAAAATGAATAACTAATATTAAATAAATACTAAAAATAATATATAACATATATAAACATATGTTCCATCATAATATCCACCATTATTGGCAAGAAATGAAAAAATGAACAATCATCATCTAGTGAGGGTGTAGTTTTCCGTAAACATAACAAGTATGTTTGTTACCCATTAGATGGAGGTGAGGGTAAGTGTAGGTGGAAACCTATATAAAAAAACATAGTATATTTAGGATACTTTGTTGATACAATAATTTTATAAAGATATTTTATTGGTGTAGAAGTAAAATAATTGAAAGGATATTGAGAGAAGGTGTTACCTCTTAATCGAGTAACGCCTTTTGGTTTGTCAGAAAAGGCTTCCTTGGAGGACTTTCTGGCCAAATGGAGGCTTTAGGGAGGAAGGTAGTTATGTTTTAAATTGTATTGGAAAGATATTATTTGATTCTAAGTGTTTTTAGAGGTGTAAATTAGAGGTATAGGTTGTGGCCTTTAATAGGGAACGAGGCATTTCACTCTTATTTATATTTCATTAGAGAATTTCACCCAAACTTTTCATGTTTCGTGTGGATCCAATAATGATACAAAGTATAGAAAAGTAAGTAAAGGGTTAAAATAAGGAAATAAAATTTATTTTTGACAATTTTATAGGTTTTTTGGGCCTTATGGTTATGGTTTAGTTCCCTATTAATCTTAATTTATCCTAAAAAGATGTACTTAATTTTAATCAATTTCACTAATATTTTTGGTAAAAACCTATCTTGATCTTATTATAAATTATAAATTATGATGAATCAAAATATGTAATAAAATTTTTCCAAAATTATAATCACATAAGTGGTAAAAATTAATATAAAATTAATCCTACAGTTGGGTCGACAATGTGGGATTTTGATGTAAAAACATTTAAAAGATTTCTAGGTTTTTATATCCAATTTCAATGTGAAATTCATCTTAATGACCTAAATGGTATTAATTGATTAAAATATTATCTAATTGAAATTTATAGCCAATTTAAAAAGTAATTTAACCTTATAAATAAATAATATGACAATGTAGGTTTGAATTAAAATCATGTATTTTTTACTATTCACTAAAAGTGAAGTTTCTTAGAAAAAGTCCAAAATATTTACCCTAATCTAATTTTGACATAAAAACTAAAAAATGTAGTTTATTTTATAAAATTAAATTTATAAATCTGTCTAAAATTATTTTTATTGTTTTTCACAGAAGAACATGAAAAGTAGTTTATTTGGGCAAAATAGAACTTTTAACATTTAAGGACCATATCAAAAATTATATATTTTGTTATCAATATTATATATATATGTGTATAAAAAATATAAATATATATTTTCAATACATTTATTAATATTCATATTACTATGTTTAATGAATATGATATTATTATCTCATTTAAATAATTATAATAATAAAATGTTGTTTCATGGAAACATTGGTGTTGCATGTCATGTACACCAAGTCGTTGTCCCATGTAATGTACAGCAAGTCAATGTTCTGTGTATCATATGCTAAGTTGGTTTCATGAAATTTAAACCATATTTGTTGCTTTTGAATAGAATTTTTGACTTAGTTCAATACAAGTAATAAATGTAAATTTAATTTATTCGAAAAAAATTTCTGTAAAAACTCATGTTGTTACATTCTACCCCCACTGAAATGAATTTCTCCTTCTAAATTTTTAACCTGGGTAAAACCAAGTGAGTATACTTCTAATTCATCATATCATAAAGTTCCCATATATCATCTTCTAAATGTTGGTTTATCCAAAAAAAACTTTTACGAGATGAGTGGTCATGTTTTGTAGAACCTTCTCTGATCGGTCCAAAATTTCTACTAGTTGTTCCTCATAAGAAAGATACCACTATTGGGGTATGACCTCTGAGTTCAATACATGTGAAGGTTCGGGAATTTAATTCCTCAAGATAAATACATGGAACACATCACAGACTTGAGAGATATTTGGTGTAATTTCCAAGTGCTAGGTTACTGTCCAAATACAATCAATAATTTCAAAGCGATTGATATACCTAGGAATTACTTTGACTTTTATCTTAAATATCATAACTTTTTTCTAGGGAGAGATTTGTAGACACACTTTTCCACTGACTTCAAATTCTTGATCACATTGGTGGTTATGAGAATAGATTTTTTGTATGACTTTGAGATACCTTGATATGTTGTTGAATGGTTCTAACCTTATCATCCATTTCTTCAACGATTTCATGTCCCAATAGCTTTATTTATCCAACCTCAACCTAGAACTTCAGAGGTCCAAATTTATCCCCATATTGGGCTTCATACAGTGCCATATGAATTCTTTATTGAAATATATATTTGTAAGAAAAATCAACTAGAGTAAGGTGATGATCCCAACTACCTTTGAAATCCAGAGAACAAGATCTCATCATATCCTATAGGGTTTAATTTTTATTTCAAACTGAAAATAAATCTAAGGATGATAAGTAGTTTTTAAACTCAATTACGTGTTATGTGATTACTAGATACTTTTCTAGATCATTGTGTTTGACCACATATCCTGATATGATATAATAGAATTTAGAACTGCATGAAACCTTACAACTTATTTAATGTATATCCAAGCAAGTTGATCCAGATTTAGTACCTCGCTAATAGAGAAGAAGTGTGATGACTTAGTAAGGTAATAAACTACCACCCATATATAATTAATACCATTAGAGGTTTTGGGTAGTATAATGAGAAAATCCATGTTGATTCAATTCCATTTCCATTCTGGTAAGGGTAATTGAAGCAATATCTCCTTTGACCTTTGTCTTCAAATATTAATTGTTGGAATACTCAGCACTGAGAAACAAAATCTATGACATCTATCTTCATTCAAACCCACCAGAAGTATTATTTCAAGTCCCTATAGAACATGGTACATCTATAGTGAATAGAGAATGAAGAACTATGAGCCTTATAAAACAGAACCTTCTTCAAATCTGATATTGAAGGAACACATACACAGTTCCTAAGCCTTATCCTTCCATCCTAATCATGTTTATGCTCTAAAATATTTCATACTTTCTTTTTCTGCTCCACAACTTCCTTATCTTCCTATTTAATCTTCACATGGATAGAGGGTTGAACACTAATTTGAGAAAGATAATATTTTTCCCTTTCTTTTAGGATTTCTAGATCAATCCTATGATAAACCATAAATAATGGATATTTTTTTATCCTCATCATGTAGAATAATTCATGATCATTCCGGCTCAAAGCCCCAACCACATTGTTCATTTTCCCAAGGTGTTAATGTATTGTGTAGTCATAATCCATTATCAACTCTAACCATATTCTATAGAGAATTTTCAACTCCTACAGTGTGAATATATATTTAAGACTTTTAGGATCAGTATATATATCACACTTTCCTCCATATAGATAATTCCCCCATATATTTAATGAAAAATATTTTCACTCATAACACCAAATCATGAATTGGGTACTGTTTCTTAGGAATATTCAACTACCATGAGGCATAAGCGATAACCATGTTGTTATGAAAAACGAAACATCCCAATACCTTCTTGGATGCATCAATAAAGATTACAAACCCTTATCTACTACAAGATAATGTACGCAATGGGCCATTGACCAAACTTCTCTTCAGTTCATTGAAAATTTCCTCACATTCATCTCTATAGAGGAACTTGACACCCTTCTAAGTTAATTTAGTTAGAGGATTAGACAGGCATGAGAAAGTTTCCAGAAAACATTCATAATATCGAGCTAAACTAAGAATGTTTTGGATCTCAATCACTATGGTTGGTCTAGGAATGCAATAAATAGCCACCATATTTTATTAATCTACTAACATTCCATCTCATGATATTATGTGACCAAAAAATGAAACCATGTGTGGCCAAAATTCACACTTGGTAAATTTTTCATATATATTATCCTTCATTAGGGTCTTCAGAACAATTATCATGTGATATTTTTTCTCTTCAATACTATTTGAATAGATAAGAATACAATTTATATATTCTACCACAAATTGATCAAGGTACCTCTAAAGGATATATTTAAGAAATCCATCAATATATGAAGGGAATTAGTAAGACAAAAATGAATCACTATATATTCATAGTTTCTATACGTTATCTTGAAACATTGTTTTGCTTATTTCCTCTTTCTTAAACCTCAATTGATGATATACAGAATGAAGGTCATACTTGAAAAAATATTAAGCTCTACACACTTGGTCATACAAGTCATCAATACATGGTTGAGGATACCTGTACTTGATTTTTATCTTGTTGAACTCCCAATAATCATTACATAGTCTCATTGGTCCATTTTTCATTTCACAAAAAAAAAACTGGTGCACCCTAAGTGACACATTTGGCTTATGAATCCCTTATCATGGTTATAAAGGATTTTTTTCTTCAATTCCTAAAATTCAATTTGATATATTCTATAACATGCTAAGTATTTACAAATAAATTTAATATAGAATATAATGCACAAAACACTGAGTCTCTGCAAAACAACACTCGATTATTATAACTATTTAAACAAGATAGTTATTACCTAGCCATTAAAGATAATTTTGCATCTTCTGTGATTTAAATTTCAAAAAATAGACATACAGGGTTTCTATTAGTAAGATATTTAGATTTTTATATGATCAACTTAATTTTTATGGTGACTAGTAACTTGACCCTTTTGAATAGTAATGTTACCCGTATGAATAGTAATATGAGCCATATGAATAGTAAACTAGCAAAATGAATAGTATCCTAATCAATGAAAGTTTTAATAAAATTTAGGTATCATATGAATGAATGTATGATATAATTATATCATAGTATAAGTCAATAAATATTTTAGAAATTATTCATTAAGTATTAGTATTTTTTTTAAACATAAATATTTATTTAAACTATAAAATTCATATAATGATTCAAAATAATGTTTATTTACATGAAATATAATCATAAGTTTATATATTGTATGATTGGAAGACAATTTTTGGACACCTTAGTTAATTTTTCAAGGTTTCATTAAATCGGTTATAATTTTAAAATCTATATTTTTCATGTAAATTTTGATTTTTAATTAAAACTTTGATTTCTCATTTTTCGAAAATTATTTTCATAAAATAGAGTTCAGGATTTAATTTTAAAAATTAAAATTGTTTGGATGAATTTTTGTTCTTTTTATGAAATAGTGGAATTTTTAGTGAATAGTAAACAAATTCAGTTTTTAAGAAAATACTGCATTTTTTTGAAAGTGTCGAGCGATATTTTTAATATGAATATTTTAAAATATATGGAATAATTAAATAATGATTTTATAAAAATAATGTTGTTTATAAATAATTCATCACATATAGATTATACTTTTATAGATAGTTATAAAAGAACTATATTCATTGTCAATGGAGTGCCTGCAACGCGCTTACAAAGCCAATTTGGTTCCTAAAAAACACTTATTAAGAGCTAAAAATTATTTTCATAATCTTGTTATTAATTATTATGTATATCAAATTATTTTTTATGATAATTTCTAATTTTATTGTCATATAATATTAATCTTATCCAAAGGCATGTTCAATGCTTACATAGGGAATGAAATGACAAAATAAAAAATTTAAGAAGGTGTATTATTATGTGTATGAGTCAATAATCATAATGAAGGAATATAATTTTTTATAAACCTAATTAATTTATTTTTATGATTTTAATTTATTTTTAACAGTATTTTTTATGCATCACTAGTGCAGTGCTTCTTTAAGAATATGAAAAAGAACCAAAAAAATTTTAATTAAAATTATTAAGAATTATTAAATGACCCATATTTTGGATAAAATAATTTATATAATAAATTTTCAAGAATTACAATATTTGTATTTGAATTTGGGTAATTTTGGACCCACATGAATCACATTGAATCCTTTATAATATTTTATTTCAAAAGGAAGTCAAGTTTTCACATTATGGTATCTAATTTGTATAATATTTTAACATTAAATTTTATAGGCGTTTAATTTAAAAATTAAAATTATTTTCAAATATAATAAAATTATGTTTCTCATATATATATATTTTTTATTTTTTAGAAAAAAAATAAATACCATAATGGCTTTCACAATGATGATTCAGTATTAATTTAATTAATGATATTAAAAATATAAAAATAAATTTATTTTGAAGTTTCAAGATAATTCATATTTTCCATAGATTAATATTATGTGTCTATTATACAATTAAAAGTTTTATTTGAAATTGAAACTTTGTACTGATGTGTATAAATTCATAGTTATGAATATTTTTTATTTTATTAAAAAATATGTTTCATGATTGAAATACTTTATTAAATTAATTAAAAATAAAAAAAGTAATGAAAAAGTCCAAAAATGATAATATTATTTCTAAAATGTAATCCCATTTAGTTCTTATTGCTTTTTTGAAGTCTAAAAACATACAATAGATTTATTATATTTTAATAATTTGAGTAATTCGTAAATTTCCCCTCACCTAACATATAAAGGGAGGCTCCTTCTTTTATAGGTTTTCATCACCATAATCCTTCTTTATCATCTAAATTGTATTTAATTCCCTCATACTCATCCCTTACCGCAATATAGTGCTTTTGTTCTCATAGAAAGAACACTTCCAAGACACTGAAGGTGGTATTCAAACAGAAATTTTCAGGATGTAAGACTCCTCCTTCTTCTCTTTCAAATTCATTCTCAATTATACCTTATCTGTACCTATTATAACATGATTCATGAAAATAATCATATCATATATATACTTTAATGTTATTTTTTATTGTGTATACTTCATAAAATCTCTTATTTTCTTCTTTAATTCTTAAATAAAAAATTCGGCATTCGTGGTGTGATAATTATCCACCTTTGTGGACGATGAGTGTTCGCTTCACTTAACTACAATCCTACAAAGTCATAATTCAAATACAACTACTTAAAATTTCATATATATATATATATATATATATATATCTCTCTGTGTGTGTGTGTCTGTGTTATTAATTTTGGATTATTATTTCGTTTTATAAGGATGACCATAATAAACTGACCTTGAATACAATAAAAAGAACGCACCCAAAACAATGAAAATAACTAGAATATTGTTAATAAATGGGGGGGAAATGATATAATAAGATTATTTTTGGTATTATAGACATTATTTTAGTGATTTAATAAATTAAAAACATTGTTCAAACAATTATACAAGAGTTTTGAACAAATTTTAAGGAAATAGAACCTTAAGTAAGGGATATCATAATCCAATTTCAATTCATTGAGTTAAACATTTGTGGAAATGGTAATTTTTTTTCAAGAATATGTGTGAATGGACTATGATTGTTTAATACTATATATCCATATATATTTTGATAATATATATTTTTCCGAGATAATTATGTCATTTATTTATCTTCACTTTAACGATATGATCTTTCAAGGTGTTTTCTCTCTGAACCTCTATTTTCATTCAGGTCAGGAATTGTTTCCCTATACACCAATGTAATTCTTCATTATTTTTATATAATTATTCTAGATTATAATTATACATTAGAAAAATATATATCCATATCATTTCATCATTAATTTGTGGGATAATAAATGTTATACAAGGATTCCTTCTCAATTCATCTAGATATGAAATCCTAATCCAATAGAACATCATGAATTCATATCCATTTTCAAGTGCACTGTATATTCTATTTTAAGACATCATTCTTTTCATAAACTCAAAAATTTTATCGTGAAATACTCTCATGGTTACTTTATAATTTTTTGAAAATGAACTTTCCTTTTATATTTTAAATATCTTTAATATTTTCATTCATCTATACTGAAATGTTTTATTTCACACATTTCATAAAAACTATTTTTTCATGATTTCACATCAGTGGGACATCATTTATGCAAAAAATGTAATTTCAATGTCCTTTCAGTTTCTTTTCTGGGATATGTAGGTCTAAAATCATATTTTATGACATATAAAAATTATTTTCCAAAATAACTCTTCTTTCCAATGTAAAAAATGGGTTTGGACGTTTAACCTTTACTTATATGGGATATGCGCCTTGTTCATCACTATTTTCTTGTGTGTAGTGTATATACTTCTGTTAGGGCCAATAGGGGCCTATATACCCTGAGAGGGGGGGTGAATCAGGGTATGGATATTCTTTGATATTAAAGTTCTTTCTGCCCCACTGGATCTTGACCTCTTTGTTACAAGGGTCACTTTGTTTGCACTTGTGTGGTTACTGTGATCACTTGTCTCTTTTACCTGATGATGATGCTTTGAATGCAATGCAGGGAAGTAAGCAGGCAGACAGAGAGATTTTTACTTGGTTCACCGCTAAGGGCTACGTCCAAGGAGCATACGCCGACAAGTTGTCGGTTCGTACCAAATTCCACTAGACTTCACTAGATGTGGATTACATTGTTCGGGCTAGATCACTTCTATACCCAGGCTCACTGCCTATACAAGGTTTAGGGTCAGCTCACTGCTTTCCCAAGGGTCACTCCCTGTTTCTCTCTCTCTGGCTCACTGCCGGTGGAGAGGATCACCTTCTTCCTCTTCTTAAGCTCACTGCTCCAGAAGGGAATCCAATCACAGTTTATAGACCTATAGGTCTCTTCATTTCCATGAATGAATGCATCTTCTCTTGTATGTAGATGCTCTATTGAAGTACAACTTTCACCCGCAGATGAATCTCACTTTGCACCGGATGTACCGGGAAACCTCAATTTTTACGCGCAACCCTTACGGTGTGTTGCGCGCAATTTCTATGATTTGCACGAAATTCCTTTTTCGCGCAACCTCCAAATATTACACGTAGCCTGGAAACTACCTTGCGCGCAATTCACTGCTTTTGCGCGATATCCACTTTTCGCGCAACCTTCCTTTTACGCGCCAACACCAACTTTCTGCGCAGCCTTAGCTTTTCGCGCAACAGCTGACTTTACGCGCAAACTTTAATTTTACGTGCAACACCCTTTCTAACTTCAATTTCGCGCACCAGAGCTCGGATATTTTCTATGTCCTGAACTCTCTTGAATGGAGGAGGGTCACTTCATATTTATAGGCAAAATTGACCCCGCGCGAAAAACCCTCCTTGAGCGCGTAATCCGCTTTGATCGCGAAATACAAATCTTCTGCGCACAACCATTTTCCGCGCACTGCTCCATAATTTCACGCACCTCATGCCTTTGCCATTTTCCTAGCATCGGACCTCGAAACACCTCTTGCGCGAAAAACTTCATCCCTTTATTTCGCGCAATCCGCACAAATTTCGCGCACCGCGTAATTATTTCACGCAGGTCTCCAAAATTGCGCGCGCCTAATGCCTTTGCCGATTTTCAAGCTTCCGGCCTTGAAACATCTTTTGCGCGAAATACTTCATCCACTATTTCGCGCGCCACTTCAATTTTTCGCGCACGCCTCCAAAATTTCGCGCGCCTCATGCCTTTACCGATTTTCATGCTTTCGGCCTTGAAACATCTTTTGCGCGAAATACAATTTCGCGCAACCCGCTGTTTTGCGCGCCACACTTCAATATTTCGCGCAACCCGCTAATTTTGTGTGCCACGCTTAATTTTTATGCGCACCTTATTCATTTCTCTCTCCTCAACCTTTGCCAAAAACATATCACTCCATTTTCCATTGGCAATTTTCAGGCCCATAAATTTGGCAAACACTGGAAAACGGCGCCACCTTGTATCGGCTCTTTTTGTACCGCCTCCAGATCATCCATTCCTTTGTCAAGGTTCTTCAATCAATCATGGATTGTTGAAAGCATCCCTTGAACCCGACAAATCACCATTTAAACCCCCTTTTTCAACACACTCATTCACCATGGTTTTCTTTGTCAACAAACACAACATAGATGTCTGCTTTTTCAACAAACACAATCACCTCAAAAATGCTTCAATGATACCTTGAGGGATTTTTTCCCAACAATCTCCCCCTTTGTGTTTGTTGACAACTCTTCTATGGAAAGATACATCATTAATTATTCATCCACCATTCACCTCATTGTGATTCTGATAGCGATCAAGGATTTACTCAACACATACTCTAAGCCCACATGAGCATTGCCCGTCGTGAGAAACAAGAGTAAATGAGAAGTTCATCAATGAATCACTTCATCTCTGACATCCACTGTTGACACCACACTGATACCAATTTGTACTAAACTGATACCAATTGTCGATGGACTTTTTGTAAGACCAATGTTTGGTTTGGATGTATTCTTACCACTTTCCAACACCTCTCTTCTGCTTTTATCACGATCCTCAGCTATCGTGATATCTGTTCTTTGATCGATCACTTCTAGCATCGTCAGATTTTATACTCTCCCCCTTGCTTATTGCTCCCCCTTTCTGGCTGCTCCACCTGTCAGCTTCTCCCCGTATCAAATATGATTTATCAAATCTCCACACTGTCTCCCAGTCACTATTTTCTCCCCTTTTAACAAACACTATTTTCTCCCCCTTTGTCAACGAACCCAAAGGCCACGCCTTTGTATTCTGTAACATAGTAGAGAACACATGTCAGCTTCTCCTTGATAAAATGATACTTAATCTCAATGTTCTTTGTCCTTGAATGATGGACGAGATTTTTTCTAAGATTTATAGCACTTGATTTGTCGCACTGGATTACGATCGGAGACTTCACTTCAACTCCCATATCTTTAAGCTGCTGCTTCATCCACAATAACTGTGTGCATGCTTGAGTGGCCTCAATATACTCAGCTTCTGCGGTGCTCAATTAAAATGCAATCTTGCTTCTTGATTAGCCAAGAAATACACAATCCTCCAAGATAGAATGCACCACCTGACGTTGATTTTCTATCATCTGCTGAACTGGCCCAATCTGCATCAGTATATCCCAATAACATCGTTTGATATTATCCACTATACATCATGCTGAAATCCACTGTTCCCTGGATATACCGAAGTATTATTTTCACTGCAAGCATGTGGCTTTCCTTGGGATTTGCTCTGATATCTCGCTGTTTTCAGTGATGTTAACTGCCCTGCCACTATCATCTTTTGATGATTTCATCTGGGTAGAAACCGGAGTCTTTATCTCCTTGGAATTTTCCATTCCAAATCATTTCAAACCCTCCTTGGCATACTGGGATTGAGAAATGAATCTGTCATTCCTACCTTGTGTAACCTGTAAACCAAGGAAAAACATCAGCTCAATAATCATAGACATTTCGAACTCATGTTTCTTGAATTCAGAAGATTGTCCCCACAATGCTTCATCTGATCTTCCAAATATTATGTCTTCTTCCTTGAACAGCCTCACCATCCTTTGATTACTATTGTTGTTGAAATGAAGATTGTAATCAAATCCCCCATGCTGAAAACCAATCTTCTTCAAATACTGATATAGCCTTCAGTACCATGCTCTTGGGGAGTATGCTTTGCACACCAGTCGTGCTTTGTTTCGAATCATAGTGTCATCTTTGTTCATCTTATTGTGACAGATCCATTTGGTCCTGATGACGTTCTTATCTACTAGCCTCGAAACAATATTCCACTTCTAATTCTTCTCAATCTGATCTATCTCTTCGTTCATGGATGAACCCAGTTTTCATCATTAGCTGCATCAGCAATGCATTTTAGATCAACCTAAGATAGGAAAGATGCATGCTGTAGTGATTTCATTTCCCTTGTCTGAACTAGAGCTGCCTGATCACCAATGATATTCTGTCTATCAATTTCATCTCATCTCTTTGGCATCCTTGTAGACACACACTTGAAACATTCATGTTAATCATCAGTGTCTTCTTCTGAATCAGCATCATGCACTTCTTCTCTCCCTGTGTTGCTTTCTTCCTCAACACTTTCATCAGGAAATTGTTCACTGACTCATTTTTAACAGAGAACTTTTCACTGTGTCATTGTTCAATGATTCCATTTCATTGAACATCTTCCTTCAGGATTTTGTTGACACATCTTGGATTTTCTCTTGCAGCTTCTTGGTATCCTGAAAGCAGTCAGTTGATACCACATTGTTAGAACAAAATAGATAATCATGAAAACCCGTGTGTTGCTGCTTTTACACCAATCATTCTTCATGAGCATAAACATTCATCCTTCAAATCATATTGAGATCATGCATCTGATTAGGATATAGAATGCTCCCCCTGTGTTATGCAACTCTTCATGTTGTTAGGCCCAACAGTTTAGACCCATAACACGTCTTTTCCTCCTGCATCATTTGTTCTCATCTTCCACTCATATTTGATCCATTAAAAAATCTCTAAGACTACTGAGTTGAAACTCGATGTAGGAAACAAGAGACAAAGTTAACAACACAATCACATTCTGTTGTGCTCTGTTTCTCCCTTTCTTCTTCAACTCTCGTACCTGATTTGAATCAATTGAAACTGTAGAGCATATCACATATCCACTTTGCATCCTTAGATGCCACTTCCCCTTGGATCGTATCTCCCTAAAACCTGAAACATATTAATCATCAGTCAATAGCATTTATATACATAGGGAGAGGGGTTTCTTCCAGACTCCTCAAGATGAGGATTTCAGTTGATCCTGATGGGTCAACCCTTTGATTCTTTCTTGGAGGTCATCACACTCCTTTCTTGCTTCCTCCAACTGCCTAGCCAACTTCAACTGTTCGGGCCATATGACTAGGCATTCATTGCCTACATTCTGAGCCTTTTTCTAATAAGTAGATTTGGTAGGCCTGGCCTTTCTCACCATTTGGGGTTTAAAACCACTAGTGCACATTTCTTTCTTTGATGTTCTACCAAAATTCCATTTTCCTTGATTATTTCTCTGAGTAGGAATCTATTTTCTTTCCATCATCCCTTGCTTCTTCCACCATTGTAAGGGTCTTCCTCTTTTCTCCACTGCTTTTTGTGGCACACGACTTGCAAATTTTTCAATGTATTCTTTGTTTATCTGACTTTTATCAGATTTATGAGTCACCACCCTATTTTTCATTAGAAGTGGGTCCTCCACTGAATGTACTTTCTCCTTACTCACAGGTGTAGTGTTTCCTCTCTTTTTCTTCCAGATATGGTCATGTTCTTTCTTAGAGAGCGGTTGTGAGTGTGATAGAGATAGTGACTGATACACCTTTCGTTCAGCTCCATGTGATTACCCTGAGGCTCTAAAACTTTTCTCCGACTTTCCACTTTGTCTCCCAGTGTACGATTTCTCATTATACACCACTAGTGTCGGGAATCTCCTTTCATGTTCCTTTCCCTTTCCTGCTTTCTTCTTGTAGCAATGCCTTGCCAAATGCCCATAATCAGAACATATAAAACATTTCCCATTAAAGGCATACCTCATTTCATCACTTCTCTGTCGAGATGTTGATGCACCTTGAGATCCTCTTCTGATATTGAGCTCCTGTGCTTCCTGACACATACTCATTGTGTGTCCCTTTCTTCCACAGAAATAGCATCTGATGAATTTTTTCCTCAGAGAGACTCTCTTCTCTGATTTCTCATGACGCTTCTTCCTCTCAGATCTAGTAATGTTTCTATTTTCATAGCTTGAGATGTATTCTTGTGCCTCTAGACAGAAGCTTGACGTGTGGCCCTGAATCCCGCAGAAATAGCACATGTCATCACTTCTTCTTGTAGCTATCCTCTTAGGCCTATCTCCCGCACCAACATGATTTTCTCCATTTCTGGAGTTGTTCACGGCTCTCTTCTTATCATGCATGGGAGGTGATTCATCAAATCCAATACCAGCTTTTCCAAAACTTCCTTCATAGGGCTTAAAATTCAAAGTTACCAAAGTGTTAATGATTTTATTTTATTATCTCATCGTTTGTTAAGATTGTTTATGATTATATTTCCAATGATAAAATATTATGAAACATATCTCAATAAAGTAATTTATTTTATTTTACAATGGTTATGTCAGGTGAATACATTTTTTCCATTCATTATAATATCTTCATGTACTCAATAGTTGAGAATAATTGTTTTTATGAAAAATCATATTTATTTCTCTGTTCGGTCGAAACCTCATTTTATTCCAAAAATATAATTTCTAAAAGTATTTTCAATTCTTTTAACATTCTTATTAATATTTATTAGGGAATTTTTTACCCATGATTGACTTTTTTTACATTTTTTAAAATAATATTCATGTCATTTTTCAAAATATGCATGTATAGATTTTACTGAAATGTGAAATGAATATTCATTTTAACATGTATGAAATGAATGAAATTCTCCACCATCATAAATGATAATATTATTAATTTTTAATTTATAATATTCCATGGTTATTTTTATAAATTTTTTTTTTATTTTTTTATGTTTTAAAACATTTTTATTCAATGATAAAAATATATTTTACTCATGAAATGTTTGAAATGTTCTATAAATCATCCATTATAAGTTATTGTGGTTAATTTAAAAGAAAATGATTCCCAAAATATTTAATGAATTTTTAGTTTTTAAATTTTAATTTCAAAAAAAGTTATTTTCCTCAATAAATGTTCCAAGTAATCTTTAAAAATCATTTTCAATTTAGGATGACATACTTTGATGCTACTTTTCCATTCCTAGGGAAATGATCAAAGGATACCATTCGTATTATTTCTTGAGATGGTTTATGTTTATGATAAAATGATATTTACGAAATCAATTTCACTTCCACAATTGATTCCATGAAAAAATTATTGTAAAACACACTTCTTTTCATAGGTTATGCTATGATGAAATTATGAAATGATTATAAACCCCATTTTGTTACATGGGTTATTATATGATTAATGTTTTTGATCTTGTTGAACACATATGTATTATTTTCATTATGTAATGGGTGGGTACTATATTTCCCACCAATGAATTGGGTAAATATTTATATTTCATGAGATAAACATGAATAGAATGGGAAGTGAACCTAGTTCAGTATGGGACATTTTCCACTATGATCATCTTGGGAGTGATACATGACTACTACAATGGTTTGGGGACTGATCCCATTATACTTTTGTATCCTTTATAGTGATACTTGAATACTATGGAAACAATTTTCTATAATTATGTTCATACCATAATCTAATTTCTTATGCCTGTGTTATGATATCATGGCTCATGTTATTTGATTCCTTTATGATTCATTTATCATGAATTGGAATGATTTATTTCATATCTCGTGATTATGATATTTGATATGTAGGATATTGTTTTCAAATTTTAATTTCATGTTCTCATACACTTATGCTCATGTCATGCTTAGGTAATTATTTATATCTCAATTTCATACCCTTAATATGAATCTGACCTCACCCTTCATTATGTTTCCTTTCCCGGGGTCATGAATAAAGGTGTTAGGAAGAGCATGTTTATGAAGTGTATTATTGGGGAAGATCTTTAATGGAGATTTTGAAGATATTTCACCCAATTAGAATATTTTGTACCTAGTTTCCAAAGTGAAAAAATTATTTTGGTCCTCAAGATTGTGTTTATGTAATGTATTGAATACTCATCTAAAAAGATGTAATATCTATGTAATAAATTCCTGGTTCACATTATAGTTACTCTATAAATGGTAAACCTCAATATACATGTAATTTGGGGAGACATTTTATGTATTCCCATAGGACTAGAAGATGTTAAAGGTTTCATTATCTTTTCATGTTTCCTAGATAGTGATCTTCTATATGGGAATCATATTGTTTTTCTGGATTAATATCCTTATTTGAGGCTAAAACAACATTATATCTAAATTTAAAGATAATGATTGGATCGATTGTATTATTGGATTAGACGATTAAAAACATCTACCATGGAAATCCTATTTTGACGATTTTTACTCTCATGTTTCCCCTTATCAATAACCTACAACCCATATACTCTATATACATTAATGTATAGAATTGTTTGAGGAAATAAATAATATAACAACATCCAATTTGGTAGTTATAAAACCAATTCTAGTGTTTATGGGAGAAAACCAGATTTTTAATGGTTATCCTATCGAATAATCATAGAAAATTGTTTCCAATAAATTATAGGTTATTATTATATCCTAAAATCCACAAGTGGAATGAGAAATGGTTATTACATACATTAAAATTATTGATAAAATATGTAGGCTCCATATACATCAATTATTATGTCACAGACGATATATGTTGAATAAGAACAATCATGCAGTTTTAGTATATATGATCAGCTATCATACACTCCTTGACCATCATCTACCCTATTTTGTGTTGATACATAAAAATATAGAAAGAAATTTATCTTTGACTGTATCTATATAGTCTTGAAAACTGTTATCTTATACACCAACAGTACCTAGATACCTTAGAACACTAGAATTAATGGTTTGAATCTACACTTTAAAATCACGAGTGTGTTATAAAATTCATCAAAATTGTAGTTTGTGGCTATCTAGGATCACAAGTCCTGGAGTGGTATAGAAATATAAAAAAAAAGATTTACCATGATATATATACAATATAAAACTATATATATTTGTTACCATTTTCCCCACCAACTAATATCCTTCGGTTTATCGAATTCTAGTTGTATATTAATTATGAATTATACTAGAATTATAATTCATTATAAATAATCAGTTGACCATATCGATCTGCTATTCTACATGACCATGAAGATATCTATATTAAATTAGAGTTATATTTCTAAATTATTAAGGTTGAAATATCATTCATACTAATATCAGTATAGTTCAAAAAAATAAGTAAAAATAGTTCCTATATTCTAAATAGTTTATAATTCTATCAGATGTCATCATGTTAATATTTCACTATTCTGGATTATGAACTATTTTACCCATTTTCGAAAGAAGACATATATTTATGTGAGAGGTTCCTTATTAGAGAATTTATCCACCTCCTTCATCAGAGTTTGTTCTAGGGGTGTCATCCACTCTGTTTAATCCATGGTAGACTTTGGTTGTATTAACTCATCATACATTTATCCAATGGTCAAAGCCCCTAAAATCTTCGATATATCCCAAAAGATGATCCCAGATCTCTATTTTCTAGATATAAATTGTTCTTATAATGGATCCATTCACTTAGATGGTCCAAAATGGTGTCTATATTCATATAGAAATATGTATGTGACACTTAGGTAACGTCATATATTAATATATCTCAATTATGTTTTCTTAAACTTTTTACATGTTTGATAAACCCAATATTTCCATATCCATTCATATTTGAACCCAGCCATGGGAAGAAGGTATTAACCCTCACTTCATCAATATAATTAATCATTATAACCTAAAGTTATATTAATTAATTACCGTCAATGTGAAGATATGGATGTTGTTTTAAATATTTAATGGTAGGATGAAAGTATAATGTGATTTGTGTTGGTTTAGTGGAATATTGTTTGTAGACTTACCATGTATGTAGATTTATTCCCTTTATAAGATTGAGTATGAATTAAATCAAGATGATGGAAATTCATCATATGAATAAGGTATTTTAGTATCCCTAAATATAAAATAACAATATAGAGTGATGATTTGTAAAACCATAAGATCTTATATGTGTTTCCTTTAAAATAAACTGGAATATTTTAATATATTTCTTTATACACAACACTATATTTATAAACACCATGCGGTACAATTGAATTATAATTATTTAATGTGAGCATTATCGCACATTCGTTAGATTGGAGGGAATCAATATGACTAAATGAATTACAAAATAATATTTTTTACACATTAATATAATGAATTTAATGGTTAAAAATTGATAAACTCATTTGAAAGTAAAAAAATGTTTTTCTAGAGATCAGTTTTTCATTGAAAAAAATGAGTTTTAATATTAATAAATTATATTAATCATTATTGGTTAATGATTTTATGGAAATTTATATTTTATATATTGAATAATTGTTTTTAAATTGATTAAATTTCTTTTACTAGGCATGAGTTAAGAATAAATATATTTTTCTGCTTAAAAGTACAATTTTTTAAAAACAGTATTCATTATCTATTGTGAACTTATTTTAAAATGGATTTCTTCCAATTCAAGAAATACAATCATGTAAAATGTATTTTATTTTTTTAATAAAAAATACAAAAAATATTAAATAGGTTATCATTATTTTTTGTTATTAATAATTGAAAGAATGTAAAATATATTGGTCGCCTTGATTAGGGAAAATCTGGAAATTAAGGTTTCAAAATGAGATATGGAATTAAAAATAAATATAACATGCACCTTATTACTATTGGATGAGTTTAATTCAGCCATCCTCTTAAAAATATTAAATTATAATAAAATTTTGTTTTATTTTTCTTTGATAATGACATTACATTTATTTTAATTAAATAATAAAATTAAAATTTTACTCTCTTTGTTTTAATGACAATAATTTTTTTTAATATCTATAAAAGATGTTTATATTTAGTTATAAGTGATTATTACATATATTAATACATTTTATTAATCATGGTAATTTTCTTTTAATTTTTTGAGATGGGATATTTTTTTAATTCTTACGCGATGCGGACGTCATACTTGTTCAAGTAATAAAAAATCATGCAATGGATATTAAAATATAAAAATTATAAAAACAAGGATGAACTGTTATGTTACATGATATTTTTAATTGATATAACTTATTATTTATTTTTAAAATATTATATTAAAATCCCATTTCTATCTTGTTTCCCTTAAAGTAAAAATATGTGAGTAGACCTATTGATTGGTTTAAAGGTAACTTTTGTAAAAATAATAAATTATTAAATTATTTAAATTTGAAAAAACAAATATTTGTTTCAGTGAATGGGATATGGTTGATAATATCCACACTTTTCCTTTTATGTTTTACTTTTCATATTATATTAACTTTCATGACAACTATAGTGTAAAAATGTTTATATCATGGTAATCATAAAAATGGGATAAAGTGTGTGTGAAGGGGGGGGGGTTAAACAAAGACTTATGTGTTAAAAAAAAGCCTAAAATATCTGAAATTTTATTTTATGAGATAATTTAGAATAATAATGATACTATATTCTAAATATATATATATATATATTTGGCCACTTTAATAAGAAAAATAGGATGTTATAATTTAAACCATTTGGTAATTCCATGGGTGAACCTCTCCCCACTTATAAAAGATAACCTCTTGTTATCCCTTATTAGAAAATTATGTTGCTTATAGATCCATAAATACCCATCATAAAACCAAAATTTTACCCATTTCCACATACTATAGATCTTATTTTGATTATAATTTTTTTAATTCTTATAAAAAAGTGTAATCTAAAGGAGGTGTCTCAATGATGATGTATGACTCTTAACTAACTACTTAAATTTTTTTTATTATTCCACATTATAAATCGTATTATAACCATAATAAAATGAATAATCTAGTATAATAAAGAAAATTATATGTTATTACTCCGATTTTACCACTCTTTTGACCTCCTCTCTATCAAATGATAAATGAAAGTATCGCTCATGCAAACTTGTAGACTACCAACCCCAACTAGTGATATGATTCATTTTCCATCACTATCAATAATTTTTATTTATAATATTAGATTTAATAAATATATATGATATGTAAAGACCCAAAAATTCCGTGGAAAACTTTTTCTTAAATAAATGGGAATTTTACGAGTCTACGAAATTTTACGGCGCTTGATTCTGAGGCCTGGTGTGCCTAAAATAAATTTCGGAAGTTTTGTTCGGGTACATTCAGTAAACATATGAGCGGGTTTTTTATAAATTTTGAGACAGTTCTCGGAATTGAAATCTGAGGGCACCATTGAACTCGCAGCACGGGTATTCTCTTAAGAAGGCTTTCACCTCGATGAGGGATGGTCGAGAATAAAAGTTAGTTTTTGGATTTTTATAAAACAAAATGATAAAATAAAGTGTACAACACTTTATTTTATTTTAAGCTGCCATTTGAGTGTGAGTTTGCTGGTTAAAACCTCCACTTGGGATTTGGAGGTGGGACCGCCACACTTTAACCTCCCATGAGAGGTTTTGGTGGTGGGGCCCACCCGAGAATAACCTCCCATGAGAGGTTATGATGTCGGGACCACACAACGATTAACCCCTATTAATGGAGGAGTATAAAACCTCCTCAACTCCCCATTAAATGGGGAGGAACCCCTTGACCTTCCCCATTAATTAAATGGAGCCTACCCCCTTTAATTAATATGCAAACCTCTCATGGATTGATTGGAGGAGCTTGCGTAATAAATTCACCTTTTTTATATTTGTGCCAACGATTAAAATAATAGACAAAATATTATTTCGGGCACTTTAATTTGGTGGAGCTTATAAGAAAAGAGAATTTTCTCTAACGAATAACAATATCTAATGAAGAATGCTCTTCTGGAGAAGAACGCTCTCCAAACGAAGAACGCCGACAAGGGACACATTCCAATACAAAGAACGACCACCTCCGACCTTATTTATGGGACTCCTTCGATGTGAGATGTGTTCATCTACCACAGATTGACGACCATCTTTCCGGGACGTCAATGAATGATTACCGGCGAATCAATGGTAGGGGTTTATTTTCTTTTATGTTCCATGTTCTTTTTTTTAGAATCTAAGAACGATGATGATTATCTTTTATGGGTGTAATATTGTGATTCATTCTTGAGAACCAATTGTTACCACCCTAAACATAGAGGGCTTGGGCCAAACCAACATGGCATGACCCCTCTTTCGATCTTGTTTTGATTGAACCTCATTTTGGCGATGAAGCAAGAGGCAATGATGGCAGCAACGACGAAGGTCGCACTACCCGTGGCCTCCTCGAATCACGCCGCCCCCGTAGCGCACCGGTGCTCCCGGCCGTGCGGCTCCCGACCCGCCTATATGTGTCCTCCCAAAGCCATGCCCGGTGCACACCCCAGCCAAACTCGCGGCCTTCCCCACGGCATGCCCCGCGGCTTGCTCGGCCCCGCAGGTGCCCTACCCGGTGCCCCCGTGCACTGCCCACACCGTCGCGCACTGCCCGCCGCCTCGACGCCCTTCCTGGGGACCCCTTCCCCCTGTTGTGCCCTACCCGGCACCCCTGGTGCCCTTCCGTGCACTTCTGTGTCTTTCCTGATGCACCCGGTGCCCGACCACGCCCTGTCTGGCCACTACAGCGGCCTTCCCGGCATCCCTGCGCCCTACCTGATGTCCATGCGGTGTCCCGACTCACTTGCCGCCACCCGGCCGAGCCGGTGCCCCAGCCCCCTTGCAGTGCCCTAGCCGAACAGGCCCAGACGCGCCCTTCGGGCTGAGCCGTTCCGAGCCGCGCCCCTCATGGCGCTGGCCAAAATGGCCCCGACCTTCGGGCCGAGTCGCCTACGTGGAGACCTCCGGGACGAACCGCCCTCGTAGTCCCCTAGTCCGGGCCTAGCAGACCTGGCCGAACATAATGGGCTGACCCGCCCAACGGACGGGGTGAGACCCAACTGGTCTGACCGGGTCAGCCCAGTCTGGGTTAGGCCGAGTCGGTCTGACTAGGTCGGACAGGGGCCAAGCCCAGTACTGCCCATTTACTTTCTTTGGTCATATATTTGGCACCGGACGTCTATTTGATGAACCTTCAGTGGTGATAGTATTTTTGGAGAGTAGATGTCCCTTTGAGTATATCCCACCAGAGTTTGGGCTACAGTTGAGTTACAGTCAGGTTGGATCGTACTCAAATCAAACCGTGATCCCAAGACTAAAAGGATAATAACTAATAGATAGGGAATCTGATTGACGTTCCATCTGTTGCGTGGAGAACTCTATGACGTGGAGGACCTCTGAGATAATTCTTCTTGGCACTTCGGGACAATTGGTGTATTTCACAGTATCTGGTGGAGTGGATCCTTCAGGTGACAAGGAGTAAGAGTGCGGAGAACTAGTAGTTGGTAGACCTGACAACTGCTAGACCGATTCGACTCGGATTGATACGACTAGCCCATTGGGGAGTTCCTGGTAGTTGGCGATTGACCCACGACGGAGGGGCGCCTGCTATTTAGTAGCAGACACATAGCACAGGAGTGCCTAGTAGTTGGCGGCAGACCCGCTATACTCGACAGGAGGAGTACCTTAGCAGTCCAAGGTTAGTGAGAAGTGCCTTGGTATCACGACAGACCCACTTTACTCGACAGAGGAGGAGTTCTCCAGTAGCTGTGGTTTTGATAATGAAAATCATTGTTTGAGCTCAGTCAATGACTTTCACGTTTTCCTCCTGATTGAGATGGGTTACTAGATAACTTAGGTATATGTAAGGGTATATACCTAAGTAATGGTTATCTGTTGATTTTATACTTTATGGTTTATCCTTGTTGTATTTTGTGATACATTGAGGGTCTCAGGGTCCCTTCTGAGTATCGTTATACTCATCCCTACATAGGCTATGCCCGCACCTCATTGTGTTGTATTTAGATCACAGACAACGCTGACTGATGCAAAGTGTAGCAGGACTGGACGGTACCTGGAGGTGGACCACTCGGCGTGACGGTATACAGAGGAGACGGACAGACGTGGGGTGCTAAGGAGACCATCTGTACCTACCCTTCAGGTAGGAACCCTGGAGGATGACCTAGTATCTTCTTTACTTTTCTTCAGTTGTACTTGCATTTCAGTTTTACTTGTACTTTCATGTTGAGCTTGTATTTCCAACCCCTTTTACTTTTCAGCACTTCTTTTGTATACAGTTTTAATTACTGTATTGCTTCTAGTTGTGTACTATGTTGTTTTTATTTTAATTTATAAAGTAAATGCATTCCCAGTTTAGGGATTTATGCCTTTTATGCTAGTCGACATCCACTGGCCTATGGAAGGTGCGCTTGGGGTCGTCACGATACGAGCCCCGGGGGACGGGTCGTGACAAATTGGTATCAGAGGAGTCTGTTCTACCGCAGAACATAAGACTCTGATATTTCTTTTCTATGATGAAATAGGGTTAAGGGGAATACGTGTGGTTTTTAGTTCAGGGAGTCCAGTGTTGGTCCGGGAAGCCAACGTATCCATACACCAAGACCCTGACATCAGATTTTCGACTAAGTTCATGAAAACACTGATTGCGGGTGTGTTTTTCAAAAGTTTTTCTTTAAGTCAGATCAACCAGGTCAACTCAAAAATTATAAATCTTTTGACCGTGTGGAATTTGTTTCTTTCAGGATTCCTCCCCACAAACAACTAGTTAGAGCCCTGAGAGTTGTACACACTGACAGCCCACCAAATGATGAGGTCTTAGTGCACGACCCTTTTCCAAAGGAGGCACTAATGGTACTACTTCATGTTGGGCCACTGATGCCACCTGCCCCAGCAGCAGACGATGCACGCCGCTTGAGCACATTTCTTGAGTTGCAGCGCCAGAGGCCACCTAGGTTTAGGGGAGAGATGGACCCACAGGCGGCTGAGGATTGGATGGAGGCTGTGGTGAGAGTCTTTAGGCTAGTAGAGACAATAGAAGACTTCATGGTGATCCTTTCTGCGAGCCTCTTTCAGGAAGTAGTTGGTAGATGGTGGAGCCTGATTCTCTAGGTTCATGATGAGGTGACGCTACTATGGAAAGACTTCGAGAGCCTGTTTCGGGCGGATTTTGTCCCGGCCACCCTTCGAGCGGTGAGGATACAAGAGCTACTACATCTACAGTATGGTATCATGACAGTAGCATAGTACTCAGCAAGTTTCACCGAACTCTCAAGCTACTCCACTGATATGGTACGAGACCCATTCTTCAGGGCCTAGACCTTCGAGCTGGGGCACAAGCGAGAGATCAGAGCTCTGATGTTCTCACTCAGCATCCCGAAGCAGGCGTTAGTGCTAGAGAGAGACCTCCTAGTGGTGAGTTTCCTTGCTGAGCAGTCTCCAATAGCCAGACCCACTACTAGCCAATACGTAGTGGAATCTTCTGCCACTGGTATTAAATAGATTTTGTAGAGGTCTAAGAGGACCAGACCTAGAGGGGGTCAACCGCATGACTCAGAATCAGTTTTGTGGGGAACACAGAGCAGAGACACAAATTCCAGTAGCAGGCAGTGTTTCTCATGCGGCGATCATGATCACATGGCTCGTGACTGTCCAACCCGCAATACAGATGATCAGCAGATAGTTGGGGGACCTCCCAGTCAGAGGCAGAGGTTCAAACGAGGTGGTTCATAGGGAGGAGGCGGACATGGCAGAGGATCTGGAGGTGCATCTGGAGGTGGACGACGTTTCGAGGTGTTGCCACCAACACCACTAGAAGGTCCACCCCGACCGGAGGGAGCAGGTGGAAAGGGGAGAGCTTAGCTTCAGGAAGCTGAGTCTTACGATCACAGTGCTCCTGTGATTATTCGTGATACGATCTGTGTCTACTCCACCTTAGCTGCAGTTCTTATAGACACAGGTGTCAATCACTCTTCCATTGCCACTTCCCTCATTCAGAGCTCGGAGATTCCGACATAGTTGTCGGCTCGATCCTTACGGCAAGAGATTGCTAGAGGATCTGACTCGACGATTACACACGGGTGCCTACATTGTGAGCTTACTCTAGGAGGCGAGAGCTTCGGCTGAGATCTTCTTGTAGCAGCGCCGAGGCCTTACGACATCATCTTCGGTGTGGACTAGCTATCTACAGTCCATGCTACGATTTACTGTATTAGGTGAAAAAAATTTTGTGTCCACATGGATGGGTCCAAGTTCACCTTCACCGGCAAGAAAAAAACCTTTGCAGCATAGGATGGAATTACCAAGAGGAGGGTGCAGCCGATCACTCATCCGTTGGACTGTCTCACTTTCAGAGCAGTTGATGTGGAGAGTCCGAGCTATCCTATAGTGGTGGACCAGTACATGTATTTTTTCCCTGACGATGTTCCAGGACTACCTCTTTGTAGAGAGGTGGACTTATACATTGACTGATACCCAATTATGGCACTGATATCTACTCTATCATATCGGATGGCTCCCTTTGAGCTTCACGAGCTGAGGGTATAGCAGGAGGACTTTTATGGGAAGGGATTCATCCGACCAAGTGTTTATCCCTGGGCAGCCCCGATTCTATTCGCCAAGAAGGCAGAATAAATCTTGAGGCTTTGTGTTGACTACCGTTGCCAGAACTGGGTGACCCTTTGGAACAAGTACCCACTCTCGAGGATTGACGACCTCTTTGATCAGCTGAAGGGAGCTCAATGGTTCTCAACGATAGACCTCAGATCAGGTTATCACCAGCTTAGAGTTCGAGAAGAGAATGTGAAGAAGACGGCCTTCAGGTGTCGGTACGGCCACTACGAGTTCTTGGTTACGACCTTCGGCGTAATCAACGATCCATCAATGTTCATGAGACTCATGAATAGGATCTTCCAGCCTTACGTCGATTGCTTTGTCGTAGTATTCATCGATAACACTCTGATATACTCGACTACTAAGGAGGATCATGCCTACCATTTGCAGGTAGTACTGGACACACTCAGAGGCACCAGATTTATAGTAAGCTCTTGAAGTGATAGTTTTGGATTCGAGAGGTTCACTTCATGGGACACGTCATCTTGGAGACTGGAGTTGGAGTAGATCCAGTGAATATTGAGGCGGTACTTGCATGGGATCCACCCAAGAGTGTGATGGAGGTACAAAGATTCCAGGGATTGGTGGATACTACAAAAGATTAGTTCCAGACTTCTCCAGAGTTGTAGCATAACTAACAGCCTTAATGAAGAAGGGGAAACCCTTTGTGTGTTCGGAGAGAGGCCAGCAGAGCTTTCAGGAGCGGAGGCAGAGGCTGACTAGTGCCCCCATCTTGAGGGTTCTAGAGGAAGGCATAGGGTACATAGTTTATGACGATACATCAGGGACTGGACTTGGGTGTGTACTAATGCAGGAGGGGGTAGTTATTACTTATTGTTCTCGGCAGCTGAGACATCACTAGTAGAAATACGCTACCCATAACCCGGAGTTAGCAGCAGTGGTCTTCACCTTGAAGATGGGGCGACACTATCTGATGGGTGAGCATTTTACCGTGTATTTTGATCACAAGAGTCTCATTTATATCTTCTCTTAGAAGAACCTGAATCTGAGACATTGGCGATGGCTCGTGTTCCTCTAGGACTATGACTTTGAGATAGTCTATACTCTTGGGAAGGGGAACGTTGTAGCAGATACTCTTCGCAGGAGATCTGGTATACATCTTCTCGGAGAGGCGACATAGTAGTCGGATGCCTTATTAATATCCTTAGTTAATAGGGATGGAGCAGCCTTTCTACAATCTCTTGCAATCACTCCCCCACTTCTATAGCAAGTCAAGGAAGCACAACATGGGGACGCAGACGGTGAGACATGACGTGCTCAGATATCCACAGGGCAGGCACATGAGGGATTTTCTGAAGGTGGGGAGCATGTCATCATCTTCATTGCACGTACCTTGGTACCAGTGGCCCTTCAGGAGGAAGTGTTGAGGGAGTTCCCCACATCCCCTCTATCGGTACATCTAGGAGTGGTGAAGCTGTACCAGGACCTTCGACGATACCACTGTTGGCCAGTTATGAAGAAGGCAGTAGCAGAGTTTGTCTCAGAGTGCCTAACTTTTCAACAAGTGAAGGCATAGCACCAGGTACCAGCAGGCTTGGTTCATCCTTTAGAGGTCCCATAGTTGAAGTGAGATTAGATTTCTATGGACTTTGTGATGGGTCTTCCACGTACATCCAGGGGTCACGTCTCGATTTGGGTGATCTTCGACAAAGTCACCAAGTCGGGCCACTTCATATTAATCAAAGGGTAGGGTTCAGTAGAGATCTTGGGATGCATCTATGTGTAGGAGATTGTGCGACTACATGGAGTACCTTACTCTATTGTCTCTGACCGTGACACACTGTTTACTTCTCGGCTATGAAAGGGGTTCCCAGAGGATTTCGAGACATAGCTTCGCTTGAGCACCACCTTCCATCTTCAGACAGATAGTCAGACTGAGCAGACCATCCAGACCCTCAAATACATTCTACGTGCATCTTTCCTCGACTACGGTTGCAGCTAGGAGGACCACTTGAATTTGGTGGAGTTGGCTTACAACAACATCTATCACTCCACCATATGGATGGCACCTTTTGAGACCTTGTACGGGTCACCTTGCATATCACCCTTGTCTTGGACTGACCCTGGGGAGTCAGCACTAGTGGGACCATAGATGGTACGAGCTACCACCAAGAAGGTGCAGATCATCCAAGAGCAGATGAAGGCGGTACAGAATAGTAAGAAGTCATTTGCTGACAAGATAAAGAGGCCTCTAGAGGTCAAGGATGGTGACCACATCTTTCTACGGTTCTCTCATCGATGAGGTCTATAGAGATTTGGCCGAGGCGGCAAGTTATCTCCACGATTCATCGGACCTTTCCAGGTCCTTAGCAGAGTAGGTGAGGTGGATTACCACTTAGCTCTTCCACCTCAGTTGTACCCGGTGCACGAAATCTTCCACATATCCCAACTAAGGAGATCTGTGCATGACCCTTCACACATCATCGACCATGGAGAGCTGGACGTCGATGGTGGGGAGGCCATCACGAATGTTCCAATGGAGATAGAGGATCGACAGGAGCGGTCCCTATGTTGATGGTTGATACCTATGTTCCGCATTCGCTGGCAGCACGGGAACCTCTAGGAGAGCACATGGGAGCGGGAGTCTCAAATGTGTTCTCAGTACCCCCATTTATTCCCATAGTCATAGTTGTAGATTACGGGGACGTAAATCCCTTAGGTGGGGAGAATGTAAAGTCCAGGAAATTACGTGGAATTTTTTTTCTTAAATACATTGGAATTTTACGAGTCCGTGAAATTTTACGGCGCTTAATTCCAAGGTTAGGTGGGCTTGGAATCAATTTCTCAGGTTTTGTTTGGGTGCATTTAGTAAACGTACGCGCGGGTTTTTTATAACTTTTTATCTGGTGCTCAGAATTGTAACATGAGGGCACCGTTGAACTCACAGTGCCAGTATTTGATTAAGAAGACTTTCACCTCAAAGGCTGATGGTCGAAAATAAAAGTTAGTTTTTGGATTTTTTAAAAAAAATGATAAAATAAAGTATACAACACTTTATTTTATTTTAAGCCGCCATGTGAGTGTGAGTGTGTCGGTTAAAACCTCCACTTGGGAGTTGGAGGTTGGACCACCACACCCTAACCTCCTTTTAGAGGTTATGGTGGTGGGGCCCACCCGAGCATAACCTCACGTGAGAGGTTATGATGTGGGAACCACAGGAGGCTTAACCCCTATTAATGGAGGAGGATAAAACCTCTTCAACTTCCCATTAAATGGGGAGGAACCCCTTGACCTTCCCCTTTAATTAAATGGAGCCTACCCCTTTAATTGATATGCCAACCTCTCATGGTTTAATTAGAGGAGCCAGTGTAATTAATTCACCTTTTTGAAATTTGTGCCAATGATTAAAATAATAGACAAACTATTATTTTGGGCACTTTCTTTTGGTGGAGCTTGGGAGAAAAGATAATTATCTCCAATGAAGAAAGCTCTCCAACAAAGAATTCTATTCCGGCGAAGAACGCTCTCCAAATGAAGAATGCCGACGAGGGACGCCTTCCACTATGAAGAATGACCTCTTCTGACCTTCTTCCTTGGACTCCTTCGACATGGGACATGTTCGTCTACCACGGATCGATGACCATATTTCCGCAATGTCAAAAAACGATGACCGGTGAATCAAATCTAGGGGTTTATTTTCTTTTAAGTGCCATGTTCTTTTTTTAAAGAATCGAAGAACGATGATGATTATCTTTTACGGGTGGAATATTTTTCTTCATTCCTGAGAACCAATTCTTACCACCCTAAACGCGGAGGGTGAGGGCCAAACCAACATGGCCTGACCCTCTGATGATCTTGTTTAGATTGAACTTCGGCTTGGCGATGAAGAAAGAGGCAATGAAGGTGGCAACGATGATGGTCGTGCTACCTGCGACCTTCGCGAATCGCGCTACCCCCACGGCGCACCGATGCTCCCGGCCACACACCGCCGGCCGAGCAGCGCCCGACAAAACCCGCGGCCTGCCCGGTCCCGCCGGCGCCCTGTCCAGTGCTCTTGTGCACTGCTCGCTCCCCCGCGCGCTACTCGGCACGCTGCCTGGCGCCCCCACGTGCTACCTACACCCCCAACGCCCTACCGCACCCTTCCCGGTGCCCCAGGTGCCCTGCTGCGCCCAGCCCGGCTCCCCCAGCGCCCTACTGCGCCCTTCCCGGCACCACCAGAACCCTGTTGTGGCCTGCCCGGCGTCCCCACACCCTTCACGGCGCCCCCACGCCCTGCCCAGCGCCCCTGCAGCGTCCCGGCTCCCCCGCGGCCACCCGGCCGAGTCGGTGTCCCGACCCCCTCGCGGTGCCCTGGATGAACCGGCCCAGCCGCGCCCTCCTGGACGAACCATGCCGAGCCGCTCCCCTCGCGGCGCTGGCCAAACTGGCCCCAGCCTTTGGGCCGAGTCGCCTACGTGGTGACCTCCGGTCCGAACCGCCCTCGCAGTCCGCTCGGCCAGGCCTAGTGGACGGGGCTGAACGTAATGGGCTGACCCTCCCAACGGATTGGGTGAGACCCAACCGGTCTGACCAGGTCGACCCAGACCAGGTCGGCCTAGTCTCGGTTGGGCCGAGTTGGTTTGACAATGTCGGACTGGGCCCAGGCCGATTACAGCCCCTTTACTTTCTTTGGCCATATCATTGGCACCGGACATCCGTTTGATGAACCATCAGCGGTACCGGTATTCTTTGAGCGTAGCTATACCTTTGAGTATATCCCAATGTAGTTTGATGTATAGTTGAGTTATGGTCAGGCTGGATCGTACACGAATCGAACCGGGGCCCCGAGACTAGAAGGCTAATAACTAACAGACCGCGCATCTGATTGACTCTTCGTCTATTGCGTTGAGACCCCTATGACGTGGCAGACCTTTGAGATACTTCTTTGTGGAACTTTGAAAAAATTTGGATTATTACCCAATAGATCATGGAGCGGATCCTTCCAGTGACAAGCAGTCAGAGTGCAGAGACCTAGTAGCTGGCAGACCTGATGACTGCTTGACCGATTCGGATCGGAGTGATTCAACTAGAACAGTGGGGTGCGTCTGGTAGTTGGCTGCAGACCCATGGTGGACGAGCACCTGGTAGTTGGCAGCAGACCTGCAGTACTCGACAGGAGGAGTACCTCTTCATGATATTAGGGGGAGCGTCTGGTAGTTGTCGGTAGACCCACAGTGGAGGAGTGCCTGGTAGTTGGCAACAGACCCACGGTACTCGACAGGACGAGTACCTCAGCAGTCCAAGGTTAGTGAGAAGTACCTTGGTGTCGCGACATGCCCACTGTAGTCGACAGAGGAGGAGTTCTCTAGAAGCTGTGGTTTCGATAATGAAAATCATGGTTTGAGCTAAGTCATTGACTTTCGTATTTTCCTCATGATTGAGATGAGTTACTAGCTAACTTAGGTATATGTATGGGCATATACCTATGTAATGGTTATCTGTTGATTTAATACTTTTTGGTTTATCCTTTTTGGATTTTTTGAGACCCTGAGGGTATCGGGGTCCCTACTGAGTATCGTTATACTCACCCCTGTACGGTCTATGCCCGCAACTCATTGTGTTGGGTGGAAAAGACAGACAATGCTGACAGAGGTAGAGTGTAGCAGGACTGGACGGCACCTGGAGGTGGACCACTCGGCGTGACGGTACATGGAGGAGACGGACGGACTTGGAGTGTTGAAGAGACCATCTGTACCTACCCTTCTGGTAGCAACCCTAAAGGACGACCCAATAGCTGCTTTAGTTTTCTTTAGTTGTACTTGTTTTTCAGTTGTACTTGTACTTTCCAGTTGGTCTTGTATTTCCGGCCCCTTTTACTTTCTCTCACTTCTTTTGTATATAGTTTAACATATAGTATTGCTTCCAGTTGTGTACTCCATTTTTTTGTTTTCTGTTATAATGGAAATGCCTTCCTAGTTTAGGGATTTACGCCTTTGGTGCTAGTCGCCAGCCCCTGGCCTATGCAAGGCGGGCATGGGGTAGTCACAATATGGGCCCCGTGGGATGGGTGGTGACATGATATTTATTATTTAATAATTATTTTCTCGTAATAAAATATTATTTATCATTCATTCCTTCATTAAGTTGTAAAATGAAAACAACGTTCTTGTATATGTGTAAACTACAATATATATAAATAGTGTTATTAATTTTTCTATCTATATGATTTATGGATGATTATAAATATATATATATAATGAATATATATGATATTTGTATCATGATAAAATTATTTAGATGATGGAACCATTATCAACGTACTAGGACTAAAACTACCAGTACAAAACATTCATGAAAAACAAAACAGTTAGCACACAGAAATGATGTTTTTAAAAAAGAATTATTAATAAAAGGGAGATGAAAAGTTATTAGTGGATTAAATGTGACATTATAAATATATATATTATTATTTTATATAAATATAATAAATTTAAATTTATTACACATGATTTATTGTGTTTACGAAAAAATTGAAACATTAGGTAAGGGTATTTTGTGGCAATCTCATTTTTACAGGGATCATTTATGTTAAAATTTATGATAATGAAATAATATTATTTTTTATACTATGTAATATGCTTGTTTTTATCCTAATTTCATTAATAGATATTTCATTATTAAGTTTCATTTTCTTCTCTTTATGTAATCAATTGACTGAATGTATTTTTTAATTAAAACCGACTCTATTTTAATATTTGGCTAAGAATATTTCTATTCTATTTCAATATTTTATTGAAAATAATTTCATGAATGTTATTTATATTATCCAACAATTAACTAAATAAATTTTACACATTTTTTAATTCATATAGAAAATTTTAAAATTTATATGCTATCCATTTTATGAACATGGAACTTTTTATTTTTTATCAAAAATGTGAACGGAATTTTGGTTTTATTATAAAAAATATGAACATAATTTACTAATACAATAAACTCTCAATGATTCATGGATTCATTTTCCAGATTATATAATTATTTTCAAATTAACTATTTTCCTTAATATTTAGGAATTTTTTGATTTTAAATAAGTGAATTTAAAATGAAAATGGTATTTTCTTAAAGAAATGTTCCATTGATCATTAAAAATAATTATTATTATCTAATTACATCATATAACATAACTTATGAATCACTAGTTATATGATTCTATAATAAAATCCTTATGGTTTATCTTTATATTTTATAGTTATGACCATGAAATATTGATGGAAACCATTTTCGTATACATGAGTTATATATAATGGAATGATATCTTTCTTCAAGATCTTGTGGAATACATATGAATGGATTTTTCTAATGTGATAGGTGGATTAATTATATTTCTCCAATGCATTGGGTAAATAATAAATTTTTACTAGCTCAAAGGGAACATGAGAGGTTATCCCATTCCCAAAATATTGTACATGGGTGATTTTATAAAACATAAAAGAGGGAGTACTAGAGGATATGCTGAGTTATGGAAAATATTTTAGTGTGTATTTATAAGATAACATATCCATGTTTGGATACTAGAAACTGGATGTGGGTGTATCATAGATACAACTAGGGATAACAACTAAGAATGGGTTTGATTGGTTAATATATTTATCATCACTAATGCACAATATGTAGGACTTATAAGGCACACCTATCTAGGAACTCCTGGGGTTTATGCTTGTGTTAATTCACATTTTATTTGTAATATATTATGATAGATTAAAATAGATAATGACCATGGATGAACTAGGTAAAATCTAAAGTTTCATTTTTTAATACAAGGTGTCATGATTTAGACATCCCATGAAATATGTTTCCTGATTATATGGATTCTCACTACTATTTTTGTTTAATACACTATGCGTTTCGTTTTAAGGAATTGGATGGAACACAAAGAAACTGTGTTAGAGATGAATGTAATGGACAATTCAATGACTTTCAACATGAGAAACCTATTGATATGGGAGATAGACAGAAAGATATCATTTTTATTCTTACACAAACATCCCATTTTATGAATAATGTTGATCTTGAAAATGAGAAATTGATTAAATAAAGTACCATTGAGTCCTTTATGGGAAAAATAATCATTATTTTAGTGTTTCCTCAAATAAACTATTTTCTCAGCAATGGATCAATTCCATTTAAAATATATTTTCTATTCTCCAATGTTTAGAACATGAAATATAATTTTTATTATTTATCATTTGGAAGGAGAATCATATAAAAGGTGGAATCCCTCCAAGAACATGGGGTAATGGGATGATATTGAATCTATAAAGTGGGACAAGTTTAGAAGGTTATATTTCAACAACTACTTTATTTTAATTCATTATATGGAAATGGAGAATGAATTACTTCATCTAAAGTGTAAGGGAGATGAATCTATTATTACCTATGAGTCATATTTTTAAATACCTATGAGGTACACTTATGGTATTATCATTTAACAAGAAATTAAGATTGGTCAATTCATTAGTGTCTTAAAAAAGTATAAAAAAGGACTTAACGATCAGGGGCTTTAGTAGATATGAAGAAATCCTTGGATGTACTATCTAGGAATAAATGGAGTTCTTAGTTTCCCATCACTATCACGGTTTTTTATCAAAAAAATAATTATGGAATTCATAGGAAATTATAATAAAAAAACATATATAGAAGAAGATGAATCATAATTTATTACATATGTTTGGAAGGAAACATATTTGGATTTTTCTTAAGGGGACTAGTAAAATATTTATGTTTGGAATGGAATCTCATCAGGGAATCAAAATTTGATGTGATGGGAAGAAATTATCTAATGACATAATAGAGATAATGTTCTATAGAAGGAAACATCCATGCTATATTATTTTAAATATAAGGAATATGGTAATTATGATAATCAGTGCTCAAATGCATGGGTTAATGATGATTATCGACACCAATAACCTCTTAATCTCAAATAAGATGAAAATATAATATGATCACTATTATCATTGTGGGGTACGTTAACAAAGTGATGAATGGAAAAATAATCATACACTCTAAAACTAATAATTTCTTATCTAATTATATATCTTCCCACTATTTTATATCTAAAGAATTTCATAAGGGTATAACAATACCGCAAAAATTATTAGATGTATAATTATTAGTGAAAAATGATAATGGTATGATGATCGCATGTCAAGTATATGATTCTTTTCAAATTAAATTTTTTGGGAATTGTTCCCTATAAATATCGTTATTCCCCCCTCTAGTTGAATTTGGTTTTATTTTGGTTAAGTATTTTCTTTATTTATATAATTCTCTTATAAATTACTAAAGAAGGTAATTCACATTTTATATTCCAAATAAATCTATGATCATATCTCGGTGCGAGAAAAAATATGAACATTCAATAGAAATTATATCCTTTTTATGCGTCCTCATTCCATTTAAATGAGTGTGTTTTCTTCGATGGTCAGATAAGAACTCATCACTTAAAAAATTAATATTATTTGAGAGTTTTTTATGTCATTATAGAAGAGTTGTGTAATCTACCTATAAATTTTGATGATGAGTTTTTAATAGAATGTATAATTGATATTACACAAATTTTATAGACTCCACATAAAATTGTCTCGATTGAGTTAATGGAATTAAATAATAAAGCAAGGTGGAATATTTATAAGGGATTCATTAAACCATGTGTGGCACCCTAAGGTTCAACGGTTAATTTTTTATGAATAAATATGTGTAATTGTGAATCTATATTGATTATTATGAACTTAATATGATTATAATAAAAAATAAGTATCATATACCTCATATTGATTGTTTGTTAGATCAACTATAGAGAGATCCGTATTTTTTCAAGAATGATGTTTGATATGGATACTATCAATTTATGGTCAAAATTGAAGACATACCCAAGAAAACATTCTGTATGAGGTATTGATACTATGAATTTATAGTTTTTCCATTTGGCCTTAATAATGCACATTCTATCTGTATGAATTTAATAAATATAGTCTTTATAGATAAATTAGATCAGTTTGGTGTAGTCTATATAGATAATATTATTATATATTCTAGGATAAAGGAGGATAAATAAGATCACTTTTGGATTGTACTGAAGAAACTATTAAAGGAAAATAGGTATGAAACATTTAATATGTGTGAATTCTGGCTACAAAATGTTTTATTATTGGGCCATATAGTCTCCATTTAGGGTGTATCAGTAGATCAATTAAAGATGACTGTTAATAAAACATTCAAATCAAACAAACATAATGAATGAAATCAATAATATTCAAGGTTTGGATATATATTATAGATGTTTTTTTAAATCATTTCCATGGATATATAATCCACCCATATTGTTAAATCTTAATGGAGTCATGTTGTAGAGACCTAAGCTTGATCTTTACGGAAATTACATTTATTTTGTGGAATACTTAGTACTTGACACAAACAGACACCCAAAGACCGTATTAGTTTAGTGTCTTTGGAAACTCGAAACAAAATCTTCAAATCATGGTGAAAGATATTAAACATCTCCCATAATGATCTTCCCATTTTAATTTACTACATAGAACCTTTCTTTATATCATGGGGGAAATAAAACATAGAAATGGTGAGCTCAAATCCTCAGTAAGGGTAAACATGGAACACATAAAACAAACCATAAACATTTGTACCTAAAAACATGAACATAAAATTTATACATCAAAATATTGAGTCATGAACTAAATCCTAGGTGTTCAAAAGGTATAGATCATAAATGAACATTAATGATGATGGAATAACATGGTAATAGAACATGTAATTGTGGAAAACAAATAAGTACATAATATTTTTTCCATAGTAGCCAAGGCATTACTACCAAGACCATCATAGTGGACGTAGTCCATTACTAAACCGGGTTTATATGTTGTTCCATCAATGTATAACTGACCTAGATTTAATTTCCATTCCATCCATGTCAATATCATGAGATAAAAATCTTTACCCAATGTATTGGAGGGAGATATTGGTCTCACCCATCTCATAATGAAATCATTCTGACTTGTGGCACAAAACATAAAAACGTTCACCATAGCATAACCCATGAAATATAATGGGTTTCTTAAACATCATTTCATCATAACATAATCAATATAAGATAAATGGATTTCATAAAATTAATTACATAATAAACACAATCAAATAATAGTAATAATAGGGAAATAAACATAAACCTATGTCATCTTAGATGAAAAATAAAATCACATTAACTTAATTTCGGAGGAAAATATCCTTTCTTCTTCAAAAACGTTTTCTTTTCTCAAAATGTCATGAAATTTTAAAATAAAAGAATTGAGTTGAAAATGCCCTTGTAAATTTGTATTGGATTCTTCATGTAAATAAGGTGTTATTAAGATGTAAAAACATGTTCATGCAGTATAAGTTGAGAAAACATTGTCCTCGTACTTTTTCCAGAAAAACCAAAAAGTAGCTCATATGGTAAACAAAAGAGAGATAACTTCCATAATATTTAGTAAAAGAAAAAATGGGGAAAACGACATTAAATATACATATAATAATAGTTCATATTTTATAATAATATTTTTTTCGATAACATGGACATGGATTATAAGTATAACCACAGTGAATACTTATGAATAAATAATCTATGAGAAAATGAGATTGTAAATGTTATCCCATACCTTTGGTCTGATATAATTCATATGTATACAAAACTCCTATATAATTATTTAAAAAATGTTACTTATTTATTACAGAATCATAATCATTTTTATTATATCATTTATCATCATATTTTCATCCGTTTATTAGTAACATTTCATTATTACTCGTTAATATTCTATTAACTTCTTTATGTTCTTATTCATGTTTTGTCGAATAAGTTCTAATTAAAATTTTGAAGTTGTAGTTATATCATTTATAGCATGGTATGCATATAATATAAATAATTTTTATTCATTAAATTAATTTATATATTCATGGTTTAATGAAAATTATGTAGGACAAATCACATCACATCATGGAGATGGTAAGCGGTACGTATGCACGAGAGAAGATATCATTCCCAAAATTGTTGAATGGAATATAAGTGTATAGTATTTTGGAATTAGTATAATGTCATAATAATAATATATATTTATTATTTCTAACATTATACCCATCCAATTAAGTGGTGGTGAAAAATAGATTACCCCATGACGTGGAGAGGGTAAGTCGTACGTACGCATGCACGGTGATTTTGTTTTTCATAGGATGGATAAGAGGTGAAATAGGGTTCCTTCATATTTATAATAACATATAAGTGTTTTATTAATACTGATTTTATTACTTAAAAATTAAATAACTAAATAAGATGAATTAGAATAATAACGAAATTTTAAAGAATCAGTAGAAGACAATACCTCTTCCTGTACGCGCCTCCTTTAAATTTCCTCTTAGGGAACTAGAGTTGGTATTATGAGAAAAAAATAACCTCTATAATGTTACTAGGGATGTTTAGAAGATAAATGGGAAGGGTTTGGAAGAGTGTTAAGGCTTAAAATTGAGTGAAGGGGATAGGTAGAAGGTTCCCTTTTATAATAGAGGAGATGGACACTTTAGGAGACTCTCACAAATATTAATTTATAAAAAAATAAAACCCAAACCAAAATCCTTGATGGATTCCCAAATTAGATATTTATATAAGAAAGTTTTGTAATATCATCAGTAAATAAATTTTGGACCACTTATTGGGAAATTTAAGCCTTATTATTTTAATTAACACTTATTTATTCAATTAATATTTAATTTTGGTAATAACATTCTAAAACATTTATAGTAAGGAATATTTACTTATTTGGTGTTAATTTAACATAAATGGAAACTTTAGGAAATTTTATACATTTTTAATTTTCACTATGTAATTTTTAAATATTTTTATGATTTTTAAATAATTTAATAAAATGTTATTTTTATAAAATATCAATACTGTCAATTTTGAGAGTACTCGTTTATTTGAATTTAAATAAAATCCTAAAAAAGATAAATTGGAACCAAAATATTTAATATATTCATAACATGTCATATTAACCTATAAAATTCGTGGAGAAATTCAATTATTTAATATGATATTTCTTTTAATATTTTTAAAACCATTTATTTGATATTTCCATTAATAAAATAATTTTTACATCATTATTGTGTCATCATTAATGATAGCTAATTAATATAAAAAAATATATATAACTTCGCATGATGTTTATAATTTAATTATATTTCTATTGGATTTTTACATTCGAAGTTTTACGAAGTTTATCAATAAATTAAAGTTATTACACTTATAAGATATAAGAGACTAACAAGTTTCCACTTTCTTTTGTTTTAATAATATTTATATCATTTTCATGGAGAAAATTGCATGAAATGAATATATTGCAACCCTTAATTGATATTTTTTGACATTTATTCATCCAATATAATTTTTTTAGATTTTAGGTTAATTTTATAATATTAGGTTTACCCTTCATTACCCGATTTACCTTTAATTATGGAAATGAAAATAATTACCAATTGTACTATTCATAATGTCCAAAAAAAAGTATCCCATTAACATAATTTTGACCTACTAAAAAAAATGATGATTTAATTTTTCAAAATTTAAAACATATAAGTTTAGATATTTAATTTAAAATTAATTTCATTGTCAAAAAATGGTTTTTTGTTTAAAACATTGAAAAAGATTGAAATGTTTTTACATGAGAATTAAATGTAAAATTAATGAAAATGACTTAAATAGTCTTAAAATATAAAAATATATTCTATTTATACTTTAAAACAATTCAATAATATATTTTAATGATATAAATTATTTTGATGAAAAAAGTTTTTTTCAATTAAAATTTAGCGTTTTTACTATTCATGAAAATATGAAAGTTATCATAAAGATATTAGACATTAGTCAAAAGTAAAATTTTATTTACTACTTCAAAATATGAAGTTTATTTTTAAAAATTTAACTTAGATACATTTCAAAATCTAGATTTAAAATGGGTGCACCATCATAAGGTGGTAAAACGGCATTTTTTTAAAAATACTTATTTTATCCAAAAAAATTGATATTATTCCCATATTATGTTTTAGAGAATGTTTAATATGAATGATAATGTTATATAAAATTAAAAATGTGGTCCATACTATTCATAATGTTAAGTTTATATCCCATTAACTAATAATATTTTAATACTATATCATTGTTTAGAAAAACCTGGTATCATGTACAATGCAAGCTATCGAGGATGGTCACTCTTTCTTGTAACGCAAGACAAGTAAATTTTGTGCATAGGGAAAGCATACTTTAGTGTTCTTTATAACATAATCCAAACTTAGTTCATTTTTACATTGAAAAAAATCTATACTCAGTGTTGAATTCTATCAAAAGAACTTGAAATTGTGTGCAACACAAGCCAAGAATAGTGTTGTGTATACTGCAAACTAATACGGTGATGCGTATAGAACAAGCTAATATTGGGGCATTTTACAACACAAGTCATCAATGAAATTAAAAATAATCTATCTCATTAAAATCTCTGGGTGTCACGCACATACCTTTAGACTAATGAATTTGAGAAAAATTTAAAAGAACTAAAATAGAATTTTTGTTATTGAACTTGAGATCACACTACTTAGTTGTACAGAAGGGTTTGTGATCTATAGTGATGTAATGAAGAATGGAATAGAATTAATCACAATGTAGAGTTATTTTTTGATTGATTACAACTCACTCCAATTTAACTTTCATGATAAAATTTACCTAAATAATTATTTGGAGATAGATATGGAATGTTTTCCATTAATAGTATAGAGGAATTGAATTTATAGATAATGGTGAGAAATATATAATAATAATAAAATATTAAATTATATATTCACTTAGAATTTTATGAATAGTCATGAGATAATATGGAAATATTTTACTGAAGATTATGAGTTCTAAGTAAATTACCATTTTGGGAAGGTGAATAACGTGGTTGATGCTTTGAGTCAAAAGAAACATACTAGACTATCCATGATAAGGATAAAAATATCTGATATTTCCATATCTTTAAAGCATGAATTTGGGAATAATAATTGGAGGAAAGAAATATTATATATACATAAATAGTGGTCAATAATACATCTATGTGAGTATTAGTGTAGCACCAAAGGTAGATATAGAGATTTAAAATAAGTTGATAATGTTCATCAGTGCAACCTATATTGTTAAGGAATGATAAGGTGGAAGAATAGGGTATGTTCCCCATTAATACAAAATTTAAGGGATTTATGTGTTGAATCTCATATATTACCATTCTCCATTCATCCTGAATATATGAAGATGTATAGGTATCTAATAGTCTATTTCTATAGGGATAACATTTAGAGATATATTTAAGAGTATTTTTCTCAATTCTCATTATTTCAGTAAATTAAGGCTAAGAGATAGACGTATAAGGGTATGTTATAAACATTAACCACACTAGAATCGAAATGGAAAAATACCACCTTGGATTTCATCATCGGGCTCCCGAAAAAATATAAAGGACATAAGGCATTTTCTTTTTTTGTTGTTCACCTAATTAAATCATTATCTTTCATTATCATTAGTGGATATTTTTCTCTATATCATAATTTCATTATATAATTTAAATAATTAGTAAGGTTTAATAGAGTACCACAATCTATTATATCTAATCATGATCTATGGTTCCCCTTGATGTTCTAGAAATATCTTCAGTGATCACTGGATAAAGAGTTGTGTTTCATTACTACTAATCATCCTTAAAAATATGTTCAAGTTGAGATAACTATTAAATTCCGTGGGAATATTATAAGATCTAGTAATATAGGTTTTTAGGATCAATACCTTCCTTTTTTGTATATTATTATAACAATATCATTCATTCGAGCATTCAAATGGCTTCTTGTAAAGCTTCTATAGAAGAAATTTCATAACATCAATGTTATGGGATGAAGTTAGAGAAAAAATTCAATTGGGACCTAAGATATATGTGGAAAATATAGAGACATTTAAAAACATTTTGTATCAAAACATTCTAGCTCTGATTCGATATAAGTGTTATGTTGATAATCAATAATGATACATAGAATTCAAATTTGTTGAGAGAGTACTCCTGTGAATTTCTCCATGGAAGAAATTTTTGAGATTTGGAAAAAGTGAATTGTAAAAACTATTTATATTTCTCCCTTCATGATTCCTAATCATGTATGTTCTATATCTTATTGGTTGGTTCTTCTACCAAACCTCTATCAAGTTTATGATGTGTTTAAGTATCTCTCTTGAGGAAGTACTAACCCGATCCACTACAAGTGCTGAAATCAGAGTTTGTACTAATGGAGGATGATCTTTCTATAAATATCATCCAATAAAAATCATGGATGATGGTGATAATATTATACATAACAGGCCTACTCACCAGGTTAATGTTATAGGAATGAATCTAAAAATCGATGAAACGACATGGGAACATGAGTATGTGATGAAATATAGAAACCCACATTCATTGGTATCAATGTAATAATTTTCAAGTGATAAATTCATTTAAATATGTGTAGAATGTAACACCCCATTATTTTTATGTATTTACATTGAAATAAACCCGAATTATTAAATAGATGTCTTTACACACAACACTTAGTGTAGTCAAACCCCATTATACTCTTGAATTATTATTATTTAATGTGACAGTTATCACCAAGATCTTAGATTATTGCTGATTAGTGGGAAAAACTAAATTATAAATTTTTTTACACATATATAGAACTAATTAATCGATTTTATATTTATAAAATCATTTGAAAGTAAAAAATACATGTTTTTTCAGAAATAATATTTTAATGCACACAATGTGTTTTTATCATTATAATCTGAATTAATCGCTATTAAGAAATTATTTTAATGAAATTTATATATTCTTTATTCAATGAAATTTTTTAACATTTATCTAATGTTTTTCCATGCATGCAATAAGAATAAATTCAATTTTATGCTTAAAACATATTTGTCTAAAAATGGTTTACATTAGCTTTTACATGATTATTTTAAAATGGATTTATACAACATCTAGAAATTTTTTGTAATCTATATGTAAAAATTTATAAAAAAGGTGAATTTTATTTTTGTTCATTATTAATAGTAATTGTGGTGAATATCTTTCACCTCAGTAAAGGTAAAGTGGCTAATTAAGGTTAAGAAAAATTTGATAAAGCAATTAAAATTTATATAACAGTTTCCTTATTTCTATTTTATGATTTTAGTACAACCATACTCATCCAATTTTGAAATATATTTTAATGTGGTTTTTTTTCTTTTATAATGATCTTAATATTATTTTATGTTGTGAATAAATCCAAACTATCACTCACTTTGTTTTAACAACTCTAATGAATAATTTTTAATGATATTAAAAGTAATAAAATTTGGATTAATTATTTTGATCCTTAAATTTTATAAATAAATATTGCATATTAGGGTATTTTTAAAAAGTTTATATTTTTATTCCATTTAAATTTTATTGTATTTTAGGTCACACTATTTGAATAGTAATTAAAATTACTTTAATGGTATCAAATGGTATTCAATATTTTTTAATTTCGTAAAATTCATAAAAAATATATTTGTCCAAGTGAATTAAATATGGTTGAGAATATCAAAACATTTCCACATATGGGAAACATTTGTTTTATAAAAACATTCATGACCACTAAATAGTAAAAAACATTGATATTCTGTTAATCACCAAAAGGGTTAATGAGGTGTTTAAACTAAGAGGTAAAGGATAAAACAATACCAAAACATTAATATATTTTAATTAATGAGGGCATTTATAAGCATGCATATACTAAATTTGAAATTTCAATTTCGGTACACTTTATGATAAAAAGTATAATGTATTAACAAAACTCATTATGTATTTCCTAGGGTGCCACACCCCTCACTTATAATACGGAACCTCCACTTTTCCATTATTCACGAAGTGTGAGCCATATATATTAGACAATCTCTACACTAATTTTTGTTAATTTAGGACATCTAGAGATAGGAATACCAACTCCAACAAGAAATAAGATTTATTTTCCATCAGTATCTTCCATTGTTGTTTATAATAACATATTGAATAAATATTTTTAAATTTTTGATGTAATAAATATTATTGAATGAAAAAAATATAATTATCATTTATTTTTATCTTCTTTTTTTGAAAATGAAATTTTTTTATGTGTAAGTATGGACTACCATTTCTATTAATGATGGAATTAATATTTCTATCTCTAACATGTATAGATAATTCTACGTACAGAACGACCCAGGATAACAGGACAAGTCACCCAAGATGGTCCACCACAAGGTGGGATACAACCAAGAAACGGAAACATGATTCATCTCTAACCAGGATAAGTAAAACCAATACATTATATATAGGAAGAAATATTAATCATCCTAGTGAAATATAAGGTCAATCCAAAAGGGCTTAAACTGAAAGGGAAACAAGATAAGATAAATAATTAGGATCAATGTGGCCATCCATCACTACGGAACTTCTCCACTACAACGGTGATGAAATGCAAGAGAAATTGTTGAACTACATGATTCTTTTTTACTTTACTTGTGTCCTAAAAACCACATCTAATATTTCCAGAAGGAAAAAATTTGGGCGTGAGAACCAAAAACAATATTACTTTACCAAATAATCTTTACAAATTATAATACCTTAAAAATATTATCTCTCACTCTAAAACAAAAATCTCTTATAATGAATTTATAGAAGATAATTTTTTTTGTAAAACATTCATTTAATATTCGTAAAAAAACCCTTTCAAATTCATATAACATGGAATATGTAATGTTTACATAAAGCAACACGTGAGTGTTAGAATTTATATACACGGATACAACCTAAGATAAACAAGTGAGAAATATTACCCTAAAAGAAACCATCATGTGTAAAACCAAAAATAAATGAAAAATAAGAACTTTGGGATCTAACCTATGGTAATAAATTATAGAAATAAAAGGATTCATAAACCAAGAATAAATATGATCTAACTAATATTTATTCCCTTAACAACATGTCAATATCAAAAAAATATTTAGTGGTATTTTAAACATTAATGTTTCATATTCCAAATGCACCCAAGGTACCCAGTGCAAAATGATTTATAAAAACCCTTTGAAAAACATTATTATAATTTATAAATCATTTTCATAGAAAGAAATATCTGAATTCTTGAATGAAAACCCATTTGTTATTAAAACCACCATTATTTAATTTCATCTACAGATAGTCTATACAAAATAACTTTTATTGAATATCCCTTTTTAAAAATATATTTCAAGAATAAATTACACCTTTATTTATAATCCAATATTTTCATAAATAAATGAATGGAATTTTATAATAACTTGACGTAGTTCAAACATTAGAAACTTTGTATAGATATACCTACTTGAAGAATGGAATGGAACTACCATGAATTGACCTCCTAATGCCCGAGGATGAATCTAATCATGAATGGATTCATAGATATCTCTTGGTAACCTCTGTTTTCAAGGGGAATATTTGAGTAATAAGTGGTTCAAATAGGTGTTAGGGTATTTATAGATATTCTGTAAAACTAGAACACTATGTAATAGTCCCCCAGACCATGGTGAAACTGTCCACACTTTGACTAAGGATTCCTACACTACGATGCATGATGGGATGACATGATAGTGACTATGATTCAAAGACTAATACCATGAAATTTACCTTTTTATCGAAAACATTCATGATATTCATAACCCCATATACACCATAGATCCTACTTTGTAGGACATGGGGACTACAATGAAACTGATATCACCATGTAGTAGAGACCCACTACCAATGAGGGGTTAGGCTACAACCTACTTACAATGGTGAGGCTACCTTGTTTTGGATTGAATAGACCAAAATCCCTACACATGTATCCCCACTATATCCTATGCATCTATGCTAAAGAGGTGATTTGAATAGAGTGCATATTCCACAAACTCTCCTTCTCTATCATATAGTTATGCCGAATATGGAAGTGGAACTAAAATTCCACCTCGAGGAATCTATGCCCTTGAAAACTGGTCTACACTACTATGATTCCACTTCACACCCAAGTAGATTCCCAACATGGAACATACTCTTGAAACATTCTAGGGAAACTCCAAATTAATTCGAAAAAACTCAAAAATCCATCTTTGAGTCCATAAAAAAGACTCTATGAAAACAATGTGGGTGTCATACTTTTCCCCACCATAAATTTTTTTTATCCCATAATATTGATCATGATCATACACTCACTAAAAGGGAAGTCCATTATTTCCTCATCAATGAACACCACTCCCACGTCTCATGTAAATCTGGTTTTCACTACCATATTACACAAACAAAAAGAATTTTTTTACCATGTGTAACCTTTTCTCAGTGATATGTAATCTTAACTAGTTACTCCACTATAGTTGTGTCATTTTTATTACCAACATCAATGCATTAAATCACATGGGAAGTGTCCTGTTCACACATCCCCATCTGGGAAGCTTTAAAAAGGACTTGAATTAACATAAAGAGATAAATAAATTCCGACTGATATTCCAAATTTAAAATTAATTCAATGATCTAAAATGGTCTAATAAACCATGGTTCCAAATTACCATTATTACCAAACCAACTATATTGCAAAATAGGTGAAAATCAATGAAAAACCCAATCAAATACCTTTAAATCTAGAGTCTGATGATGATGGTCCACATAAGAGTTCTGATGACTCTATTCATAAACAATATCTTTGAGATCAACAGAACTTTTTTCTTCATCTCTTGAACAAGTATTGGTCTAAGTAAGGACATGTCTACTTACACTCGAATATATATAGTAGATCTACATGGCCACTCATAAAATTATTCAATATGTGATTTCTTAATTTTATCCTGGTAGCTATTTTTATTAGAAAACTCGACTAGAGGGAGATTATTTTTCCAATGACCACCAAAATCAAGAACACATGAACATAGAATATCCTCACAGACCTGAATAGATCCTTCAGTTGGTCAATCCATATGTCGATTATATATCCCAATTAACTTTAACTAATAACCCATCACCTCATGTAAACCCATTAAAAACCTATATGTGACCCACATGTCCCTATCTAATACAATCATATAGTAGACCCAATGAATCTTAAAAAACTTTCACACATACAAGTATCTGGTATGTTATGCCTTTGTTATATCCTTGAAAGGGAGGAAATGAGATGATTTCATAATTTGATCAATGGTTACGCACATCACATTCTTCCCACAAGGTGTCTATGTTAAACCAAAGATTAAGTCCATGAAAATATCATCCCAATTACATATTAGAATAGTATAGGGATGCTACAAACCAGTAAGACGATGGAGTTCCACCTTGATCCCAAGACAAGCAGGAATTGTGACACAAAAACACAATTGAACATCTCGTCCCCATCCAAAAATACTAATGAATTGATCAAGATACATATTTTTACTACCAAGGTGCATAGACCAACCAGAGTAGTTCTCACTGTACACAAATTCCTACCCCATAGAAACAAAAATGACCAACCAGAATTAGAAACACAAAGTGCCAAAGGGAGATCGAGACCACTCACCCAAGGTCACCCCACCATTTAAAATTACACTCATGAAATAGGAATCAGTGTATTCCACATTATCAAGATGAACCAACTCCTGAAATGAAAATTTTTCCTTCACAAAGGAAAATATCACCTACCCAATAGACTCTTCCACTACCAATCTCATCTCAATGAAAAAACTCATTAGATACCATTCCGTTACAAATTTCGTTAAGGTATTAGTTTGTAATTTCTTGATCAATACATCAGTGAACACATTACCATTCATAAGAGTATATGTAATATCATATTCAAAATTCTGGAGACAATCAGTCCAATGACTCTATGATAATATTATACCACTCATCAAAAAAATATAATTTAGGATCATGTCATCAAAATATACCATAAAACACTCCCCAATGATATAGTTTCAATGTATTTTGAGTTCATGAATAACCGCTTCCAATTCAATGTCATGGGTAAGGTTGTACATAAAATTAGAGAACAACTAGTGAGACCCATAAGAAAATATTTGATTTACCTGCATCAAGAGACACCCTAAACCCATACCAGAAGCACCAATTAAAATTTCATAAATAGAACCCCAATTTCAAAGAATTATAATATTAGAAGACGTTGAAATAACCTTCAGTTCCTAAAAATATTTCAAACATTTGTAATTCCATTCAAACATAATACCCTAGTGGGTTAATTGTTTTGCAGAGATGTAATCTTGGAAAAGTTTAGAACAACTCACTGGTAACAACCATACAATCCCATGAAACTATGGATCTTGAACACATTTCTAGGATTACCATAAGATATTATGATCTATATCATTTTATGATAAACTAAGAACCCCATCTCAAATACAAAATGACCCAAAAACATCGCTTATTGGACCCAAAATTATCAGTTAGAAATCATACTATACAGATGATGTTTTCTCAAGGTTCAATGGATGGTATTCGTGTTATACCTATAATCCACCTCAAACATGGAATACACCAAAATAACAACAAAAAACGTGACCATGAAATATTCAACCGACTGATTCAATATATGGTTCATGAACTCCATAAATATCATAATTGAAATAGTGTGACTTAATAGCACAAATAGAAACTCAAAATTCCAATAACAGATCCTAAATGTTGTTTTAGGGGTATCCACTTCTCAAACTATCAACTGGTGATACATTGAACATAGATCAATCTTTATAAACCAACATTCCCCTCTGATTTGATCAAATATTACATAAATCTACAAAAAAGGATGGATTATTCTTAACATACACCTGATTAGTCTTATGATAATCAACACAAAACCTAAGGATCCCATTTTACTTATTAGAAAAGAGGTATGAAGAAGCCCAATGTCACGTGCCTGGATGAAAAAATCATTTATGCTTGAGGTCAGCAAGCTGAACCTAATGTTCCCTTTAAATTAGAAGGTTCCATGTGATAATATTGTATGGAAATGGAAATCATAGTAGGGATAAGGTCACTCAAAAAATAGACATCTCTATGTGGGGTAAATCAAAAAAATGTCGAGAAAGACCGTAGGGTACATGCACACCATCGTAATATGTAGACTTCACAAAGTAAGATCAATGACATTAAATAAAATCTCCAACAACTGGCATGAGATCAATATGAAAAGGAACAATAGGACCCTCTCAAACATACATAAAATCCCACTCACCATTTATTACAAAATAAACTCTATTAGAAGACATAAACTGAACTCGATGGTGATTAAAGTCAATATGGGCCTTAATTATGATCATCCAACCCATGCAGAAAATGGGGTTAAAGATATCAATATCAAAAACCAATAAATTCCACACCAACCTGAATTCAACTATTTTCACACGACATGTGGAACACTTGAAACCTTGTTTAAAACTCTTTCCCAACTATGTAGAAAGATCATGTAAGTACGATACAAGCTCTAAACACAAACGCAACATGTCATCCAACATTGATGATATAAAAGAATTATTATCACATGTACCAAGAAAATTATAGTATATTATAGGATGATATAAACATGATATATATAACAATATCTAGTCAGGCCTCATATTCCTCGAATACACAATTTATTTCATAAATACATACGGCCTCAGTTCCTCCCTAATATTTCCTTTTCACATGAACATTATCCTTAGTACAAGGGTAAAATGCACAACCTATGGCCGTAAGAGAATGAACCTTCAAAACCATTGTGAGAGTGGATCCTTCTATACTGCATTGGGATATCCTCTTATAAACATTCATGAGATGACCAGATTATTGATAACAATGAAAACTATTGGGAACCTCCATATACTTAGGATTGGTATATTTAGGCTCACCAGAATTAAAGAAAAAAAATGTTTTTTCCTTAATGGAGATCCTAAAATTGGTCCCAAAGAAAATAGGTATGATTTTCATTTTCATTTTTGGATAAAATAAATGACTCATATAGAAACTGAATCCACTAGATCTACACCTAAACCCTTTTTCCACTTGTTTCGACCTCAACCATACCCTATTTGTCGTCTTCCCCAATAAATTTAATAATTAATAACATAATCAATATTAAAAAAAGATAATCTTTTGGAACCATCTAGGACCTTGGATCCTTCAGGTAATCATTTGAAAAATATCTTGAGTACTATGTCCACTGACTCATCAAAATAGTTAGAATACACTTGAACCATATGTTCCCATTCCTCTGATGTTATAAATTACCGGTTCTTCACTACTTGTAACATTTTAGGATAAAAATACTGATTGATTAATTTATTGAAGGAATACTATGTATGATCCTAAAGAAACATTGTTTTCAAAGTAGAGTTCCACAAGGTCCTCTGAGGTCCTTCAGGAATGTACATGGAAATTCCCACATTTGAGTCCTTAGAATTTTTTTCCAAATGGAAAATAATTTAAATAAAATGAAGGCACTCCTCATATTCATGGGTTCTTCTGTCACCAATTAATATTGGTGGATTATTATTATTCAATTATCATTTATGATCAACTGCTCATCCTTGGGACCAGATACTCACTTGACCTAATCTCTAAATAGTTTAGATCATAACCACCATCAATGAAGCATCCACTGGTATATTTTCCTCTAAATATTGTTTCATATATTTCTCTCATAGATTGAAATGATATATTCTAATTATCATTTTATAATAACAATAATTCAACAACCGATCAGTTTAAGATATAATCCCCAAATCATATGGAAAACATCCCAAATCCTTGTAACATCATTTAGATAATGAGAATTTAAACCAGTCATGGATTTTAGAAACTAATGAAAACACTTTAAGATGGACCATTTTTAGTTAAAAAAAATCCAAATACAATTCGTTAAAAAAACTAAACCTAAAAATTTAAATCTTATCAAGAATTCCCTTACCACCCACAATAACTCATCTTCAGACACAAAAGTGAGCTGGAAAATCACCCTCTCACACATACTATCCTAATGCTGGTGGCCCTAAATCCAGTGTTGAAAATATTCTAAACGAAACAAAGAAATTTTCCCAACACATTAGGATTTTCATTCCCTAGGATACAATTTTTTAATGAACCAAACATGTATAAATTGAAATGTCTCCCAAAAAGGTATTTTACAAAATTAGATGTAATAATGAAACTGAAACAATCATCACTTATAACTAGAACAAAGAAAAAAAATTGATTACATATTAGAACAATGAGTACACATCAATTAGATATAAAAGTTCAACCCCAAAGGGAAAAATCTAAAAGGGAAATAAAATAAGGAAAATACTTAAGCTCCATGTGACTATCCATGATAACCACACCACTCCACCACAAAGGATATGGCATCTGAGATAAATAGAATAAATATATAACAACCTTACCTTTACCTGTTTCATAAGAACCCACATCCATAAACAACCAATGTAAAAATTAGTTTCTATTCCCCGAGGAAATTAGAATTTTACCAAAGAATATGTAAAAGTTATAATACAATTAAAACATTTGATCTATCTTTAAAAAATAGCCTTATAAATCATTTCATGAAGATAGATGATTTTGTAAAACATACTTTGTCTTTTTAAAAATTCAAACTATATTCACTAAATAAGGAATATAATTAGTGTATTTAAGAAAGTTTTTTAGAATAAGTAAAACCATACATGAAGACAATGTATGAGAAAATATGATTATTCTAACCATTAAATAAAACATGTGTAAAACGAATAATTTTTAAAAAAATAATATGATTGTTTGGGAAACTTTTGGAATAGTTGCTTGAAATAAAAATAATCCTAAACTAGGTATAATATGGATCCAATAAATTTTTATCATCATAATTGTCTATATATATATATAAAATCATCTTGTGGCATTACACATATTAAAATGAAATGCCCATTTCCCAATGCACCAAAGGCCAACAATTTTCTATTATTTTCAAAACCATTTCAATACCTTGATCACAATTTCTAAATCAAGTTTCATTGTGAATAATCTCCATTTTCATTCTGGAAAACCCATATTTGAATAAAATAATAATGAATTCAATTTTTTAACGTTTTTAGAATATTAAATGGATTATTTTCAGAGCTATGCATAGAAATGTTGTGTGATTTATAGGATCAATGTGGATGAAATTAATTATTTAAATATGTTAAATATATTAAATTAATATGTTCATAATTTTTTTAAAAAAAGTGTAATGAATTCTAAATGGAGGAACGAATCATAAATCTATGGTATCCTTTGAGTTCAATTCATGAGTTTTACTTTAGCTGCGACCTAACCTTGAAATGCCTCAGACATTTAGGTTGAGGTGCGGTCGCAGGTATATGTTTAAAAAAAAATTATTTTAATAAATTCTCATTAAATAGTATATCTCTATATAATCATGATTATGGAAAATTTAATGGTTTTACCACAAACCCATATAATTTGAGGAGATTTATTATAGATCCTTTCGGGGAGCATCTATTGGAGAATGATAATCAGATCAATGATCGATAACTGTTGTGTGTCAAAATTCAAGGATCTTGCCAACGATAGTGTGCGATCATTCCATTTTAGAAACAGATCTAAATCGAGGAAGGATGTCAATTTATTTTTATTTCCTCATTGTTATTAATTTGTATGATGAACATGAATCAATCATCCCACATATTGATTCGTGGATCAGTGGTATTTCATGAAGGGTTTGTTTACAATTATTTTATTAGAAGTATTTTTTAATTTTATTTGGTTATTCCTTCATCATTATAACAAAAACAGAATGATTCCAGACAAAAATGTTTGTGGATCATTCATATATGTAGGTGTTCTATATTTCTCCCACATTTCTTACTCGTTCACCGCAAATGTTTCAATTTACTAGTAGTTTGAACAAAACACATAGAAATCAACCATTGTGAACCACTTTATTCTTGTAATGGTTCAGTAATACAAATATATACTCATTATGGGGTGAAGATTGTATTAATATGAAAGAGGAAGCATATCAGATGGATTTGGAGATACCAAATATTTGTGATTTTCATCGTAGAATGATAGATGATTTCATTGGATGATTCCTGATCGGAATCGAATTACTGGAACCTAGTAATCGATGATGGAATGGATGACAGATTGTGTTCATTTATATCCACTGAGATAAGTGGATAAATCGAGGATCAGTGTAGTGTTAGGAGACACAAGAAATAGGTTTGGGATTATGTAAAATAACATAACACCCAATGTGTAATCAGGGATTGTATGATGTGTTAGACCCCGAGTGCAGCACTAGGGGTTCCATAAAAAGTTAAGGGTCACACTATGTTTGACCTCTATCTCACGATTTTTGAATCTACCTATAATATTGACATGTAACACATAGGATATAGATACTTGAACATGAGTACACTATCACGAAAATCATGTGTACTCTGAAAAAAACATGTCAATGCTATGTGTACATCAGTAGAACCATGTACCAAGATACAGTCAGGAGTACACAGGATTAGAAACAATATGTTCTTAGAATCAAACATGGAATGAGACACAACTATGGAATGTGTTACACAATAAGGACCTAGTTTAAAAGGTATATTCCATTTTATCTAGTAAATTCCATGTAAAAATTAAAAAATGGTTTAAAACCCCTATCTTCTTCATATTGGACACGTTTGGTTAGGGTCCATAGACTAGATTCATCCGCTAATGTTTGTTATGGAATCACATGCTACACATAAAATGGTGATCCCTTAAATGAGACTATGTGGAGAGATTTGATAGAATCCTTATGTGGGGACTAGAGTGAGATACTCTATCATCATCTTTCCATAGGTGGAGTTCTTAGTATCTCTTTGAGTAAAACTAAACGTGAACTCATCCTCTACATACATGGTTATTCTAGATTGATTTTCTAGTATAACCCATGGACTTGGGTGTGATACTCATCTATGTTTCATTCACTTCAAACTTCTAGTGTATGAATATAATGGAGGAAACCTATGCGTTGTACATCTTAGATAGACTCCACCAGTGATATCTGACTCATATAGTATGTTTTCTTTGAATGAGTGTAATGTGGAACCTTCAAGAAGGATTCATATGATGGATTTGTATTTGTGATGTTACCTTGAGACTGTGTCTTTTTTTAGTATATTTGGATATTATTGTTATATATTTCATACAGATATGCCTATATTGAGCTAACCATTATTCTTTTTGTTACGTTTTTAGTAATTTTGGGGTGTCCTATTGGGTATTATTATACTAACTGATGCATGGGATTTTCCAATGCATGAAATATCTTATACAAATGATCAGTCATTTTATAGATTCCTAGAATTAATAGGACTAGGAGGTTCGTAGTGATTTGGATAGACTGAGGTGTGTTCCAATAATTGTCTTCACCAGAGTCCCTATTTATACTTTTAGGTTGCATTTTTTTCAATCTCTTTGTGGTGACCTTTTATTTGGCCCTTTTTAATTTATATTACATTTTTTGTTCTCTGATTATAGAATATAGTTGTTTTACAGAATTTTTTCACATTTTAGAAATGCATGGTCTTAGATATGTCAACATGTGTAAATGTACATTAGTCTAAGGCCTCTCATGTGAGTGATATGTATACTCATCACAAGTCTACATCCCCTGGTCTTTTGGAGGAAGACTTGTGCTATTCATGGAATGCACCCCTTTCGGAAGGGTCGTGATAGGGTGTTATCAGAGGTAGTTGGTTCTACCATAGAACTAGAGTCTATGATATTTTTCAAGGGAAACAACGTTAACTGTTTCGAGTTCAACATTAAGTCTAGGGACTCTATTGTTGGTAAGGTGGTTGACATATCCATACCTAAGGAATAAGATCACCTAACTATTGACTTGGTACATGAAGACACTATTTAAGAAAAAAAATTGGTACTTGCATAATATAGGAAAGGGTTGGGGTTCCCATTTACTTTGTAATTCTTCTCTCCAAATATTCTTATTTTCCTTGGTAATTTATGTCTATTTTAGGATGCCTTTGAAATGTATGCTAGATAGGATTCAATATTAGGATCATGAGGATGATCCCCTTTGTGATGAGGAATATATATAAGGTAATGTTCCTAATGTGTTACCACTCGGTGGTACACCAGTTATTCCACCACTCGTTGAAGATTAGATGGTACCTACAGTACCAGTAGATGAGGTTTTCTGGTTGATAATGTTTCACGAGTTTTAGTAAAAGTGACCCCTCACATTCCAAGGTGAGTCCAACACACATGTGGATTAAGACTTGATTGAGGTGTTGAAATTGGTTTTTATTCTTTTCAGGACACTGACGGATCATATAATGGTCATGATAGCAAGCCTTCTCCTTATTTCAGTTGGAAAATAATATGGTATAGTGACATAGTTGTGTGATGAGAAAATTCTAGAATGGTTTAATTTTGAGTTTCTTTTCAAATTGGTGTTATGTTTATCTATTTTGATGGATTTATAGATCCTGGAGATTTTAGAGCTTCATCAGGTTAGTACAGTAGTGTATGAGTATTCATCTAAGATCACTATCCTCTCAAGCCACTTGATGGATATGGTTCGTGATCAATTTTTTCAATCTCTGATCATTATGTGAGGATGGTGCAAAGACATCCTATATATAGTTATAAATCTATGTATTACTACTAATTTTGTGGTTCTAAAGCATTGAATAATGGTTGAGTGTTTCCAGGATGATTAGATGCAGACAGTTTTTTTTTCAGTGGGAACCCAAGAGGACATACATTAGTATTAGGGAACTAATATCAGTCTTAGGGACCTAGAAATGCAATGAATTATAGGTGGTGGTCCAACGATAGTGGTTCTATGGTTCATGGAACATAGGATTGTTCTAGAAAACATAGGGATTGTTGTTTCTTATCTTGTTATGGTAGGGGACATCTTTCTTAAGATTGTTTGACCTGGCATATGACTGACAGGGAGACAATGGATTAGTCTCCTAGGAAGAGGTGGTGGAAGGATGAGATTGGTCAATAGTGTTACAGACATGCAGGATAAGATGGGAGAGTAGTTGGAGGTGGAAGAATCTTTGACTTGTTACCACCACCACCCAAGTCCATCCACGCCAGAATCATTGAGCTAGAAAATATAGTTTCGGCAAGCTACAGGCAGTCGAGGATTAGGACTCAGATAAGCTGATTCAAGCAAAGGATGCGGTGTGTCCATGGAAATGGGACTCGTTTTTTATTTTGTGGGTGATAAAGAAACCCAAGAAATAAAAAATGAAATCATGTATAGGATGGTACATCTGATATCTCATTAGTTGTCTAGAATGACTCTTGTTGCGGTGGATGCTATGAGTTTTTAGTTCCATATAGTGGTGGTGGAGTAAGAGAACGTCTTTAATGGGGTTTTTCTAGGATTACCTCCCCACATAGAGATAGACTTATTCATTTATCTACACCATATGATGACCTTAATATTTCCCAAAGAATTTAAGATGAATCCTTAACATGTTCATGATCTGAGGATGAAATTGGAGTACTTTGAGAGTAAGGTCTTTTTTAGAACTAGTGTTTCACTCTAGAAATCCCTACAATTGTTCCACAAGAAGTCGGATAGTGGTTTGGTGGTATGCATGTACTACCATCACGAAAACTAGGTGATCATAAATAACTTTTATCCACTATCATGGATTAATGAAATCCTCGATCAGTTGAGGGGGTCCTAATAGTTCTCGAAGGTTGACCTCGAATCAGGCTATAACCAATTGTGAGTACGAGACATGGATTTACAAAAGATGACATTCAGATGTTTCTACAGTCACATTGAGTTCATTGTAATGACCTTTGACATGAGTAAAATCTCAATAGTGTCTATGGTATTCCTGAAATGGATCTTTAATTCCTTCTTATAGTAGTTCTTGGTAGAGTTCTTCGAGGATATACTAGTATACTCGGTGTTTGAGGAGGATCACATGACAAACTTGAGGATGGGTCTAGATGTACACCCTAGATCATAATATTTATGATAATTTATCAAATTTCTAGTTTCGGATTTAGGAGTTACACATTATAGGACATGTAATCTCAGGGTATGGCGTGGCAGTGGACCGAGTGTAGGTTGAGGAAGTGTTTTCTTTGTATCAACAAAATAGTGTGATGGAGGGGTAGAGATTGCATGGGTTGATAGGCAACTATCGGGGATTCATACCGGATTTCTCCAAGATATCATCTCCCTTGATACTATTGAACCAAAAGGGTAAGCCTTGATGTGGAAATAGAGCTCCCAATATGTTTTATATGAGTTGGGATAGATATTGACGAGTTCTCCAATATTGACATTACCAGATGAGAGTGTCAAGTATTATTATTTCGACGATGCATTGGAAATTGGGAATTGTCATGTTCTAAGGTAAAGGAATGTGGTGATTACCAATAGTTCATGTTGGTATATACTTCCTTACTAGAACTACATTACAAATGATATTGAGTAAGAATCAGTAGTTTTATCACTAAATATGAGGTGATACTGTCTAATGGTTGACCAGTTTATCATCTATTCAAAAAACATGAGTTTTAAGAAGATCTTCCCTTAGAAGGATGTCAAAATGAAACAAATATGATGGATAGATTTCCTCTATTCCTATGAAATCGATATTGAATATACTTTTGGGAGGGGGAACATGGTTATAGATTCTCACAATATGAGATCTTGTTTACAGTAGTTCGGTAAGGAATTAGAGATATTGTAATTATTATTGATACCATTTGTCTATGGTAATGGATTAGATCACCTCCATTCTATGGTTGTTAGCAGTCTAATTTTACAGTGAGTCAAGGATGAAAAACTTGGGGATGCCAAGTGTGAGGCCCTATATATTCAGATATCACCAGGACATACTCCTGATGGTTTTTTTTTTGAAGGTAGTGAGCATATCATTCTTTTTAGATGACACATGATGGTAACCATGATGCTTCAGGAGTAGGTTATGAGTGTTTTTCATACATATCCTTTGGAAATAAATCAAGGTGTGAATAATATGCATTGGTACCTTTGACGTTGGATTTGGTATCCATGGATGGTGAAGGGGTGTTGACACTCCCTTCCATCATAGAGTCTAGAGATTGACTAAGGGAAATACCTTGAGCAAAGAAGAGGGAAGATTCATCAAGAATATTGCAAAGGCATTAAGGCGCGCAAGTATATCTGCATGCTAGCCTAGGGCGCATAGGTCACTTGCGCGCCAGATATGTGGCACGCACGTCACTTGCGCGCCCTATGTGAAATTTCTCCCAAACCTCAGGTGGCCTATAAATACCCCCTGTGGGCCCCCGATTTCGAAGGACGAAAAATCCAAAACTCATATTCAAGCTCTAGTCGCCCAAGTCACCATCTGAAGTCTTCCAAACACTTCTGAGGTAATTATTTACCTATAATGGAAGCTCTAAAGAGGAAGAGAAAGGCCTAAGTATTAGAACTCATCAATACTTGCATGATTAAGTGTCCAACCCTTAAGGGAAGTGATGATACTTGTGTGTCGCCTTTCCCTCTCAAGGAAACTTGTGCGCCACACATATGAAAGCCTCTAGGGATGATACTAAGGGCTCCAATTCTAAGTCTCCCAAGTATCACTTCATAGGTTCTTCGTCACCCAAGTGAACTCATGTCGTGCAAGTATACTTGCATGACCAGGACTTGCGTGCCAGACCAATACTTGTGTGCCTCCTTCCAATTCACTTTCTTTCCTCAAATCCACCTTTCCTCTTCAAAGATAGCCTTCAAAACCCTCTTCAAATCCATTTATGTCATGGTTCCATTGTTGGATTCCTTATCTGAAAGGAATTTTGTGAAACATCACTCAAAAACCCGTGATTTACATAACTTCATGTCACTAAGGTTAGATATTTCCATCATTTAACCTTATCATTTAAGATGAGGAGATTTTTAATCTGGGCATCCTCCTTAGTAGTAAGCCCAAAGTTCCCTAATCTGGGCATCCTCCTTAAGAGTAAGCCCCAAGTTCCATAATCTGGGAATTTTTCTTTAGGAGTAAGCCCCAAATTCCCTAATCTGGGCATCCTCCTTTGGAGTAAGCCCCAAGTTCCCTAATCCGGGCATCCTCCTTAGGAGTAATCCCCAAGTTCCCTAATCTCGGCATCCTTCTTAGGAGTAATCCCCAATTTCCCTAATCTAGGCATCCTCCTTAAGAGTAGGCCCCAATCATAACTTTCTCTTAACATGGGCCTCCTTTTCAGGAGTAATCCCCAATCTTAATTTTTTTTTATTTGGGCTTCCTTCTTAGGAATAAAACCCAATCATAAGTCCCTCTTAAATTTTGGATTCCTTTTCAGGAGTAAGTCCAGAGTAAAAATCCCAAATATCCAAAAAATAAAAACACCTTTAGGGACCTTGCTCTTAGGATTATTTTATAAAAATTCTCTATCTTCATTTACTTGTGAAGTCATACATACGTAAGCCCAATATCATTTCTTATGATTGCATCTTTCATGGCACAATCATTAGGTTTTACTAATACCTCTTGTTTCTCACACAGAGCATAACTCACGTGAGCTTGGAGTGTAAAAGTAATTATGAAATATCTCTTTGAGCCATTAATCATGCAAGAACCTCATACTTCATCACTCTAACTATGTGGGTTCTGATTACTTTCCTAACAAGGATACGTAGGTAGCCCATCTGCGGGTACGATCGCAACACAGAAATAATCCCTGTCTTTCTGAACGACAATAAACTTCAAGTGCCCCACTGAGTGGCTTTAAAACCTGTATGGTTATCATAATGACCAAGAGATATATTTATAATTTGTCGAAGGATACCATTGACTAAGAATCCCTAATAAATACAGATAATTCTATATCGATGAAGAACCTAAAATACATATAAAAGTTTCTCTAAATATCATACATATCAATCATTTATTTTCAGATCTAAAGGAATGATCATTTTCATACTTGGTAACTTAATAAGCATTCACAAACATAACTCAAATCTATAAGAGAGTCCCGGAGTAGACAATAATTCCCCCAAAAAGATGTGATGAGTCTGACCTCCCATCCTCTCGACCAATGAAAATTCTTAAACCTCATTGGTCCACAACTAATGGGAACATACCTTTGGAAAGTAGGTCCAAATGGATATAGAATCATTCGATGTTTTCGGTTCTATGAATAAACCCATTAAAAACTGATTGGAATATTTGAACCTTAAACAAACAAGGTCATCCCCATTCCCAAATGAAACAAAAAATGGTGAACCCGACGTGAATCCTTCACCAGGTTAAATAAAGTTTTACCTATTTGTTCGGCCCCTATTTAAGTTAATGTGAGGGCCAACAAAACAATCAATAACATATGTGCTCATCCAAAATATTTAGTGTCCAATGTTATCTTTAATATGTCTGTTATATCCTACATGCACTCTTTTCCAAGATCCCTCTACATTACAGAAATGGATTCTTTAAAGTTCACACCTGTGAATGCCTCGGTCGCTACTCCTACTGGATCCTCGTCCACTCTAAGTACGACATCACCTACTCATCATCTTCAATGATATGTTTCAAATGCATTGGTTAAGGAATACCGTCAACATGGTACCATTCCGACTCTGGATGCCGCTCGACAAGCCCTTCAAGTTAACAACTCACCTTGGTTGTCCGAACAGCGACGACCAGTGGTCAAGAAGAATGTGGTTCCAACCACCATTTCTAACTGTTTCCAGTCGTTATCCCTAGAGGCAATCACCAGTACCTCCTATATTATTGGGAGGTGAATGAGAACGTCACTCAAGACTTTAATTCAAGAGGATAGGAGTCCTTCCTAAGGGCTCCCATCAACAATCACTGCCAGACTCGAGCGGTAGTGAACCCTCAAAATGATGATGGTACCGCCTTTAGGGGTTTGGCTCAGGTTCTTTAGACCCAAGCATGCAAGACGAACCATTAGAGGGGAAATATGGTCAACAGGGATCATGTTCTTACTTCTGCACCCTCCGGAGAATTCCATCAATCCAACTTGATGGAAAACAACGAGCAGGCATATACACCCATCCGTCCTGATATTACTGCCTAGCAGACTCACCTCGCAGTAACCCTCCAATCCCGCCAGGCAATTCCTGCAGTGTATTATAAGGAAGCATATACACCTATTTATAATTCATCAAACAGTTAACAGGCTTTTCTGACTGCACCCAAAGAAGCTCACTAATCTAATATGGTGGCGCCTAATAAGCAGAGACATACACCTATTTACAATGAACAATTATGTCATCAGTCTCATCTGCCAGTTTGGAAGGAAATTCATCAACCATACTTGACTAAGAATACATAGTAGGCACATACACCTTCCAATGTTCATCAATCCTACCAACAATCTCGTTTGGTAGCACTCGGATAAGTCAATTGGAAAGCTACGATGACAAATTTGGAGCAGACTCAACTCTCTTCCCCCACACATGAGTACTGTCAGAATTAACTGACAAGAAAAGGAGGACAGGAGAAGGAATACACACCAAATCTAAGCACATAATGGACGTATATTCATGTTCCAGCAGCTGATGTCTCCAGGCACATTCTGGAAATGGTGAAAGAGCATAAGCCAATCTCTGTCCATATTCTGGATGCCTGTAAGAATATTACAACAACTTCAGCAACATCATAGGGAAGTAATCATAAATCTATCCCTATCAGTGGAGTGACTCATCAACATATCACTTCGAAATAGATACACACCACTGTCCTAGTCCAAGAGGGTTGTGGGGCTTACTCCTCCATGTCATACGAACAATCAAGTCTGGCACATACACCCGATTTGAATGGAGATAATCAGCCTAACCTGACCATTTCTACTGAGAAGGAACATACACCTACCCATAATAACCACTTTCATCCACAAGTTGTTTTCAATGTGAGTAAAAAGGCATCTATAAAAAATACTCGTCCAGCACTGTCGAGAAATCAAGAGCCAATCTGTAATAAGGCCTTTCTCGATGCTGGAGTTATGGAAGCGCTCAGAAAATTATCTGTTGCAACTCAATAATCTAATCTCTCATTTTCAAATAGTGGGAACAATAATTCCGAAGGACTTCATCAGACACTTTTTCATGAAGGCTTTCTTCATGACAGTTCGGTCGATCTCGAAGTATCATCTTTATATGAGAGTTAAAATAACCCTCTATGTGGCCAGAATACCATAGAGAAAAAGGTTTTATCATTATCTATAACCCACCATGGTGGTCCTCCCCAAGATGATGAATTTATCTGCGAATGTCCTCTCTACAGTAGTAATATGCATTTCTTGGAAAATTATTCAAAGGAAAATGCAGTAACGAGAAATCCCTCTTATCTTGAGGCACTTGCAAATGTGAAGCCAGTCATGTCTAATGATTTTCCACTAGCAGGTGAAATACTTTCTCAATTAGAAGATAGCCTGGGGTGTAGGTCATTCTTTGAACCACCCTTGGGTCATTCATCTTCTAATATGATAAATTAATTCTTTACCAATATTTTTGAATCTGATTAAGAAACAATGAAGAACCAGCTTTGGTCTAATCAGTTAGAAGAATATTCATCGAAAGATAAAGAGGAAGTGATGAATATGAGAAAACAACTGGAGAAAGGTGAAGTACCAGTCATGTTTTGGACTTTGGATAACTCTCAGTATGATATTCCAGAAATTTTGATGAAAGATTGTATTCACGATATTCATCTCAAAATGTGGAAAACTCCTTTTTTTAAAGAAAAAATATTATCTTATAACGAATATAAAAAAAATGTCAAGATAATATAAGGGTTAAAACGCCAAATTGATTTGGAATCTCTCTCAGTTTCCCGAAATCCAAAGGTTGAAAAGCATCCGAGAGGCCTTCAGCGTTCATGCTTTGGCGCACTAAAAAGATTGTGCCAGGTAACAACCAATTACTCATCTGGTATTCATATCATGGGATGGGGTGTTCATGGAGCACTGCATTTCACTGTACTCTCTAGTCAACAAATCCCGCCAAAAATGGTCTAATTCAATTTTATTGCCCATGGCCGGCCACAACCAATTGGTTTTGTGTGTAATCAAAGGCTTTCTTAGGAACATGCCTCAACTAGTTCTTCCCAAAGTCAGGCATACAAAAAAAAGTTGTAGAATTACTCTTGCATCAGGAAAATGAGAATATCGAACATGCTTCTCGTTTAGATCATGCACATCATCAGGTGACAAAAGTGTCATAAATCATCCAACTGTCATTTGAGTCAGGTGATTTGAGTGGATGTAGGTTGATGCATCCAGTCAATTTCTAGACTAAAGTCTGCAAAATCAGAAGATCATTTAAGAAAGTCTCAGATTTAACAGCTCAAGAACAACCATAGCTTTCCAGACTGTTAACTCTTTTAACCCAACCCTAAGAATCATCAAATATGATTCGGGGAGTCGAGAAAGAACAACAGAAATATCCCTAGTCCACCGGACTCGGGACTTTTTGAAATAATCAATCTCTTCCTCTGTGAAAGTCAGTATTCTCTCGATTAGGGAAGAATCAATAAGAGGAATGCAGAGATGACTTATCAGGAGATTACCTCTAAAATATGGTCATCAAAAAGTTTCTGAGGGATCAACTCAATAAAAGTCAATTTCTCATCAAGGACATGGGAGAATACAGTATCGCAGAAATGCTAATATAAGGTTTGCAATGCGTTATGCATCAATAAATGTCATCAATGTCGTTGTCACTGATCCCCCAGAATATGAGGCTCACTTAGGGGGATCAGATGAACAATTTCCTGTTCAAGAGGCTATGCACACAGAAATAAATGAAGAAGGTATGCGTACCAGACGCCAGAGGGCTACCCAGAGGAAAGATATTCCTTCAGGCAATGCCCTTCCATACTCCAGAAAGGCACATGCCAAGGAAAAGGGTAAAATTTAGGTTATGTCCCACCCTAACTCTGGAGAAGGAAAATCACTATAACTAGAGAAATGGTTCACACAACAAGAAGAAGAAATGAAGGAGTTAAGGAGGTTGAATACAGAACTACTTCAAGGTAGTATTCCTCCTAAGTGTGCAGGAGTGAGTCATTCAAGGGAATTTTTTGCAGCTACTGATATGGATCATGAATATCCTCCTTTACTATTACACCCTCATAGGTTTAATCCTATTGGTCATGCGCAACAACAACCGGTAGTGCTACCATCAGTTGCAGTAACAATCACCACACCTGTCCAAACTCTAGTTATTGCACCTACTTAGGTCCAAGATCAACCAAATGTTTCTCAAAAGTTAATAACTATCATTGAGTAATTAACAGCTTGGTTGGAAGCTATGGAGGGAAAACATGCACAAATTCAACCGGAAAAGAGTGGTTACCTTGAATGGGTGGATGCAATTCCTCCCCCATCAAATTTTTCAAGTACCACATTCCAAATTCTTAATGGTTCGGGAGATCCAAAAAAACACTTAACACATTTTGTTTCTCGTTTTGATCCTATGATGGGAACTCCTCAACAACAAGAAGCAGTTAAGCTCAGTTGTTTTGTACAGTTATTATAAGGGTCTGCCCTTGTCTGGTATACAAGCTTGCAATCCCGGTCAATTACTAGGTGGGAAGATCTACATCAATGATTCCTTCTTCAATTTAGCTCAATGTTTCCAAAGACAACAATTTTTTATCTTAAAAATTGTAAGAAAAGGGAAAATGAAAGAGTTTTGGATTTCATTGCTCGCTGGAAGGGATTAACATATTTCTTAAGCATAGCACTCCCTTAAGAAGAATTGTTTCCAATATGCGTGGCAAATTCGCGTGATGAATTACACACACCGTTGAAACTTGAGAAATACATAGGAGGGTTTCAATACCTTACTTCAATCGCTCAACAGATTGAAGATTATCTTATAGAGACTAAGGCTAAGACTCATGTAATTCCATCCACTCCAGGAAGGGGAATGGGGAGAGTAGAAACTGCTACACCTACACTTAAACAAGCATTTGTACCTTCTTACACTTCAAAATCTTCATCTTATTGAAGAGATCCACCTCTTGAGCGTCAACAACAAAGGTCGTTTTGTCAAGATGATCAAAGAGATCAAAGATAGAAACAATTTGAGAAGTTAAAGAAAAAAGTTTATTCTTTCCAAAATGAACAAGTTCCTGGTTAATTCATTTCAGATTTGGAAAATAATTTGGTTAAGTTTCCAAGGCCTAAAAGGTCGAACAGGTAATGAGATGAACACCTTCCAAACTATTTCCCATTTCATCAGATGTTGGGGAATTCCATTCAGGAGTGTTTTGTCTTCAAAGACCTCCTAAAAAAGAAGGTGGACTCGGGACAAGTCAAACAAAAAGGTTCTTCTGCCCAGGTAGCATGTGTTACTTCTATAGATACAGAGGAAGAAGGTGAGTGGCATGAAGTCAAGAGCAAAAATCCATAGAAATAGGATGATTGGATGGTCAGGAAAATGGTCAACCGAACTCATGCCATTTTATGAATGAAATTGAAGAAATAAATTGTGTCTTCTGATATGAATTCCATAGCAAAACCCCCTTCATCAGAAGGAAAATCCTCAAAGAGTCGGCATAATTCGAAGAAAGAATAGAAATCATAAGAAGATGAGCTCATGTTAAAGCCCAAGTTGTCTTTGACTCTGGCAGATTTTATGCCATCTAATTCAAAAACACGGGCATCGCCCCACCAAACAGCATAGCCTAAACTGGCTAATCAGGTAGCATCTTCATAAGATGGAGAGTTGATATTTGGTTCTGTTAACATGATTCAGTTAACAGATCCTTATTCCAGTCACAATTTTGATATTGATGAGCCTGAGTTCCCTGTGTCAGACAGAGGAATTAGAGGAATTTCTAGAGGTCTAGGATACAGAGGATGATGTGGATAATCTAGAAGCCACTATTTCAATCCTACACCTGCTAGAACTGTATATGCGGCGGAAACTTGTGGCGGAGCCCTTTAGCGGGCTCAACAAGAACAATTAAGTTCTTCCACACATGGAAGATTCAGTCCTGGCATAGTTATTTTTGGAAGATCAGTTAGAAGTTACACCTTCTTCCTCTCAGCAAATAAATAGACCTCATCGGTCTAATCATCCAAATCCAGGATTATTTCCAACTCTTACCCCGATACAAGATCCATCTACTTCCAAAGCATCAGCTTATAAGGCACCAGTGAAACCACATTTCCAGCTGGGAAACTCAAACCTTTGGACCAAAAGTATGATATCTTGAAACATTTGGCCCAAGTACTGGACAATTAATCAATTATGGATGCCATGAATCTATCAAAGGATCTTCGGGAGGCACTCATTGAGGATTTTTAAAGTCCTCAAGAATTCAAAACTGAAATTGTTGTAGCTGAAGTCTACCATGTAGAGAATGATCCTGCAGAATTACATGTAGTGATATCTTTTACATATGAAGATTAAGATGATGTTGTAAATGGGCATATTAGACCTTTGTATTTATCTGGAAAGGTCAATGATATAGAAATCCGACGAGCATTCTTTGATAATGGTTTAGGAGTCAACATTATCTCTATTCATACACTTCGTCGATTAGGCCTCACGGAATTTGATTTATCTCCTTCTACATTGATTTTTCAAGGATATGTTAAAAATAAACAAGAACCTATGGGTGAGATTGCACTCAGAACTTAGTTTGGGGACCTTGTATCCAATTCATATTTCATGGTTGTTCGTCATGACACAGCCTTCAACATTTTTCTTGGAGGACCTTGGCTACATCAACATGTGGTTATACCTTCATCATACCATCAATGTCTCAAATATTGTTTCAATAGTCAAATTGGGACATTTTATGGTGATAAAGCCCCTTTCAAGACATGTGAATCTCAATACATTGAGGCAAAATTATATCACATGGAGGGAAAGGATGTATCTACGACAAAGGAGGTTACCAAAATTAATGCTCCATATGGTTTGGAAAATATTCCAGTAAACCCATTCATACATGTGAGTATAGATTATGTGTTTCCTATTAGTCAAATTGAAAGGATAGACCCAAATCTAAATACTCTTATGGAAACTTCCATTATGTCAATTACGGAAACCAAACCAGATAGCATGGTAGAAGTTGTTGATTCACCAGGAAATGATGAAAGCTAAAATGGAGATGTCTTCATTTCATCCACTGAAATCCAGCAGTTCTATACTTCATCAACTAGGCCCGAAGAGGTTATAGCAGCGCCAGAGATAAAGGATGATTTTGATTCTCAATCCATCATCTCCTCTTTATTACCAAAGGATGGCCCTTAATCATTAATATGGTAAGAAATGGTAGCCTATTATTCAAGATGTTCAAATTTTTATTTCTCTCTTAATCATGGAAATTCTGATTCATCATCTACTATGCAAGTAGAAACAAAAGAAGAAACACATATTAAAGAAGAAGAGAAAGTTCTCAGGGATTCTCCTCCAGAATTTGAAGAAGGTATCTCTACCACTGTGGTTTAACTCAGACAAATAAATCTGGGTACAAAAGAAGATCCACGCCCGACTTTAATTAGTGTGGCCATGACTCTTGAAAAGAAAGAAATGTATATTTCATTTTTAAAGAAAAATTGAGATATATTTCATGGAACTATATAGAAATTCTAGGGCGTGATCCTGATGTTGCTACTCATCATTTGGGTTTTCCAGAAGAACATCGAGGATTCAAGCAAGCCGGAAGAAGAACACACCCAACTTATGACTCCAAAATTGAAGCTGAAGTGGATAAGATTATCAAGGATAACTTCGTTAGAGAAGTTCAATATCCCAAATGGCTGACTAATATTGTCCCTATGAAAAATAATAATGGAAAAATTAGAGTTTGCATTGATTTAGGAAATCTTAATCATCATTTTCCCAAGGATGATTTTCTAGTTCTGATCATAGAACTCTTAATTGATGTAACGGCTGGCTATGAAGCACTGTCCTTCATGGATGGATATTCTGGGAATAATCAAATTTGAATGGCTCCAGAAGATGAAGAATCTACAACCTTTAGATCCCCCCCAAGGTGTTATTTTCTATCAGGTAATTCCCTTGGGCCTGAAGAATGCAGGTGCAACATATCAACATGCCATGCACCATATCTTCAAACACTTATTAGGGAAATTTTTTGAATGTTATGTGGATGATTTGGTGGTTAAATCTAGAAAACGTTCTAATAACTTGGTTGATTTGGAAATCATATTCCACAAACTTTGACAACGCAATTTGAAGATGAACCCCTTGAAATGTTCTTTTGGGGTAACCTCGGGAAAATTTCTCAGCTTTGTTGTACACCATCATGGTATCGAAGTTGATCTTAAGAAGACAAAATCAATCCTAGGTATGTCACCTCCTCGATATTTGAATGAATTGAGAGGACTTCAGGGACACTTGGCCTATATTCGGTGTTTTATCACCAATCTAGATGGAAAATGTTCCCCTTCACCAAATTTATGAAGAAGAGAGTCACGTACCAGTGGACTGAAGAATTTCAAGAGGCATTCAATATTCTCAAGAAATATCTATTGATTCCACCAGTATTAATGCCACCTTTTGAAGGAATACCACTTATTCTTTATGTGACAGCTTTAGAGTGATCATTGGGTGCCTTCCTTTCCCAAACGAATGATGCTGGGAATGAAAACGGCCTTTACTATCACATTCGGACTATGCTTGAGGAAAAAACTCAATATTCAAGTATTGAAAAGTGCTACGTAGCATAAATATTTGCAGTTCAGAAATTGAGACACTACCTGTAACATCATAAGGTCCAATTGATATCTCTCAATAACCAGCTCAAATTTATCCTCAGTCATCCAATGCTTACAGGACGTCTGGCAAGGTGGGAAGTTATTTTGCAGTAGTGTGATATCCAGTATGTGTCTCAAAAGGCAATAAAGGGCCAAGATCCGTCTAATTTCCTTACTGAACACCCTTCAGTAGAAGATACATCTTTAGATATTGAACTTCCTGATGAGGAAGTATTCTCTATTCAAGATAATCTTCAAACATGGGAAATGTACTTTGATGGTGCTTCCAGAATTCCAACAGGGAAGAAAATGGAAGATCCTAAATTAAACCATTTTGGGTTGGGAATTGTACTTATTTCCCCAGAAAAGGCAGTGCTACCGTATTCCTTCTTATTTTTGGAAGGCAATATAAACAATGAAGCAGAATATCAAGCTCTCATCATAGTATTGGATTTGGCGCTTCAGGAACAAGTGAATCACTTAAAGGTGAAAGGAGATTTAGACCTAGTAATCAAACAAGTCAATAGGGATTATGCCATCAGAAATGAAGACTCAATCCATTTGTATGATTACGTCAGTGAGATAATGACGGAATTTCCTTCAGAACTAACATTTTCTTATGTCTCGCAATCAGAAAATGCTCAAGCTGATGCACATGCAAATGTAGCCACAACTCTGGCAGATCCAAATCAGGACGGAACAATCATTAGCATTCCCACTAGTGTACAGTTTCACCTTATGATCAAATCAGAACAGAGGAAATAAATGAAATTAGTCCCATTTCTGAACTATATGGTCATACTACAGGATGGATGACACCTATCAGGGAATACCTTTAAAATGAAAAACTCCCACCTGATAGAGCCGAGAAAGAACAAGTCCGGCGATGTGTGGTCATCTTTACTCTTTATGATAGCACAGATCGCCTAGAAAAAATTCTCTACAAGTGAGGTTTTTTTGGAATTTTCTTCAGATGTATTGATGGGGAAGAGACAATGGCTATCATGAAAGAAGTACATGCAGGAGTTTGTGGTTCCCACTATTCTAGACGGAGACTATCTGATCAAATTCTAAGACTTGGATACTTCTGGCCTTCAATGATACAAGATTGTGTTAATTTCACTAAGAAGTGTCATACTTTCCATGTATGTGCCAATTTCATTCATCAACCACCATAGTTGCTCCATGCAGCTAAATACTCATGGCCATTTTCCACATGGGGAATGGATGTAGTAGGAACATACCCTTCGGCTACATCCAAGAAGTTTAAGTATATTCTTACTACTAATGACTTATTTCCCAAACGGTCATATGAAAAACCTCTCAAAGAAGTTAGTTCTAAAATAATTATTAGATTCATCAAGTCTAACATCATTACTAGATTTTTTTTCCCTCATACCATATTGACAGAAAATGGCACCAACTTCTGTTAATCTGAGGTAAAGAAGTTGTATCAAGAATACAACATCAAATCCAACCATTTATCTCGGTATCATGTTGCGGCCAATGCACAAATAGAATCCTTCAATAAGACTCTTTCAAACATAATACAAAAGATGGTGGATAAAGATAAGAAATCATGGTCTGATAAACTTTTTCGTGCTTTATGGGCTTATCGAACCACAACCCGCACTGCTACACGGTCAACTCCATATTCATTGGTATATGGAACTGAAGAAGTTGTTCCCATTGAAGTTAAATTACCTTCACTCAGATTAGACATTTGTGATCAGTCATCTACAGATGAACAATCTCAAAAGTAATTGGATGAATTGGAACGATTAGATTAAAAAAGATTGTGCACCCTACACCACATGGAAGTCTACTAAAATCAAATAGCACAGGCTTCAACAAAAAAGTTCATCGTCATTCATTCATTCAAGGAGAATTGGTATTGGTCCTCAGAACTCTAATGATACCAGGAAAGAAACCTCCTATGCTTGAGAAAAAGTGGGAAGGACCTTATTCAATACATAAGGTCAACTCCAGTGGAGCTTATTCTTTAATCTCAATGGATGGAGAACTCATCACGACTATAACCAAAGACAGATTTATGGAGAAGTATTTTGTGTAACACAAATACCTCTATTGTCCTTACTGCAAGACATTAAACTACATAGTCCCCTCTTTTGTCCTTACTGCATGACATTAAACTGCATAGTCCTCACCATTGTCCTTACTGCATTACTTTAAACTGCATAGCCCCTTCATTGTCTAACATGATGTTAAACTATGTCCAGTCCCTTATATGTCCTACATGACATTAAACTTTGCATCATTAGGGTTTTTGGTACCTCTTGTTTCACACACCAAGTATGACACACGTGATCTTATAGTAAACTTCAACCATAAACCCTCTCTGGGGTGTTAACCACGCGTATGTCCCAACACCATCTTCGGGTTGTCCTCAAGTACAAATTGATCACCAATTCATTCTAAATAGAAGTATGCAGACTTTGATCCTTGCCTTCTAGGTTGGGTACGTAGGCAACCTCCCGAGGTTCAAGCCAAAAACCAACACCTTCACAAAGGCTCACCTCCATCTTATATGATGTTAATCTGTGAAGCCGCCCCAAATCCAATGTCTTCACATTGGTTCACCAATATTTGAAACCCTCACCTGAGATAGAATCATTATTGACATTGATCTCCAATCATGTCAAATTTCAAAGACTATGTGCATACATGGTAATTCCTGAACCTTTAATCTTGGCTCCAACCATCATTGCACTAATGTTCTCTTTCACCCTTCATTTTTACGAACCAAATCTGTACAGAGGGTATTTCAAAAACTATGTATGGCTTGATTCCCATCCCTATGGGATACGTAGGAACGTTCGAGCATCTCTCGAATCTAGCCCCATGTCTTTGGCCTAACCACAAATTCCACTTTCGGTCCCTTGTCTGAAAAGTCCCCTTGTGAAAACATGAATGTGGTATGAAAACCTTGGTCTTCATTCATATCAGGTTTATAAAACACACAATGTGTATTCCTTATTTTGGTCGGATCTCTATGACACTAAACTAAGATCTTCTACATTCTCGTCCCACATGATGTTAAACTGTATTTCAAGAACTACATTGGGCTTGATTCTCATCCTAATGAGATATGTAGTGAAGTCGAGCATTTCAATTTAGGACCCAGCCACAACATGATTATGGTCAGCATTGGTCTATGTGTCTCCTTCATGCATTGGACAATACCAATTTTCATGTGCATTACTCCTAACCATAAATACTTACAAATCTGCATAACCCTTTTCATGACATCTGGTCACAAAATGTCTGATACCCGGGAATTGCTTTACCTGACTATGCAGCACATGCCCTTAAGAGGCCTTTCATAAGAAATCTACATAATGGGCCTATTAGCCAAAAGATGATATTATTTTACTATGTAGCCAACGCCCTTAAGTGGACCTGCATAATTCAACCCCCTAACAGGTTTGTCAAATAGAGGTAATTTCATTCTTGGGAGAAAAACCTCTTTTGTCCTTATTGGTCTTAACGTCAATATGTAGGGATCCGAAAAAATAGCCATCCTTGTCCCATATGCTTTTTCATGATTTGAAAGTATTCATGTCTATGGTTTATATTTCCCTTCCATACGTTTAGGTCAGACCTTCACAAGAGTGACATTCATCCAATTCTTTAACAATCTTAATTGAAAATATCCTCTCTATATTCAAGTACCTCTCTCCATATAGCAAACTCTATGCTTTGGAAAATTTTAATCTCCATAAACTTCCACTAACATTTTAGAAATAGAAAAGTAAAATTTCTAAGAGTTATTTTTCCTAACTATGAAACATGTACCCCTAGGTGGCCTTGCATAAGTAGTCTACATTACAGACCTATCATCCAAAAGATGCTATTATTTGCCTATGTGGCCAATGCCATTAAGTGGACCTTCATAATTCAACCCCCTAATGGGTTTGTTAAATAATGTTAACTTCACTCTTAGGAAATACTTCCTCTAATGTATTTTAGCCATGTTTTCATATCATTCCTCAGATTAAAAATTACTTAAGTAATAGTTTACATGTTTTCCCCCATACTTGAATGTGGTAATATGTTTTCAGAAAAATTACCAAGGAATTGAGTCAATTTTAATCCATTCGGTAAAATATATTTTGACCTTAAACATTAGTTTCTTTTTTATGTTCGACGTGAATGACTTTAAACTGCCCACAAAAGACAAGGGAACTCTGAACAAAAGTCAAGTACTAGCTCACTAAGAATAAATTTTTTATGATTTAGGTAATATTGAGCAATAAAAAGATTCAATGTTTGTAGTGTTATTTTTTATAATCCTAGAAAAAATAAAACTATGCTTACTAGGACCATTGGCATATGTAAAATTATTTAAATCAGGTAGTAAGAGAATGCAGGCACAAATGATCGAAGATGAAAGTGTTTTTCATTAATACACAAGAGTTAGAAGGACATCCATAGACCAGAGTCTCTTCTATTTTTCATGAATTACAAGAAACTTTAAACATAACTCTTCATTTAATTTATTGCATCCCGAGCTTCATCAGAAGCCACCTAGAATTCATTCATTCAACTGGATATAATAAGAGACATAGTGATACCATATCTTCTTAGAACAATTGTAAAAGAATTTTCTTGAGTGTGGTTTGAGATAATTTTTAGATGATCAAACTGTGACTCTATTTCTGTCCAAGAGACTTGGAAGATGGATACATCGATTTGAGAATGGAGAATTGGAAGTAAAGAGCCATTTGGAGAGGGTACTCTTTTCAGATATTGTTCTAACATCATGATAGCCTTCTCTCCACAAACCGGAAGCATAAAACATATCATCCCATGGGTTTTCCATTTTCATATCTGCAAGGAAATGGAATGGAGGAAATATTTGAAAGTTCACTCCATTGTTGCTGCACTTAATGCACAACATAACCGAAATAGAGGAGTAGCGGTGCAGCTGCATCTCGGGCATATAATTCTTTGCATTCGGAATATTGACTCCTTTCAGATGACCATGCCCATATAGAGGCAGGTAAATAATTTTTGGGAAATTGACATGATTTTTCTTCAAGTACTTGGCCAAATCTATGAGGGTGCTATCGCAGATATCATAATAGTCATGGACAACGATGTTCATCATATCATCAATCTGTTTTCTTGCCAGTTCATCAGCTGATCCAATTCTTCTGGGAGCAATTGAATTTGCACAAATATCGGATAATTAACATTTAAGTAAGTTGTTTTCTCATAAAATTTGTGAAGAAATTAAAAAAATGGCTAAGGAATTAAGGGATGCAAGTCTAATCTTAGCGCGCAAGTCTAAGCCAGTCGCGCAAGTATGGGCGCGCAGGTATTTCTGCACAAGTCAAAATACCTCTGAAGAAGCTCGACATACTTTAGAAGATGTAATCAACCATAGACAGTAGAACCTATGTGACGAGAGCTCACTTGTGTGACGAGAGCTCAAAGCATTGGAAGTTGGGCGCTTTGCGTGAGAGTGGTGCCCATATTTATAGGCAAGGCCGTACCCCTGCGCACCATAACCTATGCATCAATACCTGCACGCTGAAATCTTACTCGCCTCATACATGCACGCCACTGGATATTGGTTTTCTCCTTTAACTCAGAGTCAAACCCTATTTCATTTTTCAGATCAAACTCTGAGGGGGGGGACTTTTTTTGACGCTTCATTCCAACACAGAGTCCAGAGATTGACTAAGGGAAATACCTTGAGAAAAGAAGAGGGAAGATTCATCAAGAATATTGTACAGGCATTAAGGCGCACAAGTATATCTGCGTGCCAGCCTTGGGTTCGCAGGTCACTTGCACGCTAGATACGTTTCGTGCAGGTCACTTGCTCACCCTATGTGAAATTTCACCCAAACCTCAGGTGGCCTATAAATACCCCCTGTGGGTCCCCCATTTTGAAGGATGAAAAATCCAAAACTCAGATTCAAGATCGGCTCGCCCAAGTCTCCGTTTGAAGTCTTCCGAACACTTATAAGGTAATTATTTCCCTAAAATGGAGGCTCTAAAGTGGAAGAATAAGGCCTATGTATTAGAACTCATCAATACTTGCACGCCTATGTGTCCATCCCTTAAGGGAAGTGATGATACTTGCGCACCACCTTTCCCTCTCAAGGAAACATGCATGATACCCATATGAAATCCTATAGAGATGATACTAAGGGCTCCAATTAAATTTCTCTCAAGTATCACTTCACAGGTTCTTCATAACCCAAGTGAACTCATGGTGCGCAAGTATACTTTTGTGACCAGGACCTGCACGCCAGACCAATACTTGCGCGCCTCCTTCCAATTCACTTATTTTCATCAAATCCACCTTTCCTCTTCAAGGACATCCTTGAAAACCCTATTCAAAACCATTTATGGAATGGTTCTTTTTTTGGCTTACTTATCGGAAAGGAATTCTGTGGAACATCTCTCAAAACCTCATGATTTACATAACTTTATGTCACTAAGGTTAGAAATTTCCTTCATTCAAACTCATCCTTTAATATGAGAAGATCTTTAATCTAGGCATCCTTCTTAGGAGTAATCCCCAAGTTCCCTAATTCGGGCATCCTCTTTAGGAGTAAGCCCCAAGTTCCCCAATCTGGGCATCCTCCTTAGGAGTAAGCCCCAAGATTCCTAATCTGGGAATCCTCTTTAAGAGTAAGCACCATGTTCCCTAATCTAGGAATCCTCCTTATGAGTAAGCCACAAGTTCCCTAATCTGGGCATCCTCCTTAGAAGTAACCCCCAAGTTCTCAAATCTTGGCATCCTCTTTATGAGTAACCCCCAATCATAACTTTCACTTAACCTAGGCCTCCTTTTCAGGAGTAATCCCCAGTCATAATTTCTTTTGATTTGGGATTCCTTATCAGGAATAAAACCGAATAATAATTCCCTCTTAAATTTAGGCTTCCTTTTTAGAAGTAAGTCCTGGGTTAAAATCCCAAATCTCCATAACAAACACCATTATGGACCATGCTCTTTGGATTATTTTCTAATAATTATATGTATTCATTTACTTGGTCAGTCATACATATGTAAGCCCCATATCATTTCTTATAATTTCATCTTTCATGGGACAATCGTCAGGTTTTACTAATACCTCTTGTTTCTCATACCGAGAATGACTCATGTGAGCTTAGAGTGTAAACTTAATTATTACATCTCTCTTTGAGACATTAATCATGCATAAACCTTATACCTCGTCACTCAAACTACATGGGTTCTGATTCCTTTTCTAACAAGGACATGTCGGTATCACATCTGCGGGTACGATCCCAACTCTGAAATAATCCTTGTCTTTCTGAACGACAATAAACCTCAAGTTCCCCACTGAGTGGCTTTAAAACCTGTATGGTTATCATAATGACCAAGATATTTCTTTATAATGTGTTTAAGGATACCATTGACTAAGAATCACTAATAAATACAGAAGATTATCTATCGATTAAGAACCTCAAATACATATAAAAGATTCTCTAAATCTCATACATATCAATCATTGATTGTGAAATTTAAAGGAAAGCTCATTTTCTTACTTGGTAAATTAATAAGGATTCACAAACATAATTCAAATCTATAAGAGAGTCCCGGAGTAGACAATAATTACCCCCAAAAAGGTGTGATGAGTATGACCTCCCATCCTCTCGACCAATGAAAATTCTTAAACCTCATTGGTCCACAACTAATGAGAACCTACCTTTAGAATGTAGGTCCAAATGTATATAGAATCATTGGATATTTCCAGTTCTACGAATAAAACTGTTATAAACCGATTGTAATTTTTTAACCTTAAACAAACAAGGTCATCCCCATTTCTAGAAGAAACAAGGGAGTTTTAGAGCTTTTCTCTCAATGCCTCACTTGTTAGCAAGTGAAGTCTAAGCACCGGGTTCTATTTGGTTTAGATCAATCCTTTGACGTTCCAAAGTGTATGTGGGAAGGGATATCCTTAACATAATGAAAGTATTTCCATGTTCATCCAAGTGACATTATGTTATCTGGTTGATCGTATACCAACTCACCATGTCGTCAAATTGCATTGATATTTGAGAGCAGAGTCTAGTAGAGAGCTTGGGATGCATCTATGTGTAGATGGTATTCTATATTAATGGACTTCCCTCAAAGATAATTTATTACCATGATTATTTCTTCACATATCAGTTATGGAAGTGGTTTCCAGAGGATTTTGGGATACAACTGCGTTTGAGCATGGATTTTCACCCCCATACGGAGTTGACCATTTCAGTTCAAGAGTAAATATTGCATGCTTTTATGATAGACTTTGGTCATATTTGGGAGGATCACCTATTAATTTTATACATTTCATACAACAACATCTATCGTTTCACCATTAGTATTGAACTGTTTTAGAATTTTTATGGTCGACCCTGCATGTCATGACTTTTTTGGACTGACTTAGGATAATCATCGCTTATGGGCCCAAAATTGGGGCAATACAGTATAGAGAATTTTTATATCATTCAAGAGTGGATAAGTACTTCATATATCCATCAGAAGTTATATGATGGCCACCGACATAGGCCTCTATACTTTGAGGAGGTATACAATTTTTTCCTATGAGTTTCACATCGATGTGGATTGCATAGATATATTATGGGTGAAAAAATATCTCCAAAATTCATTGGCCCTTTCCAGATTCTGTGTAGAGTTGATGAGGTTTCATACATCTTAGTTCTTCATCCACAATTATACCAAGTACACTATGTATTCCACATTTCATAGTATAGGTCGTATGTGCATGATCTATTGCACAGTCTCAAGTGGGGAGAGCCGGTCATTGATGATGGATCTACCCTTGAAGTGTACCTAGTAAAGATTTAGGATCAGCATGATAAGATCCTTCATGGGAGATCTATTCACCTTTTTTGTTTCTAGTGGAGGCATAGGAATATTCACTAGAGCATATGGGTGTAGGATAGTTAGAAGCATGCTCAGTACAAACATCGTTCTGTATAACCTTTTGTTTTGGATATGTGGAACATAAATATGCATGGTGGGGAGAATGTAATGACTCCAATTTTTTCATGTTTTTTTAATATTGAATAGATTAATTTTGAATATATTTATGGAGATAGAAGGAGAATCTGAGGCCCGCTGTGCACAAAATTAATTTTCAAAATATATTAATTATATTAAATACATATGTGCACAATTTTCATGAAATGTTAGAATAACATTGAAATTGATGATTATATTGTAAATTTAAGGGCCTCGTTGAGTTCATAATGTGGGTGTTACCCACGACATGACATAACCAGTAAATGCATCAGGTATTTGGGTTGATGCATGGTAGTTAGTTAGTTTTTAAAATTAATTTACCTAATTAATTCCCCTAACCTATTATATCTCCATATAATCATGCATATATAAAATTAATAGTGTTAGATGCAATATAATACTCGGCCCTTCTAACATCATAGACACCCCGCCTAAACATGGATGTCGGATCCATGCCCACCATGTAACCCCAGCTACGCTGCAGACATGTTTTCCCCCACCTATGGCCCACCCACATGTCCAAATCTGGAATTAGACTAATGGCTACCCCCATATGCCAATATTTTTTATTTCTAGTGTTCTTTGTCCTCGCTCACACTCACCCTGTGAAACATAGAATTTCACCCATCATGATCCCTATTCCAAGACAATCACACTTAAATATGAAATTCAAATTAGGTAGGCTTCCAAAACGTTCAGTGAACCTCATCGACATGAGTGATATCATTTGTAGCACAGCATTCTTATTGTGGAACCTATATCTCAACCCAAGGAGTGTAATCTCACTTAAGGTTGGGTTACTTCTATCATACTAAATGTAAATCACAGAACCCACGCTTCCAAATTCTGTACCAAAAATAATGTGTACTATTTTAGATAAAAGACAACTGTAAAATAAAAAAGAACACTTTGAATTCCCTAACCTTTTATTGTCTAGGTTTTGGAGAATTATATGAGACCATACCTATTTTTAGAACTATACAAAAAATTATAAAATTTACTTCATATAGACATACACCTCATATAAAACATATACTCATTATAATTCAAATAAACCTATGAAAAATAGTTTTAAACTTTGGGTGAGAACTAAATTTCCCAATGAGTGGTCTTAAAATCCTTTGGAAATAATTTTCTTTGAAAACTATAAATATATATGTAAAAAATCACCAAATAAATCATTTATTAAAATCAATAGAAAGAAAAAGTATTCTCAAACATTGATTTTTTTTAAATATCGTTAAATATTGAATATTAATTTTAAAACCATATATTTTCGAATTAATTATTCTTTTGAAATTCATATTTACATTTATACATTTTGAATATAACAACTTGAATTTTTTTTATACTTATCAGTCCATAAGAAACACAAAAGGCCACTTCGTTGCATCACATGTAGGAAAACAACTCTTGGAGTTTATGGGTTTTCTCCCTATACAATATCCTTATATTCGATACTCTAGTGACATAATTTTAAAAAAAATTATGGCCCTATCTTTCTCACTTATATCCCTAAAAGATTTCAAATTCCTACCTAAATCATTTTTATAAAAGAAAATAATTTATTTTAAACTTTACATTGTGAAAGAAAACATTTTAAGATAATCGAAAAAAATTAGGATAAATCCATTTTTCAAACAATTACTTATATCTAAATGAGATAAATACGATTATATTGAAATTAAAAAAAACATATTGTAAGAAAAATGAATGAAGATTCAATAATATCTATAAATAATGGCCATTTCTAAATTATAAATTATGTTCATGAATGTGCAAGGACGTTTTGCACATAAAATGATAACAATTATTTAAAAATATTATAAATAGAAACCAGACATAAAATGATAACACCTATTTACATAAAAATAACTATAACATTGAAAATTTAGTAAAATAAAAACCGATTTAAATTTTAATGTTAAAGATAACAAAACATGGATTTGTTGTTGTTTTAAATTGTAGATCAAAATAAACTTTGAAAACAAAATTAATAATATAAGGCCATAGAATTTTTTTAGAAAACTAATTTCCTTACATGGGTTAAAGTTAAATAATTTTTTTTGTATATATATATATATATATATATATATTAAAACAACGACCTCACCTCTTAAATGAAATATAAAAAGAAAGAAGAAGGACTATTGTTTCATTAGAAAATAGAATAGGAGGAGTTTGGGGTGGGTGAGTTGGGAAATATTGGTGTGCAGAATGAGGGTGCTATAAAAAAATTTAATTGTATATGTTTTATTCACATTAATTTTTTTGGGTGATGAATTTGTATTGTGAAAAGAATCCGAGGGTTCTATTACATGGAAAATTTTCTGGATTTCCCTCATTTGATGATAACACTACTGGAAATCTTGGCAATTGTGACGGACTATTTGCGATGGGATCTCGTCACAAATAGGCTTTAGCAATGGGGCCCCGTTGCAAATAGCCCATTACAGGAAACGTTTTCGCAAATACAATTATTTGTTACGGGTCGGTCGCAAATAATTTTATTTGCAATGGGAAACATCCCTATTGCAAATAATCTTCTGATTATATATATTATATATACGTAAAAGCTTTCGCGACGGGCCATCGCAAACACGATTTGCGACGGGCTCTCGTCCTGTCGTAATATATATATATATATATATATATATATATAACTTTCTACGATGGGCTAGTCGCAAAAAATTATTTGTGACGGGCTAGTAGTACCGTCGTGAATATTTTTTTTAAAATTTTTAGTTAGACTATTTGCTACGGGGCCCCGTTGTAAAAGGTCCCGTCACAAATAATAAATTAATTTTAAAAAAAATTAATAAAATTACAATTAATGAAAATATAATATTACTATTTTTAAAACAATAAAAAAATAAAAAATATTCAAATTCTCAATATTCACAAAAAAATAATAAAATATTAAAAATTAAATAATGTAATATTTTCACCGATAAAAATAAAGAAAATATAAATAATTCATATTACAATGTTAAATTCAAATGTTTCTAACATAAAAAATCACCGGGGGGGGGTCATCTTCTGGAGGAGGTGGAGGAGCTGAAGGAGCTGGTGGAGGAAACTTCATCCCTAAACTATTAGTCAGACGGCACATGTACTCCATCTTCACATGATGTTGCTGCTACCATCAAAGCATCTCCTCCTCATGCTGTTACTACCGCTGACACATATTTTTTTGCTGCTTCTCCAAAATCTCTATATGCTCAGCCTGAGCTCGCAACTGCTCCTGATACTATGATCCAGAAGATGATGCCTCTCTACGAGCTCCTCTCGAGCTGGACGCCGACAACACAGCAGTACCATAATAAGTACCAGGAGTCAAATGAGAGACGATGCAAACTATTATGCCCTTCTCAATGCCATACTGAGTCTCCTGTATCTATGCTGCCTCATCGAAATGGTGATCACTGGTCTGCTCAGTCGTCTCGTCCTAACCCTCAGCCTGTGTTTGAGAGGTCGTAGCCTCATATGACTCCTTCAATTCAAATTTAAAATTAAAATTGTAAAAATATTATATGTAGTTAATTGTTAAAGTGAAAAGATAATACTAACCACAATCTTACGCTGGCGATCACCTCTAATCTCTCCACTGGCTGGATCACTTTACATCCTCCGATAAACATTGAACTCCATAATATCAGGATGCTCGACTGCCTATAGAAATATAAAATAAACTGTTTATATTGAAAGTTATATCAAATATTTAAAATATATACTTACTGTATGCTCTCTATGCGAACTGAATGTATGACTACTAGCTCGATGCATCACCTCTTGTCTCCCCCGGTTCTGTCATCCCACTGAATATCTCCTCTAAAATCCACCACCCGACCATTCTAAACATAATCCATCCCAAATGTGAGATGAAATGTACTCTAGTCAGTGGTATCTACATGACTCATCAAATTCTGTCACTCCTTCTTTCTTAATGGTTGTCCTTCTCAAATTGTGCAAAAACTGGCAGAAATGGTCACCCATAGAAAACTGTCATACCACGTGGATAGCATTGCGCATGCTATCATCAATAGGATTCCATAAACCCTACAAGTAATTTATAATATCAAGTAAATAAAATAAATTTCAAAATAAATATTATTTATTTACGTACCATCCAATGATGGAACATGTCGCGTCGCACATTAATGGGAATCTATTACCATGTGATCCATGGCTAAGAAAAATAATTGTGCAATAGAGCACTCCCCTGTCCAATAGCTCCATGATGAAAATTGTGAAAAAGGAATAAATGATCATAAAATTAGTATATGTATAAATAAATTAATGAAATCTAACTAAAATATACAGGTTACCATACCTCTGTGTGCATGGATCAAAACCAATATGTGGACGTCACTCGGTGATAGGGTCAGGAATCATCAGTCGTGCAAGACCATGCCCCCTCCCCGTACCTCCTAAACCACTAGTAGGATGAGGGTCAGATGATCCCACACCCTCATCATCCAAAGGTAGCTCATCCTCCTCTAACTCACGCAATAGATCAGATTCCATCTGAAACACAAAATGATTGTTGTTAGCAGATATTTGAAAATAACTATTATATATTGATATATATTAGTTATGATTATAACCAGTATTTAAATATGTCAATGTTCATCTTTATCCTCTTATCCATAACTGTCAATGTCAATGACTTCATCTTCCTCCTTAACATCATCAATATCCATATGAGTTTCAGTTTCAGCATCTCTTATCATTTGAAATTCATTTGTAACATCATTAACATCATTATCACAATCGATCCTTAATTGTGGGGTTTCATCATTGATATTCACATCTTTTTGTGAATCAGATGGATTTTGAGACGTCTCATGAAAAATTTCAATTCCTTCCACTTCAGCGAAGCCACATTCAGTTTGAGTAAACTGATTTTCCAGAGATTTCATTTTTATTTTGCTCCAACAATTGCTCAAGTCTCTTGAAGTATCATAGTACTTTTCATAATAAATTTGATGTGCCTATTGAGACAGTAAAAATGGTTCATTTACTGCAAGAAAACTTTTATATTTAATATCAACGATTCCATGAGTCGGATGAACACGCAAACCTCTCTCAGTATCCAACTACCAACATTTAAACAATGTTATGTAATTCTGTCCTAGATAACACAACTCAAAAATTTCATCCAAAATGCCATAAAAGTAAACTTCAGTTTCTCTGTGATGTGATCCTCTCATGAAAACACCACTGTTCATTTTTTTTTGATTCCCCGTATGAATGTCTATGAAATCGAAGACCATTCACCACATATGCATTTTAAGATTTAACCATTTTGGATGGTGGGTTACTCAATATACACAGTCGCTTATCAATTGTATCTGCATATTGAGACACCTGAAATTTTTTAAAACAATTATAAATATAATAAATAATAAATGGAATTGATATTAAAACACCAATAATTTATGTTACTAGTTTTTGAAACCGTTGAGAATTTTTTTTTTGTCTGCGTTCTTCAAGAGAAACTACTGTAGTTTGTAGAAGTTGTTTCTTGATATGATTATCATATAAACTAAAAATAAAATAACTTTAAATACTATAACATAAATTATAGAATATGTGATATAAGCACTCACAGGACAAATGATGTCATTTATTCATAGTTGATAGAACGTATGTATGAGATCTAAGATGTTTATCATCTGAAATCCATCGTTCATGAACTCCACCGAAACCAATATTTGGCTGATTAAAAACTATTAATTGATTTTCCATTTTGCTTTTTAACTTTCCCCTCGTTTCGTCCCATGCGATTCTGTTTTGAGGGATATTGAGATTCAAAATAATGAGGGCAGAAAAAAGAAATTTCCTCTTGCAAATAAGCTTCAGCAATGGAGCCTTCAACTGACGCTTTGTTATGATTTTTTTCTTCAATTTCTACATGAATCTCTCGAATGGGTACATCCATAGAAACTGTATTGGACCTCCACATTTAGCGTCATGTAGAAAATTTAATATCATATTTTCCATTGAGTCAAAGAAAGCCAGTGGAAATATTTTTTCTAGTTTTCAAATAATTACAGCAACATCTTCTTCCAATTTTCTTAGCGCATCGTAGTCTATTGTCGCTGCACAAATGTCTTGAAAAAAAATATGATTTTTTTGTTATCGAATCCCAAATCATAGAATTAAACAAACCTCTGAATCTAATCGGCATAATTCTTTCCATTATAACATGAAAATCATGAATTTTTTATCCAAGAATATAACCATTCTTAACACATCGGCCTAAATTGGCAGCATAGCCATCTGGAAGTCTCAAATCTGCAATCCACTAAAAAAATAAAAAGTGAATATCTTTGGACAGTGTATAAGTTTCTTTTGGCTTCATTAACATCTGTGATCTGACAATTTCAAATAATTCTAGTTCTGGTCACCTATAAATTTGGGAAAGATCTAATCGTGCCTTTACAGTATCTCTGGTCTTACCTGGTGTATCCAAAACTGTATGAAATAAATTATCAAAATAGTTCTTCTCAATATGCATAACATCCAACATGTGGAGGACCAACAAATCATACCAATACGGAAGATCCCAAATAATTCTCTATTTTATCCAATTATGTTCTTTCCCAAATCCATGATTTTTTTGTTGGTTTACTGTTGGTCCAAATGTGATGGGGGTAATGAAAATACAACTGATGTTAACTTTGTACCTGAGATCATCTTTGGAGGTCCATCCCTTTCAATTATACCATTTCTGAAATGGAATTTGTTCCTCCGAAAAGGATGATCGGTTGGAAGAAATCTACGCTGACATTCAAAATAGAAAGGTTTTTTCCATTGACCAGCATAAAGGCTTTGTTTTCATTCATACAGTAAATACATGATTTTGGACCCTGTGCACTCCAACCAGATAACATACCATATGACAGAAAGCCACCAATCATCCATATCAATGCAGCTTTTAATATGAAATTTTGTTTCACAGCAACATCATATGTATTAACACCATCACTCCACAATGCATTTAACTCATCAATCAATGGTATCAAATAAACATCAATATTCTTTTTCGGAAGTCCTGGTATTAATTGAGTCAAAAAGATATAAATCTCCTTCATCAACATCCATGGAGGAAAATTGTACGGATTTATAAAGACAGGCCAACATGAATACTGACTACCATAAGAACCAAACGGATAAAAATAATCATTAGAAATACCCAATCGCACGTTTTGGGCTTCTATAGAAAAAGACGGATACATATGGTCAAAATGTTTCCATTATTCACCATCAGATTGATGCTTCATGCTTTTATCAGTTTAAATCTTGGTTTTATTCCATGACATCATTGATGTTGTGTTCTGAGACATAAATAAACATTGCAGCCTGGGTTTAAGGGGGAAATATCTCAACTATTTTACTGGAATTGATCTAGACTTCCCTGGTTGAGCTTTTTTATACCTCGATTGTCCACATGTGGGAGAAATATCCAATGGCTCATTTTCACCAGAATATAAGATGCAATCATTTGGACATGCATGAATCTTTTGATAACTAAGGCCCAGATTACGAATCTGCCTCTTGTTCTCATAATAATTTGCAGGCAACACATTTCCTTCGGGTAACAGTGTTTTACCCAGTAAAATATCTGATCAAAATAGTTGTTAGACATTGCATTGTCTGATTTAATAGCCATAAATTTTGTAACTGCTTGTAATTTACTTATCTTACAACCAGGATATATTGCATCCTCAGCAGACCTCAAAAACTCATAAAATTCAGATATTGCCAACTCAGGAGTTTAATCAATATCATTGTGAGTTTGAATTTGTTACATAGATGGACCTGCAACATTATGTACTAAATTTTGAAACCGTGAGGGATCTGAAATCAAGTTATTAGGATCTTCTCTGGAACTGCGTTCATCGAGTTGATACCAAAAAACATAATCTGGTAGAAAACCAAACCGCAAGAGATGTCCCACAACTTTGTTAAATGTGTCAAATGTTCTCAGAGCACATTTTTTACAAGGACACATAATTGTGCCTTCTGAAACATATTATGGTTTTGATGATGAAAATGCTAAGAAAACTTCAACACCCTCAATATATACATGATTTAAACTAGAACCATTTGTATTTCTGCATTGATTTATCCAAGCTCGATCATCTAATAATGACTAATTTCGACTTCCTTGTTCCATATTTTTCTACATAAAATATAAAATCATCACTGTTTTTGAATAGTTTAAAATTATAAAAACACTATCTGAAAAATAAGATAAATAATTACAACTACTTAATAATTATTATTAATTAAGGGTGACAAAATTTCTAGTGGATTTACAGCTACTCTTTTGTCCGACAACTCATTTAATTGCATCTTTCCGACACTTATTATTGCAAATTATTACCAATTATTCCTAATTATTCCTAATTATTTGTAATTATTACAAATTATTACAAAATAATTCTAATAGTTACTAATTATTACAATTTATTACTAATTATTCCAATTTATTTCTAATTATAACTAACTATTACTATTTATTACTAATTTAGCAATACTTAGAAATACTTAGAAAAAGGAAAACTTCTTGAATAATGAAAGGAAATTTGCTAATCATCGTTGTGGAGATGATTACAAATTTGCCCATCATTTTCCAAGAAGATTTAGTTAACTAATTATTAGTAATTAAAAAAATTATATTACCAATATTTTCAAAAAAAAAATATTAATATTATTAAAATATTAAAACATTTATAAAATATTAAAATTATCAATATTCACAACAGACTTTGTTCCATTCTTAACATGTTCAAATCTCAAAGGGTCATCAATTGCCAAGTCATGCACTATAAAAAGTTTGGGTCAGTCATGTCCAATGTAAAATATATAATTGTACTTTCATGGTTGATCACCTCGCAAGTAGTGTTGCAATAGGACGACCAATGTAATGACATTCTCGTCTCTAATAATCAGATCACATGAGACTTTACATAGATCATTCTTCCTTAAAACATTGAGGGGATATCATTATTTTCCCCTTAAATTTTCAAGGAAGAATGGTCTATGTAAAGGTTCATGTGAGATAATTCTTATAGATAAGAAGGGCATGACTTGGTTTGTCCGATTTCAACACTACTTGCGAGGTGATCAACCATGCAAAGACAATAATAGAGTTTACATTAGACACGACTGACACAAACTTTTTATTGCGCATGACCTGACAATTGGTGACCCTTTGAGATTTTATCATGTTAAGAATAGAGCAAATCCTGTTGCGAATATTGATAATTTTAATATTTTATAAATAGTTTATTATTTTAATAATATTAATATATTTTTTTCGTAAATATTGATAATATAATTTTTTTTATTACTAATTATTGCTAATTATTGCTAATTATATCTAATTATATCTAATTATATCTAATTATTACTAATTATTACTAATTGTTACTAATTATTACTAATTGTTACTAATTATTAAAAATTGTTACTAATTGTTACTAATTATAGCTAATTATTTCTAATTATTCCAAATTGTTACTAATTATACCTATTTATAGATAATTATAGCTAATTATTCCTAATTATAGCTAATATAGATAATTATATCTAATTATATCTAATTATTGATAATTGTTGCTAATTATATCCAATTATAGCTAATTTTATATAATTATTGCTAATTATTGCTAATTATTCCTAATTATTTCTAATTATTCCTAATTATTGCTAATTATTCCTATTTAGTACTAATTATTACTAATTATTACTAATAATTACTATTTATTATTGCTATTTATTGATAATTATACCTAATTATTGATAATTATTTCTAATTATTTTTAATTATTGCTAATTATTGCTAATTATTTCTAATTATAGATAATTATTGATAATTATTGATAATTATTGATAATTATTTATAATTATTTATAATTATTGCTAATTATTACTAATTATTGCTAATTATTTCTAATTATTACTAATTATGACTAATTATTCCTAATTATGACTAATTATTCCTAACTATGACTAATTATTCCTAATTATTCCTAATTATTCCTAATTATTCTTAATTATTCCTAATTATTCCTAATTATTCCTAATTATTCCTATTTATTCCTATTTATTCCTATTTATTCCTATTTATTCCTATTTATTCCTAATTATTCCAAATTATTCCTAATTATTCCTAATTATTAATAATTATTTCTAATAATTTCTAATAATTCTTAGTTATTCCTAATTATTCCTAAATATTCCTAATTATTCGTAATTATTCCTAATTATTCCTAATTAGTTCTAATTATTCCTAATTATAGCTAATTATTCCTAATTATTCTTAATTATAGCTAATTATAGATAATTGTAGCTAATTATATTTAATTGTAGCTAATTATATCTAATTATAGCTAATTATAGCTAATTATATCTAATTATAGATAATTATAGCTAATTATAGCTAATTATAGCTAATTATAGCTAATTATAGCTAATTACAGCTAATTATAGCTAATTACAGCTAATTATAGCTAATTATAGATAATTATAGCTAATTATAGTTAATTATATCTAATTATAGCTAATTATAGCTAATTATAGCTAATTATAGCTACTTATAGCTAATTATAGCTAATTATAGCTAATTCTGGCAAATTATAGCTAATTATAGCTAATTATAGCTAATTGTAGCTAATTATAGCTAATTGTATCTATTTATAGCTAATTGTAGCTATTTATAGGTAATTGTAGCTATTTATAGCTAATTTTAGCTATTTATAGCTAAATACAGCTATTTATAGCTAAATGTTGCTATTTATAGCTAACTGTGGCTATTTATAGATAATTGTTGCTATTTATTTTTAATTGTTGCAATTAATTTCTAATTGTTGCTATTAATTACTAATTTTAACAATTAATTACTAATTTTAGAGATTAATTACTTATTGTAGCTATTAATTACTAATTGTAAGTATTTATTACTAATTGTAGCTTTTTAATACTAATTGTAGCTATTTATTACTAATTGTAGCTATTTAATACTAATTAAAGCTATTTATTACTAATTGTAGCTATTTGTTACTAATTGTAGCTAATTATAGCTAATTGTATCTAATTGTATTTAATTGTAGCTAATTGTAGCTAATTATAGCTAATTATATCTAATTATTGCTAATTGTTGCTAATTATATCTAATAATAGCTAATTATATCTAATTATTGCTAATTATATCTAATTATTGCTAATTATATCTAATTATTGCTTATTATTCCTAATTATTACTAATTCTTCTTAATTATATCTAATTATTCCTAATTATTACTAATTATTCCTAATTATTACTATTTATTCCCAATTATTACCAATTATTCCTAATTATTTATAAATATAGCTAATTATAGCTAATTATAGCTAATTATTCCTAATTATATATATTTATTCCTAATTATATCTGTGTATTCCTAATTATATCTATTTATTCCTAATTATATCTAGTTATTCCTAATTATATCTATTTATTGCTAATTATATCTATTTATTGCTAATTATATCTATTTATTCCTAATTATATCTAATAAATATTAATTATAACTAAATATTTATAATTATAACTAAAAATGTCAATTTCTTAGTAAAAATAAATAAAAATAAAAATAAATTGAAATCTAATTAAATTAGAACTAAAAAACATAAATTAAAAATTAACATTAAAAAATAAAATAAATACAAAAAATAACATATAAATACCTTAAACATTGATATTCTTAAGATATTGACGCCCTCTGATTGCTCTCGTCTAAAAAACATCAACTAAAAGAAAATTTCTCTTTGAAACTGAAGAATGAAGAGAGAGAGAGAGAGAGAGAGCAAGATCTGAATGAATTGGGAAAAAATAGATGGGGTATATATAGGTTAGATTAGTTGCGACGAGGTTATTAGTGATGGGTCGCCCGTCGCAAATGGTGGTATTTGCGATGGGTCCCATCACAAATTACCCTCGCCCGTATTATTTACAGTCGGTAGTTAAAAGGTTATTTGTGACGGGTCCCGTCGCAAATAGTACCTACTGACAATCTTGTTGCGACGGGACGACATCCCGTCGCAAAAAGGTATTGACCGCCCCCGGGTATTTGCGACGAGACCAGTCGCAAATACCCCTATGCGGTTTCGCGCGCATGCCGCGCAGTGTGGCACTCAAGTCGCGCCAAACTATTTGCGACAAGAGATGAAATCCTGTCACAAATAATTGGTTATTTGCGACGGGCAACTTTCCCTGTCGCAAATAGCTTCCGGGACGGGTTATTTGCGACGAGAAGAAATCTCGTCGCAAATAGTGATTTTTCCCGTAGTGTAAATAATATATATATATATATATATATTGTGTTTCATCACTGCCTTTTGAAAGTATGAAAAGGTTTTTTTGAAAATTGACCAATGTAGAACAAACAATAGTGTTCATTAAGCTTTTATGATACTCATAAACTCAATTATTTGGATTATTTGGAAATATAGGAAATATATAAAGCTTCATTTGGAAGTTGAGGGAGGGAAATCAAAAACTCTAATCAAAACCATTTCACGTGTGCTATTTATATTTGAATCATGCCACTTGGAAAATCTACATTGATTGGGCCATGGATTTGAAGGGGAAAATAATGGTGGGGAAGATCACAATAACATTGAGATCTAATATTAAATATATTTTTGAAATGGAAATTTTAATAGTTTAAAAAATATTCAAAACCTTAAATATGAAATCATACATTAAAATAAGGAACCTTATATTTTATCTTTGTTTAAAAATAAATTTTTAGATTTATTTAGATATTAAAATACTACTTCTTTATATATAATGAAATAATTTATAATTGGAATAAAAAATAATTGTAATTATTAAAAATATCATAGTCTCATGAAAGTACTTATTTAAAACGTTTCCTAGTTTTTTTTAAAGTATAAAAAAACTAAAATAAAATAACTATTTTAATTTCATGGGATGTTACATGCATAACCCTGCATATTGAGAAGATCCATTAGAGGAGCTTTAATTATAGAATGCTAATAGGATCAAAGATAGAAAACCAATGTGTAAATTAACTCAAGGATCTCACCAATTACATCGATGTGGGATCATTCTTTTCCATCGACTGATCTAAATCATAATAGGATGTTGACTTAATTGGATTTATTCATTGTTAGAAATTCTTATGATGAACATGAATAAAAAAACTGAAAAACTGATTAGCAGAACGATCATACTATGGGTAGGAATTATCTGTGGGGATTTAATTTGAATAATTATTAATTTTTTTGGTTCTTTGTTCATATTTCCAATGGAAAAGGATCGAGACAAACTAAACATGGTTCAGGTTTGATCCTCATTATGTGTTTTGTGTATTTCTCTCACCATTCTAATGCATTCATCATTGGTGTTTTTATTGTCCGATGGTTCAAAAACAGAATGATATATAAAAAAAATTTCTAACCATTTCTTAGTTCAACTATCAGATACTGTAGATTCAGACTCGATATGTCATGAGGATCGTACAACATAGGAAGCGGTAGAATATCAAAGGTATTTGGAGATACCCCATCTTCAAGTTCTTCATCAAAAAATTTTGGATGATGTGTGTGGATAATTACCGATAGTAATTGAAAGTTTGAAACCTAGTATTCATTGATGGTAAGGATGGATGATTGTGTTCTTTGATTTTTGGTGATAGGTGTGGCCAGATCGATAGGCAGAGGAGAAGAAGGTGACTATGACAACCCTGCTTTTATTACAAACTTAAACATGATTTATTACATAAACTATTCACTTGATAAAACATGGAAGATCGAGAGGTCTAGTGTCTTTGGGGATTAGGATCATTACATAACAACTTAAAACATTAAATACAACATCTTTCTTGAAAACTTATTTTACATGACCACTACATTCCCTCGTACTTAGCATTGCATGGGATAACCTGAGGACATGAATAAGAAAAGTGGTGATCTATAAAGCTCAGTAAGGTAATAAACATGGAATACATGAGGAGTAAAATACATGTTAGACAATAGGCATATCAATAGAGCACAAGAGAAACATGAACATAAAGGCATGATAAAGCATGATAATCATAACATGGAAATGTGGCAACAACACTTAACATGGAATTAGCATGAGCCAAGGCTCATTGCACATGGAGCATGAGTAAATCCACATTGCACATGAAGCACGAGTTAACCCTCTTTTCACTTGAATTAGCATGATTCAATACTCATTGCACATGACGTATCATGATACTATACTTTACCCAATGCATTGGAGCGCTATAAGGGCACACCCTTCTTAAACATTTCATTTCATGCATAAGTGTGCCACATGGATCATAAAACATGGATTCATAACATATAATCATTTATTCAATGATGAAGGAATGTGGAATTCATACATTAAACTTTATAATCAATAAGTAAATGTTCATAAAGGTGAATACCCTTGATGGAGAAATGGGCATGGTATTCACTACACAATGGCATTAGCTTGGAAAATCGGTGCGATTTCGGCAGCGTAACGGCATGACATAAGAATTCCTAAAAATGGTTGATGAAATAGAAAGGGGTTCCTCATCATATTTACATGTAATGGATAGTAAAGAGGTCATACAGATACATGTCCCAACAATTGTAATGGAATTTAGATTTATGATACAAAATTATTGCTTGAATGTAAATGACGAGAGAGAAGTTCCTTTCGGAATTTCGGCATAGTTACGAGTGTACATGGGAGGCATTTAATGAGAGAGAAAGGGGTATCCCATCAATAAAACATAAATAGGGCAGTATGAGGGAGGTGCGAAACCATACCCCAACAATCATAATTTAAATCAAAAGGGAAAAACAACTTAATGAAAATTGGACAAAAAAGAGAAAGGAAGAAAAAACCCTTACTTGGAAGTGTGCTTCAAAAGGTTTCAGAGAGGCTTGAGAGAGGCTTCTTGGGAGCTTGGGGAACCTTGGGAGGATTCTAGATAGAGTAGGGCAGAGGTTGGGCGAACTCCAAAGGCTTCGAGTGAGGATGAAGTGGGACCTTGTGTGGGTTTATATAGGAAAGGTGAGGGAGTTCTTTATTATTTAGGTTTGGGACCTCTTATATTAAATTAATCCAAACCACAGACCATACCATGGTTTTTGCCCATAGTTTTTGGAAAAGGGGGGAGGAAAACAATATTTTATAAGGCCAAAGTCCGAACTTCTTAAAATTATAGGGTTGCTTATGTGGAGGTGAGTCACACTCCCATGGAAAACAATTTAAAAAGACAAGGTGTTTAATAAGTCTTGAAGGGTCCATTAATGCTTTGAAAAGTAAGTCAAACAAACCCGAAATCACATTATTTTAATTTTAAAACATATATTGGACGAACATAAGGCTTGTAATATTTTATTACATCACTATTGGGTTATTATGATGTCATAAAACACATTATATATTTAAACAGTATTTAATTTTTACCCAAAACATTGACTGCCTCAGAAAATTATGAAAAATTCACCATTGGATAATTTTGACGTCCTGATTCCAGAAATAACTTTATTTTATCTAAATAATTTTATAAATATGTTAATTTTTACTTTTAAAATAAAAACCGATATTTATCAAAAATTCACAGGTTTTAAAAAAAATGGCTTTCAAACCTTAATAAAAATTACAATTGCATTCATAAAATTATATGATCATTTATATATAATAAAATTAATTTAATAATAATAATAATAATATTTTATTAAAATATTATTTATCTCAAAAATCCTTTAATTTTAAAAAATAGAATTCTTAATTAAGTAATAACTAAAAACACTATTTTCACCTTAAAAACTATTTACAATGTATCAATAATGACAAGAAAGTATATTCATTATTATATACAAAAAAAATAATGTACATGAACATAGTACTAGAAATTTGTTACATAGCCCCTTAAAACAGCCGCATAAGACCTAAGAGAAAGGTGTTTGATGGTGACAGACTCTTGGGGTGGCTCAGATAACATCTCTCGAGTGGTAATTTCAATCAACTTCCACTTTTCCCGTAGATGGTCCCGTTCGATCTTGACATGATAAAGCTCAGCCCGGGCTTTGTCAAAAGAAAAGAAAAAGGACGCCACCTCTTTTCTGAGCTCTGACAAATGGGCTTCATACGGATCAATTCTACTGGATGAGGTCATCGATTCTTTTTTCTGAGTAAATTGGATTTGTTACAGACCTATATTTGTACAAATCATGTGATCAATGTTCAACGGCTATAAAAGCAACAGTCACAATTCTTAACATAAAACCAAGGAAGTTGTCATTTTATATAAACATTTTACATAACGAGACATTTAATTAGATCAAGAGGGATTTCCATTTATGAAACTTTGGTTCGTTACAATATTCCCCCCTTAAGAAATTTCTGCCTTGAAATTTCCTTTTCCCACACTAAAACATATGTGGGTAACTAAGCTTCATCATTTCCTCTGATTCCCAAGTCGCTTCTTCAAACTTGTGATTTCACCACAACACCTTCATGAGGGTAATTTTCTTATTTCGTAGAATGTTTTCCCTATGATCTAAGATCTTCAATGGTTTCTCCTCATAAGAATGATCATCCTCTAACTGTACCACCTCAGAAGAGTGTAAATGTGAAGGGTCTGGTATGTACTTAATTAATAGGGATATATGAAAGACATCATATACTTTGTCCATGGTAGGTGGAAGTGCTAGTCCATAGGCCACATCCCCAACACGATCAAAAATCTCGAAGGGGCCGATGTACGTTGGACTTAACTTCCCTTTGTTTCCAAACCTCATGAACTTCTTCCACGGAGATATGCGTCGAAAAACCATGTCACTAACTTTAAACTCAAGGTCTCGTCGACGATTATCTGTATAACTCTTCTGTCAACTCTGGGATGCCTTGATATGCGGCTGAATGTTTTTCACCTTCTCCACTATTTCCTCGACCATTTCTGGTCCAAGCAGCTTACGTTCACTGACCTCATCCCAACATGCCGGTGTTCTACACCTTTTCCCATATAGGGCTTCATATGGTGCCATTTGGATGCTCTAGTGGAAACTTTTATTATAAGAGAACTCAACTAGAGGAAGATATTGATCCCATCCTCCTTTAAAGTCCATTGATCACACTCTCAACATATCCTCAAGTTTTTTGATAATCTGTTCGGATTGGCCATTAGATTGAGGATGATAGTTCGTACTAAAGTTCAGTTCAGTATCCAGAGCTTTTTGAAGACTCTTCCAAAACATAGAGGTGAATCTTGGATCTCAGCCAGACACAATAGATAGTGGCACTCTATTCAGCCTTACCACTTCCCTGATATATATCTGTTCTAGTTGATCCAAAGATAAATCCTTCTGAATACCAATGAAGTGTGTAGTCTTTGTAAGATGATCCACAACAACCTAGATTGCATTGTTGCCTTTGGATGTCCTAGGAAGTCTGGTGACAATTTCTATGGTGATGTTCTCCCATTTCCATTCTCATATGGGAAAAGGTTGCATCATCCCCTTAGACTTCTACCTCTCTTCCTTCACTTGCTGGCACACCAGGCACTCTAATGTATATTCAGTGATCTCCTTTTTCATATTATCCCACCAAAAGTTTTCTCAGAGATCTCGATACATATTTGTGCTCCCTGGGTGAATAGAGAAATTTGAACTATGTGCATCATCCGAAAGTTCCTTCTTTAGCTCCGGATGTGATGGAACACATAGCATTTTCCCAAATCGCACAATTCCTTCTTCATTAACATTAAACTCCGAGGATTTACCTTTTTTGATAGCTTCCACTTTTTCCTGAATTCCAACATCATCCTTTTAATAATCCTTTAACCTTTCAAAAAGAGACGGTTGAGGAATCATTTTTGAAAGTATTGATGATGGTCCTTTGTTTATGATTCCCATGTCAATATTGATCAAGTATAAGAAGATTGGATCCTTCTCAATTATAATAATTGATAGAATCACTGGGTCCTTTCTACTTAGGGCATCTGCCACCTTATTCGCATTCCCAGGGTGGTAATGTATTGAACAGTCATAATCCTTGATGAGCTCTATCCATGTTCTTTGGCGCATATTAATCTCTTTCTGTGTGAATATATATTTAAGACTCTTGTGGTCAGTATATATCTCACATTTCTCACCATAGAGATAATGCCGCCAGATTTTCAAGGCAAAGATCACCGCCGCCAACTCCAAATCATGTGTTGGATAGTTTCGCTCATGGATTTTCAACTGCCTTGAGGCATATGATATCACTTTATCATTCTGCATCAGCACACAGCATAAACCCTTCTTCGAAGCATCACTGAATACCACAAAAATTTCCCCACATGTGGTTAAAGTGAGAATGGGCGCAGTGATAAGCCTCCTTTTCAACTCCTTGAAGCTTTATTCGCATTCATCACTCCAAGAAAACTTTACTCCCTTTCAAGTTAGCTTGGAAAGAGGGTTGGAAAATCGTGAGAAATTTCTCACAAATCGTCGATAATATCCAGCTAACCCCAAGAGTCTATGGATATCCATTACCGATGTTGGCCTCGGCCATCCCTTGTTTTGGAGGGATCCATAGATATTCCATTGCTTGTGATGATATGGACCAAGAATGATACATCCTTCAACCAGAACTCACACTTGTTGTACTTCTCATAGAGCTTCTCCTTGCGCAAAGTCTCCAGTATAGTTCTTAAATGCTCCTCAGGATCCTCCTTGGTTTTGGAGAATATTAGAATATCATCTATAAAGACTACCAAAAATTTGTCTAGGTAATATCTAATGGCTCTATTCATCATGCCCATGAAGATTGGTGGATCATTGGTGGGTCTGAATGGAATCACTGTGTATTCATAGTGCCCGTATCTTGTACGAAAATCTGTCTTGGGGACATCTTTCTTCTTCACCCTTACTTGATAATATCCCGACCACAAATCTACATTAGAGAAGTATTGTGCTCCACGCAGCTGATCGAACAAGTCATCGATCTGTGGCAGGGGATACTTGTTCTTTATCATGATTTTGTTATGTTCATGATAATCAATGTAAAACCGCATTTACCAATCCTTCTTCTTGACGAAGAGGACTGGTGCACCACATGGTGAAGCACTTGGGTGTATAAAACCTTTATCCATATTCTCTTGTAGTTGTTTCTTCAGCTCCTCAAGTTCCATGTTAGTCATTCTATATGGAGTCTTGGATATTGGTAGAACCCCTGGTATAAGTTCAATTGAGAATTCAACATCTCTTCTAGGAGGAAGACCAGGCAGTTCCTCGGGAAGCACTTCAACGAATTCCATCACAATAGGCATTTCTTCAAGGATGGTTTCTTCCTTGGACTCAATTATCTGAGCCAGATACGCATTCTCATAGGGTATTAATATCCATTCTTCAGATCATGGATCTAAACAAGATTCATCTTCCTCCTTACACTTGTAATGAATCGGGGGTCAATTCTCCATATAGAGTGTGATTTCCCTCTCCCGAAAATTTATGTTGGCTCTATATAAGGAAAGCCAATCCATGCCAAGAAGTGAATAAAATTCCACCAGAGGGAGTATGAAGAGGTTTTTCCGGGAAATTAAATCCATATATTATAACAGGGGAGGACTTATATTCATGGGATGAAATGATTTCCCCATTTTCCATACTCACCAACATCTTTACTTCCATGGTTTGTGGCGGTGTTGGGATTGTTTTACTTAACTTTAAGGATATTAAAGAATGAGTAGAACCTGAATCAAAAAGTACGTTCACTATTCTTGAATGAATAACTAGCGTACCTATCACCACTTCGTTTTCGGGGTTCACTTCGGTAGATGTGATGGTGAAATCTCTTCCTTACTGCCTTGAATGTTGTTGGTTTCCTCCGAAAACGTTTGCATTAGGGCACTGATTTGCATGATGCCCCAGTTCTTTGCATTTGTAGCAATGAACAACGCGTTGAGGTTTGAACGGAGCATTCTAATCCTATGTCGCAGCCGCGGGTCTTTCTTTCCAATGGTTCACAACTAGGTTCCTTTCTCTTCCACACCTAAATAATTTCCCCGTCCCCTTGAGGCAACTTCCAGGGTGCTTCTTTCCGCACTTCCGGCAAGTGGGGTGCTAGATCTTCTTAGCACCATTGGATTTGTCCATCGGACTTCTAGCATTGAAGTTCACCTTACGCTTCTTGTCCCCATGATACCCCTGTGATTCCCCGATCTCTATTTCAACCTTGAGGGCACATCAGACAATTTCCTCATATTTTTCAAAGACACAGATCGCTAATGCTTTCCGCAGGCTAGGCTTCATCCCACCAAAGAAGCGGTCAAACTTGCATTCGGGGGTAACGAAAAAGCTGAAAGCATATCATGAAAGCCTTGTGAAGTTTTCCTCGTACACTCCAATAGATTCTTCTTCTTTTTTCTTGAGGGAATGGAAGTCCCCTTCCATCTTAAGCCGGAGGGTACGTGGAAAATATTTATCGAAAAACATCTTCCAGAAATCCTTTCATTCCAACGCCTCGATCTACTCCTCAGGCTTCGTATTTTTGATCAATGTCCACCATTGATCAGCTTCACCCTCCATACGATAATCTTCCAGGAGAACCTTCTCTTTTTCAGAACATTGCAGGATGGAGAAGATCATTTCAGTGGAGTTGATCCATTGTTTAGCGATCGCGGGATCGGATGATCCACTAAAAGTAGGAGGCCTTTGTCTCATGAAGCTCTAGATAGTGAATGTTTCCTTTTTATGGGGGTTTGGACGTTCCTCTTGACCTGTGTTTCTATTCAAAGCTTGAGTTAGCTGAGAGAGGAGCATGACAAAATTCACGATTCCTGCTCCCATTGGATTGGGCATCTCATTAGTATAGTCATCACACTGATCGTCACACCGGTTGTTAGCCCGAGTCCTCCTATTACTGGCCATTGGCTAGAATAAAAGGATAGTTAGGGGTAACACATAAAGGGTAATCCAAAGACAAAATTTTATTACTTAAAAATAAACTTTTCTTTCCTTAACTCATGAGTCTATAGGCTTCAACCAAGGGTTTTCATGATCTACTTTCTAACATATAATCTTAGGGGCTTTTCTTAATTCCCTTAATATGGGTTCATACTAAGCTTGTGAATTTATTGAAACATATCCCCCAGAAGTGTCGTAACCAAGAGTGCAGCAAGGCCCGTTTTCGTGCACCAGTTCCCGTTCGAGTCTAGATCAAAGTGGTGTTTTCAGGTTTTACCCCTAGGATACATCTATTCCAGAGCTGCCTCTACCTGCTCGTATCCAAACAGGGATATATTTGTTTGATAAACCACTTACTCAGTACTTACCAAAACTTAGAAATTTTTTTATTATACCTATTCTTGTCTCTAATTATTTACTAGGGTTTTCTAATCCTAATCCCAAAAATAACTAAACCTATCCTCTGATACCAACTATGACAAAACCTGATTTTATTAAAAACTTAAACATGATTTATTAAATAAACTATTCACTTCATACAACATGAAATATCGAGAGGTCTAGTGTCTTTGGGGCTTATTATCATTACATAACAACTTAAAACATAAAATACAACACCTTTATTGAAATCTTCTTTTACATGACCACTACATTCCCTCGTACTTAGCATTGCATGGGATAACCTAAGGACATGAATAAGAAAAGGGGTGATCTATAAAGCTCCATAAGGGAATAAACACGGAATACATGAGGATTAAAATACATGTTAGACAATAGGCATATAAATATAGCACAAGATAAACATGAACATAAAGGAATGATAAAGCATGATAATCATAACATGGAAAAGTGACAACAACACTTAACATGGAATTAGCATGAGCCAAGGCTCATTGCACATGGAGCATGAGTAAATTCTCATTGCACATGAAACATGAGTTAACCCTAATTGAACTTGCATTAGAATGAGTCAATACTAATTCCACATGATATATCATGATACTATACTTTACCCAATGCATTGGAGCGCTATAAGGGAGCACCCTTCTTAAACATTTCAATTCATGCATAAGTGTGCCACACGGATCCTAAAACATGGATTCATAACACATAATCATTTATTCCACGATGAAGTAATGTGTAATTAATACATTAAACTTTATAATCTATAAGTAAATGTACATAAAGGTGAATACCCTTGATGGAGAAATGGGCATGGTATTCACTACACAATGGCATTGGATTAGAAAATCGGTGCGATTTCGGCAGCGTAACGGCGTGACATAAGAATTCATAAAAATGGTTGATGAGAGAGAAAGGGGCTCCTCATCATATTTTCATGTAATAGAAATTAAAGAGGTCATATCGATACATGTCCCAAAAATTTTAATCGAATTTATATTCATGATACAAAAGTATTGCTTGAATGTAAATTAGGAGAGAGAAGTTCCTTTCTGAATTTCGGCATAGTAACGGGTGTACATGGGAGGAATTTAATGAGGGAGAAAGGTGTCTCCTATAACTCAAACATAAATAGGAAAGTATGAGGGAGTTTTGAAACCATACCCCAACATTCATAATTGAAATGAAAATGGAAAAACAACTTAAAGAAAATTGGACAAAAAAGAGAAAGGAAGAAAAAACCCTTACTTGAAGTATGCTTCCACAAGCTTGAGAGAGGCCTAAGAGAGACTTATTAGGAGAATGGGACACCTTGGGAGGATTCTAGAGAGAGTAGGTAAGAGGTTGGACGAACTCCAAAGGCTTTGAGTAAGGAGGACGTGGGAGATTGGGTGGGTTTATATAGGAAGGGTGAGGAAATTCTTTATTATTTAGGTTTGGGACGCCATGTATTAAATTAATCAAAACCACAAACCATCCTATGGTTATTGCCCATGGTTTTTGGAAATGGGAAGAGGAAAACAATATTTTATAAGGCCAATGTCTTAACGTTTTAATACAATAGGGGTGATTATGTGGAGTTGAGTCACACTCCCATGGAAAACAATTTAAAAACACAATGTGTTTAATAAGTCTTGAAGGGTCCATTAATGATTTGAAAAGTAAGTCAAAAAAACCCAAAATCAAATTATTTTAATGTTTAAACATATATTGGCCGAAAATAAATCTTGTATAATTTTATAGCATCACTATTGGGTCATTATGATGTCATAAAAACATTATATATTTAAACAGTATTTAATTTTTACCCAAAAAATTGGTTGTCTCAGAAAATTATGAAAAATTCACCGTTGGATAATTTCGATGTCCTGATTCCATAAATAAAATTTATTTTATCTAAATAATTTTCTAAATATGTTAATTTTTACTTTTAAAATAAAAACTGACATTTATAGAAAATTCACGGGTTTTGACAAAAATGGCTTCCTAACCTTAATAAAAATTACATTTGCATTCATAAAATTATATGATCATATATATATAATAAAATAAATTTAATAATATTAATAATAATATTTTTTTAAAATAGTATTTAATTGAAAATTCAATTAATTTAATAAAATATAATTCTTAATTAAATAATAACTAAAAACACTATTTGCACCATAAAAACTATTTACAATATACATTAATGAAAAGAAAGTATATTCATTATTATATACAAAAAAATTAATGTACATGAACATAGTACTAGAGATTTGTTACATAACCTCTTAAAATAGTCGCATAAGACCCAAGGGAAAGGTGTGCGATGGTGACAGACTCTTGGGGGGGCTCGGATAACATCGCTCGAGTAGTAATTTCAATCAACTTCCACTTTTCCCGTAGATGGTCTCGTTCGATCTTGACATGATGAAGATCAACTTGGTCTTGGTCAAGAGCGAAGCCCAAGGAAGCCACCTCTTTTCTATGCTCTGATAAATGGGCTTCGTACGAAGCAATTATACTGGACGAGTCCATCACTTATTTTGTCTGAGTAAATTGGATTTGTTAAATCCCTATATTTATAATAATCATGTGATCACTGTTCGACGGCTATAAAAGCAGCGATCACAATTCATAACATAAAACCAAATAAGTTGACATTTTATATAAAAATTTTACATAACGAGACATTTAATTAGATCAAGAGGGTCTTCCATTAATGAATCTTTGGGTCATTACAGTGACACACAAAACAAATCTAGGATTCTTGAATTTCTTTTAATACAAATCTTGTAGTCTGATATTAGATGTAATGTGGTACCCCTGCTATGGCTATAGGTTTTCCTTGATAAATAAAGTATCCCACAGAGTGTTACATATGTCACACAACTTTTGACTCTAACTAGAAGCTTAGCATATACCTTAGACGGTACAAAGACACACCCATGGGTACATAGTCATGGAAGTTCCATGAACTCCGACACAAACTCAATCATGCTAGGTGTACATGGGGAGAGCGGTGTAGATGGAGAAAGTGAGGAGAATATTGGATCATACATGCCATGTACTCTGACATGGGCATGAACACAGACATGCTTCGAGTTATATAGGCATGAGGCTTGTTACATTGGTAGAACCAGGTGCCCAAGATACATGCCATATACTCATAGTACATGTCATTTACTCCTCTAATCATGGATTAGATCCCTTTTCCTCTTCATCTTCGACAAGTTTAATTAAGGTTCATACCCTGGATCCATTCAATGAGGGTTAGTATAGAATAATTTCCTACACATAGGATGGGTTTCACTTTAGTGGTACCTGTTGGATAGAGTTCTTGGAATCCTTATATGATGCCAGGATTCAGATCCTTTAGCATTGTCTTTCTGTAGGTGGAGTTCTTGGTATCTTTATGAAAAATATTATGGGGAAACCTATGATCTACTTTTTGGGTAATTTCAAATTGAGTTTTTGGTATACCCCATGGCCTTGGATGTGATCCTCATATGTGTATCATTCTTTTAATCATTCATATTTATACATATTACAATATGATCCTATAATCGGTGCTTCTCAAATAGATGACATTATTTCTACAAGAATCATGGGGTGTGTTCTCCCACAATGAGTGATATTTGGATCCTTTGGGTTGGAATCCTATGCCAGATTTATATTTGTGACTTTATATTAAGACTGTGTTTATTTTTTGGGTATATCTAGATATTCTTGTTATACGTGTTGGGGACATATGTTTTTTGGATCTAACCACTACTATGGTTTTTACATGCTTAGTGATCCTATGGTGACTATTGACACCAAAATGTGGGGAGGAGAATAAGACGCATACCCGAGAGCTGCCTCGCAATGCCGATTCGTGGAGAACCGGTCGCACCACGCTGCCGTGAAGAAAGGAGGCGGTAACGCTCTGTGGACGCCCTTGACATTTGTGACCCTCCATGAAGCAGGGAGGCAGTAATTCTCCGCAACCACTCTTGAAGTTCACGACCCGCCATGAAGAAAGGAGGCGGTAATTCTCCGCAACCGCATTTGACATTCGCGAGTCGCCGAGAAATCAAGGAGGTCGTAACGCTCCACGAACCCATTTTATATTCGCGACGCGCCGCAGTGAAAAATAATTCCTCTTAACACTGAGGGCACACTACTTTGTGATTCCTCTCCCATATAAATACCGGCCTCCCCCCCTAGGTTCAGGAGGCAGACAATCCAACCTTTCCACTTCCCAGCTCTCGAATCGCAAAGCACCCTTCTGCTTTGCAAACCAGGAGCTGTGTGAGGTACTTATGCTCTGCGAAGTGCCTCTCCTTTGTCTCTTTTTGATCGCCTCTTTCGATAGGGACACCTGTCGTAGAGCTTAAGGGCCTCTATGAAGTAAGGGGATCCTCCGGGGGACCTGAGTCGTCTCAGAGAATTTATGCTTCGCGAAACACCCTTTATGTACACATGAACCACATACCAAGGTAGGGTCACTGTACTTCGTGAAGCACATTGCTTCATGATGCCTTGCTTCGCGAGGCACCTTTGATCAGTAAGGAAGTGCTCCACGAATCCATTTCCACTTCGCGAAGCACCTTCAATATGAACCTTTTTCCTATGATTAGGATGAGGAACCCCAATTTGCGATCCACATCCCATCACACATACCATTCACTAAGCGGAGCAGTAGAGATTCACAAGTCCCATACTTATGAACCCCTAGGATTTTAAATTCCTTTTCCCATGAGACCCTCTCGATTTTCACGATGTGACTTCAAAGTCCCTTGGATGATACTACCCATTGCGTTGCTTCACCTCATGCTTCTCCTCATAGGCATGCTAATGGATATTGCTTCTTCTCATAGCCACGCTAACGTGGACCCCCTGATGGTTCTCTCCTTGAAACCCCCTAGTAATGGCTTTGCCTATCCCCTCTCTACACCAAGGAATAGAGGGTACCGGTTATGTATATCCTAGGGGTTCGGAGAAAACCCACTTCGTCCGAGCTGCAGGACGTTAAACTACCAATGACCATCGTCCTAAGTACAAGACTTTAAACTATGACCTCGCCTCGTGCCTCGCACATGGGGTGCCCCCACCATGGACACTCTCCACACCAACTGGTCTCCACGAGTATGATATCTTCCCTCACATGGGATGATATCCTCCTTATCGGAGTGGAGTTTTTCCGCGGCGAAAGAGAAACCACCCTAGTGTGAGACCCTAGCTTTTCTTTCTAGAGGCAACATCCCTGCTCCTCATTTCTTATTCGATCCTAAGGACCAGGGGGAGGGGGGGATGGACACCAGACCCCTCCTTTATTTGGAACCAAGTACCCCTCCTGATGGGATTTTCCACCATCAGGCCTCCATCCTGGAGTAAGTCCCAACCTCCACTGGCCGCCAACCACGCATAAGCACCTGTTTTCTCTTTGGGATACGATCCCGTGTAAGCCCCACTCCACTTCCCACAGACACAACGTTCGCGACGTGATCATCAGTTCTCTTATATCTCTTATTTCTGACACCGAGCATGAATATCATGGGCTTAGAGTGAGCACCGACCATGAAATATTCCTTGGGCTGCCTCAGAGCATAAGGCCCAAATTCCACCACCTGAACTACGAGGTCTTTGATCCTTTCCAAGGCAGGGTATGTAGGAAGCCTCCATGAGGTTCAATCCCAGCACCTGATCATTCTGACCACCTTCATGTCGGTTCACCAGAATCCTAAAAACTACAAGGACTTTGATCCTTGCCAAGTTTGGGTATGTAGGAAGCCTTACAGAGGTTCAAGCCCACCATCCACCTGGGCCCCAGGTCCACCTTCATGTCGTTTCGTCGATACCACTTGAACTTCGTTTTCTTTGATCCTTGCTAGGGCAGGGTATGTAAGAAGCCTCCTTGAGGTTCAATCCCACCACCCATCATACCCTAGGTCCATCTTGATGTTGGTTACCTACCAGCTGAACTACAGGGTCTTTGATCCTTGCTAAGGCAGGGTACGTAAGATTCCTCCCTGAGGTTCAAGCCCACCACCCATCGGACCCCCGGTCCACCTTCACGTTGGTTCGCCAACACCACCAAAACTACATGGTCTTTGATCCTTGCTAAGTCAGGGTACATAGAAAGCCTCCATGAGGTTCAGTTTCAACAACCATTGGACCCCAGGTCCCCCTTCACGTCAGTTCCCACCCATCTGATCTACGGGGACTTTGATCCTTGCTAAGGTAAGGTATGTAGGAAGCCTCCCTGAGGTTCAATCCAACCACTATCCATTTGTCTCAACCATATTCATGTTGGTGCACCAACACATTGGGCTACCTCAGATCGTAAGCCCCAAATATCCCCATATCTAGGAACTACGAGGACTTTGATCCTTGCTAAGGTAAGGTATGTAGGAAGCCTCTCCGATGTTCATGCCCAACACCCCGCAGTTCCAACCCACTTAGCGTTGGTCTGCCCCCATCCTGCATGACGTTAAAATATGGACCCTTTTCAGTGGTAAGCTATTGTCACTCCATTCTGCGGTAAGCTGATGGAACCCCAATCGGCAGTAATCCATTTTTCAGATGAACTACGCGGACTTTGATTCCCTGTCATGGGGATACGTAGGAAGCCTCACCAAGGATCAAGCCCAAAACCATCATCATACTCATGGAGGTACCATCCCATTCTCCATCCACTTCATTCAACTACTCCATCATCCATCCTGATTCTGAACCGGGCCACCACATCCCAGTGGAATCATGCCACCTCATACCCCATTCCCCTTAATAGTATGCGGGAAGCCAACCACGCATTGGCCCCAATATCAGTGTTCCCTCCGGGGGTTGCACCCATCTAATTCACTCTAGTCAGTGTTCTGATCAGCCCAATACATCTCTTCTAGATGTTAAACTTGCGGCATACCCTGTGTTAAACATGGGAAGTTGAGGAAAACCTTAGATACATGCTCATGGCATATGATTCCCCACATTCGATGTGGGATGGCTCGGGCTTCGGATCCCTCGAGAAGACCTATAATAAGGGACAGAAGACAGACACGCCAACCCCCAGCATCTAGATATGCCAGTGATGCCCAACATGACTACTCCCCTAACCAAAGGTTTCTACCCTCACCGGACCCCTTGGAATGTCCTGATATAAGCAGTGTAATTAACTGGCGTCGATGAAGATATAGCACTGGGAATAGTTTCACGAACAACATCTTAAGTTAACAAGGGAGTCATGGACTGGGTAACGAGTTCCGAGGAGGAATCCACGGAAGGAAGAACCAACATCCCTTCATATTGTTTCAATCAAGGAGAAGGCATCCCTGAATAAGGAGAGGATTCTGCCCACCTTTGGAAAGTAAGAATGCGGGGCAACAGCTGCGCGTCCTCTACAGACAGATGTGTGCGCCCGGCTGAAAGCGTTGGAAACAGAAATTGTGAACACAATATGATGTTCTTATCCTCAATATTGAGATTATTAGTGCTCGGGGAATCAATGGATTGATGTGTCATCGGATCCCGCTATCCGACGTAGGGTCTTTCTAAGAAAATATTGGGCCTAGCGTGAAACTCACCAAAAGTTGGGGTAGTAGAACATTAGAAATACCATTATGTGACAATGTCAGCGTGGATTCCTATTACCGGGCATGGAAGATGGGATGGTGTTGGGGCATTAGTCGTCAATTCCTTTTCCTTGTAGCACTGAGGAGTTCCTCTCTCTACTTCTCAAGAATCAGGTTGCTGCACCGGGGATGCAATCACTGTCTGCCCGTCAATGTAGGGGAAACGCTTATACGTCCATTCCACGTGGCTTCACCTCTTCCATGACGGCCTCTACATCTATGACCATGGGGCACACACGCCCCGTCTCCCAGTACGATGTCATTCAACAGAGGGTAATCAATGAACTTGTGCGTCGCTACGAGGAGGATGGCATAATCCCAACCTAGGATATGGCCCACCTAGATCTGGAGGCATCCGCGCCTCACCATCAACGCCTCCCCCGAGGGCCACGTAGGTATCCATTTCTTCCTACCCCGACATACAACCACTTTGGGTGCCTGTCCCAAGAGCTCCTTAACGACTCTCTGCCTTACGCTGATGAGGTAGGTGACGTCCGGCCCAGCCCAGTCAGAGTCCCAATCCAGGGGCTCCCATCTAGGGCTCCCAACCAGTCGCGTCAACACCACCACCCAGTCTTGCTAGAGGAGGAGTCGATACGCTATGTACCTATGCCATCGGCCCCAGTTCGTCCAACCTGATGCCAGTGTCAGGCACAAGTTGAGGAGGATGCCTTCCAAGTGGCGTTAACGTTGGCAGCTACTGTGGCCCGAGTGACCACTGACGCATATCGTCAGTCCCCAGCATACAATAATCATGGGCGCCTATACGCCCAATCGGAATCGAGGATCCTACCACCCCACAGGCAGGATGGGTTGAATCTCTTGGCCGCTGGCATGAGCAGTGGTCACCACGAACCGACCTGCAGTGATGCCACCCCATACGGAGGTCCTCCCCATACCACTACCATAGAGAACATGGGCCTTCCCATCTTCAGGGCTAGTCATATAGGTCCACCCCCAATCTGAGTGAGGGCCTTCCCTGTGACGGTGCCACTTGGCATGGAAGCCTCTCTCGTGCCCATTACCCTGGGTATGGAGTCATTCCCCCTACCCCGATTACTGGTGGAGGGACATTTCCCATCCGGTCTCTCTCCAACTTGGGGATCCTCCCCATGTCCTCTCAAGAGCTGGTGAAGGTCCTCCCCACCTCGGAAACCAGAGGGGTGAGGGCCAGCCTCACTCCACCTGCACCCAGCATAGAGGTCCTACTCGTGTTCATCTAGACTGGTACAAGGACCCTCTTCGTATTGAGGTCTCCAGGGAAACTAAGTGTGGAGGTCCTCCCCATGCTCCTTCCAGTCCCAACGGAGGTCTTACACTCTCTAGTGCTATCCATGGAGGTCCTCCCCAGGTCCCCTTTGACAGTAGTCTCTGTGCTCCTTGCACCCCAACTTTCTCAGGTGGAAACCCTCTCCGGCCTAGCACCAGTGCGACCAAAGGACCCCACGTCAGAAATCATCCTTGTCCCGAGGAGCCACCCAGGGGTAGGAAGGCAGGTTATTTCCACCATAAGACAAATTCTGAGAAGGTCTAGACAGAGATCAAACCAGTCCACTTCTAAGACTCTGAACTGGTGTACGACTCAGTATGGGAACCCTCCCCTCACTCATCCGAGTAAAGGGCTGAGGCAGGAACAATGCACATCAGCCTAGTACTCCCAAAATGCAAGGACAATAGGATTATCGCCTACCTTCGCTGGTATATCCAGAAGGATGAAAATCAAGCGACCCCATAGGTTATGGTCGTGCAATCACCACCATCGTCACAGGAACCGCTCTCTACCTCCACAAGAGATCACAGAGAGCTATTATGGGGAACAATGGCAGGCGAGCAGCATCATAGTGGTATGCCTCAGTACTACTTCCAGTTCCTCTACAACCCCAGTTGGCGAGTGTGGAAATCAAGGTCCAGACCCTGAATATGAGTCGAGGAGCTTCTGGAACATCCTCACAGCGGACCACTTCCCCGAGAAGTTCTGGCCAGTGGAAGCGCGGAATTTCTGTGTACTGGAATCCCTCACCCTAGAGGAAGTTGAGTGTTTCTGCTACACCCTCTGGGTGACACATTTCAGTCTTCATCACCAGTGAGTTGTTTACCCCAGGAGCTAAGCACATTTTGAAGACATCAGCGAGCAGTGTCGTCTGGTCGAGTTGGTCGCACTCCCAGTGGTCTCGCACCCCAAGTCACCAGGTCTTCTTGAGGTCCTCCAGCAGCAATGTCTTTAGAGTATCAAGATACTCCGCAAAATTATTATGGAGGGTGCCCCCACATGAAAATTCGTGGTTGGGGGCAGTATGTTACCATCCTCTTCTGTCTTATCCTGCGGCAGCCCTACTCGCAAGGGGATATCGAGTATATGCCCCCAAGAAGGGTCACTGTCAAAATTACCGACATAGTGGACGATTGGATGAGATGGAGCTTCTTGGTGGAGACTTACCCTCTGAGGGAGTGCCACCACTATTGGATCCATCAAGAAGGGTGACGCGCTAGCAGAGAAACATACTTGGTCTCCCTACACCCACCGAGGAATTGGTACTCAGCCAAAATTTTGGTAAGGGAAAAGAGGACGTCAGAGCATCCAAGCACTCTAACCCATCTGCCTCAGTGCAGAAGATAAGGGAGGACCCCGAGAAGGCCACGTTGTTCCACAGTTTTCTGAATAGAAGAAGTTGTCCGATGAACTCTTGGCTGAATGTGCTGTAGAGCGACTGCCCAACTATAGAAATCTTAGGCCAGTACAGTAGGGGTAGGAATAACTACCCCTCAGAGAGCTGCCTCAATGCATCCCTGATCATCCTGCCCCCGCAGATAGGGTTATGCCCCGAGCTTATAGAAAAAGGGTGTGGTATGTCTCTCAAAACCCTCATGAATGGCGCAGAAATCCATGGAATTCATCCCAAGTTCCCCCTACTGCCCTGCAGGCCGCCCCACTAGCTGCTCCATGAGCCGCTGAGCCTGTTTACCATGTTGAAGAACCCGCCAACGCACTCGTATTTAGGGATCCCCATCAGGATAGGGACCCGGTCTAGATGAATCTATGGCGGGGCTCATATCCATCCTTGAGGCATTGGAAACACGACAGGTGGAAATCCCACCTGATGGTAACCAATATCCAGCGTGGGTGGATGATATGCTGGAAACTCTGGGTTTCGGGAATACCACCTTCTTCCCCTTTAATGGGACGGGGGACCCACCGTAGCACCTGACCCACTTCAACTCAAGGTGTGGGCCCATGTTAAGGACTCCAACGCAGTAGGAGGCCTCCAAGATCCATGATTTGTTCAGACACTGGGGGGCCAGCATTCATCTGGTACAGCCAGCTCCCCGTCAGATCCTTAACCATCTGGGAGGACCTTCGCATACAATGTCTCTACCAGTTCAGCTCTACTACCTAGAAAACCAGCATAGCAGACGTCTTCAAATGCATTCAAAGGCCTGATGAGCGAGTCGCAGACATTATCGCACGGTGGAAGGGTCTCAAATACTCCCTTGAAATTCCACTGAATCAGGAGCAACTACTAACGATGTGCGTAAGAAATGTCAAGACAGAACTGGTTATTTCTCTGATCACGCAGAACTACCCTGGATGATTTCAAGACTTCTTTGATAAGGCCCAGCGCCTAGAGGAATCCCTACAATAGGCCAGCCAGGCACATCCATTGCACCCTGTAATTCCAGAAAGGAGGGACACCAGAGTCGAGCCCGCCGCGGTGGCCCAAATAGAAGCCCCCATGCTACTAGAAATGCAACCAGTGGCTCCAGCCCCACATAATCGCAGAGGCCCTCCACCTCAGGCACACCCTCTTGGTCAATAGAGTTCTCCATATAATCGGAAGGTGCCCTAGTGGAATGTTCTACCACCGCCTAGGCAGGACAATCAGGGTCTGCCTTTTAGACAGGCCCCTCCAGGTCCTCGACAGGGCCAGGATCCAAGGGCCCCCTTTCCGGACAGGAGAAAATAGACCTACTAGTTCAATGAGAATAAGGTATCTGGTTACTTCCGTAGCTCCCTAGAGTAGGGGATTGTAAGCTTGCCTGAGTGCAGAAGGCCAGAAGAGGCGAATCTCACTGATATCCCAACTACTTCCCCTTAGTCAGATTCCAGGACACACCCTCAAGTAGTGCTATGTGTTCAAATAATGGATTCCAGATCAAGCCGATAACAACATAGTCAGGCTGGGCCCAGCTTCGACACAAGTGGCGGGTGTCTTTGTAAGGTCAGATAGTAGTAGCGACAATGAAGGTGAGTGGCAGTAGGTTTCCAACCATGAGTCCCAGAAGTATGATGACTAGATGGCTATAAAAATGGTCTATCATTCCCATGGAATCATTTGGTCACTCCTAAATCAGCCAGAGCCTTTGGAAGCCACAAACACCACTTCTGCATCATCATCTCAACCTATTTCTTCCCATAAGTGCAGTCATCGGCGGCACAAGGGAAAGCAACGCGCCCCGCTAATTCCATCATAGTCTTGCACTCTCGGTGACATTATGCCCCCGGAGATTGGGATCCCTCCCAAAATACTCCTAGTGGTGGATGACTCTTCAATTGATAGTCAAGGGTATGCGTTAGCTAATACCATGGAGTTGGTAAACCCTTATATGACTCCCGACAACGGGGAGTGCCAGGCAAACCTCCTCATTGTCCCCAGCCGACGCCAATGTCGACAAAGTCGCATCCAGATGGGTCATTGAGGCATGTCAGTTGGCACCTCTAGCTAGGCCTTGCATGCCACTGACACCATACTACAAGCCCATCACAGATCTCAGCACATGCAGCCTCTTCATCCGGTGTCGTCGGGCCCGCCTCCACCACCGTTTGTGCTACTAGATCAGGCAATGATACCTCGACCATGCTGCGACCATTCTCTCTCTGATACAGGACGATCTCAGTCATCTGGTCCTCATCTGGTAGCTACTCTTCATGCTTCAACTAGTGAGAAGTGGGATATACCCAGCACTAGTCAGTCGTCGGTCTAGCTGGTAGGGCCCACCATGCCTTCTATCACAGAGCGGCTTCCTGCAAGCAGAAGTTCGCACCTTCCACAGAATTATGATGTTCTCAAGCACCATTCTGGTATCCCAGCGAGGCTTTCCATCCTTGAATCACTTCTCTTGTCACCAGATATGTGTGAGGACCTTGATGAGGCATTAAGAAGTCCCCTCTAGTTTGAGATGGAGGCAGCAGCTGCAGAAGCCTTTCATGCTGAAGCGTTCTAGGACGCTGAATTAAAGGTCGTCATTTCATTTTATGGAGACAATGAAGGATCCCCCATACAGGGGCACATCTCCCCCCTGTACATCATCTTCCAATTTAATGGCATGGAGGTTTGCAGCTTTCTCGTAGACACCAGCTCCAGGATTAACCTTATCCCGACGTGGACGCTGCGGACATTGGGGTTATCCAAGGATGACCTGACTCCCTATGATTTAGGAACACAAGGATATGACAGGATAAAGTAGACCCCCGTCGGTAAGATCCGTTTGAAGACCCAGTTCAGCGGCCTAGTTTCCAGCACTGAGTTCATGGTTGTCACCCAAGACACCGCGTAAAATGCATTGATGGTCAGACCACGGCTCTACCTGCATGCGGTGGTCCCCTCATTATATCTCCAATGCCTCAAGTACTCCCTTAATGGTCGAGTAGGCATACTCAAAGGTGATACATCTCCTCTTTCCTCTTGTGAAGCCTGCTACCTGGATTCCGACTATAATAAGATCAAGGAAAAATAGATTCAGGCAAGTGAGGTAGAGGCCGCCATGGTTGCAACTGACCCTTGGGACTCTCTGGATGACACCTACGTCTTCCTGATCCCTCAATTGGAGGCCACAACCACCGATATGGGGAAATGATTTGTTGTCTCTAGTACAAGAGGGAAAAATATTCTCAAGTCCAAGTGACGATGGGAAATCACCTCATACTCCTACACACACTAGGCTCAGGTGATTGCGGAGCCTCCTACCCCCGTACGGTATCGGGATGTCCGCCCCATGGCAACGACAGTACGTCACACATGTTTATTTTTCTGGGATGGGATTAATCGGCTCAATCTGACGTGCCACTATTTCTTTGAGATCTTTATGTGTGGCCCCTTGGGCTGAATACTAGAATGGATAAGATCAACTACCTTTATTACTATGGTTTCAGCAGCACGTGAATCCCCCGATATGTTGTCCACTGCTATCAAGGCTGGTACCAGCCTTCCGTAAGGACCTGCCGACCAAGAGGAGGCTTCTCCTACTGCGAATCCATCATCCTCAAGCGAAGAAGAGTATTTTTAGGATTCCCCCCCCCCTCATTTGAAGAAGGCGTTTCCTCCATGGTCGATGAATTGGTACAAGTGAACCATGGTAGCGAGGAAGATCTGAGACCCACATTGATTAGTTCTGCCATGTCCCTCGAGGAGCAGCAGTGGTTCATAGATTTCCTAAAGCATAATAGTGATGTATTCATCTGGAGCTATGACCAGATTCCAGGACTAGATCCTCAGGCATTTGTCCACTACCTCGGTCTCCGTGCAAATCATCATGGGTTCAATAAGCCTCCCAGAAAGATGCACCCTTCTCATGGTGCCATGGTCGAGGCTGAGGTTGACAAGCTCATCAAAGACATATTCGTCAAGGACGTACATTACCCCAAGTGGCTAGCCAAAATTGTGCCAGTCAGGAAGAAGAATAGACAGATCAGGGTCTGCATTGACTTTCGAGACTTCAATTGTCACTGAATGAAAGATGATTTTCCCCTTCCTGTGACAGAATTGTTGATCGATGCTACAACTGGGTTCTAGGCCCTCTCCTTCATGGATGGTTACTCTAGATATAACCAAATCCTAATGGCCCCCGAGGATGAGGGTTCCACATCTTTCAGGGTGACCCAAGGTAATTTCTGTTACTAGGTTATGCTCTTTGGCCTGAAAAATGAAGGTGCCACCTATCAGCGGGCCATGCACCACATATTCAATCCAATCCTCAGGACATTGGTTGAATGCTATGTGGATGATATGGTGGTCAAATCTCTCCAGCACTAGGACCATTTCAAGGATCTTGAGAAAGTGTTCGTCTTCCTCCGTTCCCACCACCTGAATATGAACCCACTGAAATGTTCCTTTGGGGTCACCTCCGGGAAGTATCTTGGCTTTGTTTTTAGGTATTGTGGCATCCAGATCAATCCATAGAAGATCAAGGACATCAGTAAAATTCTTCCCCCAAGAAATATTCAGGAGCTTCGAGGTTTCCAAGGCCACTTTTCCTACATGCGCTGATTCATTGCAAATCTGGCCAGCAAGTGTAAGTCCTTTTCTCTGCTCACGAAGAAAGGATCCACCTACGAGTGGGACGAAGAGTTCTATACTTCAATCGATGAAATCAAGCAGTATCTGCTCTATCCTCTAGTCTTGATGCCACCCGTCTCTGGAAAATCACTAATCATGTATGTGACTTCCTTGGAATGATCTCTTAGGGCCCTTCTTGCCTAGAAGAACAATGAAGGGACAGAAAACAACCTCTACTATCTTAGTCGTATTGTCATCGATACAGATACCGGATACTCTCTCATCGAAATAAGTTGTCTTGCACTCGTATTTGCAATGAAAAAGTCGCGACACTACCTACAGCACCACGAGGTACAGTTGGTGTTTAGGGTAGACCTGCTGAAGTAAATTCTAAACAGCCCCATGTTGACCGACTATCTAGCAAGGTGGGTGGTAATCCTCCAGCAGTTCGACATCAGGTTTGTCCCCCATAAATCTATCAAGGGACATTCATTGTAAGATTTTCTAGATTCCCATCCAACCTCAGTGGACCAGTCCCTAGACCTGGATTTTCCTAACGAGGAAATCCACTCGGTAGATCATGGCATCCCATGTTGGCAGATGCACATTGATGGTGCCTCCTGGAGTCCCACCGGAAGGAGACTCAATGATCTCAGGCTCAATAGAGTAGGCCTTGGTGTTGTCTTTATTACCCCAGTGCAAGCCATTCTTCCATACTCATTCCTATTATCAGAAGGATGTACTAACAATGAGGCAGAGTATTAGGCTCTTATCACTGGCCTCGAGCTGCCCTCGAGATCGATGTGCCCCATTTACATATAAAAGGGGATTCTGAACTAGTCATCAAGAAAGTCAACTGTGGCTATGTCATCAGAAATCCAGAACTCATACCATTGTTAGATGGAACCCTCTAGCTAATGGCCCAGTTTCCATCTCGGTCGGAAGTTACTCATGTCCCTTGATCTCATAATGGTCAAGTCGATGCCCTGGCCGTCTGGGCTACATCACTTGCAAAACCCGAGCAGGATGATCTGATCATCAGGTGTAAAATTGGAGATTCATTGCTCCCATCACCCCAGACTATGACGAAGGCCTACGAGTAAGCCATCTTATAGTCGGAGCCTCCGTGTCAGGACCCCCAGGTTCTTCATTCATAGTGGTTGAAGTGAATCCCGACTAGAGAGCCCATTTTTTCGAGTATCTCCAAAATGGTTTCCTACCAGCTGATCGGGTCGAGCGCGAGTGAATCCAGCACCACACGCTACAGTTTACCCTCTAGAGTGGTCCCAGACTAGAGAAGATCCTCAAAAAATGCGGGTTTTATGGTGTTCTACTCCATTTCATCCGAGGATTCAATATTTCTCAAGTCATGCAGGAGGTTCATGCCGGTTCCGGTGGGGCTCACCAGACTGGGCCGAAGCTGTCCCATCAGATCTAGAGACTAGGATACTTCGGGACCTCCCTGATCCATGACTGCATCAAGTTTTTCAATAGATATCATGCCTTCCAAATTCATGCTAACTTCTTGCATGGGTCTCCATAACCTCTCCACTCCACGAAGTACTCTTGGAATTTTGTGGTATGGGACTTGATGTCGTGGGACCATACCCACCGGCAACATCTCGCCAGTGCAGGATTGTCCTAACCACCAAAGATTTCTTTTTTAAGTGGGAAGATGAAGTTCCGCTCAAGGACGTCAAGGCCCGTTGTATCGTTGACTTCGTGGGATCCAACATCATCCTCTGGTTTGGAGTTCCTCACACTTTCTTCACCGATAATGACACCAATTTCTTAGTAGCCGAGCTGAGGAAATTGTATGTGAAGTACAACATTTATTAGAACCATACCTCCCACTATCACACATAGGAAAATGGGAAGATTGAGGCATTCAACAAAACCCTCTCTAACATTATGCAGAAAATGATTGTTCAGAATAAGAAGAGTTGGCTGGACAAGCTCCCCAATGCCCTTTGGGCCTATCAGACAATGAATCGCAATTCCACCCAGCTGACCCTCTATTCCCTGGTGTATGGAGATGAGGTCATCCTACCCATAGAGATATAGCTGCCTTTGTTACGCAAAGCGGTCTTTAACCAGCAGACGCCAGATAAGGTAGCCAAAATTCATCTGGAAGAATTGGATGCACTTGATGTGAATAGGCTTCGTGCCCTGCACCATCTGGAAAGGCATCAGAATAAGATAGCTAGAGGCTTCCACAAGAAGGTTCGCCTCCTATCTTTCCTTCAATGCAACTTGGAATTGTCCCTCAGGGCGCCAATGATCCCTGGCATGAAACCACCTATGATGGAGACAAAATGGGAAGGACCTTACATAATTCACATGGTTTACCCCAATGGATCATACACCCTGGTGACCATGGATGGTGAGCATATAACCCCTCCCACCAATGCCATGTTCCTCAAGAAATACATTTCCTGAGCCACAGTTGTCCTGCACAACCTTAATCTACCAGTCCCGCATGACCCTAAACTTGTGATGGTCCGACGTGACCATAAACTGTTCGGTCCAGCATGACATTAAACTGTTTAGTCTTACTTGACTTTAAACAATGCATCATCCCACAAGATGTTAAACTGCGCCCTTAGAACTACATATGGCTTAATTCTCATCTGTATGGGATATGTAAGAATGCTCAAGCGTTTCATCTTCAGCCCATCCCCCGAACTCTTCTCTTTGAGTATTTCCCTGGGGTATAGTTCTCTCGGGGGATCCTTACATGATATGGTGTTGGTTTCCTTAGCCCCAATCATACCAGGATTATAATGGTAGCACCATGTGCCCACTCCTCATTCTTTTATCCTCCCACTTCCTCACCGCATGACGTTAAACTGCATGGCCTTCAAGAACTATGTATGGCTTGATCCCCATTCTTATGGGATACATAGAAACGCCCGGACATTTTTTCTGTTGGCCCAGCCCAAATGCCAGAATCTCCCCTTAGGTTAGGACACATGGTGTGGTACATATTTTTTCCTTAATACACGACGAGCTCAACTCGATTCCTCCGTACGTCTCCCTCCCCAAAGATGTCTGCCCCTTTCACCACCATGTTTGATTATAAAATGTATGGGTACAGCTATGATTCACTCACTCCTCTTATTGGGACTCCATAATCTCTCCCATCCAGAAGGGCCCCCAAACGATATGGATGCTCGGCCCAAGGGCTCTCCTACTAATTCAGTCCAATGCCCTCGAGGATGTTGAACAATGAATTGATAAAAATCCCACATTGTGAATATGGTCAGCATTTGACGCTCATTTATTGGTCTCATTCCCGGTCACTATAGGGACGTTGTGTTTCAAACATGGTCAACATCTATCCTATGTTGTTAGGGCCACCCCAAGTTGTCCCATATATTGATTGTAGTGGTTCTTTCTGTCCCATTGTATGTCCAAGATACAAACTCCCATTGGGTGATGCCAGTCGGTAGACCCCTATATGGCAGGGAGAGCTAAATCTGACTCCTTGTTTCCCACACTGAGCTTTGCTCACATGGGCATAGGAGCTGTGATGAGGCAGATACCGCACAAGAGGTTTTATAGAAACCATTAGTCGAGACGCCTAGCCTCAAGCCCCTCTACCTTCTTAGGCCCCAGCCCATGTTCTTACCTGGATTGTACGGTGTGGTATGGGATTATGTCCTCATACACATTAGGTTATTTTCCATGCTGTACACCTCCCTTATTTGGGGTATCTTACTCCTCTCTTCATCCACACAGCAAGACATTAAACTGCAAACTGGTCTGGCCTTTCTGACCAAGGCCCAACCTCATGCCTCTTGGCCTTTTCCACCCCCATCCCATGTTCCTATTTAGGGTTGTACAATGTGGTATGGGATTATTTCCTTATTCACATCTGGTTACTCACCATGCCGTACACCCCCCTCATTAGGGTATCTTACCCCTATGTGTGATTCTAGAACTATGTGTGGCTTGATTCCCATTCTCATGGGATACGTAGGACCACCCAATCATCTCATGTTAGGGTCCAACCCCATCTCTTAGGGGTATTTCTATTATCCTGCCCCCCCCCCCCCCCCCGACCCTCTTTCGGCAATTCACCAATTTCACCAAGGGTACTCTGGTTCAGTGTGTGGAGTGTCAGATTTTACATGGACATGCTTTCACCCATATTTCAGGCTTCGTGTTCCCCTTCATGTGTACTTATATAATCTTCCACACTTGAATGTACCCCCAAATGGTCAGGATTCTAGGCCTAAGGGCTCTCCTACCATTACGGTCCAATTTCCTTGAGGGTCTCAGAAAAAAAATCTATAAAAGTTCCGCGTTGTGAATATGGTCAGCGGCTGACGCTCATTTGTTTGTCCTCATTTCCGGCTAACACGATATGGATGCGGTGTTTCAAACGTGGTCAACAGTCATCCTCCATCGTCATGCCAACCCCATTATGCCCGAAATGTCAATTACATGATTCATATCCTTCTCCACCTCATCATGTCCAAGTAGAACGTCGAAATTCTCAGAAATGTTCCTCAGTGCACATCAACACGTTAAAAGGGGAAATCCGCAATAAGGAAATCATTCAGGGCTCCACCAATTCCCCCTTTTGCATATATTTCTCATATTGCAAATACCTTATCCACCCGTGTTCCTTACACCGAGTTCGACTCACGTAGGCTTAGGGATCAGGTTAAGGTTCGCCTTTACTTGGGACAGTCCCTTCTCCATGGTCCGAGTTCTAAGACCTTAAGTAAGATCTTTTCATAATTTCCCCTTAATAGAACTACACGTGGCTTGATTCTCATCCTCATGGAATACGTAGGACCACCCAAATGTCTAGACTTCAGGTCCAACCCCATCTCTCAGAAATCTCTCTTTCACCTTGACCCCATAGCCTACCCTTTCCCAGGGAGAGGAGTATATGGTTGGAATGGGACAATGTCATAATTCAAGTCAGGTTTGTAATGACCATGCCATTTACCTCTTTCTACCTAGAGTTCTCTGTCCCCTTGTTATATACATGTCTTTTCTAGTCATCCGATCTCATGATGATCCCCTCGATCCTCTTCAGTGATTCATCAATTTCCCCAGGGGTACTCTAGTTTAGCACCTAAAATGTCGGATTCTACCCGGATAAGCTTTCACCCATTTATCAGGCTTCGTGTTCCCCTTCATTAGGGCTTCCATCGCCTTTCACATCAAAAGGGACCCCCAAAAGGCATGGATTCTCGGCCCAAGGTCCCACCTACCATTATAGGCCAAAGTCCTCAAGGGTTATGAGCATAAAATTGATACCAATCCCACGTTGAGAATTTGGTCAACATTCGATGCTCATTTGTTGTTCCCATTCCTTGATAATGCGATATGGATGTTGTGTTTCGAAAATGGTAAACAGTTATCCTCCATAGTCATGCCAATCCCTTTAAGCCTTGAATGTTGGTTACCTGATTCACATCATTGTCCACCACATCATTTCCATGTGACATTTTAGCACTCCTGATAATATCCCTTAGTTCACATTTTCACATTAGGTGGAAAAAGCCATAGTAAAGGCATCATTCAGCGATCCACACTAACTTCCCTTTGACGTGAGTCCTAGGTATTGCAAAAAAAACCCTCATCCTCCCTTGTTTCCCACACTGAGTTTGACTCATGTGGGCTTAGGGATCAGGTTGAGGTCAACGCTTACTTGAAAGGATTTCGCTTCTCCATGGTCTGAGATCTAAGACCATAAACTAAGTTCCCTTTTTGAACTATGTAAGGCTTGATTCCCATCCTCATGGGATACATAAGAACACCCAGAAATCTTGTTTTCGCGTTCAACTCAATTGGAAGCTAGTTTCTCAAGCCCCTTACCCTCTTACCTGTATTTTTGGTCCCTTGGCCCGAGGTTTCTTTCACAGAATCGTGTACGGTATGGTATGGGATTCTGCCCTCGTTCGCGTTCGGTATGTTTTATTGCACCATGAATTTTCCCCCTTCAGCCTCATCTCTTCTACGTTTTTGCCGCGTGATGTTAAAATGCACGCTTGGTCCCATCACATGACCCTATAAGGTGACATTCTTGTCCTAACCGCACGACAAAAAATGTCATTGCATTGTGATGTCCTCACTCAAGTGGAAACCATGTTTGGTATTGGTCACATGCCATACAATTTTTCAACGCCTGCATATGGCTTGATTCTTATAGCGATTTCAGGACATTCTATCCTAGGCCTGTCACTTCACAAAAAAACCATTCACCTTAAAGGACAAACAAGTCACATCAAATACAGTTTTTTTTGTGCGAGGGCCACACCCGCATGCCCCTTTTATCCCTGGCACTGGTACCTTACCATGACAACTCTTAAAACTACGTACAGCTTGATTCTCATTCTCATGAGTTATGTAGGAATGCCTGATCTCTTCCCCCACAGGCCCAACTTAACTCTCGTTTTCAGTCCCATGACATAAAACCTTACCGAGGAACACATGGTAATCTAGACTTCAGGTCCTCATTCATGTCTGGTTTCATAATCACTTTACCATGTGTCCCCTGCACTCCTTAATGATCCATGGTCTAAGCTATATGACCATAATCTGAGACCACTCTGTGTCCTTTCCACAAAACGTTAAACTACCCAGCATCTTCCAGAACTACATATGGATTGATTCCCATCCTTATGGGATACATAGAGACACCCAGGAATTTCTCCTTGGGTCTAGCCCCAGGAATCATAAATCATATTCCTCCTCATTTCCATCCCCTGGGCCTGACCCCTTTTGGGGAACCATGTAACGGCATCTTTTCCCTAAACAAGTTCAGGTTGCCCCATGATGGCATTGAGAACCGACAGCTCCCTTGCCAGAGAGGTCCTATCTAAAATAAGGGATGATCCATGACCAAACAGATACGCCCATCTAATGTGCTCCCACCACAAAAGCATAATTTCGAGTGTTGGATTCTATTCGAACAAACCATCACTCCACATGCCATTATTTGTGTACCCCTTATTAGGACCCTCGTCCTCTTTCATGTCCAAGGGAACCCCCTAATAGTATGGATTCTCGGCCTATGGCCTGCATATTGTCCTAGGCAAATGTTCTGGAAGACTAACAGATGACATTTTGAGTTAGGCCCCATGTTTTGAACATGGAAAATGGTCGGCCCTAATTTTCTATCCCTTGTCCAGGCTAATACATAAAGGATACTATGTTAAAAATGCTGTCAACAGTTATCCTTCATTGTCATGCCATCCCCCATAATGTTCTGAATCCTGGGTATCATGACTCACAGATCACTTTCCCATCTATTTGGATTGATTCCAGTGCCCCCGGCGTTACCCCGTTTGTGCACAAGAGCACACTGGGAAAACTGTAATTCAGAAGTTTTGAGAGCTTCATTCTCCAGTCAGGTCTCTCCCATTTCCTCCCAGAAATATGGACCGGTTGTTCAAACCTCGGATGCCCAAAGCTTGGTTTGCACTCCTACATTTGGATTGGGTGATATGGTGGTCATCCCTTGTTTCTCACATCAGGCCCAACCCATGTGAGATTAGGGAATGATCACTGGATGCTCCATGAACATCATGATGATGCAATAAACCAATGTAAACAATGGAACTCAGGCATTCTATGGAATCAAACAATCAATGAATGAAAGAATGTTTGAGGGTTTTTAATCATTACAATACCCGGGGTCGACTCCCCCCATGGATGGGTTGACCTCTTCAAAAGAACGTAGAATCTCCACCACCCTCTGGCTGGTGGCATCCAGGAGTTTTTGCCGCCTGTTTAGCTCTCACTCCTCCTTGGCAGCGAGGTGGCACAATTCATTGGCCGTAATTTGGGCCTTCTCCAAGTCAGTCCGGATGGTGGTCATCTCCTCATAGGCTCGCTTCATGCCCTCTTTGACCACGGCCGGCTGGGACTTCAACCTAAATATTTTCTCAGATTGCACATTGAGGGAGGTAGAGTGCTCTTCCACCTGATTCTAAAGCCGCTGGACCTCATCTTTAGCCTCCTGGATCATCTTGATGTTTACCGCCTTCCTCCGCTGCTAGCCTACACCAAGGCCATGGTCATACTTCTGAATCATTTCTGCCATGAGATTTCAGATGACCATGTGAGGATGCTGGGAATCCACTCCCCCAGCACACCGTTTTTGCAGTCACATGCGAAGTCTGTCCATCTAATCCAACCAAAGTTCTTGGGTGGTGTCATTGATGAAGTGCATGATCAGCATCCAGGATCATTTTTACAAACTATCATTCAATCATCTTCATCAGAGGCCATCTCATCCCAGTGGGCACGATTGGCTAGCTCATATATGGGGAACACCCCTAGGAACTCTTCAGTAGGGTCCATGCCTAGTGTTTGATCGGGCATGGAAGGACTGGGGTTGTCCAAACGGTCCTCGTCATTGGAACCCACATCAATGATCTCTGGTGAAACCCCACTGATGGTCCCACTGGTGATCGGGAGTGCCACTGTTAGGTCATTTGTGGAATCCACCTCCACGACCACCAACATTCCCCTTGGAAGGACACCACCAGAAGCCCCGAACAACCTCACCAAGGCAACCCACACCATTTGAAGAACTGTACATGACAAAAAGAAACATGGGCGTCAGTAAATATTATTAGTGGATGACAGTCATAAAATTGGAAGAGGGGACTTACAGATATTGAATCCCAGATCTCTCTCTTGGGTTGATGTCGCCGGGACCCTGAAGCGTGGCCCCCCGTATATGGTCGGAAGGTCTAAAAACTCTGGAGGGGTCACCTCAAGTTTGCTAGCCCTACTAGACACAGCAATGGATGCAGGAGATGGTGTAGATATCGAGGGTCCCGCGTCTTCATCCACTGAGGGATGAGAATGGGTCCGGTATATAATACTATCATGCAAGGTTCAGATGCTAACAAGAAGTCCCGAATGACCTCAATGAATGTACCATAGAAGGGGGTTTTAGATTGTTACCTCAAGGGCCTCTGCGAACTCTTCATGATTTGAGTCTTGATCACCAACTTCACCCTCCTCCATCGGGATACCTCTCCCGGCCTCGTCTCCCCAGGAGGACTCTTATGATACTTCCAGCAGGGGGAAGCGCACTCTCAAATCAGCGACCAACAACTATGGAGGAGTAGTGTGATAAAGAAACACATTGACTCAATCAGTCATTGGATAAGGAGCGCCCCGGGAATGCACAAAGTCCTCCAGCTCTGCCAGGTACCGCTACGCCTCCTCCTGGGGCACTTCAAAGCTGGACCAGATAGGGCATATCCCCGGTAAATCCATCTTGAGATGGTTCAGGTGCTGCCACAACTCGGTGGGGCTGAGGAATTTCTTGTTGACTTTCCTGATGTTCCAGGCCTCCGGGAAGACAATATTCTTGGGCATGTAGATATGGTGTAGTAGCTTCCCTAGAGCCTAGGTGGGTATCCTGCAGAATCCTCTCGACAGCCTCCCCTCCAGATGGATTTGTTCTTCTTGAACTAATGGATCTGCTAACACTACTGGATCTATGGCTACTGCCTCCACTTCAACGGGTGCGGGCCTCGCCGCCATGACAGCCCTGCCACCACGGGATGCCCTTGCCGCCTTCCTGCCCCGTGGTCGGGGAAGCTCACCATCATTGACTCGAATGGTTGGCTAGTTTAGCATCTCCCCCGGGTAGGCCACCTTCCATCTCTGGGCATATTCCTTTACCAGTCCGAGGACGTCGGTCGGTGGAGGAAACTCATACTGCATTTTCCCATCTTCTCGCATAAACATGAAACACATCTTCCTCATCATGCAAGGGTGTTGTTCATAGTTCACCTCCAGATAGAACTATGTGGTCATCCTCTACATACACCAGAATTTCCTTGCAAACTGGTGTGGGGTGTACAGCTTACAGAGGGGCTCACGGTCCACCCTCGCCTCCAGGACTCCACCTCGAAAGGACAAGATATTGTCCAGGTGCTCTTCCTTCCCCTATACATCATCATTAAATACCCCCATCGGAAATGAAAATGGGTGAAAATTGAATTCCTCCACCCTCCACAACCGGTTCAGAACCGACAGTGTCGTCAGATTGGATGGAAAGCTCCTAGTGACATTCAGGATCGATTGGTGGAAGTTCAAGCCTGGAGGAGAGATAGGGTTCGGGTATTTGTAAAACCCCCTAATATGTGCTTCTATCCACCCATACAAGAGGTGGAATGTCCCAAATACCCTATGAGGACTTTTTCCCTCGTTGATATGCCACAACACCTTTTACAGTTTGGCAAGCATCAGGATTCCTAGGTTGACCCTTCTTCATGTCGCCAACTTGGATGCCATGATAAATGTGCTCAGGGATACTCCCATGTTGGTATCCCTCACCGGAAGGATCCAACCATAGATGAGAGTCATGATAAACACCACCAACCTGACTATTGGCGGTTTCTTAGTGCTGACACTAAACCCCCAGGTCTTCAACTGGATGTCCTCCAAAATTCACCAGTATGAGTGCTCTTTACTCTGAGCCCCCTTCAGGCATGTCCAAGGCCTCGTCGGAAACTGCCTGTTTTCTAGGAAGTTCAGGATTTGTTTGAACCACCGCCTGATGTGGAAATCCCTTACTACTTCCTTGTCCTCCCTGGGCACAAGATCCATCAATGCCATCGCTTGCTGTGGAATTTTTTGGGATCCTCTCATGCACTCATGATGGGGAGGAATTCTCCGTACATCGCCCCCAATATCGGGACCCCCCGAGATCTGTTGGACATCCCACAAGACGATACCAACCTCCCCATGGTGTAATTGGATGGTATTGGTCCTCGACGACCATCTGATCAATAGCTCTAGCATCATCTATTTTGATTGATAGGTGTGGAATTGAGAGGACCAGGCCACCTCATACAAACCCACTATCCTCACCTCATCCCCAGACTCCTCACATGAGGTTCCTACCAAGTTGGTCCAGGCCCAGTCGTTTGTGAAGTTGCCACCCTAGCTCTGGTCCCATTCCTCGGACCACCCCTTCCTCGGGTTCCTCAAAGCTGCCTTCAGTATCGTGTGGTACAGAGGAGGTGACATCTCCGGCTGCAACGCCTTCCCATCAACGTTATTAAGATTTTTGTATAAGCAATCAGCATTGATGGGTGTTAAATACTCCAGGGCATGGCCATCAGCCACCCTAAGCCATCGGCGCTGGCACGACGTGCTCCTGAACCAGAAAGCTCATTCGTCCCAAATTTCTTTTGGGATGAAGACGTCATCCCTTATCCCAAATCCATACAAAGGAAACCTGTTACACATCGGGTAGTTCTTCTTGCTCTCTGATAGCAGTTCCACCAATGAACTATGGTCCCAGTATCTCCTTACCTACTCCCCATGTCCCAGACTATTTTTTATCTCATCCCTTCGGGCGGAATCTGCAAGAACCCCCTTGGTAGCTTCTTGGTGCTCCATTCGGTTTTAGAACATGGATGATTTTCAGGTTTGTTCGCGAAGCTCATTCACCGAGAGCGTTCGTGAAGCCAGTTCATGGAGAGAGTTCACAAATCCCGTTCGAGGATTCCTGCTCACGCCTTCATGCATGAGATCACAAAGTGTTGTAGCATAGACAAAAACTCATTGTGCACTGTAAAGCGAAGACCCGATTCGTGGAGAGAAGTCACGGAGTACGCGGAGCTTCGAAAACCAAAAGCGCTAAATTCCAAAATTGCGGAGACGAGAAAAGACAAAAGAGAGTTCAGGTCCCCTATTTAGAGGTGAGGGACCCTTGGAGATTCATGGCGTGTCCTGACCGAAGCCTACTTTGCAGCGCGCCCGGCCAGAGCTTTGCTTTCCCGCTTGGCTAGCCCTCTTCGCAAGGTAGCTTCACGATAGACCAAGGATTTTGGCGATTGAAGCTCAAATTTCAACCCTTGACTTCTTCGAAGCCTCATGTCTGAGGGGGGGCATTTGTTGACACAAGAAATGTGGGGAGGAAAAGAAGACACTTACCCGAGAGCTTCCTCGTGAAGCCCATTCATGGAGAACCGGTCACACCACACTACCACAAAGAAAAGAGGTGGTAACTCTCCACGACCTTCCACGAAGCCAGGAGACGATAACACTTCGCGACCTCCCTTGACATTCGTGACCCACCATGAAGCAAGGGGGCAGTAATTTTCCACAACTACATTTGATGTTCGCGAGCCACCACAGAGCAAGGAGGCGATAACACTCTGCGAACGAATTTGACATTCACGACGAGCCGTGGAGAAAACAAATTCCTCTTCGCGAAGAGAGAGCGCTACTTCGCGGCGCCTCTCCAATATAAATACCTAACTCCCCCCAAGTTCATGAGGCTGAAAATCCAACCTTTCAACTTCCCAGCTCCCAAATCACGAAGCACCCTTTTTCTATACAAACCATGAGTCGTGCGAGGTACTTCTGCTTTGCGAAGTGCCTCCCATTTGTCTCGTTTTGATCCCCTTTTTCAAGAGTGATGCCTTTCGTAGAGCCTAAGGGCCTCCACAATGGAAGGGGATCCCCAAGGGGGCCCGGGTAGTCACAGAGAATTTATGCTTCGCAAAACACTCTTCATGTACACATGATCCACATGCCAAGGCAGTGTCACTATACTTCGCAAAGCACATTGCTTCACGATACCTTGATTCACGAGGATCCTTTTCTCCGCAAGGTAGCGATCCACGGATCACTTTCTAATTCACGAAACACCTCCCATATGCACCTTTTCTCTATGATTAGGCTGAGGCACCCCACTCCGTGAAGCACACCCCTTCGCATGTACCCTTCGCTACGCGGAGCAGCAGAGCTTCACAAGGCCCCTGCCTAAGAACCCCTCTTCTTTGAAAATCCTTTTCCCATGCGACTCTCCAGATTTTCATGATGTGATTTCAAATTCCCTTGGACGATACTTCCCGTTGCATTTCATCACATCATGCTTGTCTGCATAGTCACTCTAATGGCTATTTCTTCTTCACATATCCACTCTAACGTGGAACCCCTGGTGGTTCACTCCTGTACACCCCCAATCCATGACATTTCCTGTCCACTCTCTGCACCAAGGAGAAGAGGGTACCGGTTATGTATATCCTAGGGGTGAAGAGAAAACCCACTTCGTCCGACCTGTTGGACGTTAAACTACAAAGCACCATATTCCTCAGTAAATTACATTAAACTATGATCTCACCCTGTGCCTCGCACACGAGGTGCCCCCACCTTGGACACTCTCCACGCCCACTATTCTCTGTGAGGATGGGATCTTCCCTCAAAGGGGATGATATCCTCTTCATCGATGTGGTGTTTTCCCATAGGGAATGGCAAACCACCCTGGTGTAATCCCCTAGAATTTCTTTCTAGATGTTGCATCCTTGCTCCTCCTTTATTGTTCAGTCCCAAGGACCATGGGGGAATGGACAACGGACCCCTCCTTTCTTCAGTACCAAGTCCCTCTCCAACTGGGCTTTGCCGCCATCAAGCCTCCATTTTGGAGTAAGTACCATCCTCCATGTGCCTCCAACCACGTTTAATCCCCTATTTTCTCTTTGGGCGGCGATCACGTGTAAGCCCCACTCCACTTCCCATGGACGCACCTTTCACCATGTGATTGTCTGGTCTCTTCTATCTCTTGTTTCTCACACCGAGCATGACTCACATGGGAATAGAGTGAGCACCGACCGTGACGTCTTCCTTGGGACACCTCAGAGCATAAGCCCCAAATTCAACCACCTGAACTAAGAGGACTTTGATCCTTTCCAAGGCAGGGTATGTAGGAAGCCTCCATGAGGTTCAAGCCCAACACCCGTTCATTCCAACCACCTTCACTTTGGTTCACCACACTCATCTGAACTACGAGGACTTTGATCCTTTCTAAGGCAGTGTATGTAGGAAGCCTCCTGATCGTACCATGATTCACTATTTCATTTTCACCGTTACACCACTGTGCCAAACATATTTTGTATTAAAAATTATAAAAATATTATCAAATTGTGCTTCATGTTTGATTCAATAATTTTTTGTTTGTCACTGTTAAATAGTTCAATGGCCAGCGGCTGGAGCACTTCCATGAAGCCATTCCGGAGTCCCCAATGGAGGAACTCCATGTTCAAGAATCGGTCTATGAATAACACTCACCAGGTTTTATCCTTCCTTCCCACAGTCTCTTTTATTACAGTGAGGACACTACATTCTCTAGGTGTGGGGGGGGGGTGGATACATTCCTGGGTTAGTTAGGATTTTTCATCATTTTCTCCTTTTGTTTTCTCTTTTTGTCCTTCTTTATGGTATTTTTATTTTCCCCATCAACAATTTCGAAATTCCATGATGTGGCGACCATAAAGTGGGGAAAGTAAAAATACCATAACGAAGGCTAAAAAGAATATTTGTATGAATTTAACATCAGGGAGTGATTTTTAGTGAATTGGTTTTCTGTCAATGATATAAATGGTTGTATCTATGTGAAACCTTTGAGATGATTGATGCCCATTGTGTGAGTAGTTTTTGGGAAAAATGTGTCACTAATATCTCCAAAATTGTTTGCACCAAACCAAAAAGTGTGATTATTTCTTACTTAATATAAGGTAAATATATGTTGGGTTAATATTTTTCAGCTTTAAATGATATTTCCATACGTTCGTTCCTTATCCGATCAGTTTCATTACTGTACCAGATTGACCTATGTGTGTGTACCTAATGTCTGACTGTTGTACGCCCTCAAAAAAAATTGTTGTGTCTTGGGAAGGTCAAAAACCACTCCTCCTCAACCTTTTATCTTGTTATAACTATTTCAATTAGTGTCGTGATGAGATCAAACAAGGGTTGAGAGATGAGTGTGAGATTTGTTCCAATTGCAACTTCAAAAAAAAATGAGGGGAGTGATGAAATGTGCAACATATGGGGATATCTAGGTCGAGAGCTTATGGTTTGACTTCTGGGAATGCTTAAATGAGTGGGTCTTGAAATATGATTGCAAAGGATGTAGGACAGGTTCGGTGACAAAATCATTTAAGCTGAAAAATGTTAAAATAACATATATTTATTGGATAGCAAGTGGAAAGAATAGAATGGAATGGTTTTCACACACACACATGGACAGTTAGTGTCATGATTTACTTCTGAATTCCTTTCTCAATTGGGTATCAAGATCCTTTTTGAATTTCACTATGATATGATTTATGAGACATCTTTTTCTATTTTCACTAGGAAGAACTCCTTGGTGTGATTCGTGCATTGATCAATTTACTTTAAATAAAATTCCCTCAAATGATAAATCTTCAGGATGTTGTAAATATATATATATATATATATATATATATATGCATCATTGTATTTGGATATGTGACCTTGCCCAGGAGTGCAAATGTTTAGGTGTGGGGGTGTGATCGTACCACGATTCACTGTTTCATTTTCACCCTTACACCGCTGTGCTAAACATATTTTGTATTAAAAATTATAAAAATATTATCAAATTTTTCTTCATGTTTGATTCAATAATTTTGTGTTTATCACTGTTAAATAGGTCAATGATACTTGTTTTGAAAATTACAATGTAGGTGGAGGTGATTTGGAGGGCCCTTGATGAAGTGAAAGAAAAATGGGCCAAAATTGCATGGATCCATGGACATCAGTCCACTGTTTTGAATATTACACAAAATCTGTGAATCCAAATGGGATGAAATTGTGCGGACCTGTCCAAAATGAAATATTCTACATTTCATATTAAGTAACCCAATCCTGATTCGGCTTTTATGGGGCCCGTCCGAACTGATCTGTCCAAGCCACCGAATTTGGATCAAGTCAAATGCGGTGTTATGTATTTTATCAATATATCAAGGTGTAGTTGTAAAAACGGTGCCAAACCTTCGGTGGAGACAGTCAAGCGGTAGGGATACAAATTTTCTATCTTCTCCAAAGAGAGATAAGACTGTATGAAGTCCGAAATGCATCGTGCAAGTGGATTGATGAAATCTGTGTGCCCAAAACCACCTCCCACATTTCCTATAAAACGGCACCTTGGGCTCCTCATTTGTAACTTCGGCCAAGGAGTGAAGTGCTGAAAATTTGGAGTCCTATAGGAGTCTCCTAATAACCTTGGAGGTTCTGGAGGCCCCTATCCTCATAGGGGGATCAACAATGAAGGAGGAGTTCAACCTGTGCTTCCTCCTCCTCCCGATGTCGAGCTAAAAGTTGGGTGTTCGTTGTGAGGGAGCTACACGCATGTCAAGGGAGTTCTGATGCATACATTAGCTAATAGTTTGGAGTAATTTGGGTGTTTAAACATTTAATTCCATTTATCTTATTTATTTCAGATTTGAATGCTTGATTTGATACATGTGAGTGATATGCTCTTAATTTCTACCCGATCGGTGTGAGGTTTTGAGTGCGTGACTTGTGTTGTTCCGATTGGACATCACAAGAATCCTTTTCATACCCAACTTATTTAGATTTCAATATGATTTGGAAGCTCTTCTTCCATGCATAAGTACTGGACCTTGACAATACGATTGTTACGTCATGGTTTGGTCCTTAAAGCATTGAAATAAAAGCTTAGGAATTAATCGGGATTCCAATTAACTCCAACCAAAGAATTACTTTAAACCCAAGATGAATCTCTATGAACAATGAACTTGATATGTGTGTAGTGAAATCACATCGACCCTTTTATCTCATATTTCTCAAAATCCACTTGGTCAATCATCTTTTACGCTATTTCAACTAAGTCATTGTTTTAAACTGTTTTCAAAACCACCCCCTCTCTTAGTCATTTTTATTAAAAATACACACTCTAAACCTACCAACGCTCCTTGAGAGACGACCTGGGGTTTACCCTAGACTATAAATCAACCTTAAAAATATAATCAATTTGACATGTCACGACAGCACGATCACCTCCCTAAGGTTCAAGCCCACCATCCACCTGGGCCCCAGGTCCACCTTCATGTTGGTTCTCTGACACCACCTCAACTATGTGGTCTCTGATCCTTGCTAAGGGAGGGTACATAGGAAGCCTCCTCGAGGCTCAATCCCACCACCCATCGGACCCCAGTTCCATCTTCATGTTGGTTCCCAACCACCAGAACTATGTGGTCTTTGATCCTTGCTAAGGCAGTGTATGTAGGAAGTCTCTCCGAGGTTCAAGCCTACCACCCATCGGACCCCAGGTTCACCTTCACATCGGTTTGCCGACACCACCTGAACTACGTGGTATTTGATACTTTCTATGGTAGGGTACGTAGGAAGCCTTCACGAGGTTCAAGACCAACAACCATTGGACCCCTGGTCCACCTTCACGTTAGTTCCCACCCATCCGAACTATGAGGGATTTGATTCTTTATATGGTAAGGTGCGTAGGAAGCCTCCCTGAGGTTCAGGCCCACCACTATCCATTGGTCTCGACCATCTTCACGTCGGTGCACCAACACTTTTTTATGCCTCATAGTGTAAGCCCGAAATGTCCCCATATCCAGGAACTCTAAGGAATTTGATCCTTTCTAAGGTAAGGTATGTAGGAAGACTCCCCGAGGTTCAAGCCCTACACCCTGTAGTTCCAAACCACTTCACATCGGTCCGCCCCCATCCTGTATGATGTTAAACTATGGACCTCTTTCAGTGTTATGTTGTTGTCACTCCATTTAGCAGTAAGCTGTTGGAACACCAATCGGTGGTAAGCCATCTTTAGATGAACTACACAGACTTTGATTCCCTGCTACGTGGATACGTAGGATATCTCTCTAAGGCTCAAACCCAAAACCATCGTCATCCTCATGGTGGTTCCATCCCGTTTTCTATCCACTTCATTCAATCGCTCCATCATCCATCCTAATTATCACCTGGGCTGCCACATCCTCGTGGGATCATGCCACCTCATAACCCAATCCCCGTCAACAGTAACCGTGTATCCAACCATGCGTTGGCCCCAACATTAGTGTTCCCTCCGGGGGTTGCACCTATCTGATCCACTCTAATCAGTGTTCTAATCATCCCGATCCATCTCTGTTGGATGTTAAAATTGCGACATATCTTGTGTTAAAGATGGGAAGATGAGGAAAACCTCAGATATATGCCCATGGCATATGATTCCCCGCGTTCTATGTGGGATTCCTCAGGCTTCCGCACCCTCGAGAAGCCCAATAATAAGGGACAAAAGACAGACACGCCAACCCACTAGCATCCAGACATGCCCTTGATGCCCAACGTGACTACTCCCCTGACCGAAGGTTGCTGCCCTGACCAGAACCCTTGGAATGTCCTCATAGAAGCAGTGTAATTAACTAGATCCCCTGAATATATGACGATGGGAAGAGTTTCACAAAAAATATCTTAAGTATAAAAGAGTGACCCAGACTAGGCAATGAGTTCTGAGGAGGAAACCATGGAAGGAAGAACCAATATCCCATCATCTCATTTCAATCAAGGAGAAGACGTAATTGAATAAGGAGTGGATGTCGCCCGCATTTGGAAAACAGGAACGTGGGGCAACAACTGCGCATCCTCAAAAGAAAAAGGCGTGTGTCCTAAAAAATGCATCGGAAACAGTGACCAAATAGGAATTTCTATACTCTCAAATTCATAGTATCCTCCAACATGTATTATGTATTATGCAGATTGTCAACCTTTTGACGGAGTCCTAGAGGGACCCAGTACAGTTAGTTATTAGTGGGAAAGACAAACCGAGGTGTGTTCCTGTGATTATCTTGACAATAATCCACATCTAAACTTTCATATTGGAAATTATTTCATACACTCTATAATGGACATGTATTTTGTCCTTTTTTTAATTTCCATTACTTTATTTCATACATAAAATGGGGTATTTAGATAAATGCTTTCATGGTTTATCAGGATGTTTTAAATTTAGTGTTGTATGGGTTTGGAGATGTGTGTGTGTGTGTAATGGAAAATTACATGAAGTCCTACCATGTGAGTGATATTCTTACTCGACATTAGTTACCCACCCCTGGACTATTGGAGGCGGGATTGGGGTTGTCATGGAATGGTTCCCATTGTAACAGGTCTAAAAAACCACCATTGGTAATTTCATCAAAACATAGTGTGTTCACGTTTTTTTAAAAGACAATCAATTCAGAAAATAGATTTTAAGAAGAAACACCACCTTAGTTTGATGTCTATAATTCTCATTAAAAATAAAAAGGAATTGTATAAGGACATGAATTAATTCATACAATAGAACATTTGTACAGAGAAACCTACCCTAAGAATGGAGTAGAATCACTAAGAATTGACCTCCTAATGATAGGATCCGAGTCTAATCAAGTAGGGATTAAAATTCCTTCACAAAGATCATTTGGGAACCCAAGGTTCAAGATAAAATATTGGACTAAGTGGTGGTTTAGAGTTTTTATGGGTTTTTATTGAAAATCTATAAATATAGAAGACCAAGAGGTAACCTCCTAGACCATGGTTTTTCTTAAAACAATATGGCCTAATCTTCCCCTACTACAGCAAAACATGGGATGACATATGAGGTTCTACAATGTAAGGCTTGAGACCAACCCACAAACCTTCAGTTAATACTGTGTCTGAGGCCAATGGACCTTTACACGTAGCATATCATTTTTTCTAGGAGAGGGGTCCTATGTCACAACCAAGACACCATGTTGTAGATCCCATTTACTAAAGAGGGGCTACAACGTAGCCTAATACCAATGGAATAACTACCCTATTTTAGGAATAACTGACCTAACTCCCTCTATAGGAGTCGATGCCACAACCACTACCCCCATGCTATAGAGGTTATCCAAACATACGTCTAGTGTCACAACCCCTTCTCCAAGACACAACCATGCAGAATATAAAAGTGGAACTCAAATTAATCCTCCAACACACTATGACACAACTAACAAGTACATGTTTTTGTGAGGCCACTCCATGAAATATTCGACATCCTTTATAGTGCAGTCTCTTAAAAAATTATAGGGAAACACCAAATATTTTCCAAAACTATGAAAAATTGAAAATACAACTTCTAAACAATAGAAAAGTGTATATCAAAATCCCTGCCAGAGTCACATTCTAAATATGTATATAATTATTATATTTTATATTTATATTATTATTATGATTATGAAGATGATGTAACCATAATCAAAGTACAGGGATAATAACTTCTAAACAAAAAATTTCAAATAAAATAGTTAACACCAGGAAATGATGTTCTTACTAATGAATTATTAATAATATGTATTATGATATCATATGTGGATCTTATATTATAGTAAAATACTGAATATGGGTTTGGTATAGAATTATAGTAAATATAATTTTTTTATATATTAAGTTATAAAACTTTTAAATCATTTTGAACATTAATTAATGGTTTTAGGTTACAATCACATTTTTGTGGAATGATTATGCTAAAGATTTTTCCAATGAAATTATATGATATTTGTCACCAAAATCATATGAATTTTATTCTCATTTTTTTATTTATGGATATCACATATTTTATATTCATTTTCATCTCTATAAGTAACCAAGAGACAAAACTATTATTATTAGGGAAAAATTATTTTTTTACCATTCAGTCTGGATTCTTTCTCTTAGATTTGTAAATTTTGTAAAAAAAATCAATAATTTAATTTTTATTATCCTATGATTATAAAATTTCATTTTTAACCATTTTTAACATTATATACTATAATGTATTTTTCATTTCCATGTAAATAATTTAAATATATCCAGTAATATGTTTACAGCCAGGTGCTAAGACAACATGATATTCCTAGGCCTGATGATCCCAAAATTAACATTTTAATGATTACTAAATATATTAATATAATATGCACATAGTTTCTATGAAAATTTAAGAAAACATATTACAGGGTTTATATCATATATTTGATGTTTCCATTTATTCTAGAGCATTGGTTTTACATTAGGAACTATATAACCTTAGAGTGCATTTCATTCATGGGTTGGGTGAGGTCGTGATTGAATTTTTAAATAAATTTAGTAATTATTTTAATTAATTATATTAATTTTTCATGTATTGAGTTTTCCTATAAATATATTTTTATGAGGAAATCACATGGTAAGCCACAAATCCTAGGAAATCTAGAGGAGCCAATAGAGGAGATCTTTGTGGACATAACAGATCTTGATTGATAACCAAGGGTCGTCTTCACCATTGAAGCTTGTGGATATCATAAAAAACGACGACATATGACTTTTCTTCACCAGAAATTGATCTTAATCGAGTTAGTATGATTGATTTATGAGGCTATATCCTATTTATTTATCTCATGTCGAATGCGGATCAATTCCAATAATCATGAATTGATTCATGCATCGACGGTTGATTTATTTTATGGTTGATTTAATTATTCATGGATGATTGTTCGTATTAATTTTTATATTTTACAACAATGGATTGAGGATAAAAACAAATTTTGAGGTTATTTCCCCACATTTATTGTTTATGGTTTTCTCAAATGCTTCCTTTCATGTTCAACATAAACAATTCGTTTGGATTGTGGTTCAATGAATATTAGGTAATTGATCATTTCATGAACATTATTTGGAGAAATAGATAAATACCATTGTGAGGATAGAAATTTAGGGTGTGATCAAGGTGCGATAACGGATGATGAATAGTTTTATATTGTAATCGAACCAATGTAATCTTTTTTCAATAAACACATAGTGATGAGTTAGGGTAGAAACAGTTCGTCTTGAAAAAATGTTTTTTAAGAATATCTAGGGCTAGTTTCTGATGAGAGTCAACAGAATGGGTCATCTCTCCTCACATACTAGTATATGTGGGTTTATTACTATATAACTATTATGATATGACTTACCTTGATTATTTATGCCTAGTGATTTATTTGTGTCCTATTAGATATTATAATACTCACCCCTAAATGGACTATTCTTACATGTGTTGTGATTTTGAAGACAAGGAGCCTTCAGATGGTGTACTAGGAGGAAAAGGTGGTGGCGGATCATAGTTGGGCTAGGGAGACTGAGGTGTTTTTTGGTTGGTTTCATTCAAAATTGTTCCCATCTTCTTGAGAGGGTTGTACACTCTGAAATTTTTTGATTGGGCTTGTGTTGGGACACTATATCACATTCAATTATTTTTCCATACTCTAACATGGGATAGATGTTATGCATGAATTTAGGGTGTCAATTGTTTTTACATTCTCAACATAGTAGGTATTTGATACATTATTGTCTGTATTGGTACATTAGTCTAATGCATCCCATGTATGGGTTACTCATACATGATGTTGGTCACCATGACCAAGACAAGTGGGGGTGTGCTTGGGGTAGTCTCACTCATCTTATCATTTTCTATGAAGGCCCCATTAGGCCGGATCATGATAGAGTAGTATAAAGTAGTGGTTCTTCATTAGGACAAGAGGGTAGATTTTTGTTTATCTATGATATTGTTCTGGGATTTATCAAAATAGTTTTAACATTTTTTGAGCTCTTATTTAAGGTCTGTGACTCTAGTGTTGGTGTGGTAGCCAACATATCCATTCACCAGGACTATGATGACATAATTATTAACATTGTACATATAAAAACTGGTAATATGGAAAAACGTTGATCCATGCATCATTTAAGAATGGGTTGGGGTTTCCATATCCTTATGTTAGCTCCCCAGATATTCTCTATGACCATGGTATATCATTTTTATTTTAGTATGCCTCTACAAATGCATCCATCATGGATTCCACTATGAATCGATGAGGATGATCTTCCGAGGGAAGAGGCTTCAGTGCAAGGGCATGTATATGTGTTACAACCTCTGAGTGTGTTTCTAATTATGCCCCAACCAGTAGAGAGGTAGTTTGTACTAAAAATACTAGCTAAGGATTCATATAGGATAAGTTCACTGCAACATTTCTAGAGTCAGTTACCTCCCATGTTTCAGGGATATCTAATCCTTCAGGTGGCTGAGGACTGGTTAGAGGTAGTCATTTATGTTTTCCACCTCATGAGGACACTTAAAGACTAGATGACATTATTGACAATGAGTCTTTTTATGGGATATTATAGGTTATGGTGGAGTCTGATGACTCAATCACATAGCGATATAGATATCTCTTAGTCATAATTCAATTGTCTCCTTATTTACGAGTTTCATATGGAATCTTTTAGATTAGTGTGCGTCTATGAGCTTCTTAATATACACCAGAAAAATATGTTGTTGGTGGAGTATTTGATGAGGTATAATGATCTCTTAGGATACTCCCTAGATGAGGTGGGATATATTTTCTTCAGGTTATAGACCTTTACGAAGTTCTTAAAATTAGATATCAATTCTTTAGTGATATCTTTAGGCAATCCAACCACTGATAGAGGGATCTATCAGTCATTAGTTGTGAAGAGATTCTTATAAGCGAAGTTGCTATCAGTCGAAGCTGGTAGTGGGAACCTAGGAGTTGAGACCTCATTTGTAGGTGACTGATGGTATTCAAAGCTATCTGGGGAATCCATATTCTTTGGGATTCAATCCCAAGATATACAATCAACGGTTTAGGGATCTCAGGATGGATCGAGTCAACAGAGGGAGAGGCGGTGTTTCTCATGTGATAGTCTGGTACATCTTGAGATGGATTTTCAAGACCATTGTAGAGTTATGAAGGGGATAGTTGAGGGACCATCCATGGAGAGATAATGGTAATATTAAGGAGCCCTCTTGGGTGGAAGGTGTTGTAGAGGGTTAGGTAGACCTGTAACGACCCAGAATTTTATCAATGAAATTACCCTTCTTAAAATTATTTCATATAGTATAAATAAAATAAATTCACCAAGACAACACAATATAAACATTATAAATGAAGAAAAAATTAAATAAGAGTTATTTCTTGAAATTGAGGAATATACACCAATGAAATAGTAAGTTGACCTCTGGATTTGTAATTTAACACTGAGGAATAGTAATTTAGCCAACAAAATAGTAACTTCACCTAGGAAATCATAAATAAAATTTATAAATATTATAAATTATATAATTATATAATTATATCATACTATAAGTAAATAAATGTTTTAAAATTTACTAATTAAGTGTTGGTATTCTTATAAAACATAAATGTTTATTTTCAATTATATAATTAATATAATGATTTGAATGATAATTTTTCTTCACAAAATAGATTCATAAATTTATATTTTCTTGTCTTATGAGAAACTTATTTTTTAATTAAAATTTTCACTTAAGAGTATTTAGTGATAAATGTATTGCTGGTGCATTGATGATGTAATACCATAATATCAAACTATCCTTCATTATTTAAAGTTATTTAGTGATAAATCTATAAATATTCATCATCTTGAGACATAATAAGAAACTAATGAATAAAATGATGGGAAAATACCCCTCTCCTCCCCTATAAATACCCCACCCCCACCTCTACACCTCACACCTTATAAGACTTTACACACCTATAATTTATTCCCAATCCACATCCTATGAATGTTACCCACATCCACGAGTCCTTGGTCTCAAAAAAATCAATTCTCTTTTCCTAAATGATATTCTCCAGGAGAATAAGTTCAAGAGGTAAACCCCCCCCCCCATTTTCTTTTATTTACTTTTCTAGTTCTTTTATTTTATTATCATCTCCTCACCTCCCTTTCCCAAAGTGACAAGATATATCCAGTATCTTTTATATAACATAATGTTATTGTGTTGAGTGAATAATCCATCATCATTTATTTTCCCCTATTATTTTGTTTTAAAAATGGAAACATCATCTGTGATGTGTTAATTTGTCTCATTAAAGGATGTTGAAGTTTTTAATTTCCATTACATCCTTCAAGATTGATCATAAAAACATTTTTATGGTAAAAAAATTATAAGATATGTATTAAGTCTTATTTTATGTTATTTATCCATTTAATATACATAATATCAATTAATAAAACAAAACAAGTTTGTAATGATCGAAAAACTAGAAAAAGTATCTAAATTATTATCACTAACATAATATCAAATGATTCATATTCACCCAATACAACCAAATTATTTATATAACCATTTTATATTATATATGTTCGTTGTAACATATACATTTAATTCTAGATAACTATTCTCATTTAAAATGTCCTTTCATACATATATAAATAAACCAATCATGAAAACCAAGTAAAAAAACACTCTCGAATGACATAATTCAATCCTATAACTCATCAAAAATGACATAAATGAACATAATAAAATTATAATAAATAAAATACATGTAATAAAAGTTCTTAATTAATTAATTAATGTATTTAATTTGATTATCTAGTATATTAATATCAAGTTTAGAACTGTTTAGGACATAAGGTATGGGATTCTCCCCGAACCTCTATTTTTCATTCAGGTTATGATTTCTCTCTCATTACCCCACTATAATTACAAATTAATGTTATTTAATCCTCCTAAATTCCCAGTTAATTTTATATACATATGTACCTATAGGAATCCTTATTTATTTTAAGGGGAGTTTCATGTTTTTTGAAGATCCTTTTCCCAATTATTCTTGATAAGAAAGCCCAATTAAAGGGAACCTTCTAGTTTCTTACCCATTTTCAAGTGCACCAAATAATATATTTAAGCCAGAATTATTTTAGTAAAACCACTCATTTTATCCTGAAAAATATTGTTGTTCATTTCTGTTTTTATACACAAATTATGCCTTAGTTTATTTTAAGGAATCTGTAGTATTTCCCTTAAACAACACTAAAGAAGCTCATTTATTAAGATTCTTAAATTCTATTTTTAGATTTTTTTTCAATTAATTTATAAATTATTTATGCATAAAATATACCATCATTGTCCCTCAATTTTATTTTATGGGAATTAAGTTTTCCAATGTGATTTTATAAAAAATAAAAATGATTTTCCAAAATAACTCTTCTTTCCGATATAAAAAAGGAATTTGTCTTAAGAACTCATAGATGATTATATTACAGTATTTTCATCCATTTAAATAACCTCTATTTAATCTCATGGTTAATTAGTTCTGAAATTTTATATCATATACCTTATTTTATTAAATGGTTTATGATTATTTTGACTATAGATGTGCTATAATGATATCATTCACCATACTACTAAAAATGGTTAGTGCTTATGTTTATTGATTGGGTAATGTTATTTACATTTCATATGTAAATGTTTTTTATGTTTCAAAACATTAATATGAGTAATTAATTGGAATTATTATGTGATTGGTGGGGTCCCCTTTATTCCCATGATGCATTGGTAGGTCTCATTAGAAAAACCAGTTTGTGTTTTTACCCATTTATTTATGGGGTATTGGAAGAAGCTTTGATGGTATGATAATGATGTCTGACATTATGAATTCCCTCATTATTATATTAGTAATTGATAAACCATGTGATTATTCAACTATTATAATATCTATGGTTAATTTTTATTTTCATATGATTATTTATATGGATTTATTTAATCAACTTTTATTCTAGACATATTATTTTCAAGTTTATGTTTAAAGGCATGTGTTTTTATTTAATCACATTACATTTTTTCTTATATTTATTTATGTTAGCTTACACTGTATAGCATACCATTACTAATCATATGACCTCACCCATTTCTTATGTTTTATTTTTTCCCAAGGATTTAAAGATGAATATTATGAATGACTTGTAGAGTTATCAAAGAGTTTATGGTTGTTTCAAAAGGAGTTCCTATATTGTTTTTTCATTTCATGTTTTAATTTAACAATTATGTTTGCATTTGGTTTTCCAAGGTTACTAAACTATTAGGTCATTTGGGATATGAAGTCTTATTCAATGTTCCAATAAAATAAATTACTGTACTAACCTCAAGTTACATGGGTCTGGGTCATTACAGTTGGTATTAGTGAAAGTTTAGTGGAAAGCATGGAAACTAGATTTATAAAACATAGATTAGGTAAGATAACCCTAGGACATACTTTGAGGATATGTATTGAAGAACAGACTATAATTTTTATAAGTTAAAGATTATGTGGGTCTTCCTAAGAAGACATCCTTATCTGGATAGTACAAGTGCACATGGTTCTAGAAGATATGTACTTAGGGGTAACAACTATGACAAGGTGTATTGGGCCTAACTCAGCATAACCTCATACATGACAATAGGTCTTAAAGAATACATAGGTTGAATCTCCTAATGTATATTCTTTGGATAATTCAAATTTTATTTACAAAACATTATGAATTATTTAAAAGTAAATATGTACCAAAAGAATCAATTTCTATGTTTACGAGATTAGCTTTGTATAAATTTCCAATTTAAGTTAATTTGTTTTCTAGTTTGAAATTATGAATTATGATAAATACCTAATTTAGTGTATGTAATTTTGTAGAAATGGTTACTAGTGGAAGGAACATAAACTCTATCAATGAATTTAACATATATAGGTATTTCCAAACTATGAAATATAATGACATTGAAATTGGAGTTATAACTTTTAGGGAAGAAATTATAACTATACAATGATAGATGACTCAGGTTATGAAAAATAAACATACCCATATGGAGTATCTGAATCCACATTGTGGTGTAACAATTATAAACTACTTTCTTCGACAAAATCTTCCATCGTTTATTGGGTTTAGTAACCCATTTGTAGATGAGGAATGGATAATTTACTTTTAAAATATATTTCTCTCTATAGAAAGTAACAAAAGGGAAAAGGAATTCATGGAAATTAATTATCACTCGAGTTATCCAGATCAATGGTGGTCGATGATTTAAAAAATAAAAGTTGTGTATGAAATTGAGAGTATAGATTGAGAATATTTTAAGGATTTTTTTAGAAAAACATTTCCCTCATGAATAGTGAGAAAATATAGAGAGACAATTATTGAAACTAAGTCAACATGAAGATGAGAATGTTGATAAGTATAAACCCAACTTTACAAAGATAGAAAAGCATGTTTTTGATTATGTAAGTAATCCAAATAGTAATATTGATTATTTGTTTCATGGGTTAAAAAAATTCATATGAAGGTAATTAGTCTCCCAAAATATCTCATAATATGAAGACATAGTCTCATGTGCTTTAAATAAGAAAATAATAATTCTAAAAAACTTAGGACTTTAATGGAAAGAAAGATATGAAGAGGGTATCTGAACACTTAAGAAAAGGAAATAAGGAAAATGGGAAGAAGGGGAGAGTTAAATTTCTATAATGTGATAATTACAGGAAGAAACACCCCATTACTTTCCTGAATGGAATGAGATATTGTTAGAAGTGTGTAGAAAAAGGCAACAAAGCTCGTGATTGATAGGGAATTAAAGAAGATACCAATGTTCAATGATAAAATTTAAATAGATATGAAATTTTTCAGATTATTTTCATAAGATTCAAGGAAACTTCCACTATAAAATTTCAAGGGGTAAAGTCCAGGCATATGTAGTCATAACTACTGTGGTTGAAATTCCAAATGATGTGTTCGTAGGAACTTTAATTGTTTCATAGAACTTATTCAATGATTTATTTTATTCTGTATCATCACATTCTTTAATATATTTCCAGTTTTTCAAGAAAATTTTACATTTCCATTTATATTTTATAAAATTTTGGTCAGTCAAAAACCCTAAGGGAAGTCTCATTGTAGTAAATGTGGTTTTAAAGTTCCCTTTATGAAACATAAATCTGCTTTATTTGATGAATATTTAATTATAACTGTGAATGAAATTCAAATAGTCCTTAGTATTGATTGGATTTAAAAATATAATGCAAAAAAACAATTCTAAGAATATGATAATGACGATTGGTGAGGAAGATGTGGAATCCCTTATCTTTAGAGAAGAAACTTCATCATATGATTCTTATCTTGATCCAGCACTAGTAGATTGAATAAATGAAATTATTAGAGAGGAAGAGGAAACATCATATATGGGTGAGTAATGAAAACCCTGATTTGAGGATGTTTATATTGTATAATAACAAAATGATATATTTTCTGAGGATCGAACAGATCATCCTCTAGAGTAGTAAGTTGAGTTTTCTATTGATTTAATCCCTAACTCATGGGCAATATAAAAGAATCCCTAAATAATGTTCACTATGGAATTAGTGGATGTGAGGGAACAAATAGAGGAGTTGAGTAGAAAGGGGTTTATATTCCCTAGTGTTTCTCCATGGGGATCTCTTGTCCTTTTCATTAAGAAGAAGGATGGATCTACAAGGATCTGAACTTACTATAAAGAAATAAATTCTATTAAAATAAATAAAAAGTATCCTCTACATCACATTGATGATTTATTTGATAAAATCCATTGAGATAAATAGTTTTTAAAGATTGGACTTCATTATGGATATCATTAATTGGATGTAAATATGGAATATATTACAAAGACCATATTTTAAACCAAGTACGGACGTTACAAGTTTATATTAATGTCATTTAAATTGACTAATGTACAATATTTTTTATGGAGATAATGAATAAAGTAATCAACGAATGACTTGATGATTTTATTTTGGTGTTTGTTGATGATATCTTGATATTAAAAAAAGGATATGAGGAACAAGTGAACCACTTATGGATTGTTCTAAAGGCTCTTTGAAGAAATGAGTTATTTGTGATGTTTAGAAAGTTTGAATTCTAGCTTCAAATAATTTCTTTTCTTGTCCTTATTCTCTCTATGGATGGAGTATCAGTTGATCCTGTGAAGACAAAGGTAGTTACAAAATTTCCTGCACCAATGAACATAACCTAGGTACATAGTTTCATTGGTTTAGTAGGCTACTATTGGAGTTTTGTTCAGAATATTTATCGGTTATCTAACATGTTAACCAAGATTACTCATAAAGGGGTTATGTTTGTATGGAAAAAATAACATGAGGTATGTTTTGATGAATTGAAGAGGATATTAGTGAATTCTTAAATCATTATTATACCATCAGAAAATGGAGGTTTTGTGATTTATAGTGCTGGACCAAAGAAAGGACATGGTTGTATCCTTATAAAAAATGATAGAGTTATTTCTTATTAAGAAAGTAAGTTAAAAAATCATGAACAAAACCATCTAACTTATGGTCTTCAGTTATCAGCTATAATATTTTCCCTAAATATATGAAGACACTACTTCTATAGTGAAGGATCTGAGATATATATAGATCACAAGATATTGAAATATAAATTTTCATATAAAAAAACAACATGAGGAAAAGGTGATGGCTTGAGCTATCCAAGGATTTTGATTTTCTCAATACACTACTACCCAAGGAAGGTGAATAAGGTAGTAGCTGCATTGAGTAGGAAGGATCGTAGAGTTATAAATAGAATGATGATTTTCAAGGATCCTATGTATATGTATCCAACAATGGTGGATATGGGAATCATTAATGATGTTGAAATATCATTGAATTTTCATTTTATTTCCTAATAATATTTATTAGAATGGTTTAAATATTATTAGTTTGATGAAGGGAATTTACAAAATAAAGGTAATGTTGTGAATGATGGTAAGTGGGAACACTTCATGTATCAGGATGAAATTGAGAAATTTGGAAATACACTATGTGTTCCCTCTATACCTGAGATAAAAAGGGACTTATTGGATGGTTCCAATAACTCAAATATCTCTCTACACCCTAGTACCACTAAGATGTATAGATAATTGAATGAACATTTCTATTGGGATAATATGTAGTGTGGAATTACTAATTATGTATCAAGATGTTTAGTCTATCAATAGGTGATGGCTGGAATATAAAATTCTAGAGGATTTATGCAAACTATGACTATTACTACATGTAAATGGGATGAAATTAATATGTATGTTTAATATTATTTTGAATTACATCATGAAATAATGATTCAATATTAATTATTTTTGATCTACTTACCAAATAAACACATTTTCTCACAATAAGGGAGAATTTTCCACTAGAGCGTCTTTCCCATATATATATTAATGAAGATGTAAGAATTCATGGAGCACCTAAAACAATTTTTTCTGATAATGATCCATGATTTGCATTAAAATAATGTAAAAGATTTCAGAAATATTTAGACACAGAGATTTGTTTGTGTATAGCTTATCATACTCAAAGATATGGGTAGTCTAAGAGGACCATTCAAACATTATAATACATGTTAAGACCATGCTCACTTGTATTTAAAGGTTTGTGCGATTAGTATTTAAATTTGGTAGGATTTTCCTACTATAATAGATTCCATTTAAGTATTTAAATGGCTCCATATTAAGCATTGAATGGAAATAGTTTTCGTACCCCTATTTGTTAGGATGAAGTTGGTGAAAGGAAGCTTATATCCCAAAACATGTATAGGAATCAATGAGAAAGGTAAATACCATTGAAAAACTTATCAATGTAGCTCAAAATAGTAAAACCAGCGATGTCGATAACTGAAAGAATGATTTGGAGTTTCAAGTGGGATATCTTGTTTTTTCTGAAAGTATCTCTATGGAAGGGTGCTATAAGGTTTTTCTAGAAGTGGAAACTTATCCCCACAAACATTGGACCTTTTAAAATTCTAGTGATAATGGGAGGAGTGGATTATCATTTTTAAATTCTACAAAGCCTTTCCCTTTTCCATGATTTGTTCCACATCTATTTTCTTAAGGATGTACATGCAATACCCAACACATGTTCTCACTTTTGAGGAAGTAGAATTGGGACCAAATTTATACTAATATGTTATGCCTATTTGGATTTTGGACACTAAAGAACATGTGTTGAAGAATAAAATGACTCAATTGGTAAATTTACTTTGAAAAAAATCATAAAATTTATGCCGATATATGGGAACTAGAAGAAGTTATGATGAAAAAAATACCCAAATCTCTTTTAGGGGTAACTTTTTGAAAATTTTGAGGATGGTAATTTTGTAGGATGGGAGAATATCATAAATGATAATTCTATTAATTAAATTCCCCTTATTATAATTAATTCATATATTATAAATCAGATAAAATAACATATAGAACTCAATAAAAACATTACAAATTAATAACAAATGAAATGAAAGGTATTTTTAGAAATTAAGGATCATATAACTATGAAATAGTAACATAACATTTGGAATAGTAATGTGACCCTTAAGAATAGTAATTTGGATAATAGAATAGTAACCCCAACTATAAATTATAAATAAAATTAAGAAATATTATTAATGATATAATTATATAATTATATCATAGTATAAGTAAATAAATGTTTTACAAATTATTAATTAAGTGTTGGTATTTTTATAAAACATACTTTTTTATTTTAAATTTTATAATTAATATAATGATTAGAAAGAAATTTAATTTCATAACATAGATTAATAAATTTATATATATAATTCAAATGATTTTAAGATATTTTTCTTATACATTTATTAATTTTTCCAAATTTTATGAAATCAGTTATAATTTTAAAATAGTTATTTTTATAGTAAATGATGATTTTAATTAAAAATTAAATTTCTCATATTTATATAATTATTTTCATAAAATTTAGTTCATTTTAGAATTATAAAAAATGATAAATTGTAATAGTTAATTATGAGTTTATTATAAAATACTAGAATTTTGGGTGAATAGTAAAATACGATAATTTACAATAAAAGCAAAAAACATGATATATGGAGCCATAGATGATGTATTAGTGATGTAAGCCAAAAATATGGAAATAAAATTCATTATTATAATATATTTAGTGATAATTATCAAACTTTACAAATTCTTGAGGAAAAATAATAAACCAATTAATAAAATAATGAGAAAACACCCCTCTCTTCCTGTATAAATATCACCCCTCACTACCTATTCACCTCACACATCCTATGCATTGATTCTTGTAAAATATATTTATATTACCCTTTAAAAGTATGTTCCACATGTCCTAGGGAATTATTTCTCAACAAAAGATAATTATATTTTCCATAAGGAGGTTCTCAAGGAGAAAACATTCAAGAGGTAAAACCCTCTTCAGTTTTCATTTATTTTCTTTTAGATTTTTTTATCTTACCCTAACCTCCCAATCCCAAATTGACGTGATATATCATTTAACTTTTATATTATGTAATTTAATTGGGTTTAGGTAATAATCCATCATCATTTCTCTTCCCCATTATTTTTTACTAAAAATGAAAACTTCATATGGGATGTGTTAATTTATCGCATTCATGGATGACAACGTTTTTAATTTCCATTAAATCCTTATCAAATGATCATAAAACCATTTTTATGGTAAAATATGATTATAATATATGTATTAAACAGTATTTAATGTTTTGGAACAATTATATATACATAATATAAATTAATAAAACAAAATTAATTTGTGATGATCGAAAACAACCAAAATAATCTAAATAATTATCAATAACGTCTTATCTGATGATTCATTATAACCCCATATAAACTAATGAATTATGTATACATATGATATTATTGATGTTTATTAATAACAAATAATTTTAATTATGGATAACTATTCCTATTTTATATGTTATTTCATACATATATACAAATAAACCATTCATGAAAACCAAAAAATGAAACACTAATAAATGATGGAATTCAATCTTATAACTCACAAAAATATCATAAATGAACATAAAAATTTATAAAAATTAATATACATGTATAAATAGTTCATAATTAATTATTTAATCAATTTAATCTGATTATATATGACATTAAGATCAATTACAGAATAGTTTCAGACAAAAGGTAAGGGATTATCCCCTAACCTACATTTTTCATTCAGGTTACACTTTCTCTATATTTACCCCACATTAATTCTTAATTGTTACTATTTACTCCTCCTGAGTTATGTATAAATTTTCAATATATATTTACCTAGAAAAATCCATAATTACATTATGTAGAGTTACATGGTTTTTAAGGACCTTTTCACAATACTTCCCAATAGGAAAACCTGATTAAATGGAACTTCCTAGTTTCCAACCCATTTTCAAGTGAAATCCCTAATGTATTTTAATACATAATTATTTTTATAAAATTACTCATTTCATCCGAAAAAACTATCTCTTTTAATTTATGGTTTTTTAAAAAAATTCCGACTTATTCCGTTTTAAATACTTTTTAGTAATTTCCCTTAAACTGAAATTAAGCGGCTCGTTTCTAAAGCTTATTAAATAGTCTTTTTTAAATGTTTTAACATAAATTAGAAATAATTTATGTCTCGAATAAAACATCATTGTCTCTAAATTTTATTTTTTGGGATATACATGTTTCTATCTGATTATATAAAAATACAAATGATTTTCCATAAGAACTCTTCTTTCAGAAGTAAAAAAGGGTATTTCTTTCAAAAACATCCCAGTGATTTCATTAGAGTATTTTCACCCATTTCAACACCATACATTGAAACTTATTCTTAATTCGAATGGATATTTTATATAATCTACCATATTTTATTAAATTTTTTATGATTACTCTGACTATGGATATTCTATGTTGATATCATTCATCATATTAATCAGAATGGATAGAGCTTATGTTTATTGACTAGGGAATCCAATTTACATTTCATATATATATTCTATTTATGATTCACCCCTTTAATTTGAGGAATGAATTTTACATATTAAGTGTTGGTTGGGGTCCTCAATAGACTCTCAATTCATTAGTATGTCTCTTGTGAAAAACTAGCCTAGGTTTTTACCCATTTATGTATGGTGTCTTGGCCGAAGAATTGAAAATATGTGTATGATGTTCTGCATTATGAATTCCCTCATTATATTGTTAGTAATTTATAAAACATGTCATTATTAGACTAGTATAATATCCATGATTATTTTTCATTATTACATGATTATTTATATTTATTTATTTAATAATCTTTTATTCCTTCAATATTATGTTCAGGTTTAATTTTAAAGTAATTTGTTTGTATATAATAACCTTAACTTATTCTTTATGTTTATTTATTTTATATTACATGATATTTCTTACCCTTACTTGGAATCAGACCTCACCCATTACATATGTTTTATTTTTTCCCCATGATATGAAGATGAATATTATGAATCTCTTGTAGGGTTAATATAGGAGTTTATGGGTGTTTCCAAAGGATTTGTTATATTTTTTTCCCTTTAATGTTTTAATGTAATAACTAAATTTGTATCATGTTTTGTAATCATGATAAATTATTTGGTCCTTTGGAATGCTAACTCTTGTTCATGGTACAAATTTAATAATGTAAGGCATCGACATCTGGTTACTGGGGTTGGGGTCATTATAAGATCAGTAGGAGGTGGCAGGTGTTTTGAAATATTACCACCACCACCCTTGTGTGCTCCATTTCAAGATCAGAGAGCTGTTGGACTGGGATTTCAATAGTTGTATGAATTTAAGTCATATGACCCCAAGCCTTTCAATATTATTAGAGGTACAATCTATTTTTCCTATACTTTAGAAATAGTTTTGTTAAAGAAGGGTGTGAGTCACTCCTTTCTAACTACTTCTTTGTTTGATGAATTATTTATACTTGTTGAGCCCTTGGATCAACCATTTCACTTGGATACTCTGAAAGGAGGTTAATAATCCAACACAGACTTCTTTCTAAAGTGTGACATGATGCTTGGAGGTGATATCTTCAAATGGGACCAGTTTTTAGCAGTGGCGAGGCTTTGGGACGACATGATAGTATAGACTAGTTATCCACATTTCGTGCTTAGGTTAACTATTTTTGGAAGATGATGCCGTGTGTCCATAATGAAGGTATGTGGTTTTCCAACATGGGTGAGAAAGAAACTTAGGAAGAGATTGATGTGCTCTAATTTATGAGAGTATAATGTATTAATCACCAGTTGGCCAGAATGACTCTTGTTGTAATGAAAGTTATGGGATACTAGTTTCCTACAATAGTGGATAAGTACAAGGAAATGTTTTCTAAGGATGTATATTGACTCCCATACTTTCATGTATTGTTTTGTAATATTATATGAATAATTTAAAGATCTAGACGTTGAGGTATTTTGTGATTTGGAGGACTGGTATTTCCAAAATTAATTTCTAAAATATATTATATGAATGCATGTATAGTTTTCCTAAAATAGTTGAATAACCTAAAAATGGAGGCTCATATAGGAAATTAGAGGATTCCAAAGAGATTTGAGTATGAGATGTACCCAATTTGTGATATAACTAGGGAATGGAATGGGAGTTATGGTTTGGAATGTTCATATGAGAACATTTAAATAAATTAATTTAATGATATAATTTAATAAATTTATTTATTTATTTAATTACCATTACATGAAGAAATTCCTATATAAAAACTATTATGGAGGATTTTTAGGGTTTGCTGCATAACCTTGAAATCGAGAGGATACTTTTGAGAGAATTATAGGAGTTTCCCTTATAGAGCGATGACTGGATTGTGGATCATCGACCTGTGTGTAATAGAGACTGAAGATCTTTCCTACAGCAACAAAAAAGAATCATTATTAATTTTTAATTGATCCTAATAGAGTTAGGATGGTTTTTTTGATATATATTTCTCCACTTTTATTTTTATTTTTATAATTAAAATTAATCAATAATAAAAAATATTGATTCCCAGATTGGTCATATTGAGGGTATGAGATTATATGTGGGAATTATTTAAAGAATTGTTTGTTGTTTATTTTTTTATTCTAATATAGTTATAAGTTAAATGGATAGTGGCCATCTGATAATGTCCAATTCTCATTTCTCTTTTCTGTTTCTTGTATTTCTCCCCCTATTCTGGTGTGTTCATTATCGATATTCATTTTTATGGATAGTTCAAGAAAATATTAGTAAATCAATATTTTTGAACAACTTTCTTGGCTTAATGGATTGATATCACAGATTCAATCCTGTATTGTTGATAATATAAAGATAAGATAATTACCTATTTATCTAGGATGGATTTATGTATATCATTCTTTTTATATTTGGAATATGACTATAGACGATATTGGTCGACGATCTTCAAATGGATTTATAGGGCCAGAACATGAGGATCAATGTTGGAAAGGATCATCCAGTTATGTTCCTTGTTTTTTTTATTAGAGGGGGGGATGTATTGAAAGATGGATGGGTGGAGAAATACACATGGACCAAATTTAAGATTCTGTAAAATACCATAGAGCACGGTGTGTAATACGTGATTACCTGATATGAGGGACCTTGGCTATAGAGCTAGCGATTCCAGGAGAATGTTAAATATAATATAGTGTGTGAAACATGTGACATTTCATGTGAATCGGCCTGGAATGATAGATTGTACCTCATAGTGTACAAAAACATGGCTAAGAGTACAGGGGCTCGGACACGTCGTGTACTCTAGAAAAGACACATGCACATGCATGACTAGCCATACATAGACCATGCTAGATAGACCTGAACATGGCCATGAGTACATATTCTTAGACATGACATGTACTATGCCAAAATATGGAAACGGTAATTGGTCATAATTCCTGGGTAGGACCCAATACCAAAGGGAAATTTCGTTTAATAATAGTACACACTATGTACACCTTCAAAAAAAATTAGATCCCTTTTCCTCTTTATCTTGGAAATTTTTTGTTAGGGGGGATTCCATTAATCCGTTACCTATGGGTTTATATTGAATTACACCCTAAAAATAGGATGATAATCCATTTAGTGGGACTTATTGGATAGAGTTATTGGAATCCTTATGTGAGGCAAAGAGTGGATTATTACTTATTGATTTTTGGTATACCACATGACCTTGGGAATGATCCTCATCTATGAATAATTATACTAATAATTCCATCATACACTTATAAATGTGAAACTCGATGACCAGTACATCTTAGATGGACGCCATTAGTTCTATCAGGCTTGTCGAGCATGTTCTGCTAGACAGATTCCATTTTGAACTTTTATCATGATTCTTATATTGGAATTGTGTTTGTAATGTTACTTTGAGATAATTTATATTTATTTATTTTATCTATATATTCATATTATATGTTTTTTATACATATACATGTGTTGAGATGACTCTTATTCTTAGTTTTATATCCTTAGTGATTTTGGGGTGTCCTGTTGGGTATTGTTATACTCAACCCTACATGGGATTTTCCCCCAAATATTGAGTCTTATACAGATGATTGAAATTTTTATGGTGTCTTATAGGGACCAAGACCAGGCAGAGATTAGTGATACAGTGTGACCAAGGATCATTCTGGAGGTTACTTGGACAATAGTATCCTTCTATACTTTCTGGTTGGATATATTCTAAAACTCTTTATAGTGGGATTCTGTTTGTCCCCTTTTCTTACCAGTAGTTGTGGTCATACTCTGATAGTTTGTTTTATATGTATGCATGCATGTTTTATCTATTTTTGTTTACATTTCATCCATATATGGGTTCTGGGTAGTCACAAAATAGGCCTAATTAAGAAGGTTCATGACTAATTTTTATTAGAGGAGTTAGTTATACCGATGGACTAGAGTCATTGATATTGTCTTGGGGAAATAGTGATGAGTTTGTTTATTCAATGTTGATTCTAGGGACTCTAGTTTTGGTGTAGCAGATTAAATATCCCTACACTAGGACTCTGATCACCTACCATTATACTTGTACATTTTGAAATTGCATTTAGGAATTTTTTTTAGTAATTTCATCATATAATAATGGGTTCTTGTGATGTGTGTTTTCCATATTTTTACAACACCTGATAATTAGATGGTGGTCCTTTAAGTAAGCCTTCTCCTTGGCTATACTAGATGATGATGGGTTCTAGTTACCCTGTCATATGATGAGGTGACTCTCGAATGGTCAGAGTTTAAGCTATTTTTTATAGTGTATTTATCTCCATCTACATTGAGATATGTGTACATGAAATAGATTTTATAGATTTAGAAGGGTAGTATGATAGTGTATGAGTATTAACTATGGTTCACCAACCTCTCTAGCTACTCAATGGATATGGGTTTTGATCAATTATTTTAGGATTGGAACTTCACGTAAGGACAATGTAGTGACATATGAGGTAGCGGTATACCTATATATATTCCTATATATGATAGTATTATAGATCATTATTTGGTGTTTGATATTTTCATGTCTTATAAAATGTGGGTAGTTACTTCCATAAGTGGGAACACAAGAGTAGAAACATTATAATTAGAGAGAATATGTTAGACTGAGGGAATAAGACATGCAATAAATATCATGGGGTAGTCCAAGGACAAAGGGTCTTTGGTTCAGGGTTCACATGATGTGTCTAGTTTTCCCAAGGATAGTTTTTTATACTCTTTTAATGACAAATGACATCTTGCATGAGATTATAAAACCTATTGTACAACTGAAAAAGAGACTGTGGATGCGCCTTCAATGAAAAGTAAATGATAGGATAAGTCAATTTCATAGGGTGGAATATATGAAAGAGGATATGCGAGAGCAGCTAAATGTGATATATGTTTTGAATTTTTTCCATCATGACCCCCAGGTGGTCCACACCATGGTAAAAGAGCTAGGGGAATGGGGTAGGAAAATATGCAGTTGGTCAAGGCTTAGGCCTAGAGTTTTGTGGGATGATACAAGTTACGATCAATGCCTTTTCTACCTTAGATATAGTTTTGATAGACAGAAGTGTGATTCATTCCATTATTTCCACTTATCTAGTTCTATTATTATAGATTCTGGTTGATCAATTTTCTCAACCAATTTACTTTGAGACTACTACTAGAGGTGACTCAATGATCCTATAGTTCTTTCAATATTATGAACTAACACTTGGAGGTGATAGATTCTGTTTTGATCTTTTAGTTGTAGTGATGAGGCATTATGAAATCATCTTAGGTATGAAATCATTGTCTATAGTTCATTCCAATATAGAATGTTTTAGGAAGAGAATGTGGTGTTTCCACAATGATAAGACTAGGTTTTTCATTGTGGGTGAAAAGGAAACCAAGGTAGAATATTATGGACCAATGCATAGGTTGGTGAAGCTAATTACTAATTAGTTGGATAGAATGACCCTTGGTGTAGTGGATACTACGATGTTTCAGTTCAATACAAGGGTGGAATAGTTTGAGGATGTCCTTCCTGAGGACATTCTAGGATTTCCTCCTCACCAGGAGATATAATACTGCCTTGATTTGCACTCAGGAAAACCCATATATCTACAAAATCTTATTGGATTTCTCCCATATAGCTTCATGATTTGAGGGTGTTGATGGATGGCTTGTAGAGGGAGGTCTTTGTCAAACCAAGTTTTTCACTATAGGTAACCCTATTATTATTAACCAAGATTGTGGATGATGTCTTGAGGTTATGTGTAGACTACCTTATCCTAAACTAGATTAATATAATGAAAAATTATCCACTATCACAGACCGATGACTTATTCAATTATTTGAGCAGGGCGCAATTGTTCTTGAAAATTGACCTCAGAATAGGTTACCACTAGTTATGAGTACATGAAGAGGATATGAAGAATATTCCATTAAGATTTAGATATGGTAACAATGAGTAATCATTTATTTCCATAAGTGTGATGAAATCCCCATTATTGTTAATGGGACCCAGGAAATGAATCTTTCAACCTTTCTTAGACAGATACTTTTTATTCTTCATTGATGACATCATAGTGTACTCGTTATCTCAGGAGGATAATGAAAGACACATGATGATGGTTCTTGATGTATTTTGGGTTCACCATATTTATGTGAAGCTCCCAAAGTTCTAGTTCTGGATTTAGGAGGTCCACTTTCTGGGACACATTATCTCAGTAGTGTGGAAGTGGACTCGATGAAGCATGAAGCACTTTTAGCTTGGGAGCCACCCTAGAGCACGGAAGAGGTAAGAAGATTCCTTGGGTTGGATGGCTAATATCACATATTTATACATTATTTATCAAGAATATCAACTCTTTTGATATATTAGACCTAAAATGGATGAATTTTATATGGATGGAGAGGATCCTTCTAGATTTCTAGGAGTAGAGATAGATATTGATTATCATTCCCATATCCAGATATCTAGAGGTGGGCGTCAACAATATAGTGTTTTTTGATGCATTGGTTTCCAATCTTTGTTCTATTATGATGCAGAGGGAGAAAATGATTGAAAATGGTTGATCGCTGTTAATAACACATGAATAGAACTATAAGACAAAAAATCTTGAGTTAGATGTTTTATTCTATGCATGTAATATGAGGTCACACTACATGATGACTACGCGGTTCATCATCTATTCTAAAAATAATAATCTCAAGTATAGATTCGAATAAAAAACTCATAACATGAGATAGAGAAAATGGCTATAGTTAGACTACGATTATGACTTAGAGATTATATATACTTATAGGAAAGGGAATTCAGTAGAAGATGCTCTCAAAAAGATATCTTGTTTTTAGTTGTTGAGTGAGGAAACAAAGCAGTTGGGCATGTTTCATATAGCCTTTGTGGATAGGGATTAATTATATTACCTCTAATAGATGTATATTACCCCTCCCCTTGTGTAGTTAGTTTGGGGGCACATCATGGGGATACCAACTCTGAGAGCCATCGTTCACATATATCCACTAGATATGCTTCTAATGGATTTTATGAAAGTGTGGAGAACATCATTAATCTCAAAGGATTCCTGATGGTAAAACTGACATTGGGGGAGGAGGTTATCAAAATTTTTCATATATCTCCTTTGATGGTACATCAAAGTTTGAAAATGATGTACTGGGACCTCCAATGTCGTTTTTGGTGTCTAGGGATGAAGAAAATAGTTTTATAGTTTGTCTCTCAATTCCTTGTCATAAATTTATTGTTGAGCACTAGGTTCTAGATGGTTTATCTCATTCCCTTGAGTTTCTAGAGTGGATATGCAATGTTATATCCTCGTAATTTGTAATGGTGTTACCACATATGTCATGGTGTCATGATGCATCTGGAAAATTGTAGACTAACTCACCAAGTCGGTCCACTTCCTTTCTATTTAGGAGAATTGTTTCGTAGATAGATTGGGAATCTTATACATGAAGAAGATAGTTTGAATCTATGGAGTTCTATCACTGATCATTTATGAATGTGATTTCCACATCACATATACATTATGGAAGGTATTTTTGGAGACTTTTGTGAGACAACAGCTTTTGGGCATGGATTTTCACCCCAAGATAGACAGATAGACTATGATATCCATTTAGGTTATGGAAGACACGTTGTGGGATTTCATGTTTAAATTTGACCTTAGTTTGTAGGATCAAATTCTATTTATTTAGTATTCATCCTACGAAACTACCATTCCTCCATCGATATGAAACCATTAAAGGCCTTGTACAGATGACCCTACAGGTCACCCCTATACCAGACTGACCCAGGAGACTCAACCCTTGTGGACCTTGAACTGCTATGAGACACTATAGAGAAGGTGATGATCATCTGGGAGAATATGAGGAGTCCATAGAGCCATCAAAAATAGACAGATGAAGGAGGCCTTTGGAGTTAGATTAGGGAGACCATGTGTTTTTATGGGTCTCACCTCGACTTGGATTATAGAGGTTTGGATAGGGTGGAAATCTATATATGAGATTAATTGGACCTTTCTAGATACATTATAGAGTTGTGATTTGGAACATCGATTATCACTACTCGAACTGTTACACTAGGTACACCAAGTTTTCTATGTGTCATAGCTGAGGAGGTACTTGAATGATCTTTTTCACATTATCTAATGGATTGAGATGAACATCAAGGATGGATCTTCTTTTTTGAATACCCAATGGAGATCATGGATTAGTATGATAAGATCATTTGTGGTAAGTAGATTCACATAGTGTATTTTGGAAGGATGTATGGGAATCTTCATGAGAAAAATTGGGATTGGGATACCCATATGGGTAATAAGTACCCACATCAATTTGTGTAACCATTTGTATGGATTTTAGAGACTTAAATACCCAAGGTGGAGAGAATTTAACGACTCCTATTTTTTCATGTACTGTTTTGGAATATTATATAGATTATTTATAAAGCTATCTGTTGAGACAGTCTGTGATTCCATGGTTCTGTTTGCCCGAAATTATTTTCTCCAATATACTATATATATTAAATGAACGCATGTGTAGTTTTCAATAATATGGGGAATAAAGACAAAATTGAGGCATGGGTCATAAATATGAGGCCTCTATTGAGATCAATGAATGGTTTTTACCCAAGTCATGATATAAACATGGAATGTGTTGGGAATTCATGTTGGTCGTGGTCATGGGAGGATGTTTATATGAATTAATTTAATAAATTAAATTCTTTAATAATTACCCCAGTCAAATAAAATTTAATTATTAATGGAGTTATTATATATTAATATGGTTATATGAATAACCCTGAAAATCGAAAGGATCAATTGGATAAGATTGGTGTATCTCCTATTTGCGGTAGACGACCAGGTCGTGGATCATCAATTGGTGTGTAACAGAGCCTAATGATCCGGCCAATAATAATGAAACAAAATCATTATGTTACAATGATTGATAGAAATTGAGTTAGTATTGTTGTTTTATAGGGGTTCATTTCAATTTTTTATTTCTACAATCAAATCGAATCAATCAACCAAATTATTGATTCAAAAAATATATGTATTTCACCTATGGGATTATCTATGGGAATGACTGGGAGAATTATTATTATTTATTTGGTTCATCATTTATTGGTCTAATAGAAACAACTTAGGGACATCCTAACATAGCCGAGTATTATTCCCCATTTTTTTCATATTTCTCCCACTGTTATTATGCATTTATCATCAGTATTTTTTTATTGTTGGTTTGATAAATATCGGAAAATCAATCATTTAGGACTCGTTTATTGGAACAATATATTAATATCATCTATCTGGGTTTGTATCAATGATGAGATCAAACTACGATGATGAATGACATATCTAGGATGGATTTCAGTATATCATTCATTGTATCATGGCTTGAAATGATGGATGTCATAGGTGGATGGTCATTGAACTGATTTGAAGGGTTGGAACCCGCTGATTGAATATGGAAAGGCGCAACTGTTTCTCTCACTTTTTTTAATAAAATGAGTATTATCCAGATCAAATTCTAGAAAAGTGGATCAAAGAACAGAAACCTGGTATGATATGCTAAAAAATCTCATAGAAAATTGAGGTAATCCAGGATTACACGGAATGTGGGTCCCTGGCTATAAGACAAGGATTTTCATGAGAAAGTTAATTATAACATGGTGTGTGAGCCCTATCCCACAATGTGTGACTCAACATAGTGGATCAGAATGTACCTTAGAGGGTACATAGACACGTCCAAGAGTATAAGGGCTGAGTCACGCCATGAAATAAGTCATGGACACATACATGGAAATATATCATGATAGACAAGTAGGACTTGCTGCTGAAGGGACACACTGTATACTACCAATACACATCATGTACTCATTCAAAGAAGGATTATAAGAATTTTCCCTTAAATCATGGACATGTTTTGTAAGGTATAATTACCCTTATCCTTTTCCTGAGGGTTAGCATCGAATCATATCCTATAGTTAGCAGGGTGATCCCTTCAATGAGACTTCGTAGATAGATTTTTTGGAATCCTTACATGAGTCACAAAGTTAGATCCTCTATCTTCATCATTCATTAGCTGAAGTTCTTGGTATCCTCAAGACCAACACTATATGGGTTCTGATCCTTTACTTAGAGGGTCATTCCATATTTAGTTATTGGTATAGCACATGGCCTTAGTAGTGATCCTCGTCAATGAATTGATCTCTTTAGTCTTCTAGCATGTTATTTTTTATGGTGATAATTGATCAACAATATATCTAGGATGGACATAATTAGTGCTATCTAACTCATAGCGCATGTTTCTTTGGACAAGTTCTATGTGGATCCTTTGAGCATGATTTCTAGCCTAAAATTATATTTTTGAATTTATATTGAGACACTATACCTTTCCTAATTCTTTCTGGATATTAATTATATATGTGTTGCAAACATATACTGATGTTGAGATGATAGTTATTGTTGATGTTATATTCTTATTGATTTTGGGGTGTTGTACTGGGAATGGTAATACTCACCCCAATATGGATTTTTCCTAAACAAATTATTAGGCGTACAATCAACCTTTTATATATTCCTAGTAGAACCCTGACTGGATGAAACTTGGTGAGCTAGACTAACTGAGATGTATTCCAATAGATACCTTGAAAATAGTCCCCCTTTATACTTTCAGGTTGGACTTCTTCATACATTATTTTTGGTGGGATTATATTTGGACCATTTTAATTTCAATAACATGTTTTTTTACATTGATAGTGGGGTTATATGAATTTGTTCATGGTATATCATGGGTTTTACATTTTATCATTGTATAGGCATGGGGTAGTCATGACATGGGCCCCATTGGGATGGGTCGCGATATGATGAGTCAGTCTTACCTCCCCACCAAGACATATAATTCTTCATTGAATTACACCCTGAAGGGACAAGAAGATCTTACCCCATTATCTAATCCGGAATACCATACTTATTTCCCTGCTATTGATCTCAGCCCTAAGGTTCCATGTCTTTATAATGGCTCGCCACAACTCACGCTCTCAATTTCGGAGTTTTCGGAGCCTTCAGATCTTCATTGTCTTACATTGGTGGCACATTTCAGTCGACGCATGCCCTTGTTCTATGGATTTGACAGCTATGTTTTTTGATCTTGGGGTCTTCAGGACCGTGCGGTCATGGGTCTCCTCGACAAAAGCCACATAACTGTTCGGTTTTCTTCCGAAGAAGATTTGATCCTTGCCCAGTCCAGATCCCCGAGAGTATGCAACAGGTGCCCCTTTTTTCTTTTCCGATGGTCGTTCAACTTGCACATGGAGCGTGATACTCCAATGAAGGTGTTTTGGGTAAGGTTTCCAAACCTTCCTCTGCCCTTTCAGAATCCCTCTATTTTACGCATGATAGAGAACATGGTAGGCCGATTTATGTGCTCGGATAGTCAGACTACTGCTCTGTGTCACCCGATCTCACCTCGAATTTGCTTTGAATTGGATGTGTCAAGACCACCATTGGAGTGGGTTTGGATCATTGATGGGGAAGAAGTTAGATGGAAACATGAAGTTTTTTTTGAATCCTAGACATAGTTTTGATCGACCTGTAATCTCTTAGGACATTCCTACCGATCTTGTCGTAGGGGACCTAGGAACTCTCCTGTTCCAGAGGCCCCCTCGGTGAATCATTTGAATAGCATGGATCCAGTCGATACGAACCTCTAGAAGGAGGTAAGTCCGACCAATCCTAAGGTGACATATATTTTCAACAGGTTGAGGAATGATTTGTCAGGATGTAAACTAGATTAACAGGTTGTTCCAGGGTCAGGGGTTACCGGTAATACTGATCCAATGAAATATGAGTCTGCCAAGCCTTTGTATGTAGATGTTGCTCGGATTGGACATGGGCCCGAAGAAGTGAACAACAAGGAGCTTAATTTCTAGATGCAGGAGCTACCAGACAAACCTGGGCAGTGGGTGAAAGTTGGGGGAAGGGAAAACCAGAGGTTGATCCTGTCTCCGATTGACATTAACAATCGATTTGACAGGCTGGATTCTGTTACTCCTAATCAAGAGACAAAGGGCTCAGGGTGCTCTTCAGGGCTAGATTCGGGGGGTGGAGAGAGTGATGAACAACATTCTCAGGACAGTTCAAAGGGAGGAAGAAAGATCCACATCCCAAGAAGGAAGAAGGGACAAAAAGAAAATCGGAACCCTGGTAGCTGCATTGTTAGCAAGAAGGGAAAATCCAAATGTCGCAAGGATTATTCATATCTTCCAAGACCTATGGAGACAAGGTTAGCTAAAAAGGGGGACCCAACGTGATGGATGATGAATCTTCCAAAATAGAATAGGTGGAGGAGGGAAACATGGAAACTGTTAGTGGGAGTGGCACAAGTGAAAGTTGCTGCTCTAAAGATAAAGCCTGAGGGAAAGGGGATGGTATGTCCAAAGTTTATCGGCTCCAGGAAGATGGTATGGATCCTGATTCCCCTCTAACTGTGGCTCAGGGGTCATCAGGAAATGAGGCTGACATTGGGGAAGCTCCATTAATTAATACGGATGGATCGAAGCGGGATGCTGAGACAAATATTATTGACAACCCATGGGATCTTCTCATGCACTCTGAGGAAGGGATGTTAGAGAAGAGCATTATCATTCATGTGTCTAAGGAAGATGCAGAGAGATTAAATGGGAGACCGTTCCAAGAGGAGTTAACCATAGAGTAAGAAGAATATATCATCAAGCAACATTTAATCTTGACTAGAGGCTTCAATGATAAGAAGATAACAGTGGAAGAATTCTAGCAGGCGTGGGAATATGTGGCATATCAATTTTAAGATGCCATCAAGGAAGATCCGGTTACACAGGTATCATCTCTTTCATGGAAATTATATAGGGCGGATGCATCTACTCATTTTAATTTATCCTTTAACATATTTGTAACCTGTTATGAAGTTTGATGCTCTTGTTTTTACTTGCAGGTTTCACACTTTTCCATAAAAGTTTTTTATAATAAAAAATTAACTTTCAGGTCAAAACAATTACACCCTAATATTGCACAGAGAACTACACCATAATATCAGATGTATCTCATATAGAATCAATAGATCATGGAATAATTATTCTTATTTATTGACTTAGACCCTAAGATAGCCTCGATATTATTCCACAAGAAGGTGGGCATGATATTGAGGTTATGTAGTGATTATCAGAACCTGAATTAGGTGATCATCAAGAATAATTAACCACATCCTAGGGTTTACCAACTCTTAAATTATTTTGTAGGGTATTGATGGTTCCTGATTATTAAGCTCAGATCAGTCTATCACCAGTTATCAGTAAGGTATGAGGATATAGAAATGATGGAATCCATATGTCACAAAAGTCATTATGAGTACTTAGTAATTCACTTAAGCATGATGAACACCTTAGCAGTGTTCATGGGACTCATGAAATATATCAGTCATCCTTTATTAGTTTTTTTTCTTGTGGTATTAATTGATGATATCTTTTTTTACATGGAATCCATAAAGTAGAAAATGAGATTCTTAAGGATGGTTTTAGACACAGTCCAAGAGAACTTGATTTATGGGAATCTCTCGAAGTATAATTTCTTTCCTAAGGAGGTACAATTTCATGGACACTTCATCTCATTTGATGGAGTAGTAGTGGACCTGGACAAGGCTGAGGCAGTTTTATCTTGGGATCCACCTACGAGAGTGATAGAGGTGTAGTGATTCCTCGGGTTGGAAGGCTATTACAGGTTATTTTCGACCAATTTCTCAAGGATATCAACACCCTTGACTTGTTTGACCCATAAGGGGTATCCTTTCATTTGGATGGAAGGGTGTTAGATATATTTTCTGTAATTGAGTCTAAGTTTTATGAAGACAATAATATTTATATTTTTCAGGGAGGGTTTTTAGTATGTTGTGTTATGGGATGCCTTAGGGAGAACACATGGTCATGCTCTTATGTAAAGGTGGTTTGTGATTTTTTATGTCTCTCGATAGTTCATATCACATGAGATGAACTATGAGACCTAGGATATTTTGTCGGTAGTGGTAGTCTTTACTTTGAAAATGTGGGGACACTACCTTATGGTTGTGCGGTTTATCATCTACTCGGACCCCAAGAGTTTTATGGATGTATTCTAGCATAAGTATCATAACACGAGACATAAAAAATTGCCACAATTTGTCTAAGAAAATGACTTTGAGACAGTATAAACTCCTAGGATGAGGGATGTGGTGGAATACATTCTTAGCAGGAGATGTTTTTTTCTTCTTGGATGAGGTGTTAGAACAGTTAGCCTCAATGTAACATTCCTTAGTAGACAATGGTAGTGATTTATATCTTAAATCAAGTATTGTTACTGGATCACTTTTACAAAATGATAGGGAATATCATCATTGAGATACTGTCTATGACACCTTACATACTCTGATATCCACTAGACATGCTCCAGATGGATTTTCTAATGGTTGGGACAATATCATCATTTTTAGAGGATTGATAATTGTACTAGTGATGTTTAATGAGGAGTTGATGATAAAATTATATACATCTCCATTTGGTCAGATGTCCAACATTAGAAAATTATATATTAGGACCTCTAACATCAATTTCTATGGCTACAAATAATGAATTCAGAAGTAGGGTTTGTATATTTAATCCTCACATGTTAGTAGGAGAAGGCTGTGAAAGAAGTTCTTGATGATTTTTCTCAACCCATAGTGGTTATAAAGGGGAAGTGGGAAGTAACATCTATGGAATCTGTGATGGTTCTTACATGAACATCCAAAGTAAATGAGTCCATATAGGTGATCATAGTCCACCTCACTAAGTCGGCCCACTTCCTATCTATTTGAGAGCAGAGTTTAGAAGAGATCTTGAGTTTACTTTATATATAACAGATTTTTATGCTCAATGTTGTTCCCTCAACAATTATTTATGAAGGAAAATCTCACTTCACATCATGATTATGGAGAAAATTATAGGAGGAATTTGTGATTATGTTGCATTTGAGAATGATGTTTCACCCCTAGACTGAAATTCAAACTAAGCAGACCATTCAGGTTATGGATGACATGTTTCAGAATTTCATTTTAAATGTTGGCCACAGTTAGGAGGATCACCTACACTTGGTGTATTTTTCATATAATAATATCTACCATTCCACTTTTGGTATGTCACCATTCAAGTCAATGTTTTAGCAAACCTTTAGGTCACCATTTTATAGAACCGATCAATTTGAGCGAACACTTATGGGCCTAGAGTTAGTGTATGCTATTATAGAGAAGTTTCAGATCATCCAATATATAATGATTACTATACTGAGCTATCAAATGTCATATGGAATCTTATGAAAGAGATATTTGGAGTTGAAGGAGGGAGACCATGTTCTCTTGAAGATCTCACTACAATGTGGATTATAGATATTTTTCTATGGTGGAATGTTATCTCTAATATTCAATGGACCTCTCCAGATACTGTGTATAGTTGGTGAGGTGGTGTACCACATTGTTCTATCATTGTTGTTGGACCAAGTAAAACTTGTCTTTTACATGTCATTGCCAAGGAGGTACATGTTATTGGTAGGTGAAACTGGACATTAGGGATGGAGATACCTTTAAATAGTACCCAATGAAGATCGAGGATCGGTAAGAGATTATACATCATGGTTGAGTGATTCCATTGGTGCTTGTTTAGTGGAATCATGTGAATCTTCAAGAGAACACATTAGAGTGGATGACCCAGATGCGATATTAGCACCCACATCTCTTTGATTAGTCTTTTTTTCTTTCTGGGGTTCAAATTCCTAAGGTGACGATAATTTATATTATATTTTTAAATGTACATCCTTCAAATATACCTTGTGTTATTTTCAAATCCCAACACTTGGAAGGAGTGAGTTTTCAAGGTTTGATGTGTCCAAAATTTATATTTGAAAAATATTAAATATTCTAATATAACAAACAATAATTTTTCCTAAAAAACATGAGTAACTATATAATAGAGTCTCAAAACAAAAATATGAGTCTATCATTGATTCCAGAGCTTAGGTATTTCCCTAAGAGATATATAACCTGATATTAGGTCAGATTATCGGGTTGGGCATAATCGTAGACTAATGTATAAATAAATAAATATATAAAATTTATTTATTTTTTTAATTTAAAATGACATAATTTTGCCTAAAAATATATAGTTATGAAGAAATATTTGGGTTATCCACATAACATTATAGAATCGGACAAGCCATTGGAGGAGAGCTTGGTGAACGCAAGAGATCTGGATAGATAAACAAGGGTCATCTTCACCAATTATGATTTTGGATATCGCTAATGAAAACGATGTACAATCATTATTTACTACAAATGATCCAAATTGAGGTAGGATATTGTATTTATGTGGTATCAATTTTTTTATTTATCATGAATTGAATGTAGTTAAATTCCAACAATCAAAAATTGGTTCTTGCATCGATGGTCGATTTATTTTATGCTTGATTTAATTTCTCGTTGTTTATTATCTTTCTTTATTTTTCTATTCTAAAAAAAGATTAAGTCAAAAATTAAAAAATTCTATGGTTCATTCGATATGTTTATTGTTTATGGTCTTCTTCATCATTGTTTCACATGTTCATCGAGGGAAATACAATTGTCCAACAATTCGATGAATATCATTTATTTGATTGTTGCACAACCTTTATTTTGGGAAACATATCAATTCCAAAGTTTTGGTTCATGATCAATGGTGTTATTTAGATGTAGTGATAGGTGAAAAATGGTTGTGGATTGGAATCAAATCGAAATAATCCATTTTCACGATAGATATGTGGTGGCAGGTTGGTGTGGTGACAATCTAGATCACAAAAAACCATTTTTGATTAGTTTGAGGCCTAGTTTCTTATGAGTGTAAATTGAAAGGGTTGATTAACCTCATATATGAGTTTCTTGATGAGATTTATAGTGGAAATTATAGATACACATGAAATTTAAAAGAAGTGTATAATATATAAAATATTTTTTTACATGATGTGTTGTATGGAGATACACACCATGTGGGACTATAAGATACTATTTTATTCTTTTAAGTATTTTTCATCACATTTTTTTTCATTTTGCATTGGGTGTGTTTTGATCCTTCCGAGGATAAAGAGTGTTTTTTGGGTAAAATGAACTAAATCTCAGGGATTCATGTTTTTATTTGAATTAATGAAGTTAGGGAATAAATGGATCAAAGGATTTTGGGGGTTATCTTTGGGATTGGAAATATTCATGGGTTGTTTGAGTTATTCCTATTGAATTTGAAATGTGAACATCCTTCTAGGAACATTTACATTGTGAACTAGTTACATTATTATAATCAATTTCTAGGATGATGATATAAACTAGTTCAAATGAGGAAGCTTTTATATGTAATTTACCTAGTTCATGTCATGAAAAGGTCGATTAGAGTTTTTTATAATCATCGAAGTTGGTTTTTTCGTCTTATATTATAAATCATAAAATTAATTTCAAGAAAGGGATTAACATAATGAATTTCTTGAGGCCTTTAGTGTTAATTACCGATCATGTATAATTTTAGTTTCATTTGATGTGAATTCTTCTCTAAAGAATCCTAGGATCTCTACCATGTGACTTGGGGTACCTATTCCCCATTCATATCATTTTGTTTTGAGATTGATCTTATAGGTGGATACGTTGAATCTCTCTAGATAAGTGATATTTCTACTACTTCATTTATATTTTTCACAAAATAGATGTTACAATATCTTTTTAGATCAATTTATCTTGTGGTGATGTTTTTATTCATCCTTTCCAGATCTTCTATGTGATATTCTTTTTGGGGATGATCCATTGCAATTATGGTGTGGCGGTTGAGTTTTATCTGAGTTACATGTGTCCTAAACTTTTTTTTCGAACATAGTTGTTCTCTAATATGATTATAAAGTGTGGTAATAATAAGATGAACATTTTTTATTTTCTGAACCTTTTGGTGGTTTTAGATTTATTTGTAGGCATGTGCGACCCATGTTCGAGGTAGGTGGTTCTGTCTCAAGCTTGTTTTAGGTGAACATTGATTGTTCAGGTTTAATTTTTTTTTAAATAAAATGTAATGATGGATTGATTTTTGTTTTTTTGAAAAATATTTTTTGAGAAAAGATAGTTTTCCTTTTATTTATGTAAATGGGAAATTTTTGTTTTGAAACCATTGTGATATGGATCTACAAGATGTCTTCTAAGCTAGTTTTGGATTAAATGGTTTGGAAAATTTAGCACATGAGAATACTTCATTACATAGAACGAAGGTGATGTAATAGGGATCATCCATTGATATTACTGGTGGGTACACTCATTGAGTATACATATGATCCATGGGCCTATTTTTCTTGGGACACATTTTTTAGAAGTTCACTTTCTGGGGTGTTCCTATACTCTCTAGATTAGATTCATATGTCTAGAGACATGATACACATGGTTGTATATGTATGAGTATTGGAGTTATATCTAGACTAACCTATATTGATCCTTGATGGGATGTTAGCAGTTCCTTTTAGTTATACTTCTTGGCATTGATTACCTACTTTGATATATTTGTTACTCTTGGAAAGTAATCTACCTCAATTATTTGAAACTCTTTTACCTGGATTTTTTTAAACAAGTTTACCAAGATTATTTAAAACTATGTGAAGGTTTGAATGTATACCATGATTTTGATATAAAAAATATTTAACAAATTATCATTCCATGGTTTCCATAATGTTGAGAATGTTTGGATTTCTTTTCAGAGACTTGTTATAGAATACCTCGGGGGATCCTGTTGAACCTATTAGATCAAAACCTAAAAAACTCTTCGACGGTGTGTAGAACTTTTATATCATTAATCAATGGGAAAAAAGGATTAATAGTGAATAAGTGAGTTTTTTTTTAGCTTAGTTTGGTAACTTGTGTTGAGATAGACAGAAAATTTCTGTTTATCGCATAGAGTATTTTTTTCTCATCTTTGGCTTTATACTTTTTTGGACTCATACCTTGGAGTTTGTTTAGTAGATTTTGGGTTGTATTGATTTTATGGTTTTCTTTATGCTATTTCATATATTTCCTATTTTTCTCCTCCACTATTTCTTCATAATATGTATATATATTATGTTTTTTTCATGAGGTTAGGTGAAAAATATTCCCTCTTATTGTTGTTGATGATCGAGTGCTAATCGCCATCTCGTGGGGATTGTGAATTCCCTTCAGTTTTCTGAAAAGTCAAGTTCGGTACCTATTTCGGTAGTTATATGGGTAAATTAATTATTTTTTGGTATCAATGTATGTTTGTTTCTTAGTTTTAAGAAGTTGGTATCCTAAAGATATGATGGTTCAGATACGAGGGGTGTATTGTGGTGAGTACCTAGCAAGCTCTTTCCATGATGACACTTATCTTATAAAGGTAAGTGGGGATGTTTGTCTCCTATTATTAGTTCTTGATCTTAATAACAGTTTTTAATGTTTATCATTATTTGAAATATGATTTGAAATTCCTTTGATCACTTATTCCCTTTTCAATGTTGACTGCTATTCCTCGGAGATGCCTTCAAAAAGTTCCCCCAGAGGGTACAGTGGATGATTGTCATGGGAATCATCCTTCAGATCCAAATAGTATAGAGACTATAATGTGAGAAGTTAAAATAATGGACCAAAATGTACTAAAAGGGTATAACATAGTTTTTGTGTTACAACAAGGAACTGTGGGATAAAAGAATCAATCACAAGAGTTATTACATGAGATGCCACCATCCTTTATAGGTATGAATGAAACTCAAGAGGAGGAGGTATGTGTGTATCAGATTTATGTGATATTAAACATATTAGATAAAAATAAGAAAATCATGGTGAAGTGTTTAGTGTTTAGACTCAAGGGTCCAAACAATAAATTATGGGATTCCATGGTATATGCAGAGATACACGTGGGCTCTAAATTGAAGTTTCTTAACTATCTATTCTTCCAAAAGTTTTTTATGGAGTCTTTTTTTGATGGAAAAGTATATAGATTTCTTCTACTTCTATCATGGATAAGTGTCGGTGTAGACCAATCAGTTCCCATAGATGGTTTGTTTTTATCCAGAAGTAGAAAATAATGATTAGTTGAGGGCTCCAAATTACTTATAGGCTTTACCACCAGATACAAGATCATAGGTATTTATATTGAGTCTTTCTACCTATGTGGAGATAGTTTAAAGGAATATAATGGTATAAATTGATATGGAAGAAATTTATTTACATTATATCCCTTCTCTTTCTTCCAGTAGTAGCTTCAGTGACATGTAAGCTTGGAAGAGGAAGTAGAATGACAATAACAAGGGTGGAAGATTTAGTTATTAGTAATGGGAATCCAATGCTCCATCATTTATATCCATTAGTGTTCACCTAACCTTCTCTCAATATGAAAATTTCTAACCCACCCCAAGTTAGTATCCGTCACCTGAAAATATTTGTAACGTTTGTGGCCACTACAACCATCTAAATATATTATATCAGGATATTTTAATGCCTAATTATATTCAATGATAATAATATCCAATGGGTACATTAACATAGTCAAATTATAAAATGACTATTGGGATACATCCAAATTCCTTATGAGTAAATAACATTCATGTAGAAGATGTTTTTTCAAAGGAGGTTGATTCATGACTATCAGTAGTTTGAGTTATTATCTTTATTTCATCTTCTGTAATGGAAATTTTTTAACCAATACATCCCACTCATTTATTTCATCCCTTTCTTTTGATATTAAAAAATATAAGATGGATATCATGTCCTTTGATATAAAGTTAGTGACACCTCTTGGGAGGTGGAAGTAGTTGGGGTTTTAATGTCCTTCTTGTTCATTATTGATTGATAGTGTAGAGTTAGTTCGAGATGTCCTCATTCTCAATTTGGACCTATTTAATGTCATAATATAGAAGGATTGGAATATTTTTCACCATGATTAGATTAATTGAAATCATAAATTGGTTTTGTTAAATTCTATCAATGGGAGTTATCTGGTGTATCAGATAGTGTTAGATTCGATTTCTGGTCATGAAGAACCTTCCCAACCAGATCATAAACTTTTCTTGTACGATGTAGCAGTTGATCCCAGTGAAATTTTTTATTTATTTTTTTGATCTCCCCACTATTTTTCATGACATTCCTAAATTTAATTTTTCATATGACTTCTACAGTATTCTTGTGGAGAGGGAGATAGATTTTACAATTGATCTGGTTCTAGGTACATAGTCAATTCCAATATCCTCATATCATATGGAACCATTGGAGAAAAAAAGATCAGGATTTATTTGAAAGACTTGGTTTAGAAAGGTTTCTTTCACCCCAGTGTTTCACCATAGGGATCCCTTATTATCATTTCCAAGAAGGAAAATGGTTTAATCTAATTATTCGTGGAAATTATTAAGTTTAATTGGGTGATGATTATGAATAAAAATCCATTGATCCATGTTGATGATTGTTTTGACTATTTAAAGGAGATAAAGTGTTTTTCAGAGTTCAATATTTGGTTAGGTTATCAACAAGTCAGTGGAAGAGATTCTGATATACCAAAGATATCCTTAAAGATAATGTATCGTGATTATGAAAATTTTGATTTTTTTATTTCACTAATGTTACTATATTTTTTATGTCCTTGATGTATTGAATATTCTATGACTATCTAAACACTTTTTTAGTACTCTTCCTGGATAATACTTTGGTTTATTCAAGATTTTAAAATGAGTAGGAACACTATTTGAGTTCGGTTATGTAAATCTGAAGGAGCCTCCAGTTGTATCGAAATAATTTGAAATGCAGTTTATGGATCCATGAAATAATGCTCTTAGGGAAGGTGATTATTTAGCCTATATTATTAGTTTATCCTAATAAGATATGGTTATCTTATCATGGGTGGAGCCACAAAAACATATTTGAGACATAGATCTTCCTGAGCCCTACTAGATACTATTGATAGATCATCATGTAGTTATAAAAGTTTTCATCGCCATTGGATTCTCTAACCATGAATATTCTGAAATTAATATAATATTTGAAATCTCAGTCATCTATCAAAGATTTTAAGTAGTTTCTTCCATCGAATCATATTTTGATATTACTTGATCCCATTAGGGGCTATGTTGTGGGCCTAGTTTCTTTTAGCTCTATTATTGGTTGCTTGATTATGCATGATGATCATGATGTGGATTATAGATCTTTATTTATATGTTCACATGAAATAAATTACCCCACTCATGATTTAGTTCGTTCCAAATTAATTCATACACTTAAATTTTGGAAACACAATCCCTTTTGAGAGAGGTTCATAGTCTTTTCTCATTATAAGGTTTTGAGATATATCTTTTCAAAAAAAAATACAAGAATATTATACAAATATGGTGGGTGGAATACATAAATATTTTTTAATTTTACATCACCTACACCCTTGAAAAGGGGGATGTCATTTTAGATTCTCTCAGTAGGAATTTTTCATCACAGGATATTATGGAATAGAAAGATCAATGAAACAATATGGGGCTCTTCACTCAGTTTAATCTAGATTCTCTAGAGGCATTTTAGCCACAGTTATGACCAATGTTCAGTTCCCATCATCTCTCATTGATTCAATTCTATAAGTTTAACATAAGGATGATGAGTTTAGAGAAATTTTAGAAACCATTTTTGTTGGGGAGATCATTTCTGGTTCGTCTCTCCTTATAGATGGTACTCTCCTTTTTAGTGATTGGTTTGTTGTCGCAGTATCTATGGGGAGATCATTTTTTACTATCATAATTATTGATGGGTGATTCATCCTGGCTTTATTTAGATGTATCCATACATGAGACAGTGATTATGGTGGCTGGGTATGAAGTGTTACATTGCAGATTACATGCCATACTGTTGCAACTTCCAACAGATAAAGGCGGAGCATCTGAAACCTTTGGGTCTACTCCAGGCTCTTTGGGTGCTATTTTTGAAAATGGATGAGGTGTCTATGGACGTTTATATTGTATTATCAAAGATTCCTAGAGGGTATAATTCAATATGGGTGGTATTTATCAATTGATAAATTCAACTCTGTTCATTTGATTAGGGACACCAAAAAAGATGAAGAATTTTGGAAAGATGTATATGACAGAGATTGTGATGTTACATGTTGTTCTATCTGCCATTGTTTCAGATAGGGATCCACGATTCATCTCACTATTCGAAAAAATTCTCCAGGATATGTTGGAAACTATAGGTAGGTTGAGTTAAACTTACCATCTACAGACATATGGTCAAATAGAGCATACTATTAAGATCTTAGAGGACATTATTTGTACCTTTGTCTTGGATTTCGGTGGATCAAGGGATATCTATTTTGGACTGTTTGAGTTTTTTTATAAGAACAATAACCAGTCATCAATCATAATAGCTCCCTTAGAGAATTTGTATGGACACCTATGTAGGTTACCATTTTATTGGGAATTGGTGGGAGTGGCCTCTTTAGTGGGACTAAGTCTCATTTATGATATTTTGGTGATAATTCAAGATATATATCTGTATCTAGTTATATATTTGAGTTGGAAAAAAATTTTTGTAGTTATTTAGAATCTTCCTTTGGTGTTTTTAGTTGGTGATCGAGTTATTTTTGAAAGTTTCTATTTGGACGGGTCACTTTTGGCTTGGAAAATACTTTAAGTTGTCTATAATATATATTGTACCATTTCCAGTCACTTAGATAATTGGGAAGGTTTCATATATATTGTAATTTATGGCTCATTTGGTGGGTTTTCATGATGTTTTCCATATGCTGTAGCACATGAAATATCACCATGTCCCCTCTCATGTTCTGATTTCGGAAGATATTGAGTTAGAACTATGCATTACTATTATGGAATTACAAGTGGAGATATTTGACTCTCATATGAACATATTACATGGGAATTATATCATGTCCATCAGAGTATTATGGAACGAAATATCATATTTTTATTAGACATGTAGTTTGAAGAATCTATGAGGAAGAAGTTTCCTCACCACATTCTGGATCTCCATTCTACCACATCACTTCATTGGGATGTGAATTATTATGGGTGGAGTTTGTAACATCCCATTACAATCTATTAGGTATTTATCATATCTCTTTTCATTTAAATATTTTGTTGGGTGTGTTTTAGGACTTTTGGGGATGGAGATCATTTATTTGGGAAAATAATTTAATGATTAGGGAGGTATGTTTATTTGAATTACTAAATTCCAGTTACAAATTTATAAAATAAATTTAGGTTTCTCCATGGGTTTGTAGTGATTAATATGTGATTGGGGATTTTCCTTTAGAATCTAGAATATGAACAACCTTCTGGAAAATTTCATGTTTCAAAATAGTTACATGATGTGAATCTATTGTTAGGCTGATGTCGTAAACAATTTCAGATCATGTATATCTTACAAGCTACAAAACAAGTTTATTCCATTAAAAGTTTCATCAATATTATTTCTAATCCAATGAGACATCTTTTTACTCATATAATGTAAATAATTAAATTCAAATCATGAAAGGATTTATTTTCATGAATGGAATAGGTCCAATATTTTTAACCACACTGCATATATTATTTTATTTTCATTCAACATGCAATTACTCTCTCCAATCTTATAAGATCTCCTATATATTATTTGGACCTATGCTCATTTTTTATCATTTTTTTGCTGATTAATCTACATAGTGGATTCATTTCATCTATATAGATAAGTTATCTTACTACATCGTCATTTTTTTTCCCAAAATAGTGATATTTCATTATATTTTCATATCTGTTGATCTTGTGGTGATGTTATTCTTGATCCTTTATAGATCCACCATGTAATATTTGTTATGGGATAGTTCTTTATTAGTTTTGGGGTGGTGGGTTTGTTTTATCTATGGTATCCATGACCTAACCTCTCTTACCCAATTAGTTATTATGGATTATGATTATAAAGTGTAGAAATTATATGTAGGGCCTTCATTTGCTCATGTGGCCTAAGATTGAGGTAGATGGTTCCGTTACTAGCCTGTGTTTCATGAAAATTTATTTATCTATTTTATATATTATTTTATAAATAAAATGTAATGATATATGGATTGATTTGGGTGTGTGAATATATTTATTATTTGAAAATATTTTTTTCGTTTATTTGGTAAAAGGAAAATTGATGTTTTCAAAGAATTGTTATATGTGTTTAAAAGATAGATTTCAAGAAGGGTTTAGATACAATGGTTTGAAAAATGTAGAACAAGGGAAGACTTGGGTACTTATGAATATGCTGTAGTGATATGCCTTCACCACTGATACCATCGATTGGTTAACTTATGGGGTGTTCCAATATCCTTATTCATGTTATCTAAGGTACTTGTTAGATACTATTGGTTGGTTCACATTCTTGGTGGTTCTTATTCTCTCTATGTTCAATGCACATATATAGAGACTTGATGCATGTTATTGTCAAGGTATGTGTATCAAGGTTCTAGGAAGCCCGACCTATAGTGATATTTGGCGTGATGTTATCTATTATTTTGTGTTATACTAATAGGGATTGATTAACTGTTTTGATATATGTGATATGATTCAGAACTATTTTATATGGACTATTTGAAACAATTTACCCTAGATTATTTACAAATATTTTACATGGATTATTTGAAACTATTGAAAAATTATAATTTTTACCATGACTTTGAAAAAAGACTTTTTAACTAATTATATTGGCTTGTTTTATTTAATGTTGATAATGATAGGATTATTGAATAGAGACTTGTTGTGGAGAACATGGGTGAGATCATATGAGTTAGTCAACTCATAGTTTTCACAACCCTTCCGTAGTGTGAAGACAATGATTTGTATTTCGATGTAGGGAAATTAAAGTCGTCATAGTGTGGTGTTGATGCTTTTGTTAGCTGATTTGGGTAGCTAGTGGTGAGATAGAAAGATGTTGTCTTCTTAACACATGGAATCATTATTTCAAATCATTGATTTTATTCCATGTTGTTAGACTCATACGTTAGAGTTTTTTATCTACTATTTGGTTGTATCAATTCGGTTGTTTCCTTTTGGCAATGGAATATATTTCGAAGTTTTATCTTCTATTATTTATTCCAACATTGTATATATATAAATGAAATTTTTTCTACAATAGGTTGGGAAATATAATTCCTCATATTTTTTATTGATTCATAGGTTATATTCACCATCCCATAGGGATCGAAAACACACTTTGTTTATGTGATAGGTTTGGTCAAGTGATGGTTTGGGTGATTATCTAGGTCGGTTTGTTACAAGGACCCAGCTATGGTGCTATGGTTTTCAACGAAATGATAAATATCACAGACTATATGGTCCCTACAACATTATGTGAGACATGTGGACAGAGGAATATTGTGAATCTCACTGCTTTAATTATTTCCTATAAAAACTATTCAAACCCATTTGTATAGGTAAATAAACTGTTGTTATCGCCTATAAAAATGGTCCTGAGAAACACTGGTGATATGGATATTGTGAAATCCCAATACTAATGGTCTTTTGTTAATTATTGTTATAAGGTTATTAAAATTTTGTTTTACCTAATGGTTCACTTGGAACTGTGGGTATAGATCTATAATAATGGTTATAAAATAATTGGTACACTCCCCCCATTCCCAAAACATTATAACCCCCACCCAACACACATAATATACAACCAGTAGAACCTTCTCAAATAGCCACCATACACCACACTATCACCCAACTATAGTCAATGACCTACAAACATTGGTCACAAAGAAATACAAGTAACGATAACATAAGAAACCAACTAATGCATTTGACCACTGATAAAAAATTCAAAACATCCCATATTTTCATTCATAACTAATCATCAAACATAAAATGTTATATATATCAGTAAAATATTTAAAGGATCAATTTTTCCATGATCACCATCACTAACATCACCATAATTATTTCCTCCATCCTATCCCTTATCCTCACCTTCATCCTCACACTCATCCTCACCCCCATCCTCATCCTCATCCTCATCATCAGCCTCACCTTCATCTAAACCATCATCTTAACCAGCATCAACTCCATCACCATCACCATCTCTATTTCCATTGCAATCATGAGGGACATCATCATCCCGACCAAAAATAGAACCACTACCCTATGCACAATAAAATGTACGCATCATCAAAATATATGAATCCCAATACATGGTTGTATATAGGAGAATTCGTGGACATAATACTTCCATAAATTTCATAAATTCATTATTAGCCCATTGACTCTATTCACTCACATGTGGCAATTTTTCAGCCATTTTTTCCTCGGACTGAGTATGTGTTTCTTTTGGAATGGATTTTTCCAACTCTGTGCTACATAAACTAGAACATGAAGTGGAACAATATTTATTTGAAAAAAATACTCTTCCCTAGTAAATGGTGTACTCATCCGTAGTTCTCTTCTCCTAAGACCTGAAGTATGTGATCTTTTTAAACAAAGTTTTCTGGTTCCCACTCATCAAGGGCTTACAAAGAACACTGTTACAATTATAAATGGACTATATATTTATAAAATATATATATAATTTTGAAATAAAGAAAGTAAAACTTATAATATTGGGTTTTGTGGGTTCATTTTCTATACCTCCATGTTTTTCATTTTTCTCGTGAAAAATAATTTCTCTTTAGACAGATGTTCTTCAGTATTCAAAACCACCCTATGAAATGATATTTAATATAGAAAATAGAATTGAAAATAGGTTATTAAGAATTTATTTCATAATTAAAATAAAATGGATATACTGAACACAATATGGTAGCAAATGATCACTAAATTCAACAAAAGAAATTCAATTTAACACAACATAATGCATTTAATAAAATGACATATGACTAAAACAAATAATCAATATTTCAAATTTTCATTACCGTTATAGGTTTATACATACATACCATCCCTTCCGATTTTCATATATAATTTCAGTTGAACATTATCACAAATGGGAATCAATACATGAAAAAATAAAATAGCATCATGGAATCAATTTAATATAATATCATATAATTGAGTGTAAACAATATGTAGTGGAATGATAATATTTTAGATGAACATGTTATCCATTCCATATCGATAACCATAAATCAAGATTCCATTCCTCATATACATTTATAGAGTATCTCATAATTCAGTTGGCAAGTCATATAATGTTATAAGCAAATATTAAATACTCAATCAACCATAGAATGATAAAGAAACTATGTTTATATTCCATTTTCTATTTCATTATCAATTCTTCTTTCAATTAATTTCTATAATACTTCCCCTTTCTCATAGGGAACCATATATTTTCATTGTAAATAATTAAAAACACTAAATTAACAAGACAACAAGACATGATACTAAATAATGAATATATATAAAATTTTTAAATAACAAGGAATGAACTAAAATAATAAATACATGGTTAAAATATATATATATAAATTTAAATAGAATTATCACATACCACTGGAAGAATGCACTAAATAAATATGATATGATGTATATGTCAAGTGAGAGAGAGAGTTAGGTGTTTTCATAGTCCATAAATATTTTGGTTTGTGTTTTGAACATCTAAAATCCACTCATAGTGTTTCTTTAGTTATCCAAACTTCAAGAGGAATGTAGAAAAAAATGGAAGTAAAGTAAAAATTAATTTCAGAAATCTATTGCATCAATTTCAGAAACCTATAACCCATACAATAATAAGGGTGATAAATGATACAATTTGACTTAAAAAATAATAATTTTACCATTATTTGCAGTTTAAAATGATATTTGAAATCATAATTTCATGTTGTGTAACAATGAAAAAAGAAACTAGAAATTTTTATTAAAATGATAGTTACCTTTATCTTCAGGAAGTATCCTAGAAAAAAATGATACCCAAATTAATAAAAAGATAAAAAATTAATAAATTCCTCATTGCATGTGCTTCAAATTCAGAATATTTGATTTATCATCCACCACTTTGAAGATATAATATAACTTTTCTTTGATCTTATTCGATACTATTTTAAAAATATATATATACCACTTTGATATCATGAAATACTCTTATGAGTATAAACTTTATCATCTTGACACTACACATTTTATTTTCTAGAAATGGATCCTACCACTAGATTATATTGATTATACTATATCATCCATCTTTATTTCAATAATAATTTACAAATTAATCATGCTTTTCATTAAATTTACCATATTCTCTACTAGTGTATATTTTCATATTCAATACATTTCAATAATTTCAGATTCTATAATTTTTTATATATCATTTACTCTTTATGATATTTCTTAAGAGATATCACAATAATATTAAGTACATTTTCATTATCGTGATGTTCTTTTATTTTATGAGAAATTTATCCGAAGACATTAATTTTATCCTATATCTTTATATTTTTCTTATAAATGTATAATTTCATGCTAAAATATTCTTGATCCAGAATTTTATTCTATTGTGTAAAAAAACCTTCTTTCATTGTAATTTAATTTTATGATGCACATTTTATCATAAGGATTGATGCTCTTCCTTATTCTTACAAGAATATTCTCCAAATTGGAAACTCGGTATTGTTTTACTTATTCTTCTTCTAAAATCTCATCGTATATTTTAATCACTAACGAAGAATATCAAATATAAAATTTGAAAGAAACGAACAAATGAGTGTTATTTTTAAATATATCTGGAATATAAAATTTATTCACTTCTTTTGGATTACCTATTTTATTGAAAAACTTATTCTTATTCTCATTCATCATTTTTCATGTAGTAAATATGTATTTTTCTTTGAGATATTTAATTTCCCCACTTTTTTATGGAATCACATAATATTCTTCAATACGTATAGAAGGATTCATGTCATGTTACAATAACATGGGCTCTATATAGATCTATGTTAAAGTGTCACATGTATCATAAGTTATAGTAAAATAAATATTATTATAAAATAAATTTATAGTTAAAACAAAAAAAATATTCATCTAATTTTCATCATAAATCCGTTGTTTATGATTTTTCATATCTGCTTTGTGATGAATACACTTTATAAAATCACTTATACAAGTGTGAGTGTGTGTGTGTTCGAAGGGGTGGAGAAGTAGGTTTTTCAAAAATTTAATTTGTTTTTCAGTTAGTTTCCCATGTTTGATCCTATTCTTACATTATAAATTACTATGGATTAATATATCAAAAATTCAATGAATTTATAGTTTAATAGATTTTATTTTCCATAATTTATTTATATAGAAAAATTATGAATGGGTTTTGTACCTTCTTCCTATCATAGCTTAAAATCAAGGTACGCCCCAAATTTTGAAGGTATTTTATAGCATAATTATTTTATTATTTATTCCCAATACTTCCTAAAAAATAATTTTCAATAATAAAAAATACAAAGTATTAATTCAAATCAAGGTAATTTCCATTAAAAAAATAAAATTTGATTAATACCTTGAACTCCATACTCTAATAATAAGAAATCATGTCTTGATAATATGATACTATAAAAACATTCATCATATATGTGACATCTAAATCCATACCAAATATTTTAGAACATCCACTATAGAACTCAATATTATATTCTCTCTGTACCTCACCTTATTCCATGGGATGTTTTCTCCTCAAAGCCTCACCATCGAGAAAATAAAAATGAAGTTGGAACCAATATTTTAATTCATATAAATAAAATGACAATATAACATTTAATCCAATGATTATTCTAACCCATATATGTGCCCCATCATTATACATTACTTTATATAGAATTTTTCTCCAATAGTGTGGCCTGATTGGAATGATATCAACATAATTGGAAATCATCTCCATAAAAATCCTACATTTCACCATATTTTTCCAATTATTTGATTTTCCTCATTGAAATCCACCATCATATTTGTGTGTAGGACCCAATTTATTGTCCGAAGGGTCAAAATGTGTTGGTGTATAAGTAAAAGGAGAAGCAAAGTTGATTCTTGAGGATTAGGAAGTTGAAGGAAAAGAAGATGGAATAGATGTTACTTGAAATTCATAATATGGATGGGGAGTAGGATCTATCATCAGATAAGGGAAAGATAGTAGACATGGATTAGATGAAAATGGGGGTTATAACATATGTGGACTAAATATCCCAAGTGTCTACAATGACACTCCAAAATAAGAAGGTGTGGTGATGGTATGTCGGGGATGGGACAAGGTGTGATCGGGTATACCGAGTGGAGCATGAGGCTCTTGTACCAATCGCCTTGTATAGCCTGCCAAAGCACTAGTAGCAATTGGTTAGTCAAAGAATCATTACCACCTAGGTGTTGGATCTTAATTAAAAGTAAAAAAATCACATGAACTTATATGTTATTGACACTCACTCACACTCACATATATATGATATAAAAAACTCACAATACGAACCAAAGGAGGGATGCCCATCTCTATAATTCGGTGATTATTGTCTATCATCCTTTTTCTTTGTATACCCTAAGTGTTTTTTATCTCCTAAATTTTAAAAAGAATATTTAATTAATTATAAATCCATTTTTAATGTTTAATCAAAAGAAGAAGGATGAAGAGACATTAATTAATTAAGGAATACCAGTTATTAAACGAAATAAAGTTTACATAGTGATATAACAGAATCATTTTATATTTAGTTGAAATAATATCAAAACACAAAATACATGTCATAGAAAAATTAATATGATCAAATTATCATGTTTATAATGGTTATGATAGAGTTTTATACTATTTTAAACTTGATCCACTTCAATTTTGGTTATTTAATTGGGTCTATTTTTCTCAATTGATTGGGTCTTTTTTATCACATTTCATGAGGTTCATTTGGGTGAATGGGCTAGGTTGTTTTCTCTTTTCACTTTGTCTTAGGACATTTGGTTAATATTTTGGGTTAGGTTATTTTTCCATTTTTTTGTTCAGGTTGTCATTTTCATTAGTTTCTATTTGCATAATAATTAGTTTAATATGTCTAATTCCATTCATCTAGTTTTTTGTTCCAATTTAGTTATTTCATCAGTTTTTGGTTTTTTAGGTTCTCATATAGTTCAATTCATTTTTTGAAAATGAAACTCAAAGAAAATTTCAACCAGTATATATTGAAAATGAAGATGAAAGTTATGTTGGACACAAATATTTTTCAATCAATATTAAATAAAATCCTATAGTACCAAACTTATAAAACCAATTTGGGCTAAACCAAAACAACTGAGAACACATATGTATGATTATATATATTTCCCACCACAAGTTCAAGTTCAAAATCCACTTTATTAATACAACTATTGGATTCCTCATAAGTAAAAAATGGATTGTGGACTACAGGATAAGGTATAGTTTCATTTTTCTCATGACCATAATAAAAAATATGTCTTGGTATTACTTCAATAATGACACCAAATTTAGGTCTAAGATGACCATTCACATAAAAAATGTTTCTCCATTGATACAAATATATTTGGACCATCGATAGTAGGAGTGTGAGACATTACTATCAATTGAAATCCATAATCATCAATAAATATTCCATGCCACATCATTGAATCAAACTGCTTTCATTTCATCATAGTGACTCAACCCTGAGGGTGATAATTAAATGTTATTATTTTCTCAATGAATCTATAATAAGATATATTTTTAAATCGAGTGTTACTATCTGATGAACTATTATAAAAGTCTATTGTGGATGCTTCCATAACACCGTCTTGTTGACTTCTCATGTTCAGTGATCCTTTACTGATAATAAATATATGCCCATTGGCCACAATTTACATTCATTCATAAACCAATTATTAGAACCAAAATACAAATACTTTATTTCAGGAAATATAGAACCAGTATAAAAAATCAATACCTAAAATATAAATGAATATTAAAATTAATTAAATATAGAGTTTAATAATTTATTACATTAATACTTCTACCTTCAATCTTAACCAAGTAGAAAAATATCTACTATGAAAAGTATCTATCCTTCTCAGAGATAAATAAATATTCTTTCTATTTAACATTTTTTATGTTCCTTAATGAAAAAAGTTAAATATTTTAATAAATATGTGTAATTACATTATATGAGTTAATATATACACAATAAATTTACATACATGGTTTAGTCATTGAACAAATAATTTTTAAAAAAAAATATGTGATCTTCCATCTCCCACTCTTCAAGGATTACTGTGGTTAATTTATGTGATTTGGGAATTCCCCCTATTGGGTATGTGATGTAAAACTATGTTGAATTTTCTCATACCATTCTTCTTTATTTCTTATTATTATGTTTTATATCATAGTCACATCTTGATAATACATTGAAAAAAAATATATACATTCTTGAGACAAGTGACCATTCATAATAGCATATTTAAGTTTTTTTTATTTAAGATAAAATAATTCAATATGTAAATATTTATTTTTGTCTAATACATCCAATTAAATTCAATGGGTCCTCAATGAAGTATTTAAATTTCAATATAGATAGTTAGATACTGCCTTCATTTGAAAAAATATGGAGGAACTATTTGAAGGTTTCGGACGCAGCAGAAGAACGTGGGTGGATGTGCCCACTTGGATTTTTTTCATAAACAATGATCAATCCGGGATCAATACGAAGATAAATGGTAGTTTCCACGGATCAAATCATTGAAATTGACAAAGAAAGGGAAAGTCCTGGAACCACAACGTAGGATTGTTACAGGTTGATTGTAATTAATTTATTCAATTGAAAAGAAGTACCTTTTGGTGTTTTTTCTTCATTGATATTCTTGATCACATTACGATGTGATTTGTCATTACATCGTAGAATCCAAGTTTAGACTTCCTCTAGTGTTGATCCACACGTGCACCTTGTATCTCTGGACGTTGCCAAAGGAGTCTCTGGGTTCTAGCATGGAGAAACCTTTACTTCAGTTGTCCGCCTTAGATCATCTTGATCCGATTGAAGAGGATATTTCTCGGTCTTGAGAGTGTTCTTGGAGGAAGAGGTTCTTTTGGCCTTGAAATAATTCTATAGAATTGTTGGGCACAATGATTCTCTTGTCTTAGGAAAAGAGTTGGTGTTGTGAGGATATTTATAAATGGGTTTGAGGTTGTAGAGTTATGACAATAAATAAACGCATTACGCATTTTATTTATTTCATTAAATCCCTTTTGAAAACCCCAGGTCAAGTCATTAATTCCTTAACATGAGCCCACATAGATTATAAAAAATATCATTTAATAAAACGATATTTCCTCAAAATCCAGACTGTAAAAACTACACGGCGTGTATTAATAAATACATGGCATGTACTTGTTTTTTATTGAAAACTACACATCTTGTATGGACACATCGTGTATATCTTTTTTTCATTTATTCATTTCTGTTCCAAAATGAAAACTACACAACATTTACATTTATAATACAGGGTGTGTACTTGTTTTCAAAATAAAACTACACAGCGTGTAATCATTGATACACGGTGTGTACTTGTTTTATTATATTCTTCCTCCAACATTAAAATGATTTTGGCTTCCTTGAATAATTATTAAACCATGTATGAGAATAATATTTATTCTACTCGTTGCAATTCATATTTTTCTTATATTTTCTAATGAAACTTTTAAGGGAAAGTGTGAACCCTATCATAAACTACCACATTCAACATTCAACCCATCAAGAAAATAAAATGCATCTCCCACCCACATTTCAAGAACCGCGATTGTGAATGTTCCAAATTCAAAATCAAAAACCAAAATGATATCGACCCACGTGCCGCGGTGTGCTTCCCGAGAAACCAACCATTGTTTAACTCACCTCCATCATTAGATTGCCGAAAAAACACCGTCACCACCATCACATCGTCACGTTACATTGGCTCGTCGTCGTCGGCCTCTCTGACGTCCACCGCCTGCAACATCTTCGCCGCCTGAACCAGAAATCATTGTCGCCATCGTTCACCACCTGCAACACCATCACCGCCTGAACCAGAAACCACCGTCGCCATTGTAAACTCCCACATCAAGACTGTCGTAAACTTCAAACCTCCATCACCAACATCGTCGTTGTTCAAACACTATCGAGCGAGTATAGCGACTCCTGGAATGTCGAACCCACTCGAACAACACCTCCCAAAGATCCTATGAAAACACCTTGCCAGACCAACTCGGGGAGGAGAGATGGACCCGGAGCCCGAGCAGAGTAAGAGTAGAAAGGAGCCTTCATAGAGAGTCGTGATCTTCGCCGACAGCGCCCAACCAAACTGAGAACCCATCATCGTCTGAATGCAGGCCGAGCCACCTGGAACCCCCCACCGCAATGTACAACCCAACCCAGAGCCTCTTGGAAGCCAACTCACCCAACCGATTAGGAATAGCACAATGGACTCGGAGGCCAGAGAGGAGTACGAGTGACCGGAACCTCCAATGTGAGCCGCAACCAATCGAGCACCAACGTACTCACCAAAAACAGCATCAACGAACCTTCACCAGCAAAACTCACCGCGCCATCAAAATCTCCAGCATAAACAGATCTACAGCTCAAAACCACCATAGAATGAGGAAGAATAAAATGGTATTGCAACCCTAAACGCGCACGGGACTGAAACCCTAGGAAGAAAAGGTGAAAGGGAAAATCGAAGAAGGGATGGGGATGAAACCCTAAACAAAAAGGAAACAACAGTGAGGGAATGAAACCCTAGTAAGATGAATGGAGAACATGGAAGCCGAGAAGGAACACTAACTGTACTTGAGATACTTGAATACAGTTAGTGTGTGACCCTCTAGGCCTCTTTCTCGTTGGCATTAGGCGAGCTTGCCTAAAGTCCCAGATTACTGTCTAGCAATGGGTCAAGGCACCCAAGAGAAAGAAGTTGACGCCGCATTGACGTATCACCTCACACGAACACTTACTGTGTAATTTTATCCCTTTGTATCAATATATCAACATGAAAGTTTCATGGTAATGTCATAAACCTATATGCTTGATCGGTCATTCTTTGACTTCTAGAAATTAACTCGTCATTACACCATGGCCATGGAATTTGTTTGACAGATGTATTTCAATCAAAGGGCCCAAGATATCTACTTTCATAAATATGGAAGGGAAAAATCCTTCCTCTACTTATCCATTAACAATATGTTATTCGTGACGCACCCAACGTATCCAACTTCCCACCAGCTGTCTTCATGATGGTTTTTGTCAGCAAATCTAAGTGCATGAGTCACGACATGAGTTAATGTTAATCTTACAGTCGATGGACCATTACACAAGATCACATATAGTAATGTCCGATGACATCAATACATGTGGAATTACTACTGGCATGTCTATTCTCATAATCTCCCATCTTGGAGATTACCATGTGCGAACTCCATGAGAGAGAGTCTCGTCTTATTACGAGTACTCGCACATGATAGTTTGTATACTATGTGTCCTATCATAGTATGTCATCCAACCACAGAAATTTATTTAAGAATATTGTTATCGAATTTCAAAGTTCTCATCATAGAGGGGATCTTCCATGACCTTATTAATGCAACCAATATTCCAAGACATTATTGTATTATAGTCATGCAGAACAATGAACAATATAAAATAAGTGAACATTCATGTTATCAAAGTACAAAACAGTTGGTTCTCAGGACACCAACCATTACAAACTCCTACCTGGACTAGAGCCAACTGCCTATGACTTTTAGTCCGCTAGACCTCACATGATGATCATGTTTCTGCTGAGTCAAAGCTTTATTCATGTGGTCCCCCACGTTTTCTTCCGTGGAAATACTCATCATTGCAACTTCACCTCTTTGAGTAAAATCACTCAAGAGATGATACTTCCAAATTATGTGCTTTTTCCGCTGATGTGACATTGTCCCTTTTACAAGTTCCACCGCTGTATTATTATCACAATAGAGTGTGATAAGATCTTTACTGCTCGGTACTTCATCCATCTCTTGGACAAATATTTCCATCCATACTTCTTCTTTAGCTTCCTCGGAAGCTGCGATATACTCGGACTCCACTATAGAATCTTCCACAACACTTTGCTTTGAGCACTTCTAGCTCACTGCACCTCCATTCAAACGGAAGATGTATCCAGTCTGGGATTTATGTCATCTTGATCAATCTGGAAACTAGCATCTACATGTACTCTGATGACTAGTTCCTCATCTCCTCCATAAACGATGAAAATATCTTTAGTACGCCTTAGATACTTAAGGATACTCTTGACTGCCATCCAATAGTGGTATCCTGGATCAGCTTGATATATGCCTACCGCACTTAATTCATAAGCAACATCCGGCCTCATACATAACATAACATACATGACTGACCCAATCACGGATGCGTAAGGGATCCATGACATTTTCATTCTTTCCTCATGTGTTTGAGGACACATTATCTTGGAAAGATGAATGCCACGTGACACTGGCAATAATCCCCTCTTGGATTGTTCCATACTGATTATCTTCAGTATCTTGTCAATGTATGTACTTTGACTCAGGCCCAGCATTCTCTTGGATCTATCACGATAGATCTTGATCCCAAGACTATATACTGCCTCACCCAATTCTTACATGGATAATCATTTATCTAACCATGCCTTAACTGACTGTAAGAAAGGTACATCGTTTCCAATTAGTAATATGTTATCGACATATACTATTAAGAAAAATGATTTCACTTCCCCTAAACCTCTTGTAGACACAAGGCTCACATTCATTCTAAACAAAGCCAAATTCCGTTATAGCTTCATCAAAATGAATGTTCCATGACCTTGATGCCTGGTTTAATCCATAAATGGATTTCTGCAACTTGCATACCTTGTTGGAATCCTTTGGAATCACAAAACCTTCAGGTTGTGTCATGTAGACATCTTCCTAGAGGTTCCCGTTAAGGAATTCTATTTTGAAATCCATTTTAAAAATTTCATAGTCATGGTAAGCGATAATGACCAATAGGATTCTAATGGATTTCAGCATCGCAACCGGGGAAAATGTCTCATCATAGTTAATTCCTTGATGTTTTCTAAAACATTTTACAACCAGTCATGCCGTATAGGTTCTGAATTGCCCATCCATGTCTAGTATCTTCTTAAACACCCATTTATTACAAATAGGCTTTACATCAACTGGAGGATCTACCAAAATCCAGACTTTGTTTTGGTACATGTAATCCATTTCAGAATTCATGGCTTCTTGCCACTTGGAAAATTCTATGCCTTAAACTGCTTCCTTGTAGGTAAGAGGATCATCATAGTCAACCAATAATGAGTCACCATCCTCAGTGACAAGAAAACCATATCGTTCTCATTCTCTCACCTCTCTCATTCTCTTATGCAGTTCTTGTGTCTCTGGAACAGATTGTTCTTCCACAGGGCTTTGTGGAATTTGTTCTTGTACCAACTCCTGTGTATCTTGAGCCTCGACTTCATCGAAGTCTATCTACCTCCAACTATCTCAATTGGATATATGCTCCCTCTCAAGGAATATGGCATGTCATGCCACTATAACATTTTTTTCTGAGGGGTTGTATAGGTAATATCTCCTTGTTTCCTTGGGATATCTTATAAAGACACACTTTTTGGATCGGGGTGCAAGTTTCATACCTGAAGAGGCCTTAACAAATGCTTCGCTACCCCACACATGTAAATTCGATAACATTGATTTGTGTCTACTCCATAACTCACATGGAATACCATTTATCGATTTAGTTGGTACGTGGTTTAGTATGTGTGTTTCTATTTGTAATGCATATCCCAAAAAAGATAATGGAAGACTCGTATTACTCATCATTGATCTCACCATGTACAACAGGGTGCGGTTACCCCTTTCACTTACACCAATCCATTGAGGTGTGTAAGGAGGAGTGAGTTGATATAGAATCCCAAAATCCTGTAAGAAATCAATGAAGTCCTGATTAAGATATTTTCCTCCTCTGTCTGATAAGAGTTTCTTAATATTCTTACCAAGATGGTCCTCAAATTCATTCGTGTATTCTTTGAACCAATCAAAAGAATATGACTTATACCTCATTAAGTAAATTTATATATATATATCTACTAAAATCATCAGTAAAAGTTATGAAGTATGAGAACACACCCTTTGCTTCAACTAGAAATGATCCACACACATCTCTGTGAACTAATTCTATAATCCCTTTAGCCCTTTCACCTTTCTCACTAAATGGGGCTTTAGTCATTTTGCCTTGTAGACACGCATGACATACACCAATTGGTTTTAGTTCAAAAGAATCTAATTACCCATCTTGATGTAATTTTTCCAACATTTCTCATTGACATGAACCAGCCGGTGATGCCAAATTTGGGTGTGGTATGAGTCATTTGAATTGACTTTGTCATCGATTTCCATTACTTGGTTTGTATAGTCTAACACATAATGGTCGTTATATAAATGTGCCCTACCAAAAAAATGATATCTTTATAAAAGTAGAAACTTTCATTTCCAAACTTGTACATGAATCCATCCGTATCTAATTTTGATACTAAAATAATGTTTTTAGTAACAGAAGGAACATAATAACAACCCTTTAACACCAAGATCATTCCAGTTGGCAATGTGTGGTGGTAGTCCCCGACAGCTATAGAAGCAAGTCTGGCCCCGTTGGCTGCTCGTATATCTACCTCACCTCAATCAATCTTTCTGAATCTACTTGTTTCCTGTATTTGGATACATATCTGAGCACCACAAGCATTATCTAATAACCAATTGGTAGAAACAGATAGATTACATTCGATAACAAACGCACATGAAGCTTCCCCTTGCTTCCTTGGTTGGGTGCAGTTTTTCTTCCAGTGGCCCTTCTTTCCACATGCGAAACAAACAACCTCATATTCTCTTACCTCCCCTTTCATATTTCTTTTCTTGGAAGGCCTTCAAGAAGTTTGGGCTTAAATTTCTTCACCTTCTCTTTCCTTATATTCACCATGAGGACAGAAGGATTTTCATGCTTCATATCATTGTCCACTTGGCGAATTATGATATGAAGATCAGACAGAGACTTCTCAATGTTGTTCATTTTGATGTTCACAACAAATTTTGAGAAGCTCTGGGGGAGTGATGAAAAAATGAGATCGGTACCCAGTTCTTCAGGGATTTTAAACCCTATAACCTCCAAGCGCTCAATGTTTCCAATGAGCTTGACTACATAAAGCCTGGCTGGGGAACCCTCTCCATGCTTGCTCTGAAATAGATCCTTGGAGACCTCAAACCTTTCCTGTCTTCCTCTCTCCTGGTATAGACCACGGCAGTGCTCGAGCATGCTGTAGGCATCCATGTCTTCATGGGACTTCATGAGCTCACTAGACATTGATGATAACATCAAACATTTAATGTCGAGTGCATCACTCAAATGTTGATCATAGACCATGAAATATTCATCACTCGCCCCTTGGACAGGTGGATCAGGAAGTGAGGAATCCAGCACGTAAAACTTTTGTTCATGGCGTAGGATAACCCGAAGGCGCCTAAACCATTCCTGAAAGTTACTTCCAGTAAGGATATTTTCTTTATTTAGAATTGATCATAAAGATAATGTGGTTGACGAGTTTGTAATTTCTATTCTACAAATTAAAAGAGCATATTTATTAGTACCTTTGATTACATTTTATTATGAACAATAATAATTGAATTTATTATTTCTCCCACTATTTTATCAAGCCCCAATGGCCCTGACCATTGAACTCGGAATGTCCAGTTTATTTGACATTATAGTGGAAAGGATCCTTATTCCCCTTCACATAACCCCAACAAGGGTTGGTCAATCTATTTGAAGGTATTTAGGTAGGTAGGTCTTTGACAACTGTGAGATTACAGTTCCTTGATCTGTTGAGTGGACTCCCCAATCCTGAAATCTTGACTTGGATTTCCTTAACTCTTGCCTCCAATATTACATCAAGTCTAGAAAGGGATACTCCTCTTGATGTAATATGGTTAAGTCGACCTGAAACCCTTCATAAGGGATTCCTTTATAAAATTAAGTTTCCAACAAGGGTTGTTCAAACAAATAGTTTTATTGATTCTTTCCCTTAATCAAGTAATGGAGGGCTTGGTCTGAGTTAATATGGTATTGATGGATTTTAATCTTTTATGCATAGTTTTTCATTATCACATGCTTGTTAATATTAAATGATTCTAGCTTAAGTGATTAACCATGTTCCGATAATGTTTACACATAGACCGGTTTTTATTTTATTCCATCTTTTCATGCTTGTTTATTTCATTAATTATGTGATCGTGACAACACATACATAATAAATAAAACATGAAATCTGAAAGAAATAAAATGAGATGGCATGATCATGAGATTCTATTCATTAACTTATCTAGTGGTTTGATAAGATAACCCTGGCCTAGGGAAAAACACCTTGAACCGGTGGTTCGTGTTTTGCAGCTCCCACCTGTCCACCTTTGTATCTTCTTGGGTTGGTTTCGCCTCAGCATCGGGTTTTGAACCATCTCCTCTAGCTCGGGAGATCCTCCATTACATGGGGTCTACATTAAAGAAACCATGGGCACACATGCCCTACATTTTATTAGAATAAGGCTCACAGGTCAACGAATTTAAATGAAACAAATTTAAATGAAACCATACACACATACAAGGGGTATTTGGTCAAGCTCATTATCATCCATATCATGAAATTACATTTACGCATATTTAGAATTCAAATTCTTTTAATCATTCTATTATTCAAGATAAGTCACTCTTTAATTCAATTAATTATGATATTATAATTAATCAATTTTTTATCTTAAATTCCTTTCTGAATTTCCTTGGGAATCTCCTCATCCATGTTCCTTGTACATGTCTTTGTACTTTTGGAGGAAACCTTGTGAAATTTCTAGAAAGTACCCAGTGTGTAGTTTATATTTACACGGAGTGTATTTCTTTCACCTTTTATCTAAAGCACACGCCTGGGGATTTGGCATGTTTTATTTACCTTGGAATTTGTGGAGTACATGGCGTGTAGATAAATAATACATGGCACGTACTTCTTTGTTACGCGGTAACTAGCCTGACAATCCCATGTACATGGTATGGGGATTCTCCTTTGTACACGATTTCACATGGTCCGGATCAAGATACATGACATGTTGATCCAACATACACGCCGTGTATTCCTGTTCCCACACGCTGTTCATTTCTAGTAAACACGGTGTGTTAAATTCTTAGGTGTAACAATTCACAGAGTGTGGTTTGGAAGACCAGTACCAGTTCTTTGAACTTAAGTACAGGGCGTGTAGTTTTAATTACACACCGTGTATTCCCGTGTTGTACAGACAGAAAGAGTGGCTCCTTCGGATGAGTTCCTCATTTTTTATATTAATCAAAATTAAAATTAAAAAGGCCATTTCTATGATATGAATCGAGAAACGAAGGAGGAAGAAAAAATCGCGTTTATTCAGATTTATAAAACGATTGATTTCAAATTGAATCAAATATAAATGAGTAAATTTTCAATGAAAATTAGATAACTATAATCAACATTGTAACATCGCTCTGATGCCATATGAAGGTTTTGGGCATAGCGGAATCGCATGGGTGGATGTACCCACTTGGATTTTTGTCATAAACAATGAACAATCCGGGATCAATATGATGATAAACGCCAATCTCCAAGGATCAAATAAATGAAATAGACTAAGAAAAGGAAATTACCGGAACCACAATGTAGGATCGTTATAGGTTAATTATAATTAATTTAATCAATTGAAAAGAAGTACCTTTTGGTGTTCTTTATTCGTTGATATTCTTGATCATGTTCCGATGTGATTATTTGTTGCGTCGCAGAATCCAAGTGTAGACTTCCTATAGCGGTGATCCACATGTGCACCTAGTTCACTGGACATCGCCAAAGGAGTCTCTAGGTGATAGCATGGAGAAACCTTTGCTTGCATTGTCCGCCTTAGATCGTCTTGATCTGATGGAAGAGGATCTCTATCAGTCTTGAGAGAGTTCTTGGAGGAAGAGGTACTTTCAGCCTTGAATGAATTCTCCAGAATTGTTGTGCACAATGATTCTCTTGTCTTAGGAAAAGATTTGGGGTTGTGAGGATATTTATAATCGGGTTTGAGGTTGTATAGTTCTGACAATAAATAAACGAGTTACGGGTTTTACTTATTTCATTAACTCCCTTTTGAAAACCCCATGTCGAGTCATTAATTCCTTAACATGCGCCCACACTAATTATAATATATATCATTTAGTCAAACGATATTTCCTCAAAATCTCGACTAGAAAAACTACACAGCGTGTATTAATAAATACACAGCGTGTACTTGTTTTTCTTTGAAAACTACACGGCATGTACATTCAATGTACACGGTGTGTATATCTTGTTTTCATTTATTCATTTCCTTCCCAAAATAAAATCTACCCAGCGTGTACATTTTATAATACACGGCGTGTACTTGTTTTCAAAATAAAACTACACGGCCTGTAATCATTGATACACGGCGTGTACTTGTTTTATTTTATTCTTCCTCCAACATTAAAATGATTTAGGCTTCCATGAATAATTATTAAACCATATATGGGAATAATATTTATTCTACTTGAGATAATTGAATACACTTAGTGTGTGACCCTCTAGGCCTCTTTCTCGTTGGCATTAAGCGAGCTTGCCTAAAGTCCAATATTACTGTCTATAAATTGGTCAAGGCACCCAAGATAAAGAAGTTGACACCGCATTGACGTATCACCTCATACCAACACTTACTGCATAATATAATCCTTTTGTCTCAATATCTCATCAAGCAGGTTTCATGGCAGTGTCATAAACCTATATGCCTGATATATCATTCATTGACTTTTAGAAATAAACTCGTCGTTACACCATGGCCATGGAATTTGTTTGACAATTCTATTTCAATCAAAGTGCCCGAGATATCTACTTCCCTAAATATAGAAGGGAAAAATCCTTTCTTGACTTATCCATTAACAACATCTCATTCGTGACGTACCCAACATACCCTACTTCCCGCCATCTGTCTTCATGATGGTTTTCGTAAGCAAATATAAGTTCGTGAGTCATGACATGATTTAATGATAATCTTCCAGTCTAAGGACCATTACACACGCAAGAAGATCGTAATTTACGATGACACCAAGATATGCAGAATTACTACTGGAGGATCTGTTCTAATAATCTCTCATCTTGGAGATTACCAAGTGGGAACTCCATGAGAGAGAGTCTCTTCTTCTTATGATTAATCTCACATGAGGGTCTATATACTATGTGTCCTATCATAGTATGTCATCCAACCAGAAAACTTTATTTAAGAATATTTTTATAGCATTTCAAGGTTCTCATCATAGCAGGGATCTGCCATAACCATATTAATGCAACAAATATTCCGGGACATTATTATATTATAGTCATGCAGAACAATAAACAATATACAATAAGTGAACATTCATGTAATCAAAGTAAAAAACAGTTGGTTCTCAGGACACCAACCCTTACACTATTTTCTACAACTCAAAACAATTAATGATACCTCTACCAACATTTTTTTCAAGAAAGACTTGGAATGCTTATTATCATAATATATATATAAATGTAACCACTAAATAATTGACACGCTTACATTATTGGATAGAAGATGAATGATTAATATTTGAATCAACTCCTAAAGAAGGATGATGTAGCCACGAGTCTTCAAAATTATCAGCTTCAACACTCTATTGTTTGCCCATTTTGATATGTCTCTTAAATAAAAATCAGGAACATTAATAATATCTAGTACTTAAAGAGATTGGTTTTTTCTGTAGGTTTCATCTTATAAGAAGAACACATAACATTCCATTTACATTCACTGATACAAACCAGATGCAATTCCAGCCTGATTCTTCAATCCACCAAGTAATTCAATGATTGTAGACCATATTTTGACTTTACCATGAAAATTAATTGAATTGAAATTGATATTGGAAATATATGTTTTTAAATGTGCACTACATTTAAGAAATGGCATAATGAATTGGTTAACTAATAAGGAATCTCATAGAAGAAACTTTTCTTCTTCAAATTGTATTGGTTCTAATGGAAACGTTCTTAATCATTCTATATTTCATATAACCCTTCCTAAACGAAAAACTAACTACTTACAATTAATTAATCACAATAGATCCAAACATATATTGAGGTGGACTGTTGGTCTCCATGGTATTATCAAACCTTCAATGATTATTATTAAATGTATGATCCATTGGAATGAATCTTCAATTCCAAATAAAACTGAAACAATTAAGATTTTAAGTCTTATGGATCATATATTCATCATATAAATAGGACATGATAGTTTTCCTTTCATGATCCATCCATACATCATTCCGTAAGAAGGAAAATCATATATCATCCATATAATCACATCATGAATAGGATATATATCTTTCGTACCAGCATCAAATGTGTGCCTTACGACATTCAAACAATGCTTCAAAATTTTTATCAAAGGTTGAATGTATAAATCTATATCATTTATAAGATTAGAAAACATAGAGATGATTATACTCATGAAATATTTTTTTTCACACACATCCATGAAGGAAGGTTATAAATGTATAAAAAAATCAGTAATGTGTTGTGTGATGTAATAATCTTACCAAATGGATAAAAATCATTACATGAAAGACCCAACCTCTCCTTACACATGTCAACTACAAAATTAGGATATCAAGCATTAAATGGATTCCATGAAAATCCATCTATAGGATGAACAAACTCATCATTATCATTCATTCTCTCAGTATCATGCCATCACATTTTTATTGAAATTTAATTTGACATGAAAAGATTCTGGTGTTTATGAATCAATTGAAAGTGACACATTAATTTTTTGGGCACACGAGATGATGTTCCATCAATATTTTGATTCCATTAGGATGTGCCATATTTTATACAATCATTTCACCCAGAACTGTAACACCCTGAGATTTTATGAAAAATATTATTTTAATTTCATTGATTTCTTGTGTTGTACGCTAAACAAGATTTCCTTGGGCTATACGCAACACCGTATGAGCTTGAAGTATACGCAACACTATTCTTAGAATGTGTTACACACAATTTCAAGTTCGTTTTATAATAGTCATTCTACGCAGCATTGAGTGTGTGTGTGTGTATATATATATATATTCAATGTATAAATGAAATGTGGTTGTATTCTATTATATGAAACAACAAAGGAGTCTTGCACAACATGCAACCCTAACTTGGTTTGCATTACACACAATCGTTACCTTCCTCGATAGCGTGTGTTGTACACAATATCGGGGTTTACTAAACAACGATATATTATTATAATATTATTATGAACTAGCCGTTATGAATAGTATTAACTAAATTTTGAATTTTATAACATTATTATTCATCTTACACATTTTCTAGAACATGGTATAAGAACAAAATAAATTTTTCGGGTAAAATAAGTATTTTTCAAAAAATGAAGTTTTGCCGCCTTTTGATGGCGCACCCACTTTAAATCTAGTTTTTGAGATGTTTATAATTTCAATTTTACCAACTAAAATTATTATTTAGAATAAGGATATAAAATTTTACCTTGGATAAATTTTTCATATTATTCTGATAACTTTCATATTTTAATGAATAGTAAAAACACGCTATATTTTAATTAAAAACAACTTTTTTAATCGTAATAACTTGTGTGGTTAAATTATAATATTTAATGGTTTTAAAGTATAAATAGAATATATTTTAACCATTTAATATAATTTATTCAATTATCATTGATTTTACATTGAATTCGTAGGTTAAATAAATTCAATCTTTCGCAATGTTTTAAACAAAAACCCGTTTTCTTTCGACAACGGGATTAATTTTAATTCAATTTCTGAAACTTTTGTGTATTGAATTTCGAAAAATGGATTCCATATTTAGAATCAGTGGGTACAAATTATGTTAATAGGCTACTTTTTATTTTTGGAAATTATGAATCGTAACTACGGTAAATTTTATTTACCATAATTAATGGTAAATCGGGTAATTAAGGGTAAATATAATATTATAAAATTACCCTAACACATGCCAAAATTCTATTGGATGACTAAAAGTCGACCCATATCACCTAAGGGTCAGATTAGATTCATTTAATGGACTTTTGTCCATGAAAATAATTTAATTATTATTAAAACCAAAGAAAGTGACAACATGTCACTCTCTTAAATCTTATAAGTATAATAATTTTAATTTAGTGATAAACTTCATGAAACTTCGAAAATGAGTAGTATCCAGAAATCTAATAAAATTATCTACATCATATGAATTTATTTATAATTTTTAGGGATTAAATAATTATCATTAATTATGACACAATAGTGATGCATAAATTGTTTATCTAGTGAAAAATCAAGAATATAGTTTTTATTAAACTAATAGTGACCATAAAATGCAGAAACCCCTGACCAAAACTTATTTGTCATGTATATGTAAACCATAATCATCCAATGGTCAAATATTTTACCATTTGGAGCCTTATAGAAGCGATTATGACACTTATATTATTTTATTTTAAATGATGCCAAAGTTGTCACCTTCATTATTTAACAAATATAACAATTTAAATATTGTTATTTTAAGATTATAAATTGGAGTAAAAGTATTATTGTGATATGTAATAGATTTATCTTCATCATAGGATTTTAATTTTAATTTTTATGAAAAAAATAAGTATATTAAATAATTATACAAAAATGTTATATTATTTATTTTATTAAGAGATAAACCAACTAAATGGTTTTAAAAATAATAAAATAAATATTATATGAACTATTTAATGTGATAAACTAATTTTATAGATACATATGACCTTTTATGAATATATTAAATATTTTAGTTAGAATATATCCTCTATTTAGATTTTATGTAAATTCAAATAAATGAATAGTGTCAAAATTGACACTATTGTTATTTTATAAAAATTACATATTATTAAATTGTTTAAAAATCACAAAAATATTTAAAAATTATAAATTGAAATTTATATAGACTAAAATGTCCTAAATTATCCAATTATCTGAAATAAACAACACATAAGTTATTATTTATAACCATTTAAAATTTAGAATTTTATTACCACAAATAAACTTAAATAGATTAAATAAGGATAAATAAAAATGATAAGGTTTAAAATAAGATCAAAACATGTATAAATTTAATTTTTTGATGCTATTACAACCCTATATCATCTAATATTCTAATATGAGTCAGTTTTGGAGGTTTTTAAGTGGGGTTAGATTTATTATAAATTAATATTTTTAAGAATTCCAAAGGTTCCCCCTCCTCCCTTATAAAAGGGCACCTCCTCCCTCTCCTCCTCACACCAATTTGAGCCTTAAAGCTCGGACAACCCCTTCCAAATTCTCTTCTAAACTTCCCTAGATTCATCCTAGAGGTCCTGGTCTTCTTCAAAGACCAGTTTTAGTTCCCTAAGAGGAGGTCTCAAAGAGGCGCTTCAAAGAAGAGGTAATGTCCATTACCGATTCTTTCAACTTTATTTCTTCTTCCACTTATTCTTCTTAGGTTGTTTCATTATGAAGTAATAAAATCAGTATCACTCATATACTGATATGTTATTATAAGTATGAAACAACCCTATTTCACCATCTATCCATCCTACGGAAAAAAAAATCACCGCACGTGCGTACGTACGGAATACCGTCTCCACGATGTGGTGTAATCTATTTTCCACCACCACCTTACTTGGATGGGTATAATGGTGTAAATAATAACTATATATGATTATTGTAAAGTGATATTGATTCTGTAATAGTATACATACACTTCAAAAAAATTCCACGAGCATGGGAACGATATCATCGCTCGTGCGTACGTACGGAATACCGTCTCCACGACACGATGAGATTCATTCTCAATGATTAACCATTCATAAATGATTATAAAGTATATATAATAAGTAATCATGAAATATATGACATAATAATGATACTGGATTTATTTATATATATATATATATATATATATGTATATCATCCAATTAATTCCATTCAATTCAATGAGGAAACGAAAACAACGTTCATGCGTACGTACGACCTACCGTCTCCATGAACGGTGTATTTCTTTCCATTTATCGATCTATTATATATTTGTATATTCTGAATATATATTATATATAAATAATGTTTTATATTCTGGAATTAAGTAATCATAATCTAATTAATCATATGAATAATTACAAGTCAAAACACGGACGACAAATGAAACGATTTTACCCAAAATGCCCTTTAACATTGAATTTAAAAAAGAACGGGTAATATAAAGTCATAAGTGAACCATATATCATATCATAACAATAAATATGATTCTGTAATAATTAAATAACATTATTTAAATCATTATACAGGAGGTTCGGACACTTACAAAGCAAATCGGACCTATGGTAAGGGATAATTATTCCAATCTCATTCTTATCCGAGATTGATTACTCGTAAGTATTTACTAGGGGTATGTTTATTATCCATGTACATATGCTATAAAAATGTTTTCATAAAATTTTTACATTCCTTCAATGTATTTTTAAGACATTTTTACACTTTTCTTACTTTTACCACATCGTATGGAAGGAATATTTCTTTTGTTTACCATACGAGGTACTTTTTGACTTTTCCGACAAAAGTACGAGGAGATTGTTATTTTTAACTTATATGGAATGAAAAGATTTTTATGGTCTTATAAAGACTTATTTTCATGAATATTACTCCAATATATTTTATGACTATTTTCAACAAAATCTTTTTCTTTTAAAATTGCATGATTTTTTTGTGAAAAGAAATTGATTTTGAAGTAGAAATGATATTTTCCTCAAGAATTCATTTCAAGTGTTTTATCAAAACCATTTTCCATCTAAGATGACATTATTTCATATCTGTATGTTTCAAGTATAATGTCTCTATGATTTACATGGTTTCACTTTTCTTATGATGAAATGATATCCATTTGTTTTATATGGATTATGTGATGATGGGATGATGTTTATGAAACTCATTTTATTCGTTGGGTTATTATGAATGATGTATGTTTATTTTGTGGCACAAGTAAGAATGATTTCATTATGAGATGGGTGGGACCAATATCTCCCTCCAATGAATTGGGTAAAGATTTATATCTCATGAGATAGACATGGCTGGAATGGTAAGTTAATCTGGTTCGTTATTACAGGACTGGAACGAGGAGTGAACTCAATTCAGAAAGGGACTTTGTCCACTAAAATGGTCTTGGCAGCAATGCCTTGGCTACTATGGAAATAATTACATGTGCTTAATGGATTCCACAATTACATGTTTTATTCTCATGCTATTTTATCATGATTTATGTTCCATTATGATCTATGCCTTATGTACTTCCATTTTTTATGTTGTTGCTCAAGATTTTTAATGTTCATGTTTTTTATAAGTTCAAATGTATATGGTATGTTTTATTTTATCAATGCTTACCCTTACTGAGAATTTGAGATCACCCTTTTATGTTTTCTTTTCCCCCAAGATTAAAAGAATGATTTTAGGTAAGGAAACAAAAATGGGGGGATCTTTATCTGAGATGTTGAAGATCTTTCAACACAATTAGAAGATTATGTTCCAAGTTTCCAAAGACAATAAACTATTACGGTCCTTGTGTGTCTGTTTTTTTTATGTAATAAGTATTCTGCAAAAGTAATGTAATGTCTATGTACATCAAGCTTTGGGTATCTACTGTTGGTATCAGAGGAAAGGTTTAGTCAACCTTTGGAAACTAGGATGCGAGAACTTTAGTGAGATCCCTAGAGATATTTCAAAGGTATGTCTAGGGATGTCCCTAAGGTTAAGTATAAGTATAGGTTATAGTCCAAGAATTATGGTTACAATATTAGATTAAACCTAAGATGTTAGATATTGATTTTACTCCTCCTTTATTATGATTTTTTCCTCTCACACTATTCTTTTTGGGTTTTAGAAAATGGATGGAAACAAGATGATTCACGATAATGGAAGACATAATGAATAATGGAATGATATTCTTAATGAGAAACCAAATGAAATGGGATTTGGAAGTCCAAACATCATTATTAGGCCTAATTAGAAATCTCATAATATGATCAATAAACTCAAATTTGGTATGTTTCCTAACTCGGCTAATAAGAGAAATATGGAGTTTCATGATGATCATAGAGGAAAGAGAGTTCAATTTCTCCTATGTAAATCATGTGGGAAGAGGCATCAAGGATAATGTTTCAAAGGAACTGGAAGATGCTTTAGGTGTGGAAAAGAAGGAAACAAAGCCAATAAGTGCAAAGGAAAAGGTTCAGTTAACACCAGGGATGAGAATAATGGTATTGCTGCGACATCAACAATGGTTAAATGTTTTAAATGTGGAATGTACGGGAATTATGCAAACCAATTCCCTAAGGGAAAGTCTCATGAAGAGAATTAGTATGGTCGTATGGGTAGTATTTATGTTGATGATGATGAAGAGACTACAAATGATATGTGAGATGAAATAATTTTTGAAGCTCGATAAATGGTTTAAGAACGCAGTGGAATGATTACATGTTTATAAAGTGTAATGTTGTATGAGTAATCTCATGGTACTATGGAATAAAGAGACATCTAAGGATTGTTACACTATTGTCTTTCCTTAAGTTTTGAAAGTGTATGATGAATGGTACTAGTAACCCTGAAAGGTTATTCATATATTTTTGGAAAGTAGATGATATGCGCATAATGAAGGGATGAGGAGAAAATTAAATGTTTGATAGTATTCATGAGCTCATGACTGATATAAGGAAATAGTTATATCATGGTTTTAGTATATAGAATTTTGGGGTTTTGGTATGTGAAAAGAGTTAACTTTTGACAGCACTCATGTTTTCACTAATATTCAATGTGTATTCATTTTTCAATAGAATACATGATTAAGGCCTTCGATTGTTTGGAATGTGACAAACAAGGAATATCTTATGATATATGGGGATCAATGATTGTATTAACATGCTTGTTATATGAAATCTCTGGTAATCATTTTCACTATAATATGAGAGTGGACTGTAGTATTATGGATAAGCCTAAATATTGGAATGGATTATGTTGGACATAAGTTAGTATTGTTTAAGGATAGAAGTTTTTTCGATATTATTTATGGGATGTTATAGTAATGTTGTTTTAGAAAAAGGACAACCTACAGGACGGACAACAGCCCATCGCGTCGGACAACGCTGTGGGAATCGAACCCACAACCGAAGTGTGACTGGCCTTTATCTCCTACCACTGGCCTACAGGAAGTGTCTGTTTAGTAGAAACTAGTTTTATTATATTAAGCAGTATGATATATGAAGTATAAGTCCATTTAAGAACCATATATGATTAATCTCACTATAGATGTACTTATGTATTTTTGATAACTTTTATAACCTTTTGTTTAAGACAGATGGAATGACCCATCATTCTATCACATGATCTGATGACACTTCACGAATGACAAATTCAACTTCATTTCTTTAAGAGCTGAAGTGGAAATTGTCCAAAGAACGACTAATGGTGAGACTATACCAAAATCACGAAAGTATTTCTTCGAATTCCAATTTCATCATCTTTAGAGAAATGATATTGAAAACAAAAAATGTTGTCCTAGTGCCCTTATACCGATGAATCTGATGGTACCTTATATCTTCACAAATATATGGCTTTGTGATTGATGTCTTTTTTATAGCCATGTTCTCTACCACTCTCCATCAGAACATAATGGTTAGATTTTTCTTCCATATACATATTTTCACCTATGATCTCTTATATGGAAACCCGGTGATGAGTTACTTTGGGTAATTGTCACATTTCATACTTTAGTTTTTAAAATTAATTTTTAGAATTCTTTTTTACGATGTGGGTTTCTATAAATAGTAAACGATTTATAACCCCGATGAATTTCGAGGGAGAAATTTATTTTAAGGGGGGTAGAATGTAACACCCCGAGATTTTATGAAAAATATTATTTTAATTTCATTGATGTCTTGTGTTGTAAGCTAAACAAGATTGTCTTGCGCTATATGCAACACCGTATGAGCTTGAAGTATACGCAACACTGTTCTTAGATTGTGTTACACACAATTTCAAGTTCGTTTTATAATAGTCATTCTATGAAACATTGAGTGTATATATATATATATATATTCAATGTATAAATGAAATGTGGTTTTATTCTGTTATATGAAATAACAAATAAGTCTTTCACAACACGCAACCCTAACTTGGCTTGCATTACACACAATCGCGACCTTCCTTGATAGCGTGTGTTGTACGCAATACCGGGGTTTACTAAACAACGATATATTATTCTAATATTATTATGAACTAGACGTTATGAATAGTATTAAATGAATTTTGAATTTTATAACATTATTATTCATCTTACACAATTTCTATAACATGGTATAAGAACAAAATAAATTTTTCTGGAAAATAAGTATTTTTCAAAAAATGCAGTTTTGCCGCCTTTTGATGGCGCACCCACTTCAAATCTAGTTTTTGACATGTTTATAAGTTCAATTTTACTAAATAAAATTATTATTTGGAATCAGGATATAAAATTTTACCTTGTATAAAATTTTCATATTATTCTGATAACTTTCATATTTTAATGAATAGTAAAAACACGCTATATTTTAATTAAAAACACCTTTTTTCATCGTAATAACATATGTGGTTAAATTTTAATATTGAATTGTTTTAAAGTATAAATAGAATATATTTTTACCATTTAATATAATTTATTCCATTAGCCTTCATTTTACATTGAATTCGTAGGTTAAATAAGTTCAATCTTTCGCAATGTTTTAAACAAAAACCCGTTTTCTTTCGACAATGGGATTAATTTTAATTTAATTTTTTCAACTTTTTTATATTGAATTTCTAAAAATGGATTCCATATTTGGAATTAGTGGGTCCAAATTATGTTAATAGGCTACTTTTTATTTTTGGAAATTATGAATAGTAACTACGATAAATTTTATTTACCATAGTTAAAGGTAAATCGGGTAATTAAGGGTAAATATAATATTATAAAATTACCCTAACACATGACAAGATTATATTGGATGACTCAAAGTCGACCCATATCACCTAAGGATCGGATTAGATTCATTTAATGGACTTTTATCCATGAAAATAATTTAATTATTATTAAAACCAAAGAAAGTGACAACATGTCACTCTCTTAAATCATATAAGTATAATAATTTTAATTTAGTGATAAACTTCATGAAACTTCAAACATGAGTAGTCTCCAGAACGATAATAAAATTATCTACATCATATGAATTTATTTATAATTTTTATGGATTAAATAATTATCATTAATTATGACACAATAGTGATGCATAAATTGTTTATCTAGTGAAAAATCAAGAATATAGTTTTTATTAAACTAATAGTGACCATAAAATGAACAAAACCCTGAAACAAACTTATTGGTCATGTAAATGTAAACCATAATCATCCAAGGGTCGAATATTTGACAATTTGGAGCCTTATAAAAGCGATTATGAGACTTATATTATTTTATTTTAAATGATGCCAAAGTTGTCACCTTCATAATTTAATAAATATAACAATTTAAATATTGTAATTTTAAGATGATAAATTAGAGAAAAAGTATTATTGTGATATGTAATAGTTTTATATTCATCATAGGATTTTATTTTTAATTTTTATGCAACAAATAAGTATATTAAATAATTATACAAAAATGTTGTAGTATTTATTTGATTAAGAGATAAACCAAATAAATGGTTTTAAAAATAATAAAATAAATATTATATGACCTATTTAATGTGCTAAACTAATTTTATAGATACATATGACCTTTTATGAATCTATTAAATATTTTAGTTAGAATATATCCTCTGTTGATATTTTATTTAAATTCAAATAAATGAATAGTGTCAAAATTGACACTATTGTTATTTTATAAAAAATACATATTATTAAATTGTTTAAAAATCACAAAAATATTTAAAAATTATAAAATGAAATTTATATAGTCTATAATTTCATAAAGTATCCAATTATGTAAAATTAAAAACACATAAGTGATTATTTATAACCATTTATAATTTAGAATTTTATCACCACAAATAAACTTAAATAGATTAAATAAGGATAAATAAAAATGATAAGGTTTAAAATAAGATCAAAACATGTCTAAATTTAATTTTTTGATGCGATTAAAACCCTATCTCATCTAATATTCGAATATGAGTCAGTTTTGGAGGTTTTTAAGTGGGGTTAGATTTATTATAAATTAATATTTTTAAGAATTCCAAAGGTGCCCCTCTCCTCCCTTATAAAAGGTCACCTCCTCCCTCTCCTCCTCACACCAATTTGAGCCTTCAATATCGTCCAACCCCTGACAAATTCTCTTATAAACTTCCCTAGAAAAATCCTAGAGGTCCTGGTCTTCTTCAAAGACCAATTTTAGTGCCCTAAGAGGAGGTCTCAAAGAGGCGCTTCAAAGAAGAGGTAATGTCTGTTACCGAAACTTTTAACTTTCATTCTTCTTCCACTTATTCTTATTAGGTTGTTTAATTATGGAGTAATAACATAAGTATCACTCATATACTTATATGTTATTATAAGTATGAAACAACCCTATTTCACCATCTATCCATCCTACGGAAAACGAAATCACCGCGCGTGCGTACGTACGGAATACCGTCTCCACGCCGTGGCGTAATCTATTTTCCACCACCACCTTACTTGGATGGGTATAATGGTGTAAATAATAACTATATATGATTATTGTAAAGTGATATTAATTCTGTAATAGTATACATACACTCCAATAAAAATCCACGATCATGGGAACGATATCGTCGCTCGTGCGTACGTACGGAATACCGTCTCCACGACGCGATGAGATTCATTCTCAATGATTAACCATTCATAAATGATTATAAAGTATATATAATAAGTAATCATGAAATATATGACATAATAATGATAATTTATTTATGTATATATATATATATTTCTTCCAATTAATTCCATTCAATTCAATGAGGAAACGAAAACAACGTTCATGCGTACGTACGACCTACCGTCTCCATGAACGGTGTATTTCTTTCCATTTATCGATCTATTATATATATGTATATTATGAATATATATTATATATAAATCATGTTTTATATTCTGGAATTAATTAATCATGATCTAATTAATCATATGAATAATTACAAGTCAAAACACGAACGACAAATGAAACGATTTTACCCAAAATGCTCTTTAACATGGAATTTACAAAAGAACGGGTAATATAAAGTCATAAGTGAACCATATATGATATCATAACAATGAATATGATTCTGTAATAAGTCAATATCATTATTTAAATCATTATACAGGAGGTTCTTACACTTACAAAGCAAATCGGACCTAAGGTAAGGGATATTTATTCCAATCTCATTCTTATCTGAGATTGTTTACTCATAAGTATTTACTGGGGGTTATGTTTATTATCCATGTCCATATGCTCTCAAAATGTTTTCATAAAATGTTTACTTTCCTTCCATGTATTTTTAAGACATTTTTACCCTTTTCTTACTTTTACCACATCGTATGGAAGGAATACTTCTTTTGTTTACCATATGAGGTACTTTTTGACTTTTCCGACAAAAGTACGAGGAGATTGTTATTTTTAACTTATACGGAACGAATGGATTTTTACGGTTTTATAAAGCCTTATTTTCGTGAAGATTACTCCAATATATTTTATGACTATTTTCAACAAAATCTTTTTCTTTTAAAATTGCATGATGTTTTGTGAAAAGAAATTGATTTTGAAGAAGAAAGGATATTTTCCTCAAAAATTCATTTCATGTGTTTTATCAAAACCATTTTCCATCTAAGATGACATTATTTCATATCTGTATTTTTCAATTATAATGTATCTATGATTTACATGGTTTCACTTTTATTATGATGAAATGATATCCATTTGTTTTATATGTATTATGTGATGATGGGATGATGTTTATGAAACCCATTTTATTCGTTGGGTTATTATGAATGATGTATGTTTATTTTGTGGCACAAGTAAGAATGATTTCATTATGAGATGTTTGGGACCTATATCTCCCTCCAATGCATTGGGTAAACATTTATATCTCATGAGATAGACATGGCTGGAATGGTAAGTTAATCCGGTTCAGTATTACAGGACTGGAACGAGGAGTGAACTCGATTCAGAAAGGGACTTTGTCCACTAAGATGGTCCTGGCAGAAATGCCTTGGATACTATGGAAATCATTACATGTGCTTAATGGATGCCATAATTACATGTTTTCTTCCCATGCTATTTTATCACGATTTATGTTTCATTATGATCTATGCCTTATATACTTCCATGTTTAATGTCGTTGCTCAAGATTTTTAATGTTCATGTTTTTTTTATGTTCAAATGTATATGGTATGTTTTATTTTATCAATGCTTACCCTTACTGAGCATTTGAGCTCACCCTTTTATGTTTTCTTTTTCCCAGGATTAAAAGAAAGATTTTAGGTAAGGAAACAAAAATGGGAAGATCTTTATGGGAGATTTTGAAGATCTTTCAACCCGATTAGAAGATTAAGTTCCAAGTTTCCAAAGACACTAAACTATTACGGTCCTTGTGTGTCTATTTTTGTTATGTACTAAGTATTCTGAAAAATTAAGGTAATGTCTATGTACGTCAAGCTTCGGGTCTCTACAGTTGGTATCAGAGGAAAGGTTTAGTCAACCTTTGGAAACTAGGATGCGAGAACTTTAGTTGGATCCCTAGAGATATTTCTAAGGTATGTCTAGGGATGTCCCTATGGTTAAGTATAAGTATAGGTTATAGTTCAAGAATTATGGTAACAATATTATATTAAACCTAAGATGTTAGATATTGAAGTTACTCTTCCTTTATTATGATTTTTTCCTCTCACACTATTCTTTTTGGGTTTTAAAAAATGGCTGGAAACAAGATGATTCACAATAATGGAAGACATGATGGACAATGGAATGATATTATTCATGATCAAACAAATGAAATGGGATTTGGAAGTCCAAACATCATTATTATTCTGAATCAGCAATCTCGTAATATGATCAATAAACTCAAATTTGGTAAGTTTCCCGACTCGGCTAATAAGAGAAAGATGGAGTTTCATGATGATCATAGAGGAAAGAAAGTTCAATTTCCCCTATCTAAATCATGTGGGAAGAGGCATCAAAGAGAATGTTTCAAAGGAACTGGAAGATTCTTTGGGTGTGGAAAAGAAGGACACAAATCCAGTAAGTGCAAAGGAAAAGTTTCAGTTAACACCAGAGATGAGAATAATGGTATTGCTACGAAATCAACAATGGTTAAATTTTTGAAATGTGGAATGTACTGGAATTATGAAAACCAATGCCCTAAGGGAAAGTCTCATGAAGAGGATCAGTATGGTCATATGGGTAGTATTTATGTTGATGATGATGAAGAGACTACAAATGATATGTGAGATGAAAGAATTTTTAAAGCTCAGTCAATGGTTTAAGAACGTAGTGGAATGATTACATGTTTATCAAGTGTAATGTTGTATAAGTAATCTCATGGTACTATGGAATAAAGATACATTTAATGATTTTTACACTGTTGTCTTTCCTTAAGTTTTGAAAGTGTATGATGAATGGTACCAGTAACCATGAAAGGTTATTCATATATTTTTGTAAAGTAGATGATATGCGCATAATGAAGGGATGAGGAGAAAATTAAATGTTTGATAGTTTTCATGAGCTCATGACTGATATAAGAAAATAGTTATATCATGGTTTGAGTATATATAATTTTGGGGTTTTGGTATGTGGAAAGAGTTAACTTTTGAAAGCACTCATGTTTTCACTAAGATTCAATGGGTATTCATTTTTCAAGAGAATACCTGATTAAGGCCTTCGATTGTTTGGAATGTGGCAAACAAGACATATCTTATGATATATGGGGATCAACGATGGTATTAACATGCTTGTTATATGAAATCTCTGGTAATCATTTTCACTATAATATGAGAGTGGACTGCAGTATTATGGATAAGCCTAAAGATTGGAATGGATTATGTTGGACATAAGTTAGTATTGTTTAAGGATAGAAATTTTTTCGATATTATTTATGGGATGTTATAGTAATGTAGTTTTAGAAAAAGGACAACCTACAGGACGGACGACGGCCCATCGCGTCGGACAAGGCTGTGGGAATCAAACCCACAACCGAAGTGCGACTAGCCTTTATCGCCTACCACTGGCCTACAGGAAGTCCCTGTTTAGTAGAAACTAGTTTTATTATATTAAGCAGTATGATATATGAAGTATATGTCCATTTTAGGAACCATATATGATTAATATCACTATAGATGGACTTATGTATTTTTGATAACTTTTATAACCTTTTGTTTAAGACAAATGGAATGACCCATCATTCTATCACATGATCTGATGACACTTCACGAATGAAAAATTCAACTTCATTTCTTTAATAGATGATGTGGAAATTTTCCAAAGAACGACTAATGGTGAGACTGTACCAAAATCACGAAAGTATTTCTTCAAATTCCAATTTCATCATCTTTAGGGAAATGATCTTGAAAACCAAAAATGTTTTCCTAGTGCCCTTATACCGATGAATCTGATGGTACCTTAGATCGTCACAAATCTATGGCTTTGTGATTGATGGCTTTTTCATAGCCATGTTCTCTACCACTCTCCATCAGAACTTAATGGTTAGATTTTTCTTCCATATCCATATTTTCACCTATATTCTCCTATATGGAAACCGAGTGATGAGTTACTTTGGGTAATTGTTACATTTCATACTTTAGTTTTTAAAATTAAGTTTTATAATTCCTATTTACGATGTGGTTTTCTATAAATAGTAAACGATTTATAAACCCGACGAATTTCGAGGGCGAAATTCATTTTAAGGGGGGTAGAATGTAACACCATGAGATTTTATGAAAAATATTATTTTAATTTCATTGATTTCTTGTGTTGTAAGGTAAACAAGATTTCCTTGTGCTATATGCAACACCGTATGAGCTTGAAGTATACTCAACACTATTCTTAGATTGTGTTACACACAATTTCAAGTTCGTTTTATAATAGTAATTCTATGCAACATTGAGTGTATATATATATATATATTCAATGTATGAATGAAATGTGGTTTTATTCTGTTCTATGAAACTACAAATGAGTCTTGCTGAACATGAAACCCTAACTTGCCTTGCAATACACACAATCGTGACCTTCCTCGATAGCGTGTGTTGTACGCAATACCGGGGTTTACTAAACAACGATATATTATTATAATATTATTATGAACTAGCCGTTATGAATAGTATTAACTAAATTTTTAATTTTATAACATTATTATTCATGTTACACATTTTCTAGAACATGGTATAAGAATAAAATAAATATTTCGGGTAAAATAAGTATTTTTCAGAAAATGCAGTTTTGCCGCCTTTTGATGGCGCACCCACTTTAAATCTAGTTTTTGACATTTTAATAAGTTAAATTTTTCCAAACATAATTATTATTTGGAATCAGGATATAAAATTTTACTTTGGATAAATTTTTCATATTATTCTGATAACTTTCATATTTTAATGAATAGTAAAAACACGCTATATTTTAATTAAAAACAAATTTTTTCATCGTAATAACTTCTGTGGTTAAATTATAATATTGAATGGTTTTAAAGTATAAATAGAATACATTTTTACCATTTAATATAATGTATGCCATTAGCCTTGATTTTACATTGAATTCATAGGTTAAATAAATTCAATCTTTCGCAATGTTTTAAATAAAAACCCGTTTTCTTTCGACAATGGGATTACTTTTAATTTAATTTATGCAACTTTTGTGTATTGAATTTCGAAAAATGGATTCCATATTTGGAATCAGTGGGTCTAAATTATGTTAATAGGCTACTTTTTATTTTTGGAAATTATGAATAGTAACTACGGTAAATTTTATTTACCATAATTAAAGGTAAATCGGTTAATTAAGGGTAAATAGAATATTATAAAATTATCCTAACACATGCCAAAATTATATTGGATTACTAAAAATAGACCCATATCACCTAAGGGTCGGATTAGATTCATTTAATGGACTTTTGTCCATGAAAATAATTTAATTATTATTAAAACCAAAGAAAGTGACAACATGTCACTCTCTTAAATCTTATAAGTATAATAATTTTAATTTAGTGATAAAATTCATGAAACTTCGAACATGAGTAGTCTCCAGAAATATAATAAAATTATCTACATCATATTAATTTATTTATAATTTTTAGGGATTAAATAATTATCATTAATTATGACACAATAGTGATGCATAAATTGTTTATCTAGTGAAAAATCAAGAATATAGTTTTTATTAAACTAATAGTGACCATAAAATGCACAAAACCCAAACCAAAACTTATTTTTCATGTAAATGTAAACTATAATCATCCAATGGTCTAATATTTGACCATTTTGCGCCTTATAAAAGAGATTATGACACTTATATTATTTTATTTTAAATGATGCCAAAGTTGTCACCTTCATAATTTAATAAATATAACCATTTAAATATTGTGATTTTAAGATGATAAATTCGATTAAAAGTAATATTGTGATAGGTAATAGTTTTTTCTTCATCATAGGATTTTATTTTTAATTTTTATGCAAAAAATAAGTATATTAAATAATTATACAATAATGTTGTAGTATTTATTTTATTAAGAGATAAACAAAATAAATGGTTTTAAAAATAATAAAATAAATATAATATGAACTATTTAATGTGCTACACTAATTTTATAGATACATATGACCTTTTATGAATCTATTAAATATTTTAGTTAGAATATATCCTCTTTTTAGATTTTATTTCAATTCAAATAAATGAATAGTGTGAAAATTGACACTATTGTTATTTTATAAAAAATACATATTATTAAAATGTTAAATATCACAAAAATATTTAAAAATTATAAATTGAAATTTATATAGTCTAAAATGTCATAAAGTATCCAATTATGTAAAATTAACAACACATAAGTGATTATTTATAACCATTTAAGTTTAAGAATTTTATTACCACAAATAAAATTAAATAGATTAAATAAGGATAAATAAAAATGATAAGGTTTAAAATAAGATCAAAAAATGTCTAAATTTGATTTTTTTATGATATTACAACCCTATCTCATATTAGCATTGAATATGAGTCAGTTTTGGAGGTTTTTAAGTGGGGTTAGATTTATTATAAATTAATCTTTTTAAGAATTCCAAAGGTTCCCCTCTCCTCCCATATAAAAGGGCACCTCCTCCCTCTCCTCCTCACACCATTTTGAGCCTTCATGCTCAAACAAACCATGACCAATTCTCTTCTACACTTCCCTATAAACATCCTAGAGTTCCTGGTATTCTTCAAAGACCAATTTTAGTGCCCTAAGAGGAGGTCTCAAAGAGGCGCTTCAAAGAAGAGGTAATTTCCGTTACCGATTCTTTCAACATTAGTTCTTCTTCCACTTCTTCTTCCTAGGTTGTTTCATTATGAAGTAATAACATCAGTATCACTCATATACTGATATGTTATTATAAGTATGAAACAACCCTATTTCACCATCTATCCATCCTACGGAAAACGAAATCACCGTGCGTGCGTACGTACGGAATACCGTCTCCACGCCGTGGTGTAATCTATTTTCCACCACCACCTTAATTGGATGGGTATAATAGTGTAAATAATAACTATATATGATTATTGTAAAGTAATATTTACTCTGTAATAGTATACATACAGTCCAATAAAATTCCACGATCATGGGAACGATATCATCGCTTGTGCGTACGTACGGAATACCATCTCCACGACGCGATGAGATTCATTCTCAATGATTAACCATTCATAAATGATTATAAAGTATATATAATAAGTAATCATGAAATATATGACATAATAATGATACTGTATTTATGTATATATATATATGTATGTATTTCATCCAATAATTCCATTCAATTCAATGAGGAAACGAAAACAACGTTCATGCGTACGTACGACCTACCGTCTCCATGAACGGTGTATTTATTTCCATTTATCGACCTATTATATATATGTATATTATGAATATATATTATATAAAAATCGTGTTTTATATTCTGGAATTAAGTAATCATGATCTAATTAATCATATGAATAATTACAAGTCAAAACACGGATGACAAATGAAACGATTTTACCCAAAATTCTCTTTAACATGGAATTTACAAAAGAACGGGTAATATAAAGTCATAAGTGAACCATATATGATATCATAAAAATGAATATGATTCTGTAATAAGTCAATAACATTATTTAAATCATTATACAGGAGTTTCGGACACTTACAAAGCAAATCGGATCTAAGGTAAGGGATAATTATTCCAATCTCATTCTTATCCGAGATTGTTTACTCGTAAGTATTTACTAGGGGTTATGTTTATTATCCCTGTCCATATGCTCTCAAAATGTTTTCATAAAATGTTTACTTTCCTTCCATGTATGTTTAAGACATTTTTACCCTTTTCTTACTTTTACCACATCGTATAGAAGGAATATTTCTTTTGTTTACCATACGAGGTAATTTTTGACTTTTCCGACAAAAGTACGAGGAGATTGTTATTTTTAACTTATACGGCACGAACAGATTTTTACGGTTTTATAAAGCCTTATTTTCATGAAGATTACTCCAATAGATTTTATGACTATTTTCAACAAAATCTTTTTCTTTTAAAATTGCATGATGTTTTGTGAAAATAAATTAATTTTGAAGAAGAAAGGATATTTTCCTCAAGAATTCATTTCAAGTGTTTTATCAAAACCATTATCCATCTAAGATGACATTATTTCATATCTGTATGTTCCAAGTATAATGTATCTATGATTTACATGGTTTCACTTTTCTTATAATGAAATGATATCCATTTGTTTTATATGGATTATGTGATGATGGGATGATGTTTATGAAACCCATTTTATTCATTGGGTTATTATGAATGATGTGTGTTTATTTTGTGGCACAAGTACGAATGATTTCATTATGAGATGGGTGGGACCTATATCTCCCTCCAATGCATTGGGTAAATATTTATATCTCATGAGATAGACATGGCTGGAATGGTAAGTTAATCTGGTTCAGTATTACAGGACTGGAACGAGGAGTGAACTCGATTCAGAAAGGGACTTTGTCCACTAAGATGGTATTGGCAGCAATGCCTTGGCTACTATGAAAATCATTACATGTGCTTAATGGATTCCACAATTACATGTTTTATTCCCATGCTATTTTTTCATGATTTATGTTTCATTATGATCTATGCCTTATGTACTTCCATGTTTTATGTCGTTGCTCAAGATTTTTAATGTTCATGTTTTTTTTAAGTTCAAATGTATATGGTATGTTTTATTTTGTCAATGCTTACCCTTAATGGGAATTTGAGCTCACCCTTTTATGTTTTCCTTTCCCCCAAGATTAAAAGAAAGATTTTAGTTAAGGAAAAAAAATGGGAAGATCTTTATGGGAGATATTGAATATCTTTCAACACGATTAGAAGATTACGTTCCAAGTTTCCAAAGACACTAAACTATTACGGTCCTTGTGGGCCTGTTTTTGTTATATAATAAGTATTCCGCAAAAGTAATGTAATGTCTATGTACGTCAAGCTTTGAGTCTCTACAAGAACATTCCTCCCAGAAAAACATAAAATCTTTCATAAAAAAAAGAATTTTATTTTTAGAAAATCGAAGTTCCTTTACTAAATTATATTACCTATAGTAGTTTTAGAGAATATATTTCACATCTGTAAGTAATTCCTTAAAAATCATAATAATTTAATCTATGGTTGTATTATAAATTCTATATATTTTTTTACCATGAAAAATTTTGATTAAAAATTATAGTTTTTTTCATTTTACCACATTTATGATATACTTGAGTAATGAAACCATCATTAAATTTCATCAACCTTTCAACATTATCATTTTCATTGCATGCATCATGTGTTATCATATCTAATTATCCTTGGGTGGGTACCATTTCATAATAATTATGACAAATATACTAAATCTGATCATCTAATAAATTATGTAATACAGTTCTCTCATTTGAATAAAGAACATTTTGAAATTGAAATTTATCCTTATTGTGATACTACTATCTGAAGCATTGTTAAATGAAGAATCTAAAAAACTATCAATTTTGTTTCAAAAAATCTTGTGATCCGATCATTTTCATACATCCAAATTCTATTCATTATATAAATAAAATATTATTTTTCATGTCGTAAAAGAAATGAAATAATATTGAAGTTAAATAGACAATATATTTAAGGAAACTATAATTGTTCACTTTATATAAAACCATAACTACCAAAATATACTATATGAGAATCGTAACATAAAATAATAAAATTAATATATATATATAACAACATACTATAAATATTAAACCCTGATATTTAATTCAGTGAAATTAAAGAATACAATAGTTTTTGGATTTTCAAAACTCCTTGGTTTAGCCATATGAGATCTCGTGTACTATAAATAGAGAAAACAAATAATGTAATTAAGTAAAAAAATATTATTTAATAGATGAATAAGTATATCTATAATGTTTTCTATCCCCATTGTTATTATAAATATGATTGAGAAGTAATTTCATCATGTGGGATTGTCTTCATGCATGTCAATCCTCTCAATATTCAAAATTGGATGGTATAAAATCCATATAAATCCTAAAATTAATTTCATAATCTAATTATGTATATAATATCATATTACACTTCTTGGAATTCATTTTAATGCTCTCATTCTCTTAATCACTTTCTTATTAGTTTATATGTGCCTTGCTTAAGGGGTGAATATTTTTCAAATGGGAATATATCAACTCTTCTCCTTACTTCAGTCAATTCCCATGATCGTCATCAATATAACATTATTAAATGGTTGTGATATGGAATATTTAGAGGAATGAATACATATTTGGTCTGTCCAAAATAATATATTATTAAATTTTTATCCAAAAATAAATATTGGGAAATTTTTTTTTCTGTAATATGAATTTATAAATAAGAAAAGGGAATTTGATATCGTGTTCCAACACATCCAAGGATGATAATTTTAAATTTCTATTCCTTGATTCAATTCTATTTCAAATATCATATTCTACCCATAAACAATATTTCGATTCTAGAAAATGACTACATCATATCCAACCTATTCAAAATTCAATTGTACATAGTAAAATTTATCATAATTCATTGAATAATGACACTTATATTTTTATATTATGTCATTTCCTTAGGGAATTATCACCCTAATTTTTATAGTATTTCCCCATATAATTTTTTAGGGTTCTATAGTTCTTTTTCAGTTTTTATGTTTACACTTTGTGTATCCCTTTATAAATGAATTGTTACTCTTATAGAAATGATAACTTAGCCTAACTTCCACTAGTCACCTCTAAATAACTCTTACGTATTCCCTCTAGTGTTTTCCCTTTTCCATTTTTCTTAGTTTTAAAATTCTGAAATATAACATAACTATCACTCATCCGTATATCTATACGTTTATCCTACATTATTGTTAATACTGATTTTTCAACTTATGGATTGTAAGATTTATTCAAAAAACCACAAATTGATTAAATCATAACAAAATAAAATATTATAAAATATTTTAGTTTAAACTATAATGAATAAAAAACGTACAAATACATCATATTTAATATAAATTAAATGTAAATATATATGGATAAATTTATAAAATATAAAAAAATAAAAGTATTTAATATTTAGTTTTTTTACCAAACTCATCATTGAACCAAAATTCATTTAAGATAATATCAATTAATTGTAATACCAAAATCAACTAGTGAACACCACCTAGTGATCATTATGAAAAACACTCAAAAATATAAATTAAATTTCATCATATAATACAAATAACTGTATAAAAATATTTAAAATCAATAATAATTCAATTATCGTGAGAAAACACTCAAAGAAAATCACTTTTTATCATGATGGAGTGATTTTTATGATACCTTTGTAAATATAGACATTAAAGTTAAACCAACCTTATAAATAAAATCTACATTAGAAATGATCCAAGATAGAAAAATATTAAAAAATCAAATATTTATTGAACCCCCATCTTAGCATATAGAGAACAAGAAAAACAAATAATCAAAACCCAAAAAATTAACAAATTATCTATCATTATAAGTTTGAAACACATTATTTCAACATGGACAAGTATATTAAAACATATAAAAAGATGTTAAATTCTAATTAAAAATGAATATTACATTGTCTTTTAGACCTAGGAAAACAATTATGATTGATATAATACCTAAAGTTTCTGGAAGTCACATATTTAATAATGGAATAATGAAAGTAAAACAAGTAGTTGAGATATCAAAACTATGGGAAATAAACCTAAAAATCGACCCCTTGGGATCACAAGATCTCTTGAATGAAATGTGGGACACTAGACAGAAAAAAAAGGGAGGTGAAGGGTGTGGTTTATATGGGAAATCCTTTACCATTGGTTTTTTAAATAAATTAGGATCGATATTCTACACCAACAGTTCTAAAAAATCATTGGTATATCTTTAACTATAAAAATGGTTCGATAGAACCATTGGTATAAAACTAACTAAAAAGGTTATACAAAAGGTTATGGAAAACCATTAAAATTAAAGGACCTGTAGAAATGGTTTTTATAAACCATTTGTAAAGGACTATTGGTATAGTGTCAAATTCTAGTATCGTCTTAGAGGATACATGGGAATAGGATGACAAAAAGGGATAATCTATCTACTCATACATGAACAATGCACATGGGAAGATATGTTTACTCTAACATAAAAATCTAAATAGTGTAATGTTTGGAATACAATGGAATATGTAGATGAATATGGGTAGGTTATTATTTAGTGGTACATGATGTATACCATATGTACACTCAATGAAATTCCCCAGAGATGGAATATATCCCTTCATCTCTCTAGTATATGCAAGGTTTAATTGAGTGTAATACTTTAGTCCAATAACATGAGGGTTTAGTACTAAATTACATCCTTAGCATAGGATTGTGATCCCGTCTTTCAAAGAATTATTGGATGGAGTTCATTCCATCCCCATGTCGGATCAAGGTGGGATCTTTTATCAATCCATGGTGGGGTTCCCGGTATTTTTATCAAATATATGCACAAGGAAACGATCTACTATCTAGTAGGAAGATTTATTTGGGTTGGTGGTTTCCCCTATTATCATTGGGTGTGACCCCCTACTATGATGATTAGATCACCTGAGATTCAATGAGTACTTCATGGTCAGGGCACAACGATCATGACCTCTTAGATGGGTGTCATCAATGATAGGATGGCTTGTGGAGTAATTTCTCCCATAACAAGAATATACCATGGGCCACAAATTGTATCCTATGGTAGGTTGTTTTGGTTATGACTATTTGAGACTGGTTGTCTGTTATAATTATAGCAGGGTTTATTATTTTATTATTGTTATGATCTGACTACTCTTGATTGTTATTCTTAGTGATTCTAGGGTGTCCTAATGGGTATTATTATACTCATACATGCATGGGGTCTTCCCACATGTTTAATGTTTTATGAATAATGAATCCCTTTTGATGGAATCCTATGAGGATAGGGTGAAAATGAAGAATATTTGGTCTTGGATAATTTTTCATGTGTAAAATTACATTAGGCAAATGACTCCCATGTATGGGTTATGACTTCTCTCTATTGGTTTCTAGAACCTAGACCATTGGAGGTGGTCATGGGGTAGTTACACTAAACTTATCACCATCCAAATAGGCCCTCTATGGGTTAGTTCATGACATATATATTTTTTGAAAGCAATATTTTTTTCATTTTCCAAATGTGGTAATTTTTATTTTTACTAAAAATTTGAATATCATAATTGTTTTAACATACATTGAATAGATGTAATTTCCCATGATCATGACCACTCACTGATTTGAATCATCTTTTATAACACTCCATGTTTCTTTTTAGGGAAAAGTGTTTCTTTAATTTTTTCTGAAATTTTACATTTTAAATTAGTTATTTGAAATTGAGAAAATATTTCCCCCAATAAATATTCTACGGATCTTAAATAGTTATTTCCATATATGATAACTTCTTATGATTTTTATAAGTTTTATTGGGTATATTAATCTATGATACCATCCATTTTATTTTTTATTTATTGTTTACGATTATGATGGAGAAATATTTTTGAAACCCACTTTCATTTCCACAGTTTATGTTATGATAGATTTAAAAATAAGTTTATAATCCTATGGTAGTCATATGAATGGATTTTGATTATTTTACGGGAGATTATGTTATATACATAATTAATTGGGTTAATATTAATGTTTTATGAGACTAAACGTTAAACATGAGTTATCCCATGCCCAAAAGAGGTTATACGAGAGGTATTCCCAAGAACAAAGTAGGTTCATGGGCGGTTATCCCAAGACTAACATGTGATGAAAGACTTGGTGGATATACTTGAAATAAAATGTATTATATTATGATTATACCACACTTTATTTCACAAATTTATGACGTGATATTAACATGATGTTATGCTCTCATGGATCACGTATTTTCATTTATTTGTGATTCGTGTATTATGAACAACCATGGATTATGTCATGACTCATGATTTTGATCTATGATATCTTGGATATAATTATCAAATATTATGTTCATTTCCTTATTTATTTAGGATCATGTTATTCTTAAAACATGATGGATATATCCCTTTTCTAACTTTACTGATAATCTGAGATCACCCTTTTGTTATATTTCCTTTTCCCTATGAGGTGATGAAATTTTTAATGTAAGATATGTCTCTGAAGATTTCTAGTTGCAAAGAAAATAATTATTTATAATGTATTTATATTGTCTACAACTTATTTATTAATCCATATTTTAGAATACAGTAACCCTTTATGGTTGTTTCATGGATGATAATGATATGTAATTATTATTAACATAATTAGATGTAATATTTATGTAGAAATATTTTGGTCTATAACTTGAAAAACTATAGTGGAATGTCTTGATTTTACTTCAGAAGAGTTTGTATGGCCACTAATATTTATGCACGACACTATCTATCCTACCAAGAATTAGTTATTTTGATTATTTCTTAATTATGAACAACCACTACCTCAGTGGAGTTTTTTTACAGACTCATTTATTTCCTACAAATAGGAATTCAATACAGTTAGATCAACTAAATGAGTGTTATAGAATAAAAAATAATATAATGTAAAAAGAAGAGCATGAAACAATGCATGAAAATAAATAAGTTCAAATTTCATTAAGATTGAAATTCCACCATGTAATTTAGACTCAAGTTGCAGTTCCCATGTCCTAAATCCATGTTACCCACACCTAGACAGACCTGACTAGGATATCACACATATTCAACCATAACCAATTAAATCACACAATAATTCTTTGCACATCAGTACACTCTTTTTGATTGGTTCCCACTGACAAAATGAATTATTGGTTGAACATTTAACTATGCAGAACTTGACTTTATAAAAATTTGAGATGCTTATCTATCAAATTATCCCTAGTCATATGTGTGCATTGATGAGGTGTTACTCTTGCACATAAGAGAGTAGTCTCTAGAAAAAAAAATCCCATATTATAGTATATGCATTGAACATAGTGTGGATCCATGTTATACACAATGAATGGACCCATTAATTGAATATATTACACACCATGCATCCTTTTAGATAGGTGACTTCTCCTTCTACATGATCTATAGATCCCCACTAAATAAATTTTTGATTTCATGTTTACTTTCAAAATTGATCATTTTTGTGGCTATTAGATCCAATTATGGGCAGAGGGGTTGTCAGTTCTATATTTTTTAAAGGGGTAACTCCACCACATATTTAGAAGGAAAACAAATTATAATATGAATAGGGAATAACCTACCCCCAATACTTCTTGTTGTGTTCATCGTGTTTTTAACTAGCCTTGTTAAAACATTAAATCATAAACCCTTATAGTATCCTAACTTCAGTAAACACAATCAATTACTTATTTTTTTATTAGTGTATGATATACTGATCATATGATCTAAATGTTTTTTTGTTCTCTAGAAAATAAATAAATAAATGAACAATATGTTAAATTGAAAACTGAAGATACATCTTCAAGAAACAAAAATATAATTAATTCTTTATAAGAAACCATATGTCACACATATTACGCTTCTGAGTTTCTAAAGAAGTGGGGCTGAATATAAAGGGTATTTCATAGATTCTTAGAAAAGGTGTACTCAATATCAGAAGATACAATAATATAAGCATGCTATATATAATAGGGTAGTAATAAATAAAAACAATAAAAGATATATGAGTGATACCATGAGAATAACATATCAATTGAAAAAATAATAGTAATAAATAAATCCCATGGATAACAATAAGTGATAACAAAGTGATAAAATTATTAATGAATTCTATTATAAAAATGTCATCAAGGCTTCATTTCATGACATACTATATAAATAGGTAAGGCATACACCAAATACACAACTGTTTTGTCTCATGAGACCTACTCATGCATTGAGGGGGTATATAATTTTAGGCCCCACCATTAATATATAAGTCTAATGCATCCATCATGTGAAGAGTATATAAAAAAACTTGATATAATATAATTTCTTTTGATCCTCATACATAATCATGGAAAATTAATCAATTGGAATCTATATTAAAATAAAGGATATATGAAATTACATTATTTCCATATGAAATGAAATATTATTTCTATCTAGGTGATAATCAAACTATAAAATTAGAAACTATATGAAATTAAAAATTCAATGGAAGGTAACTTTATCAATATATTAATAATGAAATAATTATTTATGATAAAATATTGGTATAAGGATATAAACAGTTTATAGTCATCGATTTTAATAATTTTAAATGGTAGGAGACCAAGGAAATGATAGAAAATTATCTCCTAACGCAAACCTCTAGATCTAGTGAACTTAAATACATTTGATATATGAATAAATAATTTATTAAAACCCCATAACCATTTATTGAAATAATTCATTATTTTTTATAAATTTATTTTGAATCATCTTTATCATATATTGTTGGAGTTTCAAACTACGTGTGAAGTTAGGACCACTTATGGCACACCAAATGATGATCAATCTAATAGGAAACCAATAAAGTTTCATGTTTTATACACCTAAGTGCATATGAGATAGAGCCGATATCCACTTGTACTGTCTAGGCAGATGTTTCTTCACTAGTAAAACACATATGCTTTACTTTTTAATTTTTTTTTGATAATTTCATGTAATTAAATTTATCTCTGGGTTTTCTACTAATGTTTGTTCAAAATAATGGCTTATAAATATAGCATAATGAAAGGTAATGGTGATTTATCATTGATAATATGGTAAGGGATTTTTAATTCAAAATCATAATATAATTTCACAATTAAATGAAAATTACTTGAAACGAATTACAAAAATATAGGATAATTAGGGATTAGGATCCTTATATGGACATAATAATGGATTAGAACAATTATTATATTGAGAGGGAATAAGTAATACCTCATAAAATATATATCAAATGGATGATAATACCATGTAATTACATTCACTGTTTTATATGAAAAACAATTTAAATTATATTATAATAAAATGAATGAAATTAAAAAGGAAGGTGGAGTACTCTTAAAGCATAAATTGTAATGTATCTTCTTTATGATTATTATGGAACACTATAAAAGCATATAATCTTATTAGAGGTACTCCAGATTGAAAAATGGGAGGATAATCATGCTCAATAATATTATATTGAAGAGGAAAGTGTTGATTTTTTTTAATTTATATCGAATGGGGGATAATTTTGTATTAATGTTTTAAAAGAGGCCTTTGAAATATAGATTTGGGAAAATTCAAACACATATGATTACCCATGGTTTTAACTCTTATCTTTTTTTTTCTAAAACATGGATTTTGGAATTTTTCTGTTTGAGTTCTAAAATATATTATTTTATATTTATTTTCCCATTTAAATATCTTGTTTTGAAAAAAACATTGTAACATCCCACCTCTTTGGTCCACTGATTAGTTCCTGGACTGACGGTTATTGTTGTACCTTTGGAATGCCTCCCTATACATCAGAGGATTCCAACTAGAAGTTGGGTTATTGGATGGTATTGTGGGGAGACTATACCCATATATAAAATTTCATAGTAAATGTTAAATAACCATGTATCATACATCCCAAATTACTTCAAAGGAAAAGAGTATAAATATAACATGGAAGATAATAAATGAAATGAAGTAAGGCCCAAGCAGTCGTGTCATACATACAATAGCTGAATTCCAACTAGGGTGTTAACATATACATACCTTTACAAAAGTAAAATATATAAATATTTTATCTCCATTACTACTATGATCCATACCTCATTGGTATCTCTTATCATTCACCATGTTATCATACAAGATAATGCTATCTCAAGCCTCAATCCAAACCTATGCCTGTGAAAAAGTGAACATCTTCTCAGGCACCCTAGTGCAATGGAGGGCTAAGTATGCTATGAGTATACAACTTTATTGGTAACTTCAACCCTCATTTATTACTAAACATCATATAAAGTGATATGTGTATGTGAAATTATGATTAACCTTTTTATAATTATTGAATATTAAATTAATAAAACAATTTATTCATACTTATGTATCTGAAATTGATTTCCCATACCTAATTGGGCCAGTATTAGGTTGTCTCTGAGCATGTCTCAATTACCATGCCTCCCAAACAACATGAAGGCTCCAAATCCATGAAAACACTAACTAATACTCATGGCCTACCTGTGGAAGTCATAAAAATTATTTCATTGATTTGGGGACCCATCTCATGGTAGTATATACATAAGACTCCAAATATGCACTAGCCCTAACCATAAATATGACATCCTCGTAGACCTATCACATGGTTTAACGTGTAGCTATCTCCAAATTTGTGAAATACAAAACCATATATTGATATCGTAATCAAGGAAACTCCAATAATTGAGTTATGTTTTCATGATACCTCTCATTCATATATGAGTCCAAAACATGGATGTCCATACTTGTACTCAAATTCATATACATTTCATCCCATCCATATTACAAATTATTAATGGGTGCATTCTATAACATTATAAAAACAATGAAAACATAATGGCTGGACAAACTCTCACTCCAAAAAACACTATCCACAACCCCTTGGGCTCAGGAGTCCAATATGGGCACAATGAAAACATCCACTCCAATGTCATGTACACCTGTTCGGGTTCAATCTATTAAAGTGCCACACCAAGGGTCCCCATAGTCTCATTACAGTGGATTGACCCTCACATGGGTCCTTGGTATTGTATTGGTCTTAGTTCAACTCTTGATTCATTGAGGTTGTCACATCATGATATAAAAAATAATGTAGAATGGAATATCTCGCTACATGTGGTTTCCCCCATACAAAATTATCAGTAGATCATGACCCCTCTTAGTCCTCAGGGTCACCCTAAATTGATCCACTCACCTATACCTAACTCGGTCTTCCTAAGGACTTCCCACCTATGAGTGGTCACATTGGATGAGAGAGGATTTCTCATCCCACACTCACATCAATGAGCACGAATAGTTTTAGAGAAAAAGAATATGCCATCTTAGTCCCACATGGACAATGATCTGAAGACCAATATCACATAAATATTAGAGGTGTCTCAAGCCCCTATCAATGGGATAAATGGTATACTTGGTCTGACCACACCTCTTAGGTGGTTTAGAGGCCACTTGTTGTCTTAAAAGCCCCGGCCTCATCCATCAGTGTCTTAGGGGTCAAGATACCACACCGGGGTTTTTCAGAATCCATTTAACTCATTCACAGAAATTATAAATTTTAATTTAATTTAAAAATATGTTTTACTTAAATTAACCATGGAAACTACCATCAGTTGTATGACTAAGAATCCACATGAATCAACAAAGTGACATAATCCATATGGTTTCTAGGAAAGACCACTAATCATTTTAGAATAATATAAATTTTATTTCTAAGGGATGGTAGCAATAAGAAAGTCCTATCCACGCCCGTACATCTTCTTCCACGATCAAATATTCTTGTGTTAGTGACCGGATCTCTAAAGTCAAGAAAAACATTATTAATTAATTATAACATTTTAATTAATTAATTAATTTTCTAAATTAAGCTTTTAATGTTCAACTAAAAATCATCAGGTTGTCATTCGGCATCAGAACTCTGGAAATCACTTTCAAATAACCCATGTCATACCCTCAATCCTCATAATAGAAAAAATACCTATTACACGACAACAAAACAATTTCTTATTTCATTTAATTTAAGCTAAAATGATTAGAAAAATCACCATAAAAAAATACATCACAGAAATGGTCTGCATCGATGTGAGAATGAAATATCGGGACATCCTATTACTTGGATGCATGAAAGGATCCTATCATTTGGATTAATCCACCATGCTATGGTGGAATTGAAACCAAACCCAAATCCTAAAGAAAATAATACTAAAAATGTTGAAATTTTTGATGGGTTATTTGCAACAGATATACACATATCACAAATAATCATGAATATATACCTTATTATGGTTGATACCATTGTTTGTACCAAAAATTATTGTTTTCAATTATTATTAATAATGAATAATATATTTTATTGATATTGTTCATTGTGGATATATTAACAGCGATAGATATCATTAACCAATGAAAAATGTTCTTAACAATTATTTTTAGCGATGGATTGTCCATCATTATTAAACTGTCACAAATAAACATTATTTAAAATCACACTAAATATTTCTCCGCCCCTTATCATATGATATCATTATCCTTTTTGGAGCTAATTCCCATCATGCAACCATTTAATATCCCACCCCAAAATCGTCCATCACAACTGATTTCTTACAGATTTAGGTTCAAATATCCTAGGCACAGACTCCTTTTCTCCTCTCCATCATTTTTTTGATTTCCTATTCAATCTCATAGAAATTAGTTTGGTCAAGATCTTGGTAAAACAATTTACTGATTTTCGTGGTTAATTTGGTATTTAGGGTTACTATAAGTTAATTCTTCCCTAAATGGGTCCCACCACCGAAGATGACACTTCTTGGATCTATACAGACCAATTTACACTAGATTTTTGGAAGTTTCCAAATGTTTTTCTTTTAGATTTAATAGAATATACTATTTTGTGTGTGTTTTCCATTGTTTATTTTGATTTTAATAGATATTTTGAGTCAAAATAATTTTTGAAAATGCTTTTGAGGGGTAGTTTCCATCTTTTCAAGACATCATTAAAATTAACCACTTCTTTGGAATTATTTAAAATGACTCGTTAGCATATGGTACATGTTTATTTAAGAATCATATTATTATTTAATATTTGGTCATGGATATATTTTATGTTGTCAATAATTATAGATTTATAATAATATCATTCAAAATTGGTGAAACCGTATGATTGATTGATATGTTTTGTTATATGATTTTTAAGGTTTGAATTATTACAATTTATGATATATATGTAATATTTGAACTCTGTGATCATTATTATAGATCATATTAATTATTTTAATATTATATATCATTCACCAATGATATTTGATTAATAATCTTTTGGTATTTCAATTTTCTCATGTCTACGTTTAGTTATAATGTATTAGTAATATTTATAAGAATTTTATTTATAATTTACAAATGACTAGAATTAGATGATAAATATAAGTAATAATTTGTAAAAAATTTGTAATTACTATTAACTAGTATAAAAAATTCTAAATAATTAGTAAAACAAATACAATAATTAAAAAGATTTCTATTAGTTATTATATTATTTTTAATAATTGATAAATAATTACGAAATATTAGAAATAAGTAGTAAATTTTGATAATTTTTAATAATTTTTATAAACATATATAAAATACTAAGATATAAAAAAAATATGTAATATTTATGGAGAAATCAATTATTAATAATTTATAATTTTTTTGTAATAAGTACTAAAAATATATATATGAAATTTAACTACTATTAAATATTCAAAAAAATTAATAAAAATATAGTACTATTTAAAATAATTATTAATAATAATTAAATAATTTTTAATAAATATTAGTAATAATCAGAAAATGATGGTATTAATAACTAAATATTACAAATAAATTTTAAATATGAATAAATTTTAAATTTTTATAAAAAATTATAAAATAAATATACAAAAAACTAATAACTACTAAAAATCTGTAATACTTATTAAAAAATCAGTTATAGTTAATAAATAACTATAAATAATTAATTAATAATTTTTTCTATTAAAAAAATTCATAAATATTTTTCCATAAATAGTAAATATTTTGTAATAGCTTGTATTTTTTAAAAAATACTAACAAATATTAACAATTCGCACTTTTTAGTAAAAATGTAATAATAAATAATATAATAAATAATAACAAATAATAATTTTTAATGATTACTAATTGTTTTTAAATTATTGGTAATAATTAGTAAATGTCAGTATTTATTACAAAATAGCATTAATAAGTTTTAAATATTAGTAAATTATGATAATTGTAATTAAATTTTACAAATATATATGAAATTCTAATAATTATTTAAAATTAGTTATATTTATTAAAAATTCCTTTATAATTAATTAATTAATTATTACTATTACATGGTAAGTAATTGTACACATTAGTAAAAATTAGTATATATTTTTAATAATTAGTAAAAACTTTGTAACACACTGTAAAAAATATCAAAAATAAGAATAATTAAAGTTTTTTTGAAATAATGACTAAAAATGGAGTAATAATTAATATAATTATTACTAATCCTTAAATTATTTGTATTAATTAGTAAATATTTTTTATGTATTAGTAATAATTAGTTAGTGTTATTATGAATTACAAAATATTATTAATAAAATGTAAATATGACTAAAATATGATAATTTTTAATAAATTGTAAAATATATATATGAAAATGATTAATTGTTAACAATTGTAAATATTTATTAAAAAATCAATTATAAGTAATAAATAATTAATATTACTCAATAAATAATTGTATCCATGTTTAAAAATTAATAAGTATCTGTAATAATTATTAAATGATGTAGTACCCCATAAAAATATATATAACACTAAAAATTATTAAAAAATTGGAATAATTTGTAATGACATAGTGATAATCAAAATAATTAGTACTAATAATTAAATAATTATCATTAATTTAAAAATAATTAATGGATATTATTAATAATTTGTAAATTATATTATTAATTACTAAATATTATTGATAATTAATAAATATTATTAAATTTCTATAATTTGTAGTTAATTTTATAAAAACATGAAAAATAAATGACTTTTAACATTTAGTAATATTTTTTTAAAATTCAATTACAATAAAATATAATTAGTATTACTTAATAAATAATTGTATTTATTAGTAAAAATTAATAAATATTTGTAATAATTTTTCAATAATTCTAAAAACAGGTAATTAGTAAAAATGATTAATAATTATTCTTATTTATGTTGTTTTTTAGATAAATATGGACTCGAAAAGTGGATACTAGTTTCTATTACGTGACTGTTGTTGGGTAAATCATTGCAAAAATCATAACAGATTTGGTATAAATGCAATCTACATTATGGACATGAAAACATTTCTATCATTTTTATCATCAAAATTAGAATGTGTTTATAACGGAAAAATTCATTTTCAGTGTATGAAATGTGGTTTTATGATATTTGAAATGTTTGGTAATGTTGGAATTCGTCTACTATGTTTTGGTTTTCAGAAGGATTATATTTTTTGGTAACACCATGGTGAAAGAAATTCATAAAAAAATATAAATTTTTAGTTCTAGATCTATCATTTTATATTGTATAACATTATATTGTAGGCCAATCTATTCATGAAACAACAACTCATAATGGTATTACATACCTTGAATCCAAACCATATCAATTTTATAATTTTTTGAAATCAATTGAGGAGTCCTTGTATATGGAATTCCATATTAGAAAACTTTAAGCCGTTATAAGATTTATACCTATTAACATAGAATTTAGAATTTCAAATAGTTGTTTCAATAAAATATTTCAATGTATAAATCAGTTTTTCTAAATGGAAATAGATTACCTTCATATTTTTATGAATGTAAGAAATTGGTCCATAATCAAGATCATATTTATCCGATGATCCATTCATATTCAAATGGTTTCATCCAATATTATGTTGATTATGAATCATTAGTTAATTTCTTAACATGTAGAGATTCTAGGTATAAAGGTGAACAATAAGAAAATGACAGATTTATTATGAAACAGTTGAAGTATTTTCCAGTTATACCATTTTTGAAATATCTACTTATGTCTCGCAACACAACTACATTAATAGAATGTCATAATTCAAATATTTCTATTAGTAAAATCTTCAATATTATATGTGATGGGGATTCATGGAAACATAGTGATATGATGTATACATTTTTTATTTAGAACCATTTAATATAAAATTGATCATTTCTATAGATTGTATTTTTCCATTTTGTGCTTATGATTATCAATGTTCTTCTTGGCCTTTCTTCATAACTCCGTTCAGCTTACCTCCTTGGATTCGGATGAAAAAACCATATATATGTTTCTACATTAATTCCATGACATCAGAAGAAGAATATAGATATTAATTTAAAACAAAAAATTGATGAGATAATTTCATTATATAACAATGGTGTAACAAAATATGATATAAAAAATAATCATAGTTATAAATAGAAGGATATATTAATTCAGATAATTAGTGGTTTTTCGGTATATAGTATGTCATCTCGATGAAGTAAGTATAGTCTAAAATCAGGTATGTACTTCATGGATAAGATCATGTATTTTATGTTTGTCATTGGAAGAAGTAATAGTTATTTGGAATATCGTTAAAGATTTATTCCTAAGGATATACCATTTAAAAGAAGTAGAAATAATCTTAAAGGATGTATAATTCAATGATTCAATCCTCTATAAGTACTCTCAAGTATTTAGATAAAATATATTAACTATTCATTAAATTATATTACTTTTGGACGAATTATATACAAATAAAATATTATTTTGAGTGATATCATAATAGTATAAAGCAAATTATTCTCTGGGAACTTCCATATTGGGTTGATTAGTTAGTTTGTCACATGTTAGATGTAATGAATATTGAGGGGAATGTTTTTGATAACATATTCTACTCAATGTTAGGAACACCTAATAATACCAAATATAATGTAATGTCATGATTAGATCTTCGTAAAAATTATTGGAATCCAAAACATGAATTATTTGAAGATGAATGGTCAAACAATTTATTGAATCCAATATAAGATTTCATAATTTCTAAAGATATTTGTTTATTATTTTTTCAATAGATTAGAGATTTGAGGTTACCAAGAGGCTATACTTATAATTTTTCTCATTTTTTGTAAAATGGTCATATTACAAAATTTAAAATTCATTACTGTCATGTCATAATGGAAGGACTACTTCTTATTAGTCTTAGAGGGTCGTTGAATTCTTAAATCCTGGACATGTTGACTGAAATTTCATATTTCTTCTTAGTAATTTGTGTGTAATCATTATATTATGATGTGTTTAGTTTTCAATATAAATATGTTGTTTTGATTTTATGTAAATTGGAGAAAACACTCCCTCTAACCATCTTTAAATTAATGAAACATTTATTATTGAAAATTATATATGAAGCTAAATTTGTAAGGTCAGTAAAATTATGATTAATGAAACCATTTCACAGATGATTGAAAAAATTAGGGAATAAAGTGTGTAACAAAACATCATTTGTAGGGTTAATTATATAATCCCACTTATATGAATAGATTGGAAATTTTTTATCATATAATTTTCAATCTGAATATCAATCAAAACATAATTTCATTGGTCATAATGAGAAAAATGTTATTGTTTTCACATACTATCATTTTTTATTTTTTAATCATCCTGAGATTGGAATTTAGGGTTATCATGAATGTTGAATTTCAGATTAATAACGACATAGATATTATAGTCAATTATGTGCACTAAATAATGATCCATAAAAATTGGTAAAATATTATAATATGTATGTGGTTAGTGAAGTTTTATTTCCAAAATTCATATATAGTGACTCAACAAAATTAATTAATTGTGGTGTTTATTTGAATGGATTTCATCATAAATAAAGTGAAGTTGACTTTTATAGCATGCTATCCATCCAAATTAACATTTTTTATTTTCCAACAATTTTAAGGGGAAATAGATAACCCTAACAGATAAAACATATCAAGAATTAAAGGATACAAGTGAATTATTTAACAAAAGTCTAAGGTTATTGGAATCTCCTTCCTGAAATAGATTCCATGCATTCGTTAAATTTATAACTTTAATATACTTAAGAGCGTGCATTGGTCGAGAGGATGGGAGGTCGGACTCATCACACCCTTGTAGGGGGAATTATTGTCTACTCAAGGACTCTCTTTAAAATTAAAGTATTTTAATGAATCCATATTAATTTGGCATGTATATCACAAGTATCCCTTGGAATTTATAATAACTTATTAACATGTGTAAAACATTATAATCATCAGTATGTATTCAAGGTTCTTCATTAATGGAAATATCTGTATGTATTTGAGGTTTTCCATCAATGGTATCATCTAATATACTTATTAGATATTCCTTTAATCATCGTTGTGATGATATTGGTTTTTAAGCAACATAGTGGGGTACTTTGGTATCTATTGTCATCCATGGAGATGAAGGTTTGTTTTGATCTAGGGATCATGCTCATAAAATGAGCTACCCGCGTATCCTTATGAAAGAAATCAGAAACCTCATAGTTCAGTACCATTTAATGGGACACATCATACCTTTTAAAGTCATATGATAAGGACCTCTATGTGAAAGATGCTTAGTCAAAACTTAGTGTGGGACTTATGTTGAAGCAGCCCAAGGAACATGCAAAGGATGTGGATTTTCCAAGAAGGATTTGACCATATTAGTAATATGGACCATGGAAAATAGGGTTGATTTATAGTGTTGGGTTTGAACCACAAGGAGGATTCCTACGTATCCCATATTAATGGGAACAAAATCCCTCGTAGTTCGATAAATCTCATAGGAGAGTATGGTCCTCTGAGAGAGATGAGTTTGGGCTTAGTTCCCAGAAATGATGCCATAATGACTTGGGGGTTTAATTTGAGGCATATTCCAAAAGAGGATTCCCAAATTGGGGAAATTAAGGTTGGATTCATGAGGAGGATATCCAATGAGCTCGGTCCCTGAAAGGGATACCTATGTATCCTGTTTTGAACAGGAATCAGAGTTCTTGTAGTTCCTTCAGTGAGTGTTTGTTCTCCTGTTGTAACCATCATGTATCTCTAAGCTAGGGTGAGTCATGATCTATGTGAGAAACAATTGAATGATAAAGATTAAACAATGATACTTCACACTTTTACATTTTTCCTCCATGCCAATGGAAGAGGACACACCTACGGTAGTGACAGTGGAAGATGGTGAGGTGACGAGCCTTTCCTTTATTCTCTTCACATTGTACAAGGGTCCAAAATAGAAGGAAGAAGGGGTGAAGGTGAGGGGAATATAATAGGAAGGATTCCCTAAAATTGATCTTGGTAGGAGAGGGATACTTTTCCTACGCTTGTGCAGAACAAAAAGTGTGAAGTGTACCCTCTCTACCAGATACCTGAGGTTTCGGGTCATCTCTTCACAAAGGGAGCGGTCAGGACCCAAACCCTCTTCCAAACTGGAAACATCCCAAAACTATTCCTCGTAGAAAGGTCCATGTGACTATGGATATCCAAACCCAAAAACATCCCATGAATCCAAACCCCATTGTGGAACAAATGTGTGAAACCACTGGCTATGAAAATACAAACCCAAATAGGAGACACGCAAATGTGCCTTACCCAAAGGTTTGAGAAGTCAGGGGTTTTGGTGGAGGCTTAAACTTAGCCCATTTCAGATAAGGGAACCAAGGAAGGAGATAACCTATCATGAATGGCTTTTAAGAATGGTACTTTAGCTGGTCACATAGGTACATCGCACAAGTATTCTTCATAGGTACCACGCATTGCTGTAGCGCGCAGGTATGGGGTGCAGGTGTACCGCGCATGTATACCGCATAGTTCTAGAATGTAGATATACCGTGCAGGTATAGATGATGAATGAAGAATGTGAATAACTTCAAAACATTCTTATCCCAATTAATTATCCATTCTATCTTGATTTAGAGAGCTACTTGAGACAATTTGAGAGATCTAGGTGAAAGAGCTACACAATGGGATCTTCAGAGAGTCTTTCACTTTTTTTTGTCCCAAAATGGTTTGCCGAAGGGATCTATTTATAGGCATAGATGGACCTGGTCAAAGAGATTTTTCCTGCATAGGTACTTCGCGCAGCTCCTCCATGCAGGTGCTCCACGTAGGGACATAAAACATTTTCTATTGCACTGCTCGGTCGCGCAGCTCGGTCGCGCAGCTCAGTCGCGCAGCTCGGTGAAGCTACTATATCGTGAAGTGCTTTGGGAGTATTGGTTATTTTCCCATGTACTCTTTGAATCTTTCATTGGGATTTGAAATATCCAGAGTTTTTATCCATAATCTTTTTGGTTACTTTCTCATGTAACGTCAACAAAATCCCCCCCTAGGATTGGATCCAAAACATAAAAAGAGGGTGATTCCTGAGGTGAATGTTTCCGAACAACACAGGTTTACCGCGCAGCTACTTTACAGAGGTACAATGTGAAGTGAGTGCGCGCAGTCTGGCCATTCAGGTCTTCAATTGTCTATAAAATAGGTCTCACCTTTCGAGATTATTTTCATTATCTGTTCTTTCTCCAAAAATTTGATGCTCTCGTTGCGTAGTTCGTTCGCCCATCTCTTATTGCATTGTGCTCTCACGTACCTTCTTTGAAATTTCTTCAAGGTAAAATGAATTACACGATGGAGCTACGCCAAAGGACTTCATCGGTAGGGTTGTGATGGGATCCTTTAGAATGTTCTATGCGATGGACCTCATCAAGGGACCTATGTGAAAGGCCTCGTTGAAGGACCTATGCGACCGAACTCGTCGAAGGACCTACGCGAACAACATCCTTTGACAAAAAAAATTATTTTGATTTCCTCTTTAAAATTATCACCTAGAAGTTTGGAAATTCTTTTGCAGGAAAGAACTACTCATTTGATGACTCATACTGAATAAGATAAGTCTTTCCAAAATGAAATGATGAAGATCGTCGGACCAGACTATTATGACATTGTTTAGAATACTCTTCATTGGCTATGGAAGGGTTTAATTCCGTACCTACGTGATTATCCCCAAAGTCCTTACTTATCCTTGTACGGGCATGGTCTTTTGGAAGAGACCAATGTTCCATCTATTAAGAAGTACTTTCCAAAGAATTGGTTTCTTCAATACACCAACTATAACTGTATGAATATTATTGCAAGGGGGTTCCAATACAAGAAGAAAAAGTCCCCATTAGCTGCATTCTTCATCACAGTGGTTGCACTCCTAATATGGAAGATCATGTTGTAGAACCAAGAACACATTGCTATGATTACTCTTTTCGGGCTTCTCAAATAGATCAATCAAATGGTTGAATAAATAATGGGATCTTCGTTCTGGAGGAGGTGTAAAACCCGAGTGGATGTGGGCATTCTGGGTATGTCGGACTTGTGCAGAATTTAGAAAAGAGTTATCAAACGTTCATATCTATGAAGCTATCTAGATGGGGAAAACTTATGTTTATAAAAATTAATTCATTCCTGAATTACTGAACCGATGGAGTCTACAAATGAATTCCTTTCATTTCACGCACGGTGAATTTGGTATTAGTCTCTGGGACATTTACCAAATAGACGGAGTTCTAATTATTGGGGAAATGTATGATGAATTCATTACGCCTACTAAAATATGGGGTGATGTTACTAGAACACCACCATTGGCCCCTGAATTATTTATGATAGCGAATAATTTACCCAAGGTCAAGAAAGATATCCATGCTAAAGTTTGGATGGAAGCCTTGTAAGAACCAACAATAGAGAAAGGTCTAACATGTGGATGCCCTACCGTTTTACCTTCTACATATAACCAAGGCCCTTCGGGCACACATTGGCCTATACTGGAAAGAGGCGATTATAAGCACTGGGGATATAATGTCAAACCTGATATAGATGAAAAAGTACTCTTAGCGGCCTTCCTTTGGGGATAAGTGTTTATTTTCTTTCTGTTTGTGAATTTGGAGGTGGTGTAAGATTAGGGACTTTCATCATTGCATCTAAATTGGTAGAGGGGAAGTATATTGAGCTAGAAACCCCTATATTATAAATAATTTTCCCTCTCTTACTTAATTTATAAAATGGGAAGTCTCCATTTAGGATTACAGGGCCATTCCAAGTGTTGTGGGGTTGGATTGCAGCACATTTTTCTTCATACTTAGTACTGAATTTAGTCAGAGTTCCCAATGGTTGATTCACCCCATTTTTACAGAACGTTTCAGGTATTAAGCCTCTGAACTTTAGACCTGATGAGGTGCTGAAGGTATTGAATGTCTCAATATAATTCAGCTTCATTATTTTTGGTAACCGACCAAATGGAACATTTATTGATGACATTAAAGAAAAGAATTATGAGCTAAGAACTTATATGATGGAATTCAGGGATGGCGTATTATCAACCAAGATTGATGGTGAAATTATCTGCGAGGCTTATGTCTCATATAGATTCGCTCGTCAGTTCATATTTCTTCAACAATCAGTCATTTTTTCACCCACATATTTTAGACATGAGAAGCACCCAATGGTAGCACAACATTTATAGATTCTAATAGCTTTAGAGGTATCCAAATTTTTGATTACATTACCTCCACTAGATGCATCGATCAGATTGGAATCTGGGTATGCCAACGCTTGGGTTTCTTCATATCCTCAAGGGGCTCTGAAAAAAGTATTATATCGAGTGGCGGCTACAACGACAGTTGAACATGGAAATCGTGGTAAGAAGTTCAAGGACAGAGATGATAATGATGTTTCGGAGGTTTTAGATCCCTCAAAATGTCTTCACCTGAAGTATACCAGGAAGGCCAAGGCTAGAGAAGCAATACCTCCACTGCCAAGGAGATCCTGTAACCACCATCAAACAGAGATTCATATTCCATCTGTTGAACATTCTGAGGAAGAGTGTTCTGAATAATTTCTCCAAACAGAAGGTGTTGAATCTCCTCCACAGTCATCCATACCAAGATTTAATTATGTGTGTCCTTTTCCCATTCATTATTGGGAGATTGTAACCCGTGATCTTAGGGAAACATGGGAATTTCCCCAGCATGGCATTCAAATACTAGATATTGTTGACATCAAGGCACCTTCTGATTGCAATCCGGACAATAACTTGGTTGTAGTAAAGAAGTATATTCTGGAGTTGGAGACTTATATATATGAAACTGATGAACAAATCTTGACCTCTAAATGAGTATCTCATATGTTGGACTTAGGATTCCATAAAGGGGTAATTATCGACATTGAGGAGGAGTGGAAAATTTATGTTGATAATGACAATGTATTTCACTTTTTATTTTGTCTCAACTCTACTTTACCATTTATCATCATTAATCTTGATGAAAAATGTATTAATGTAGCTTGAATGTAGAGAAAGAAGATCTGGACTAATTCTTGAATCACCTCAGTATGGTCCTAGAGGCTCTTCTATCGAGGCAACAAATGATCCTCCCATGTTGCCAAAACATTCTCCAGGAGAAAGAATCCTAACTAGGGTAATGGGGACAGATAATATTCAACCATTACCTCAAGTTTCTCATTTTAGGAGGAGTGTTTCAATATGTCCCCAAGCTTTTGATCAAAAATGAAAGAGACCAATGAGATTGATCCAATGTGTTCACTAAAGGAGTAAGTTTTTATACCATCCTTATGGGACAAAAATTTGCTCAATATACTCTGGTAACCATGTCTTATCCTTCTGTAGGATCTATGTCTCTCTCCCCTCTTAAAGGATTAAGAACTGATTCTTCCAGAATAGAGACATAAACTTCTATGGAAACCCAAGTTCATGCTGATGAATCTGAAATTTTTGTAGATAAATAGTCAAAAGATTCAGCTATACCTGCCCCTGGCTCTGCTAAGAGAGAGGAATGTCTGGGTAATATTAAATAAATTCCTCAGTTGATTTTATAAAAGGATCCTGAAATAATCAACATTGATATTCCTATTGATTCCATAGAAAAGAATGAAGATCCAAGGAAAGATAAGACAAATTTTGATGTTGACCCAAACCTAGAAATACCAGATGTTGTCATATCAATTGAAGAGAAAATGGAACAAAATGTCAGAAGAGACAATTTGGGAAACAACCAATTTTTTTTGGATACCATAAATGGTGTGGATTCTGTAACATTTCAGGTTACATACACTGAAATGATGGACACATTTAATCCAAATATTTATATTCTAGGTTCCATCATGGAGTTTGTGGATTTTCAATAATAATTGCAAAGGCGTAAGTCCCTATTATTTCAATTTCCATACATAATTTCTCTTCAACATAATTATTTACATCAAAGTTCACCTTATGAAGATTTATCTACAGAAAATGTTGCAAAGGCTCGTCATGAATAGGGAATTCCACATTATCCTTATATTGAAGATGGAGAAATACCTACAGAGGATCATTCATCAATAGATGTTCCAAATCCTTCAAATGTAGTTACTGAGAAAATTCAAGGAAATTACCCTTCTGAAGAAACATCTGCTCAGAACCCCAAAGTTGAGAATACATGAGATGAATCCAATCAAGTAGCTGACTTGTTATTGGGTAAATATAATCAGTTGTCTGAATCATATTTTTTTTCTCTGTTTGAAACTGATAACGACCTTGATTTATCATTTAGGGATATCAGCTCCTAGATTATAAGGTGAATCTTCTACTATCCCATGAAAAGTAGAACAAGGTATCTCTTTAAGAAACATGTTTCCAGAGTATATTTTACCTCATAGTAGTGACTCTGATTCAGACTTAGAGAAGCAATATGCTCTGGGCATGGCATGCAAGAAGACATGGAGGAATATCTGGAGAATAATTGTTGAAAATCCTTTAGATGAATTGTTGTCCCATTTTCCAAAACTCTCAGCAATATTCTTCCAATTGGGATTTGGTGGATTTAATTATCATTCAGTTTATGATGCCATGAAAGAGACTATTCACCGATGGGAGCAAGAACATAAGCTACGACATGATTTTGAAGATATTAAACGACTCATCAATATTGAGGGCTTTCAAACTGCAGTAGTTAAGGTGGAGGAAAATCATAACAAGAAATCACTCGAGATTAGCCAACAAGTCAAAGAAACCATGAAGGAGATGTTATATCTTCAACAGTAACTGGATGTTATTCATAACAAGCTTGAGAATTTGAATCAAAAATTAGGATAAACCTAATTATAGGGGATAACTACCATTTCAACTGCTAAAGAAGAACTTTTTCAGGCAGAGAAGGCTGAAGTTGCTCCACTATCTCAACTTCACTAGGCAGATGATAGAGCTTATGAAGTTTTCCAACAAAAGAAAAGTCATGTTTAGAGTTTATTCTGAAACATGATACAGAGGATCCATTTTGTGTATGGCCCTCTATTTTGATTTGAATGAAAGAATTTGTTTTTCAATTATATAAGCCTTCATTCCTATCTTTTTATGATTGGAATATGAAAAGTAAATGATAATAATGATTCCTTTATGTTAAACAATCATTATTATAATAATGATTAAGAAGTACTCCAAATTTTCCTATTAAGACAAGGGACCTAATAAGAATAATTTGACTATTGCTCGGGTTATATGGACAACCGTACATAAATTGTGTCTTTTGACTTTTTATTGCTCAATATTACCTAAATCATACAAAAGTGTACGTTTAGTGACCTGGGACTCGACTTTTGTTCAAAGTTCCCTTCACGGGCTCTCAATCTAATGAGCACTAATTCTTTTGTTGTTGGTAGTTTATAGTCATGCATTTTGTACTATAAAGGGATAATATTTAGGGTCGAAATAGCTTTGACTGTGAACTTTGAATTAGAAGCCAAACAAAATTATGTGGCTAATAATTTCTTTAATATTATTTAAATTTTTCCAAGGGGAATCTTGAGTCTGGATTTCTTATGTTCACCAAATTTAAAACCTATATCAACATAAGGGGTATCTTTTCAAAGAATGAAGTTACCATTATTTGAAAATCCCATTATGGGGGCCACATTATGTTGGGTCAACTAGGGCATATGCTGCATAGCCAAATAGTGGTGTCTTTTGACAGGCAGGCCTGTTATGTAGGCAACTTATGAAAGGCCACCTAAGGGAATGTGCTACATAGTCAAGAAAATGAGTTCTTTAGGAATTTAACATTTTCTGCTGACAGATTGGGGAAAATAATATTTCAGTGACTCAAGACCATAGTATATGGTTTTTCCAAGGAAATGAATTTTATGAATAAAAATGCCTTATTTTATACTAACATAATCCATGAATAGGAAAACCATTTCTACACAGATTTAGGGTATAAGTAATTGATAAAAATTTATTAGAAAAGGGGAGATTTATGATATCCTATAGTGCAGTTTTAAGTTATGTAGTAAGGACATTAGTACTGTGTAGTTTTAAGTCTTGCAGTAAGGATGTTGTACTATGATTTTTTATTTATTGTAGTGAGGACATTGTACTATGCAGTTTTATATCTTGTAGTAAGGATGTTGGGTGGCTTCAATTTAAGGTTTTTAGCTCTGACCAAAGGTATGAGAAAACTACCCCGATTTATTGATCATATTTGTTTGGGAACATACTATCATATTCAGGTATAGAAGGGAAAATTGTAACCTGTGATTTGGGGATTTCTGGAACTGATAAATGATATGGGAAAAGGGATAAACACATTAGAGGAATTCTTTTCTAAGATCGAAGTTACCATTACTTCAAAAAACTATTATGGGGGCTGTATTTTGAAGGTCCAACTAGGGAATATATAGTATAATCAAATAGTGGCATCTTTTGACTGATAGGCCTATTACGTAGGAAACATATGCAAGGATACCTAAGGGAATGTGCTACATAGTCAGGAAAAATAGATCTTATAAGTTTGGATGATCTATTGCTAAAATATTAAGAGAGTTTATGGAGATTCAAATTTTTCGGAGCACAGAGTTTGATGTATGAGGAAATTTACCTGAATATGGAAAGGGTATTTCCAATTAAGATGTCCAAAGAATCTAAGAAATAGGACTTTTTCGAAGGTCTAACCCAAATTTAATAGATATGGTGTCTGTAGATTTAGGTCATACAACTAGGACCAGAAATGGAAACAATATATAACATGGGGCCAAGTGATTTCAAGGTTATTTTATAGTACATCGAACACATGTTGAGGGAAATTTGTAAAAAATGGCCTTGAAGACTTTAAACTTGTGAGAAAGATAATGGGACAAGTATACTTAAATGGCTGTTTTAAAATATAGATTATTGTATATTTTCATCCAAGATTGAAGGATAAAAAGATACTATAACCAAGAATGAAGTTACCATTATTTGAAAAACCCGTTATGGGGGAAGTATTATGCAGGGAAAACTGGGGCATATGCTGCATAGCAAAATAGTGGCATCTTTTTACTGATAGGCCCGTTATGTTGGCAACTTATACAATGACGCCTAAGGGCACGTGCTGCATAGTCAGGCAAAAAAGCTCTCAGATATTGGGAACCCTATCACCAGAAATAGTAAGAAAGATTATGAGGATCTGAAAATATTCAAGATTAAGAGTGTGGAATATGGAAGGGGGTTATTCCCAATGCATATGAGAAATATTTGAATCAATATTGACCATGAGTTTTATTTTCTTTACATAGATCTAAATCATATGTAAAATGGATACTATATTTTTTTCCATTAAATTTATATGGTGATGTGCAGTTTTAAGTCATGGAGTGAGGATATTTCCACCTTCATAAGGAATTGATAGACCTTAATTATATAAAGAAACCTTTTAATCAATTCCAAAGCTCACTTGAGCTATGCTCAGTGTGAGAAAATTGGTGTAGTAAGGGTCTCTTTTATAATACAAAGTTAACACAAATGAAGAATGGGGTATTAGATTTCCATGTATTTTAACGTCGTGCGGTAAGGATAAAGATGAAACGATGTTAAAGTAAAAGAAATATTGTAACTAGGTTAAGGGATAATACCCAAGTGTTATTATATGTATTTCTGGGGAAAGAATCAAGTCATACATACTTCTTAAATAATTCTCTATACAGATTTAATTTTTATACAAGAAATTAAGTTTTGTTTTGCACGGCTGGGCCCAAGATTGGAGATATAGGCATCTCTACGCATCTCATTTAAAATGAGAATCAAGCCATACTTAGTTCTGGAAACAATCATTCCTCATACTAATGGAGTTTAACATGAAGAATTGGGGTTTTTTACATGTTCCAAGAGAATGGTAAATCGTAAAATATAAAATGGTATAAGGATCAAATCATATGTCTTAAGGAAACGCTCTGTATAGATCCGATTCATACATATGAGGAGAAAAATGAAATAAGAATATTTTTTGATTTTGGATGGGCCAAGAAATTGAGATTTTAGGCGTCTCTACGTATCTCATTGAAAATGAGAATCAAGCCATAAGTAGTTCTTGAAACATGGTCTCCATGTAAATCTTACTCAGACATAGGAAATAGAGGGACTAGTGTACTACTAAGGAGTAGTGATGATTTCAATGATGTTTGCTTATGGAATATTTTAACATCAAATAGAGAAACCATTAGTTGTACATACGATTTCATGCAGTTTAACATCATTCGACAAGGATGTAAATGTTATGCACTTTAACTTCATGTAGCATGGATGCTTATGGTTGTTCTATAGTTTAATGTCTTACAACTAGGACATGGGGATCGTGTAGTTTTATGTCTTGCAGTAAGGACATTCAACTGTGTTTTTTAAAGTCTTGTAGTGAGGACGTGGTACTGTGCAGTTTAAAGTCTTTCAGTGTGGACGAAGATATATAATTATAAAAAGTATTTCTTCAAGAATCTCACATTGCTTAGAGTTGTAATGAGCTCTCCATCCATTGAGATTAAGGCATATTCTCCCTTTGAATAAACATTTTGTATGGAGTAAGGTCCTTCCCACAGTGGCTCATGGTTTTGTGGTTTATTTCCTGGTATCATTAGAGTCCTAAAGACCAATACCAATTCTCCTTGAAGGAATGAATGAAGGAGAACTTTCTTATTAAAGGATCAAGCTATTCTATTCTGATAGACTTCTAGATGATGCAAAGTATGCAATATTTTCTCATCTAATCGTTCAAGCTCATTGAATCATTTATGAGATCTTTCATCTGTATACAACTGATCATAGATTTCAACTCTAAGTGAAGGTAATTGTATTTCAATTGGAGAAACTTTTTTAGTTCCATATACCAATGAAAAAGGAGTTACTTGGGTAGTAGTATGGGTAGTTGTCTGATAAGCCCACAAAGCATTCAAAATTTTATCAGGATATGATTTCTTATCTTTATCCACCATATTTTGTAGTATATTTGATAGAATTTTATTGAAGGACTCTATCTTCCCATTGGCCACTGCCTGATAGCGAGATGAATGGTTGGACTTAAGATTATGTTCCTAACACAACATTTTTACTTAAGTAGAACAAAAATTGTTTCCATTGTCCGTCAAAGTTGTATGAGGGACACTAAATTTGGTGATGATATTGGTTTTGAAAAAACTAACAAATCTTTTGGCTCCAACTTATTTGAGAGGTATTGCCTCAGCCCATTTAGAGAATAAGTCAGTAGTAGTGAGAATATACTTGAACTGATTAGCTGTGGCTGGAGGATAAGGTCCTAGTACACCCATTCCCCATGTGGAAAATGGCCAGAAGTATTTATATGTATGTAGCAACTATAGGGGTTGATGAATGAAGTTGGAATTTAGTTGGAAGGGATGAAATTTTTTAGTAAAATTTGTACAATCCTGCATCATTGAATACCAAAAGTATCCAACCCTTCAGATCTAATCAGAGAGTCTGTGCCCAGATTTTTGAGAACCACGTGCTCCTGAATATACTTCTGTCATGACAGTTGCGGTCTCTTCTCGATCAATAAATCTGAGGAGAATTTCACAAAATCCTCGCTTGTAATGGATTTTTTGGTGTTATGGACTATCATGAAGAGTAAAATTGGCCGCTCGTCACCAGATCTATTCTTTCTCAGCCCTATCTGATGGAGTAACCCATTTTGAAGATATTCCATGATTGATATTATCCATCCCATGGTATGACCATATGGTTCAGAAATAGGAAAAATTTCATTAATTTCCTCCATTCTGGTTTGAACAAAAGGTAATACCACACGGCGATGGGTTATGCTGATAACTCTCTCATCCTTATTTGGATCGGCCAAGGCCGTAGCTGCATTAGACAAGGCATCTTCTTGGGAATTTTATGATCGCGGGACATATAACAATGTTGTCTCTGAGGGAAATTCAGCCATTAACTCTTTGACATAACCACACAAAGGGATTAACTCTTCCTTTCTAATAGAATATTCCCCATTTATTTTTCTGATAACCAATTTTGAATCAGCTTTTACATTTAAATGATCCATTTTCACCTGAAGGGACAATTCCAAACCTGCGATGAGATCTTGATATTCTACTTCATTATTGGTACCACCATCCGATAATAGGAAAAAATAAGTCCATAATACCTTTTCTGGGGAAATAAGGATAATTACTAATCCAACCTTGTTGAGTTTAGGGTTTTCCAATCTCTTCCTTGTTGGTCTTCTAGAATCACCATCAAAATAAATTTCCCATGTTTGGGAATTATCTTGCAAAGAGAAGACCTCTTCATCAAGAAGTTCAGTATTAAACTATGTATCTTCCACAGATGGGTGATCAATAAGGAAATCAGCTAGAGCTTGGACCTTTATTGCCTTTTGAGGTAAAAAATGGATATCAAATTATTGATAAATAACCGCCCACCATGCCAGACGCCCTGTACGCATAAGAAGACTGAGGATAAATTTGAGCGGGTTATTACAAGATACAAATCAGACCTCATGATGTTGCAGATAGTGTCTCAATTTTTCAATATCAAAGATTAATGCCATGATGAAATTTTCAATACTTGAATATTGAGTTTCTGCATAAAGCATAGTGCGACTAAGATAGTAAATGATGTTTTTATGCCCAAAATCATTCTTTTCAGCGAGGAAACCACCTAGTGATCGATCTAAAGTTGTCATATAGAGAATAAGTGGTCTTCCATCAAAATTTGGAATTAATATCAGTGGAATCAAGAGATATTTATTAAGGGTATTAAATTCTTCTTGTAAATCATCATTCTATTGGTAACTAACTCCCTTTTTCATTAATCTGGCAAAGGGTAAACACTTTCATGCCAAATTGGCGATAAAGCACCAAATATATGCCAAGTGTTCTTCGAGTCCTCTTAATTATTTTAGATTTTGAGGAGGTGACATACCAAGTATTGATTTGGTTTTCTCATGATCAACTTCAATACCATGATGGCGTACAACAAATCCATGAAATTTTATTAATGTTACCCCAAAAGAAAATTTATAGGGGTTCATCTTCAAAATTTGTTGCTGAAGTTTATTGAATATGGTTTCCAAATCATCGAAGTGATTGGAATTTTTTCTGGATTTAACTTCCAAATCATCCACATAACATTCATCAAATCTCCCTAAGAAGGGTTTGAAGATATGGTGCATGGCACGTTGGTACGTTGCATCTACATTCTTTAAGAAAAAGTGCATTACCCAATAGCAAAACACACCTTAAGGGGCTCTATATTCTGTATATTTTTCTTCCTCTAGGGCCATAAAGATTTGATTATACACAGAGTATCCATCCATGAAGGAAAGAGCTTCGTAACTAGTTATTGAATCAATTATAAGTTATGTATTTGGAACTGTAAAATAATCTTTAGGACAATACTGGTTAAGATATCTGAAATCAATTCAAACTCCAATTTTCCCATTCTTCATTTTCACTATGACAATAATAACCATCCATTTAGGATACTGAACTTCCCTAAAAAAATTAGTATTTATAATCTTATAAACTTCAACTTCTATTTTAGAGGCATGAGTTGGGTGTTTTCTCCATGCTGCTTGCTTGAATCCACGATGTTCTACTGGAAAACCCAAATGATGAGTGGCTACATCAGGATTAAGACCTGGCATTTCCATCTAATTCCAAGAAGATGTATCTTGATGTTGATTTAGAAAGGAAGTATACACCTCTTGTTCTTTAGAGGTCATGGTCACACTAATTAGAGTGGGGTGTGGATCTTCTTCTGTACCCAGATTAATTTCTCTGAGTTCATCCACATTGGTAGAGACACCTTATTCAAATGCTGGAGGAGCATCCCTGAGATCATCCTCTTCTTATTAATTATTTTTTACCTCTTATATTCCCACTTTCATAGTAGATGATGAGGAAAAACATTCAGTGTTAGAGGAATAATCAGTATTTGAACAACCTGAAGAAAAGGCCACCATATCTGACCCTACTAATGAAAAAGGTGCTTCCTATGGTAATAAAGAGGCATTGATGTATTGAGAATAAACATATTTTTATTCCTCTATCATTACAACTACATCTCCTATTCTGGTTAATAAAGTAGAGGCTTGTTGTAGTTTAGCAGATGAGATGAAAGTATCTCCATTAAAGCTTCCATCATTGCTTGATCTATCAATAATTTCTCTCATGTTATCTGGTTCAATTTCCATAATTAACATTATGGAAATTATTCGATAAGTTCATGGATTTGGCTTTACCCTTTCAATTTCATTGATGGGTAGCACATAGTCTATACTCAAATGCATGAATGGATTTGATTGAATCATTTTTTGTCCATTTGTAGCATTAACTCTGGTTATTTCCTTCATCATGTGCTTTGTTTCTTTTTGTGTGATAAAAATCTACCTCAATGTTTTGAGATTCACATATTTTGAACAGATCCTTGTCACCATACAATGTCCCGATTTGACCATTGAAATAGTATTTCAGACATTGGTGGTATGATGAAGTTATGGCTGCATGTTCACACAACCAAGGCCTTCCAAGAAGAATATTGAAGGATGTATCCGGACGAACAACAATGAAATCTGAATTTGAAACAAGATCCCCAAACTGAGTTTTGTGTGTAATGTCTCCCAATGGTTCTTGTCCATTATTGTCATATCCTTGCAACATTAAATTCTAAGGAGATAAATCCGATTCAGTGTGACCCAATCGAGGAAGTGTATAAATGTGAATGAGGTTGACCCCAGAGCCATTATCAATGAAGACTCGTCTAATGTCTTTGTCATTGATCTTTCCAGAAAAATTCAATGGTTTGATATGTCCATGTACAACATCAATTTCATCTTCATCCATAAAAGATATGGATGCATGAAATTCTGTTGGATCATTCTCTATACAGTAAACCTTAGCAGTAGCAACTTCAATTTCAAATTCTTGAGGACTTAACAAAGCCTCAATGATTGCTTCTCAAAGATATTTTTAAAAATTCAAAGCATCCAAAATTGATAACTTAGCCGGTACTTGAGCTAAATGTTTCAAGACATCATACTTTGGATCCAACAATATGTATTTCCCAGCATGGAGATGTGGTTTTTCAGGTGCTTTTGAAGTTGATTCTTCTGATATAGATGTACTCTATGTTGGAGAAGAAGTGGGTAATACTACTTAATTTGGTAACTTAGACTCATGAAGTCTATTTTTTTTCTAAGAAGAAGATGGTGTAGCTTTTAATCGGTCCTCAAATTAAGTGTGTCAGAACTGAACATGTCCCTCATTGAAGAAACTCCTTGTTCCTGTTGATCCCACTGAAGAGATCTTCCATGAGTTTCTTCCTCATATAAGGGGTAAAATTAAAATGGGGGGTTTTAGAATTCCCATGTCTTCCCCGTTATCCTCGACCATGGCCCATTCTTCTTGTTTCCCAATTAAGTACAAGGAATTCTGGCTAACTACAATCAGAATCACCATTGGCATATGGATCTTTTAAATGAATAACCTTATTAGAACCAAAGATAAATTCTTCATCTGACGTATATTCCTCTTGATAGGTTAATTCTGGTTGTACCGTTTGGCAGGGCGGTGCTCGTGCTTTTGAAACAGATGGCATAAAATATTCTGGGGACGAGGATAATTTTGGCCTTGACATGAGCTCGTCTTCTTCTAACTACTATTTTTATTTATCATCACATTGTTTGTTCCAGGAATGGCCTTTTGATGAAGATGGTTTTTCTATGGAAGGAGTGGTAGAAGACACAATTTTTTGTTCCAACTGTTTTTGTAAAATAACATGAATCTGTTAGATGATTTTCCTGATCATCCAATCATCATATTTTTGCACACTTTTACTTTTAACATCTTTTCATTTTCCCTCTTCCTATGGATTTGTATCATAACACATTTTACTTGAGATGATGAACTTTTCAACTTCACTTGTCAAGATCCTACTATCTTTTGCATAAGTTCATTGAAAACAATGCACTCATGAATGGGGTGTCCCAATATCTGATGAAAGGGACAATAATTTGGATGATCTCCATCTCCATATTTATTCGACTTCTTCGTCCTAGGAAACTGAACCAAATTGTTGTTTAAGGCTGAGATGAAATAACCTAGAAATAGATCATTCCAAAAATAATAACCTTATTATTTAATTCCTCAAACTGTTTCCTCCTTTTATCTATTTGATCATCTTGACGAGGTGGTCATTGCTATTGATACTCAATAGGCAGAGCCCTTTAATATGATGAGGGTCTTGATGTAGAAGTAGGTACATGCGCCTGTTTGAGTGTGATTGTAGCAGATTTTTCCTTTATTTTTCTCCTTCCTTGAACTGATGGAATTACACAAGTTTTAGCCTCAGTTTCTTTAATAGAGTCTTCTATTTACTGAGCCATTGAAGTAAGGTCTCAAAACCCTCTTGTGTATTTCATAGGGATCAATGGCGTGCGTAATTCATCAATCATATTTTCCACACAAATTGGAAGCAACTCTTCTTAAGGTACTGCTAGACTTAAATAATATGTTAATCCCTTCCATCATGCAATAAAATCTCAAACTATTTCTTTCTTCCTTTGTTTACAATTGGTAAGATAAAAAGCTATTGTCTTTGGTAGCATTGATCTAAATTGAAGAAGGAGTTTCTAACAGATATCATCCCAACCAGTAATTGACCGAGATTGCAAACTTGTATACTAGACAAAAGATGGTCCTTGTAATGGCTACACTAAACATCTAAGATTAACTACCTCTTGTTATTGAGAAGTTCCCATCATAAGATCACAATGAGAAACAAAATGTGTTAAGTGTTGTTCCAAATCTCCCGAACCATTGAAAATTTTGAATGTGGTATTCAAAAAGCTTGGTGGGGGAGGAATTGCATCCACCCATTCAGGGTAATCTCTCTTTTCTGGCTGAACCGGCACACGTCATTCCTCTATATCTTCCAATCGTGTCGTTAATGCCTCAATTATGTTCATAAGAATTTTTGGGACATCTGGATGAGCTGGATTTGGTGCAGGCATAGCAACTGGAGCTTGATTTGGTGCAATGACTAGTAAAACCATTGATGGTGGTGATGATACCCACCTTGGTTTTATACCAAATGTTGGGAATTAATTATCCCCATCTGTAGTTATTACAAACCCTCTTTGTTGAGGATCTCTTACAGGATTTTTAAATTTAGTACTTGCTTGGGGATACCATCTAGCCGAAATATAGTTTCGAAGTAACTCTGTTTTGATTCTTTTCAACTCCTTAATTTCCTTTTCTTACTATAAAAATCTCTCTTCAAGTGAAAGATATTGACCTTCTCTAGTGGAAAAGTGAGACGCAATCTAACTTAGTTCTTTCCCCTTGTTAGATGTCTTTCAGATAGAGGGGAGTTGGTTGTTTTAAGGGATACCTAAATTCTGGGTAAGCCTATGATTTCGAGTATGAACACCTTCTTCATTCACCTCGATCTGTACCATACTATGGACAAGAACTTCACCTTATGATTCCCCTGAAATGGACTTATTTTATAGAGGATCTTCTACAATGTTATTGATAACATTCACTGACGCATAACACATCGATGGAATTCTTTCAATGTTTCTACAAGATCTTCTTCCTTTTTGTCTTTCACGAGACTCTGTTCTTCTATATGAAGAATTACCTAGAACTGTTTGGAAGATAGTAACATGAAGGGAATCATTGGATAGTTCAGTTTTACGCTTTCCTTGTGACTTCTTCCCTAATCAGGAGAAAACTGGCTTTCGTTGAGGAGGGGATTGTATTTGTCAAACCCCCCCCCCCCCCCTTTGTAGGCTGGGGCTGATCCTATTCTTCTTCTTCTTCAAATATTTGAACATTATTTAATGAATTTGAAGGTTGAATTAAATGATCCCCTTGTCTGGAAAGCAGGGGTGATTCTTGAAATGCAATGGATGAAATTTGTGCAACTGCCCTTTTAATTTTGTGGATTTTGATTCTGAAATTAGTTGGGTGAATTATCCGACAATCACTTAAACCACCTATTTCAATAGATCATTGTTCTATTTCAGACATTTGCATCCTCTGACACCTGACATCCTCTAACCATGATGCATGTTCAAGATTCTCTGATGTTTGACTTAAAAGTAGATCAACAACTTCTTTTCTTTGTGCCTAATTCTGATGAGAACTAGTTGAGGCCTATTAATGAGCATACATTTGTTTAAATATAAAAAATCTATTTATTAGGTCCAACCATGGGCATTAATATTTCCTGAAACCACTTCTGGTGGACTTTTCTTATTTTGGAGTGCAATGAAATAAAGTGCTCCGTATGCACCCCATCCTTTCGTACGAATATTAGATGGGGAATCAGAAATTAACTGACACAACCTCTTTATATCATTGATACATGCACGCTGAAGGGTTCCCTATTGTTTTTCAACCTTTGGATGTTGGGAAACTGAGAGATATTCCAAGTCAATTTGGGGATGCAACCCTTCTATTACATTTATATGATTTTGATATTCATCATATGGTAATACTTTTGTTTTCAAATTATGAAGAGTTTTCCATAAGTTGAGACGAATGTCATGAATGAATTATTCTATCATCAATTCTGAAATATCATACAGAGAATTTTCCAAAGACCAGAACATGACTGTTATTTTCTCCTTTAGCCAATTCTTTCCTCATGTTTAACACATCTTCGTCATCTTTCACTAGAGGTTTATCCACTTGGTCTGACCAAAGTGGATGCTCTGTATTAGAAGATAAATGACCCAAGGGGGGTTTGGAGAATGACTATTCCCTTAATATGTATTCTGGTTGAGAAAGTGTTTCACCCATAAATGACAAGGCATCAGACATGACTGGACTTGTGTTTTCAAGTGCCTCAAGATAGGAGGTCTTTCTCATCGCTACATTGTCTATTATGGAATTCTCTGGATAATGCGAAATACTACCGCGGAGATGACTTTGATAATGAATTCCATCATGGGAAGTATCACCATCATGGAATATAAAAAGGGATAAATCTTCTTTCACCTTGGACTTCTGGCCACATGGAGGGTTGACGTGGCTCTCATCTAGAGATAGGCACTCTGGATTCACAGAATTTTCATGAATCAAGCCTTAATGATGAATTTTCCAATGGGAAACTTTAGAATTACAATTATAACTCCCAAAATTTAGTAATGAGAGTCTTGGATCTTGAGGTGCAATAGATAAATTTATGAGGGCTTCAAGAACTCTAGAATTAATAGGAGCCACATTTTGACTTACCTCTTGATTTTCCAACAATATTTGGAGAGACTTCTTCTTACGCATTATATTATACTTATTTGGGGCCACCTGCTATGATATGTGGTTATAATGGGCAGGTGTATGTGCCTGACCTGGATTAGTTACTGGAATGGATTGATTAACTATAATTGGAAAGGGTGTATGTTTATGATCCTGTTGTCCATATGATATGGGGGAATATGCCCCATGACCCTCCTGGACTGGAATATAGGTTTGTATTTTCTCTGGGATGGAATGCTGATGTGTTTTACCATGTGTGGGGACAGATTTATGTTTATGTTCCCCAGATACTGTTGAAGTAGTTGTTAAAATATCCTAGCATGCTTCCAGAATATGGGTCGGGATATCCGTATGTCCTTTCACCATTTATAAGTTGTGTTTGGTGACTTCAGTGGTTGGAACGGGAATATACGTCCATTCTGTATTTGGAGTAGGTGTATGTTCCTGCTCCTTTCCTCCTTTTCCTATCAATGGGTATTGACAGTACTCATGCATGGGGGTAGAGAGTTGGTTTTTCCCTAAATTTTTCGTCAGAGCTTTCCGACTGACTTCTCCGGGTGCTACCAAACGAGACTGTAGGCAAACATGATGAACATTTTCAAGTGTAAGTGTATGCTTACCATTTTTCATCAAGTATGGTGGAAAAACTTCCTTCTATACTGGAAGATGATACTGCTAAGAGAATTGGTGATTGTAGATAGGTGTATGTGCCTGTTCACGGCACTCCACTGGGTTTTAATGGTGGGATTGGTGGGTTGCTGTCAGACGAGTCTGCTAAGCAGAAAAAATAGGATGGGCGGGTGTATGTGACCGCTCCCTGTTTTTCGTAATGTTAAATTGATGGACTTATCCTAAGGAGTCATAGGGTAGAACCCTCTCTCTATTGACCGAATGTTGTCCCTGGCGCTTTATATTACATGCCTGGGTCTGAGAGGCTTAGGCCAATCGTCCAGAGGCAATACCCCCATCATGTTGGGGGTCTACTACTACATGATTCTGTCAGTGATTTCTTGTGGGATTCCTCAGGAAGAACTCCTGCATTATTGAATTGAGGACGTGAGTGATCTCTTGATCCACCTCCCTGTAGTAAGGGAGGGATTGATTGTTGCATTCTGGGGATAATGACCCAAAACGGTTGGAGACAGTGGTTGGCACTATTAGCTTCGTGGTCATTGGTCATTGTTGGCCAGATGATCGGGGATTGTTGTTTACCTGGAGAGCTTGTTGAGTAGCCTCCAAAGTCGGGATTGTACCTTTCTGGTGATATTCCTTCACCAGCACATTAGTGACCCAGCTTTGAAGACATTGGCATGGTGATAACATCCTTCCCGTGGATGGAGATCCAGTTTAAGCAGGGGTCAAGAAGTTCACAGATGTTGTTTTGGAGAAATCCATTATTTGGATAGAAGGGAATTCTATGGAAAACTGAGAACAACAACAAGCTCTATTAAAGTGACATCTTTTCAGATGGATACATTCATGATTAATTCCTTTGTTTGGCCTTCCTTTATCAATTGATTGGGGCCTAACATATAGGTAACATTATTAACATGATTAAGGATTCACGGTGTGTTCACCATTTTGGTTTCTTATTTCCTTGAAACATTTGTTCTAGTTTTAAGAATCATTGTTTCCAAGTGGTTTCCATTGGATTTATTCATGGAACTGGAAACATTCAATAGTTCTTTATCTGAAGAGGACCTACTTTAAAAAGGCCGGAATTCATTAAATTTTGAACATTATGATACTTAAGAACGTGCATTGGTCGAGAGGATGGAAGGTCGGACTCATCATTCCCTTTGGGGGGGGAATTATTATCTACTCTGAGACTCTCTTTAAAATTAAATTATTCTTCTGAATCCTTGTTAATTCACCAAGAATATCATAAGTATCCCTTGGAATTTATAATCACTTATTAACATGTGTAAAACGTTGGAATCAACAGTATGTATTCATGGTTCTTCTTTAATAGAAATATCAGTATGTATTTGATGGTTTCCATCAATGGTATCCTCAAATATACTGATTAGATATTATTTTAATAATCATTGTGATAATACTAGTTTTTAAGCCACTCAATGGGGCACTCTGGAATTTATTTTCATTCAGGGATATGAAGGTTTGTTTTGATCTTTGGATCGTGCTCATAAAATGAGCCACCTACATATCCTTATGAACGGAATCAAAACCTTCATAGTTCGGTGCTACTTAATGGGACACATCATACCTTTTAAGGTCATGTGATAAGGACCTATAAGCGAAATTTTCTCAGTCAAAACATAGTGTCGGACTTATGCTGAAGTAGCCCAAGGAAATTGGAAAGGATATAGATTTCTATGTAGGATCAGACCCTATTGGGAATATGGCCTAAGGAGAACAGGGTTGATTTAAAGTGTTGGGTTTGAACCTCTTGGAGGCTTCCTATGTATCCCATATTAATGGGAATCAAATCACACATAGTTTGATAAATCTCATAGGAGAGTATGGTCCTATGAGATAGATGAGTTTTGGATTACTAACTAAAAAGTATGACTTAATGACTTGGGGGTTTAATTTGGGGCCTATTCTTGAGGAGGATTCCCAAATTGGGGGAATTAGGTTTGGATTCTTGAGGAGGATATCCAATGAGCTCTAGCCCTGAATGGGATTCTTACGTATCTTGTTTTGAACAGGAATACCAGTTCTTGTAGTTCCATCAGTGAGTGCTTGTGTTCATGTTGTAACTATCACGTATCTCTAATCCCACATGTGTCATGCTCGGTGTGAGAAACAAGAGTATGTGAAATATTCAACAATGACACTTCACACTTTCTCATTTTCCCTCCATGCCAATAGAATTGGGTGCACCTACAGCGGTGACCGTGGAAGAGGGTGAGGCGACGATCCATTCCTCTATTCTCTTCACATTGGAAAAGGGTCCAAAATGGAAGGAATCAGGGGTGAAGGTGATGGGCTTATACTAGGATGGATTCCCTAAAATTGATCTTGTTAGGAGAGGAATACTTCTCCTATTCTTGGGTGGAACAGAAATTTTAAAGTGTACCCTCTCTACCAGAGACCTGAGGTTTCGGGTCATCTCTTCACCAAGGGAGAGGTCATGACCCAAACCATCCTCCAAACCAGAAACCTCCCAACACTGTTCTTGGGAGAAAGGTCCATGTGACTGTGGATATCCAAACCCAATAATATCCCATTAATCCTAACCCCATTGTGGAAAAAATGTGGGAAACCTCGGATTGTGGAAATACAAACCCTTATAGGAGACATGCTGATGTGCCTTACCCAAAGGTTTGAGAAGTCAGGGGGTTTTGGTGGAGGCTTTAGCTTAGCCTGTATGAGATAAGGGAACCAAGAAAGGAGATACCCTACCATGAATGGCTTTTAAGAAGGTTACTTGAGTGGGTCGCATTGGTGCCTCACCCAAGTATGCTGTGTAGGTACCCCGCATTGCTATAGCGTACAGGTATGGTGCGTAGGTGTACCATTCAGGTATACCGCATAGGTATGGCACACAGATATATCGCATAGGTATAGATGATGACTGAAGAATGTGAATAACTTCAAAACATGCCTATCCCAATTAATTATCTCTTCTATCATGGTTTAGAGAGCTACCTAAGGCTATTCGAGAGATCTAGGAAAATAAGCTACGCAATGGGAGCTTCAGAGATTCATTCAATTTTTTTCTTTCCCAAAACGGGGAGCCCAAGGGATCTATTTATAGGCATGGATTAAACTGGTTGAAGAGATGTTTCCCGCGTAGGTACTTCACATAGCTCTGCCACGTAGGTGCTCCGCATAGGGACATAAAACATCTTCTGTCGCACAGCTCGGTCGCCCATCTCGGTCACGCAGCTCCGTGAATCTACTCTATCACAAAACACTTTGGGTGTATTGTTGATTTTCCCCTGTACTCTTTGAATCTTTCTTTGGGATTTGAAATATCAGGAGTTCGTCTGCAAAATATTTTTGGTTACTTTCTCAAGTAATGTTAACAATGTTTTAAGAGATAATGAAACTAAAAGTCATATAGAAGTTGATTATGATGAAGAAGAAGTTTAAAAACAAATTGTTAACGAAGTTGAGGATGATGATAATTAATTACATATTATATTAACATATGTATTAATTTTTTATATTTGATATCTTTATTAAGAATTATATACATGGTAGATTCATTGTTTCTAATGGCTGTTGATATTCCCAATGATATATTTATTTCCATCACTAATGAAAACATTTCATATGTTTAATATTTGAGATATATATTAATAATTATTTAAATGTAATATTATTATAATATGTATAATTTTTATTAGTTATATTATTGAGATATAAATACTAACAATTATTTACTGGTAAGATTAGTATATTCTGGAATTTATTTATTTGTAATTAATATATTATGGTATTTAATATTTTTTTTATATTTTACATATGTATTTGTAATTTTTTACAGGTAAGATAATAACTATAATTTGTTTTTTATTAATTTTTTATATTTTATATCTATATTAACAATATTTTAAAGGTAAGACGTAATTTTTTGAAAAGTCTAATGAAGGTCTAGAAGTTATATTTTTTTCTCTTACTAATGTTGGAATTCCAGATGATTATCCTGATTCATATGACCTCATGTATATTTCTACAGAACCATCTTTTTGGAGGATGTGTGGTCTTACTAGATTGATGATTCTTGACCCTATTTTGAAATATGTTGAAAAATTTATTTTGAACATCACATACAATGGTATGTTCAATTATTTAATGCATTTAATTTATATTAAGTTATTGTATTCATTTCGGTAATAATATTCCAACTATTATATTTTATTTGGATATTTTTTATGAATTTAGATTTTGGGAAGGATGGTGAGATTCTATGAAATTATATTTTTACACCATAAGTGTCATGGGATTAGGTTCCCATTATTTTGAAATATCATATGTTTATCCACTAGATTGTAAGATAATAAATAATATATTTTATTTTAAATTTTTTTAATTAGTAACATGTTTTTATTTGATAATCTTACATAATTTATGGTCTCTAATCATTGATAACCTAGGGGATTTGGTTTTAGATACATGTGGGATTTCTGTATGTGAACATATTCATCAGTTTTGTATAACCAATGAAAGAGATCCATGGATAGAGCTTCTATTAATTTTTTCTGTTGGGATTTTATCTCTCATCAACCAAAATATATCTTATCTTGAGCATGGGATTAATTTTTTTGTTATTGTATAATAGATAATTTTATGAGGAGGTAATCATCTAGGAATAGTATGAGGATAAGGCATCAAGTTACACATAGGTATGGGATTCATAATTTTTTTACAAATCGATGATATATTTCAAGTAATATTATTGATTAATATTTATATACATTAAATGTAAAAAAATTATATTATACATGACACTAATGTCCCCTATATTATCGATTTCTATGTTTACATGATGTTTTACACAAATCTTCATACAAGAAAATATTTCAGCGACACACAACAACAAATTTTGGTTAGTATTTGTTTACTTTTTTCCTTAATGTATTTTTATTATTATGTTAATTTTTTATTCTATTTGAAAGAAATATATGTGATTGTGTCTTTTCAATCATGATATAGTTAAGTGGATACTGAAGTAGATTTCACTTGTGACTCATGTTCTGAGGATGGGTCATGGATATAGGTGATGATGCATGGTGTCGAGGGAGGTTGGGTGACCGGTATAGATTCATAATGACACCTACATTTTCTTATGGTACTTATGTGATGTCATCAGTCATCTGAAAGATATCTCATGGAGAGTAATCATCATCATCTTCTACATTGTATAGAGAGGTGTTGTGAGCTCAGGATGAGATTGTACATTGTATGTATAGAGAGTCGGAGGAGGAGTGTGAAAAACAACATTAGATATTTGGGAAGATCATGGAGTATATGCAATAAATTTTGATGGAGTTGTTATGGAGTTTCCTCCCCCTGACCCTTCAGTTGATCCTCTTTTGTATAATACCAATTTATTGTCAATTGCATTTATGGATGTTATGTATTTTTGGTTGATAAACATATTATGTTTTAAATAGTGTAATATTATTATACAAGTTTTATTTTTTTTTTTCTTTCTTATTTTTTATAAAAAAAATTAAATTTTTTTTTTATAGTTTTAAAAACATTTTACTAATTATGATATATTAAAAAAACCAACACAATTATTTTTTTTAATCATACTTATTTGTGAAAGAAATCATAATCCATCACTAGTAATAATTATTCATAGAGGGAAATCACAAAAAAAAATATTTTTTATTCTATTTCCATAAATGGGTTATTTATAATGGATTCCAATAACTAATTTCTTTCAGTGTTTAGAATCCATTCCAAAAAATCCCTATCCCAAAAACATAAAAAATACAGTAGTGAAAGAGTGTTAGAGTGGGAGGGTGGTGAAGATCAATAAAGGACGAGACATACCCAAAAGATATATTTGAGTCCATCAAAATACCATCCCATGGGGTTCATAAAAGGAGGAACCAATTAGGGAGAACCCCTTCCATATGCATGATAGGAGCAGAAAGGAGGTAGACTACCACCATAAAATAGAGGGGGATGGAGGGTCGTTCACCATTATCTAGCCGGCAGCACCAATATAGATTTGGTTCCAACAGCTAATCGACCTCTCCCTAGGATCCAATGATCCCTCATGATAAGTACTAAACCTCCCTCCAACTATGGGTGTTCCATTCCATAGAAGCGAATTATGAATCATGAAAAACAATTACCCCACCACCAAACTCAAAAATTGAACTTCCTATAAATTACATATGCACATATGGGCATGAGATTTTATACACTCCCCATCTCATTACACATCATTTCGGAGAAGTCTGAGTGGTCGACCAATCAAACATTCTAACCTATATCAATGGTCAAAACAAATCAAATGGCCATGTTCTACTATTTAATTTCCAAAACTCATATATGGCATAACGTTCAACTTTAGGTTCCTAAATCACAGAAACAATGAAAATGCACATGAATAGAACCAAAACATTGGGGTGGTGTTTACCTAAGTCCGACTAACCCCAAACATATGCTTTTTATAACCCAATTTATCATATGTCATATAGTACAACTCACCATAAGACCTAGGCCATAAAATCCAAATATAATTCTATGGGCCTCCTATACTGAGAATTATCTTCCAAAATGCATATATTATTCTAAGGATTCCCCTAACAATGTTTCTAAACTAAAAACCAATAAAATTATTCAAATATACTAATAATTCTCAGTTTTGAAACAAATCTAATGGGCCACACAGCCTCTTTAAAAAGGCTCTAAACATTTTATCTTCCCCTGAAATGATTTTTCCTACCACAAAACAAAAATTCATATTCAAAATGATTTAACTATTGATTTTTTCAGCTAGCCTCATCTAATTAATCAAGAGAATAGATGTAAACCAACCTATATCTAAATTTCATTAAAGATACTCAAATCCAGCCACCAATACTTCCTCAAAATATAATCATGATGCCTTTATAGAAAAAAGAATTACCAGATAATCATAGCACATCACTCAAAATCTCAACCAAATTAAGATGTGATTGTGATGTTGAAACCCCCAATTGATAAATTTTCCCTTTGTTACTAAATCAAAAGTTTTGATGGATTACTAGCATGATCATGGTCAAGCCATTTCCAAAACTACGCTGAGCCTGGATCCAACACTTAGAGTCCATAAAACATCACATAAGAATATATTCCTTGCATTTATTGTGAGAAACTTGTAGAATGGGGGTCTATTTATTCAATGGTATTACAATTGTATATTCCTACATCTGAAATTTCCATGACTAATATCCCACTCCCCACCTTGGGATCATCTTAATCATAAAAATAATGAAACAAGTTCCTAGTCAATACAACCAATGCCTTATTAAATACTAGATATAATGAATGGCATGGCTAAAACTGATCAATATCAATAAACAACAAGAAACACCAATTCATCGCTAATTTTTTGACTAAGGTAATTCTACCTGTCACTCTCTCTTAGATCATTGAATCATCACTATAGAAGATTCTATCATTAAACCACTCATGTGTATCTCCTATAGATCCACAATCAATAGTTTCCCGAGCTACTAGGTTTGTAATAACCCCAAAAAAATTACATCATACCTTGACCATCTCATAGCCATATTTGATTCCATAATTTAGTGGTATTTCTTGTAACCAACATGATCCACCTCCATCTCCCCAAAAATAGTGGTCTAACACTCCCATATCACCTAGGCACAAAACCAAACTCCACCTCATGTGATTCATTCACCACTAATACCCCTCTAACTATACTCTATGGAAGATCAGTCTCGACACACCGTGAGCTCCCTTGGAAATCTCTTTCAATATTCATCACATTAATCATGCCACAATTCTTCCCAAGATTTCCTACTAATAGAATCTTTATGAACATCATTGGTTTCAATCCTCTATCCACGATATTTAAACCTCATCCACATTATTTGCTGAAATATAGTTCCCTAATAATCCTTTGGGTCCACTCAAATAATGACCAAGTTTATAAGGAATATATCCACTATCCAGGAACAAGAAAAGTTCTATGTATCAAATATAGTCTCAATACCCATACATTGTATATAACCATCATAACAAAACAAAAAGGTTCCCCTATGCATGGGAAACAAACATGGTAGCATATCATGGTCAATAAATCATCATGAGAATACCAACATGTCCACTACCTATAAGGTACCAAAAGTCCAGAAAAACCCCTCTCATGGGTTTCCCTCAAAAAATGTAAACCATTTACCCACTATGGTCCAAGTAAACTAAAGATATTTATTTCTCCCACACATTTTAAAGGTATGTTCTCACATCAGGGTTACTATATATAACCACCTCGCCGAAATGTCAAAACTCACATAAGTTCATAATTAATAGGGCATTATCCACACTCCCATCTTGAATCAAATGGTATAAATATTCCTCAAAACCCACTCACAGGGTATCATATTTGGAAATACAATATAGAAAACAGCACCCATGACTAGAGTACCCATTCTCCCTAAGTATATACACATCATACTGACTCATGGAGATAATGTTTCAATGGTCGTCACTTTCCTAAACAAATAACATGATCTTAGATGATCTCTTCCTTGAGAAAACAGAACACAATTATAAATTAAGTGAACATTAATTGCAATATATACTATAAAAAGTAGTATAGATTGTTTATGGCACTATAAATAACCAAATTGAATAATAGAAACCCATGAGGGCTTCAACTCTAGAAATCATGTGACATTTCTAACCTACCAGGGTCATTTCACATCATGTGCATATGAACTACATTATTTTTCTCATCATCAATATTCTCATCGTAGATTCACATGAACTTTCACCATATTTTGAGTATAATTATAAAAATTAGTTATACAAATAAATGTTATTTGATTAGTTGTTAAACATTTCAATAACAGATCATCAATATTCAATGAAATTACACATTGGTAAGAATACATGTCATGTGAATCATAAATGTAAAATATTGATGCATGTGATGCCTCTTGCCTCCATATTTCAAGAGTCAAAATCAAATTAATGAACACTTTATAGTGATTCAAGAGATTTAAATCCATATAATAGATAATATTATCCAAACCACACAAGTATATCTCAAGGATAAAATCACATACCATGATAACATTGAACATTGTGAACATCAATCCAAACCATTGTATCCTAAAATGTTTACTAGAATTAGGGTTCTTGATACATCAACATGTTTCCTATCATATAATACAACAAATTCCAAAATATCTAGACTCAAAAATACTAAATTAGTAGGAGAAAAAAATGAATATTCAGTTACCACATTGCATCTTCACGTCACCCCGTACCACTGGTTGGTTCGCAGACCGAAGGTCTCTACTGTACCACAAACATGAATCCCCATAACCAAGATATTTTATAATATTAGCATGTGTCCAAGGTTATATTATCGGGATAATTTACCATTTGTATAAGAGGGTGAAGTAACATATAAATAACCAAGTATTATATATGTCTAATAAACTAAACTTCAAGGAAAATAAATATAACTAGGATGATAATAAATGAAATGCTCTATGGACCAAACAAATATGTCACTCATACAAAATATGATCACTCACCAAATTGTTCATATATAAATACAAAAAAAATATGATGGCTCAATGATTACACTAATACATACCTTATCCAAAACTCTTAACATCCACCGACATATACTCCTCAATCATTTTATCTCGTTCATCAATAAAAACTTATGCCAACAAAAAGTTTGTTTCTACTTAGGAAATCAAGGGTAGTGGTTTCCCAAGAAGGGTTTGAGTACAGAACCCCATACGGTGCCACAAACATGGTTCTGTACTAACCAGGATATGTAGTTATATGTTTATATTACATGATCAGTAAAAAAATAGGCATTAAATGTTAAATAAATAAATCCATTTATCTAACATTTTTTTGCGACCTTGGTCGACCATACCTACTTCAACCATTACTGGGGTGTCTCTGAGTACGTCTTAATGATCTTCCCTCCATAGGAACATGAAGGATATGAATCAATGTTATAACCAACTAATTATCATGAATCTGGAGTCCCATAATAGGACAATCCAAAAATATGAGCTCTAAATCCAAGGTTGCTCAATCTGTGTATCTATCTCTAACTCATTAAGCCCATTTCCATACTCTCATAGGTCTGCAGACTAATCCCGTGGTAGTTTTTGAATCAATATCTTATTTTATGTATCCATAACCATAAATATAAAGACCCTATGGGATCCATCCCAATGAAACATCACATTATGGATCCAAATATATGGTATCCAAAACCATATACCAATATCTTAATCGAAGGTAGATCTAATCATCAAGCTCCTTATTCATGGAAACTCCCACCCTTACCTAAATCCAAATCATTAAATCCCTTCCATATACACATATTTAGATCAATGGTAGCATATAACTATCTCATATTTTACAAGGACTCATTAAATGACCTTCCATAAATAAATAAAACATGAGGGTTTTACAGATACTGCTTCCCAAGACCACTATCCATAACCATGCATGCCCACCAATGTAGTATCGGTCCCATGTTGAAAACTTCTACAATCTCACGTACACCCGCACTTGGTAATTATATTAATGGGGAACCACTGAGTATCCCCTCAGTCTCTTTATAGAAGTTGAATCCTCACATGGGTCCTTGATCTTGGCTAGATTTAGTAACAAATACCAATGAACTGAAGATGTTGCATCCAGGTGCTCATCAATAAGGCCGCACAACCATACTAGCTATATAATGATTCACCATATAGTAAATATTTAATAGATAGATCATGGAACTTGTCACTCCCTATGGTCACTCCAGGGATTTCAACTCACCCAAACTAAACTTGGTCTACCTATGGTCTTCCTAGCTAAGAATGGTAAACTTTGACGAGACACAGTTCCTAGAACACATTAATTCTAATAAGATCCAATAGAAGAAAATATAAAAAAGAATTTACTCTAAGGACGAAACGTCATGAGTTCCCAATACCACCCTCACATCCATATCAGAGGTGTCTCAATCCTTTATGTATGGACTAAAATCTATATCTAGTTCATCTTCACCACCCAATAGGTATGGGGGCACTCAGTGTCTCAAAAGTCCTTTCCTAAACCATCAGCAAATAAGGCATAAATATAACACAATTAGGTTATTCATGACCCCTGACACTCATTCACATTAATCATACATTTTCATATAATTAAAAACATTACATTTAATGAAATTAATCTAGGGTACCATCCTCAGTCTCATTCCCACGAATCCAAATGTATCACAAAAGTAATATAAGACATAAGTCTATTACAAGAGATTACGTACCATTTTCAAATTTTTCAACTGTTATTTCCAATGAACCATACTATCTATCATTCCCTATCTAATCCCTTCCAGCCTCATTCCTGATCATATTAGCTTTTCTCAATGACCCATGATCTGAGCTCAATCCAGACATTAATAATTAATTAATTATAGTATTTATAATTAATTAAGTAATCCAAATTTAATTTTCTTGTTATGATAAAACTCACTAAGTAGTGTATTTTCACAAGATCCACAACCAAATACTTTTCAAATTCTCAGGAAATACCACATTATTATTTAATAAAAAAGATTCACTGAAAAATTTCAAATTTTATTTAATATAATCTAAAATTCCTTAAAATATCACTTCGATAACATACCTCACTTAAATGGTATGCAATGATGTGTGGATTATATCTCATGATATCCTTTTCCTAGAATATACGGTGGCTATATATCATTGGAATGATTTCATTATGGTCCGGTGGAATTAGAACCAAAGCATAAGCCATGAGAAAATAAAAGTTGAGCATGAGGGAGGTGACGAACAACTGAGGCCGATACATACATGAAATCGATCTTTGGATCCAACAATAAAAACCCTATTAAGGGTTATAGATGAGAAAAACAAAGAAAGATAACCCATGTTGTGCACACCATAGGAGGATAATGGATGGAGGATTCCCCCATGGACTATAGTAGAAAGGATGGATATTTTAACACTTTTATACCCCCACCATCTTGCAGGTGGCTACTGGAAGTGGCTCCTGATACAACCAGACACCACCAGATAGCTGGTGGTGCCTACCAACTTGCGGGGGGACCTACTAATGATTTGGATAAAGCATCCACTTATCCTATCCAGAGTCACCTCTGATCATACAGTATTACTCTCGATCCACCCACAAAATCTAAAACACCTTTATTGAGGTGTTCTAAGACATAGAACCAGATTAAAAACCTCAAATAAATTTTTTTATCAACAACCAAACTCAAAAATAAAATCTCCTGAGAATTGTTTACACTCATACAAATATATGGTTTTACAGTTTTATCTTTTAAACCTTAATTTACATGTTATACATTTGAAATTTTATCCTAGGTTTTTAACATTATATTAATTAATTAAAATAAATTATATTAATAAAATATTTTTTTCATCATCTATTTACTTATATTAATTATTTCAACATTTTTACACTGTAATTATTCGATAATACAAAACATAAAATCTTATATTATTTTATTAATGATCAAAAAAATCAAATGGTTCAAATGTGTTTGAAAAATTCACCATTATATAATTTCAATGTTGTTATATAAAATTTAAATCCATTCTTATGAAAATAATTTTATCTAAATGAGAATAATAATCATTAAAGAAAACCAATTTATTTAAAAGTAATGTTTTCAACATAAATTATAAAAAAAATTCTTCTAGTGAATATTTTTTATCTAAGACATATTTGTATAATTATAAAACAATTCAATGATTAATATAATTTTTTAGTTAATTATGAGTTATATAATTGTAAAAAGAATTTATTAATTTTATTACACACTTTTCTAAATAAATATTTTATTATTATTACAATGGTTAAATTCCAATTTTTATATTTCCCCTTTTTATACACTTCATTCTTAAATCCTAATATCAATCAAATCCTTCTATTATTTCTTATACCATGTTTACTCTATTTCTTATTCCCCCCCCATAATAAAAGAATATTAGAAATATTTTTTATCCATTTTTTATAATGATCCTCTAGATTTAAATATTTTTGTGGTGCGTTATATTTCTATATATTCTATCTCATTAGATTCCACCATTGTTTTGAATGAAATTTTTTAATTTTATAATGTACTAGATTTTGTACAATTATAATGAAATAATATAATGCACATTGTGAAATAGTTTTCATGATGAAGTACTTATTTAATCTAGTTTAATTCTAGATATTATATCCCCCATTAGATAATTTTATCCTTGAAATTGGGGTATACATTAATACATAAACAAATGTGGTTAATTATTCCTTATTGCTTCATCAATATCCCATGTTGTTTCCTCCAACATGGGATTCATGAATTTTTTACCATCCAGGGTTTTTGAATCATTAAAACACTCTCTTTACTATTATGAATTTGGACATTCCATTTAATGGATGATAATTTAGGCTCTAACTGTATTTCCTTTTTGCTGAGTACATTTATTTTGTCTCACATGTAATTCATCAACATTGAAACATGGAAGATAATATGAACTTTAGATAATTTGGGTGTAAAATCCAAATTATAAGACATAAATATAACACTATCCAAAATAAAAAAAGTCACATAGTACCTATGACTAACTTCCCTTTATTTCCGAACATTATAACCCCCTTCAATGGGGATACTTTCAATACTAAATTATCCACTAAATGAAATTAAATTATTTCATTCAATTATAATCATAAATTTTTATTCTACTTTGAGATTCATTGATATGATTTTGTATATCTCTCACCATCTTAGTTTTCTAATCAAATATTTCTAGACACTCTAGTTTCATTTCCAAAACATCATCCTTGTATGATGGAGGTTGACATATTTTCCGATACAAGACCATGTATGATTCAATTTATATGCATGAATAGAATATATTTCTGATACAAGACCATGTATGATATGTAATGTTTAGATGATTATTTGAATCTACCCATTAATTTTAGGGGGATTAGTGGTTCTCAAACATATCTCAATATTTAGTTTATTTTCAAGACTCCGATTAATATGTGATGGGAAGGGAGGGTGATGATCTGAAAAAATTTATAAAGGTACACCATTATGTCTCACAAAATAATATATATATATATATATAGTTATATAAGTCATTAAATGGGGTGATCATCACCTATTTATTGGAAATGTGATGACTTGGTATGTTGATCCACAATGACTCATGTAACATCATTCCCCTTAGATATATTTGGAAGTCTATTAAGAAAGCTCATTATGATGTTTTACTACTTCCACATTGGTATAGGGAGAGGTTATGTGAAATATATTTGATGTTCTCTCTCAAACATTACTTATTTTAATACCAATCATCTTAAGACATAGTCAACAATTTCCCACTTCATGTTTTTTATCAAGAAGTTGAATCAAAGATCCCCATACATCTTGGTTTTCCGATGGTGTGTTGAGATGATTAATCTATAAGATTAATCAAGAAATTCAATCATTTGATAAGGTAGTGATGATAAACATTACCAATTTAAAAACATCAACACACCATCTATATAGATGATGTGTATTATTCTCCCATCATTCATCTAAATTATTTTATTTTATAATTCCTTATCAAATTGTTGAGACTTATTTGCCTTCAATTAAAATTATGATTTAGAAATTTCATAAAAAATATGGATGTTTCACCTTCCATGGATATGATAATATTTTCTAAATATTTGAAAATAATATCATTTTCAATCCATTTCAGGGATATAACATAATGATTATTCTAACTAAATGTTTTAACCACATTTTTTTCCATCCCAAGATGGCTGTATATTACACAGTAATAGTCCTTGAGTTATTTTAGATATCCCCATTGTCTCATATTGAGATATTTTTGGATAGATATATAATTTAAACACTTTTGATCTATATTTATGTCCCATATTTCATTAAATATATAGTGTCCTCATATATTTAATTAATAAATTTTAGCCTCCATATTATGATCATGATTTCGATAGCTTTGTTCATGGGAATTTAGTTACCTTGATTTATACGAAACATATATATTATGTTAAATACAAACACAATTAGTTATTTATTTGATTAATTTATTCATATAAAAAATCAATAGATTCTAAATGGTAATTTAAATATCCATGAATTGATTAAAATTTTATTTAGGTACAAAAAACATTCTTCACATTCTTTATACAATATGAGTTTCACTCTATTTCAATATTGATTTAAATTGTCACTCTCTCATCATAAGAGGAAAAATTTTGAGTGATTGTAGATTTAATCCATCTAAGTAGTGATCAATCATTCTTTTTGTTTATGTATAAAATTTAAAAAAATATTAATATACTTGTAAAGGTATCCTAATACTCACCAACAAATCCTACTTCCTTTTGTCTTAGCTTGTTAAATTTTTATTCCAAATCAGCTCTTTGCTCATGAAGAAAATATTTCTCTTGTAATATGACATTAAATGAATTCTACTCCATGGGTTTTATCACTTCCCCCATCTTATTGTCTTGAATGAAATACAACTATTCATTAATATATCCATTTAGATGATATAAAACCATGATAACCATTTCCATTTCAATAAATATGGTTTCTATTGCTTCTTCTATCAAGGTGGTTTGAATCAAAGGCCATCATCTCTCAAAATCTACCCTTAGATGACATAAATATAGGTTAAACCCCTCTCTTACACTACATCCTAAAGAAAGGAATATATTATTTGAATATAAAATCCATTTCACTTCCACTAATGAATTAATTGATCTATTAAAAGTTATAGGTTACTACTACATTAATAATGACATAATTTCTAATGTATATTGAGGTTCAACATATGGGAAAAGTTATTTTCCAAAAACCTAGGTTAATTTTCCTAATATTTTCATAATATTTTCAGATATAACATTGATAACTTTATTTTAATGCATATATTTTATAGTATTTTAATAAATCAATTTATGTACTTAAATGAATATTATTTATAATTTGCGAGTGATTAACTTGATTTACGATTTCTGGTATGATATAATTAAAATTTAAAATAAAATAAAATATGAGATTAATGGAGCTAAAAGATACTTAATTCCATGAGCGAAGTGAAGTAGCTTGACAAAGGATTTTTGAAGAAGGATGAAGCTGGAAAAACTGAAGCAGAGAGATTACACGTCATGACTTCATCAAAGGAAAAGCCACTTCCATGACAAGTCGAGAAAAGGTTAAATGTTGTGACATCTAGTTACATGTTGCAAGTATTGATTACATGTTGTGAAATAAGTTAATGTTTGAAATCATTATATGGGATTTGTGAAAATTTATAATATCCAGAGGCAAACTTGGATCGAGATTACACAACGTGTAATCACATTACACGTTGTGAAAACAAATTGGTAGAACTAATATGAATCCTATAAATAGTGGGATTAATTAATGTTGTGAAAATATTTCTATATGGAGAACCACTAATAGACGCATTCTATGACATTCCTACATGCTACTTCCACGCTTTTCCATGTTATTTTAATTTTTTCTTTTTCTACACTTTCTCATGGTTAGCATTCCCATATGATTTATTTGTGTTGGGGCATGTGTGATGAACAAAGCATGAATATATGAGGAATTTTATATTTGATAGAAATTATTTTTAGTATTTATTTTTGATTCTTCATTTCAATCTCTTCCCTGGTTTATTCTTGCATGACTATTGTGAAGATAGTTATGAATTGGAATAAATTTCTTTCTTTCTTTCCGCATGACCATTTTCTAGATTTATTGAATAAATTTCATAAACATGTGATCTATGGTTTAGAACTCCATCATGACCATAGGTTTTTTCCTTTACCCATATTTAAATTATGATTCAGGTTTACCATCATTTCTAATTTGAATTACAAGACCATGAGAAAAGGAGAACTTTGGATATAGAGCATTTTTCATGACCCCTAAACTTTCTAGGACCTTATTTCGATGACTGCATGATTATAAATTAATTATTTCATTCATTTTTATTCCATGATCCTGAATTTAGTACTTCTGAACACACATTTTTTATTCTCCCACATTCTTCAACAATCACATGCTTAATTTTTTAGATTTAATTTCTAAAATTCAAAATTAGTATAGGTTTATTTTATTTAATTATTATTTTTTTTCCAACAATATCTATGTGGGTACAACCTCGAACATTATTATCATATAATACCCTATAGTTTATCAGGTTGATTGTTTCAAGTTAATAAATTTATAAATTCGGAAACCCGTTTAGAATTAATGATGCTCGATGGGATATCAAACACCACCTCTAAAGATTTTACTATGAGGGAAATCTATAAAATGAATACATGTGTTCACAAAGTTTTTGTTCCCTACATTAGAAACCATTCCAAATAATGGTATATACTAAATTAGTTTATGAATAAAACTATGATTAAAAATAATATTGTATAATTAATTGTAATTTTTTACAAATTCATGCCATGTAGTCAAGAATTTTTTCAAGAATAACCACTTGATGTTTCATAGAATGGGGATATCTAAATATGTTCTTCTAAATTCAATTTACAAGGCTTATAATAAAATTTCATAGATGCCAATGGAAAAACACCGACTATAGTAACCCTAAAGTGTTAATTATTTTATTATATTTATAAGGCATACATAGAACACAAGATCAATATTTTAATACTATATGGAAAATAAATATATAAATGAACATTTAATTAAATTGAAAACATTTTATAAATCACCTGGAAAAATGAAACGAGATTATTTATACTTATAAACCAATATGTCATATGTTTTAATCTTCATGTCTTCTAAATAAAATGGTAAAAATATAAAATAGTACCTCAAAAGTGAAATAAGGGTTATAATACAGTGGAAAATAATCAAACATGAGCATCCCATGCATAATATGGAATGAATAATTAATAAAATACAATACATACAATTGATAAAATGAGGATAATATATCCATGGATGACATAAAATTTCCAAATAAATTACAAATATGATAATAAATGATCACATAGTGATGAAATTCATATTTTTGGATATTATGATGACACTATTAGCGGCTTATAAAAATACATCATACAAAAATGGTTAATTCATGCACAAAATAACCAACTACATGTAATCAAGGGATCTAAAAATGCATTAAAGGGATATATAATTTTAGGCCCCACCCCTCACATAATATGTCCATTTCATCCATCATGTAAAGAGTATTCCTAACTAGTACATATCATAATGTTCCCTAATGAACCTCATAAATAATCATGCTTATGTAATCAGTAGGTATCTATATAAGAATAAAGGAGATACGAACTGAAAATACTTCTCCATTAAATTGAAAAATATAGTTATTTTAGTGTATATCAAAAAATAAATTTAGAAACTATAGGATATTAATAATTCAATGGAATTTTATTTTATCAATATTATGATAATTTTATAATAATTTCGGGTACTTCCATGGTATATTGATATAAATTAGAAATAGTTATAGAGTTCAACTGTTTGTAACGGCAGGAGACTAATGAAATGAAAGAAAAATCATCCTTGTAACCACACATATCAATATGGTACACACAGTACAAACCATAGATACATAAATAGAAAATTTATTACAAAAATATTATAATATATTCAAATTCATCATTAGAATTCATAAAGATCAAGTAAATTATCCAAGTCAAATCCACTGGGTCTGTCAAACCATATGTGTATTATAGCTCAACTTTTATTTACAATGTTAATATAGAGATAATACCCAACCAACACTTTTAAATGATCTTATACTTAAGTGAATTTTAGAGAAAAAACATGTACCAACTTTTAGAATACAAATAGGGATGCCATTTCCATGGAACCACACACTCTTTAATTTACCAAAAAATTATTTTTTTCCTACACTTTGATTTATCCCCTAGTATTTCACTATAATTTGAGAATTATAATAGATTATTAAAGTATTATAATGTGAGGGAATGATGATATCTAATTAATATTATAATTTGGAATTTATAAAAATTAAGCATAATAAAATTTCACATTGAAATGAAAATTAATTGGGAAAGATTCCATAAATAAAGGGTCAGAATTGATTAGGGATCCTTACATAAATATTTGGTCGAGATTAACATTATAATTAATATCATCTACCTAGGCCTCCTCCAAGACCCTGATAGATACATGACTATATTATTAACACCAATTCACTTCCTTTTGATCATTTATGCTTCTATAAATGAGAATAAAAAATCCTATGATATATGTCTTATAATATTGCTCTGTGGATGATAAAAGCATCTGAATATAAGATTCCAATGAAAATGAGGACTATCTGTTATTGAGAATCAGTGGAATATTCTATGTTCCAACCCTCTCAACTCATTTGAAATTGTTATTTGGTACTAGAAACGTGTTCCCCATGCACCCAATTGATCTCCTTATCAGAATTTTAAGACAAATCAATAATCTCTAGACTATATCGGATGTATACCAGATGTAATACCCCACAATACATATTCCTTTTTAGTTAAAAAGTAAAAATATGACCCCAAATGGTATCTCATACATATTTACCATAAAACTATCACTATGTCACATTAACATAGTAATCCATTCTATAGTACTTTAAACTACTTAGAATTTGTAATACTTGTATGGATTTAACCAAAAAGATATCATAGTGATGGATGAACAACCTTAAGGTTCTTAATATTTGGTCATGGACAAAAAAACTAAAATGAAATTCATTTTTTCATTTATTAATATCCTAAAAATAATCTGTACTTGGCCTTAGAAACATGATCTTAAAAGGCGCTTCATTTTTTCATGGCTGCATGACCTTAAAAGGAACCACATTGATCCTCATCACATGAACTTAAAAGGTATTATGTGTATCTTCAAGAGGCATTGGACTAAATGGGATCTAATTCCCCATATATTGACATTTAGGAAGCCCTTATCATGGGGATGATTACAACACTACCTTCTCTATCTCCTCCTTAGATGGTAATTAACTATTAAACACTCAAGTGTGTGGATTTAAACCAAATATTAATCAACCAATGGGAAGGAGGGAGGACCTCTGATACAAAAAAATGTTCATATCAAGGTAATGAATCAATTAACCTCTTTCGTAATAAGGATAACCAGTATTTTTACTGATATGAATTTCAAAAATACATCATAAATCTATGTGAGAGTCCTCAAATAAAAAATAATAACATTTATACAATGATATTACCTCTCATACTATTAACCATTATGCATAAATTATATTGTCAGTAGATCAAAATAATAACTACAAACCTTTGTATAGAAGGTCCATTTGAAAATAAAATTGTTGGTGTGAATGTATAATGAACCAGTTTTGATGAATATTTAAATATTAATATTTTTATTAACTTATAGTTTTATTCCATGTGGAATGGTAATATTTAAGTTTTATTTTTATTTATTTTAATGTACTACTATTTAATTAATTTTTCATTTCAATACTATAACATAAATGAATAATGATTTTTTTTATTTTTCTTCAAGTTTTCATATAAGAAAATTCTTCTAAAAATTTAATTTATTAAATGAAATTTCCTCTAATAATATGTGTTGTTATAGTGGATGATGATATGTAGTTCTCATTAATTTTTATGAGCTGTGATTTTTTAAACAAAATCATCTAAACTTGATTGTACTTAATTATGTTACCACATGATGATTTCTTTCTTGTCATCCTTATATAATTTAATTAGATGTGTGATGTTTGGGATACTATGATGGTATTTCCCTCCTATCAATACATAAATTATGAAATGGTATTTTCTTTATAATTTTTGGATAGTGTTTCTTTCTGAGGTTCATTCTTATGGTTTGGAAACTTTTATATTTTTTAATTTTGAGATTCCATTTTTCAAATGGGTTTTCATTTGATTTTTTCTAATTTAAATTATATTTTCACTTTTAGTCCATATGTACAACACCTTCATATTTCACTTCCTATAACACTAACATCATGATGGGATTTCAAGTGTCTATATATAGGGATTGAGTAGATAGATGGAGATTATGGAATCCCATTCATTGATAATAATCACGACATAACATGATCATATATTAATATCCCTCTCTGATCACATGGTCATTAAATCTATGTAGTCAAATGTGTTATATCATTATATTTCCATGTATTATATCATCTTCTATGTGATGGGGTGATAATTCATCATGGAAAATGGTGTGGGTTTTTAGTTATTATATTGGTGTGAATACTATCTTTCATATGAAATGAAATTTGGGTTGCATAGATTATGCTAGTATTTAGGTTAGATCATAGGATAATCATTTTTTTACGTTTGTTTTTTTTATAATAATTGAACTAGGATGATATTGTGTAGACAGATGATTATTTTTTATTATTTTCTTCATCACAGTATTAGTATTCTTTCAATGGTCTAAATTTTTGTATTGTTATTTTTGGTCGTATATGATAGACATCAAAAGGGATGAATTGAAGCATTATAAATTATATATTAAATTCCATAGAAACTAAATTATCATACATAATTTGGAATATATGTTTATGGATATATAATGTTTGTTTTCAAGTAATATTTTATAAATTACAATTTTTTTTCAAATATGGATAAGTAATTTTTATTATATGGGTATATTTTTTAAAAAAAACATTATCATTTCATTAAGTATTTTAATAAAAACATAATTGAAAGTAAATAATATATATTTTATATAATAAATGTTAAAGAGTATATATAAACAAAACTCATCGTCTATAAAAAAATATGTATAGTAAATCCGGGCACAAAAGTTTTTATCCATGAAAAATATTTATTTAAAAAAAAGAATATAGTTCAATCATAAACTATAATATAGTAGATACCCCCAAATGATTACATGATGTGTTATCCTTTCCATAAAATTTAAATATACTATTTTTTCATAAGCCTTTTTCAATTATATATCATATGATACTACAATTATACATAAGTAATAAAATATATCATTTTATCATATTGATGGATATTTTAAAATATAAAATAAATACTAAGACAAATAAAAACATATAAAAATATATTCATTGGAATCAACATATTTAATGATTTGAAAATTTTAAAATCATTGGAAGTTAATTAATTTAAACTTATATGATTAATTTTTTATTCAATATGTTAAACTTAATTATCTAGGTCATTTTTATATTTTTAAAAATATTATGATCAATAATTCGTTATCATTGAGTGTAATATTTGACTTTAATAAGATATGGGTCTAAAATAAATCTCAGTTGACTGAAAATTTCAAAGAGTGAATGGTATTTTATTTTAGAAACTGATGCACCATTCCCTTAATTACACTCCCTTGGGAGGGAGCTATGGGAATATTTGGAAGTAGGTGATAAAACAAATAAGATAAGATGATGACTCATATAATAAAAATACTATTTTAATTTCCATTAAACTCTATTTTATTTAACACATATTCCATAAAATATTCCCAAAAAAGATACTGGTTAATTTATTTTCTATTCACCTTACCAAAATAGTGACCACTAAAAATGGGGATGGATAATACTCCTACATTGGGGACATTATAGAAAATTATTTTTCAATGTTCTCAAGGTTCATGGAATCTATACATTCATTATTTGGATTCTTTACACTACAGTTTATAGCCTTATATGAAGGATCTCGATAATTAATCACTTTCTAGGGAGGCATAAAACAATACACTGTAAAATAAATCCATTTAAAATAAAGTGATTATAATGCCCTGACCCTAGAAGCCCGGAGATGGTGGATTATTTTATTACATTGTCATGATTACATAGAATAAAATCTATAAGGACTAATAAATTTTGAAGTCTTGAAGAAACTATATACATACATTGAACCCATTTTTTATAATTCTAAAATAAAACAAAATATAATACATAACAAAATAAAATAATCTGCATCCTTAAAAACTCAAAAAAATGATCCCCTCTTTATAACATGGGGAGGGTAAATAGAAGAAGGGGTGAGATTAAATGAACATTAATGGTTACATATAGAGGGATCATGAAACAAGAGTAATTGAATCATAATCAATTAGATATAATTAATATGGAATTATGACTAATTAAAAAACACACGCCATCGATTAACTGAGAATGAATGTGCGTCTATAGCTTTTTTCATAGTGATAACCTCAAGAAAATTAATAAATAAAAAATTCATAAATAGAATGACTGTTATTTGAAAGTCATGTATCTTTCACACAATCCATCATACCGTCGAGGTAGTTTAATTCTGTTGGTAGAAACCCATCTGATTTTATTTGGAAACAAACATGAAGGGTTTTCACCAATTGTTTTATCTCATGAGACATGTCGATGCATCGACGGAATATAGCGGGCCCCATTGATCACTGAAAATCCAAATCATTCTTTATACATATATTTCACACAAGAACAGTATTCCTTTTCAATATCTATACTGAGTAGAGGATACAGATTTATCAAGTATTTCCCTAGTAAAAATCGAATTCTAAATAAACATTTCATGTAAAATGGTATAAAAATATAGAAATAATCATATACATGATACATAAATATGAATATTTAATAGAATTATCATTTAAAATGAAAAATGATCTAAAAGGGGTTGTAGATACACCACATAAGAATGATTTGGTTCATGGTACCATGCACGTTTCAATGAAATGAATGTTCTGACAAAGTCCCTCACCACATTGTAATCAATCAAATTGTTTGACCAAAAATTAATTATCATTAAACAAATAATTTAATAACAGGAATATCATGATATTATATATCAAATGGAATTATAAATACAGCCCATATAATAAATAATTGTCGAATAATGGAAATCTCACAGAAATAAATGTGAAATGATAAACCCCTTACAGTAGGCCTGAATTTGTTCTTCCATTGATCTTAATGTCTTGTTTAACAAAATTAAATACATTAATTAATTAATTAATAACCTTATATACATTTATTTTATTTAATATAATTTTATTATGTTCATTTATGGTCTTTTTTATGAGTTATAAGATATAATTTTATCACTATGGGTCATTCTTTTCCATGGTTTTCATGACCAGTTTACTTGTATACATGTAATGATGTTCGTGTAAAATTGGTAAAATTAAAAACAATTTAAATTATATTAAATTAATTAAAATCAGGATGTGTAAATTATTAAGAATGTCATTTTTATATATGGTATTTTGATGAATCATTAGATAATATACATAGTGATAATTGTTCATCTTAATTGTAGTTCTTTCATGATCACAATGAACTATTTTTGTTACATTATTGAATAAATTGTTTATAAAATGGTTAGGGAATCTTACATAATATGTAATAAATATTTTATAATCCTTTTAAACCATAAAGATGTTTTCATGATCATACATGAAGGATAAATCAAAGAACAGAAGTTCATCATCCACAAATGTTGTAAGTCGGCACCTCCAAGATGATTATTTCATTTTTAAAATAAAAGACTGAGAGTAAGGATATTGATGATGAATAATAAATTAACATGATATAATACCATAATATTTATGATAAGAGAGTTTTAATGATCATTTTGATAGTGGAGGTGATAATATAATAATAAAATAATGAACATGAAAATAAATTAAATGGAAAAGGAAGGGGTTTACAACTTGAATACTCCTCCTTAAGAACCTCTTTAAGGTGATTGGTTTGGTATTTTTGTATGAAATTTAGCTCATTGATATGGGTATAGATTTCAAAATATTATTTGGGAAACACTTTTATAAGATTCACATCTTAGAGGATTGAGGAGAAGAGGGGGTGAGGGATGGTTTTTATAGTTGAGGAGAGGGGTGAGTTCTCAATATTTTATTATTTATTTTAACATTTTGCTCAAAAAAAGAAATAATATTTATTTTATTGAATAAATTAATTAATTATAGAATGTAATTTCTAATTAATGGTTTCATACATCATCCATGATTCAAGAAATATTTTATTTAACATGTAATATATTTAGAATGTAAATTTCAATATTTTACTATTCACCAAAAAATCTAGTATCTTAGAAAATTAGCATAAATTCACCACAACCATTTTATGATGCATAGAAACAAAAAATAAACTCAATTTTAGGTGATGATTTAATAAATATGATAAATTTAATTTTTAATTAAAATCATTATTTACTCGAATAATACATATTTTAAAATTATAACAAAGTTTATAACACCCTAAAGAATTAATTAACGTCTAATTAAATTATACTAAAATCATGGGAAAATAAAATATTTATTTATGAAAATATTTTATTAAAATTAATTATCTTTTAAATAATTTTATTAATAATAAAATTGTAATAAAATATTTATTATTAATAAAAATACCAGCACTTAATTATTATGATTTTAAATATTCACTTTTATTTAATAGGTACATAAATTTTTATTTATAATTTCATGGGTGTTATTACTATTCATAAGGGTAACATTACTATTTGTAAAGGTAGAATTACTATTCATAAGCATATGATACTATTCACTAAAAATTAAGTTGATTATAACAGACTCTAAATATCTTACTAAATGCAATTGTGTATGTCCGTTTTTCGTGATTAAAAACACATAAGTGACAAAATTATGTTTAATGGTTAGGTTATAACTATCTCATATTAATAAAAAAGTTTTTATTCTAGATACTCATTATTTCATCAATTAAATTTTATATTAAATTTATTTGTTAATCTTAGGGGTGTTACATTCTTCTCCCCTTCAATAAACTGCATCCTCATAATTTGTTATTGCAATTTGAAAAACATAGGTTGATTTTTGAAAAATTATTTGTGGGAAACCCACATTATCTCTACATTACCAAAATTATTGGATTTCACCCTATACTTACCCTCTAATTCTATCTTTCTGTTTTGTTCTCTAAGCTATATTTTCTAAATATAGTTCTATGGTTTTCTACTGAACTTCATCTAATACCAATTGTCTCACCGCGACCCTAGAAGCCACGAGTCAGTGTATTATATTATTACATTTAAATGATTACAATGAATCAAATACACAAGGACCAATCAGTTTATTAGTCTTGAGAAAAACATATACAATCATAGAACCCATTTTTACATTGGGAAAAGAAATAAAATAAAACATTAAAAAAGGTAATAATATGCATCCTTAAAAACTCAATAAACGATCTCCTCTTCATAACTAGGGAAGGACAAAATAAGGGGTGAGATAAAATTTTCATTAACGGTTACATAAATAGGAATCATGAAACAATAGTAATTCAATCATAATCAAATAGACATAATTAATATGGCATGGTGAATAATTGAAAACACACGCCATCAATAAACTTAGAATGAACTTTCATCCAAAGATTTTATCACAGTGAAAACCTCATGGAAAGTAATAACTAGATAATTAATAAAGAGAAATATTATTGTTTAGACTTCATTTATCTGACACATAAACCATCATACTATCGAGATGATTTAAGTCTTCCGGTAGAAACCTATCTAATTCTATTTAAAAGTAAGCATAGAGGGGTTGTTGGCAACTATTTTGTCTTATGAGACATGGCAATGCATTGAGGGGATATAGAGGGACCTTCCCATTACTAAAAGTTGAAATAATTATTTATAAATATAATTTATAAATATAAATATGTGTTGGAATCCTCATGTATTAATAATTTTTTAATGATCACATATCCTATTCAACCTAGTTAACTCCTATAAATTATATCCAATCATGCGTATTTATGTTTACAGTTTTCTCATGCTTTAAGAAGAGCCATGCAAGATCATAGTTGCTCTATATTCAGTTTACATACTTTATACAATCTTTGATCTACTCTCATAATACATTCTTTGACAAATTCTTAAGTCTAATCCTTTCTATTATCATCATTATTTAAGTCGGAACACAGTTACTTTTAAAAGTCTAAGTCACCGTGAGTCTGCCACTGGCTATGTATTTCTGGAACCGTGCACAAGACACTGTGAACAAGACACCATGAACAAGACACCATGAACAAGACACCATGTACAAGACACCGTGAACTAGACATCGTTAACAAGACACCGTGAACAAGACACTGTGACCGCGAGACACCATAACCATGAGACACCGTGACACTTAGAAACCATGATCAATCTAGACACTGTATGAAGGAGACACTGTTTCCATGACATAATGTGACACCGTTTCTTAAAATATTTTTTCGCCTTTCAATTTAATTTATAATGATCATATTTAATGATTTTAATGCACTGACCTAATTAATGTTTCTTTGTAGACATATCATCGGACAGTAAGAGGTACGAGGTGCAGAACACATGAAACCTATCAGCTCCAACACATGAATTCCAAGTTAAAAGAGACATGTGTCTAAGAATCAGGGTGTGCATGATACAAAAATGAAAAGAAAGGGTGTTATCACAATAAGGAAGAATATACTTAGAGGAAGTGTCAAAAATAAAGGGATACTGCATGCAACTCGACACTGCTGAACACACGAATCATATTTGAAGCATAAAGATCATCTTCGCTCATTGAACCTCATAAAGAACACAAGCTGAATCGCGACACTCTATTTTCCACACAACATTCAGAGAAGGACTCAAAGCTTCATATTCTTCAATCCAAATGAGTCCATATTTTCATTGAAATCACACAAGATAATTCTAAACTTCTCTATATATTCTTGCTCTATTGTGATTATTATTTTCCTTACATTACGAGCAGTGTGTGCTTCTATCTGTTTGGACACAAACTGACTCTGAAGCTAAACTGAAGGATACTGAAATTATCACACCAAACTCTTTATACCTTTGTGTATCCCATGTAGAACTGTGGTAGAGGTTTGGGAACCTGGAAAGCCTATGTGCTGTTGTTATTTCTTTCCCACGTAGAACTGTGGAAGAGGTCTGAGGACCTAGACAGTCTGAGTACTGTTGTAAATCCCAATACAGGGTGTAGATCAAAGTTATATATAAACTGTTTGAGAGGACTAAATCTCATATTGAGACTGAACCTCTTGGTTAAAACTGTTGCGCGTCTTATTTTATTTTAAACTATTTTTCAATATTCTGTTGCAAATTACTTTGAAATTAAAATCTGTTTTAAAGTAACTATGATAGTTGAACTAGAAAGTGTTTGTAATTATTTCTAGCTATTATGTTAGTTTTAAAAGGTACCTTTATCTTCAGATTATGTTAACTGAGAAATAATCAATCTTTGAGAAACTAATTGAACACTTAAAATCCTTATAAATTCACAATAGTTTAACTTGGTTTATGAATTGGGGATTTCAATATAAATCTTTTAAAAAAATTAATAAGAACTCAATTCACCACCTCTTGAGTATCTACTCCAACCAAAATTTGGTATCAATGGATATTTATTAGGACTCTGTGTAATCTTATTCAACTATGATTTTAGTTGTGTCTTAATGATCATAAATTTCTATTATTTCTAAATTTTTTTCTCTTTAAATACATTGGATAAAATCTAATTATGGATAACATATTAGAAGGTGTAGCTACCAAAATTCCACCCTTGTATAATGGTGTCAACTATCCTCAATGGAAAATAAAAATGAAAATCCATTTAGAAAGTATGGGATTTGACATTTGGACTTCTATAGAGACTCAGTATAAGATTCCAGAAATTGTTAGAACTATTTGGGATGGACCTACGAAAGCTGCTTAAAATAATAATTGTAAAGAAATGAATGCCTTATATTTTGCTTTATGATATGAATAATTTAATCAAATATCTACTTGTAAGACTACTTATGAAATATGGGATACTCTGGCTATTTCCCATGAGGGAACAACCAATGTTAACGAAATGAGACTAAATACATACACTATTAAGTATGATAATGTTAAAATGAAATCTGATGAATCTATTTTTGATATGTATCACAGGTTTAATGAAATAGTCAATACAAAGAGCTCACTGGGAAAAGCTATTCCTGCAAAGGAGAAAATCATGAGGATACTAAGATGCCTACCAGACAGATGGAGAGGAACCTCTGTCTGTATACGAGAATCGAGTGACATTGGCAAGAAACCTGTCAAGGAGATGATTGGAAAATTGATTATGTATGAAGAAGAGTTGAAGGTAAACAAATAGGAATATGATTAACCTAAGAAAAAGTCAGTGGCATTTAAGTCTACTGTTTCAAAAAGAATGGATAAAGATAAAGTTCACATAACTGAAGAAACCTCAACTAGTGAAAATTCTGACTCAGACAGTGATGAAGAGATGGCTCATATAGCAAGGAGATTCAAGAAATTATATATAAAGAATAAATTTTATAGAAAATTAAATTATACTGGTAGGTATGTCCAACAAGGTAATTGGAATAGAGATTGGAAGAAAGCTGATAAAAATGATGTGATAGTCTGTTATGAATGTAAATGGAAAGGACATGTTAAGGCTAGCTATCCAAAATTGATGTTTAAGAAGAAATATGATTATAAGGACAAAAAATAAAATAAATATATGAAGGAACATGGAGTGCTTCAGAAGACAGCTCAAGTGGATCTTAAGTTTCTGATTCTAAAGAAAAGAATCATGGAAACATGTATTGCATGACTAAAACATCTAAGGTACATGTTCCCTCTATGTTGAATGATTACTATTCTGGGAATGAAAGTGATTCAAATAATGATGATAATATTTCTAAATCTGAATTATTGGAATACTATAATATGATAGAATATACTTGTAATGAGCTAAAATATATGTACAAATCATTAAAGAAATAGTATGCCATGACTAGTACTGATAAATCTGATCTTAGTATAGAAAAGGAAAATAATGCTCAACTGTTAAAGGAGAATACTGAACTCAAATTGTCTAATGAGAAACATAGAAAAGACTTAGATAAGTTCAAAAATGGAAAGAATACTCTAACTCAAATTCTTGGAAAAACGTTTCACCAAAGTATACTACTGTTTTAGGATACCAACCTGGACAGAGACAAATTGTTAAGAATTAATTTATTCTAAAATCTGAACAGTATGCTGCTAGTTCATGTTCTGGAAACTCTTATGCTTTATCTATCTATTAAAATTTTTACAGACCAAACAACGTTTATTTATTAAAATCATTTGAATCTTTTAATTATAGGAAACTCATTAGACAATTATGGGTTCCTAAAATTTTACTTTCTAACCTTTCTGGACCCAAGAAAATATGGGTACCAAAATTATCGTCTGTCTAAATATTTTTTGTATGAAACATGCTTGAAAAGTTACTATAGGAAGATATGGTACTTGGACATTGGATGTTTAAGGCATATGATAGAAGACTACTCATTCTTTAAGAACTTAATAAATTTTTATGGAGTACATGTCAACTTTGGGGATAACTCAAAAGGAAAAATCATTAGCTTATGAAAGATTGGTAACACTGATTCAATTTTAATTTCTAATGTACTATTTTTTGATGGATTAAAATACAAACTTCTATGTATTTCTCAATTGTGTAATGATGGATTCAATGTAAAATTTGAAAATGATTCATGTAATGTTATTAATTCTAAAAATGTTTTTGTATTTACTGCATTAATAATTGAAAATGTTTATGCTGTAGTTTTGAATTCTTTGGATAAAAAAATGTTTCTTGTTTAAAGTATTTTCAAAAAGAATCTTGGCTATGGAACAGAAGACTAGGAAATTGCAATGTGCAATCACTTAGCAAACTAACTAGGAAAGGTTTATTTAGAGACTTACCTAAACTAGAATTCCCACTTCACAAAGTGTGTAATCCTTATCAAAAGGGAAAAGAACACAAAATTTCTTTCAAATCAAAGAAAGAAGTTTCTACTTCTCAACCTCTCGAGTTGGTTCAAATGGGTTTGTTTGGACCATCAATAGTTTCAAGTCTAAATGGGAAGCACTATGTTTATGTTCTTGTATATGATTTTTCTAGGTACACTTGGGTATGCTTTATTTCTCACAAAATTGAATCTTGTTCTTATTTTATCAAATATTCCAAGTCTTTAGAAAACCATAGTGAACTTTGGATCCAAACCTTCAGAAGTGATCATGGCCGTGAGTTTGAAAATCAAGAGTTTGAATCTTATTTCTCACAAAATGGCTATAGTCAAAACATCTATCCTCCTAGAACACCTCAATAGAATGGAGTAGTAGAAAGAAGAAATATGACTCTTTAAGTGATTTCTAGTACAATGCTCAATGAATATGGTTTTCCAATTTAATTTTGGGCTGAAGTTGTTAATACAACTTGTTACATTATCAATAGATTCTTGATTAGACAAATTCTTAAAAAGTCCCCTTATGATAATTAGAACAATAGGAAGCCTAAGGTTAATTACTTTAGGGTTTTTGGTTATAATGTTTTTATCCTTAATACTAAAGATAATATTGACAAATTTGCTTCCAAAAGTGATGAAGGAATTTTCGTAGGTTACTCAATCTCGAGTAAAGCCTATAGAGTATTCAATAAGAAAACGAAATGTGTGGAAGAATCTGTACACATATAATTTGATGAAACTGATCCACATGAACCAAACACCCCTCTTGAAAATTTTGAAGAAGATATGTCCATTCTAAACCTTAATGAAAAAAACAGTGAGCTCGTTGTTAAGACAACCAGTTCTGTAAATTATCCAGAACCAGTTTCTGTAGAACCCAAACCTATAAATGAAACTAAAATTTCAATACCTACCTTCTCTAGACCAACTAGAACCCTTAAAACCATCCTTTAGATGTTGTAGTAGGAGATTTAGATATAGGGAAATAATCTAGAGCTTCACTAAGAAACCAGGTTGAACATCAAGCTTTTCTTTCATAGCTTGAACATAAAAATATCAATGATGCAATCAATGATGAATTTTGGGTGATGGCTATGCAAGAAGAATTGAATCAATTTGATTGAAACAGAGTTTGGGAATTAGTAGACATACTTAAGGACACATTGACCATAGGTACGAAATGGGTTTTTAGGAATAAAGTTAATGAAGATGGTAACATAGTTAGAAATAAGGTTTGAATAGTTGCACAAGGTTATAGTCAATAAAAAGGAATTGACTATGAGGAGACCTTTGTATTAGTAGCCAGACATGAAGCCATCAGAATCTTGCTTGCCTATTTTGCACATTTGAATTTCAAACTATATCAAATGGATGTTAAGAGTGCATTCTTAAATGGGTATACAGCTGAGGATTTTTTTTTGAACAACCCCTAGATTTACAAACCCCCATTTTCCAAATCATATTTTTAAACTATCAAAAGCCTTATATGGTTTAAAGCAAGATCCAAGAGCTTGGTATGACAGATTGAGTACTTTTCTTATTTCCAAATGTTTTACAAAATTAATAGATGATCCTACCCTTTTTATAAAACGAATTTCTAATGATGTTTTGGTTGTTCAAATTTATGTAGATGAAATTATTTTTGGATCTTCTAAGAATTCATTATGGGTTTATTTTTCTAAAATGATGCATAATGAATTTGAAATGAGTTTAATGGGAGAACTTAAATATTTTCTTGGATTTCAAGTTTATCAAAGTGAAAATTGTATTATTTTAAATCAAAGTAAATATAAAAATGATCTTATAAAACATTTTGAATTGGATAGCACTAAAAGTAGTGACACTCCCATGAGTACCACTTGTAAGTTGGATCTTGATGAAGATGGAAGATCTGTTGATCAAACCACTTATAAAGGAATGATAGGAAGTTTACTCTATTTAACTACTAGTCATCCTGAATTTATGATTAGTGTGAGTATGTGTGATTTTTTTCAATCAAACCCTACAGAATCTCATTTAAATGATGTAAAGAAAATTTTCAGATACCTCAAGCATACACCCAATCAATGACTATTTTATCCTAAAGAAAAATCATTTGAATTAGTTAGTTATTCTGATGTTGACTTCTGTGGCTATAAGTTAGATATAAAAAACACCTCTGGAACATGTCACCTTTTAGTAAAGTCACCAGTATCATGGGGTAGTAAGAAACAAAATTATGTTGTTTTATCTACTACAGAAGCTGAATACATAGCTGTTGGAAGTTTTTGTGCCCAAATTTTGTGGATGAAACAAACATTACTAGATTATAGATATCAATTTAGACATGTACCTATAAATTGTGAAAACACAAGTTTTATTAACATCTCAAAAAATCTTGTTTCACATTCTAGGACAAAGCACATTGATTTAAGACATCACCTTTTGAGAGATCATTATCAAAAAGGTGATATCAATTTGGAATTCATTGGTACTGAATATCAACTTGCTGATATATTCACCAAAACCATTAAATTCTGAGAGAATATACTACATCATACATGAATTAAACATGACAAATCTCAAATAAATACCTTACTTGTTACCGATTTAGGTCTTACTATTCGATATCTTACTGTGTTATACTTTAGTATTTCATGATTACGGTTTCTCACGTTTATTGTCTCACCGTAATGTTTTATGTTTACGGTCTCACTATTGCTATTTTTTACTTATTGTCTGATGTTTACAATCTCACCGTAACACTCACTGAGAAGTTCATTCACGGTCTCACCGTGAATCTCGTCTACTATCTCACCATAATGACCATACATGGTCTCATTGTAAAAATTCTTTATGTTTTTCTTTAAACTTGTATCACATTAATTATCCTTTTGGCCTTTTTTTATTTTCCCGTGTTTTTCTTTTTGTGACGTTTTCTATTCCTAAATGATAAAACAAAGAAATTATCACTCAATTCAGCACTCGAGGTTTCTTCTACTACTCTTTTCAAACCCTTCTTTATCCCTAAAACTCTTCTCTCTCTTGAACCTTTAGGGAATGCTAAGAATTAAATTTTTTTCATCATCGACACCTGAAAAGTGCAGCTCAAAGAAGAATATTTAACCTAAGATAACACCCGAAGTATCTTTAAATCCAAATCTGGTAAACCGCATTGTTGTACTTGAGAAAGATATTTTCCCCAAATGGATTCTGTTCAGAAAGTCTCTGGTATTGAATGTGTTAGAACAACAAGGCTATATATAATAGTTCTTTAAGGAAGATAGACCTGTCTACCCTAGGTTAGTGGCTCAGTTTTATCAGTACGTAGAGTTCTCATTTTATTCTGGTGAGAGTTATGTTGTAATAAGCTGGGTCAATGTCCATAGATGCTCATTATCTTTGAGGTTATGGGCCGCATGCCTTAGTATACCTCATGAAGGAATCTGTGAGGATTATCAAAGAGGACCTCCACCTTCAACAAATTTCATTGATTTAGAAGATGCCATAAAAACATAATTGGAAATGGCACCCAGAGAAGAGCAATTACTGCTGAATTTGATGGAGAATCAAGGCTTCTGTTCATGCTTATACATAATTTGGTTAGTCCTAGAAAAGGTGATTTTTCTATTTTAAAATATCATGATGTTTTTTTGATTCACCATATGAAAAATGGGCATAAGATCAACATGTGAAAGTATATCATACACCATATGTGTGAGTTGATCAAAGCCACATCCAAGTCAACTTCTCAGTTCTACTCTTGGGTAATCTCATCCATGATTTTTGCCAAGGTATGGTTGGACCTAATGAGAAAGTGATTAAGGAGTGTGAATACTGTCTCTCAAAACACACTATCAAAAGAATGAAGATAAACTAGAATATTTGGAAGAAGGAATGGGTGGAAGAAAATGATAGGATTTATGAGAAATTAAATCCAGTGGATTGTCCCTCAAGACCAAGAGATATTTCGGATCCGAGTTTGGAACCAGATGAGATTGTTGAGTATCCTGAAGAAGAGGAAGAAGAGGATGAACTACCACCTAGGGAAGTAGTTATTGTTGAGGAAGATAGGACTACTATTCCTCATGTATTTATTGAATAAAGAAGTACCTACTTTTAAAGAAGCTATTAATCTAGAAACTCAACCTGAGGCTGAAATAGAATCAGTTGTCAACGAATCTTAAAATCATGTCATGGAAGAGCCTATAGAGGGGGGTCCACCTGTTTTTCAAGAGGTCAATATTGAGGAACTCCCTGTGGAACAATCTATTTCTGAAATCATACCTTCTGCTGAAGAACAGATGGATCTAGCTTTTCATCTGTCTAGATAGGAAATGAGTGTGGAACTTAGACTCGAGTTGGTGGAATTAGACCAAGATCCTAATCCTCTAAGTCCGGAGAAGGATCCACTTGTTGATGTGGAGAAAACCCCAAATCTTGAGTCTATTGAAGCCTCACATCCAACAGATTCAAGTCATATAGACACTCAGAATAGATTTTCTAGTTTCTATGATGTGGATAACTCTCAGCAGGTTACAGCAACCAGACATTATATTTCCTGTCTATGTCAGTTGAAATCAGTCTCCAATATTGAAATTGAGAAGGAACCTGATCTTGTACCAGTCCCTACTCCTGAACCCTTATCTAAATAGCCATCCTTTGTGAGTAAGGATAATCTAAAGTAATTTGGAGCTACTCTCTTATCCAGAGTTGAGAAACTCATGAATACCCAACCTCTTCCTGTGACAAATTTAAGTGAGAGAGATTCCTCACTATTATTGGAGAAACTTATTTGGAAAATACAACCTAAGATGATCCATGAGATTCAACAAGTAATAGTTGAAAATAAGCTGCTCAGTAATTAATTGAAGACCCTGAGAAGTATGTTTTAAGACATGCAGAGAGAGATCCATTAGAGATCTAGATCTATTGCTCCTCCGGTAGATCTTGTTGCTCATCAAATCCCTCAGGTTGGTGTGTCTCAAATTCAACCTTATCTAGCATCCTTAAATGAAAATATCACTGAATGGAACAAAACAATTTTGAATTAAATGAAATAGACTTTTTCCAATCTTAATAAACACACTGATGAGTATACATGGTGTCTTCAAAAGGTCCTGAATCAACTAAAATCTCTAACTACAGCTATCAAATCATCCGTTCAATCCTCTAAAACCACCTTGGACAGTGATCTACTAATAACTGTAGTCAAAGAAGTGCTTCAGAATTTACTCAGTGGCTTCAATATGGCTTCTTTATTTGAAGTGGTCAACAACAGGGATAGAGTTCCTGATCTAGTATAAATCCACTCAAAAATTACTAATGATTCTCAGCAAGAGATTTCCAATAAAATTGATTTCTACTTCAACAGAATATTCTCCAAGACCGATATGAGAAACCATTTCAAGTACCTTGTAGAAAATATGTGGATTCCTCCTGTGACTCAAGATTTCAAGACCCAAGTCCAGAAGCTCACAGAGTTTACTCAATTGTTGGACAAGATTATGAATAACAAGGACAATTTTGATAAAGCCATGCAGTATATTGGAGAGATCATTATCGATTTAATTAAACTCCTGATACACTATATTCATGTCCAGAGTACAACCATTGTTTCTCCAGCAGCTGCACCTCTTAGACTTGGGCTGCCTACCTTCTCCTCTGCCCTAACCTTAACCACTATGTATGTCGGCCAAGCACTAAGTCAGATATGGAATGTGATTCTTGATCAGCAACTTCCTAGTTCTTCTACTGCTCCTACCTTAGCTCCCTCAGTTTTTGAAGGCCTTCCTTTACCCACTTTATCAACCACCTAACTACCTTCTTCTACCTAGACCTCTGCCCCTATGGCTTCCTCTTCTGCCACTACTGCTAAAGACAATGATAAGGCCAGCCCATAAAGAAGCACAATTTCTACTCTCTTTTTTTGATAGGGATGATATTGATTTTGTATTACTCTTCTATTTTGTACAGTAACTTATTTTCTATTAATGGAATGTTCACTTTTTGACTTCTCTTATTCCATCTTTTTGATAATACCAAAAGAGGGAGAAGTTTCTATATACTTTCATTTTATCTCCTTTTATCTCTATAGTTGAATCCAATATCCACTTTAACTGTACATGATTTGTAATCATCAAAAAGGGGGAGATTTTTTGACTCCTCATGTATTAATCATGTTTTAATGATCAAAAATATTATTCAACATGGTTAACTAATATATATTATATCCAATCATGTGTATTTATGTTTAAAGTTTTCTCATTATTTAAGAAGAAGCATGGAAGATCTTAATTGCTCTATATTCGGTTTACTTATTTTATAATATCTTTGATCTACTCTCATAATACCTTCTTTGACAAATTCTTCAGTCTAATCGTTTCTATTATCATCATTATTTATGTTTGAACACAGTTACTTTGAAAATTCTAAGACACCGTGCGTCTGCCACTGGCTATGTATTTCTGGAACAGTGAACAAGACACCATGAACAAGACACCATGAACAAGACCCCATGAACAAGACATCTTAAACAAGACACAGTGAACAAGACACCATGACCATGAGACACTATGACCATGAGACACAATGACACTCAGACACCGTGATCAATCTTGACACCATGTGAAGGAGACACTGTTTCCATGACTTTCTGTGACACCATTTCTTAAACTATTTTTTCGCCTTTCAATTTAATTTCTAATGGTCATATTTGATTATTTTAATGCACTTAAATAATTAATTTTTCTTTGTAGACATATCATCGGACATTACGAGGTACGAGGTGCAGAACACAAGCAATCTATCGGCTCCAACACACGCATTCCATGTTAAAAGTGAAGTGTGGCTAAGAATCAGGGTGTTTGCGATACAAAAATTAAAATCAAGGATGTGAGCACAATAACATAGAATATACTTAGAGGAAGTTTCGAAAAGAAAGGGATATTGCATGCAACTTGACCCTTCTAAACACACAAAGCATATTTGAAGCTTAAAGATCATCTTCACTAACCTCACGAAGAACACAAGCTGAATCGTGACACTCTGTTCTCCACATAACATCCAGAGAAGGAATAAAATCTTCATCTTCTTTAATCCAAAGGAGTCTAGAGCTATATTGACATCACACAAGAGCACTCTAAATGCATCTCTATATTCTTGCTCTACTCTGATCATTCTTTTCCTGACATTACAAGTAGTGTGTGCTTCTGTCTGTTTGGATACACACTGACTACTAAGTTGAACTGAAGGATAATGAAATAATCACACCAAACATTTTACACCTTTTTTTATCCCACATAGAACTGTGGTAGAGGTTTGAGGACCTGGACATCCTGTGAGCTGTTGTTATTGCTTTCCCACGTATAACTGTGGTAGAGGTCTGACGACTTGGACAGTCTGAGTACTATTGTAAATCCTGATCCAGGGTGTGGATAAAATTTATAGATAAACTATTTTAGAGGACTTTGTCTTAGCTTTAGACTGAAACTCTTGGTTAAAACTATTGAGCATCTTATTTTAGTTTAAAATTTTTTTCAATATTCCGCTTCTAATTACTTGGAAATTGAAATTTGTTTTAATGTAACTCTGATAGTTGAAATAGAAAGTTTTTGTAATTATTTCTAGCTAGTAAGTTAGTTTCAAAAGGTAACTGAATCTTCAGATTAAGTTAACTGAGAAATAATCAATCTTTGAGAAACTAATTGAACACTTAAAATCTTTATAAATTCACTATAGTTTAACTTGGTTTATGAATTGGGTGATTTCAATATAAATCTTTTAAAATAGAAATTTTTAATTGGTACTCAATTCACCCCCCTATTGAGTATCTACTCATACCAATAATATGATTTTTCAATCTCCGTACTGAGTTGAAAATACTAATTCATCAACATTTCCCCAGTTAAAATAGCATTTCCAATAAACACCGTATGTAAAATAGGTATGCAGATAAGGAAATAAATATATCCATGATACAATAATATGTATTTTTAATAGAATTTTAATTTGAAAATAAAAATAATCTCAACTTTGTAGTTGATACACCACATAAGAATTATTAGGTGCACAATAGCATGTAAGTCACAATTAAATGGAAATTGAGACCATGCCCCTTACCACATTGTAAACAATCAAATCCTAGAAAAAAATAATTATAATCAAATGAATCATTGAATAATTTTAATATCATTATATTATATATCAAATGGCATCATAAATACACCACATACAATAAATAAGTGGCAAAAAATAGAAATCTCATGGAAATAAAAGTGAGATGAGAAAGACCTTACTTTATATCCCAATGTGTTCTTCCTTTGATATTAATGTCCTAAATAACAAAATTAAATATATTAATTAATTAATTAAGAACCTTATATACACTTATTTTAATTATTATAATTTTATAATATTCATTTATGGTCTTTTTGATAAGTTATAAGATACAATTTTATCACTCGGGATCATTTGTTTCCTTGGATTTCAAGTTCGGTTCACTTGTATACATGTAATGAAGTTTGTGTAAAATGGGTATAATTCACCAGAATTGTAATTATATAAAATAAATTTTAATACCAATTTTTAAATGTATATACATATCATTTGGTTATATGGTATTAGGATGAATCATTAAATAATACATTTAGTGATAATCATCTTACTTAATTTTAGCGATTTTTTTATCACAATGAACTATTTTTGTCACATTATTTTATAGCATGCATATAAAATGGTTACAAAACAATAATTAATATATAATACATATTTCATAATATTTTTCAACCATAAAATTTTTTTCTTGACCATCCATGAAGTATAAATCAAAGAACTAATGTTCATCATCCATGAGGTTTATAAGTCGACACCTCTAGGATGGTGATTTTATTTCTAAAATAATAGAGAGAGAGAGAGTAACAAGATTGATGATGAATCTTACATTAAAAAGATATAATTTTAGTATATATATGATAATGGAATAATTAGGATGATTTGTACATAGGATTTTTAGAGAGAATAATAAAATAATGACCTTGAAAATAAATTAAATAGAAAAGGATGATGATTATACCTCTTAAATACTCCTTCTCCAGAACATCTTTAAGGGGATTGGTTTGGCTCTTTTGGTATTACCAAGTGCTTATGGACCTAGGGAGAGAATAAAGAAGAGTATTTTGGTAGAAAGTTTCCAATATTCAAGACTAAGTGGAGTGCGGAGGTGAGGGGGTGAGGGGTGGTTTTATAGTGGAGGTGAGGGGTGATTTTGCAATATTTTTATTCATCATTTTGTTATTTTTCTCAATAAAATCAATAGAATTGATTATTGTGACTATATATAGATATGAGATAATTTTAGTTGAAAATAACGGTTTCTTACATCATCCATGATTCATAGAATAATGTATTTAACTTTTAATGTATTTATATCATAAATTACAAAAAAAAATATTCCCTAAAATTCATATATCTGAGAAAATCCCAAAAATTCAAAGTAGCTTTTTTTATGTGCATTATTCAAAAATGAACTTCATTTTATGGATATAATTTTATAATTATGAAAATTTTAATTTTTATGTAAAATCATTATTCACTCAAAAAATAATGATTTTATAATTATAATTGATTTGATAACACCCTGAAAAATTAACTAAGGTTTCATTAAATTATCATAATATATAAGGAAGAGAAAATATTTAACAAGGAATACACTTTGTGAAAATGAATTGTATTTTAAATAATTTTTTTAACTATAAATTGACATTAAATATTTATAATTAAAAAATACCAAGAATTAATTTTTAATTTTTAAATTATCCACCATCATTTATAAATTTCTTAAATTTTATTTATACATTCATAGATAAGGTTACTATTCATGAAGATTAAATTCCAATTCATAATGATAGAATTAATATTCATAAGGGTAAGTTACTATTCACCAAAAATTCGGTTGATCCTATCAGACTCTAAATATCTTGGTGACCACAACCGTGTAAGTTTTTTTTTTGAAATTGAAAATACATAAGTGAAAAAATTATGTTTAAATGCTAGGTTATAATTATCTCCTTTAAATACATAGTGATATTTAATAGAGACTCAGTGTTGCACGGATTACATTCTATACAAAATTTATATTTAAATCCATGGGTTTTTATATTGATGGTTACACAATATTTTAAATACAAATGATTTGTTATGAAGATCAATCCCCTATTAAAATATTTCCTTGAAGGTGTAATGTTTACACTACAGTTTAAATATATATTTAAAGGCTTTGTGGTTATTACATTTTTAAAATAATGATAGTGATGTATAACAGTTACGTTATATTTTGATTCTTGACTATAAGGGATGAATGTTTTATCACAGTTTAAATACAAATGGGAATACATAAAGTTTATAAGAGAGTTTGTTTATATTGATAAATACAAAAGGGATATGATGGGGTTTCAGGTTTTCCAAGGTTTCTTAAGTATTACAAAAGAGTTTTCTATTGTTCAAGAAATATTGATGTTTTTGATGGTGTTTAATATCATCTATGAAGATAAAGAAGTTATGATAGATTTTGATTTCATCTAATAATGTAAAATGGTCACATTTGAGTTTTATGTCATCTAGGAAGCCACAAGGGTTATTTTGGAGTTTATTTTGGTCTATAAATATTAAAGGGTTAATCTATTTATTCATTTACTCTTGCAAGGCTTAAGGGTCACACTAGAGTTTATTTATATTAAATAAGATGAAAGGGTGAATCTAAATTGGCTTACTGACTAGGAGGGGAAATGGTTACATTATGATTTCATGATATCAGTTAAGAAAAAATGAACACATTGGAGTTTCATTCTATAAGGAAGGATAAATGGTCACATTAAAGTTGAATTTCATATAGTAATATGAATGGGGTATGTGGGAGTTGTTTTAAAACCAGTAAGGAAAAAGAGTAATCTTTGAGTTTATTATAGTCTATGAAGATAGAAGTGTTTTATTGGAATTTCTTTTCATCATGGAAGGTGAATGTCTTTTTAAAGAGGGGTTTACCACAATTTTGGAATTGGACAACTAGAAGGATTGTTATGTATCCTAATTAAAATAATAATAATCTATATAGTTTATAGTCATAATATAATGTTGTATGATTATCTATTAACCCCATCATTAATAAATTGGGATTCCAATTTTAGGTTGAGAAAGAATGAATATCTTACTATTTAAATTAATTTATACAAGGAATTAATCAAATCTATAATAATGTGTTTTTTAGTTCAATTCCATACAATAGGGTGCACTCTGAAATTTAACTTATTATACAGATGTTGTTAATACATACAATTTAGAGTCAGATTGTATGAACTTGTACCATAATGTTTTATGTCATAAGGTGAAATCCACCCCCATACAGTTTATAGTCATGCATGATGAACTGTTATACCATACATATTAATGAAACATATCAAGGACCAAATATGGGACTTACATAATAAGGGTATCCCACAATTAGTCTATATATTGTAAAATGGCTCTTTACATATCAGAGAGAGAATTTCATAGGGAATTATTGGGACTTATAACTAATGTAACTTACCAACTCAGGCCAACCCATAATGTCACACAAGTTATCCTGCCACAAGGACCAGTTAATTTCCTAATCAAAATGGTTTGGGAATAATAACCAGATCATTATAAAATGAAACATGGGAATGAACTCATCCTCGATATACATACGATGGGATAGAAAAAATCATATTAAAAAAATCCAAATATATCTTCTATCAAATCAACCAAACCATAATGGTAATATCCAATAAGTGAATAATAAGGTCTAAACGGAAAAAATATGAAGTGTCATCAATATAGAAATAGAAGAAACCTACGCGTCGATCTCCTCATGTCCATCTATCACCACTATCCCAACCCATCAAAAAGCAACATGATCATGGAAAATCATCATCTATAAAGCACTAATTCATTTATATCTATCCTACAAAACCAAATCTATAAATCCCAAAATAAAGGAGTAGGATGTGAGAACTAATTCTCAATAATATACTACTAAGAATCAATATAATTTAAAGTCATGTACATCGATTAGTTCTTATATAAAATATATTTCATAAATAAATAAGAATTAACATTCAATAAAAAATCATATATCTTTTTTCTTTGAAAAAACATTCAATATTCAAATAAATAAATAAATATGACATAACATTTGGTATGTGGGGTTGATGTAAAAAATTGGTTTCAAGATTAAATATATATATATATATCAAGTAAAAAATAAACATTTAAAGTATACATGCAATGTCATATATTCACAAATAACCAATGACAAACATGAAATAACGGTGTACATAAATAAGATAAACTAGAAACATAAACCAGAATAAGTGACTCGTAATGTTGATAAAACTTGGATATTAGTAATGTCTCCCCACTAGCACTGAATACAACATGAGAATCTCCCTTATTAATAGAATATGACACTAAGACTCTCATATGAAAGGATTTAATCAATAAAAAAGGTTTCCCATTTTCAAATATATAATCATTACATTTTAGGAAAACTATTAATGTATTTCATAAAACATTATCTATAAATATGCAACAGCACTCCCATGCCTGAAAAAAAAATCAAATTAAAAATCTTAGTTTAGGAATTTTTAAGACACAACATGTGCGTAAAATCTAGTATTCATGTGAAACCCACATTAAAAAGTTAGACTATTTCCATCAAATCCCATATAAATATTAAATTTCACAGACAATACCAATGTAAAACATAATAATATAAGGTTCTCCAAGGGATATATTATATTATAGATACACATACCTCCAAATAGAGGAAAATAATATTTCCTTCTAAACGAGTGATGGGAAATGATTACATTTTGTATTTATGAGCCTAGCTCTACTTGGATGATTCCTAAAAAGAAGGGGAAAACCTTATTCCACTACTGGATGAGATATTAATTCTCAAAACCCCCTCATGGAACATTTTTTGCCTATAATATGATCCATTATAGAGTAAATTTTAGGTTTAATAGGATGAAACATAGAAATAATATGCATTAAAACTCATCATTAAGGTTTTACCTGGATATAGTAACTTCCCTTATAAGATCAGGTGTTCATTTTGGTGTTTCAAAAATTGAAACCACATCCACCATGCCCTGGTGTATCTTTCTACAATGTGGTTCCCTCACCTAGGAGTCTGACTATAGGGACCAGAAATTCATTAGACCTGAAACATAGGTCCTTTTGGTATAGAAACAACTTCTTATACTTCTGTGGAAAGGTGTATTGGTTGTAGATGACATGTGGACCACCAATATTCCACACCCTATAGTTTATGTAGTGGCCCATGTTGGTTCACATAGGATACCTAAAGGCACATCATGGTCATGGTGTTGTTTTTTTTTCTACAAAATATTACCCAAAACAACATTTTAAGACACTATGAGCATCGAACTCTTCCAAAAATTAAGAGAAAAATAAAAAATGTCTCTATACCTGATTCCCTGAATTAGGGTGTAATAATTATCCCCAACAAAAGGATCAAGAACCAAAACCGGATAATAGATTATCCCATTGATTCATCATGAATGCCTCATACTCTAAATCACATTTTTCAATAATATCTTGACCCCTCCCCCCAAGTAGTACCCCTCTTGGGTCGGTAATGAGATTTGGGAGAAGTTGGGCACCTAAATCCCGCCTCTAATAGGTCTCAGGTTATTGATTATCACCAAGTCTATAATAAGCATAAAAATGATAGGCATTAACCTCTAAGAGAACTTGTGGAAGAGATAAAAATATTATAGATACACCAACCAGTATATGATCATATATATAAATATAATACCAAGTGCATACCTAAAATTTCATACCATACAAAAACAACTGAATTGAAAACTTCCAGTAACAAAATGGCAAGCTCAATAGTGACCATGAAGCTCAAACAACTATTGCAATACCATGAGCTAGAAATATCCAGCCAAGAATCCAACCAACTCCTAAAGAACTCAAAATAGTTCATATATACATGGGATTAGAATAAAATTATACTCAGTAGCATCCTCCTCTTATTATCATGTGCAAAAGATAAAGAATGTATGTTAATGAAAAGTGACCAAGAATTGACCAAACACCTCACCAAAAAAAGATATACTAAGTTCCTAGCCTCATAATCAATTAATTTAACCAAATATCACACACAAGAGGTCATATAATATAGTAATCAAACATCAAGTGCACCAATCTCCCACTTCCCTAATAGTTTTCCTCTCTACCCCAACATCACACATCCTGATCCATCTCCCACCAAAAGTATTCAAGTCCTCATACACTTGGTACAAGTATCAAAGCATGCACCACATACATCAAATCATTCCATATCACATTGCCATATAGTAACTAACTAGGTTTAATGATCATCCACAACATTTATGAAGTGTATCATAAATCAGGTATTATACCTCAATCCTTCACAACTAATACACCATGTAAAAAACCTCAAACCATCACAAACTATACACATCATACATATAATAATCATTAGGTTATTGTATATGGAGATACAAGTTTTTGAAATAACCACAATCCATCATATCCCTCTACACACATATATGTAAGAAAACTAACTTCTATTCATACCAAAAGATGAACTACCAAGATAAGAGAGAGGTTCCATATGGGGTAGTAAACCATCCATCCTCCTACTAGGATTTTAGGGAAAACACACTTCCTGAGTCCACTGGGTTTATGTCACCCAAACCAATATGGTGGGTGGGCGTTGGAAATCGTTGAATATATAGCATATAATATAGCTCACACCCACACTATAGGATTAACCTCTTCATAGGCTTAACTATAGTTATCATCAGTTGGACAACTAGCTACCACTTATGAGGACTATATTTCCTACAAGTACACTACTATTATGAAGAGATACATACAACTAATTTTTTTTTTCATTTTATATAGTTTTCCTTTAGTTTCACTACCCATTAATTAACCATTAACATTATTCCAAATTACTTTACATTAATCATCAGAGTGAACTTCATTCCCTCAATTCATAATCCAAAACAATTCCATGGTTTTTCAAGATCAACTTCTTTCATTCCGAAAAAATCCAACCCCATGGGATAAACATTTATTAAACATTATTAAACTGTCTATAATTACAAGCCCTCTATGAAAACATAATAATATATCATCAAGAGAAAAAATGAATCCATGAACATCTAGATACCTAAATAAGTGGGAAAAGGAATGTATATTAACAAGAAACCTTTCCATCAAACATTAAACAAATTTTTGTCATGATATAAACCATATTTATCACATTAATGGGTAATACTAACTTCAACATCGTCTATCATCTCCACGGTAACACTTGACACCCTCATGCATATCCCAATGCATCTCTCCATCATAGGTATAAAATTATTCCACATTATATGACTCTCCTCGTCCCATATCACAACATACATCCTACGCTCAGCCATCCCAAACTCACTTCATAAGGATTGTATCTATATAAAATAAAAGGTTCATATCTATAGAAAATCACTAGCATGATATTCACATCACATCACAAGGAAGTAAGTAAAAAATAATAATCAATATGGTAACATGGTGATAAAATAATTCATTCATTTTTCAAATGAAAACTTAGCTTTCCTGGATCCCAATACAATGGATTGACATTTAAGAAAAAGGGAACCTCTTACCCTAAATGTTTGTGTTAATCAAAAAAATAGTTATTATTCCATCTTGAATTACCCAATTCATTATTCATAGGTACCAACTAAGGGAATCCTAAGACACCATCTATAAGAATCTATTAAAAGTTTCACTTGATCTTAACATTAATTCCAATTTAAAAAAGACACTGATTAATACCATTTTAATTTAATATGTCTTTTTATTATTACAATCAATAATCATTAACTAGATTCACATTATTTATCAATTTCATTAACTCATGGAATATCATATTCAATCGAACATACACTTCACATCAATTTGAATTACCATCAACATAAAAAGCACCAAATTTCAAACATCTATCTTCTTTAATTATTATAAAAATTACTCCTTTAATTCTATGTTTATGTTCTTTACCAATTTCATTAATTTTAACATACTAAACCAATGATGATAAATTCTAAACATGAAGATTATAAAAAGAACACTATATGTCCAATCTAGAGGAACCCCACTATAATGGTAAGAAGATACAATATGTGATAGGTACACATATACAAATTATTTGTTAATATGGTTAAATATTTATTAGATTAAATTCATTTCCATATAAAGGGATAAACCATTCTAACATTCTAATTTCATGTAAATAAAATAGAAGAATTGAGTCCCCAACCTCAAATGCTTAAAAATTCATTGCATGAGAATGGATTACCATTGAGAATACTGATATACTCTCTTGTAGGAAGACTATAACCCTCCAAGGGCTTCATGCCATGACCATGCAACCAAAAAACAAAACACTTTTTAGATTAAAGAGGGGAAGCCACCTTATCATGGCATGAAACCTAGGAGGAACTTGATTAAAGAACAAGAACATTGTAGATAGAATATACATTGGATCATCGTAGATAAAATATGGATGTTTGGGATAAATTCTCTTCAAATAGATCCTAAAGCATCTTGAAAACCCATCGCTAGCCACCTTGAGAACTGGGATGAAATGGTAGTGTTAGAGAAAATTCTAGTTTCATTGCATGTTATAAATGCACCACACATGGAGGTAGTTTACATCATAAATACTTCATTTATGTATTAAATGTGTTGAATTTTATTTTTTACTAAGAAACATATCAGCTTGAATATTTTAACTCATAAAAAATATTTGTTTTAAACTCATGATTTTTTATGTAAAGTCCATGGGTTGTATAATACAAGATGCAACCCACTTGTATGATAAACCCCACTTACACTGTAAACAAAATTATATATATTATGTTTTCTCTGATTACAAAATTTAGTATCAAATCAATAAAAACCTCTATTGATCCTCTTCTGAACATCCTAGGCATCAGAAACATTCTAAGGGATGGACCAGATGGATCTCGGACCTTAAATATAACATGTATTAAAACATTATCATCATAAATATTGCAATACCAAACCTATGGAGAACCCAAAAATGTGTCATTTGAATACCCACCCCTTGAGATACCTTTCATAGATCTCTTCATCATAAGATCTCAACCACATAATTATGGGAAAAAGCATAAAATCACACAACGACAAAAAAAATATCCTAAACACTCTCTTTGGGGAGATACCTCCCAAACAAGAGAAATGTTATCAACAACTAGGATACAAGACAAAACCATATCATAAACTTTATATGGTTCAATATCTACATCTAGAGTTACGACAAGACAAAAGAGAAACCATAAACAGCTTGGGGTACTGAAAATGTGTCTTCTACCCTCATTCCAAGGTACTCTCCTACATGATAAAAAGTTTCGATGAGTGTTGAACCAAGGGAATAGAATTCTCGAAGACCACTATCTCCTTGTGGTCTTGAATATCCATAGGCCACTCCTCATATGAATTAACATCATCAATATCAATATCACACTAATCAGTGAAATGAGAGTCATTATTTAGGAAAAAATGGAGTTAAGACATGTGAAAAACATCATGTATCCATCTCATCTATGGGGGGGGTTCTATTTGATATGCCTTAGCTCTAACGTCATCCAAAAACATGAAAGGTACAATAGACTTGGGATAAATCTTACTATAATTACTATATATACAGTGCCCATGACAAGGAGTCACCTTCAGAGTGATGTGTTCTTCAACATCAATCTCTAGAGGTCTCCTCCTCCTATCGATATATGATTCATGATGATCTTGTTCTACCTCAATCCATTAAATAATCAAATGAACCATATTTTTTGTCTCCCATACTAGTTTAATCGTTAGAATTATTGACTCTATAACCCTAGTCCATCCCAAAAAAGGATTAAAAGGTTGGACATACACATATTAAAATGTTTCCATACCAATAGTGGAGTGAAAACAATTACTTTAAGAAAAATCAAAAAAAATTAGGATCCCCATAAATGAGTATATTAAATACATGATCTAAGAATGAAATTTTTTTTGAAGAGTCTATATTTTCTACATGGTTTGACCATCCATCTGGAGATGAAAATCAGTGTTACAGAATAACTAAGATCTAAAAAAATGATGGAGACATGTCCATACACTTGAGGTAAAATAAGAAAATTAATCAAATATTATTACCTTTGGGAGTCCATGGAGTATTACCAAATCCACAAGATACTTCCTCGAAAAATCATTCACTAAGGTCAACTCCCTGATCACTAGGAAGTGGGATAATTTCTTTAGACTATACCCTGTCACCCAAATATCATCATATCCTCATTTAAATTAAGGTAAAATAGTAATAAAGTTCAAACAGATGACCTCCCACATCCATTGGGTAATATATAATGGCTAGAGTAAACCACTAAGAACAAAGTTCTTGATCTTCACCTTCTGATTCCCCAAACCTAAATACAAAAACTCAGGAACTATATTCTAAATCTAATAACACAAAAAATGACCTCTAAAAGATTATTTTATTATTCTCACAACTAAATTTACCACTAAGGGTGAGTCATGGAACTCACAAAAAACCATATAACATATCCAAAAATGGGTGAATATAATCCCCTAGAATAAAACCCAGTTTTCTCTATTCATAGACTAGTCATCATAGGAATCACCAAATACAACTAGGTCTCTCTAAAACACCACCATAGAATCCACAATTTCGGACTCCTCCACCCGGTGCACTAAAAAAGACTACCCCATAATCTATAAATGGGAAAATATATCTCTAACATTTCCTACATATAGAATAATAACTAATATTTAACCCATCACCCTACAAATATCTCCAGACTTACTCACAAAATCACTACATGACTTACAACTCTCTGCATCACCTCCAAAATATCCCTTTACATGGATATATGAAATATAAAAGTTGTAATCTGGAAATAATTTTATCCATTGGTATTTTTTCATGTTTAATTAACACTAGTATAATACATACCAAATGATATTATGGTCTATAAAAGCCACAAAATGCACACTGATGAGGTAATTTCACCATAATTTCAGAGACAAGATAACTTCCTCGAACTATATATCATGTGTGGCATAATTACATACTTGTGGATGATACTTGTTATACCCATTAGAATCAATTGATTTAAAATATTTAATAACACATCCCAAACTAAGATCGTAAGAATCATATAAAACTGAAAAAATAACTCCCTTAACTGGAAAATAAAGGATTATAGTGTTGAAAAAATTCTCTTTCAAGCAGTCAACAGATTCCTAAAACATAACAGTCCACATGAACTCTTCATCCTTTCGGGAAAAGGGTATTAGTAGAGTTACAACTTCAAAGAAATTATCTAAAGACCTCCCATAATAGCCTATAACCCCATTTAAACATCTCACTTATGCCACAGTCTAGGGGGATTCCTAAGAAATAACTACACATATCTTCAAAGGATACATAGACACTCACTACTAGTACATGAAAATCCCCATGAAAAAAACATCACAAGACTATAAATAGTACTTAAAAAATGTCCCAAATAGTTTCTCAATATGTAGAACTAACAAACTGGCATTTAGACTCTCTATATTATCCTCCTAAGATATAGAATACAAAATGTTTACATTGATTAAAACCACCAAGAAATGATCTAAAAACGCCATAAACACTAGGTTCAACAACCCTTTGAACAGGGTGGGAGCATTCATCACACCTAACGAACTCACAATGAACTCTTAGTTCCCATTATGACATCAAATGGATTTTTTTAGAATATCCTCTTCCTTTAATCAGATATGAGGATATCCTGGTCAAATATAAATCTTTGAAAACCAACATGATTCATTCATCTCATTTAAATAGATCATCAATACTTAGAATATTATATTTTTTCATTAAATTCACATAGTTCATCTTATAATAATGGATACAAAAAATAATTTTATTTTCATTTCTCACAAAAAAAGGAGATGTGACCTAAGGTGACACCATCGGCAAAAAAAAGCACACTACAACAGATCATTGATTTGTACTCACAACTCTCACATATTAGATAAAATAATTTTATATAGAGATCTCGATATATGAGACATGATAATTTTACCATCTATCCCAAAATGATTCTCCTATTGAGGGGGTAATGATATAACCTCATCTAGAGAGATATTAGGGTACTCCTCCACAACTCTAAGAAACTTTGATTGATGAACCTTTTACTACTGTAAAACATACCCATACCCATGGTTTTTGTCAGACAGTGGGTAGAGGTTTTGTTGGGAAAAAGATTCTTAATAACGTCTTATACCCAATGTTCTCCAAAATCCATGAGTATAGGTCAACCATATACCCTTATTTTTTGAAGAACCCTGGGTATAGGTTTCGTGAGATATTTTTTGGGAAACCACTATACCCATGGTTCTAAAAAATCTTGGGTATAGGATGGGATATACCAATAGTTTATTAAACTGGGGAAATAGGTTTTGTGGGGAAAACAAATTTTGACCTACACCCATGGTTTTAGAAAACTACAGATATAATTTAACACATATTTTTTCATTAAAATAAAAAATATATTTTAATATATATATACATATATAAAGATATATGTGTTATATAAGAACCTATATTGTGTGATAGAGTGGTTGTAAGGTTTCTTGGACTGTAAGTGGAAGTATTTGGGATCAAATCCCAATTGGTGTTTTTTAATAAATGACATATACCCACAGTTTAAACATTCTGTAGGTGTAGACCTATACCCCTCGGTTTGGTCAAACCACGCATATAGGTATACAAAAACCAAATTCCTATACCAAGGGTTTAAGAACTATGGGTATATAACACTTATTCCCACAGTTTGAAAAAAATGTGGGTATAGGTATATCTGATGGATAGAATCCCAACGATTCATGAAACCATGGGTATAAACAATAACGATGGTTGAAAACCATGGCTATGGGTATAAAATCTAGTATTGTCTGAAAAGATCAGTATTAGTTCATCAATCAATGAAGACAAGTATTGAACATGCCTCAGACCCATATAAGGGTCTCAATCACCAACAAACACTGTGAAATCTCCATCAACATCATTGAACACAACCTGTCTCCTGAAGAAATACACAAAATATTTCACCAAATACAAAAAATCAATATTTGGATGATTTTGTATGCTTGTATACACAAATATATGATGTCCCCCCAAGATAATATATTTCCCAATAGTATCTCACAATCTCTACATACATCATACATCAAATCTCAAACTCAAAATATCATTTTCAATTCCAAGGGATTTGGAATCCTCTCCCTATCAAGTACCAAACCATTTGTATGGGAATTGGATATGATAATGTGTGTAGATCCCAAATCAAACAAAGCATGAACACATGTATAAAACAAAAAATGATGCCTCAAATGAAATTTGGATCACCCAATGATAGAAATAAAAATGAATGAAGCTGACCATGGCATGTTCTATGACCTCTCAAACCATACTGATAACCATCTCCACATCCATCGTTTTCTCTATGAGGATAATGAGTATCTCTAGGTTGTACTCTACATGCCTCATATCGTTTCTCATCATACCAAACTGGTATACCCTACTACAGTTAACATAGAAAAATATAGTTCAATGGAAGAACTTGAAGCATAACACCTGGTGCACACTAACTTCTCAAGGTGGTTTGGTACTCTCACTACTTGTAACATCATCCTAAACAAGAAAAACACACATATTATCCCTTTTCATGGGTCTGGGAGAGTCCGCCCACAAAAAAATGACATGATGAGGGTTGGTACCTACCCTTAGTTGATTGCAAACTCTTCTATCCGGGCTGCTGGTAACCCCGAACCATATCTCTTCATTGTTAACAATCCTTATTAATAACATATCATGATTATCTAATTCAATAATGTGTCCTCTTAAAAACATCTTCCCTCTCCCACTATTTAATATAATACAACAACATAAATGAGGTGACACAGATCTATATATTTGGATGAAAATTTGTCTAAAATTCCCTACCTTGGACTCCTCATCTAGAAACAGGTATAAATAATTTCAAATAAGGGTCCTAAAATAGATCTCGAACTACTAGACACTATCACTCCCTGGTTGAAGGGTAAGAAGATCCTAGAGACTGGATTCCATCATTGTAATAGAAATAAACACTTATAAATATTGGAATATGAACCTCTCTTTGAGACCTCTGAATACTCACTAGCCCCTACGAATAACATCCACCACCGTCTCACTACTCCACACACCATCATCACAACCAACTACATCCAATACTCCCTACAAGCATGGGATGAACTAAAATAAATCTTAACATCCTCCAACAAGTATTATGTGACTATATATGTAACATCCCAAGTAATTAATGAATAAATAGATATTTTTATCTATGTCTATTAATGAACTAGATACTCTTTTAGAGGCTTAAAATGAAAATAAATTCAATCTTAAGCATGGAATACACTAATATTTTTAAAAGATTGTTTTACTGCCTTTTGATGAAAAACCATTTTTAAATCTATATTTTGACAATTTTATAAGTTATGTTTGTCAAAATAAACTTATTCTTTATGATTGGGACATAAAAATTTACTTTGTGTGAATTTTTGGTATTTTTCTGACAATGTTCATTTTTTAATGAATAGTGAAAAATACTGCATTTTACATCAAAACTGCTTCTTAATCTAATTTATTTATATGATTAGATTATCTTTTTAATTGGTCTTAATGTGTAATCTGAATATATTCTTACCATTTAATCCAATGGTGGTCATTGGAATCAATTTCACTTTGAAATTAAACTTAAACTAGTGTCAATCTTTTGATACTTATTGTTTTATAAAAACACGATATTTGCTCTGACAGCGGGAATTAATTATTAAACTAATTAATGTGACTTATATGTTTTGAATTTTGTAAAATAGACTTCATTTTTGAATTCGGAATATCAAATATAGCTTAGGGTGAATTTTTGGTCATTTTCTGAAAAACTTCAATTTTTGATGAATAGTGAAACCACTAAGTGGTACTTATAAAAACTGATTTTCCGTTTAAATGAAATTTTTCCGTCATTGTGTTTTGAATTTTAAAAATCTGAAATAAATGGTTGTCATTAATAAGTAAAATGTGGTTCAATGAGATTAAAATAATTTTTTGGTGAATAGTAACTTATTAAGTTTTTAATCGCGATTAGAGGTAATTAGTGTAATTTAAGGTAAAAATGATATTATAAAAATGTGAAAACACCATGACACTTGTCCTACCCCTATTTTATGAGTCATGGACGACCAAGACAACCCATGGGTAGATTTAGGGTACCCTATGGAGCCTCTTGGGTGAGATAATGACTTTAATGCTTTTTTTAAAAAAATAAAGGTGAAAATGACACTAACATAAATTGTGTTACGAAAAAAAAATTTATAAGGGCTTATACTAATCATAATTTTGTCTATAAATACTCTTTGGAAAGATAAAAAGATTTCCTACATCAGGATAGTTTTTTTATAATTTTTAGACATTAAATAAATTAATTTAATTATGATATCATGATGATGAAACGATGACCTCGTTAATGAACAGTTTAAATAAAATGGAAAGATAATGTAATATCTAAAACCTACACTTGTCCAAAAACTATTGGATGGGAATATTTCGAAGCCTTATCATCTTATCTTCGAAATATATCAATGTGGGACCTTAGAAATTCGAAACAGTTTTGAAAATAAAATAATAGTTTCATGATTTCCAAAAGTGCCCCTCCTCTCCTCTTATAAAAGGCCCCCACCTCTACCTCATTTCACACACTCCTAAAGCCTTTGGCTCGTCCATCCCCTACCCATTTACTCTCTCCACATCCCTCTCCTCATCCTATAGGATTCCCTTTGGGCAGAATCCTTTCAAAGGAATCCTTTAGGCTCAAATCAAAAGGAGTTACACTTTTAAAGGTAATTCATTCTCTCATGTTCATTTGTTTTATTTTGCTTCTCCAACCCCCTAAACTCTTTTTATTTACTTCTTTTGTAACAAAACCAGTATCTTCAATATACTAGGATGTTGTTATAAGATTTATTCGAGCTACACTCTCACACAACTACATCAAATGGTTAAAGAACATACGGTTTCTGTGGATGGCGAAATTCTGCCTCCCGAAACGATGATTGTTCAATACTCATTTAACACCTTCAAAGGTGGCCATTATGATGTCACTATTTTTATATATGATATATAATATGTTTATTATTTCCTTAAGCTTCTGTATTTTTCATTTATGGCATACCACTATTGTTTCCATTATGGGTAAACACGATATCTTCATTTTAGGAAGTGCGGACTACCGCCCCCTGAAAGTGATTTGATTCGTTAATACCATATGTGGGATGTGTAAAGGATAAAGTTACTGATATTATATATGTTATTATACTGTAATTATAATATACTCTTATATAATTATGATTCCATTCTAGAAAATACGAAATATAAATGGAAGTAGCGTTCATGCGTACGTACGGCTTACCGTCTCCATGAACGGTGCATTTCATTTCTTACCTCTAAATGTGATGTAATATTATAAATACATGTATATGATTAATATATATGATATATATGTTATCCAAATCATTAATATCATTCTGGATATAACTAAACTTTGACCAAATTAACAACATGTAAGTGTAAGAAGTCTATTTTTGACTTAAGAACCAAATACCGACAAAATGAACTTTATTAACTTAAATGATTACATGATTTTCATAACATGGTATAAAAGGAATAATGAACTTGAAAAAGGTTCTTAAGCAAGTAGAGATTAACTCAAGTTTATTATTCAGGATATTAAAGAATGTTCGGGTCAAGTCGGACCCGAGGTATGGGACTTCGTCTCAATCTCCTTTCATTGAGGCATATTTTATTTTATACACAACTTTCTTTTATACGGTGTATAAAACCCTTTGACTTTACATTTATTCAAAAGGAATATTTTTTATACGAAGCGTTTACTAAACGAAAAAAGGGAATGTTTTTGTCGTACGTATGCGGCGACAACGACTTCTCCACCGTCGTGACCGTTATATGATTTTCGGCTTCCTCTACAAGCCATACCTTCTTTTTAAAAGAAAAATAAATACCATGTTTTAATTTTCTTTTATTTTGGTATCAAAAATGGTTTTCATAATGTTTATATATCAATGTGTTGTATTGATATCTTGTGATTGAAATGTGGGAATGTTATGTTTCCTTTATGCATGTTTTATGTGATATGATTATGTTGAGGTTCTTGGGCATTATTATGAAAACGGGTGGTTCCGTGATAAACTAAGGGCGGGTGAGCCCGATATAGCTCTCCAATGCATTGGGTAACGTGAAGGAGTGAAACGTTAAGGTTTCTCCGAAGATATTTATGGAATATACTATGATGGGTATTCCAAACGTAACCAAGAGGGTTACTCCCTACGTAAGAATGTTATGAATGCCTCAAGTTACCTTTATGTCTTATGATTTCTATGATTTATTCATGTTTTGATGAGGTATGTTAAAGTGCTTATGTTTTATGGGTAAAGTATGATCTCATCCTTATGTATATATGTACCCATGTTTCCTTTCCATATTTTTATATCCCTTACTGAGCTTTTTATGCTCATCCCAAGTTTTTTTGAAATGTTTTTCACAGGTCAAGGGAAAGGTACATGATATGATGATAGTGTCAAGGAAGTGTCAAGAAAGAATCCATGTTTTTTTTAAATATGTTTCCATTGATGGGAATGAAGAATAATATCTTTATGTAACCACTTTGTTTATATTTGGAATGTAATGCAAGTTTTATGATCTAATTCTCTAAAACTCTAAACCCGAAAAGATCTTCAATGTGTAATCTTGTAATAACTCAAGATTAAGTAAGGTTTAAGGCTGGGGCCTTATAATATCGGAAACATGACCCCAAATTTCTAAAAACTCAAAGGATAATACTATCTAAGTGTCCCCCTCCATGTGTTATTTACTTATTTATATTTTTTAAGCTTTTAGCCTTTCCCAAGTTATAAACAATTCCAGAACAACACAAAGAATAACGATTCACCATACATTCCTTGGTATCTAACCTAAAACCACCATATCTTTATTTAGTAGGCTCAGTAAACATCATGTTTTGTTCATCAGATCACAAAGGGCCCTAAATATCTATGGATCAACAAGTTTACCATGGTTACAACACTTACTAAACTTAACTGATGTCATTTCCCAACAAACCCATGCAGTATCAACGTTTCAAAACTCCAAAATCCATCTCATCCCCAAAACTAAACCTTAGATAAAACTCGATTACAAAACATCCCCTTAAATTGTATCCCTCCTATGTTGACAATGATAGAAGAGAGATAGTGACCACCTTTGTCCTACCTCGAGTTGGCCTCGGGTTGGTGGCTAGCACAAAGGTTATAATAATCATACATATGGGAGGAATTAAACTATATGGTAACATACAAGAGATGGAATGTTAAGATAGATACACCAATCACACCTGATTAGATATAAAAAATAATCCAATGTCCATATATACAATTTTATATAGTTATAAAACAACTTAAAGGAAAATTACAGGTACCAAAATTGAAAACTCGATATCCACGAGGAATACCAAATATCTATTGAAAACCCTAAAGTAAGCAATATCTAGATCGATCTCCAACATCCTCCTTTTGAAAAGAAAATAGTTCATATATACATGGGATGAGAATAAAAGTATACTATGTAGGATCCTCCCCAGATCCTCACATGAGAAATATAATGAATGATGCTACGAAATAGTGAACAATAATGAAACTAACTCATCACCTAAAAAGATATTATATGTTTTAATCCACATAATTGTTAACTATCACCAAATATATCATACATGATATCATATGATATAGATATGAAACATCAAGGGCACCCTTCTTCCACTTCCCCATTGGTTTTCCACTCCGACCTATCATTTCACATCCTAATCTATCTCTCTCCATAGGTAAGCCATCACAAAAATGCTGGATTTTAGTATCAAAACATAAACCACATTCATCAAATAACCCAATATAACATCTCCATATAGTAACGAAGTGGTTTTTGGGAGACACCATAGCATGTATTATGTGTATCATACATCAATTATTATATCTCAATCCATCACAACTGATACAATGAGTAAGGTACCCCAATCCATCATATCATATACACATCATAACTATTTGGATACTATATATAGAGATAAATCTGTATGAAATAACTACATTCCATACTAGACCTTTACACACACACACATATATATATAGGAAACACAACCTCTATGAATTCTAACACATGAACTACAATGAAGAGAGGGTGGGGCTAGAGGGGGTAGTTATCCTTCTATCCTCCCATTAGGAAGTTGGGGAAATCACCCACCTAGAGTCCATTGGGATTTAGTAGACTGAAACAAAATGGGTGGTGTAGTTTATGAAATCATAGAATATATATAATTTAATATATCTCATAACCAACCCTAGTATTAGGCTAAATTAGAACTATCATCACTCCAACACTCAGTACCCACTAATTGGGACTAAATATCATATATGCCCTCAAATATTTTATAGACATGCATTAAATTACTTATTGAATTTTTTATTATTATAATTTGATTTTTTATTAATTTTCCATTAAAATTATTTCACATTACATTACATTAATCATTAGAGTGAATTCCATTACCTCTGGGTATAATCCAAACTATGTCAACGGTTTTTCAAGATCATCTTTTTTTCATTCTAGCAACAACAAATCCCATGGTTTAAAATTTTATTGAACATTATTAAATATTATATCATTAAAGTGAATTCCATTCCATTTTGACACCCTCATGTATATCCCAATGAATCTCTGATTTATAGTCAACAACCACTAGTGCATTATCTGGGCCTTCCCACGCCACACCACATCAGCCACCCTAGGCTCTCATCACAAGCCTCATATCAAGAGAATATAAAAAATATTTTTTCCAATGAGAATTAAAATTATTTAATTCATATCACATGATAAGGAATCAAGAAAATACATAATAAATCAGGAAACATGTCCCTAAATCAAATCATTCTGCCTTCACCTGTAAATGAGCTCTCACAACTTCCAAAACAGGGCATTAGTCCTTTAAGTAAATAGGAACCTCTGACCCCAAATATGTATCTTTATCAAATAACCAATTTTTATTCCATATTGGATTAACTGATTCATTATTTATTGTTTTCATATATGTGAAAATGAAGTCATAAACTATAGAAAGATATAAAATGATTAATATTTTCATGAACCAAGCTGGGATATCATCTGACCCGACACCCAACCCGGACTGAGACAACAATGAATAGATATTCTAAATCCTATCAGGTTGGTGACTTGCACCAATAATCAAAGTTAAACCATGTGGGAATGATTTCTCCCAGAAAAAACATGATAAAAATTACCAAATAGAGCACTCAACATAGATAAAATACACTAACCCAATAAATATATAAACAAACCCAACTACAAAAACAGAACCAAGCTACAAACTAAAAACAAAACCAGAAGAAAACATCAAAAACATGAATTCCATGAGACCTCACGGTCACCACCATCCATAAACCTCCCCACTCCATGGACAACCTGAACCCGAAACCTGAACCTTCGAAAAAACTTGGGTTTACCGATGTTGAGTGGCATAAGTGGGGTGTGACCATAACAACTCAATAGATAATAACCCTAGAATCCATACATTTAATTTTTTGAAACATACCATAAATACTAGTTTAATAATATATATATATATATAATAGGTGTTTTCTAATTTAAATCCGAACACATCTTTCCATAAAACCTACCTTTAGAAACAAAACACACACAACTTTCTATTTCAAATCCCATCTCATGATACCAATACAAAAATAGTGACCCACACCAGATAGAAAAATGGTGTACACTACAAATAAAAGAAACAGAACAAGCCAACACAAGATAACAAGGAAGGTATTAATAGGTGAAACTAAAAAAACTGAACATTTAGATAGTAATCATGGGAAATTTAAAACCATCACCAGATGAAATCCCTATATGTACCCAGTTTAGACTCGCCTATCAGTGTATGGTGTAACTTCATATGCAATGTCCATACCGCCTATCTAAACTATCAAATCTAGTGGCATGACCCACCCATCCTCTCATCAAATCTAGGAGTACCAAACCATATAATCAGTGTCAATAATTAACTTTCACTCAACCCTACAAATTAAGCAAAGGAAACTAATTATAATAGTACATGGTTTATGGGGAGGTCCTCACATGTGTGGATCAAACCAATATCCCACACCCACCATGCATTCCGATCCCAAACCACGACTATTGGAGTTGGTGTTGTAGGACCAATTGTTTTTACATATTTACATGAATATTTTCTATATTGAATATTAATAAAACGTTTTATTACATGTTTTTATGTTTTTATTAATTAATCTAATATAATAATTCCCTAGAGTATATGTCGCATTGATAAGGTCATAGTAGCTCCCATCTATGATGATAACCTTGATGTAAGAGGAAGATATTCTAAAATAATATTCCGTAGTTGGATAATGCACTATAATTGGACAAATAGTACATATACTCTCATCCATGAGTAATCATAAGAAGATGAGGATTATTCTCATGATGTTCTCACATAGTAATCTCAAAGACAAGAGATTATAAGAATAGACCCACCAGTAAGAATTTTTCATGTTTTGGTTTCATTAGATATTCTTATTTACGAGTGTGTTGAATAGTCCTTAGACTTTAGGATTAATATTAAAACATGTTACAACTCACACATAGATTTATTTTTTAATCCTTGATGATAATAGTTCACGGACGACATGGATATGTTGGGTACATTATGAATGATAGGTAATTATAGAATATGTTGATGAAGGATTTGTAAATTACATATTTGTGGAAGAAAATATCTCAATCCTTAGATTGGAATAGATCTATCACACTAAATTCTAGGTCCATGGTGTAATGATGTGTTTTTTCAGATAGTCAAAGAAATACAAATTGAGAATATAGGTTAGTGAAATCGATGTGAAGCCTTTTTTATGAGATATTGGGACAAAGGGGTAATATTACATTGTGAGAATTCAAATATGGTTTTTACTTTGTGACATTGGGTTATTTTTCTTGGGTACCGTGACCTGTGGCTAGAGAGTAATCTTTAACCTTCGGAAGCCCCAACTAATTATAATGATAAAAAATCCTAGAGGTTTACACACTATGTGATTCCACTAATCTAGATGAAATTCTATTCGATTTTATTTAATGGAATAAATATTTTTCTCAAGTCTGAGGAATAATTTTATTCAACTTATATTAACTGCATAAATTAAATAAATATTTATTCCCCATCTTGAGAATAAAACATTTATTTTATTAATTGAATATTTTAATAAATATATATTTTATAGACTGTGAATAAAATAATTATTTATAAATAACATATTCATTTAGTTACTCAATAAATTCTAGAGGATTTTGAATAGATGAATATCATATATGGTAACAAATATTAATTCAGAATACCGTTATATAATATTTGTGAGTTGTGACCCACCAAAAAATAATTATTATATAATTATTATTAAGAGAAATGGGATCTATTTAAGGAAATAAATGTTATTTAATGGATTATATGGAATTAACTATTTTTTAAACATAAATACAAACTCTATAAATAGGTGGCTAAGCCTACTGTGTAGACCATCAGAAATTGATAATAGATTACTGTTGCCCATAATGAATTCTCTATCGACTCCTCCTTCTCTCTCCCTCTCAAGAAGGAGATGTTAAAGAGGTATTTCTTTAAGGACAAAGAATGAGTAATCATGAACGAAAAATGAAATTCATTCAACTCACTGTGATATCACTTAAATATTGTGTGGTGTTTCTCAAAGACCATAAGTACATGTGTAGATTACCACTAGAGGGATTATACCCTTGGATTATCATATAATAATGAATTTAATCTAAAATAATGTTTTCAAATGATAAAAATTAATCAAATAAGATTGTTCGTAAGACCAATAATTTTTTTCTTTAGATATTAAATAAATTAATTATAAAATTGACCTGTAAGATCCTCACTCTTGCTTTTGGGAAACTATTATTATAATAAAATTTCAAATATCATCCTCCTATACTTGCTTTTTCTGTGACTGGAAATAACAAGTTGTATCAAAGGGGTCATGTTTAAATTTATATTTATTTATTTTATTATTGATCTATTTAAATTGTGGTCAGATTTTCATTTCATGTTATTCGTTCCTTAATCCGAGTTTAATTAACATGTTATCAATATTTTAATCAAATTTTTAGTGTTTAATTTTGTTAAATGTTTAAGAAAAAGTTAATTATTATCAGAGCCATTATGAAATTCCAAAACTTTTTTCATTAAAACTTGGTTACAGAGAGTGCACTGAAGCACACATTATACACTAATTTTCATTGTATCTAGATGTGCTGAGTAATTAATTACAGACAATGCTTTTATTTCACACCATGTTTTGACTAGGACAACATGAAATTCATAAAGTGATTAAAGGGTGTGTAGGTGGCATGTACACACTGTGTAGTCTAGTAGAGTTAACATTTTGAATCCCAAAGTGTGTGACTTGGATATGCGACAGCCAAGGTAAATTCCATGTAGCTACATGTACACTCGGTGTAGTCTCCAACTACTAGAAAAAAACTAAAATTTCATTAAATTTTAAAATTGCAACATTAAAATTTTATTTTATATATTTTCACACCATTGTGTGTTTGAAAATTTAATAATGGGTTTATGGAATTTTAAATGCTCAATTAATTTATTATAATTAATATGTCATTATTGGTACGGGTGTTTATGTTCCATTTATTCCATTAATGATGGGTACATCAAAATTATATTGGATGATCATTAAGTTAAAAGTGAATAAATTAATAAAATAATAAAATAAATTATGGATGTTTTTTTTCTTAAATAATAAAATAACTAATAAAAAAATAATTATTGTTGTTAAGTTTTTCATATTTTTTGCATGTAGGGCCATTAATGAACTTGACCAAGACCTGTGTATGTGTTAAATATTTTAACATAATTTGTTACATTTGTTTGAAATTGTTTAATAAGGAATTAAATGATATCCTTCATGTCATCCCTCCCTTAATGAGCCTGATGAAGACATGTTTATCTATTGGATGTTTTCCTTTAGTTCCCCTCACTTATGTTTGAGTAAAAAATATTTTTAGTTAATAGAGCCTCCCAGGTCACATGAAGGAAGTTCAATATTGAACCATAATTATTCCAATAATGGTGATTCACATGTGGACAACAAGAATGCTATAATCTAGGACAAGATAAGAAATAAGAGTTATTTTCACAAAATCAAAGGTTGATTTAATGTTCTATCATTAAATCAACCATTAGATAAAGATCATGAATGGGTAATTTAATTAATTATTTCAATCTATGTAATTATCTATTTTTTGTATTCATGGTCGTGATCCCATAAATAAATTATGTTGTATCCAATTAATATTAACAACATGTGTAAAGGATAAAATATGATATAATTTATGCATAATAAATTAATATTCCTCAATTAATTGTTATGTCAGATTAAACCTTCCTTTACTTGATTAGGAATGAAAACCTAAAACTAAGTGTAGTACATGACCAAATATTGGACACTTATATTTATAGGAGAGTTATCGTTAGAGTTTTGGGTTTACATAACAAAAATATTATTGATTATAATGATCAATGTCTGTTGAATACAAATTTGGTTTCAAGTGTTGAGAAGATCCAAGGTGGGATTTCAGGATCGGTGAATCCACTCAAAAGATCAAGGAGCTACAAGTCTGTAGTTGGAAAGACTACTTATCTAATTAATTTATTATGATTTAAAAGTAAAAATATAATATCATTAATAAAATTAATGGGGATCCTTTAAATGAGAGTGTTAATGCAACTGGGCATTTATTGTTCAATGGTGAGGGCTATTGAGACATGATAAAATAGTGCGAGATTTAATAAATAAATAAATCAATAACATTTAATTTATTATAACCAAATTATTTTTCAGTCAATAAAAATACTAATAATATCATCTTTTTAATTATATAATAAAATTAAATGTTCATCATTAACACTATCCCTATGATGAATATTATTGAAAGACATCCTCCTAACTTAGAGTAAATTCCATGAGTGGATCAGGATCCTTTGGGTTGTACTATGCCTTGAATGGAAATATTAAATTCTATAATCCTCAATTCTTATTCTTCTATCTAAGGAGGTGAGTGATGAAGAGTTACTTGTCTCTGAAAAACATTTTAGCGACGCAGACAACATTCAATGTTTAATTCATTTATAAATTTTTAGTGAACTAATGAAGTCTCATGAAAACATGGATGTGTATAAGATTCTTGAGATACTCCATGGTCTTTAATAGTAGGGAGATAGACATGAATAGTTTAAGATTTCCAAGGAGCACTTTTAGCGTAATATTGGAGAGGGTTCCCCAGGTGGTCCTCAAATAGTCAAGATCATTGGCTACAATTATCGCTTATAATTTCTGGGTTGAAACTCCCCCAAAGAAATGGTCACTGACCTCAATTTGACATAACTCCCTCAGATCTTCTTCTGTTCTGTTGTGAATTTTAATATGAACAATATTAGTAAGTATATTCTAGATCTTCTTACTCCTCTTCACCACATAGATAAGGATATGAAGAATGAAAAACCTCCCATCCTTATCATGAACATATGGAAATGTGAAGTGAATAGATTTAATGATAAACCTTATTCATTCCCTTTCAAGAAGATGACGATTAAGGGGAATTCAATAGAACTTGATGATTTCTATTTCACATGTAGCAGGAATGCCCACTAGAAGAAAAATTGCACCCAACCAAAGAAGTAAGGGGAATCATCAAGTGCATTCGGTATCGAGTGAAATTTATTGATTTCAATAAATTGGGTATTAGATAAAACTTTTTTTTCTCACAAATGTATTCAAATATATTAAATAAGTTGATTCAAGAAGATTGAACAAAGAAAGGTCAAACTTCTAGCAGCCAACAGAGCTAAACGTTTTTCTCTAGCTGTAAGGGACTACAACCTCCCGTTTCCAACTGAAATTATATAGGTTTCAAAGGGTTGTTATTATGTTCCTTCAATTACAAAACAAACTTATTTTGGTATCCATGCTTGATGCGTATAGATTTATTTTGGGAAAAAATGTTTCTTCTTTTATAAAGATAGAATTTTTATGGTAATACATACTTAAAAATGTAGTCTTTATATGTTGGATTACATGAAACAAATAATTTCAATCGGTAACAAAGTAACATCACATGTATCAAACCACACAAAACATTGTTATCAACTTCTATTTTATGTAAATGAAAATCACTTGAAAGAATTACATAAAGATGGATATTAAGATTCTTTTGAACTAAAACCCGTTGGTGTATGTCACAAATGTTTAAAAGAAAAAATAACCAAAGCACTATCTAGTGGGAATGGTGAAAGGGATACAAAGATTATGAAATTAGTTCATATTGATGTGAGTTCACCATTTAATAATGATTAAAGGGGAGGGTAATCATACTTCATAACTTTTACAGTTGTTTTTAGAAGATATGTATATGTTTTCTTCATGATGTATAAGTCATATTATTTTGATAAATGTAAGGAATACAAGAATGTAGTGGAAACCAGCATGGTAATAAGATTAAAAAACTTATCTTAGACTGTGGTGTGGAATATCGTAATGAAGAACTCATTGATTATCTATGTGAGTTTGGTATTTTATCTCAACTCACTCCTCCTTATACACCTCAGTGTAATGGTGTGAACAAATGGAGGAATGAACCACTTTTGGAAATAGTGTAATCAATGATTATTCATGTCAGTCATCCATTATTCCTTTTGGGATATTCTTTAAAAATAGAAGCATATATACTAAATTCAGTTCCAACTAATGAAACTATAGTATACTTTACCAATTATGGAATTGAAATAAACATGTGTTGTCTTACTTACATGTGTTGTCTTTTGAAAAATATTTTAAGGCCTCCTCAGGTAACAACCATGAAACCCAATGAATAAAGTGTATATTTATATGATATCCCAAACAAAGAAATGGATATTAACTATAAAATCCTTCAAAAATTGATAAAGGTTTAATGATGTCCAATATTTAATGATGAGGATATTATCTTTAAAAGAAATAGTGGGAGTAAGATATACTTGTTGAAATCCTGAATTAAGATAAACAAGAGTTGGTATAAGAACAACATCCACAAAGTACCACAGAAGAAGAAATTGTTCTAGAGACACAATTAAAAAGTAATATTACTAGATAGTTTTGTTAACTAGAATAATTTAGTTTTATAGTCCCTAAAGATGGTGACTCATTATTAGTTGATAATAACGATCCTCTATCCTACTAGGAAGCATTAAGTGGAATATATGTTTCCATGTTGTGAGGAGCCATGAATTCTAAAATCGATCCCATTTAACAAAACCAAGTCTTGATTTTGGTAGACCCTCCAATTTATTTAAGACCATTAGACGAAAATGGGTGTTTGAGAATAAACTGGGCATGGAAGGACAAGTTAGTACCTATTTGGAATGACTTGTTGAAAATGGGATTTAATTGAATCAGGGCATTGACATTAACAAAACCTTTTTACAATTTGAATATTTAAATATATCAAAATTATACTCTTCATTATGGTTTTCTAAGATTATGAGATTTGAAAAATGGATTTCTAAATAGCCCTCCTTAACGAGAACCTTTAGGAATATATCTATATGACACAACTAGAATGGTTTGTGACTCTAAAGGACTCCAACAAGCTATGAAAGCTAGAAAGATTCATTTATAGATTGAAGAAAGAATACATGTTCTGGATAATTCATTTTTATGATTCCATAATAGAATTTAGCTTCCTAAAATAATGAATGTGTTCCATGTGTCTACAAACACTTAAAGTGGGAGTGAAGTCATTTTAATAATTGTATATGTTGATAAAAGAATACTCCTTCTAAATGAAATACCAGCCTTACATTCTGTTAAGGTGTGGTTGAATAAATGATTATCTATGAAGGAATTAGGTAATGAACCATATTTTATAGGATTCAAGATCCATCTTAGTAGATCCCGGAGGTTTCTCGGCCAATGTCAAAGTACATACATTGAAATGAAATGGAACATATTCGGTATAGAACAGTCCAAGAAGAAACTATTTCCAGCATCACTTGGCATTCATCTTTCCAAATAAAATGTGTCATGAGACAAATGAGGAAATTAAAAAAATGATAAGGATTCCATATGACTTAGAGATTGGGTCTGTCATGTATGATATTCTATGTACTAGGAAAGATGTTTCCTATGCATTATGTGTCATAGGAAGATATAAAGCTAATCTAGGTGACCAGAATTAGATGGAAGTCAAGAATATTATTTTTTATAAGAGGTGTACTAAGGATATTTTCATATTTAATGGAGGGGATAAGGATATAGTCATAATAGGATATGAAGATTCTGGTTTCAAAACTAATCAAGATGACATGAAGTCCCAAATGCGATTCATATTTACTTTTAATGGAGTTTTTTTGAGCTGTAGGACCTCAAAGAAGGATATTGATGCAGATTCTACAGTATATTATGAGTATATTGCATCTTATGAGGTATCTAAATAAGATTTATAGTTTTTCAACTTCATTCGATAGATTTATGTGGTATCTAGAAATAAATATCCTATCTCGATATATTGTGATAATACTGTAGTGGTTGATCTTACAAAAGATAAAGGGCCATGTCAGCTGACAAAGTGCATAATTTAGAAGTATCATCTCTTGAGGTATTTTTCTAAGTGATGTAAAGTTACAGAGAGTTTTTTTTCACAAATGACAACATTGACGATCCCATGAATAAATCCTTGACTCTACAGAAGCATGAATATCGTGTGAGGTCTATTGGATTTAAGGTTGTAGAAATTTGGCTCTAGTTCGAGTGGAATTTTAATGGAGTTAGTGTCCTAGGACCAAATATTTTTATTTTTTATTACATGCATATTTAATGGATTGAATATTAATAAAACATCCTATTACATATTTTTTTCTTCTTCATGACACTAATTTAATAATGTTCTAGAGTATATATTGCATTGATAAGGTCATAGTATTTTCCCAATATGATGAAACCTAGATTTTCTAGGAATATATTATCAAATAATTTTCTACTATTGGATAATATACTATGATGGGAAACATAGTACATAGAATGTCAAGTGTGAGTACTCATATAAATATCAGGCTTCTTCTCATGAAGATCATAATTAGTAATCCATATGATGTGATATTATGAGACCATGACCTCTAGATGGAATTCTTCATGTTTTGTTTTCTTTAAATATTCTTATCTACGAGCATGTGTAATGGTCCTTAGAATATAATATAATTATTAGTACACTTTACAACTCATTTAATTTTTTAAACCATAATGATAATTGTTCATGATGAGGTTGGGTACGTTGAGTTCATTATGATTAACATGTCATTAATGAATAATTTGAGGAAATATTTTTCCCTTCAATCTTTATAGAAGCATATATCTCAAACATTTGATTGGAATAGAACAGTCACTTAAAATTCCATTGTCTTGGTATTATGATAAGTTTGTTTTATATAGTCAATGAAAGACATATCGTGCATAAATGTTGGTGACGTGGATGATCAACCTTCTTGATGAAATATTATGACCAACGGATTATATTACATAGTGAGAATTCTTATGTGGTTTACAATGTTGGAACATTGAGTTTTTCTCTTAGGTTCCTTGACCCATTTCATGAAATTAATATTGGACATATGAAAATTCCATCTAATTCCAATGATAAATAATCCTAGAGGATCACACACTAAGTGTTTCTGTTGATCTCAATTGATTTCTATTTTATTTTGATTAATGTAATAAATATTTTTCTCAAGTCTAAATAATGGTTTTATTTAACTTATAGTGATAGCATATGTTAAATAAATATTTATTCACCATCATGTAAATTATATTTTTATTTTTTTATCTAATATTTTAATAAATATTTATTTTCTAGCCTGTGAATAAAATATTTATCTATAAATAAAATATTTATTTGGTTATTCAATAAATGCTTGAGGATTTTATAATGACCAAGACTGAGTCTGGTGATGAATAATAATTTTTAAAGAACATTATATAATATATTTTATTATTCAAGTTGGCTCATGAAAAAAAAATATTATATAATTATTATTTGGAATGGGATTTAATAAATGTAATAAATGTGATTTAATGGTCAGTATGAAAGTAAAAAATATTGTAACTTAAATACTAACTCAAAAAATATGTGGCTATATCTATTGTGTAGAACATCCGAATTTAGAATAGAGAATTATTGAGCACAAATAATTCTCTCTCAACACCTCTTTCTCTCTCCCTCTCAAGAATGAGAAGGGAAAGATAGATTTCTTCAAGGCCAAAGAACTAGTGATCAAGAATGAACAACACTAGACATTCAACTCACCATGCTAGAACTTGGAGATCAAGTGGTGTTTCTCGGAGATTATAGGTGCATGTGTGGATCACCTCTAGAGTGATTCTATCCATGGATACTCACAGTGCGATGAATGTAATTTGAAAGGGTCTTTTCGGATGATCAATATTGAACAATGAATATATATCATAAGCCTTGATATTTATTTCATCAAATATTAAACAATTTAATTATAAACGTTTCATACAAGATCCTCAGTATTGTTTTTGAGAAACAATTTTTAACAGAATTTTTAATATATCTCCCACATTTTCACACTTCTTCTATGCCTAGAACAAACATTGACGCCATCTATCCAATGAACCTCCCCATGGGGGATCCTCCCTAGAGGTTCCCTTCACAAATAACGTCATCCAAAGTTCCAAATGTGCCTATATATAACATGAGTTTCAAAAAACCTTCAAGACATCTCAACGTGTCAATTAGGCCTTCAATTCAAATTAGTTTCACCGCTACTTTCCAAAACATTATAATATTCCATCCGATCCTTTATGAATTTCCAAATCATATTATATTTCCAAAAAAATCCAAAACTAAGAAAAAACCCTACAACACAATTCAAGCTTTCAAACAAGGGTTTATTTCATTTAAAAACCAACTCACATTCAATGATTCCAAATAGGAAATATTTTTGAATCACATTTGAAAACCCCATTGAAATAATTTGGAATCCATTAGAAAATTTTAAAATCATTGGGGTTTTAGAAGATCCATTTTTTAAGGGAAGAGTTTAAGAAAATAAGGATACGGAACGGGGTTAGGAAAACATTTTTTTAATTTAATCTATCATCATTCAGGTTCCTTTACATGTGTGCACCCCTTGAATAGATGGAAATTCCCACATTCAATGAAACATCCTTCAAAAAACATCAAGGTAATAAAGAACCAATTCAATGAATCACCACCTTCATTATATATATAACACAAACCAATTGAATTCAACATAAATCATAGATAAGGCTTGAATCACAATTCATCCATGCTACCCAAACATAACCAAGTTAAAACTCACCATCAAAACAACGAAATTAATTTCTAAAAATCAATTATCATTTTTCAATCACTTTTCATACATATACCCATTGGAATAATTTCTGAAATCCATAAAAACTCATTTTATCTATTGTGCCAATGTCAAACCACTACTATAATTTATAAAAACACATTACAACCAAGAGAAAACAATTAATAAATTATTCATAATCACAAAAATATAAAAATTAATTGTTTTAGAAAGTAATCTAATAGAAACACATACTTATGTGGTGTGATAATAAAAAAAACCTTCAAGAGAAGAAATAACACACCCCAAAATACAATCTGCACACCATAGAATCAATGAAACACAACACACACGTCAACCTTTTACCCAAGGATTTTACTCGGAGAGGACCAAGCCAATAAAAATTAGAAAACCAAGAGGAAATAATATGTAGAATATAAAATGGACAAATACTCCAAGAAACTAAACTTGGAAGCTTAAATAACTTCAATGGAGGAAGGAGAGAGATATAGGATGGTCTTAGGGAACCCCCGGGTGCACCTATTCTAAATTGGGTAAAATGAAACCAAAATGGGTTATAATAGATGAGGGATAGAAGGTTAAATACACGGTTTTAAATGACCCAGGAAAGTTTCATGGTGTGGAAACATATTTTGATAATCTTTTCATACACTTATGCAGATATGGGATACCCCACATGTTTTGTGAGACTATGAGACAACTATGAAAAATGAATTTTCTACATTTTATAGCATCCCACACTCTTTCCGCATAGTTTCTCCTAACAGTGTGCAAGCCATGCTCTATGTCCCAAGAACCAAACAAAAATACACATGGTTACTACTATGACTATCATGGATTAAGCCAAACCATAGTCAAACCTTGTATGTCAAGAACAATATGAACTGGAAAAAAAATTATCCTCGACATGCCACACAGTTGAGCCCCAAACAACGTGTACAAATTGTACACATGACAAAAGCCACTGGAAAACTTTAAAATTCATAAATTACAACTTGGAACTAAATCTAAATCTCAATAAAAAGAAACAACATCAAGAAAATAATAAAATAAATTAAAAAAGGTTGTGTTGAAAATTCCCCCTACCAAAAAAAGTCACTAAACTATATTAAAACCCAAATTCATACTCAAAAAAATGGGGGGAAATGAAACCACAACCCTGGTATAAATTTTCCCTAAACAATTCACACCAATAAAATACTAGATAAATGCACAACAAGATGTATTGTGTTGAAAATAGAGGTTAACCACCACCACAAGAACCCAGATAATAGTATCAAACTTCTATAGGTCGAACCAATTCGAGATGTCCTGACATGAACATAAAACATCCAACATAAAGGGGAAAACTCAAGAAAAAACACCCAATCAAAAAATGAATTCAACCACAATTTTTTTTAATTCCAAAAGCCTCAAGAATATCAAAAATGAAGACAATTGAAAACTAAAACCTATCCCCGATAGGATAACCATTCAAATATCCACTTCCATGAAATGAAACAACAGAGTTATAAACAAATTGAACCACCAAGCCATTTAAAACAAGTGAAACTTAAAAAAAGATTACTAATGAAAAGATACTTAATCCCACTCCACATAGATGTCATAGAAATCATATTGGCTATAGAATCGACCACACCCATGATTCCTAACAATAAGAATAGATCACTCCAAGCCCAAAGGTAGGAGTCCTAATGCCTGACGCATCTGCTACCTCAAATCTAGAAGCTAAAATCCTATGATCGAAATATCCTTTTCTAGAAACTCTTCTTATAGAAATTATCTATTTGACCCATACATCAACATTGGGAATAAGACTTTAGAGGATTATGACAAAAGATAATCAGATTCCCAAAATAGCTACACTAGAATCACACTAGCGTATGGCCCAATGAAAGAGAATTTGGCCATGAAAAATAAGACCCTTAAGAAACATGTTCCACTAGAATACACCTATCACTAGATAAACAACCATAGTGAGAAACAACTACCACTAACCACACCATAGAAACTAACTCAGCAAGAAACACCTAATCCACAAATTTCTCAAACTAGAATACATTGGATTAAAGGACGTGCTCACTGATCTATGGTCAAAGACCCCATTAAAGAGGGTATCATTCAACATATCCTATGACACTACCTCCAAATAAAAAGGATCCAGATCCTTGATGTAGTCTACATAATCCTTCACCGTCTGTTGGCCTTGTTAAATTCCCAAGATCACAATAACCTTCATATCATTTACCTACATAGGAATGAACCCTAAATCAAAATTCGTCTTAAACATTTCCAATGACACCTCAACATTCAATTATGGTGGAATGATCACCTTATATCATTCTAATTCAGAACCTTTAAATGAACCCAAAACATCACACACTCTCAAAGATTCAGGAGTTCCCAATAACCTAAATACACCTTACAATTTCCTAACACACTCCACAACATATAATGAACCTTAATAACCATATAAAATAGAATCATACCGACACGAAATTGATCCCACAACCCCCTGGGAGTTTAAGAAGAGGAAAAGGTAAGAAGAGAGTCACAAGAAATATATTTTAACTTTCTAGGTGGTATTCTATTAATACAAAAAATAACACAAAACCAAAAATCAACATCCAACCAAAAAAAGATCAAAATATAAACATCACAAAATAAATAATCTTCCAAAACCCACCATTTCCATCTCACTTTCAACCCACTTCACCGTATTTCTACATTCTGAATTCCATCTATTTTTAAAATCAACACATACACCAAGCCTCACCTTTAAAACAAATTCAACCCCTAAAAACCATTTTCCTTTCAGAAAACCCATTATAAAAACCAAATTCAATTTAAAAGTCCACTAAAAATTCTAAATCCATTTTTCAAATACCTAACTAACTTTTCAAATCAGATTCAATCACTGTAGTCCATATTTAGAGAAAAATGACACCTATCAACCATTTGGCCTTTGAGAATACACTCACACCAACCCAAATCCAAAATGACACAAAAATCACCCTAAATGCCAGGGATATGGAACTAGTATTTGTGAATTACTTTTTTGAATGGTTTATGGGAAATTCCCTAGGAATGAAGTAAAAACTTGGAACATCCTGAGCTGTGTGGTCTGGCTGCACATGGGTCACTACTCCATATGAGACAATTATACCACATTGGATCAATTTTTTTTCCATCTAAAATTTCGGAAATCCAAAACAAAAATAAAGACTCAAATCCAAGACTACTTTAGAAACTCGAGGATTCCAAAGAGAATGTTTCATGAAGTCCTTATCAAACCTACCTATCGAGTCTCGACAGTCCAAATATCTAACTACATGAGGACCTAAATGGAAAAGTGCTTCTCTAATACCATTTTTTCATGAACCATGATAGGATTCCATCCAACACGACACTCAACCCTACTTGATACAAGGCTTGAGAGGTGTTCCCAATCCTCCTGGGCTAGAAAATTGCACTTAGAATCAAATGTAATCCGAGTGGGAATGATTTCTCCCAACACAACCAGGACCAAAATAATCAAACAGACATGAATCATAGAAAAAAATCCAATGATCGAATAAATACTTAAAAAATCCAACATCAATAAGATGAAAAAAATGAAAACGAAAAAACCAAAACCAACCACACTGATATGATCTCCTTGTGACATAATGGTCTCCACCATCCACAAACAATCCTTCTCTAGAGACAAGCTAAAAAAATAAGAACCTACAAAACAACTCGGGTCTACTGACATCGGGATAAACAAGTAGGGTGTGGGCATAACATATCAGTAGGTAATCACCAAAAAAGTACATATGTTTCCATTCATAAAATAATCCTTAAACACATGTTTGAATGTAGATATATAAAATAGGGTTTTTATCATTTCAAAATAAAAAACACATCTTTTCTGAAAACCCACCTTTCAAAACAGTATAATTGCAGTTTTCCTTTTTAAAATCTATTTTTATCTCAAAACCCATTTTATGAAACTAAAACACAAATAGGTACCCAAACCAGATAATAAAAAGGTCTATGATAATAATAAAGGTTACAGAACAAGAAAGCAGAAGCCAATAAGGCAATTATAAATAGGTAAAACATTAAAAAATGAAACATACAGATAAGAATCAAGGGAATTTAATAAACATATCTATAATCAATCCACTGTTGTACTGAGTTCAAACTCACTTGAAAATTTATCGTGAAAATTCACAATTGATAAGAAACTAGTTATTCTAAACTAGACAGTCAAGAGGAACGTCCCACCTAGCCTCTATGAAAATCCAGGGGTACCAACATATCTATTCAGGGTTTATAGGAAACCATAACTCATCCCTATAGATGACTCAAAGGAATCCCATAATAATTGTACATATTACATGGGGAGGTCCTCACATGCATGGCTCAAACCAATAACCCACAGCCACCTAGTTTCCTAAGACCAAAGACTAACACCACCTATGTGATGAACCTATACTCATAGGATCCATCATAGATGTTCCCATCACACATCACATCATCCAAAGAGCCAACTAGGCCTAGACATAACATTAGTTTCAAAAAAATTCAATACATATCTAGGATCCAATTGGGCCTTCAAATCATATGAGTTTCACCCCCACTTTTCCAAACAGAATAAAAATGCCAACTGAACCTTTATGAATTTTCAAATCCAATTATATATCCAAAAACATTTCCAAAATTAAGGTTAAACTGCACAATAGACTCAAAGGATCCAAATGGAACATTATTTCATTTAGGTGCCAACTCACATTTTGGGGTGCCAGATGGGAAAAATTTAAGAAACACATATTGAAACCACATTGAAACCATTTGGAATCCATGAGACCATTTCAAACAAATAGGGGTTTTTGAAGATACATTTGGTATGGGAAGGATAAAAGAAAATAATGATATGGAATGGGGTTATTTTGAAATCTAGGGTTCAACAAAAACATTTTTTTTAAAGAAAGACATCATCATTTGTGTGATTATCCATGTGTGCACCGTGCATGCATGGTCATTCCCACATATGATGGTACATCCTTCACAAACCATCGAGGTAATCAAAAACCAATTCAAATAAATACCACTTCCATTACACATGTTACACCAACCAACAAAAGTCACCATAACTCTCACACACGGCTCGAATAATAGTTCAACCAAGATACCAAATCATATCAAAGGGAAAACACACCCTCAAAATACCCATATTCATTTCAAAAAATATTTTGGGATTTTTCAATCCCGTTTAATATATATACACATAGTATAATTTCAGAAATCCATAAGAACTCATTCTTTTACAAAGTACTAACATAAACCCATCACTAAAATTCCCACTAACACATTACAAGAATGTGAAAACCATTTATAAATTATTTATAATGACATAATCATCCAATAGATTGTTCTAGAAAGGAAGTGGATGGAAACACCTACCTAAATAGTGTGAGAGTGAAACCAAACTATGGGAAAAGGATGAACACACCCAAAAAGACAATAAAACACCCTATAATCAATGAAACAAACCCCACACATCAACCCTCTACCCTAGTGTTCAACCAAGAGAAAAACTAGACAAGAAAATCCAATAAACCATGAGGGAAGAATAATAATTTGGTAAAATTCACAAAAACTCAAAGAAACTAACCTTGGAGGATTAGATAAACTTCAATAGATGAAGGGGAGTAAGGGAGGAGGGTCTTGGGGAACCCTCTGGTGTACCTCATCCGAATTGGGGGAAAGAAACCAGAAATAGATTAAAAGAGGGGAGAGGTATAAGGGTAAATTAATTAATTTTAATGACCTAGGAATATCACAGAGTTCGGCCACATGGAATGAAAAATAATGTGCCAACTATAGACACACTAATGGAGACAAGGGATACCCCACATGGTTTGATCACAAGGTTTGGGAAACCATGAACCAACTGTGAAAAATGGCTAAGTCAAATTAGAGAGCCTCTCTGCATGGTTTCCACATGGTTTTACCTAACCGCGCATAAGTCCGGATCTATGTCCCAAAAACAAAATGACAAGCCGTATGATTACTAATTGGAATCACTTGGTTTATTCCAAACAATGAACATGACATGGAATGAAAACCATACACGAAGAATATGAATTGGAAACACCCCTAAGAACAACATGTCGTACGGTTAACCCTCAAACCATGCATATAATCCATGAATAGGCCAAAAGCCACCTGGAAACATTAAAAAACAATAATTACAAAAGGTATCTCGATACAAACCTCAATAAAAAGAGAAAACAACAATAAAAGATTAAAATAATGGAAAAACCATGTAGATGGGTGAAAAACATCATCTTAAATTTAATTATAGTTTCAAAAAACTCGAAGTAGTACCATTCCCATTTAATATGACTATTTATTATTATCATCGATAAAAATTAACATGATTCACATTAATTATAAATTGTACTGACACATGAAATATCATATTCATTTAACCATATGTATTACATCAATTTAAATTACCATCAACACACAACAAATTCTAGATTTCAAGCATGCCACTTCATTATTCCTTAATAAAATTAATTAATTAATTTCATCTTTATTTTTTTAACATTTATTTCAATTTAAACATGATAAAACATGCTTAAAAATATTATAAACATGCATGTAATAGATATAACACTATTTATTGAATCAAAAGAAAACCTGCTATCATGGTATAAAGAAAAAACATGTGATTGATATGTATAAAATAATTAATTATTATTATAGTTCAATCATTAATAGATTTTTTTCATTTCCATCAAAAGGGATAAACCATGATAACTTTATATTTTCACTTAAATAATATAGAAGTAAATAATTACCTACCTCAAAGGCATCGTTCTTATTTGCATGATAGCGAATCAACATTATAGATCCTAATCAATTCTAGTGAAAAAATACTACATCCCACTCAAGATATCAGTCTATAACCTCTCCAATAAAAAACCCATTTTAGATCATGGAGATGAACCCTACATCATATGGAATGAAACACCAGATTAACTAGATTGAAGAACCATATAAGAATAGGTAGAACATACCATAGATCATCATAGATCAAATATAGAATTCTGGGACTGATCTATATTGAAGGGATGATAAAACACCATAAAATACCTTTATTGGATGCACAGGTAATTATGAGGAAATGGTAGGATTTCAGTGTAGACAAAATTCACTACAAATTATAGACATAGCACAAAATTAGAATTTAAGGAATATATAATTATTTTACATCATAAATGTGTTTAATTTTATGTTCCATAAAATATTGCATCGCCTCAACCATTTTGACTAATAATTGATTTATTTTGTAAACACCCATTTTACAATGAAAATTCATTGATCTGTATAACACAATCCACAACCCACTATTTCCTTAAACCCATCTTATTCTATAATCCCAATGTTACATCCGATGTTCTTCGTACATCCATATTTTTTTACTAAAACAACCAAAATGCCATTAATCCTTGTTTGAGCATCACGGGCTTCAGGAACATCCAAAGTGTTAGACTATATAGATTTGGGACCTTACACTACAACATTTCCATATCACAAGAACCAATGGGATCATATTTACATTAAACTCCTTATTCTATTTGTCTAAAATATAAAATGGAATTTCAACCCCAAAGGTTCTAGGATCAATATCAATAGTATCCCAAACAATCATGTGGGATGGATCTTAGAAATACTTCTTTATTTGGGAAACATAGAACACATAATGAATATAAGTCAAATATGTGGCTAAGTATAACTGATAATACATCTCCCTAAGTAACTACACAATCTAAAATTCTTCGACATAATAATGTGATAACTTAACCTAGATCCCCCAATGCCTATGTCCCAACTAAGGTGAAACTCTTAAGAAACCTGATCCCCAACCTTAATACCAAACAGACGATGATGTTGATCAGCATAAAATTTCTGGCAACTTTGAGCTATTTCCAACCTCCTCCTATTGAAATTATCAATATTTATCATCACCTAAATGATGATTTGTCTCACCAAGGACTTTTCTCCAACCTATTACTAAAAAAGAAGACCTCAACAAAGCCTCCCACATAATTCCATAAAAGGTTACATTTAGATATATGCTTTATAACTATTGTTATAGGAAATATTCACTAACGTAAGATGTTTCTCTGAAGTTCCAATGAAATCAATAATGAATTAGAAAAGAATGTTTTAATGAATTCATATAGCTCATTATGTCTGTCCATCTAACTATGGATGATATGTTGTCCTCCACTTTGACTGAGAATCCATCGATGCATGTAATCCACTCTAAACTGGGATGTGAATCAAGGGTCCCTTTCCAAAATTATTAGTGATAAAACTCTGTAGAGACTACAAATATCCAAAAAATACAATTTCCGAAGGTCCTATACCCTCTTTCACTAATTTTTAATTAGGAAATAAATTGATTTCATCAGATGATCGGCAATCACCCAAATCAGATCCTACCAATACGACTATGAGGTAGTATAATCATGAATTACATGGATATATAATACCATTTTCATACTATAATTGGTAAGGTTTGAAAAAGTATAAGCCTCTCATGTTTCACCCTAATTATATGACATGGAGACATCGAGAAACAAAACCCTCAATCGGTCGCATCATTCCCTACCACAAAAGTGACATTTTATATCATGATACATATTGGTAGCTCAAGATTGTAAAGAAATATTAGATAAATTTCTATTATACATAAATTCATATCCATGGTCCATATAATTAATCATTATAGTTCATAAGTGAAGAATAACATCGGATGATAGATACCACTCACCCAAGGTCTCCCCACCATAAATGTCATGGCTTATGAATTGAAACTATGAATCCTTATCCAATACAATATTAATATGATCATCCATACATGATCCACCTCCTAAAAAATATAGGAATACCAATACATAAGCTCTACCTTCATCCTTGTTCATATCAATAAACAAGACAATTAGAGACTACTCATCCACCAATTGCTTCACCGACTATGTCAGAAATTGTTTTCTAAAGGTATATGTGGCCATGTTTCCATTTTCATGGTTATATAAAATATCAAAATAAATGGTATGGAGGAATTACACACTTACATTTCTTTCTCAAGTTCATATCAATTTGAATTAATATATACTTTATAATTTTAAGGTCAACATACACTGTATACTTCTCCCTAAAAAGGGAGTGGTTCCATGTCTTAACTGAATGCAGCACTACCCCATACTCTAGATCATAAATGGTTTAATTATTCATATTATCGAAGAATTTATGAGAGACATAATCTGACACCTATATTTTCTACATCAAAACACAACCTGGTCCCATACTTGAGAGATCACATAAAACATCACAGCCCAAACCCAACTCTAGAAGAATATAGAGTATAGTTCAATTCATTATTACTATCAAATCCTCAATATATCTCTATTAATGATTTCTTAAAACAAAATTAACACCCTTAAATTTTTACCTATATGTACGTGACATTAAAATTTAAAAATTCAAGTGACTTCAAACTATAATTCACTCTCTTACATTCACAAAGATCGTGTGGGTTAATTATTTCGGAGTTTTATGTCAAATATCTTACAGAACAACCCCATATATACATATATCCATATTTTCCATAATATAAAACATTGAAATGAAACATTTTTTCCTTTCATGAATTTTTTTGACATTAAAATTAAATCATTGTTTACACTTACACATCCCCAAACATTGTAAAATAACTTTAATATGTGGGATGAGAACAAAAAATCCAAGTGAGGGCCATAGAAATAATTAAACAAAACATTAGTCCATGAATACAAATATAAATTTTCATTTTTAAAATTATAATTTTGTTTGAAAATAAATATTTTCTTACCCAGTAAACCATATTATATTACCAAATGTTTTCATAAAATATTTCAAAATAAATTTTAATGTAAAAATAAATCTCATAAATGTTTCTATGATATAATGAAAAAAATTCTAAAAAAAGTTTTAAAATGTTATAATTTTCAAACTTATGATATTGAATATATATTCATTTACCCTGTCAAATAATAATAATTATATAAAAATACATAGTAAGAATTAAAAAATCTTGCCGGTAACATGATAAATTGTTTTCTTATCACTCTTACTTATGGATAAACCCTTATGGTTACAAATGGATTTACCATCATGGTTATGAGTAGATTAATAATAACAACTAAAATTTAAATAACCATTTCACTATATTCCCATAATTTTTTAGGATAATCTTAATCAATTAATGTTTTCCATTTTTTCAACTCAGTAGACAACTAAAATTGGCTCACCTGACCTAGTTTTATCATGGAACCACCCATCCATGGTTAATAATATATATACTCTTCATTTGACTATAACGGGAACACATTTCATTGGTTTATAATGGAACCTCCCATCATTAAAAAAAATTCCCAATGATAATATCATGTTCTTAACTCATAAAATCTTTCATTATAAAAACATTATTTTTACCCATAAGAAATCATTTTCGAATATTGATATTACTCTTTTATTTAAAAAAAATTCCAAAAATAAAATTTATAGAATAATGGGATGGAGAGTTTCCATATGAATAAAATATAAAATATTATAAATTAACCAATACATAAAATAATTTTTACAATGGAGATAAAATTCATTAATGCTGTCTATTTTAAAATAGAACATTATTTTTGTTTCTTTTCTAAAAAAGTAAAAATATTTTTTAAAAATATTCCTCTTGAAATACTTTGAATAAAAGTAAAGAAAAACATAAAATTTCTGTAATAATTGTTTTATATTCATATTAATTTATATAAAAATTAATTTTAAAAATGTGCACTTGGAAAAAAAATTGAGTTTTATGGGAAACATTAAAAGAGGATATTTGAAAGAACGTATCTTACCTTGAGATGGTAGATTGTACATAGGCATAAGTAGCATTTCAATTTTTCAATAATAATTATAGAAAGAAGCTAAATATAATTATACCTATATAGAATGACCATAATATCATAAATATCATATAATAGCTTTAATTACACTAATATATAACATCTATGTGATGTGGCGGTGATATATGAATCACATCACTTCATGGAGGTGGTTTCCCACAAGTACGCACGAATGACACTATCATTTTACAGTGTATATAAATTTAATAAAATAGGTATTATATTATATTTTTAGAACTATAGATATGTCATGAATAATATATATAAATATTAATCTCATAATTTTAACTATCTTTGAGATGTGGTGATAGAAAATGAATTACATCGGTCCGTGAGGTGATAATTTGTAGTGCACAAACGATTTATTATTTTCCCATTAGATGGATATTGGAGATGGATATTGGTTATTAAATTAATAAAATAACATATAATTATATTTATGATACTTTTATTATTATTTTTTCATGTTTTAATTAATTTTTAATGATGTGCGAGAAGAAATAAAACTAAAACATGCATTTAAAAATAATAATTCTTATTTGGGGATCTTCTTTACATAACACCTTAATTCATTTAATATTTGTATAATTACAAACATAAGACATATAAAATGTGGGTAGGAATTTTCATAAAGTTATTGTGGTAGATAGTTTCTGGAAAAAATGGAATTCTAAGTGTGAATAAATTAGAATATGTAATTCCCTTTTATACGAGAGGGGAGGGGCACTTTTCGAATTTCATTAAATATTAATTTAATATAAATTAATTTTGATTTCAAAATGTATCCAAATTGATAATATTAGAAGATAAGATGTGGAATATTCTAAATAATCTCATCATATATCTTTTTATCAAATTTATGTGACATTTCATTCCTTATATGTTTGTTTTAACCACATGTTAACCCTTTTCACAAATTCCAGGACAAATGGGTTTTTCACTCTTTAAGGGTCAAGATAGATACTATAAAAGGAAAAACTCATAAATGAAACATGGTTGATATTTTAAACCACATCCTAATCAGTTTTCTAAGGGAAGAATTTTTTGTGCCTAATATTATTTAATAAATTATTATTTACATAAAATATCATTAATGTCTTTTTTATAACTAATCATTTACTTTGAATTTTATAACACAAAAAATAAAATAAAATATGAATACAGTAAATTATCATATACCTGACATGGTAAATTTATCTAAAAAATTCATGGATGACATTAATTCTTCTAAATTCTATAAATTTTATTATTTTTAATATCAATTGTTTTATTTTCAATTAATTGAATAATTACCACATCAACATTATATAAGAATTTATGGTAATTATTTATTCACAAAAAAGTAAAATAAATTACCATGATGAATATAAATCATTTATAATTCCAATAAAATTTTAGGACTAAAAAATATTCTTTTTATCACTATGTTAATAATATTATAGTTATTAAAAATAAGAGAAAATTTCTAAATTTTATTTACATAGAATATTAAAGGTTATAATCACATCCAATGGGGAAAAGGATATATATTATAACTTTTATGGACTAATTATGTAAAATAAATATCCAATACAATTACAGAATTTGATTGGGTCATTATTTAGTGCTTATTATTTTATTTTTCTCCTTGATTGCCTTATTTTACTTTTACTATGATTACCTAAATTACTAAGGTTACTATTTGTATTCAAAAAATGAAATAGTAATATTTATAAAAATTTTACAAATATATTTGAAATATTGAACCTATTTCCCACAATTAAAAATCTAAATGTTATAGAATTTAATTTAAAATTAAACCGTAAAATGTGATGAAAAATGGTTTTACAAAAAATGCCAAATTTACGTGTAAATTGTTTTTCCACAAAATTCTATTATAATTTTCATTTAAATAGTCATAATTATATAATTTTAAATAAAAAATAACTAATTATATTTTTAAACTAATCAAAAATATAATTCTTCTTTTTAAATAATTGATAATAAAATACAATTTTCAATAAAAAAATATTTTCACTATTCAATGAGAATCGATATTTTTAGAAAATTTTAAAAATTTAATCATAAGATATTTTTAACATTATGAATTAGAAAATGAAATATATTATTCCAAATTAAAATTCTATTATTTTAAAACTAAACTTTAAAATAAAAACCATATAATAAAAAAGTATAATAAAAATATTTCAATTTTGGTTTCAAATATTGTAGTGAATATAAATATCTATCTCGTGAATATTAATAAATATGAATATTATTTATTATTTCATTACATGGGTTATTACAAACACTAGATTAAGATATTAAAGATCAGGTAAGTCGTGACCAAAGTGCCTATAATTACCATCCGATTCAATGAATCTCTAGATTATAAACAGGTTTCCAGGTTGCTCCCAATACATAACTACACAAATAATGTTGGTATACACTAAGAAAAAAATCATATATATCTCATGTATTAGAAATTTCAACTCCTAGATTTTGAACTACCATTTGGATAGCTTCCCATTATTAAGAGTTTCTTTCAAGATCCTAACAACGATATTAAAATTTTCATCATAATCCTTAATAGATATGTAAAAAAACGAGGATTCCAATTACCAAAATAGACACAAAGTAATCCAAAAATTCATAGAATATATGATTTGTAAAAGTTAAAAATTCGATAGGAGTGTATGTAGGTAAAAAAAACATGACCAAACACTCAAAATACCCATACCTAATTTTGAATTCCATCTTTGGAATATCTTACTCTCATAACCATAGGTGACAACTCTTTGATCTCTAATCAGTTTTCAATAACCATATGGTCCCTTTATGATGATTAAATAGATCATAAATCCAAGGGGTGGGATATGTTTTCTTAACTATCATGTTGTTTATTTTATTCTAATTAGAAAAAAAATTCTTTGAATCCAAGATTCTTTTTTTTCAAAGAGAAATGATGATTCCCAAGGTGAAACCTTAAGATGAATAAATATCGTAGACTTAAGGTACTCAAGATGAAAATTTAATTATTACAATTTTGTGGGTTAAATATGGTAAGAATCTTAGGAAATAAGTATCATTCCTATCAGTAAGTGTTTAGACAACTCAACATTCCTCTAAGAGGAAACTGATACAAATCATCTAGAAAAGCATAAGGATACACCATAATTACCAAGGGAAGAGGGATACTAAGATGTGAATCCACAGTATCAAAGAATATCATGGTGAACTAGGATGATAACATCTCAACACTAAAGATGATGTGAAAACCTCTTTCTAATCTCAGATCCCACTCACACGGAAAAAATGAGTGACTCCATCAGATAAAATAAATGAGATCCAATGATATTAAAAATCGATTTGGGATTTATATATAGTCATTGAATTCATTATAAATATAAGATAAAATATCTAAATATTGTAAATTACAAATTCCCATGTATTTTCGGGGATATAAATCCCCCCTCAATACTTGGGACATTTAAAAACCTTCTTCAATTGATTTCCCAGAGGATTGCAAAAAGTCATTACCAAAGTCTTAATCTATAATTGACATCCGTCCACAACAAATATGCTTGGATGAAATAAATTATTGAATTTTGTAGATATAAAATAAATTAATTACCATAACTAATGTAGCAAAAACCCCATGTCTCGTAGTATTGGGTCCAACCTTTGATTCATTTTGTGCATACTCCACTACATAAATACATACAGTCTCATCATACATTTTCTTCATATCCTAAGCATTACTGTTGACATGAGTTTTAGTTCCCACCCCTTTTTCTATGTTAAATATATACAAAGGGCCCTTGGTAAAGGTGGATCCAGCACCAGTTCCCTTGGGAGCTCTCTCACAGAAATACTAAATATGAAAATATTTCCCACATGCAAGAAAACCCATGGATGCTACCTCAAAATAAGGTTTATGATATCCTTTTCTCCCACACTTATAGTAGAAACCAAAAACTATCTTTGATATCTATTTTCAATCCTTCCACCACCATATCATTGATCTCTCTAATTCATATTTTGTCCATAAAATGAAATTGTCCTCCTTCATGCTATTATTGATGCTTTAAAGGGACATATCTTCCTAGACTATCACATCTCATGTATAATTACCTTTTAGAAAACCTCCTTTAATATGGTATGGAATATAAGAATCATTAGAAACTATATTTCATCCCTAAAACCCATATTGAACTGCCATACTCTGAGATAGTAATTAGAAACATGTACGATAGAGGATTGAAAAAAATTATAAAACCAAGTATCAAACATCATAAAAAATGATCTGCTTCCAACAAGGATAAGAAAATTTCATGTCTTCTCTAATAATAACATTTCCAGATAAAATTTTTAGTTTAAATATTTCTAGAAATTAGTACATGTGAGATATTCATGTAACCTAGATCACACAATATTTCCCCACCACTTCCTTTATGGATCATCAAAAAAATGAGTGTTCCAATGGACCATGTAGTATTCTAGAGTTTTGAGGGAGTGGAAAATACTTGAATACTTTTAATCCATTATTTTTATTCATGAATACCCATTTTTGAAATAAATATTGATGCATTATTCTTAGTGAAAAATGTTTAATTATCCACCTTCCATTCTAGTTCATGATTTGATAATTGGTTCAAGTACTAGATTGTTCAAACTATAGCTTCCACAAACAAATATTTAACCTCCCTAGATCATGGATATTGTCTTCTTATAGGTGCCATATTTTACATAACAAAGATAAAAAATCCCATAAAATAGAGATTACATTCCTTTATCAAAACAATTATTGAACTAAATCCCAAATTCATTAATTATAAAAAAGGAAACCCAAAAACTCCATGCTTCCCAATGTAACTCAAGGATTGTCATGAAATTTAGATGTCCATGCACACTCCAAAAGTATATCTAGAGTTATAAAATTATTATCTTTATTGTATAAAAATCCCCACACTCAAGAGGGTGATACATAAGAAATAATATAGGCTATAATGATAACCTAATCATATGAAATCATTTTGTAATAGACCAACCCTGGTAAGCCCATAATGTCAACCGAATTATCCAATCAAAAGGCATGAACATTAATCCCAACTTCCATGGGCTGAAGATGAGAACCAAGGAATAATAAAACAAATTGTGGTAACTATTTCACCCCTTGTAGATATATGATCTGATAGAAACAAATATAGTGTCATAATAGATATCCAAAATAATTCCTATGCTATAACAACCAAACCATAAACTCCATATAAAAAATTTAGATATAAAGTACTTGAAAAAATCTAATGTACCATGAAAATGGATCCTCAATAACCCCATGTGTTAATTACATCATGAACATATGTCACCACAATCCCAACCGGAGAAAAGGAAACATGATCTAGAAGAGTGTTCCTCTACATGAAACTCTTCCTTTTATATGTATCCTATAAAACCAATTGAAAAAACTATGATAGGAAGAAATTAAGGTTTTAACACTAAAACATAATAGGATAGCACCATGAATATATACAATTACTTTCCACATGAATTTATTAGTTATTCTATAAAACATATATAAAACATATAGATATCATTTCATTTCAATAAAAAGTCAAATGACGGTTTTATTCTAAAAAAAATCCATATTCAAATACAAAAGTAGTATAACATAACCTTTTCCCATGAGGAACATATATAAAATGGGTTCTAAAATACAATATACATATCGAGTGGGAAAATAACCATATTAATTAAACTTACACATAACCTTTCCATAAAGGACTAATGAGAAACATGACACAAGGGTGTAGTGAACTAAGACAGACCTGAGACACCTACCAACATAACAGACACCTAACTTCCAAGAACCTCAGTTCCTTATAAAGAGTACACACTAGAAACCATGGCATTTTGGTCACCTCATATAGTGAAGAATTACACCACTATAGAACATATATGTCTAGTTTTCTCTTATATACCATGGTCTCCAAATATAAAATATATCATTATTAAGTTTCATGATAATCAAGATAATATTTTATAAGTAATTTTTATAGATGTTCCACACTACTCCCATGCTTGAAGTAATATTTCAAATTCAAAACCACATTTGATTCAATTTTTTCAGTATATCATGTGAAAAAAATCTAGTTTTCAATGAAAACCCATATTGAATAAACTTTTACTTTACCTCAAATACCAAATAAATATTTAATATTAAATTCAAAACCAATGGAAGGAATAAGAACACAATGATCAAAAAATAGATAAACCATATGATAGATACACATACCAAAAATTAAATAAAAAAATTGCCCTATAAATTAGTAATGGAAAAATAATAGATTTTTTTCTTCAAGTCCTTAGTCTATAAGGAGAACATCCAATAAAAATGGAAACTCCATAAGCCCATGCTGGATGATAGAAAAAAACAAAAAACAACTTAATAAAAACTTAATGATCCTGAATCCAACACAATTTGATGATATTGTTTAGTTTAATAAAACAATACCAAGGTCAAATATCCATTAAATCCCTTTATTATGGTTTCACTTTGATGGAGTATCATCCCTCAGAAGATCAACAATCTTTTTTGGAATTTATAAAATTATAAACACTGCTACCATTCCCTATTTCTTCCCCAAATAGTGTGTTGGCCTCACCCAGGAGACCAAACATGGGAACATTCCATGCCCTCGTCCCAAAAACTCATAGGTTTTGGTCTATTCATGATGTATACCACACATTTGGTGAGTCATATTGGTTTTGGATCATAAGTCGAGAACCAAGCATCGATTCTCTAGACCATGCCCTGTACTAGGTGTAATGACTCAGGTAGTTTAACAGTAGAGGACCAATGGCACCCCATAACCTATTTTCCTCCCACAATTCCAAAAAAAACTTTTTCAGACATCATGAAACTCAAAATCTTCCAAAAAGGAAAGACAATGATAAAAGAGGTTCTATAGATGATACCAAATATCTGAGTGTGACAAATAATAAACCCATACTATACATGGTAAAATAGATTGAGTAAATATATTATATGACTGTGTCTTATATAGAAAGATTCCATATTTTATTAGATCTCTTGTGGGATGATGGGATTGGGTATTGTTCTGCATAAGTAATGTGCATAATATGAGTGGTGAATTCAGAGAATCATCATAGATTCTAGATTCTATTTATGAATCTTTTAATGACCCTCCATGTGTGTGATTTATTCAATAATGTATTAGTGTTTAAAGCTAGGTAATCAATCTGATTAGGTTGGATAACCCTTGAGAATATATATTATGAAAAACCTTAATATTGATGATCTTTGACACTTGTGGTTGGGTGGTGTTATCTTTAAAAAATTCATTATTCACTAATGTAAAGAGTGATGAATAAGGTAATACCTTGTGAAATTAAACATAACAAGGCTGAAATCTACACACAATTAAACAATTGAGGTAAACTGGTCCACATTGATAAAATTGTTTAACTTCACCTTGGTAGGTGACAACATGGAGGATTTGGTGCTCTGCAAATTATTGGGAGCTTGTAAAAGTAATCTAGGAACATCATGGAACCTCCTTAATTTAAAGGGGGAATAGTTGGAATTCCCTTCCATAATCCTATATTTAAATTATTCTAACATGTTATCCATTTCAAATGGAATAAATTTTAAATATTAAAGATTTCATTTTATGATATTATTAGCGAAACCATTAGATGACACTTTTTAAAAAATTTCATTATGATCACCTAAATAAGTTCAAAAATCATCCATGGGAATTTATCTTCAATTTTAGGGAATATTTATGTGGAAATTTTATAATCTTGAGGATTTTATTGTACTGAGACACAACTATTTTTCTCCCTTTATTTCCCTAATATGTTCAAATGAAAAGTGAAATGACTTTTCTAAAGGAATGTGTTTTTCTAATCCATGTCCCTAGTATACAATATTCCTACATAATGGAGTGTTCTATGATTTTATCACAGTACACTATGATCCATGATCGTAACATGCACTACGATATCATCTTGGTGATCACCAAGAAAATTTCAAGGAACAAAATTCTATATATTCTTGATATTAATTGAAATTTTTAATCTGATTTGTGTAATTATGTTAAACACTTTTTGTGAACCTATAAATTATCATTAACACTTATAAATGGATTCATTTAAAATGAAAAGCATCAAGAGTCTGTAAATAAAACATACAATAATAATTATGGATTGTAAATATGTTTTATTTTCAAACCACATAGTGGAAACATTTGATAAACTTTTTTTATAAGGGAAGTATGAGGAACAAGTTTAAAATATACTTAGTTACATAACGAGGGTAAGTCATATGCCCCTTCTTGTATTATTTTTCTAATTGCATGGTTTGATTATCTCGGTGAAAACATACTAGGGCATAATGTGGGGGATGTTAAGCTAGAAATGGGATTTCATAGTTTGTAGATGTAAAGATAAAAACACCACCATGAAGAAAGTACCAGTTCTCATATTTACATGAACTTTAGGACTTGATGTCTAGATGTGCAGATCAACCTGATCTGGAAATGATTGTAAAATTGTTTATACCTAATGAGAACCATGGCTATCAGTAATAGGTTTCCTCATACTCAGAGGGAAGTCAATCCTAGAAAATGGGTTCACTAGAACCCCTGGTAACAGGATAAAGCTGAACATATATAAAACATGCTATCTTAGGATCCTGATAGGGTGGGTGGTTCTTGAACATAAAGGGATAATTTTCTAACATTTATCATTTTCTATGGTAAAGTAATTCACTATTTACTAAATCTAAATCCATTTTTAATATATTGTACATCAGCCTCTCTAACAGAATCACTCATTCTACCATTTTTTCTGACTCATAAGTGATTCATGACTCCCTCAAAGGTAAGTCTATAATGCCATGGAATATTACGTATCATATTCATAGGTGTAATGGTATCATCCCGTACAACGCTAATCTACTTCATATGAGTTGTAAGGGGAATAAAGTGGTGAACTTATTGGCTTCCAAGTGCTCAATCAACAATCCCCACATTATATTTTATTGCACAAGTTCCCTTACTCGTTAGTTTGTTAATCCCTTTCATGTTGATGCCCTCGATTTTCACTATTTTATACCACCCTGCACGTTTTTCTATCTTTTTTCCTTTTTTATTTAATAAAACTCATTATTTTAGTTAGTCAAGCAGGTTTTAACCGTGTGGTGTCTATTGGTTTCATAAAATTAGAAATTTACCTCGACTACCTTCATTATTTTCCATACTAAAAACCATATAATCCCTCATTATCTTGAAATTTCCTCCACTTAACAATTTATGAGGTTCTTCCTTGGGTTATTTATCAATTATATATTTTACTTGGTGGATATGATCAAGGATTTAGATGAAATGATCTCTTAGATTCAAATATATGTTTCTTAAGACTACTATTTCTTCTCCATTGGTGAAGTTGGTTTCTCTATAAATTGGTTACATCTCATGATTTATATTTTGTTTCTATAAAATCATTTGGTTTTGTTTATTATATCGGTTTATTTGATATCAAAGAGGATGGTTTTATGAAATATCCTCTGGGGTTACATGAAGAATTTGTTTTCATTTAGAATAGTTTTATCCACTTCATGTGTTTGATGAAATGCCTCAGAGATTTTTTACACTATATAATGAAATATTTATGAATAATTGGAGCCCTTTGTGCATTTTTCTCATTTATACCTTGTTTTTAGATTAAAGGATGTTTTTATGCCAATATTCATGGTGATTACTCTGACAAGTGGAATCAGTCACTAAAATAACCCTTAAATACCCCTTTTTATTTTTTATAATGATTGACCACTACTCTAGATTAATATAATAACTATTATGTGAATTTTTAATTTATTGAGGCTATATTGAATAGTATATCCATTGATAGGATTGAAAATAATTTTAGATATCTTGATTTTTTTTCAACTACCTTTGAGTTTTAGGCAATTCAACATACTTATAACTAGTTTTTAGTGAAATTTAGATGATCATTTTATAAAAAAATTATATAAAATAGAATCTTGAGATTCAAGTCCTTCCCTTGATGATGTTTTGACTAAAAAATTATATAAATTACTAATGATATTGAGAACAAAAAATTTTATTATCTCAAGATTCATATTCGATCCCTTTTAAAAATTCTACTACTAAAACTAAAAAACATTCCATTTTATGATCACATAGAGAAATATAGTTTTGGTTTAATCATCAACGTGACAATTTCACCATTTAAAAGAACCACATCTTTTAAGGATATCAATGGAAATGGGGCTAGAGAGATTTTAATTTTTTTCATTGTCGACTCATATTGAAAAATGACACCAGCGATGGTTAAAGATAATTGTAGTTACCATTGGCCATGGATAATAAAACACAATCCTAAAAACCCAAAATCTCAACCAATAAATGATTACCCACTCATCAATAAGTTACCTAATATATGGTTATATTCTATGTTGGTACTTCAACCTCTTGGAAAATTTATAGATAAATCAGTACATGATTACTGGGTCCGTCAGTGTTATTAAAATTATGAGAAACAATTAATGGATGATGTGTTTATTGAAATAACCAATACCTTACTATTACTATTCTAAAAACATGAATATATTTTCTCCATCTTGATCAGAAAAAAAATTTTAGTGTCTAATTCATGTGACAAACAACATGGGGAAGTCGATCAATCTCTAGGATATGTATAAGACTATCTGCATTCCAATACTCAGTGGTATATATAACTAGCTCCTCCCAACATCCATTATTTGAGATAATGTTATATAAGCCCCATTTATAGAAAATATATTTCTATTGGAATATCAATAAAAATTAATGATATTATCAATCATTTCCTAAACATTACCTTAAATAAATTATTAAAAAAATTCCTAAACAAATATGGTTTGATGTTAGTTTTGAAAGGGCCAGAAAATTTTCTAACCTCATAAACTTAGGATATTAAGGGATATTATTAGAAAACACTATATAAGTCTTTTATATAGAATATATATAGTCATTATTGTTAAAAGTAACTAAATTTCATTTAATTTTTTGGTTTTTAGTGATTGTATTTTGGGGTTGGCTATAGTTTTTGAGGTATCCTCACATTGGTGTCAAAAGAGGCACATTTGTAATGGCCATATAATTTTCATGAAGGGTGTATATAATCTATTAAATCTAAGTATTATCCAAGATATATATGATATTATATAAAAATTTCAATGGAAGGCTTCGTATTAGATGAATAGTCTAATCAAGATTGTATATTTTTTAGTGGTATGGTACCTATGGGGGATATAAATTATAGAATTTTATCTTCATCTCTCATTTCATGACTGTTATATTATTTTTGAACTTATAAGTTATGCATCTAAATCATATTCCTTTAAATTGTATTATCATTTTTATAGAAAACTATTTTAAATTTATGTTTGTCACATCTAAAATTCCAACAAAGTAATAACTAACAACACTAGTTACACTAAAACTGAGTATTCTTAAATGATTTAATTCTAGGATAGTGTACACATATAATAGATTTATCGAATCATCATATGAAACCACAATTCTCGATACCAGATTATATGTAAATTTCAATTTATATTTGTTGTAAATTTTTCACTATACATCACATTATTCACAAATAATAATCCATAAGTCAATTTCTCATTTTGGTTAGTACTGCATCATGAGGATATGCATGCCCATGAAATTCTACCATTAAATTATTTTATTGTATTATACCCCAAGTGTCACCACACATATATTAAGTATTATTTAGGAACAATATTAATGAAAATTGGAATCCATATATTTAATATTCCAATATATGAAATATTTATACTAAAATAATTGTAGAAAATGGATATATAAGAGGGAACAACTAATTTAGCAGTCTTCCCTACATTATTTTATAAAGAGGTAACATAAAATTTGGGAGTGATTTGTTTTCAAACTGATGATGATAAACATGATTAAGGTGTTATATATTCTTGATATACTTTTATTTAGTAAAAATCATATTGTCTCACATGGAAATATTCATTACCTATATTTTTGTGATAACACCAACTATTCCACTATAGAAAATACAACCTAAAAATATTGATATAGGAACTGGAATTAGTCACCTACTATCTATTAAAGATATGGATTCCATTATGTCAATGATAGGTAAATTTTTTATATAATTTAAAACATTTCTGATTATGATATAGTTTTATAGGATGTGGTATACATTTTCCACAATGATTCTATAAAAAATAGTTTGCAAGTCACTGGGTATTTCTAAAATCTTATACCCATTTTACTAAAACCTTCTTTCATAAATTATAAGAATGGTTTCCCATATAAAATCATTATGTAAAATAGTTCTAGTTGTTTCAATTATTGTGAACCTTGTTAAATTATTGAAATATTCACATTATTTAAGGGAAATTGGTGGCTCTTTGGACATATCTACTCCATGTAAAATCATGAAAATGATATATTAAAATATTTAATATTATTATATAAGATATACCTGTGAAATGGGAGGAGGAAATTTAATTCAAAATCAATTTTTTATACTAATATTACCATTATTGAACTACCATGTAAATATTTTTTGATTATTGAGATAATGGTTGAAAATGAGTCAATTAGATTTGAGAGAATTAAAAAACTTGATGTGTGAAAATAGTGATAAAGAAACTCTTTATGTAGTTTCAATAAAAAATATTATTTTGATAGAATATTGAAATATAGTTTATGGCTCATTAAAATATTTTCCAAATCTCTATCATTGTATACACCCACCTAGACATGCCAAAATGACCTTTACTAAACATTATGTGTCGTCAAACCAGTCCAATTCATCACATACTCTTATCACCCCCACTCACATTGTAAGGATTAATATCAAGTGCTACCGATATGAAAACCAATTTTTCTAATTTCCATCACAACCAATATTCATCGTGTTATACATTCACTAGAACTAAAAAATCATCAAAATACACAAAATTGTATTATACTCTCTTCATCCCCACCGTACATTATCACCACTGCATTAGTGAAAAACCATACCCCTTAATTACAATGTTTTACTCCACCATCCTTTATTGGTGGCCTATCAATTTTTGTTGTCTAGAGCATACTAGACCACGATTCTAACCAGTGAAACAAACAATATTTCATCTCTCCAGTCACATGACTCTACTATTGTACTACTATGAAGAAAAAATTTCTAAACACGTTAAAAAATACATTGGGTAATTCTACACATTGTTTCTATTATATTTGAATTATAGAGTAATAATAATCAACTAAAATAATATGGAGGTATCATATTTATGGGGAAATTAGAAAGTTATGATGTACTTTCACAGAAATTCATATTGGTACTAGTTGGGTCACTAAGATAAGAGGTGGTCAGATCATTGGCCATATGTTCTATGTATTTAAAATTCTAATTTTATGGAAAATAATAAATTAAAATACCAACAATAGTTTATTCACCATAAATTTAAACTAAATTTCTAAGTGTTATTTTATTTTATATTTTAGGGTAATGATAGTAAAATTAAATACATTATAATTAAACAATAATTATTTAAAACCTGGAATGATACTAATAATGATTGTTTGAAGTTTATACCTCTAGGGGACATCATCGCTTACCACTTCCTAAAGAGAATTATCTAGAACGTTGCCTAATAATTCACAAGAAAAAATAAGTATTAATGGGTGATAATCAATTAATTATAGAAAAATGGTCTCATGATAGGCTTGGATCTAATTTTCATTTAATATCACCAATAAATGAAATATTACTTCATGAGAAATGTTGTACAAATATATTTTAAATATTAGGAATCTTATTATTATCATTGTTTCTCAATAAAATCCATTACATGTGATGTTATCTTTAATTATTCAAGTAATTTAATATATTTAAAACAATAAAAAAATTTGGATTCATGCCAAACATCCAAAAAATAAATATATTTTATTTCAAGATTAATCAAGTAGTAAAAATATTTATCTATAGTTATTTATTAGGTGAAAATTTATGTTTCCCCCTAGAGTGTGTAATTACTAAAATAATCATGGCACTCCATGAAGTATAGAAATTGAAATTTAAATCCTTTGTTTTCTTATTTAATTATGTGTTACGATAATTTAAAACCCCTAAAAAGTGTTATATTCCCTCCAAAGTAAGAAATTATAAATACCAAAATTTTCTAATATAGGCCACTTATGCCAAAGTTGGAAAACCATGGATTATATTTTGAATGTATAATATTATAAATTATCTATTTAGTGTTTGGAACATTAAATAGGACATAAAATATAGTGAAATATATTATTTTAATAATTGTTTTACTGTTTTATAAGAGGAATGGTCACGCTAATATTCATAATAATGATTAGGGAAATTAATTATTTATTTAACTATATAAGAGTTATATAATATATAATTTACATGACCTGTATCCTAAATATAAATTCAATTACCAAAACACTAAACAAGCCTCAAATATGTGTTAAATATGAATCTTTTTCAACTAATAAAAAAATACAAATATCGGGTTGTTATTTTAGTAGGAGTGTTTCCAATAAAATTCCTAATTAAATAATTTGAAAATATGATTCCAATATAAAAAATAAAAAAAATAGATTAAAATATAAATACATAAAATATTAATCATATTTTTTAGCTCAAAACTATAAAGTTAAAATCAAAATTATAGAACGTTTATGAATAATATATAAACATGGTAATTTTTCTAGATAAAGTATATAGTTTCTATATATTACCGAAACAAATTCTTAAACATTATATCCTATCGATATTTAATAATATGAAAAGTAATATTATTATAAATAAATAATTTTCCTACTATATCACCACATGTGTCAGTTTTCAATAAACTAATGTTGTATAAGAAACAAGAAACTATGGATACATATATTATTACTTATAACCTAAACATTATATATATATGAAAAGAAATGAATGAATGTTATATGGTTTCCAAGGTGATATTTTAAAATAAGAAAAAAAATTGGGTATATATTTATATTCATTTTATTATATGATTTTTTTCATAAAGGATAAAAAGGTACTAGGTCCACTTCACAAACTAGATCATGATATAATAAATCATCATAAATTAAGTTTGTAAATCGTAATTCAAAAGGATTTCATGGGTCCATGATCAAGTAACCTGATGATTATGTAAATAAATATGAGAGAAAAATTAATATAAAGAAAAATTAAATCATAGGAGATTCTAAAATAGAACTAACTTATTTAAAGTTGAATGCAGATTTTACGAGTGAGGGGAAATGTTTTCATTATTAGTATAAAATAAATTGGAAAGAGAACCACCCAAAATACTACATGGAGTAGTGATTGTTCAATAAGGATTCTACATCATTTATTTACAATATATAAATTCATTATGTTATTTCATATGGTTATAAGAAAATAATTACATAATATGGAATTCCATAAATCAAAAAATGAGAATGGATTGAAAAAGTTTCAACTGTTATTTATTATAATGAAATATGAATTTATACAATAGTTCTTGGAAATGTATAAATATATTTATCAATTTGGATTAGATATTATCAAATTTTAAGATATGAATTTCATATTTTGTATCATAAATTAGATATATAATGTATATTGTGTAAGAAAAGATTTTATTAATTGGTAAATGATATGATTGATAGGTGATACACATGATTTGTTATATTATCAATTTCATAAAAAACTAGAAAAACTGTATCTTATTTATTATCCATGGAGGTATTAAAAAAGTTACATGATCATAATAAAAAAATATTTTATAAATATATTTATAAAAATGGGAAGAAATTTCCAATATTAAATATTTATTTCAGATTTTTAATATTGATATATGTGAATTGTGAAATAATATTGTGACATGAGATTTGATGTTGAATTGTTTTCATAGAAATCCTTTAAAATTAAATAATAGTTATTTCCTTTGATGTGTAAAATTTTGGTATCTTATACTATTATATTTTGAGAAAATGTATGTTTTTTTAAAATAGTGGTAGTTAATATTGATCTTAAATAATTTTCTACATAAAAAATCAATATTATAAAAATATTATTTTCAAATATCGAATTTAAATCTAAATTGAAAGTAAATATTTATATCCTAAATAGTTGTGAAGAATAAGGGAATAAAATTGTCATGTAATATTTCAATATAAGAGTTACATTTTTTCTTATTTACATAGATATAAAAAATGTCTATTTTTACCCCTTTTTAGAAAATCGTTATGTGTTTGACTTTTAAAACAATAAAAATTAAAATACATCATATTATTGGATATTATTATGTAATTATATTTGGATAGAGTGAATCAAATATTAAACATAGGGATTGAGAATAATAATCATATAATTATATAAATATTCTTCCATAAATTATTTTTTCTCCATAATTTGTTTAATGGGATATAAAAATTCTCAAATGATTACAAGTTGGTTTGACAGTTGACTATATGATGATGTAAAAAATGTGACATAGTTATGTAACATTAAAAAAAATTAAAAACATTTATGTATTTTAAGAAAAGATATTTTGTGACACTAACTTTTATGTGGGTGTGTATTTAAGGATATTCTAAATTTATTTCAATGAATATAAATTTTTCTTTCAATACAATTTCATATACACATTATCCTTCTTTGTTGTTTTTTATATTTTTAAGATGATAATGGATTTATAAATAATTACTTAATGATAAATATATAATTTATCCTTTTTTACATATCATGATATAATTCCATGGGTTGTAATGACATTTAATGTGAGTAGAGCTTCACATGGATATATATAGTATACTCACGAGACACATGTTTTACGTGTTTTTTTTATTTAATCACCTGAGTACATCATACAAAATTTCATATAAATAATTATTGATATTCTTGGTGTGGATGTTTCATATTAAACACTATTTCACAATGACAATAGGGTGGCATGAACTTGAAACCTCATACTTTGATACCTTTATCATGTCATCCCTGAGTCTGGACTAATCATCGGTGGTTTGATGTCTTTATTATCTTGTTGTAGGATTTTCTTAAACAATAGGGGATTTCCCCCCTTATATAGAATAGTAATTACAATTGGGACCTAAATAGATTACTATTTTGAAGGTTTATATGAGAAGATACAACCATTAAATTGTTACATATTAAATCATTGTACAAAAATATTCATTAAATAAAAAAAATCAAACCATAGAACCTATAAGTTTAGTATATTTAATGATCAACTGCATGTTCTTCTTATTATATAATAATTCTTTAAAATTTTCCAAAAAAAAATATCTAAACATATTATCCTTCTAGAAACATCACATATATTACACCTCTTTTTTTCAAGAGAAATCAAAACATAATAAAATAGTGAGATTAAATTCTCAATATGGGTAAACATAATAGATAACAATCAAAAATCATAAGTGATCATAAGAAAAACATGTTGGTATGAGAACACAATCAATATACATGAATGTAACATAATGAGACCATACTCGATAAAAACTATGATCATAAATCATGAAGCATGATATATGTTTTCTAATATAATAAGTGAAATGAGGCAAAGGAATGTGGAATTAAGAGACAATTTTCATTAGAAATTGAATGTTAACATGGGAATGTTGTATAAAATAGTGTTTCAAAATATTAATGTGGCACAAAAATAAGAAAATAATATAATTTTTTATGTAAAATCCCAATTCTATATTCAATCATTATATATTTTATAGATTCCTATAGTGTAATTTTTACAATCCTCAATCCCATAAACATAGTCAATTGGTTCACATAGTGGGTTGGGTTCACTCTCTAGGACCTTATATTTCATATCATGAGATATAAATATATACGTAATACATTGGAGGAATATATAATTTTGGGACCACCAATCACATAATTAAAACCATACATATATGTGCCATATAAACATGAAAACTCTTATAATTCCATCAAAACATAATTAACCTGTGATAATGAAATGGGGTTCATTGAAATCATCATAAGGCATAAAAATTGAATCAAACATAGAAAGATATAGGGTGATTCTATTAAAACATATCCCTAAATAAACCTAAATAACAATAATGGAAATTTACAAACATAAAAAACATTATAAGACCAGTGAAAATTCATATTGAAAAATAAGAATAAATATTGTTCACTTTTTGATAACTTTTGTTTTATTAGTGAATAATTTATAAAACAGTGAGAAAAACATTATAATTTGAAAACAAAACATGTAAGGATAGATATGAAGATTCATAAATATAATCAATAAAATAGTGGTAGAATACAGTTATGTGGAATATGTTAAAAAAATTCCTTTAACACTTTTGTAAAAAAAGAATAAGTCAATAATCAATGTCCCCTATGGAAAATGTTAAATGAACATTCTATGAAATAATTTATAAGAAAATTAAATGTTAATATAAAATTACATCAATAAATCATATAATTATAGAAAATCAAATCTATAAAACAATATATAGAATATTGACATGTAGGGGAAATATTTATTACTATAAATATGAGATAAGTACAACTCTAATTATATGAATCCTTTTGATTAATTTGTAACCCGAAGGGAGGTGAAAGGGTACGAATACAGGGAAAAAAATAAGTGAAGAAAAATATATAGGTATTTATAAGGAAAAACTAATAATTTCCTGAAATAATTATTCATACATTGGAAATATAAATTTTAAAGTGATATTAGAAAATAAATCCTTAACATGGATACCGGTTTGGTTGAACATGATCAATCATCCTGAATAATATAATTAATTATAATTAATACTTACATAATAAGTTTTTTCAATTATATTTCATTTATTGTTATTATTTATTTTTAAATTATTTATTATGACATTATTCTCATGTTCATCATTTTCAGGATATCTGTTTCTTGATTCCAAGGTCGCATCGGTCTGCTAATAATGATGGGTGTTCTTTAAAATTGAGTCCAAAAATCCAGAAGTGTGATTATATAATCTTCATGTCATTAAAAAAGTTTTAAATGGTTCAAAATATCCATAATTGTTTTGATATCTTCATGGTTAATTGCATATAAATGTAATGTTTTAATGGTTTTTTCATTTAGGAATTTTTATAAACCATTATGACTATAATTTAATTTAATTTATTTCATGAATATTTTCCAATTATAGAATTTAAATGATTTTATAATATCATTATTTAGTAAACTAATTTATTTTAGATTTCTAAATATAATCATCCATGAAGGTGATAATATTTATTTAAAATAATTAATTTATAAGAATTTACATCAACCATAAATGGATGTTTGGTTATGAAAAAAAAATTGTCATTATGGATTCAAAATTAATATTATTATACCCTAGTATCATATATATTATAGAATTTAACATGGAAATATGGTCTACTAGGAATAATAATATTATTTAAAGGAATCAAAATAAAAATGAGTGATTTGGAATTTTTACCTTATTGGAAGGAATCCATTTAAAATTTAATTATTACTCTTAAGGGAGTCATTTTGAGGAGTAAAGAACGTAAAAAATTTGGAAAATATGTTTGAGGAGGTATTTGGAAGATTTTATATATGACCAGAAGCTTATGGTGTGAGGATATGTATGGTGGTGAAAGGTGGGACTTCTAAGAGGAAGATGGAGTGTAGTAGAATAAACAATTACAATAAAATATTACATCCTTTAATAGAGATGAAGATAATCATTCAACAGTAAGGGTAATATTATTTAATAGTTAATTGGTTATTATAAACCTCATATAACATTATAAATAACAAAAATTCCTTTATATACACTATTACAAAATATGATACTTATAAGTCATTTTTATATCCAACTCAGCATTTTATTTTTTTGAAATATATAAAAAATTCACCCAAATAATGATCTTATGCTACTGTAGAATAAACTTAATCCCATTTTATCAATTTAATCTATAAATTTGTGAATTTTAATTATTAAATGTAAACATAAAATTTATAAAAAAATTATATAAACATCTTTTCAATATTAACTGATTTCAAACTTCTTTCTTACCAATAACAGATCAATTTATGGATTATTAATCTCTTTTTTTATATACATATAAAATATATTTTCAATGTTGGATTAATATATTTTCAATATTATATGATTTGAAACTTCTTTCTTACCAATAAATAATGAATTTAAAAATTATTATTCACCTTATAATTCCAATTTCATAATCCAAGTATGAGAAAATTTATCATTTAAAAAAATATCATGTATAATAAAAATATGACTTGTAAATAAAACATATTTCTGTCAATATGAATCACTAACTTTTTCTTATTTATAATTATATTATGATTTTTGGGATGGTTCATTACTTATTTTTCTAATCATTTCTATAATTTTACTGATATAATTTACATAAATGATAAAAAAAATTAAGACATTAAAAATATCATTTAATTAATCGATATTTTCAAAATGAATTAATATATGTTTTACATTAATTAATTTTGATATAATATATGTGTATAACATTATTTACTTCCTAAAATAATATAATCAATATTCTTATTACATACGTGTATACCCTATTACATTCCCAATATTTTTCATTCATTCAATAATTATAAACAGGGGTATGATCATCAAGGAAAATCATGAGGATTAATATTTCATTTTTATGGAATTTTATTTAGTTCTGGTACTATTCCAAATATATTTATCTTAATAATGTTTGATAATAAATTTTCATAATGTATTAATTTTGATAAAACATTTTAATGTTTTATTTTCATGAAAAATATCATTATTCATTTTGGCTTCATTTTTGTGAGTGAAATAAGTTATTCAAAACATTAATATTATAGGGTGTTATAGTGTGTCCATACTTATTTGAGTTAAAGGTCATTTTATTTTCTATTTGGATAATTGGAATACATAGTATTCATTTCTTTTAGTTAGTATTTACTTAAATATTCAATAATTAATAAGTTTTCTTATAGGCGATTGACATGTTTCATGTCAAATGGATGGAGTTAATGTATTATAAATAGTAATTGAATGATTATATATATTATATAAATATTCATATGGTGGAGTCATGTATCGTGATACATGTGTTAGAAAGATATTACATTCCATAACTTTATTTCGCGGGTATAAAATAAACTATGATATAGATTACTTTTTTTATTATAGATACAAATTAATAATTTATAATCACTAATACCATTAAAAATTCCCATTGGGTCGTAGAAAAATCATTGTTGAAGATGATTTCATTTCATATAAATTTATTTCCCTAAAACTAAGAGATTTTATATGTTTATATGACAACATATCCCAAACAATTAAGTTCAATATAAAATATTCATGGGTATAGTTTCATAAATTATTAGATATGATGTAACATAGTGTGATATATATATATATATATAATTCAATAGGATTTACCAGAAAAGCTCATCCAGGGGATAACCCCCTGACTATTTATTAAAGTAAATGAAAAGTACAGTAGAAAAGCATCAAAAGTCAAAAAGAAAGGAACTTACATGTCACAAAACCCATACCCATCTCCATAACCCACCTCCAATATGGCCGTTTCCTATTCCGAGCTTTCCTAATGCCTCAGAACCTTAGCATATTTCCTTCGCAGATTCATCCGCTCCAAGGATAAGAGCTCCTCGTTGCCACCAGAGGACCTAGTGACTAACGACTTTGGAAAATATGAGTAATATTTCTTTGACTGGCATCGCGGAGGAGCAATCAAGACTTCTTGAGCCCCACTCACCTTCGTCGTCCCACCTTGGACCACATCACTAAAAAAAGTCTTGATCGTACCTCCATAATTTTCTTGATCACTCTCATAGCAATCCCCCCACTTTCCATGGATAAGAACCTGCTGAAAGTTATCATTCCCTCCATGACACTGCTGGAATTGACTGTTGGTGTCAATCACAGCAAGGCATCGTAGCTGTTCCGGGGACTCCGGATGAACTAAAGTCCCTTGAAGCACATCATTTGACCCATTTCCTCCCTCCTGTGAAAGAGCCTGATGATGCATCTCAATCATGTAAGTTCCCTCCTCTACCAGCTCCTTTTCCAACTCCTGGAACTGATTGGAAGTAGCAACTGTGAAGCCCACCTCCCCATAAATCACAACCCTTCCTTGCACCCCATTACTAACATCTGAAACCTCCATAGTATCACTGCCTCTTCCAGCATCATCCAGCCTTCCATTTACCACAATCACTACTTCCTTGCACCAATTGCTAGCCTTTTCAGTAGGTATAGACACACACACCTCATGCTGCAACTCCCTCCCAACAATGTTTGCACCTGCAGTACCTCCCCCTTCACTAGAACTAGAAGCCTCCTTGGTATTAGCATGAAGCACCCCATCACCCAATTGCAGGTCATGTTGAAGCCTTCTGAACACAGCAGACACATCAGGATTCGAAGGGGCCTTTGCACAGCTCTTCAAAGGCGCTGAAGACTGATTCTTCTCCTCAGTTCCAGAGGCCACACCCCCAGCAGACACCAATCTCATCCTGGAGGAATCGTCCACCCTCTCCTTCCAGTTATAGGACCTTCTGTGTAGCACCTCAGAGCGACAGTTTGACGCCATATGCCCCAGACGACAGCAGGTGTTACAGTATCCTACCCAAGATTCAAAAATCACGGGTTGCCTCCATCTGAACTCCTCACCAACAGTGATCTATACCCAATTGACCACAGGCCTTGCAACATCCACCTCCACACTAAGTCGAGGATTCACCGGATGAATTACGGTGGACGTAAAAACATCCGAACAGAGAAAGCACCCCACCATATTACCTATCATGCGAATAATTGCAGGATTTTGAAACGGAAGAAGGGGTTGTGGAAGACTAACCCATGCCACAGTGGTTGACGGATCATGATTCATGTATAAATCAAACGACTAGCGAAGGAGGAAGAACCGGCATCCGTTGCATCTACGAGGAGAACTGGACCAGGCACGGATCAAATCATCCTCCAAGGAAACGTGAATCATGAATTGGTGACGATCGAGAAGCCCAACAACAGAGCGCTCTTGCAAATCCCACTTTCCAAATATGAAACGGTCGAAATCATCGACCGGGGGCCTTCTCCGATCAAAGCGTTCTACCGGTGTTAAATCTAAGTGACTCGAAGCTTCAAAGAACTCGAATGAAGAGATCAGTATCTGAGGATCACCATGATGAAGATCAGAAACTTTTGGGCATAAAGAAATCGTCGGGAAATCCGGAAGTTATCTAGGGTTTGAGAAAGGAATGAAAGGCTTCTGCGGTGTTGCAGGCTGTGAGACCAGGTCCTTCGCCTCCCTCCCGCCTTCTGGAAGGGGAGGGAAGTCATCCTCGAGCTTCATCTAGGGTTTCAGAGAATTCCATTTCCATGTTGCAGGTTTCCGCGAGTCTCCGTCGCCGTCTTCACGATTCTCCATCAAAGAAAGTTCAATAGGATTTATTATGGAAGGACATTTTGTATTCTTGTGCACTAAATATCATATTAGAATTTGTGATATGGGTCATATTGATATATTTTATATAGAGGCTATGTTATATAATTTAGTTTTATATATTAAAATTATATACATGAAGATGAAATAAATATTTGATATATTATAATATTTTCACTATATCCCTATATGAGATGTCAATTTCTGGTTTTAATATACTAATAGGATGTTTAAATTTGTTGTTATATTCTATAAAAAATGTTTAATTATTAATAATTTGTGTTTGGTTTTATTTTATTAAAAATATATTCCTTGTGAGTATTTTAATGTATGAATAATTTGTTTAATTTTGGTTCATTTACATAGCCATGGGATAATCCATGAGTACCTATGCATAGGGGATCAATAAAAAAAGAAATGTGTGTGTGTGTGACTATTGGTGTATAAACACAAAAAGGTTGATTCTATTCCATTTACGTGTTCCTTTAACCATATAGTACTAGTATATTATATGGTTGAGATAAATAATTTCAATTGTTTTATAAATTCACATACCCATAGAATTAATTCAAGAGAAGATTCCATTGGTTATCACTTAGAGATCTTCATAATCAGTTATATGGAGAATAAGGTTTTACAGTTTCTATTTTTTATATATTTTTTATTAATTCAACTAAATCTCTCATGGGATGGTAATTTAGTATTGATTTTATGTAATATTTTTATAGTATTAATATATGATTTATTTTAAAATAATTAAATAATTTCTTTTAAATAATTGTAAATTGGTAAAATTAGTTAGCAATGGTTTATAATTAGGAAAATGAATTTTATTATATGGGTTCTATTATGGAAACTTATAAATGCATTTAAGATATATATTTTATTTGGATCCATGTTATATTGAGGTATATTTATTGTTTATGATATTTCTCTAGAAGAGTATTAGGGATTAATTATAAAATTTTTTAACTATTGTAAGGTTAATATGGTTGAAACATTGTTTATAATGTTATGGAAGGATTTATTTTCATAGTTTATAAACTATATAGAGTGAGAAAGTTTATTTTCATTATTTTATGGTTAAGTACACGATTATAAAATAATGTAACCAAATCAATTATTTATTTTTTATTATTTTTCATATTTCTTTACATACCATAATTTGTAAATCGGTAATTAGACATCTTTGATGATGAATAATTATTTCGATGGTATTTTATGACTTTTGAATGTTAAATATGTAAAAAGAGAATAATTAATTCTGGGTTTTTTCCTTATTGTGAGTAAGTGGTTATTTTCTTATATGATAAGGTCCCTTTTCTTATTTATTATCCTCAAGTTTATGTTTTGATGTATGCGACCATCATATGACGAAGGGATTGGGTAAGAAAAAATAATAATTTTTTTGTTCATGCGTTGTATGGATGAAAGTGATATTTTATATATTCATATGGATTATGAATCCTTTAAATTTTCGATACCACTATGATGAAATAGTTATTTAGTTTCACTTGGAGAGAGTAGTGAAATACTCCTAGGGGATTGTAATATAAATGTAAATACCAATCATATGGAGGGATTATTCTTTTAGGGGGTTCATTTAGGTGTGTATATTATCATGATTTTCTTATTACACTAGTGGAGTTGGATTTTTAGCTATACTTAGTTAGGATCCAACAACATGGGAAAACATTAATATCATCCTATAAAAAATATTTCATTCTTTAATAGTGTTCATACATGATTGTTATTAAATTTATTAATTGAGAAATTGTACTTTTTTTGTTTTTAAAGTAATCATTTCAATTGTTATTTGGAGTTACAAATTATTGGTAACTATTATTTCTGATGATATTATCATACAGCTCAATAATTTTGAGATTTTATGGTATTTTATATATAGATTTTGGTTTTTGGGATCGACATTATGATGATGATTATGGGTGGGTATCTAAGGGGTGATCGATCTTGGATGAGATTATGATGGACTTTCTGTATTAGTGGCATGTTGTTTCATTTATACTCAAATTTTCTAATTTTAATCATGTTATATTTGGGATAGGATTTGTCTCACCCACAAGAATTGTACAAGAATCCATATTTATCAAATTTGATAAATGTACTTAAGTATGGAGGGAAAATCATATTTAGTAATTTTAGCTCACCCTTACTTATATACATATGGTAGATTCTACTTGTATATGACTAGATCATATTTTATATAAAAATTCCGGAAGATACTCCAAGAGAAAATTCATTTCTCAAGAAAAGTAGTTTCATAGAGGTTAAGGGTTTGATAAGTTATTTCCATGTTGGTTCAAAATTTATTTTTTATTTTATATATGTTTTTCTTGGGGAATTGATTATATTTATTATTTTGATTGATTTTAGTTTTTTATTATGACTATATACATTACACCAAACATCCAATTGCGACCCTGATTGTAATTTATTTACAACTCATTATGTCACACATTAAGATAACAATGAAATGTTTTAGGAAAATAATTTCGTGAAATAATCTATTCATATAATAAGGGATTATTTTCCCCAGTTTTATAAAACATCCCTCACTATTAGTTGGTATTTTCAAGAATATGAATAGAAATTCATGATGTCTATAATTATCTAGCATAGAACTAGAAATATCTCAATCAAGGTTGTTTATAAATGGTATGACAATGAGTTTTATTTTTGAGAATAGTTAACTAGTGGTGAATATAGGTCATCATAAAATTGGGGGTATAATTCATGTATGTTTTACCATGATGGTAGAATTGGAATCCTAATTTACTAAAGAAGATCAATTATTTCAATTAGAAACATTTGGTTTAGTGAGGATGGAATGTATATTCCAATTTATATATGGAAACAAACTCAATATCAAGTCACATTTATAGGTAAAGAAACATTTTTTATTCAATAATATATTATTTATTTTCAAGTTCATATACAGGAGGTGAATTTTATATATGTGCTTATATTTTTTTATAGGATGGTTTATTATATTGAGAAAAAATTAATGTTTCTGGTATTCAGAGAAAATTCTATTTTAAGTAATATAAATTTAAAATTAATGCGTGAGTTAACCATTCTAGAAAATAGTATTTTTATGTGGGTGTAAAATTTATGATGGAAGGATTTTAAAATAATATTATACGGGAATAGAATATTAGTGTGATTTTTTATGAAATGTATTTGTTAAAATTTGGGGATTAGAATAACATTTATAAATGGAATTTTTTAAGGATGTAAAAAAAATAAATTAATATTTATATGAGGCATTTTAAAATTAGGGTATATTGATTTTAAATACTAAGGATGTTATATTCTGATAAAAACGCATTGGATTCCATGGTAAATTTTTTAAAACCTATTTAGATTGTTTTTTGTTATGTTCTGAATTATATGAACTAGTTTAAATATTTTTTATGGTAGTTAGTTAAATTTTCGAAATTTATTTTAGATGGGAATTATTTCAATGAATATTTTGATTTCAAAAAAATCATTTGGGTCAGGTAATGTTTTTATTTTTACTATTTTTCATCTTGAAAAGGTATTTGAATGCATAAATAGATATTAAAATTTATAATATGAATAGGATCGATTGGTATGATAAAATAAATGACATGGGTTATGATTTTTTTAGGTAGAACAAGTTTTATGGGGAGAAGAATTGTAATACCCAAAAATTTAGAAATTTAATTAAATTGAGTTTTTTAATTCAAGTTGAATTAAATTAAAGAAATCGAGGGAGATTGTTTCTCCTCTTCCAAAAATATGAATTGTAATTCTGGTATATTTTAATGTTTTATACATCATATAATTAAACATTGATTGTTAATAAGCGAGGTTGTGGAAAATAAATGTCAGGGAAAAATGATGTTGAATATGGATATTTCAGTTCATTCACAGTTAGGAATCATTATATAAAAAACACGAAATGTGTAAAATAAATCATTTTAAGTGGACCCCCCCCCCCCAATTAATATATATTATGTATCAACCCCACTGTTTCATTTTAGGTATATAAATAATAATTTCTGTTAAGTAATTTCATTTTAGACATTTTTTGAACTTTTTCGTTGTTTCACAGTCTACACATGTCTGATGAACCATGAGAGGTAACCATTATGTCTTAAATGTATTAAAATAGTGTATGGTGCATACATGATTCATGGTCTGGAAATTCATGAAATTTAACCATGAATCCCTAGTTCATCACCCTAATTTTCTAAATTTTTTATTCCCAACATCCTAAGACATAACATAATTTACTGTTGGATTTTCATTTTATTGTTTTCTTGTATTATACTTGTTCATGAAAATAATTGATTGTTTTTTAGATATTTATCTTATGTTTATTAATAAAATATATGTGTTTATAACACCATGAATTGTTTTTAGATAAAAATAATATTACATAAAAAAAGTATTCATGTTATGTTTTCTGTAGGATGGATTCAATATATTGATTTTGTAATTTAGTTAAGTAATATATTAAAAATTATATTACATTAATAAATTTTGAGGCCTCAACAATATTAAATTTAAATTATAATTTTAATAATTTTGTTATTGATATTTATTGAAACATAAAAAGGGGATAACCAATCATTCCCACATCTCATTCATGTGACTCCACCCAAGTTATGGATTCCCCATCAAATATTTTTATTTGTCTCTTAGGGATTCCCGTATAAATTTCCATATGAATTGAAGGTATGACATATCCTATTACTCTTACTTCACTTATTCTTCCTCTTAAACTTATCTCCCAATTATCATTTCATCTATAATTCAATGTTTATAGGGGTTTGGAGGTTTCACCATGTCATAGGAAAAATCCTAAAAATAATAGGTTTTTGGCCTTCAAGAGTAAGAGTGTACCTCTACATGTATTCCAATCCAAATTAGAGAATACAGATTTTTCTTATGGACAGATAATAAGTTTTTTCACTTACATGTATTTTACATATAATATTTTTTTATTTTTTTTATGTTTATAAGATTATTTTGAAAGTTTTTGAGGCCATAAAGGATCATGTTATGAATGTATTGGCCACTGATAGTTATTAAAGTGTCCCTAAATGTAGGTAAATCTATGTATTTTAACTTTTTTTTAAAGTCATTATTTTCTTGTGGTTCTAAAATTTATTTAAGTATAATGAATGAGGTTTTGAATATTATGTGGATGGATTTATTTTACAAGATTGTTATGACCCAACCCATATTGGGTCTTGAGTCGTGACTAAACCAAGCTCGCCTCCATATTCATGGGGAAGGAGACTATTGTTGAAGGCATAAATATGTTTGGGAGGCCTTTACCTAAAAACTAGTACACACACACAACAAAATCAATACAGAAGTATACAGGGAAAGAAGAAAAAATAAAAAACCACTATAGATCAAACCAATCATTGATAAACCTCTATAAAGTAAAAAAAATTATTATATCTTAAACTAAACATCATAGGGGAAAAATAAAAGTCCTACCAGAAATGTTTCCCATCCTAAAAGAAAACAAAAAAGTAAACATTTGAAGTGGTAATGTCTCTTGATTCCCAAGCTACAAGAACTGTATCATGTCCATGAACCTAGTATCCTTAAGATCCTCTGAATTAATGGTCGAATATTCCATCATCTGAAAAAGAGACGACACATGGTTGAAAATCCCATACAGGGTGAGTATATACATTCCCATTAGAACTCTACAAAAGGTGTGAATTGGGGAGCAGTAAGAGATACAATGGAAGGGGATGAAAGTAGATATAACAGGGTAAAAAGAAAGATTATAGCTCAACCCAACAATGAGTGAAAGTAATATTGTCTAAGAACAATGGGATTTTCATGGTTAGTAGATGAACTACCCATCAAGTCTTTACCACCTATATTAGGAGAGTAGACTCATCCAACCATGAAAAGATAGAAACATAAAGGATGAAGAATATCCCTTGAGTCTTCACCTCTCCATGAAGATGTGTAACCAAACCCAAGTAATGGGTCTAGAAGAAGGATATATATATTCTCAGTCAAAAAAGCCCAACCAAAATAGTAAGTGGATCTCCATCTCACAGCTTATCCGGAGAATAATAGTATCAAGAAGTTCCAAAAGTAAATCATTGATTCCCATCATCCCCTAAATATTCCCTAAACACACAAGTATAAGGAACTCATTCACCACACATTTATACTAACCACTTTGGGCGGCACTCAGACACACGCATAATTTTATGTCATGTCACAAAAACACATCTCGATGGGGAAACAATCCATCTTCCTCATGAGTCCAAATCCATGTCAAACCACATCCTATCAATGTTCAGCATAGTAGAGGGGACCAAATTTATATGTGAGGAACCAATGCCCTTTTATGATAGAAGTTTACTACTTAGGTTATCATGGAGGAACTCCACTACCCAGCTCAGCTGGAGGGTAACACCTGGGAGAAATCTTTAGGGAACTCCACTACCCAACCCTACTATAAGGTAACCCCTGAAAAAGTCATCGAGGGACTCCACTATCCTTCCCTGGTAGAGGTTAATGTCAGGAAAGGTCATCAGGGAACTTTCTTGCCTAGCCCTGTTGGAGGGTAATTCCCGGAATGGTTATTGGGGAACTCCAATACCTAGCCCCATTGGAGGGTGATGCTTATAATTATTCAATGATTCAACATGATCTCTACCATCATAGTTTGTCACCCCATAATGTTCCAAGTTTATAAAATTTCACATCATATCTAAAAAACTAAAAATATGAGAACAATGATGTTCATTGTGAAAAAAGGGATAGGCTACGAATATTCCAAAATTTGAGTTCAAACAAAGGTGATATGGGACTTTGGAGTTACCAGAAAAGAACTAGGGGTGCACCATTTGTGAGGATACCCACTTGGGATGTATCCCTATATCACATCCTAGTTGTGTCCCTAGTAACTACATGGATCCCTATTTGTGCATCAGTACATTCCTGGTAGGTGGACTACAAGGCATGCCTATATAACACAGGACTGAGACCTGTCTCTATGGTCATGTACTTAGCACATGCCATAGAGCTGGTCATGTGATCCTTTAGACAACATACTTACACAGGAAATTGGTACATGGAATGTTAGGTTTGTAAAAACCATACCATCCTTACCAGTTTCCAAAACCCTTGTCTCCAACACAAAAAGGCTACACATCGTGTGTTCTTCATTGAACACGGAGTGTAGTTGGGAGTTTTTACCAAAACCTCATATCTAATCACTCTCTTTGAATCTTCTTGATTGTCTGTTTATTATACCTTGAATCTTTCTCAAAATTGAGGATCTTACTGAAAAATGATGATCTCAATCATTGCTCGTCATAAATCAACCACCAGAAATCGATGTGCATTTCATCATCCATTCTACACATAAATTCACATCTATTCATCTCAATATTCATTATTATACATTGGATAAATTATTATCTCCTTGCAAAGATCCTGAATATATTATCTTCTTGTCAAACTATTTTTGTTTAATCAATTCTCCATGAATTTTGCGGTCTCATTGAGCTCTGTACCACCGTAAAAATTCTAGTCAGGACCTCGGGGATGCAACCAGCGAAGAACATGAATAAATTAGGTATAAAATAACCAAAAAAAAATTTAAACATTATTTCCCAAGCATTCATTATGAATGATCTAGAAAGGATGTATCTGGGTTAGAACATTGATTAATCAAATTGAAATCTGATACATAGGCTCATGCAAAGGCCATAAAAGGGAATATATCAACGAAATAATAAATATACACTAAATTAATTAATTATAAAGACAAAAACCCAAATATAACAATTACTATGTCAGTTTTAGATTTATTTTTGATGAAGAACGCATCCTACAACTGTTTGAGAGGTGTTGCTGCATTCATTTCATCCTGATCAGCTCGATCCTGAAGATTTATCGTCATTAGAGATGATCATCCATAGTAAGGAGGAAGGATATCCCTCCGATGATTCTAGAAATTGTGAGATAATCCTGGAAAGGTTTTCCATATATATACTTTTATAACGTATCATTTTGAGATAAAATAAAATAATTACTAAATCACATAAATGCACTACCAATGAGGGAGGGGTCCCAACGTCCTACACCGACTCATTTTATGTCACATCTAGGGTAAACACCATGTTCTAGACTAAGCCAATGTATTAGATTTATGGTCTTATAAACTATTCAACATTTATCCCATTCTATTTATGAATCTAAGAACAAAAAATATAAAATATATTTAACAATTTTATAAAATTATTTCAGGGCTCGCTAGGACTTGATGTCGCAACCCATATCAGCACCTAGCTTAGGACATATATATTTAATTATTTCAATGTCTTAAGAGTAATATACTGGGTCTCCACATAATTCTACCCTTCAATTGTTTCTTCCCTGAAAAGAAAAACTGAAAAAACAATTTTTGATATTGAGACCACATCTAGCTCTCCTACTCACAGGAACTCTCCTCCATGTTTTTATGCTTCCACAATATGAAATCCAAGGGAATGGTCCACCCATGGAACGTCCTCTACTATTGAACCCCTATCACCATTAGGTGCTCCATAAATGTGGCTCTATCCATGATTTTTATCTCACCCCAGTCAATGACATGCATGGTTTCATGCATGTATTTCCTCATATGTGACAAGAGGAAAACATCATCCATCCACTCCAACTATGGGGATAGGGTGGGGCGGTAGGCGACCTCTCCAACCATCGGCATGATCTCAAATTGACCGATTAACCTCATTGATAGCTTTCATCCCCGAACGAGCCTCCACATTACTCTTCATGGGGATATTCTCAAGAAAAAATGATCTCCCCACTCTTAGTCCCTAATCTGATGATGGTGGTCTACATAGGACTTATGTCTGGTCTGGTCTATCCTCATCTTCTCCCGGATGACGTGGCCTTTTTTTAATTATCGCATTCACCATATATGGATCCACAACAAATGACTTACCAATCTTCGTCCAGCGCAAGTGTGACCTTGAAAGTCTCTCGAATAGGTCCTCAAAATGATCCATGCTGATGGTAGAGTGATAATTATTATTATACAAAAAATATACCAATTGTAGTTGATCCTCCCATCTTCGACCAAAGTCCAACCCGCAGTCCCTCAGTATATCCTCTATTACCGGCATAGTGCATTCTGTATGCTCATTATCCTGGGGGTGAAATGTTATACTAATCCACAATTGCGTGTTGAATTCCTCATACAGGTCACCCCAAAATCATTATGTAAACCTTGCATCACGATTAGAGACAATATTCAAGGGAACCTCATGAAGGTGAATGATCTCCCATATGTATAGCGTTCCCAAACACTCCACCGAACTCTGCTCCCTGATTGCAAGGAAGTGTGCCGACTTTTTGATTTTGTAAACAATCATGTAGATAGTGTCATAGACCTTCACTGTGTGTGGAAGCCCTATGAAATATTCTATGGATATGTGAGCCCACATCCACTCCAGGATCTCAAGATACTGCAACAAACCTTTAAGGACTTGGTTCTCAGCATTCACCTACTAATAAGTGAGGCACCGAGAGATGAACTCAACTATGCTTCATCTCATATCATACCACAACAATTGTTGTTGAATATATCTATAGATCATCTCCACATCGGGATGTGTAGCTAGGGAAAAGTGTGGAACTCTACAATCACCTCCTCCCACACCATGATGGGTACCATTGTTCACCCCTAGAAAAATATAAAGTGATTTACTCCTTTATAATGTCCATCTAGTGATTCACCTGTGGGAATATCATAATTTAAGACCTCATAATAAATTTATCCTAGATGAGACTCTATAACACGCTTGAGAAGATTATGAGTCAACACCATTGACTAAATAAAGTTCATACCCTTCTTCTCCAAAAGGGTCAGCTATAGGGAAGCTTAGTACTCTAAATATTCCTAATGAAAGTGAGCATGGGACTTCCTAATAAGGGAACCTATTACAACATTTTTCTTCTGTAAAGTATATTATATCTATAAGTCATAGTCCTATATGAACTCTAACCAATGTATCAATATTAGGTTCAGGTCTCTTTTAGTGAATACATACATGAGACTCTAGTGGTCTGAGTAAACCAAAAATTGATCCCCGGGAAGGTAGTGTCCCCTTATCCACTAGGAAAAGACTAATTCCTCCTGCCATAGGTCATGAGTTACATACTTCTTTTCATGGGTTATCAACTACCTCTAACTATATGTGATAACTTCTTATCATTAAATCAACCCGCATCTGAGCCGTTCTCCTAATTCATCACAATACACTACAAACTCAACGCCTTCCTCTGGTAGTCCCAACACTTGATTACTCATTATCCTCTACATCAAATCCTCAAAAGACCACTGAAACTACAAATAATAGGTAAACGAATGCCTTTTCTGTGTCATGAAGGTAAAATGGGATATGATTCTAGTTAATTATTCCAAAAATCACATGTAGTAACTTGTCAGGACAAGAAATCCTCGCACCTATGACACATTATTAGGTGACTCCCTGGAAAGCACTCTTTCATTATTTACTGGATCTATAGAAAACAAATGATCAGAAATGACATGTCATAGAATGTGAACCTCATGAATCCAAAACTGTCACTTTGACAGGATTGCCTAAATCTAGCTCTCTTAAAGAAAATTGAGGGCCATCCTCAAATGCTTCGCATGATCCTCCTCTATTGCAAAGTATACAGGTATTTATTCAATGAATATAATAATATTTTTTTCAAAGTATAGTTGTAAAACCTATTTCATCTGGTCCATAAACATGAGGGGGGAATTCATCACACTAAAGGGCATTTCCAGGAACTCATAGTATTCACTTGGACATCAGAATGCCAACATTGGAATGTCAGCCTCATTAACCATCAACTAGTGGTTGGTGGACCTGATAACAATCTAATACAAACATCTCTCACCTTGAAACTCATAAAATATACCATCAATCATTAGAAAGGTGTACTTGTTTCTTATAGTGTCTTGGTTTAGGTGATGAGAATCCACACAAAGTTGTAGGCTCTCATCTATCTTTTTCATGAATAACACTAGAGCTTCCTAGGGGGACACACTAGGTTTGATGAAACAATTCCCTCAAAGGACCTCCAACTATAGCCATATCACCCATAGCTTGGAAGGTTCCATCTAATATTCCTCATAAGATTTTTGGGTTATCCCTAGATGCAGTTCAATGAAAAACTCCATGTACCGCCTTAGAGGTAGTCCTAGAACATCTTTGGGAAAGTCATACAAATAATCATACACAGCCGAAGGATCCCAGATCAACCTTAACCTATAGATCAAAGGGTTACACTATCCAACTGATGGGTGATGGAATTATTCCTCCTTCTCACTAAAACTACTCTCCCTACAATGAGATATCCCTCTCTAGAATAGGATAATCTCATCCCATCACTACATAGGAATATGAGTAGTATATGGTGATAGTCAATATAGGCTCGGACCGTGGAAATCCAATCCATACACATGAAAAAGTCATATAGTTACATATTAATAACCCAAAGGTCCCACATGAACCTATCTCCACCCAGGAATAGCTCTCACTACCGAAAGATGATAGATACTCAAGAAGCAATCCTTATAGTAACGTCAAGTCGAAGCTTATGTGATAGTGCCACTTCTGGGAGCACCAGATCTCACATTCAGATAATAGAAATAAAAAATGTATAGACCTATGTCTACTAGTAAAAAGGAAAATCTATAAAAAAAATTATATCATAACTCATATTATCTCATGTGTTGCTAGTTCATAGACATCCATAGCCTGCAGCTGCCCACAACCCTGAACTCCATCTTCCTGATCCTGATGTGGCACCTGGTGGTGGTGGTGGAAGGGTATCATAGTGGTTTACACCACCCAAATCTCTTACGGGTCCTATGACCGCTCTTCAACCATGGGGACCACCCTTTACTCGCATTAGAAATCCTTGATCACGATCTTTCCTCTATTATGTCATTTCATCTGTTATCTGACTGGGCTATTCAGCATGTCTGGCTGGGAAGTCCTCTGCTATGTGACCTCACCCATCACAAGTAAGGAAACACCCTTATCTTGGCTGCCCTTTTACTTGTCACTATCTCAGCACCATGTGACTATGTGCTTGATCCTACACGTGAAAGAGACTCATACTCCAAGATCTTGGCACCTAGCATCTGCAAGCTACTGTAAGAAACTCATCTATGTGATTACCATTGCCAGATCTAAATACCTAAAATCCCTCTAACTAAAATACCTCTTTCACCAGTGCCTACTCCAGCACCTTATCATGGGTGGGGATTCATAAATTCATGTACCTCAATTGAATTTCTCGATGGACTCTCTTCTCAAACTTTTATTCTCAAAAGTATCCATCATTGATCATGTCAAGGTATTTGTGTGTAAGGTCTTTGAACGTCACTTTGTACTTATACACTATTATCTCACCTTTTTAAATCTTAAGAAGCTAATGGATCTGGAATTTTCATTAGAAGAATGGGTTGTTCTCATCCCACAATTGCTACTGAAAGTTATCTCATGAGAGTTTATACTCATCGTACTTCTGCATAATGTGGCTCCACCACCACCAAGATACATCATGGAAAAGGGTGAATACATGTACACCACCTAATCCATTGGGGTTCCAACAATACTAAAGATACATACCAACAAATATAGATGATACACTACTTCCTATGGATATAGCTCTCCATGGAACCTCAGAAGTCTCTAACATTGGAACTCACAGAGTTCACTAAGCCTAAACACATCTGTAGTCTACTCCACTGGGATGACATGATGCTCAATATGATTAGGTGACCGTAAATTTCCACCTAGAGGATGGGGATCATAGGATGGACCCTGAACTGAGGCCTCATCACTCATAGGACCGTTGTCATGAACCATAGATAGTGCCCTAGCTGATTGTTCTCACATAGCCATCGTGAAAGCTATTAAGGAGTGACAGTCTCAGATAATAATCTTTATATTAACAATAATTGGGAGTCGAATCTAGAATGACACTAAAAAACTCAATACTATATGATTCATGTACAGTTAAACCCTATTTAAAATGTTTCAGCTTGCCGAGTTGACATGCAGGTACTCAAGGTCTCGATGAATGGATATGTCGGCCTCTATACCATCACTTGACTTCCTATAATGAGAGGCAAAAATGACACAATTTAACTATATTTCCATAAAACACAACCAAATACTTTTTATTAAATATCTAAAAATATCCCAAGGATTTAACCACCTTTGATACCAATCTGTCATGACCTGCCCCATGTCGGGGCTCGAGTCTGACTACTCCCATCCTGCCTCTACAGGCCAGGGGCTGGTGACCAGTGCCAATGGAATAACTAAATTGGGGAGGCCATTTACTTAATTCATATACACATGCACACAGCCAAATAAATGTAAAAGAGAAAATGTAAATAATAAAAGATAAAAAACTGATATAAATTAAACCAAGAATACATTCTGCTCAAGACATTGCAAAATTACGGTAGATTAAATAGAAAAGAAAAATGGAAAATTACACACCATACAAAAAAATGTGTCCCAACCTAAAATGAAATGGTAAAGTTAAAAATATGAAGAGAGCTCCAATCATGAATCCTAATATATGAACACCATACACAGTCCAAGAACTCAGTATCCCTAAGCTCCTTTGAAGTCATGGCTGACCTTTATATCATTTTCAAAGGACACGACATGTGTTGGTAAAGCCCATGGAGGGGTGAGTATATCCACCCCTGGTAGAATTCCCCAAAAGGATTGAGGGTGGATAAGTAATAGATACAATGGAAGAGAAAGATAATATATATCCCAAGGTACATTGAAATAGTACATCTCAACCAAACGAAGAGTTTATGTAATCTCTACCAAGCTCAAAGGGGCTAAACAAATTGAGTATATGAACTACCCGACAAGCCTACTCTACCTATAGCAGGAGAGTTGAATCATCCAACCATGAGAAGCTAGACATAGACATCACGTGACATACCTCATTCTCTTTCACCTCTCTATGAATGAAAGTAACCAAACCCAAGTTGTGGGTATAAAAGAAGGATATATATATATATATATATATATATATATATATATATGTATATATATATACTGAGTAAAATTAGATCAACCAAAAGAGTAAAGGGATCTCTATCACACATCTCATCCCAAGAAGAACAGGATCCAAAACTTCCAAAATTCTAACCCAACATCCCATTCATCTTCCCCGAACACACAAGTCTAAGGAACTCATTCACCACACATTGATACTATCCTCATTGGGAGAAACTAACTAGACTACATGGTTTTAGGTAGCATCAACGAAATGTATCTCAATTGGGAAAGCCTCCCTCTTCCTCATGATTCCAAATCCTCATAAAAAATCTTCTAATAATTGTTCAATACAGAAAAGGGGTCACATTTTATAAGTAAGGATCCCATGCCATGGAAATATAGGAGGGTCCTACTTTGATATTCACTAAGGAAATCCACTGCCTAAACCTACTAGAAGGTAAATCATGGAATAACTCATTGGGGAACATTACTACCCAGCCTTTCTTGAGGTTAATTCCTATAAGTATTTGTAATGGAACCCCACTTCC